>CM042985.1:24887964-27597964 GCA_023678885.1 Pogostemon cablin | reverse complement strand
TGTAAGAAGGCCTCATTTTTACGTTAAATAAATTAATCTCGTATCATCGTATGAACAATTAATCTTTCCGATCGTCTGTTCGAGCTCTCTTGATTTTCCGATTCTCCGTTTCATCCTGATCGTCAGAAACTGGTTGGAAGATGGATTCAACCTCCGCCGTCGACGCCTCTAATTGGAGGCTCCGGCTAGCTCCCGGCGGCGGCGACGCTTTTCTTTTCCGTGTCGCCGCCTCCGGGCGGGGTTTCCTCGGAGCCGGAGGGCACTGCGTTACCGCCGGAATTCTCTGATCCGACGACGTCGGGGTTCTAAACCTGTCGTCGTCTTCCGCCACGTGGTCCTTTTCAGACTCATCGGTTTTATGATCTTGGTCGTGATCGGGTGGATTTTCCGGCGTGGATGAGCTTTCTCTCTCATCTTTTTCTCTCTCATCTTCTTTGAGGGGTGTTTGATCATCATTAGTGCTTGACATAGTCCTCAGAAATGGAGAAAACAAGCAGACTTGTGAGCACATGAAGATATAGAGAGTTGCAAGAATGAGAAGAGAAGTTGAGAAATTGAAATTGGAGAAGAGGTGAAAAAGTGAGGGTGTTAAATAGATATATAACTAGTACGAAGCCCGCGTATTACGCGGGATATTTGAATTTCTTATAGAATTAGCTATTCGTATTTTTGAATTTGCTAAACGTGCTCAAAAAATAATTAAATTAAAATATTTAAAATTAATAAGACATAAATATTCTAATAATTAAGATTTTATATTGTGTTCGATTGTAGTACCCGATAGTATATAATGTGTTTGGTTGGAATACCCAAAAGATGTATTCGATATCATATTGTGTTTGGTTGTAGTACACGAACAATATAGTGTATTTGGTTGGAGTACAACTTTCCATTATACAAGTTATTATTTTTTATACTTATGACTTAAGCCCCCACCTGAGACAATTTCAAACAAGTTTTTTCAATAATATTAACAACTACTATATAAATTAATAAGAATAATTTTATTCATAAAAGTTTTATTTTTTTGAATATTAAAATTTTTAAACACAAAAAAAATTATACAACACATTAAACTTTTGTAAAGTTTATTAAAAAATTCATAATATTATAATATAAATTTATATATAATTTTCAATATTATATTGCCAATACAAAATATTTATTTTTATATATTAAATTCTTATATTATCATATTTAAATTATTACAGAAAAATATAATCTTAAGAAATCATAATTATTAAACAAAAAACTATTATTAGGGATGACAACGCGTAGGGTATCCGTTTATTTTTTTGTACTCGTATTCTTATGTGATTTTAAAATAAAAACTAATTGTACACATTCTATTTAAAAAATTTATTATGGTACCCGTACCAATTTCATACCAGTTTATCAATATACATACGGGTATCCGCACTAATTTAATATTAATTTGTTATATAAATATTTATATCTTTTCTATTATTTAAAATTATATTATTATGAATTAAATATAAATTGAATTCTATTATTTTAAATAAATACATTAAATTTTGTGTGTAATATATATATATATAGTACCTGCGGGTATTGTGGTATTATCCGTACTTGTTCCAAACCCTAATGTGATTTTCACAACTATCTGTATCCGTATCAAACTCGTTTACAATTACCCATACGTGCCCTATTAAGATTTGGATAGAATGGATACTTGAAATGCCCATTTCATTACCATCCATAAGTATCATTTAATAAATAAAATTAATAAATGTATATAATAATTATAAATTATTGTATAATTAAAATTAAATTATTAAAAATAATAGAATAAATATACAATAAATAATTAACGATAAAAAAAATTTATGAATATTAATTAATATTAAACTAAGATTTATTTTTTCATGAAATTCCTCATTTAGAATTTTATAATTAACTAAATTTTATTAAACTTAAAATTCTAAGGATAAATAGATTAAATATATTAAATAATTTCTTACTCTTCTAAAAAATATTTTATTTATTAATATATTTTATTAAAGAATATTTTACAATATAAAAATTGTTATTAAATTTAAGAATCTATTTATCCAATCATATATTATTAGTAATATGGATGTCAAATTAAAGATCATAAAAAGACAATTAATTTGATATAATTTTTATATAAATCCTATTTAAAAATAAAAAATTTAAAACACTTAAAGTTTTAGGTAAATTTTTAATTAAGATAAAGAAAAATGAAATATTTTGATTGGTTATTTAAAATAAAGTAACTACATTATCTTCCTTCCTAAGCAAGTTTATTATTAAAAAAAATTCAAAAATCTATAAAAATGACACATCACCTAAATTGCTCACATGATGCCACATAATAAATCAAAAACTCTCCTTTAGTATATAGTATATTCTACATGGTGGTAATAAAATTTATGATGGAGTGAGGATTTAGAAGGGATTTAGCGGAGGTGTGTGATGTAGATTTTGTGCAAAGTTGAAGAAATAAAGATGAGAGAGAAAGTAGGGGAGGAGAGAGAAAGAGAGATGGTGGTGGTACAGTTAAATGAAGGAGGTGGAGGCATTGAAACAGTAGCATTGGCGAAGGATCCGATGCACACAAACTCTCATAATCCTCTTTTGCCTTTTCTCAACAATCTCTCTCACATATTACACACACTCGAAAACACAGCACACATACTCCACATATCCACTTCTTGTTTTCTTCACAATACCCCTTAAAAGTGTACACGGAGTAACTTTTTATTTAGGCTAATTCTTGGGTGACCCGTGATCACTCGTGACCCTCTCACATGAGGGAGTGGGAGCCCACATGTCAGGGTGACCCATGGTCACCCATGACCCTCTCACATGAGGGGGTGGGGGCCACCCCTGACATGTGGGCCCCCACCCCCTCATGTGAGAGGGTCACGAGTGACCACGGGTCACCCAAGTGGTCCTCTTTTATTTAATCACTGCTAATACTTCGTCACATAATATTCACTTTATCATTGTTGCGGATAAATGTACGCATTTTTTTTAATATGAAAAAATCATCTCACCCATGAGACATGGCCCTACATGTACTTCTAATTCAATTACCTACTCACGTAAAATAATACTCCTTCCGTCCCATATTTATCTTCACATTTTCCGTTTTCGTCCGTCCCACATTTATCTTCACACCCCAAAAAATGAAACTTCACGCTAACCAATAACCTCAAAAGTTACATTAATTTCAAAAATATCACTCTCACCTAACACACATAACATACTTTACAATTTATTTATTACTTAAAAATACCACAATACCCTTCAAAAGTCAATAAAGTTGGTCAAAAAGTAATTTTTCTTAAACTCCATGTCTACAGTAAGTGCGAAGACAAATATGGGACGGAGGGAGTAGTAATCTTCTTGTCTACCACAAACATTACTTATTATTTTATTATTTTGAGTTGTTAACTTGTTAACTTTTCATTTTCAAAACAACGACAAATATAATTCACCATTCATTACTAATAATATAGTAACTACTTATTATAAATAAGTGTAATAAATTAATGGAAATTTTTTATTTGGACAGAGGAGGTATTTCTTAATATATAGTAGACGGAGGTAATTTGCACCAATCCTAGTTATTCGTTAAAATTGAATTTTTGAGATAATGTGATTTTTTAAAGTTATGTTTATTTTCGATTTACTTAGAATTTGAAAATTAATGAATAGTTAGTATATATTTGTTTTTATTTTTTTTGTTTGTTTAAATTTTCATTTTATTTCAAATTAATATGTAAGGAATGTATGGTGTAATAAAGTTAAGAAAAGAAAGTAAATTAAATAGAATGAGTATTAATTGAGCTGAGAAAATATATATAAATGTATCAGTTAGGAATTAATAATATTTGTTGGTGGGGACACAAGATTACATATAGAATTGGTTCAATAAGATACTTCCATTAAATAAAATGTAAAACATTATGTGTATTAGGTGAGTGTGATATTTTTACATTAAAATGCATTTTGAAATTATTTGATTGCGATATTTCATTATCCGGAAAGTGCAACTTATTGTGGGAAAGTCATAAACTAATAGTTTAAAGACAATTGTGGAACGAAATGAGTTTTACAATTTATATACTCTTCCGTCTCATTTTAGATGACACACTTTTTATTTTGAGATGTACTTATAAAGTTTGTACCTTTCTAAAAAAGCAAAATATCAAAAACAATTATCCTTCCTCATTCATTTTATTTATAAAAAAAATCACCCATACTTAAGACACTTAACATACTTTATCATTTATTTATTATCAGATATACCATAATGCCCCTAAAAATTATTATTTTTCTTAATATTCGGGCATAAAATGTACGTGGTGCAAATACTCGTGAGATGGAGGGAGTATATTTTACACTCAACAAAAACTTGTGTGAGATCTTTCACGAAATGAATTCCAAGACGAGTAACAAATAGTAACAATATAAAGTGATATGGGATTAATAAAAGGTTAGTGCCAATATGCGAAAATATCTCATATGGAGTACTCAATAGTGAAATATCAATACCAATAAAACAATAATTTTTATTATCTTTTTTAACAAAATAATACTCCATCTATCTCGGCAATTTGTGCACAATTCCTTAGTAAATTTACAAAGGAATTGTGCACAAATTACCAGGACAGAGGGAGTATATAAAAGAATCAAAATATCATCACCGACATTCTTTTCGATATACTTACCCATACTACAACCACGAAAAAACAACTGACATCTTGACCCATAATTTGACCCGCACATTACTTTTGCTTTAGCACCGACATTCTCACCGATATACACACCCACACAACAACCACGCAACATCATCAAAACCCTAATTCCTAATATCACCTACACACTCACCTTTGCCATACGTATGCGTAAACTCCGATATCTGTATCGATATTAGAATCGATATATTTACCCACACTAGAAGTGTGTGTAGGTAATGGTAAGGGTACCGATATATTCTGACATGATCCGTATATTGGAACCGATATACTCATCTACACACTCATCCACAGGACACGTTTTGAAAGGGTGGGTTGCAAGGTAGAGGTATTAGAGTCTAAAAAGTGTCACTTGGTTAAAATTAATTTAAAAAAATTATTTGTTATTAGTAAAGACATTGAAGTGTAAAATTTATGTATATTTTCAATTCTCCCATAAGAGATTCCTAAAAGAAAATTTGGTCCAATAATGATTATTTGGGTGTAGATGATATAAAATTACGTTGTTGGATGATAATAAATTTTGATAATTTAAATTGGTTATTTTTTACGAGATAATTTTTAATCTATTTTCTAATTTATGTAAAGGGACAGATTTGATGTTTTTCTTTAAAGAGAACTTAATAAAATGAAGAAGAAAATAAATTGCCCTCTATTTGGGTTTGAAAATTTGGAGTCCATATAAAATTGGGTTAAAGTCTGGTCTAATAAAGTAATTAATCAGCTAGCTACTATAGACTATAGAATCAACCCAGCTCGATCTATTTGAGCGTTTTTTACGTGAAAATTTTGTCTAAAAAAGAAAAAATGTAAAATTTGGATGGTCAAGTATACAATATAATTAATTATTATAGTACAATATCATAAAATATAAAATGTTATCATTTTTTATTCGTCTCACATACCTTATTCTCTGAGGAGGTCTCACACAAGTATTTATTTACCCTTTTTATATATATGCAAATTACAAATTATGAATTATGTCTAAAACTTTCACAAGTATTTCTGAGACGGATAGTGAGACTGGTGAATAGTACTATAATACTTTAAAATATGCTTTAATTTCATCATACTTTAATTATATTAGGAGCATACTTTAACATGAATTGACCCATTTTAAATAATTACCGTCTCACAAGATACTTTTTCATTTTAAAATTATAGTCCTCTTGTTTTTCTCAAAGAGTAACATTGTAACGTTTAGGGCCTTTAATAATTCTAAGGGTTATCATTTCTCATTTAAAAAAAAACATTTCTCACCATATTTTACTAAAACAATTATACTCTATCTATAGAGATAATATTTCATAATTTACATGAAAAAAACAAACAATACCATATCTATAGAATAATAATATTTCATAATTTATGTGAAAAAACAGATAATACCATTTGGCGGGCAGATAGAGAGAACAATGCTATTTTATTTATTAAAGATTTTACCATTTGGCGTGGCAGATAGAGAGAACAATGCTATTTTATTTATTAAAGATTTTATTTTGATATCATTTGATTTTCGTTTTTATTAAAAAAATAAATAATTTCAGAATCTAACAATGTTAAAAAAATGCGAGAACATTCGAGGACATGTTGAATGTGGAATGTGAAACCTATCTAACAAAACTATTACATAATTTCTATCTTTATTAAATTAATTAAATAATTTAACACATGATATTTGTAAATGTGATGATACAATTAAAATTTTACGCTTACAATATATTTGATTCATAGCTGGTATGACCAGCTCAACAGTGATAGAGGGCATCTTGTACCTATGATTAAGGATAGAATTTTATAGTTGTGTGGGAATAATTTTTTAAAATTAAATAATGATTTAATTTCTATTGATTAGTAGAGTTATCATAATTAATCTTTTCACTACTTTATGAGATCGGGTGCAGGAACGCCTATGTTCGATGATTCCACCCTTATTGTACCTTCATAAAATAATGATAGGTGGGTTTATAAGAAAAGTTATAAATATTGAATAAAATGTGAGCATGAATAATATTCTCATAATTTTTCTTTAGTTATATATGAAATATGAAAGTGTTATAGTGCCTTATCTTTGATTAATATACCTACAAGGAGAATGATGTACATTATATAATTTTAACTCAATATAAATTAAAGAATATATTTATTTGTATTTAAGAAATTTTATGATCCCTACTGCATTCAAAATTATGCGACATGTATATGGAATATCAAACTCATACATGTTTGACCAAAATAATAATAGCGGATTATAAAGATTTTATACCTTTGTTTTGAACACTTAATTAGCATTTCAAAAGATTAATATATATATATATATATATATATATATATATATATAATACAAATACGCGAAAATACATTTCACAGCAGAAAAGGAAAGGAAAATACATTTCACAGTGACCAATTCAAAGTACAAACCACAAATTAGGAAAATACCAAATCACATAATAGAAATCAATTACACCATTTTCCAAAAATAGTGAACAACATCAATTATTTAACTGTTGAAGTGGTATTAATTATAAGGTTAAGGTGTATATAAATACCATTCCAAGCTGTCCATTTGAGAAGACTATTTTTATCCCTTGTCGGGCATAGTAACTAGGCCAAGCATTTTTGTTTGCCTTAAATACCATGTCTTCTCGGTTCAAAACAACAATCCTCTTCCTATTACCCAACCATGAATCCATCTATGAACCAAACTATCAATACCACCGCACAGTAATACACAAAAGGCGTAACGGGACAAAAATTCAACATGCAGGAGATTTGCATGATCAATAGCATCAACGCTATCAAGAGTTGTAATTGAATGTGAAGTAGAAATCCAATTTTATCCCCCTCAGTACTCCGACAACGGCTCGTGGCTGTGGCTAATGAAGAACACCTTATAGATCACGCCGGCGAGCCCACCTCCGATCAGGGGCCCGGCCCAATAGATCCAGTGGTGGGTGAAGTCGAAGCTCACCAGAGCCGGCCCGAAAGCCATTGCTGGGTTCATCGCGGCTCCGGTGAACGGGCCAGCAACAAGGATGTTTGCTCCGACCACCAGAGCAAATGCAAGCGGTGCAATGATGTCGATTTCACCCTTCTTTGGGTCAACGACAGTGGCGTTCACCAGCCTAAACTTCAGCACTATCTCGAATAAGAAAGTGTTCCATACTAATACGCCGGAAAGTGTGAATGTCGGAGCCGCCGGTCCTGCCACACTGCCTCGTCGGAGTTCTCTGCCATATCATTGGGTTGCGCCAGATCACCTGCTGCCACGCGACGCTGCCACCATCGCGCACTCCTGTCCTGTCGAGCGTGCATCCGCCTTCTGCTATTGCCGGAAAATGCAAGGCTCCGGCGGAGAGAGAAGAAGGGGGCGATGGGTACTTTCGTTCTACTCTAGTTCACGTGATTTCAATAAGAAATTGATTTGGTAACTGTACCCATAGACCCGCGAGATTTAATTAGGGATGTTATTTGGAATCCGGTTCCACCAAATTTTGGTAGGATCGATCCTACCCTAGTCCTTCTCTTATTATTATTATATTAATAATATATATCTTTATATTTAAAATTAAAAATTTTATTATTATTATATTATTCATGTATATTTATAAATTAAATACCACCTTTAATTATTTTTTATTAATTAGGAATAGATAATTAAACAAATCAATAAAAATCCAACTTCATCTTCTTATTATTATTATTATTATATATCTTCAAAATTTTAAGTATATCCTCATTATTAAATTACAATATGCATTAAATATTGGATTATCCAATTAATTTTCTTATACAATATAATGCATCTGCATGTTATGCGGGAATATATATATATATATATATATATAACAGAAAATATCAACTCTAGATCAAATTATTAAATTTTATTTCCCTTTTATGTGTCAGTTATATAACTAGTGACATATGAAATGATATACAAACCTATTAATTAGATATAATTAGTGATATGTAAGATGATTATGTGAGATGATATACAAAAATGTGTAACTTATGTTCTAAATCAATGTAATAAGGAATGTATAATCTACTCCGTTAATTTTTTTTGACAAAGTCCTTTGTGAGATATTTACTGATAAGTAGATTATGTTTATTAATAATTAAAGTATGATAAATAATACATTAAAGTATATTTCAAATATATAATAATATGACTCATTAAAGACATGCTTTATTAAGTATTAATCATTATATTTTACTTTTTTTTATCAAGCAAAAAGTTTTATTCAATTAAGAAAAATATTACTAGAGCATAAGGGGTGCTACACCCTAACAACTAGCAGACATCACAACTATAGGATTACAAACATTCAACCCCATTTAGAGATTCAAAAAAGGCAGCAATTCCATGGGCATCTGTACCACTCAAGGCACTAATATTTTGAAATTCCACCAATTTAGACGATAGCCATGACCATGATCTTACTTTAACCTCGTAGACTAATTTCTTTAAATTCAATGAGTGCCCATTGAACACCAAGTTATTCCTATACTTTCACATTGTCCAAGTCACCATGACCCATATTGTAGAGGCAATGAGGACTCCCTTCTTGCGACCTAAGCTCTCTCTGTGTTGAAGAAAATTGATGATAGGATGTATGTGAGGTACCATTTCCATGTGAGGTACCATTTCCTCACCTAACAAAACATGAATTTGATGTCAAGTCTTCCAAGTTACATCACAAGTGAAGAATAGATGGGAAACATCTTCAAGTTCCGTACAGCCCTACGAACAGAGCAAATCATCACCATTTGAAATGATACCAATTTGGTTGAGCTTGTCCTTTGTTGGTAGTCTCTTATGTAACAGTTTCCATATAATAACTTGAAATCTTCTTGGTGCAAAACAATTTCATAGTCTGTGAAATGACAATTTTGTAATCTCCATTTTCATATTACTCTCCTGCCTTGTTCATTCCGCAAATGTGCACTTCTTGCTGTAAATGAACCATTTGAGGAGTGCTTCCACCATCATTTATCTTCTTCTTCAGGTTTGATCACGACCCTGCTAAGACAATCAAGAAGTTCGTTAGTATAACCATATTCTCGTACCCTTAGCTCCCTCCTCCACTAATATCTCAATGCCAACATGTGCCATCCCAAAAACCCATCTCACCAACTCTCCCCTCTTTTTACAAGCTTAGAGTATAAAGTCTATGAAATCTCATCCTTAATGGCATATTCCCAATCCACAAATCTTTCCAAAAATATGTATTCATACCATTACCCACCATTGTATTAATATTTTTGTAAATACCACTTCCCCTCTTCCCTATATATATGTTACATATATTTCTCCACCACCCCGTAAAAGATTTGACATTCCCAACACCCCTCGTCTAGTCTCCTCTCTTTTTACAATAGTCTCAAATACCAAGTCCAACCCCTCATATTTAGAATGAATAACTCGAGTCCATAATCAATGAGGTTCATTAATAAACCTCTAAATCCACTTGGTAAGGAGCGATTCATTAAATTGTCCCAGATATTGAATTCCTAATCTCCCATTTTCCTGTCTTTGCAAATTGTTTCCCAGCTAACCCAACAAATTTTATCTCTCTCCTCACCCCCTCCCCCCACCCACAAGAAAGTTTCTTTGAATAGAAATTAGTTCTTTGATCACTTTCTTTGGTATACGGTAGAAAGAAAGACAAAAGGTTGGAATAGATGAAAGAATAGACTAACCAATGTAATTCGCCAACCAAAAGAAATGTGTTTGTTATTCCACTTCTCAAGTCGTTTCTTGACTCGTTCCACCAATTTCCTCCAGGATGAGATTTTCCAATGACTTGTACCTATGTTGAGGCTCAAATAATGCATTAGTTGCTGTCCAATTTCACAACCCAAGTAGTGAGTCATTTCCTCCAATATTTCTGAATCAACGTTGATCCCCATCAGACAACTTTTATTGAAATTGACTTGTAGACCTGAGGCCAATTCAAAATTTCTCAAAATGTATTTTATAAATCTAAGATTATCAGTTTTACCTAAACATACGGACGATGTGTCATCTGCATATTGTAAATATGATATCATAATTTTATCTCTCCCAACTGTAGCGCCTTCAATCCACCCTTAGTTCATTGCTTCCTTAATTAAATTGTCTAAGCTTTCCGCAGCTTTACATATATAATTAACATATTTTAATAATGAATCAATAATCTCAAGTAGCACAAGATAGTCCCCTTACCACAAACACTTATATAAATCAAGTTCATTTCATGGTGTAAATCTTGTAGTCTCTCATTCTAATCTTATACATGTTATGTATTGATAAGGTGTTTAAATTAAGAGAAACCATAAAATTTATAAGGATTTATAATGTAAACTCGGTTAACAAGAGATTAACTCGTTACTTACTTTTATATGTGCTAAATAGTTTCGCTCTTTCTCTACAAAAGCTGATATTACTCTTTTTTAAAACATGTTTATATGAGAAGTTTAATGTGAATTTACAACATAAAACAATTAATTGAGATGTATAAAAATAAATAAATGGATGTCGCCTTGATGGAAATAGCCCAACAAAATTCTGTGGTGAATCCGAGGCAGCATATAAACATGCCATGTGGACGTCTTCGGAAGTGCCTTCTCATTATCAATTTTTTATTTTTTTAACCATATTTTAAGAAGTATTGGGCAACACAGCCACTGCTTTATTAGATTTTTAAAAAAAATATCATTTAGAGTATTTGTTAATTAGATATATACCTAATTATTTTTTTAAAAAAATCTTGACTTGGTTTATTGACTCGTTTAAAATTAATAATATAATTGTATATATTTACAACTTAATTGTATATATATTTAATTTGATTATTTATATTTATGACTTGATCGATATATATTATAACTGATTATACATTTTTATGATTTAATTAAAGTTTTTAAATTGAATAGCAAATTATAGTTTTGTTATATTGAATATTTAAATATTTAACTAAATATGACGCATAAAAAATTGCTAAATGCAAAAGTTATAATTAAATATTACCCATATTTTAAAGACTTAAAATTTTAAATACTAAATTTCCTTTTTCTTCTTAATCACATTTTCAATACCATCGAGAATATCGAATGTTTTC
The DNA here is from genome assembly GCA_023678885.1 of Pogostemon cablin. NCBI lineage: Eukaryota > Viridiplantae > Streptophyta > Magnoliopsida > Lamiales > Lamiaceae > Pogostemon > Pogostemon cablin. Next base: position 27,586,113 of record CM042985.1, on the reverse strand, counting down.
TCTTCTAATATGAATATTTCTTCCTCAAATTAATGAAACTTTAGAAGTTGAACCAGGAGTATTATTAGACAAAATTTCGTATAGTAGAGATAAATAACAATAATATTTTTAATAAAAAGGATATATAATTAATAAAAAATAATTAATTATTTAATTGAATATTTTATAATCAACTCATATGATTTATAGATAATTAATAATAACATCTTCAATTAAAAATAAAATGCCTTTATAGTAAAATAATTTTACAATAACACACTCACTCATTATACTGTAGTAATATTATTATATATCTAATATAGATAAGCTTCAGCCTTTAAGCTTACAAGCTACATAAAAAAAATGAGGAATACAAATCATTTAGACTAAAAAAAATATATGATCACGTTAATTTTGTGTGAAATTGTTTTACAGTGTAAGACTTAAAAAAAATTAAATTATTATATTTTATTAAAAAAAATTATTACTTGATATCTATTATATAAAAACTTTAGGTTGTGGTTAGATTGAGTAATTTCAAATACAATAAATTTAAAAATGGGTTGATTTTAAATTCTTTGAATTTTAAATCAATTCATTCGAATTTTACTGTTTGGATGAATTTTTTTTGTAAAAGATTTCCAAATTCATAATTCAACAATTATTTTTTTTTGAAAATAAAATTTTATATATGATAAAATAAAAATAATAAAATTTTATTATATTAAATATTAAAATTTAAAATTTTATTTTAAAGAAATTTAGGGGGTTTTGGATGGGTGGTGGGGAGTGGTTAGTGGGGGTATGCTGAGCGGTAGTAATATTTTTATTATTTAAATATTAAAATTTTATAAAAAAATTTGGGATAGATAAGAGTAGACTGAATGGTAATATTGTTATTACTTAAATATTAAATATCTAAAATTGTATTTAAAAAAATTGTTATGGGTGGGTTGGTGGGTGGAGTAGGGGTAGGTTTTAGGTGGTGGGGTGGTTAAAATTTGAAAAGAAAATAAAAAAATATTTTTTAATTAATTTATTAATTTTATATATTATTTTTATATATTAATATATGAATTACATAATAAAAATTTTACAAACAATGTTTGAGTAAGGATTTGAAAATATATCTAAAACAATTTAAAAAATTTCAAAATTAAATTCATAATTTGAAATTTATTAATTTAAAATCTTTAATATATAAATACATTGATTTCAAGTTATATCCGAACACAATAAGAATTTAAAGGAGGGCCTCAAACACACCCTAAGTTATTCAGAAAACATTAAGTTATATTTATATATATTTCGTCATATAACTTAAATTATTATTTATAAATGATTATAAGGTTTCATGAAACGGTGGTCAAATTATTACATGCATATTATTAAAATTACAAAATGTTGGAATCATTCAATCTACTCCGTATATATTATTGAAATAATTCAAGTGTTCAAAAATATAATATTTTATTGTAAAAAATTTTCATTTTTATTAATAAAGTTTTATTTAATTATAATGATGATTGAAATACAAAAGATATTGATATTGTATAGGATTTTTTTTTCTTTCAATAAATCAAATATAAACATTTTCATTATAACATTTAATACACAAATTGCACAACAATTGGATCTGAGTTAGATCTCATATGCGTAGGATTTTGTGTACTTAAAAAAAATGGCATATATCATATTTACAGTGGGGTGAGGGCACGGCAAACATGTCCCCTTAGAAATTTAATACTATTATGGTTACGATTACATTGCTTTGATATAAAAGGTACTCCCTCCATCCCAAATTCAAGCTCACATTTACTGTAGATACGGAGTTTAAGAAAAGTCACTTTTTGATTTACTTTTGAGGGTAGTATGATATTTTTGGGTAATAAATGAATGATAAAGTATGTTATGTGTGTTAAAAAGGTGATGACAAATTTGAATTCAATTCAATTCAATTTCGATAGAAAATAGTTAAAAGCCATTTTTTTTGGGTTTAAATACATCACTTATAATAATGGACCGAGCCATCTGAATGCTCATCCTTATTGGGCCTCACTGGAACCACGTTTTTGTTCTTCAGCTATGAACACGCTTTTTACTCAAACTCTGTCCAGCGAAATATTTCAGTACCCCAAAACCGCTGCAATGCTGCAAATTCATCGAATATGGGTAGAATCGCAGTTGCGTTAATTGTGATTCCATGGTTAATCCCTGTCTCTATTCTCGTGAATCGCGTAGTTCCCAATCCATACATGGTAAAATTTCTCCTTATCATTCTGAGTTTACCCAATTTCTCGACAAACTTTTCGTGTATGAATTATAAGATTGATGATTCAGGATGAAATATTTCATGTACCGCAAGCACAACAGTACTGCCGAGGAAATTTCAGCAGTTGGGATCCAATGATCACCACTCCTCCTGGATTGTGAGTCTTCATTTGCATTTTATTTTCATAATTTTTGTTCAATTGATTCGCTTGCTAATTCGTTTATTAAAATTCAATCTATTTTCAATAAGTTTTAACTCTGCGGAAGTTTGACTTGCCGTGGACATTTCTGTTCATAGTGGAATTGATTTAAGATGTTTCAGTATGGTAGTGCGGTTTAAAAAAGGGAAAAAAATAACGACTCTGTAAATTGTGTAGCAGTTAATTTTGGTTGTTATTCTGGATTAGAGGAGCAATTAAATGGGTTCATCAGGCTCTGCAATTTAGATACATTTTGGTTTAAAGGTTTAGGAAATGGTTCTTCAGTTTATGGGATTGTCGCTATTGAGGAGATATGATGATATAGATAGATGATAGTATTAAGTATGTATCTAGAAAATGATAATATTATTTTCAGTTAATGTTTAGTTTGCTAAGTCTTATTTAACCTCGATCTTATAGTTTGCCATTCACGTTGAATGAGACTTCACTTAGCTCGTTATAGATGAAAGCCATGTAGAGGGTTGCCTTTCAATTGTGTAAAATCTTCAAGTAAAAGAAGTTGATTATGAAATCTAAAACCTTTGCAGGTACTTTCTTTCACTTGCCTATGTTGCTTCTTTGTTTCCAGGATTGTTTTGTTTGCAAGCAGTCTCATCATTTTCAGAATCATGCCCCACTTCAATCCTACGTCTAACCAATGGTGTTCTGGCAGTAATTTGTAGTATTATTGTATATGAGATAACTATCCATTTGAGACCATCTCTTGATAACAAGAAGGCCACACTTTGTGCTGTTGTTCTGTCATTGTATCCGTTGCACTGGTTCTTCACCTTTTTGTACTATACAGATGTGGCCTCTCTAACAGCAGTACTTGCTATGTATCTCTTAGCGCTGAAGAAGAAGTACCTGTTCAGTTCATTGGTAAGAAATTTTATTTAACAACTTAAACTTAATCTGTCATCTAAAGTTTATCATCTCATAATGCATGCCAATCATATATTATTAACATGATTCCAGGTAACAATAATTGTATATCATACCACTTCTGACTTCTCATACTCAATTTACATTTAAAATTTCATGCAGTATCATAGAATTAAAATATGCAATTATTCCTTTTGTTTCATTTAATGCTTTTGTAATGTTCTTCCAAAAGATCATTTTTGTTAGCATTTGAATGACTATTAAAATGTGCTGCCTAAACTGATTGCATTATGCCACATAAGCCTTTATCAGTTTCAATTTTCTTCTGTATTTTTGCCAATGAGCTTGCAGGGGGTGCACAAGCCTTCGTAGGATTAGAAAATGTCGTTGTTCATCATTTGTACACCTGAAATCTAAGATAAAAGGGCCATACATATGTAGTATTTCCAGAATTTTCATATGTATGGACTCCAGAAGCTGTGAATGCCATATTGTTTCGAATATTGAAAGTTTCTTTTGATTATGTTGGTGTTGCCTCATATAAATAATAATAGTTCCTGGATTTGGCTGGGTAGAAAAGTATATGGTCTTGTGTTTATTTGACCTTCAGTCCTATTCTTGTTACTTGTTGCCAATGTTGACTGATAAAGGAGTAATATCTTTAATCTAGACGAACTGCTTATATAAAGAAGTTCATAGTGTCATATTGGGCTAAAATGGCATTGCATTTATTTAGTTTCCCCGGCGTGGTGACCCATGATTTATTATTTCAGTCATTCCACTTGTACCATTGTGTGACCTTATTTTTTCATTTACCTGTAGCTTGGGGCGGTTTCTGTGCTCATAAGGCAAACAAATATAATATGGGTGCTTTTTGTTGCTTGCACTGGCGTTATAGAATTTGTTCAGTCTCATCTAAACTTTGTCAAAATAGATGAAATCACAACATCGAAGGAAAATGATGATCTGTCTGCCAACCATGAAGGTGTATCAGAAATCTCTAATATGAGGAAGAGAAGGGTCAAAAACAGTGCAAAGAGTCAGAAACAAATTACCTTTAAAAGATCTGTTCCCATGGCATATTCTCCAGGTTATATTTCATTATCCTATGATCCATTATTGCATCGAAGTAGTCTGTATGAATCTTGCAAGTAATTGATATTTTTCTGTTATCATTTCGCACCATACTAATGTCTGCTATCTTCTTAATGGTAAGTAAAGCTACTTGAGCAAGAACTCTGGCAGAATCAAGATGGTGTAGAGTTGGAATACATTCATGAGAAGTCTTAATATTTATACTAGGTCACTTTTTATAATTATGGCCCCCTTAGAAGCACCTCAAAATAATCCAATGACCATAACAACATAATCGTTCTTTTGCAACTTTTTTACACTATTCCTTTCTCCATGTTTTTCTATGGCACAGGATTGCTGGATGAGATTCATGGCATAATCATTATTTCATGGAATCATTTCTGGGAGCTTTTGTTTATGTTAGGTCCTTTCTTAATGGTATTGGTGGCTTTTGTTGCTTTTGTTTGCTGGAATGGGAGTATAGTTCTTGGTATATTCTACTTCTGCTTTCTATTTATTTTTAGAAATATGTTCTCGATATCACTTTCTATACTCCTTTGGACTGCCCCTAGTTTCCCATTTCTGAACTGAAAATAAATAACTCGCTCTGAATTTCAGGTGCGAAGGATGCACATGCAGCCTCCCCCCATTTTGCTCAGTTCCTGTACTATGGATTGGTTTCTTCTCTCTTTATGTTTCCTGTCCATTTTTCTATAGCTCAAGCTGCAGCGTTGTTCCGACAGGTCCTGCAGAGCAAATTTCTTAGTTTCATCCAGTGTTTTATGGCTCTATCCGCTGGTTTCATTTTTGTGCAGTATTTCAGGTTTGTGTTATCAAAGAAACGCAGTGCTAACAAATTTAATTTTCTATTTCTATGTGATTCACCATAGTCCCATGCGTTTTGAGTTTCGTAATTATTTTATTAAATGTATCTTGAAGAGTTGTTACTCAATTTGAATATAAGTTATTGAATCCTATTCTTTCCAATTGATTTTTTGTACATAGTTTAATGCAAAAATAATTGTGATGTAATATTTAGTAAATTCTCTCATTTGACCATACAGCATAGCCCATCCATATCTCCTAGCAGACAATCGGCATTATCCTTTCTATCTCTGGCGGAAACTAATCAATTACCATTGGTCGACAAAGTTTCTAATGCTCCCACTCTATGTCTATGCATGGTTCTCAATCGTTAGTAAATTGGGTTAGTGAGTAGTGACAACTCCTATCACTCCTTTCTTTCTGCTTATGTAGTAATATTTACAAGTTCTTTTAATCATATGAAGAGATTATTCTTTCTTATCTACAGCAAACAAGCAGAAGAAGCTCTGGGTGTTAGCATACGTTTTTGCTTGTGCTGCGTCACTTGTTCCAGCTCCACTGATAGAGTTCAGATATTATACCATTCCATTCTTCTTCTTGGCACTCCACACGGATATCACTGATAACAAGAGTTTGCTTCTTATTGGGATCCTATATGTTTTCATCAATTGCTTCACGACGTTTATGTTCTTGTTTCGGCCTTTCTCATGGAAGCATGAAGCCGGAACTCAAAGGTTCATATGGTAAATCTACATGCAAATAGCTTCAACTCTATCTGACGAGATGCCTACATGGCTGGCTTCGAGGCAAATGAAGAGGAGGATTTTAATGGTGGTGATGGTCGAGATTTTCGGACCACTTCTTGATCATCCGGCCACAGCTCCTTCGTTCTGTATCTCAATATCTGTTTTCTCACTCTGCTTATACAGATCTTGGTTCGAAGCCGTTTTCTTGTTTTGGTACCACGTTTTTCAGGCATTTTTTTTAATGTGTCTGACAGGTTTAAAATTCACAATTATTACTTGAAAGAAAATACACATCAGGTTAGTACATGGAGTAGTACTATTTTAATCGAGTTGATGTTGACTTTTCATGCATTAAATTGAAATCTATCCTTGAGAAAAGATGTAATGCTAAGCATCAACACCAATGGGTAGTTTGCACTTTTGAGAAACTGAATTTTTTTTTTATTATTATTGTTATTATTATTTTGTGCAATCCAGAATATTAAGAGTTCATATCGATGATTGGAATTTAGTAATCAAGAAAAAGAAAAAAGAAAGAAAGAAAACTAACCTTTTTATAATTGTAATTCAACAATCAAATACTTCTCAATAAATACAATATTTAAAAAGTATTTGCTCAGTTTATCCAAAGCTATTACCCCTCCTTTCTTTTCCTGTAATTAGAATTCTTCTGCCATTTCACCACACTTCATGGTTACCTAAATCACTGTTTTGGTCATCTTGGCACCAGATTGGCCTCTGTCCATGGTTTCTCCACTTGGAACGCCACAAAAGTCGGAGAAATTTTGGGGCTGTGTCTGAACATCAGACAATTCTTGCTTCCTTTCGGCTCTCATTGGATTCTAATAACTTCATGTTTCAATATAAGTACATAGGTTTTCCATAGGACATGGTGTAGAGATGTAGAACAAGCCGGTTATATGCTCTTCCTCGAAGCAGAGTCCTTGGAATAAATTAAGAGTGCCCAAATAGATATAAAAGAATTCTTTTTTACCCGCATGTTAAATGAACGGAAAAAAATGCCTAAAATGATTAAAGATCCTTTACTTAATATTAATAAAAGTTATTGAGTCATGTTTTTAAATTATTTTAAATATATGTATCAAGTTAATTTTTTTTCATTCAACTCGTTTCTTCGTTACAGGATTCGAAAAATAGAATAATAATCAATTAGAAACTTGAAAGATTTCCGAAAGATATGAAACTACTTAAAACTATATAATTAATTAAACTTTAATAACGTAATTGTTGAAATAAAGTTTGTCATTTTCCAATCTCACATAGAATGGTGAAGCTTCCCGAATCTTTCAACTTCGTAGAAAGTGTTTTTTGTATAACTGATCCACAGCTCTCTATCTTATTCACTGACTCATTTCTGGTCGAACTTCTCTTCTTCGACATGATGTCTTTTAAGAACCTTGCATAGTTTGGTATCTCCTATAAAGCTTCTACGAAAGGAATATTAATGTGGATCATATTGAACATCTCCAAGAACTTCTTGAACTTCTCATCTAATCCTTTCTTCAAAAATTATTGTGGAAACGGAATAGGATGTTTTGTCTTTGGAATCCCTCATATATCCCTCTCAAATTCCACTTCTTTTTATTTCTTTTTTCTTGCTGTCTTAGCTATCTGCCATTTTTTCAATCTAACTTCAGGTTCTTTCGAATTTTCATCAGTTTCAGGGACCTAGAAATCATTTTGGATGAGCTCAGCAGCGCGAGGATCGAGATGAATTTCTAAATTTTTCATCGGAGAAGGGCACGAGTCGTGCCGGCTAGCCTCGAACTCATGCCGGCGGTCGTGCCGCTCAGATTCTGCAATTTCTTTGCCTGTGCACGAGTCATGCCGGCAGATTGGTGGGTCTTGCTGACCCAGTATTGGAGTCGTGCCGCATAACTCAGCGTCTGTCGGCGGGCACGATCGGCCCTGAGCTTACACAAGAAGGTTGTTTGCCTTTTTTGTAGCACTCACGAGCAAGAATACTCGATCGTTGTAGTAGTATATCCCAAGAAAAATTATCAATCCACAAAGGAGTTATGTTCGGACTAGCAAAATACGTGAGCTCATGTTCATGTCGTTTTTGTAAAGATGATCGGGGGTTTTGAGATGATTTACCACTTAAGCAAGTAGCAAGTAAATAAAAATAGCGAATAGGAGAAATGACAAGTAAAGATGAATAACAAGTAAAGGAAATGGGTGCTAAAGTTCAAGTATGAAAAACATGGGATTAGAAACATCCAAGCACACTCGATTCATATTATCATGCAAAAGGAATTCAACTCAATTGATGTAGACTAAGGGTGATCACGATTGTATCCTAAGCTCCCTTTCGGGTTACAAAGGTTGTTGATCCATTTTAGACTCCCAAAAGCACTTAAGATCAAAGCCCAACATTAACCCCTTCCATCTAGGTACTAGTTAGATTAAACTCTCCCTTTTTGTGTACTAAGGCCAACGAATGGATTGGTTCCCCTCATTGAATTCAAATATCCTTTCGGTCAAACCCAAACTCAATGTCTATTCATGTCTTCCTAATACTATAGAGGGTCGTTTCCGTCTCACTCCAAGCAATATATACATGAACATCATGATAGCATTTAATTACCACAAATAATCCATTGATCAACAATCCATTAAACCAATAAACATTCATGAATAACTGATTAGAGCTATTTTCACCTATATTTTAGTATCTTTTTATATGTGTTTTCGTATTATTTTATCCGTATTTTATGTGTTATTTGGTTGTGTTTTGTATTTTTATTGAAATGTGTGTGAATGAGCTTAAATTTAAGATTTTCACTTTTTATTTGATGCTAAACATGATAAGGAAGATGTAGGAAAAAGCGGATCTCAATTCGGAGTTGAAACGAGGGAGAACGAGCCAAAACAGTGAAAAGAGGAAGTAGGGTAGCACGCGCATGGGCCGTGTACAGCGCACGGCCCTGTCAGCATGGCCGTGTGGTAACACCCGAAACGCCAACTCGGCCACGCCTGTGGCCGAGTGCAGAACACGCCCCGTGCCGAGTTCAGAAACACGGCCCGTGCACCGCGCACGGGCCTGTCGAGAAAGCCGTGCGCGAACGTCAGAAAACACAACACGGCCACCCATGTGGCCGTGTACTGCGCACGAGGCGTGCGCTGTGTTAGAACACGGGTCGTGCGGCGGAGCTCGAGCCGTGTTGGTGCAAAAACGCAGGAAAGTACTGGAATCTTCTAGAAGGCCCACATGGGGTATAAATAGACCCCATTTCAACATTTTATAGATCAGAATCCGAAATCCTATCATCTACACACACCTCACACACCATTTCTTCCATTTTCCACCATCATCTTCATCCATCTTCATCCACCCATCATATCTTCCATTTTTGGTGCTAAAGGCTTCAAATCAAGAGCTAGAGGTGGAGATCAAGAAGAATAGAAGATTCTCTTCAAGAAATTGATAGGGAAGAATCCATTCATTTTGTATTTCTTTAGATCTTAGACTATGGGTAATTGTAATGAATCATTTAATTGTTTTGTTACTTTTACTATGATAGGCTAATCCCTCTAGTGGGATTAGGAACATGAAGAGCATATTAGATTTATATTATCATGTGGATTAAATTGGTTTTTGATTTAATTGATATTGATTTCTATTCATGGAGTTTAATTGTCTTGATGTTATGATGGCATGGTTTGTTATTCATGAATGTTTATTGGTTTAATGGATTGTTGATCAATGGATTATTTGTGGTAATTAAATGCTATCATGATGTTCATGTATGTATTGCTTGGAGTGAGACGGAAACGACCCTCTATAGTATTAGGAAGGCATGAATAGACATTGAGTTTGGGTTTGACCGAAAGGATATTTGAATTCAATGAGGGGAACCAATCCATTCGTTGGCCTTAGTACACAAAAAGGGAGAGTTTAATCTAACTAGTACCTAGATGGAAGGGGTTAATGTTGGGCTTTGATCTTGAGTGCTTTTGGGAGTCTAAAATGGATCAACAACCTTTGTAACCCGAAAGGGAGCTTAGGATACAATCGTGATCACCCTTAGTCTACATCAATTGAGTTGAATTCCGTTTGCATGATAATATGAATCGAGTGTGCTTGGATGTTTCTAATCCCATGTTTTTCCTTACTTGAACTTTAGCACCCATTTTCATTACTTGTCATTTGTCTTATTTGTTATTCTTATTTACTTGCTCCTTGCTTTAGTTGTTAACCAATCTCAAAACCCCCGATCATCTTTACAAAAACAACATGAACATGAGCTCACGTATTTTGCTAGCCCGAACATAACTCCTTATTGGATTGATAATTTTTTTTGGGATATACTACTACAACGATCGAGTATTCTTGCTCGTGAGTGCTATAAAAATAGACAAACAATAACAAACCATGCCATCACAACATCAAGACAATTAAACTCTATGAATAGAAATCAACATCAATTAAACCAAAAACCAATTTAATCCACATGATAATATAAATCTAATATGCTCTTCATGCTCCTAATCCCACTAGAGGGATTAGCCTAACATGATAAGGGTAACAAAACAAATAAATGATTCATTACAAATACCCATAGTCTTAGATCTAAAGAAATACAAAATGAATGGATTCTTCTCTATCAATTTCTTGAAGAGAATCTTCTATTCTTCTTGATCTCCACCTCTAGCTCTTGATTTTGAAGTCTTTAGCACCAAAAATGGAAGATTTGATGGTTGGATGAAGATGGATGAAGATGGATGAAGATGGATGAAGATGAAGGTGGAAAATGGAAGAAATGGTGTGTGATGTGTGTGTAGAGGATGGGAATTTCGGATCTCATCTTTAAAGTGTTTAAATGGGGTCTATTTATACCCCATGTGGGCCTTCTAGAAGATTCTAGCAATTTTCTGCATTTTTGCACCAACACGGCTCGAGCTCCGCCGCACGCCCCGTGTTCTAACACAGCGCACGACTCGTGCGCAGCACACTGCCATAGGGGTGGCCGTGTTGTGTTTTCTGACGTTGTCGCACGGCTTTCTGGACAGGCCCTTGCGCGGTACACGGGCCGTGCGTTTGTACTGGACACGGGTCGTGTTCTGCACTCGGCCACAGGCGTGGCCGAGTTGGTGTTTCGAGTATCAGCGCACGGCCATTCTGACAGGGTCGTGCGCTGCACACGACCCGTATTGTGTAGCTTCCGTTTTTGCCCGTTCTCCCTCGTTTCAACTCCGAATTTAGATCCGCTTTTTCCTATGTCTTCCTTATCATATCTGGCATCCAATATAAAGTGAAAATCATAGGTTTAAGCTTATTCACACACATTTCCATAAAGACACAAAACACAATCAAATAACATACAAATACGGATAAAATAATACGAAAACACATATAAAAAGATACTAAAACCTAGGTGAAAATAGCGCCAATCAAACCCCCCAAACTTAAGGTGTTGCTCGTCCCCGAGCAACGAAAATGACAAACCAAAAGGAGAAATTTTCACCTAGAAAAAGACTAAACAAACATTAGCAATAACAAATCGTTAGCAATAATAACTACAAACTATGCTAAGTCATCCTACAATATTAAAATCATAACATTAGAAATTAACAAGTTCAATCAAAAGAGAGTAATAGTGTAATATAGTCCCTTTTAGTCCAAGCCTCACAATGGATATCGATGTCTCTCAACACTCTTTTGAAATAGGATAAATCACACTCATTAATCGATTGGCTCGACTCGCTATAAGCTTGCTCGCGGACTATATTCACAAACCACCAAAGTTTCAATTAATGATCAAAAAGGTCTTTAATTAGGATGTAATGATAGGTTCTTTGGTATGGTAGGAAAGATATGGATAATAGTGACTCAACAAGTGTAAGTAATCAAAGAGATGGCCAATTTCCTCAACTTCTCCACTTTTCTTTCTTCCTTTCTTATCTTTACAATCTCAAGCACTATTCATTAACTTTCCTTTGATTGAGCTTCTTTTGATGCATGCTTTCTTTCTTTGAATTTTGTTTACTTGAGCATTTTGATGTTGATTTGCTCATTTCTTACTTTGAAGTTGCATGTGCCTTCTTGTTGTTGCTCTTTTCATCATTTTTCTTGCTTGTTTACCATGTCATTTACTTCTTTTGATTATTCAATCAATCCTTTCTAGCCACCATCTCCTCAATCACCCACACAAAGGTATATATAAGCTTGAATGGGTAATTAAGGCTTGTAATGTGCTAAATTCACAAGAAATAGGCTTATAGGCTCAAAGTGGTTGACTAAGGATGATGTTCAAGGTAGGAACATATATGGCAATGACTATAATAACAAGGATGGTCTTAGATCATTTCACTAATCTCCACTAATCGGGCTCGTTTCTATAGTCCTTGAGCAAGTTCTAACTTATCAAACACAACCGATCCACTCATGAAGAAATACCATGTATGCATGGTTGAGGCTCAAATGCTCACAAGCTTGTGCTCGGACCTTAAGGAACTTATTACACCACATTCATCTCAAAATTGAACAAGTTAAGTAAAACATGTCACAATTTGAAAGTGTAGAGATTCTTAATCATAATTTGTCATCACTTATCACCACAACATATCATCACTCACGTTCAAAAATGACTCACGACATCCCTAAACCAACCACCAAACAACCCAAGACACGAATGAAAATACACAAAACATACAAATAAGGACTCAACAAACAAGACACAACAAAAACACAAAACATGCAAAAACACAAAATACCATCATCCATAAGAAAATTAAGCACACATTCATCCCAACCTTTATTGAAAAGGAAATCCTAATATACGAAAGTAAACCTCCCACAAATATAACACATGAAGTAGCATGCTAGTCACAATAATCCAAATCAAAATCAATTCATTTCAAGTAATAAAATGATAAGGTGTAGAGTACTCCCTCAATAGGCATTTGGTAAGGAAAGCGTTAGCTTCAAGCTCCATCATGCTTCCAATACCTCTCATTCATGCTCAAACACTCAACAAACACCATTAGTTCAACAATTTCATTATGAATACCCCACTATCATGCACTTCAACACCACCAATCATGCCAAGATCAACCCAAACTCATGAGAAAAATTTTAAAATTTGTCCAATTTTACAATAATCATACTCAAGTGGTGGGTCACACCACACACTCTCCCCCCAAACTTAAATCGAAACAAGAGTTGAGACTTAAGTTTGCAAAAAGTGGTGAGACTTACCCTTGTAGTTTCCATTGATGATCTTCTTGTTGAGAAATAACCGCCTCCACACGACTCAAGCTATGCCCACCACGCACTAGCACCCCCCAAACTTAACTCGAGACAAGAGTCACGAATTAAGTTTGCAACAAGTGTTGAGACATGTCAACTTGAATCCATGAAGCATTTCTCTTTTCTTCAATGAGCATTTTTCTCCATGAGCACAATCAACCTACAAGTCCCAAAATACAAAATAACAATAAAACCACAAACATTATTGAAAGCAATAAAGATAGTGATGGGGTGCCTCCCATCGAGCGCTAAGTTTAACGTCTTCAAGCTAGACGAATTTTGAGATCATCTTTCAAATAAAGTATCCACAAAGAGGGTCTCCCTTTGTGATGGATCCACATAGTGCTTCACACGATGACCATTAATCAAGAACTCTTCCCCGTTCTCATCCATAACCTTTAGAGCTCCCCCATCAAGTACTTCCTTTACCACATAAGGTCCTCTCCATTTGGACTTCAACTTGCCCGGGAAAAGTCTTAGTCGAGAATTGAATACCAACACCTTTTCACCCTTTTCAAAGCTCTTCTTCCTCAAACGAGCATCATGCCACCTCTTTGTTTTCTCCTTAAAAATTCTTGAATTTTCATAAGCACTTTCTCTAAATTCCTCAAGCTCATTCAACTGCAAGAATCTTATCTTCTTCGAAGCTTTCATGTCAAAATTTAATTTCTTAATGGCCCAATAAGCTTTATGCTCTGACTCCACGGGAAGATGCCAAGACTTGCCATAGACAATTTAAAAAGGAGACATACCAAGAGTGGTCTTGAATGCGGTTCGAAAGGCCCACAATGCATCATCAAGTTTATTAGACCAATCCTTTCTACTCACACTCACTGTTTTCTCCAAGACTTGCTTGATTTGTCGATTAGAAATTTCAGCTTGACCATTCGTTTGAGGGTGATATGGAGTAGACACTCGATGCTTCACTCCATAAGTCTTGAGAATGTTCTCCATGAGCTTATTTATGAAGTGACTACCCCCATCACTTACCAACACTCTAGGTACTCCAAATCTTGTGAAGATATGCTTCTTTGGAAACCCCATGACCACTCTAGCATCACTTGTTCTTGAAGGTATGGCCTCAACCCATTTCGAGACATAGTCGACCGCCAATAGGATGTATAGGAATCCATTAGATTGAGGAAATGGTCCCATGAAATCGATGCCCCACACATCAAATATCTCCACTTCTTGAAAGCTCTTAAGGGGCATCTCATCCCACTTGGAGATTCCTCCCATCCTTTGACACCGATCACAACCCTCTACAAATTTCTTACAACTCTTGAACAAAAATGGCCAATACAACCCCGATTGTAAGACTTTTGCAGCGGTCTTTTGAGCTCCAAAATGGCCTCCACTAGGTGAAGAGTGGCAAAACTCCAACACACTATTCCATTCTTCCTCGGGCACACATCTTCGCACAAGAGAATCATTACACATCTTGTACAAGAATGGATCATCCCACAAGTAACTTTTAACATCATGAAAGAACTTCTTGGATTGATACTTATTAAGCTCATAAGGCCTCCTTCCACTAGCCAAGTAATTCACATAGTCCGCATACCACGGGCTTCCTTCTTGCTCCACTAAAGCCTCAATTTGATAGCAATCACACTCCAAGATTTTTTCATCGGGAAAAACCTCCTTGATTAACTCATAAGTACTTTCACAATGATCCCTCGACTCTAACCTTGAAAGATGGTCGGCTATCACATTCTCCGTGCCCTTCTTATCTCTCACTTCAATATTAAATTCTTGAAGAAGTAGTACCCATCTTATCACCCTTGGCTTTGCATCCTTCTTTGCCATGAGATACTTGATAGCGGCATGGTCGGTGTATACAATAGTCTTCGTTCCTACCAAATAAGGACGAAACTTATCAAATGCGTATACTACCGCCAAGAACTCTTTTTCGGTAGTAGTGTAGTTCCTTTGAGCCGCATCAAATGTCTTGCTTGCATAGTAAATGGCTCGGAATTTTTCTCTCTTAGTTGCCCCAAAACCACTCCAAGAGCTACATCACTTGCATCACACATCAATATAAATGGCTCCTTCCAATCGGGGGTGATCAAGATGGGTGATGAAATCAAAGCTTCCTTTAGCACCTGAAAAGCATTTAAACAATTATCATCAAACTTAAATGGCACATCTTTTTCAAGGAGATGAGATAGAGGTTTAGAAAATGAAGAAAAATCCTTGATGAATCTACGATAGAACCCGGCATGACCAAGGAACGATCGTACTCCCTTCTCATTTGTTGGCGGTGGAAGCTTCTCTATAGCAATAACTTTGGCTCGGTCAACTTGCAATCCCTTTGAAGAGATGTGATGTCCAAGTACAATGCCATCATTTACCATGAAGTGGCACTTCTCCCAATTCAACACTAAATTAGTGTCTTGACATCGCTTCAAAACAATAGCAAGGTTAGACAAACAAATATCAAAAGAAGAACAAAACACCGAAAAGTCATCCATGAACACTTCCATTATATTCTCAATTAATCCTTCAAAGATTGCCATCATACACCTTTGAAAGGTGGCCGGTGCATTGCAAAGTCCGAATGGCAATCTTCGAAAAGCAAATATTCCATAAGGACAAGTGAAAGCGGTCTTTTCTTGGTGTTCGGGTGCTATGAGAATTTGGTTATACCCGGAATACCCATCAAGAAAGCAATAAAACTCATACCCGGCCAACCTATCCAACATTTGATCCAAGAAAGGTAAGGGGAAGTGATCTTTACGTGTGTTTTCATTAAGCTTCCTATAATCAACACACACACGCCACCCCGTCACCGTCCTAGTGGCTATGGTCTCATCTTTCTCGGTCTTCACTATAGTCATACCCCCTTTTTTAGATACTACATGCAACGGGCTCACATAAGGGCTATCACTAATAGGAAAAATCATATCGGAGTCTAACCACTTAAGAACCTCTTTTTTTACCACTTCTTGCATGATAGGATTAAGTCTTCTTTGGTTTTGAACACAAGCTTTCCCTTCATCCTCAAGCCTTATCTTATGCATGCAAATTGTTGGACTAATCCCTTTCAAATCATCAATACACCAACCAATAGCCGACTTATGCTCTTTAAGGATATTAAGCAATTTATCAAGTTGACTAGAGGTTAGAGATGATGATACAATTATCGGATATCTCTCACTTTCACCAAGGTAGGCATAAGTAAGATGATCGGGTAGAGGCTTCAACTCCACCTTCTTTTCCTTTTTCTCTTCTTGCTCGAGTGGATCTCTAAGTGGTATGAACTTTTCATTTCCCCTTGAAATGGCGGCTGCAACCTCTTGAGCTTCACTACAATCACCTAGATCAAGCAAACAATTAATCAGTTCTTCATTTAAATCAAGAGAAGTAGTAGAAATATTAGAAAGAGATAGAGAATTGCTCAAGCAAAGTTCAAGTGGATCCTTGGTTACAATGGAAGGCCAACTCTCCTCGACACTTCCCTTTACAACATCCACACTTTTACACTCTTCATCATTCATTGGATATTGCATGACCTTGTGTAGAGAGAATACCACTTCCTCATCATTAACTCTCAACTTCAATTCTCCTTTGTAGACATCAATAAGAGTTCTCCCGGTAGCAAGAAACGGTCTCCCAAAAATCAATGGCACATTTTCATCCTCCTCCATATCTAGAACAACAAAATCCACCGGAAAGACGAACTTATCAACTTTTACCAACACATCTTCAACTACTCCTTTTGGATGTGTCATAGATCGATCCGCCAATTGAAGTGTGATGGAAGTTGGCTTTACTTCACCTAACCCAAGCTTCTTGAATATGGAGAGAGGCATTAGATTAATGCTTGCACCAAGGTCACAAAGAGCCTTGTTCTTCTTGTTCTTTCCAATTTCACATGGTATAATGAAACTACCCGGATCCTTCAATTTTTGAGAAAGTTTCCGTTGTAGAATGACACTACACTCTTCGGTTAGATTAACCATTTCATTGTCCACAAGACTTCTTTTCTTTCCCATGATGTCCTTCAAGAAACGAGCATAATGAGGCATTTGATCCAAAGCATTGGCGAAAGGGATATTGATTTGAATCTTCTTAAAGATTTCAAGAAACTTTTTGAACCTCTCATCCAAACCCTTCTTCAAGAACCTTTGAGGAAAAGGAATCGGTACTTGAGTCTTTGGTATTCCCCAACTATCTCTTTCAACTTCAACTTCCTTTTCCCTTAACTCCTTTGCCTTCTTTCACTTTGGAATTCTCTCTATCTTCTCTTCATCTTTCTTTTGCTCAACAATTTCTTTTTTCTTGCTTACTTCCTCCATTTCAATCTCTTCTTGCACCAACCCTTCTTCAACCTTGCTTTCCACTTCCCTTTCAATGACAATACTATCTTCTTTAGGCATAGGAGGTTCCTCATACTCTTTTCCACTTCTAAGAGTGATAGCTTTGCAATCTTCTTTAGGATTAGTTACCGTGGTAGATGGAAACTTTCCTTGTTGGTGTTGAGATCCCACGGAAGAAGCAATTTGACCCATTTGATACTCAAAAGCTCTCATCCTATTGTCGGATTTCTTCTCATTTTCCTCCATTCTAGCCTCCATCTTTTTCATGAATGCTAGCAATGTCTCTTCCACCGATGCTTTACCCTCTCCATTTGGCGGCTTAGCACTCGGATCGAATCCCGGAGGAAATGACACGGCGGCTTGAGGATTAGAGTAAGAAAGATTTTCATGCTTCCTCGGAGCTTGATAATTTCTACTTGATTGATTGAAATTGCTTCCCCGAGCTTGTCCTTGATATTCTCTTTGAAAATTACCTTGATTAGAAGGATAATTACCTTGGAAATTCCCTTGATGATGGAAATTCCCTTGGTAATTTTTCCTATCTAAATAGGCAACATCCTCTATACTTTGCATAACATTGCTCTCATCATTCACCATAGAACTTGTGCTTTCCCCTTGACTTACTCCTTAAGTGATCAAATTCAATTGCTTTGTTAAAGCTTGAATGCTCTCATTGAATTCTTTCATTCCTTCATTTTGAAACATATCACTCTTCACTTTGTTCAAACTCTCCACTTGAGCTACCTTTCCAAATGCATAACCTCCCATTACTCGCTCGGAAGGCCATTGATAAGCATTCATTGCAATGTCTTCAAAAATATCCATGGCTTTCATAGCATCCACTCCAAATATAGACCCTCCGGATGAGGCATCTACATGCATCCGATTTTGTTGATTCAACCCTTGATAAAAGAAAGCCACTTGTTGATTCTCATGAAAATCATGTTGAGGACACTTTCGGAGCATCTCTTTGTAGTGTTCCCATGCTTCATAAAAATTTTCATCTGGAAGTTGCCTAAATTGAGTGATAAGACTTTTCAATTGGAGCGTCTTTAAAGGAGGAAAGTACTTGTTTAGGAACCTTTGCTCAAGATCTTCCCATGTATTACAACTTCCCAAAGGAATTGTATTGTACCATGCTTTAGCCTTGTCTCTTAAAGAAAAAGAGAACAACCTCATTCGAATAGCATCCTCCGACACTCCCTTCATCTTGACGGTATTTGCAACCTCCAAGAAAGTAGATAGATGAGTGTTCGGGTCTTCAAGAGGACCTCCCCCAAACTGATTTGCTTTGACCATGTTGATCAATCCGGTCTTAATTTCATAATCATTGGCTTGAACCGGAGGAACCATATTGTGCACGGCTCTCGGTTGGAAGTAATCCCGAATTGCTCTAGGCCTTGGCAACTCTTGTTGTTGAAATATCCTTTGAGCTTCTTGATTGACAAGCAATTGCATATACTCTTGATTTTGAGCAAAGAAATTCCTCATTATCTCCGCTTGATTCTCTTGCACTCCTTCTTGTACCCCCCTTTGATCTTGTAAAGGATCTTGGGGTGGGTCATAATTAACATTGTCTCCCCGTTGATTCTCCATTTTTGTTCCTTTTCTAGCTTTACGCCTCTCTCGCTTCCTTTGTCGTGCGGTCCTTTCAATCTCCAAATTCAAAGGAATGATCGATTGATTTCCCTTTGATCTTGTGATCATAAAACACCTACGAAAAGGCCAAGAGTGAGACCACAAACACAAATAATAAATAAAAGAAAATAAAAAGAATCCTTATCAAGAACAACTAAAATAATAACATAGTACTCGACTAGTCCGTCAAACTCCCCTTTGGCAATGGCGCCATTTTCTTGTTTGTCTTTTTTGTAGCACTCACGAGCAAGAATACTCGATCGTTGTAGTAGTATATCCCAAGAAAAATTATCAATCCACAAACTCCTCGGACTAGCAAAATACGTGAGCTCATGTTCATGTCATTTTTGTAAAGATGATCGGGGGTTTTGAGATGATTTATCACTTAAGCAAGTAGCAAGTAAATAAAAATAGCGAATAGGAGAAATGACAAGTAAAGATGAATAACAAGTAAAGGAAATGGGCGCTAAAGTTCAAGTATGAAAAACATGGGATTAGAAACATCCAAGCACACTCGATTCATATTATCATGCAAAAGGAATTCAACTCAATTGATGTAGACTAAGGGTGATCACGATTGTATCCTAAGCTCCCTTTCGAGTTACAAAGGTTGTTGATCCATTTTAGACTCCCAAAAGCACTTAAGATCAAAGCCCAACATTAACCCCTTCCATCTAGGTACTAGTTAGATTAAACTCTCCCTTTTTGTGTACTAAGGCCAACGAATGGATTGGTTCCCCTCATTGAATTCAAATATCCTTTCGGTCAAACCCAAACTCAATGTCTATTCATGCCTTCCTAATATTATAGAGGGTCATTTCCGTCTCACTCCAAGCAATACATACATGAACATCATGATAGCATTTAATTACCACAAATAATCCATTGATCAACAATCCATTAAACCAATAAACATTCATGAATAACAAACCATGCCATCACAACATCAAGACAATTAAACTCCATGAATAGAAATCAACATCAATTAAACCAAAAACCAATTTAATCCACATGATAATATAAATCTAATATGCTCTTCATGCTCCTAATCCCACTAGAGGGATTTGTTGGATTGTATACTAAAAGTCTAGCTTTAGTATGAACAATGTCATAACAATATTTGAAATGAGAATCATTGATCAAATGATTGCGTCTTATAATTTATTTTATATGCATGACGCAATAGTCCATTTACTTTATACTGTAGATAATATGTTGTGCGACCACACGCAGAAGATCATATTATCGGTTTCCTTATAAAGTATAAACAGATGCTCACAACTGAGATAGACGGGGACTCTCTATCGGTATGGTTGTAGTGTGGTTTGGTATTAGCTTGTCTTGGCTATAGAATCACATTAGTGCACTTGTGTGTATTGAGCAGGACCGCCTGAGATCGTTCTTCTTATACTGACTATATAGTAGAACTTGATCTCTGTTATTATGGAAGTTCGTGCTCTTAATCCCTATACAATAACCTCGACACGTAGGGCAGTATGTATTTCTTTGATTCATCAATTGGTGAGATTTATAAGTATTAAATCAACAAACTCGGTGAGTTGGGAAGTAGTGCTGTATCTATGGTGTGCTGTTGATTGTAGAAGGAATCCATGTCCGTCATAGGTTGATGATGTCCCCTTGAGGAGCTCATAAGGTTTATCATGTAAATCTTGCAAGTGGATTAATTTCCGGCATGATAAAAAGGTTGAGTGGTACTACTCTCGGACGAGATATTAATTAATTAGAGTTGTCAGTAACTTAATTAATTAATGGACATTGAATATCTTAAACATGGGGAGACTATCGGGCTTATAATAAGAAGGAGCCCAGAACATAATTTGGGATTGGATGGGTAGTGCAATAATAATATTTTAGTGGACTATATTATTATTATTGGATTTAATTAAAAGCTTTGGGCTAAGCTTGGTTAATTAAATTCAATTGAGGCCCAGCCCAATTTCTCCTCCTGGTCCCTGCAGTAGCCCTTATAAATAAGTTATCTCAGTTCCTGTTAACCCGAAGTCAGTGCCTCATTTGACAGTTAGAAAGAACAGGAGCAGATTGAGAGAATTCTGCGGATTGTTGCCCACACAACAGCAGGATTCAACTTGGGACATACTGCAGAAGATTGAGAGGTGGTTCTCTGCAACGGTTCATCCTCTACATCAATCCAGAAGTACGGTAAACAAGATTTAATTGCTTCCGCTGTTTATTGTTTGCATGTTTACTAACGATCACGTTTGAGCCACAAGATCCAATTGCCCAACAATTGGTATCAGAGCGTTGGTTTCGTGGTGAAACGTGAGACGTTAGGTTGGGTTTAGCCATATATGTGTTTATGGTCTGTTAGATAACATATATGAATTGGATTATTTGATTATGTGTAATAATCTAGTTATAATCTCATGGGTTTTGTACTGTTATTGCTTTTACACCATAAAATACTATTTGTTTTGTGTGATTGTTGTTGATTGTGACTGCTGGACACAACACACACTTTACTGAAACCCTCTATTTTTTTTTTTGAAACCACAGAAACGTGACTGTACATGGTGAAAGAAGAAGACGAAGAGGCGACCGCTGGTGCGTTTAGGCGAGGCAGACGGCGGTTTCCGGGCGAGTTCCCTGGTCACGGTAGAGCGGTCAGCATGGTGGTTCCGGGAAGGCTGGGTTTTCCTTCCCATAGTGTCGACACGGGTCTTCGCTGCGCACTGACTTCCGGCTCGTGGCAAGCGTGGCAGGAATCGACCGGCGACCACCTGTTGGAAGCCGGCGTTTCTTTACTGGTGGATTCCTGGAGCGCAATCGGAGAATACTGGTTGGGCTCTGGGCAGATCAACGATCAGTTGGCGCTGCGGATTGAGTCTGGGTAGAGGCGAGGCGCGCTAGATGGCACGATTGCGTCCTTGGTTGCTGGGCTGATGAGCGCGAGTTTCTGTCTTGGGCTGACGATAGGCGGCTAATGGCATGATTACGGTGGGCTGACGGCGCGTCTGCTGGTAGCAGCGGCCACCAAGTCGCGCCAGTTTAAGCTGCGGCGCCGGTGGAAGCTTCGCATAACTACTGCCACAAGTAATCAGGTTGTGGCGCGGCGGTGCGACTGTTATGTGCGTGCTGGGCGTTGCGGGATCAACTGAGGTGGCCCTGGACATCGGCGTTCCTGGTCGTTGGCTGGGAGAGATGCCGGTGTTGACTTCACGCTGGACAGTTTAGCGATGTAGCGGCTGGGTTTCTTTTAGGGCAGCAGCTTGCTTTTTTGGCTGCCCTATTGGGCTCATTTTTTTTAACTTAGGTGCTTTGGGCTGTCTCCAGTTGGGCTCTATTTTAATTAAATGGTAATGGGCTGCTGGGCTGCTGGATTTTAATTAATTGTGGATAATGGGCCAAGCATAATAAATTAATTTTAATAAGCTAATTTTGTGCTTGTGGGCTTGGTGGATTTATTTGGATTTGGGCTAAGATTATGGGCCATGGATAATGGGCTTGATTAATTAATTTAATCTGCTACTCATTTTGTGCTTATTTGTTGCTCTTGGGCCCATTTAATTGATCCACTAATTATGCAATTAATTAATGTTATATAACTGATTAATTGATTTAATTATCAATTATTGTTGTATATGTGAAAGACATGTTCTATGTGATTTATTTATTTAAATTGCCGTTAATAGAAGCATGCTTGAATGTATATTTTATTTCTGAAATATTATATGCATGTTAAAAACCCTCGGTTTTAAATAACTAAGTGGGAGAGGGAATTGGTAATTAATTCCCGCGGCCTCCATTATTGGTTTGTAAGTGATGTGAGTAAACTTACGTGTTGGCAACAGGCCTTCCTCCCTAACGGATGAGTTTATTCACGGATCACTGGTACAGACTTCATAAATAATTATTGTTTGTAATGTGGCACATAAACTTGCGTGTTGGCATAGGCCTTCCTCCCTAACGGATGAGTTTGTGTGTGGTACACTGGTACAAACTTATAATTGATGATTGTAGGAAGCTACCCGAGCGCGTGTGTACTTCTCCAACTGTAAGGCACATAAGCTCGCGCAGTGGACTTGGGATCAAATAATGGTGTACACTTAGGTGTAAATAATTAGTATCCTCCCCAACGGAGTCACTGCTATTATTTGCATGGCTAAAGAGTAACCGACTATTAATTATTTTGTCATAAAGTTAGGTTGACAAATGAAATTAATGGGTAAAACCTTCTCTTGTAAATGTTCGGGTTTGTAAACGTCCACACTAACGTGGCTTGCAGACTCACGGTGCTTGAGATGTCGGTGAATTTTAATTTTATATTATTTTGAGGGAATCAATATAAAAGGATAAAATTCGAAGATTTGATCGGTAAATTTATTTGTGATTCTCTGAATTTCGAATGGTTTTAGTCTCACTAATTGTTAACTAAAAGAAATTATATTTACTTGTCCAAATTAACTGATTAGAAAATAATCTTAATTTTGAAATTTACTGCTTAAGAAAATACATGTGTTCTCTCAAAGGACGGCTCATGATGCCTATTAAAGTCTTTAGTGAAGAGATGAGAGGATCATAGAAATATGATGAACTCATGTAACTCTTCAGATACTTGAGTAATTTAAAAGGCGCAAGATCATGATAGAATTTGATGAATGAATTGGAAAAGCTTGGAGTATAAATTGAAAGGGAAACCTAGATCAATTTTATTCTCCATGTTTAGCCTTGATGTTTTGAGAAAGTTCTACCTGAAATACAAGAGGATGTATATGGTGGGAGACTTCTGACAAAACATGTGGCAAAGGAAAGCCATTTTCATCATAAAGTGAACAAGTTTAATATCTTATTCACTAGTTGTTTAAACATGATTAGTGATGGCATCTATTAACACGAAGTATGTAGATACTGGAATCACTAAATGTTTATTACTAAGTGAGGATAAGATAGTAATAACATGGGTAAAACTACAAAGGTAGTGCCTATTGCAGTGGGAGTTGTTTATTTATCTCATGATAAGAATAAACGATTGATTATGAGAAATTGTCTTTACGTACGTATCATAGAAAGAATTTAATTTCGGTTTCTATGCATTAACGGATGGATACTTCATTTCATTTAAATGACATGGTCATAGAAATGAGGAATGAGGCTATAACCCGTTAAAGTACATTGGTGGATAATTTGGATACTCTTGAATCATGCACATCCCACAGATGCAATAAATAGTAATTAAATAATGCATCTTCTAATATTAGTAAGAGAAAGGAACCTTCGGAAATGAACTAAACATACATTTGGCGTCTATGACTAATTCATTTTACTGGAGTAGGATTCAAAGGTTGATAGCCGATAGACCATATGGTTTATCTGAAGTGGAAACTATCGGACTTGCGAGTCGTGCTTGGAAGTAAAATTGATTAACTGCCTTTTCTAGGCTGTGGGGTGTAGAGCCAAAGATATATATGTTGGAATTAGTTCATTCTGATTCAAGCGAACCTAACAATATCCAGGCGAGAGGTGGTTATGAATATTTAAAGATTATTCTGGGCACCGATATATTTATTTGATGCACTGCATGTCTAAGTTCTTGGATTAATTCAAGAATTGCAAGATTGGTACAGTGAAGCGTCATGAAAAATATATTAAGTCATTACGATTTAATCGTGATGGCGAGTACCTCTTAGGATAGTTAGGAGCTGTTAATCAGAAGTTGAGATTAAATCTCAAGTAGTCTACATCGGGCGATCCCCAGCTGAATGGTGTGGTGGATAGAAGGAATAAGACTCTTATGGTAATGATTAGATAGATGAAGAATTATTTAGAATAATTAAATTCATTTTATGGATATGCCCTAGATACAGTAATTCGTGAAACGTTTGTCTGTATATGGGATATTCTAGAAAAATGGATAGTGATTTATTTAGTCCAAAAAGATCGAAGGGTAATTGTTAACACAATAACCAGATTTTTGAAAAAGGACTATGTAATAAATCACAAGCCCATGTATAAGTTGTTCTAAAGGAAGTGAGAGGAAAACACTAAGTATAAGTACCAAGTGTACAAGAGGATATACCACAAGGTAAACTGCAACGCGTGTCACGTCTGATACACAATTACATGTAGTGCCTTGTCGTAGTGGGAGGGTTGTTTAACAACCCATAAATATATGTTTTGGGAGAGTCGTGAGACTTGATCCCTAGTGAACATGGTATTGTCCCACGGATACGACGTAGCACTACAAGATGAAAATGCGGAATCTTAGTAAGTTGCAATGTATGTTGAAATAGAATCTACGGATTCTGAATAAAGTCTGGGAGCTTATAGGACCACTAAATGGTATAAAAATCATTGCAAGTGGTCAAGGGAAATAAAAGAGGATCAAATGGAAAGGTGAAGACCTTGAAAGCAAAGCTTGTTGCGAAAAAGTGTACTCAGAAAGAAATGGTTCGATTATGAGGAAACATATTCGCTGGTAGCTATGCTTAAGTTGATCTGGATTCTTTTATGTATTGCTGCTCATATTGAAATATGAGGAACAACAAATAGATGTCAAGACAGTTTTCCTGATTGGAAGTTTTGAGGAAAACATCTATGTGAAGCAACCAGAGTGATTCATTGCAAAGTACTAATAGCATTTTGATAGTAAGCTTAAAAGTGTCCAGCGATGGACTAAAAGCAAGCTTTGAGATCGTGAAGCATCTGTTTTGATTAGGTAATCCAGTGGCATAGATTTAAATCAATGAGCGGATGTGTCTTGTGTGTTGTAAAGAGTGACGGAAACGTGGTGGTATTTTTTGTACTATACGTAGATAGTATCTTGCTCATTGGAGACAATGAAAGAGTATTATCGGGCGTATGGGTACGGTTAATAAAGCGGTAGTAATGAAGGACTTAAGAAAGGCAAAATACATCCTTTTGATCACGGTAATACGGATCACAAGAAAGGATGTTATGCTTATCTCAAGTTTCATAAAATGATACAGTCCATACTCGTTTAGCATGTAAATTTATCTAAGTGAATGTGTCTTTGAGACACAAAAAGAAGATAAAGGAGATGAAAGCGGTTCCTTATGCTTCGGTGAATAAGGAAGCTTAATCTTAGGAATGCTATGAACGAAGTTGGATATCTATTTTGCTGGATGCAGAACAGTGGGTATCAACGTAATCCGGAACAAGAATGATGAACTGTGGTAAGACATATATGAAGTGCCAAAGAAGGACTGGAAATCATATATAGACTTACTGAATAGATTCACTACTTCTTGTGGATTATGTAGATTCAGATTTTTTAGTCAGATTGGACGGCAGTAAATTCACCTCAAAGGTTATGTGTTTAAATCTTAGGAAGTAGAGTCATAATGTGGAGGAGTGTTATATAAAAATATATTTCAGACTCCGGACTCCATCATGGAAAGATGATGAATTGGAGCCTATAAGGCAGCCAAAGTATCTATATGACTCTAGAGACTTCATGATGGACTTTGAAGTGTTTCTAAGTTTGCCCAAGGTAATCACAATTTACATTGATGATATTGGTGCAGTTGCAAACTTGAAGAAATCACAAGTCCATAAGGCAATTAAACACATGGAGCGCGAGTACCACCTGTTACGAGAAATCGTATGATGAGGGGAAGGTTGATGTCGCCTAGATTGCATCGGATGATGACCTAGTAAATCATTTACAAAGACCTTAAGGCGAGAGCTTTTAATGGTCGTGTAGTGGGAATAGGAATCAGATGTTTGGCAGAAGACATGACAGCATAGTCTTTTAGTATAAGTGGGAGATTGTTGGATTGTATACTAAAAGTCTAGCTTTAGTATGAACAATGTCATAACAATATTTGAAATGAGAATCATTGATCAAATGATTGCGTCTTATAATTTATTTTATATGCATGACGCAATAGTCCATTTACTTTATACTATAGATAATATGTTGTGCGACCACACGCAGAAGATCATATTATCGGTTTCCTTATAAAGTATAAACAGATGCTCACAACTGAGATAGACGGGGACTCTCTATCGGTATGGTTTTAGTGTGGTTTGGTATTAGCTTGTCTTGGCTATAGAATCACAATAGTGCACTTGTGTGTATTGAGCAGGACCGCCTGAGATCGTTCTTCTTATACTGACTATATAGTAGAACTTGATCTCTGTTATTATGGAAGTTCGTGCTCTTAATCCCTATACAATAACCTCGACACGTAGGGCAGTATGTATTTCTTTGATTCATCAATGGGTGAGATTTATAAGTATTAAATCAACAAACTCGGTGAGTTGGGAAGTAGTGCTGTATCTATGGTGTGCTGTTGATTGTAGAAGGAATCCATGTCCGTCATAGGTTGATGATGTCCCCTTGAGGAGCTCATAAGGTTTATCATGTAAATCTTGCAAGTGGATTAATTTCCGGCATGATAAAAAGGTTGAGTGGTACTACTCTCGGACGAGATATTAATTAATTAGAGTTGTCAGTAACTTAATTAATTAATGGACATTGAATATCTTAAACATGGGGAGACTATCGGGCTTATAATAAGAAGGAGCCCAGAACATAATTTGGGATTGGATGGGTAGTGCAATAATAATACTTTAGTGGACTATATTATTATTATTGGATTTAATTAAAAGCTTTGGGCTAAACTTGGTTAATTAAATTCAATTGAGGCCCAGCCCAATTTCTCCTCCTGGTCCCTGCAGTAGCCCTTATAAATAAGTTATCTCAGTTCCTGTTAACCCGAAGTCAGTGCCTCATTTGACAGTTAGAAAGAACATGAGCAGATTGAGAGAATTCTGCGGATTGTTGCCCACACAACAGCAGGATTCAACTTGGGACATACTGCAGAAGATTGAGAGGTGGTTCTCTGCAACAGTTCATCCTCTACATCAATCCAGAAGTACGGTAAACAAGATTTAATTGCTTCCGCTGTTTATTGTTTGCCTGTTTACTAACGATCACGTTTGAGCCACAAGATCCAATTGCCCAACAGGATTAGCCTAACATGATAAGGGTAACAAAACAAATAAATGATTCATTACAAATACCCATAGTCTTAGATCTAAAGAAATACAAAATGAATGAATTCTTCCCTATCAATTTCTTGAATAGAATCTTTTATTCTTCTTGATCTCCACCTCTAGCTCTTGATTTTGAAGTCTTTAGCACCAAAAATAGAAGATTTGATGGTTGGATGAAGATGGATGAAGATGGATGAAGATGGATGAAGATGAAGGTGGAAAATGGAAGAAATGGTGTGTGATGTGTGTGTAGAGGATGGGAATTTCGGATTTCATCTTCAAAGTGTTGAAATGGGGTCTATTTATACCCCATGTGGGCCTTCTAGAAGATTCTAGCAATTTCCTGCGTTTTTGCACCAACACGGCTCGAGCTCCGCCGCACGCCCCGTGTTCTAACACAGCGCACGACTCGTGCGCAGCACACTGCCATAGGGGTGGCCGTGTTGTGTTTTCTGACGTTGTCGCACGGCTTTCTGGACAGGCCCGTGCGCGGTGCACGGGCCGCGCGTTTGTACTGGACACGGGTCGTGTTCTGCACTCGGCCACAGGCATGGCCGAGTTGGTGTTTCGAGTGTCAGCGCACGGCCATTCTGACAGGGTCGTGCGCTGCACACGACCCGTGTTGTGTAGCTTCCGTTTTTATCCGTTCTCCCTCGTTTCAACTCCGAATTTAGATCCGCTTTTTCCTATGCCTTCCTTATCATATCTGGCATCCAATAAAAAGTGAAAATCATAGGTTTAAGCTTATTCACACACATTTCCATAAAGACACAAAATACAACCAAATAACATACAAATACGGATAAAATAATACGAAAATAAATATAAAAAGACACTAAAATCTAGGTAAAAATAGCGCCAATCAAGGGCAGTACTAGTCGTGCTGGTGCTGGCACGAGTCGTGTCGTGTGTCAAAGTCGGCCGATCATGTTCGTCCGAATTTTCGACCTCCGTTTTGACTTCAGCTCAGTCCAATGGCAATTTAGGACCCTCGTACTGTGTTTCACTCCTCAAAGTGATATCCATAACTTGCTCTTTCGGGTTCATCTCCGTTTGAGATGGAAGAAAACTTACCTTGTTGCTCTAATCTTCCCACTGCAGCATGCAACTTTCCAAGAGCAATATCAGTTTCTTTATATTTTTTTCACTCTTTCTGCATGATTTCAGATTGCTCTTGATTAGTCATCATCAACTTAACCGTCAAGTTCATCTTGTCCCCTTGCTGCTTCATCCACAGTTTCATCTCCTCATCCATGGGTGCTTTTCCTTCAACTGGTTTATGGGATGGATCAATTCCTGGAGGGGGCCCAACTACATCACTCGGGTTAGCATATGATAGATTATCATTCCTTCTCTGATTGTTGAAGTTGGAATTTCCTTGGTCATTCCTTCCCCATTGCTGATTACTAGGTTTGAAATTCGGTTTATTTCTGTAATCCCCTTGAAAATTCTGACCCATAGCATAATTAGCTTCCTCCATCTAATCTTCATCTCCATCCATTCTAGCCTCCTCTCATCCGTTTCCTTAAGTGATGTGATCCATCTTCTTATGCAGCTCACTGAGTTGACTCTTGAGTTCTGACATTTCACTACTATTGACCTGAACTTCTACTTTTGCCACTTTATCAAAAGTGACTCCTCCTTCTGATCTATCCATGGGCCAATCATATGTGTTAGCTGACATCTCCTCAAAGATCTCTTCTGCTTCATCTGATGACTTTTTGAAGACCGATCCACCTAATATCGCGTCCACCAATAATCTTGAATCACCCCTTAGGCCTTGATAGAAGAAGTCTAAGTAAGTGTCTTTTGTAAATCCATGTTTTGGACAGCAACGTAGCAGCTCCTTGAACCTTTCCCATGCTTCATAGAAACTCTCCAAGCCTCCTTGTTTAAATTGTGTAATCTTTTGCTTCACCTTAAAACACTTGGAGGGAGAAAAGTACTTATTTAAGAACTTATCTGCCAACTGTTCCCATGTAGTACAACATCCAGTAGGAAGGTTATTGTACCACTCTTTAGCTTTCCCCGTTAGTGAGAATGGGAAAAGCCGCATTCTGATAGCATCCTCCGGAACATTCCTATACTTTTGCGTCCTTGCATACTCATCAAATAACTGCAGATGCTCACTAGAATTCTCCAAAGGAGTACCACTAAACAGCTGTGCATGTACCATTCAGATCAGTCCAAACGGTAACTCAAAACTCTCCGCAGTGATTATGGGTCCATTCAATCCAACATTCATGGTATGCTTCAACTTATACTGGTCCCGCATTGGGGTAGGGACATCGTCAGCCATCTTAGCTGCTTTTACCTGTGCTCACGCATCTGATTAGAATAGTTTGTATCTAAATAAAATAAAAATAAAAATAAAAAAAATTAAAAATTTAACGTCCTAAATTAAAATAAATCACAAAAGAATTAATAGTAAAGCCTAGGAAATTATCCCCGGCAACGGCGCCATTTACTTGTTCACCTTTTTGCGTGTCCCCAAATGTAGGGAATTTGTTGCAGATAAGCGTGTGACCAAATCTATTATAGAACTTAAAGGATAATTCTTGACTTACTATTTAATTTATTTATGACAACTCTAACCTAAGACAAATCTGGGGATTTGAAAGGGTAATTTATCTAAAAGAAAAAATAAATAAATTTAATAAAGAAGACAAATAAAATAAA
This sequence comes from Pogostemon cablin, assembly GCA_023678885.1. Classification (NCBI taxonomy): domain Eukaryota; kingdom Viridiplantae; phylum Streptophyta; class Magnoliopsida; order Lamiales; family Lamiaceae; genus Pogostemon; species Pogostemon cablin. The sequence goes on along the minus strand of CM042985.1, from coordinate 27,555,221 downwards.
TATGAAAGTGTTCAAGAGAGAAGATAGATAGCCTTAGGTAATCCAGTTAAATTGGTCGAATCAAATCACTAGACAATCGGTTCAAATTCCTGCAGTTCTTATGAAAGCAATCACTTAATTATGTTAAATCCCTTTGGTAAAGTAAACTTAACACATAAATCTGGTTCAACCCCTTGGATGCAGAAGAATAATTCCTACTCCCTTTCTAGGTACCTCATACAAAATTCCTAATAGGCTAGAGCACTAGACTTCCCTTTATAGGTACTTAAGAATTAATCATCGATTCTCACCTAACAATCTAAGAAACCAAATCCTATAGAATGATAATTAATAGATATATTAAGTGTCCAATATTAAGTATTCTAATGAATAAAGGTTATATGGTTAAATTCCCTTTACCCATAACATGTTAACAAAATATAATTCTTATATAATACTAGCAACAAGCATAATTATGCAACAGACAATGACATACCCATGAATGAGGACAGATCATATAAGACAAAAAATATAAGTCTAAATTCAAAGCATTAATATTAAAATAAGAATAATGCAGGTATCCAACCTATTCTAGATCATCAATTCAAACCAATTCAACTTTCAGAACCTAGCATTATCCAAGAAGGACTAGCCCATGGTGTTACAAGCAAAACACATGGTTAGATATGAAGGCAAAGCCATAGGTCTATAATTCAAAATAAAGAAAGATTGAATAAGAAAAACCCTAGATATGACATGATTCTCTGTTCTCTCTTCCGTGATTTTAAACCTTCTTGTTCTCCTTCTCAAGTAAGCAACATCGATGAACTCTTCGGGATGGGTGGATGGGATGGTGACGGTATTGTGGTAGGGTATGGAATGGAAAAGTGACGAAAAGTTGTGGAGAATTATGGAGAATTAGGGTTTGAAATACCCCAAGGTCTCCTTTTATAGTTAAGGATTCATAATTCCCGAATTATGACTCAAAAGTAGATTTTTTCACATCAAAAACACAAACGGGTCGAAAAATAATGAAACGGTCTCACTGGGCGTCGGCACAAGTCGTGCCAACCATGGACGTGTTTCTCGACAGCAGGGCCGCACGGGTGCTGGCTGGGCACACGACACGAGTCGTGCCGTGCATGGCACAGGTCGTGCAACCAGTCGGCAGCTTGCACGACCTCATGGTTTTGCTCATTACTTCTTCATTCGGTCTCTGATTGAGGTCATTTTTGTGCTCACACGATCCTCTCTTCCTTAACTTTCCAACCGTATAAAGAAATACTAGAAATTAGTCTATTCGTGTATGGAACGAATAGGAAAAGTTTGGCACGTGTCATGCTCCTCCGGGGCGTGTTGGGCAGTTGTGTCTCTCGTGCTGCATGTGGCTGGCACGAATGGCTCTGTGGCCGGCACGAGTGCCCTTTCTGGCCGGCACGAGTCGTGCTGGCTGCTGTCCTCCTAGCTTCGCTCCTGACTTTTGTTTTTGCTTTTTTTACCACCGTTTTCCACCTAAAAATACGAAATAACACCTCACAAGCATCTATAACATAAATATATGCAATTTAATTAAAAGATGCTCAAATACGGATATAAATTCCACACAACGGTGCTAAATCGGATCCTAAAACATGCAGATTTTCGTACTAAATAAGTTTTCTTGATGGCTCTACAGAGACCTTGCTGTACCAAGATGGATCTCATCTTGATTTTCCATAGCCCGAAGTCTGACTTCTCGGTGAATCGCTCAATGTCAAATTTGGTAACCATGCCGATTCCTTCCTTCAATCTTCAAGTAACCGCTTTCTTTGATCTGCTTATCTATGGCGTTCTCACAGACGGCACTAATTCTCAAGATTGAAGAAGCACACAAACTGATCGATTGAATTATTCTAACAAATCCTCACGTTGAATCAAAATTGAAAAACTCTCTTGGATTGAATGAACTTGAATGTGTATGTGTGATTGAAACAAGAAGACACAATTTATAGTGGTGCGGCTTATTAACCAAGCCTACGTCCACTGCGAGGATGATTTTTTCTATTACTTTTGAATATGAGAGATTACAACACAATACACAGCAAAATTACTGTTATATATACATCACATCTGATAATCCAAACTTATGGGACCATTCTGATGCAGTATCTTCCAGCTGTCATATGGACGGTTAAACGGAATCTATTTCTATTGCAACTGATTCTAGCTCATAGCCAACATGACGAGCTTTCAATCCCTGCATAGAACAGCTTCTAACAAACTCATATAACGTTTGTACATCCACCGCAAACTACCCCGATCACCACTTATTCCGCATGGCATAATCTGATTTGGTTTGAGCTACTTTAGCATGTTGATTCTAATGCAACTGTTCCACATGTACAGCAACATCACAACAAGACTTAAAACCTACTCACCATCACCTTAATGTTGATAGGTGATGTTGATCAATCACTAAGATGAGATTTCCATCTCAAGTACAAATAGGAAAAATAGAAATTGGAGGACAGGAAAAATAGTACCAACCCAAGGAATTCAGAGTGAATGTCTTTGTAAACATAAGTCTTGACTCTTGAGAGTGTCTAGAATGCTTGACCACCTAGTGAAAGTGCCAGAACAGTTTGAAAGAGAGTCAACAACTTGATTCCTTTCACAATAAATATGAGATACATGGATGTTGATGTTTGCCAGAGAGACCATAACATTTTCCATTTGTTTGGAAATTTCCATGAAATTGAGTTTGCTTTCTTGAAAAACAAAGTAACAACATGAACTGAGTCACAATCTACCTAGATGTTTCTCCATCCTTTGGATATAGCAAGAAGTAGGGCCTCAATGGCAACATTTAGGTCGAATGCACAACTTTGTCCGTAAGTGGAGGCAAAATATAAGAGATTTAATATTGTGAAGAAGAATTGTACAACAAATGTATGAGAAGATAAGGAATCTTTATTACAATAAATAAGAGATATTTCTTGACTGATAGAATCAATTTATCTTTTTGTATCCTGATTGATGTTGTGATAATTATCCTTAATACGAAATAATTTAAAAAAGAGTCTAGGTGACCTCTATAAAGAGCCCCACCAAAAGGGGGCTTGGAGCATTAATTTCACTGCCATTTGTGTTAACTGTTAATATTTAACAAAATGTGATACTAGAATTCTAGAACTAATGGAAAGGGATGATGGTATAATAATTTATTTCATAAGCAATTTATATAAATAAATATAAAGAGTAATAATTTTGGGTAAATTACGAACACCCCTCGAGATTTGTCCAAACTACCAAATAAATTCTCTAATTTGAAAAACTAACATTTACCCCTTTTGATTTGTATTTGATTTGAATATTTGTAAAAATACTTTTTTTATGAAGAGAGATATAAATAAAATCTAATACTCATATATTTAACGCGTGTGATTTGAGGTCAATTGATATTTCCTCAGGTTTTGTGGTTGATTCATACATTACTTTATGCGAATCTGCCAAAATTATTTGCAAAATTATTCCTAAAATTAATGTTACGAACTCTAATTTATTATCATTGATTCATATATTTATTTTATTTATTTATTTTTATTAATTGATTCTCTTTCATTGCATTGCTCAAATTTATATAATTGGGAGATTGAAAATTGTACTCAGCACAAAGCATGTATTACCCACCACGTGCATGAATTAGGGTTGTGAATAATGGATGTAATTCTATAATTGTATTCTTTTCAATACTCAAATCAAGTTAGGGGTAATTGGTAAATTTTTTAGGGTTTATTGAGTAATTTGACAAACCTGGGGTCTTCGTAATTTATCCAATAATTTTTTTTATTGAAAAAAATATGCTATTCGATATAAAGTGATGATATATAATTAAACGCAAACAATCTTTAGCCGAGTGTTGCTTATATTTAAATTGCCTAAAATAAAATTTTCTTAATATTCGCATAGATCATTACCACAATATTCATAACCCATTAATTATGCTTTTGTTTACGCAAAATAACCCCTAAATGGGAGTACAACATATCTACAAACTAAATGAAAGTAGGAACGATTCCCATTAGGCTTTCTTTTTTTTTTTTTTTTTTTTACTAATCTCGAATATCGAATTACCGTCTTCCGCCGGCATCACCATTATAAGAAGAAAAAGCAAGAGTGTAGAGAATAAAGATTAAATTATTAATGTATTTCCACTCACACAAGAATGAAAAAAGAACAAAAGAATTTGGATGGCTTTTGTATTCAAGTTTATGAGTGTAGTAAGTAGTTCTTGAAGAATATTACAAGAACCTTAATATACAAAAAATTTAAGACGTGTAATCATTCCAAGAAGGCAAAACTTTTGGAGGGGTGGGGGTGTGTGTATTACCATTTACAAACCCCACAAATTGGTATGCTACAAGTATAAACAAGAACAAAAAAATCTGGTAAAATTCTCTCTGGTTTTAATCCTCTATGCATGACTAGTGATCCCTAATGCCACTCACACCGACGATCGCCAAACGCTTCCTTCGAACGACACAATTATAATTGAGACATCATCATGGTACCTCCTCCGCTCTCCTTGTGTGATATCCAGCAGATCATAGAAATCCATGCCTGCAAAACACTCCATATTAGACATATCACTTGGTGAGAGCAAGTATAATTATGCATGATCCATTGATCATGTCATACCGGCTTTCTTAGCAGCACGAACTAATACTTGTTCGACTAGATGTTGAGCCGGATCTCCTTCAGGGAAAGTTGTCATGAATACCTCGACCTCAGAAATGGCCTCTTCGTTGGTGAAGTACTGGTAGAGCCCGTCCGAGGACAAGATCAAGAACTTGTCCTTAGGCTCCACTCTGTGATGGTGAAGAGAGGGTGAACATGTAATGTAGGGGGCAGTTCCAATGTAGTCTATTCTGAACATCTCAAGAAGTGCATCGTTCCATTTGGGCTGCAAATCAAGACAAACATTAACATCAAAGAACATGAAAAACAGGACAGCTCTGTAATGAATCAGAGGTTACCTGCTTGAGAAAGCCTGCACCAAATGCCCGGGTGACCTTCAACGAACCCTTAACCCGATCGTTATAAACTGCGAAAGGATCATCAAGATGTGCATATCTAATCCTTCTTACTTCCTGAGATGATATTACAACAACTGTTAGTAGCATTAGCGCATAGTTTAATATCTTCTAGAAATTAGACCACCTAAGTAACAAAACATGTCCAAATTTACCTCTCTAAGTGATGTAGTATGATCAATTGTGAGCTGAGAAGAGGTCACAAAATGAACATTTTCGTCGTACATTGGATCATCACAATCTCTCCTCATCTTCCCAATGGGAGAATCGCTGTCGGGCTGTTGACCTAAAACGGCCCGACTATCCCCAACATTCATCAAATAAACATCATCACCCTTCATCACCATCACCAACACACAAGATCCCATTAAAGCTAACTCAGGATTCTCCACTTGCATCATATCTGCTATCTCCAAATAGGATGTTTCTGTCTTCTTCAATGCCTCAGATAAGGCCCTCAAAACTCCCAAATGATCGACCGATTCGCCTCCCGAATCGTTCAACCTCTCCCTCAACTTCCTATCAAGATCAACCCTTTCCTTGCCATCTAAACTTGTTTCACAAGACTGATCACACCATAACAGCCCCTTGTAAACATGGTTGTAAAGATTAGTGAGGAGGAAATCAGTAGCATCAGGGCCGTTGAATCCATCATAAATCCCAACAAACACCCACCCTTGATCCTCAGAGATCACTATGTGCACTCTATCCTCACCTGCTTTCCCTTGAGCCCACTGCAGATGATGATTTCGAAATGATTCATTGTCGACTTCATCTGTTTCATCACCCAAGCTCATTTCACTGCTCAAAGTATTACTGTTAATGGTGCTGCTGTTTCCACTGTTAGTCCCACTCACAACAACATTATTACTCTGTTCTTTCAGCTCTTTAGATAAACTCCACAAAGATTTCGATATTACCTTTTTCAGATTCCTAACCAGAGCCAATTTCTTAGGTTTAGGCCTATACCTGTGATCAAACTGATTATCCAACGGCCCAGAAATCAAGCTCCGTTCAATGGGGCCTGAGAAGAACCCGTGCTCGATCGGGCCGGATCCGGACCTCAGAATCGGGCCCGACTTAACTGTGTGAACAGAGTTCCTGGGAATCGGTTGGAGAGGAATTGATGAGAAAAAACTTGAGCTCTCGAAACTGGAAGCTTTGTCGAGTGAGGTGGAATCGAATGGATCGGTGGAGAGGGGGGTGGAGGCGTTGGCGGAGATGGCGGCGCCGGAGATTGTGCGGAACGGCGTCGTTCTGGGCTGCGGTTTGTGAACGGGTATGTAGCAGAAGGAGTGGCCCAAGCCTTCGTTGAAGGGGTCGGAAAAACACACGGCGATGTCGTTTCGGCGGCGGGAAATCTGGCCGGCGTCTCCGGCGAAGCAGAGGGTGAGCTTTCGGGTTCCGTTTCCCAATTGGAGAGAGGGATTGAAGGTTGGATAAGGGTAGATGGGTTAAAAGGAGTGAAGGTGGGAGTTAATTCGTGATTTGGTGTATTCGCCAACTGCCATTGGAGTTGGATGAGTTGAGGAAGGAAGAAAGAACAGTGGCCGAGGAGATGAGAGAGAGTGGTGGAGAGAGAGAGAGGGGGGTTGACTTTTGGAAAGTAGTCGAGAATAAAATTATTATGAATTTAATATTTGAGAGTTCCGATGTTTAGGTGGGCTTAGGGGCGTTGACCTTATGTTTTCTCGTTATTTTTATTTAATTATTTATTTATTTGTTTGGTTTTTTATATGCGCGCGGGCTTTAAGAAAGGGATTAGGATTTCTAATTCCAACAAGTTTATATTCCTGTCCTGTGTTTTACAATTTGTATTCTAATTATATGAAATGAAATACATGATGAATATAAATTTGGTAAGTAGAACCATTTAATCTCTTCTCTTTCCACAGTGTCCTCTGTTTATACGTGTCATTTTGGTACATCATCTTTTCTATTATACTATTAGATGAACGACACGTAGGGAGAAAAACTATATCCTAAAGCTTAAATCTTAAGGTAAATGGCTGGATTTGTTACCCCTTACGCGTCAACCACTTAACGTGTGGCACAGAAGATAATGTATGAAAATGACACAGATGATCTGATGAGCATATTATTAAACACACATGTCGTGGATATCCAATAAAATCGATTGAAATCAAGTTGTCCAAACAATTCATACGGTATTTTTAAGTCTTCTTATTTCTAAAGTGAGTTTATAATATACTTTAGTTCGCCAAATCTTGTAATTTGTAATATTACTATCACAAGATGTGAGTCGTTATATCTTGAAGATAATTGCTATGAAATCGTAAATACAAGAGCGGAACAATTTCATCTTAATGAGAAAGAATATAACTCTTGTCTTTATTCAAATTCCATTCTTATAATTTTGTGTCATATTTTCTAATCAACATATTATATCGAAATCCAAATATGCTCAACAACTATTCGTAATTTATATAACAATTTCATTGGTAAATAATAATGGATTTTATTCCATTGAAAAAAACAGAATAAATTTATTGGTATTCTATTGCTAAAATAAATATAATTTTTATTGGTAATTCATGAGTAATTATCCAATTTAATTCCGTTAGATAATTCCGTCATTGGAAAAGAAATTTTTTTTAGTGAGAGTTTTTAACTAACATATACTCCCTCAGTTCCCAGAGTATTTCACACTTTCCTTTTTTATCCGTCCCTCAAAGTATTTTACACTTCACTTTTATTAAAATTGGTAAAAAAATAAATTATTATAATATTTACTTTTTACACACATTTCAATATAATACTCACTTTTCACATCTTCCAACAACTTTAAACACTTTTTTTATAAAATTAACTAAAATATATATTCTCTCTCTTACTTTATACATTTACGTGCAATATTTCCCGAGATAGAGGGAGTATGCTTTTATATATATATATATATATATATATATATATATATATATATATATATATTTTTTTTTTTTTTTTTTTTTTAATGAAGAGTGTCTAATTATATTCTCCACGACCGCTGATAATGTATGGTTTCATCATTTTGATAGTCTATTAGTATAAAATTATTATTTATTTTCCCTTTTTCACAATATTCCCAGTTCACCATTCACATTTAATAATATAGTTATTCACTTTATTTAAAATAATAATAGTACTCATCACTAATTTACATCCAAAAAGATACGTTATTGACGGTAGGAAGGAGAATTTGCCTAAAAATATTGTTGACTAGTGAATTCATTTAATTTAATTTAACCAACTCACATAAACAAATGTTTAACAAGTTTAAACCCTTATTTTTGTAGAATAATATATTTCTTCCGGGGAGATGGAAGTGGAACGCTGATTCGGATGTTATATGATGGCTGATTAAAATGCCTTATACATTTGTTTTTTTATTATAATAAAGATTACTCTCTATATTTTATACTCATTCTCCAATTTTACATAATGTGACAGCATCTTTTTATTGACATTTTGAATTTAATATTTGAAATATACAATAATTTGGAATCTATATCGCTTAAACATTAATTTAATTTGTAGTATCTCCATAAATTTAATAGATAAAATTTGCATGTACTCTTTAATAGTAAATGTTATACATACCTTTTTAGTATAATAACTAATGCTCTAAATCTTTTAAAAAAATCCTAATTTCTTTTAATCAAAATTTATACTATTTATATTTCAATAAATTTTTTCAATTAAAAAAAACATAATCTTATTAATTAAATGTATAAACTTTAAAATAAGATGTTATATCCTTATACACTTATTAGACCAACTCAAATTTAATAATGCATCATAAATACACACTTATATAGACGAAGATTTAATTAGTGTGAAGTTCACCTAAAGTTATAAGACTGAAAATATTTGAATTCCTTCCATTATTTAGGCTGAATTTAGATACAAATAAAAAAGAAAATGTCAATGGTTTATCATCCATGCAAAAGGGTCGTGTTTCAAAATTTTGTTTGACTTCATTAATTTTGTAATTGTTGTTTTAATTTTAATAATACGTAATGAAGTAGATATCGACATTTGAAGCATTACTTGTAAACATAATGTTCTTATTCAAAATGGGGGAGCCTTCTTGACAATAAACCGAATACATTGACATTATGAAATTAGTTACGTGACTCGTGGAGTACATAGTTCTATAATAATCTCATGAATTTTTTACTGTTGAAGTTAATACGTGTATAAATGAGATTAATTAAATAAAACATTACACCATAAAATTTATGATATACCATAAAATAATTTGTATGCTGGATGCACAGATAATTTGGCTTCTATGAAAATTAATTTCCCTTTTAATTAAAATTAGTATCATTTAAAATAAATTATTATACTCTAAATCTTTGTATGCTGGATGCACAAAAGATCATTTTATTTTCAATTTTCTTTAATAAAATAAATAAAAATAATTTTTAGAAAAAAGACATAATTATGAAGAGAGAAAGTGGTGTTGGATAATCATAGAAGCCCAGCTCTATTTGAATTTTGAAGATTAGTTTATAATTTTGAAATATTACAAGTTTGACTTTTATGAAGCTTCAATTAGTATTTGATCTTAGTTAGGGTTTGAATTGAATGAGGATATAAAATATGTAAAGCATGCTTTTTGTCTCAACCTCAGGTGTTTTGACTTTTGTTATTCAATTTCACATTTTCCATGCTTTAATTATTTGATTTGAGCTGACGTTGTTGTTTTTAATTAAAACTTTAGATTTTATTTCAAAAAATATATTTGTATCAATTTTGTCTCATAACTATGAGTTTTTTTTTCAATTTTTTCTAATTTTTGCCGAAACTCCCAATTTTCACCGGATATTGTTCACATGCGTTGCACGTGACGTGACTGATGAATTTGGGGGTTCCGGCGGAAATCTAGGGTTCCGGCGAAAATTGGGTAAAATTGAAAGAAAACTCATAGCTATGGGACAAAATCGATACAAATATCTTTTTTGGGACAAAATTTAAAGTTTAAAAAGTTATGGGACAAAAAAAACTTTTAATTCTTGGGTTAATTCATAAAAAATTCACCACTTTATTGGGGTTTTCAAATCTATCACGACCTTTTATTTTTGTCAATTCAATACACAATCTATTTAATATTTTCAATTCTTTCACTAACTTCTATTTTTGTCAATTTAATACGCAATTTATTTATTATTTTCAATTCTATCACAACTTTTATTTTTTGCTATTTGATACATCACTTATTTTATTTTTTCAATTCAATTAAATTCATTATTATTATTATTATTATTATTATTATTATTATTATTATTATTATTATTATTATTATTATTATGATGATGATGATGATGATGATGATGACGACGATAATAATGATGATGATGAAAGTAGAACTATGTAGTTATTAATTAATGGAATTAATACTCCATCCAATTTTTTTATTTTTATTTTTAAATTTAAATTAGTTACTAATAAATTTCCTTTGCCATAAAATTTAATTTTCAATAATAATTTTATTTATATTATATTTTTATTAGAGTTGTGGATTTATTATATAATAATAGTGATAAGTTCGAACAAAAGTAATAATAATAGAATTTTATTCGTTATGGTTAAAATAATTTTACATAAAGGTCGACCAACTAAGATAATTTTTTAATCAAATGTTAATTTACTATAACAACGATATAGAAAAAAATCTTATGAAATAAATGATCGACGTGTGTGTTTTAATTAATTTTTAAATAACTTTTATTATTAATAATAATAACACTATAATAATAATAATAATAATAATAATGAATTTAATTGAATTAAAAATATAAAATAAGTGGGGTACGAAATTGAAAAAATAAAATTTGTGATAGAATTAAAAATATTAAATAGATCGCGTATTGAATTGACAAAAATAAAAATTCGTGATAAAATTGAAAATATTAAATAGATTGTGTTTTGAATTGAAAAAATAAAAGGTCGTGATAGATTTGAAAATTTTCAATAAGGTGGTGAATTTTTTATGAATTAACCCAAGAGTTAAAAGTTTTTTTTTTGTTCCATAACTTTTTATACTTTAAATTTTATCCCAAAAAATATATTTGTATCGAATTTGTCCCATAACTATGAGTTTTCTTTCAATTTTATCCAATTTTTGCCGGAACCCTAAATTTTTGTCTGAACCCCCAATCTGTCACATTCAACTCACGTGACCAATATCCGGCGAAAATTGAGGCTTTCAGCGAAAATTGGGCAAAATTGAAAGAAAACTCATAGTTATGGGACAAAATCGATAGATATATTTTTTTGAGGTAAAATCTAAAATTTTAAATGGTTATGGGACAAAATAAACTTTTAACTCTGTTGGTTAGAGTTTCAACGTAAACTTGCAAACGTCAAATTTTGTGAATTATGTCACATGCTTCATTTTTGAGGCATTGTGAAACATAATTAGGCACATCTTAGATTTTTGAGAGTCTTTCATCACGGCTGAATCATGTTATATTTTCGTTCATTCTACATTAAATTGTACTCATCCAAAAATGAAAATATCACATTAATTCATAATCTCAAAAGTACATCTTTAACGAGTATAAATTTATCACTCTTACCTAACAAACATAACATACTTTATATTTTTTTTATTACATAAGAAGTTTACGTAACTCTTCAAAAGTCAATAAAGTTGGTCAAAGCCAACTTTTCTTAAATTTTGTATTTACAGTAACGATGTAAGTTAATGTGGGACGGAGAGAGTAATATATTAAATTTAATTGTATTTTAAAAAAAACCTTTAAATTGATATAAATATCTACGGATTTCAATCTAAAATCAAGTCGCTCTAACACGTTTTTGATGTCCAGACAAGTTAATTTGTTCAATGCGTTCTCTCACGTATAGGCAAGTTCATTTGTCTTAATTATATATTACTCTATTAAAATATGTGTTGCATATTCTAGAATAATATAGAAGATGATAATTTTAGAAAAGCAAAACTAATTAGCAAAATATAATCTAGAATTATCTAGTCAATGTAACCTATCCATTAAAACCTACTAATACCTAGTATAAATAGGTGGTGATGTATGGCATTTGTAGAATGAAAAAAATTCAATCTAACCAATTCATCTCTTATCCAATCCCCTGCTACTCCTCTATTTTTTATACCTACCCAACTATCCATTTTTTCAAAATCTTTCTAATCACCCACATATAAAACTACCATATCCCATATCCTAAATTCCTAAATACTATCACTAACATCAGAGCCTCGTTCTATACTATCAGACGTTACTATGGCCGACACATTCCGCACTATTCCAATTCTAATTTTTCGTGTTGATAACTATGATTTTTGGGAGATCAAAATGAAGACCTATCTTTGTGCTCAAGATTTGTAGGATATTGTTGATGTTGGATTTCAACACCAAAAGATATCTCCACATTGAATGAGTTACAAAGAAATGAAAGTAAGGAGAATCAAAAGAGGAATTCTCAAGCACTTCTAGTTCTATAGATGAGTTTGGCAGATGAATATTTTCTGAGGATTATGGGAGCAAAAATATCTAAAGAAGCGTGGAATAAGTTGAAGGAGGAGTTCCAAGGCAATGAAAAGATACGCGCTACTAAACTTCAAACTTTGAGAAGAAAATTTGAGAATTTGAAGATGTTAGATTCTGATACTGCTAAGGAATATTATTCTAAAGTAAATGAAGTAGTTACTCAACTACGATCCTATGGAGAAGATTTCCTTACAACAAAATAGTAGCTAAAATTTTAATAACTTGCACAGAAAAATATGAGCCCATAATAGCAGCTATTGAAGAGTCTAAGGACATAACAAAATTAACAGCCACAAAATTAATAGGATCTTTAGAAGCTCATGAAAAAAGATTACAAATGCGTTATGAAAAGGACATTGATAATGCCTTTCAATCTAAAGTAAGTTTGCAGTCTCAGAATATTAAGAAGAATGAAGAAAAAACTAAGGAGGACAATAATAAATTCCTACCATGTGGTATCTATAAAAGCATTTGGAAAAAAGATTATTGATTTAAGGACAAACCACAAACTCAAAAGAAATTTGGACGTGGAGGAAAGTGTTGGCATTCGATCATTTGGTTAACGTGATCTGTTAGAATATCATGCGTTTCTATCATAGCGGAAGCAATAAATCATAGAAACGATTACCGTTCACCAGGGTATGTTGATGAAGATTGATTCTCGTAGGCAGCCTGTGCAGTCTCACGAGAATAGCCATAACTTCCTCGTTTGAAGTCGGAATTGAATGATCTTTATGCTTAGACGATCTTCTCTTCGACGGCTTTCCGTCAGTATATTGATCATCAAATTTTGAGCACTGTACGAATTTATACAAATTTTATAAGGTCGCAGATAGCAGCAGCAAACTACCTTCTGATCTTCTGTTGTATGTCCCAAGTCCGATCTCGACGTCGTGTGGGCGACGATCTACGAGACCTCCTCAATCTTCTCTCAACCCTCATCACACGTGAATAATCAATTAGATTAGATTAGGGTTCCAGATAAGTTGAGGTGACTTATATACATGGGCTACAGCAGGGACCAGGAGGAGAAATTGGGTTGGGCCTCCATTGGGCTTATGTATCCAAGCTTAGCCCAAAGCTTATACTTAAGTCCAATAATAATAATATATTCCACTAAAATATTATTACTGCACTGCCTTTCCAATCCCAAAATTACGTTTTGGGCTCCTTCTTATTATGAGCCCGTTAGTCTCCCCATGTTTAAGATATACAATGTCCATTAATTAATTTAAGTTGCTGACAACTCAATTAATTAATATCTCATCCAAGAGTAGTACCACTCAACCTCATTATCATGCCGGAATAAATTTCACCTGCAGAATTTACATGATAATCCTTATGAGCTCCTCAAGGGGACATCATCAACCTATGACGGACACGGATTCCTTCTACAATCAACAGCACACCGTAGAGACAACACTACTTCCCAACTCATCGAATTTGTTGATTTAATTACATGTAAATCTTACCCATTGATGAATCAAAGAAATATATACTGCCCTACGTGTCGAGGTTATTGTATAGGGATTAAGAGCACGAACTTTCATAATAACTGAGATCAAGTTCTCCTATAAGTCAGTATAAGTCGAATGATCTCAAGCGGTCCTGCTCAATACACACAAGTGCACTAATGTGATTCTATAGCCAAGACAAGCTAATACCAAACCACACTACAACCATCCCGATAGAGAGTCCCCGTCTATCTCGGTTGTGAGCATCTGTTTATACTTTACAAGAAAACCGATAATATGATCTTCCGCGTGTTGTCGCACAACATATTATCTACAGTATAAAGTAAGTGAACTATTGCATCGAATATATAAATAAATTATAAGATGCAATCATTTGATCATATGATTCTCATTTTAAATTAATTGTTATAACATTGTTCATACAAAAAGCTAGACTTTTAGTATACAATCCAACAATCTCCCACTTATACTAAAAGACTATGCTGTCATGTCTTCTGCCATACATCTGATTTCTACTCCCACTACACGACCATCAAAAGCTCTCGCCTTAAGGTCCTTGTAAATGGATTTACTAGGTTATCATCCGATACAATCTAGGTGACAACAACCTTCCCCTCATCATACGATTTCTCGTAACAGGTGGTACTCGCGCTCCATGTGCTTAATTTCCTTATGGACTTGTGATTCCTTCAAGTTTGCAACTGCACCAATATCATCAATATAAATTGTGATAACCTTGGGCAAATTTAGAATCACACCAAAGTCCATCATGAAGTTTCTAGAGTCATACAGATACTTTGGCTGCCTCATGGGTCCAATTTATCATCTTTCCATGATGGAATCCGGAGTCTGAAATATATTTCTATATAACACTTCTCCATATTATGACTCTACTTCCTAAAATTAAACGCATAACCTTTGAGGTGGATTTACTGTCGTCCCTATCTGATTTGAAAAATCTGAATCTATGTAACCCATAAGAATTAGTGAATCTGTTCGGTAAGCCCACATATAGTTTCTAGTCCTTTTCAGATACATAAGTATATGTCTTACCACAGTTCATCATTCTTGTTCCGGGTTACGTTGATACCCACTGTTCATGCCATCGGCAAAACAGATATCCAATCTCGTACATAGCATTCCTTAGATTAAGCTTTCTCATTTGCCGAAGCATAAGGAACTGCTTTTATCTTCTTTATCTACTTTTGTGTCACAAGACACATTCACTTAGATAAATTCACATGCTAAACGAGTAAGGATCATATCATTATATGAAACTTGAGATAAGCATAACATCCTTTCTTGTGATCCGTATTACCGTGATCAAAAGGATATTTTTGCTCTTCTTAAGTCCTTCATCTCATACCGCTTTATCAACCATACCCATACGCCCGACAATACTCTTTCATTGTCTCCAATGAGCAAGATACTATCTACGTATAGTACAAGAAATACCACCACGTTTTCATCACTCTTTTCAATACACAAGACCCATCCGATCATTGATTAGATCCATGTCACTGGATTACCTCATCAAAACGGATGCTTCATGATCTTGAAGCTTGTTTTAGTCCATGAATGGACATATTTAAGCTCACTATCACAATGCTCTTAGCTCTTTGCAATGAATCACTCTGGTTGCTTCACATAGATGTTTCCCTTAAGACTTCCAATCAGGAAAGCTGTCTCGACATCTATTTGCTATCCCTCATATTTCATATGAGTAGCAACAAATAAAAGAGTCCGGATCAACTTAGGCATAGCTACCGGCGAACAGGTTTTCTCATAATCGAACCCTTTCTTTCTGAGTATACCTTTTCGCAACAAGCTTGCTTCCAAGGTTTTCACCTTATTCTATGATCCTCTTTTATTCTTGCATGCCCGCTTCTAATGGCTTTTACGCCATTTAGCGGTTCAACAAGCATCCAGACCTAATTTAAAATCCAACGATTCTATTTTAATATTCATTGCACTTACTAAGATTCCGCATTTTAATTTTGTAGTGCAGCGTCATATCCCTGGGATAATACCATGTTTACTAGGGATCAAGTCTTACGATTTTCCCAAAACATGTATCTCACGGGTTGTCGAATAACCCTCCCACTGCGACAAGGCACTATATGTAATTGTGTATCAGACGTGACACGCGTTGTAGTTTACCTTGTGGTATATCCTCTTGTACACTTGGTACTTATACTTTGTGTTTTTCCCTCTCACTTCCTTTAGAACAATTTATAAATGGGTATGTGATTTATTACATAGTCCCTTTCCAAAAATCTAGTGTTTGTGTTAACAATCACGCTTCGATCTTTTAGACTAAATAAATCACCTTTATTTTTATAGCATATCCCACAAACAGAAAAACATTCATACGAATTACTGTTTCTAGGGCTTATCCATAAAATGAATTAAGTAATTTCAAATAATTCATCATCTATCTAATCATTACCATAAGAGTCTTATTCCTTCTATCCACCACACCATTCAGCTGGGGCATGCCCGGTGTAGACCACTTGAGATTTAATTTTAACCTCTGATTAATAGCTCCTAATTATCCTAAGAGGTACTCGTAATGACGATTAAATCGTCATTACTTGATATATTTTCCATGATGCTTTACTGTACCAACCTTGCAATTCTTGAATAAATCAAAGAACTTAGACATGTAGTGCATCAAATAAATATATCGGTATCTAGAATAATCTTCGATTATTCATAACCACCTCTCGCCTGGATAATATTAGGTCCGCTTGAATTAGAATGAACAAATTCCAACATATATATCTTTGGCTCTACACCCCTTTACCTTGAAAAGGTAATTAATCATTTTTACTTCTAAGTAAGACTCGCAAGTCCGAAAATTTTCACTTCAGATAAACCTTACGGTCCATCTGCTATCAACTTTTGAGTCCTACTCAAGTAAAATGATCTAGTCTTAGACGCCAAATGCATGTTTAGTTCATCTCTGAAGATTCTTTTCTCTTACTAAGATCAGAAGATGCATTATTAATTACTATTTGTTGCATCTGTGGAATATACATGATTTAAGAGTATACAAATTGTTCACCAACGTACCATAATAGATTACAACTCTATCCTTCATTATAATGACCATGTCATTTAAATGAAATGGAGTATCCATCTATTAATGTATAGAAACCGAAATCAAATTCTTTCTATGAAAACGTACGTAAAGATAATTTCACAAAATCAAACGTTTATTCATATCGTAAGATAAATAAACAACTCCCACTGCAATAGCCACTAGTCTTGTAGTTTTACCCATGTCATAACAATCTTATCCTCACTTAGTAATGAACATTCAGTGATTCCAGTATCTACACACTTCGTGTCAGTAGATGACATCACTAATCATGTTTAAACAACTAGCAAGTAAGATTCTATCATTGTTCACTCCTTTTATGAAATTGGATTTCCTTTACCACATATTTTGTCAGAAGTTTCCCACCATATACAACCTCTTGTAATTCATGAGAAACTTACTCAAAACATCTAGACAATTATGAAGAATAAAATTGACTTAGGTTTCCCCTTCAACTTCTATTCCATGTATTTCCAATTCATTCATCAAATTCAATCATGACCTACCGCCTTTTAAATTACTCAAGTATCCGAAGAGTTACATGAGACCATCATATTTCTATGAACCTCTCATCTCTTCACTAGAGACTTTAATAGGCATCATGAGACGTCCTTTGTGAGAACACACATGTATTTTCTTAAGCAGTAAAATTCAAAACCAATATTCTTTTCTAATCATCTAATTTGGACAAGTAAATATAATTTCTTTTAGTTAATAATAAGTGAGATAAAACCATTTGAAAATCAAAGAATCACAAATAAATATATATATACCGATCAAATCTTTGAATTTTATCCTTTTATATTGATTCCCTCAAAACAATATAAAAATAAAATTCACCGACATCTCAAGCACCGTGAGTCTGCAAGCCACGATAGTGTGGACGTTTACAAACCCGAACATTTACAAGAGAAGATTTTACCCATTAATTTCATTTGTCAACCTAACTTTATGACAAAATAATTAATAGTCGGTTCCTCTTTAGCCATGCAAATAAAAGCAGTGACTCCGATGGGGAGGATACTTATTATTTACACCTAAGTGTACACCATAATTTGACCCCAAGTCCGCGGCCCAAGCTTATGTGCCTTACAGATGGAGAAGTACACACGCGCTCGGATAACTTCCTACAGTCATCAATTATAAGTTTGCACAGTGATCCGCAAATGAACTCATCCGATAGGGAGGAAGGTCTATGCCAACGCGCAAGTTCATATGCATCACATTACAAACATAATTATTTAAAGAAGTCTGTCCCAGCAATCCATGAATAAACTCATCTGATGGGGAGGAAGGCTCTAATGCCGACGCGCAAGTTTATTCACATCGCTAACAAACCAATAATGGAGGCTGCGGGAATTTTTACCAATCCCCTCTCCCACTTAGTTATTCAACACCGATGGTTTTTACATGCATATAATATTTAAAAATAAAATACGCAACCTAGCATGCTCATACTTCCAAATATATAATAATAATTGACCAATAAAATAATTATAGCAGTTATATATAAGGAAATAAATTGCCAAAAATAAGTTGACTTGATCAACACTCCAACATACATGCATATAATATACCAAATATAATACGCAATCTAACATGCTTCTATTTAAGGCAATAAATCATAGAGAATCATGCATACATATATAACAATAATCAATTAATAAATCAATTATAACAGTTATATAACAGCGAATTTGATTGTTCGCCACCAATTACGAATGCGGACAACTGCAATGGGGATCGACCTCCCCGCAGCCTGCTCCACCACTCTGGCACCCTGCCCGATCATATTGTGAAGACTCACGCGGAACCTAATGCAGACCAATCGAACCTGATGTGAATCTGCTCGAACCTGGTACAGCATTGATCGAACCTGATGCAGACCAATCAAACCTGATGCAAATCCGCTCGAACCTGGTGTAGCATCGATCGAACCTGATGCAGACCAATCGAACCTGATGCAAATCTGTTCGAACCTGGTGCAGCATCGATCGAACCTGATGCAGACCAATCGAACCTGATGAAAATCTGCTCGAACCTGGTGCAGCATCGATCGAACCTGATGCAGACCAATCGAACCTGATGAAAATCTGCTCGAACCTGGTGCAGCATCGATCAAACCTGATGCAGACCAATCGAACCTGATGCAAATCCGCTCGAACCTGGTGTAGCATCGATCGAACCTGATGCAGACCAATCAAACCTGATGAAAATCTGCTCGAACCTGGTGCAGCATCGATCGAACCTGATGCAAATCCGCTCGAACCTGGTGTAGCATCGATCGAACCTGATGCAGACCAATCGAACTTGATGAAAATCTGCTCGAACCTGGTGCAGCATCGATCAAACCTGATGCAAATCCGCTTGTCCAAGGGCCTACTTGCACGGACCCAAGTTCAGCCCAACGCGCAACATCAAACTACACCAACTGTCATTCATGTTTCGCAACTTTAGGAAACTGGGAATCCAATCTCCACCGTCCAGATTCTACGTCTGTGAGTTTTGAACATGCTGTCCAAATTACAGGTCGATCCAACGGTTAGATTGCGAGAAACAGCTCTTTTCCCTCGACTGCGCAGAACAGAATAGCCCAAAAAACTGCTTCTGTTTTCGGCGTATTCCCGACAACACAAAACTCCAAATACGATCTTCACTGTTCAGAATGTACATCCACAAAATCCGAACGTGTTGACCAAAATTCAGCCTGATCCGACGGTTGAAACTCCGAATATTGCCTCTGCAATATCACTGCGCTGGATTTTCTCTCAATTTCTTCCTTCCATGTGAAATTGACGAACAGTTTTCGTCGAATCCTCTCACACACAACCATCAACGAACAGATATGATATAGGGTATATTTCATATAGGGATATTCATGGTTTGCGCAGTAAAACCAAAACCCTAAACATGCGATCCTAATTTCGAAAAATTAATCACATAAACCCTAGCCTAACATGTCACGCTTCACCACGAAACCGAAGCTCTGATACCAATTGTTGGCATTCGATCATTTGGTTAACGTGACCCGTAAGAATATCATGCGTTTCTATCATAGCGGAAGTAATAAATCATAGAAACCATTACCATTCACCAGGGTATGTTGATGAAGATTGATTCTCGCAGGCAGCCTGCGCAGTCTCACGAGAATAACCATAACTTCCTCGTCTGATGTCGGAATTGAATGATCTTTGTGCTCAGACGATCCTCTATTCGACGGCTTTCGTTAATAAATTGATCATTAAATTCTGAGTACTGTACGAATTTATACAAATTTTGCAATGTCGCAGACAGCAGCAGCAAACTACCTTCTGATCTTCTGCTGTATGTCCCAAGTCCGATCTCGACGCCGTGTGGGCGACGATCTACGAGACCTCCTCAATCTGCTCTCAACCCTTATCACACGTGAATAATCACTTAGATTAGGTTAGGGTTCCAGATAAGCTGAGGTGACTTATATACATGGGCTACAGTAGGGACCAGGAGGAGAAATTGGGTTGGGCCTCTATTGGGCTTATGTATCCAAGCTTAGCCCAAAGCTTATACTTAAGTCCAATAATAATAATATATTCCACGAAAATATTATTACTGCACTGCCTTTCCAATCCCAAAATTACGTTTTGGGCTCCTTCTTATTATGAGCCAGTTAGTCTCCCCATGTTTAAGATATACAATGACAATTAATTAATTTAAGTTACTGACAACTCAATTAATTAATATCTCATCCAAGAGTAGTACCACTCAACCTCATTATCATGCCGGAATAAATTTCACCTGCAGGATTTACATGATAATCCTTATGAGCTCCTCAAGGGGACATCATCAACCTATGACGGACACGGATTCCTTCTACAATCAACAGCACACCATAGAGATAGCACTACTTCCCAACTCATCGAGTTTGTTGATTTAATTACATGTAAATCTCACCCATTGATGAATCAAAGAAATACATAATGCCCTACGTGTCGAGGTTATTGTATAGGGATTAAGAGCACGAACTTCCATAATAACTGAGATCAAGTTCTCCTATAAGTCAGTATAAGTCGAACGATCTCAAGCGGTCCTGCTCAATACACACAAGTGCACTAATGTGATTCTATAGCCAAGACAAGCTAATATCAAACCACACTACAACCATCCCTATAGAGAGTCCCCGTCTATCTCAGTTGTGAGCATCTGTTTATACTTTATAAGAAAACCGATAATATGATCTTCCGCGTGTTGTCGCACAACATATTATCTACAGTATAAAGTAAGTGGACTATTGCATCGAACATATAAATAAATTATAAGATGCAATCATTTGATCATATGATTCTCATTTCAAATTAATTGTTATAACATTGTTCATACAAAAAGCTAGACTTTTAGTATACAATCCAACAGAAAGGTCAATCAATTTAATCGTAGGCACCAAGCTAATTTCTCCGAAAGTCTAGAAAATGGAAATTATATATTTTATGCCTGTCAAGCTGCATCTAAAGAAGAAAAAAGACACTTAGTATTTGGATAGTGGTTGTAGTAACCACATGACTAAAAATAAGGACATCTTTTGTGAACATGAAAAAGTTTACACAAAAGTAAAACTAGGAAATTGTGCTTTTATGGAGGCAACTGGTAAGGGAACCATTGCCATAGACACAAATAAAGAAAAAAGATACATAAGTGAAGTCCTCCTAGTCCCAACAACAGAACAAAACCTACTAAGTGTGGGATAAATGATCGAGAAAGGCTACTCCTTACACTTTGAGGGAAATACTTGTACAATTTACGATAAGAAGGGTAAATCCCTCATAATTACTAAAATCCAAATGAGTGACAATAGATGTTTTCCCATCCAATGGCGATATGCAAACAACGTTGTAATGAAAGCTCAAGTGGACAATGTCTGGATGTGGCATAGAAGGTTCGGGCATTTCAATCTACAAGGATTGAAGTTTCTTAACATGAAGAATATGATGCGGGACTTGCCATCAATTAAATAGCTCAATGGAGCCTGTGAAGGGCGCTCGGGAAACAACATAGACTACTATTCCCATCCGGGAAATCTTGGAGAGCAAAGAAGCCATTGGAGCTCGTGCACACCCACATATGTGGTCCAATGCGCACTCTATCACACGATAAAAATAGGTATTTCATCCTATTTATCGATGATTATAATAGAATGACATGTGTCTACTCTCTACGCGAAAAATCGCAAGTTTTTTATATTTTCAAATAATTCAAAACCTTTGTCAAAAAACAAAGTGGCTACAAGATCAAGACTATACGAAGTGATCGTGGGAAGGAATATACTTCCAACCAATTCACAAAGTTCTGTGAAGATGAAGGCGTGGAGCACCAACTCACAGTTGGATACGCTCCAAAATAAAATGATGTATCAGAAAGAAAGAATAGGACCGTGATATAGATGGCAAGATGAGTTCGTGAGTACTGCTGTCTATCTCCTCAACAGATGTCCAAATAAGGCAGTACAACACAAGACACCAGTTGAAGCATGGAGTGGACGAAAATCATCGACGAAGCATCTAAGAGTCTTTGGGTGCATTTGCTATGTTCACATCCCTAAGGAGAAAAGGAGCAAGCTCGACGAGAAGATGGAGAAAGAAATTTTTCTAGGCTATAGCACTCAATCAAAAGGTTATCGAGTTTATAGCTTAGAAAACAAAAAGCTAATCATCAGTCGGGATGTAATGTTCGATGAAAATACAGCTTACAACTGGGAGACAGATCAAATTGAGAGAAAAAAGCATCTACTTACTAGCACCAGCTCAACAACAAGAAGATGAAGGTAACCCACAAGATGAGCCGAGACAAGCTACAACTGAAGACGCAGCCGCATCTCCAGAATCCATTCCAAGAAGTTTCAATCCTTGACAGAGATCTACGAAAAATGTAATTTTACAACCGTGGAGCCAAACACCTATGAAGAAGTTTCTAGAGAAGACATTTGGATAAAAGCAATGGAGGAGGAGATACATATGATCGAGAAGAACGAGACATGGGAGCTCGCAGACCTTCCCAAAGACAAAGAAGCCATAGGAGTTAAGTGGGTCTACAAAATGAAACTTAACTCTGATGGTTCAATACAAAAACACAAGACAATGTTTGTTGCTAAGGGATACGCACAATAATATGGATTCGGCTACAATGAGACATTCGCTTCAGTTGCCAGACTCAACATAGTACGAGCATTGTTCGCGCTAGCAGCACAAAAGAAGGAAAATCTACTAGCTCGACGTTAAATCAGCATTCCTCAATGGATATCTTGATGAAGAGATCTACGTGGAGCAACCTCATGGGTTCTAGATACATGGGCACGAAGACAAAGTCCTCAGACTGAAGAAAGCCCTCTGCGGATTAAAGCAAGCACCACGAGCTTGGTATAACAGAATTGATAAATACTTTACTGAACTTGAATTCAGGAGGAGCATGAGTAAGCTAACACTATACATCAAGACCCAAGGTACGAAAGACACACTCATTGTCTCTCTATATGTCGATGATCTAATATACGCCGGGAACAACGAGACAATGATCAAGGAATTCAAAGAAGACATGATGAAGAATTCGAGATGATGGATTTGGGCTTGATGCAATATTTTTTGGGCATCGAGATAGATCAACGAGAAGATAGTATCTTCATCTCTCAAAAGAAGTACGCAGAAAGCCTACTAAAAAAGTTCAAGATGGAGGGTTGCAAGACCGTAGCAACTCCATTCGATAACACAAAAGCTCTACAGAAAGAAAATGGCTCGCCAAAAGCAGACAACTCAAAATTTCGAAGCCTGATTGAAAGCCTACTATACTTGACGACGACTCGACCAGACATAATGTATGCAACAAGCTTCCTCTCAAGATTCATGCAAGATACAAGTCAGACTTACTATGGAGCAGCAAAAAGAATACTTCGATATCTTCAAGGAATGAAGAATTTCGGTATCTGGTATGCATCAACTCCTGACTCTAAACTAACAGGCTATACGGACAGTGATTGGGCAGTTTCAGTTGATGACATGCGAAGCATATCTGGCTACGCATTCACAATAGGTTCGGGAATATTTTCATGGGCATCTAAGAAGCAAGCTATAGTTGCATAATCATCAGCTGAAGCCGAGTACATAGCAGCGGCAATGACTACGACCCAAGCAATATGGTTAAAGCGAATACTTGAAGATATGGGAGAGCCACAAGAAGAAGCCACAAACATTTACTGCGACAGCAAATCAGCAATTGCTATGGCGAAAAATACAATGTTCCATAGCAGAACCAAGCACATCAAGGTAAAGTATCACTTCATCAGAGAAGTAGAAACAAATAAGGAAATCGAGTTAAAGCATTGCAAGACAAAAGAGCAGCTAGCGGATATATTCACAAAAGCACTACCACGAGGAAAGTTCGAAACATTACGAGAGCTTATCGGAGTTCAAGAAATATGCACCAAGGAGGAGTATTAAAATATGTGTTTCATATTCTAGAATAATATAGAAGAGTGTAGGATGATAATTCTAGAAAAGCAAAACTAATTAGCAAAATGTAATCTAGAATTATCTAATCAATGTAACCTATCCATTGTAATCTAGATTAGTCTAGAAAAGAAAAGCCATGAGCAATCTAGAACCTACTAATACCTAGTATAAATAGGTGGTGATGTATGGCATTGGTAAAATGAAAAAAATTCAATCTAACCAATTCATCTCCTATCCAATCCCCTGCTACTCTGTTTTTTATATCCAACTATCCATTTTTTCAAAACCTTTCTAATCACCCACATATAAAACTACCATATCCCATATCCTAAATTCCTAAATGCTATCATACTCTAACATGTCTTCTCACGTACACGAGTTAATTTGTTTCAATCCTTTTCCACATGAAAATTTTCAATAAATGAATATCGATGAAACTCGAAATTTGAACATTTATTAGGACTCGGTTTGATTATTTAACCTAATAAATTAAAATTACTTATCATAAATAAAATGTACAGAAATTTAAAAGAATATAAATATATAAATTAAATGGCAAGCCGCAGGAGCATATATGGAATGACTTTCCAGGAGCCACAGGTCACTAGGTCAGAGAGAAGACAATGGATGGAATTTTGGATAGGCAGATCAATCTTTCATTACTCCTATCATCCCAACTCGAATTCTTTGTGTCATTTGGTACATCATCTCTTGTACCACACCGTTAGATTGACAACACATAGGAGAGAAAAATTATACCTAATCCTTAAACCCTAGGGGTAATGGTTGGATTTGTTTCCTCATCTTACGTGTCAATCACATAACGTGTGACACAGAAGATGATGCACCAAAATGACGTAGATGATCCGATGTGCTATCATCCCAACTTATCTGCACAATTACTTTTACTATCTTAAATTTTTTTAAAGATAGAAAGAGTAAAAAACTTAATAGGTTGGAGTAATTTATATTTACTATAATTATATTAGTGGAGTCTGTGAGTCTTAAATTTTTCTTTTATTATGAATTGATACTTTTTGATTGAACTAATCAAAATAAAAAAAAAAAGTATACTTTAAGAAGAGTCGTGGATTAAATAATATTATCATTTTATATATAGGGTGTAACTGTATTCGAGAGTATGTATATGCCTTTATACCAAAAAGAAAAATTCATATCTTTAAATTAATCCTCCGAAATGGTAAAATGAAATTTCTTTGAAGTTCTATGAGTTAAATGTAAAATATAAAAAAAATTAAATACGTCAAATTTTTTTTCAGAGATGCCCGTCTAGCTCAGTTGGTAGAGCGCAAGGCTCTTAACCTTGTGGTTCGTGGGTTCGAGCCCCACGGTGGGCGTTGGATTTAATATTTTTGTCTGAAAATTTTTCAATAATCTATCAAAACAAAAAAAACGTTGAATATTTTTTTCTTTTCTCAATTTTTTTCCTGAAAGAATAAATATTTTTAAAATAATATTTACAAAGTATAGAGAAAGAAGCCAGGCTTGAAATTTGGAGGAGGTAGGTTTCTAGGCCTCTTTTCTTATTTCAGTGGATTTATTCCCTAAGGCCCAATTACGATATTAGGCTTTCTTTGGGAGGAGGAAATACTGTTTTGGGCCTATTTTATTATTATTGTAAATGCAATCGCTAAGGCCCAATACTAGGCTTTCGGGAATAGATTTTTTCGTCAGCTAATTTTCATTCATTTTGAAATTAGTCTATTGACTTTTTTAATTTTGAAATTAGTCCATTAATTTTATAACAATTTTGAAATTAGTCCATTAACTTCATAAAATTCAATATTTTGGTCCTTTAACCTGCTCATTTGAATATTTTCACCCCAATTAATCTATATCATATTTTTATTTAACCAATTTTATTTCAATTTTCATTTTTAACTTCCGTATACCAAACAAACAATATTAATCTCATTACTAAAGTGGAGCAAATTTGACTAAATATTGATACTTCCTCCGTCTGCTTGAAAGAGGGTCTTTTTTCCATTTTGGTCGTCCGTTCCAAAGAGGGTCACTTCCTTTTTTACACACATGAGATTCACACACACTCACTGATACAATTAAAATATGGGACCCACACTCCCACTAATACAACTACTCACTACATATTAAATAACAATACTTCTTAATCAATGTGCACAAAAGCAAAATGCTCTCTTTTGGGCGGACGGAGAGAGTATAATATAAATTCTTAGTGGAGGCTATTTTTTTTAAAATAGTATATATATATATATATATTACATTTTTTTTTATTTTAGAATAACATGCTAATGACCTGTTGAAACGGACGATTTTGTTGAACTTGGTAAACATAATTGACGATTTTCAAAATTTTCAAATATAATGGACGATTTTCAAAAAAATAAAAAATTTATAGACTAAATTCAAAATTGAACAAAATTAGCGGACAAAAAAATATATTTTCCCCCTTCTTTAGGAGGTGGAAGTATTGTTTTGGGCCTCTTTTGTCATTATTGTGAATGCAATCGTTAAGGCCCAATACTAGGCTTTCTGTAGGAGGAAGAAGTACTGTTTTGGCCTCTTATCATTTGAAAAGACCCAATTATTAGGCCGTGGATAATAAATAAATCACAATCTGCTCCCAATCTTTTTTCATTCTACTCTTCCAATCCTATTTATTTATTGCTAAATCTTTGCGTCATGCAATTAGACGTTATAAATTATGACACCTCCTAAAGTAGGATCATGATTTTTTTTAAATTAGTTTTTTTACAAAAATACTCCATTAGTAATGCACATTATTTTTTCTAAAATGAGTTTACTTTACCAAAATACACCATTAGTAATGCACATGATTTTTTTAAAATCTGACACAACAATTATTATTATACTTCTTTCTAATGGAAAGAACCATAACATAAATTAGAGCCTTTAATAAAGATTAGTTGTAATAAGACTTGATCGAAATGACTGATATTAAACTTGTAAATATGATCAATTGTTTAAATAAAAAACCTCAAGTTCAGAAGGCAAAATTGCGTCCTTTTGTATCTCCCCATCGGTAATAGATTAAATTACTGAAATCTTATAATAAATAAATATAAAATCAGCACAAAATTGTGCATATGATTTATTTATAATTCTTTGTTAAAATTAAAAATTTACTTAGAACAGTGGCAAAATAATGTTTAAAATTTTAACTTCACTCGGAAGAAAATCATCAATCAATTTATGGAGAAGAGATAATCAAAACCCCAACTGACATCAAAGTCAACACAGCCCAAGTTCTTTACACAAAGGAAAATCACATCTGAAACCCTAATTCGAAAACTAAACAAGGAAACCCTAATTGTTCATACTTCAAATTTAAGAGCTAGTAAATTTGGTAACAGCCTTAGTTCCTTCAGAAACGGCGTGTTTCGCCAACTCACCGGGCAACACCAGTCTCACGGCGGTCTGAATCTCACGAGAAGTGATGGTCGGCTTCTTGTTATACCTCGCCAATCGCGAAGCCTCTTGCGCCAATTTCTCAAATATGTCGTTGATGAAGCTGTTCATGATTCCCATGGCCTTGCTCGAGATACCAATATCAGGGTGAACCTGCTTCAACACCTTGAAGATGTAGATCTTGTAAGTCTCGGTGCTCTTTGCCCTCCTCTTCTTCTTGTCGGCGGCGCCGCCCTCCTTCGGCAGCTTCTTCCCGGCCTTCGGCTTCTTCTCCGCCGGAGCTTTCTCTGCCGCGGGAGCCTTCTCGGCGGCGGGCTTCTTCTCCGCCGGTTTCTTGTCGGCCTTCGGTGCCATTTTTCAGAGAGAGAAAGGGGAGTTTTTCGGAAGTAAATGGGATCTACAGAGAGAAGATAATTGCTTCGATAGTGAAATGGTTGGAAGGCAAGGCGGTGTTTTAAAGGAAATAGGGGCGAAATATGATTGGTGGAATACGTTTGACGCGGATAATGATTTCTGGCCGTTGATCAATGCGGATAACCTTGATAGATCATTTATATCCGTCTTCTGATTTCTCTTTCTGAAAATTTAAACGTCATTAAAATAATTCATGACGCGCCACGCCTGTAATTGGATCATTGGGCCTCGCAATTCTAGGCGTTATATTTGGGTTGGGCCAAATTTGAATAGCCCAATTATTTGGTACAAGAATTCACAACTACTAAAATTTATGATTAGACGAGTTATTTGTGAGACGGGTCGACCCATCATTAAAGTATGTTAATTGTATAGTTAAAGTATGTCTAATGATTATTAAAGTATATTTTTTAAAGTATACTGAATTATGCATTAAAATATGATTTTAACTTGTTATAATATAATTTATTATTAACATACTGTATCTATACAATAAGCATACTTTAGTGATTGGTCAACTCGTCTCACAAGAGAATATCTCTTATGATTTAACTATTTATAAGTTTTTATTTTTAGAGCAATCAGAAAGATGCAATTTGATGACTTTTTGTTCTATATGACTTAAATTGCATTATTTATATAATGAAAGTTATTTAGTTTTACTTTTCAAATATATCTTTAAACATATACAAAAATGATTAATTAATAAAAATTCAATTAGTAATATAATTATGTACAAATATGTATACATGATAATGTCATGCCTATCATATGCGTCCATGATATGATGAAATAATGATTTCATTGAATGAATATTTACACTTACAATATGATATTTATATACATTTGAGAATATCAAATCAAATCTTCTATTTTAATATACAATTGACTAAATCCATATAATTAAACAATAAAATAATTGAATATTATCTCTTGCTATCATCCCCTCAAGCGAGATGTGGGGTGAGACTCCACTCGAAACTTATTTCTAAAGAACTTAAATAGTGATCGAGGGAGACTCTTTGTAAAAATTTAGCAAATTGGAACTTGGAAGGAATAAATTGAGTGATAAGTTTCACAAACGACACCAATTCACTAATAAAATAGTATTCAATATCGATGTGCTTAGCTCGTTTATGTATTTTGACTAAGAAAAATAGCACTGTTGTTGTCACATAACAAAACCGAAGAGTCTATATCCTTGAGTAGATTAGCAATAGAAATCATTTCCGAGGCAGCATTAGCAAGAGCTCTATGTTCAGACTTAGCTGGAGCGAGAGATTATATGTTGCTTTCGAGCACTCCAAGATACGAGATTTCTACCAAGGTGGACCTTCGAATCTCTAGACACCTAACTCAATCAGCATCAGAATAACCACCAAAGAAAGGGTTTAATCATGTGAGAAAGAAAGTCCATAATCTGGAGTATTCTTAACATATAGAAGAATTATCTTCACAGCTTGAAAATGCTCGATTGTTGGCTACTGCAAAATTGACTTACCAAATATACAGCAAAACAAATATCAGAACGAGTTACAGAAAGACACTGTAGAGCACCAACAAGATATCTATATAGAGTGAGATCATCAAATAATGGGCCAGTTGAAGCTAGTTGAAAACCAGTAGCTAAAGGAGTGGAGACAGGCTTAGCGTCCTCAAGAGCAGCTCGCTTTAAAATATCTCTTTTAGTATACTTAGCTTGATTTTAAAAAAAACCTTGTGAAGTATAAACGACCTCAAGATCCAAAAAGTAAACAAGGTTGCCCATATCTTTAATAGCAAATTCTCATTGTAAATGAGAGATAAAAGAGCTAATGAGATTCTAAAAATTCCACGTAAGAACAAAATCATCAACATACACTAGAAAATATAGTGTATAAGATCCCCGAATGTAAATAAATAGAGAAGGATAAGATTTAATGTATAGAAAGCCAATACTGAGTAGAAAGTCACTAAGCCTCTGAAACCATGCCCGATGAGCCTGTTTAAAGTCATATAAAGCATTTTTTAGACGACACACATGATTCGGCTAATGTGGATCAACATAGCCTGGAGGTTGTTCCATAAAAACAGATTTTGAAAGAATACCATCAAGAAATGCATTCTTTACATCAAGCTGGTGCAAAGGCCATCAATTCATCACAACTAAAGAAAGAACAATTCGAACTGTAGAAGCTTTTATTATCGGATTGAAAGGGGATTTTGGATGGAGAGGAAAGGGCAGATGGAAATAAGATTAGGCTTCAAGTGTTCTTTATTTTAGAATTTAATTCAAACAGCATCGTTTCTTGGGGGATGAGGTGTCACTTAGTCAGCAGTCGGTCAGGGAAAAACTGATCGGGGTGTGATTTGCAATGTAGTATATCAAATGTGATAGTTTTTTTTTTTTATTTCAAAGGTTGAGACTAAATTGCAATGAAAGCAAAGATTGGTATTTTTTTTTTTTGCTGTTAACCCTAAATTAAAGTGGCCATGTTAAGCTAGCTAGCTCTATTTTATAATAACTCTGCTTCTTTCTTATTAAGGTCGTTTTGCGATTTTGTTGTGTAAACTATTAAACAATGAAAATATGGAGTTTGTTTGAATAATCTTTTGCTCCGTTGTGCTTCTTTAATGGTTTTGTTATTTGGAATGGTTTCAACGTTTTTAAAACAAATTCAAAATATTTTCTTGAGGTTTAAAATATGATCAAATATAGTAAATCTCAAATCACATACTATTATACAGACAGCAGACTGGAAAGATAAATGTGAAAAAAAAAAGCGAAAAAAAAAAAAAGATTTTAAGGAAGTTTACAGTATGATCGAGTAGAGTGATCTCAAACTACATAGTATATTACAAACAAACATAGTATATTACAAACAAACACTGGAAAGAACAAGTTAATAAAAGAAAACAAGTAATTGCACAACTAGGCGTTGTGTGTGAGAGTCTCCAGCAGTAGTCCTCTTGCAGCCCTACCAAACATGTTATGCACCTGAAATATTAGATAACTAATATATTCAGCGTTTGATCAAAGAACCAACAAATTCATTCATAACAAAAGAATAACTATGTCGAACCTGCTTCGTAGAGAGTCCGATTTTCTCTAGATCACCTAGCTGCAAATCATACACAAAGTTTAGCAATGTTGGGAGTGTGGAGAGCGTTGAGATAATGTTATGGTATTCCACATATCAATGCAACACGAAAGTGTGGAAGGGCATATAAGTGGGTCGGCCCTTAACCTTCAACCATGGTATTGGGTTAAGTTAAAGCTCCCTAGCTGATTTGTCTAACAGAGAAGTTATATAAGCATGCAGAAGTGTGCTACAAAAGAGCAGTCCCGATGCTTTTGCAGGGCTAAGGGTTAGTGCAACATACAACACAAACATAGGTTTAAACGAGTTGATTCATTGATCGAACGTTAGTGTGCAAGTGTTATCATTCTTACAGATTTGAGAGGGCTTGTTTCTCGCAGCTCAATTATGTACTCAGCCATCTTTTCACCAATACCCTAAACAAGCAAAAGAAATTATCAATTACTAGCAAAACTATTATTTTTATCTGTCAACTATTGCATTGCAAGTGTTTCGTAATGGGAATTAATTATGTCACCTTCATCTCCATTAGCTCCTCCCTGCCATAATGTATAAAAAATGGTTTTTAATACAAAACCAAGGTAGGTAAGGACTTATCCAGATATAAACAAAAATCAAATGAGTTACCTGCTTGCTCGATTCAAGAATTCAATGTAATCTTGCATGAGAGATATCTGTACACGAAAAAAACATTTTATTTGCATGCAGAACAAGGATGTAATTACAACTTTAGAAAGATGCAATACCTTTAAGCTAGAGCTTCGAGCAGTAAATTTATCGAGTGGGGTGGCAAAGTCTTGGATGTTATGTTCTCCATCATCTTGAGAGGGATGTAACATGGGCGTCTTTGGATCGGAAGGAAGAAATTGTGTCCTTCTGGTGTTGGGGTTAACCGGTGTGAGGGCTTCCCGTTGAGGAACAAGTGCTTCGACTTTCTTATATACTGGTGGTGACATGCCACAGGCATTGACAGAATGATTCATTGTTTCTCCCTCCTTGGTTGATTGAGATTCATCTGAAATATGGATTATATGTTACATGATGGCTTGGAATTTGGTGTGAGACAAAAATACATTGAAATAAGGTACCTGGTACAGCAGAATTTAAATTTGCCACATCCGAAGAAACTGGGATGTGAAAGTAATTTTCCACAAGATCAAGGCCTTGAGACTGCAAAAAAAGAAACACAATGCGATATTGAGGTACTACGCAACATCTTACATAAAGAGGGGGTAAATCAATACGAGAAGCTTGAAAGTGCATGAACTTGACCAGTAATATCATGATGATTGATGAGGTTGAAACTTCTAATCAGGTTCTTGAATAATGCACACAAAATGAGATATGAAATGATCATGAATTCTATTTCATGCATTCAAAAGCATAATGATCTGCAAGAAGTGCCTAAGTTACACTGACCTCCTGACTAAGATCCGAAGGAATTTCCATGCTAAATAGATTTCTGCCAGCTTTACATGGACTCCTGTGGATTAAACTAAGTGGTAATAAATATCCTGATCCAATGCGAGAACCCATTAGAGAAAATTAATGAAATACTGAAATATGTTACCTTTTTTTAGAATTCAGTAAACACTGTTGGTCTCTAACTGCTTTAGTTTCATTGGAGCGTGGACATGTGTACAACTTCCTTATGGGTTTCACTGAACACGAAGTTTTTCGCTGAAATGGACTGCATAGTCCCCCGAATCTTTGAGCACTCTTTGTTTTGCCTTTTGATTCTAGCCACGCAGCAAGCTTCGCCTCCATGTCAACTTTCATATTTGAATTGGCATTCCTATGACCAGGGATTATGAAATTAGAAATGTGGCGAGACCTAGCTGCCAAGCTCACTGTATGAACAGATTCTTGATATTCCCCTGGATTCTATTGCCAAGAAAACTGGTTAATAAGTATTTGCTCCAAAAGTATGAAGACTGATAAACAGAGATATGCATAATAATCCCAAAGGATAGTAAATATTACCAAACAAGCTACCATTAGAGCACGGTTTGTCCCTCCAAGAGAATCCTGTAATATTCGTGTCAACTTGCTTTCTCTGTAAGGTATTCGCGCTTTGTTGTTATTAAGTGCATAAATCACATTCGACAGAGCAAAAAGTGATTGGTTTATCTTGTTGCTCTCTTGAAGTCGAAGTCCTTCATTGCAAGTTCTCCTGTTGTCTTCATTACCTTGTTAATATAAAGACAAAATCAAAAGTTAAAACATATATATAAATCCTTAGTTTACACAGTAAAAACAGTACTCAAATAATCGGCAACCTGCTAAATCGATAAGATTCAGTTTCCCTGTTGTGAAACTCCTCATAGTGTCATGTGAGGGGGTGGAAATAGAAATTACTAGCACGCCGTGGCTCCTACTTGACACATCGTTGAGGCCAGTGCGAGCAACCTTGCGCCTTTGAATGGCAGAATGGAAGATCTCATGGAATTTATCCATTGAGTTCACTTCAACTTGAGCCAATCCCTTGAGATGCATCTGTCCATCCTTGTCATTCAAAACCATGATTTCTTTTTCTTTAGGACTCAATAGATCACAACATTTTTCCAGGTATATCTCGTAGTAAGACAGTGCAACATTACTTCCTGTATACTTGCACATAGACAAGATTGTGGACATGGCAAGATGCATTATACCCGGTAGTTTAACACTCCCCTGCAATTGCATTTTCAAAAACACGGATCAGAAGCGAAAGAATCAACGCTAACACATTATTAACTCACCTAGACACAAGAGCAGCAATACGCATAATGATGAGCTCCAAATACTTGAATAACATACAAAACCTACAGATCATGCTTTTACATATCAATGATACATAAGGACCTTGTCAAAGGCAATATGTATGTTATGCTTTTGAATATAACCGAATGAGCTTGTTTCCTATAAAAGAGGGTTTACCTACAGTTTCTTCACCTATGGGTTGAAAAGAAAATTATACTCTCAAGCATGCCATTAACTACAAGGGCAAAACCAGCCGTGCAGCACAAGGGCAAGATAGCAACGAACCACAAGAGCAGAATAGATCATGATCCACAGTCGTGAAATTACAACTACACTCCAAGAATTAACACTAAGTCCTAAAAGTAAGCATTAACCTATAGCTAAAATAGGTATAAATCACAAGGAGGTACCTGCAGACCAGAAGCAGCCTTATAACATTTGTATACTTCAATTGAGCACATATTCTTATGATTAATGAAAAAAAAAAACACTCACTACAGCACTCCTAGTACAAAGATTACTCCAAATTGATGATCAAAATCATGTGAGAGGATGTAAATATCATTTAAACAAAAGCAGAAACAAAATGAGACCTGCATAGTGTATGTTTTTCCACTTCCAGTGGCCCCATAAGCAAACACAGTGGCATTATCACCCTGAAATATTCCTGGAATCAGAGGCTTCACTTCTCTCTCGAAAATCTGGCTCACATTGTTATCCTCCTGCCCAAAAAAAGCGTCCAACTTGTAGCATTCATTCCGACTACACCCACAAACACACACACTAAATTAGAAATCCAAACCCGAAAAAGTTTTAAGCAGCGTTGAAATTGAGACAAATGTGAACCTGGTGTCTTTATCTTTGAGAAGAAGAGTAACTTCGTCGGAAGAGGAATCGGATTGTTGGAGAGAGACACAGGAGATAGGGTTTTCGTTTCTGCAAGAAATTTCATGAGGGAGAAAGGGACGAAGCCTTACGATGACTCTGACCTTGGCGACTGAAAAGGGTTCTTGATGGGTTTTCGCAGGGGTTGAGAAGCTTTCTTCTTGAGATGTCGTCATAGGTAAATTTTCTGCTGCGAAAACGATGTCGAGATGGGAGAGAGAGGGGAAAGTATGCAGACCGTTAGAAGATGGAGTTTTGAAATTATGTAGCGGTTTTGAATGTTTAAATTGAGATCTCGCTCGCATTGCCTGTTGATCTTTTTATACATTGACTTATTTGACTAATGACAATTTTTTTTCCCCTTAATATGGATCGACTTTAGTTAAAGAATAAATTATGGTTGTTATAGAGATAAAATATAATATTTGTTTATAGTTAAAGTATATACTACTTCATCCATTCCGGAAAACTTTTCACGTTTACTGTTCCACGTTTTTTAAGAAAAGTTGCACTTTTTGACCAACTTTATTGACTTTGGAGGGTATTGTAGTATTTTTAAGTAATAAAAACGTATAAAGTAATGATATGTGTGTGATAAAAGAGTGACAAATTTGAAATTAAAGTAACTTTTTAGGTTGTTGGATAAAGTGGTGTTTCCTTTTTTGGAGTGTGAAATGTTTTGTGGGACAAACAAATGATGAAAGTGTGAAAAGTATTATGGGACGGAGGGAGTAGTATTTTTTAAAGTGGTATGATTTTAAAATTTTTATAGTATAATTCAATGTAAATATACTTTTTTAAAAAAAAAAGCAAAATAACATGGAATTAATTCAAATTGTAAGAACGGAAATTGTCAAGAAGGTCATCCACATATAATAAAAGCTAAACGCAACAATGAGGGCTACTGAAAGAATGTGTTGTCCTAGCAATACGGTGTGCCAATAGGTTGACACTACGTCAAATAAGATTGACCGAAAATAACGGACAAGAGAAAATAATATTTTTACAAGTAAACAAAAATTATCAAATACTAATTCATTTGTGCTAAAATTTTATAGAGTATCATAAATTATTTTAGAATCAATTTCCAACTCCACTTCTTCATAACCTAAAATTTTCATCCATAAAAAGGATTCATGAAACTCCATTATTTATCCTTCATCCACCCACAGATTATACTAAAGACCTTCACATACTTTAACTATAAAAAAGACACATTTAATGTAAATAAACATATTTTACATAACTAAATTGCAAAAAATCATCATCAAGCTATGGGTACGTGTAATGAAATAGTGAATTTTTTTTAAAGAAACTATTGCGTTTTTTAGTAAAAAAATATGACGGGTTTTTATGAGACGTTGCTTATATGATACGATTTCGTACAAGTGTTAAAATATGCCTAATATATAGATATATTTAATACTAGTTGTTAAAATTTATTTTCTAAAGCATTATATTGAATTATACATTAAAGTATAATTTTAGCGTATTATAATATGTTAATTATCAAAATACTTTAACTACAAATAGACATACTTTACCTTCATAATAAATATACTTTAGTGAAGAGTCGACCCATCTCAAAACTCGTCTCATATAAATCAGAGAGTGTCCTAAATAATTTTATTACACTTGAATAGAAAAATTAATACTACAGTTTAGTAGACGAACAAGATCTCGGAGTTGAATTTGGATCGTTGTGGCCATGTCTTTGCTCTGTAACTAATGTCTTGTACTTAATCACACACTTTCAAGATTATTTGTAGTTGTAACAATCTATTTAAACTTGCAATATTCTTTCCGATAAATTTGATACGAAAATCATTTAATCTTTTTCGATGCAAGATTGTTCTTCAAAAATTTCATTACACTCATAAAAATAGACCTGCAAAAGTACCATGGAGGGCCCAAAATTTAGAACACCTCAATGAGAACTAAACGGTTAACTTCCCCACTAAATAAATCCACGATTCCCACTTCATATTTTCGACACTTCATACACACTCAATGGATCATTATTGTTCATAAAAAAATCTTGGAGGACTGAATTAAATTATGGCATTAAGAGTTTTTGACGACAGACTTCATTAACTACTCTCTCAGTCATAATTTTTAGTATGACTGACCTTAAACAATTGAGGATATAATGACAAAAATCGGATACAAATACCTCTGAATAACCCGAATAAATCTGAGGATATAATTATGCTTAAGTCTAAAGGGCTGACAGGAAATTCATAATAAATTATGAAAAATGAAGTACAAAGATAATAAATAAAAAATGAAGCATAAATTTAATCTTGAAATGAGTTTTAAAGCAAGGTGGGAAATTTGGCATCAAGAAACTCTCTCAAGGTTTTTGCAGCTTTTTGACCTCCCATCAAATCTGCTAGTTTCTCTATCGGAAGCTGGGCTAGCTCTGCCAAGCTCCCACACTGGTCCATAATCGAACGGTAGTTGGAATCAGTAACCCCCGGTAGTCTTCGAAGGAACTCAACTGCCGACGTATTGAAGTTTTCAGCTCTGCCAAACAATAAATTGTTTAATCATCATCAAAATTAAATTACATCAACCTTTCAAGATTCAACACACAATAAATTCCTAATATTAGCACCACTGTTCATTGCACTTTGCACTTTGTTTTCTAGGACTGTCCAGCGGCAATCTCCAGCAGACATATATGTTTGGGATACTTAACACTTGGTCAGCTTTGTGGCAGCCCGAGAAAATTAAGTGCGATGAGATGAAACGTAATGGTCAATGGCGAAGCGTAACAGATTTAAAGTTCATGGCAAAGTGCTAAATTTTCAGAAGTCCAATAGTAAATTGCAATTTACCTTCAATAAGCAAAATGCACCAAGCCAATGTTCATATTCTTTCTGTTACTTCCAATTAGTTCCATGAACATTATGTCGATATATATACCTAAAATATTATTCATTATATAGGCAAAAGATTGTGTACACACGAATATATGTACCACCCAATCAAAATACTACTGAATTACCCTTGGACTTTAAATTTTCCCTTAGATCTTCAAGTTTTATTGTCCTTTTCTTTTATGTTAAAACGATCAAACACAACTGGGTGCACTAGAGATTCACTCTTATATCTACGGCCATAAACAGTTTAGATAAATTCATCAAGAACACATAAATATTACCTAACATCATTTTCAATAATGCCATCCTCTGATGGTACACCGATTCTAATCGCCTTGGCCTCATCTGGTTCATCTTGGTTTGCTTTGAGCACAGCAAATATCTCAGCAGTAGCATGCAAACTGCGAGACCACACAATACGAAGACGAGGGAAATGGAGAACAAGAAGCGACAATTTGGATATAATGCTATTCGGTGTAACATCGTCACCAATCTCACTTGCAGACTGCATAGATGAACCACTGATTTTGTTAAACAAAAATATGTTACTCCAATTGATAAATCAATCATTAGTATTGCAAACCTGAAATGAAAAGCTTTTATCTTGTGAAAACTCGATCAGCAGAACAGGTATCCGATAATAACGTGACATCATTTCCACCTGGCAATATAGACGACCCG
This sequence comes from Pogostemon cablin, assembly GCA_023678885.1. NCBI lineage: Eukaryota > Viridiplantae > Streptophyta > Magnoliopsida > Lamiales > Lamiaceae > Pogostemon > Pogostemon cablin. The sequence continues at coordinate 27,516,466 of CM042985.1, read as the reverse complement.
ATGAAAAGCTGCCATAAAGATCTTGAATACTCTTACGCTCAACACAAATTAATGGGGATAGAATATAATCTCCGACTTCTAAAGTCACTGGTATGATACGCATGCCTTTCTGGTGGAGAACATTTGGCAGACTGCTCATAAATTCCCTCATATCCACAATGATCTAGGAGAAACATAGATTGTTTTAGTTACTATACAAGTGAACAGCAAAAGGCTTAAATACTCACCTACCTGCATTTCTTTGTCTGCTTCCTTCTTTCCTCCAGCTTTCCTGGTAATCAAATTCTGGGCAGCAGTCGACTGTGGTTCTAAGGAAGAATTTACACTTAAAAACTGCTCATCCTGAATTATTATCCGAGAAACCACTAATCAAATGTGAATGCCAATCTCATAGAAGAATATGATAAATGCACATTTAGTATCAGTAGCTGAGATATAAATAGAACAGATTGAAAAGGCAAAAATTTATATCAATATTCACAGTTTATATCAGCCTAGGCATGAGAGAAGTATCACCAGAAATTTATGACTTTAAAAAAAAAATTATAACCAATGAATGTGCTCGGTCATGTTAAATGCGAAAGCAGAAATTAAAAAACTCAGCAGCTCAAATGACAACATAATTAAAATTTTACTAATAGTCTCCATGTGTAATAAGATACTCCACCCACCTTTAATACAGGTCAACTTTTACTTTGGTTATTCTATATTTCATAAGGAATAAATGAAAGTTTTGGTTATACAATATACAGTTAATATAGTATGGTAGAATTAAAATTTCATTCTGCCAAATGCCAATGAACAAGGAGATCTTTAACTTAAATAAGTTGAAGTCCAGTTAGGACATCTTCACAAAAAAAATAAAAAGCTTTTCATGGATAATTTCTTAGTCATGGGGCTACTCCTCAAATAGTGGACTCATTATCATTATCAATATCCTTTCCTTTTCTTATTATGAAAGTAGTTCAAAATATAGAAGAAGGTGATACAATGAATATTTATTTTCTTTGCATAAAAAATAATTTTTAGGATTTCATAGCAGGACAAAGATAGAGCACTATTTCAAAACTATTATTTAACAGCCTCTTGCATATATAAGCTATTTAATCAAATGATATGCATTGAAACTCACCACAACATAATTTACCAACAACTTAAGGAGTTCAAGAACTCTTTTTACACATATCAAGCTTTCTTGAAATTCCCACATTAAGGCAATTATCAATCATTCATTTTAGATCCTAAACCACTCAGGAGAGCTTGAATGACACAGTTTCAAGCTCATTGTTTGTTATTATGTATAAAATATAAGCAAGTGATTCAATTATCAGAGAAAACATATGCATCTCAATATAATAAGAGATTTGCATGCAAATCTTCTGGCAAGTGGCAACCATTCGCAATGATATCCTCACTGTCCAAAAGTTGGGAAAAGGAAAACTGAAGGCATGAATGTCTCAAACCTAACAGCAGATAAATACATTCGACAAAATATAACAAGAAGTGGTACAAAATATGACAAATAAAAGTACTAGAGGAAAACAAGAAAGTGCAAAGTCGAAAACCTGGCCAACTGGTATCATCATTAGAGATTTCTGCCTGATGAGCGACTCAAATGCTGCATTTTCTCTACGTACACTTGCTTCATATTTCTGAACCTCAGTAGAATTCTCATAGAATAAAAAATAAACTCTCAACCTCTTTGACGGATTTTCAGATTTGTAGATCTCAATTTCTCTTACAAAAGCAATATCAGGGTGATAAACTATTATGACAGAGGGCTGCAAGAAGTCGAGCATATTCATATCACTCTCCAGGGCGTGGAAATGAACTGATTGGAAATTGCAGGTATATTCTGGTCCTTTATCATGCTTTCGGAGAATTCCATCATTAGAGTACTCACTGTTAAATCCATCACCAGGAAGATCACAATCGATCAGATTTTGGTCATTTACGTCATCACTATGTTTTGAGATTGTGGTCTTTGGTTGAATATGAGTTCCAGATTCAGTACCAGATTTACCAATCATTAATTTTTTCTTCTTTCTTTCATCTTTTCTTCCTTTACCATGTTCTTCACAGTCCCCACCATCTTTGATATCTGCATCACCTTTTGCTAGTTTACTTATTTTATTTGCTGCAGCCAGCAATGCATCGTTTTCTTGCTTGTTTATGCTACTAACTTCAGCTTTAAGTCCAGAACTAGAGGGAATAACTCCATTAAGAATCCCAAAACCTTTAGGTGCTTTTGGTTTCTTCTTGCTAAATTTTGGTAAAGCTTGCAGCTCCACTTTGCTAAGCAAATAGTTTTCCCATTCATCTTTCATCACCTACAAAGAAAACAAATAATAGATGGGATTCTAAGTAAAATTTTCACAATAACACACAGTACTATAATTGTTACAGATATATATCAAGGAAACAAACCTTATACTATGGATGTTTTAGGTACTAAGTGCATGATAAAAAACACGGGAGAGGGGAAGAGAGGTAAGAGAAAATCAATGATAAATAGTGTATGAAAACCTTATGCTGGCCTTTGTTAAGGCAATCTTGAAGCTGCATGCAAGACCGTTCATCCTTGCATGTCACAAGAATAATACCATTTGAATCTACTTCACTAATAGACTCTTCTCCAGCCATTTCTTGCTTTTGTCTCTCCTCTTGTATCTCCTTAAGAATGTCCTGAAGTAAATAAAACAGTTTCAAAAAGCAGGTGGATAAACATAAATAGATGGAAAAGTTTATTTTCTTAGAAACTCGTGTCTAAACAATTTAAATTAAACATCCATAAGTAAATATAGTATGAAGATTAGCCGAAAGCCTGAGGCATTTTATCAATACAACAAGGATTTGAGGTTTCAAATGAAAATAGAACTCACTCAGTCACTCACAAGAAACACCTTCCATTTTGGTGGTCCTTCAAGGATTTCCTCCAAAATCAAACCACTATTTGCACCTGCAGGAGAACATTCAAGTGAAAATATATAAGCATAACATTACTCAGAGTCAGAGGCACATAACATTAATATGGTTAGCTCATTGTGGGGACAGAAAATAATTTTTAATTAGTAACATGTGAAGATAGAATTAATCTAGAAAAGGACATTCTCTGGAAGTTACATACTAATAAAGGCGGAATTTACCATCTACATCCCGGTTCTGTTCATCTACTTTTCTCTTCCTGGTTGACGCAGTCTTACTCAATCCAACTGATTTTCCAGCATCTGACCTACCAAAATTATAAACCCGCTTCTTCGCATACTCAAAAACCTTGTAACTAGATTCAGCAAATATCCAAACAGATCGGAAACTCTCAGAGGCTCTAAGTGAATCCAGATATTTCAGATACGTCACTGAATCATACCTATTAGAACACAAAGAAATTTAAACTCAACACAAAATAATAATGTATACATGCTTGAAGAAACAAATGACTAGTATTGACCAATGTATCAAATCCTATTTATTATGACTAAAACCCTCTTCATCCAGGGACAGCCATACAGAGCACAATACAATTGCCCTGTTGGTGAGTTATATGTAAATGGTAAATCTTTATATCTAATAATTACTTAAGATCACATTGTTCCAGAGCAAGAGAAATCCAATAATTTTTATTAGAATACCAACTTGTCCATTATGTAGAATCAAATTGCTCTTATTAAGTATAGCAAAACTACTAAATTACAATGCTCAAAACATGCATTTAGATTTGGACTACACTTCAACCTGATTAAACTTCAAGCTTTTTTGAAAATCATTTTAACAGAAATTCGAGAAAGATAAATTGTCTAAGTTTTTTCTTAGAATTGAATCCAGTCTCAATCGTAATATTTTTTGTGTCCTACTCATAGAAGTTCATATCCACGCTCCTATTTGATATTTGTTAACACTATTTCCAGCATACTTATTATTTTGATCATATATTTTTTAATGTAGCACGACTCTCAATGCTACCCTTATAAATAACTTGCTAAACCCCTAAACTTATGCTAATGAAGAACTACCAAACAAAATAGGGAACAGCTGATCTAGTTGGCAGACTCAAAATCCATGGTACACAAGAGAATTTTTTCATTTCTTTATTTAGAGTGGAGATCCTCTTACGCTCTTCCCTAGTTGAAAATATTAAGGAAAAAAAATTTGACAATATAGCCCACCATGTGCAGCACCTTGAGCAGAATTTATCCTCAGCAAGGTTTAAAATGATTTCTAAGCAATTTATCAGCAATCAATACATCTTCCATGGGCTTACATTCTTAGAGTGCTTTTTCCAGTAAAAATATATCATTAAGAATTAGCATACTCATAAAACTCTTTGTATATCCATTTCCATATCAGCTGAAACACTTGCAAGAGTTTGACAATCGTTGGGATCTTGAAATTTTCGACCAATAACAAAGCAATCAATTAAGGAATTCTTTATCAATTACCACCTGAATGTGTAGATTATATTCAACCAAAGGATCTTAATACAGTTAACCGCATTCGTTAGATGCTTTAACATAAATCAACCGAATAGTTTTCATGGATCAACGAAATATCGTGACTTTTGAAGTAAATTTCCATGTAACTGAAGTTTTTATGCTCTTTTATTGATTCTAGTGCTAATTAAAAACTCATAAGCCAGAGATATTAAATCACCAAGTACCTTGCAAGATAATCCAACAGCTTCCTCAACGTCTTTAAATCCGAAACCAATTGCTTTGTCCTCTTCCCTAATGTATGCCATATAGGGTCCAACTGCCTCCTAACAATCTCATCAAACGACTTGAACAAACTATTCTCCACAGTCAAATCCTCCACATCAACCTTGTTAGTCTTTCTCACCTCCTTTAGACATGCATCCATCACTTCAATTACTGCTTTTTGAATCACAATCATATTAGGTGACATCGGAACACGAATGTCTATCACCTCTGGAGGGTCCCTTTCCAAATTCTGTGCAACATACAACTACACCGACCCAATTTTTTTTTATTTCTTCTAAGAGAGCCATAAAAAAAGATGAGAATTGCATATAGTCAATTTTGAAGTCCAACAATCATTAAAACATAAAGCAGGCATAAATGAACAACGAGTAATACTTCAGGGCCATTTGCTACAACGCACATCTCGAAGAAAATAAGGTGCTTCATAATATTCTATGGAAATTCTCGATTTTTATAATTAATTTAATACTTATGCCCACATTGTCTAGCATAAACGCCGTAAAGAAAGTAAATTGAAAAAATGACCTGAAATCTAGGCCATAAATGGAGCTTCCGGAGAAAAAGGCACTTGAGAATCCGCTCAGCTTTGGCAAATCCAGAGACCATGGCGTGGGGGCGGTCGGAGAAGGCTCGAACATAGAGAGAACGGTTGGTTGAGCGCATAATTCGAACAATGAAAGCCTCGGTTGAAGTATCAGAGAGTGAATGCGCATTGAGGAGTATAATTCCGGCGACAGAAGTGGTGGGGAGTCGTTGGCTGAGCAAATCGACGATGAGAATTCGAGCGGTGATGAATAAGATGGTGCCACAGGTGTAAAAAGAAAGACGGTGGTGCGCAGGGAGGTCAGCGGTGATTGAAGAAAATTTAGAGTCGACATCGATGGAGGTTTTCTGGGAAGGAGAGGCGTTGAGGATGAGAACAGAGCCCTGGGAAGGTTCGTGGAGGCTGAGGAGAGAAGACACTAACTTGGGGAGGCCAAGCCCCGCCGATAGGACTACTAGGCCGCCGCTAGGGTCTTCTAAAAGGTCGCTGATTATGTGCTCATGGAATTGAACCATTGTGATAACCGAGGCGGCGCCGGTGCCGTCACGGCGGGAAAAAAATGGCGCCCTGGCGGCTAATTTAGGGAAGGGGAGCTTTGAGGCAGCATCGAAGAGATCAACTGTCGCAGAAATTTTGAATTTCAAATTACCAGAGGGTGTATGGTAGTCTCTGCGTCCCCAATCCCCATTGCACACGACGGATGTAAGTGTAACATTTTGTTCTAAATTAAAAAGTATACTAATTTAATTAATAAAATTTTCACTAAAAATTGGTTGAAATATAAATGATATTAATATTTAATTAAAATTAATAATTTTTTTTTTTCATAAAATCAAAGATATAATGTCTTGTACTAAAAAGTATACTACATCCTCTCATTTTAAATAACACACTTTCTATTTTGGATTTTACAAAAAAAAAACTACCCCTACTTAACACACCTAACATACGTTATCATTTATTTATTACCAAAAATACCATAATACCCCTAAAAGTTATCACAAGTTATCACTTTCTTAATCACCGTGTAGGAAAAGGGGGTGCAGACTTTTCTGGGATAGAGGGAGTAATATTTAATTTAATGTTAAAGAGTAAAACTTTCGAAAATGTGAGATTTGGAGGTACGGTGTTCCCGAGAAAGACACAAGTTTTAGTCATTTAAAATACATGCGTAAATAAATGGCGTGGCTATTCATACCCCAATTTTGCTAAACGTACCCTCATCAATCCATAAAGCTAAGTTATTCTTATATGTTAAGATATAATTATCCGAAATAAAAACTACTCAATTTTTTACCCGTAATTTTGACCATGTTCATTTTTTGCCCAAAAAATATATGTTTATTTATCTCGGTATATTTCTATTTGCATCAATGCTGTATCGTTTTCGCCGATAATTGATAATTTTACTTGAATCGAGCACGTGCATGTCACGTGACCATCATATTCGACATTTTCGACAAAAATGGAGCACCATTGATGCAATCAGAAAAATAGTATATTACAAATGTCCAAACTTATCTTTTTTTGATAAAAAATTATTATTGACCAAATACTTCGTCCTGGAGCTACAGAAAACTCCGAAAACTTTTTCAAAATAACAAAATAAAGATGAAATGATTCATATATGCACAAAACCCTTTAAATATTTTCCGAGTATTCAACCACAAGCAATCCTCCTCCTCCAGTACGCTTCCACCGCCACATCAAAGTCACCCATTTTGTCGCAGCTCCCCGACAGAGAAGTCATCCACTTAGCCCTGAATTTCTTGGTAGAGCCTTTCATTTAGCACCCCCTTTGAGGCATTCTAGCATGTATTGCAGGATTCGCTCTCTAACCAGTTAGTGAAAGTGGTAGTCAGACCCATTAAAACATTCCATATTGATGTTAGAAAATATACTCCTTCCGTCCGATTCTAAGGTATATTAAAACATTCCATATTGATGTTAGAAAATATACTCCCTCCGTCCGATTCTAAGGTATACATTTGCTTTTTGCACGTAGATTAAGGAGTATTATTATATATATGTAAAGTGGGTAGTTGTATTAGAGAGGAATGGTAGGCCATATTGTGTATTTTTTTTACTAAATAGGGGAAATAAATACCTTTGAAGCAGACGCCAAAAATAGTAAAATGAATACCTTAAAAGAGGACGGAGGGAGTAATATACAAAAGAAAATATCAGCGATCCAAATATAGATGAGTAACCTTCCCTATGTAATTGCTCAAATGCACATTAATTCACACGAATATCTTGTATTTAATTTATAACGAAGCAAGCAAGACGTGAGATGAGATTATATCATGTAAGTAGCTAGTGTCACGGTTGATTGCTTATTTTCTTCAATTGCAAGGAGATCCTAAAGAGTGGTGATGGAGGGAAGGAATGATTTTGGTAGTGAGAAGTTCTTCACTAATAAAAATTGAAGACAAACTCTCTTATGAGATGTTATATATGTAAGATCGTTTGTGAGACGTATTAAAGTATGCTTATTATATAGATAAAATATGTTTAATGATTGTTAAAGTAGGTTTTCTAAAGTATGATAAATGATGAATTAAAGTATGATTTTAGGATGTTATAATATGATTCATTATTGACATACTTTAACTACAAATAGACATACTTTATCTATATAATAAGCATAGTAATGGGTCGACCCATTTTAAATTGTCTCACATGACAGTTTCTCAAAATTGAATGTTAACATTATTAGTACAACTAAATAAAATACATGTATTAGTTCCGTTTTTTTTTTCAAATATACAAGGAGATCTTAAAGAGTGACGGATTATTAGTACATTTATCTATATAATAAGTATATTTAGTAATGGGTCGACCCGTCTCACAACCTGTCTCACATTACATTTCTCAAAATTGAATGTTAACATTATTAGTACAACTAAACAAAATATACGTATTAATCGAGTACAAATGATATATTGTAATGAGTAGAATATGTAAGGGACAAAAGTGTATAAGATAAAGATAAGATAGGATTTTATATTTATTTCACACATAAATTATTTAATTAATTAATAAAACTTAAAAAATGAATTTATTTTGTGAAATTAATAATAATCAAAATTTAAAATAATAACTCATTTATTCGTGTAGTACGTACTAGTAAATAAAGTATAAAATTTCACAAAATAAAATATAAATTCAGTATAAAAATATTACTAGAAAATTTAATCAGTCCCGTGGGCTTATTGACTATACTGGACAAAATGGATTGTTGTTTGATTAGTATTTTGAATGGCCTACAACTTGAAATTAGGCTTAGAAGTGGTGTGAGGAGATGTGCTAAATTTAATATGACGTCCAGGCGGTTGGCAATGGGCGATGTAGAAGCTGCTGTCTGTGTGCGTGTGTTTATATATAGATTTGGATCCTCTCCCTTTATTGTTCTGTCAATTTTTAAAATTTATTTTAATGTACATCTTTTAGTTAAATTTTGTCACTAACGAATTGTTTCAATTTTTGCTCAATTTTTATCGAAAAATGCGAATTTTGCCAGAATCCGCCGCGTCATGCTTTGGGGGTTTTCGGTCAATCCCATATGACAATTTTGACTTTTTTTAGCCAATAAATCCGCTACGTCATATCCCAATTAATTTTTTTTCATTTCCACATCATATTAGAAATATAAAATATAAAATAAAAAAGAAAATTTAATAAAATAAATTAAAAACAAAAGAAAAGATAATAAAGAAAGTGTAAAAATTATTATAGAACGGTGGGAGTAGTATTATTTAATTTATTTATTTTTTAATTTTGATGATAGAGTAGTAAAGACTCATGTTGTGTCAAAAAATAATAATGAGAAAATATTATCAGAGCTACACCACTATTTGAATAAATTAGAGTTGGTTTACCGTGCAACAATTGAACCTTAAAAACATAACCCTTATTTGAAAACTAGTCGGATATAAAAAGAAAAAAGGTCAGCATCGCAATTGACTAGGCTGGTGATCAGCATCGCTGTCAATGGGGTTGGTTGCTCGTTGTCGACCTCGATCAGCGATTCCGACGGTCATGGTGGTTGGGGTTGGTTGCTCGTTGTCGACCTTGGTCAGCGATTCCGACGATCATGGTGGTTGGCGGCAGATGGCGAATGATAGGAGCAATTTGTAGCAGATTTCAAAAGTGTTATGGTTAGATCCAACAAAGATTTTCATCTCGCCGTTAAGTACAAATGTAATGTCAAACTGTATTACTTTTTTTTATATTACTATATTACTTTTATTAGTTAAATGTATGTGTTAAAGTGGTGGAGATGAGAGAAAGAACAATAAAAAAAACGTTTGCTATGAAATTAACATTGAAAAAATATCCCAGGTGAATTTGATTACTATACATATCTATGATCCATATATTGTCTCAAATCTTCGTTATCAGATACCATATTTTTTGCAATTTAATAGTGTATTAAGTTTTTTTTGCAATTTAATAGTGTAACTAAGTTTTTCTTAATAATTGTATTATGTTTTTTTGTTTTTTTTTAAATATTTTTAGTATTATACACTACTTTAAAAAAAGTAATACAGTTATAAATACAATCATATATACATTAATACCTGTCATTCTAAAAAGCCAATTAATATTAATTTGAATTGAATAAAAAAATTAAATTAATTCCAAAAATATTTGAATATTAGGAGAGAGAGAGAGAGTGAAAAAATTAGGGAAGGAAGAGTGAGGAAAAAATTAAGGAAGAGAGAAATAAGGGTATAAGAGGAATTAGGAGAGAGAGGAGGAGAAAAGAAAGGGAATGAATGAAATATGGATCAAAATTATTTATATATGATTGGTCAATTAAATTTGGATTATTTGGTGTATCTTAAAAACCGGTGCACCCTATTATTTGCCAATAAATTTTTAAGAGGGTAATGGAGAAAGTAATTAAAAAAAAGTATTGATTCTTACCACTCATGTTTCGTATGAGATAATGAGAACCTATAATGATCGATTGTTCCTATTGATTCAATATATATACCGACCCTTCAATCAATTTCATTATCCTCATCAATATATACCAACCTTTTAATACTACTGTTCTAATATTAAAATCTGAGGGTAGAATTAAGGCTAACAGAATTGCAGAGCATAGAAATGATTTATAATTGCAAAGAACAGTATCAATCCTGTAAAATATCAACCTTACATGAGATCTTGCATATGGTCCATAGAACACGATAACAATAAACACACCGCTTTTGATTTTAGAAAAAAACTAGCATTGTTGACCATATTTTGATTTTAGAAAAAAACTCGCATTGCGCGACCATATATATTGCATAATGGAGAAGCAATAAAGCATTTGCAAAGGTACACCCGTGATTACTCATAACAGTGAAGATGTCAAAAACTATAAAAGAAAAATCAATAAAAAAAAACTGTTTTATTGAAGGATTTGCATACAGTCATGATTAAGCAAATCTTTGTTTCTACAAAACCAGGTTTGTTTAAGCCAATCCTTAAACCTCTATAAAAAATATTTGCATACAGTCATGTATTAGTTTGATTACTCCCTCCGTCCCGCACCAAGGGTCTATTTTTTCCATTTTGGTCGTCTCACCCAAAGGGTTCCCTTTCCTTTCTTATACACATGGGTCCCACACTCACCCACTAATACAATTAAAATATGGGTCCACACTCCCACTAATACAACTACCCACTACACATTAAACAATAATACTCCTTAATTTACGTGCAAAAAAATAAAATGCACCCTTAGTGCGGGACGGAGGGAGTATAATTTACACATCATCATACATGTCTTGATAAGAATAATAAGCTTGTTTCATTAAGAGACTAACACTACTCACATACAAATATAATAATCTACCCCAAGAGTTTGTGGAATATAATAAATGGTGTGAAAATGATGCCAAATTGATCTCTAAGAACAATTCAAATGTCACCTCCATTAAAGTCTAAACTAATAACAAGTTCATTGGAAACCAAAATGTATTGTATTTTACCTGTTCTAACATCAGATTATCAGTCAAAGTTCTCTCATTTGTTAGATTTACACATCAGATTATAGATCAATCTTATATCAGTCCACCTTTTTCACTCACTTCAACCAATTGTTTCCTTAAGACATGCATAATCATAATGAAGACGTACAATTCGACTTGTAGAAAGCAGATGGCCCGTCCTTCATGTGTACGGCTAAATTCCTTGCACAACACAAAGGGATCTCTTCACTTTAAAGCCGTCATCTTCACCACCTTGCTTCCTATATAAATTACCTAGGACCATTTTTTCAACAATATTTATTGACATCTAATTGAGCGAAGTAGTTATCCCAGTTCACACAAGTTTTGGTAGCAAGAATTGCTTTCCATTTATTTTTCTGGGACTTCCTCACGTTGATAATAAAATTAAGTCCTTCTGCGGGAGAAATAACAGACAAAATGATATACTAGTTCAACTTCCCTCCAAGAAACCTTAAATAACTTTTCAGTAGATCAGAGACATCATCTGAACAATCTCGATCCAACCCAAACAATTCCGTTAACACTCTTGCATGTTTGTTGCCTTAGTCAGCGTCATACGTTCCTGAGAGGGGACCACTAAAAACTTTACCACGTCCCCGATCACCCCTATATCACTTGCGTTGGAGGGTATCAGCAATCGGCCACATATATACATATCCACTACAAATTGTAAAATTTGTTGGACGATTCGTCTACAAAAAGGATGAAGTACCTGATATATTGATAATCATTAGACTGAAAAGCATCATGGAGGAGGACTTTGAAAGTCATTATAGCACTCTTCCCAGCCCATTGTCTGATGTACTGTTCTAAGCTCATATCATGCTTCTCACAGACAAGGTTTCTTGAACCTTGTCTCTCACGGCCTAGAAACTTGCATAGGATCTGATTAAGATGTTGGACTAGTAAGCACTCATGATGAGCATCACTACACCCGTCTTCAGATGAATTGGACATCCATGCATAATTCAAGTGACAGTTCTTACTTTAAAAGTGTAGTTGAGTTGAGCAACAATTTTCCAAAGGACAAAAGAGTACACCATAATCATAAACTCTTTTTTTTTCCAGTTCAAAGGAACCGCTCAACTCAATTACACTTTTGATGTAAAAACTGGCACTTGAATTATGCATGGATGCCCAGTTCATGTGAAGACGGGTGTAGTGATGCTCATCATGAGTGCTTACTAGTCCAACATTCTAATCAGATCCTGTGCAAGTTTCTGGACCGTGAGAGACAAGGTTCACAAAACCTTGTCTGTGAGAAGCCTGATATGAGCTTAAAATAGTACATCAGACAATGGGTTGTTAATGGGAAGAGTGCTATAGTGACTTTCAAAGTCCCCTCCATGATGCTTTTCAGTCTAATGATTTCAATTTATCAGGTACTTCTATTCTTTTTATAGATGAATCATCCAATAGATTTTACAGTTTGTAGTAGATATGCATATAAGTGGTTGATCACTGATACCCTTCAACGCAAGTGATAAGTGATATAGTGGTGATCGGGGACATGATAAAGTTTTTAGGGGTCCTCTTTTTAGGAACGTACAACTCTGGTAGCAAACATGCAAAATGTTACAAGAGTGTTAACGGAATTGTTTGGGTTGGATCAAGATTTTTCAGATGATGTCTCTGATCTATTGAAAAAGTTGAGGCTGATGAATTTAAGGTTTCTTGGAAGGAAGTTGAACTAGTATAATTTGTCTGTTATTTCTCCCGCAGAAGAACTCAACTTTATCAACAATGTGAGGACTACCTAGAGATAGACATGGAGAAGAAACGCAAGAACAGAGATAGACATGGAGAAGACACGTAAGAAAAAAATTCGTGCTATGCTATCAAAACCTATGTGAACTGGGATAACTACTTCGCTCCAAACAAATTAGGTTTCATTAAATATTGTTGGAGAAATGGTCCTAGGTATATATACATAAGAAGCAAGGTGGTGAAGATGATTTTAAAGTGAAGAGATCCCCTCTTGCGTTGTGCAAGGAATTTAGCCGTCCACATAAAGGACGGGCCATCTGCTTTCTACAATTCAAATCTGAACGTCTTCATTATGATTATGCACAGGGAAACAATTGCTTGAAATTCACCATGAAGTGAGTGAAAAAGTGGACTAGAGAAGACTTGGTTCGAATGATATAAGATTGATCTATAATATGATGTGTATATTAACGATGAGAAAACTTTGACAGGTAAAATGCAGTATATTTTGGTTTCTGATGAACTTCTTATTAGTTTAGACTTTAATGGGGGTGGCATTTGAATTATTCTTGGATAAAATTAGGAGAATATCAATTTGACATCATTTTAACACCATTTATTATATTCCACAACTCTTGGGAAGATTATTATATGTCAGTAGTATTGCTGGGGAAGATTATTATATGTCAGTAATATAGCTTATTATTTTTATTAAGGCATGTACGATCATGTGTATAATCAACTAATACATGACTGTATACAAATATTTTTCTATAGAGGTTTAAAACTTGGCTTAAACAATCCTGTTTTTTAGAAAAGAGTTTAAGGATTTGCTTAATCATGACTGTATGTCCTTCAATAAAACAGTTTGTGTTTTTTGATTGATTTTTCTTTTACAGTTATTGATATCTTCATATGCCTAACAGATTAAAACTTTTATATATGCAAAGATTATATTAGAGATGCTTAATTACATACGTTACAATAGCCACAAATATGGCAAGGAGAATTAACTACAAGTTACTGTTATATGCTTTGTTGTTTTATTTGTTATGAGTAATCATGGGATGTACCTTTACAAATGCTTTATTGCTTCTTCATTATCCAATATATGATCGCACAATGTGAGTTTTTTTTCTAAAATCAAAAGCTTTGTGTTTATTGTTACAGTGTTCGATGGAACATATACAAGATCTCATTTAAGATTGGTGTTATATAGGTTCAGCACTGTTCTTTGCAATTATAAATCACTTCTATGCTCTGCAATTCTGTTAGCCTTAATTCTACCCTCATATTTTAATATTAGCAAATAATTCGTTGATTGCTTTGGTGGTTTGCTCTTATAGATTGGTAGTAATATGCATGTATGAAGGTGATATGTATTTAGAGATCTTGTATGATATTTTTTCTCTAAATAAATTGAAATTACCCTTGTTTAAATTCTGGAATAGTAATATTAATGGGAATCACTGATGTGGATAATAGTAATGGTAATGAAAATGAAATTGATTGAAGGGGTCGGTATGTATATTGAACCAATAGGAACAATCAATCATTATGGGTTCTCATTATCTTGTACAAAACATGAGTAATAAGAATCAATATTTTTTTTTATTACTTTCTCCATCACCCCCTTGTCAGTTGTCAATCGCTAAAAATTTATTCAAATAGTAATGTAGCTATGATAATATTTTCTATTATTTTTCGACACAACATGAGTCTTTACTACTTAATCATCAAAACTAAAAAAATAAATTAAATAATACTACTCCCTCTATTCAATAACAACTTTCACACTTTCCTCATTTGCTTGTCCCACAATAATTTTCACACCCCAAAAAGGAAACACAACTTTATCCAACAACTTCAAAAGTTACACTAATTTCAAATTTGTCACACATTTTTTATACTCATAACATTACTTCACATTTTATTTATTACCTAAAAATACTAAAATACCCTTAAAAGTCAATAAATAAAATTGGTCATAAAAGTAAATTTTCTTAAACAACGTGGAACAGTAAATGTGAAAATTATAATGGGATGGAGGGAGTATAAAAAATATATGGTCAAATGAAAAAAAATTGAAGGCTTTTAGAAAATATCTTATAATTTAAAATATAAAATTTATATTTTAAAATACACAAATTTTCTTGTAAGATTACTACTAGTAAAATATATATATATATATATATATATATAGTTAAATTATGCTTTATAAATTATGATGAAATATGTAATATAATTATAAGATGTTATAAACTTTAAAATGATAGTATGATTCACTAGAGTATGTTTATTGAGCAGTAAATCATATTATAAACTTTAAAAGTGATACTCCCTCCATCCTGCTAAACGTGAAGAGTTTAGCGGGACGGAGGGAGTATCATTCATCATGGTTTAATAAGATATATTTTAATACCAATAATTATATTTTACTTAAGTAAGAATCATATTATAATAATGAGTCAACTCGTATAATATACTTTTAAGATTAGTTATCACAACGTGCACATTACATGTTATTCTTCAGTTTCACGAAAAATTTATTAATATTATTTTTATATTTATAAAGTATATTACTTTTGTAAGTTATTTTAATAATATATAAATGATAAATTCTACCTTAAAATGACTAGATAGATACCAAGGTGTCATACAACTAAAAATGAACAGCAAACTATCAATAAAACACATAATTTTTACCTTAAAATGACTAGATACCAAGATGCTATATTGTCATACAACTAAAAATAAACAGCAAACTACCAAATACGACATGGTTTGATTGTAGCAAACAAGATTAGTGTGCCCGCCACAAGAAACAAAACAGAAACACAAGCAGACAAACCCAATAAGCATCATATAAATCAGTAAAGTATCAACATTCAATGTAGTGAGACTTGTTAACAACTGCAATGAAATCTGACCTTTAATTTAGGAGCAGCACAAGCATAATAAGAGGTAAGATCACCGAGCTGTGATCTACAAACATAGTCCAATGCTGTGGAGTTTCCAACTTCCATAAGAAGTTAGATTTGCAAGCAAAGAAAGAGAATTCATGTTATGCATGAGACTTATGGAAATACAAGTATTATTTAATTGCTCATGCATTTGGCTCCTTCCAAATGGACCAGAACTTAATTAGATATTTGAATGGAGCTCGCATAATCAAGGAAAATTAATTGGGACTAGAAATTGCAGCAGGTGTTTAAGTTGTAATATGGCATACTCCTATCAATCATAAGCTATGAATTTCCTTGGAAAATCTATACTTCTTCTCAGTAAACTTGAGCTGATGAAGAGAAAAAAATTGAGAAACATAACTTCTTTCAACAATGGAATTTGAAAAGAAAACTAAAATCTATCCAAGGAAACAACGAAAAGCATGAATCAATACCAGAACAACTTCAGGATAGCTAACATTGAAATTGCATCCTAAAAAGAACTAATGTACAGAGTGTTTATGAAACAGATGCATGAAATAAATGAAATTTTCAATTCAATGAAACAAAGAACTAATTATTTGCAAGATCAGACTAATAATCACTCTAACCATGCCGTGATGTCAACAATAAAAGTCAGAACTGAAAATTTTCTGCTCAAATTTGAAATGTTTGATCCTATCAAGAAAATAAACAAGATGCAAACTACTTTTGCAACATTATGCTCAAATGAAGCCGGCAGTGAGGTGAGCTACTTCCAGAAAAGTAAATAAGTGCCAAATAGTCCATGATGCATATTTAATGGTGGGGTGGCGGAGGGGGAGCGACTAGGGAGATAATAAGAAGCACTATTAATAAGAACAGAAATCAACAAAACCTATGACAACAATCAAACAAAAACAGTAAAATAAAGGCTCAAAATCGGCTCATTCACGGATCAAACATCCAAACTTTGAAACTTGTATTAAAAGAATGAAAGAAGAAAGGTGAGGAGGGAATACGGGAATTAGTAATTAGTTAATTACCAGGTCCAAGAAGAGACGAGAATATGGATGCCGGACGACCAAGAAGACAGGTGGTCGGCGAGCCTACACCGGCGGAAGGCGCAAGGCTAAAAACGGACGAACAGGCCCGCGCCACTGCCGACTGGGTGGGTTTGGGCCGTGGTGGGCGGGACAGCGGTCGTGTGGCTGGCGGCGAGGCTGGCAACGGCCGGAGACGGCTGGGTGTGGTGGTGGCTTGGGCAGCTCTGCAGCGGTCTCAAGAGAAAGTCTGACGTGAACTGAAATGTGAAACGAAGGAAAAGGAATTAGGGTTGGGATTTAGGGCTTTACTACATGTATACACTTAAAATCGGTTTCAGTTTTTTCGGAATTGGATTCTCTCCATTTAAATTATTGGTAAATTTAGTTTCATCTAAACTTTTAGGAGCCCATTGGTTCAAATTTTGGAATCGCAATTGTAATGAAAATTATTGATAAGGGTAATAATAATGAGAATGAAAGTGATTGAAGAAGTGGGTATACATTGAATATATGAGAATGATTGAGGGATTTGAATTTTCATTATCCCTAACAAGTTAACCAAACATAAGAAAGGGAGTCAATACCCTTTCATTCTCATTATCCTCCCCTAATACCTATTCAGATTTTGTCACACCATCTTTTTTATTGATTATTCTTAAATTATATCGATCAATTTTCTTTCTTATTTAGTTCATTGATTTTATTTTTTCTTTTTTTTTTCTATTATTCTTAATTATAATTTTAATAATTATAATAATGTAATGTGTTTTATGGTTTATTTTGTCTTAGGTTTTAATATTTATTTTTAAAGTTTAATATTAATTTTAAAAGTATAATTATAATTTTACTCTTTGGTTTATGATTATTTTGTCCCATATAGTTTATGGTATATTTTGTTCTAGGGTTTAATATTTATTTTTAAGGTTTAATATTAATTTTAAGAATACAATAATTGTAATTTTACTTTTATTGTTTATGGTATATTTTGTTTTTGGGGTTTAATATTTAATTTGGTAAAAGCTCTTGTGTACTCGGGCACACAGAAGCACATTCTGTGTGCCTTTAGAATTTTGTGTTAAATTGTATACCCTTTATTATAAAGATGTGTACCCTTTATTTTACGAGGCAAAAACTTGTGTGCGTTTGGGCGCACGAAAGCACACTCGGTGTGCCTTTAGAATTTTGTGTTAAATTGTATATCCTTTAGTATAAAGATGTGTATCCTTTATTTTTTGAAGAAAAATAAAAATATTAATAAAAAGTGTATACTCTTTAGAACAAAAATAATGTACCCTTATCTAAAGACGCACACGCAAGCCTCACTCATTTAATTTTAGGGTTTAGAGTTAATTTTAAGAGAATAATTATAAGTAGGAGTAATTAATTAATAAAATAATTAAAAAGAAAAGATGAGTTTCGTTTATGGACAAGTTTCATGAATCACTATCGATACCATCTTTGTTTAAAGATCGATGATGTTCATGAAACTTATCTATTATCTTATTTATTCGGTAATGTAGATATGAATTAAAAAAATTATAAATCTTATTTTGTTCGGTTGTTGCAACCGAACACATAAGATGAATGAATTCTTTATTCGGTTCGCTTGTGCAACCGAACAGATAATAAATAAATTCTTTGTTCTATTCGATTGTTGCAACCGAACATAAGTTATATAAGGGTAATTATTTCAATTTAAATATTTTTGGGGTATGTTCAGTAATTGTGGGGTGCGAATAGCTGCTCCCTAAGTAATATTTTTAACCTATTGTATCTATTAGTAATAATGGGGTATAAATTGTACCTAGTAGTTAGGGACCCAAAATTTAAAAAGAATTAGAAGTTAAATTAGTTAGAGAGTGTTGTGGCTTTACAATAATCGTTAGATTTAGGAAGTGGTGCAGACTTAGAGAAATAGATGAAATCTACGCCTTTTCAAATGGAGAGGATTCGGGTCCTTTTTAGGGATGGCAGCGGGCACCGTATTTTTTTGGGTACCCGAACTCGTATTCTTTAAAAATTTCTCTACCCATATCTGTCCCATTACCCGTTTAAAATACTATTTGTAATACACGTATCCGTTCCGAACCCGATTGTTCCTACCCGTGGGTACCCGAACCGGTCAAACTTTTTTTTTAAACTTAAAATATTAAATTTTAAGTCTCAAACATTTAAATAAATGTGTCTCCAACATTAAACATTCTTGGTCACAACATTAAACAATAATAATTTAAGCATGACAAAAATCACCACACAAGTTTAAAGATCTTCAATTCAAACTTTAAATAACATACAAATAAAATAAAATAATAGGTTAAATTAATGATTTGTAAATTTATTTAAATATTGAAACATATAACAAGAATTACTTGTGTCTAAACGGTGAGCGCAAATATGAGGTTAAGTGTTCGAACCCTCTAAAAAACACATACATATAAGTAAATAGGATGGGTATATACGGGTACCCGCTACCCTTATCCGATTATTTATCCGAGTTTGGATAATGGGTATTCGAGGGGGTGAATCCGAACCCTACCCGAACTCTAATGAAAATTTTTATTTTTCTCAAACCCGATTATAAGTACCCGAACCCGTCTCATTAGAGTTTGGTCGGGTCGGGTACCCAAAAAACCCATAAAACTGGCATCCCTAGTCCTTTTGTATATCCTAGAAATCAAACCCGAATCAATTTTTTAAAAATTTAACAAACTTATCGAATTGATGGGTTCGATTCGATTCAATCGGTTATGTCAGTTTTGTCCGTTTTATGTTCACCCCTATAATAACCTGAGCATGATGAGAGAAACTATTGGATTAAGAAGAAAGAGAATGAGAAAGATCTATCCAGCCATCACCGAATTTCCCATCGTCATTTTTTGTTAACAAGGCACTAGTTCCTAATCATTCGGGACCTATTCCAATCAAAATCGGTGATGAACCATGATCTTTCTAAATTTTAATTTTGTATAAATCTTACAAATTACATCAAAATAAATATCAACATGAAATTAAATAAATATATAAACAACACATATTTTATTAATAATTGCATAATACAACACATACAAATAAAAAGCATAAACTTTTAAATTTTAATCCTAAGATGAATACAGTTCCAAATATGATCAATTAATGCATCACGAAGTTCATAATGAGCATTTTGATTTTTTATTTTTCTAAATTGAACAAGAAATTCCTGAAATTGAGAATCGTTATCATTCCCTAGTCAATGAATCAAGACAATATTTATAGGAATTACTCTTCCGGTGATCTTGGAGGTTAGGGGAGTAATTTACTCCCATTTTAATTATAGAGAATAAAAATTATACTCCCTCCATCCCGAACTTATGTTCACGGTACTGTAAATATGGAGTTTAAGAAAAGTTGGTTTTGGCCAACTTTATTAACTTTTTAGGGGTATTGTGATATTTTTAAGTAATAAATAAATTATAAAGTATTTTATGTGTGTTAGCCAGGTGATAGTGATATTTTTGAAATTAATAGAACTTTTGAGGTTTTTGGTTGGTGTAAAATTTCCTTTTTTGGGTAGTGAAGATAAGTGTGGGACAGACAAAAATGGAAAGTGTAAACATAAGTACGGGACATAGGGGGTATGTTGTTTTATTTTTTTTAAGTATTTGTGTTTGTATTTGCTTTTGTATTTTATTTATCCTAATAATGTTTAAGTTTTAGAGTATTTATTTATATTTCTAGTGTCCAATGTATATGTAACTATATATTTTTGAATGTCCAATATAATTTTTTTAATGTAATACGTAATTTTGGGATAATTAATTATAGGTATGCGTTTATATATCCTAATTATTAATAAATACGTTAATATAATATAATTATTAATGAATACAAAATGTCTTTTATTTTTTCTTATTTTACCCTTATTCACATCAATTAATATTTAACATTTGTACTTAATAACTTTGACTAAAACACTAATGTGCATTTATAATTAGATAAAAATTACACACGACTTATTTCTACTGACAATCACAACATTCATAACTTTGACTGAATACTAATGTGCATTTATAATAAGATAAAAATTACATACGACTTATTTCTACTGACAATCATTGCATTCATAATAAATGCCAAGAATTTAACAACACACATTAATGTTCATTATTGTGATGTTTAATCGCGCAATAAATAGAAATAAATATATATATAATCCGTATTTTATTTATTTCTTAACAATGCACACTAATATTCAAACATCACAATAACATGTGAGCAATATTGATCGTACTTATCAAATTAAAAGAAGATAAATATTCTAAAATTATAATATTAATATTAATGTATATTAGATAAAGAAGTATAAAATACCATACATATCATAAAAAAATCCTCTAAATATGTGGAATCAAATCTAATTAATAAAAATAAAGATTTGGATATTAATTGGAATATATATATATATACACACACACATTACCTTGCAGACGGAGTTAGAATTAAAAGAATGAAGACGATAATATACATTGGTGTGCATCGGTATAGAGAAAGAGAAGAACTTGACCGGAGAGAGATTAGAAAGATTTTAGGAACAAACGGTTTTACCCTTTGTCTCTCCGGTTAAGTTCTTTTTTTTCTCTACACCAATGCACACCAATGTACATTATCTTCTTCATTCTTCTAATTTTCACTCCATCTGCACACCATTGTATATCAACGAATTTAAGTTTCCTTTTTATGATTTTTTTGACAAGTTTCCTTTTGTGATTTAATAAAAATTAAATGTATAGTACATAATATACAGTACATTCATTTTTATTGATTAATTAATCAAAATTAAGATGGATTAACTATAGTGTGCACACGTGTGTACAATTTAAGAGTTATTCATTGTATCTCTCCGAAAACTATTTATCGCACATGAATGTACAATGAAATATATTCATATAAAGAGTATTATTTATTTATCTCCGAAAATTATTTTTCTCACATGAATGCACGGTGATGTATATTCATATCAATACTTAATCGTGTTCTTTTTATTTTTCGGACGATGCACACTGATGTTCAGTAAGTATGAATATTATGGGTAAAACAAAATTAAATTTTGTATCTGTACGTAATTTTCAATAGCGAATGTATGAAATAGTAATATCTAAATATGTTTTGTACTTAATATTTATTGATCCCGTAATTTTAATTGTGCAAGAAGTAATTTCTTAAATTATTATTAATGACACACAAATTATTATATATTAATTATATAAAATATAAAAACATAAATATATATTTAATAATTAAAAATAATTATTAAGAGTGGTTAAAAATATAAGTTCCAAATTATTATATAATAATTATATAAAATATAAAAATATAAATATATTTTTTAATAATTAAAAATAATTATTAAGAGTGTTTAAAAAATATAAGTTCCACTGGTATACACCTGATGCATTGGTGCACCTGAACGATCTTAACCGTTAGATTTAATTTTAATATAATCTCCATCAATGAAAAACTAAAATAATAAAAATTTAAAATAAACAACTACCTACTAATCCTTAATTTACATCTATAAACTCTAGGTGCACTCTAGAATTATCCTAAAAATATATATGAAAATAATTATCTTTAACTTTAGCATTAAAAACAAGGCAAAGATTTGTGTGAGACTGTCTCATGACGGTCAGAAAGTGATAACTTTTATATAGAAAAGTGATAATAAATTAATGAAAAGTGATAATATTATTTCATGAATAATTTATAGTATAAATAAAAAGTGATAACAATTTATAGCGAAAGTGATAATTATTTTAAAAAGTGAAAATTGTCTCACGTGAGATGTCTCATGCAAGACCTAGCCTAAGAACAAATTTTTGAATTTGGGTAATGACCAAATTTTCCCAAGTTCACTATCACCATTTCCCTCAAATGTTTGGTGTTTAGGGTTTACCATTCCTCCTAAATTTTTGGTGTTTAGGGTTAACATTGGAGATGGCCTTAAGTTTATCCTGTTAACCAAATATCCCTTCCAATCTCAGTAAATCATTCACCATGGATAAACGATCTGGATCTCCATCCGAGAGCTTGCCAAAAAGCAGTGGTTATCCAAGTCATAAGATCGATAAGATTCGGCTTCTTTTATAGTTTTTTGAGCGAGACGGTTTGTGAGTCAGTAATTTTCGTACTAGATTCAGGTGCAGGCAGAGATGATTACCTCAAAATTGAGCCGGCGCTCTGAATTAATGGATTTGGGATCTGTAGTTGCTCACCGGGGATCTGCGTTTGGAATTCCACTCTTTATATATTTTAGGGACTGACCTGGTCTTCTGATATCTTGGAAGAGGGATGATGATCGGTGTGGAAATTAGATCTGACACCTGAGCTCTTGGGGAAATCCAATACCATAAAGAATGTAGGGGATCTTATCCCGATAGGTGAGATATTTTTCCCTAAAATTGATCCTCTACCTATTCCTATCTCAACCGCTAAAGGCGATAAAATTATATTTGTATCGTCCCTAATTAATCACTTTATCATTAAGGAGTTCCCTACAGCTGATACAGAGTGTGGGAGGGTGTTCATAATCGGGATGGTCTTGATTTGAATGTGGATTATTTTTATGTAACAATAAAGGATCAGTTTCTTTTGAGTCCTGGTTTGTTAAGTGATGTTGGCGGATGTGATGCTGTAGGAAATGGAGTGAATGTGGTTGAGACTCTCATCTTTGGATTTCTTTGTTAAAGATGAGTATGGTGGAAATCCACCACCTGTTATGTTCTTTGTTGATGTTGATGATGATGAAGGTGACGACTCAGTTTGCTGCACATTGGTCGCACAACTTCAATACCTTGAAACTGAAGGTGCCTTTCGCGCATTAATTGATGTTTGTTGCACTCATCTTGACACACTTGACACCAATGTTGTCCACTCTGTTCGTTTTGCCTTTGAAACTTACCCTTGTTTTTCGAATCAGGGCTTTTTTCTAATTTGAGTCTTGTAGTAGGAAGAAACCAACTAGTTTAACAATATGGTAAGCAGTGGAGGATTTAGAGAATTGAAAGAGAGCAATGTCTGGAAAATGACATCTTTATACAACTTGCAGGCTCTCCAAATAAAAATCATATTTGAATGACTAGCAATTTCATGGAAGAACACATGTTCTGGAGTCGTGCAAAATTTGAGCCTAAGTCGTCATAGAAATAATTCAATGCTTTTGGTGTGCTTATTTCTTCCCTCAAGACTACTATACTCTATCTTGTGCTTCCGCCTAACGTGCTAGTAAAACTTGTGTTTTGTCTAACCATGATGGACGACATACATTTCGACATTGTTATACAGATACGTAATTAGTTCATGCATACAAAATCAGAGTCTTTCAGAGGATCAAGTCTCACCCTTGCCACTTTTTTACATTTATGTATACACTTGTGCTGTTCAGTGTTTTGCAAGTGGCCAAGCTAAAGATTATTTTTCATGCTCTGAAGAAACATCATAGTGTAACTCATTCCTTTCCTACCAGTGTGTTGGCATAGTTTACTCTAAAGAATTGTCTTTCTTCTCACTTCTCACCTATCTTTCCACATATTGCTTCTTGCACCAACTCCACCCCTCAATTAATCAACAACCACTCTGTAAAAGGGTCTTCCCAAAAAAATCATAAGCTGTGATAGGAGAAGGAAATCTGTAATACTATATCATTATTATTAGACAAAGTCTCAGGTGAAACGAATTCGATTAGTTATGTGCTCTGGTAGTATACTTCACATTATATTTCACATTATCAATTTTATTGTCTTTTTATCAATATAATATACTCCCTCCACCCCACACCAATGCTTACGCTTCCTTTGTAATTTACAAAGGAAGCGTAAGCATTGGTGTGGGACGAAGGGAGTATCTGATTTGAAACTGGACATACTATTTTTTTTTGTGTCCACTGGTAAGATAATTTATTAATAGAATTAATAAATTTTTTATTTTAAAAGTTGTCCAAAATTAAAAAATAAATTATTCATTACATATATATGTCAGAATAAGAGAGAGAGAGAGTGAGAGAAGGTAAGAGAAAGAGAGAAATTCTGACAACTACTGTTCCTCCCATTTTTATTATCAACATGTGGGCCACCCTTAGGGATATTAATGTCACTAGCATTTTAACCCGTGCGATGCACGGGGATACATTATGACAAAAATAATGTATTTTTTTAATTTATAAAAAATTTAAAATAATGAGCTTTGGTTGTTGGGAAGTATATTAAAGTTATTTAATTGCATTCAAAGCAAGATATTGTGAGTAAAATCTCATATATTAATTTTGTTTTAATTTTTACGTATTAAAACTAATATAATAAATTTCTTATTAATATAATATAATATAATATAATTGCATATATATACGAAAGATGTTTAGGTCTACAATAATACCATTTTTTTAAATTCTGTTATATTTATGAATAATGAAAAGACCTTAAAAAAGGATTGGGTAGTCAATTCAAAGTTGAAGCTTTAATGTAAGATTGACATAATTTTTATAAAAATTAATATGTTAAATATAAATATTTACAAATAATATAATTAACACATAATATAATTTTGTGTTTAATAAAGAAATTAAATCAACGAAACTTTAAAAACTTAATTAATTAAACTTGTATAAAAATAAATAATAAATCTAAAAATATAACAACTCCATTGAATGATATATGAGTTGAAATAATTTTTATACTTGTAATGCTATTAGAGCATCAACAATATCAAACACCTTAATAATAAATTTAAAGCAGTATTACATTATATAATTTATCATTTTCAATAATATATAATAATTATATAAAAAAATCTGACTCGAAATCACCAATTTTAGCAAAACTCAATAGAAAAAAAGAATGATATTCTGAACATTATTTATGCCTTAATTAAATTTAGAAATTTAATTAATCCTAATGTCTCAAACAACAAAAATAATGATGTTCAGTTCTACAAATATAATAATCAAACATTTCACAGCTTGAAATCATGTTTACTGTGATCCTATGAGTACCTTTTGCTTTCACTTTAGCATTCTATGAATATCTTTTGCTTTCACTTCAGCAAATCATATTGGTCATACTATTTTCATCATCCATACCCATTTATACATTGTATGAGTTAACCAATCACCAACTCCGTCTAAAAGCACCTAACCTCCACCAGCATCAACTCTTCCTCCTCCAAGTTATCCATCAAAACTCCAACTTATAATACTCTACCAAGTCCATCTCCAGTTTATAATACACCACAAAAAATGACCCTCTTCTAAACTCATAGAAGAAGCATAGACACGCTCGCAGTCCCAAATTTAAACATCAATGTCACCATTAACATATTAGTTGATTGAAAAGATGATGTAGAAAATATAATTTTTGAATAATTTCACTTTAGAAATATTGGTTGCCTGCTAATTTATATTGCTTAGTGTAAAAAAATTAAGTATGTTGCAAATTTGTAACATATCGTGTCATGGGTTGTGGTGCCAAAGTGACTATTATTTCAAAGATATATTGGACATAGTTTGTTCTGCTAAAATTCAGTATAGTGTTATGGGTTTTGGTGCTAAAATTCAGTACTAATTTTTTTAATATGAGTTAAAGAAAGCGTGAGTATAAATTTATCTATCTACAGTACAATATGATCTATATGTCTTATAAACAACAAACATATTTATCTATATTATAGCAAAGAAAATACTTTTCATAACTACATTATACACCATGACAGAACTGCAGTGAGGTTTTACAATGAAACTAAACTTTATGATCAATTCACACGTTCAATTGTTGCAACCTGTGAGATACTCCCAACATCTAAGATCCTAAAAGGGGGTGACATTTCTCCACTTGCAATAGCACATAGCATAAAAATGAGCAACGATCTACCTAAAAATTTATAGAGAGTGTTTTCCAGACACTAAAGTGTCAATATTCATTTGCATCAGAAAAAAACCACTAAGAGGACCACTTTTTATATTCATGTTCAGCCAACAAATTCAAAATTTTCAACCAATTCATCAAACACAGAGGAATGAGCTATATACACAATTAAAACATGTTCTGAATGTGAAATATGTACATCAAGATAAATATAGAAGGAGCTATAGTAAGACATAGATGAATAATGTAAATAATGAGTAGGACACTGGGGGAGTAAAAGTGTGGAAAGAAACCGGATTCAAAGGAATTAATAAGTGCATGAATCAACATAAAACTAACAATGGTTCATGTTCGATAGTTATTAACTGATACGTGCATCATACAATGCAATGATATACAATATATGTTCCCCAATAATGCACACTTTAATATTTTAAAGCTTCTAATTCCTACTTTTTGGGAAAAGCCCACTAAATTAGAAGTGACTAAAAATGTTTCAATTAAAACAATTCCTAAAATCATCAAGATATCGAATTCAATGTTAAAGTAACAAATTAAATATTTTCATGTTCATGTAGATAATAAATCAACTATTTAAAATTACCACTACAACCACAAAGTAAGGCAACCGGTATAGCACACCACATGTCTGATTTGCTGCAACTTGATTTGAAATACTAAATGCCACAATTTTCTACTCCACGAAAAATATAACTGAATCAAATATAATTACCTTGATCAACTTGTCTCTTGCAACATGAGCAACGTGCAATGGTTTCCTCATTAACACTCATCTTCATCACATCTATAAATCACATTTGTTACATCTCTTCCAAAATTCTTTCGCAAGTATTTTCATTTACTTGAAATTTCATAATTGACAATACCAATTAATAAGAAAGAAATACTACAAACAGATTAAACAAACAGGGGATGTGATAAATAAAATTAAAATTATGAAATACTTAAGAATTAAAATTTTCATCTCGCCTTGCTCATGTATTAAATGATGCACTTATCAAGGTTATCATAACAGACATATTAATAATAACGACTACAGAGAAACACAACAAAAGATAATATGAATCATATTAATTAATTCCCATAACCTAAGATGTAATTTATTATAGAACTTTAATAACACAAATTCTTATACCTCATCCAAATTCTCCCCTTCCTTGACCAAGAAAGAATAATAACCCTTCTCAATTTTCTTGTTAAATGACTCTTCCAGAGCATCTATATAAGCATTAGGAAAGATGGATTCCTAAAAGTTGCATTAGAAGATATTAAAAACTTTGACAATGAGAAATCATCGTATAAAATTAAGATTAATTTTATAATGCAACTTACAATATCATAAGATTTGCAATATTCATATAACAGCTCATGTCTCTGTTTTTCATTGACATTTTCTGCGTGTATAGACCTACAAGATACAACATAAGCAAACTTCACATCTGCTAACACTTGTGCATATTTCGTAAGGAATTTGTACTCATCATATTTTCTGACAAAGATGTGATAGCCATTGAATATCGCTGCAAAGAAACCGTAAAAGTGATAATTAAAAAATGACAAAATAAAGATTTGATTCATTACAAAATACTAACCATTATCATCAGCAAAATCCAAAAAGCACTGAAATTATAAAGCCTCTCTATAGTTCATCATCCATCTGACTAATTATAGAGAAAAAAAAAATTATCTCTATATTATTTTCACTTATGTTAAAAAATATCTATGTCATCGTACATGTTATAAAACATGTCAATAACAATAATACAATCCTAAAACGTGGTGCATCTATATTGTTTAATATCAAAACATATCTAAGCATGAATGCAGCAAACAGTACTATACGTAGCCTATATGGTTGAAGAACCTCACCTCTAACAATGATTCATATCACATGGAAATGCAGACAAACCAAAGAGATGCTTGTATCAATTATAAATAAATTTTAATGAGATTGTGAATTAATTCAATTGAAGATATAGAGTCAGATATACAAACAAATAACCACACTACAACATCCAAACCTTAAATACATGAAATTCAACCACAATCATTCAAATAGTTATTTAAACTATATACGAAACTTGAATTATTTATTTTATAAATAAAAAATTTAAGAATTTCAAAGAATATATTTAGTTCGAACTCTATTTTCTTATAAAATTGATGTCCATGCACAAAGTTTATTTTCTTAATAATACAACACAACCCAACCACATACATGCTCACATATCTAGAAATCTATACTTACAAACAAAGAAATAAGAATTTTTCATCGAAGTAAGACACTAAATTTTTTTACTAAGGAACTTTTTCGAACACTCAGTCATGCTAGCTAGGTGATGCGCTTAATCAACAATTAACATCCCAGAATATTAGAAAAATGCATACCAAAGGAACTAAAAAATAAATTAAAATAAATGTCCATAAATGAAACAACCACTTGGAACAATGAAAAAAGGTTTGTTCCATATTGCTTATTAGTGTCCCAATTAGACTTGAAACAAAGAAACTTGAAAAAAATTGCATATGTTTTGTGTACTTACTGACACATGGGTGTGCGACACACAATTTTCGACAGAAAATCCCTATAATCCATGAAAAAATTATCTTTAAACCAATAGCAAAATAAATTTGAAGAAATTAATGATCCAAATTAGGAACCTTATGCGATGAAATATAAGCTCTTTTTAGTAGGCTCACATGTACAATTACATTAACAAACACACATGAAAATCGTCTAGGTGGACCCGACAATAGGTATGTAGTGCCAACAGAATAATAGGGTAACTGAAGTTCATGGACTGCTGCAATATCATCCAATTAATCCTGAATATTACTCCTACAAATACCCAGTCCAACTATAGAACTCAATGCCTCTGTAGAATCCAATTAATATATTTAATCTTATTCTTGATTTAGCATGTATCAGCACTAAAGGGATATTTAGAATACATGATGTGTAACAATTCATGTAAATCATCATATATAAGCAATCTTAACCTATATTTATATTGTTTAAAAACCAAATACGAAAAATGCAATTGAAATTCAATATCAATGCTTTTAGGCTAAAGAGAGGAAACTTACCTAATTATTAATATCAGTATCAAGAAAATTTTGATGAAGCTTGTGACTACAATTTGTTGATAGAAGAAGAATAGGTGTTACTGCATTGAAACAATGAATTATCATGAACCTATACTGATCTCTTGATGAGTTAATAAAAGATAAACATATAAACAAATCATGGCAAATAAGACATGTAATTATCGTAGGTTTAAGGATAATATTTCAAGCAAATACTATGCAGAATGAATCATTAATGAGATGAAAATTTCCTTCATATTTTCTTACAGCACATCATTTTGTTGCATAAATAGTTGTATAAATTAATGTCACTCACTAAATTTAGAGAATCATTCATACCTAGACATACTGGACGCTTAACTTCTTTGCGTACGTCTGCCAACTTCACGATAATAAATCTGGAATTTAACAACATAAGATTTTAGTGCAATACATGAATTTGTTAAATGAATACATGGTCAAATGACAAAGCATATTTTTTAATCACTTATTGAACTCAGTGAACCAATAAGTATAATAGAAGAAGAAAGAAACTTAAAAGAAGTACCTGATAAATTATAAGAACAAATAAATTATCATTTTATTCTACCAGGAAAATAAAGATAAAACAGGTCATATCAAAATTGCAGAAGTGTAAGTAAAATTTAGATGGCAATAATATGAACATATAAAAACCCATTGGAATAATAATTTTTTCAACATACAATCAATAAAATCAAATAAATATAGAAATACATTCTTCATTTTAAACGCAGAAACCCAACATCGAGAATTTTCATTAGTTCCAATTTTCTAATTTTCTTCGATATAGGGGATAATATTTTCAATCTTCGACTCAATTTTCAATCTGGAAGGATTCAACAATGAGTTACCTTCATCCTCGACTGGATGCACTTCATCATCTTAATTCTTGCAATTAATCGTCACCGATTTTAAACGGAGATTTAGCGATTAGATTTTTCTCTAGATGAAGAATGTTGCTGATGATTGAGAATCGAGAAGTGATGAGAGGTGAGAAATTGATGTATCCTTCTTCTTACA
This sequence comes from Pogostemon cablin, assembly GCA_023678885.1. Taxonomy (NCBI): domain Eukaryota; kingdom Viridiplantae; phylum Streptophyta; class Magnoliopsida; order Lamiales; family Lamiaceae; genus Pogostemon; species Pogostemon cablin. Next base: position 27,485,483 of record CM042985.1, on the reverse strand, counting down.
AAGATTTTCAGCAATAGATCTGAAAGATTTTCATCGACAATCAACTAAACCTTATTATCGCAAGATTACAAAATGAAAGAATTGTGTGACATTAATGATTCATTAATTCACAAAAGTTACCTAAACCATATTATTGCAGGATTACAAAAGATGATTACAAAAGGAAAGAATGTGAGATTAATGACTCATTAATGCACAAAAGTTACCTAAAAGGTAAATCTTAATTAACCAAAAATGGTGAAATCAGTTTTGGGGGAAAAGATTAGTGTAAAAATAGGTGGTAAATTTGGTCTTATTATATATATATATAGATTACCTATAAAAAGTGGGCAAATCAGATATAATACAAACGTGTGGTTAATTTAGATGGGATACATTTTGAATTGAGCAGTTAATGACATTTCCAAACTTAGAATACATAAGAAAATAGTCATCTTTAAAAATTTTAAATAGAGACTATTTACATAAAATAAGACTTTAAGTAACTCTTTTGTTAACATTAAAATTTTGGGTTGTGATAGATCTGGTCAAGAGCTGTTGCATAATTTAGTACTCCATCCCGCACGAGTTGCACATTTGAAAAAAAACAACACTAAAGTGGTATTTAGATTGAATCATTTCAAATTCTAGAGATTTTAAAAATAAAGGAATTTATAATTCTTAAATTTTAAATCTACTAGTAATTTCATCCCGACAACTTTAAATATATATTTTATAAAAATATTAATTTAGATATGAGTATATATATAATGTAGAATAAAGGACTGAGGTGCAATTTTCAATTTAAATTTTATGTTATTTATTTTTGTTAATTTTTTTTAAAAATATATTATGATTTTCAGTCCATTAAATTGACATATTTACCCTTATTTTTAAGGTAAAGAGATGACATATGTCGTAATTTTATTTTTAAAAAAATTATAAGTATACATTGTATGTAAGTATTTTTTTTATTATTATTAACATCTTTTGTACTATTAATTATAAAAATAATATTTCATACATGATAAAGTCTCTTGTGAGATTATGACTATGTATAGGGTTGATATATATATATATATATATATAAAGGAAGCAAATCAACATTTTTTTATTTCCCGACCAAACAATCTCATTTTGATATCTCCTCAATTTATTATATTTTCTTCAATTTATCTCATATCTTTCTATTTTCTCATATTTTCTCCAATTTATCATATGTTATCATTTATCGTGTTACATACGGATATCTTTCCAATTTTTCATATTTTTTTTCAATTTATCATATGTGATTGCTCAATTTCTCATCTTTTCTTCAATTTATCACATGTTATCATTTATCGTGTTACATTATGATATCTCCATAATTTCTCATATTTTCTTCAATTATTACATGTTATCACATATTTTCGCATTGTTCCCATCTAACATATTCTAATTATATAAAAGATTATAACCTCATATTTATCAAATAATGTCAATTACATTTATTTTCATTATTGTATCTTAATTAAATATTTTCAAACATACTCTAATATGATTATAGAATTATTTAATTAATATTCTATATATTTATGTTTTAGTGTTAGAGAGTTTAATTAAAAATAATTTGACTCTAAATTACTAATATATTTGGATATATATTTTTCTTTTGGAAATTTTTTTATCGTTTCAGTTGTCCCAATTCATTGGGATGAACATGATTTTATGATGGTGAAACTTTTGTAGTTGCAATATATCAATTATTTATTAAACAAAACTTTGGGTTAGTTAACCGATTCCTTTCTTTTATCATGTAGATTATTCAAGAAATTTTTTCTCAATGTTAAGAACGTAAATTGACTGAAACGCTAACAGTGGTTGATAATCGTAAATTGACTAAAACGCTAACAATGATTGATAATTAGAATTGCTCATAGAATGTTTCCACAATTTCAAGAAACCATTAATTTTATTTCACTGAAATATGGTCTAAATTTGAAAAAGATTTAAATATATTGTTCCACAATATTATACTCCCTCCGTTCCATTAAACTTGTTATATTTTTTTTGGGCACGGAGATTAAGGAGTATAATATTTTAATGTAAAGTGAAGTGAGATAAATAATATTTAATGTGTAGTGAGTATGTGTATTAGTGATGTGTCTGGAGTGTTTGTGGGCCAATCTGAATATGTTAATATTTTTTGTGTAGGTCCCATATACTTTAAAAGGAATGTAACAACTTCTATGAGACAACCCAAAAAGAAAAATGTCACAACTTCTGTGGGACGGAGGGAATATCTTTTATATATATAAAAAAACTAAAAAATGAATTGTACATATAGAAACCTAAAAAAATAATGGGAAAAAACTTTTTATTTATTTATGTATTTATGATATTTGATTGTCTGTGAAAATTAAATAAGAATATAAAAGATGCTTATAAAATAAATTTGACAATTTCACGAAATAATTTTATATGGAGTATATATAAAAGATGATTATAATAATTTTGATCATTTCATGAAATAATATGTTTTAATGTTTTAATTTTTTACTGGTAATATTAGGTACTCAATCTGTCCAAAACATTAATGGATTACGTACTTTTAGATGGGTTTGGAAAATGAAAAAAAATCTCCATTAAAATTAAGGTAAGATACGGGTATAACCCGTTAAATACCTATTACCGGACGCCTGAGTAGGCATTCGAAAAAGGGTATTGGGTATCAATATGGTACCCATCCCATTTATAGTTGTCAAATGGGCCAAATTAGCCCAGCTCAACTAAGCTAAGGTTCAGCTTCTTATGGGTCGGCCTGGGCTCAATCTTTGAGTAATGTGGGTTAAATGAGCCAAATTGCATGTTTTATTTAGGTTCCAAGTAAGCTAAAATTTTTTAATAAACCCAGTCTGGCCCAAGATGAGCCAATTCGGCCCACTTAATTTATATATATATATATATATAGATAAAATTCTAAACATCAAATTCTATATACTTGATATGAAAATTTAGGATTTTATAATTATAAAACAAAAATTATTAAAAGAAAAAAAGGCACAACTCATTCGGATCCTAGTCACTAAGTAGTGCTATTCGGGGGACTGGACTCCACCAAGAGGTTCTTTCTCTCACGTAATTTCGCCCGCCCCGGCACAATACAAAATTTTCATACAAAAAATTGAATATATTTAATTAATAATTATTTTTCATAATAAGTATATTGATGAATGTAATAAGGCTAAATATAATGTGCACCCACGTACAAATATAAGCAAAAACATATACAATTATGAGTAAAAATGTATACAATTTAATTGTTAATTTTTTTAATAAAAAATTGAGTGTAAAAAAATATACAATTATTAAAATACATGTATACACTATTAATAAAAAGTTATACACATATGAATGCTTATTTTTTTAATGAAAAACTTAGTGTGAAAAAAGTATACAATTATTACAAAACATGTATACAAAAGAGAATAACATGTATATAAAATAGAATAAAAAGTTATACAAATATGGGTGCAGGGGTGCACCTAATATACACTCAATACCATAATATATAATATAATATTATTATTAATATTATTTTTTTAATCTAATCATTTGATAAATTTGAATTAAAATGATTTTCATTAACATAGTCCACCGGCTCATCAATTTGGCACGGAATGTCCTGTAACACTGTGACATCTCTTATAACATCTCTTAACAGAATGACACGTGGCAGGTTGAATCAATCATTATCCCTAAATGTTATTAGTTAGGATATAATATCTCTAATTTCTCCTACGTGTCACTCATTTAATGGAGTAGCACAAGAAATGTCACTCGAAAGTGGCACAGAAGATCCAGACCCCATCAATTTAGCCCATGTACTGGCAAGTGTGGCTCGATTCAATCCACAATTAGCTCATTAAATATAATTTATGTGTGAAGTTGGATCCGTATTTAAAAAAAAAACCAACCCAACGCAACCCTTTACAAACTAGCCAATCTAACCCGACTAACTAAATACATGAATTTAGATATAATTAATATTATAATAATAAATATATTCGTCTCTTGTACCCTCTATACATGCATATGCTAAAAATAGTTGTTTATGTGATGTACTCATAGTATAGAATTACTATTTTCCCAATTGTACGATGTATGGGGGATCATATACTATCAATTATCTATTTCTTTATTTAAGTATCGTTGTATGAAATGGAAACCCGTAACAAATTTATTTTAAATAATTCGTTTATAATTCATGAGTCTAACTATAGGCATTCGTTGTATGAAATGGAAACCCATAACAATTTTATTTTAAATTGTTCGATGTATAATTTATAAGTCAAACTATAGGAATTCGATAATCTTTTTAAGTTTTAATTTAATCTTCATTATTAAAAAAATAAAATAATTAAATCTTTTAAAAATAATCACCCACACCATCATATTTTATGCCTATATAAACTCTAGCCGATACACATATGCATCATAAAATCACCCATCATTTATAATTCCACATGAAATTAGTTATTAATAAATTCAAATCGAGCATTTTATTACAGGTGGGCAATATTGTGTTACATATACGGTATTCATTTTTATAAACCACCGCAAAACTATACTCCTATGTCGTAATAATGCATTCACCCATTTCTTTTTGTTTGTCTAAATAATACTTTTACTTCCTAAAATGAAAACAATACATAATATCAATAACCTTAAAATATTATAATATTACAAAAATGTCACTTTTTTTATACACAATCTAGTCAAAATGAACTATATCATATACTTTATTCTATTTAATTACCAAAGTATCACTTCTCTTTCTTATCTCATACTACTAAAAACACGTGAATGTATTTCTTGGAGGGGGGAGTATACAGGACTATCAATACAATCGGACGTTGAATGCTGATCACGTTGGACGTGTACCAAAATAATTTCTTTTATATAAATATTTATATCAACATGAATTGATACCTTAATTATAGGTGAATAATACTTTATTACTTAATTTTTATGATTAAAAGACATTTTTACACGATGTAAATTACTTTACTAAATTCAAATATCTATGTATAATATTTTTCTTAGGAGTCTAATTTTTTTATCTAATATTCTCAAACCGTTTAACACGTCAAATTTCTGGTTTGGTGAAGGTAGAGGCAGGGTACCACTTATGATAAGCCCTTTCAGTTATGGAACTCCAAAGTCCACTAATGGAGGCAATTAGGCCCACTACAACTCTCTGAATTCCTGAAGCCCACATATTGATGCCAAAATTCAGTAGAGGATAATACCACCAGACCAGAGCTCTTCGCTAACAGCATCCCAATCTCCGACTGATTTCTGGATTTATTCAAGGTGCGATCCTTTTGTCTATGTGAAACCTAGTTTACGCTTTCAATCGAATAATCTATGGTTGATCTTCTTCAAGCATTCCATTACTGCTTACCTCTATTTGCTCTGTTACTAACCCTAATTTAAAACCTTAGGTTTTCTATGAATTGTATGGAGTGTCGGTTTTATCGCCGAGACTTGAACTTTGTCAAACGAAAATTTGGGAAATTCAGACTGAATCCTTCGCCAATTCACCACTAGATCGTTTTTAATGAAACCTTAATGGACATGTGTGATTCTTTATAGAGTGGATCTAAATTGGTTTCTATGATGGGGGTATGATGCAGTTTGTGCGCTATTTTCTTGTTACTATTAGTTTTGATTGTGGCATTCTCTAAAAAGTCTTGCTTTCACCTTTTATCGAATCAATTTAGACTATCCCATCCGCAAACAACAATAACCCAATCCAATAATATAATATTCATTTCTCTATCATCCAACCCAATCTCAATTTTTTCATACTCAATCAACAACTCAACTAACCTACTTTTTTAATAAAATATTCATTTCTCTCTCATCTATATATACATAATTATTATTAAATTATATATTATTGTTATTATATTTTTTTGAATAATTATATTTAAAATTAAAATAATCTTATATTCAAAATTTGAAAATTTTTGTGAATTTGGATAGAAATTTGGATTGTTTGGATCCATGAGAAATGATAAAAAAAAACCAAATGGAGAGAAAAAAGAGTGTTTTCGTTTACATGATAAAAAAACCAAATGGAGAGAAAAAATAGTGTTTTCGTTTTGTGTCTAAAGCGTATCAATATTGTAGTCTATTTATAGAGAAAAAAATTACGAATTTTGATTATTATTATTTTTTTTTACATAATTTAAATGTTAGATAATGAAAATTTAAATTCTATCTTTTTAAAATCCCACCAATGATTGCTTGACAAGTGTCAACATATGGATAAATACATTTGGATTGGCACACATTTCAATTAGGTTGTGGCAGGTAAGGATAAATCAATCAGTTGCAGAGTAATTAACAATTTTTTTTTTTTTTTTGGCAGGTAGTGGGCGACCCATGTGGAGTGTCACCGATGGGGATAGTCTTAGAGTAAAAAAAATTTTTAGCAGCTGGCTTGAATTTGATCTGGGCGAGACTAAGCTTGTTAATGCATAAATCAGAACTGAGAATTCATTTACTCCACCACTAGTATGCATGTTTTGTTATGATAATGATGTTGTTTCTTACAGAATAATTTTTTGCGTAATCATGATTTACTATGCTCAGTTTGATGGGCTAAATCATTTGGTCTTCCATCATGGACTAACCCTGTGTTTAATTTCAGTATCCTATTCTTTATTCTGGCCAGCGAGCCATTCAAGAAATGGAAGATCAGAAGCATCTTCCAGATGTTGTAGTTAGTAAGCCTAGAAAAAGAAACCTTTGGCACAATACCCTGAAACGTTCCAGTCACCAGGGAACAACAATAAGCGATCCCATCAGATTCGTGCTCTTTCCGGTCAAAAGGGGCAAAAGGCCTTCAAAAGAGGGGTGGTTAATGAAGTTTCGCCATCATTCCAAGCGGAAAGATTAGCCCCAGAGTCACTGGCTGACTCTTCGACATCCGGAAATGAATACAGAGCTCTAAGGCGGAAGTATTTGTTGTTGGAGGAGGAAAGTTTTGGATTAGGAAGAGAGTTGAAGGAAGTTGAAGATGATATCAAGACCCTTGAAGAGGAGAAGCTATCTTTATTGGATGAGCTTGTTGTCTTAGAAGGTCTTATAGATCCTTCAGATCTGCAGTAACAAGGCCAAAGATTCCAATGAACTGTACTACTAGTCTAAATTCATGTCTGAAACTTTCACTCCCATCTTTATGCACAAGGGGAGATCAGTTGGGGGTTGTAATATTGTCCTTGTTTTACCACTTAAGAGTTCATAAATATAAGATGCTCATAAATATAAGATGATCTGCAGCTTATACCCATATGGTGTGTGGGAATGTATGAAGTGTGATTTAATAATGATATACTCCCTCTACCTCTAGATTTTCTACTTTTCATTTTTCTCTGATGCAAAATTTCATCAGTCCATCTCAAAATTTATGCATATCATTTTCCTTATTTTTCAATTTTGTTCCTCCAAAAATTAATGAACTTTTTTTTAAAAAAATAGCAACCTAAAGAACATAAACGAGGATCCTAAATAACATAAACATCCTCGTGAAACTATTAAAATTCCTCATTTTTGTACTCTTACAGTCCATAACTTTTAGAGTGTTGTTAAATACACACCCTTATTGAATACATACCCTCTTTTATTTTTTTAAATCTCAATTTTATTAAATACACACTCCCGAAAACTCAAATTTACCCTTTTTATTAATTTTAAAATTTACACCCCTCAATAATATTTTCTGCAAGAGCTTACAGTTGATTTTTGAATCAATTATACACACTTTAATCATGTTCATAATTTTCTCTTCAATTATAAATAATACGTGTTGATTCCATTAATTATATACAATTTAAATATTATCAGAATTAGAGATATGAAATGATAAATGGAGGAGAGATGATTGATTCTCACACAAATTGCTTCTCTCTTATTTGCAATACGAATGGTGTGACCACATGATCCTTACCTTTCCCCCATGCTTTCCACAACACTTCATCACAATATTAATCCAAACCAACTTAGCCACTATTCCTAATGCTACGCGATTTTACTTGAATTTTTTAGTTTTCTCCTTTTCAAAGTTTTACTTTTACGCGTTTTATTAATCTGTTTCTTCGCCTATCATATAACGAATGAATAGTCACACAAAGAAGAAACACTAATTCGCTCTCAAATTTTTTATCTTGAACCCTCAAGAACATAATAATATTTTCTTCTTAGAATCTTAAAATTTACCCCAAGTCCGGTATGATTTGCCATATTCAGACGATGATTCTGCTTCAAATTAAGGAAGAAGAGTTATTAGGGTTTTAAATAGGGCGTGCATCATTGTAATTAAAAGGTGTGTATTTAATAAATTATGGGGAATTTAGACTTTTTAAAAATATAAATTATAATTATATAATAATAGAGTGTGTATTCAATAAAATGGGGGGTGTATTTAAACCATGCCTAACTTTTATTCGGGCTTTCTATTTTTGTGTGTATATAACTCATCTCCACACTTTATAAAAAACAAAATATCAAACTCAATAATCTTATAATTTAACATTATTTCAAATTTGATATCAATACTTTATACACATAATAGATTTACTATTTATGTATTACCCAAAAGGCACATATCGAATACCCCTTAAAAGTAAGTAATAGTAAAAATAAAAAATACTCTACTTAATATCCGCGAAAGTCAAACGTCAAATTTGCACTACGATTTTATATAAATTTTGCAAGGTGGCGTACAACAACAGCAAACAATCTTTCGGTCTTCTGCTGTATTCCCAAGTCCAATCTCGATGTCGTGTGGGCGACGATCCTCGAGATCTACTAAATCTGCTATTCCCTTACCCCCTCACAGTGTTAGGCGTGTTATTAGGGTTTATGGACAGTTGAGATGACTTATATATGGGCTACAGCAGGGACCAGGAGGAGAATTGGGTTGGGCCTCCATTGGTCTTAAGTATCCAAACTTAGCCAAAAGCTTATACTTAAGTCCAATAATAATAATATAGTCCATTAAAATATTATTACTGCACTACTTTTCCAATCATAAAATTATGTTTTGGGCTCCTTCTTATTATGAGCCCGTTACTCTCCTCATGTTTAAGATATACAATGTCCATTAATTAATTAAGTTACTGACAACTCCATTAATTAATATCTCATCCAAGAGTAGTACCACTCAACCTCATTATCATGTCGGAATAAATCTACCTGCAGGGTTTACATGATAATCCTTATGAGCTCCTTTAGGGGACATCATCAACCTATGACGGATACGAATTCCTTTTACAATCAACAACATACCATAGAGACAACACTACTTCCCAACTCACTGAGTTTGTTGATTTAATTACATGTAAACCTCACCCATTGATGAATCAAAGAAATACATACTGCCCTACGTGTCGAGGTTATTGTATAGGGATTACGAATATGAACATCCATAATAACTGAGATCAAGTTCTCCTATATAGTCAGTATAAGTCGAACGATCTCATGTGGTTCTGCTCAATACACTCAAAGTGCACTAATGTGATTCTATAGCCAAGACAAGCTAATACCAAACCACACTACAACCATCCCGATAGAGAGTCCCCTTCTATCTCGGTTGTGAGCATCTGTTTATACTTTATAAGGAAACCGATAATATGATCTTCCACGTGTTGTCGCACAACATATTATCTACAGTATAAAGTAAGTGGGCTATTGCATCGTGCATATAAATAAATTATAAGACGCAATCATTTGATCATATGATTTTCATTTCAAATAAATTGTTATAACATTGTTCATACTAAAGCTAGACTTTTTAGTATACAATCCAATACCAAGTTCGGGTGGAGAAGGTGGAAGTGGAGCCGGAGTCAGAATAGGAGGTAGAGGTGGAGCATCACCCAGACCCGGAGCATCACGCGGAGTAACAAGTTAAAGTTCTCAACAAACTCTACGTTCGGATATTCACCATTCACTTCAAGAAACAAGCGCTTGAAAATTCATCAAATTATAAAGTAAGTTGCAACTATTATGGCACCAATTATAAATTCAAGCATGGTGGAGGTTAAAGAACTTTTATCAAGCATTTGCAAAAAAAGAATCCGGATAAATTGGCATCATAACAAATCAAACACAAATAGGAAGAGTATTTACGGGGTATTCATCGAGAGGAGAATGAGGTTCTTCTGGAGGTAATGCTCTTTTTAAATTTAATGAGCCAAATTATTTGAGATATTATCTTAACCTTATGTGCACCAAACATTTGCCTTTCAACTTTGCAGAAAATAGTTTTTTTCAAAATTTGGACAATCTCACTTTAAATCCTCAAGCTCGACCATTGCATCGTAATAAATGTACGAATGGTCTTATACGAGTTGTTTTGGAGTATAAATTGGTTTTGAAGAAAATTTTAACAAATAAACCTCATAAAGTATCTATATGTTCGGATATTTGGAGTAATGTTTGGCAACGTGCGGATTATATGGGTATTACTTGTCATTGGTATTACTAGAGCTTTTGATGTTCCACATACCATGAGTACTATTTTGCAAGAGTATAATTTGACCACAAAAATTTTTATAATTTTATTTGATAATGCTAGTGCTAATACAGCTAGTTTAGAAACTCTTATTAACATTTGTAAACCATCAATTGGTGGTAGTTTTTTCATGTTAGATGTATTGCCATATATTAAATTTATGTGTTCAAGATGCTTTACAATCGTTGAAAGAACATATTAGTCATATTAAAGATGTTATATGGTATATAATGAGAGATCCCTCCATAACAAAAAGATGAAAAAAATATTGTCAATCTATTAATATTCATCTAAAAAATTTTCTCTGGATGTTTCTACTCGTTGGAATTCAACTTATAAAATGTTACAAGCATCTTTTCAATATAGAGAACATATATGTAATTTTTATGCACTTGAACCCATCGGTCATGCTTTATTTGCTAATCAATGGGATACATGCACAACTTTATGTGAATTTTTGCAAATTTTAATGAAGCTACTGAAGAATTATCCGGTATTTATTATCCTACTACTAACATTATTATTGACAATTGTGTTAAAATTGTCATTACTTTTAGTGCTAATGAAACAAATCCAATTTTACATGATACTATTCTTTCAATAAAATTAAAATGGTTAAAGTATTATTTTAATATTTCGCACTTGTGCTTACTTGCTAAATTGTTAACCCACGTATTAGAATGGATGGTTTGGAAGAATTGTTAACACTTTACTATAGTCGTTTGTATGCTAATTATGATTTAGCCACTAGACAAGATACTCCTAATCCTAAAAATATAGTAGGTAATATTTATCAACTCTTAAGGGAACTTTTTAGTGAATACAAACAACAACATAATTCTTCTAGTGATAATCAATCTAGTGGTGATGATAGTAGTGGAAGTGGTGATAGTTCTAGAAAATATTTATTTTTTAAAAATAATTATAACTTTTATGATGCTAGATCTCAAAAACGTGCAAGGGCTCAATCTAATCCTTTTCAAGAACTTGATTTTTATTTTACTAACCCATTTGAGTTTGAAGAACTTTGATATTTTGTGGTGGTGGTCAAGGAGAGTTCAATCCTTTCCTATTTTATCATTAATTGTAAAAGAGGTCTTTGCGGTTCCCGCCTCTACCGTCATCGTCGAACAAGCATTTAGCCTTGGTGTATTCGTTTTGGATCCTCAATGATCCAATTTAGATATTAAAAATTTAGAAAATCTATGTTTGCTTGATGATTGGTCAAAAGCGGAAGATCGAAGTCAATACAAAGATGATGATTACGTGACGGATGAAGACATCAATTCGAAAGGAGAGTGGGATTAACAAAAAAAGCCACCACCCGAGTCCCGATCACCATCCGACAAGGTAAGTTACGAGAGCTATGTGGGCTTTGATTCCTTTGGGGAATACGTAGACAATTTAAATTTAAGTTTCAAGTTGATATTCAAGTTGAAATTTAAAATTTCAACTCAAATCCTTTTTTTCCCCCTCTTTTATTTTGTGGATTGTAATTTGTATAATAAATTTTTTTTAGTGTTGTTGTAAATTGAAATTGAAAGATTTTATTATACATTTGTAAATTGTAATGACAATGGACAATTTAATGTTAAAATGTTATCATCTTATTTTAGAATTTAGATTATCAATAATCAATATTTTTTATAAATTATTATATTTTATAGGATATTATAATTTATCAACTTCAAATGTCAAAATTCAAATGATATTTTGTTAGATAAAAAATTACAAATACAAATTAAATTTCAAATTTTGATTCAAGCAGTGGTGGATTTTGAAATCCACGGTGGGGTGTAGGGATGGCAGTTTCGCGGGTTTTTTCGGGTACCCGACCAGACCAAACCCTAATGGGGCGGGTTCGGGTACCTATAATCGGGTTTGGGACGGGTTTGAGAAAAAATAAAAATTTCCATTAGGGTTCGGGTAGGGTTCGGGTAGACCCCCTCGGGTACCCGCTATCCGAACCCGTATAAAGAAGTGAATAAGGGTAGCGGATACCCACATATATCCGTCCCGTTTACTTATATGTATGTATTTTTTAGAGGATTCGAACACTCAACCTCATTAAAAAAAATATCCGTTCATCGTTTAGACACAAGTATCTTGTTATATGTTTCAATATTTAAATAAATTTACAAATCATTAATCTAACCTATCATTTTATTTTATTTGTATGTTATTTAAAGTTTGAATTGAAGATCTTTAAACTTGTGTGGTGATTTTATGTCATGTTTTAATTATTATTGTTTAATGTTGTAGACACATTTATTTAAATGTTTGAGATTTGAAATTTTTATTTTAAGTTTTATAAAAAAGTTTGACGGGTTCGGGTACCCGCGGATAGAAACAATCGGGTTCGAAACGGATACGGATATTTCAATAATATTTTAAACGGGTAATGGGACGGATACGGGTAGTGGTATTCTTAACGGATACGGGTTCGGATACCCCAAAAAAAAGCGGGTACCCTACCCGCTGCCATCCCTAGTGGGGTGGACTAAGTTTATTAAAGAATTAAAATAAAATAATACTTTCTCCATCCCATAATAAATTTCACCGTTACTATACATACGGAGTTTAAGAAAAGTTGCTTTTTGACCAACTTTATTAATTTTTGAGGTAATGTAGTATTCTTAGGTAATAAATAAATTATAAAGTATATTATGTATGTTAGATGATAATGATTAATTTTTTAATTAATATAAACTTTTAGGGGTGAGGATTGATGTGATATCTCCTTTTTGAGTGATGAAGTTTAATGTGGGACGGACGAAAATAGAAAGTGTGAAGTTTATTATGGAACAGGGGAAGTGTATATATATACACTACAAAAAACTATTTTTTACCAACAGAATATTCCGTTGGTAAAAACTTTAATTTCATTGTTAAATTGACTTATCAACGGATTAGCAACGGAATTCGTTGGTAAAATTTCGTTGGTAATTTATATAATGATTCCCTTATAATTACCAACGGATTGAATTCCGTTGCTAAAATAGAGAATAAATCTGTTGGGATTCTGTTGGTAAAACAAAAAATGTCATTTTTTTACTAATCCATTTGTAATTACCAACAGATTGAATTCATTAGTAAATTCGGTTGCTAAAAAATACTCCCTTTGTCCGCTTCTAAGGTATCCATTTTACTATTTTTGGCGTCCGCTTCAAAGATATCTATTTCTCCTATTTAGTAAAAAAGTACACAATATGACCCACCACTTTCCTCTAATACAACTACATACTTTACATATAATAATAATACTCATTAATTCATGTGCAAAAAATAAATAGATACCTTAGAACTGGACGGATGGAGTACTTTTTTGTAGTGATATATATATATATATATATATATATATATATATATATATATATATATATATATATATATATATATACTCTTTCCGTCCCGCATAAAGTATTATTTTTATTTTTTGGCACGTAGATTAAGAGTATTATTTTTTATTATGTAGTGAGTAGTTGTATTAGTAGGAGTATGAGATTCATATTTTAATTGTATTAGAGGGGGTGTGTGGGTCCCATGTGTGTAAAAAAGGAAAGGGGACCCTTTGAGTGGGACAGATGGAGTATATATATATATATATATATATATATATATATATATATATATATATATATATATAGGAAAAATTACTCATAAGTACACACTTTGTACCCATAATTACTGTGAGAAACATTGATTTAAATAAATTACTCTCACATACAAAATATTAAAGTAAAATATCAAATATAACCCTAAACCCATACACTTTTAAACCACAAACCCTAACCCTCACCCACCGTCGGACCACCGTCGGACCGATTGCCGAACCGCTGCCGATTATACACTTTTTGTTGCACACACTTTTTTTACTGCACACGAATATTCATGTTGCACACAAACATTTATGCGCAACACATTGTAAGGGTAATATTGGAATATTACTATATATACACCAAATCACTTTGAGATGGAGAATGCACTGAATTTTAATATATATTGTAATGGACTCATAAAATATACTCCCTCCGTCTGCTTCTAATATATTCATTTTACTATTTTTTGCGTCCTCTTCAAAGGTATCAATTTCCCCTATTTAGTAAAAAAATATAATATGACCCATCACTTCCCTCTAATACAACTACCCACTTTACATATAATAATAATACTCCTTAATCCACGTGCAAAAAGCTAATGAATACCTTAGAACTGGATGGAGGGAGTATTTAATTTGAGAAGATATATTTATATTTTTGCTTTTTTTAGTGGGCTTAAAATATATTTGGATTGGGTTAAACTTTAAAAAAATATAATTTATTTACGTATAATTTAGGCAGCTCTTGGCTTGAGCCCGGGACTGCTCCCATATAGATCTGCCAATGGATTCAAGTGTTTCATGATTTCATCAATAAGTTCAATGTCTCAAACTCAAACAATTAAAATTGAATTATTAAGAAAATTAAAATTTAAAAAACCTAACGAAATTCGAATAAAGAAATAATTCATCAGGAACCGGCTGTAACGCCCCGGGTTATGCTATGGGATTGGGACGCTACTAGATATAAATTCTCCAATATAATAATAGAGGGGTCGAGAATGCATAGCGGAATAATATAAAAAAACCCCAAAGCGATAGTAAAATATCGTAAAAGTTGCATAAAGATTATTACATATTAGCATCTACTCACCCGAGTAGATTGAGATATCCAAAACAAGTACATTCAGATGATATATCTGAAATAAAGTTTTAACAGAATACTAAAATATAAGTAATAATATAAAGTCTTCTAAGGCTTATCAACTGCGAAGGCATCTCCATCTTCTAAATCTGGTTCTGAAAATCGATAAGGGGTGAGCATCTAAAATACACTCAGTGGGTTAACTTAAATGATTGCACAGTTAAAAATAAATATGCATGCCAAATATAACATAAAATATAACATATGCCATTTAATAAAATAATTTGCATATTGTCGTTCGATAACTTAATAAAAATATTTTAGACCGAATCGTCATCCGATAACTTGTGTTAGTTGGTATATGTGTACCAGGCCATCACCCCAATACAATAATAGCATACTTTGAAATATATTTTAATACTGAATCGACGTAGCCAGTAACTTGTGTTAGTTGGTATGTGTGCACCGAGTCGTCACCCCATACAAGTGTTAATAGAAAATATTTATCATCAAACTAAAAGCACACATGACACATATCATGTCATATCAGTAACACATATCACATCTTAACATAGCAATCATGACATAAAATGTAACACTCGGTAAAGAGTGAAAGTTACCCCCACCTTAAACTTATTGGAAACGTGTAAATTGGACTAGGTTTGCTCGTGAGTCTCAGGTATGCCTGCAAATGTATAATAAACTGAGTTCTACTTCTAATAATAATACATATTATTAAAACTAATTTCTAAAAATAATTAAAACAAACTAATTATTGTTATATAATTATTAATTTAATAAAATATTAAAAAAAATATCATTTAAAATAATAATTTAACAATTATAGTTTTCTACTTTAATAATAAATTGTAACATTAAAATATAAATTCAAATGACATTAATGTTTAAAAAATTGGATATAAAATAAAGATTCTACTTCTAAACTAATAATATTGACAAGATTATATTAATATAAAATAAATAAAATAAATAAATAAATAAATATAAAATATTAATTATTAAATAAATAAATAATAAAATAGAATGAAATGAAATAAAATAAATAATAAGTAAATAAAATAATAATAATAATAATAATAATATTAAAAATAATAAATTATAATTAATATTGAAAAGGAATTAAATTAATAGAATAAAATAAGATAATTAATAAATAATAAATAAAATACTAAGTATCATAAATAAGTAAATAAATAAATATAAAATATTAAATAAATAATAAAATAGAATGAAATGAATAAAACAAATAATAAGTAAAAATAATAATAATAATGATAATAATAGTATTAATAATAATAATAATAGTAAATTATAATTAATATTTAATATCAAAATTATAGAAGTCAAAATTTATAATTATAAATAAAATGTTAAAGTATATATAAAATTATAATAATACTTAATTAAAAATTATTAAGTTAAATATATAATTATGATTAATAAATAAACAAATAATTAAATAAATATTTAAACAAAATAAGAGAAGCATACTCCTGTACGTTGAAATTTTATTATTAATATATATATATATATATATATATATATATATCACAAAATGATCCAACTTGAGTTATACAACTCCATTTGAAAATTCAAAAGTACGTATGGAGTCCTCGCAAGACGAGGATCGCATGCATACCAATTTTTCATGAAAATAACGAAGTTTAAAGGGGACAAAATTTTTGTACGAAATGGGTATCTTTTAATTTTCTCCATTTCATGTCCAAACTCAAAACTAATTATATGTTTGTGATCCTCGTGAGGAGAGCTTCAAAATGGCTTATAATATCAAAGCTATGTTGCAACGAAATAAAACATGCCATTAGAGGGTCGAAAGCTTCGTCTTAAGTTTTTCTTACTCATACGAAATCCATTTCACAAAAGAATTTTATATATGAAATCTACGCATTGAGAAGATCATTTTTGTATATAACATGTTAAAAATAAATCACAAAAAAGAAGATACGAAAGAGGTCAGTGCGTGTTAGATATATACATATAAATATATACTAATGCATATATATACTCACCTCCTCTTTAGCTTCTCCCGTCAAACTCAGTGGTAAAAAGATACTCATATATATACATAGAAGGTAACTAGTTAATGAGATAAAATTTATCTACTCAACTTGATTCCAAGTTTGTCCTTTCCCACGTCACCAACTTATCTAATTTGTTGTCTTATCCAACATCAATTGACATGTGCTTTATATTATAATATATAATATGTCAACTTGCAATATATATATGGTAATACATAATATATATATATATATATATATATATATATATATATATATATATAGTGGGTATTACACCGGCGGTTCAAAATTGAATTAAAACCGTAGGATAGTCAGTTCGATTTCACATTTTTGGAAATCGGAACCGGCGGTTCAAAACCGGAATCAGTGATTCCAAACTGTGGTGCATGTCTACCCCTAAAAATTATCACTTTTCTTTATCTTCATGCAGGAAGAAGCATGCAAACTTTTATGAGAAGGAGGGATCGCACTACAACAAAAGTATCTTTTAGCAACCGAATTTAGCAATGGAATTCAATCGGTTGGTAATTAGCAATGTATTAGCAACAAAAATGATATTTTTGTTTTAGTAACGGAATGTCAATTGATTAATTCTCTATTTTAGCAACGGAATTCAATCCGTTGGTAATTATTAAGGGAATCATTGTATAAATTACCAACAAAATTATTAGCAACGGATTACCAACGAAATTATTTACCAATGAAATTGATTTTTCGTTGCTAAGAATTTATCAACCACTACTTTACAACGGATTCCATTGCTAATCCATTGATAAACCAATTTAACAATAAAATTAAAATTTTAGTAACAGAATATTCCGTTAGAAAATTTTTTTTTTTAGTGGGAGTATATGCCTAAATATTTGTCATTCATAAGTTAAAAACTTTATTTGGAATTCCGTTATTTTATTTTTTAAGAAAAAGAATGAAGCAAAATTTTCTCGAGAATAGTGATGGACGGAAAATTATTAAATGATCATTTCTCGACAATCATAACCAAAAATCTGAATTCCGTACAGAAAAGTACAGTGCAGATCTCAAAACCAAATGACTTCTAAATTATTCATATGTTTCTTATTACCCTGTACCATAAACGCTGATAATCCCTTTCATTTTCAAATATTTGCACACTTTTGCACATAATTTTTTTGAGAAAAAAGATGACGTAATTAATCATGTAAGATTTTTTTTGTCATATAATTGAATAAAGAAAATTAATTTTTGATATAACTATTTTAAAAAAAAGGAGTTTTTTTTGGTAATTTATTAATTAATTAAATTGAATAAAATGTACTATCATATTTTTAATGAGTTTTATCAATTTAAGACTCGAATTATGGGTAAATTAATAATTGGGGGCATAAATTATTTTTTCTATCAAGGCTTGAAATATGTAAAATTATCAATCTAAGAATTAAATTTATCAAATAATATCTCATATTTTATCAATTTAGGGACTGAATTCAAGCCTGAATTGATATCTTTACATAATTCTGACCCCTAATCGATAAAAAATATAATTCAAGCCCCAAATTGATAGTTTACTTATTTTTCATGCCTTAAATTGATAAAATTCTTATATTTTAAATTAAATTGTGTATAGAAGGAATGCAACATTTTTATAATAATATTATAATACTATTATGAAAGCATGTTGATATTATGTGTTGTTTTATTTTTGAGATGTACACATTATTATTTAGGTAAAAATGTGCAAATATTTAACAAACGAATATAGAATATTTCTAAAAATGCAAACACACTCAATATAATTCATTTTCAGTATATTTTATTTTAAAAGGTATTATCCTCAATTAACATGTAGAATTATAATATAAATTAAATAAAAATACAGAAACAAAAATATAGAAGTAGTATAATTTATGGAGTATTTTTTAGTGAAAAAAACCAAAATATCTTCAAAAGTTCGTTTTCTTAGTTTATTTGAAAATAATAATAATAATAATAATAATAATAATAATAATAATTGTCAAATTTTCTTCAAAACGAGGGAGTATTTAATGTGTCACATAAAATCATTTACTATTTTTTCAATTTTGTTTGTCACATGTTCTCTCCGTTTCTTGTTTTTGGTTTTTCACGTGGAAGTATTATTATTTAATTTGTAATGAGAAGTTATATTAATAGATGTATGAGCCCCATATTTTAATTGTATTAGCGGACGCATATAAAAAAACGAACACTTTAAATGGGATGCTCAAAATTTAGAAAATAAACTTTTTGAGTGAGATATTGGGAGTACAATGGTTCATTCCTAAAAACATAAAAAAGAGAAACACCATCTTAAATCAAAACTTCATATATACACTTTTTTAATTATAAAATTGTTATTATTTTTTGAATTTATTATTTCCTCCATCCGTCCCAAAGAATAGTATTACTTTTTGTACGTGGATTAACAAGTATTACTTACTATTATTTAATGTGTAATGGATAATTATATTAGTGAGTGTGTTGACCTCATATTTTAATTTATTAGTGGGTGTATGTGGGTTCTATTTGTATAAAAAGATTAAAAGAGACCCTTAGGGGATGTTTGGTTTATGAATGAAATTGAGATTTTGGGGTTTGAAAATCTAATGAATAGTGATATATGTTTGTTTTGAAATTTTGATATGATAGGTTTTAACTTTATGTCAAATCAATGTGTAAGAAGTAGTATTAATTTATATATTAAAAAAGAGAGGAGAGATAAAGTGAGAATGAATATTAAATGAGGAGAGAGAATATAAGTTGAGAATTATAGGGTTTGTAGGTATATATATGAGTGATTTTATGTGGATTTTGAAGTCCATTTCCGGTTTTAAAAACAGGAAAAAAATATCATTTTAGTGGCGGACGCCCGAAATAGAAAAATTAAACTTTTTGGTGTGGACGTAGAGATTACATATTTATTTATTAATAAAATTATTAATTTTTTAAAAGATTCTCTAAACAATTAGTTCTGTATTTGTTAAGGAGGGAATAATACAAATACATACTATTGAACAAGACTTTTGTGGTAACTGTAAATCTAAAATCGATTAAATACATGTGCTTGTGCACAGATGTTCTTCGAACATGTGCTTGTGTGTAGATGTTCTTCAAATAGTAAGAATAAAAATATAAATGTAAATATTCAGCGGAAGATTTAACAAGCACACAATTTAAAAAATACAGGATAGGCTCCGCCTCATCCCTCAGATCTCTTTCATTAGAAAAGTACAAGTATTTCAATTCAACACCTATAAACTCCGTTCTATGTTAATTGACAATACCTTACAACTCCTAATTACTTATCTAGCCACCACGTGGTCTTGACAGCACTGTATGGACTCCCTCCAAGGCTGTGACGAGATCTTCAGAACTCGTTGCTGGAACTCCCTCCCGGATTCCGTGATACAAGGCTGTGTTCTTAGAACATGAAAGAACACGAAATTAAAAAAAAAAGAAATGAAATAAACAGAAGAATTTTGGACAATATCTCTCTAATAGCCTCACAAAAACTAACATGGAGTATCTAGTTATGTCGGTCGTCCACTAGAGAATAAATAGCCTAGAGAGAACATCATCAAATCTAAAAAAGATCTTGATCAATTCTAATCCCGTACAATCTTCAATCAAATTGATTCCATATGATATTAGATCAAATCATCATAAATACAGAATACTTTGACTATTTGACTTTGTGCATGATCTCCATCCTCCGTGTTCCTTGATCCTCAAATTGGGTCAGGGCTTTTCTTTCTTGGTCAAATAATAAATCACGTTTATAAAATAATATTTTCTAATATATCTTTAACACAAGATATTCAAACATATCATTGACCAAATCTTGGATGAATCTCCACCTTGATATTCTTTTCCATAAATAATTGAATTAAACTTAACCAATTATAAGTTAGTTGATTTAATGCCAACTTAATTAGAAATATATCAAATATATTTCCTAACAATCTTCCCTAGGCATTTGAATCAAAAACTTATAGTTGAATCAAGAATAATAAATTCCTGCAAAAGTAATCAACATAAGACCAAATTCTATGTTCCTTCTCAGAAAGGAACAGTTAGAGAAACAAACTTTTACATTGCAGGAGAATGATCAGAAATGAACATAAACACAAACAGCTAAATATCAATAAAAATTCACCAAGATCAACATTAATTTCAACGAGAATCATGACTCAACCAAGTACACAAACTCACACGAATAGAAAATTAACTCTCCCATAATCAAATCTCCCATAATCCAAAAATACAATAGAAACTCTCCAACTCCCCCATAGATACGCACGCAACCAATTAAGATATCCAACTATATTATCTTCCCCTTTTTGATGCATAGCCATGGGGAACCAAGTACTAAAAACATGTTTCATGTTCCAGAAAAAAATAAGAGAGATTTATAAAGAATAAGTACATATCTCACATGAAAAGAAACCATCAATATAAATACCAAGTCCAGACAAGCAAAAAGAGTCAAATAAGTAAAAAGAAGGGATGCCTAAATACAATGCAACTTCACAATTTTCTCCCCCTAAACAAGAGCAATGATTTTGATGGGATGCAAACATTCATAACGGTTCTTTAAAAACATCATGTATATATACTTTTTTCGCTCTTTAATTTTTTCCAAGTGCATGAATATCATAACTCCAAGACAAGTTAAACACCGTTTCCTTTTGCTCATTTGACTTACAGCTAATCTGCCTTGTTACTACTAGGATTTGGGTACCGTCTTCAAAAGTTTTTGGAAAAACATGCACTAAAAGAGTTATTTGAATTTGCTGTTCCATCCTTATAACTCTTTTTTATACAAATAGAACATACCCCATTTTTAAATCAACAACTTTCTCCTCGTATTTCATTTTCTGTGTACGTAACCCTTTCCACAAAAATGGTGGCTTTCACAGTACGTCATTTCATTGCAGGTAGCCCTATACTGATTATGGTATAAAACAAACATTTTTTTCCGAAAATAAATCTACATATACTTGTCTTTGAAGGAGAACAATGTGATCGAGAGAAGCACATACATATGCCTAATACAAAATCTAATGAGCATGCAAATAAATTAAAATAAAAAAATGAATCAAACAATGCATGTTCTTAAAGATGATTTTAAGAGAGAGATGAACTTTTGAGCATCAACGAACTTGGTAAAAATATCAATAATTTGATTTTCAATAGAAATATAACCTAAATATTTTGTACATTCCTCCACAAGTTCTCTGATTGTAAAAACACTTTTCTATATGTTTGGGTCTTAGGTCAAGGGTCAATTTTTTTATAAAATCGGATGCACTTAGATTGTCAAGGAAACTGACCCACTCATATTCAAGAGCATAAAAATGTTCAAAATTTGAAATATTACCTATTCTAAATGAACCAAACATCTGATGTTCTTTCTCCTGCCCAGGAACACCTCGATCAACTTTGTCTTTCGACAAGTAAACTGGACAATTTGATCCTAATTTTAGATGTAGGGACCCAACTTCATCAAGAAAGGCTTGAGGACTGTTGAATTGACTCAACACATAGCAATTATCAAAGGAACGTGTACCAGTAAGAATACAAACACTATCAACATTAAAAATAGAACATGAGTTTTTGGTAAACCTGACTTGAAGATTCTGATCACATAATTAACTTATACTGATCAGATTTTTCTTTAAATCTTCAACTAATAACACATCCTTGAGACGTGGCATTCCTGGAACATTCAATGTTCCAATACCAACCACCTTCTTGGTTTTTCTATCACCAAAAGCAACAATACTTCCATTCAAAGGCCTAATATCACTTAAATTTAATTTGGTACCAGTCATATGATGTGAGAACCCACTGTCAAGATACCATGACTTGGAGGATGTGAAATGAACTCCAAAAAGTGAAGACAAACATGTTCCTTCTGTTGTTTCTTAATGCAACCTCCATCTTTTGGACCAATATGCCTTTGAGGTTTAGAAGACAAATTTCTTGCTGGTATGCCACTGAAGTTCCATTCAAAAATATTTCCAGCATATATGTCGTGATGTATTTTATAACAATGAGGTCTAATATGTCCCATTATCCCACAATAATGACATGTTGGTATAAATTTACCTTATTTGGATGAATTCAATTGATGTTTTGATGAGCTTTTTCTCAACACACAATTAATTCCCAAGTATGAAGGATATCAATTGTAGTCTCGAAAGGTGACCAAGTGAATATCAAATCCAAGGGACGACGTATTATTAATTTAATTATTAACTAAATTAACTAAGACAAGATGACAATAAAGTTGAGGTATGAAATTATCAACTACTAAACAAGTAATTAAAATAACAAATAAAATAAGTCACTTGAAGAATACGAAAGTGGATCAAATAGGAGAATAGGTAGATCCAGGGTAATCTAGTTTTACTACTTAACTTCCCTTCCGTGTGACGGTGTCCGACTCTGTCTTGTGGAATATGGACGCATCACTAAACCATGCATATCTACTCTATAGACACAAGTAAACATGCGTGTAGCACGTGTGAATAACCTCGGAGCAAGAGATATAATTTCACCCCCTTTCTAGGTACTATCAGTATCAATTATTTCCCCCTAGGATTGATACTCTAACCCAATATGATCTCCCTTTATAGGTACTATAAAATTAACCTCTTTATCCT
This sequence comes from Pogostemon cablin, assembly GCA_023678885.1. Lineage (NCBI taxonomy): Eukaryota > Viridiplantae > Streptophyta > Magnoliopsida > Lamiales > Lamiaceae > Pogostemon > Pogostemon cablin. The sequence continues at coordinate 27,461,530 of CM042985.1, read as the reverse complement.
ACTTATTAACCGAATTCAATTCAATTAATAAGCATTCATATATGATAGTTCTAATGAAGTTTCGGAGTCCCTTCACTTAGAATCATAACATGAAATCCTGCTCAACAGTGTACACACTCAATCAATAACCAAGATATATATTCAGACTCTACATAACAGTTAATGATGCACAAAACGACCGTGAGTATGAATTAAAAAGGAACAATCATATATAAAATAAATTCACAAGTAGTGTTATAAGGAATTTACACACGAAAATTCAATTAACTAGATAAAACCTTCACAACCCTAGTTCTACCAAAAAGGCTCTAGCCCATGATATTGCGAAGAACAATCATAGGTGTTGGATAGATCTTACCCCGATGTCCGGAAAATACAAGATAAATTAGGAAACGAATTAACCCTAGATGTGGCGTCATCGCGTCCTTCTCGCTCTTGAATTCTTCTCTTAGTTCTCCCCTTGTTTCCACAAACGAAACTTTAAAGTGATGGATAAATGGAGGAAGGGATGATGGTTGTGGGGTGATCCCCCTTGTGGGGTGCGGTATGGTTGTGGCCTCTCTTATGGCTCTCTTGTATTATTTATGATGTCTCTCCTGCTGCATAAGCCTTCTTTTATACTTGTAATTGCACTTTCCGGGCCTGGAATGGGCTTTTTAAGCGATCACACGCATTGACGGTGTAAATATACGAATATGGTAAGTTCTCGAGCATCAATTCGACCTCAACAACAGGTCAAATTGAGCACCACAAGTCGAATCAGCCTACTATAAGTCCTAGGTGCTCTATTCGACCAACTGCCCTTGTCGAATCAACGTGACGAGGTCGAATCGGTAATTCCATAAATCGATTTGACCTCAATTTGACCTGATGCCCAGGTCGAATCCCCCTGTCGTGGTCGAATCCACCTTCTGTACATGTTGTGTTGCCAATTCGACCTGAAGGACTGGTCGAATTGACCTCCTGCTTCGCCCAAACAGATGGCTTCGACTTCCTTTCTTCAGTATTCAACACTTCCACTCTGATTTCCTTCGACAAACCACTTAAATAGCTCCAACAACACTTGATTCGTGTCTTTTCACAATATATATCGGTTTTCAACCGATTTCAACCTTCAAACACTCCATAATAGTACAAATCTATGCGCAATATTCATAAATTATCACGCTCATCAAACCCTCAAACTTACATGTTGCTTGTCCCGAGGCAACGCAATCAAACCAAGGAGTCGTGTATAATTCACGAGATCACCAAGCACAACATAGAAAAATTATGAAAGTTGGATTTGCGTTTTCAGCCTTCTTGCACAAATTGCACCTTTTCTCCAACTTTGCACCTTTTATCCTTTTTCCACCCAAAATACAACAAAACACCTCAAGTGGAATTATTCTATTGGAAAGTTTGGGGATTTTTTTTAAAACCCAACGTCACATGACTTTGTATAAAAAAATTATTTTATTCTTATATTAATTGTAGTTCATTGAAAATCTCTTACATCACTAAAAGAGAATTTGTGAATCTCGCCCTTAATGGCAACAAATATTTAATATGTGTTATACATGTTCAAATCCACATCGTGATTTAAGAAAAATTATTTCTAAAGCTTAATATACTCCTGCCCTGAAGGCTAAAGCACTAAATCTAATAGAAGAATATCTTCTAATTTTAAGAATTTCCATCAAAAGGTGTTAAATTGGACACTCAAACATGCTAATTTTCACTCTCATCAATCCCCCAAACTTACCCGTTGCTCGTCCCGAGGCAACAAAATAAAATAAAGAGAGAGAGATAATAAGAAAATTAGTGGGAAAACAAGGACTATGACAAATACCCCTCTTCAAAATACAATTGTCCTCAACTTAGGTCATGCAGCTCTCATTACATGTAATAATCAATTCATAGCATACCAGATAAGACAATCACTACCTATTCAAATGCTCCATTTACATGTCCTCACGGGAAGTATATATTACTCGCACTCAAGTGTAAAAGATGTACACTTATGGTTTAAGGTGTGTTTATGCTCAATTTCAATTCAAGTGCATGCATAACCATAAGCTTGCCAAACGTCTCAAACTCTTTACCACTAAAAGTATGATTCGACAATGGGATCAAAAAGGACTTTTTTTTGGATGTAATGTTGGCTCTTTGGTAAGGGTAGGAAACATATGGATAAAGTGACTCAATTAGTAGAGAATTAAAACCGGAGATCTTTTGTACTGCAGATTTTTACACTTCAAGGCTATCCAGCTTCATGCTCTTCTAATTTTCTTTTCTCTCATTTCCTTCAAGCTCAACATACTTTTTCTTTCCTTCTTTTTTTTTCTCGAGGGTACCAGTTTCGGGCACTACCTCTAACAACTTATTTTTAAGCTCATATTTTTTAGCTCATAATCACTTGTACAGCTCCAAATATTTTATTCCTTCCAAACTCCATGAAAAATCAATTCACACACTTTGACAACATTTAATTCTCCAGTAAATATATGAATTTAAGGTTCAAATAGTATATTAAAATGGCTATATTCGTAGGTTGCCAAAGAAATAAGATTTTTAGGTTCAACGGGGCTAACTACGGATATATAATTATTTTGTAGGGAATTATTTGGCTAAGTGACTCATAAATTCAAGGATGGCCTAAAATCATCTCTCATCATCTAACACACATGTAGTTTTAAGTGAGACAAGAGGCAAGTTCTAGAATACACGCACAAGAATGATACTCACAAGAAAAGAAATATCATGTGATTATGTAACATGATCAACGAGGCTCAAAATCTCACATGGGTTTTTAACAAGTAACAAAACACTTTTTATGATAAGCAATACCCACAAGTACATATAAAACTTCATATCACAATATAACTCAAATACACTTCTTTCATCAATTTCAAGAGCATATGAATTTCAAGCACAATTTAAAAATAAGCTCACATGGATCACCACCTTTAACTTTATCCTTCCAATCTCATAAATCAAAAGCACACATAAAAATTAGAATAAGGAAACGAGGGCACTTGATTTTTCTTCAACGTATACACGAGCTACTCAGCATAGAACTCGTCTTGCTACTCTTTTACCCTTTTCTTTCATCAAATCTCAAACAAACTCATCATCACATGATTCATCAATAATAAAATAGGAGAACTATAAGAAAGAATCAATTGACTATCTAATCGACTTCACACACTAGAAATACCGCTGAACACTAGGCAAATTGCAAAAAATCGACACGTCAAAACCAATTAAAGTTTCAACATACTGCGAAAAATCAACTCCCCTAGCAAACATTACAAAGAAAAGATTATACTCTTGGTGATGCAATGAGGTAAGAACATCACACCCCCCAAACTTAGTAAAAACATAAGTTGAAACTAAGTTTGCAAAGAGATGTAATTGCCGATTAGTAAGCACCTTAAACATAAAAATTTCTTACTCACATGAAAAAAATAAAGCAATAAAACGGAAGGGCAAGCCCCCAACAGGCGCTCATGTTTAACGTCGGAGAGTCACGACGGATGTAACCTTTGTAAGCTACTTGATCAGAGGACGGTCTTGTCGTATCCTCACCTTCAAATACTTTCTTTCCCTCTTCTTGTTTACACTCAACACCTCATTTTTCTTGTTCACAAAAATATGAACATTGGAATTTTCTTTCTCCCATGGTTGTCTAGACACCTTCTTGTCAATCTTTCACTTAAATTCAGAATCATTTGTCTTAGAAAAATTAAGATTAAACAAGTTAGAAACCATACCTATGCTCTTGCACGATTGAGTCTCTATGGACATCTTCATTGCATGATCAAGAGAGAGAACCACATCTTCATTATCCATCTGCAGTTCAAGTTTCTCGGCTCTCAACTTCTTTACTCTTTCCCACTTCTTCTCCATTGTAAGCTCAGTATTCTGCTTATGTAATGGTGCTGGAGTAATATCAACATCATGTGGAGCATTTAGCGCAGAAAATAGTGCAGGTTGGTGCTCGACCTCAATTCGACCAGGGCTCATGGTCGAATTGGGCACATAGTGGTCGAATTGATCTTCTGGAACACGATTCTCCCTTTGTATCTCCGATTTGACCTGAAGGTCTGGTCAAATCGAAGTCCCCCAGGTCGAATCAACTCTCTGTAAGTTTTTTGCCCTCCGATTCGACTTGGATTCAACCTGAAGGTCTGGTCGAATCGACATGGTATTGGTCGAATCGACCTTCAGACGAAATAGAGTGCTCCGGACGGGTGGATTCGACCTGGATTCGACTTGAGAGCCAGGTCGAATCGACTGGATATTGGTTGAATCGAGGCGCTGGTGCTTCTAAATCACATCCAGTGGGCCAATTCGACCTCCCCTATTGGATTCGACCTGTAGTGTTGGTCGAATTGGGGTCGAATTGAGTTCTCGATGTCTCTAACTTCGATTTTGGCCTCATCTGTCCCTCGTACTATGTTCCAGAACTTAACGTGATGACATTATTCTCCAATGTTTATCTTAATTGATTCACATTCATGGTCATCTGCCCCATAATCAACGTAAGGTCCTTCAACTGCTTAGATAAATCTGCATGATCAACATTTATTCTAGCTTCGATGTGGTCAACCCTTGCATTGTTCTCAACCATGTATCGATTGAAGGTATCTTCAACACTCTTCACTTCTTGCTGCTTCATTCTAGGCCTCCTTTGTGTCAACTCTGTGATCTATCTTTCTTGGGATTCTAATAGCTTGATGATGTTAGCTAGACTAGAGACGATCTTATCATCCCTATTCGGCTTCACTTGATGTTCAACCTGCGCCACCTTGCCAAGTACATATGATCCTCTATCTCTCTCGACTGGCCAGTCACGTGAATTCATAGAGATGTCTACAAATAACTTTTCTGCTTCAAGTGCTATCTTAGATAACAACGCTCCTCCTGATGATACATCAATAAAAATACGCGACTTACAATCCAATCCATAGTAGAAGATACTTATGTACTCAGCCTTAGACATTCCATGCTGTGGGCACCTCCTGAGCATATCTTTAAATCTATCCCGCGCCTCATAAAATTTCTCACCCTAATTCATAACAAATCGGGTGATCTCTTGCCTCATCATTAAGATTCTTGAGGGTGACATGTATCTCTCCAAGAACTTCTGCTGCAGTTGGTCCCATGTAGTGCAATCGGCTGTATCAAAAGTCTCATACTAAACTTCTGCCTTATCAATCAAAGAAAACTTGAATAGGGCGATCCATCTAGCATGATCATTAGCTCCAGCACCCTTCTGAGTGTTTGCATAACCAAGAAATCTTCGGAGATGCTGATATGGATCTTTAAACCAATCTCCAGAAAAGGGATTCTTCTCTACCATGTTAATAAGAGCGGGATGTATTTCAAAATCATCATCTTCCCCCATTGCTCCTATCAACCCCATGTTACCAATTTCATAGTTCGTGAAAATTTCACGAATGGCAACATTATCCAGATTCTGCCTTACTCCGGCCATGTTTAGCTCAATGTGATATTCGTTCTTTTCCTTCCTCTCATTTTCCTAGTGCACAAGTACCTCAAAAAAATTCAAGGTTAGATAGAAATAAATATTCATAAATAAAAGTCTTAATCAAACTAGAAATAATAAAATTAATAATAATAGCCGTCCCTGGCAACGGCGGCCAAGAACTTGATGAGCATTTTCTCAACACACAATTAATCCCCAAGTATGAAGGATATCAATTGTAGTCTCGAAAGGTGACCAAGTGAATCGAACCCAAGGGACGACGTATTATTAATTTAATTATTAACTAAATTAATTAAGATAAGATGACAATAAAGTTGGGGTAAGAAATTATCAACTACTAAACAAGTAATTAAAGTAACAAATAAAATAAAGTCACTTGAAAAATACGAAAGTGGATCAAATAGGAGAATAGATAGATCTAGGGTAATCCAGTTTTACTACTTAATTTTCCTTCCGTGTGACGGTGTCCGACTCTACCTTGTGGAATATGGATGCATTACTAAACCATGCATATCTACTCTATAGACACAAGTAAACATGCGTGTAACACGTGTGAATAACCTCAGAGCAAGAGATATAATTTCACCCCCCCTTTCTAGGTACGATCAGTATCAATTATTTCCCCCTAGGATTGGTACTCTAACCCGATATGATATACCTTTATAGGTACTATAAAATTAACTTCTTTATCCTACTTATTAACCCGAATTCAATTCAATCAATAAGTATTCATATATGATAGTTCTAATGAAGTTTCGGAGTCCCCTCACTTAGAAACATAACATGGAATGCTACTCAGCAGTAAACGCACTCAATCAATAACCAATATATGTATTCAGACTCTACATAACAGTTAATGATGCACAAAATGACCGTGAGTATGAATTAAAAAAGCACAATCATATATAAAATAAATCCACAAGTAGTGTTGTACGGACTTTACACACGAAAGTTCAATTAACTAGATAAAACCTTCACAACCCTAGTTCTACCAAAAAGGCTCTAGCCCATGATGTTGCGAAGAACAATCATGGGTGTTGGATAGATCTTATCCGGATATCCGAAAAATACAAGATAAATTAGGAAACAGATTAACCCTAGATGTGGCATCATTGCGTCCTTCTCACTCTTGAATTCTCCTCTTAGTTCTCCCATTGTTTCCATAAACGAATCTTCAAAGTGATGGATGAATGGAGGAAGGGATGATGGTTGGGGGGTGATCCCCCCTTGTGAGGTGCGGTATGGTTGTGGCCTCTCTTATGGCTCTCTTGTATTATATATGATGTCTTTCCTGCTGCATAAGTCTTCTTTATACTTGTAATTATGCCTTCCGGGCCTAGAATGAGCTTTTTAAATGATCACACGCATTGATGGTGTAAAAATACGGATATGATAAGTTTCCGAGCATCGATTCGACCTTAACAATAGGTCGAATTGAACACCACATGTCAAATCAAAAGTCGAATCAGCCTACTGTAAGTCCCAGGTGCTCGATTTGACCAATTACCCTGGTCGAATCAACGTGACGAGGTCGAATCAGTAATTCTGTAAATCGATTCGACCTCAATTCGACCTGATGCCCAGGTCGAATCCCCCTGTCGTGATCGAATCCACCTTTTGTACATGTTGTGTTGCCAATTTGACCTGAAGGGCTGGTCGAATTGACCACCTTCAGGTCGAATTGACCTCCTGCTTCGCCCAAACAGATGGCTTCGACTTCCTTTCTTCAGTATTCAGTACTTCCACTCCGATTTCCTTTGGCAAACCACTCAAATAGCTCCAACAACACCTGATTCGTGCCTTTTCACAATATATTTCAGTTTTCAACCGATTTCAACCTTCAAACACTCCATAATAGCACAAATCTAGACGCAATATTCATGAATTATCACACTCATCAAACCCCAAACTTACATGTTGCTCGTCCCGAGGTAACGCAATCAAACCAAGGAGTCGTGTATAATTCACGAGATCACCAAGTACAACACAAAAAATTACAAAAGTTAGATGTGCGTTTTCAGCCTTCTTACACAAATTGCACATTTTTTCCAACTTTGCACTTTTCATCCTTTTTCCACCTAAAACACAACAAAACACCTCAAGTGCACTTTATTCTCACATATAATGAATATAAGACACTTGTGCTAATATATAACAAGAATTTCCATCAAAAGGTATTAAATTAGACACTAAAACATGTTAATTTTCACTCTCATCATGTTTCTTCATCTCAACATGCTTCACAACTGTACTTTTCTCAAGTTGATGAGTTTATTTATGGGCGTTTATTCTAAGCTCCTTGGGAACAAACATCTTGTGAGTTGGTTTCACAAAGCTTACTTCTGTGTTCTTACTACATTCACTAGCATACTCCAGACCAACTTCTTCACACTCATCCCTTGAAGTAAGGATCTCATTTAACTTGGTCTTTCCACAATTAAAATGATGGATTGATCAGTTCAATCTATCTAATTCTATCTTGTCCTTCTCAATTTGCATGTCCTTACTCTTGATAACTTCCATCATGAATTATTGCTCAATAGTTACCTTTTTCAAGTGATCCTTGAGTAGATTCACAGTAGTGTTTCTTTCCTTTTGAGTAGAAAGAAGTTGTTCCTTAATCCGATTAAAAACATCCAGGTTGTATTCCTTCTGCTGATTTTCTAACTTGTCAATGAATGGCTTTTTGGCAAGATCAACTTCAGTTTTAAACAACTTATCCTCAGCAGCCTTCAGAGAGCTCTTCAATCTTGAGTTCTCAAGGTCCGATTCCTTCAAAATGTTCTTCAGTTCAGCAACATGTTCCTCCAGATTTTTTTTCATACGTACAGCTTGAGAACACTTTGAAGTCATTTGTTGAAACATAGACTCCATGTCTTCAATAGTGGGGAAAATTCCCCGTCAGATTCATCTTGTTCTCCTTTCCTGAAGCAACATTATCAGTTAAACAAGTAACATTCTTAGTCATAGCATGCAAAGCAAGATAATGTTCTTCTTCTGATTCGGAGTCACTCCAAGTTGCTTTCAAGGATCTGTTCTTTCGTAAAAAGTTAGGACATCCATACTGATAATGGCCAAATCCTTTACATTCAAAACATTGAACCTTTTTAAACTTCATCTCAACCAACTTTGAGCTTCTTTTATCACTACTTCTACTTGTTCCTGCCTTGTCCATAAACTTCTTCATCATCCTGCCATAGTTTTTTATTAGAAGCTCAAAATGTTCTTCAAATTCAGCATAACTCATATGCTGTTCCTTCTCATCATCATTATCAATATCACTGGATTGATGAGATTTTTCAGCAACAAGAACAATACCCATGTTTTCGATATCATAAATCATGTTCATCTCATAGGTTCGAATATCTCCAATGAGTTCATCAAGACTGAATTTAGCAATCTTATTGTAGGTCTCAAGAGCAGTAACCTTTTCAGTGAAACTTTTTGGAAGGGTTCTCATGAACTTTTGAATTTGTTTTCTTCCGATATTGTCTCTCCCAAGAGATAAAGTTGATTGATAATGGATGAAAATCTTGAGTAGTATAAGTCAACATTTTCATCATCTCTCATATGAAGCGCATCATAATCCACCATCAGATGTTGAATCTTAGATTTGCATACAGATTTTGTTCCTTCGAATTGAAGGTTAAGAATTCTCCAAGCCTCTTTAGCTTTCGTGCACTTGGATATGAGAGAATGACACTGAACATCTACCGCTGATAGAATAGCATATAGGGCCTTATTATTAGAGAATGCTCATTTTCTTTCGGCGTCCGTCCACCCTTCCAATTTGAGTTTTTTTATGCCATCTGCATTTGTGGTGAATGGATGCGTCCACCCTTCTTCAATTGCTTTCCACACTTCTCCCTTTTCTTGGGATTTAAGGAAGATAATCATCATGGATTTCCAATAAGGAAAGTTAGATCCATCCAGGAATGGTGGTCGAACAACGAATCCTGAATAGTCAGATGCCATAGTGACCCGTGGGACAAAGAATCCCAGATCTTGACCTGTTTATAATAAACTAGAACCTGCTCTGATGCCAAATATAAATCTAAAATCGATTAAATATATGTGCGTGTGTGCAGATGTTCTTTGAACAAGTGCTTGTGTGCAGATGTTCTTCAAACAGTAAGAATAACAACATAAATGTAAATATTCAGCGGAAGATTTAACAAGCACACAATTTAAAAAATATGGGATAGGCTTCGCCTCATCCCTCAGATCTCTTTCATTAGAAAAGTACAAGTATTTCAATTCAACACCTATGAACTCCATTCTATGCTAATTGACAATACCTTACAACTCCCAATTACTTATCTGGCCACCACGTGGTCTTGACAGCACTGTATGGACTCCTCCAAGGCTGTGACGAGATCTCCAGAACTCGTTGCTGGCACTCCCTCCCGGATTCCGTGATACAAGGCTGTGTTCTTAGAACATGAAGGAACACGAAATTAAACAAAAGAGAAACGAAATAACCAGAAGAGTTTCTGACAAGAACTCTCTAATAGCCTCACAAAAACTAACGTGGAGTGTCTAGTTACATCGGTCGTCCATTAGAGAATAAATAGCCTAGAGAGAACATTATCAAATCTAAAAAAGATCTTGATCAATTCTAATCCGTACAATCTTCAATCAATCTTCAATCAAATTGATTCCATATGATATTAGATCAAATCATCATAAATATGGAATACTTTGACTATTTGACTTTGTGCATGATCTCCATCCTCCGTGTTCCTTGATCCTCAAATTGAGTCATGAGCTTTTCTTTCTGGTCAAAGAATAAATCACGTTTATAAAATAATATCTTCAAATATATTTTTGACACAAGATATTCAAGAATATCATTGATCAAATCTTGGATGAATTCCATCTTGATATTCTTTTTCATAAATAATTAAATTAAACTTAACCAAATATAAGTTAATTAATTTAATGTCAACTTAATTAGAAATATATCAAATATATTTCCTAACAGTAACTTTAATACCATTTTATATTTTTATAATTAATTACTCTATACTATTTCTTTATTAAAGATATTATTACCGTGTTATTTTATTTTTAGAAAATATTACCACTTTTTTATTAATGTATTATGAAATTATTCATTAAATAATTTACAAAATCATTAAAGTATTACACTTCAGTAATAAAAGTCATAAGTACTCGTGGTCTCTCGAATTATACAAGTCTATACAATTTGGGTAAGGATAATTTCTCACTTTATGTCTTTAAGATTTAAGATACTTCTAATTAATGGTGCAACTGTTGGTAGGGATAGAAAGAAATAGTACTCCTTAATAAATGGAATTATTAAATGCATGGTACAGGGTTAGGTTGTGTATCATGATGATTCATTTACTTATTAACTATTAGTCATTTTTTTCTTTAAAAATATAATACTAATATGTATATATTTATTTATTAATTATTTACCACCATTACGTGCCAGTCTTGAAAATTTGACCAGTTTAAATAAATGGCTCTGTTTAAATGGGTAGTGATAGGGAATATATAATTTGATAATATTCTTTATAAAGTTATTTTTCGTGTATAGATTATAATCGAATTCATTTATACTCTTTAGTTATCAATTTAATGGAAAGACTATTTTAATCAATCATTTGAGTTATTTATTGGAAGCAATAGAAGGAAAAAACATTCGATGTTATGATTTATTTATGGACAAAAATGGTATTAATTAATTCATATAAAATTTAATTTATTTAATTAATTATTAATTCTAAACATTTTCCATCTAATTAGTAGATGGGTGAGGCAAAAGTGTTTTCAATTGGCTCAAATAAATTGTTCATTTAAAAAAAGTTAGTCTCTTGTAAGACGGGTTATTGGTGAGACGGGTCAACCCGTCACTAAAGTATGCTTATTTGAGGTTAAAGTGCGCTTATTTATTTGTGGTTAAAGTATGTCGATAATAAATCAAATTATAACACACTAACATCATACTTTAATACATAATCCAACATATTTTAAAAAACATACATTAACAACAATTAAACATACTTTATTTAAATAATCGACATACTTTAACACGTCTCACAAATCGTCTCATGAAAGTAGCGTCTCACAAGAGACTTTGTCTTAAAAAAAAATAGTTTATTTTAATTATTACTCCCTCTGTCCCATAAACAAGTTTACACTTTTTTGAAAAAGCTCTCACAAAAGCTACAGTAATCGGGAACTTGTTTATGGGATGGAGGTAGTAATTTTTATATTTAATTATAAATACTACTCTCTCTTCCCCCAGAAAATATTTCGAGTATTTTTGTGCGAAAATATTTCGAATATTTTTATACGTACGTGAAGTCTAAGAATTTTTTTTAATGTATGTACTCCCTTCTTCCCACAAAACCCTTCACACTTTTCTCATTTATTTGTCCCACAAAATCCTTCACACCCCAAAAAATAAAACATTACTTTATCCAACAATCTCAAAAGTTAATTTAATTTCAAATTTGTCACTCATTTTTCAGACACATATAATTATTTTATAATTTTTTATTACCTAAAAATACTACAATATCCTCTAAAGTCAACAAAATTGATCAAAAAATATAACTTTTCTTAAATAACGTGAAATAGTAAACGTGAAGCGTTTTATGGGATGGAGAGTATAAAATAGGAACACTTTAGATAATTTAATAACAATGTGTGTGAAAGCAGATCCAATTATAATATTGCTCATTGAAACAAATAAAAATGGTAAAATTTAAACCATAAATATAGATGAAAACCCACCAATATAATCTTTTCATGGAAAAGATTACTAGTATAAATGTCGGTGTGTATAAGATGTATAGAATATAATATTTTTTTCTAAAGAGTATACGATTTTAATTAATAAGTATATAATCTTTTCATTGAAAAAATTAGTTGAAATATGAATAGTATAAATGTTTGATTAATTTTTTTTTTAAAAAAAATTAAGGATATAAATTTTTATATTAAATGATATAACATTTAATATTAGAAGGTACAAATTAAAAAAATAGGGGTATAGTGTTCTCATATATATGCAAGTTTTAACCTTTTTTTTTATTCGCCAAAACTAGCATGAAACTGATTTTACGGTAGAATTTGGATTACTGTTCTAAGATCATTATTTTTCTGACAAAAAGAAAACAATACATAATACTCCTTTAGTGAACTCTTTCAAATAAAGTACTCTTATGTATTATAAGAAATAACTCCGAATATGTTAAAGAGTAATACTTAGTATTTGATAGTATAGCATACACCCTATTGTAACTAACAGCTCCCATTTCTATTACACTTTATATTTGCAGTATAATTTGTTTCCTATGCAATACATTAAGTAATGTGAGCTAAATGTTTAAGATAAACAGATTACACAAATACAAATAGATGCATAAAATATGAATGTTAGATACATTCAACTTTTTATTATTGTTTGAAAAAAAAATTCAGAGTAAATTATAATAATACACAACTAGAACTATAGTTGTTAGGTTAATAAAAAATTGGAGTTGGGATTGAAAATCAATCCATAAACAAGTCATGAGCTAATAGAGTTGCTTTAAATTTTGATTTATAGTAAATTAATCTCTTCATCCATCATTTGAAACGGTTGTCATAGAAGAGACAAGCAGCAAGTCAATATTGCATACTCAGCCACACAAAGGTCTAAAAGTGGCTTCTTTACTATGGTAATGACCCACCCATCAGAGGACAACTAGAAGACTTTGCTCAATTTAATCCACCTACCCAAAAGAAACTCCATAATTCCATTTTCTTGCTTTTATCTTTTCGTTTACCTCATCAAAGCCTCCCCTTTTTGTGTCTTTTTCTGCCTTTTTAATCAAGATCATCTTGCTTGAACCTTGGAGAGAGAGAGGGGGAGGGAGAAACCAAGATAGTTTTTTTGGAGGGAGAGAAACAGTTAGGAGGGGGGAGAGAGAGAGAGTGGTGTGGTTGGCAGATGTGACATAGTTTAAGAGAGAGAAAACAAGAAAATTCCTTGGATTCACATTAGATCTGATGCCCCCTCAGAGAGTTGTTTGCTCTCTGTGCATGTGTTGTTTGGTTGGACAGAGAAAAATGTGATCTTGGGGTTTGAATTTGAAGTTGGAGCTGTTTTCTTAGCAACATCTTAAGCTGGAATTTTGATTTTGGAGGGTTTATTGGGATCTTGATGGGAATCTGTTTGAGCAACCAGATAAAGGCTGAGAGCCCTTCTCACACTGGAACAGGTATCATAGTAGTTTAATTTTTTGTAATTATTTGTTTATATATTCACAAAATTCAGAAATGAAGCATGAGATTGCTAGATTTTCTTGAAAGGAATGTGAAATCCTGTTTGATTGGCTCTTAGTTTACACTTTCCATTAATGTGTTCCTATTGTTCATTACATCATCTGTTGGTATGATTTGAATCCAAAATTACAACACTCTGTGTTTCTCTGTTACCATAGATATTCAATATTTCCCAAGTGTTTGTGAAATCCCTACCTAGAAGCCCTTTTCACAAGTTGATTCAGCAGTGGATATTAATGATTATCTTGGATTTTGTAGTGTAATTCTCTCTCTCATGTTCTTAAGTTGATGTTCATAGGTGGGACTTCGTCTAAAATGGTGAGCGGAGATGGGATAGAGTTGAGCAACTCGAGCAGCAAGAGATCCTCTGCATCCGTACCTCCAACTCCTCGAAGTGAAGGTGAAATATTGCAGTCCTCCAACTTGAAAAGCTATGCTTTCAGCGACCTTAAGGCGGTCACGAGGAACTTTCGCCCCGACAGTGTCTTGGGGGAGGGAGGTTTCGGGTCGGTTTTTAAAGGATATATTGACGAACATTCATTAGCACCATCAAGGCCTGGTCCCTCTAGTGTTGTGGTAGCTGTTAAGAGGCTAAACCAAGAGGGGTGGCAAGGCCACAAGGAATGGTTGGTATGTCAAGATATGTTTCATTTGTGCATACTTGATTGATTTTCTTGGAGCTTCATATAATAATTGTTAGTTTTTTAATTGTTAATAGTTTCTTGTATCGACAGGCTGAAATCAACTATCTAGGACAGTTGCATCATCCTAATCTTGTGAAATTAATTGGCTATTGCTTGGAGGATGATCACAGACTTCTTATGTACGAGTTCATGTCAAAGGGTAGCATGGAGAATCACCTATTCAGAAGTGAGTATAGTCTCTGTATACTTAGGCTGCTCTTTTTGCTCGTCTAATCATCTGTGGTTCTTCTGTGAAATAGGAGGTTCGTACTTCCAACCGCTTTCCTGGAGCCTAAGAATGAAAATTGCTCTTGGTGCTGCAAGGGGCCTTGCGTTCCTTCATAATGCTGAAACTCAAGTGATTTACAGGGACTTCAAGACTTCTAATATCCTGCTCGATTCGGTGAGCACTTTCTGAAAATTTACTGTTGGGAATCATCCCTTCTTATCCATAATGCATTTACAGTTAGGTGTGCATTTTGTTTGCAGAACTTCAATGCCAAACTTTCTGATTTTGGATTGGCGAGGGATGGCCCGACTGGTGATAAAAGTCATGTCTCCACTCGCATCATGGGAACGTATGGATATGCTGCACCGGAGTATCTATCCACAGGTATAAATTAAACCATATATATCCTTAAACTCATTAAGCAGCATGGCTGTAATTTTGATAAACTTTATTTCATTCAATCTGGTAAGCCACACATAACAAGTGCATTATCTTGCCAGCAACATGAACTTGTAGTGTTGTTCCTCCGGAAAAAAAAAAAAAAGTGTTTTACGGATATATTTCCATCATCATTTGAACACTTGGATGATTTTAACAATAAATTTCATACCTTATCTCCTAGAACTCTTGCATTCATGCTATACTTTCTATTCTCAGTTGGCTTCTGAGTTCTGACTTTAAATGAATTTACACAATTTTTATGAGTTAATATCAGTTTTAACTTTTGCAGAATCTAATTTTAAACTAGTAACGTTTTACTTTTTCATTTTTGGTCATTTTCATGCCAATTTTTGTCATTTAACTTCTTATCCGTTCAATTTTGGTCGTTAAGTTGTTAATTTTAGTCCTTTTTCGCAGGAAATTCGAAGATCCCAACTTTTTTTATGTTTTCTATTTCAGTCCTCTTAACATTTGTTGAAGCCAATTTTAGTTCATTTAACTTTCTGAAAAAGAACTAAAGTCGACATGAATTGTTTAATTTTGAAGAATAAAAAAAGTTACTGAACTAAAAATTGACTTAAAAGGGATAGAATTAGAAAAGTAAATTTACAGTAATAAACTTGGATTGGACAAAAAGTTCAGGACTAAATTGATGTCAACTCTTATTTCAAGTATGGTTATAGTTATTCTTCTAACTAACCAAACTTTGTTTGCATTGTTCAGGCCATTTAACGGCCAAGAGCGACGTGTACAGCTTTGGCGTGGTTCTCCTGGAGATTTTAACCGGTAAGAAAGCAATAGACAAGAACCGGCCAACAGGGGAACACAATCTGGTGGAGTGGGCGAAACCTTACCTTACCAACAAGCGTAGGATTATCCGTGTTATGGATCCTCGCATCGAGGGGCAGTATCAAGGTGATCGAGCCGTAAAAGCAGCCAACCTTGCACTTCAGTGCATATGCATGGATCCCAGGTCAAGGCCTAATATGGATGAGGTGGTAACTGCTTTAGAGAAACTCCAGGATTCTAAGGGTGCTTCTAAAACTGACAAGAAGGATCATCGTGTCAATCGTACCAGTCGCCAATCCAACGGTGAAGCTAAGACCGCTGCTAACGAAACACGAGCAGCTCCCGCTTATCCAAGACCTGCTCTGTATGCCTAAACCTCTTTTGCCCTGCTCTCACTATATTTTCATGCTTGTACAGTTTTTTTTAATTAAAGATCTACTTTTCAGGTGATGGATTTCTTGTACCAAGTTCTTTTTTGTTCTGTTTTAGACTATTTGGGAATTGTAATTTTTTTTTGTGAAAATGGCAAAAAGTAGCACTATTGCTTAAGTGTAATTTTAAGTGGCCACATATGTTATACACAATTTTTTCTAGCCACTTTTAAAGGAATGAACCAAAATGCCCTTGAGGGGGGGCCACTTTACATATGTGTGGAGAATGATATTCCACATTTTTTGACCAAAAATACCAAACGTACATTAAAGGAATCAGATCCCTCTTTATTTCTGAATAAAGTGTGGAAGTACAGTCTATTGAATGCATTAATCTGTTACATTTATATGCCTCATGAATATATTTTTTATTAAAATAAAAAAAGATGCATTTCACTAATATTTTATTTGTATAATTTTTTAAAATTTTTTTAGGAAATATTTTTTTTGATTTTTTTTAATTTTTTTGAAAAAAAGTGTGGGCCGAATAGAACAAATAGTGTAGGCTGAATAGAACAAATTGTAGGCCGAATAGAAGAAATTTTTTAAAAAAAATTTTTTAATTTTTTTTTGAAAAAAAAGTGTAGGCCGAATAGAACAAATAGTGTAGGCCGAATAGAACAAATTGTAGGTGAATAGAACAAATTGTAGGCCGAATAGAAGTTTTTTTTTTAATTTTTAAAAAAATTTTTTTGAAAAAAAAAATGTAGGCCGAATAGAACAAATAGTGTAGGCCGAATAGAACAAATTGTAGGGCGAATAGAACAAATTGTAGGCCGAATAGAACAAATTTTTTTAATTTTTTTTTAATTTTTTTTTGAAAAAAAGTGTAGGCCGAATAGAACAAATAGTGTAGGCCGAATAGAACAAATTGTAGGCCGAATAGAACAAATTGTAGGCCGAATAGAAGAATTTTTTTTTAAAATTTTTAATTTTTTTTTTGAAAAAAAAGTGTGGGCCGAATAGAACAAATAGTGTAGGCCGAATAGAACAAATTGTAGGCCGAATAGAAGAATTTTTTTTAATTTTTTTAATTATTTTAAAAAAAAAGTGTAGGCCGAATAGAACAAATAGTGTAAGCCGAATAGAACAAATTGTAGGCCGAATAGACCGAATAGAAGAAATAATATTTTTGAAATTTTTTAATTTTTTCTGGAAAAAAATATTTCCTATAATTTTAAATGTGGTCCCAACCACCCTATTTAATGCAGTCAACACTGACATAATCAAGCCTCCATTATTATTGTCTTTTATCTGACAGTTATGGGGTAATTTGGGGAGTTCTCTAAATAGTGGCTACTAAAAATTACTTTTAAGAGAGGTGACTATTTAAAATTGTACTTAGTCAACCGTGGCTACTAAAAATTTTGTCTTTTTTTTTTCTGAAAAGTCCCCATTTTGATGTGTACTTTCAACTAGTTTTATCTCAAAAACTATAATTGCCTTTGCGTTGTCATTTTGGATTTACGTTTTTGCTCTAAAATCTGAACTTGTTAAATTCTGAAAAATATAATACTTTAAATATTCCCTTTGTCCGGTTAAAGAGGGGTCTTTTGATTACACATGAATTAAAGTGTAATCTCTCCATCTACTATTAATGTATAATGAGGGATCCACTATCTAATAATACTTCTATTAACCTTAAATGTATTTACAAATTATTCATTTGCTCCTCCTCATATTAATAAGGTAGGGGTAAAAAAAGTAAAACTTACACATTTCCTATTCACTACACATTAAATAACAATATTTCTTAATTTTCGTACCCTAAAGCAAATGATACCATTGAAAGTGGGCGGATGGAGTATTATTTATTCTATTTTAAGAATACTTGCACACCCTAAAAATATAAACATTATATAATATCAATAATATTATAATACTACAATATTACAAAAAAATTCACATTCTTTTTACATATAATATAGTGAAAGTCAACTAAATCATACTTTATTCTATTCAATTATCCAAAATACCCCTACTTTTTCTTACATTGTTATAATAAAAAATTACTTCTTCCGTCCCATAAACAAATTCACACTTTCTATTTTTGTCCGTCCCATAAACAAGTTCATATCCCCAAATAAGAAAATACACACAAATCAATAACCGCACAATACGCTTTAATTTCAAAATTGTAACCCCCTTTACAACTTACAAAACTTACTTTATAATTTATTTATTTATTACCTAAAAATACCAAACTACCCCAAAAAATAATTTTTTCTTAAACTCCGTATTTACAGTAACTGCAAACTTCTTTATGGGACGAAGGGAGTACTTTTCTTAAACTCTATGCCACCAAATATGTGCATGTATTTCTGGAATAGAGAGAATATTATTTGATGTGTAATAGATATATAATTGTATCAAAGAGTGTGTGAGCTTCATATTTTAATTGTATATTAGTATATGCACGTGGCTTTTAAAAAAAAAAGACCTAGGATGGACGCTTAATTAAAACTATTGATTATTTAAAGCGACGTATGGAGTAATATATTTATTTTATTAATTAAATTCGAATGCACGAATTTTAAATTAGTGCATTACTCTAGAATAAGTTTATTATTGTGGGAGTTGGAAATAGTCTACAAAGTCTTGATTGGCACATGAAACTATTCCTTTTTCTTTATTCTAATTTTAAATTTAATTATATAAAAAAAAAGGTATGAGAGAGTTGAAGTCAGCTAAAAATTGACCGTGGGTATCCTTCAACGGAAATTATTATTAGTCAACAACCATACACATATTCTAATACTATTCCTTTAGCAAATCTGACATGAAGTATCTCACCATATGACCTAACATTTAAACAGCAATACTCTATAAATAAATATTTAATAATAAAAAATTAAAATTCTTTTCAAATTGCAATATTGTAGGAGTTATAGATTTGGAGGTGAAACATCACATCGAAGTTTGAACTTTGAGTGGCGGAATTAGTCTAAGATCAAAAATCATTTCAGATCCATAAGTATGGTTTAGTTGAAGAATATTTTACATTCCAAATTGCAATGATGATATATCCAATAGATCATGATTCATGAGGTATTATTTTCAACAAACTTTTTTTTTAATTTTATTTTAATAAAAGTTAAGTATGAGTTTGTTTTAGTTTCATTTTTTAAGGTAAACTTTGTGTCTCTAGATATTTTATATAGTCAATACTTTAATAATTGAAATTTTAAATATCCGTGTAAATACAAACCACAAAATTTATTCTAGTACTTGACATTAATTTGGAAAGTGAAATCAGATAAAATTAACATTATAAACCATAAAATATTATACTAGTACTTGACATTAATTTGAAAAGTGAAATTAGATGAAGTTAACATTAATTAACTGTAAATAGAACTTCTTGTGAGACTGATAGAAGAATTATTAAAATATACTCGCTCGATTTCATTTTAATCTGTACAAATATATTTTCAATTTGCTGTCTAATTTCAATTTTTACAATTCCAATGTTGATAGATAATAACTATACAAATTAATTATTTCTCTCATTTCGCACATTAATATATTTTATTCTTAATCTTTGTGAAAAAAACAAAGTAAACTTTAAAACGGAACAAAGGGAATACTCTTATTATATAGATAAAATATATCTATTAATAGTTAAATTATATTTATAGTGAATCATATTATAACATTAGAATCATATTTTAACATGTATTAATGTCTATCTCACGCAAACAACGTTTCAAAAGAGGCGCCCTTGTCTTAATTGTAATAAGTGATTCGAAATTATTAAGGTATATATATATATATATATATATATATATATATATATATATATATATATTTTAAAAGTACCAATTATACCTTTATTATTAATCTTTTAATAGGATAAATATTATTCAAAAATGGAGTACCAAGTATTACTTGGTTAGAAATATTTTTCTCAAGTATAAAACTTTGAGAAATACATTTGTTATTAACACAAACATAAGCTTTAGGAAGCTTATAATCAATTTGGAGTTTATCACCTCCAGCATGCCATAAAGTATAACTGGTTTTATGCAAATATCGAGTGGGTATTAACCCTTCCCGTATAACATTTAAATCTGCACCACTGTCAACAAGGGCAGTAAATGTTTTCGTATAATGATTATCAATCAATAACGATATTTTAATATACCATTTTTGGAATATAACCATCTCAATGGTAGAGAGAAATGTTTCATTAAACATGCTAGGTTTATTAACCTCAATATTCTCTTGAGAAATACTCTTTCCTTTAGAGATTTCTTCCAATCTAGAAATTCTAGATTCTTGAATAAGATTCTTATTAGTTAATAATTTTATCTCTTCTCTGAGATTATTAATCTCTTTATGAAGATCTTGTAGAGATACGTCTCTATGTGTCTGGTATCTGCTTTTTAATTGATTCATGACTTCTGTCATGTTATAAGACTGATTCTTATTAAGAATCTCATGAGTCAAGTCTTCTTCTTTATTAGAAGAGGAAGCACTATCATTAGTACTAATCTCATCAATAATCTGAGTCCTTAATCTAGTATCTTTAATCACTTTTAATAATTTAAAAATATTATTAGAGGTTAAAACATTAATATACATATCTAAGAATTGAGATATAATCTTATAAAACTCAGATTGCTCATTATCAATATTATTAATCTCTTTAGGACAAACTAAACCTTTTTTACAAGGTTTACAAACTTCTGATTCAGAGTCAGAAATATCCTCATTAATCAAATTATTGATTATCTCTTCTTCTGATTCAGAAGTGCTCGAAGACTCTGATTCTGATCTCTCAAACTCAGATTTTTCTTCAAGAGTTTGTATGATAATATTCTTAATATCATCAGGAATTTCAAGATTACTAATTCTTTTCTTTGTCCAACAGAATTTTTTGGTATGACCATATCTGCCACAAATTTTACAATATCTCTCATTATTCTTCTTGTACCTGTTAGGCTTTTTTTGAATTCTCTCTTCCTTTCTTTTATTCTTCTTCTCAATCTGTCTAGGAGAATATCTCCTATGTTTAGGTTTATAAACCTTTGTTTTGGTTTTACTAGATGAAGGATTATCCAGACCAAATTGTTGGCAGAATTCTCCCAACTGTTTTCTCTCATCGAGATTTTGTCTTTTGATCTGTTGATTTAACTTTATTTCATTGCATAAAGCTAATCCTTCTTGAATGCATGTGTCTATTAATAGACCATAAGTATAACTTTCATAAGGAATCGTAATATGATTACGTTTAAGAGTTTTTCCTACTCTTTCAGCAAATAAGCTAGGTAAACCATCAATAAATTTTGATTTCCAATGAATGTTATTACATTCTGGCAATTCCATCACTCTACTCAGAAAAGTATCTTTGTACCATCTGAAATCAGAGAGTGTTTTACTACTAAGTGTTTGTGATAATGTTCTAATAGTATCACTATTATCGCTGAACCTTCATGTGAATTGTTAAATTATATTAACTGCAAGTGTATAAACTGCATTTTCAACTTTGGTATTACCTTATTCTTTTGTCATGTTGAGAATATTATCTCTATCTTGGGGATTTAAATAATTATCCCAC
The DNA here is from genome assembly GCA_023678885.1 of Pogostemon cablin. Lineage (NCBI taxonomy): Eukaryota > Viridiplantae > Streptophyta > Magnoliopsida > Lamiales > Lamiaceae > Pogostemon > Pogostemon cablin. The sequence goes on along the minus strand of CM042985.1, from coordinate 27,439,599 downwards.
CAACCTTTAAGTTGTCCGGTAAATCCAGCAACTATCATAAAAGCAATAACTTTATCAGAATTATTGCTATTTTTGCAAATAGTCGAGTACATTAGCATTCTATGTACCGTATTATAAATCTGTTTATTGGAATATTCATAGATTTTATTACCAGAGTAACTGATATCAAGTGTATCAGTATATTCTTCATGTAATACATCCATGGGTGTTGGTCTATTATAATAAAATTTATTCTGAATAGGCTTATCAGCCCACTTAGTATTGATTTTATTAATCTGATTTTGAAAAACTTGTTTATGATCAGTATTTTATATCAAATCATCAAATAACTCTTTATCAAGAGTCTTTATACTCAATTTATCAAATTTTTCTTGAAGAAAATTTTCTAAATCATATAAAGGTTGAATTTTAAAATTGGATATAATCGGAGGAGGTTGAAAACTTAGTAAAGCTTCTTTTTTCTTTCAAATCAGTTTTAACTGAGGGAAGTTGAAAACTAGGTGAAGCTTCTTTTTCTTTTTCTTTTAAAGAAATCTCCCTAGGTTTATTAATAACTGATATAATCATATACAGTTTATTATGAATAGACTGGATTTGCTCTCCTATTATATTAAGAAAAAAATTCGTATAATTTTGATTTTCAAACATAGTATTAATATGTTTACAAGTAACCTGAATAGTATCATCTTCTATAAGTTTAGCAAAAGCTAAAAAATTATGAACTATTCCATTTTTTTCCATATGAAAAGAATTTTTTGGAAGATATATCCCTGTAACCACTTTACCATTTTGTAAATTATAATTCCTTTTTACAATAGAGATATAACTCTTGACATAAGTATCCAAAACCCATACCACAAAAGGTATTAAAATATTCTTTTCTTCACAAGTTTTATAAAACTCATTTTGAAAACTTATAATTTCATTTTGAGTAAAATTCTCAAAAAACTATTTTCTAAAAGGTTCATAACCTTGACTTTTAAATTCTTCAGAAATAATTTTTCTAGCTTTAGAGCCAGGACTGAAATCTATTTTTTCGCAAAAATCCATAAAATTAAATTGAAAAATCCATTTCCGACATTGTCGGTTATGACTCGTTAATATTACGAGTATTTGATTCTCTGACAATATTATTCCTGTCAATATATAATTTTCTTGTAACAGGAATATTACCTGTAATAGAAGTAAATTCTTCTGAATTAGTATCTTCTCTTATTTGAGAAGTTGAAGCTCTAGGTGTTTCCACCCTGTAATCTATTGGAAAAATATAATTTCTCATAAAATTACATTTTTGAAAAGACTTATTAGTCTCAAATTGTATATTAACTGATCCTTCAGTATTCTGAACAATATTCATAATATTATTATGATTCTGTACCTGTGATTGAACAAGAACAACTTATTCTATAATCCAATTATCTGGAAAGTCAATCTCTTCCCATTTAATAGGTCTTCTTGTGGTTATATTAGACCGATTAAAATTAGTCTCAATTATTATTGTTTCATTTTTCATTTTATCAATTCTTTTACATCGAGGATTCAATGTAAATAATGGCTTATAATATATTCTGTAACAGATACATATCAGGTCTGTTCCCGGAATATAATTATAACCATGTGTTTTAATATTTAATGTTAAAGTATATATTATTATTATTATTATTATTATTATTATTACTATTACATGATAATATCGTATAATTAATTTTTCTGAGAGCCCAACTATTTATATCCTCGAGAATACTAAATATACCCTATAAATATTTAAGTTAAAATACTTTTATTTACTTAAATGTCCTTATAACTTAACTTAAATGCCCCTATAAAATATATTGTATTAATATTCTGGCGAGAAAGCTGTAGCTAACTAGGGCGGTATTCATTGTTATATTTAGGGGTGGCATAACGTACCGTATCGAAAAAATCGACTCATACTGTATACCGTACTGAAATTATCAGTACTGAAATTATCGTTATTGAAAATACCGACTCATACTATATACCGTACTATTTAATGTCGATATCGTGCCAAAAGTTTCGAACAAATCAATAACGTTTCACACCGAAATACTGAAACACCTTCTTTTGTCGAAATTTACCAATTCATACCAAAATTTTAACATACCGATTTAATATTGAAAGTTTGAAATACCGATTCATACCAAAATTATTATATAATATTTGAAATAATTTAATCAAATGATCTATATTAAATATAAAAATAATTTATTATTTTGATATTTGAGTACGGTATATACGGAAATACTGAAAAATCGAAATATTTTCGGTATTTCAGAATATAGCGAAATATCAATTTTTCTAAAATTATATGCCGATGTCGTACCGAAAATTTCGATACGGTACCATATCGTATCGAGATTTTTGGTATTTTTCGATACGATACCTTCTATAAACCGAAATTTCGGTAATTTTATTGATCCCACATTGCAATGACGATATTGTGTAAAAAGGTGGAACCGCCCACCCCACATGCTTCCGCACGCCGTCCCGACAACAAATTGCAATGATGATATATTCAATAGATCATGATGCCCTCTCAAAAAAAATAAAAAAATCATGAGGTACTGTTTACAACTAACTTTTTTTTTTTTTAATATACAAGGTAAGTATGAGTTGATTTTGTTTACATTTATAATTAGGTACACTTTGTGTCTCTATTTCAATTAGATATTTTATATATTAAATATTTTAATAATTACAATTAAAATTTTATATATCGGTGTAAATATAAACCATAAAAGCCTAAAAAATTATGTTACTTGACATTAATTTGGAAAGTGAAATCAGATACTTGTTATTAATTTGGAAAGTGAAATCAAATGAAATTAATATTAGGATTATTTTCTAGTGAGATGGTTGATTTATTATTAAATTATTATCCTTATTATATAATTAAAAAGTTTTTGGAATAGATAAAAAAAAAACTATTTATACGAATTCATAATTTCATACAACTAATCATGCGCAAAAGTCTCTCACATTTCACAAGCGACACACACATATTTCAGTTAGTCTCTCAAATTTTACCGAGGGAAGAAATCACAAGGCTGCAGTTAATCTAAGAAAGAAAAATCACATGGATCAAAATGAGCAGTAAATCTCACCGTAGAAATCACACACAAAACCTAACTCATCAGTCTTTATTATTTTCATTCCCAAAGCTCTCATTCAATTCATTACATATCACATAAATATTATTCATATAATATTATAGGAGATTTTTAATTAATTGCCGTCTTAGCTCAGCCGGTAGAGCGCGTGGCTTTTAACCACGTGGTCGTGGGTTCGATTCCCACAGACGGCGGTTTTTAATTTTCTTTTCGTGCTTTATGTTCATGTTTTTTTTTTTTTTTTTTAAAAAAGTGATGTTTTGGTAATATCATACTCAAATTTTAATGGCAAATCATCCACACCCAGTTTCAATTTATTTATAAATAAAAATATATAAAATTTTGTTAGTGAATTTTTTGTTAGTTTTTTAATAAAAAATTGAATGTAAAAAAAATATATAATTATTAAAAAGGATTAATTACTACTAGGTACACACTTTATACCCCTAATTACTACTAGGTACATTTATTTAAAATAATTATTATTTAATACAAAATATTAAAGTAAAATACCAAATATACCCCTAAACCCATATATCTTTAAACCACAAACCCCAACCCCCACCCACCACCGGACCTCCGCCGCCGCCGCAGCCGGAGCTCCGGCGGCCGATCGCCGGAAAAAACTGTTTGTCCGAAAAAAAAAAAAACTGATCTCCGGAAAAGCTGACCACTGCCGGAAATCTGACCTCGCCGGAGCTCCGGCGACTGGTCGCCGGAAAAAAGGTCGCCGAAAAAGCTGCATGACCTCCGCAGCCGCCGCCGGACCACCACACTTTTTTGCTGCACACACTTTTTTTTTTACTGCACACACTTTTTTTGCTGCACATACTTTGCTGCACATGAACTTTTGCTGCACACACTTTGTTGCACATTGTAGGGGTAATATTGAAATATCACTATATATTTTTGTAGTTAGTAGTAATACTTTTATATATTTGTATCTCATAGTAATTTAGTGTTTTTGTGTGTACCTAGTAGTAATCCTCCTTATTAAAAAATATATACACTATTGAATAAATATTTATTCGCATATGGATGCATGTTTGTACCTGGATACATGGATATAACTCAAATTTAATTCATGGCTTTAAAAAATATACTCCCTTTGTCCCATTGAAACGTATGCGCTTCCTTTGTAAGCACGTGCGCGTACGTTTCAATGGGATGGAAGGAGTATTATTTTATCAATTTTATTGATTTTTATTGTTGGTAATTTGACACCCTCGCGGATAATAAATAAATTGTAATAAGTATGTATTATGTGTTTTAAGTGAGGATGATAAATTTAATATTAAAATATATTTTGTGGTTATTGTATTAATATTATAGGTTGATAATTGATATTCATTTGAGGTAATCTCTAGTGAGTCGGGTTTATATTGTACACTTTGTAGTTTTTATTTAATTTTAATCCCTAACAATATATAGGATATACAAGATTGAAAGGAGGATCACATGGTTTAGAGTAAGCAAAGATTCGAATTCTAAACTGGATTTATAAGAATATTTGTGATTTATTTTGGGATGGTAAAAGATATTTATTCATAGAACAAACATAAGAGGGACATGCAAATAGTTTTTCGGGAGGAGTAATTTTAGTTAAAATTGACATGAAAAAATTAAAAAATTTAACACATTCTCAGTTTCATTAATTATTTAACACGGTCAAGATCAATAGTCAGCTCCTAACATGTAAAAAAGTGTCTGTGAAAAGTGTGATATATATATATATATATATATATATATATATATATATATATATATATATATATATATAATTGTTGTGAAATTGGCAGAAAACTCACACAAGAAAGACTACACACGAGCTCATATTATTGAATAGAAGAAAAGAAAAACGAGACGAGACACTATTTACGTGGTTCGGAGATAAAACTCCTACATCCACGGGAGAGAGATCTTATTGCTACATTGATAGGTGAGGTGATTACATTTTCAATAAGCTGTGGACAACAACTTAAATATACTTGATGCACAACTACCCAAAGTTACTGGACCAATCAGAGTAGGCAACTTCGTAGCTTGTGATCAGCCTTCAAACGGTTACCAATCTGATCAAACCGACTTCCACTAGAATGCTGATGTGTCAAGCTTTCCAGCCATATGCTCAACCGCCTCTAACTCATCCGTTTAGCCATCCAAAATATCAGCTGAAACTGCCTTACTCACCCAGTCACTGGTCCGATCAAAACGTGTTTGGTTCGACCAGTTTCAGGAAGTCGAACCCAAGTCGAATCTAAGTTAATCTGCTGTGGTTCGACCACGTCGCCTTTGTTCCACCTGTTCCAGCATGTCGAACCAACCTCGAACCCATCTCAATCTTCTACTGTTCGACCACGACGTATGTGGTTCGACCTGTTCCACATGTCGAACCCTTTGGACCTAGGTCGAACCCTACCATGCATGCATCTATTGTCATCAATCTCCACCTTAGATGTATGCATGAACAACTTCATCTCTTCTCCATTATACTACTCCACCTTGAGTAGCAATCACGCTACTCCACCTTGATGTACAACCGAGCTACAACAAGTTCAAACTAATTTCCTAATGAATGTGTCATTACTTTGAAGTCAATTCAAACCCTCTAGGATTTCCGATGCTTTCTCCCACTTGCCCATTATTACCACGTCACTCTTTACCGAGAAGACGCCACCGAGACCAAGTAGCCACATCTCCTAGCTACCCCGTTGAATCACTACTTCCCCCGAACACCATTTGCTACCGAAAATCCCTTTCACAAACCTTGTTGAGCTGACTTGTCCATGAGATATACCAAGCTGCTGATTAAGCATGATTTCATCTCACATCCATGGAAACCATGTACTAACTCCACCTTCAGGGGAGTCCCATGCATTAGATGCATACCTTTAAACAATAATGGCATACTACCTTTCACTGATTCTGACTCTTCGAACCTATAGTGAACCTGTAGTGAAACCTCAAGTCACTTCTGCTTTGCCATCTCCATTGAGATTCACTGCTGATCGCCGGTTCCTTCAATCCATCGAGAAACCAGCCTTTGCAACACTGTTTCTTTCCTCGCCAGATGATACTACAAACCACCAATGGATTGCGTCAGACGATCGCTGATGTCAGCGCCACCCAATTCTATCGAAACCAACCATCGCCCAAATTCACAAACCCATTGCCACCGGTGAGTGAAGTTGCTACACCACGAGTTCATCCTTGTTGGATTGTATACTAAAAGTCTAGCTTTAGTATGAACAATGTCATAACAATATTTGAAATGAGTATCATTGATCAAATGATTGCATCTTATAATTTATTTTATATGCATGATGCAATAGTCCATTTACTTTATACTGTAGATAATATGTTGTGCGACAACACACGGAAGATCATATTATCGGTTTCCTTATAAAGTATAAACAGATGCTCACAACTGAGATAGATGGGGACTCTCTATCGGTATGGTTGTAGTGTGGTTTGGTATTAGCTTGTCTTGGCTATAGAATCACATTAGTGCACTTGTGTGTATTGAGCAGGACCGCCTGAGATCGTTCTTCTTATACTGACTATATAGTAGAACTTGATCTCTGTTATTATGGAAGTTCGTGCTCTTAATCCCTATACAATAACCTTGACACGTAGGGCAGTATGTATTTCTTTGATTCATTAATGGGTGAGATTTATAAGTATTAAATCAACAAACTCGGTGAGTTGGGAAGTAGTGCTGTATCTATGGTGTGCTGTTGATTGTAGAAGGAATCCATGTCCGTCATAGGTTGATGATGTCCCCTTGAGGAGCTCATAAGGTTTATCATGTAAATCTTGCAAGTGGATTAATTTCCGGCATGATAATAAGGTTGAGTGGTACTACTCTCAGATGAGATATTAATTAATTTGAGTTGTCAGTAACTTAATTAATTAATGGACATTGAATATCTTAAACATGGGGAGACTATCGGGCTTATAATAAGAAGGAGCCCAGAACATAATTTTGGGATTGGACGGGTAGTGCAGTAATAATATTTTAGTGGACTATATTATTATTATTGGATTTAATTAAAAGCTTTGGGCTAAGCTTGGTTAATTAAATTCAATTGAGGCCCAGCCCAATTTCTCCTCCTGGTCCCTGCTGTAGCCCAATATATAAGTGAACTCAACTTCCTGGAACCCTCAAATTATTCCTGCGCCTCTTTTGGGGAGAGAAGGGAAGAGAAGCAGATTGAGAGATCCTGCAGACTGTTGCCCACACAACAGCAGGATCACACTTGGGACATACAGTAGAAGATCAGAGGTAGTTCTCTGCAGTTCATCCTCTACACCAACCCAGAAGTACGGTAAACGGTTTAATTGCTTCCGCTGCTTATTGTTTATCTTTTATCCTAACGATCACGTTTGAACCACACGATCCAATTGCCAACAATTGGTATCAGAGCGTTGGTTTCGGGGTGAAACGTGATTCGTTAGGTGGGTTGTGATTATATGATTAATTGTTTTAATCTGGATTAATCGCATGTTTGTAAACCCAGAATTATGTTATTGATTAATTTGATTATATGATATAATCTGGAAATTATTTCATGGGTTCTGTACTGCTATTTTTCCTCCATGGAATCCAATGTGGTTTGTGTGATTGTTGTTGATTAATATTGCTGGACACAACACACACACTGCGTGAAACCTATCTGTTTTCTATCACGCTGGACATCACTTACACACGCACACACGGTGATGGCTGCTGGCCTTGATGGCGAGCCTTGGCAACGCGTCGGCCCGACAGGGCGTTCCAATGATTCTCGGCGGCTGATTGACGGGACGATGCATCAAATCGAGTTCGAGGCAGATTCCAGGCGAGTCGAAGCGGGATGGTTAGTTAAGTCCTTCCATGGTTGAGGCGCTTGATTAGCCATAACTTGTAGTTGGGTTGACCAATTCAAGAATTTATCGAACCACAGGGAGGTCGATGCTAGTACTTAAGCGATATCACGTTTATCACGATTTTATAGAAACGAATCATTAATAGGATTGGTTGTAAACAAGTAATTAAATGCAAATAAATGAAAGTAGACAAGATGATGATGGAAAGTGGTTTACCAAATTGATTAAAAGTGAGATTAACAACAATCAAGAAGTGGAAATTCTAGGAATTATGCATCAAATTCATATGTGTCATGGATTGAAGACTAAGGGCCAACACTAAGATCACCTAAACTCCCTCTCGGAATGAATAGGATATGAATATCAAATAGCTCAATGAATTGGTTCTCACTTAAACAATTCCAACTAGGTACTAAGCTTAAATGAGAGTCCCTTCACACAATTAATCAATCTCTCGATCAAACCAATCACATGTCCTACCAAAGGGTTCTAAACTATGAAGGACTTCTCAATCTCTTCACAATCTATAATGCACATGAAGTGTTTGATGAAATGATTCACTTAATTATCCTAAGCATATAATTGATTTCTCAATCTAATCACATATCTAGAACAAATAAACACACAAATCATCAATACAATTCAAGCAATTAATAATCAATGGTAGAAAATCATAGATCCAATCAACATATGAATTAAAATACACAAATCCCCAAAATTATCCAACAACTCTCATGTTGCTAATCTCACAAGGGAGATTAGCCTATCATATTAACAAGGAAATTAACATAAACATTAAGATCCTTCAAAAACATGATGAAACTATGAGGTTTAATACAAGAAATGAATTGAAACTCCCTTGATGTCACTTCAATGGTGGTTTCTTTCCTTCCCTTGTTATCTTCCTCTCTTCCTTGCTTCTTTTCTTCAATTTGATGATGATTTTGATGGTTGGATGATTGTAGATCCAAAGGATGGTGAATGGATGAAGATGATGGTGTAAAATGGAGGAAATGGTGTGTGAGGTGTGTGGGGAAGGTGGAATTTCGGATCTCCCTCAAATATTGAAGTATTGGGTATTTATACCCCTTGGGAGGCTTCTAGAAGGATTCTGATTTTTTTCCAGGAATTTACACAGCACGAGTCGTGCTCGGTAACACGGCCATAAGGTGGCCGCGTTGTGTCTTCTGATGTCGGCACACGGCCTCTGCTTACAGGGCCGTGTTGATGACACGACTCGTGCTGCCAACACGACTCGTGCGACTGGATACGGGCACCGGATGGTCGTGTTGGATGTTCTGATGTCGCCGCACGGCCATCTCTTACAGGGCCGTGTTGGCTACACGGCCCGTGTTGGTGCTGGCTCCTGTTTTTCTTCACTGTTTTGGCCCGTTCTCCTTCGTTTCAACTCCGAATTGAGATCCGCTTCTTCATATGCCTTCCTTATCATATCTAGCATCAAATAAAAAGTGAAAATCATAGGTTTAAGCTCATTCACACATATTTCCATAAAAATACAAAACACAACCAAATAACACATAAAATACAGATAAAATAATACAAAAACATATATAAAAAGACACTAAAATCTAGGTGAAAATATCACTCATCACACCCCCAAACTTAAAGTGTTGTGCGTCCTCGCACAACGAAAATGATAAACCATGAGGAGTGATTTCACCTAGGAAAAGACTAAACGAACATAAGTAATAACACATCAATAGCAATAAGAATTACAAACTATGCTAAGGCATCCTACATCAATAAAATCATAACATGAGAAATTAACAAGTTCAATCAAAAGAGAATAAAGTGTAATATAGTCCCTTTTAGTCCAAGCCTTACATAGGTTATAAATTTCACTCAACACTCTTTAAAGTTGGTAAAACAACACTCATCAATCGATTGGCTTAACTCGCTATAAGCTTGCTCGTGGACTATATTCACAAACCGCCAAAGTTTAAATTAGTGATCAAAAAGGTCTTTTATTAAGGTTGTAATGATAGGCTCTTTGGTAGGGTATGGAAGATATGGATAATAGTGACTAAGCAAGTGTAAGTAATCGAAGAGATGGCCAATTTCTCCAACTTCTCCACTTTTCTTTCTGCCTTTCTCAACTTTGATGTTCACAAGCACTAATCATCAACTTTCTCCTTTGGATTGAGCTTCTTATGATGCATGCTTCCTTCTTTGAACTTTTAAGTACTTGAGCATATTGTTATTGCTTTGCTCATTTTCTTGATTTGAGGTTGCATGTCCATTCTTTCTTGTGCTCTTTTTCATCCTTTTTCTTGCTTGTTTACCATTTCCTTTTTTCTTTTTCTTCCTTATCAAACCTTTCTAGTTACCATCTCCTCAATCACCCATACAAATGGTATATATGTAAGGCATAAGTGGGTAATCATGGCTTGTAATGTGCTTATATCACAATAAATAAGCTTTAAGGCTCAAAGTGGTTGACTAGGGATGATGTTCATGGTAGGGAAATATATGGTAATGACTATAATAACAAGGATGGCCTTAGATCATTTCACTAATCTCCACAAATCGGGCTCGTTCCTATAGTCCTTGAGCAAGTTCTAGCTTATCAAAACTCAATCGATCCGCTCATGAAGGAAAAAAACATGTATGCACGGTTGAGGCTCAAATTCTCACAAGCTTATGCATTGGACCTTAAGAAACTTATTACACCACATTCATCTCAAAATTGAACAAGTTAAGTAAAACATGTCACAATTCGAAAGTGTAGAGATTCTTAATCATAACTTGTCACCACTTACTACCACAACATATCACCACTCATGTTCCAAAATGACTCACAACATCCCAAAACAAACCACCAAACATACCAAGACAAAAATAAGAAAACACACAAAACATAAAATAAAGACTCAACAAACAAGAAACAAAACAAAAACACATAACATGCAAAAAACAAAAATCACCATTATTAAACAATGAAGCACACATTCATACCATCCATGACAATGAAGCTCAAAATCACCCCAACCTTGATTGAAAAGGAAATCCTAATTACTAAAATAAACATCCCAAAAACATAACACATGAAGTAACATGCTAATCCATTCAATCCAAATCAAAATCAATTAAAAGTGATTAGGTGTAGAGTACTCCCTTAATAGGCATTTGGTAAGGAAAGCGTTTGCTCCAAGCTCCATTCGTGCTTCCAATACCTTTCATTCATACTCAAAACTCATAAAACACCATTAGCTTCACAATTGCATTAAAAATATGGATTCATATGCACTTCAACACCACCAATCATACCAAAATCAAACCAAACTCATGAGAAAAATTTTTAAAATTGAGTGAATTTTACAAGAAGACCTATCATCATCAATATCATCATATCAAGCACACTCAAGTGGTGAGTCACACCACGCATTCTCCCCTCAAACTTAAATCGAACTTAGAAGTGAGAATTAAGTTTACAAAAAGTGGTGGGACTTACCCTTGTAATTTCCATTGATGATCTTCTTGTGGAGAAGTAAACGCATCCACACGACTCAAGCTATGTTCACCATGCACTTTCCCCCCAAACTTGACTTGATACAAGAGTCAAAAATTAAGTTTGCAACAAATGGTGACATTTTTACTCAAATCCATGAAGCACTTCTCCTTTCTTTAACATGCATTTTTCTCACAAGCACAATCCACCTACAAGACCAAAATCAACAAAAAGCATCAAAATAACAAAAGAATGGGTTGCCTCCCATTTAGCGCTAAGTTTAACGTCTTCAAGCCGGACGGAATTTTACGATCATTGGACCAAAGTATGGTCCATCCCATTTTCTCCTCGCATCCTCACTTTGAACATTAGCTTGGCCTTCTTCTTGTCCACTAGCTCAACCTCTCCATTCTTGCTCACTAGCATCAAATCGTCATTGAGAAGTGATTCTAGTGGACTTCCTCTTTCTCCTTTGTCAATCTTCCAATCAAGCTCCGATGCTTTCATCCTATCAACATCACAAGAATATAAGTTAGAATTGGACATTTTCACATAATCATGAAGAAATGAGTTTAAATTGTCAAAGAGAAGAGAATCATGATCATCGAAATCATCCGGAGGTTTTAAGTGAAACTTGGCTCCTTTTTCCTTCTTGCACATGAATGTGACACTCTTTCCTTTTGAGCTCAATGATAACTCTTCTCTACCAACATCAATTCTTGCTCTTCCCGTAGCTAGAAATGGCCTTCCCAAAATGAGTGGAACTTTGGGGTCCGCCTTCACTTCCAAAATCATGAAGTCGACCGGGAAAGCTAGCCCTTTCACCTTTACCTCCACGTCTTCAACAATCCCTAGTGGCTTCACAACCTCACCATTGACAACTTCAAGACGGATAGTCGTAGGCTTTAGCTTTCCAATTGCAAGGTCTTTGAACGTGGCATGAGACATCACGTTAACGCTTGCCCCCAAGTCACACAATGCATCAAGAGTCCCTTTCTTTTCAAAATCACAAGGGATTATGAACTTCCCCGGATCACCAACTTTTGTAGGCCCTCCTTTTAGCATCGACTCACTTATTTCGGGTTGATCCTCTTTCTTTTTCTCCTCGTATTTCTTCTTGAGCTCTTTCACATACTCCTCAAACTCCTTTTTCTTCTCTTCCTTTACAAACATTTGTGGATAGGGAATAGGAAATGGAGTGATCGGAATACCCCAATAGTCACGCTTATACTCTTCTTCCTTGACCTTCTCCTCAACTTTCTTTTCCTCTTGCACCCTCTTCCACTTAGGTATCCATTTAGGCCCCTTCTCTTCTTTCTTACTTATCTCTTTCATTTCTTCAACAACCTTGCTTTCCACCAACCCTTCTTCAACCTTTCGTTCCTCCTTCATATCAACCAACAAACATTGAGCTTTGGGATTAACCTCGGTTGTAGCCGGAAACTTTCCTTTTTGTTGAGCACTCATTGAGCTCGCCATTTGACCAAACGAATACTCCAAGGCTTTGAGTCTTCTATCATTGTTTTCCTCAATTGCTTTTAATTGTCTTTCATTTACTTCCTCAAAAGCCTTGAATTTTCTTTCAATCATTTCCTCTTGATTTTTGTTGGAAGCAATCAATTTTTCAAGAAGTTCTTCGGTAGTCGCCTTCCCTTCATTATTTGGCGCTTTAGCTCCCGGATGATACCCCGGAGGATACGCAACCGCATTGCTCGGGTTTGAGTAGGAGAAGTTCCCTTGCCTTTGTTGTTGTTGTGGATATGAGCTTCCGCTACTTTGACCATTGAAACTCCTTTGCCTTGGTGGATAGCTTCCTTGACTTTGGTTGAAACTACCTTGGAAATTGTTTTGGTAATTCCCTTGGTAGTTTCTTCCTTGCATGTACGATACATCCTCAACACGTGGCATAGAGTTGGCCCATTGTTCACCATCCACAACATTCGGAGGTAGCACACCTTGCTCGACTTTTAGCCCCTCAACCATATTCGCTCCTTGATTGTTCACACTTTGATTCAAGCTCATTTGTTTCATGACCTCCGCCACTATCTTTTCCATGCTTGGCATACTTGGTTCAACACTTACACTCTTCACATTATATTGTTGCCCTTGATCAAAACTTTCAAATCCATAGCATCTACTTACCCTCTCCGATGGCCATTGGTACACATTTGTAGCAATCTCTTCAAAAATTTTTATGGCCCTTTCCGGAGTTACTCCAAGTACGGATCCACCCGCCGAAGCATCAACAAGCACTCTTTGCCCATTCACAAGTCCTTGATAGAAAAATCCAACTTGTTGATTCTCCGGGAAACCATGTTGTGGACACTTACGTAGCATATCCTTAAACCTTTCCCACGCTTCGTAAAAACTCTCTTGAGACATTTGCTTGAATTGAGTGATCAAGCTCTTCATTTGAAGCGTCTTGGAAGGTGGGAAGTATTTGTTCAAAAACAATTGTGCTAGCTCGTCCCATGTGTTGCACGTACCGGGAGTAATGGTAGATAACCATGTTCTTGCTCTATCCTTTAAAGAAAATGGGAACAACCTCATCTTGATGCAATCTTCACTCACCCCATTCATCTTCACGGTGTTAGCAATCTCCACAAATTGGGCTAGATGAGCATTAGGATCTTCATTCGGGGCTCCACCAAATTGTTGCTCTCTCACCAATGAAATCAAGCCCATTTTAAATTCAAAGTTGTTGGCATGAATTGGTGGTCCCATCATTTGTGGAATTGCCCTTGGCATGAAGAAATCCCGGATCACCCTTTGATCATTTTGCATTCCATGTTGCACCGGAGGTGGAGGTGGTGGTACATATGCTTGTTGTGGAGGAGCATAAGCTTGTTGAAAGCCTTGTTGCCTTAGAACTTGTTGAACCATTTGTTGAAGCAAAGCTTGGTTGTTCATAGCTCCATAATTTTGATAGGCTTGTTGGGGAGGATTTTCATTGAATTGATGTGCGTTGTCTTGCACGTTCATATTGTGTCCTCCTTCCCCATCATGCTCTATCTCCACACGATTGTCACCTTGAAAATTCTCCATTCGCTCAATATTTTTGTTCTCCTTTCTTCTCTTTCTCAACGTATGCTCAATCTCCCAATCGATAGGTTCTATTTGATTTCCCTTGGATCTTGTTTGCATATACCTTCAAAAATGAGAGAAGTTAGAACAAAGTTTCACAAAGCAAAGACAAATAATAAACACAAAAAAAAAAATTGTCTCTAGTAAGATCGCTTTAAACGTTCCTTCTTTAAGCTACTAGCAATCGTTACCTCCCCGGCAACGGCGCCATTTGATTAGCCATAACTTGTAGTCGGGTTGACCAATTCAAGAATTTATCGAACCACAGGGAGGTCGATGCTAGTACTTAAGCGATATCACGTTTATCACGATTTTATAGAAACGAATCATTAATAGGATTGGTTGTAAACAAGTAACTAAATGCAAATAAATGAAAGTAGACAAGATGATGATGGAAAGTGGTTTACCAAATTGATTAAAAGTGAGATTAACAACAATCAAGAAGTGGAAATTCTAGGAATTATACATCAAATTCATATGTGTCATGGATTGAAGACTAATGGCCAACACTAAGATCACCTAAACTCCCTCTCGGAATGAATAGGATATGAATATCAAATAGCTCAATGAATTGGTTCTCACTTAAACAATTCCAACTAGGTACTAAGCTTAAATGAGAGTCCCTTCACACAATTAATCAATCTCTCGATCAAACCAATCACATGTCCTACCAAAGGGTTCTAAACTATGAAGGACTTCTCAATCTCTTCACAATCTATAATGCACATGAAGTGTTTGATGAAATGATTCACTTAATTATCCTAAGCATATAATTGATTTCTCAATCTAATCACATATCTAGAACAAATAAACACACAAATCATCAATACAATTCAAGCAATTAATAATCAATGGTAGAAAATCATAGATCCAATCAACATATGAATTAAAATACACAAATCCCCAAAATTATCCAACAACTCTCATGTTGCTAATCTCACAAGGGAGATTAGCATATCATATTAACAAGGAAATTAACATAAACATTAAGATCCTTCAAAAACATGATGAAACTATGAGGTTTAATACAAGAAATGAATTGAAACTCCCTTGATGTCACTTCAATGGTGGTTTCTTTCCTTCCCTTGTTATCTTCCTCTCTTCCTTGCTTCTTTTCTTCAATTTGATGATGATTTTGATGGTTGGATGATTGTAGATCCAAAGGATGGTGAATGGATGAAGATGATGGTGTAAAATGGAGGAAATGGTGTGTGAGGTGTGTGGGGAAGGTGGAATTTCGGATCTCCCTCAAATATTGAAGTATTGGGTATTTATACCCCTTGGGAGGCTTCTAGAAGGATTCTGATTTTTTTCCAGGAATTTACACAGCACGAGTCGTGCTCGGTAACACGGCCATAAGGTGGCCGTGTTGTGTCTTCTGATGTCGGCACACGGCCTCTGCTTACAGGGCCGTGTTGATGACACGACTCGTGCTGCCAACACGACTCGTGCGACTGGACACGGGCACAGGATGGTCGTGTTGGATGTTCTGATGTCGCCGCACGGCCATCTCTTACAGGGCCGTGTTGGCTACACGGCCCGTGTTGGTGCTGGCTCCTGTTTTTCTTCACTGTTTTGGCTCGTTCTCCTTCGTTTCAACTCCGAATTGAGATCCGCTTCTTCCTATGCCTTCCTTATCATATCTAGCATCAAATAAAAAGTGAAAATCATAGGTTTAAGCTCATTCACACATATTTCCATAAAAATACAAAACACAACCAAATAACACATAAAATACAGATAAAATAATACAAAAACACATATAAAAAGACACTAAAATCTAGGTGAAAATATCACTCATCAGCGCTGGCGGTCGACGACGGACGACAGCGTGTGATGGCTGGAAGCCAATGCGGAGACGGCGACGATCTCTATTGACATCGACTGACCGGTGCTGTTGGCGGCGACGCTTGATTGAGGGAGAAGTCCGGATGGGCGATTCGAGATCCGGCGGCGCGTCAGCAGCGGGTTCCAGCAAGTCAGGAGGGATCCGATAGAGTCCCACCCGATCCCGGTCGGATCAGAGCAGATCGGCACGGATCTGGCGGATTGTGTGCTTGGTCAGGGGTGCCGGCGACGTTGCAGCAGTAACGGCGACGGAATCGAGATGACTGTTGGCGCTGAAGGATGCGAGTTCAAGACAAAACGTCAGCGGCTTCTAAGCGAATTGAAGGCGGCGCTGATGGAGGGTCTCGGTTTGGAACCACGCACGACAGGTGGCTGGCATCACGATTCCGATTGGGCTGAAGCAGCGACGCCGGTGGATGGCTACGCGTGACAGCTGCCGTGTGGTTTCGGTCGTGGCTGAATGCTGCTCGGCGGCGGGCTCACGGCGAGATTTCCATGGACTGGCGGCGGCGCCGGCGCCGGCGGCTGTGACACCTGGTTGCGCCGGTTGCTTGCGGTGTGTGATGGATGCGGCTGGACAGGGTAGCGGCGGCTGTGATTTAGGGCAGAAGTTCTATTTGGGCTGCCCCTTTGGGCCTTGATTTCAATTGGTTTGGGCTGCCCCTTTGGGCCGGATATTAATTGTGTGAAAATGAGATGAGGCTGACTTATTGGGCTCATTTCCTTGTTGGGCCAAGTTTAATTGCAGGGCTCTTTTCCTTATAATTGTTTTGGGCTGTTTGGGCCTAAATGTTTATTAAGGTGTCTATTGGGCTGGCAGGTTTAATTAAAATGGCCCAATTCAGTAATAATATATAAGGCTGCTCATTTATTTAATTTGTTTTTGGGCTTTAGGGCCTAAATTTTAATTAAATGGAAATGGGCTGATGGGCTATTATTTTATTGCTGGTTTTAATTAATTGTGAGTAATGGGCCAAGCATGATAAATTAATTAATTATATTAATGGACTAATTGTGCTAGTGGGCTTGGTGGACTTAATTTGATTTTGGGCTAAGATTATGGGCCATGGATAATGGGCTTGATTAATTATTTAATCTGCTGCTCATTTTGTGCTAATTTGTTGCTCTTGGGCCCAAATTAATTGATCCACCATTTATGCAATTAATTATGATATATAATTGATTTAATTGTTTTAACTTGACAATTAATTGTTATATATGAAAGGCATGTTCTATGTAATTTATTTATGTAAATTGCTGTTAATAGAAGCATGTCTTAGTTGTATATTTTATTCTGGAATATTATATGCATGTTAAAACCCTCGGTATTAAATAACTAAGTGGGAGAGGGGATTGGTAATTAATTCCCGCGGCCTCCATTATTGGTTTGTAAGTGATGTGAGTAAACTTGCGTGTTGGCAATAGGCCTTCCTCCCTAACGGATGAGTTTATTCACGGATCACTGGTACAGACTTCATTAAATAATTATTGTTTGTAATGTGGCACATAAACTTGCGAGTTGGCAATAGGCCTTCCTCCCTAACGGATGAGTTTGTGTGCGGTTCACTAGTACAAACTAATAATTGATGATTGTAGGAAGCTATCCGAGCGCGTGTGTACTTCTCCAACTGTAAGGCACACAAGCTCGCGCAGTGGACTTGGGATCAAATAATGGTGTACACTTAGGTGTAAATAATTAGTATCCTCCCCAACGGAGTCACTGCTATTATTTGCATGGCTAAAGAGGAACCGACTATTAATTATTTTGTCATAAAGTTAGGTTGACAAATGAAATTAATGGGTAAAATCTTCTCTTGTAAATGTTCGGGTTTGTAAACGTCCACACTAACGTGGCTTGCAGACTCACGGTGCTTGAGATGTCGGTGAATTTTATTTTTATATTATTTTGAGGGAAACAATATAAAAGGATAAAATTCGAAGATTTGATCGGAATATTTATTTGTGATTCTCTGAATTTCAAATTGTTTTATTTCACTAATTATTAACTAAAAGACATTATATTTACTTGTCCAAATTAAATGATTAGAAAAGAATCTTGGTTTTGAAAATTACTGCTTAAGAAAATACATGTGTATTCTCACAAAGGACGTCTCATGATGCCTATTAAAGTCTCTAGTGAAGAGATGAGAGGTTCATAGAAATATGATGATCTCATGTAACTCTTCGGATACTTGAGTAAATTAAAAGGCAGAAGATCATGGCTCAATTGATGAATGAATTGGAAAAGCTTGGAATAGAAATTGAAAGGGAAACCTAAATCAATTTATTCTTCACAATTTGCCTGGATGTTTTGAGCAAGTTCTACCTGAAATACGAAAGGTTGTATATGGTGGGAAACTTCTAACAAAACATGTGGCAAAAGAAAGCCAATTTTCATCATGATATGAACAAGTTTAATATCTTATTTACTAAAGGTTTAAACATGATTAGTGATGGCATCTACTGACACGAAGTATGTAGATACTGGAATCACTAAATGTTTATCACTGAGTAAGGATAAGATTGTTAATAACATGGGTAAAACTACAAAGGTAGTGTCTATTGCAGTGGGAGTTGTTTATTTATCTCATGATAAGAATAAATGATTGATTATGAGAAACTATCTTTACGTACGTTTCATAGAAAGAATTTAATTTCGGTTTCTATGCATTAACGGATGGATACTTCATTTCATTTAAATGACATGGTCATAGTAATGAGGAATGAGGCTATAATCCGTTAAAATATGTTGGTGGATAAATAGTATACTCTTGAATCATGTACATCCCACAGATGCAATAAATAGTAATTAATAATGCATCTTCTAATATTAGTAAGAGAAAGGAACCTTCAAAAATGAATTAAACATACATTTGGCGTCTATGACTAATTCATTTTACTTGAGTAGGATTCAAAAGTTGATAGCCGATAGACCGTAAGGTTTATCTGAAGTGGAAACTATCGGACTTGCGAGTCTTGCTTGGAAGTAAAAATGATTAACTGCCTTTTCAAGGCTGTGGGGTGTAGAGCCGAAGATATATATGTTGGAATTAGTTCATTCTGATTCAAGCGAACCTAACAATATCCAGGCGAGAGGTGGTTATGAATATTCGAAAATTATTCTAGAAACCAATATATTTATATGATGCACTGCATGTCTAAATTCTTTGATTAATTCAAGAATTGTAAGGCTGGTACAGTGAAGCGTCATGGAAAATATATTAAGTTATTACGATTCAATCATGATGGCGAATACCTCTTGGGATAGTTAGGAGCTATTGATCAGAAGTTGAGATTAAATCTCAAGTTGACTATACCGGGTATGCCCCAGCTGAATGGTGTAGTGGGTAGAAGGTATTAGACTCTTATGGTTATAATTAGATAGATGATGAATTATTTGGAATAATTAAAATTCATTTTATGGATATGCCCTAGACACAGTAATTCGTGAAACGTTTGTCTGTATATGGGATATTCTAGAAAAATGGATAGTGATTTATTTAGTCCAAAAGATCGAAGGGTAATTGTTAACACAATAACCAGATTTTTGGAAAAGGACTATGTAATAAATCACAAGCCCATGTATAAGTTGTTCTAAAGGAAGTGAGAGGAAAACACAAACTATAAGTACCAAGTGTACAAGAGGATATACCATAAGGTAAACTGCAACGCGTGTCACGTCTGATACACAATTACATGTAGTGCCTTGTCGTAGTGGGAGGATTGTATAACAACCCATAAATATATGTTTTTGGGAGAGTCGTGAGACTTGATCCCTAGTAAACATGGTATTGTCCCACGAATACGACGTAGCACTACAAGATTAAAATGCGGAATCTTAGTAAGTTGCAATGAATGTTGAAATAGAATCTACGGATTCTAAATTAATTCTGGAGCTTGAAAGATCACTAAAATGGTGTAAAAGCCATTGCAAGTGATCATAGGAAATTAAAGAGGATCATACAGAAAGGTGAAAACCTTGGAAGCAAAGCTTGTTGCGAAAAGGTGTACTCAGAAAGAAATGGTTCATTATGAGGGAACATATTCGCTGGTAGCTATGCTTAAATTGATCCGGATTCTTTTATTCATTGCTGCTCATATTAAATTATGAGGAACAGCAAATAGATGTCAAGACAGCTTTCCTGATTGGAAGTCTTGAAGAATACTTCTATGTGAAGCAATCAGAGTGATTCATTGCAAAATACTAATAGCATTTTGATAGTAAGCTTAAAAATTGTTCAGCGATGGACTAAAGCAAGCTTTGAGATAGTGAAGCATCTGTTTTGATTAGGTAATCCAGTGGCATGGATTTAAATCAATGAGCGGATGAGTCTTGTGTGTTGTAAAGAGTGACGGAAACGTGGTGGTGTTTCTTGTACTATACGTAGATAGTATCTTGCTCATTGGAGACAATGAAAGAGTATTATCGGGCGTATGGGTGCGGTTAATAAAGCGGTAAAGATGAAGGACTTAAGAAAGGCAAAATACATCCTTTTGATCACGGTAATACGGATCACAAGAAAGGATATTATGCTTATCTCAAGTTTCATAAAATGATACAGTCCATACTCGTTTAGCATGTAAATTTATCTAAGTGAATGTGTCTTTGAGACACAAGAAGAAGATAAAAAGGATGAAAGCAGTTCCTTATGCTTCGGCGAATAAGGAAGCTTAATCTAAGGAATGCTATGAACGATGTTGGATATCTGTGTTGCTGAACGCATGAACAGAAGGTATCAACGTAACCGGGAACAAGAATGATGAACTGTAGTAAGACATATATAAAGTGCCTGAGAAGGACTGGGAATTATATGTGGATTTACTAAACAGATTCACTGCTTCTTGTGGATTACGTAGATTCAGATTTTTTAGTCAGATTGGACGGCAGTAAATTCTCCTCAAAGGTTATGTGTTTAATCTTAGGAAGTAGAGTCATAATGTGGAGGAGTGTTATATAGAAATATATTTCAGACTCCGGACTCCATCATGGAAAGATGATGAATTGGAGCCTATGAGGCAGCCAAAGTATCTATATGACTCTAGAGACTTCATGATGGACTTTGAAGTGTTTTTAAGTTTGCCCAAGGTAATCACAATTTACATTGATGATATTGGTGCAGTTGCAAAATTGAAGAAATCACAAGTCCATAAGGCAATTAAACACATGGAGCGCGAGTACCACCTGTTACGAGAAATCGTATGATGAGGGAAAGGTTGTTGTCGCCTAGATTGCATCGGATGATGACCTAGTAAACCATTTACAAGGACCTTAAGGCGAGAGCTTTTAATGATCGTGTAAGTGGGAGTAGGAATCAGATATATGGCAGAAGACATGACAACATAGTCTTTTAGTATAAGTGGGAGATTGTTGGATTGTATACTAAAAGTCTAGCTTTAGTATGAACAATGTCATAACAATATTTGAAATGAGAATCATTGATCAAATGATTGCATCTTATAATTTATTTTATATGCATGATGCAATAGTCCATTTACTTTATACTGTAGATAATATGTTGTGCGACAACACGCGGAAGATCATATTATCGGTTTCCTTATAAAGTATAAACAGATGCTCACAACTGAGATAGACGGGGACTCTCTATCGGTATGGTTGTAGTGTGGTTTGGTATTAGCTTGTCTTGGCTATAGAATCACATTAGTGCACTTGTGTGTATTGAGCAGGACCGCCTGAGATCGTTCTTCTTATACTGACTATATAGTAGAACTTGATCTCTGTTATTATGGAAGTTCGTGCTCTTAATCCCTATACAATAACCTCGACACGTAGGGCAGTATGTATTTCTTTGATTTATTAATGGGTGAGATTTATAAGTATTAAATCAACAAACTCGGTGAGTTGGGAAGTAGTGCTGTATCTATGGTGTGCTGTTGATTGTAGAAGGAATCCATGTCCGTCATAGGTTGATGATGTCCCCTTGAGGAGCTCATAAGGTTTATCATGTAAATCTTGCAAGTGGATTAATTTCCGGCATGATAATAAGGTTGAGTGGTACTACTCTCGGATGAGATATTAATTAATTTGAGTTGTCAGTAACTTAATTAATTAATGGACATTAAATATCTTAAACATGGGGAGACTATCGGGCTTATAATAAGAAGGAGCCCAGAACATAATTTTGGGATTGGACGGGTAGTGCAGTAATAATATTTTAGTGGACTATATTATTATTATTGGATTTAATTAAAAGCTTTGGGCTAAGCTTGGTTAATTAAATTCAATTGAGGCCCAGCCCAATTTCTCCTCCTGGTCCCTGCTGTAGCCCAATATATAAGTGAACTCACCTTCCTGGAACCCTCAGATTACTCCTGCGCCTCTTTTGGGGAGAGAAGGGAAGAGAAGCAGATTGAGAGATCCTACAGACTGTTGCCCACACAACAGCAGGATCACACTTGGGACATACAGTAGAAGATCAGAGGTAGTTCTCTGCAGTTCATCCTCTACACCAACCCAGAAGTACGATAAACGGTTTAATTGCTTCCGCTGCTTATTGTTTATCTTTTATCCTAACGATCACATTTGAACCACACGATCCAATTGCCAACAATCCTCACATGCATCCTTCACACTCAACCGGTTTTAATTGCCAAAAATGTTGATCTCTACCAATTAGTAACAAGAATCCTGTCGGAGACTGTACCTGTCACCTCAGGCAGCCGCTACACGCCACCATCATGCCGGAGAATGACGTTGTTGCGGATCCAAGAATCTCACCGGTAATCGCAACCCAACCTTCTCACCCGGAACAGATGGTCACACTGATTCCCTGAAAGTTGTTGCAGGTCGTCGATCCCATCCGCTTCTTGTCTGGCCGTCGATCTTCTTTCTTGGAACTTCCTCCACTGGTTTCTTGATCTCCACCGCTTCTCGATTTTTTCATCGCTAAAAGATCACCGCGGTGTCGGCAATCACCCCCTCTGAACTGTCGCTCAATGGCTTCCTTCTCTCTCTCATGCAAGAATCGGCTCCTTTCTTGCATTTCACCGTTCTTCTTCATCGTAACCGCCTCGGATCAGACTTTATCCTCTGCTCGCTGTGAATCTTGGTGGAACACCACCTTGATCTCAATGCCCTTCAATCGCCTTATTCTTCCTTGGCCTCAAACCATGTAGATATCCTCTTGATCTTCCCATTTCTGCCTTCTTCCCACAGACGGTGCCAATTGTTGTGAAATTGGCAGAAAACTCACACAAGAAAGACTACACACGAACTCACATTATGGAATAGAAGAAAAGAAAAATGAGACGAGACACTATTTACGTGGTTCGAAGATGAAACTCCTATGTCCACGGGAGAGAGATCTTATTGCTACATTGATAGGTGAGGTGATTACATTTTCAATAAGCTGTGAACAACAACTTAAATACACTTGATGCACAACTACCCAAAGTTACTGGACCAATCAGAGTAGGCAACTTCGTAGCTTGTGATCAGCCTTCAAACGGTTACCAATCTGATCAAACCGAATTCCACTAGAATGCTGATGTGTCAAGCTTTCCAGCCATATGCTCAACTGCTCCTAACTCATCCGTTTAGCCATCCAAAATATCAGCTGAAACTGCCTTACTCATCCAGTCACTGGTTCGATCAAAACGTGTTTGGTTCGACCAGTTTCAGGAAGTCGAACTCAAGTCGAATCCAAGTTAATCTGCTGCGGTTTGACCACGTCGCCTTTGTTCGACCTGTTCTAGCATGTCGAACCAACCTCGAACTCATCTCAATCTTCTGCGGTTCGACCACGACGTATGTGGTTCGACCTGTTCCATATGTCGAACCCTTTGGTCCTAGGTCGAACCCTACCATACATGCATCTATTGTCATCAATATATATATATGAGAGAGAGAGTGTGTGTGAGGAGTATATAAGGCTTATGTTTTAGTTCATTACATTTCATCAGTTAATACACTCCTAATTATATTATAGCTTCTATTATTAGGAACTTGTAAATTAATAGGAATCATATATGTGTTTGCTTCTAAATTAATCAGTGGAGCATATTTTTCAATTTTTTCTTCGACGTGGACAATGTGACAAAGCAGCAAAGAGTTGTAGTGGATTAAAACATATTCATAGGGTATGATTATTAAAGTATAATGTTTGGTTCGTTATTATTGTTATGATTAATACCGCAGATGGTGGGGATTGTTTGTTTATGCTTTTCTTATCATTGTCTCTCCTAAGAGTTGTTTATTCAATTTGCTTGATTTTCTATTTTGAAAACATTGCAGCTTTTATTATTATTTCGTACAATAATCATCCAACTAAGAACTTGAATAATAAAGAAAAAAAAAAACTTATAACCAAGTTCAGATTACTGAGGAATAAACAGGTGCATCTAGTTTTGTACAACCTTGGAATGCTTTCATTGTCATATCCTACTAACATTCTCCATCACAACTACAACATTATCTCTATACATGAAGGTGGAAAGAAGAAATTCATTTGTTCAATTCCCTTAAAAACTTTTACAATTTCAATATTTTTCTCTCACAATAATCTTCACTATAATATGAAGTAATTTCAAAATTATCAATAATAAAACTTTCTTACAAATTCTTCCGCAGTTAGTTAAAAAGAATGAAATTGGCTGATATTATGACCATACTAGGTAGCATAGATATCATTATGGGAGAAGTGTAATAAAGTAAACAGGTTGCAGGTAGTAGTGATAAGTAATTTATGGAGAGTGAGTTATAAGGAGGCTTGAAGAAAAATAAAAAATTTTAAAAGTGGGTGCTTGGTGAACTAATTTCTTATCACTAACAAATAACATTTACCGATAATGATTAAAAAAAAAAAGTAATTTATGAAATTGCCTGTAATGCTAAACAAGAAAACAGGGGAATGTGAGAATTTCTATCCACAATAGCTTAAATTTAACAGAGAAAATATGGAATCTCATATATACTAAATGTAATTTCATTTTGGGGGGCTCAAATTTCCTTTTTGACAACCCTGTAATTCCACATGATTCTGAGTAGCATATGCAGTCAACCCCTGGTTAATCTTACTAGGAGCTGAGTCATAACTCATCACTAGAGTGTAGTGAGGCCGAGGGCCAGTATTCTTATCAAGATACTACAATAGTGCCACTGTTATGAAAGAGCTAACAAACATGGGAATTGGACCAAAGATCCATAGCAGCATATTGGTGGCAAAATAGAGTGATCTCAGACCAATTACCCAAAAATTACTTCCTCTGATCACTGCACTCTGAGCATTGCTCACTAGCACCTCACAGTTTGGCATGGCCATGAGAAAATTTGTGTGGACGAGGTATCCTGCTGTCTGAATGAAGCTAGCGAAGGCGATCATGAAAGTCGAAAGAAGAGCTATGTATTTGATGTAAACAACTGTAGCACTCGTATTCCCATAAATGCTTCTGGCTATGTTGTCGTTGTAGTACGAGCTTCCTATCCAAGCCCCGATTAGAGAGCTTAATGCGAGGTAGGTCGAGGCGAGCGAAGTCGCTGCAGATATGTTGCTCGCAATCACCGTGATGGCTTGCCCTCTATCTTTTGCTTCGAGCTATAAATTTTTCATTTCATCTTAAGGTCGCTTGGTTCAAATTCTTGAAGAATGGTAATAGTATCATTAAGGAAATCAATCACAATTGGATTGAAAATGATTGAAGGGTGGGGAATGGTTATTGATATTAATCAATGAAAATGATAGAGGAATTTTAATTCCTGCGCGATCTAATAAGAATCAATAATGAAAATCAATATACCTCTATTTCCATTAAGCCCACTCATTACCTCCAATCAAGCGACTCCTTAGTTCCTCTATATATAGGATTTGAATATCTTTAAAAAATACTTCCTCCTTACCATAGAATAGTTCACCTTTCCTTTGTAAATCATCAGGTGAATGATTTTGTAGGACGGAGGAAGTATATCTTTGGAAAAATATTGAAGACTATTAATGTAGGTTCTGACCTGCAAGATTCTTGTAACCCAAGCCCTCTTGTTATGGTTTTCGTAGCCGACGACGGTGGTTTCAGCACGATAGATGCATCTATGGAGGTGGAAAAGATGGTATCCAATCATTAGAAGTAAACCACTTGGAACCAAAATGAAGTCCAAGTGTTCTTCCTTCCATGTGAGTCCCATTTCATGTGCTTGGAGATGGAAAAAGGCATCCCTCATGAAATATATCACAAAATATATAGTCTTTGGGGGGTGTTGTCATTAGCTTATTTAATTGAGTAGTTGGTTTGATATATATTGGATTAGGTTAAACATGTCGCTTGGCAGTTGGCATTTTTTTATAGTGTGAGTCATTGGTCATTCGTATTCCTGCGCATGATTCTCTAAATTTCAAATTGTTTTATCTGCTTATTGTTACTAAAAGAAATTATATTTACTGGTCCAAAATTAAATGATTAGAAAAGAATCTTGGATTTAATTCTTACTGCTTGGAAAAATATAAATGTGTGTTCTCATTAAGGATTTTCTGTGATGCCTATAAAATTCTCTAGTGGAGAGGTAAGAGGTTCATAGAAATATGATGGTCTCATGTAACTCTTCGGATACTTGAGTAAGTTAGGAAGGCAAGAGGTTATGGATAAGTTGATGAATGAATTGGAAATACTTGGAATAGAAATTGAAAGGGAAACCTAGTTCAATTTATTCTTCATAATTTGCCTGGATGTTTTGAGTAAGTCCTACCTGAAATACAAGAGGCTGTATATGGTGGGGAATTTCTGACAAAACATGTGGCGAAGGAAAGCCATTTTCATCATGATGTGAACAAGGTTAGTATCTCATTCACTAGTCGTTGAAATATGATTAGTGATGGCATTTACTAACACGTTGTGTGTAGATACCGGAGTAACTAAAAGCATGCAACTAAGTGATGATGAGATAATTTAGTACATGGGTAAACTACGAAAGTAGTGGCTGTTGCAGTGGGAGTTATTTATTTATCCTATGATATGAATAAACATTTGGTTTTGAGAAATTGTCTTTACGTACGTTTTTCATAGAAAGAATTTTATTAAAGTTCTATGCAATTACGGATGGATGCTCATTTTCATTTAAAAAGGCATGGTCATAGTAATGAACGATGGAGCTATAATTTGTGATGGTACGTTAGTGACAGTTTGTGAACTCTTGATCATGTTTCTCTTATAATGCGACAAATAGTAATTAATAACAAGTCTTCTAATCTAATAAGAGAAAGGAACCTTCGGAAAGAGAGAATAAGACTCTTATGGAAATGATTAGATAGATGATAAATTATTTGGAATTATTAAATTCATTTTATGGGTATTCCACAGAAACATAATGTCGTAACGATGTTTGTCTGTTTGTTGGATATCCTAGAAAAATGAAGGATGATTTATTTAGTCCAAAAGATCGAAGAGTGATTGTTAAAACAAACACTAGGTTTTTGGAAAAAGGACTATGTAATAAATCAAATACCTATTTATAAGTTGTTCTAAAGAAAGTGAGAGGGAAAACACAAAGTATTAGTACCCAGTGTACAAGAGGATATACTACAAGGTAAACTGGAATGCCTGTCACATCTGATACACAATTGCATATAGCA
Source organism: Pogostemon cablin (assembly GCA_023678885.1). Lineage (NCBI taxonomy): Eukaryota > Viridiplantae > Streptophyta > Magnoliopsida > Lamiales > Lamiaceae > Pogostemon > Pogostemon cablin. Next base: position 27,411,622 of record CM042985.1, on the reverse strand, counting down.
CATTGTCGTAGTGGGAGGGTTGTTAAAACAACCGGATAAATTTATGTTTTGGGAGAGTTGTGAGACTTGATCCCTAGTAAACATGGAATTGACCCATGAATACGATGAGACACTGCAAGATGGAAATACGAAATCTTAGCAAAGTGCAATGAATGTTGAATTAGAATCGATTGATTCTAAATTAAATCTGGGAGCTTGTAAAACCACTAAATGGTGTAAAAGCCATTGGAAGCGGGCATACAAGAATAAAAGAAGATCATAGAATAAGGTGAAAACCTTGGAAGCAAACTTGTTGCAAAAAGGTATACTCATAAAGAAAGGGTTCGATTATGAGAAAACCTGTTCGTCGGTAGCTATGCCTATATTGATTCGGATTCTTTTATATGTTGCTATTCATATGAACTGTGAGGAATAGCAAATAGATGTCAAGACAGCTTTCCTGATTGGAAGTCTTGAGGAAAACATCTATGTGGAGCAACCGGAGGTATTCATTGAAAAGGGCTAAGAGCATTTTGATAGTAAGCTTAAAAGTGTCTATTGATAGACTAAAGCAAGCTTTAAGATCATGAAACATCCGTTTTGATGAGGAAATCCAGTGATATGGATTTAATCAATGCTCGGATGGGTCTTGTGTATTGTAAAGAGTGATGAAAACGTGGTGGTATTTCTTGTACTATACGTAGATAGTATCTTGCTCATTGGAAATAATGAAAGAGTATTGTCGGGCGTATAGGTATGGTTGATAAAGCGGTATGTAATGAAGGACTTAAGAGGAGCAAAATATATCCTTTTGATCACGGTGATATGGATCACAAGAAAGGATGTTATGCTTATCTCAAACTTCATAAAATGATACGATCTTTACTTGTTTTAGCATATAACTTTATCTAAGAAAATGTGTCTTGAGACACAAAAGAAGATAAAGTAGATGAAAGCGGTTCCTTATGCATTGGCGAATAAGGAAGCTCAATCTATGGAATGCTATGCACGAGAAAGGATATCTGTATTGTTAAATGCATGAACAGTGGGTATCAACATAACCCAAAACAAGAATGATGAACTGTGGTAATACATATTTGAAGTGCCTGAGAAGGACTGGAAATAATATGTAGGCTTACCAGACAGATTCACTGCTTCTTGTGGATTACGTAGATTCGGTTTTTTCAAATCAAAGTGGACGACAGTAAATCCACCTCAAGGTTATGTATTTAATTTTAGGAAGTTGAGTCATAATGTGGAAGAGTGTTATATAGAAATATATTTCAGACTCCGGACTCTATCATGAAAAAATGATAAATTGGAGCCTATGAGGCAGCCAAAATATCTGTATGACTTTAGAAATTTCATGATGAACTAGCAAGTAATCCTGAGTTTGCCCAAGGTTATCACAATTTATTGTGATGATAATGGTACAGTTGCAAACTTGAAGGAAATACGAGTTCATAAGCAATTAAACACATGGAGCGCGAGTACCACCTGTTACGAGAAATCATATGATGAGGGGAAGGTTGTTGTCGCCTAGATTGCATCGGATGATAATCCAGTAAATCCATTTACAATAACTTTGAAGCGAAAGCTTTTGATGGTCGTGTATAGTGGGAGTGGGAATCAGATGTATGACGATGGATAAGACAGCGTAGTCTTTTAGTATAAGTGAAAGATTGTTGGATTGCATACTAAAAGCCTAACTTTTGTATGAACAATTATAACAATTTATTTGAAATGAGAATCATTGATCAAATGATTGCGTCTTGTAATGCAATAGTCCACTTACTTTATACTGTAGATAATATGTTGTGCGACAACACGTGGAAGATCATATTATCGGTTTTCTTATAAAGTATAAACAGATGCTCACAACCGAGATAGACGGGGACTCTCTATCGGTATGGTTGTAGTGTCGTTTGGTATTAGCTTGTCTTGGCTATAGAATCACATTAGTGCACTTTGTGTGTATTGAGCAGGGCCGCTTGAGATCGTTCGACTTATACTGACTACATAGGAGAACTTGATCTCAGTTATTATAGAAGTTCATACTCTTAATCCATATACAATAACCTCGACACGTAAGGTAGTATTTATCCCTTTGATTCATCAATGGGTGAGATTTAATTATTAAATCAACAAACTCGGTGAGTTGGGAAATAGTATTGTCTCTAAGGTGTGCTGTTGATTGTAGAAGGAATCCGTGTCCATTATAGGTTGATGATGTCCCCTTGAGGAGCTCATAAGGATTATCATGTAAACTCTGCAGGTGGAATTTATTCCGGCATGATAATGAGGTTGAGTGGTACTACTCTTGGATGAGATATTAATTAATTAAGTTGTCAATAACTTAAATTAATTAATGGACATTGTATATCTTAAACATGGGGAGACTAATGGGCTCATAATAAGAAGGAGCCCAAAATATAATTTTGGGAGAAAGGCAGTGCAGTAATAATATTTTAGTGGACTATATTATTATTATTGGACTTAAGTATAATCTTTGTGCTAAGCTTGGATATTTAAGTCCAATGGAGGCCTAACCCAATTTCTCCTCCTGGTCCCTACTGTAGCCCATATATATAAGTCACCTCAGCTTATCTGGAACCCTAATCTAATTGATTATTCACGTGTGATGAGAGTTGAGAGAAGATTGAGGAGATCTCCTAGATCGTCGCCCACACGATGTCGAGATCAGACTTGGGAATACAGCAGAAGACCAGAAGGTTGTTTGCTGCTGCTGTCCATCACATTGTAAAATTCATATAAAATCTTACAGTACTCCGAATTCAGTCCTTAATATACTAATGGAAATCTGGTAAAGAGAGGATCGTCTGAGCATGAAGATCACTAAATTCTGACATCAGACGAGGAAGTTATGGCCATTCTCGTGGGACTGCATAGGCTGCCGGCAAGAATTCTTCGTCTTCAACATAGCCTGTGAACGGTAATCGTTTCTATGGTTTATTGCTTTTGCTGCATATTAGAAACATATGGAACCCTAACAGGTCACGTTAACCAAACGATCGAACCCCAACAGGAGTATCTCTAAGAGGGATGAAATGCCTTTGCGGAACAGCTATGTAGTGGAGATTTTTTATGTGTGGGGGATAGACTTTATAGGTCCTTTTCCTTCATTCAATGGATATCTTTATATACTTTTGGCTGTTGATTATGAGTCTAAGTGGGTGGAAGCAATTATAACCAAGACAAATGATGCTAGGGTTGTGTAAGCATTTCTGAAAAAGAATATATTTGCGCGGTTTGGAGTACCTAGAGTACTTGTTAGTGATGGGGGAACCCACTTTGTGAACAAGATCATGGAGAAGGTGTTGAAGGAGTATGGTGTATGGCATAAGGTGGCAACACCTTATCACCCACAATCAAATGGGCAAGCTGAGGTCTCCAATCGCCAAATTAAATAAGTTTTGGAGAAGACAGTGTATGTAAGTAGGAAGGATTAGTCTATGAAGTTAGATGATGCATTATGGGCATTCAGAACTGCTTATAAGACTGTCTTAGAGATGTCACCATTCCAAATTGTCTATGGAAAGTCATGTCATCTTCCTGTAGAGATTGAACATAGGGCATTTTGGCGGTGAGGAAGTTGAATCTGAATATGCAAGAAGTCGGTGGCCTTAGGATGACTCAAACAAACAGACTTGAAGAGTTTAGGAATAGAGCTTATGAGAACTCACGGATCAACAAGGAAAAAGTGACGAGGTGGCATGATGACAAGATTCGTTTTAAGGAGTTCTGTGAAAAGGATGAAGTTTTGCTATTTAATACTAGACTTAGACTGTTTCCTGGAAAGCTAAAGTCTAAGTGGATGGGGCCATTTGTAGTGCATAAAGCTATTGGAGGAGGTACATATGAGTTGTTAGATAAGGATGGAAATAGTTTCGTGGCGAATGGGCATCAGATGAAGCATTATAGGTCGCCACGGGATAAGAAAGTCCTTTTTGTTGATTATCTCCAATAAGCGGCATTCTGTCGAGCTCAACGACGTTAAATATGAGTATTCTGTCGTGAATCTCCGACGTTGAACATGAGCACCTGTTGGGGGCTTACCCTTCTGTTTTATTGCTTTAATGTTTATGTTTGGTGCAGGAAATTTTATTAGGTGCTACTTCATCTATGGTATTCACTTTTTACAAACTTAGTTTGTCACTTAGTTTGAACTAAGTTTGGGGAGTGGACGTATATCCCAATGTCTTGAAGCACTGAGGTAAGTTTTCTGTCACTTGTGTGTGATGCTTGGAGATTGATTTTTTTTAGAATTTTTAAAATTTATTTCGGATTTTCGATTTTTTTTGCAATTATCCAAGTGTTATGTTTTGTCTTGTTTTGTTTTCTAGATTTGGTGTGATTAATTCATGATTGAATTTTTTAGTTTTCTGATGATATTACTGTTGAACTTGGTATATTTGAGCTTGAATTGAACTAAAATTCGAAGAAATAGGTCAAAAGTTCGAAAAACGTGCCCAGCTGAAGGTTCAAGGGTGGCACGACTCGTGCAGGCCATGGCACGAGTCGTGTCGGGGCATTCTGAAGTCGTTCCCATCGGCACGAGCACTGGAGAATCAACACGGTGAGTGGCACAAGTGTCGGCACGACTCGTGCGAATTTTAGCACGACTCGTGCCAAAAGTCGTGCCAGGTCAGAATAGGTTTAAAGTCGGGGTTTTGGGAATTTTTCTCATTTCCTCTGCGCCTGCACGCCCTTCCCACGAATTTTTGTCATTTTTCCGTCCATAAATCACCATTCCACTCCATCCACTTCACTTTCCACATAATTTAAACACTTTTCACACTTGAATTGAAGATTAAAGGGGGAGAAATTAAGGTTTTGAAGCAAAAATTGGGGGAAACTTTTTAAAGTTTTAAATTTTTGAAATTTCTCCAATAAGGTACGATTTCTTCATCCTTTTGCTCTGGAATATAAGTATGTGTATATTTGAAGCATGGGTAATGTGATTCAAGTGGAAATTTTCAATTTGAAGTTGGATGTTCTTTGAGGCATTTCATCGAACAATTTGCATGCATACTGTTTTGTGCTTAATTTTGAAATTTCTTGCTTGATTGGTGGAATTGTGTAGATTAGTTGACATCATTAGGTTATAAATTGTTGGTATTTGATGATTAATGATGGATGAGACTAGTAGAAGCATGTTAGGATTGTATTTTTGAATTTATTTGGTAAAGGCGTTCTTGTTTTGGTTAGAAATTGACATGTTGGATTTGGTTTGCTTATGTTCTTGTTTCTAGTACTCTTACAAACGTGAATAGTACTCTTGGGTGTTGTTCATTGTTGTTTTCACATGTATTAGCTAGGAATGGGGAATACATATTTGGCATGTTAGTGGAGTGTGATTATATGGTTCCTGTTGAGTTTAGATGTGAGTCAAGTATAGGTGCATTATTTTGTTTTGGGTATTAGTGCTTGCATCTTACTTGTGATTTTTCTAGGTAGTAAAAATGAAAGAGGAATGGACTATTGAAGAGAAGAGAGCAGAAATTGAGAGGATTAGATGGAATAGAACAAGCCCTCGTTATCTTGGAATAAACTACCCCGATTGGAAAGACGATATTGAGTTATATAGCAGGTTAGAGTCACAGATGGTGCGTACCTGCTATCACGATGATGACACCTTGATCAGATTAGGGATGAAGAATGATGTGGATACCCTTTTTGAAAGGGTAGGTATCCAGGGATTCATGAATGCTAGGAGGCCGACTACCTATGCAATGACGATAGAGTTTCTGCTGTCGTATGAGGCATTTACAGTGGAGGATGATAGGTTGCCAAGTTGGTGTAAGTTCGTTTTGAGAGGGAGGAATGTCAAGATGACGAGGAAGGAGATGAACTTGGAATATGATGCGAGTGATGAGATTAGTGCTGCTTTTGATAAGAATGCTTTCTGGCGCAAGATCACGGGTAGAGATGAGGCGTTCAATCCCAGAAAGTCAAAGTCCTCAAGTATTATCAGCCCGGTGCTTAGATATGTGAAGAGAGTCCTCTCGAACACCATCTTCTCTAGGCATAAGGAGGGACCAGTCAGATTAGAGGAGCTCTACGTCCTCTGGTTCATGTGCGAGGAGAGGATGTTCGACTTGGCTACGCTCGTTATGGAGCAGCTTTGTCACTTCAAGGATGGAGAGGCGAGGTCTGTGATGATGGGTGGTATTATCACTCAGATAGTCGAGATATACGGGGTGGATATTGCTGGGATGAAGCTTGTGGAGCCTACCAAGCCTGATATAGATGTGCAAGCTCTGAGGAATGGACGTGTTCTGCAGGAGAGAGATGGCCAGCTTTACTACAAGCATGGCAACTTGATGCTACCACTTCCGTGACCACAGTTACTACCTTGGCGAATGAGGACAACTTCACGTGCAAGTCTTATTTGCACACTTATGTTTCGAGTGTATTCACCAAGAGGGGAGATTGGGAGAAGGCGCTTATGGAGTTCAATGAGAGAGCAGCAAATCCTCAAGTTCAAGAAGATTATGGGGATGATGAGGATGATGTTATGCTTACTGAGGAGGACATGCCAGAGCTTTTTGGGAGATCAGACTCACAGCATCCAGCTAGTGGGTACTATCAGGGCGGTTCATCCGGAGTAGCACCGGATCTATTGGTAGCAGGGACATCTACAGCTACAGTGGGAGCCCAGTACGGTGGACCCAGCACTTCTGCTGGTCCCGTACCCCCTGACTATCGTTCTTATTATGTTCCAGGTGCGCATGATCTGTGGGTAGAGATGTATCGATACATCAATGATCAGTTCAACTCTGTCAGACGTTCGAATGATCATCAGTTCCAGATGCTGTTCCAAGAGGTCAGGCGAACTCGAAGGGAGACGAGGAGAGAGATCCAGAGCTTGAGGGATGAACTTCGAGAGCGCCAGGAGAGACGGGACTGATGGAGATTTTATCCCTGTAGTTATATAGCCTTTTCTGTTGAGGTTGTGTCTTTTGATCTCTTCACCTTATTTCTATTTTCTGTTTAGGCTTTGAGTAGAGTGATAGATTGCTAGGGTTATGTCTGATGTATTTGTCTCTTTTATGTATTATCTTGATTTGTATTGTTGAATATTTGTGGGGGATATTATGATGAGACTATTGTTATTAGTTGAGGTACTTGATTGGGTTTCTGGGTGTGTGCGCAGTATGAGCTTATTTGTTAGATTGCCAGAAATTCATATGCGTTTGAAATTAATGAAGGGAGTGTACTTAAGTTATATTGTAATATGAAGTTCTATGTGTACTTGTGAGATATTGCTTACCATGAAGAGTGCTCTGTTACTTGTTAAAAACCCATTTGAGATTTTAAGCCTATAGATCATGTATATAATCACATGATATTTCTTTCTAGTGAGTATCATTCTAGTGTGTGTATTCTAGAACTTGCCTTTTGTCTTGCTTGAGACTACATGTTATGTTAGATAATGGGAGTTGATTTTAGGCCATCCTTGATTTTATGAGTCGCTTTGCCAAATAATTTCATACCAAATAATTATATATCCGTAGTTAGCCCTTTTGAGCCTGAAAGCCTTATTTCTTTGTCAACCTATGAAGATAGCCACTTTGATATCCTATATGAGCCTTAAATTCCTATATTTAGTGGAGAATTAAATGATGTCAAAGTGTGTGAGAGGATTTCCATGAAGTTTGGAAGGAATAAAATATTTGGAGCTGTACAAGTGATTATGAGCTGAAAAGTAATAGCTGAAAAATAAGCTGCTTAGGGGTAGTGCCCGAAACTGGTACCCCGAGATATGAGAGGTAGTGCCCGAAACTGGTACCTCTAGAAAAAAAAAGAAGAAAAGTATGTTGAGCTTGAAGGAAATGAGAGAAAAGAAAATTAGAGGAGCATGAAGCTGGATAGCCTTGAAGTGTAAAAATATGCAGTACAAAAGATCTCCGGTTTTAATTTTCTACTAATTGAGTCAGTTTATCCATATGTTTCCTACCCTTACCAAAGAGCCAACATTACATCCTATTAAAAGTCCTTTTTGATCCCATTGACGAATCATATTTTTAATGGTAGAGAGATTGAGACATTTGACAAGCTTATGGTTACGCATACACTTGAATTGAATTTGAGCGTAAACACCATACCCATAAGTGTACATCTTTTACACTTGAGTGAGAGTGATATACTGATTAGTGTGAAAATCTGCATGTTTTAGGGTCCGATTTAGCACCATTTTGCGAAATTTATGTTCGTATTTTAGCACTAAATGGTTAATTTTCATATTTTTAAAATATTGGTGCATTTGAGGTGTTATTTTGTGTTTTTAGGTGGAAAACAGATTAAAGGTGCAAATTTGGAATGAGGAGTGAAATCGTGAAAGAACGCTGAAAAACGCATGTCCAATTTGCATAATTTTTTTGTATTGATGTAGAAATCCAAATTGAGCATGTGAGATACGGTTGGAAAGCTACTGAAGCGAAGGTCATTTTGGCTTAGGAAACGCCTAATTTGGACGTCAAATGAGGGAGATATGATCAAAACGGTGAAGACGCGCAAGCTGTGCCGACCAGCACGACCAGTGCCACTTTGCATGAGTCGTTTTATACTCAAATGGAAGAGTTTCCAGGAGTTCTTTATATAGATAGAAAGCCAAGGAAGAGAATGTCGCGTGAGCGCAAGAATCACTTCAATCGAAGCTTGGATGAAGAAGTTATACTCAAAACCGTGAGGTGGCGTAGCTGCCAGCGAGAATTTCGAAAAATTCACGAAAATTACCATATATAACCTATTTTCTTGGTGGCTAAGTTATTTCCTAATTTAATATCCATCCATATCTTCCATGATTATATTTTTCCTAATTTTTCAAGATCCCACATCGTTTTTCTCCTTATTTTATTACACTCTCATACCTATATATACCCATTCTCATAACCACATAAAAGTGTGAAAGAAACCGCATAATCTACCACTACCATATCACCTAAGGTTTTTACCCTAATCCACCATATCCGCCTTTCACCTTCTACCCTTCACCCGCCTTTCACCTATCACCCTCAATCACGGTGTTTGCTACTTGAGAAGGAGAACGGAGGAGGATCATGAAGACGGAAAGAGAAGACGGCGAATCATTCCAAACACGGGTATTTCTTCCTTCTTTAATTTCTTATTGTTGATTTATAGACTCATGGATAAGTTTCTTTCCATAGACATGGTTGTTTCTTGTAACATCATGGGCTAATTTCCTCTTGATAGTTTTATGGTTTGAAAGTTTATCATGTTGATTTAAGATTTTAGACATATGTGATGATAATTTTTGCATAATATTTATTCTTTATTGAAGTTTTGTTTTAGACTTCTATGATCATGTTTCTTAATTTTCTTGTCGATTATATATTCATGAGATGATCATTGATTGGTGTATGATTGATATTTAGATGTGTTTCATGATTATATTTGTTATTTCGTGACAATTGAAGGGGATTGAGTAATATAGCCTTTGATTGTTTGACCATCAATATAGGATACCTTATTATCTTTGCATAACCATTGTTAAAGAGAAATATGGTAAGGAAGCCCTAATCCAATTCTTTTAGTACCTATAAAGGATAGATCTCTTGCACTAGCCTATATGAAATTTTGCATGTGAATCGCCTAAAAAGCGAATAAGGGATTGTGGGTATTTAATTTCCTTAGTACCTGAAGGGAATATGGTATTATCTTATTAATTTGGTCCTATGAATTTTTGTTCTTTAAAATTGTTGAATCTCACTTGTCCATGAGTGGTTTAGCATTACTTAAGTGATCATTCCTATAAAATTCTGCATGATTTGATTCACTTGTCTATTCGTCTTAATTCACATGATAAATTGGATTTTCCTAAAATTATCTTGTTCTTGTCTCTTGAAACACCCGTGATTGGGTGTGGCTTCTGTTTATTTATTTTATTTAGTATTTATTTTCTGCAATATTAGTTAGTAATTCCAATTTATAAAAGGTTTTTATGTCTTAATTATTAGTGGTGACAGTTATTTAGTGTGTATCTTGTTTAACTCTAATTCCTTGGGTTCGATATTTTTACTTGGTCACACGCTGAGCTACAATTAATTCCATACACTTGAGGACACGTAAAAAGGTGAACAAGCAAATGACGCCATTGCCGGGGATAATTCCCTAGGCTTTCCTATTTAATTCTTTTGTGATTTATTTTAATTTAGGACGTTAAATTTTTAATTGTTTTTATTTTTATTTTTATTTTTATTTTTATTTGCATCCAAACTATTCTAATCAGCTGCGTGAGCACATGTAAAATTAGTTAAGATGGCTGACGGTGTCCCGACTCCCATGCGGGACCAGTATAAGTTGAAGCACTCCACGAATGCGGGATTGAATGGACCCGAAACCACTGCAGAGAGTTTTGAGCTACCGTTTGGATTGATCCGAATGGTACAAGTACAACAGTTCAGTGGTAATCCTTTGGAAAGTCCTAGTGAGCATCTGCAATTATTTGATGAGTATGCAAGGACGCAGAAGCATAGGAATGTCCCGGAGGATGCTATTAGAATGAGGCTTTTTCCATTCTCACTAACGGAGAAAGCCAAAGAGTGGTACAACAACCTTCCTGCAGGATGTTGTACTACATGGGAGCAGTTGGCAGATAATTTCTTGAATAAGTACTTCCCTCCTTCCAAGAGCTTTAAGGTGAAGCAAAAGATAACACAATTCAGGCAAGGAGCCTTGGAAAGTTTCTATGAAGCGTGGAATAGGTTCAAGGACCTGTTGCGTTGTTGTCCACAACATGGATTTACAAAAGACACTTACTTAGCCTTTTTCTATCAAGGCTTGAGGAGTGAATCAAGAGTGTTGGTGACGCAACAACTGGTGGATCGATCTTTAAAAAGTCAGCGGATGAAGCAGAAGAGATCTTTGAGGAGATGGCAGCTAACACGTATGATTGGCCTATGGAGAGATCAGATGGAGTCGCTTTTGATAAAGTGGCGAAAGTGGAAGTTCAGGTCAATAATAGTGAGCTATCAGAATTAAAGAGTCAATCAGTGAGCTGCATAAGAAGATGGATCATCTCGGATTAGGAAACAAAGGAGAGGAAGCTAGAATGGATCGGGATAAAGATCATATGGAGGAAGCAAATTATACTATGGGTCAGAATTTTCAAGGGGATTACAGGAATAGACAGAATTTTAGGCCTAGTAATCAGCCATGGGGGAGGAATGACCAAGGAAATTCCAACTTCAACAATCAAAGAAGGAATGAGAATCTGTCCTATGGAAACCTGAGTAATGCAATGGGACCTCCTCCAGGATTTGATCCAGCACATAAGCCTATTGAAGGAAGAGCACCCGTGGATGATGAGTTAAAACTGTTGATGAAGCAACAAGGGGAGCGGGAGCAGATGAAGCAACAAGGAGATCAGATAGCACAGCAGGGGGAGCAGTTAAACTTGATGGTCAAGCTGGTGATATCTACTAATGAGCAATCTGAAAGGAAGCAGAAAGAAACTGATATTGCTTTTGGAAAGTTACATGCTGTACTAGGGCGATTGGAGCAACAAGGTAAGTTTCCATCCCAAATGGTGACGAACCCAAAGGAGCAAGCTATGGCTATAACCCTGAGGAGTGGAACACAGTACGAGGGCCCAAAAATGCCATCAGAATAGGCTGGAGTCAAAAAGGAGGTTGAAAAATCAGACAGACACAAAAATGTCGGTGTTGGAGAGCTGCACGACTCGTTCCACAACTGGCATGACTGGTGCAGCCCTAAGTTGGGTGTGCCAGACGAGTTGTGTCATCCAGCAGGAGCAAAACAAGACGGCACGACTCGTGCCGAAATCTGGCATGACTCGTACCAAGGCAAAAGTGATGTAGATGACGCCCGACGCTTGTTGCGGCATGAGTCCGACCATGCCGGCTCGACTAGTGCACCTGACCAGCACGACTCGTGCCCCTCTCCGGCGAAAACGTCAAAATTTTATCCCGATCCTCGTGATGTCGAACCTGTCCAGAATGATCCCCATGTGCCTGAAACAGTAGAAAAGTTGAAAGAGCATGAGGTTAAGTTGAAAAAGTGGCAAAAAACTAAGGCAGAAAGAGCTGAAAAAGAAAAAGGAGAGGAGTTTGAGAAGGATATTTGGGGCATTCCAAAGATAAAGAATCCTATTCCGTTTCCACAGCAATTTTTGAAGAAAGGATTGGATGAAAAGTTCAAGAAGTTTTTGGAGATGTTTAAAAAAATCCACATTAATATTCCTTCTGCAGAAGCCTTAGAAGAGATGCCAAACTATGCAAGGTTCTTGAAGGATATCATGTCTAAGAAGAGGAGTTTGACCGGAGATGAATCAGTAAATAAGTTAGAGAGCTGCGGATCTGTGATACAAAAGAAACTTCCTACGAAGTTGAAAGATCTGGGAAGCTTTACCATACCTTGTGAGATTGGAAATGGACAAGCTAAGAGAGCCTTATGTGATTTGGGGGCTATCACTAATTTGATGCCACATTCCGTATTCAAGAAGCTTGGTTTGGGGGAGTTGAAGCCAACATCTGTAGCATTGCAGCTTGCTGATGAATCCCTGACCTACCCAAGGGGGGTAGTTGAAGATGTCCTAGTAAAATTTGGAAAGTTCATATTTCCAGTGGACTTCATTGTGCTAGACATGGAGGAAGACGATGATGACAGAGTTCCTCTAATTTTGGGAAGGCCGTTCCTTGCGACTGTAGGAGCAAATATTGATGTGAAGAAGGGGGAATTGAAGTTACAAGTTAATGATGAAGAAGTCGTCTTTTCACTTGAGAGAGTTATGAAGTGGCCTACTGATATGCAAGAGTGTAGAAGCATCAAAGAAGTAGAGGGAGCTGCGGAGGAGAGCATGCCTTTAATCCTGTCTAAGGATCCTGTGGAAAAAAGCCGAAGCAAACTTCTTACTTTTCTTTCTACTGATTTTGATGACAGGTATGATGAGCTTTCTAATGGATACACTGAATACTTACAAAAATCTAATTGCAGGGATTTAGCAAGAAAGCTTAAGCCGACTGCTGCGAGCCTCAAGGTTGCAAGTGCAAGAGAACCACCGCCTGTGCAGGTGGCGGAGGATGTGGTGGTTAAGGTTGAGAAGAAGGATGGAGACAAAGGAAGAGGAGATGATGCCTACTTGAGCCTCCTAATATACCACCGGATACCGACAAATTTGAAAGTCCTTTCTATCTTTCTTTATTTTGTGATCAGTTTCATCCTGACTTTTGATCTTGATGGTGATAGGAATAATTCTGAAGTTGAGTGGAAGATTGACAGGAATGAGACGAGTAAGCTTGAGAAAGGAGATTTTACTGATCATATTGTGCATAAGAAGGGTAAGGTGGTGAGTGTGGATGATAAGAGGGGGAGAAAGTATTGGAAGGTGAAGATGAAAGAGGATCTCCCTCTTAATCAGTAGTCTACATATTCTACATTCCGTCGTGACTCTCCGACGTTAAACATGAGCACTTGTTGGGGGCTTTCCCTCCTATTTTATTGCTTTAATGTTCTTGTTTGGTTTAGGAAATTTTATTAGGTGCTTCTTCGCCTATGGTATTCACTTTTTGCAAACTTAGTTTCTCACTTAGTTTGAACTAAGTTTGGGGGGGTGGACGTGCATCCCGATGCCTTGAAGCACCGAGGTAAGTTTTCTTCACTTGTGTGTGATGCTTGGAGGTTGATTTTTTTTAAAATTTTTGGAATTTATTTTGAATGTTCGAATTTTTTTGCAATTATCCAAGTGTTTTGTTTTGTCATGTTTAGTTTTCCTAGTTTTGGTGTGATTAATTTTTGATTGAATTTGTTAGTTTTCCTGATGATAAGACTGATGAACTAAGTGTATTAGAGCTTGAATTGGATTAAAAATCGGAGAAATAGGTGAAAAAATTCGAAAAAATGCCCAGGTGTTAATTTAGAGGTGCACGACTCGTGCCGTATAGGCGCACGAGTCATGCCAAAGCTGATGGGGCATGAATGCAAGGCGTGCCGCCCAGCACTGGTGCTGGTGGACGGCACAAGCTGCGGAAGATTGGCGGCACGACCCTTTGAGAAGCGACGGCACGAGTCATGCTAGGTGAAGATAACCGCACCAAATGTCGACAGGTAAGGTGGCACGACCCATGCTATATTCTGGCACGAGTCGTGCCGAGGTCGTGCGTGTCCAGGTAAGTCTTCAGGTTCGAATTTTTGGTCAGTTTATACTTTTGATTTGTATTGGGGAATATTATTTTGATACTTATGTTTGGGTTTCTGGTTATGTGCTTAGTTTGATTTTGTTAGATTTATGCCAGAAATTCATATGCTCTTGAAATTGATGAAAGAAGTGTACTTAAGTTATATTGTGATATGAAGTTCTATGTGTACTTGTGAGATATTATTTACCATGAGGAATGCTCTGTTACTTGAAAACCCATGTGAGATTTTGAGCCTTTAGATCATGTACATAAATACATGATAATTCTTTCTGGTGAGTATCGTTCTTGTGTGTGTATTCTAGAACTTGCCTCTTGTCTTACTTGAGACCGCATGTTATGTTAGATGATGGGAGATGATTTTAGGCAATCTTTGATTATGAGTCACTTAGCCAAATAATTCTCTACCCATATGATTGTTTATCCGTAGTTAACCCCTTTGAGCCTAAAAACCTCATTCATTGGCAACCTACGAGAAATAACCACTTTGAGTAATCTTTTGAGCCTTGATTGTCCTTCTAGAAGATAATTAAAGGCTTTCAAAGTGAGTTGATGGAGCTTGATAACAGATTGGGGAGGAATGAAATTGGTATTGAAAAAAAGTGATTGATCTTGAGATTACATCTAAAGAAAATTATGGAGTAGTGCTTGATCTAGTACTCTATTGAAACAAACACCCTAGGGTAGTGCCCGAAACTGGTACCTATGGAGGATGCGTGAGGTAGTGCCCAAAACTGGTACCTCAAGAGAAAGAAGAAGAAAAGAGGAAAAAAGATGTCTATGTTGTGCATGGAAGAAAGAGAAAATTGAAGAATTGAGGAGGATGATGTGCTTGAATTGAAGTGAGCAAGAAAAATGAAGATCATGATGGAGATGGCCACTTGATTGATCCAAGTTTTGAGTCACTTATTTATATATTTCCTACCTTAACCAAAGAGCCAACATTACATCCTAATAAAAGTCCTTTCTGACCCCATTGTCGAATTATACTTTAAGTGATGGAGAGTTTGAGACGTTTGGCAAGTTTATGGTTACGCATGCACTTGAATTGAATTTGAGCGTAAACATCATACCCCATAAGTGTACATCTTTTACACTTGAGTGCGAGTGATATACTTCTCGTGAGAATAAGTTGATGGAGCATTTTAATTGGTGGTGATTGTCTTAACTTGTATGATATGAATGAATTATTGCATGTATTTAGAGTTGCATGACCGGAGTTAATGACAATTGTGTTGAATGGGCTACTTGTCATATTCCTTATTTTCCCTTAGATTTACACACTAACTTTCTTCTTCTTTATTCTTTTTCGTTGTTCGGGGACGAACAACATCTTAAGTTTGGAGGTTTGATTAGTGTGAAAATCTGCATGTTTTAGGGTCCAATTTAGCACCGTTTTGTGAAATTTATGTTCGTATTTTAGCACTAAATGGTTAATTTTCATATATTTAAGATATTGGTGCATTTGAGGTGTTATTTTGTGTTTTTAGGTGGAAAACAGATTAAAGGTGCAAAGTTGGAATGAGGAGTGAAATCGTGAAAGAATGCTGAAAAACGCATGTCCAATTTGCATACTTTTTATGTATTGATGTAGAGATCCAAATTGAGCATGTAAGATATGGTTGGAAAGCTACTAAAGATAATGTCATTTTGGCTCAAGAAACGCCTAATTTAGACGTCAGATGAGGGAGATATGATCAAAACGGTGAAGACGCGCAAGCTGTGCCGACCAGCACGACCAGTGCCACTTTGCACGAGCCGTTTTATACACAAATGGAAGAGTTTCCAGGATTCTTTATATAAATAGAAAGCTAACGAAGAGAGGGTCGCGTGAGCATAAGAATCACTTCAATCGAAGCTTGGATGAAGAAGTTATGCTCAAAACCGTGAGGTGGCGCAGCTACCAGCGAGAATTCCGAAAAATTCACGAAAATTACCATATATAACCTATTTTCTTGGTGGCTAAGTTATTTTCTAATTTAATATCCATCCATATCTTCCATAATTATATTTTTCCTGATTTTTCAAGATCCCATATCGTTTTACCCCTTATTTTATTCCACTCTCATACCTATATATATCTATTCTCATAACCACATAAAAGTGTGGAAGAAACCGCATAATCTACCACCACCATATCACCTAGGGTTTTTACCCAATCCACCATATCCGCCTTTCACCTTCTACCCTTCACCCACCTTTCACCTATCACCCTCAATCACGGTGTTTGCTACTTGAGAAGGAGAACGGAGGAGGATCATCAAGACAGAAAGAGAAGACGGAGAATCATTCCAAACACGGGTTTTTCTTCCTTCTTTAATTTCTTATTGTTGATTTATAGACTCATGGGTAAGTTTCTTACCATAGACATGGTTGTTTCTTGTAACACCATGGACTAATTTCCTCTTGATAGTTTTATGGTTTGAAAGTTTATCATGTTGATTTAAGATTTTAGACATATGTGATGATAATTTTTGCATAATATTTATTCCTTATTGAAGTTTTGTTTTAGACTTCTATGATCATGTTTCTTAATTTTCTTGTCAATTATATATTCATGAGATGATCATTGATTGGTGTATGATTGATATTTAGATGTGTTTCATGATTATATTTGTTATTTCGTGACAATTGAAGAGGATTGAGTAATATAGTCTTTGATTGTTTGACCATCAATATAGGATACCTTATTATCTTTGCATGACCATTGTTAAAGAGAAATATGGTAAGGAAGCCCTAATCCAATATCTTTAGTACCTATACAGGATAGATCTCTTGCACTAGCCTATATGGAATTTTGCATGTGAATCGCCTATAAAGCGAATAAGGGGTTGTGGGTATTTAATTTCCTTAGTACCTGAAGGGAATAGGGAATTATCTTATTAATTTGGTCCTAGAAATTTTTGTTCTTTAAAATTGTTGAATCTCACTTGTCCATGAGTGGTTTAGCATTGCTTAAGTGATCATTCCTATAAAATTTTGCATGATTTGATTCACTTGTCTATTTGTCTTAATTCACATGATAAATTGGATTTTCCTACAATTATCTTGTTCTTGTCTCTTGAAACACCCGTGATTGGGTGTGGCTTCTGTTTATTTATTTTATTTAGTATTTATTTTCTGCAATATTAGTTAGTAATTCCAATTTATAAAAGGTTTATGTCTTAATTATTAGTGGTGACAGTTATTTAGTGTGTATCTTGTTTAACTCTAATCCCTTGGGTTCGATATTTTTACTTGATCACACGCTGAGCTACAATTGATTCCTACACTTGAGGACACACAAAAAGGTGAACAAGCATATACTTCCCGTGAGAATAAGTTGGTGGAGCATTTTAATTGGTCGTAATTTTCTTAACTTGTATGCTATGAATGAATTATTACATGTAATGAGAGTTGCATGACCGCAGTTGATGACAATTGTATGTTGAATGGCCTAGGAATCATATCCTATGTTTTCCCTTAGATTTTTCACACTATCTTTCTTCTTCTTTGTTCTTTTTCGTTGTTCGGGAACGAACAAAATCTTAAGTTTGAGGGTTTAATTAGTGTGAAAATCTGAGTGTTTTAGGGTTCGATTTAGCACCATTTTGTGATGTTTATGTCTGAATTTGAGCATTTTATGGGTGAATTATATAAATTTGTGTTTTAGATGCTTGTGATGTGTTATTTCGTGTGTTTAGGTGGAAAACAAGGTGAAAAAGAGCAAAAACAGACGACGGGAATGAAGTCGGGAAGCCGTCGGGAGAAGGAGGGCAGGCACGATTCGTGCCGGCAGGAGTAGACTCGTGCCGCAGGTTGTGCCGCCGAGAAGCGCCCGCACGAGCGCCGGATTGCCGAGCACGAGCTTCGGGAGAGCAGCATGATAGCGCCCGGCACGACTCGTGCTGCCCATGCCGCTGAGAGACACCCGCGCACGACCGCCGAGAGCAGGAGCTGCACGACTCGTGCGGTGCCCATTTTAAAGAAGAATACTGAAAAATGTATGTCCTCTTTGCATAATTTTTCTGTATTGATATATAGATCTAAATTGATCATGTGATATATGGTTGGAAAGCCACTGAAGAGAGGGTCATTTTGGCCCAAGAAACACGTCAATTGGAGGTCAGATGAGGGAGATATGATCAAAACGGTGAAGCGCGCAAGCTGTGCCAACCAGCACGACCAGCCACTTTGCACGACTCGTGCCATACTCAAATGGAAGAATTTTCTGGATTTCTTTATATATTTGAAAGCTAAGGAAGAGAGGATCACATGAGTGCAAAAATCACCTCAATTGGAGATTGGATGAAGAAGTTATGGGCAAAACTGTGAGGTCGCGCAGACTGCCGAAGAGCCGCACGATCCGTGCAAGGGGAGGCACAACCCGTGCATGGGCAGCACGACTCGTGCCACTTTAGGCACGACTCGTGCAGCCTCCCAGCGCAGCCCGACATCGTTTTTTGTCATTTTTCAGGCCCGTTTGTGTTTTTAACGCGAAAAAGCCCACTTTTAAGTCAAAATTCGGGATTTTCAAGCCTCCAACTATAAAAGAAGCCCTTGGGGTGTTCCAAACCTTAACTCTTCATAATTCTTCATACCTCTACATCACAATACATACTTTTCCAAACCCTTTCCTCATCACCATCCCATCCACCCATCCTGGAGAGTTCATTTGAGTGCATAATTGAGAAGGAGAACAAGAAGGTTCAAAATTACAAAGGAGAGAACAGAGAATCACGCCAACAGAGAATCACGCCATATCTAGGATTTTTCTTACTCTTTCTTTCTTACTTTTGGATAATATGTGTTCGTATCTACCCATGAGTGTTTCCTGTAACATCATGGGCAAGTACTTCTTGGATAGTGCTAGGTTTTGAAAGTTGAATTGTGTTGAATTGATGATCTAGACTTTGAGTTGGATACCTACAGTAAACTTATTCATTTATTAATGCTTTGATTGAGACTTATATTTTTGTCTTATATGATCTGTCCTTATTCATGAGTATGTCATTGTCATATGCATGTTTATGATTATTGTTTGTGTCATAGAATGAATTATATTTGTCTATCTGTTATGGGTAAAGGGAATCTAACCATTTAACATTTATTCATTAGAATAATTAATTTAGGACACCTAATATATTTATTAATTACCATTCTATAGGATTTGGTTTCTTAGATTGTTAGGTGGGAGTCGAGGTTTAATTCTTAAGTACCTATAAAGGGAAGTCTAGTGTACTAGTCTTTAATGGAATTTTACATGAAGTACCTAGAAAGGGAGTAGGAATTATTCTTCTGCATCTGAGGATTTTAACCAGGTTTACGTTTTAAGTTTACTTTACAAAAGGGATTTAACATAGTTTAGTGATGCTTTCATAATAACTGCAGGAATTTTAGCTAATCGTCTAGTGAGTTGATTTGGCCAATTTAACTGGATTGCCTAGTGCTGTCTATTTTCTCTCTTGATTACCTTCCATATTTATTTTATTTGCTATTTTATATTTTTAGTACTTATTTTCTGCATATTCAGATTAATTAAATTCTCATATAATACCCAGATTTGTCTTAATTTAGAATAGTCATAATTAGATTAGATAGCAAGTCTAGAATTATTCCTTGGGTTCGATAATAGACTTGGTCACACGCTTATCTACAATAGATTCCCTACACTTGGGAACACGCAAAAACGTGAATTAAGCAAAAATATTTATATTGAGTTGCTGAAATTATCTGCAAGCAGTGATTTATTTTAAGTGTGCACCTGTTGTTCCAATCGTGAAAATGAGCAGGTGTGGGGAGGTTAGAAGTGTAAGAAAAATATTGTTGTGAAAATGAGAATTTGGAATGATGATGGATGTGTTGATTTGTAGAGATCACATGTTGTAAAGTGTTGCATTTACCCATTCTTATCTTTCTTTTTATCTCACGCTGCCCTAAAGCCCCATTACAACCCATTCAAAGACCTTTTGATTGTTGTGCATGATCAATCTAGAATTGGTAGAGAATTTATTTGGGAGCAAGCCTTGGTAATGACTTTTTTATTCAATTTTTGAGTGACCTTGCTATAAAATCATATACTTGAGTGTTTATGAGTGAATCTTTGTGAGACCATGGAATTTTGAAAATTTTGAAGCCAGAAAGTTGCAGACTTTAAGTGAAGAGTCATGTTTCATATTAGTTCTGAATGCTCATTGGTTGCTTGTCTCTTGAAGAGTGTAATTTTCATTTGTCTTATAGATGATGTTCCTTAGATTTCTATTCTCTATTATCTTTGATTTTCGGTTTGCTTGAGGACAAGCAAAGTTTAGGTGTGAAGAGATTTGATAAGTCATATTTTAGCATAATTATTTGGTTGAAATTCATGATTATTTGATTGAATTATGTGCTAATTTGGGTGCTAAATTGAATTATCTTGTCTTTGGTTAATTAGAGCTTTAATGTTGTAAATTGATGTGGAAAAGGGATGTCATGTGTAGGAAATTAATGCTGCCAAATAAGCTGACACTGAACCCTTCAGTGTCAGTGGAACGAACAAAAATTCAGAATAAATAAGGAAGGTTGGTGGAGAGGATCACAGATTTATTTGGGTTATATCACACATTATTCTTGGGGATTAAGATACTGTATTTTTGGGGGAGAAAAAGAAGAGATCCTAGAGATATTTTTGGAAGAATAAATAAGGAAAGAGATTTACAGAAGAAGGGAGGAGATATTATTTATTTTTGGAGGGCTACACAAGAGGATACACGCTATTTTTGGGCAGCAGAACAGTCGTGAATTGCTGGAAAAATCAAGGAGGAGCAGTCTTCTTCTCCACATGGCAGATTTGAGATCATAGAGTTTCAAGAACATCAAACACAATCGATTTTATTATTTTTAATTATGTTTTAACTATGAACATGCGGGGCTAATCCCCTTCTCTAGTTTAGGATTCATGAAACTCCCGTTGAATTTTAGTTTAATTATCTAGAGTTTTTCATTGAATCTTGTGTGCAAATTTATTCTATTACATGCTTTGATGTTTGTATTGCTGTTTGATAATTATTTTACCCTGGTCACTATTTAATTGTTAAACTGCTGAATGTTATTCCATGAACTATGATCCGTAATTGTTGTAGGAATTGGATCAAGTAACAAATAGAGATTATTCCCTCTAAGTGTAATAGAATCTAGGTTGTATGATATCTAGCCGGATTCGTAGCCTAGTAATCCTATGTGTAGAGTTTTAATGCATTTATGAGTTCGAATCCATAGAGTCACTCATAGATAGTTCAATTTAATGATCATACCCTAATTGATAAACTTAAGAACATTCGGGTTGATTGGTCGTACCATCAATTTAGGGATTTGAGTTTGCGCACTAGTATAGATATTTAATTCTTGTAGTTAATTAATTTAGTAAACGGAAGGGGATCGATATCCTAAACTAGGCTTTTATCACTTTGTTAATTTTATAATAAATTTTTGCCTACTTTGTTAATTAAAAATTACGTTAATCTATCATTCGTGTTATTTATGACTTTCCACAAACAAAAATCCACCTTTATTTATTTTATATGTTTGCAACACGTAGATTTAATTAAAATTCCTTATACTCCTTTGGGTTCGACCCGTACTTACCATTGTACTAAGTATTAGTGTGAGCTGGAGTAAAATTGTATTTTGGTTGGTCCACGACAGCTTATTAGTAAAAAAGTATATACCATAGTCGAGCAACACCTAATATAATTACTACATTGACACAGACTCAATAAAGCAACTAAAAACTAGAGGGTCGGCCCCCAATAGGCGCTTACGTTGAACGGTGGAGAGTCACGACGAATATGTTGGATTGTATACTAAAAGTCTAGCTTTAGTATGAACAATGTCATAACAATATTTGAAATGAGAATCATTGATCAAATGATTGCATCTTATAATTTATTTTATATGCATGATGCAATAGTCCATTTACTTTATACTGTAGATAATATGTTGTGCGACAACACGCGGAAGATCATATTATCGGTTTCCTTATAAAGTATAAACAGATGCTCACAACTGAGATAGACGGGGACTCTCTATCGGTATGGTTGTAGTGTGGTTTGGTATTAGCTTGTCTTGGCTATAGAATCACATTAGTGCACTTGTGTGTATTGAGCAGGACCGCCTGAGATCGTTCTTCTTATACTGACTATATAGTAGAACTTGATCTCTGTTATTATGGAAGTTCGTGCTCTTAATCCCTATACAATAACCTCGACACGTAGGGCAGTATGTATTTCTTTGATTCATCAATGGGTGAGATTTATAAGTATTAAATCAACAAACTCGGTGAGTTGGGAAGTAGTGATGTATCTATGGTGTGCTGTTGATTGTAGAAGGAATCTATGTCCGTCATAGGTTGATGATGTCCCCTTGAGGAGCTCATAAGGTTTATCATGTAAATCTTGAAAGTGGATTAATTTCCGGCATGATAAAAAGGTTGAGTGGTACTACTCTCGGACGAGATATTAATTAATTAGAGTTGTCAGTAACTTAATTAATTAATGGACATTGAATATCTTAAACATGGGGAGACTATCGGGCTTATAATAAGAAGGAGCCCAGAACATAATTTTGGGATTGGACGGGTAGTGCAGTAATAATATTTTAGTGGACTATATTATTATTATTGGATTTAATTAAAAGCTTTGGGCTAAGCTTGGTTAATTAAATTCAATTGAGGCCCAGCCCAATTTCTCCTCCTGGTCCCTGCAGTAGCCCTTATAAATAAGTTATCTCAGTTCCTGTTAACCCTAAGTCAGTGCCTCATTTGACAGTTAGAAAGAACAGGAGCAGATTGAGAGAATCCTGCGGATTATTGCCCACACAACAACAGGATTCAACTTGGGATATACTGCAGAAGATTGAGAGGTGGTTCTCTGCAACGGTTCATCCTCTACATCAACCCAGAAGTACGGTAAACAAGATTTAATTGCTTCCGCTGTTTATTGTTTGCCTGTTTACTAACGATCACGTTTGAGCCACAAGATCCAATTGCCCAACAATTGGTATCAGAGCTTTGGTTTTGTGGTGAAACGTGAGACATTAGTAGTTAAGTTTTGTGCCTTACGTGTTAATTGTCGTATCGTAAGCATGTATAAATAGGCTTCTATGATTATGTGAAATAATCTGTTGATTATTGTATGAAGAAAGCATGAGATTTGGGGTTTGAATATTTTCTATCATTCATGAATTCCATATCTGCTTTGTGTTATCGTTGTTATTCGAATACGAAACAACAAATACATACGGTTGTGAGCGACAAAGAAAAAAAGCCAAAAACACACACGACTGCATACAAAGCTGAAACCAACTCGCCATCGTTGACGCCATCCGACAACACAACCACGGCAGAAATCGTATACAGTGGTGAAAGCCTTACGGCTGAACGGATGGTACGACTGGAATGTGTGGGCGAGCAAGGCAGATTCACGGCAATCTGACGGCGACTGACGGAGGGCATCGTGGCAACTGTCTACCGCTGACCGGTGCTGTTCAGGTGTTGGATGCGGAGTTAGGCGATGCTGTTCATCGGAGGCGACATGACCGATTCGGCGAGCCTTGGCACGATCGTTTATCGTCTGATGATGGCCTGATGGAAGCCGATCGAGAGCAGCGCTGATGCGTGCAGAGTCACGGCTAGAACAGCCCCCTCCTGGCGAGGTCGTCGAGGGCTGATGGCCAGTGGACTGTCGGCTCATGTTCGGCAGTAGCTGTGGGCGCGGCGCGGCCGATGGAGGCTGGGGCGCCAGCGGTAATGGATTGAAGTCGGCGATAGCTCCGATGGCTCTGCGCGACGGCGTCGCTGATGGACGTTCACGGCGGGATGAATTGGTCGCGGCAGAAGGGTCGACAGTGGCTGATGACTTGCAGCGATGTCAGAGGTGACTCAGCAACACTACCGGTCGACTCTGAAACTGCTTCCGGGCGAGCTTTTCTCAGTCCCGGTCGCGACCGCCATTGTTCAGGGCGAGAAGGGGAAGAGCAGTGGCTGGCGCGACGTTCAGAGATTTCAGACCTTAACCGCAGACTACGGGCGAGGCGATGGTGGTCCCCAGCCAGTCGACTCGACGTTTTCGGTGCGGTCAGAGGCTCGATTCCGGCTTACCAGTCTGGACAGTCGTCGGCAGCAGCAGATGTCTTCAATGAGCAGTCCCAGGATGAATGAAGGGTGCGGCTGATGATTAGGGCAGAGGTTTTGTGATGGGCTGATGGGCTAAGTTATTGGGCATGTCCCCATTTTTTTAATTAAAATGGTTGTGGGCTGTATGGGCCTTATTTTAATTAAATTTAGGCTATTATTTTTGGTGGATATTGGGCCTGTTGATTTAATTTGGTTTTGGGCTGTTGGGCCCAATTTTAATTAAATTTCATATGGGCCTGCTGGACCAATATTAATAGCTGGTTTTAATTAATTGTGGGTAATGGGCCAAGCATGATAAATTAGTTATTTATTAATAGGCTAATTTTGTGCTAGAGGGCTTGTTGGATTTAATTTAATTTTGGGTTAAGATTATGGACCATAGATAATGAGCATGATTAATTAATTATTAATTAATTAATCTGCTGCTCATTTTGTGCTTATTTGTTGTTCTTGGGCCCAAATTGATTGATTCACATTTCATGCAATTAATTAATGATATATAACTGATTTAATTGTTTTAACTTGACAATTAATTGTTATATATGAAAGGCATGTTTTATGTGATTTATTTATTTAAATTGCTGTTAATAGAAGCATGTCTAAGATGTATATTTTATTTATGAAATATTATATGCATGTTTAAAACCCTCGGAGTTAAATAACTAAGTGGGAGAGGGGATTGGTAATAAATTCCCGCGGCCTCCATTATTGGTTTGTAAGTGATGTGAGTAAACTTGCGTGTTGGCATAGGCCTTCCTCCCTAACGGATGAGTTTATTCACGGATCACTGGTACAGACTTCATAAATAATTATTGTTTGTAATGTGGCACATAAACTTGCGTGTTGGCATAGGCCTTCCTCCCTAACGGATGAGTTTGTGTGCGGTACACTGGTACAAACTTATAATTGATGATTGTAGGAAGCTACCCGAGCGCGTGTGTACTTCTCCAACTGTAAGGCACATAAGCTCGCGCAGTGGACTTGGGATCAAATAATGGTGTACACTTAGGTGTAAATAATTAGTATCCTCCCCAACGGAGTCACTGCTATTATTTGCATGGCTAAAGAGTAACCGACTATTAATTATTTTGTCATAAAGTTAGGTTGACAAATGAAATTAATGGGTAAAACCTTCTCTTGTAAATGTTCGGGTTTGTAAACGTCCACACTAACGTGGCTTGCAGACTCACGGTGCTTGAGATGTCGGTGAATTTTATTTTATATTGTTTTGAGGGAAACAATATAAAAGGATAAAATTCGAAGTTTTGATCAGTAAATTTAATCGTGATTCTCTGTATTTCGAATAGTTTTAGTCTCACTAATTGTTAACTAAAAGACATTATATTTACTTGTCCAAATTAGTTGATTAGAAAAGAATCTTGGTTTTGAAAATTTACTGCTTAAGAAAATACAAGTGTGTTCTCTCATAGGACGGCTCATGATGCCTGTTAATGTCTCTAGTGAAGAGATGAGAGGTTCATAGAAATATGATGGTCTCATGTAACTCTTTGGATACTTGAGTAATTTAAAAGGCGCAAGATCATGATAGAATTTGATGAATGAATTGAAAAAATATATGGAATAGAAGTTGAAAGGGAAACCTAAGTCAATTTTATTTTCCATAATTGCCTAGATGTTTTGAGAAAGTTCCACCTCAATTACAAGAGGATGTAAATGGTGGGAAACTTCTAACAAAACATGTGGCAAAGGAAAGCCATTTTCATCATAAAGTGAACAAGTTTAATATCTTATTTACTAATGGCCTAAACATGATTAGTGATGGCATCTACTGATACGAAGTATGTAGATATTGGAATCACTAAATGTTTATCACTGAGTAAGGATAAGATTGTTAATAACATGGGTAAAACTACAAAGGTAGTGACTATTGCAGTGGGAGTTGTTTATTTATCTCATGATAAGAATAAAACGATTGATTATGAGAAATTTTCTTTACGTACGTTTCATAGAAAGAATTTGATTTCAGTTTCTATGCATTAACGGATGGATACTTCATTTCATTTAAATGACATGGTCATAGTAATGAGGAATGAGGCTATAATCCGTTAAAGTACGTTGGTGGATAATATGTATACTCTTGAATCATGTACATCCCACAGATGCAATAAATAGTAATTAAATAATGCATCTTCTAATATTAGTAAGAGAAAGGAACCTTCGAAAATGAACTAAACATACATTTGGCGTCTATGACTAATTCATTTTACTTGAGTAGGATTCAAAAGTTGATAGCCGATAGACCGTAAGGTTTATCTGAAGTGGAAACTATCGGACTTGCGAGTCGTGCTTGGAAGTAAAATTGATTAACTACCTTTTCAAGGCTGTGGGGTGTAGAGCCAAATATATATATGTTGGAATTAGTTTATTCTGATTCAAGCGAACCTAACAATATCCAGGCGAGAGGTGGTTATGAATATTCAAAGATTATTCTGGGAACCAATATATTTATATGATGCACTACATGTCTAAGTTCTTGGATTAATTCAAGAATTGTAAGGCTGGTACAGTGAGCGTCATGGAAAATATATCATATCATTACGACCCAATCGTGATGATGAAAACCTCTTGGGATAGTTAGGAACTAATAATCAGAAGTTGAGATTAAATCTCAAGTTGACTACACCGGGCATGCCCCAGCTGAATGGTGTGGTGGGTAGAAGGTATAAGGCTCTTATGGTTATGATTAGATAGATGATGGATTATTTGGAATAATTAAATTCATTTTATGGATATGCCCCAGATACAGTAATTCGTGAAACGTTTGTCTGTATATGGGATATTCTAGAAAAATGGAAAGTGATTTATTTAGTCCAAAAGATCGAAGGATAATTGTTAACTCAATAACTAGATTTTTGGAAAAGGACTATGTAATAAATCACAAACCCATGTATAAGTTGTTCTAAAGGTAGTGAGAGGAAAACACTAAGTATAAGTACCAAGTGTACCAGGTGGGAGTGTTGTATGACAACCCATAAATATATGTTTTGGGAGAGTCGTAAGACTGAATCCCTAGTGAACATGGTATTATCCCACGGATACGACATAGCACTACAAGATTAAAATGCGGAATCTTAGTAAGTTGCAATGTATGTTGAAATAGAATCTACAGATTCTATATTAAATTTGGGAACTTGTATGACCACTAAATGGTGTAAAAGCCATTGCAAGGGTCAAAGGAAATAAAAGAGGATCATATGGAAAGGTGAAAACCTTGGAAGCAAAGCTTGTTGCGAAAAAGTGTACTCAGAAAGAAATGGTTCGATTATGAGGGAACATATTCGCTGGTAGTTATGCTTATGTTGATCCGGATTCTTTTATTTATTGCTGCTCATATTGAATTATGAGGAACAGCAAATAGATGTCAAGACAGTTTTCCTGATTGGAAGTCTTGAGGAAAACATCTATGTGAAGCAACCAGAGTGATTCATTGCAAAGTACTAATAGCATTTTGATAGTAAGCTTAAAAGTGTCCAGCGATGGACTAAAGTAAGCTTTGAGATCGTGAAGCATCTGTTTTGATTAGGTAATCCAGTGGCACGGATTTAAATCAATCAGCGGATGTATCTTGTGTATTGTAAAGAGTGACGGAAACATGGTGGTGGTTTTTGTACTATACGTAGATAGTATCTTGCTCATTGGAGACAATGAAAGAGTATTATCGAGCGTATGGGTACGGTTAATAAAGCGGTAGATATGAAGGACTTAAGAAAGGCAAATATATCCTTTTGATCACGGTAATACGGATCACAAGAAAGGACATTATGCTTATCTCAAGTTTCATAAATGATACAGTCCATACTCGTTTAGCATGTGAATTTATCTTAGTGAATGTGTCTTTGAGATACAAAAAGAAGATAAAATAGATGAAAGCGGTTCCTTATGCTTCGGCGAATAAGGAAGCTTAATCTAAGGAATGCTATGAACGAAGTTGGATATCTGTTTTGCTGAATGCAAGAACAGTGGGTATCAACGTAATCCGGAACAAGAATGATGAACTGTGGTAAGACATATATGAAGTGCCTGAGAAGGACTGGAAATCATATATAGACTTACTGAGCAGATTCACTGCTTCTTGTGGATTACGGAGATTCGGATTTTTTAGTCAGATTGAACAGTAGTAAATTCTCCTCAAAGGTTATGTGTTTAATCTTAGGAAGTAGAGTCATAATATGGAGGAGTGTTATATAGAAATATATTTCAGACTCCAGATTCCATCATGGAAAGATGATAAATTGGAGCCTATGAGGCAGCCAAAGTATCTATATGACTCTAGAAACTTCAAGATGGAATTTGAAGTGTTTCTAAGTTTGCCCAAGGTAATCACAATTTACATTGTTGATATTGGTGCAGTTGCAAACTTGAAGGAATCACGAGTCCATAAGGCAATTAAACACATGGAGCGCAAGTACCACCTGTTACGAGAAATCGTATGATGAGGGGAAGGTTGTTGTCGCCTAGATTGCATCGGATGATGACCTAGTAAACTATTTACAAGGACCTTAAGGCGAGAGCTTTTAATGGTCGTGTAGTGGTAGTAGGAATCAGATGTATGGCAGAATACATGACAGCATAGTCTTTTAGTATAAGTGGGAGATTGTTGGATTGTATACTAAAAGTCTAGCTTTAGTATGAACAATGTCATAACAATATTTGAAATGAGAATCATTGATCAAATGATTGCATCTTATAATTTATTTTATATGCATGATGCAATAGTCCATTTACTTTATACTGTAGATAATATGTTGTGCGACAACACGCGGAAGATCATATTATCGGTTTCCTTATAAAGTATAAACAGATGCTCACAACTGAGATAGACGGGGACTCTCTATCGGTATGGTTGTAGTGTGGTTTGGTATTAGCTTGTCTTGGCTATAGAATCACATTAGTGCACTTGTGTGTATTGAGCAGGACCGCCTGAGATCGTTCTTCTTATACTGACTATATAGTAGAACTTGATCTCTGTTATTATGGAAGTTCGTGCTCTTAATCCCTATACAATAACCTCGATACGTAGGGCAGTATGTATTTCTTTGATTCATCAATGGGTGAGATTTATAAGTATTAAATCAACAAACTCGGTGAGTTGGGAAGTAGTGCTGTATCTATGGTGTGTTGTTGATTGTAGAAGGAATCCATGTCCGTCATAGGTTGATGATGTCCCCTTGAGGAGCTCATAAGGTTTATCATGTAAATCTTGCAAGTGGATTAATTTCTGGCATGATAAAAAGGTTGAGTGGTACTACTCTCGGACGAGATATTAATTAATTAGAGTTGTCAGTAACTTAATTAATTAATGGACATTGAATATCTTAAACATGGGGAGACTATCGGGCTTATAATAAGAAGGAGCCCAGAACATAATTTTGGGATTGGACGGGTAGTGCAGTAATAATATTTTAGTGGACTATATTATTATTATTGGATTTAATTAAAAGCTTTGGGCTAAGCTTGGTTAATTAAATTCAATTGAGGCCCAGCCCAATTTCTCCTCCTGGTCCCTGCAGTAGCCCTTATAAATAAGTTATCTCAGTTCCTGTTAACCCTAAGTCAGTGCCTCATTTGACAGTTAGAAAGAACAGGAGCAGATTGAGAGAATCCTGCGGATTGTTGCCCACACAACAACAGGATTCAACTTGGGACATACTGCAGAAGATTGAGAGGTGGTTCTCTGCAACGGTTCATCCTCTACATCAACCCAGAAGTACGGTAAACAAGATTTAATTGCTTCCGCTGTTTATTGTTTGCCTATTTACTAACGATCACGTTTGAGCCACAAGATCAAATTGCCCAACAGAATACCTCTAACTTAAATACTCAAGAGAGAGCACTTGCTTATCAAGCACGACTTGTAGTGTTTCAACCTATGTTCATTCGCCACCATGATCTCACCTTTTTCATCCTTCAATTCGAAACTCCCCCCTCCATAGGCTCTATGTATGACATAAGGTCCAATCTACTTAGACTTCAGCTTACTTGCAAACAATTTGAGAAGAGAATTGAAAAGAAGTACCTGATCACCAACGTTGAACTCTTTGAAATGGATCTTTACATCATGCCATCTCTTCATCCGTGCCTTGAAGATCTGTGAATTCTGATACGCTTTCTCTCGGAATTCATCTAACTCATTGATCTGAGTAAGAAGAAAATTCTTTGCATCTTCCATGCTTAAGTTCAAACGCCTAATCACCCAAAGAGCTTTATATTCAATTCCACCGGAAGGTGGCAAGATTTCCCATAAATTATTTGGTATGGCGACATCCCTAAGACCGTCTTGAAAGCAGTTTTGAATCCCCACAAAGCATCATCAAGCTTCGTGGACCTGTCTTTCCTTGTGCCCCCTACTGTCTTCTCCAACACTTACTTAATCTGAAGGTTAGAAACCTCAGCCTGCCCATTTGCTTGTGGATGATAGGGGGTACCCTATGCTTCACTCCATACTCTCGAAGCTCCTTCTCTAACATCTTATTCACAAAATGGCTTCCTCCATCACTTATAAGTGCCTACGGTACACCATTCCGGTTGCAAATGTTTTTCTTAATGAACTCTTGCGCCACTCTCGCCTCATTCGTCCTTGTTGGAATTGCTTCCACCCATTTCGACACGTAGTCCACTACAAGCAGGATGTAGAGGAATCTATTAGATGGGGGAAATGGCCCTATAAAATCGATCCCTGACACATCAAAATCTCCAGTACGATGTTAGGATGCAAAGGCATCTCATCTCTCTTCAAAATATTCCCCATTCGCTGGCATCTATCACATGTATCCACATACTCTTGATAGCTTTTGAACAGAGTCGGCCAATACAAACCAGACTGAAGCATCTTTTGAGCAGTCTTTTGGGCGCTGAAGTGACCCCCATTCGGCTGAGAATGACAGAAATCCAGAACACTTTCCCATTCTACCTCAGGAACACATCTCCAGATAATGGAATAAGTGCAGATTTTGTAGACCCATGCCCCCCCCGATAACATAAACTAAACATCATGCAGAAACTTGACCATCTGGTGTCTACTCAGCTGATGCGGTTTCACCCCCATGGAAATGTAGTTCACATAATCAGCATACCAGGGGAAATCCATTTTTTCCGTCTCAGGGTACGTCTTCAAAACAGTGAAGACCTGTTTGATGTCCACCATCAGTATCTTCTCATCAGGGAAGTACTCCTTGATTACCTCATCAGTGTTGTCACAGTGCTCCTTCGTCTCAGGGCGCGGGCGCAACAAGTGGTCGGCTAAGACATTCTCACTACCTTTTTATCACGAATCTCCATGTCGAACTCCTGTAGCAAGAGAATCCATTTGATTATCCTCGGCTTTACATCCTTCTTGTCCATCAAGTATCTGATAGCCGATGATCAGTGTACACCACAGTCTTCATGCCAACCAAGTAAGGTCAAAACTTATCAAAGGCATATACCACCGCTAAGAATTCCTTCTCGGTGATAGTGTAATTCTTCTGAGCAGAATCGAACATCTTACTTGCATAATATATCGCATGAACTTTTTGTCTTTTGATGAGAGTGAAAATAAGCGTGCTATAGTATCCAATTTAACATATTTTTTATGGTTATTGTTGTCATATATTAGCACAAGTGTATTATATTCAATACATGTGAGAAAAAGGTTCGTTAGAGGTATTTTATTATGTTTTATATGGAAAAAGGATCAAAAGTGCAAAGTTTGAGAAAAGGTGCAACTTGTGTAATGAATCCTGAAAAACGCACGTCCAACTTGTGCAATTTTTCTATGTTTGTGTTCAGATCTAAACAAAAAGTGTGATACATGATTGGAAAGCCACTGAAAATAGGATCGTTTTGATGTAAAGAACACCTCAATCAGATTCGAAACGAGGGAGTTATGAGCAAAATGGTGATGTCCTGAGAGTTGTGCCAAACAGAACGGATATTCTACTTTACATGGCTTGCTAAAGATTCAGAATTCGTACTTTTTGTGAGTTCTTTATATGGATATAAAGCCAAGGAAGATAGGATCACGTGAGCGCAAGAATCACTCAAATCGAAGATTGGATTAGGAAGTTATGCTCATAATCGAGTAGTCGCACAGATGCCGGCGAGAATTATCGGAAATTTCTGAGAATTTACAAAACTTTCTGAAAATTACCTATTTATTGGAGCACAATTAAACTCCTTATCATATAATTCTCCATATCTTAAACATGGGGAGAATGTCGGGCTCATAATAAGAAAGAGCTCATAAATGTAATTATGGGATTAAAACTATAGTGCAGTAATAATATTTTAGTGGAATATATTATTATTATTGGACTTAAGTTTAAGTTTTGGGCTAAACTTGGATACTTAAGCTCAATGGAGACCCAACTCTAATTTATCCTCCTGGTCCATGTTGTAGCCTATAAATAAGTCACCTCAACTTATCTGAATCCCTAATATATGACACGCCTAAAACCATGAGAATGATGGAGGAGCAGATTGATGAGATCTTGAAGATCGTCGTCCACACGATGTCATGATCGGACTTGGGAATACAACAGAAAATTGGAAGGTTGTTTGCTGCTTCTGATCATCCTCTACATCAACCCTGGTGAAAGGTAATATGATCTACCCTTATGCTTCCGCTGCAGTAGAATTGCATGGATCCTTAACGATTTACGTTAACCAAATTATCGATCGCCAATATATACAACATTTGACATCTTGCCAAAAATTGTTCCTCCAGCAGAGGCATCAACTAATACTCTGGATTCATTATCAAGGCCATTGTACATAACACTGATTAGATGGGACTTTTAAAGACCATGTTGTAGACATCTCCTCAAAGCATCAGTGAACCTTTCCCAGGCCTCTCCAAACGATTCATCTCTCCTCTATTTAAACTGATTAATTTCTTGCTTCAGTGCAAGAATCTTGCTAGGTGGCATAAAACGATCAACAAATAACTGTTGCAACTCAATTTAATTAGCACAGGTGTCTCCGTTCAACTTATCATACCATTCCCTCACTTTGTCAGCTAGAGAAAACTAAAAAAGCCTCATCTTCCATCTGTCATTAGTAGTGTCAGCGGATTTAACTGTATCCATGCAGTTGTTGAAGCGCTTCAAGTCTCTATATAGTTCATCGAATATGCCTCAGACAAGAGGATTTTTCTCCACCATATTTATCAGGCCTGGCCTTATGTTGTTTTCCTCATCAGCCTTAATGGCTCCAACCACGCCTGATCCTCCTATGTTGGTGGACTTGAATGTCTCTCAGATGACGATGTCATCCTCACGTGTGACTCTTTCTCCCATACTGCTGTTTGTACTGCTGTTTCGGCGCCAAAAACTTGTTAGGCTATTATTGTGCACTCCAACTAAATCCTCAAGTGTAGGGATATCAATTGTAATGACAAGTACCCCAGTTAAAATAATATCATTCCCACTGGGACAACTAACTATTTATTTATTTTATATTACTATTCAACTAGAATTTTAATAACCAATTTAGGATTTGAATTTTCACTAAATTTCTAAAGTATTGAAATAACATATAACTTATAAATAAAAGTAAGGAATATTCAAGATTTAATCAAAAGATACGTAACAGCTCTAAGGAATCAGGTTTAGTGTTGATTTGGTCTCCTTGACTTCCTAATGTTAATTCATGCTATGTAAATGGAAATACATCACAAGAACTTATAAACCTGGCAAATATAATTCGATTTTAAGTTAATAGGATTAATAAATTAATACCAAGTGATGGGTGAACAGTTTTGAACCTCCTTCCCAGATACTAATAAGGTAAACTCAAAGAAGCTCCAGATGGTCAGTTTGACTAACATATATTTTCTGAAAGTACTCTCAAACATATACACTTTCTACTTGAATCCGTAATTGCATTATTCCACTAAGAATTACAAGTGTTTTATTTAATAGCTCTTAAGATTATCATGTTCACGGGCAAACTACTATAATTCCTAGCAAACAGACAATATTAAGTACGTATGCGCATAAGCTAACACAACATACCAAGCATCATGGGCAACATCAATAGCATGTTATGAATACGTTGAAAACATATAATATCGTCTGAATAAATCAAATAAAAAAGAATCAATAACAGCATAAATTCACTATATTCGTCTAGGTTTCCAAATCAACTACCTCTAACCTTCAATCCTTAGAATTGTAAAAAGGTTTTTAGCCCATGAGATTACAAACAATGCTTATGGCTGATAATTTCATAATCAAAACAACAAAGGAAAAGAATAAAAAAGATACGAAACCCTAGTACGTGGTTTGCGTCTTTCCTCCGTCTCTCCAATTGGGGTGGCTCTCAAAATCACACTTGAAACATCCTCTGGACCAATGTGATGAATGGTGGATGATCTGATGTGAGTGCATCAATGCATTGATGGTGCGTGAATGAATTTCACGTTCTGTTCCTGTTGTGAGAGATCGATCCCCCTTCTATCGTGTGTTCTGATCCCTATTTATACCTTGGGCTAATTTTCCATGCTCTCACGCATAGAAGGGTGAAAATCCTGATTTTCGGTCCAAACTTACATAACATGAGTTAGAATTTCCAACTTGAGTTGCCAACACGACTCGTGCTGTGTCGAACTGCAACTTGTGTAACCCTAACACGAGTCGTGTCGCCAAGTCGTGCACTCGTCTGTCAAGTCATATCGCGATGCCCTGATTCTGGATTTCATTACAGACCCCAACACGAGTCGTGTTGCAAGTCGTGTAACGACTTGTCAACTCGTGTTGGCTCTATGGACAACTTCTGACACTGCTCTGCCTCACACGACTTATCACACGACTTGATTTAGATGCAACAGGACTCATGTTGCAAGTCGTGTTGCATATCGTAAGTCGTGTTGCACGTCTAATCACTTCTGACTCCCTATAGCACTCAACAAGACTCGAGTTGCCAAGTCGTGTTGACCAATGCAACTCGAGTAAGCCCCTTTTCTACTCATTTCTTGCTCGTCTTTGGTTCTACTTTATTTTTACCCTGTTTAAACCTTCAAAACTCAACAAAACCCATTAGTAGCACCATAATCATGTAAAATACATAAACTATGCAATCCAATGCAAATATTTAGCCTTATTCTCCAAAAAACAAGGTATTATGAGACCTAAAAGACGTAAATTTTCACTCTTATCAAGAAGACTGGCTCTTGCAGATCAATGAGAGAGGGATTCAGGGTCGTTCTTCGGATGGCAGTTCGGAGGTGGAGATCAAGAAACTGGTGGAGGAAGATTCCAAAAAAGGTTTTTGACATAGGGAATTAAAAGTCCAGTAGTCCAACGGCGATAGGATTCTAGCACGTTCAGCGATGGGACTCAAGTTTACCGTGGAGTTATAGGATGGTGGGATCGACGGTGAGACAGGAGGTGGACGGGATCGACGACAGGAAATGACTTTTTGGGAAGAAGCAGTGTGACCATCTGTTCCGGTAAGAAGTTTGGTTCTAATTTCCGACAAGATTCTTGGTTCACACCGACTTCACTCTCCAACGACTGGTTTGTGAATTTGAGCGACGGCTGAAGACACCAAGCGGTTCAGCGGAACTGGGAGGCGCTAAGGAAGGCATCAGCGATTTTTCTGCGAGGAAAGTGGTTCAACTCCAACAATGATTAAGAATTGCAGCCAGGCAACATGGGTAGCGATTTTTTCCCAGCGAGAAGATTAAACTTCCAGCGGGTTATTCGTTATTCCGGCAAGATCATTTCCAACTGCAAGAGCTGCAATAGTAGTCCGATGACAGGATTCTATGATTAAGCAACATAATAAGGTTTTCTGATGAGTTGATGGAGTCCAAAGTGGCTGAAAATAGAAAGACATTGGTTTGGTGCAGGTTTGAAGAACTATATTAGTATCATGGTACAAGGTGGCAATAATTAGTAAGAAATGTGGAATTATTTCATGGAATTGCTAGCATTGTGTAAGGACACATCAATTGCATGAGACTCCCCTAAAGGTGGAGTTAGATTATAAGAAAATGAGTTTCCCATGTTGGTGAAATGATTAAGCTTACAACAAATTGATTTTTACAAAAATAACGTCAACTCAATAAGGTTTGTAAGAACTGAAGTTTTCCGATTAAGTGAATGTTGTTCGGGGAAGCATCAGATTCAATGGGATAGCTAGAAGATGCGGTGACTTGGACTTGGTTGCGTTACATTGGTAAAGAGTGACGTGGACACAACCGACAAGTGGAAGAAAACATCGGGAATCCTAGAGGGTTTGAATTGGCTGCAAGAGACGACACATTCGTTAGAAAATTAGTTTGAACTTGTTGTAGCTCAGTTGTACATCAGGTGGATCAAGTGTAATAAGTTGCTACTCAAGATGGAGTAGTGTAATAGAGTAGAGGGTTGCTAAGATTACATTAAGTTTAAGGTGGAAATTTGTGAGGTGTAAATGTTAATGCACATGGTTAAGTGTTTAAGTGTTTACAATGGTCGAGATGCATTAGTACATCAGTTGCATGTGAAGTAGCAGACTAAAATGAAGCTTAGGTACACATGAGATCATGCAACCGGTGCACAGTTGACTAAGGAAGTTTGCAGGGTATTTTCAGCGGTTATTCAGTATGGTTAGCAGCTTTTATTTACATGGATTGGTAGCCTAACACGTCAGCTACAAACAGGGGTTAGCTCATTCTGTTTAATAACTGTTTGCTATCAGTTTACAAGCTGCAAAGATAGACCTTCAGATTAGTCTTAGATGTGCAATGTAGCAATAAAGGATCTCTCACGTAGGAGTTTCATCTCCGAACCTCGTAAACTGTGTCTCGTCTCGTTTTGCTTCTCTTTCCGTAATGTGAGTTTGTGTGTAGTCTTTCTTTTGTGAGTTTTCTACAAATTCCACGACAATATTTAATAATGGATGATGTGCTTTCTTATTAAAAAAAATTATGGATATTGTATTGACTTTTGCAGTTTTTACATAATACAGGGCCTGAGGCGATCCCGAGATTTCGCAAAGATAGAGTGCCAGGAATTCACGACAGTATAATATATATACTCTATTGAATAAAAATTTTAATATTTAGATGTATAGAATATCAACTCTATAAGATAATGCCAATTTTATGAGCCCGCGTAGTACACGGATTTCATACTAATTCATCATAAACTGTTGTTTTTATCATTAATTGTTAAAATAATCTTATACATGTTATTTATTATTTATCCACATCAACAACTTTATTTATTTGATATTTAAAGTTTAATGTAGATATAGATGTGTTAAATTAAAAATGGTGATATGTGGAGTTGAGCCCGCTAGGTTGGTGGGTTGAAATTTAATAAATACTATGGGATTTGGGCCGCTAAGTTGGTGGGCTGGAATTTAATAAATACTATGGGAGTTGGGCCACTAGGTTGGTGGGTTTGAATTTAATAAATACTATGGGCCTAATATTTAGGGATGCTGCAGAAGCATCGGGTACGGGTGTGTATATAAGAGTTTACCCATATATCCCTCCATAATATCCTCTACCAAACGAGCTGTAAGTTTATTGTCAATCACAAATCCCCTCTAAATCGTATGGATAAACGATCTGGTTCTCCATCCGAAGCGGAGCCTGTGAAAATGCAGCGATCAACCAATTCATCATATCCGGGAAGAATTGGCTTCTATTTCAAATCGTTTTGCAGGTTGGATTCTGAATTCCTAATTTTCGCACTGGATACAGGTGGCGGCGTTGGCGTTGGCGTAGATGTTTACCCTAAAACTGAGCCGGCGGTCCGAATTCGTGGTTTAGGGAACCAGTTTCTCTCATCGGAGATGTGCGTTTGCAATTCCATCCTTTTTATGTTTGAGGGACGAAGCTGGTTTAGCGATGGGTATCCTCGTTGGGGAAGAAAGGTGTGGAAATTAGATCTGTCACCTTACCTCCAAAAGGGCGCCCAAAAGCTGGAGTTGGATTTAGGGGTAGAGAAAGATAGAGAGAAACTTACCGGGGTAAGTGATATGAATTCAATGAAATCGCATCCTATACCTATTCCTGTCTCAACCGCTGAAGGCTTCAAAATTATAGTTTTTTCGGAGGGTGTTCGTAGTGATAGCAGTGACGGCGACGGTGATATAGAGTTGTATGATATCAAGAATGACAGCTGGGAAAAGTTGCCAGGATTACCCCCACCTATTAATATAAGGCGTCCCCATGTAGTTCGTTTCTGTACCTTGTTACAAAATTCTCGCTTTATGATTATCACGGGCTGGGAAGCGTTTGTGATTGATCTGAATTCAGGCAAGAAACAGTGGAAGGCTGCTCCTCGTGATCGGTATGATCTTAATTTGGATACCCGTGGCGATATCTTTTATGTCACAATAAAGGACCAGTATGCATTAGGTCCTGGGTGGATAGTTGATTTTGGAGAAGAGGGATTAACTGAGGAAGGAGATGATTTGGGGGAATTATGTGATGTTGATGACCCGTATAAACTCTCATCTTTTGATCCCTCTGTTCAAGATCACTATCTTGGAAATCCACCCCCTGCCATCATCCTCGTTCATGAAGCCGACGCCGACTTAGACTTAGTTTGCGTGACATGCAACTCACAAGTTCAATCCGTTTCATCTGGACCAGATTGCCCCCCCTTCCGCGCAATAATTGACGTTTGTCGTATTGATCTTGACAAAATCAAGGGTGACGTTGTCCGGACGGTGCGATTTTCCTTTGATGCTGTCTATTATTATGTTAGACATGGTTTGTTTCTAATTTGAACTTGATCTTCTGATGCTTGTTGTTTAGCTTTTCCTTAGCTTTGTCAATAATTATGTATAGGTATGGGATGGGATTGAGTGCTGTTGTTTACCCGTAGCTTATTTTCCTGTAGCTTTGTCAATTAAATTATGTATGGGATGGGATTGAGTGGTAGATGAATCTGACTTAATAATGAAGTTTCTTCTTATGGGAACACATTTGTATTGGTGTTTATCTGTGCACATGTATATATGATGATTAACTCTAGGGAAATGGGATTGAATTTTGGTATATGTGGAGGGGTTTTACTTTGCCCAAGTTTAGTTACTACACGTATTATGGACGCTTAGGCTATTGAATGGGTTGACTAAATTAATGATTATTCCACTAATTATGTTTGCCCTACTCCCCTTTATTTTGCCAGTACAAATGGTTAGTAATTTAGTACTCATTCCCATAAAGCAGTTCCCGTAAATAAAGGGTTTAAAAAAAGTTGCTTTTAAAAATAGTTTGGTATTTTTAGGGTTATAAAAAAGTTGCTTTTTTAAATAGTTTGGTATTTTTAGGATAATAAAAATAAATAAATTATAAAGTAAGTTATGTGAGTCGTAAATGAGTGACAATTTTTAAATTAAAATGTGAGGGTTATCGATTTGTGTGTATTTTCTTATTTGGGATCTGAACTTGTTTATGGAATGGATAAAAATAAAAATTGTGAATTTGTTTATGGGACGAAGGGAGAGAATAATAATTATGCCTTAAATGGTCTTAGACAATGATTTCAAAACTGGACCGGCCGGTTGGACCGGTTCAATCGGGAACTGGAGCCGGAACCCGTCAGGAACAACCCTATAACTGTTTTTTTTTAATTGGACCGGAAAGAACCGGTTTCAATCGGTCAAAATTGGAAAACCGGCATAATCAGTGTAACCGGAAGACCGCCAATTTTGTTTCTAAATCAAACTAAACTTCCAAATATTTCCAATCCTACGTTTTTCAAAACAATTGAAACCTCAAAACACAGTACTTACAAATTTTAATTGTACATACATACATTTTCATACATTCTTAGTCAGATCTAATAAAACAAATAAGATATAGAAATGCCATTTCTTCTAGAAGTCAGATCCAATCCCATCATCTGTCGTTTTATCTCTACAGCAAAATGACGTCATATGTCACCTAAGTAAATTGATTTTCAAACTATGATGTGAAATCGAAGAAGAGAATGGGTATTTTGGAATTAAGAGATAGTGAAGGAAGGGGATGATGAGATACACAGAGCAGAAATGATTTAAGAGAGAGAGAAAGGAAACGGCGCAGAACTGAGAAACAGGGATAGAAGGGCAAATGACATGAGGATAACTAGGTTTACTACTGATTCTTATTTCTTTAAGTTTATATTTTTGTGGAATGGGCTTGAAAAAATAAAAGATATCATTGGGCTGAACATGAATTATACTTTTGTTAGATAACATTAGTTTATTTTTTTATTTTAAAATATAATTAAAAATAATTAATTTTCATTTTTCGATTGAACCGCCCGGTTCGACCTGTCCGACCGGTTGAACCTCAAACCGGTGGAGACACCGGTTCAAGCTCCGATCCGATTATGAAAACACTGGTCTTAAATGCAACTTATGTTGAGAGGATTGTGGATCGCAACAACTTTTGAAGTAGTAAAATATTGTCAGAATTGTTATTCTTACACAACAATTCTTGCACAAAATAGAAGTAGATATGCACGCCATTTTTTCGGTGCTAGCTTTTGGAAATGTGGAACCGGAACCAAACCGGTTATTCTACTGTTTTGGTTTTGATTTTTGAACAGTCGATTCCTTTTTTTTTTAACTGAACTAAATTCGATTTTTGTTTTTTTTTTAACTGAATTAAATTCGATTTTTGTATTTGGGAATTGCAATTTTGCATTATATTCAAAATGTTTAATAATTATATTTTATCAAGACTTAAATTGAAAGTTTGAGATTTTGAGTTGATTAAATTAAACTTGTTGAAGTGTTGAAGTTTGAATTTTAATTTGAAGGCTAAATTATTTTTACCCCTCTATATTTGTCCAAACTGTAGTTTGAAAAACTAGAGAGACTCTCTTGTGGGATGGGTTATTTGTGAGATGGGTGTAAGATGGGTTGACCCATCATTAAAGTATACTTGTTGTAAAGATAAAATATGTTAATAATAAATTACTCCATCCGTCCCTTGATACGTAAGTATCCATTTTTTCATTTTGATCTGTCCCATTACAAAGTATTCATTTCCCTTTTTGGATTGATGTAACCTACAATCACTACACATGACCCCACACTCAACACTAATACAAACTACCCACTATACATTAAAATATTATTTCTCTCACCTTCCTGTACATTAAATTAATATACTTCTTAATCCACGTGCAAAAAGTTAACGGATACCTTTCAAGGGGACGGAGGGAGTATATTATAATATACTAAAATCATACTTTAATGCACAATCTAGCATACTTTAAGAATCATTAGACATATTTTATCTAAATAATAGATATACTTTAACATGTCTCACAAAAGTAACGCGTCACAAGAGAATTTGTCGAAAAGCTATCTATTGTCCCTTTATTTTATACTAGCTAACGAACCCGTGCGTTGCACGGGGAGACGTGTTTTAAAATATCTTATATGTATATAATAAAAAAATATTAATAAAACAAAAATAATTCGTAAAAAAAAATTTTTTACTATGAATTTTATAATAATGTTAATTAAATAATGTTATGTATTGTTTGTATTATTATTATAATTTATTTTTTTTATATTTTTCTGTATTGTACCCCTTCAGATTTATCTTTATGTATACAGTAGATATGGAGTTTTAAGATGAGTCACTTTAACTTTTTTTTTTAGTATTATGATTTTTTTAGTAATAGTTAAATGATAAAGTATTTTATTTGTGTTAAAAAGTAATGAGAAATTTGAAATTAAATTATGGTAAAAAGATTTTAATTTTTTTTTTTTTATCGAAGTGTGGGTTGAATTCGATTGAGATGGAGGGAGTATTTGAGAAAATTTTAATGTCAGAGATAGTGATGAAATATCTTTTTAAATTTATTTGCGTTCACAAATTTATTTTTATTAGTATTAATTTTCCTTTGTGTTCATGAATTTATTTGCATTATAAATTAAAAAATTACAAATTTATCTATATTGATCCAATAGTATTACCCGTGTCATGAGTTGCACGGTTAGGAATTTTTATAAAATAAATAACTCTTTACTAAAAATATAACTTAAATTATCTTTTAAAAATAGAATCTTTAGTAAAAAAAAAACAACAATGATATGAACAAACTCATACCATAAAAGTTGACATTTTCTATCAAACATAAGATTTAAGAAAAAATATCCCAAAAAGATAAAATATAAAGAGAAGTCAGGAGGAGGAGGAAACTTACACCATAGAAGAAGTAGGAAACAGATAAAAAGATTAAACGTAAAGAAAAATTAGGTGAGGAGAAATTAATACATCTGAGACCAATGCCTTCCATATTAATCCAAAAAAAAAGAGTCAAGATGTTGATCTTCTTTTGAAAATTTAACGTTATTCGCATATCCTGTAGTAGAGAAGGTGATGAAATGATAAAGTGGAAAGTAATAATTATGCAGAAACTAATACATTTTGTGCCATTACATACATGGCTAAAATAAAATAAGCAAAAAAAATATTTCTTTGTGGACAACCATATCAAAGAACCTCAGCAAAGAAATTCATCTTGTACGATTACATTCAAAGAATTTCATTGACTATTCATAGTATATCGCAATTCCATCATGTTCCAGTCAAATGATTTTAAAGTCTTATTTTGCAAAATAGCATTTGTGAAATGCACCTATGCCCAATTTTAACAGCAAACAAAAATTTCCCAAAATCCAAACTAATTTCCATAAAAAAATCAACATTTACATACAGATTTTGCGGCTTGAATGCGATACTTTGTGAAAACCATGAAAGGCGAGTATATAAAAAAACAAACTGATAAAGTGCATTATAGCACAACATAAACGTACATAACCACACATATTCAGGAACATCTAATTACCAAATAAGATATAATCATCAGAGAGTTGCATGTATCCGAAGAACATCAAGGCGCCAAACTTCATCAAGAAAAGACCTAAAATTACAAAACAATCCAGTTGTTGTCAAATAAACTGGTATATTTCCCTATGAGCTTCTGCTACCTCCATAATCGCCCAGTAGAAACAAATATGTAAGCTGTAAAACAGATTTATACCATTTATTTTCAACCGGTGCTTCTTAATGGTAAAGAGATCATGCTCTTTATGGTATCATGTGCATCACACACCACTAATGTACTAAATATGTAACTCCTAACATACTAAATATCTTTTTAAAAAAAAAACAAAGCACACTCCACTAATGTACTGAATCGAGTTAAAATTTGACGGACTACTTACAATATGTCCTGTTATAGCACGCCATCATCGCATGGAAGACAAACCAAACCTCACTCTATTGCTTTCACCATCTTTAGAAAACTTCTCTATTTTAGGAGTACTTCAATATATACCTATCTCAAGCTGGAATCAAGATATTTATAATATGAAACACAATTGAACAAAACTTGCCATAAATATTTATGCATTCATATAGATAAAGAAAAAAATAACATTGGGTCAAGCATCAAAACCTGCCAATTTATAATATGAAACACTTCCAACATAATCATGAATAAATTAAACAAAGAAATTACAATGGAAAGAAAGGCAAATTGGAATGTTTTTCAATTCGAAACTGAACCCTCAACAGATTTCATCATCCTATCAAATAACCAATCTCCTAGTCAGGTACATAAGTAATGTAAACAGTTCCCAATAATTT
Source organism: Pogostemon cablin (assembly GCA_023678885.1). Taxonomy (NCBI): domain Eukaryota; kingdom Viridiplantae; phylum Streptophyta; class Magnoliopsida; order Lamiales; family Lamiaceae; genus Pogostemon; species Pogostemon cablin. Next base: position 27,367,692 of record CM042985.1, on the reverse strand, counting down.
ATAATCAAGAATATATTTTAACTCTTTAATAGTTTAGAGCGGGGAAAAAAGTGGGACAGTTCTTGCTTTTGTATTAATCTAGAAAAGTTAAGCTTTATAAATATATCCATTTTTATCTCTCTTTGTTATTTCAAAATAATGGATCTTAAACAGATGCAAGTTAAATGAGCATGAAAATCTTTCTCCAGTATACAAATTTCTCTCAGCTATTTCAAGGCATAAATTGAAAAAAAAAATGCAGAAAGTTTGTTACCCTCACCATTCTTGACCCAATCTTAGTATCACAGCTATAAAAGATTTTATATCAAACACCTTAATATCATTTTAAAATCTTGTTAAATTAAAAATCTAATTTCTTTTACATAATGAATTAAATGAGCATATATAGGTGATGTTTGAACATATTTTATAGCAGCATCCAACAAAATATAGAAACTTCCACAATTGCTTCACCTATAAGATTAGTAAGTCAACTTTATCAAATAAATATATTAGCATTCTCTAAACTTGTCAAAGGGTAGCCACACTAATCTAACCATGACTCAAGAGGAACAGCTCCTAAAAGTTTGAAATTTTAGTACGTGCATAGAAAATTATCTAAACTCCGCCAAATGGAGAAATATATACAGAAATATCAAAAGATGGAGCATTACAATCTCCTCCCCAACTGCTGTTACCTATTCATTATTCAATCACAATCAAATATATTATTTGCAAACTTACCATCCTCAACTATACTTAATAGCTAAAGTAAAACAAACGGACTAAAAATCACCATTTTTTATCAAGTAAACCCACACACCTTCAATGCAAGTTTAAAGGTATTAGCTCAACCCATATACAAAGAGAGAGAAGTAAACGAAAACGATAAGGTTATAAAATCACAAAACATCACTACAGCCTTACCTAGGTTGATTTGCAAGAACTTCATTCGGAAAAATTACTGCAAATGTCCAGAAAAAATAAATAAATTATTATTAACAATAAACATCAAAATTAAAAAAATTTGATATAATAAATGCAAAATGTAAAGAGTTCAACCTTTACATATGTACCCTCAGCATTTAGACCAACCTGATAAATATAAAATAAGTAAGAGTCATATAAGCTATATAAATATGAATATCTCATAAAGAACATAATAATGATGTATAGAACCAATGTTTTTATTACTCAAGAGGACCATAGCAATCAAATACATAGATATAACAATTTCATTAAAATAACAAAACCTCAAAGGTCAACTGTAGAAGCTGTCTCACATTAAAATGTTCTTGCAAATTCACATTAAAATGCTCTTTTAACTCTAATATACATTTACAAATTATCTTTACAGCTTACATGGTAATGGTCAGCGACACAATCCACAAACCTCACAACATATTAGTATTTAGAAAAATAAACAATAATAACAGGAATAGATAAGAATTTCAAAAGGATTTGAAACCTAGAATTTTTATATGTGCACAGTCAACGGTGAGAATTCAAAAGGGTTTGAAACCTGGAATTTTAAATAGGAATAAATAAATGGGAGTATAATCCTAGTCCATCTTTATTCAAGTAAATAATTATCACTAATTAAAAATAAAAAAGAAGAAATGAATAGAGTGTGGAAATTTTACCTCTTGCTCTAACATGTGGAAAAATTTTCTAGTAGGGTGTTGATATTACTTTTGTATTCCTTTGTCAACTCATTTTTATACCTATTAAAAAATTCACAAAGAGATGAAGCAAATGTCTTTAGCATCATACATTATGCAAGCAAAGGCATGTAGGGTACATTTTGAACTTATGCAAATTCATTTGGGAAAATACATATTGAACACAATAGAAAGGGCTAGAAAGAATATATGAAGCCTGTTGAAGGGATAATTCACATAAAGTACTAACTTTTGGGCAAATGCAAGAAGTGATTGATGCCAATGACAGACATTAATCTTGAATCTTTATAACTCATAAAATGAGTGCCCAATGCATCAAGTACACGATATGGTAATGCATATTTCTTATCAATGAAGTAGTTGTTTTGAACTGCAATTAGAAACTTGCAAAAAGCTAATCTGAGGCACTAATCTAATAGAATAAAAAACATTAACGTATTACGAATGTTTGTAACTATTGGTCAATGCACATTACAAAGATTCCAAGCGAATTTGAAACTGTTCAATCAAAAAATGAGTAAGATTTTGATAACTCTTTATCAGTTCAAATGTAATTCACTAAGCAAAAAATGAGTTCGAATTGATCATCCCTTCATTCTATTTCATCAATTTACTATCAGTATCTCATAAATAACGAGGCAGATGAGAGAAAGACGAAGAAATTTTTGAGATGAAACAGGAAATGAGAGAGACGAAGGAAGGAGGAGGTGGAGTAGGGTGGGATTTGTAGTTGTATTATTCATTAAATACAATATAATTAATTTAATAAGGGTATTACATCCCTTATTAATGACACGTGATAGAGGCGGAAAAAGAAGTGGACATTTTCTCTTTTATATATATAGAGAGAGAGATTTTAATTTGAACAGAATATAAATGCTCAATATTTAAAATGAAAGGGGAAGAATATGACATTACCATTCATGTATATTGAATTTGAATAAAAAAATTCAAATCATATTCCTAATTAAATAATTTTGGATCACATGCTATGGGGATACATAAAATAATGTATAATTATTATAAATTGGAGTACGACTCAAAGAACTAATACTCATAATTACATTATTATAGATTGTGATACCATAAATATTCCTATGTGTTTGCACATTTGTTTTGCACAATTTTATTTTGTATAATTTTTTTTGCACAATTTGTTTTGCATATTTTTTCTATGTATTTTGTTTTTGCACATTTTTTCTCTGTACATATATTTTACACCATATTTTAACACATTTTAACTTTATGCATATTTGTCTTGCATAATATTTTAGCACATTTTAACTTTATATTCACACTTGTCTAATATAAATTTGGCTTCATGCACATTTTTTCACATTTTAACGAATCTCAAATGCATCAACCTTCCTTCTCTCATATATGAACTCCGGCCTTAGATCATCTTTCATTTTGGAACGCAAATAACATCAATTTCATAGCAAGAAGATAACGTTCATTATTAAGACAATTTAGAATGATTAATCACATGATTTACATCATCACAGTCCAAATACATTTGCATTAAAAAGGTCTAACAAACGAGCCGCTCAAGTCTGGTTTGCTCGATGGAAAGTGGGAACTTATCTATACAATTTCATAATCCATTTTGCAGATTCAAGGTACACCTTCTATAGATAACTTTATTACTTAATTAATCTTATAGTTAGTATATGTACAATTTAGCTTATTCCTAATCATTTGCTTTAGTTGTGAATACACTGAAGAGGCCCAAATAGTTAAGAACCAAAACCAACTATCAAGCAATTAATGTGGGTATCCTTAAAGCTCAGGCCCCTCCTTTTAATTCCACACTTTGCCTCTTTGCATCAACCTTGTCCTACTTCATTATAATAAGATAACACTTCTCCAAAGCTTTAATATACTTCATATACTTTCTAATCAATACTCAAGCTACATGTAATAAATTGTGTCTAATTTGTAGCTGCTCCTCATCTTAGATGCTTAGACGCAAAAGGCAGCAGCATATACAGCAAATCAGAAGGTTTGAGCACAAAAAGAAAGTGAATAAAAGGATCAATCACAATCAAATATTAGGATACAAAAGCAGGACAACAACTAATAGAGATTATTAGTTGTTACATTTAAACGCTTAACATGAATTTGTGCATCATCTCCATCTCTAGGACTTGAGGGGGCCTAAATCTAATCACAGATATTAATAGAATCATCAAAGAATTTCGAACTATAACTAATGAATAACTCCAGAATGCTAATCACAGGAGTAATAACCCACATTTCATTGGGAATATGACTATTCATGATAAGAAGAAACATCACACATGACCACAAAGGAACACTTGGACTAGAGATGCCTAAAAAATTTCTACTTAGAAAAGAATGTGAATAATCATACCTTTTGAGCAGTGAGTCAAATCCAAATAACTCCAACTTAGATTCATTTTGTGAGCCATTGGCACCTTCATGATTAGGTAGCAGCGCATCTCTTCCCTTATAGGCCACTTTAACTTTTCTACAAATGCACAAGTGTCATGCAAATACAACTAACTGAGAAAGTATGAACAACTTTCTACAAATGCGCAAGGGTCATGCAAATACAACCTTAGTTATTAATGGTGAACCTCCCCAAGGCTATACTCCTTGCGCCTCAATATAGATTTTTAAGGCACGAAATTTCAAGGCGCGTGTCTTTTTGTGCCTCGACATGTGCGCCTTGGGCGCGCCTGATGCGCGTTTTCTTTGCACGAAAAATTAATCCCCAAGTATTAAGGATATCAGTTACAGCTTAAGCAAGCGACCAAGTGAATTATCGAACCCAAAAGACGACGTATTATTAATTTTATTACTTACTAAATTAATTAAGACAAGGCAATTAAGTTTGAGATTGATAATAACTAATAATAATTAATGAAAATAACAAATAAGATAAAATATCATTCGAAGAATACGAAAGTGGATCAAGTAGGAGAATAGGTAGCTCTAGGGAAATCCAGTTTCACTCATTAATTTTCCTTCCGTGCGTTGATGTCCGACTCTGCCTTGTGGAATATGGACACATCACTAAACCATGCATATATACTCTATAGACACAAGTAAACTTGCGTATGAATAACATTGGAGTAAGAGATATAATTTCACCCCCTTTCTAGGTACTATCGGTATCAATTATTTTCCTCGTCTAGAATCTAACCCGATATGATCTCCCCTTATAGGTACTATAAAATTATTCTCTTTATCCCACTTACTAACTCGAATTCAATTCAATTAATCTTTATAATAATATTAGAGAGTTTTTGAGATGATGATGTGGCATCCCTCAAAAGCCTCCGTGATGACGTGTCGATCACATAATTTTTTTATTTTTTTAAATTTTTTATTTAATCTTTTTATCACACCTTCCTTTTTGATTATTAGTTCTCTGTGTTTCCGTGATGGCATGTCGATCACATAATTGTTTGATTTTTTATTTTTTTATTTAATCTTTTTGTCCCACCTTCCTTTTTGATTATTAGTTATCTGTGTTTTTGAGATGATGATATGGCACCCCTCAATTAATTTAGTGATTTACGTTTTCTTATTTGATAAAAATTCTTTTCTCTTGATTGTGATCAAATAACAAAGAGATGACGATTTCACGAAACTGATTGACATTTAAATTTAATGATGATTTTAATTTAATTTAGTTTTTTTTTTTTTGTGTGTATATATACTTTGAATCAATTTGGGGTGAAATCACACATTAGTATTTCACGTTTCTTCTGTCTATATTTATAGATCATTATTATACTTTGTACGTTTTTTTATTTAGTTCTAAATCATATGTAGTTCTATTTTATGTTTTGAGGTTATTTGCACTTATTATGTCTTTAGTGATTTTTTAAAAGAATTATTTTGATACAATTCTCATCCATACTTTTTATTCGTTTTTTATACTTAATTACGTAAAATATGTGTTGCAGCTTTGAAAGATTATCTTCCTACAAAGTCAAAAGCTACATGCTGAGAGGAGAATAATGAATAATATCAAATCTAAAATCTCACACACAATTTAATTTGGTTGTTCTAGACCATAATCGTGTATATTTTCATTTTCTGTAAATTATTATTTATATAATTCTTTACTCTATAATTTTTTTCTTTAATTAATTTGGAACTTTTTTATCTAAATATTATTTTTTTATTTATAAATTATTAAAGAATCATCATTATTGCAATCACATTTTACGTATTTACACTCATTATTATGTGGAGTAAATTTTTTTTCTTTCGAATTTCTTTGATGATTAATCAAATTATATATAAAATTTAAATTTCCATATCTACAATAAATTTCTTATTACCACCCATTATTTTTACTTTTAAAGTTATTTTATTTTAATTAAAATCAATTAATTAATTATTTTATTATTATATAAACATAATTCAATATTTTCTACATTGATACATTCAAAAAAAATTATATACAGTGATTTCTCTTATAAATTTAAGTGAATATAAACCAATTATACATATTAATTCAATGTTTTGTATTTTATTATTTCATGTTTTTGTAAAAGTAATTCATTTTAAAATATTCTATATACATGATTGAAAATTATATTTCTATTGAATAATTTATATTGACTTTATGATTTTTCGTGATAAAAATATTAATTATTCACGTGAATAAATTATGCATAATTTAATAAAATAAGTAAAATATATGATATAAATGATTAAAATAAGATAAATGACATTCAATAATTAATATTTAATGAGTATCTCTATAAATTATGCTGTATATTGATTGTTAAAAATTAATCATTTAAAAAATATATGAATTTCGACATATAATGGAATATATGCTAATAATCAAAACAACTTTTAATATTAATGTGATTTTAGTCGAACTTAAGTCAAAATGTACAAATAAGTATGATGGAGAATTTTAATATTTATTTATATTTTATATATAATAAAATATTTTCTTTATATCAATTAAAAGATATTTGAAACCAAAATTTATTTATACTGTAAATGAGTACTTTTTATATAATATATAGTATTAAATTTAATAACATCAATTAAAAGATATTTGAAACCAAAATTTATCTATACAGTACTTTTTATGATATATATTTAATTTATGGTTATTAAACTCCGTGATGACGTGTTGTTCACATAATTTTTTTATTTTTTTAAATTTTTTATTTATTCTTTTTATCACACCTTCCTTTTTGTTTAATAATTCTCCGTGTTTCCGTGATGGCATGTCGATCACATAATTGTTTGATTTTTTATTTTTTTTATTTAATTTTTTTGTCCCACCATCCTTTTTGATTATTAGTTATCCGTGTTTTTGTCCCACCATCCTTTTTGATTATTAGTTATCCGTGTTTTTGAGATAATGATATGGCACCCCTCAATTAATTTAGTGATTTACTTTTTTTTTATTTACGTTTCCTTATTTGATAAAAATTATTTTCTCTTGATTGTGATTAAATAACAAAGAGATGATGATTTCACGAAACTGATTGATATTTAAATTTAATGATGATTTTAATTTAATTTAGTATTTATTTTTTTGTGTGTATATATACTTTGAATCAATTTGGGGTGAAATCAAACATTAGTATTTCGCGTTTCTTCTGTCTTTATTTATAGATCATTATTATAATTTTTACGTTTTTTTATTTGGTTCTAAATCATATGTAGTTCTATTTTATGTTTTGAGGTTATTTGCACTTATTATGTCTTTAGTTAATTAAGGGCTAATGTACTTGTACATGAGATTTTCTTTTGCTTTCTTTATGTTGAAATTTCTTGATTTGGATAAATTTTGTATGTTATATTCCAATATATCTGCGATATATAGCTAATGGAAATTTCTTCATATGATTTGTAAGTGACATTTTAGATTTTGATGCAACATCTTGGGCATCTATGGAATAGCCCAATTGGAAGTTGACTGCTTTGGTTTCTTCATGACTTTTGCATTAGTTCTTGCAAGAAGTATGAAGGAATTTAGGTACTATTACATTCAATAGCCTCCTGTAGGAAATTTTCTTCTTAATTCATATGTCTTCCAAAATGATATATCACATTAAAGGCGTGCAATGCTCAAAATGGTTGGGCAGCAGCTATGACATGGTTGGGCCTCTTATAACCATGGATATTCCAAAGAAAAATAATGCACATGCAGAGCATAACTATTGAATCGTTGGTGATTCTCTGCAGAGCATAACTATTAAATCGGTGTTTACATAGTATTTAAATGCAATCTTACATAATTAATTTTAAAAATTGCCCATATTCATAAAATATACAATAGTATGTTTATTAGAATATTATTAATTACAAACTAGATATTTTGACTTGAATTCACTAGCCTCTTGAATCGTTTTTTATTTTATAATGTAAATATCTGTAATGTTCATTTATGTATTCATTCTGTGTTATTTTTGTAATTTTTTTTCCACAAAAACTTTTTATTTTTGTACATTTTCTTTAAATATTTATTTACAACAAAGCATGACTTCAATGACTACTTATACTACTATTTTATTTTCTTTCTCTTTCTTTAGAATGTTCTACAAAAAATAAAAAAAAAAATGTTTATGTCATACACTCGATAGGAATTTAATTAATGTCCTTGCCTTTGAATCAAATAAAAAGGTACTTATGAATTTTGTGAAAATAACAACAATAAAAGAAATTGTATAGAATAAAACGTGTTGGGTGACGCGTCTTAAATATCTAGTATTAATAAAATTGCTCTTACAAATAAATCTTTCTCAGGATACATGCAAAAAATATTAAATATAATTAGGGTAAGTGTTGTGTGAGATTTTTCTTAATCAATGAAAATTAATAATGATGCAATGATCCTATTTCATGAATAATTAATAACATAAATAAAAAACAATAATATTTTATAACGATAGTAATAACATTTTTATAACAAAAGTGATAATAATATTATCTTTTGGAAAAATGGTCAACTATGCCCTTATACTTATTTCAATGGATTAAAGAATCCCTTAATCTAATTTTTTATACATATAAGCCCTTTTTATTTTGAAATAGATGAAAATAAACCCTCCATCTAATAATAACTCATCTAATATACCCTCTATGTCTTATAATTATAAACACACCACAGACCCATTTTAATAGCCCCCACAACCTCCTCATATTAATTTCCTAAACTTTTTATTATTTATTTTCTTTTGTTTTTCCGGGTTTTTTTTAATCATTTTCTTTCATTTAATTTTTTCTTTCTTTAGTAAACAAAAGTAATGCAGGTTCTTTCATTATTTTAATTTTCCATTATAAATATTTTTTAATTTTAATTATTTAACGTATATACATATATTTAAAAAATTATAAATTAAAAAAGATTATATATTAAGTAATACTTCATCAAAATTCATATAACTGATAAAATATGATAATATTTTTAATAAAAGTGATACGTCATCAAGAAAAAATAATACTCCACTTATTTAATTTGAACTATTTCATTTCCTGAACAATACAAATGACGAATATAAAAGTGATAATATTTTTTACTAAAAGTAATTAAGAAAATGTGATAATTGTTTGTTGAACTATTTCATGCATGCATAAACTATTAATAACATTTTTAATAAAATGTAATATTGAATAAAGGAAAAGTGATAATCATCCAATTAAATTATTTGGTTAATTCATATAATAGATAAAAAATAATAATAATTTTAATAAAAAGTAGTGCATAATCAAGAAAAAATAATAATGGTTCGACAAAAAAAATCATAAATAATTTATAGAAAGAATTGACATCCGTTCAATTGTATTATATCATTAAAATTATATATTTAATTTGAATTACTCTTATATTTATAGAATATTTATCTTTCATTTTAATATAAAATAAATAAATAATAATTTTCATCTCACGTTTATTGTTATATTTATAAAATAACTTTAACTACGTATATTTTAAAATAATAGATAACAAATTTAAATAATTTAAGAAAAAAATTGACTAAGAAAGTAATCAATTAACGTAATTAGAGTTGTATAAAATAAACAACCAACATTTTTTTTAGCTTATTAAAAAAATATGTAATAATAATAAATTAAATAAAAGAAGAGGACTAATTGATCCAAAAAGTAAAATAAGGGTTTTATTTGATAAATAAAAATAAGGTGGGGCCTTTCATGAGGCAGAGGATTGCCTGTTCCCACCCTGTTACATCTCATGTCTCACTTCCCACCATATGTTTGTCTCACTCCCCACCCTGTGAACATCTTATGTTTCACAGGGTGGGGAGTGAGACAAACATAAGGTGGAAAGTGAGACATGAGATGTAACAGGATGGAGAGTGAGACAAACATAGGGTGGGAAGTGAGACATGAGATATGACAGGATGGAGAATAGGGGATTTGATTTCCTTTCATGAACCTCTATCATATTTTAAATAGTAATAGGGCTTTATTGATCTAAATTATACTTCATATAAAAGGGGCTTGCATGAACAAAAGAAAATGTCAAGGGTTCCATGTGACCCTTTACAATTATCTTTTTTATCTGTCCCACAACAATGCCAAAAGATTTTAGGATGGAGACAACAATATACTCCCTCCATCCCGCCCAAATAACATCATTTTAATATATTGGGCGTTCTATCCAAATTGCACAATTTTCCTTTATTAGTAAAAATGGCTCACCAAAGGCCCACCACTACTCATCAATCTCTCTAATACACCTACCCACTTTAAATAAAATAATAATACACCTTAATTTACGTGTAAAAAGCAAATGGTGATGTTTGTCCGGAACGGAGGGAGTATTTAATAAATGGGCATAATTATTTAAGAGAGAGAGAAAAGAAAAAGAAAAAAAAAAGGTTTCGTTGCTTTTTATTAAGTATAAGCCTTGAAATGCAAAATTTAAAATTTCTGTGGCAACAAAAGTGAAACACGTCAACGGCCATATTTGAATTACATTTCCCTAGATAGACCCCACTCTCAAATAAGTCCGTTAGGCTTCAAATATCCACAATTCAATTCGTTTCGTCTTTGAATCATACCAACCACCTAACAAAATACACATACAGATCGATTTCAAAAGAAGAAACTCGTTCCAGATGCAGTAATGTTTCAAATCATCAAAATGTGGACGAGAGAGAATACAGGCGACAAATAAGCAGATGAAAAGAAGGGGTTTCCACATTCTTGGTAGCTAAGAAGAAGAAATAACAGAGCAATAATGGTGTTTTCACCCGACAAAGAAAACCAGCATCCAGCATGGTTCAGAAACAGGAAAGCTCTGAACAATGTGCTCATCGCAATGCGCCTCAATCCTCTCACTCCTCGAAACCAAACAGACAAGGGGCCCTCCACCAAAATCCAAGATTTCGCTCACCCACATCTTGTGTTCGACAAAATGTCTCTTCTCTCTGATGAAATCTTGCTCAAGATCTTCGCACAACATTCCAAGGCTCAGAGGAACTCGAATGCCCTTGTTTCCAAAAGGTGGCTCAATCTGCAGGGGAGGCTCGAGAGATCCATTAAGCTTCTGGATTGGGACTTTCTTGTTTCAGGTAGATTACTTTTTAGGTTCCCTAATCTCATCGACATCGATTTGGCCAATGGGTGTCTGATTTCGCAGCAGAACTCGGGAGTTGTCATCACTAACAAGATTCTGTTCTATCATGGTAGTAATGATAATGGGCACAAAGATTTGTTTTTTCCAGCAAGATCTGTGTTAGCCACTGATGAAGTTGACAGGGGGTTGAGGGTTTTAGCTAGTGGCTTCCCTAATTTGAAGAAACTAACTGTGGTAAATTCTAGTGAAATGGGGCTGTTAAGTGTAGCAGAAGACTGTCCTACTTTGCAAGAACTCTCACTGCACATGTGCAATGATTATGTTCTTCGTGGAATCGCAGCATTTCAGAATTTGCAGATTTTAAGGATCTATGGAGCCTCAGTTTCAGATGTTGGATTAACTATTCTAGCACAGGGATGTAAGAGTTTGATCAAACTCGAATTGAGTGGATGTAGGGGGAGTTATGAGGGGACTAGGGCTATTGGGCAGTGCTGTCAGATGCTGGAAGAGCTCACTCTTTCTCATCATGAAATGGAGGATGGTTGGCTCTTGGGTCTTCCATACTGTCAGAATTTGAAAACTTTGAGGTTTATGTGGTGTAAGAGAATTGATGGTAGCAATGAACTTGAGGGGGATGTGGGGTGGTGTCCAGCCATTGAGAGTTTGCATTTGGAGAAGTGTCAGTTGAGGGACAAGAAAAGTTTAAGGGCATTGTTCACAATGTGTGAGAATGCAAGGGAAGTAGTTGTGAAGGATTGTTGGGGTTTCACTGATGATATGTTCACCACAACAAGTGCTTTAAGGTACTCATCATTACCCCCTTCTTTCAACATTATGCAAACTCTATTTGCCTATATCTATTTTATTCATAGGATTAATGCTTACATTCACGATTTTGTGCTACTTATTTAAATATATAATCGTAATTTTATCATTGTGTTTCGTATAGATCTCATTGTGATTCATGAACTATTTTGACCTCGTGGTTAGTTGTGAGTCTATGGCATATATTAGGGATATAATTATAATTTCAATCCACAAGTGTGGACGTCTTTGTTTCACGGATGACAAGCTCTTTTTTTAATCGATCGTCACTTTTCATCCCGTGCAGGCGGGTTAGGTCTCTATCTTTGGATGGGTGTTCATTGCTAACCACACATGGTGTGGAGACTGTAATATCGTGTTGGAAGAGTGAGCTCAAGAGCCTATCGGTGAAATCGTGTAACAGTATAATGGAGCTTTCCAGTGTGTTTGTAGGTCTCAAGAATTTGAAATGGGAGCCAGATTGTAAATCAGCTAATCTTACAGGAAGTGGCATGGGAAAGAGGGGCAGCAAGTTCTTCAACTCCTCTTATGATTGGAAATCCTATAGACACACTGCAGATACTTGAACAAACATGATTGTATTATGTTAGATGATAATGTGTATTATTGCTTCTTATCTTATGTCAGTTGCATTTCTATAAAACAGAGCTGCAGTTATCTTTCATCATCCACAGTATATATAAGTGTATTTTAAGTTCATATATTCAAGTTAACGATTTAAATAAGTTTATGCGTTCTTTCATATATCCAATCACTGTTGGTACTTGGTGCATCTTGGGTCATTTCCAACGTAATCTTTGAAATAAATAAATGCGAATAAAAAAATGGGACAATGAATCCAGAATTTAGCCCTTCGATCAATCCATGCACTTAAGCACAAAACAAAAACATTGACAATACATTACTGATTCTGCATGGATATTATAACAAAACTTTATGCCAAACAGCTCAGGAAAGCACCAAGGTGAATTGCAATAAGTCTCCACAATTCCAAAATTCTATCTTTTGCACACCTTAAAAACTACATAAATGGGAGTCATCAAATTGAGCATCGACTATGGACAAAAGCGGGAAGAGAGAAACAATAATTGCCATTGTCCAAGTGAGGACACTAAATGGCTATCATATTACCCTCGCCTAAAGAAATTCCTTCCCTAAATTTCAAGGTTTCATTTTAGTATCGTACAAGGTCAATAAATCCAGTCAATTGCATTATTCTAATTGTAATACAAAAATTATAATCAAACTACAATTATTCTGAAAATTTTTAAATACCATCAGTGAGTGCTTTAACAGGTTAACTAATAACTCAATATTGCATTCCAGAAAAAAAGTTGTGTTTATGCTCAATTATTCCCCGACGTCAAACTAAAAATCAAGATAAGTTTATTCCTATCACTTTTTATTGTATACATGTTTTTTAATAATTATATAGTACACTAAATTTTTTATTAAAAAAACTAACAATTAAATCTTATATATTTTTGTTCATAATTGTATATGTTTTTGTTTAGATTTGTATATATTTTTGAAAGTTGGTGCACCCTATCTTAAAATGCACTCGTGTGCACAGAATAATTAGCCTTGTTTGTTATTTAAACGTACATTAAATAGCATAATATTTAATATAAAGTAGGAATACTTATTTTATTATTTTGTCTCTATTTCTTAAATAAAAGAAGAGTTGATATTAGGTGCATCCATATGTGTATAAATTTTTATTCTATTTTGTATACATGTTATTCTATTTTGTATATGTGTTTCTTAATAATTGTATATTTTTTTCAAACTAAGTTTTTTTATTAAAATTACTAGCATCCATATGTGTATTAACTTTTTATTCAATAGTATATACATGTTTTTTAATAATTGTATATTTTTTTACACTCAAATTTTCATTAAAAAACTAACAATTAAATTATATACATTTTTGTTCATAATTGTATATATATATATATTATTTATATTTGTATACGTTTTTTAAAGTAGGTGTACCCTATCTTAGGGTGCACCCGTATTTATAGTATAATTAGGTGCACCCGGTTTTACAGTATAATTAGCTATAAAAGAAATGATATGAATATGAGATCTCTTCCATTTAAATAATTATAAATTTCATTAATTTTTTTCATCGTTTTTCATACTTAAAATTCATATTTGCCCTATCACTTTTTTTTTTTTTTATTAATGACATTTAAAGATTTTACAGTTTAGTTCATTACTTTTTTTATTTTTATCATTAATTATTATTGATTAGAATTTTAATAATTCTGTCTTACCAAATTAGTTCGGAACCTATTTTGCCCTCAATTAATGTAACCTTGCGATTTAAAGCCTATTTTGTCTATAGAGTTTAGTATTTATTATTAGGATTAAATGTTAATTCTTTGAGAATATAACTATAATTATAATTTCATCTTGTGATTTATAATATGAGTGGGGCACGTGCCTCTTTAGAATTTAGTATTATTGGTAAGGGTATATTATTTTTTTAAAGGGTATACATTTTAATTAATAAGGGTACACCGTTTTGTTCTAAAGGGTATACACTTTTCATTAATATTTTTTTTTCAGAAAATAAAGGATACACATCTTTATACTAAAGGGTATACTATAATTTAATACAAAATTCTAAAGGCGCACGGCGTGTGCCCTAGTGCGTCCGGGTGCACACAAGTTTTTGCCTTATATATTATGCTCTTGAAATTTAATATTTATTATTACAGTTTAATGTTAAAAATTATAACTAACATTAATTTATGAATAAAAAAATTAAAAATAGGCAAAAACTTGTGTGAGATCGTCTCATGTAAATCTCTACGTGAGACATATAAAAAATGATATTATTATTATTTTTACTATAAAATGTTATAACTTTTTATTTATACTATAGTAAATAAAATTTTCATGAAATAATTCATTGCATTATTATTACTTTTCATCGATTGAGTATCACTCAATTTTCATGAAATAATTCATTGCATTATTATTACTTTTCATCGATTGAGTATCACTCTTTATCCGTCTTACGTAAGAGCTTATGTGACCCGCTTTCACATAAAATCAACCCTTAAAAATAATGTGATGGGTCCGATCATTATCCATTAATTTACGATTGTAACATAAATTTACGATTATAATGAAGTCAAAGGTAGCCTACATGTAGTTCATTTTCTAATTAGAGTGATGCTCTTGTGACCCGGGCACACTGTGCGCTTTTAGAATTTAGTATTATGGGTAATAGTATATTGTTTGAGAGGGACTATGGTACAACCAGGTGTACCAATTGAATTGGTACACCCTTGGCCCTCACTCTTCTTAATTAATTTCTATTCCTTCATTAATGTTGTTTTTTATTTTATTTAAATGACTATTATATCCTAAACCATAGGGATAAATTATACCCTAAACCACAAGGGTAAAATTATAATTATACCCTAAACCCTAGGGATAAATTATACCCTAAACCACAAGGGTAAAATTGCAATTATATTCCTAAAATTAAAAAAAAAAAAAAAAAATATATATATATATATATATATATATTCCTAAAATAAATAAAAAAAGAGGAAAACACACACTAAAGGTGAAGGAAGGAGGTTGTACCGGGGTTTGTACCAATTGGAGGTTGTATCCAAATCTTTGTCATATTGTTTTGTTCCAAATGGTATACACTTTAATTAATAAAGCTACACTTTTCATTAATATTTTTTAGTTTTCTTTAAAAAATAAAGGGTATACATCTTTATACTAAATAATATACAATTTAATACAAAATTCTAATGACGGATTGTGGTCCATGCGCCTGAGTGCATATAAAATTTTGCCTTCTAATTATATTTGAAAATTGAAAATTAAATGGGTAAGATTTGTGCGTCCCGGAAATATCTTGCTTTCCAAATTCCACATTTTATTTAAGTTATACTCTTTAATATTAAATTGTAAACCCATCACTAAATTTAGTCTTTTAGGTGAAGTGGTAATACACCTCAACTCTTTAACAAATACTTAATAATTCATCCATGTGTATTATTACAAATAAATTATATACCTATTTGTCATCTACTTAATTATTATTATAAATTAACTGTTAAGATAATATAGAATAAATAACATGAAACATTCAATGTATGCAATTAAATGTCTCTTCATTACTCATTATTAATTATAACAAAATATAAATATCATGTCTTTTCCTTTTTTCATATATATTTTAATATTTACAATCTATCCTATAATATTTTGTTTATTTATTTATATTAATTAGAAAACATTTAGTGCACAAAAGTAATATTAAAGTAATAAAAATACAGCAACAAAAAATAATACACCGCATAAACTTTTTATTCTCCTTTTACTATTTTTTCATTTACTTTTATAATCTTATTATTTATTTTATTATAAGCAAAAGTTTAATTTGTATTAATTATCAATAATTATTCTATAAACCCTTTGAATTCAATTCAACTCATCTTCCTAGCACCAATTTATTTGGAAACTCTTTAGATTCAAATACCTTAAAACTTTCATTCTCAATATTTATATATTGACTACTTAGAGCATGGATTTGTCCAGTGAAATTCCTTGGTGTAGTAAACACATGTAGATAGATGATGCTTCCCTTTTTGTTTTAGAGAATTTTGCATCTACAGTAAATGGTGCCTCACTTTCATGGTTCCACGGGTGATGTTTAAGTCTTTGCCAAGAGTTTTTTAGCAATGTTTATTTTAATGTTTTTGTGATGAAATTTCGAATTATTTCAAGATGTTCCAACATGTTTTGGTAATTAAATTTGACAAGTTTCTTCTGAATTTCTTTAAAAAACATTAATGAATAATTCTTTAAATTTTATAGGAGTATTATTTACGTATGATTGCCTTTGATTATTATTATTTTTTCTTCCAGTATGTATTTATAAGACCATGCCTTGAAAAGTTTTAAAGGCATATTGATGGATCTGCATGACTCTACCCATTTTAACTTTTTCTTTTTAAATTTGTTTCGATTAGTTGGAATAGAGGTTGCACAATTTTCTTTCTATTCAACTATACGGGGATTTTGGACTTCTTTTTATTAATATGTCAGTCAAAGGATGATGTGAAGAGGTAATTCATTGGAATAACTTTTTCCGTCTAAACTAAATTGAACTTGGAGGATCATCACAATGAAATAATTTGCCTGCAAAAATGTTGTTTCTTGGAATTTGGTTATTTGGGGGATTAGTTAAAGTCAGGGAGTTTGACGAAGTTGAGAAATTATTTAGAGAAATAATTACATTCTTGACTATTATAGTGTTGGCGTTTCTGGATGGAGGAGAGATTGTTGAATGGTGGAATATCTTTGATGATATGTTAGTGAAGAGTATTTGATCGGTGTCATTTTTACCTAAATTTTAGTGTCATTTATTATGTATTATTTTATGTTTTTATTCATTTTGTATATCATTTGGTGATGTTATATGAAGATATGGAGATTTGTGCTTTGAAATGATAAATGTGTGTTTTTCATGATTAAGTGTTTTAAAATGCGCAATATTTGTAAATATTTAGATAATTAGTATTTTGGTGTAATTTGTGTGATTTTCAGGAAGAAATGGATTCTAAACACGATAAGGAAGAAGTGGGAAAAAACGGAGCTCAATTCAGAGTTGAAATGAGGAAGAACGAGTCAAAGCAAAATGCTGAAAAACACACGTCTAACTTGTGTAATTTTTTTGTATTCATGTAGAGTTTAAAACTGGGCGTGTGATATATGGTTGTAAAGCCACTGAAGAAAGAGTTGCGTGAGTGCAAGAATCATTTAAATCAGAGATCGAATATAGAAGTTATGCGCGAAACGGTGAGACTGCGCTCAAGCACTGCACCAACTCGAGTCGAGCTGTGAGTCGAGCAGGGTCAGCATGCATACAATGACCCAACTCTAGTTGCAAGATCCAACTCGACTTGCAACTCGAGTCGAGTTGATGGCTGATAAAATTCCAGTTTCTGATTCATCCAACACGACTTGACAGGCGAGAGCTCGAGTTATCAACTCGAGTCGAGTTGGGTATGGTCCAGGTCGAGTTGCAAGCCGAGCGGGGCAGAGAAAGTCGTCCCGAGAGCCAACTCGAGTTGCAAGACCCAACTTGACTTGCAACTCGAGTCGAGCTGTGTTTCAAAATCTAAAAATTTTAGGAAGCGTCTAGAAGCTTCCAGGGGGTATAAATACATATTTTGATCATAAATCCGGGAGGAATCATTTGGATCAGTTTTCACACACACTAGACACCTAAATCACACACATTCATCTCAATCTCTTCCATCCTTCACTTCATCCATTAAAACCACTTGATCTCCTCAAATCCATCCACTGATCCATCCATCCACCAATCTAAGAAGGGGAATTCATCATTGGCTGAAGATTTTAGCATGATCAAGGAGGAGGAAGTTCACCATCAAAGGGGAGCCAACTCACCTTTATTTTGTTATTTTATTCATTATTTGACTCAATTAGATCATGCTATGGATTGTTTTGAATTTGTAATGATATGTAGTGGTTAGTCCTCACGTGAGACTAGCAATATGATTGATTAGGGATTATGTAGATTTTGCACACCACATATTTGATGAAATGATTGTTATGAATATTTTCTATCATGAATGCTTATTCTCATTTTATGTATGATTTGTTTGATTAAATTCCCTATTCATAGTGTTAGGATGACCATTCCAATATTATGCTTAGTGGTTTAATTGAATCATTGATTGCATGAGATGACTATCTTAAGTATGTGGGGAGTTTGGCCATAACCTTCATATGCTTAGAACCTCATGATAGGACATTATTGATAATTATTTGTGAAAGTGTTTGATATGATGAGGGGAACCAAGCTAATTTTCACTTGACCTTAGAAAGGGAACACAAGGAAAACGTCCCTGCCTACTAGAGAAAATTCTTCGTGATAATATCTCTATATTAGTATATTAATATCCGTAAGTACCTATAGGAAGAGTGAGGATTGAAGACACTCTTTGAGTGCCCTTAAAATCATAACATGAAAACCATCAATGCATGTGTATGTGTGAGTCTACATGAGCCTTTTCCATGAGTGTTGCTTGTCTTGCATACTTCTTAGATTGATCTACATTCATTCATCTTCCATCACATTTGTACATGTTTTATCTTTAATTGCTTTCTTAGTTGTTAGTTTTAGTTAAACAAATCCCCTCATCCTTTTGATTCGTCCTACTAGAGTAAAACATTTCTTAAACACGGCTACCCACTTTCGCCCTTGGGTTCGATATCTTATAAATTTTGTACTTGGTCGCTTACATGCTACACACGATAGAGTACACTTGCTCTAAATTAATTTAACCAAAATTGAACCAAGTTCAGTATTCAAGTATGTAATACAATAATTAATGGTTGTGTGCAAAATAAATAAATTTGTTTAACTTGCAGAAGATTTATTTCACAAGATGCCCGGAAAGGATGGGAGTTTATGGAGTATAAATTATACTGTATAATGATTGACGGATTCTTGAGTATTGGAAGGATTAATGATGCCTTGAGGCATTAGAACGAGATGACTAAGAAATTCAAAAAGACATGGAATTCGATCATTTTGTATTTATAAAGATCATTTGGTGAGAAGCTCATGCAATTTTAGAGAAAACACCATTTAATGGCATTGTATTATGTATGAATATAATGATTGCATACTTCGATGTGAGAGATGTCAAGAATGCCACGAAAATCTTCGAATTGATACAACTGTGTGGAATGTGGAAGATGATATGGATGGTTTGGTCAACCGATTAAGCTACATTTACAAGCCTTAGTTTTATACTACCTCTCTTTAATTTCTTCCTTTCATCATCCCAAAAATTTTCACCACTCTAATAAAGTAAAGTCAAAATAATTATGCTCTCATATACTTTGTTATTTAAAAAAAACTCATACCTAACCCACTTAAATAACTTTTATTATTTGTTTATTATCAAAAGTATGATATATCCTTAAAAGTTACTCCCTCCGTCATAGGAATACATTCGTGTATTTTTTGGCACGGAGTTTAAGAAAAGTAACTTTTTGTAATGTGAGGTAAGAATAAGAAGGGGTATTTTGGGTATTTGAGTAGAATAAAGTGTATGATATAGTTGACACTAGATTGTGTTTAAAAATAAGGTGATATTTTTGTAATATTGTAGTATTGTAAGGTTATTGATATTGTGTATTATTTTCATTTTTAGGGGGTGAAAGTATTCTTGGGACGGACCTAAATGAAAAGGGGGAATGTATTTTTGGGACGAATGGAGTATTACTTTTTTTTAATTTACGTACAAAAATTAGGTAGCAGTGAAAATTGTAATGAGTCAAAAGGAGTATTTTTTTCAAGCCTTAATTGATTGGAAAAAATATATTTCACAAAAAAATATGAATATTAAGAACAAAAACTACAAAAAAATCACATTATAAAGTATGACATGCATGCAACGTGCGAAATTGTAATGAGTTGGAAGGAATTTTTCAAGCCTTAATTGACTGGAAAAAAAATCACAAAAAGTAGGAGTAAAAGAAACCAAAAAAAAAATCACATTACAAAGTATGACGTTCATACGACATGCGGAACACGTATAAAATCTAGTGAAAAAAAAGCGTGAAGATTGATGTGGTATTTTACATAATAACTAATCAAGAAATGGACCAAAACTATATCCTTTCATTTGTTTTCTATCAAGATGCATGAATAACACCGCAAAGAGATAATGAAACTAATCTTGTTACATTACATCTCCTGTTGCAAATAATCAGATTGCTAATCATCAGATGATTGATACATAGGATGTAATAAAATTTATATCTTAAAAATATATATATATATCAATCTTAAAAGGAAAGGTTGAAATTTTCCTCCCTACACACACATATCACTCATCTAAACCTATACGAAAATATAACACTAAATGTAACAGTACATTTTACACCTATTGGGATCAAATGGAGCATGCATTGCAGATCAAATTAAATAAAAACAATATATTGCTCATCATTATAATGAAGTTACTTAATGCAATGTTAGTAGTAGCTGGTTTCCTAATGTTGATGTTGGAGGTACAAGTTGAGGGCATCACCTTCAACTTCCCATCCTTCCAAAACCCTATCAAACCAAGCCTCACCTAGGGATGTAATCGAAGCGAAGCGAATCGAGTCGAACATTACTAGGTTTGAGTATCATTTGTTAAGGAATTATCAAATTCAAACCCGAACTCGTCAAGAAAAAAAATATCGAAGTCGAGCTCGAACTCAAATTGTTTGTTAAGGCTCACGAACACATAAAATAACTTGTTTAAGAATATTTTTTCATGAGCATTTAAATATTTTTGTTCGTAAATATTAAAAGAATATTTAGTTTATAAACATCTAATATTATTCATAATATTAAATAAACAAACTAACAAAATATAATAATAAACGTTACAAAAATATTTAAATATATAAATAATAACTTAAGTTATTATCATATTTGTGTGGTTTAATATAAAATATTTTATTATTGAATATTAATAAATAAATAATAATATATAATACTAAAAGATAATTATAAAATTTACGAACACGTTTGCGAGCCATTAACGAGCTCATTAACGAATATGTTCGCGAGCTTTCTAGACGAACATCCTTAGACTTGAGTTTGATTTGATAGACTATTCGAGCTCAAAATATAAGCTTGGTTTGGTTTGTTAAAGTTAACGAACGAATTTGAACGAACACTTTATCGAATCGAAGCCCAAATAGTTCACGAACGGTTTGGTTCGCTTACATCCCTAGTGATTAGCCATAACTTGTAGTCGGGTTGACCAATTCAAGAATTTATCGAACCACAGGGAGGTCGATGCTAGCACTTAAGCGAGATCACGTTTATCACGATTTTATAGAAACGAATCATAGATGGATGGTTGATTAAACAAGTAATTAAATGAAAACCAATGAAAGTAGACAAGCAATTATCAAATGACAAGATAAAATGATGAATGAGTGGTTTTCCAAATTGAGTAGAAGGAGATTAACAACACTAATGAAGTGGTAACTCATGGACTCATGCATTAAACTCATATGTATCAAGGGTTAAGACTAAGGGCCAACACATATACCACCTAAACTTCCTCTCGAAATGAATAGGATGTAGATCATTTGCACAATCTCAAAATAGCTCAAAGGTTGGTTCTCAATTAAACTATTCCAACTAGGTACTAAGTTCAATTAAAGAATCCCTTTATATAATTAATTGACTTCTCAATCTAACGTTCTATCAAAGGGTTCTAAATAATAAAGGACTTCTCAATCACTTTACAATTTATAATGTACATGAGGTGTTTGATATAATGATTCACTTGACTATCCTAAGCACATAATTGATTTCTCAATCTAATCATATAATTAGAACAATCAAACACACAAAACATCATAGATCTCAAGATATGTAAGCACCAATGATAGAAAATCAAATATCCCCATCAACATATGAATTTAATTACATAGATCCACAAATTAATCAACAACCTTCAAGTTGCTAATCTCACAAGGGAGATTAGCCTACAATCTTCATAAGATCCATAACATAGACATTAGAATTCTTACAAATCATGGTAAACTAAAGGATTAACACAAAATTGGAATGAAAACTCCCTTGGAAATGGATCCAATTGAATCTCCCTTCTTCCTTTGGTGATCACCCAATCTTCCTTGCTTCTTCACTTGATTTGGATAGTAGAAATTATGGAGAAATGATGTAGATCCAAGATGGATGAATGGGATGAAGAATATGGTGTAAAATCAAAGGAAAGGTGTGTGAGGTGTGTGTCGAAGAGTGGATTTCGGATCTCCTCTTATAAAATCTGAATGGAGGGGTATTTATACCCTTATGGGCCTTCTAGAAGGATTTTGATTTTTTCTGATCCCAGACACGATACGAGTCATGTGACGCAACACGGCCATAAGGTGCCCGTGTTGCGTGAACTGATGCTCCCGCACGGCCTCTCCTTATAGGCCCGTGTTGGCTACACGGGTCGTGTGCTGCAACACCAGTCGAGCTCCGCAACACGGCCAAGTGGTGGTCGTGTTGGATGAATAGATGTCGCCGCACGGCCATTCTGGATAGGCCCGTGTCAGCTACACGAGTCGCGTACTGCGACACGGCTCGTGCCACCGACACGGCCAGTCGTGTTGCTGCTGCCCTGATTCCTTCACTGTTTTGGCTCGTTCTCCCTCGTTTCAACTCTAAATTGAGATCCGCTTTTTCCTACATCTTCCTTATCATGTTTAGCATCAAATAAAAAGTGAAAATCATAGGTTTAAGCTCATTCACACACATTTCCATGAAAACACAAAACACAACCAAATAACACAAAAATACAGATAAAATAATACGAAAACACACATAAAAAGATACTAAAATCTAGGTGAAAAATATCACTCATCACACCCCCAAACTTAAAGTGTTGTGCGTCCCCGCACAACAAAAATGATAAACCAAGGGGTGAGATTTTCACCTAGGAAAAGACTAAACGAATATAAGTAATAACACATCGATAGCCATAAGAATTACAAACTATGCTAAGGCATCCTACATCAATAAAATCATAACATGAAAAATTAACAAGTTCAATCTAAAGAAAATCAAGAGTAATAAAGTCCCTTCCGGTCCAAACCTCACAACGAGTATCAAAATGCACTCAACACTCTATGGAGTAGGGTAATTTTCACTCATCAATCGATTGAACCCGACGCACCATAGGCTTGCTCACGGCCTACATTCACAAGCCACCAAGGCTTCAACTAATGATCAAAAAGGACTTTACTTTTGGATGTAATGTTAAGTTTTTTGGTAAGGGTAGGGAGATT
Source organism: Pogostemon cablin (assembly GCA_023678885.1). NCBI lineage: Eukaryota > Viridiplantae > Streptophyta > Magnoliopsida > Lamiales > Lamiaceae > Pogostemon > Pogostemon cablin. The sequence continues at coordinate 27,343,770 of CM042985.1, read as the reverse complement.
ATGGATAAGAGTGATTCATCGAGTGTGAGTAATCGAAGAGATGATCAGCTTCTTCAACTTATTCACGTTTCTATCTTCCTTTATTTTCTTTTCTCATTACAAGCACTAATCATTATCATTCCTTTGGATTTCTTGAGCTTCTTTTAATTTGCATGCTTTCTTTCTTTTGACTTTTGAATTCCTTGAGCGTATTTTTGTTGATTTGCTCCTTTTTACTTTGAAGGTTGCATGTGTATTTGATTTAGCTCTTTTCATCATTTTCTTGCTTGTTTACCATTTCCTTCTTTTTCTTGCACATTTCTCATATCAAACCTTGTAAACTATCATCTCCTCAATCACCCACACAAAGGTTATATATAGAAGGCTTAAGTGGGAATCATGGCTTGTAATGTGCTCAAATCACAAAGAATAGGCTTTAAGGCTCAAAGTGGTTACTAGGGATGATGTATAAGGTAAGGAAATATATGGCAATGACTTTATAGTAACAATGATGGCCTAAGATCATATCACTAACCTCCACCAATCGGGCTCATTCCCGTAGTCCATGAGCAAGTTCTAGTTTATCAAGGCTCAATCGATCCACTCATAAAGAAATTAACCATGGATGCACGGTTGAGGCTCAAACGCTCACAAGCTTTTGCTCGGACCTTTAGGAACTCATTACACCTCAATCCATCTCAAAATTGAACAAGTTAAATAGAACATGTCACAATTCGAAAGTGTAGAGATTCTTAATCATAACTTGTCATCACTTATCACAACAACATGTCGTCACTCATATTCAAAAATGACTCACAACCTCCCTAAACAAACCACCAAACATCCCAAGACAAAAATAAGAAAACATACAAAACATAAAATAAAGACTCAACAAACAAGAAACAAAACAAAAACACATATCATGCAAGAATAAAAATCACCATCATTAACAATAAAGCACACATTCAACTCATCCATCACAATGTAAGCTCACAATCATCCCAACCTTTATTGAAAAGGAAATCCTAATTTACGAAAATAAATATCCCAAAAACATAACACATGAAGTAGCATGCTAATCCATTCAGTCCAAATCAAAATCAATTAAAAGTGATAAGGTGTAGAGAACTCCCTCAATAGGCATTTGGTAAGGAAAGCGTTCGCTCCAAACTCCATTCGTGCTTCCAATACCCTTCATTCATACTCAAAACTCATACAACACCATTATCTCCACAATTTCATTTAAAATATGGATTCATATGCACTTCAACACAACCAATCATACCAAAATCCAACCAAAACTCATGAGAAATTTTTTAAAATTGACCAATTTTTACAAGAAGACTTATCATTATCAAAATATCATCATATCGAGCACACTCAATTGGTGAGTCACACCACACACACTCCCTCCAAACTTAAATCGAACTAAGAGGTGAGAATTAAGTTTGCAAAAAGTGGTGGGACTTACCCTTGTAGTTTCCATTGATGATCTTCTTGTGGAGAAGTAAATGCATCCACACGACTCAAGCTATGTTCACCATGCACTTTCCCCCCAAACTTGACTCGAGACAAGAGTCGAGAATTAAGTTTGCAACAAATGGTGAAATTTTTACTCAAATCCATGAAGCACTTCTCCTTTCTTCAACATGCATTTTTCTCACAAGCACAATCCACCTACAAGACCAAAATCAACAAAAAAAACATCAAAATAACAAAAGAATGGGTTGCCTCCCATTTAGCGCTAAGTTTAACGTCTTCAAGCCGGACGGAATTTCACGATCATTGGACCAAAGAAAGGTCCATCCCACTTTCTCCTCGCATCCTCACTTTGAACATTAGCTTGGCCTTCTTCTTGTCCACTAGCTCAACCTCTCCATTCTTGCTCACTAGCATCAAATCGTCATCAAGAAGTGATTCTAGTGGACTTCCTCTTTCCCCTTTGTCAAGTTTCCAATCGAGGTTCAGAGCTTTCTTTTTATCAACATCACAAGAAAATAAGTTAGCATTTGACAATTTCATATAATCATGAAGAAATGAATTTAAATTGTCAAAGAGAAGAGAATAATGATCATCAAAATCATCCGGAGGCCTTGTATGATGAGGCTTGATCCCTTTATCTTTCTTGCACAAGAATGTGACACTTTTTCCTTTTGAGCTCAAGGATAACTCCTCTCTACCAACATCAATCTTTGCTCTTCCGGTGACTAGAAACGGTCTTCCCAAAATAAGTGGAACTCAAGGGTCCGCCTTCACTTCTAAAACCATAAAATCAACCGGAAATGCTAGCCCCTTTACTTTGACCTCAACGTCTTCCACAATCCCAAGTGGCTTCACAACCTCGCCATTTACCACTTCAAGACGGATAGTAGTAGGCTTTAGCTTTCCAATTGCAAGGTCTTTGAACGCGGCATGAGACATCACGTTGACACTTGCCCCCAAGTCACACAATGCATCGAGGGTGCCTTTTCCTTCAAAATCACACGGGATTATGAACTTCCCCGGATCACCAACCTTTGTAGGCCCCCCTTTTTGCATCGGCTCACTCGTTTCGGGTTGCTCCTCTTTCTTTTTCTCTTCATACTTCTTCTTGAGCGATTCGACATACTCCTCAAATTCCTTTTTCTTCTCCTCTTTTACAAACATTTGTGGATAGGGAATAGGGAATGGAGTGATCGGGATACCCCAATAGTCACGTTTGTACTCTTCTTCTTTGACCTTCTCCTCTACTTTCTTTTCCTCTTGCACCCTTTTCCACTTAGGTATCCATTTAGGCCCCTTCTCTTCTTTCTTACTTATCTCTTCCATTTCTTCAACAACATTGCTTTCCACCAACCCTTCTTCAACCTTTCGTTCCTCCTTCATATCAACCAACAAACATTGAGCCTTTGGATTAATTTCGGTTGTGGCCGGAAACTTTCCTTTTTGTTGAGCACTCAATGAACTTGCAATTTGACCAACTGAATACTCCAAGGCTTTGAATCTTCTTTCATTATTTTCCTCTTGAGTTTTGTTGGAAGCAATCAACTTTTCAAGAAGTTCTTCGGTAGTCTCCTTCCCTTCATTATTTGACGCTTTAGCTCCCGGATGATACCCCGGAGGATAAGCAACCGCATTACTTAGGTTTGCATAAGAGAAATTATCTTGCCTCCTTTGTTGTTGTGGGTATGAGCTTCCACTACTTTGACCATTGAAACCTCCTTGCCTTTGTTGTTGTTGTGGGTATGAGCTTCCACTACTTTGACCATTGAAACCTCCTTGCCTTTGTGGATAGTTTCCTTGATTTTGGTTGAAACTACCTTGGTAATTATTTTGATAATTACCTTGGTAGTTTCTTCCTTGCATGTATTGCACATCCTCCACACGTGGCATTGTTGTAGCCCATTGTTCCCCACTAACACCATTTGGAGGAAGCACACTTTGATCCATTCGGCTATCAACCATATTAACTTCTTGATTAGTCACTCCTTTGTTCAAACTCATTTGCTTCATTACCTCCACTACTATCATTTTCATGCTTGGCGTTTGTGGCTCAACATTCACACTCTTCACACTAAACTTTGCCCTTTATCACAGCTCTCAAATCCGTAGCATCGACTAACCCTCTCCGATGGCCATTGGTAGACATTTGTAGCAATTTCATCAAAAATTCGAATAGCCATTTCCGGAGTTACTCCAAGTACGGATCCACCTGCCGAAGCATCAACAAGCACTCTTTGACCATTTACCAAACCTTGGTAGAAAAACCCCACTTGTTGATTTTCCGGAAATCCATGTTGAGGACACTTGCGTAGCATTTCCTTAAATCTTTCCCACGCTTCGTAAAAGCTTTCTTGAGGCAATTGCTTGAATTGAGTAATCAAGCTCTTCATTTGAAGTGTCTTGGAAGGTGGGAAATACTTGTTCAAGAATATTTGTGCAAGTTCGTCCCACGTGTTGCACGTACCGGGAGTAAGAGTGGAGAGCCATGTTCGAGCTCTATCTCTCAAAGAAAACGGAAATAACCTCATTTTGATGCAATCCTCGCTCACCCCATTCATCTTCACGGTGTTAGCAATCTCAACGAATTGAGCTAGATGAGCATTAGGATCTTCATTCGGAGCTCCACTAAATTGTTGCTCTCTCACCAATGAAATCAAGCCCATTTTAAATTCAAAGTTGTTGGCATGAATTGGTGGTCCCATCATTTGTGATATTGTCCTTGGCATGAAGAAATCCCGGATCACCCTTTGATCATTGTGAATTCCATGTTGCACCGCAGGTGGTGGTACATATGCTTGTTGTGGAGGAGCATAAGCTTGTTGAAACCCTTGTTGAATCATAGCTTGTTGCACCATTTGTTGAATTAAAGCTTGATTATTAAACTCCCCAAGTTATTGATAAGCTTGTTGAGGAAGATTGGCATTGGCTTGATCTTGCAATTTTGCATTCCGCCTCCATCATTCCTAACATTGCCACGTTCATCTTGATTGTTTTCCATTTGATCACGCTTTTTGGTATTGTTCTCCTTTCTTCTTCTTCGAAAAGTATGTTCAATTTCTAAGTCAATAGGTTCAACTTGTTCCCCTTTTGATCTTGTTTGCATACACCTTCAAGATAAAAGAAGTTAGAACAAGATTTTCAAAGCAAAATACAAATAATAAATACAAGAAAAAAAATGTATCAAGTAAGATCGCTCTAAACGTTCCTTCTTTAAGCCACTAGCAACTGTTACCTCCCCGGCAACGGCGCCATTTGGTTAGCCATAACTTGTAGTCGGGTTGACCAATTCAAGAATTTATCAAACCACAGGGAGGTCGATGCTAGCACTTAAGCGAGATCACGTTTATCACGATTTTATAGAAACGAATCATAGATTGATGGTTGATTAAACAAGTAATTAAATGAAAACCAATAAAAGTAGACAAGCAATTATCAAATGACAAGATAAAATGATGAATGAGTGGTTTTCCAAATTGAGTAGAAGTGAGATTAACAACACTAATGAAGTGGTAACTCATGGACTCATGCATTAAACTCATATGTATCAAGGGTTAAGACTAAGGGCCAACACATATACCACCTAAACTTCCTCTCGAAATGAATAGGATGTAGATCATTTGCACAATCTCAAAATAGCTCAAAGGTTGGTTCTCAATTAAACTATTCCAACTAGGTACTAAGTTCAATTAAAGAATCCCTTTATATAATTAATTGACTTCTCAATCTAACTAATCACATGTTCTATCAAAGGGTTCTAAATAATAAAGGACTTCTCAATCACTTTACAATTTATAATGCACATGAGGTGTTTGATATAATGATTCACTTGACTATCCTAAGCACATAATTGATTTCTCAATCTAATCATATAATTAGAACAATCAAACACACAAAACATCATAGATCTCAAGATATGTAAGCACCAATGATAGAAAATCAAATATCCCCATCAACATATGAATTTAATTATATAGATCCACAAATTAACCAACAACCTTCATGTTGCTAATCTCACAAGGGAGATTAGCCTACAATCTTCATAAGATCCATAACATAGACATTAGAATTCTTACAAATCATGGTAAACTAAAGGATTAACACAAAATTGGAATGAAAACTCCCTTGGAAATGGATCCAATTGAATCTCCCTTCTTCCTTTGGTGATCACCCAATCTTCCTTGCTTCTTCACTTGATTTGGATGGTTGAAATTATGGAGAAATGATGTAGATCCAAGATGAATGAATGGGATGAAGAATATGGTGTAAAATCAAAGGAAAGGTGTGTGAGGTGTGTGTGGAAGAGTGGATTTTGGATCTCCTCTTATAAAATCTGAATGGAGGGGTATTTATACCCTTATGGGCCTTCTAGAAGGATTCTAATTTTTTTTTGATCCCAGACACGACACGAGTCGTGTGACGCAACACGGCCATAAGGTGCCCGTGTTGCGTGAACTGATGCTCCCGCACGGCCTCTCCTTACAGGCCCGTGTTGGCTACACGGGTCGTGTGCTGCAACACGAGTCGAGCTCCGCAACACGGCCAAGTGATGGTCGTGTTGGATGAATAGATGTCGTCGCACGGCCATTCTGGATAGGCCCGTGTCAGCTACACGAGTCGCGTACTGCGACACGGCTCGTGCCACCGACACGGCCAGTCGTGTTGCTGCTGCCCTGATTCCTTCACTGTTTTGGCTCGTTCTCCCTCGTTTCAACTCTAAATTGAGATCCGCTTTTTCCTACATCTTTCTTATCATGTTTAACATCAAATAAAAAGTGAAAATCGTAGGTTTAAGCTCATTCACACATATTTCCATGAAAACACAAAATACAACCAAATAACACAAAAATACAGATAAAATAATACGAAAATACACATAAAAAGATACTAAAATCTAGGTGAAAAATATCACTCATCACCTAGCCTCACCCTACAAGGTGATGCCCACGTCCCACTCGAAACCAAATTCCTCCGTCTCATCAAAACCTCCCCCTCCGACGTGCTGGGGAACTACAGCACCGGCCGAGTCCTCTACGCCACGCCGTTGAAGCTCACCGAAAACACCAGCTTCGACACAACCATCACTTTCTCTATTCTCTCCTCCTCCTATTTTGCAGCCGACTGCTTTGCCTTCTTCCTCATCCCCGTCAGCTCTACCATCAACAACGTCGCCTGAAACCTCATGATCTAAGGTAGCGACGTCATCACTGCCTCCACTTTCACCGTGGAATTCGACACCTTCTCTATCCCCTGGGATCCGAACAGCCACCACATTGGAATCAATTTCTACTCCAGAATATCCTACAACACCACCACATTCAACAGCGCCACCAGGGAGAAGATCACCGCTCGCAGGGGCGGATGTATGTTGGGACAGCCCCAGGCTCAAGCCCAGGACTGCCCCCCGAAAACCCATTATATCATATGTAAATAATTTATAAATAATTTGTGTTTTTAAATTTAGCTCATTCCAAAAATATTTTAAGCCCACCCAAATGAAGTTAAAAAATAAATATATCTTCTTTCTTCTTTGTGTTTTTAAGTTTAGGCAAACCCAAAAATATTTTAAGCCCACCGAAATGAAGTTAAAAAATAAATATATCTTCTTATTTTATAATTATTATTATTATTTTTTATTTTCTTTAATAAACTTAGCTCATCCCACATCGGTTTTCTGGATCCGCCACTGACCACTCGTATAACCTATCATGCGGCCACTGGAGCCATAACCGTTGTCGCCTCATCCTGCAAGTCTGCTGCCACGGTGAGCTACGTGTTTAAGTTGAGTTCGATTCTTCCGAACCGGGTTCAAATCGGACTGTCCGGCGCCACCGGATCGCCGGAGAATAATATTGGAGTGCCGGACGTTTATTCGTGGTCGTTAGTTTGAAAGCTATCTGTCCATGTGAATATGAGCATGGATCCATTGATATGAATTAGCTAGCTTTTTGCATGCGTCCACGTGTCATGTGTTGTGTTATCGTCTTCTCGTTTATTTATTATATGGGGAGTTATTGTTATCTTAGGTTTTGCTCAACACATTGCATGATGTTGGTGAGTGTATGTAGTGAAATCTTGAGTGGCAATAGTGCACCAATGTAATTATAACATGTGCGTATGTGTCGTTAATAAGGACGTTTTGGCAACTTGCTCATTGAACAAATAATAATACACGCGTATGGCCTACCACTTCCCTCAAGTATAATAACTTATTACTCACACGAAAAAAATAATAAAGCAATAAAATGGAAAAGACAAGCTCTCAACAGGCGCTCATGTTTAACGTCGGAGAGTCAAGACGAAATATCACTTTGAACTACTGGATCAAATTGCGGTCTTCTCGCATCCTCACCTTCAAATACTTTATTTCCCTCTTCTTATCTACGCTCAGAACCACACCTTTCTTACTCACAAAAATATGATCCTTGACATTACCTTCCTCCCAGGGCTGTCTAGACACTTCCTTGTCAATCTTCCACTTAAATTCAGAGTCATCTGTCCTATCAAAGATTAAACAAGTTAGAAACCACATCTATTCTCGCATGATTGAGTCTAAGCAAATGAGAAACTTTTTTGGACACAAATGTCCCTTTATATTTTTCCTATCTTTAAATTTATCCTTCTATCCATTTTTGCTTCGTTAGTAATTGAGTTAGTAACTATCAGATTTAATGACTCCTTGATTTTATGCCATTTTTTCTTCGTTAATAGTAGTAATTGGTAATTGTGACCTTTGATTTTCAAAAATGAATTTTTGCGTCTCTCCAACTCTCCACATAATCTTAATCCCACCTTTAAAATTCTTTCTAAATCGACTTCTCTCCCATCCCACAACCATCGACTTCTTCCCGCATCCCACAATCATCGATTGTAATTCTTTTAATGGTTATTGCCACCACTTCCAATCCGAGCATTTGAAGAAGTTCTTCATCCCCGCCAAGAGTATTTACATTGCTCAGTTTATCTACTGCAGTAAGAAGACCAATTTTGCGTTCTTTTTTTCACAGATTGGATAATTAAACAATTAGTCATTTGATATGTTTTATGGTTTCAGAAGAAGAAGAGGAGGAGGCTTTGCAGAAGAAAAGAAAGTAAATCACCTCAACACATTGAGCTTCAAAGAATGTTGCACATTTAATCTATGAATAAACATTGGAAGTGTTTTAGTTCTTTTGATTATTGTATACTCCCCATCTGCTTGAGTACAACATGTGAACTAAAGGAACAACAGGAAGAAGTTAAGAAAACTAAGTCACTGAAATCCTTTTTATATTTTGAAAAGAGTCACTGAAATCCTTACTGGTTTCCCTATCCAACGAATAGTATTGAATCGTGTTTATTTTGCATTTATATGTTAATAAAAAAAAAGCCTTTATTAAACTTGCTATGTTGTTGGTGCTTGAACCTGAAAGGTCATCATCAATATTGGTTGCAGAAGAAGGGTGGATGATTGAATTTAAAACCCAAAAACACCACATAGACTAGCGATTCAAATCTACCATTTTCTTATGTTTGCTTCATTACTGTACTTTGCACGTTGCTGGCATGTTGTACTTTGTATATAATATCAATCAATATGTAATAATAAATTCGAATAATAAATGTACAAAAATCAAGCATTCCCGCATAGATTAAACTAGGAAAAATCTATTGATTTATCAATTTCTTAAAGGCAATGTTTTGTGTGTAAGTGCATAACCGTGACATAAGATTTTGTGTGGCATGTAACATTTCATAATTACAGTTTAGTGTTAATTTTTAGAATATAAATTTAATTTCATCTTATAATTCAAATGATTTATTATCGTAGCTTATTGTGTATTTTAACTTTTTAAGTTTATAGAAATTTTTGGTTCATATACTATTTTAATTTTTTACACATAAAATTTAATATTTATTTTAAAGATCAATGCATATATATAATTGTAATTTTATTATTGTAATTTATGTAATTTTATATATATTTTATAATCTATTTTTAAGATTTACCTTTAAAATACATATAATATTCATTTCTAGAGTATAATTATTTTAAATCCATAATTAAAAAGTTCAATTGTATCATGATTGCATACAATGCATACTTTATTTTACATTAAAAGGTTATAGTGGAAAATGTCATATGATATGAGATGTCTTACACAAACTCAGGTCCCAATTTCATATTTCAGAGGAAATATATTCCACGCAATCAAATGTAGGTGCTTAGTTCCCAAGAATATTGGAGTATTTTTTATAATAATGCCACAAGTATTACTTTTGTCATAATAATATTATTATGTACGTGGACATTTCTTATGTATTAAAACTACCCACTCTGTTGGAGTATGGAGCCTAAATTCTTTGGGTCCGTATTTCTTTTGGCCCAGTTGATCCTAATGGGCTTAGGATTAGGGCAAGTTATCTTGATCAAGAAGTTATCCATTGTGTTATCTTGATCAAGAAGTTATCCATTGTGTTATCTAGATCAAGATATTTTCTCATTGTAGTTGACTTGTCCAACAAGGTAAGAAAAATCCTGGCTTGGTATCGCCCCCAGATGTAGTCGAAAGACGAACTGGGTAAACAAATCTCGTGTTATTCATGTCATCATGTGCGTGTGTGTGTCTAAATTCCTAACAACTGGTATCAAGAGCCTCGGGTTCGAAGGGAGCAGTCACGATGAGCGACGAGAATATTTCAATCAAATAGTTTGACGGATCAAATTTTGGATTCTGGAAGATGCAGATCGAGAATTATCTCTACGGTAAAGATCTGTATGTTCCCTTAGAAGAGAAGGTGAAACCCGAAAAGTTGGATCTGAAGGAGTGGAATCTGTTGAACAGAAAAGCGATGAGTGCGATACGTTTATCGTTGTCCATGAACATAGCCTACCACACAACTAAAGCCAAGTCCGCAAGGGAGATGCTGCAAATCCTGGAGGAGATGTACCAAAAGCCCACAACTGCGAACAAGGTTCATTTGATCAGACGATTGTTCAACCTCAGAATGTCGGAGAGCACACTTGTGCAGCAACATCTGAACGAGTTCAATTATGATCATTGGGCAGTTGTGTTCAGTCAAAATCGAATTCACTGACGAGGTGCTTGCTTTAGTTTTGTTATCTTCTTTGCCAGATAGTTGGGCTGCCACAGTAACTGCAGTTAGTGCTTCATCCGTGAAAGATAAATTGAAGCTTGACGAAGTGAAAGATCTGATGATTAGCGAGGAGGTTCGCAGAAAAGAGTCTGGATCTACTTCAGGGTCAGTGCTGAACACGGAGGATAGGGGCAGATCAAAGGGTAGGCAGAATCGTGGCAGATCAAAGTCCAGAGGAAAGAGTCAATCCAAGAAAGACAAAGACTCAATCCAGTGCTGGAATTATGATGAGTTTGGTCACTACAAGAATCAGTGTACAGATCCTAAGAAAAACAAGAAGGGACAAAATGAGAAGAAGACAGCAAACGCAACCATAGATGATATTGGAGATGTGTTGATCTTGAGTGTCAGTAGTCCGCTGGAATCATGGGTGTTGGATTCTGGAGCATCATTTCACTCATGCAGTGATGCTAAAATAATGGAGAACTATGTGTCTGGTGAATTCGGACAAGTCTACCTTGCTGATGATGAGCCCTTGAAGATCGTGGGAAAAGGAGATGTTCGGATATCCACACTAAACGGATCGACATTAAAGCTGAATGGTGTTAGGCACATTCTAGGATTGAAAAGAAATTTGCTTTCAATTGGACAACTTGATGTAGAAGGATACTCAGTGACTTTTGGCAGTAACAGTTGGAAGATCAGTAAAGGAGTAATGATATTAGCGCGAGGGAAGAAGGAGGGGACGTTGTATACTACAACTAACTCCAAAGACTGCATTAATCTTGCAGGAGCTACGACCAATGTTGATTTGTGGCACTGTCGGCTGGGTCACATGAGCGAGAAAGGGATGAAGGTAATGTGTTCGAAAGGGAGACTTCCAGGGCTGAAATCTGTTGAAGTTAGCCTATGCGAGGACTGTGTTTTTGGGAAACAGAGAAGAGTAAGTTTCTCGAGAGGTGTCAGAACCTTGAAGGCAGAAAAGTTAGAGTTGGTGCATAGCGATCTATGGGGACCAGCGCCCACGAAGTCCCTTGGTGGTTCGGAGTACTACATGACCTTCATCGATGACTCCACTCGAAAGGTATGGGTTTATTTTCTGAAAAATAAAACTGATGCATTTGATACTTTCAGGAAGTGGAAAGCCCTTATAGAGAATGAAACGGGACTGAAAGTAAAGTGTCTTCATTCTGACAATGGAGGTGAATATGAACTCCGTGAGTTCAAGGAATATTGTGCTGAGAATGGGATTCGCATGGAGAAGACCGTGAGAGGAACTCCCCAGCAGAATGGAGTGACAGAACGAATGAACAGAACTTTGAATGAGCGAGCTAGATGCATGAGATTGAAGAGTGGACTGCCTAAGATGTTTTGGGCAGATGCAGTAAACACAGCAGCATACCTAATTAACAGAGGTCCATCAGTTTCGTTGGAAAATAGAATACAAGAGGAAGAATGGACAGAAAAAGAAGTAAATCTGTCTTACTTGCGTGTCTTTGGTTGTGTTGCATATGCTCATATTAGTTATAATTATAGAAGCAAGTTAGATGCTAAATCTGTTAAGTGTACGTTCATTGGTTATGGTGGTGATGAGTTCGGTTATAAACTCTGGGAAGAGAACAACCGAAATATTATTCGCAGTAGAGATGTGGTTTTAAATGAACAGGTTATGTAAAAGAACAGATTGGAGGCATCAAATTCTGACAAGACTAATACCCAAGAAGTCGAGTTAGACATCTCAAACTCGAGTGGGAGCAAGGAGAGTCAGAATGAGGAAGAGGTTTTCATTGGAGAACCAAGGATACCACCACCACCATTGGAGGATCCGTTGCAGAGACCAGCTAGAGAGCGACGTGCACCTGATAGGTATTCACCCTCTAACTACTACTTGTTACTTACTGATGGTGGTGAGCCTGAGTGTTATGCAGAGGCAGAGCAGAGTGAAGATAGACGAAAATGGAAAGGTGCTATGGATGATGAGTTAGCATCTCTTCTGTTGAATGGCACTTGGGAACTTGTTGAGCTCCCAAAGGGTAAAAAGGCTTTGCACTGCAAGTGGGTCTACCGAATCAAGAATAAAGCTGACGGTAATAGACGCTACAAAGCCCGGTTGGTTGTCAAGGGGTTTGAGCAGTGACATGGTATTGACTATACTAATGTCTTTACTCCAGTTGTGAAACTGACCACTATTCGAATGGCGTAGAGTATGGTAGCTACAGAAAACTTGATATTGCATCAGATGGATGTGAAGACGGTATTTCTCCATGGTGAATTGGTGGAAGAGTTGTACATGACACAGCCTGAGGGTTTCGTAGAGAAGGGAAATGAGCCACTTGTATGCAAATTAAAGAAAAGTTTGTATGGCCTAAAACAAGCCCCGAAGCAGTGGTATAAGAAGTTTGACAGCTTCATGATGGATATTGATTACCATAGATGTCACGCTGATCATTGTTGCTACTACAAGAGGTTTGACAAAAGCTTCCTTATTCTCTTGCTATATGTTGATGATATGTTGATCATAGGAGTCGATGCAAGAGAGGTATATAAGTTGAAAAAATAGTTGTCAGAACGGTTCTCCATGAAGGATCTTGGAGAGGCAAAACAGATTTTGGGTATGAGGATTGAACGTGATAAGGCGACGGGATATGTATATCTTTCGCAGGCGAGTTACATTCAGAAGGTCCTGGAAAGATTCAACATGTCAGAGTCGAAGCCTGTGAGTGTTCCACTGGGAAGTCAATTCAAACTTTCAAAGAAGGAATCACCAAAGAACAAGGAGGAACGTGCACAAATGATGAGTGTTCCATATGCTTCAGCAATTGGTAGCATCATGTATGCCATGGTGTGTACAAGACTAGATATTGCTCATGTAGTGGGAGTAGTAAGCCGGCTCATGAGTGATCCGGGCAAGCAACATTGGGAAGCAGTGAAGTGGGTCCTGCGATACTTGAGAGGTACCACATACAATGCTTTATTTTTCAAAGGCAAGAGTGTAGCGCTGGTGGGTTATATGGATGCAGACTTGGCATCTAATGACCTTGATGGGAGAAAAAGTACAATCGGTATGTCTTTACTTATGGTGGTACTGCTATATCTTGGACTTCTAAGTTGCAGAAGGTTGTTGCATTGTCCACCACGGAGGCAGAGTATATAGCTGTGACAGAGGCAAGTAAGGAGATGGTGTGGTTGCAGAATTTCTTGGGGAAACTTGGGAAGGAGCATGAAAATAATACTCTTTTCAGTGATAGTCAAAGTGCTATATTTCTTGCAAAGAATCCAGCATTTCACTCAAGAACAAAGCATGTTGAATTGAAGTATCACTACATACGTCACCTTTTGGAGAAGAAGGTCTTACAGCTTATGAAGATCCTTGGAAATGAGAATCCAGCGGACATGTTTACTAAGGTGGTGACCTTAGAGAAATTGAAGCTATGCATAGCTTCAATTGGCCTTGGAACTTGAAGAAAGGCTAGGCGATGCCAGGCGAATACGGAAGGAGAACTAGAAGATATGCTACATGAAGGATTTAGTCTCCAAGTGGGAGATTGTTGGAGTATGGAGCCTAAATTCTTTGGGCCCATATTTCTTTTGGCCCAGTTGATCCTAATGGGCTTAGGATTAGGGCAAGTTATCTTGATCAAGAAGTTATCCATTGTGTTATCTTGATCAAGAAGTTATCCATTGTGTTATCTTGATCAAGAAGTTATCTATAGATCAAGATGTTTTCTCATTGTAGTTGACTTGTCCAACAAGGTAAGGAAAATCCTGGCTTGGTATCGCCCCCAAATGTAGTCGAAAGACGAACTGGGTAAACAAATCTCGTGTTATTCGTGTCATCGTGTGCGTGTGTGTGTCTAAATTCCTAACACTCTCCTATATATAAGTGGAGACGATCAATTTGTAAGCAGAGTGAGAAATACAGAATAAAAGTGGTATTCATTCTCTGCTCTATATTTTCTCTCTTCAATCCCTGTTTCTCTCACATCTCTCCTCTCTTTCATTTGATGTTAATATACGAGTTCTTGTCAATTTTTTTATAATACGTTATTAGTATCATAGTTCTCCTAGGATTGATGTTGCCGCAATAAGTAAAGAACCAAAAATTTGATATTGCCCAAGGAAATAATCGTGTATTTCCTATCAGGTAATTTATTATTTCAATTCCTAGATACAATCGATGATGGTGATGACTGATGTAGAACTATTTTATAATTTTTTCTTAATATGCTGATTATTTGGTTTTGGAGGAGTGAATGAATATCTTTTACCTATGTCGTGAATTGAATCTGTCTCTTATATGTTTACATGAATATAATTCATTTCCATCTTACTTCCATTTAATTGATGATGAAAATTTATACCATGATTACTTCTCTTCTGTTTATTTTTTTTTTGAATGAGCGAATGTAAATATAGGCAGATTCTTACATGACCTTGGTCATATATAACCACATATCATGACAACCGTTAGATATCAATGAAAAGAAATGGATGGTTGGATGAGATAAAGTTAACAACTGTAAAGTACCTGAACAGAAGGTTGCCTGTATAACCTTTCAACCGCATTCTCAAAGATAAACAACATTGATGATCTGGCAATTAAAATATTTATTTAAGAAATAATATATATTTATAAAATTACAGAAAATACTGGTAAAATTTTGGGTAATAGATGACCCAGGTCACCCAAGTAATCCCCGTAAATATATTCTTTTATCTGTATTCTGCAAAATATTATTTTCTTCCATCAATCTGTAAATTATTACGTTTCTGAGTTATTTCCATATTTCATATCTTTTTTCTCACGGTCAGTTTCTTCAAAACTGAATCCCATATTTTTCTCGACACATACATCAAAACTGATGTACAATTTTTATTTTAATTTTAAAAATAAACGATTTAAAATAAATAAATAAAATTGTTTGTGATGTAATTATGTAATAAGAATAACATAAAACTTCATCCAATTTTTATACTTTATTGGATGAGTCATGTAGATCGGTTATATATGTTGTAAAAAAATTGCAATATCAGTTGGATTATTATATTTATTTTGATTTTCCATGATAATGAGGATGGATATGCTTATATTAATTTAATCATAATTAGTTTGTTGATTTTTCATGATGATGTGGATAGATATGCTTATATTCATTTAATTATAATTTTGAGATAATATGATTTTGCTACGCTACCACTTTATTTTTTATTTTTTTTTTTGTTGGTGACTTGAAAATTTATAAAAATGTTTTAAGTGAGAATTACAATAAATATTCTCAATAGTGTCCCGGTCATCATTTCTTCCCAATTGAATATTATTTTCAATGTTTGTTCATGTTTATTTGGGAAACTTGCTATAATCATACTGATTATTATAAATACATAAAATTTGCATTATTAATTTCATATGAAAGGGAAATTTAATTTGCTTATAATATGTCACTCATGTTTTCAATTTGACATGATAAATTTGTTGTCTCCTTGATATGATATTTTTATATGATTTATGATTGCATATCAATTTATTAAATTGATAAAAATAGTTATAAGTGTATTATTATGTATATATAGATTACACGCATGTCATATTTGCAAGATGTGCATCATAGAATAAAGCAACAAAAACATGCACAAAATATGATCTATAATCCATATGTTCTAAAAATATTTTTATTTCTCTATAATCCACATCATTATCCTTTTTTGAATTGACTCATTGGGATTATGAATATGCATCATCATTTTCATTATCTATGACTTTATATAAGTTGATATGAGATAATTATAGTTTTCAGAAAATATTTGGTATTATAAAGAGAAATTTGACAAGCTCACCGATGATGACAAATACTACCTAACGTGGGTCTAATATTAAATCAACCTTACCTCTTGCAGAGTGTATTAATGTCCAGAAGGCAGAATCACTAATATACATTCTTTATAATTTCTAACAATGAGTATTTATTAAAAAATGAATTATTTACTTTATGACATCCCTGAAGGATAGTTAACAAATTGTGATAATTCTCCATCGGACTTAATATGATTGACTAAATTTATGATTTTAATATTTTAAATTCGTTATAAAATATAACTTGATTTTACATTACATAAAGCATTTAGAGTTTATTTATGCATTATTGCTAGCAGAAACAAAAAATATAATTTACTCTTACTGAAATACTATGGTTCAAAACTAGTGCGTGAAGCACGTTTTATTTTTTTATTTTTTATTTTAATTATGATAAAAAAGAGGTTGTGGTTGATTAAATTCAAATTAATCTTATCGAGGTGGTTGAGACAATCCAAATTTCTCTAGCAGAGCATTAAGATTAAAGACATCACAATAATGACCCACAAGTTGTAGAATAAATTAAACAATATTCAAGTACAAAACACAAGTTTTATTCAACAATTAACAATTCTTCAGAAGTAGAATTGCTATAAATATGGATATAATTATCATTGGTCTTATATATGTTGTATATCAAAACATTTGGTAGATATTGATTAGTCATTTTGTAGTTGGGATGACCAATTCAACAATTTATCGAACCAAAGGGAGGTAAGTACTAGAGCTTAAGCGATCTCACATTTCTTGTAATTTTATAGAGACGAATCATCAATGGATAGGTTGTTTAAACAAGTAAATAAATCAATCAAAGCAAGCAAGCAAGCAATGATCAACAAACAAGATTGAGAAATGATTAAGAGTGTTTTTCAAATGAAGTAAAAGTGAGATTAACAACAATGAAGAAGTGAAAATCTTATGATCAATGCATTAAATTCATATGAATCATGGATGTAAGACTAAGGGCCAACACTAAGTTCACCTAAACTCCCTCTCAAAATGGATATGATATGAATCTCAATTAGCTCAATGGATTGGTTCTCACTCAAACAATTCCAACTAGGTACTAAGCTTGAAATAAGAATCTCTTCACATGATTAATCAACTTCTCGATCAAACCAATCGGATGTCCTATCAAAGGATTCTAAATCCTAAAAGACATCTCTATCTCTTTAAGATCTATAATGTACATGAGGTGTATGACAAAATGATTCAATTAATTATCCTAAATATGCAATTGACTTCTCAATCTAATCACATGTTTAAAACAGCAAACCACACAAATCATCATAAACATCAAGATCTAAAGCATCAATGATAGAATATCAATTAACCCAATCAACATATGAATTTTAATACACAAATCACAAAATTATCCAATAACTATCATGTTGTTAATCTCACAAGGGAGATTAGCCTGCCATATTAAAAAATAAATCGACATAGACATTAAAAGCCTTACAAAACATGATTAACAATAAGGTTTCAGTACAAAAGTTGGATGAAAACTCCCTTGGATGGCTCCAATGGCGATCTTCTTCTTCCCCTTGCAATTCTCCTCTCTTCCTTGCTTCTTTTCCTCAAATGGATGGAGGAACTATGGTGAGATGATGATGGATTGAATAGATGGATGAAAGTGATGAAGGATATGGTGTAGAATGAAGGAATTAGTTTGTAAGGTGTGTGGGCAGCTGAATTTAGGATCCAAGATGATCAAAATATTGAATGAATTGGTCTTTATACCCCTTGGAGACCTTCTACAAGATTTCTTGAATTTTTCTTATTTGGCACTGCCACGACTTGTGTGCTGCAACACGACTCGAGTCGTGTCAGGATTTTGCGGTCAACATTAACTTAAAGCAGCACACGAGTCGTGTGCTGAAACATGGCCAAAGGGTGGTCGTGTTGGTTGTTCTGATGTCGACACATGGCTGCTTCTTACAGGCACGGATGGCCGTGTTCATGTTTCCCTGTTTCTTCTTCCTTGTTTTATCTCTCGTCTCCGTTTTTGCTCCATTTTCATCTGTTTTACAAATGATTAAGTTTATTTACACACATTTTCATAAAAACACATAACACCCCCAAATAACACATAAAAATGGATAAAAAGCTATGGAAACGGATATACACAGACAATAAAATTTAGGTGAAAATACCACTAATAAGATATCATAAGGTTGATGAGAGTGGAAATTTACGTCTTTTTGATCTCCTAATACCTTGTTTTTATTAGAATAAGGCCATACATTCATGTCGGATTACGTAGCTTATGTATTTTACATGATTACAGTGCTACAAATGGGTTTTATTGAGTTTTGAAGGTTAAAATAGGGTAGAAATGAAGCAGGAACGAAAACGAGCAATAAACGGGTCTGAAAAGACCCAACTTGAGTTGTAACATGCAACTCGAGTTGCAACACGACTTGCAACACAGGTCGAGTTAGGCCCCGAAAAGTGTCCAGAATCGTCCAGAGAGCTTACTCGAGTTGCAAGGTCCAACTCGATTTGCAACTCGAGTCGAGTAGGGGGCAGAAAAACGTCCAAAAATCATCCAGAGAGCCAACACAAGTTGTATGAGCCAACACGACTTGCAACACGAGACGTGTTGAGGTCCAAAAGCGATCCAGGATGCAGAGCATCGCAATTCGAGTCATGTTGGTGCAACACTGGTTGAGTTAGGTAACTCGAGTTGGGTTATTTTGGGCTAAAAATCGGGATTTTTGATCCCCTGTGTGTGACAACGTGTAAAAATAGCCTAACCAAGTTAATTTTTGTGGCCTAAGGTATAAAAAGGATCAGATCACATAGAGAAAAGAGATCGATCATTCACCACAGAAACACACCGTGAATTCAATTCACGCACCATCCATCCATCACCCAATTCACATCAAACCATTCATCCATCCATCCCATCAGTCTGGAGGAAGATTCAAGTGCGGTTTAGAGAGCCAATCCAATCGAAGAGACAGAGGGAGAACGTGAACCACTTGACACTAGGGTTTCGTATTTCACTTTATTCTTTTCAATTTTTTATTTTGTTATGAATCTGATAGCCATGAGGGGTTGTGTGTAACCTCATGGGCTAAAACCCTTTACAATTCTAAGGATTGATGGTTAGATGTAGTTGATTTGGGAACTTAGACAAATCTTGTGAATTTATATTGTGGATAATCCTTGTTTATTCGTTTTTATCCAAACTTTGTCATACGTTTTTAACGTCTTCATAGCATGTTATTGATATTGCCCGTGATGCTTGATATGTTATATTAGCTTGTGTGCATTTGTACTTGATACTATTTGATTGCTAGGGATTATAGTAGTTTGCCCGTGAACACACTAATCCTAAGAGCTAGTAAATAGGGTACTTGATTATCCTAGTGGAACAATGCAATTAGGAAATCAAGTAGGAAGTGAATAAGTTTGAATAGGAATTCCAGAGAATATATGTTAGTCGAATTGGCCATCCGAAAGTTTTTAAAATTCGCCTTATTAGTATCTAGGAAGGAGATTTAAAACTGTTCGCGCATTATCTTATATGTATTTTCATTGAATAGCATGAATGAACAATAGGACGTCTAGAAAACCAAATCAATTGCACTATACCTGAAACCTTAGAGTTGTTACTTCTCTCTTGATTCAATCTCGAATATTCCTTGCTTTTTTATATTTTGTAAATTGTTATTTAAATTCTTTAGTTATTAATTCAAACTCTTTAAAATTTGGTTTCGATAATTCTAATTGAATATAATATAAATTAAATAGATAATTAGCTGTTTCAGTGGGAACGATATTATTTTTAACTGAGGTACTTGCCATTACAATTGATATCCCTACACTTGGGGATTTTAATTGAGGTGCGCAAAATTAGCCTAACAAGTTTATGGCGCCGCTGCCGGGGATGGCTTAATTATTTATTTTTCTTTTATTGCTATTTAGTTAGGACTTTTTATTTTTATTTTAAATATATTCTGACTTTAAATTATTTTTGAGGTGAATGAGATGGACGAAATATTGAAACGCTATGGAAATTAAAATGTTATGAAACCTTCTCCATATTGCATGGATGAGAGGTACTATGGTTATAGTTTTTCAGCAAATCAAGTTTATCTCAGCTTTACAATCAAGTCAGATATGAAGATGAATGGTCTTGAGCTTACAATGAAAATTTATATCAACCTTATCAAGAGAACACTTATTCTGGATCGACCGGAGTTTTCCAAGGATTACAAGATGCGTTTGATACTTCCATCAAGATGCATGAAGAAAACATGGGATGGTTGGAAGCTCTAGAAAGAAAGATGAAAGTTGCATCGCAGGATAGGAAAGTTGCATCGCAGGAGTTTCATGAAAGAACGAGAGAGATAAACAATCTTCTTATGAACATCTCTTCAAGTTTAACTACTCAACTTCAACGAGAGAAAAGAATGGATGAAGAAGAGTTGGAGGAAGATATTGTTGTTCCTTTGTGCCTCGAAATGTAGTTTGAAGGCCTTAATTTGTCATTTGAGGAAGAAGAAGTCGAAGAGGATCCACTAGATTAAGTCGAGTGGCACCAGTCGAATTGAGCAATCAACTGGAGATAATTTTTGAGGCAATAGAAGAGATTGACGAAGAATTTGAGGATGTTGAAGAAGAAAAGATAGAAGAAGAGCAAAGTCATGAAGCAACCGAAGAGGACTTGAAGAATGAAATGAGCATTTCTAAACCTTTAAACTCTTTAAGTTGCATTGAATTTGATGATATTGTTTCTATTGACTTTGTTTTACCTAATAATTCCTCACATATTTTTAGGGATAAAAAGGAGTTAGAAGAGAAGTTGGGAATTTTCGTTGGAAGAAGGAATAAGTGGTGGAGTAAATTGAAGAGGTTGATGAAATTTGATCTTAACATGATTTGCAAGGTCAAGATAAATTTTAAGAATGCCAACGAGGCCATCCCTTGCCATAAGTATTGGATTGATGAAGAAGCACAGCGATTAGAATACGATGGGAAGGATGAGAGATATTCGTGGCCATTCCGATGAGTTTGAGGTATTCCGTCGTTATTTTCTGACGTTAAACATGAGCGCCTGTTGGGGGTCGGCCCTCCCATTTTATTTTCTTTATTGAGTCTGTGTCAATATAGTAATTTTATTAGGTGTTGCTCAACTATGGTATACACTTTACAAACTTATGCTCTCACTTAGTTTGATCTAAGTTTGGGGGGATACGTGTACTCCTGCGTCTTACTGCACCAAAGTAAAGTTGCTTCATTGTGTTGTGTGCTTGGATGATTAATTTTTTGCGATTTTCGGTATTTTTGATTAATTTGATTATATTGAAAGATCAATTTTTTGTGATTGTCCAGGTATGTGTCGTGTAGTTTGTCTTTGTTGCATGTTTATCCTAGTGTATGTGGTTATATTTATGGTTCTTGAGGATGATTGATTGCTTTGTCTAAGCACTTGATTGAATTGAAATTGTGATTAATTGATAATGTGGTGTTATGAAATGGATAATCCAGCTAGATGTGTACTTGGATGTTGGAATACTTAAGATTGTTGCATGTATTAAAGTTGGTTCATAAACCTATGTAGGAGTGCTCATTATTCCGTTAAACCCATGTGAGATTTGAGCTTCAATGAATCATGAACATGCATGGTTGGTTTATTTCTTGAGAGTATCATTCACATGCACGCATTCTAGAACTTGACCTTTGATCTACTTGAAGCTAGATGATTGATTAGATGATGGGAAATGATCTTAGGCCATCTTGTTCTTTATTGAGTCACTAGCCAAATATTTATCCTACCTTGAAATTTAATCCATAGTTCCCCGTTTGAGCCTGTAAGACTTATTCGTTGGAAGCCTATGAAGATAGCTAATTTAATCCTTTTAAAAGCCTTTTAAATACATATCCTAGTAGAGAATTAAAGGAGTAAGGTTGGTGTTATGTGAAGGAAATTGGAAAGATAATTTTTGGTGGAAGTATTATAAGATGAAGGATGGTTAAAAACTTGCAAAAAGGTGGGGTAGTGCCTGAAACGGGTACCCCAGTTATAGGGTAGTGCCTGAAACTGGTATCCTATTTGAGAAAAAAAGGAAAAAAAAATGAAAAGAGGATGTTGAGCTTGAAAGTAAAGGGAGGATTGAAATGATGAAAAAAAATCGAAAGAAAAAAAAAAGATTGATTTGAAAAGCATATGTGTGAAATGTATCTCTATTGTTGATTCTCTACTAGTGATCGAGTCACTTATCCTATATTTACCTACCCTTGTCCAAAGAGCCAACGTTACGACCTAAGCAAGTCCTTTGTGATCCCATCATTAAGTCTTTCGAGTTAGTGGAGAGTTTAGATGATTGTCAAGCTTATGGTTACGCGTGCATGTAAATTGATTTGAGTGTATGTATATTAGCCATGAGAGTAAATAGCTCACACTTGAGCGATGGGTGTAAATACTATCCGTGAGAGTGGATGATGAGCATTCTGAAATAGAAAGTAACTAATTTGACGTGCGTGTTTCAATTGATAATATTTTGGTATTCGAATATATTATCTTGGTTTGGATGTGTGTGATCCCTTATTTGTTGTAGAATTTCAACTCTCATTTCTCTATTGTCTTGAATTCGTTGTTATGGGACAAACACATGGTAGTTTGGGGGGTTGATGAGAGTGGAAATTTACGTCTTTTTTATCTCATAATACCTTATTTTTATTAGAATAAGGCCATACATTCGTGTCGGATTGCATAGCTTATGTATTTTACATGATTATGGTGCTACTAATGGATTTTGTTGAGTTTTGAAGGTTAAAATAGGGTAGAAATGAAGCAGGAATGAAAACGAGTAATAAACGGGGCTGAAAAGACCCAACTCGAGTTGTAACATGCAACTCGAGTTGCAACACGACTTGTAACACAAGTCGAGTTAGGCCCTGAAAAGTGTCCAGAATCATCCAGAGAGCTTACTCGACTTGCAACTCGAGTCGAGTAGGGGGTAGAATAGTGTCTGAAAATCATCCAGAGAGCAAACACGACTTGCAACATGAGTAGTGTTGAGGTCCGAAAGCGATCCAGGATGCAGAGCATCGCAACTCGAGTTGACAGACAGCAACTCGAGTTGCTAACTCGAGTCGTGTTTGTGCAACACTGGTCGAGTTAGGTAACTCGAGTTACGTAGGGCCAACTTAAGTTGGGTTATTTTGGGCTAAAAATTGGAATTTTTGATCCCCTGTGCATGATAACGTGTAAAAACAGCCCAACCAAGTCAGTTTTCGGGGCCTAAGGTATAAAAGGGATCAGATCACATAGAGAAAAGAGACCGATCATTCACCACAGAAATACACCGTGAATTCAATTCATGCACCATCATTCCATCACCTAATTCACATCAAACCATTCATCCATCCATCCCATCGGTCCGGAGGAAGATTCAAGTGCGATTTAGAGAGCCAATCCAATCGGAGAGACGGAGGGAGAACGTGAACCACATGACACTAAGGTTTCGTATTTCTCTTTATTCTTTTCAATTATTTGTTTTGTTATGAATTTGATAGCCATGAGGGTTGTGTGTAATCTCATGGGCTAAAACCCTTTACAGTTCTAAGGATTGAGGGTTAGATGTAGTTGATTTGGGAACCTAGACAAATCTCGTGAATTTATACTGTGGATAATCCTTGTTTATTTGTTTTTATCCAAACTTTGTCATACGTTTGTTACGTCTTCATAGCATGTTATTAATATTGCCCGTGATGTTTGATATGTTATGTTAGCTTGTGTGCATTTGTACTTGATTATGTTTGATTTCTAGGGATTAGAGTAGTTTTCCCGTGAACACGCTAATCCTAAGAGCTAGTAAATAGGGTACTTGATTATCCTAGTGGAACAATGCAATTAGGAAATCAAGTAGGAAGTGAATAAGTTTGAATAGGAATTTCAGAGAATACATGTTAGTCGAATTGGTCATCCGGAGGTTTCTAAAATTCGCCTTATTAGTATCTAGGAAGGAGATTCAAAACTGTTCGCGCATCATTAGGACGTCTAGAAAACCAAATCAATTGCACTATACCTGAAACCTTAGAGCTGTTACTTCTCTCTTGATTCAATCTCGAATATTCCTTGCTTTTATTTATTTTGTTAATTGTTATTTACATTCTTTAGTTATTAATTCAAACTCTTTAAAATTTGGTTACGATAATTCTAATTGAATAATAATATAAATTAAATAGATAATTAGCTGTCTCAGTGGGAACGATATTATTTTTAATTGGGGTACTTGCCATTACAATTGGCATCCCTACACTTGGGGATTTTAATTGAGGTGCGCAAAATTAGCCTAACAAAGGTACAAAATAATGAAAAAGAAAATGTATCAATGGTGATTCATATGATCAAATGATTTTGCTTGAAGCAAAGATTTTTTTTAAACTATAACAATTATGACCTTTTGGGGTTTGAGCTCGTAGATTACGAAGATGATCAAGTGTGATTTTAATTTATAAGATATTTATTTTTCTAAAATTATAATAGTAGTGCCCGAAGCACAAGACGATGCGAAAACTGAAAATAATACAAATGTAATGAAGTGCTTGTATTTGTTGAATTATTTACATGCATCAATGACTTTAAAGCTAGTATACCCAAAAATATGTAAATTATGACATGAAAAATTGAGTTATTTGGGCAACATAGATGAGCCAGATGTTCATTTTTAATCGTCAAATAAGAAATGATATTATTCCCTCTTTAATTCAGATGGATAAATTTGTGGAGTTTACTTGAAGGAAATTCTTTATGATATTGATATACTAAAGTTGGAATTAAATCTCCTATTATGTTCATGAGATTTTAAGAATTTATTGGTCGAATTTTCGAATTATTATGACCAAAGTAAAATTTTTATTGATGTATCCACAAATCGGACTAAGAATAAGTCCATTATACAATCGTTTCACTAATATTATAAGAGCTCAATTTTGGCTACTTGATTAAAGTCAATTGCACGTCAAATAAGTGGAACATCTGATTCTTTATGTTCGCACTCAATGAATAATTTATTATAAAATTCCAATAATTATTTTCTAACTGGGGACATAGATTATTTAACTCAAATCTAGCTCCTGCATATCGTTATTACCCCCTTAATCGAGTGCTTAATTAAGGCCATAAGCCTTTACATTTCCCATCTGCAACTATTAAATTGTGCAATTTACATTTTACAATTATATCACCACAACAACATACATAATGAGCATTTTAATTATGAATTCGTCTATTCTTTAAATACATAAAGCCCAAATAAAGGATTGATATAAATTTTAAGTATGCTAATTGCAAATAAATAAAAACTATTTCACGGCATTAGGGGAGATAATAGCCCAAAAGTTAAAGAAATGCCGAGAAATTTTATTATATAAAAGTATCTTCATTATTTTACACTAGACAATTTGAACCAGAAGTTCAACTGATAATTAATTTGCAATAGAAAATAAACTGTCAAATTATTATAAAAAGTGACTAAGTCCCTAATATTTATTATTAATGTACTACTAGAAGTGGAGTTCCTCAGGGGCATTATTTTACTAATAATTCTTAACGCCAGAAGCATGAAATATTTAATATATATTAATATTAAAAGTCCGCGGAAAATCAATTGGAGAATTCCAAAAATAGTCACTTCCAAAATAAGTTAGAGAGTTCGTTTGTAAATAAGAACACTCTCGAATAAAGTTGTCCAGAAGACAAATACCCAGTAAATTGCACGTGCACTAAATAATCAAATTACTGGGCATGCGATACGGCTAGATCCAAACGTTTGGGAAATGACGAGGATCTAGTTAAATAAATATAGAATTATTATTATCATTGGGAGAAATATATATATTGTATTATCAAAGTTGTCGACAATACATTTATCTATTTAATTGTTCTTACTGTCTTAAAAATCCATATCCAATATTTGTAATAAATGATAGTGCCAGAAGCACTCAGAATGAGTAAGACAGAAAGGGACAATTGAAATAGAGCTTTACTCGCTAATAATTTATCTTTAAATACTAGAAATATTATGTCAATGAATATAAATATTTATCCCAGAATGGCGTGCAAAGAGTGAAGTGATGAAAATAAAGCGAGATTAAAGTGAAAGAGTTCTTGCAGAAACTTGAAATTAACTGGTGATAAACATCCTCCCATTATAAAGTTATTATATAACGTTTCGCTACTTAATTATATGACAGTTATAATAAAATTAGATATGCAGTTAATACACGTTAGAATTTCTGATGGATATAAACTCGTGATGGATATATGAAAATTCCTGATGGATATAAATCATTACGATCCTAATACAAACTATGTGAATGTACTACATTTTAATTGGATGGTTCCCTCTTGAAGAAGGAACATTACCTATATTTATATTTGTGGTTCAAAATTGCAATCTATAAGAAATGAGTAGGAGTAAAAGTTTACTCATGCCAAATGACGAATTTTTCAAAATGAAAGACTTTGATTAAACAAAGTATCATCTCAGCCAGTAGATTGAGAATTCAAAAGGAGCAAATTTTTAAACACCAGTTAATCTATCTAATGATGGTTTTATATATAATTAATATTAATCTCGTTCACTTTAGTAAGCCAAAAAATTGTTCAATCCCTTGAAGTGGAAATTAAACGATTATATACTTGAAGTATATGATGAGGATATTTTAGACCAGAAGTCTTCACTTTTAGGCCTAATATGAATTTATGATTAACATGCTAGCAAGATTATCATGATTCTCTGACAAGGAGATGTTTAGTTAAAATTAAATATATCCTCATGTATCACTTTGATACAAAATATATATTGGTTTAATTATAAGAAATCATCGAGACATTGACATGCATTAATTGAATATTAATTATGATTCGATCCCCAATATATTAAAATTCAGACTGGTGTACTGTTATGATGGATGATATAAATCTTTTGTAATTTATATATACTCCCTTATAATCTTTTATGAGATAATAAATTATGTATTGCATAAAACATGAGTAATTTATACATGGAGAAGGACAATAAATTTATTTCACTCATGTGAACTCATGAAGAGCGATGAAATATTACACAAAGAGTTTACTCATGTAACAATCCAGATGATTTATTTTATTACTTACCCCCAACTTGTATTTTTGAAAGTTTTACTCGAAGTATTATATTATGTAAACCCATAAGACTGATGTTAGAGAATGGTGAGTTCAAATAAATTCACAGATTTTAGATCCTGAAGATCAGTAGTTATATTTCAAAATAACGTTGTTTTCAGGGGAGTAGTAATTTCAAACAATCTGAAGATTAGGTCCTGAAGACCAATGGTTGTACTCTTTTTTCCTTAACTAAGTTTTTCTCACTGAGTTTTCTTAGATTTAAGATTTTTAATGAGGCAGCTGATGCTAATACGTCAAAATCATAAGGTCTATACTCTTTTTTTTCCTCAACTAAGTTTTTCCCAAGAGGTTTTCTTAGTTACAAGATTTTTAATGAGACAGATTAAATTATTGTTTCAGGGGGAGCGACAACTTTTAAACAATCTTGAAGATTAAATCTTGAAAATCAATACTGCACTCTTTTTTTCCTTAATTAAATTTTTCCCATGAGGATTTCTTAGTTAAAAGATTTTTAATGAAGCAGACTAAATTATCATGTTCAAGACAATAACTTTTAACAATCCTGAAGATTGAGTCCTAAAGATCAAGCTATACTCTTTTTCCTTAAGTAAGTTTTTTCCCACTGGATTTTCTTAGTTGAAGGTTTTTAACCAGGTAGCTATTATGACACATGGAAATCATAAGATATGTACTCTTTTCCTCGACTAGTTTTTTTTTCACAGGGTTTTCTAGCGAGGTTTTTAACGAGGCATGCATACGTCAATATGTCCAAGGGGGAGTGTTATAATAATATTATTATGTACGTGGATATTTCTTATGTATTAGAACTACCCACTCTTTTGTATATAAGTGAAGACGATCAGTTTGTAAGTAGAGTGAGAAATATAAAATAAAAGTGATTTTCATTCTCTGCTCTATATTTTTTCTCTTCAATCCCTGTTTCTCTCACATCTCTTCTCTCTTTCATTTGATGTTAATATACGAGTTCTTGTCAATTTCTTTATAACAACTTTAATATTACTCGATTGATATTTTATTATACATAATAATAGGGATAATTTCATATTTAGTCCCGTAAGAATTGCTCAATGTCAAAAAAGTCTCATAGGAATTTTTCATCTAAATTGTTAATAGTTGACGAAATATTCTGAACCATTAATGAGACCAAAACGGACTATGTCTATTTTGAAACACAGTTTATAATATAAATCTGGTAGTTTATTGTAATATAAGTTAATTTGAGATGAAAATTTTCGATTATAATATTCTTATGGGACCAAAATCGCTAGCTATGGGACCAGTATATTCATATAGGACTATAATTGAATTGAAGGAATTCTTATGGGACCAGATGTGAAATTTTCCCCATAATAATAGTAAACATGGGGCACCAAAGTTTACTATGCCCCCATCTCATACAAGTTTAAGTGATTTTGTAATAGAATTCTACTCCCCATTATAAAATATACTATCTTTCTATTAAATTTTATAATAAAAAAAAAGATAATTAAACTCTTACTCACTTTTTTTAATCAAGTAAATATTTTATACGAAGTTACATCAATTTAGAGAACAGATTTGAGCAAAGGAATGAATATAAAATTAAAATTAATGTTTGATATTTTAATGATATAAGTTTGATACCGAAAAAGATAATCTACCACTCCACTAATAATACAAAAATAAAACATGGTTTTTCTTTATCAATCCAATTCCCTTTTCATTCTTCACTAATTTACCAAATACTCCCTAAAAACACCCCCCAAACACTTTTATAAATCCAATTTGTATGTAAACTTAATACGGGAACTTGTTTTTCTCACCCTAAATACTATGGTCTTCTTCCCATTCTTATTATACATTATGTATTGATAAATATTTAAATTAACCCAATTCATAGGAGCATCATGGTAAAATAGACGATCGAGCTACAACAATCCTTACATCCATACAACTAAAATTGAGGGGTTGATATTCTGTTAACTGGTACGCATTAATTTTTATTTAATAATTTTTTTATTTATTAAAAAATATATAATTTTTTTTTAAATTTAGTTTCTTATTAAAAAAATCTATTAAAAAATTCACCAACAAAATTTATAAATTTTTATCTAAAAAATTCACCAACAAAATTTATAAATTTTTATTTATTAGCATATTATATTTTTAATTCTTAATGTGGGTGGAATTTGCCAAAATTTAATCAGACTTAAAAAAAAAAGAGTGTATATTGGGTGCAACTAGTTTCATGTTTTTTTAATTGTGCACCGGGTCGACCCATTTTTAAAGGGGTCATATAAAACCTAAAACTCAAGTGTAAAAAATTCATTCTAAGACTGCTCTCTCCCACTCCATCTAAACCAGCGGTGTTTCTCTCTCAATCCAGGATGACTCTCCCTCAATCCACCGCCGTGTTCTGCCAATTTTGCTGCTAAGTTTCATCGCACCACCGTGTTCTGCTGATTTAGAGAGCGCAATCCATTACCGCTACTGGTTTCTCTATTTTCATATATATACATCCCCTTTCTCCATTTCTTCTTCACTATTTTTTATCAGTGTTGAAGTCAATCAAGGATTCAATCAGTTTCTCCTACTGTGAGGTGTGATTTCTTCTCTCTACATTTTCCCTCCTTTCCGTTAGCCATTTCTTCAGGTTATGTTTCTGAATTTCAATCAGTACCTTTTTTTAATTTTTTATTGAGAACACGTTGGTTTGATTTCTGATTATTTGGTGGCTTTCGGTTTATCATCTATGGAAAAGAGTTACAATACAACGTTTTGCTGCATAATTTTGTGGAGTTATTAAAACTTGTTGATGATTTTTGTGCATTCATGCTATGCTTCCTTTGAGATTTTACCCTTCATCTTTTACTGAATAATTTGACTATGACTTGTAAACTTGCTGATGTTTTAGTTCTGATTGTGCTTTACTACTCTTTGTGCTGGATCTGCTTATGTATAACTATGGTAGTAATTTTATTATATAATGATTTGAGTAAATGATGACATTCTATTCTTGTTTTTCCTTTATTATATAGATTTTTTTCTAATATAATTTTGTATTAGAGTTACTTCACAAGTAATTTGAAACACATGATCAAAGAAAAAATGAGTAATTTGTCTTTTTAATTGTATATATATTTTCTCCGTTAATTGTATATAGATATGGTTTGAATTGTACATGGGCATGATTTGCATGGTGGATTATTTTAATTGTATATATTTTATCTGTTAATTGTATATAGGTATGGTCTGAATTGTACATGGGCGTGATTTGTATGGTTGATTATTTTAATTGTATATGTTTTCTTCGTTAATTGTATATATGTATGATTTGAATTGTATGTGGTCATGATGGGCATCTTGGTAGCATTGTGCATTCGATGTGACATATTTTTCTTTACTGTGTACGTTTTCTCCGTTAATTGTATATAGGTATGGTCTGAAATGTACATGGGCATGATGAGTATGGTGGATTATTTTAATTGTATATAGGTATGTTCTGAATTGTATGTGGTCATGGTGGGCATCTTGGGAGCATTGTGCATCCAGTGTGATGGATTTTTTTATTGTATATGTTTTCTCTATTAATTATATATAGGTATGGTCTGAATTGTACATGGGTATGATTTGTATGGTGGATTATTTTAATTGTATATGTTATCTCCGTTAATTTTATATAGGTATGGTCTGAATTGTACATGGGCATGATTTATATGGTGGATTATTTTAATTGTATATGTTTTATCCGTTAATTATATATATGTATGATTTGAATTGTACGTGGTCATGATGGATATCTTGGTAGCATTGTGCATTCGATGTGATGGATTTTTCTTTACTGTATATGTTTTCTCCGTTAATTATATATAGATATGGTCTGAATTGTACATGAGCATGATGAGTATGGTGGATTATTTTAATTGTATATAGGTATGTTCTGAATCGTAGTGGTCATGATGGGCATCTTGGTAGCATTGTGCATCCGATGTGATGAATTTTTCTTTACTGTATATGTTTTCTCCGTTAATTGTATATAAGTATGGTTTGAATTGTACATGGGCATGATGAGTATGTTGATAGCATTGTGCATTCGAAGTTATTGATTTTTCTTTACTGTATATGTATTTCTCATTAATAGTATAGAAATAACCAGTTTTGTTTATTATATGCAGATTCTATTCAAATTTATGCTCTACTGAAGATGAGGAAAGTAGAGAATATGAGAAAGTCACAGATTCACTAGTTGGATTAAAAAGAGACACACTTGAGAAGATGCACAAATTGTATTGTAAGCATGCAAGAGAATTAGGATTTAATGTACGCAAGAAAAGTAAATGTGTATGAAAGCAGAGTTACATTTGATTCTCAATTTTTATTCAAAGTTCATTAACCACATTCCGTTAAGCAGCAGCTCATGTTTAATCATCATATGTAAAAGTAACTTGATCATTTGAAATCAAATTTCATGAATACATCTTATGAGAATACACGAATGGACTTGTTTTAAAATAAATATAGACAAAAAAAGAGTGAAATTGAAGCAATATATTTAAACCTTACTTTGTTTTAGGATGAACAAACCAAATGTATTGTCCTGCTAAAAAATTCTCACACAATTGGATCACAAATATAGTTTTGAGTGGGGAAGTTGTTTAGAAGAAAAGAAGGCCAAATTACAATTACAGTAATCCAATATCTTTATACATAAACAAACATGATAAGTCCAACATCCAATCGGGCAGAAAATATGCATAAATAGAGGACTTCACTACAATAAACACATGGCTACACCAGGAAGAAAACTAAAAAACTCAACAGCTCCACACTTTCAAGCACATTCGGTGGCCACTCTTGAATGGGATGGCTCTAATAATGACCTGGTGATACAGAGCAGCAAGGGCAGCTCCAATGAATTATCCCACCTTGAACACCCACTGTAACAACACAAAGAATGCAAAGTTAGTCAAGTCACCTTTTACACATAATACTACTACAACAGCTGTCTTTTCGAATTGATATTCATCACACATTCACACTTACATGGTC
Source organism: Pogostemon cablin (assembly GCA_023678885.1). Lineage (NCBI taxonomy): Eukaryota > Viridiplantae > Streptophyta > Magnoliopsida > Lamiales > Lamiaceae > Pogostemon > Pogostemon cablin. The sequence continues at coordinate 27,311,203 of CM042985.1, read as the reverse complement.
ATTCCATGCTTGCTCTCTATCGTAGAAGATGGCTGCACCAAGGCTCTAGACAGGGTTGATATAGTTACTTAGATGTAGCGTCCTTTCTCTTACCTTTCCAACCTTTAGATGCAGAAGCAATATTCTATGTCCTCATTATAGATGCCTAAATATCAAAACATAAATATTAACAGAGAATAATCAGCTTCAAAACTAATTAAGAAAGCATGGGAAACTGATTACTTACAATGAGCCTTTGTTATGTTGATTTCTTTTCTCTACTCTTTCTCTACATCACAACAAACATACAAAAACCATTGACCTCATCGACACAAGATACCTAATCTACTATTAGCTGGATTACTAAATACTTATTCAAATAAATAGGAAAAATTTCTAAATCCCCCCATCATCAAAAATTAATCAGTTCCTCTTAATAAACAAAACCACTTGTAAAACATAATTTCCTTATATAGGCCTCTTGGATTGGGTTACTGACTTTATACGTGGGCTAAGTTATTAAATTGGGCCGGAACTTTTCAAATTTAGGCTTCATAAAGCAGTGAGAATGAATTAATCTCACATACAAACAGTACACACTTCAAATTTGAACAAAAACTCATAGGATAGCAAACCTGTGACGAAAATAACCCAGAGTGGTTATACTTACATGTTCAATAGATTAAATTTGTTTTGCTGATATGAGAGAACTTACATACCATTATACACAACACTATTCCTTGATTTATTAAGTGAGATTGCAAAAGAATCATTATAAATCATAAAGCTTGTAGCACTCACTATATTATCCATCATCTTCTTTTGCCCAATTGGCCAAGTATAATTTGAGGCAGCTCAGCAGCCCACCACAGTAGAAAATTTATTAGTATGAAATTTAATTTAAAGAACACTTTTGGATGTACTATAATGTTACCCTTTCCAGTTATCCAACTTTGTTTACAAAATTTTTGGAGTTACTAAATTTTATGCAATACAGAATTTGATAATTGTAATTTAACAAAATAACACAAATTTAAGTAGGATACTCTCAAAAGATCATATTCTTGGAATGTCTAAATTTCAAATAAGCTGTCATCTATCAATTTTGGATAGATCAAGTGTTATAATTTTTCATATTTTGTGTATAAACAAATCTTATTCGAGTAAATTTGTATACTCTCTTAGAAGTTTGTGAAAAGTAATCACATACTTTATAATCTAGTTATCTTAATACACTATTTGAAAACAAAATCAATTGTATGGCTCCAATTATCAGTGAAGAAAGGATACAGGGGATTGAAGATACGCACACAATAACATGATATGAACATAGTAGGACAGAACAAAATTTGAAACAAGACAATGGACAAGATTGAAACGTTAAGGAAATCACTCGTAAGAGATGCAAAAAATACTTACCGTGAATAATCGAAGAACTTCAAAAATACTGCCGCCGTGATTTGTACAGGAGCTAGATATGAAGAGAGAAAGAGTGCGGGAGGAATCTAAGGTTTCCAGAGAGAGAAATGAAGATGAAGAAGAGAGGCGTGAGGAGGCTAGGGTTTTTGAGAGAGAGAGAGAGAGGCGAGAGAATGAAGACGGATCTAAAGAATGAAAACGAGTTCAAAATTGCATATATACCATGGATCATGAAATCGGGTCGGATCTGGGTGCAATCTTGCACCCAGTTACATACAATAAATTGCCAAAAAAAAAAAAAGAAGTTGATTAATGGATTGGGCCGGTTCGGGTTTTTGGGCCGGGCAGGCTGAAGTCGAATCAATCCAGTGACTTTTAAGTGAAGATCGTTTTGTTCTCTTCCTTCCCCGCGCGCTCTCTCTGTATATCCACCGTAATCTTGTCGGCGGCGGCGGCGGCCTCAGGTGACACGGGGAGGATTGACTAAGTTTCTGTAAATCATTAACATATCATGGGTAAGATTTTCTTCCAGATTTTTTGTTCGCCTCTGTCATGAGCTATTCGATGAATGATTCATGTTTATTTTGGATTTCAGAAGTAGCACCCACCACTGATAAATCCCGAAAGGAACGCCGGAAAGAAGCTCGTTTGGCTAAGAATAAGAAAAAGTTTGATTCTTGGGTTCAGCGTCAAGTAATATGCCTATTTTGTTATAGCATTCTATTACGTTTATTTGATCATGAGTGTTAACATTGAACTGAATGCATTCCTCTTCTACATTGTTTTTTCAAACTGTTCTCACGATAATTTTATTTTATTCGTTGGATTTGAAGTCGAAGGATGCCAAGAAGCAACTTAAGAACAATGAAGCTGATGATTGCCCTGAGCAGTCTCAGATGGTGGAAAAACCCAAAGCTAAAGTGAGGGATTTGATAACTGATGGGGAAAACAAACAGCCTAGTAGCTTGAGAAAATCAGAAACTAAAAAGGGGTTGAAACGGAAGAAGAGTTCAAGTACTCCACCAAAAGGAAAATTCTTTGAGTTACTAAAAAAAGATGTGATGGGAAGTGTTGTATCAGCTGAGGAGGATCTTAGGATGGAGAGGAGACTTGCAAAGAAACTCAAGTTGAAAAATTCGAGGTTGAGTTCGGCTAATGATGATATGGATAATTTGTTTAAAGGGATTCCCTCAGTTCTTGATAATGATGGGGAATTAGGAGAAATGGATGAGAGTGCTCAAGATGATGCTACTTCCTCAGAAGGTGAAATTATCAATTCTGTAAATGAAGATTCAGAGGATGAAATTTCATTTGATGAAGGGGATGGAGAATCTGATTCACTAGCTAATGGTGATGAGGATGAGGATGAACTGGAGTTACGCGCAGTGGAGGATACAAGTAAGGGAAAAAGAAGAAAATCAAAGTTTGAGGAGTATGTTGATGATGGCAAGAAGAAAAGTAACAGCAGTTCATATGACAAACTTAATAATTCCAACTTAATTGAAGAAGAAAGAACAACTCAGACTTGTACAAGTTCGGATAATGAGGCATCTCGACCTTCAGAGACTTCTTCTTCTAAGGTCTTGTCTAAAAATGGGACAGGGAAATACTTGGCTCCTCATCTTAGATCCCATGATGAATATGAATCAGCAGAACTTGCTCAAGTACGTAAAAGAATACGAGGTACGTACTTAACCTGTATATTTCACCATCATATTATCAGGTACTGTTTGTATGATAATGATGTACCTTCAATTGATTTAATTCAATTTTCTTCAGGACTTTTAAATAGGCTCTCTGAAACCAATGTGGAGTCAATCTGCGGAGAAATTTCTTCAATATTTCATGTAAGCTACTACTAGTTATATCCATTTCTATCATCTCAAGTAGCATAAACTAGAAAATATGATTAAATATTAAATGTACTTGAAACAAAATTTTGGTACCATGAATGGACAGTGCATCTTTTAATTGAAAAATACATATTCATTTGAAACAATACATGACTTCGATTGGCTGGAAGTTGATAAAATGTGTATCTGGAATTCATTGCATGCACGAAGATTACAAGATTTAGGCATTGATCATGGCTGTCATGTGGAACTTCATGAGTATGAGTACTTGCGTAATTGTAAATAAGCAGAAGCGATTTGTCGATGTTGAAATCTTATCATAATTTCTACTGTTTTCAGTGTGTTGGTCGTGCTGTTGGTTCCCAGATTATAACTGAAGAGGTTGTTGCATCATGTTCTGGTGGCCCTCGTGGAAATGAACAGTTAAGAATATTCTTATTTTATCCTAGTGCTAGTAGTCCATGTGTTTTGCATTTTGTATCCAGTTAAACAGAAACAGTGGACATATCTTTTCACTGATATGTGCATGTGTGATTTTTTTATGTAACTGCATAACCTTATGATCATGTCATAGTCAAACAAAATCAATGGCCGTGTGACAAATTACTAAAAAATAGTAGAATGTTTCACCATCCTCAGATATATTAACAGTTCATGGATGGCAGTCACGACTGGAAGTCTGGAAGAAACATAGTAATTCATTCTTCCTTTGTAATTTGTAAAAGCTTATAGGAGTTTTTCTTTTACCAAGTTCTATGACCATCAGAAAGTTTGTACATACTGTCGAGAGAGAATGTGCAATAACAAGTATAAATTTCTTTTAAGGAAGTTATGAACTTTGCTTAGAATTATAGATGTAACCTAATATTGTTGACATTCCTTGCTGCAGTTTTGTTGATATAAACATCCTTTTTGTCTTTCTGTATGAAGGTATGCTGCTGTCTTTGCAGCATTCGTTGCTGGTATGGCTTGTTTTGTTGGAATCGACTTTGGTGCCAAACTTCTTGAACGCCTTGCAAAGTCTTTTGAGGTGCTTCACTTTTAAAAGTTCTACTCGATGTCAAGAGACATAAGTTATCTACTTAAGCTATATAGCTAATAAAATATGCACTATTACTACCTCCCTTGTACTTTTACTGAATGCTTCCTCTTTGTTGACCAGATTCCTTTCTTATGATCTGTTTTCAGGCAGAGTATATGAAAGAAGACAATCTCTCCTTGCGGAATTTGACTCTTCTATTGTCCTATTTATATTTTTTTGGTATTTGCTCGAGGTAAATTGCTTAGCTCTGAAAGCAATATAATTCTGTGATTTCATGAATGTGGAGGCATTTTCCTTGTCGCTTCTCCAATAGTTACTATGTTATTTTTCAAAATTGTTACCATTTAAACCTGCTTCTATTTATCCTTATTTTTATGGTAATTTTATTTACGTAAACAGAACTTCTACATCTTGGTATCTTAATACACTTCAGTATATTGACCAGTGTCTCAGCTATTGTCAAGTAGACATTCAGTATGTCTTACTGAAATAGTATTAAAATTTCAAATCTTCAATAAATATTTTCCAGATTAATCAGCTATTTATCTTGTGGTGTCTATTGAATGGATGGTTGTAATCACAATTACTATCCTTCTTTCATGTAATTTCTTGGTTTTGACCTGATTCAAGTTGATTTTGATTGAAAAAATCATTTGGTATGATTCAAGTTGAAATCATGAAATTTAAGCTATAGCAATAACTTTTTACTTCCATCAACATTTCATGTGGAATATTTGATTTATATTAGATCTTTTATTCAATAATGAACTCTAAAAAATTCTACACTTCTACTATGTGAAAAATTAAAATTGCTGTTGACTTATATCTGTACTTGGTGCAATTAACTTGATAATTTTGATGCAAACCTAATGTTTACATGGATTGGCGGTTTTGCATGTTTAATAACCTTATATCTGAGATCTTCTGATTTTTTTTTCTTTACAGAGGCTCACTTATGTTGTTATTATTATTATTATTTTTTTATTTAAGATTATGATTAATTCACATTTTAAAAAAATTCTCAGTGAGTTGATGTATGATTTCCTGATAATGCTTGGCAAGCGGTTAACGGAGGTTGATGTTTCAACAGTCTTGACAGTGTTACAGTGTAAGTTTTATTTTCCTTTGGTTTTGATCATTGAGAAAAAGCATTTTATCAGACCTATTATATATTTAGTGTTCTTAAGTATCATAATGCTTCACTTTAAACATGATCATATTTAATTGTTGATATCATGAACTTGGATTCTTCTGTCTGATGCTTTTACTTTCTATCCTTAAGACATCTTAGTCTTACCTTTCTACTAACTTTTGTTCCATTACACTCCTTCCATTGATGTGTGTTATACCTTACTCCCCCCAAACCCCCTCACACACACAAACATGGTCTGATCTACCCATTCATGGATGCTTTGCTTGGGGCAGTATTATTTGTCTTACTTTGGAAAGAAAACACAGGAGGAAAAGATGTACTAGCACCTCCCAAATTTCAGCATTTTAAACTTAAGTAATTGCCATTCTTCCCTTCCCCAATGATATTTTGTGATCAAGTTTTTGTTAATAGGCTCTTTAATTACCTTTTTTTTCCCCCTTGTCTGCTCTTCTTCTCAAGTTATGTAAGCTTTCATAATATTTGCTATTATCATCAATAGTGAAGGCATAGAAGGAATGGCGATTATCTGTGACAAATATTAACTGTCTATTAAATTCATAAGAAAGTTTCTAACTGTAGAATAGAAAAATTGCTGCCTGCCAGCACTCTGCAGTGTATATAGCCTCGTCAAGCTAAACAAAAATTCCTCTATTAATTAATAGTAGACATTTAACATGTCTCCACCTAATACCTTTTGTGGCCTCTTAACATTGACAAAAGCAAAGGATATTATGACATCATTTTCTCAGCTTTGGAGTGAGTTATAGATGTGCAAGAAGGACTACTATGAGCTTTCTGGTAAAATTGGGTTATAAATTTTAAATATCCGTTAACTAATATTATCTTTTATTTTAAATTCTTAGTGATGTCTGAACTGCCTTTAAAAACTAGAGGAAATTGGTGTATCCCAATTAATAATGTTCTATTATCATATTAGCTTTCCATCAACCTCAGCTTTTCAAGTGATCTTTATTTAATAAAAACCGTGGACACAGTATCGTAATCAACGTAATTTACGACAGTTGTTGCAATTTGTTCTAATGCCAAGTTATGTTTGAGTATTCATTCTTCAGTCATTTAAATTCTTGTAAAGTTGGTTTACTTGTTACAATTACCATATAAAAGGCAACAAGTTTAATCTTCCCTTTCCGCTACTATGTTCCAGAAATTCCTACTACATATAGCTCTACCAGAACCTGAAATATCCTCAGTATATCATGTCTTTAGCATGAAAAACTTTTTTAAAAAAATAAAATAAAGTGGTTCCTTATTTGGTTTACTCAATAAATTTAGTGTTAATTTACAGTCAGCAGCTATCTTGCTTTTGGTATGTTCATAACCTTTTCTGAGATTTGCTTCTTACAGGTTGCGGAATGAAATTACGAGGGGATGATCCTGTTGGAATGAAAAATTTCATTCTTAGTGTACAAAGTAGGGTTAATGAATTGAAGGCCTCATCCGAAAATACGGAATCAAATATAATCAGTAAAAGAGTATGCTCATTCTATATCATCAGGGTGAATTTTTTACATTTGCCTTCAACTTCCATTGACTTCCATCATATTTCTGTAGATGGAGTTTATGCTTGAAACCATATGTGATATAAAGAACAACAAAAAAAGAGCCAAGGAAGATACTGCGCAGCACACCAAGATAAAGAAGTGGCTACAGAAGGTTCATGTTTTATCTCGCTTCTAATATTATTTATATCACGATAATCCTTGTTCCTAAGTTCAGTAGATACATAAATCTTACATTGCCCAAGATGCACCCAAAAATAATTATTTGTCCCTCTGTATTTTTTACTTTTTTAAGTAAATCAACAAACCTTCCTTCCAACCTTAATGTGTTCTGGGTAAGGTTTTAGAATACTCTGCATCTCTATTCCTGATATGGTTTATCTGTATTTATGTCTTAATTCATCATCTTGATATTTGTACTTCCCTAATTTTCGGCTGAGTCTCTTAGACAACATCTCATGGTGCTGGTCTGTACATTAATTTGTCACCACCTTGTTGTTAATCTGATTGGAGTATGCAGAATAACTTTTCATCAAAGCTCTTTCAGGAATTAATTTGTTGATTACATTCAATCAACAAGAGCAATGAATTAACTGATGTTTTACACAGTTCACTAACATGTAATAACTACTTAAGAAAATTTTGGAATATGTTGAGACATTATGGCTCTTTGTATCCTTTCTGGTTGACAGTTTTTTAATATTTAGTATTTCTTTCTATTTTTCTGTTGTTGACAAAGGCCTTATTGCACTTTTTATAAATGCAGTTAAGGGTGGATGATGTATTAATTCAAGACTTAAAATGGGGGAAGCTTCTTGATCCTAATAAGAAAGGTCAGTGGTGGTTGTCTGGGGACATTGCTTCAACTACTGAAAATATTGAAGAGGTTGCTGGCTCCATCGACAAGGAGATCCCTGAAACCAAAAAGATGCTACAGCTAGCAGCATCACAGAGGATGAATACCGATGCAAGAAGGGCAATTTTTTGTGTTATCATGAGCGGAGAGGACTATATTGACGCCTTTGAGAAACTTCTGAGTCTAGACTTGCAAGGGAAACAGGTAACCATCTCTTAATTCTCAGGTTTTATTGTTCATGTTTTATTTTTACTAGCCCAACTTGTCTTTTGCACGTTTTAGGATCGAGAGATCATGCGGGTACTTGTGGAGTGCTGTCTACAGGAGAAAGTATTTAACAAGTACTATTGCGTTCTTGCATCTAAATTATGCAGCCATGACAAAAACCACAAGTTCACTTTGCAGGTGAAATTCTCTTAATTCCTGTCCTTATTGCTCATGAGTAATCTAGATGAAACACTGATGTCTCTTTTGAGTTGGATTCATAACCTTTTAGCTGCGCATGTGAGTTGCTCTATGATGTATATATAAGAACACCCCATTCATTTCATTTCTTTTTACCTCAGTTAGTAATACTTAGATACATTGAGAAATGGGTTTTAGTTGCAGCTACAATGCAAGTTATGCAGTAAATTATTTGCAGCGTAATGGATGAGATAACCTTCATACAACAATTCGTGTTTCCTTCAATTGAGATGAATCTAGGATATAAATGCTTGCAATGCCGGGAAGCCATTATGACGTGAATATTCTTGTTTTAAAAGATCAATATGTCGAAAAGGCAGAGAGAATGGTTCGTTAGGGTCTACTCAAAGTTTCTCATTCAATTTTCTGATATAGAACTGTGGTTCTGCTGCATTGGGAAAATTCCATTCTATTTTGAAACTTTTGTTAAGGAGAAAGCCAACAGCTAAATGAATGCTAATCTATGCCAATAATTCCACATTATTTTCATATGCTATAATCATTCATTTTGGCTACAACCGGCTATCTTAACTTGTTCTTCTCATCTGTTTCTCTGTTTCCAGTACTGTTTGTGGGATCATTTCAAGGAAATGGAGTCGATGACATTGATCAGATCAATGCATTTATCAAAGTTTGTTGCAGAGATGGTTGCATCTTTCACTCTTTCACTAGCAGTTCTGAAGGCAGTTGAGTTCACTGACCCCATACATCTTACTCCAAAAAGGATCATGCATTTCCGGTTGCTTTTTGAAGCCATATTCGAGCTATCAGATAGGCTTGTTTGGAATATATTTACCCGTATTGCTGCAATCCCCGAGTATGAAACTCTTAGGCAAGGGATCGAATTTTTCATCAGCAAGTACGTTGTGAATGATCAGAAGTCCCTGCGTCATAAGGTCAAGATCGCTAAGAAAGCTCTTGAAAATATTGAAGGTGTTTTGATGTGAATTAATAGTTCTACTATTCCATAGCCAAATTTTGTGGACTAGAATGAGTTCATCAAGTGTTCAATCTAATGTGAGATTTCTTGGTTTGTTGAAGTGCTCAATTTGCAATGATTTTATTGTACACATAATACTGTTTGGACACCTCGATCTCTAATGTTATTTGGTGGAATTCTCTGACATTTCTCTTTCAACAAGTACTGGGTGCTATAGATAAAACTAGGGTGTCCCGATTCTCAAATTTGATGCTTTCCTAAAGTTGTTCTTTTTATTATTACATGTTAGTATAAAATAGATTTTTTCGTCCGTTAACTTTGTCCAATTTTGAATTTAGTCCATAAGTTTTTCACTTTTTTAAAATCGTCTATTATATTTGCAAAATTTTGAAAATCGTCCATTATATTTGAAAATTTTGAAAATGGTTCATCATGTTTACCAAGTTTAATAAAATCGTCCGTTTCAACAGGTTATTAGCAGGTTATTCTAAAAGATAAAAATAAAAAATATGTAATATATATATATACACTATTTTACAAAAAAAATAGCCCCCACTAAGAATTTATATTATACTACGTCCATCCGGAAGAGGACATTTTGCTTTTGTGCACGTTGATTAAGAAGTATTGTTATTTAATATGTAGTGGGTAGTTATATTAGTGGGAGTGTGGACCCCATTTTTTAATTGTATTAGTGGGTGTGTGTAGATCCCATCTATGTAAAAAATGAAGTGACCCTCTTTGAAACGGACAATCAAAATGGAAAAAAGACCCTCTTTCGAGCGGATGGAGGAAGTATCAATATTTAGTTAAATTTGCTCCACTTTAGTATTGAGATTAATATTATTTGTTTGGTATACAGAAGTGAAAAATGAAAAGTGAGATAAAATTGGTTAAATAAAAATATGATATAAATTAATTGGAGTGAAAATATTCAAATGATCTGCCATAACAGGTCAAAGGACAAAAATGTTGAATTTTATGAAGTTAATGGACTAATTTCAAAATTATTATAAAATTAACGGACTAATTTCAAAATTGAAAAAGTTAATGGACTAATTTCAAAATGAGTGAAAGTTAGCGGACGAAAAAATCTATTTTCCCAAAATTATTTAATAAATATGCATTTTGGAAGAAAATGTCATCACTAATTACCTTGTGATCATTAAATACCTTGTATCTGAGATCACAAGAAACCAAGAGAAATTCTTACTTCGAATCTATGATCTTATTTTGTTTCAACAATTTTCTTTTAATTTAATTGAAAATTAATATTTATACTATAAAGTTTTTGATGTAAAGTAAACACATCTGCAGCACTGATTACATTTAGCAAATGACAGATAATTTGATTATCAAAATGCAAATTGCAAAATACTTGATATTGAAGACAACATGCGCAAAGGCATATAACAATACCGATACTATTATACTTGAGAGTTCAGTAAACTAACTGGGCATATAACAATACCGATACTGTTACACTTGAAGAGTTCAGTAAGCTAACAGATATCAATGATATTGGGTAACCACCATAAGTTCCAGTTATTTGCAAAAGAGCGAAAAAACAACACAGTTTATGCAGTAGCTTCTTTGTCTACTCCAACTTTATAAGCAACCCACTGTTCGTTGCTTTATGGCATCACAGTTGCACATTCGGGAACTGACATGTTTGGTTTCCGGGGGCAAACCACAGTCTTCCACTGTTGAGACGGGTGGTTCTCAGCAGTCTGCTTGGAGTGAGGGTTGGCAGAAGAGTTCTTTATTTGGGAATTATGCAGATTTGTGACATTTGTAGGATCCACATTCATGTTTTCCGGTGAAGCCTTGGCTCTTTTTGATTGATCAGGTTCTGCAACATGATGAATTGAAAATATCATAAATTTCAAATAAACAAAATGAAACAAGAGGCATGATTAGAGTCATTGAAACTCCGTATAACTCGAACCAAGTGCAGTCAAAAACATCACATTAAAATGGAAGAAGACAAAGTGGCTCAGTCCATCACATATGTTTGTGTTATAAAACTCAAAGTTTGATCATGCTCAACTGGGATAGTATACATAAAAATCCCAATAAATTAAGAAAAGGGAGTCTTCAGATTCCAATTATTCAATTGATATTGTTCTAGGAAATTATTTACAAAATAAATATCTTGTGCACCTCTAATTTATGTTCATGTATAACCTGCTAATATAAACTTCATTCAGATAATTCCAATCAATAGTTTTAAAATTCAATTCAATTCAATTCATTTCAAGATATGCATTATATCATCCTACTTGAGAAGAAATGTGCTCTTTTAAGGCGATGACCAAAAACTAGAGATTCCCATTCTAAGCTAATTCTTCACGCTAGTGCTTACTAACTCATTCTAAAATATTGTCACTCCAAGGTTGACTAAGATAGCATATGTAGGTAGGAAATTTGGTTATTCCTATCGATTTGATGATTTATACCTCGCACTAGGTCAAGTTTTGCTTTCACATAAGTTGAGCAATAGTGAATAAACTTTGATAAGACCATATTCACCTTACAACTTGGAAATAAAATGAGAAATTAATAAATAGCATGAGCATAATTTCTATGAGAGTGGAATTTAACGCAAACAGATGATGATGCATCTTTTTACACTTGTCTTCAGTTATTTCATTAATAACAAAATCCAAGCAATATAATGTTAAAATACATGGTTTTTTAGAAAGTACCTTCAGTTGCTGAGTCATGATGCTTTTTAATTGAAGTAGTGACCTGGATATTCTGTGACACACTATCAGCAGCTGGACATTCATTTATGGTCGACACCATTGAGGAACTTGTAACTGAATACCCACAAAATTAGAAAATAGATTTAGGGCATATACCAGCTTACCTCTTGCTAAATGCATTCATTAGCAAATCATAATCACACAAACTCTCATGCTCGACTCCAAACCTTATATAGCCTATGATATTTGCAACTTGCTTATACTACTATATCTGTGATATGGGACCTGCATGACAATCCAACTGAAGTTCCTTTCTTCATTTAAGATCAAGCAACTTAAAAATTGAGCCTAGACTTATAATTTTGACATCAACACAGGACATATGAAATGTACTTCTCTGGGAAAATATTATTGGTAGAGGTGTTAAAGTAGGTTGGTGGGTTGGATTGACCCACAAACCACCATTTTGTGGGTTAGAGTGGGACAAGCTTTTGTGGGTTGAGTCATTAGTGGGCGGTGCGGGTTGGCCCACGTGGGACAAATTTGTTTTTCCATGTCTTTATATATAATTAAAAAAAGAAAAGAAAAGAATATAAACATATAAAAAAGGTTAAAGAAACGAATTAATTGACGAGCATTGACAAAAAAAATCATAAATATTATTTTTGGAATTGAACGTTGTGGATTATTGGTGGGGCAGGTCATACGCAGAGCGGGCCATTTGCGGGTTGGGCTATTGGTGGGACGGGTTTTAGGTGGGTTTAGCAAGGTGGGGCAATTGGCCAGGGTGGGCCTAGTGTTTCAAACATGTCTGTGATCGAGTAAATAGTTCTACAAACGAGTGGCCCATATTGACACCTCCAATTATTGGGGCAGTTGCATCAAGTTTTTGGGACATAGGAGATGTAAATCAGTCTTACATTCTCCTCAAAATGACCATACTATTAGCAAGACAAAGAAAGCTATAGAATTTATTGCCTTCCAAATCAGTAGTCTGTTGACCATGAGAAAGAATATAACCCAATGCTATATAACTTTTAAATTATACCTATAGGTGTAAACCAAGATCAAAAGATTACTTCTTTATATTGGGAAATCTACCATGAAAAATAAACATTTGGTCTACAACCTTTATATTGGGAAATCCACCATGAAAAATAAACATTTGTTCTACAACCTTAAGCTTAGGAATGAAACTATTTTGAGGACATGGTTAATCCGTATGACCAAAGTAAAAACACATCCCATTTGCTTGAAGACAAGAAGCCAACAATGCACATAATAAAATTGTTTACGTTTTTTCCTTTCATTATCTTTGTCATAAAAACATTTCATACCTAAATACGTTAATATAAGTTACACATGATACCACATTTAAACAAGATAAGAAAAAAACAAAGAAGAAAAGAACTGGTATTGGATATTACGAATCACTGAACTAAATCCTTCAAAATAAAATTACTGATATTAATTTGTAGATGAACTTTTATCAGATCAATACTATAATTGAACTTAAATTCATACATACACAGAAAATAAACAAAATAGAACCTAAATTTCCTATTAATATGGTCCCTTACCCTTTGTGAGAGCACAATAAGCAACTTTAGCGGCATTCATCTCCGCCTGCTTCTTGGTTTTCATTTCAGCTCCTCGGAAAGTGTCGTTTCCTATGGTCACAGTAGACAGAAATACGGGCTTGTGAGACATACCTGAGCTAATTGTCTCATAAGATGGACAAAGAAGACCATTCTTTTGGGCCAATTCTTGCAAAAGATTTTTGTATACACCTCCATCCTGAGGTCAATGTCAAATTTACAAGAAATAACTTGTTAATTAGCATCAACAATTTAAAAAAAAATCACAATAATGGTTAAGTTACTGTAGTGCTAACCTCTTGATTTACATCTACTGACAATGCATGGCAAGCGACTTTAGCAGCCGCTTGTTCAGCTTCCTTCAGTGTGGGAAAAAGTTCTAATGTTTCATACATCTTTCCACCAACAGAGACTTTTGACCGAAAGCGACGATCATGAGGAGGGCCTTGGACTTCAGTAGTATACACAGGAAAACCAAGATTTTCTTTTTGCGCGTAGTGCTGAAGCTGGTTCTTATACATATTAATCACAACTGCGAAGAGAGAAGAAACATAAACGTATGATAATGTGCTATATAAAATGACGATTTATTATTTTACAACATGTGCGTGGATTGAAACTTGCTTGAGATCTTAGTGACAATCATTTGTAACATATCTTAGGTATCATTAAGTTATACATTTAAAATAAATATTAAAATTTATGTCTATATTACAAAATTTCTCTAATCAACTCCTAAAGTTATTGCTCTTGAGGTTGACAAAATATTAAAATCCTTCTATGTGAAGCTTAATAGAAGCACGACTGAAAAATAGAGCTATCTAGTAATGAATTACTAATTGTGCCCACGAAAATATCAGCTTTCTCATGAGAACACATGAAAAGAAGTATGTCAGTCATGGAGAAAGATTATACAGTTGTAACATGCATCTCATTTAATGATTTTCAAGAATAGAAACTTGTATATTTTAAAGTAGTTTCTCATTCAAGACCAAATAGCAGATAACTTGTGTTTCCAAAATGAAAAACATATAAATAGACGTAAGTCGTGTGACACCAAGATTCCTTGGATTCTTACAGTTCCAAGTTAGGTTGACAACTAAACTGAAATATACATTATGGGAATTGAGTGAAGCATAATACATGATCAAGTAAAAGAAGTACTCAGGTATTGAAATTCAAATTATTTCAGCACACAGTGAACAGTATTTCATTTCCCTTGTTCTTGTGGGCATCAAGTAACTCAACTGGATTCTTAGAACCATAATTTTATCTCTACAGAGGACTAAATCAGGTTTAATATGATTATATTTAACATGTCAGACTTCTAATGAGAACGAAACACTGCACCTGATGTCATCGCTAATTCAATATATCACATGGAGGAGAAAAGTCTCAGATATACCAGATGTTAAACAGCCACCAATCCCAAGTTTTCCCAGAAAGAGAATGTGCAGAAATCTAAAAAATGAAACTTAGGACTCCAGAAACAGCTAGGTTGCAGATTTCAGATAACAAAACTATCCAAATAAAGAAATAATAGTATATTATTCCTGACCTTTATCGAGCTTATCATGTGAACCTATTGCCACCGAGTTAACTGCAGAAGTTTGTGAATCTTCACAGTTCTCCTGCAGTCCCTCCCCATTGGCAGGTTTTGACATTGTATTAGCATCATTTTTTTTCAGCAAAAGCCCTGCACAAACATCAATGGAGTCTCAACATTCACCATTAATGATGTCACTCGACACATCTAGTAAGCTTAACCATATGAATTGTTAATCTCATTCCTACAATTAACCTCTTTGTATCTAGATAGTAAGGCTAGATTACATTCAAACATTGGCTAAACCATAAACAAAGACTGTGGTTGACACGTTAGACTGAAAATGCAGTAAAAGAGTATGGCAACACACTGCACCAAACATCACAAATCCTGAACTGGCAGCAAAAACTAACCCAAAAATGATTTCGAATTGGAAAAAAAAAAACTACATGTTTTGGAAAGTATCACACAGTAATTTCACCCAATTGAGACCGATTAAATAACAAGTAATTACCAGAAGAGGAGCATGAATCACCAGATTTAAAAAAAAAAAAAAAAAAAGAGGAAAAATCAACAAAAAGTTACCAGGAGTAGGGCTTGGAAGAGAAGAAGGGAGAGGCGAAAGGGGTAATAAAGGAGAAATTGCCGCAACGGCCGGAGGCTCCGTATGCTGAGCGTCTGGAACAGCTACAGGAACGGTCTCACTGCTACAAGCCTTCTGAATTTCAGTGTCCACAGCAAGCGGAGCCGGAACTGAGGGAGGCAAATCACTTCCGGCGGCCGGCGGAGGAGCACTGAAGTGTTCGAAAGCGACTCTAGCGGCGCTGTTTTGGGCATCCTTACCGGACCTGTATTCCTCCTGCGTCTGGAATAGCTGACCTTGAACAGTGACGGTGGCGTTAAAGCGCATCATGTGGACGGGTCCATCTTTGACGGTGGAGTATTCCGGCAACGGCCAACCCCTCTTCTGGCACAATTCCTGTAATCTACTCTTGTACATCGCCGGGAAATGGGGGTTCAATTTCAGGGAAATGGAGGTTCTGAGAGAGGTGGGATTTTAGGGAAAGAATAGGGTTCAACGCATGAAAGGGATGTGTACTGATATCGAATTCTCTTGGATTTGTTTGGTCAGAAATACGATGATTCGCCACGGAAATGAGTACTTACGAACAATGTTCTTCGCACTTTATAACATCAGACATACTTTATAATATCAGACCATGGTTACCACTTAGTCACTTACCATGGAATCCGAATAGTTTTTTTTTTTTTAATTCATATATTCTAAAAACTAATAATAATTGTAAATTTAAGTTTTTTTTTTAGTTTAAATATATTTTGTAAATCAATAATAGTGATGATCCATGTCTAGGATAAATAAAAACGTAAAAAAAAATAAAAAATTGGGACATAGTGATAACATTTAGCATTGAGTTTACCTAGTGCACCGATTCATCTAGACAATTTTAATCGTTAGATTAAATTCTAATTTAATCTTTATAGTTAAATAAAATAAAATAATTAATATTTTTAAAATTAAAACTACTCACTACCCTCAATTAAAACCTATTCCTATAAATTATGTGTTCCAGGTGCACCGCAAAATCAACCAAAATTTAATACCATTAATTTTATTGGAGTTAATTAAAAAAAATCATGAACTTTACATCTATTAAAAATTAATTCTTATTTTTTAAGAAATTGCCAAAAAAACTATTTTTAAGTATTGTTGCAAAACGCACACAATTTGTAACTAAAAGTGACGTTTTTTTGGGTACGTTTTGCAAAAATATATTATAAATGGTGATTTTTTTTACACTTTTTTAAAAGTGATGATTAATTTACAAAAAGTGTAAAGTTCATGGGTTTTTTTTAAGGAAAATTACTACTAGGTGCACACTTTGTATCCCTAATTACTATTAGATACATTGATTTAAAATAATTACTATCACATACAAAATATTAGAATAAAATACCAAATATAACCCTAAACCCATACACAATTAAACCATAAACCCAAATCCACCGGCCGGTCGCGCGGAGCTTCGCCGGACCGCCAGCAGGCCGCCAGAAACCTGCTGCTGCCGCCGGAGCTCCGCAGGAGCTCAGCCGGACCACCCCACTTTTTTGCTACACATACTTTTTTTTTACTACACACACTTTTTTTACTGCACACACTTTGCTAAACATGAACTTTTGCTGCACACAACATTTATGTGCAGCACATTGAGGGGTAATATTGGAATATCACTATATATTTTTATAATTAGTAGTAATATTTTTGTATGTTTGTATCTCATAGTAATTAAAGTTTTTTTTTGTACTAGTAGTAATCCTCCCTTTTTTTAATTAACCCATTTTATAAACTAAAAATTAATTTTGTTAGACAATGATAAATTATTACAGTGATACTCTTGAATCATGATAAAATAAATAAATATATATAATTCTCATAACTTATTTATACATATTAGAAATCAATTATATAAGTATAATATCTCGCGTAATTATATAAGGATTTACAATTATGTATTCCCTTCGTCCCATAATATTTTCGCCTTTACTGTTCCATATTGTTTAAGAAAAATTGTACTTTTTAACTAACTTTATTGACTTTGAAGTGTATTGTAGTATATTTAGGTAATAAAAAAATATAAAGTAATAATATGTGCGTGAAGAATGAGTGACAAATTTGAAATTAAAGTAACTTTGGAGATTGTTAGATAAAGTGATTTTTTTTTTTGTGAAAGGTTTTGTGGGACAAATAAATAAGGAAAGTATGAAATGTTTTATGGAATGGAGGGAGTATTTTGTAAATCAAATCAATTATGTGAGTATAGTATCTCGTGCAATCATATACTCCATCTGTCTAGTTCTAAGATGTCCATTTATTTTTTTTGCACGAGTATTAAGGAGTATTATTATTATATGTAAAGTGAGCAGTTGTATTAGAGGGAAGTGGTGGACCATATTGTGCCATATTGTGTACTTTTTTACTAAATAGGGGAAATAGATACCTTTGAAACGGACGCCAAAAATAGTAAAATGAACACATTAAAAGCGGATGGAGGAAGTAATATTTATCTATATTTTATGTAAGTACATCAATATAAAATATTGATCTATTTTATTTATTTTTAATTTGGGGGCAATAGAGAGATGTAAAGATGGATTAATTTAAAGATAGAATTAATGCGGATCTTAAGTTCAATAAAAAATAAATAACAATGTATTTATATTTTACTGAATTGTACTAAATGTTCTTAAGATATTGAAGTTGATAATATATATTTTTTAATAATTATTAATTTACAATTTCGTTTGGACCTCAAGTATACTTTAGGATTTCCTAAAAATGTATTATCTTATTATTTAATTGATTGATACCTAAATTTAAACTGGTCCCAAGTTGGGATCGGACAAATTATTAATTATATTGAGATTATTAATTCATCAAGTAGTATTAATTTATAAAAGTTCTACTATATATTAAAATTATCATTATACTCCATATATTTATAAATCCTTATTAATGTAAAATCGTCTCATAGTGATCTAATTTTATATTTTTCTAATTCAGTATATTACTTTTTATTAAAGTTTTTTAACTTTCACCAAAAATTTTATTGCTTTTTATTTAGGAAAAATTATTACTAAGTACACACTTTGTACCCCTAATTAATATTAGATATATTGATTTAAAATAATTATTATCACATACAAAATATTAGAGTAAAATACTTAATATAACCCTAAACTCATACACTTTTAAACCACAAACCCAAACCCCCACCCACCGCCGGCCGATCGCCGGAGCTCCGACGGACCGCTGTCGGCCGATCGCCGGAGCTCCGCCGGACCGCCGGCAGGCCACCGAAAACCTGTTGCCGCACTCTGGAGTTCTGCTGGCCGGTCGCCGGATCGCCGCCGGAGCTCCGCCGGATCACCCCACTTTTTTGCTGCACACACTTTTTTTACTGCACACACTTTTTTTACTGGACACTTTGCTGCACATGAACTTTTGCTGCACACAACATTTATGTGCAACACGTTGTAGGGTTAATATTGGAGTATCACTATATATTTTTATAATTAGTAGTAATATTTTTGTATATTTGTATCTCATAGTAATTAAGGATTTTTTTTTACCTAGTAGTAATCCTCCCCTTTATTTATTTCAAATTGTTCAATGAAATACTTCCTCCGTCTCCTTTCAGATGACACACTTTCCATTTTGGGTTGTCCCACAAACGTTTGCACATTCCAAAAAAAGCAAAAAGTAAAAACAACCACCCTTCCCCATACACTTTATTTACAAAAAAACCATTTCTACCTAACATACTTTATCATTTATTTATTATATAAAAATATCATTATACCCCTAAAAGTTTTCACTTTCTTAATCTTCATGCAGGAAAGGGGGGCGCAAACTTTTCCGGGACGGAGGGAGTAGCTAATAATATCATTATTAATTTTCATCAATTGAGCATTACTTATATTATTAAATACTATCATTTCATGAAATTCATTTTGCGAGATGGCCTTACAGAAGTGTTTCTCCTATGGCAAAAACTCATGTGTCATAAAAAATACACCGTGCCCTCATGATAACACAGTATATCCCATGAGTACAGGAGACCAAATCTTCTCTAGAACGTCAATCCATCCGCTAACTATATTTCTCTTTCCTCAATTAATATTATTTCTTTTTTCTCTTCCAATACCTCTCTTACTTCAATTAATATATTCTTACACTATCTTCACACACATCTTATGTACTATTAATTTGATATAAATTTAAAATCCAAATCAAATATAAATTATCATTAATCATAATTTTTAAATCCACTCTAAACCTCTAACAAATATCACCTATTAATTAAAATAAATTTTAGAATAAAATATAACAACCTTTAACACCCTTATATAGTCGATCTAGCATTTTAATTTTAGAGATACGATATATATAATTAATAAAAAAAATCCTTCTGTCATGACTTAATGTATACGTATCCTCTTTGCACTTAAATTAAGAAGAGTTGATATTTGGTGAAAGGGTGCACTCATACGTGTATAACTTTTATTCTATTTTATTTTATGTATATGTTATTCTATTTTGTATACGTGTTTCTTAATAATTGTATACTTTTTTCATATTAAGTTTTTCATTAAAAAAACTAGCATCCATATGTGTATAACTTTTTATTCACCAGTGTATACATGTTTTTTAATAATTGTATATTTTTTTATACTCAATTTTTCATTAAAAAAACTAACAATTAAATTGTATACATTTTTCTTCATAATTTTATACTCTATTCGTCCCACACTAAGGGTAGTTTTTGTTTTTTGACACGTGAATTAAGGAGTATTATTATTTAATGTGTAATGAGTAGTTATACTAGTGGAAGTGCGGGTCTCATATTTTAATTGTATTAGTGTGTGTTGGGGTCTCATGTGTGTAAAAAATGAAAGTGGACTCTTTAAGTGGGACGACCAAAATGGAAAAAATAGGCTTTTTGAGTGGGACAGAGGGATTATGTTTTTATTTATATTTGTATACGTTTTTGAAGGTGGGTGCACCGGGTGCACAGTATAATTACTCAATTAAGAAATACATGTACATATTTTTTTTGTGTAATGATTAAATTTTAGTTGTATTTTTACTTTTTTTATCCTTAATTTTAATTTAAATTAAAGACAAATTGTGTATATTGTAGAAGTTTCAGTATTTTTTTTAGTTTGTATAATTTCACTAGTTAAAAAGGTAAATGTATCTCTTAATGGGGAACAAATTAAACTGAGAAAATGTATAAATTATAAAAAGACCGATTATCCTGTATAGCGTAGTGCATGAATTCAATTTCATTCGAGCACCCATATTCAGAACTTTTGAATAAACGGATAAATAAGAACTTATATGTTTTATTAGCAAATCTCTAGCGAATTTTCTATTACTTTTTTTAATAAAAAACCGAATATAAAAATGTCACACATTTTTAAGAAATACACGTACACTTACACACTATTCAATAAAGATTAATATACATATGAAAAATAACTAAAAGATTAAAATTGATGAAATTTATAGAATTAATTTAATCTTATAACTTTTTGAAAAAAATGACATGTAATTTAATGATATATATTAAAGTATGAAAGAAAGGTAGTTTTTTTATAAAAATTCTTTTGTAATTACTATGCAAGTTTTTTTTTTTAATATGAAAATGAGTGCATTTTTGTTTTTTTTTTCTAATACACTTATACACACCATATAATACCTGTGAAAATTTTAATTTAGGGTAAGTTGTACCCCATGAATCATGATAACTGCATCCACACTGTGTAGCATACGAGAGACCAACTAAAAAAAACTCATCAATACAATAATTTCAATAACACTCTTTAATTAATAGAATATCACCCTAACAACACTTATAATTGATTTATTATTTAAAAACACAATATTACGCTGCAAGTCAATAATTTTTTTTAATTTTTAATTCCATATATCGATCAAACTAATCCGAGACAAAGAAAGTAAATAAACATATACTAAAAATAAACAAACAAAAAATAGAACATTATGCCATTTTTTATCTCTTAATTTGAGACAAGAAATTCGGATCGGATTCTTGACTTTTAGAAAATTAATCCTCGCACTAAATTCTTAGGTGATCTCTAGCCGTTTGCATTTTTTGGTAAAAACAATCTTTACATTAACTACTTAACTTATCTCTAGCGATAACGCATTAACTACTTAGCTTATCTCCGACCGTTTGCATTTATTGCAGCATATTCAATATAAAAATACTCCCTCCATCGTATAAGTTGTGCACGTATTTTAGTGTACTATGATTAAACGAAGTTAATTTTTTTCATGTATAAAGATGTGTAAAGTTACTGTAATGTGTATTAAAAGTGAGTATTTAGATGATTTAATGGAAAAAGTGTGTAAAGTTGTTGGAATGCGGATAAAACATTAGTATTGTAATGTATTTTTTTTTTAGAAACTTGTATAAGTATTGGGATGTATCAAAAAGGACAATGTGCAGTAATTAGTGAGATCACTACAAAAAACTCTCGGATTAGCGATAGAAATTACCGTCGGTAATACTTGAAAAATCCGTCGGTAATGAGGTTACCGACGGATTAGCGACGAAAATTAATCCGTCGCTAAAACCATGGTCGGTAATTTATTACCGACGGAAAATTTATTCCGTCGGTATTTACCGACGGATTTTGGACGTCGGTAAATAGAATTTTCCATCGGTAGTCATGCAAATAAAATTCGTCGGTGCTGCAAATTAGCGACGGATTTATCCATCGGCAAAATGCCGACAGAAATTTCCGTCGCAAATTTAAAAAAGCAAAATCATATGAAAATTAGTTTACTGACGGTAATCCGTCGATGATTTCGTCTGTAATTAGCGACGAAAATAATCTGTCATAAATTTTGCGACGGAATTATCCGTCGGTAATATTAGTTTTTCAAATTACATATTTCAGTTACCGACGAATATTTCCGTCGCAAATTTATGTATATATTTGAATTTTATATTTTAAAATTAATATTAATACCTGTTAAATAATATAAAATTCTAATTAATTAAATCTTCAAAACACAACCCAATGTAAGATTTAAATTCAACAATCTCCACAATTTGAAATAGATTATCCAAATTCGATACAAAATATCAAATTGTACTCAATCTTTGATACAAAACATCTAATACAATAAACATGATCACAAGTTTCCCAAATCAGCATCAACCTCGTCATCAGCATCAGCATCAATATCAACATCATTATGACCGACACCAGATATAGATCCACCACCATAAGGAGAAGCTATTGTACTTCCACCTCGCATCATTTCCATAAGTTGTTGCACTTGGGCTTGAAGCACTTGAATTTCTGCTTGCATCTCATTACGCACCTCCAAGATTTTTTCATCTAACTGTCTCTTGCACTCTGATTTTGAACAGACAACTTGAGTAACACTGGATTGGTTGCTTGAACTTCCTTCTCCCAAATTACCAATGCCGAAGATGCGACCTTTTTTTGGTGCAACAGTTTGACGGAAGATATCTCCCATATTAATCTCAGGAGCATCAGGCATTTGACTCAGTTCATCTTTCTTTTGTTGGATTGTATTCTGTGAATTTACATGGTTAATAATGAATTATTAATCAAATAGTATAGATTTATCATTTTACTCATAAATACTTTAAAAACACAAAATATTATACTTACAGCCACATTTTCAGCTACGGCATATGCGTACTTTCCATTTTCATCTGGAGGGTGGAAGTTTAAAAAGATGTCATACTCATTGGCTTCCTTTTTATGCTTTTTGGCCTTATTAACAAAGAAAACAAATTAAACATATTTGTATACCAACACAATCTACAAAAAATTAAACATATATTTCATACTGGTATTTCTTGCCATCAATTTTAGCCCAATCATTAAAAAGATTAATTAACACAATAGATATTCATAAAAGATATGTGAATAAGAGATGGAAACTCACAAACTTTTCAGCAAATTCACAAGCTCCTACTGAACCTCCTTTGTGGCAAGAAATACCAGTACCCTCTCCTGCCGGCTCGCTTCGACGATTTTTCTTATTCTGTTCAGCCTTTGCTATCTGTTTTGGATCTTGCCAATGAGCAATAAAGCTAGCCCAAGTCTCATCAGTCATATATTCTGGTTTTTCATCCTTATCTTCCCATATTTTCTTCCAGTCGTGGACAATGTCACCATAACGACGAGCACATAAAAAGTTCCATTTGTCCGGAACTAGTGCATCGATGTCTTTGTTCCACATGCATTTTTTCTACATAAATTAAATAAAAGATTAATATCATATTAAAATAGAACTCTAAACTTTTTAATGCATACCTTAAACTCCTCAAAATATATATGTTTGGTCTCCCCAGATATCTTTTTCCAACGAGTTGCTCATTTTTCAACCCGACCTAAAACTATCTCTCTAAACATGTGGGATAGTTTATGACCAGGCTGTAAACTACAAATTAAGCAAATCATGATTACACAACATAATTTATAATTACACCCACTATAAGAATTATAAGGAAAGAATTACCTTCCCTTAATGATCTCTACTTCTTGCTTTTTAGTCGTAGTTTGAGAATTCTGTACAGCAGATGATGTTGATTGTGCTGGTGCAGATGGTATAGTAGGTAGAGCTGAGGTTGATAGTGCAGATGGTATGAGAGGTGGAGCTGAGGTTGATGGTGCAGATGGTATGGGAGGTGGAGCTGAGGTTGATGGTACAGATGGTATGGGAGGTAGAGCTGAGGTTGATGGAGCAGCTGAAGTTGATAGTACAGCCGAAGATGCACTACGTCCACCTCGTCTACCTTGACCACGTCCACCAATACATCCATCAGTACGTCCACCTGTCATCTGCAACCCAAAAAATTGTAATATATTCAATTTTTCAAGCTATTAAGTATATTAAATATTGTAAAGAACAAATAAAAAGAACAAGAAGAAGAAACTCACAAAAGCCTTTATACATATCATATATAGTTTGTGAAATACATCTCGAAAATCGATGTCAAGAGTTATTTTCTGAATCTGAATTATTCAAATTTTCAAAACTATTTTCGGGCTATAACTCTTCATCGATATCATCTTCCTCATCAATGATTTCCATGAATGCACCACTTTCATCGTTTAAACCTGACGGACCATCATCTGATTGCACATTGTTTGGCTCATCTATGAAATCCTCTTGAAATGGAGGAGGAATAGAATCTTCACAACTTTTGGACATTTTTGCAATGTGCAACTTTGACTTCACTTTACAAACTGGCCACCAATCACTCTTTGTTTTCTTCTCAGTTGAATATGTACAATAATACATTTGGACCGCTTGAATTGCCAATACAAATGGCTCATATTGCCTGAACCTCCTTTTGTGGTTAATCTCGACAAGTTTATATTCCGGATGAATTCTTTTTCCCAAAGGTGATGGGTCAAACCACTCGCACTTGAACAGCACAACCTTTTTAATAGGTAAACCAGGATAATCTAATTCAACTACCTCATCCAACATCCCATAATAGTCACTCTCATCTGTAAGGTAATTTGTTCCTTTTATGCAGATCCCACTATTTGATGTTGATTTAGAAGCTCCATATCGAACAGTGTGGAATTTATATCCATTCACATAATATCCATGATATATGTTAACTTTGAGAGATGGGTCATTTGAGAGATCTCTAATCATTTTACTATGAATGATTGGATTGTTGAGCACCTAATAATATAAGTCATTGTAAGGAGATTTTTAAATTATTTATTGCAAGATTCTTACAATATGCAGAACATAAAAATTTAGGGAATTTACTCTTACATGAGATTTGAACCAAGTTGCAAATTCACTTGCTATCCTTGAATCAATCTCGCCAACTGACATGATTGGTTGACTATGCTGCAACTCAGTCGTGTAAACACTTCAAAAACAATGTTATTACTTGTATTAACAATATTAAGAGTTGAGCATAATAATAATGTTATTACTTGTATTAACAAGTGATAAAACTTACTCTATATAAGGCTGGACTTCTTCACAATTCAGTAATACGTATGAGTGTGCTGCTCGAAACTCCGCATCATCTAGATATCTTTTCTTTGCCTTTCCAAATGCACGACCGGACAGTTGAAATATAGAAAGACATTCACTGTTACACATGACAAAATCTCCACAACCATCATCATTTCTAGGAGTCCTATTGTGTCTTGTCATCACATGATCCTCAAAATAAAAAGAACAGAATGATGATGTTTTTTCTACTAAATAAGCATTGCAAATCGAACCTTCAGCCTTTGCTTTATTTCTTACATTTTTCTTCAACTTGCGAAGGTATCTCTCAAAAGGGTACATCCATCTGTACTGAACTGGACCGGCTATCTTTGCCTCATAAGCCAAATGAACTGGTAGATGCTCTATTGAATCAAAAAAACTTGGTGGAAAGATACATTCAAGCTTGCATAATATCACTGGAATATCCTTATGCAAACGTTCCATGTCTTCTTCCTTAATGGTTGTAGAAGTTAAGTCTTTGAAGAACAAGCTTAATTCAATGATAGCTTTCCAAACATGCCGTGGGAGTAAATCCTGAAACGCCATTGGAATCAATCGTTGCATGAATATGTGGCAATCATGGCTTTTCATACCAAACATTCTCAATTTTTTCTTGTCCACACATCTATTCATGTTTGAGACATAACCATCAGGAAATCTCAGCTCTTTGATCCACTCAAACAAAACTTTCTTTTGTTTTTTGTTAAGAGTATAACATGCCTTTGGAAATTTTCCTGTCTCTTCATTCTTCTTTAACTCAGGACGTCGACAATAATCATTCAACTCATCTCTTGATTTACGAGTATCTTTTGTCTTTCCTTGAACATTCACCATAGTATTGAATATATTGTCGAACATATTTTTTTCAATGTGCATTACGTCCAAGTTATGTCGAATCAATAAATCACCCCAATATGGCAAATCCCAGAATATACACTTCCTTCTCCAACCCAAATTTTTAAGCGATTCATTGACTTCACAACCACCTAGTTCAGTCACCTTTTTAAACCCCAAATATTCTATCTCAGCTAAGATCTCGTGTCCTGTTCTAATTGGAGGAGCCTCGGTGAAAACAGTTCTATTCTTGAGAAACCAAGTTTTATTTCTCCGCCATGTGTGATCATTCACTAAAAACTTTCTATGATTGTCAAACCATGATTGCTTCCCACTACACTTAAGGGTAAAGGCTTCTGAATGGTGCATGCAATAAGGACATGCTAATCTTCCTGCAGTACTCCATCCACACAACATTGAATAAGCTGGAAAATCACTTATTGTCCATAAAATTGCAACTCTAATCATGAAATTATTTTTCTTGGAGACATCATAAGTTTCCACTCCAACTTCTCATAATTGTATCAACTCATGTTTAAGGGGTTGTAGAAAAATATCCAATTTCTCCTTTGGATTCTGTGGCCCGGGAACCAACACAGTAAGAAACATGTGTTGTTCCTTCATACACATGGATGGAGACAGATTGTAAGGCAGTATAACTGGCCAAGATGAGTATTGATGCCCCGATTGACCAAATGGCTGAAAACCATCAGTGCAAAGACCCAATCTTACATTCCTACTTTCAGCTGCAAACTCAGGATACCTGTTGCTCAATTGTTTCCATGCCGCCGAGTCGGATGGATGTTCCATGCCCTGATCCTTGTCATGATTAGCATGCCACCTCATCTCATTAGCCGTAACTTTAGAGGCAAACAATCTTTGTAAACGCGGAGCCAAAGGAAAGTAATACATAATCTTGCGGGCTACATTTTTTTATCATATCGAGGTTCATTACAGAACTTGCAACAAGTCAACTCCTCATCTGCTCGCCAATAAATCATGCAATTCTTAGGACAACAATCAATCTTTTGCACTGGTAAGCCCATTCCCCGTAGCAATTTCTTGCACTTGTAGAAGTCGTCAGGAAAGGAGTTTTCTTCAGGTGCTAACTCTTTTACTAATCCGAAAACCTCATTAAACAACTTCTCGGACATGTGATTCTCAGATTTCATGCTCATAAGTCGAGAAATGAATGATAATTGTGAATGACTACATCTGGGCCACAAGTCCTGGTCTGCTGCTTCAAGCATGTAAAAAATATTTTGAGCTTCTGGATTTGGATTCTCTTCATCAACGTTTTCAGCATTAAAAACTGGTCCAGCCTCATCCATGACCATTTCGTGGTATGTACTATATTCTTCCTCATTCATTTCATGGTTATGCAAAGGAATTGATCTACCAGCATCTATCTCAATGTCATTTCTCGACCATTGCTCACCATGGAAAACCCACTCAAAATAATCTGGAGTGAATCCATTTTTGATTAGATGTCCTTTTTCTACGTCAACAGGTAAAAAGACTTTGTTTTGATATTTTCTTTTAACACATGGACACTTAATTTTTCACCATCCTTCCACTCATGTTGACTAGTTGCAAATTCAATGAATTCATCAACTCCTTTCAAAAATTCACAAGTCAATCCCCCATTTCTCATGCGATTGTACATCCACAAACGAGTTGACTTCATTGTGCAATCTAATCTGTATAATCGTAATTATAAATATTTTCATTGTGTAAAAAGCATAAAAAAATATCTCCAAAAATAAACCCTAACAAATAATCACAAGTAAACACAAATTACAGAGCAAGCCCTCTTTAATTGCAGATTGAATAACACAAAAATGAACACTAGGTTAACAATTCTTTTGATAAAATTGGAGAAGGAGAGAGAAGTCCAGAAATAAAAAATTGATGCAGATAAAAGAGGCATACCTTGCCGTCAATTACAACCAAACAATCATCGTTGGTATTGTGTTGAGATCATAGTTATTAAAGGCGCGCCTCGGGCGAGGCTATACCCTTAGTACCTCAGTATAGGTTTTTCAAGGCACGCAGTATCAAGGCGCGCGCCTTGGTACGCCTCAACATGTGCGCCTTGGTTCCAAAAAGAAAGGCAAAGAAGTAATGAAGGAAAAGGGAACTAATCTAAGATTATTAGATGAAGAGGATGAAGAACAAGAGGAAGATAATGTTGGGTTTGAAGAAGAAGAAGATTTTAATGGGGAAGAAGAACAATTTGATGATCAAGATATGCCTCGGTGCGCCTTGCGCCCTTAATAACTATGGTTGAGATGCTTACCGAAGACGGCTATATCAGTTAGCCTATTCTTTTCTAAAAAATAACTTATAATTATAAGATAATAGCTCAAGCAACTCGAGTTTCTAGTGGAAATATGCAAAAAAAATAATGTGAACATAACAATGCACTTTCATATTAATGGTACTCAAGCTGAGAGAGATTTTAAACAAAATAAAAACTTCAAATTTGTGCTCAGGTAACTACTTTCAGCACTGTAAAAATAATTGCTTCAGTTCCTCAAAAGTCGCAAAAAGTAAAACAGAAGTAACCTCCAATAGACACAACACATAAACTGATAAGCTTACCAATATAACATTCGAAGAATGTTGCTGCATGCATAAGTGTGTAAGAAAAGGATAAAAGGATAAAAGATAAAAGTTTGTTAAAGTTTGTTAAAGCCACCTCCAATTCTAGTACAATTTTTTTTCTTATTTCTAGGAGCTTAAGTCATGGACTTCCTTTTCAACTATAATGACTGGTCAAAATTCAACAATTGTAAGATAGGATCTGCTTAAATCTTAAAATTATCTGAACTGAAAAAGATAAGATAGTAACTAAGCAAGAGAATTTCAGCAATATCAAGGAAAGATTAAAAGGTGGGTCCAGGCAAACGCAATTCCAGTATAGAGATCAGCAACACTTATCAACCTTCACGCACTAGTACAAATAAAAACTTTAAGTTGTTAGAAGACGTCTAGAAATACCCAGCTTAGTGAAATAGGTCTTGGGATTACATTATCATGATGAAATTAATGTTCTTACTAAAGCTGTGCACTTCTTATAGGCTCATCCATGGTTCAAAGATATTAACTGGGACATGCTTTATGAAATGGAAGCTGCATATAAATCGGAGGTGAATGGGGAACTTGATAATCAGAATTTTTTGAAATATGATGAGGTAATATGTAGTACATACAAAATGAATGCATATAAATATAGCATCTTTGTACTTCATGTTGGCACGGTTAATCTCTTAAATGGATATAGTTTTTTTATTACACTGCCTGATATATCACTATCAGTATCAGCATATATAGAAAAGAGCAATACATCATTTACATCACATTTACAAAAGATTCAGGTCATAGCTAGACCTCTAACACGATTTCGACTATTATTATCTTGACATTTTCTGTAGCATGATCAAAAGTTTTAAGTTTTTATGTTTCTCAAAAAGTTGACAATCAGTGTGAACTAAATATCCTAAGAAATAATGCTTATAACCCAAAACTTAAAAAAAAATTCTGTATTCTCTTCAAGCAACCCAAAAGACTTCAAGAGATCATTGAGAATAAATATGTGTTGTGCCTTGCATATGTAAGAGAATTATGAAAAAGAAACTCTACATCTCTTAATCCTCCGAATTTCCACATCTCTTAATCCTTCGAATTCTTATCCATTACAGATACTACAGTCTATAAATAAACTCAAATCTTTCATGTGATTTCTGAAAGTGAACTTTTAAGAGGTCATTTTTCACTATTATTAATAATGGACCATTCTAAATTATGTTATTTTCATCGACATGACAAAGGCTTGTGACTTATGAGATGCAGCATGGACCAAGGATCCTTACAACGGAGAGCCCATTTATGCACAATTAGACATACCCAAGATTGCAGGTCATTTTTGACTATGGAGCAAAAACATGAAGGATGTTACCTGGGTAATCTCAAAATCAGGATATTAGGGCTTTATATCCTCGCAGCTTCTAACAAGAAAATTCTCCTCCGACTTGAGGGTGGGCCGTAAGCACGTCGGGATGGTGGCGGAGGAGAGCAGAGCGGCGGCGATATCGTTGCTCAATTGGGAACCCAAGGGCTTGAGGTGGTACGTCGACCAAAAAGCCGCAGGAAGGCGACGGCTAGAGAGGGTCGCGCACCAGCGGAGCAGACTGAAATCGACGGCGGCAAGTTGGAACAAGAAGCCCTATGAGGCGGGACTATAGGGAGTGCGGCCGGTGGCGAGAATTGGTGGCAGGTTATTCAATTTCGTCGACAGGGTCGCCGCAGATGGAGGCAGGTTCTTCATTTGGGGAAAGACAAGAAACGTGTTTTATTTTTGTTCTTATATATTTACCGACGGATTTAAATCTGTCGGTAATTAAAGACTAAAATAATATTTTTAAAAATAAAGATATATTACCGACGGATTTAATTTGTCAGTAAAATAAAGACTAAAGTTAATTTTTTTAAATAAAATTTGATAAATTTACCGACGAATTAATTCTGTCGGTAATTTAAAAACTAAAATTAATTTTTTTTTAATAAAAATTTAATATTTTTACCGATGGAACAATTCATCGGTAAATTAAAGACTAAAATTTATTTTTTAAAAAAATAAAATTTAATATATTTACCGATGGAAAAAATCGATCATTAAATAAAAAAATAAAATTATTTTTTTAAAAATAAAATTTAATATATTTACCGATGGATTTATCCGTCGGTAAATTAAAGACTAAAATTAATTTTCTTTAAATAAAAATTTATATATTTACCGACGGATTTATCCATCGGTAATCATCCGGGATTTATTCCCTCCAAAATAACGACGGCTTTACCGATGAAAAAATAATCTGTCGGTAATTTCGTCGGTAATCCGTCGCAAAAATTGTCGTAAAATTTTTATTGACGATTTTTTAAAAATAAATCCTATTAAATTAATAAAATCGTCAGTAATTCGTCAATAAACCGTCGGTAATTACCGATGATTTTTTTTCGTCGGTAAATCCATCGGTATTACGGCAGTTTCTTGTGGTGGATGAAGAGAGTAATATATAACTAATAGAGAGTTTCATGTAGAGCTGTCAAAACAGGTTAGACCCGCAGGGACGAACCGCCCCCACCTTTAAAAAAATAGGTTGGGGTGTAAATGTTACAACCCGTTTGGAGGCGGGGCTAAACGGGGTGGGTTGGCCCGTTTAGCCCGCCTTGCCTTTTATTTTATTCTTTATTATTTATTTATTTTTTTGCTAATGGTCTAGTGTTTAATATCCCAAATATTTGTTGTTCCTTTTTCTTTCTTTATTTCTTTTTTTAATCATTTTTCAAAATAATAAATTAAATTACTCCCTCCGGCCAATGCAAATGTAACCGTTTGCTTTTTACGCGTGGTTTATGGAGTATTATTATTATATGTATAGTGGGTAGTTGAAGTAAGTACTTTTACCTATTTACTCTTCATTTAAAATCCGTTTTTAAAATGGTTAATCACTCCAAAAAGTGATTAACCTTAAACCTGTACAAACATCAAATCCAACATAACACTTAATTAATTGGGCCAAAAAAATCGTACCCAACCTGAAATTACAGTGGCCTACATTTAAAAAAACCACTGTACAAACGTCAAAGTTCCATTACATGTCCAATAATTAAAATTAAAAGTACAAATATTAGGTACAAATTACTAATTGAATTCCCACCAACTTGTTAATCAATATTTTCCCCTCCATTACAATTTCTAATTCCCTCCAAAACATGTTTTAATTCCCTCCTAACTTACACCATAATTACATTAAACCTTGCAAAAAATTTTTTTTTTTAATTTCTGATCCAACCAACAAAATGGGAAAAAAATCTAAGTACCAATGAGCTTAATGCTATTGCTCAATTCATGTTGGGAGGTTCATCAAATGGCAAAGCTTCACATGGCCGAAACACTCAAGCCACTTTTACATTTGGTATATCAAGAAAAATTGTTAGAAGTGTATGGACAAGATCACAACAACAAATGGCAGCAGGTTTGACTATTCACGTAGTGAATAGAAAACAACAGAGAGAGCATTCAAATTACAAGTATGATAAAGACAAGTTGGAAAACATTGCGTTGAAGAAAAGAAGAACCTATAGAAGCATAGCAAAAGAAATGAATGTCTCTAATAGTACAGTTGATTTTTGGGATAAAAAAGGGCTGATGAGAGCACATATTAATGCAATCAAGCCAGCTGTATCCGAGAAGAACAAGATCAGTCGGATGAAATTCTATCTAAATGCATTAGGAGTGATTAAAGAAGACAAAATTATCAAGTTTAAGAGCTTGACACAGACTGTACACATAGATGAGAACTGGTTCTTTCTCACAAGAGCATCAGAGAGATACTACTTAACTACGGAGGAATCAGAACCAAATAGAGCATGTCAAAGCAAAAGTTTCATTATAAAAGTTATGTTTCTATGTGCAGTGGCCAGGCCTGCATATGATTCTATGGGTGGGTGCATATTTGATGGGAAAATAGGTATTTTTCCATTTACTGAAAAAAAAACCAGCAAAAAGGAATTAAAAAAACAGGGAGGCAGGTACAATTGAAACAAAGTTAATGTTGTCTGTCACAAAGATTGTGATAAAAAATGTATTGATCAATTAGGTAATTTCATTTAAAGCTGCATACATTTATTTAAGTGTTTTAACTCTCATAGTGTGTTCATCATTGAGTTGTTAAACTAAAAATCAGTCTCCTGAATAAGAATTATTGTAATAACCTTTATTGGTGACACTGATTTCAGGTGTTACCAGCTATAAAATAAGCCAAATGGCCAGTTGGAGCAAGTAAGAAATTTTTTTTTAAATAAGATAATGCAAAGCCTCATATAGATGACAATGACCCAGAATGGAAAGAGGCTGCAAACTCAGATGGATTCAAATTCCATATAGTCTTTCAACCCCCTCAAAGTCCAGACACTAATGTCTTGGATTTGGGTTGGTTTAGGGCTTTGCAATCATTACAAGTGCAGACTGCGGCAAAAACAGTAGATGATTTGTTACAGGCAATCAACAAATCATATGAAGATTTGAATCACAGCAAACTCAATGCAATTTTCCTAAGTCTACAAGGTTGTTTAAGGGAAATCCTAGTTTGTAAGGGATCAAATAATTACAAGACACCTCACATGGGAAAGGAAGCATTATTAAAAGCTGGAAATCTTCCTAAGAAAAGTATTGATTATTTTATTAGTATCCGAGCTTGTTACAATCCCACCTGATCGACCTCTTGAACTTCTGTAGACCCATTGCCAATCAAGATTTCCACTCATCTCTCTACAAATTTCTGCATCTACCCTGTCCATCTTAGATTCTTATATAAAACATACCCCAATGCCAACTCTCCCAATCCACTCCCTAATCTCCTCTCTCTTTGATGAATGCCCAAACAATATTAAACGTGAAAGTTTTTTGGACACGGAGAGTATTTATTTAACAATGTGTTGTATGAGATGATACTTCACCAAATAATTTGGAAAATAAAAACCGATAATTAAGTACCGAGGAAAGCTATTCTATTGATCAAATCTCCGAATAAGATTGTGCTCACATTTGTTAATTTATTTTCATAAATATTAGTGAATATTTATTTTACAAAAGTTTTGCTAATATTCACATTGATCGAGTGTCCAAATTAGATTGTGCTCGCATAACGAATTGGTGTTTATTATTATATAAGTACTGAGAGAATTTTGTATATTAATTGAGTAGATTTTGATGATTTCAAAATAATACTCCAATATAATGGGATTAGGAAAAAAGGAGGGAGGTGAATTGATTCTGCTTTGCATTAGGGTTTGGATGAGATAAAAGGCAGAAAAGGTGGAAATGGGCTTTCAGCCCATTACTTAAAAGATTGAAAACCAGCAAAGTTGGGCTACTAAATAGCGGCCCAATGGGCCCAACACCCTTTAGGAATGTATTATAGAATCAAAGATTAGGTTGACAGCCTTGTAGAAAAACGAAAGTTCAGCAATATAGAAACAAGTAGGAAGAATAGCAAAGTCAGCAATAAAACGAATTGTAGGAAACTGCACTGAAATCCTGTGTTGTGTACAATTTTTAATTTTTTTGGGGAAATAAATATGTAATAAAATAAAATATACTAAATGAAAACAAAGAAAAAACCTTATAACAATTGACAATTACTTAAACACAAATAAACAAAAACATGAAATGATGATACATAGTCATATGAAAAAAGTAAAAGCTTCACAATTCACATTCATCTGAAAATTAATTATTAACTCAAACAATTGACTCAATCTCACAAGAATTAGAACTCATAAGCTTGCATAGATCACCTTCTTTTTTAATTTTCCGGGGTCTTCGTTTCAATCGCTATCGTTCTCACTCTCACTCTCGCTTTCGCTCTCACCCTCACTCTCTTCTTCTTCTTTTTCTTCTTCTTCTCCTCGTTCGCCTTCCTTGCTTTCTTCTCCCTTGTAACGTGACCCTTTCTTCTTCTTCTTCTTCTCTTTTGGCTTCATCTTATCCTTAATTTTGTGTATTATCTCCTTTATTTGGCAGCCATTTCCTGAGACGGTCTCACGGCTTTCATCGTCATGCTTCACATCTTTCCCACCGTGCCCACGATCCTCCAGCTTCTTCTTGATTTTTTCCTCCATCTTGTGAATGATACTTGACATTTTTTTTTTGTCAATGTGCCTAATTTTGATGATATGAGAAAGCACTTATAAGGAGATGGGAAATATTAATCAAATATATATAGACCAATTAACATGGGAGGGAACATGCAGAGTAGTCCTTTCCATGATTATTACAACCAATGAAATTATAAAATAAACATATATTCTTGTAACAACTTGACAACCATTGACAAATATTGCTTACTTGAATTAAGTAAATTTTTTATTTCTTACACGCTTGGTTCGATGATTGAGCAAGTTGACTGCAGTTGGAGTAAACATTGGTTTAATGTCATATATATACGCTTGGATCCATTTTTAATACTCCTATTAAAAAATAGTATAAGAAAATATTAGACAATGAATCTCTAGGTAAATACACATGGATTGTCTCACGGAAAGATTTTTGTAAGATGAATATAAGAAGTCACAACATTTTAATAAAAAGTTATATTCGAATTAATAAAAATTGACAGTAATACAGTTGATTATTTCATGAACGTAATATAAATAAAAAGTATTTTTAATAAAAAATAATAATATTTTTGATAAAATGTAATAATTATTTAAAAATCTTAAAAACAGTCCATGCAAGACATAAAGCTCTCTGCGTGCCGATATGCATCAAATCTAATTGGTTAAAAAAAAAGCTAATTTCACATTCAGATTGTATAGAGAAAAATTGCCCAGCGGTAGAATTTGCAAAGATTCTTCACGTAATATATTAAAATAAGGAAAAAGTAAAATTTATCCACTTTTTTAGGGCTATTCTTGGGTGACCACGGGTCATTGATGACCCGAGGTCACCACCGGTAACAGGTTGACGCAATGTTTCATACTATCTCTAACACTGCGTATATTAATTAATCTTAACCATCTCATCACCGCTTGATCGGCTTTAGTGTGCCTCGTTGTCGTCATTTTCTGTTGTTTTCTTTAAATGCTCCATTCCATGTCAATTTCACTTCTGATTTTTATAATCAATAATCTTCTACTTCACCTTTTCAAATTGATCATTCTTATCAAAATTTTGTGTTTTCATTTATAATTTCATACATTTTCGTTGTTTCTCTATTTTATGTGTTCTCTCCTTTGTGAGAAGCTCTCATTCCGCCACCTCGCTCTCTTCCTTCATCCATGATTGCTGTTCGCGAAGGTTCTGACCCTCTTGTCGGCTGCGCCTATCGGCGGCTACCCACGCTCAATCTGCTGCCCAAGTTCAAATTCGTGAGATTCACTTTGGCCAAACCTGCTCCAGCAGGAAGTCTTCACTGCTTTGGGCTCTGCGATGGACTATTTGGTTTCATCGCTAACTCATTCAGCATTTAATTGTCCCATCCACTACCAAACAAAGATGTTGATTGTTCTAGATTTGGTCTGATGGGCTTTCGTTTGCTCATCTCCTGTTTTGTTAATGCATTTGCTTGTGTTTCTAGCAGTAAACTATCCCTTTTGATGTAGTCGATGATGCTTGATGCTCATCGTTTGTTTAGTATCACTGTACAGGTGCACCTCGAACTTATGGTTCCACCACGGCACCTTCGGGCCCCTTCGATGTCCACCGTCGGCGCCGCCCCACGGCGACTCCAGCACCATCTCTCGCCACCCCACGTCAGCGACTCCAGCACATCTCCCGCCGCCCCACATCAGCCAGGAACTTCTTCGCGTGGTGGGGCAGCTCCAGCTCGCTTAGCAGCGCCGGAAGCCGGAGCAGCCGGCAGGACAGCGGCGGGTGCAACCCGGCGTAGTGGATGCACAACTCGGCATCGGAGTAGCAGATGGGCGCGATGTTTGGTGACGTGGACGGTTAGGATCGTCTCGGCGTCGATGGGAAGTTCTAGCACAGATCCATCAAGATCTAACACAGATCCGTCAGGATCTAGCACTGGTTTTATAAATTTCGCTGGAGAGTGGAAGGAAGAAAAGAAAGGCCAAGGTTCAGAGAGAGAGAAGAAGTAGAAGAGTGCAGATAGGGCTTGAGAGAGAAGCAGAAGAGTTCGTAATCTGGTGCGTGAGACGGATTATCCATTAATTAATTAATATAGTATAAAAATATAAAAGATATGTCTTGGGTGAGATCGTCTCACGGGTCTTCTTATGTGAGACGGATCCTATCCAACCCATTAATATAAAATAAAAATAAAAAATAAAAATAAAAAATAGAAAAACAAGGTCCGTGTTTGTTTCATTCATTAAAATTATCGACATTTAACAAAATTTGCTCACTACTACCAGATCACTGGTGCTTCCGTCAAATCCATCCACAGACTGATAGACCACACCTTGCGACTAATATTTCAATTGATCAATTATTTTTTGCATTTAATAAATAATATTATTATTAATTAATTATTTATTCAATAATAATAATTTTATTAGTAATTACTCCCTCCGACCACTTACAAGGTATCCATTTCACTATTCCTAGCGTCCGTTTCAAATGTATTAATTTCCTCTATTTAGTAAAGAAAGTACATAATATGACCCACCACTCCCATCTAATACAACTACCCACTTAACCTATAATAATAATACTCCTTAATCCATGTGCAAAAAGCAAATAAAGACCTTATAGTTGTCCACGTGCAAACAGCAAATGGTTACCTTTCAAGTGGCCAGAGAGAGTATTTTTTAGATACTTTAATTATTCTATTATTATCGCTTTATTTTATTCAAGCATCACTTTATGCTAAAAAAATCATCACTTTTTTATTTATTATACGAATATTTCATAAATAATTTAGCTATACAGTCATCACTTTTCGTTTATCATGTATCACTTTAAAAAAAAATACTATCACTTTTTATTATTCCAGTGAATAGTACTTCATGAAATAATTCAATTATACAAATTTAACTTTTCTTAGATTAGGAAACACTTTTTATTAAAATTATCATCACTTTTTATCCATTCTATAAATTATTTGTAAAATACACTTTGATAATTAGTTATCACTTTTTATTAAAGGTGTTATCACTTTTCGTTTAAAATGTTATCACTTTTCATTCATATTTAAATTATTGTGGTAATATTTTACAGCACGGTTATCACTTTTCATCAATTGAGTATCACATTTTATAAATTTATTTATTTAAATAAAAAATTAAATAAATAACAAATTTAAATTAATAAATTTTTTTATAATAAAAATATAATTTAAAAATAACATTATATATATACAAAAAAAATTATACAAAAGACCTAATTAATTTATTTTTATAATTAAATTTTTAATTTTCTAATTTGATTACAACCAAACAAGACCCTTAAAAATATAATTAATAGGTTAATGAATGATTCGTCTCACATAAGATGATCCGTGAGATTGTCTCACCTAAATCTGTTCGTAAATAATTCCGTTGGTAATTCATTGTTAAAAATTTCGTTGATAATTTATATAAAGATTCCCTTGGTAATTTGTTAGTAATTACAAGATTCCATTGGTAATCCGTTAGTAATTACTAACGGATTGAATTCCATTTGTAAAATAGAGAATAAATCTGTTGGCATTTCATTGCTAATAGAAAAATATCATTTTGGTTGCTAATCCATTAGTAATTGACAACGGTTGAATTCCGTTGGTAAATTCCGTTGCTAAAAAAGTGACAACAAATTTTTTGTTGCTATATTTCATTTTTCTTGTAGTGCTTTAAAGATATAAATTATTACTCTTTTAAATAAAAATTATTACTACTTTTTAAAAAGTAATACTCCCTCTGTCTAGTTCTAAGGTATCAATTTATTTTTTGCACGTGGACAGTTCTAAGGTCTTTCTTTGCTTTTTGCACGTGGATTAAGAAATATTATTATTACTAAAGTGGGTAGTTGTATTAGAGGGAAGTAATGTGTCATATTGTGTACTTTTTTTACTAAATAGAGGAAATTGATACATTTGAAGCAGACGCCAGGAATAGTGAAATGAATACCTTAGAAGCGGACGGATGTATACTCCCCCGTCCCGCCACAAGAGTTACATTTTACTAATTAGGCATCCCGCTACAAGATTTACATTTTCGTTTTTGAAAAATGAGACACATATAAAACAATTACTTTTATCTTTATAGGGCTCATACCCAACATTAATACACGCACCCACTATATATTAAATATATTATATCTCTCAACTCACTACACATTAAAATACAGTAGTCCCTCAGTCCCAAAATTGATTGCACTGTTAGTGTAGATACAAAGTTTAAGAAATATTACTTTATTGACTTTTCAACTCAACGTTGAGAGGTAAAATTGTCCATGCATTTTGGTTTATGTTTAAAATTGTCCATGCATTTTATAAATATTTAAAAAGTGGATAAATTGGTAATTTGTTTTTGCTATTTTTGGAAGGTGCAATATATTTTGGGACGGATAAATGTGAAAAGTGTGCAATCAATTTTGGGACGGAGGAGTATTCCTTAATATCCGTGAAAACAGTAAATATAACTCTTTTCATGAGACGAAGTAAGTATTAAATAGTAACTTCTAAAAATAATATTTATATGTAACCTGACCTAGACGACTCACTCTATGATAGCATAATATGAGACCTTCATAATCGATTTATTAATTACTCATTTCATCGTATAGGAGGGTTCAACTGCTCTAATTTAAGAAAAGTATTGGCCTAATTTAATCAATATTTAAAATAATTTAATATATTTAAGTAATAGATAAGATATAAAGAATATTATAAAAGAGATTAAAATTTTGAAAATAAACCACACTTTTAATGTTTTGGATTGAAAAACTATTCCTATTTTAGATGATGTGTGATTTCACGGTAAAAACAAATAAATAAATAAATAAAATTAACGATTCATGCACGTAAAAATAATAGATATAACCATGAATAGAAAAAAAAATTATATATTTTTTAATTACAATTAGATGGTATGGCCCATTTGGACCCACCCTATCCTATTAATGCACGCGGCATCACGGCTCGTATGACAACATTATTGCGTGTCTTATACGAATCTGTCCTAACCTTTTTAATAACAAAATAAAATCCATCTATTTATTAAGTAAATCAATTTAAGATTACACATGATAAAGCCTCTTTTATTTTCACTTTCTTTCTTGAAATAAATGCATCAACCATGTAATCATAA
This sequence comes from Pogostemon cablin, assembly GCA_023678885.1. Classification (NCBI taxonomy): domain Eukaryota; kingdom Viridiplantae; phylum Streptophyta; class Magnoliopsida; order Lamiales; family Lamiaceae; genus Pogostemon; species Pogostemon cablin. The sequence continues at coordinate 27,270,851 of CM042985.1, read as the reverse complement.
TAATAATGTGGAACCTCACCAAATCTCAATCAATTTTTTTTTTTTATATATATTTGATATGGAAAAAAAAATCTAATCATTATTTTTTGAGGTAATGCATTTATTCTTTAGATATAGTTTTCCCTTCATGCACCATGTTCTTAGTATATTCACTCAAATATTATAATTTATAATAGAATATTTTCATGTTATATATTCACACACAAGATTATAATTGAATTCTAATTTAAATATGTTCTAAATAGAAAATAAAAAATAAAAAATAAAAATGAAACGTCATAAACATTGAAAATATAAAAATATAATTATATGAAAGAAAAAACACTAAATTTCAATCTAACTTATTCTACTAATTTTTTCGGTTTGGACTTGTTATGGGTATTAATATCTCACTTCAAACATAAGTTAATATCCAATGATACACAAAAGAGCCCATGAGGCCAAAAAAACATGACGAATACAAAGGCCGAAGATAAAGTCCGTCCAAGGCATAGTCGACGATCAACGAAGGCTTAAAGGCCAATAACAATGAAACCCAAACTTGTCTGAAAATATGATCACGTGCCCGGCCTAACGTAAGATTAGCATGACTACCTCTTGTTGAGCTAATTTTAAATAGTGTCGGCTTAACTGAGGATAATCTTTGCTAACTTAGTAGAAATTAGAACATCAAAAGCTTACAAGCTATGAACACCTAAGAATAGAAAACGACTCATCACTTTTATAATTTTAGGGTTTTCAATTTGACTCGAACCCGCGGGTACCCACTCGGCTCGCACGATTTGGGTCGCCCCAGACCGGGCCCGTCCCGGACCATTTTGAAACAGGACGGGTCTGTGTATTACTTCAGTCCCGCGGGTACCCACCCGCCCCGTACTAAATATAAATATTATATTTTTTATTTTATAATCATTTAAAATTCTATACTTTACTACTAATTTTATAATTATTATTATTATTTGAATTTTATTTTTATTTTTGTGATATAATTATTACTTCAATATATGGAGAATGATGAAGTGGGAGAGTTAGTGATTTATGAGTGCAATATAAGTCTTAAAAAATTTAAAAAATAAAAAAAGAGAGAGGGAGCGGACCCGCCCCGTTTGGGTCTATGTTTGGGGTGGTATAATAGGATCCGTGCGGGTCTGGGGCAAGTAATTTTAAAAAAAGGTTGGATCCGAATAATTAGGTACTCGCTCCATACCCGATCCGTTGATATCTCTACATAATTCCTGATGAAAGGACAATATATATACAAAAGTCATGAGCAAGCTCTCAACAAGTAGAAGCTCTTTCTAGTTGGTTCCCTTTAAGTGGCAGATTTGATTCCCCCCAAAAACTGGTGATATCTTCTCATAAGGCTAAGGCATTGGCAAGATCATCATCCACGGGAAATTGAAGAGCATATAAGTAGCCAATTCTATAAATTGAATATAACTTTTTATCACTTCATCCTCTACACTTCATAGAGAGTTGTGAGGAACGATCATCAATTCAATATATGCTCCTACTTCCATTCATATAATGTGTTTGATTGATTTTGTACTTGTCATTTTATTTTTGCAAATTCAAGCCCATCTCTTTAGACACTACGAGTAGGGGTGGGCATCGGGTCGGGTATCGGGTAATTCGGGTTTCGGGTTCGGGTACCCGGAATTTCGGGTTCGAAAATACATTACCCGAACCCGAATCGGCCATGGCATGTATCCGGATTTTCGGGTACCCGAATCGGGTTACCCGATTTAAAACTTAATGGAATGGCCTGTGAATCAACATTTCAAATAAGGAAATCTATTTTCCTACTGATTCGTGCCATGTTCCTAATGTGCTTATGTAATTCAAGTATTCAACAACTAAAACATATCTATTTTTATAAAATAATACCATAATTTAATCTAAATCAACTATTCTGTCAAAAAAAATATAAATCAACTATGCAAATAAGAATAAAATACCATCAAAGTCAAACAACATAAATAATTAAGATCCATAAAATGTCCAACACTACAAAGACAAATTAAAATATAATAACACTAAATAACTTCAATCTCCAAATATTAAATACCAATAAATTATAAAAGTAGTCTAATAAAAGTAGTCTTAAAATAACAATACTAAATAACTTCAATCTCCGTACATTGTAACAACTTGCAAACTTGTAATATATTAATATTAATAAATAATAATAGAAATTAAAAAAAGCCAAAATTACCGGGTACCCGATCGGGTAATTCGGATATTTTTTTCAAACCCGATAACCGATCCGATATAATGCAGTCGGGTTCGGATATACCCGATACCCGAAATTACCCAAAAAACCGGGTATTTCGGATAATTTTTTTTCGGATCGGATCGGGTATCCGAAACCCGAAAAAAAATGCCCACCCCTAACTACGAGAATGATCATCAACAGTTGGCGATAGAGGAAAGGATTATTTTGTAACTAGAGGAACAGAAGATAAGCCAATAGAAGACGGAATCAGCAAGGTTTTGGCCAGAGGAATTCGACTCTGCCAAAATTAATACACATAATATAGTTTAACTTTATTTATTATAATCCAACTAAATTATCAAAAATAATAATAAAAAAATAAGTATATAAAACAATTATTTTTAAATAACATGAAAATAAATAAAGAACGTTTTCAAAATTAAAAGAATATGTAGTTTATATCCAATTTTGTTCTTAAATTTGGATTTATTCCTCGAATTTATATTATTATCTTTTAAAAAGGATGTGAAGCACCCGACATGTACAGAGATATAAACATAAATAGATTCATTTCTTTTAAATATTCGTGTTAGTGTTAAAGAATAAAGGTGGGGATTACTTTTTAATAATGGGATAACATCATTCTTTTTCTTAAAAAGAATATATATACACAGCGACATACTAGCATACAATTGACACCCCCAATGAATTCGGTTTACAATCATTCTAATTTTTCAAAATTAGCTAATTATACTGTGCACATGTGCACCCTAAGATAGGAGGCGCCCATTTTAAAAAATACTGTGCACTCAGGTGCCCCCTAAGATAGGAGGCGCTCATTTTAAAAAACGTATATAAATATAAATAAAAATATATACATTATGAACAAAAAATGTATACAATTTAATTGTTAGTCTTTTTAATAAAAAATTGAGTTAAAAAATAAATACAATTATTAAAAAATATGTATGCACTACTGAATAAAAAGTTATACACATATGGATGCTAATTTTTTTAATGAAAAACTTAGTGTGAAAAAGTATACAATTATTAAGAAACACGTATACAAAATAGAATAATTTGTATACAAAATAGAATAAAATGTTATACACATATATGTGTACCCTTGCACTCGGGTGCATCTAATATCGACTCTTCAAAAATATCCTTTAGTTAATAAAAAAAATCTTTAAATGAATTATTAATGTTCTGAAAAAAAAAATTGTTCCTCAAATTCTGTTCAACAAGAATATAAAAAACCAACCTATTAAATTTTGAAGAGTAATATTTTAAGTTTAAAAGAAATAAATATTCTTTCTTTAAAATAATTTTCATATAATAAAGAGTAATTGATAAATTAAAATACAAGAATTTGAAAAATATATATTTCATTTAAAAGAGTTATATTTATTCTCTAAAGAAAAAATTTCATATATTAAAAAATCATTGATAAATCAAATTATATATGTCAATTTGACATACAAGTGTTTGCCCCATAATATATACCCTCTGACCTTTGAAATATATTCATTTATTTTTTACATATAAATTAAAAAGTATTACTATGAATAGTTATATTAATAATTGTGTGCACTCATATTTTGGTTGTATTATTCATATGTGTGGGTCAAATATTTGTAAAAATGAAATAAATACTTAGTAATTACGAAATAAAATAGCAAAAGGTATAAAATGAGAGGAGACAAGGACGTATATATATTAATCTGTACTTTGTTTCCCAATTTTCATATTTATTTTATATTTATCTTTACCTTTGAAAAATAAAATGCTTCATCTTCTTATATTATTTATATACTCTTAACGATTACGTTTATTTTTTCACGTACATTAAGAGGTATAATATTTTAATGTATAATGAGATGAAGAAATAATATTTAATGTAAAGTGGATAATTATATTAGTATTGTATATGAGTACATAAAATAATTAATTGTTTTGTGTAGGTCCAACTTAAAAAAAAAGAAACATAAACTTTAATTTGAGACAACTCAAAATAGAAAATATAAATTTTAATGCGGGACGAGAGAGTATATATATATATATATATATATATATATATATATATATATATATATATATATATATATATTTGAGTGTGAAACAAGTAAAAAAATACAATAGCGGCCCAAAAGTAAAAAATAAAATAAAGAATAAATAAAGAAAAAGAAAAAAGAAAAGTAAATTTCTCTTTATTAGTGAAAAAGAAAATGTCAAAGAATGAGACACAGTATTATCAGTGTATTTGAGTTTTTGTATTATTTGATGTTTACTAGATGAGGAATTTAAATTTCCTCCATTCAAATCGAAAGAATAAGTTAATCATTTTCTCATTTCTCCGTTTTACCATTAAATTTACCTCTTTAAAATATAAGTTATTTTAGAGGCGTCTAGGGCACATGCATCTAGAATTCAAAGGCTAAATATATAGACAGTGGGTGATTTTTCTATTTTAATTTTTAATTATTTATATTAATTAATTATAAAAATTATGTCAAAAGTTGAATTTAACGATTGAAATCGTCAAAGTGTACCGATGTCTCAGGTGCAACGCAGTAGAACTTTAAAATATACTCCACTTATTTCAATTCAAAACTTTAAAAATATTTTTTAATTTTAAAAATATTACTCCCTCCATCTCATAGAAGTCGGTATAATTTTTTTTGGGCACAGAGATTATGGAGTATAATAATTTAATGTAAAGTGAAGTAAAGTGAAGTGAGAGAAATAATATTTAATGTGTGGTGGGTAGTTATATTAGAGGTGATATGTGGGGTCCATGAGAATAAATTAATTGTTTTTGTGTGGGTCTCATGTATTAAAAAGGAAATGTGTCAACTTTAGTGGAACAAACCAAAAAGGAAAGTGTGTCAACTTTTATGGGACGGAGGGAATATCATTTTTTATCACACACAATTTGTTTTATACATTATATATTACTTTAAAATACAATATTATTTTGGAAAATTAATAAAATTAGTTTTTTTTTTAAACGTAGAAGAGTAAGAGTATACTTCATCGAAAAGAGGGTAATATTGAGGGTTTTTTCATAAATTATTGTGGTTTTTACTTTTATTTAACAATATATAGTACTTGCATGACTGTTTGATGGAATAAGCATAAGCGCCACTTCTGGCGCCTTTGCCTCATTCCCATTTTTCTCCATTTTTCATTCTTCACTGTCAAATCATACGTGTTTAATTTTTAACCCTAAACCCTAAACTCACACAAAATAATTGATTGTCTCGTACAAAACAATTGATTATTTCATGTAAGGCTCACACACAACGCTAATATAATTACACACTTTACATTAAATATTATTTATCTCACCTCACTACAAATTAAAATATTATATATCTTAATTTATGTGTAAAAAGCAAAACGAAAATGTTAATTCAAAATGGAGGGAATACTTTAATTTTAAATTTATTACTATTACCTAACACACATTATCTTACGTTTTATCCATTACCTAAAAATAATACTCAAAATTTAATGAAGTAAAAATAATATTTTTCAAATAACGTGTAATAAAAAATATGAACCTATTTACGAGACAGTATAAGTATATTTTTATGTCCAAAGTCAATCCACACAAAGCCAAATATAATAATATATTAAAATAATTTGATTTAAAAATAAAATAAAATTAAAGTGTGTTGTGGTGTTATTAATTAAATCCTCAATCATCTTGCTAATGTTGTAATATGTTCGAGATCAGTCCACATGTTCATGTTTTTTAGACACGTTATTTGAAAAAAAAATATTTTCACTTTATTGACTTTTGGTTATTTTAGTATTTTTAGGTAATAAATAAAGTGAGTAAGGTAATGTATGTGTTAGATAAGAGTGATAAATTTAAAATTAAAGTATATTATGTGTGTTAAAAATACAAATTTTGAATTTAAAGTATGTTGTGAGAATGACAGAATGCATATTAGTTGAGTGTTATTTTCTTTTATAAATAAATATGTAGAGTTAAAATTATGATGGATTAAAACAAAATATGTAAAGTTAAAGTTGAGACGGAGTCGGAGTGAGTATATTATATCACATTTTTTAAAATTATTTATAATATAAATAATATATTAAATCTTTATTTATATATAAAAACTTAAAATAAATTTAAACATTAAAAAATGCATACTCCCTCCGTCCCGTCCTTATGGTTACATTTGTTTTTTGCATGGAGATTAATGAATATGGTATTTTAATGTGTATTAAGGTGAGAGAAATAATATTTTAATGTATAGTGGATAACTGTATTAGTGTGATGTGTGGGTTCATAGAGAGAAATAATTAATTTGTGTGGATTTCATATGCTAAAAAGAGAAATGTAATCATTAGGATATAATTTCCAAAAAAAAATATGTAAGGATGAGACGGAGGGAGTACTTGATTTGACAGAAGAATAAAAAATGGCCAAAAAAAGGATCTAGCATAGGCGCCACGTGTCGCTTCTACTTATTAGTTAACAACACATGCAAGTACCATATTTTGTTAAATAAAAACAAAAATAACAATATTTTATTAAATAACCCTAATATTGAAGAATATGTTTATTTCTGATGAATGCACAATACTTAAGGATAATATGTTGAATATTTTTTTTATTTTTATGTGTTAATCATTATACATTACTTATGCTATCCCGTCAACAATCAACAACAATCAAATTCAATAATATAATATTTATTTTTCTCTCATCCACCTATACAACCTACAATTCAATCTAATTTTCACTTCATCAACAATCCAATCCAACCTATCATTTTAATAAAAATATTCATTTCTCTTTCATCTATATTTATACAATAATAATTATTAAATTATATAATATTATTTTGAATTTTTTAATAATCATATTTAAAATTATAATCTTATATTTTAAAAAATATTTAATTTCATAATTATAGTAAAAAAAACTTTTGAAAACACACATAATAATAACATACGAACATCATAATAAAAAAGAAATTACATAATTAAAATACAAAAAGTGAAAAAAAATGCATGAAATATAAATCATAAAATAGAAGTTCAAAAGAAATGAGAAGAAGATATAATTTGAAATTGAAAGAAAAAAGAGAGTTTTTTAGTGATTCAAAATATGTTAATATTATACTCTATTTATAGAAAATTTTTTTTAAGAATTTTGATTATTATTTTTTTTAAATTAAGAATTTAAATATCATTTATTAAAATTTTAAATTATATTTATAAAAATAAACTTTAATTAACCATAATGTGACAAGTGTCACAATGTGATAAAAAGGATGGTTGATGATCACGAGTCGAGTGGTGATCAGTTGACCAACCGGTTGGACAAAAACTTTTATTTCTCTTTTTTTTTTAATTTTTTTTGTCGTTTGTAAATGACCGATGACACAGGTCATGAATGACAATAGTCTTATAGTCCATCCGTTCCACGTTACTTTTCACATTTTTTTTTATTTGTATGTCCTAACTCCCACAATATTCTTCACACTTAAAAAAATTATCATTTTATCCAATAACTTTAAAAATTACTGTAATTTCAATTTTATCATTCATTTTTTACATATATATATCATTACTTTATGATAGAAAATGGTGGTTTGAAATGGAGAGATACATAATGAGATGTATCTGATCGTGATTTGGGTTACATGAGGGGCAACTTCGAGATTCATACGTACGTGGACACACATCGGGCTTTCCCATGACTCCCATCATCTATGTTCTTCTCCTCTTTAACATAATAGTATTATTATCCATTGCCGACACCCAGCATTTTTACACTGCTGCCAGGTTCCATGTTAATACCATACGCCTCGCATCTCCTTTCGCCACGTGTCAAAACTATTCACAATTATTATTTTTTTATTTATATGGTTAAAATATTTTGTGTGTATGAATGAATTTAGGTAAATTTAAGTGAACTAACTCAATAAATTATTACTCCATGTCACATGCATAATGCATACTCTCTCCATCCCAAATATATTGACATACTTTCTTTTTTGGATTATCCCACAAAATTTGACATATTTTCTTTTTAAAGATGTGGAATCCACACAAAAATAATTTATTTATTTACATAAGCTCATACACACATCACACTCACTACTAATACAACTACACACTACACATTAAATATTATTTCTCTCATTTCACTTTACATTAAATTATTATACTTTTTAATCTCAATGCCAACAAAATATGTCAATTATGGCACGGAGGGAGTATGATATTACACAATGCAAGTTGCGGAAGACTAGTCCAAATGAAGTGGATCATATGTAAATGCCGATTGGCAATAAATTATTACTGATTTTCACAAGTCAAATGCTGGAATAAGCTTATCCACTACACTGAATTTGGACGGTGTCAGATATTACATTACATAAATGGTCCCTTTATTAAACTTAATTAACTTGTGGTCAGAAGAATATGAAAAATAAATAAATAAAAAATAACTTATCGAGAAAGTATTGATCGCCTAGAGATAAGAGATTCGACAACTTTCTTTGACACGTAGCATTGGGTGGGGGCTTGGGTCGGTGTATGGATGTTAGTTTTAAAATAATAAAATACTCATATACTCCACGTGGCAAACACAAGTGAAACCGTTTTTTTATTTTTTTTTTTATTTTTATTTTTTATCCGTAAATGCTAGTTGAAATCGAACATGAATCACTCATTTTAATGAGAAGATTAGTGGGCAGGTGAGCTAACCCACCTAATTAGTAGTTACAAGTGAAACCATCACTATACTAATACAACTATCTACTATACATTAAAATATTATATCTCTCATTTCAATACACATAAAAATATTGTTCCTTAATCCCCGTGCAAAAAACAATGTAAATGTATTAACGGGATGGAAAAAATACTATTTTAACAAAAAATAATACTTAAATTAATAAATAGTAGTACAATAAATTATATTTATGAACAATTTATAGTACAAATTAAAAAAAAAATATTTTTAATAAAAAATATAATATCTTTGAAAATAAAAATTACTATTTAAAATCTCATGCAAACGTTGTCCCATATACTGTGATATACATCTAGTTGTAGGATCAAGTATTTGTGCACCGAAATTCAATATTGTTGAGATTAAGGTGTAAACCTTACTCCAATTTGTGTCCCAAGGCTGTGGTTTGATTATAGAGGGTTGACAGGAGATTTTGTGACAAAATGCATTTAAGGACGACAGTTATGGTAATTACAAACAAAAAAATAGATTTTTAGACGTAGGTGGAAACTATGTCTGGTGTAGTTTGGTGGTTCATTTGTTATCCGATTCAACAGATTCTTGGTCCTATAATTCTATTTGAAGCCTCATATGTCGGGTATTCATTTTGGATTAGAATCCACACAGATGTAAGGTTCACTTCATCCAGTTTTACAGCTTGTGATCTTCGAGTATAGTTTGGCTAGTTAGATTGTTGAATCTTTATGTTGTATTCGTTCCATCAATAAAGAGGTTTCATATATCTTTCAAGAGCGGTCCACTATATGTTCATTTTCTTCGTTCTCGAAATCGTTATATCATATGCGCATGTTTGATGGCTGCATCTCTTGCGTTGCACACATTTTGGTTCGTTATCTAAACGGGAATACATCATCTAGAAGTCAGTGTCTGAGAGGGTTTTAGACAGCAAATTAGAAAGGGAAATCATTAGTGGTTTTCGTAGCCTTATAGATTTGTGTTCTATTTGTAGCTTTCAGATTCATCGAGATCATTAGGATCGAACCACTTAAAAGATCGTGCTCAGAGATTTCTTCTAAGATTTTCTGTTATTTTATGTTTTAACTTCTTGTTTTCGTATCTTGTTTGTGTTTGGCATTTGAATTAGATTGTGCTCGCATAACGAATTGGTGTTTATTATTATATAAGTACTGAGAGAATTTTGTATATTAATTGAGTAGATTTTGATGATTTCAAAATAATACTCCAATATAATGGGATTAGGAAAAAAGGAGGGAGGTGAATTGATTCTGCTTTGCATTAGGGTTTGGATGAGATAAAAGGCAGAAAAGGTGGAAATGGGCTTTCAGCCCATTACTTAAAAGATTGAAAACCAGCAAAGTTGGGCTACTAAATAGCGGCCCAATGGGCCCAACACCCTTTAGGAATGTATTATAGAATCAAAGATTAGGTTGACAGCCTTGTAGAAAAACGAAAGTTCAGCAATATAGAAACAAGTAGGAAGAATAGCAAAGTCAGCAATAAAACGAATTGTAGGAAACTGCACTGAAATCCTGTGTTGTGTACAATTTTTAATTTTTTTGGGGAAATAAATATGTAATAAAATAAAATATACTAAATGAAAACAAAGAAAAAACCTTATAACAATTGACAATTACTTAAACACAAATAAACAAAAACATGAAATGATGATACATAGTCATATGAAAAAAGTAAAAGCTTCACAATTCACATTCATCTGAAAATTAATTATTAACTCAAACAATTGACTCAATCTCACAAGAATTAGAACTCATAAGCTTGCATAGATCACCTTCTTTTTTAATTTTCCGGGGTCTTCGTTTCAATCGCTATCGTTCTCACTCTCACTCTCGCTTTCGCTCTCACCCTCACTCTCTTCTTCTTCTTTTTCTTCTTCTTCTCCTCGTTCGCCTTCCTTGCTTTCTTCTCCCTTGTAACGTGACCCTTTCTTCTTCTTCTTCTTCTCTTTTGGCTTCATCTTATCCTTAATTTTGTGTATTATCTCCTTTATTTGGCAGCCATTTCCTGAGACGGTCTCACGGCTTTCATCGTCATGCTTCACATCTTTCCCACCGTGCCCACGATCCTCCAGCTTCTTCTTGATTTTTTCCTCCATCTTGTGAATGATACTTGACATTTTTTTTTTGTCAATGTGCCTAATTTTGATGATATGAGAAAGCACTTATAAGGAGATGGGAAATATTAATCAAATATATATAGACCAATTAACATGGGAGGGAACATGCAGAGTAGTCCTTTCCATGATTATTACAACCAATGAAATTATAAAATAAACATATATTCTTGTAACAACTTGACAACCATTGACAAATATTGCTTACTTGAATTAAGTAAATTTTTTATTTCTTACACGCTTGGTTCGATGATTGAGCAAGTTGACTGCAGTTGGAGTAAACATTGGTTTAATGTCATATATATACGCTTGGATCCATTTTTAATACTCCTATTAAAAAATAGTATAAGAAAATATTAGACAATGAATCTCTAGGTAAATACACATGGATTGTCTCACGGAAAGATTTTTGTAAGATGAATATAAGAAGTCACAACATTTTAATAAAAAGTTATATTCGAATTAATAAAAATTGACAGTAATACAGTTGATTATTTCATGAACGTAATATAAATAAAAAGTATTTTTAATAAAAAATAATAATATTTTTGATAAAATGTAATAATTATTTAAAAATCTTAAAAACAGTCCATGCAAGACATAAAGCTCTCTGCGTGCCGATATGCATCAAATCTAATTGGTTAAAAAAAAAGCTAATTTCACATTCAGATTGTATAGAGAAAAATTGCCCAGCGGTAGAATTTGCAAAGATTCTTCACGTAATATATTAAAATAAGGAAAAAGTAAAATTTATCCACTTTTTTAGGGCTATTCTTGGGTGACCACGGGTCATTGATGACCCGAGGTCACCACCGGTAACAGGTTGACGCAATGTTTCATACTATCTCTAACACTGCGTATATTAATTAATCTTAACCATCTCATCACCGCTTGATCGGCTTTAGTGTGCCTCGTTGTCGTCATTTTCTGTTGTTTTCTTTAAATGCTCCATTCCATGTCAATTTCACTTCTGATTTTTATAATCAATAATCTTCTACTTCACCTTTTCAAATTGATCATTCTTATCAAAATTTTGTGTTTTCATTTATAATTTCATACATTTTCGTTGTTTCTCTATTTTATGTGTTCTCTCCTTTGTGAGAAGCTCTCATTCCGCCACCTCGCTCTCTTCCTTCATCCATGATTGCTGTTCGCGAAGGTTCTGACCCTCTTGTCGGCTGCGCCTATCGGCGGCTACCCACGCTCAATCTGCTGCCCAAGTTCAAATTCGTGAGATTCACTTTGGCCAAACCTGCTCCAGCAGGAAGTCTTCACTGCTTTGGGCTCTGCGATGGACTATTTGGTTTCATCGCTAACTCATTCAGCATTTAATTGTCCCATCCACTACCAAACAAAGATGTTGATTGTTCTAGATTTGGTCTGATGGGCTTTCGTTTGCTCATCTCCTGTTTTGTTAATGCATTTGCTTGTGTTTCTAGCAGTAAACTATCCCTTTTGATGTAGTCGATGATGCTTGATGCTCATCGTTTGTTTAGTATCACTGTACAGGTGCACCTCGAACTTATGGTTCCACCACGGCACCTTCGGGCCCCTTCGATGTCCACCGTCGGCGCCGCCCCACGGCGACTCCAGCACCATCTCTCGCCACCCCACGTCAGCGACTCCAGCACATCTCCCGCCGCCCCACATCAGCCAGGAACTTCTTCGCGTGGTGGGGCAGCTCCAGCTCGCTTAGCAGCGCCGGAAGCCGGAGCAGCCGGCAGGACAGCGGCGGGTGCAACCCGGCGTAGTGGATGCACAACTCGGCATCGGAGTAGCAGATGGGCGCGATGTTTGGTGACGTGGACGGTTAGGATCGTCTCGGCGTCGATGGGAAGTTCTAGCACAGATCCATCAAGATCTAACACAGATCCGTCAGGATCTAGCACTGGTTTTATAAATTTCGCTGGAGAGTGGAAGGAAGAAAAGAAAGGCCAAGGTTCAGAGAGAGAGAAGAAGTAGAAGAGTGCAGATAGGGCTTGAGAGAGAAGCAGAAGAGTTCGTAATCTGGTGCGTGAGACGGATTATCCATTAATTAATTAATATAGTATAAAAATATAAAAGATATGTCTTGGGTGAGATCGTCTCACGGGTCTTCTTATGTGAGACGGATCCTATCCAACCCATTAATATAAAATAAAAATAAAAAATAAAAATAAAAAATAGAAAAACAAGGTCCGTGTTTGTTTCATTCATTAAAATTATCGACATTTAACAAAATTTGCTCACTACTACCAGATCACTGGTGCTTCCGTCAAATCCATCCACAGACTGATAGACCACACCTTGCGACTAATATTTCAATTGATCAATTATTTTTTGCATTTAATAAATAATATTATTATTAATTAATTATTTATTCAATAATAATAATTTTATTAGTAATTACTCCCTCCGACCACTTACAAGGTATCCATTTCACTATTCCTAGCGTCCGTTTCAAATGTATTAATTTCCTCTATTTAGTAAAGAAAGTACATAATATGACCCACCACTCCCATCTAATACAACTACCCACTTAACCTATAATAATAATACTCCTTAATCCATGTGCAAAAAGCAAATAAAGACCTTATAGTTGTCCACGTGCAAACAGCAAATGGTTACCTTTCAAGTGGCCAGAGAGAGTATTTTTTAGATACTTTAATTATTCTATTATTATCGCTTTATTTTATTCAAGCATCACTTTATGCTAAAAAAATCATCACTTTTTTATTTATTATACGAATATTTCATAAATAATTTAGCTATACAGTCATCACTTTTCGTTTATCATGTATCACTTTAAAAAAAAATACTATCACTTTTTATTATTCCAGTGAATAGTACTTCATGAAATAATTCAATTATACAAATTTAACTTTTCTTAGATTAGGAAACACTTTTTATTAAAATTATCATCACTTTTTATCCATTCTATAAATTATTTGTAAAATACACTTTGATAATTAGTTATCACTTTTTATTAAAGGTGTTATCACTTTTCGTTTAAAATGTTATCACTTTTCATTCATATTTAAATTATTGTGGTAATATTTTACAGCACGGTTATCACTTTTCATCAATTGAGTATCACATTTTATAAATTTATTTATTTAAATAAAAAATTAAATAAATAACAAATTTAAATTAATAAATTTTTTTATAATAAAAATATAATTTAAAAATAACATTATATATATACAAAAAAAATTATACAAAAGACCTAATTAATTTATTTTTATAATTAAATTTTTAATTTTCTAATTTGATTACAACCAAACAAGACCCTTAAAAATATAATTAATAGGTTAATGAATGATTCGTCTCACATAAGATGATCCGTGAGATTGTCTCACCTAAATCTTTTTCAAATATAAAAAATAATGAAAAAGGCGGCTTGGCCGGTAACCGCGCAATCCTGAAATTGCCATTCACGAATATGACGCATATGAATTAATTACTGTGTGATATCTTTTTTTTTTCTTTTTCTTATACATTTTAAATTAATAATTTTATTAAATATTAAAATTCAAGTAATATTTAAAGTATAATATCATCATTAAAAAAAAGTGATGATTGAAAATTCAAAAGTGATACTTATAAAAAAAAAAGTGATACACTTATTATTACGTTATTTCATGAAAATTTATAAATTAAAAAGTGATAATATTTTTAACGAAAAGTAATATCCGAACATGAAAAAGTGATGCTCGACTAATCAAATTATTTCTTAAATAAGTTGTAAGAAAAACAAAAAGTAGCAACATTTCAATCAAAATGATTCTTGATTAAGAAAAAATGATACACATCCAATTAAACTAATAAATTAAAGGATAAAAAGTGATAACATTTTTAATAAAAAGTGATAATTGATCAAAGAAAAGTGATAAATGTCCAATTAAATGAAAATTCATAAGACGGATAAAAAGTGATAATATTTTTAATAAAAAGTAATATCTATTTAAGAAAAGTGATAAATGTTCAATTAAATTATTTAATATATATATATATATATATATATATATATATATATATATATATATATTTTAAATAAAAAGTGATAACATTTTTAATGAAAGAAAAAAGTGATAATAAGTTAAATGAATTTTATAAACTATTAATATAATAAATAAAAAAGATATAACTAATTAATAAGAAGTGAAATTATTATTCCATTTTTCTCAATTATATATTATTTTAACACAATTTCCATTAATTATATTCTTTAAAAAATATTTTCTTACTTTATTTAATGGTAATATAGATGTAACGATCAATAATAGCTTATGTTCTAATAATAAAAAAAAAACAAATAAAGCCTAATTCAATTGTTAAAAATAAATAAATAAATAATAATAAAAAAAAAAGTCAAACGGTATAAAGAGAGAATGAATGTTAAGTTGGATGGACATAGTGAAATTGGTCATGGGTAGACGTATATTTAGCAGGTAATAGGTTTGCTCAAATTGGATTTATATTTGACCCGTCTCACGGAATAAGATTCTTGAGATGGTCTCGCACAAGTCTTTTCCTAAAACAAAATGTTATACTCATATACATCTTGTACATCTGGGGACACAAGAGACCAAATCTAAATTATAATCATTTTTATCCAAATTAATGTAAAGAGACCATATTACCTCTTGACTTTAATAAAAAAGAAAAAAAATACTATCACCATCACCCACCCATTCCATATCGGTCCCAAACGATTCCCGATTGATATTCGTCAGTGTGGGTGTTGGTTTATGTTAGTTCCTGACCGTCAACACGACCGACATCCATTAGTCCGTCGGACCGAATGTTGGTTTTAATCGGTCCCCCATCGACAACTCCACTGACATTCATTGATCCGTTGGGCCAGATATTGATTCCAGTTGGTCCTCCACCGGTATCCGTCGATCCAGAACCTCGGTGGATATAGATAATCAATTTTTAAATTTTAAATTTTAAGATAGGGACATTTTGTCCTTAAATTGAAATTTGATTAAATTTGGACACAGATTTATTAATTGTTAGCAAAGACTTATCCACTTTCAAAACTGTCATATTTGGCTATTGACTTATAAAAATAATATAATATATTTATAATTAAATCTTCATTTTTAGAATTCTATTCTATAAATATTACTAAAATTTTAAAATATCCATAAAATTTATAATTTTATTTTTCTAATTAAAAATATTATCACTTATTTGAAAATGAATAATTTATTAATGGTCATAAATAAGTTTAAATTATTCTAAATTTATATTTATTTTAATTTATTTTAAAAAGGATTTATTACTATCTAATACAAGATACTTTCTCTGTCCCGAAAAACTTTTCATGTTTACTGTTCTACGTTGTTTAAGAAAAATTGCACTTTTTGACCAACTTTATTGACTTTGGAGGGTATTGTAGTATTTTTAGATAATAAAAAAGTATAAAGTAATGATATGTGTGTGAAAAGGGAGTGGCAAATTTGAAATTAAAGTAACTTTTGAGGTTGTTGGATAAAGTGAGATTTCCTTTTTTGGGGTGTGAAAAGTTTTGCGGGACAAACAAATGAAGAAAGTGAGAAAAGTATTATGGGACGGAGGGAGTATACTATAATATTACTAGTAGATACAAAATATATATTTTATTATTAACTATTGCAAAATTATTCTATGAATAGTCCCAATTATCCCTAAATACATCATGTAAATAAATATGTATATATTTACTTTAAAAATTAAAATGATAGTGAATCATATCCTTCATTATAATTTTATCTTTGTTTCCATATCAAAACTATTTCACACATCGAAATCTCTCTCCCCCCATAGATCCCCAGATTATTTATAAGTTAATTTATGATATAATATCTGAACATAAATATACTAAAAATAAATATTTTTAAATACATAAATTTTGAATTTTAACAAATTAAGTTAATTTTTGAACACAAAAATATATAATTTTTGAACATAAATATATATATTTTTAAAAATAATACATAAAAATTAAAAATAAAAATTTCTGAATACATATTATTTGAACACAAATATACAAAAATATATTTGAACATAAACATTACTAAATATAAAAAAAATGTGAATGTGATCAAAGGCGAATCCGAGCTACCGATGCGACGTGTTCTTGGGTTTTTTTTTAATACAGTGACTAATTAATTAATATATTAATAGTCATAATCCCAAATAGCTAATTATGTATTCAGAAATAAGTGTATACAATATTTTCAGAAATAGTTGTAGAAAATGTATCATGTATTCAGAAATATTTGTATACAGATACGTTATAGTTATCTCTCACCTATTTTTGTGAAGAAATTAGTGGAATACTTTATCTTTTTTGCATCACATCTTTCAAATTAATTTTTTAATACAATTAAAATAGGGATAAAAATGGTATTTTATATATTGAATTTGTATTAATTAATAATATAATTTATTTTTTATCTAATAATAATATAAACACATAAATTGTACCTAATAATAATGAACCTTTTTAAAAATATGGTACTGTATATATAAAAAAAATGTGTTGGGCCTCTGGGAAATTTAAACAACAACCAAAGACTAGAGCCCAAGCACGCGGGGTAAAAGAGGCCCAGAAAAAAAGTTTATTCAAATCTGTGAAATAAATCAATTAATTCGTCTTGTTTTTCTCGTTTTGTTTTTATTTTTCTTTATATTTATTTATTTCAATCCATTTGTGTTTCTTAATGTAAAACATTTCATCTTTGAAGCGGAGAAATTCAACTAACAATTGATGATTGTACGTAACACTCATTTATCTTTCTATTCTTTTCAATTCAATATTTTCATATATGTTATGAAATACTATTAACTAATTACTAGTAATACTCGCCTCGTGAGTTGCACGGTCACGCGTTTTTATAAAATAAGTATATTCGAATTAAAATTTATTTTAATTTGCATTTTATATAATATAATCCCTCAATTTCTACGTATGCTCCTTTTTAGCAGTACAAAAATCAAGAAACATTGCATTTTAAATATATAACAAAAAAAAGTAATGAAAAATATTGTCCCGCAATCCATGCTGCGTATGTTCCTTTCTAACAGTAAGAAGATAAAGAAACAACGCACTTTAAATATATAACGAAAGAAAGTAGTGACAAATACCCCAAATCCATGCTACGTATATTTATTTTTAACGGTAAGAAGATCAGAAAATATTGCATTTTAAATATACAATTAAAGAAAGTATTGGTAAAAATTGTGGGGCATTTAAAAACAGAGATTAAAATTATTATATATTACATCTCGTATGATTGGTTAATGTTAGAATCGAAGAGTGAAATGTATCGATATTGAGACTGCTAAAAAAATTATTACTCACACGTAATTTTTTTCTCAGTTTATATAGATTCTATTAATAAATGAAAAATAAAAAATTAACAGATCGTTCACTTAAAATTGTTATTATATTTTTTTTAAATAAAAACCACCACTCATACATTTCTATAAACCTCCCTTAAAACTACATTTCTACCCAGGCAAAATTTGATTACACTTATTTCAATGAATTATAAGAGTAGCTCCCTTAATCCTTTTATATATTTTTTTATAAATTAGTTGTAATCGAAAAAATGATTAATTCCTCATACCAAGTATTTCTAATATCAAGTAATCAACTTAAATATTAAGGAATGTACTATTTTTATTTATATTTGTTTGAGAGATATAATATTTTAACGTATAATGAAAAGTTTTTAGGGATGACTGCAGGTAGGATACCCACTATTATAAGGGGTGGGTACCCATACTCATATCCGTTTAAATATAAATTAATCATATCCATACCCGTCTCATTAAAAAATATTATGATACTCGTACTCATCCCAAACACATTAATTTTATGTTATAGTTATTTATATATATTTTCTAAATTAATATTTTAATAAAAATTATTCTATTACTAATTAAATAAAAATATAATATAAATTCTATTATTTTAAATAAAATTTAATAATATAATTAAAAAAAACTTATAATTATTAAGAGTGGATATCCTAACCCTAAACCCTAAAACTCTAAATCCTAAACCCCTAAACCCTAAATCTTAAATCCTAAAACTCTAAACCTTAAACCCTAATTATATACATATTGGTGCATGCTTACACCCGTATGTGTATAATTTTTTATTCAATAGTGTATACATGTTTCTTAATAATTATATAGTTTTTTTACAATTTTTTTCATTAAAAAAAAACTTTCAGAAAATTCATTAACAAAGTGTATACTTTTTTTTTATTTGTATATATATTCTTATTAATAAATATATAAGTTTCAGAAAGTGAGTGCACGGGTCACCCGAATGTACAAAATAATTAGCAATTAACAATACTCGTCCCGTGAGTTGCACGGTCACACGGTTTTATAAAAGAGGTATATATTCACTTAAAATCCTAAACCTTAAAACCTAAAATCGTAAACCCTAATTATACACATATTGGTGCATGCTTGCATGGTCAGGAATTTTTGTAAAATAAATAGTTTTTAACTAAAAAATACCTTAAATTATTTTTTATATAATATACTCCCTCCATAATACATGCTATGTAGACTCTTAGGATACTGGATACTAAAAATTATTGGAGTAAAATCTTAATTTCACCCTTGGAAAGGAAATTATTCCCTACCGATAAATGGTAAACCCCCAGAGTACAATATGCCCTAAATCATTGGGTAAAAATATACCATAAACAAAAAAGGTAAAGTCGCAATGTCACAAATAGAACAAACACTAAACCCTGCAGATAAATATTAAACCCTCCGGGGACATTATGCCCTAAATCACTGGGTAAAAGTATATCATAAACCACAGGAGCAAAGTCGTAATTTCACATTTGGAATGAACACTAAACCCTGTCGATAAATATTAACCTGTCGGGGGACATTATGTCCTAAACCACTGGGCAAAAGTATACAATAAACCACAAAGATAAAGTCGTAGCTTCAACTTTTGAATGAACACTAAGCTCTACTGATAAATATTAAACCATTGGGGTACAATATGCCCTAAACACTTGGTTGGTACTCGTACACGTCTCAAACTTGTTTATCAAAATATTTTGAAGTTATACCACTAATTATTTACATGTAATATCCAATTTTATATAATATCATATTAGCTAGTTTATATTTACCAAGATATTTAGATACTCGTACTTATTTAAAGATACTCTACAATATTTATTTGAATATCAACTACTCTTACCAGTATCCATGCCGTTTAAATATTCGTTTATAATATTTGTAACTATTCAGAAATCGTTTATCAATACTCGCTAGTTATTTGTACACATTAAATAGTACTATTTTTTATATATTTGTCATAAATTATGGAGTATAAGATAACCATTTATCTTTTATTTTAATGTTGTAATTTTATGTTTAATCATAAAATAAAAATAAAAATTATATATATACTTTTATTTGATTTTTTTCCTTTAATAAATAAATAATAATGTTTTAATGTACAGTAAGTAGCTGTTAGAGATGGCACCAGTTGGATACCCACTTTACAGGATACCCATATTCGTTTAAATATCAACTATCCGTATCTGTCACATAAAAAATTTATTATGATACCCTTATCCATCCCAAACTCGTTTATCAATATACGCAAGTTACCGTACCCATTTAATACTCATTCATGAGTACTCATTTATGATAGTATTGATACATGTACCCGTCCCAAACTTGTTTATCAAAATATTTTGAAGTTATACAACTAATTTTTTACATATAAAATTCAATTTTATGTAATATTACGTAGTTTTATATTTCTCAATTTAATATTCAGGTACCCGTACTTATACAGGGGTTCTCTACTTATATTCATTTAAATATCCACCACTCATTCCCGTATCTATATCATTTAAAAATTCATTACAATATTTGTTTCTATTCCAAATCCATTTATCAATACCCGCTAGTTATTCGTACCCATTTAATGGTATTATTTTTTATATATTTGTGATAAATTAATATTCTTAACAAAATTGTACTATTACTAATTAAATACAAAAAAATATAATATGATTCTTTAAGTTAAAAAAAGAAAAAATCTTACTTTAACTAAATATACTCACTCCGTTCCGTTTCAATGCTTACTGTATAATTTGGCGAAAGACAAAAGTTTGATAAGTAAAATGCCAAGACTCTAATGCAAGCACTAATCAGCAACGTTATTATAATCATTTGTCACTTGAAATACTGTAAAGATGTTATATTTAAATTCTTATTCCCCTTTCACATACTATCATCCACACTTAATCAAATACCAACATAATTAAACACTTGATGAGCTTGCAATTTGTTATCCTTTTAATAGCAGAACTTGTTAGATCACTAAAGAAATGAGTACTTAAGGAAAAAGCAAGAGGGAAACAGAAGGAATATATCTAAGCATAATTATCTTTAATATTGAGTTTGGCAACCATTCAATAAGCAACCATCTTGAGTAAAATAATAAGTTGGGATTATGAGATTCTTTGTTCAAAAGCACACAAAAAAAACTACAATATATGTGACACTTTCTACTACTTTCATCTATCCTTCCATTTATCATCATCAATAAAAAAAAATCTTAGTCAATGAATAAGTAAATCATCTTCCGATGTTCATAAAGTATATGATAATCACCAAACTATCACATAAATGCAGTAAATTTATTATACACTTTAATCCCATGCAACCATTACACAGAGACATGACCAAAATATAGGTAATGTTAATCCTTTCCTGAGTAAAAAACAATAGAATCAGCAAAACCGAACATTATGTCCATCATAAAATACCTATCCAATAACTTACTCTAATTGAAACTTCAGGGTGAAAGAAAAAAAAAGTAAATTAAATAGGTAATTGTAATAATTACTACAATTTTTTATAAAGATAAGATATCATACACATAAAGGAATTCAACGGCACTTATTAAAAAATCACATAAACCACTAATAACATGCTGGTGAGGGCATCATCAATACCACTCATACATGTGATAACAAATAATGACAAAGGCATAATTTTTCTGCTTATGCTACTCATATGACAAACTCTCTTTTCAAGAAACACACTTGAATAAAAATCTCAATGCTAAGAGATACACATGTCAATGTTAAAAGTTTTCTTGCATTAGAGTTTATCTAAAAAAATAAAGAAAGTAGGGATAAAGAATATTTAATTCATCTCTCACTATTCTTTATACATGATCAGATAATTGTACTATGGCACTACACACTTCTTCCATAGAGCAATCAACTGCTGATTATACAATGAGAAATAAGTGGCGCTGCCAAGATGAAGAAATAGACCTTTAAAACAAAACAGAAACACAGTAACGATGTCAGTATAATTAAAAGAATAGAATAATTACTTTCAACCGATAGAGATAATCAAATTCTGCAAGACACATATTACCAATATATGACAATTACCACATGTTGTCCGGTCTGCAATATAAAATGCTAATGAAACAAATAAAAATAATGATATATGAAGTTAATTTTAAGTAAAATAAATTGGCCAACAATCTGTAATGAGATAAAAAGGAAACATTACAGAATTAAAAAAATAAAAATCAACTGCAAATATTTACCGGAGCTGAAATATTACCAACCATCCTTAAATATCTGCAAGAAGAATGAGAAAAAAAGAAATTTAAAATAATAAAAAAAATTATGATAAACTGCAACTATTTAAAATAATACAAACCTTACATTCAATGGATCATCTTTGTCTACATAACTGATACAAAGAACATTCACTAGAAGAATTAAGAAATAATTAAAAAGGACAAATAAAATTCAATCCATGATGGAACCATTACTATAAATAGGTGCTGAGATATGAAAAAAATACATTACCAAAAATTTTACATTCTGCAGATTAGTAGTTAAACCGATTCTGCAAGAAACTCAATGCAAGGACAAAGAAATCAACTTTTAAAAAACAAAAACAGAAACACAAAGGATCAGTACTGGTGTCAGAACAACTTTGGATAAGAAACAAAAAATTGATTTTAAAATGCAATAATGCAAAGGCAATAAATAAAATGAGATAAGAAGAAATCTAAAAAATATAAAAAGACATGATCAAATTCAACTTTCCAAAAGAATAGAGTACTTTAAAATTAAATGAATTGTAGGAAAAAAGATTCTGTAGGAGAACATTACCAAGCGTATGTGATATATACGACGAACATGACACATTACCAAAATATTTTTCATTCTGTAATATAAAATGCTAATGAAATAAATTAAATAATAATCAATAAACGCAATTATATTTCAGTAAAAAGAAATTGGCCACCTTCAAAATAAAAAATTGAAAAAATTCAAAAACAGGAGGTGATATCTCACCAACAATTTGTAAATATCTGCAAGAAGAATGACATAAAAAGAAACGTAAAACAATAAAAATAAACATGATAAACTGCAAATATTTAAAAGAATATAAGCATTACCTTCAATGGATCATCTTTTTCTGCATATCAGATACAAAAAATTGAAATTGTATTGACATTAAAGATAAAGAAATAATTGAAAGCTTTTTTTTATCTTACCAATGGGAAGTGATATATATGACGAACAGAACACATTACCAAATGATTTTCATGCTGCAATATAAAATGCAAATGAAACAAATTAATAAAAACAAAAGGATATACGCATTTAAAAAGACCCAACTGAATGAAAATAAATTGGCCACATTAAAATAAAAAATCTGTAAGAAAAATGTCATCAAAAATGAGTAATGAAGCAGTGGAAGAATATAGTGCAGCAGAACAAAAAAGTCAAATGTGAGATTAGGGTTTGAAAGAATGAACATAGAGTTGGAAGTGCTTTGTTGAAAATAAAATTTGTAAATAAAGTTTCCAAGTGAAGGCGATATATATTAAGAAGGAGGAGGCTCATCGGCGATAATTGTTTACGAAAGCGAAAGCAGCAGAAGAATTATCTTGACGGCACCGAAAGAAAATCCTGAAGAATATTATACCTAGACACGTTGAAAGCATCTCAATCATAAACCAAAAGGCAAACAATATGTTTATTAGAATGGATCATCTTCCCATGAAAACAGTATTTCTTAGACAACTGTATTCATGGAAGAATTGCCAACCCTTCACATCTGAAGCACAAACATAATGCATGCATTTTCACAAATATCAAAGGAAAGTGCATTCCATCTCGGGAAAATGAGATGAAAAAACAACACAGAAAAAAAATTGAGATATTTAAGCACCAAAATATTGTTCAACTTAGGACCTTAGGTAGAACTATAGAACTATGACAAAAGCAAGAGAAATCGAACTCAAATATTAATGAAATTCCTTTTTTCTTCTTCTTAATAATAATGCTCATTAGCACCTTTCATCAGATAAATACTCAGAAACTTAGATAAATGAAATTATCTCACTTTAAAATGGGCTCTCGCTGCTGCCGTGTCCAACTATCAGGCTTTTTGTTTCCTATCCATTTCTGTCTACTCTGGTTCTAGAGAATAAGACCTACACCACATTCATAATTCATAAAATGTAAGGAAGCATGTAGTGGATAAAAGAACAAATGAAAAAAATAAAAACCACCTCAGAAAAAAGAACAGTAGGCCGCTTGGGGTTAGACGACGTAACCCTGAAAAGAGCGAGGCAAAGGCCTTCGGGCAAGTCTGAGTGAGCGGCGGCGGCCGCGAAAATTTTACCTTTTCATTAAAGGTGGAAATGAGACCTAGGGTTCCAAAATGATTTTTTTTCAATATATTTATCAAAATTGCAAAAGAGTCTTTTAGTTTTAATTAAATGACATATATGGCACCAAATTTTTAACCTAAAATCTTAAAGTGATGAACAACAAAAATCAACGGTTAAGATGTAAATTAAAATAATGTGTGACCAAGATTATAAAAAAAAGTTTCTAAAAATAGTAAAATTGAAGGGGGGGGGGGGATTTGGTCAAAATTGAGTCTAATTTTGGTTGACCCTTGTTGCTATTATATATGTATAGATAGATAGATATAAGAAATTTCTAATTCATAATTCCTAAAATTAATGGACAAAAATATGATAAGAGTTGATGCGTTAAAAATAAATTGATTATATGCAAACAATTCAAATAAGAGCTTGGATTTTCGATAATAATAATGGATTAAAAAGATAATAATGTTCTATTTTTGGGTGCACCTGGTATATCGGATTAAAAATATGAGTAGTGGGTGAATATGGATAGTGGATGATTTTTCTGTTTTAATTTTTTTATTTAAATTAATTAATGGTAAGGATTAAATTAATATTTAATTTAACGAATGAAATTTTTCAAGTACACCGTGAACCCTCTAATTTTTTTATACTATTTAAATCCTTCCGAAAAAATTAAACTTTAGAAGTAAAATAAGTTCATGAATTAAATTAATATGCTTTTTTTTCTTTTAAAATATTATCACTTTATTTATATTAGTACAATTATCACTTTTTATTAATTGGATAATTTTTATTGTAAAAATTATTACTTTTTATGTCTCAATTAAACGATCACACGCCCGCGATAATTTTTTTTTTTTTTGGATTTAGTAGTACATTAGAAAAAAAAACTTTCAAGTCTTTACCAATTTTTTTTATATAAAGATTGCATTTGTGAAACATTTTTTTTTTTTCAAATTCCATCCCTATCTATTTTTCTTTATTAGTGAGTATTATTTTTTCTTTATAGATATGAAGAGTAAGTAACATGATAAAAAATTTTAACGATTTTAACCTTAAATCCCTACAGCTTACAAATTGTAGTAGTAATTTATTTTATTTTATTTTTTATGATTTTAACCTTAAATCCCTACAGCTTACAAATTGTAGTAGTAAGTATTTTATTTTATTTTTTATGTATCCAAGTATTAACCCAATTAATTGGAGTGAAGCAGAATTTGGACTTTTGTCCATCTATATACGTTAATCACGAGTTTTTCTTTAAAAAATTTCTAAAATATACTCCGTCCCAATAAGTATTTCACGTATTGGTGTGCGCGGAGTTTAAGAAAATTTTGTATTTTTATGTATAAAGTAAGAAAGAGAATATATATTTTAGTTGATTTAATGAAAAATGTGTGAACAGTTATGAAAAAGATGTGTAAAGTTGTTGAGAGATGTAAAAAAGTAAGTATTATATTGGAATGTGTGTAAAAAGTGTGTATTATTATAATGTATTTTTACCAAATTTAGTAAAAGTAAAATGTGAAATACTTTGAGGGACGGATGAAAAAGGAACGTGTGAAATACTTTGGGGGACGGAAGGAGTATACTTAAGTGTACAATAGGTTGGGGTTTTTAATACTCCCTCCGTCCAAGGTATTTTCACTCATTTTTACGGGCACGAAAATTAAGACGTGTTATTTTTTTAATTTATAATGTAAGAAAAAATAAGAATAAATTAGTAATTTAAAAAAAAAGTAAATAAAATTGTTAGAAATGATGAATAAAGTATAAAAAAATAATTAAAGTTGTTTGGATATTAAAAAGTAAGCAATAAAATATTATGTATTTTTATCATTAATAAAAAAGATAAAAAAATGTGGGATAGCCCTAAATAGAGGGGGAGTATTTTAATGTAGAAGTGGGTAAATTGTACTAATAGTATGATTTGTTTGTTCATGAAAAAATAATACTAATAATAATTAATTTATGTGTAATATTTATAAAAAAAAAAAAACACACACACACAACTTCATCTATTATAAATAACATATTTTATTTCTAAAATATCAAAATATCCTTTAAAAAAGGACTTTTCTTTTAATATAAAAACTTTATAAGAAAATTAATCTCTCATATTTCCATAAACAGCAATTTAGCATAAAAATGGAGTAAACATTAGCACTATTATTTAAACACAAGCATGAAGAAAAACAAAGTACAGACTCTATTACACCAATCCAAAGTCCAAACATAACTTAACAATGCATAAACACGGCCAATATTCTCTCTCTACTTTTTATTTATCGCAATACTACTCCAGAAACAGACCACCAAGCCTCATCTGAAAAAATAAACAAATAAATTCAAATCAGTAAATAAATCAACAGCAAAAAATAAAAATTAAAAAATCCACCAATAATAATAAGTTAGAGAGAGAAAATACCAATCGCTGTCGCTATCGCTGCTGCTACTGTGGCCGTGCTCGTGTTTCTTCTTTTCCTTCTTCTTCTTCTTTCCACCCTCCTCGTGACCTCCTTCGCCATGGATCTTGTCTTTGATCTTCTCCACCAATCCTTCCTTGTGTTCGGGCTTGTGTGATTCGGGCTTTTGCTCGCCGTAGCCGTGTTCGGGCTTGTGCTCTCCGTAGCCGTGTTCGGGCTTGTGCTCTCCGTAGCCGTGTTCGGGCTTGTGCTCGTGGGATTCGGGCTTGTGTTCGCCTTCCTTGTGGCCTCCCATGCCGAGTTTCTCTTCAATCTTGTGGATGATTCCTGCCATTTTCTCTCTCTCTTTAGTGTGTGTTTGTATGTGTGAGATTTGGAATGGATTGTGAATTGTGAGGACCAATGGACGCGTTTCTGCTCTACTTATAGCCACTATCGCTGCATTAAATTTTTTATTTTTTATTTTTTATTTTTTATTTTTTATTTTTCCCTACAAATAATTCAACTATTTAAACGAAATGAATTATTACTTGAGTAGTGAGTACTGAATGAGAATGATGGACCTCCTCAGTGGCTAATACGTGTGAGGGGTGTTTTCGTAAATGTGTATTTATAAAAGGTGAGTTAATTCTTGAATAATATACTCCGACATGCACTGCACGGATATTAATCCTACATCTCATTTATTTTTACCCATTTTTTTTTGTTACACGTATTTTTATCAATTTTATTAATAATAAAAATACAATATATTATCTTATCTACTTTTTACATTTTATATTAATCATTCTCAATCACTTTATTTACTTTTTCTCTTAATATTACCAATTTATCTCTATTTTTCTTACATTATACTCTCTTTATCTGGTTCTAAGGTATCCATTTGTTTTTTGCACGTGGGCAGGTCTTTATTTGTTTTTTGCACGTGGATTAAAAAGTATTATTATTATAGGTAAAGTGGGTAGTTGTATTAGAGAGAAGTGGTGTGTCATATTGTGTACTTTTTTTTACTAAATACTCCCTCCGTCCCGCGGTAAGGGTAGTATTTGCTTTTTGGCACGTGGATTAAGGAGTATTATTATTTAATGTGTAGTGGGTAGTTGTATTAGTGGGAGTATGGGCCCCATGTTTTAATTGTATTAGAGGGGGTGTGTGGGTCCCATGTGTGTAAAAAAGGAAAGAAGACCCTTTGGGTGGGACGACCAAAATGGCAAAAAGAGACCCTTGCTGCGGGACGGAGGGAGTAGAGGATTTTTTTACTAAATAGAGGAAATTGATATCTTTGAAGCGGACGTCAGGAATAGTGAAATGAATACGTTAGAAGCGTACGGAGGGAGTATATATTTAAAAAAAATAATATTTTTTAATTTACGTATCCGTACAAACGTGTAAAAATCGATTCGAATCTCCTGTTACATTTTGGTGTTACATCTCCTGTTACATAACATTCAACACTAAATGATATAAAATTAAATTTAAACACACAGTATCTATATCTATATGCTTTCAAATACTACAATGGATATATTATGTATTTTCTTTTTAATAAAATGTCATTTTTAATTTGTCTACCACTCATAAAATCGCGACAAAACTTCTGTAAATCGGATTTACATGTAAATTTATGTAAATCCTGTTTTCATTTTTTTTACTTTTTAATACATAAAAATTTACTCTTTAAATATATAAATTATTAAATTTTTTAAATGAAAAATTCGCTCTTCTAATTCTTGTAAATCCTGATTTCTCTATTACTTTTTAGTACATGAAAAATTATCCTAACAATTTAGTCGCAAATTTTTATACCGACAAAATATTTGTGATAAATATTATGACAAAATATTAAAAGTTTATCCCAAATAATAGCTATGAAATTTATTTATATAGCCTTTATTACTACTCCCTTCATCTCCTTTCAAGGGTATCATTTTTCTATTTTAGGTATCCGCCTCCAAGGGTCTCATTTCCTTTTTTATCGACACACACCCACTAATACAACTAAAAAATGGAACTCACACCTCCACTAATACAACCACTCACTACACATTAAATAACAATACTCCTTAATCTCCATGTCCAAAATCAAATGACACTCTTAAATCCGGACGGAAGAAGTAATTATTAATTTAGCAACCCACAATTTTGCCGGTAATATTTGTAATAAATTTTTATTTTTTTGTCACTAAAATAACTTTTTTTAAAATAAATAATAATTTAGCGACAATAATTTTATAGCAAAATTTAACCATGAAAATAATTTTATATCGACAAAATGAATAATTATTTAAATTATTAATAATTGTTGATTTAGCAACGAAAAACAACAATTCGTCTCTAAGAGAAAGTATTTGACAATGAAATATGAATTTACACGCTACAAAAAAATAAATTTTTATCAATGGAATATTCCGTTGGTAAAAGCCTTAATTCCATTGTTAATTTGGTTTAACAATGGATTAGCAACGGAATCAGTTAATAAATTTTTATTGGTAAAGTGGTGGTTGATAAATTTTTAGCAATGAAAAATCAATTCTGTTCGTAAATAATTCCGTTGGTAATTCATTGTTAAAAATTTCGTTGATAATTTATATAAAGATTCCCTTGGTAATTTGTTAGTAATTACAAGATTCCATTGGTAATCCGTTAGTAATTACTAACGGATTGAATTCCATTTGTAAAATAGAGAATAAATCTGTTGGCATTTCATTGCTAATAGAAAAATATCATTTTGGTTGCTAATCCATTAGTAATTGACAACGGTTGAATTCCGTTGGTAAATTCCGTTGCTAAAAAAGTGACAACAAATTTTTTGTTGCTATATTTCATTTTTCTTGTAGTGCTTTAAAGATATAAATTA
Organism: Pogostemon cablin; assembly: GCA_023678885.1. Classification (NCBI taxonomy): domain Eukaryota; kingdom Viridiplantae; phylum Streptophyta; class Magnoliopsida; order Lamiales; family Lamiaceae; genus Pogostemon; species Pogostemon cablin. Next base: position 27,240,778 of record CM042985.1, on the reverse strand, counting down.
TTACTCTTTTAAATAAAAATTATTACTACTTTTTAAAAAGTAATACTCCCTCTGTCTAGTTCTAAGGTATCAATTTATTTTTTGCACGTGGACAGTTCTAAGGTCTTTCTTTGCTTTTTGCACGTGGATTAAGAAATATTATTATTACTAAAGTGGGTAGTTGTATTAGAGGGAAGTAATGTGTCATATTGTGTACTTTTTTTACTAAATAGAGGAAATTGATACATTTGAAGCAGACGCCAGGAATAGTGAAATGAATACCTTAGAAGCGGACGGATGTATACTCCCCCGTCCCGCCACAAGAGTTACATTTTACTAATTAGGCATCCCGCTACAAGATTTACATTTTCGTTTTTGAAAAATGAGACACATATAAAACAATTACTTTTATCTTTATAGGGCTCATACCCAACATTAATACACGCACCCACTATATATTAAATATATTATATCTCTCAACTCACTACACATTAAAATACAGTAGTCCCTCAGTCCCAAAATTGATTGCACTGTTAGTGTAGATACAAAGTTTAAGAAATATTACTTTATTGACTTTTCAACTCAACGTTGAGAGGTAAAATTGTCCATGCATTTTGGTTTATGTTTAAAATTGTCCATGCATTTTATAAATATTTAAAAAGTGGATAAATTGGTAATTTGTTTTTGCTATTTTTGGAAGGTGCAATATATTTTGGGACGGATAAATGTGAAAAGTGTGCAATCAATTTTGGGACGGAGGAGTATTCCTTAATATCCGTGAAAACAGTAAATATAACTCTTTTCATGAGACGAAGTAAGTATTAAATAGTAACTTCTAAAAATAATATTTATATGTAACCTGACCTAGACGACTCACTCTATGATAGCATAATATGAGACCTTCATAATCGATTTATTAATTACTCATTTCATCGTATAGGAGGGTTCAACTGCTCTAATTTAAGAAAAGTATTGGCCTAATTTAATCAATATTTAAAATAATTTAATATATTTAAGTAATAGATAAGATATAAAGAATATTATAAAAGAGATTAAAATTTTGAAAATAAACCACACTTTTAATGTTTTGGATTGAAAAACTATTCCTATTTTAGATGATGTGTGATTTCACGGTAAAAACAAATAAATAAATAAATAAAATTAACGATTCATGCACGTAAAAATAATAGATATAACCATGAATAGAAAAAAAAATTATATATTTTTTAATTACAATTAGATGGTATGGCCCATTTGGACCCACCCTATCCTATTAATGCACGCGGCATCACGGCTCGTATGACAACATTATTGCGTGTCTTATACGAATCTGTCCTAACCTTTTTAATAACAAAATAAAATCCATCTATTTATTAAGTAAATCAATTTAAGATTACACATGATAAAGCCTCTTTTATTTTCACTTTCTTTCTTGAAATAAATGCATCAACCATGTAATCATAATAATAATGTGGAACCTCACCAAATCTCAATCAATTTTTTTTTTTTATATATATTTGATATGGAAAAAAAAATCTAATCATTATTTTTTGAGGTAATGCATTTATTCTTTAGATATAGTTTTCCCTTCATGCACCATGTTCTTAGTATATTCACTCAAATATTATAATTTATAATAGAATATTTTCATGTTATATATTCACACACAAGATTATAATTGAATTCTAATTTAAATATGTTCTAAATAGAAAATAAAAAATAAAAAATAAAAATGAAACGTCATAAACATTGAAAATATAAAAATATAATTATATGAAAGAAAAAACACTAAATTTCAATCTAACTTATTCTACTAATTTTTTCGGTTTGGACTTGTTATGGGTATTAATATCTCACTTCAAACATAAGTTAATATCCAATGATACACAAAAGAGCCCATGAGGCCAAAAAAACATGACGAATACAAAGGCCGAAGATAAAGTCCGTCCAAGGCATAGTCGACGATCAACGAAGGCTTAAAGGCCAATAACAATGAAACCCAAACTTGTCTGAAAATATGATCACGTGCCCGGCCTAACGTAAGATTAGCATGACTACCTCTTGTTGAGCTAATTTTAAATAGTGTCGGCTTAACTGAGGATAATCTTTGCTAACTTAGTAGAAATTAGAACATCAAAAGCTTACAAGCTATGAACACCTAAGAATAGAAAACGACTCATCACTTTTATAATTTTAGGGTTTTCAATTTGACTCGAACCCGCGGGTACCCACTCGGCTCGCACGATTTGGGTCGCCCCAGACCGGGCCCGTCCCGGACCATTTTGAAACAGGACGGGTCTGTGTATTACTTCAGTCCCGCGGGTACCCACCCGCCCCGTACTAAATATAAATATTATATTTTTTATTTTATAATCATTTAAAATTCTATACTTTACTACTAATTTTATAATTATTATTATTATTTGAATTTTATTTTTATTTTTGTGATATAATTATTACTTCAATATATGGAGAATGATGAAGTGGGAGAGTTAGTGATTTATGAGTGCAATATAAGTCTTAAAAAATTTAAAAAATAAAAAAAGAGAGAGGGAGCGGACCCGCCCCGTTTGGGTCTATGTTTGGGGTGGTATAATAGGATCCGTGCGGGTCTGGGGCAAGTAATTTTAAAAAAGGTTGGATCCGAATAATTAGGTACTCGCTCCATACCCGATCCGTTGATATCTCTACATAATTCCTGATGAAAGGACAATATATATACAAAAGTCATGAGCAAGCTCTCAACAAGTAGAAGCTCTTTCTAGTTGGTTCCCTTTAAGTGGCAGATTTGATTCCCCCCAAAAACTGGTGATATCTTCTCATAAGGCTAAGGCATTGGCAAGATCATCATCCACGGGAAATTGAAGAGCATATAAGTAGCCAATTCTATAAATTGAATATAACTTTTTATCACTTCATCCTCTACACTTCATAGAGAGTTGTGAGGAACGATCATCAATTCAATATATGCTCCTACTTCCATTCATATAATGTGTTTGATTGATTTTGTACTTGTCATTTTATTTTTGCAAATTCAAGCCCATCTCTTTAGACACTACGAGTAGGGGTGGGCATCGGGTCGGGTATCGGGTAATTCGGGTTTCGGGTTCGGGTACCCGGAATTTCGGGTTCGAAAATACATTACCCGAACCCGAATCGGCCATGGCATGTATCCGGATTTTCGGGTACCCGAATCGGGTTACCCGATTTAAAACTTAATGGAATGGCCTGTGAATCAACATTTCAAATAAGGAAATCTATTTTCCTACTGATTCGTGCCATGTTCCTAATGTGCTTATGTAATTCAAGTATTCAACAACTAAAACATATCTATTTTTATAAAATAATACCATAATTTAATCTAAATCAACTATTCTGTCAAAAAAAATATAAATCAACTATGCAAATAAGAATAAAATACCATCAAAGTCAAACAACATAAATAATTAAGATCCATAAAATGTCCAACACTACAAAGACAAATTAAAATATAATAACACTAAATAACTTCAATCTCCAAATATTAAATACCAATAAATTATAAAAGTAGTCTAATAAAAGTAGTCTTAAAATAACAATACTAAATAACTTCAATCTCCGTACATTGTAACAACTTGCAAACTTGTAATATATTAATATTAATAAATAATAATAGAAATTAAAAAAAGCCAAAATTACCGGGTACCCGATCGGGTAATTCGGATATTTTTTTCAAACCCGATAACCGATCCGATATAATGCAGTCGGGTTCGGATATACCCGATACCCGAAATTACCCAAAAAACCGGGTATTTCGGATAATTTTTTTTCGGATCGGATCGGGTATCCGAAACCCGAAAAAAAATGCCCACCCCTAACTACGAGAATGATCATCAACAGTTGGCGATAGAGGAAAGGATTATTTTGTAACTAGAGGAACAGAAGATAAGCCAATAGAAGACGGAATCAGCAAGGTTTTGGCCAGAGGAATTCGACTCTGCCAAAATTAATACACATAATATAGTTTAACTTTATTTATTATAATCCAACTAAATTATCAAAAATAATAATAAAAAAATAAGTATATAAAACAATTATTTTTAAATAACATGAAAATAAATAAAGAACGTTTTCAAAATTAAAAGAATATGTAGTTTATATCCAATTTTGTTCTTAAATTTGGATTTATTCCTCGAATTTATATTATTATCTTTTAAAAAGGATGTGAAGCACCCGACATGTACAGAGATATAAACATAAATAGATTCATTTCTTTTAAATATTCGTGTTAGTGTTAAAGAATAAAGGTGGGGATTACTTTTTAATAATGGGATAACATCATTCTTTTTCTTAAAAAGAATATATATACACAGCGACATACTAGCATACAATTGACACCCCCAATGAATTCGGTTTACAATCATTCTAATTTTTCAAAATTAGCTAATTATACTGTGCACATGTGCACCCTAAGATAGGAGGCGCCCATTTTAAAAAATACTGTGCACTCAGGTGCCCCCTAAGATAGGAGGCGCTCATTTTAAAAAACGTATATAAATATAAATAAAAATATATACATTATGAACAAAAAATGTATACAATTTAATTGTTAGTCTTTTTAATAAAAAATTGAGTTAAAAAATAAATACAATTATTAAAAAATATGTATGCACTACTGAATAAAAAGTTATACACATATGGATGCTAATTTTTTTAATGAAAAACTTAGTGTGAAAAAGTATACAATTATTAAGAAACACGTATACAAAATAGAATAATTTGTATACAAAATAGAATAAAATGTTATACACATATATGTGTACCCTTGCACTCGGGTGCATCTAATATCGACTCTTCAAAAATATCCTTTAGTTAATAAAAAAAATCTTTAAATGAATTATTAATGTTCTGAAAAAAAAAATTGTTCCTCAAATTCTGTTCAACAAGAATATAAAAAACCAACCTATTAAATTTTGAAGAGTAATATTTTAAGTTTAAAAGAAATAAATATTCTTTCTTTAAAATAATTTTCATATAATAAAGAGTAATTGATAAATTAAAATACAAGAATTTGAAAAATATATATTTCATTTAAAAGAGTTATATTTATTCTCTAAAGAAAAAATTTCATATATTAAAAAATCATTGATAAATCAAATTATATATGTCAATTTGACATACAAGTGTTTGCCCCATAATATATACCCTCTGACCTTTGAAATATATTCATTTATTTTTTACATATAAATTAAAAAGTATTACTATGAATAGTTATATTAATAATTGTGTGCACTCATATTTTGGTTGTATTATTCATATGTGTGGGTCAAATATTTGTAAAAATGAAATAAATACTTAGTAATTACGAAATAAAATAGCAAAAGGTATAAAATGAGAGGAGACAAGGACGTATATATATTAATCTGTACTTTGTTTCCCAATTTTCATATTTATTTTATATTTATCTTTACCTTTGAAAAATAAAATGCTTCATCTTCTTATATTATTTATATACTCTTAACGATTACGTTTATTTTTTCACGTACATTAAGAGGTATAATATTTTAATGTATAATGAGATGAAGAAATAATATTTAATGTAAAGTGGATAATTATATTAGTATTGTATATGAGTACATAAAATAATTAATTGTTTTGTGTAGGTCCAACTTAAAAAAAAAGAAACATAAACTTTAATTTGAGACAACTCAAAATAGAAAATATAAATTTTAATGCGGGACGAGAGAGTATATATATATATATATATATATATATATATATATATATATATATATATATATATATATATATATATATATTTGAGTGTGAAACAAGTAAAAAAATACAATAGCGGCCCAAAAGTAAAAAATAAAATAAAGAATAAATAAAGAAAAAGAAAAAAGAAAAGTAAATTTCTCTTTATTAGTGAAAAAGAAAATGTCAAAGAATGAGACACAGTATTATCAGTGTATTTGAGTTTTTGTATTATTTGATGTTTACTAGATGAGGAATTTAAATTTCCTCCATTCAAATCGAAAGAATAAGTTAATCATTTTCTCATTTCTCCGTTTTACCATTAAATTTACCTCTTTAAAATATAAGTTATTTTAGAGGCGTCTAGGGCACATGCATCTAGAATTCAAAGGCTAAATATATAGACAGTGGGTGATTTTTCTATTTTAATTTTTAATTATTTATATTAATTAATTATAAAAATTATGTCAAAAGTTGAATTTAACGATTGAAATCGTCAAAGTGTACCGATGTCTCAGGTGCAACGCAGTAGAACTTTAAAATATACTCCACTTATTTCAATTCAAAACTTTAAAAATATTTTTTAATTTTAAAAATATTACTCCCTCCATCTCATAGAAGTCGGTATAATTTTTTTTGGGCACAGAGATTATGGAGTATAATAATTTAATGTAAAGTGAAGTAAAGTGAAGTGAGAGAAATAATATTTAATGTGTGGTGGGTAGTTATATTAGAGGTGATATGTGGGGTCCATGAGAATAAATTAATTGTTTTTGTGTGGGTCTCATGTATTAAAAAGGAAATGTGTCAACTTTAGTGGAACAAACCAAAAAGGAAAGTGTGTCAACTTTTATGGGACGGAGGGAATATCATTTTTTATCACACACAATTTGTTTTATACATTATATATTACTTTAAAATACAATATTATTTTGGAAAATTAATAAAATTAGTTTTTTTTTTAAACGTAGAAGAGTAAGAGTATACTTCATCGAAAAGAGGGTAATATTGAGGGTTTTTTCATAAATTATTGTGGTTTTTACTTTTATTTAACAATATATAGTACTTGCATGACTGTTTGATGGAATAAGCATAAGCGCCACTTCTGGCGCCTTTGCCTCATTCCCATTTTTCTCCATTTTTCATTCTTCACTGTCAAATCATACGTGTTTAATTTTTAACCCTAAACCCTAAACTCACACAAAATAATTGATTGTCTCGTACAAAACAATTGATTATTTCATGTAAGGCTCACACACAACGCTAATATAATTACACACTTTACATTAAATATTATTTATCTCACCTCACTACAAATTAAAATATTATATATCTTAATTTATGTGTAAAAAGCAAAACGAAAATGTTAATTCAAAATGGAGGGAATACTTTAATTTTAAATTTATTACTATTACCTAACACACATTATCTTACGTTTTATCCATTACCTAAAAATAATACTCAAAATTTAATGAAGTAAAAATAATATTTTTCAAATAACGTGTAATAAAAAATATGAACCTATTTACGAGACAGTATAAGTATATTTTTATGTCCAAAGTCAATCCACACAAAGCCAAATATAATAATATATTAAAATAATTTGATTTAAAAATAAAATAAAATTAAAGTGTGTTGTGGTGTTATTAATTAAATCCTCAATCATCTTGCTAATGTTGTAATATGTTCGAGATCAGTCCACATGTTCATGTTTTTTAGACACGTTATTTGAAAAAAAAATATTTTCACTTTATTGACTTTTGGTTATTTTAGTATTTTTAGGTAATAAATAAAGTGAGTAAGGTAATGTATGTGTTAGATAAGAGTGATAAATTTAAAATTAAAGTATATTATGTGTGTTAAAAATACAAATTTTGAATTTAAAGTATGTTGTGAGAATGACAGAATGCATATTAGTTGAGTGTTATTTTCTTTTATAAATAAATATGTAGAGTTAAAATTATGATGGATTAAAACAAAATATGTAAAGTTAAAGTTGAGACGGAGTCGGAGTGAGTATATTATATCACATTTTTTAAAATTATTTATAATATAAATAATATATTAAATCTTTATTTATATATAAAAACTTAAAATAAATTTAAACATTAAAAAATGCATACTCCCTCCGTCCCGTCCTTATGGTTACATTTGTTTTTTGCATGGAGATTAATGAATATGGTATTTTAATGTGTATTAAGGTGAGAGAAATAATATTTTAATGTATAGTGGATAACTGTATTAGTGTGATGTGTGGGTTCATAGAGAGAAATAATTAATTTGTGTGGATTTCATATGCTAAAAAGAGAAATGTAATCATTAGGATATAATTTCCAAAAAAAAATATGTAAGGATGAGACGGAGGGAGTACTTGATTTGACAGAAGAATAAAAAATGGCCAAAAAAAGGATCTAGCATAGGCGCCACGTGTCGCTTCTACTTATTAGTTAACAACACATGCAAGTACCATATTTTGTTAAATAAAAACAAAAATAACAATATTTTATTAAATAACCCTAATATTGAAGAATATGTTTATTTCTGATGAATGCACAATACTTAAGGATAATATGTTGAATATTTTTTTTATTTTTATGTGTTAATCATTATACATTACTTATGCTATCCCGTCAACAATCAACAACAATCAAATTCAATAATATAATATTTATTTTTCTCTCATCCACCTATACAACCTACGATTCAATCTAATTTTCACTTCATCAACAATCCAATCCAACCTATCATTTTAATAAAAATATTCATTTCTCTTTCATCTATATTTATACAATAATAATTATTAAATTATATAATATTATTTTGAATTTTTTAATAATCATATTTAAAATTATAATCTTATATTTTAAAAAATATTTAATTTCATAATTATAGTAAAAAAAACTTTTGAAAACACACATAATAATAACATACGAACATCATAATAAAAAAGAAATTACATAATTAAAATACAAAAAGTGAAAAAAAATGCATGAAATATAAATCATAAAATAGAAGTTCAAAAGAAATGAGAAGAAGATATAATTTGAAATTGAAAGAAAAAAGAGAGTTTTTTAGTGATTCAAAATATGTTAATATTATACTCTATTTATAGAAAATTTTTTTTAAGAATTTTGATTATTATTTTTTTTAAATTAAGAATTTAAATATCATTTATTAAAATTTTAAATTATATTTATAAAAATAAACTTTAATTAACCATAATGTGACAAGTGTCACAATGTGATAAAAAGGATGGTTGATGATCACGAGTCGAGTGGTGATCAGTTGACCAACCGGTTGGACAAAAACTTTTATTTCTCTTTTTTTTTTAATTTTTTTTGTCGTTTGTAAATGACCGATGACACAGGTCATGAATGACAATAGTCTTATAGTCCATCCGTTCCACGTTACTTTTCACATTTTTTTTTATTTGTATGTCCTAACTCCCACAATATTCTTCACACTTAAAAAAATTATCATTTTATCCAATAACTTTAAAAATTACTGTAATTTCAATTTTATCATTCATTTTTTACATATATATATCATTACTTTATGATAGAAAATGGTGGTTTGAAATGGAGAGATACATAATGAGATGTATCTGATCGTGATTTGGGTTACATGAGGGGCAACTTCGAGATTCATACGTACGTGGACACACATCGGGCTTTCCCATGACTCCCATCATCTATGTTCTTCTCCTCTTTAACATAATAGTATTATTATCCATTGCCGACACCCAGCATTTTTACACTGCTGCCAGGTTCCATGTTAATACCATACGCCTCGCATCTCCTTTCGCCACGTGTCAAAACTATTCACAATTATTATTTTTTTATTTATATGGTTAAAATATTTTGTGTGTATGAATGAATTTAGGTAAATTTAAGTGAACTAACTCAATAAATTATTACTCCATGTCACATGCATAATGCATACTCTCTCCATCCCAAATATATTGACATACTTTCTTTTTTGGATTATCCCACAAAATTTGACATATTTTCTTTTTAAAGATGTGGAATCCACACAAAAATAATTTATTTATTTACATAAGCTCATACACACATCACACTCACTACTAATACAACTACACACTACACATTAAATATTATTTCTCTCATTTCACTTTACATTAAATTATTATACTTTTTAATCTCAATGCCAACAAAATATGTCAATTATGGCACGGAGGGAGTATGATATTACACAATGCAAGTTGCGGAAGACTAGTCCAAATGAAGTGGATCATATGTAAATGCCGATTGGCAATAAATTATTACTGATTTTCACAAGTCAAATGCTGGAATAAGCTTATCCACTACACTGAATTTGGACGGTGTCAGATATTACATTACATAAATGGTCCCTTTATTAAACTTAATTAACTTGTGGTCAGAAGAATATGAAAAATAAATAAATAAAAAATAACTTATCGAGAAAGTATTGATCGCCTAGAGATAAGAGATTCGACAACTTTCTTTGACACGTAGCATTGGGTGGGGGCTTGGGTCGGTGTATGGATGTTAGTTTTAAAATAATAAAATACTCATATACTCCACGTGGCAAACACAAGTGAAACCGTTTTTTTATTTTTTTTTTTATTTTTATTTTTTATCCGTAAATGCTAGTTGAAATCGAACATGAATCACTCATTTTAATGAGAAGATTAGTGGGCAGGTGAGCTAACCCACCTAATTAGTAGTTACAAGTGAAACCATCACTATACTAATACAACTATCTACTATACATTAAAATATTATATCTCTCATTTCAATACACATAAAAATATTGTTCCTTAATCCCCGTGCAAAAAACAATGTAAATGTATTAACGGGATGGAAAAAATACTATTTTAACAAAAAATAATACTTAAATTAATAAATAGTAGTACAATAAATTATATTTATGAACAATTTATAGTACAAATTAAAAAAAAAATATTTTTAATAAAAAATATAATATCTTTGAAAATAAAAATTACTATTTAAAATCTCATGCAAACGTTGTCCCATATACTGTGATATACATCTAGTTGTAGGATCAAGTATTTGTGCACCGAAATTCAATATTGTTGAGATTAAGGTGTAAACCTTACTCCAATTTGTGTCCCAAGGCTGTGGTTTGATTATAGAGGGTTGACAGGAGATTTTGTGACAAAATGCATTTAAGGACGACAGTTATGGTAATTACAAACAAAAAAATAGATTTTTAGACGTAGGTGGAAACTATGTCTGGTGTAGTTTGGTGGTTCATTTGTTATCCGATTCAACAGATTCTTGGTCCTATAATTCTATTTGAAGCCTCATATGTCGGGTATTCATTTTGGATTAGAATCCACACAGATGTAAGGTTCACTTCATCCAGTTTTACAGCTTGTGATCTTCGAGTATAGTTTGGCTAGTTAGATTGTTGAATCTTTATGTTGTATTCGTTCCATCAATAAAGAGGTTTCATATATCTTTCAAGAGCGGTCCACTATATGTTCATTTTCTTCGTTCTCGAAATCGTTATATCATATGCGCATGTTTGATGGCTGCATCTCTTGCGTTGCACACATTTTGGTTCGTTATCTAAACGGGAATACATCATCTAGAAGTCAGTGTCTGAGAGGGTTTTAGACAGCAAATTAGAAAGGGAAATCATTAGTGGTTTTCGTAGCCTTATAGATTTGTGTTCTATTTGTAGCTTTCAGATTCATCGAGATCATTAGGATCGAACCACTTAAAAGATCGTGCTCAGAGATTTCTTCTAAGATTTTCTGTTATTTTATGTTTTAACTTCTTGTTTTCGTATCTTGTTTGTGTTTGGCATTTGAATAACAAAATATTCCAACAGCTGAATGACGATAGGCTATGACAGATCATGACGGCAATGCAGCTGAATCAAATCCAAATCGACCTACGATGATTTCGGCAGCAGGCGCCGAGCACTTTCTATGGTAACTTTTCCAGCGACAGGTAGGTGGCAACTAGAGATGATAAGATTTGGCAGAAAAGAGTCCACGAAGGCCTGTTGTGGCGCGGAGACAGGAGGTAGTATCGCGACGTCAACAGCGACATTGTTTGGTAAGAGAAGTGGGCACTCAAAACATTTTCGGGAGGGAGAAGTTTTGGGAAGAGTTCTTTCATATTAAAAAAATAAATAATAATAAATAAATAAATAAATAAAGAAGGTTGAATTCTGTTTTAGCCAGTTCCAGAACCGGAATCAAACCAGAATATATTCAGTTTCGATTCCATTTTAGCTGATTCCAATTAAAATGTGCATTTCTACCTAAAGGTCCATTAAGAGCTGCTAAACACCAGAGAATATGGTGTTTCATCAGGAATTATATTTATTATTTAGACTTAACAACTAGAATTCTAATTATTTATTATTCGTAAGACCTTCGCAAATAGAGTTCTAATCATTACTCATACGTGTATACATGGATGCAGATCCTCTGCAGTTACTTTACTCAATTTCCTCTCACTATGGCTAGCGGGAGGGGATCCAGTGTATACACATATGCAGAGAGTATTCTTTTAAGACCCACTACTCAGACGTACTTGTAATTTGACTTGAGTTTGGATTCATATATAATAAGCTTCTGCTAAAGGGTGTTATTTATACTTCAACCAAACAAGAGTGCATATGTGAAAGGGGAAGAACAGTCGTCTCCTTAGCTGGATGATATGCAAGGAAATTTCTTAAAACAATATTTTTAATAAAAAATCTCGACACTTGAAAGATTGTAATAATCACAGTATAGTATATATATACACACATGCCAAACCTAAAACAAGAAGCCACATGCAATAAGTCAATTGGTTTTGAAATATTTGCAATTGAAAGACAATAGGCATGACAGGAAAGCAGCATTTCTCCAAGGTTAAATTAAGTCAGACAGGCAAATGACATACCCCTACCCCGTGTCGAACCATATTCATGACCTGATTGTATCTAACAAGTTTGCACCGTCTAGTTTCGCACCTTGGAGATCCTGTAAAGAAGAAAGGAAGAATGATGAAATTGAACACTGCATGCGACGAATGAGCATGTTAATTCAGAAAAAAGAAAATTCACATAATTGCTCGTCTCTTTTGTCCTATTTATACAATTTAAAAGTTAACCTGTTCTTGGACATACTCAGACTGATCAAGTTCGGTACAAGGACTAGTTGCTAATTCTTTATAACCTCAACAAACTTGATCTTTCTTTTCGTGGTAGGTTCGGGGAACCTACGGTAGCTCCAACTATGTATTGATGAAAGTATAAACCTAAAGGTTGCCTTCTGAAGTTTCAAATGAATTTAATGCTTTCTTTTCACCAGAAGTGAAAATCTGAGAGGTAGCATACTCTCTTCGGGTGCACAATATAATGGTGTTGAGACATTTCATAAATGAAGAGCATTTGTATCTAGGTTGAATTCTAGTGGACGGGTTATTCTAATAAGGCTTCTCATAGTTATATTAGTTATGCTGCTGGCACACTTATTAAATACCTTAAAGTCAGCTAAAGCCAGGTAACAATAGACACCACAAATAGTGAATTCAAAATATGTTAAAAATTCTTGCTAGCTTTATCATCAACGAAATAAATGGATGACAAAAAAAGATATGTCCAGGAAGGATTATCATATAGGAATCAATTCTCAAACTGAATTATAAAATGAGGTAAAGAATATGATGTTACTTCACTCAACCCACAATACAAATCTAAGTTGATAAGACATAAAAAATAAAATTTCATTCAACAAATATGCTCAGGTTACTTACGGTATCACGAAGATTTACATGCCGCAGATAAGCTCTTTGTAGATTTGCTCCTTTCAGATTTGCATTTGTTAACTTCGCACCCTTTTAGAATAGCATAAAGGAGTTGATTAAGAGTCTGAAGTCCATCTACTGATGCTTACAAATATAAATTAAGATTGCACACACATGTTCATTTGTTTAATTAGACTGAAAATTTTCAAACAAGAACAGATCAAGAATTAGATGGAGGCATTGTGGTCCTAGACACATTTATAGATCAAGATAAATTGAGTGTTTATGTTGGTAAAATTTGACATTTACAAATAAGTCGTTTTCTATAATGTTAAACCAACAGGGAATGCAATCAAATTATGCACACACGCATGTACTGTCAGTAAAGTATTCCCACATTCTCAAAATTATTTGCCTTTCACATTTGCAACAGTATATATCCTCAAATTTTCATTTAGTGCAAATGTAAGAGGATATGTCAAGGTGAGAAATTGATACTGATAGCTCAAGCCACGTCTTAAAATTTAATCAACCTGAAGATATATGAGTGAGTAGATAAAACACTTTTTCCAGATTACAATACAACCATGTGATTCTTGTCAGTATCATCATAATATCAGACATGAAAATTCCACAAAGTAAAAGTAAAGCTACTTCAGTTCAGCGCAACTAAAAAAATCTCTGTTGCTCTCTAAGACAATCACAGCTGAATGTAAGTGATATTTTTTGCTAGATGAGAACTTAGACACTCTGAACATGTCGTAAATATATAACGGTATCAAGATATTCAGCAGTCTTTTCTGCCCAAAACTATAATCAAGTACCTGAATACAATTTTCTCCGATAAGTGCAAAATATCCCTTTTGCTTTTACAATCATAACAGTAGCATCCAGTAACTCTTACCTTCAAATTGGCTCCCTCAAGATTAGCTCCTTCCAAGTTAGCATTTGTAAGATCAGCACTCTAAAATTGTTCAAAAGAATGAGTGTTACAAGCAAACACAGAAGAAAAAAAAAAAACTAAGCAGAAAGTCTAAATACAAGAACAACATCAATAAATTGATAAGATATGAGGAGCTACGTTTCCTAATGTCAATACAAAGATTAGAAGAGTAGGACATGAGGAAAAGGAAAGAGCAGAGATTATTTACTAATTAAATGAAGTACTTATGTATGTTAAACCTGCAAGTGTGCGGAACGCAGATCTGCACCACAGAGGCTACAGTCCACCAAACAAGCATCTGTGATTTGATGTTAAGATAATTTATGAGAACATACAATAACTCAATACAATAATAGAGGTCTTCATTTTTCAGATATCAATACAGGAATTCAAAGAAGAAAGAACATTTTTAAAGGAAATTAATCAAACCCAGATTGAAAACTATGCATGATTTAGTAATTGAACAGGTCAGAGAATTATGCTAGAATCACAATCAACAATTTCTGATGTTCAAGCACACAAGTGAATGAAGAAAAAGGGCAATGGAAAAAAATGTCATTCATCGTGTATATTTTTAGTCCAACAAGTATTAAACTAGAAACAATTTAATTAATACAAATTCTTGCTACAACTTGCCTACAAATCTTTGGCTAAATTTAAGGAATTCAAGTGCCATAAGTAGAAAGCAATTTATTCATTAATTATGGAACCAAGACTCCAATATTAATGAGTCAACTTCCTTTCATTTTCCATTTATAGTTCTATAAAGGATGCATCATAGTCCAACATCAGTGAAATATTAACCTTTAGATTCAAATTGAGAAAAATTACCTTGTAGATTTGCACTCATTAGGCTGGCACCAGCTAAGAGAGCTCCCCGAAGATTAGCTCCAGTAAAATCACATCTTCCTAGGCAAAACAAATTCATTTAAATGAAAAACACGATTGAATATGAGATACGAAGATTTACCAACAGTTTAAATAAAACAGGGACAGCAGATTCTCATTTGACCAATTCATGTTCCTAAAGAATCAAAAAACATTTATGAAAGAATTTTATTAGGAAGATAAAGCTGCATAGAAAGATGTACTTACTCTCGCAAAGTAGCATTGTGAAATATGGAAGCTTCAGCATCCACGTCCTGATGCAAAGAAAGAATTATTTAGGTGATGAATAGTGATATTTGGTATCATAATAGCCCATAAAGACACATTTCTCCATGGACAAGTAAGGATACTCACCTTGAACTTTGCACTTTGAAGATTAGCACGTGAAAAGAACACGTTCTTCAGACATGCATAACTAAAGTCCACAAATGACAGGTCCTGCACTTTATGTACATGAAATGAAAAGAGGAGTGACTAAAAAACTCAAGTGTATTTGTTCATGATCACAGTACTGCAGGTAAACAAGCTATTTCTGTTCATTTGTGATAGACATCTCAAAACAAATTATAATCATGCATAAATGCACTCTCAAGCATGGAACTTTTCAAACTAAAACAGAATTAAGGAGATATAGGAAAACAATGAGGTGGGTATCATAAAAAATGCACAAGAAAGCAGTTTTATGAGAAAATGGAAGGAGCGTCATGAGCATTTTATTTATCACAGAAAATTATCAGAAAAGTGATCATGTCACTTCATGACAGGATAATGGAAGAAAACTGCATGGAAAATGCACTGATATAAACCCACAATTTTGCAGCAAATGAGACCTAATAAAAATTTCCCAAATTAATATCAAAATACTCTTCATAAGGGTAACATTCAAGAAAAGACATTCTTCTGAGAGCTTAGAATAACAGAAGCATGAACCTAAAAAAATCGTTACACGTAATTATTTTAGAAAGTCATCCAGTGAGATGGTATTACCAATTTAGAAAGATCAAGGCCAGAGAGATTGACTCCTCGAAATCTGACCCTCTCAGACTGTATGCATTTAATGATATCAATGCGCGTCAATTCAGTATCCATTTCTTCATCCTCCTTCCTCCTAATTAAAGATGCTTTAATTCCATTCATTAACCCCTGAATCAAACACACGCCTCCTCAGATAGAAATAAATGAAATATCGTGCTTTATTACCTTTAAGACATCTAAATAAAATCTAGCCAAAATAGTCAAGCAACTAGCATATTCGCAATCTTACTTCAGAAGAGGTTAAGAAGAAACAATCTGCTGGAATGGTTACTGATTTGATATTCAATGATTAATCTCAAGTTGGGAGCCGCATGATTTTATCACCTCTATGCTTCTAAGAAATTGTAATTTATGTTTTCAACAGCTTATGAACACTAAATGTAAATTCACAGGACTAATTTTATCGGAACAATAAAGTTTTCTGACAATTACAGTGTTTGTTGCAACATAACATTTTGGCACTACAAAGCCTACCCCATCACATTCATTAATGGGTTCATTTCCTGACCAGAAATTTTATATTCTCCTGATGATTTTTATTTAACCTAAGATATAAAATTTATTCAGCCAGAGTAAAGGACAGAGAAATCATCATACAAACGCCCCCTTACAGTACAAGTCAATTTTCCTTGGAACAACAACAATTGTCTATTCATATGTTGTGCATAAATAAAGGGAAAGGGCTTATGAGAAGATGAGTGTATTACTTTATTGATGCATATTCAAGAAGATTCTAAGTGAGGAAGTCCACTCAATAAAGGTCATTAATAACATAAATAATATTATGACAGGTGAGATAAAATTAGCAAAGAGTTATATATGACTCACAAGAAGCTGGTAATATTCAGCCTCTCGTACAAGCTCTGAATATTCAGAATCCGTCAAAGAAGGAATTACACCATCCCTCAACCAATTTAAGATATGTCGAAAATGTTTCCCATCCCTATCGATAAAAACATAACCCTGCAATCATAAAGATTGAAACCTTTTAGATTATATAGATCTAAAGACTCAATGCAGCATTTTATCAAATCCATACCTTGAAAAATCCAATATTGAAAGCTGAAGAATTCCTGACAATATATGTGCATTCAATATACATTGCTTTGCGTGAAATGTGATGTAATTGGCTTCATGAATATGAAAAATACTAACATTTATAACTCTACTTACATAGATAAATGGATGGTGCTCCAAACTATCAATTACATCTATTTTTTAGAGAAGGTTCAATGACAAAATAGCATTTTATGCCTGACAAATAATCTATAGATTCTTTTGCTACTGACAGAAGAACAATTGCAAGTGTTGGTGATAAAGACCATTGCCAAACTCATAGCTTTAACAGCAGTCAACTCTGTTAACTAGTTAAATCTATTTACCAGTTCACTTCGTCTTTCTCGTCTCTTCTCTAAATAACTGTTTTTGGGTTGCTACAAACAAAATTATTTTCAACAATATAGAGACATGTCTGTATAAGTTCATGTACCTTATCAGAGTCTTGACAGACAGTATGACGACCACTGAACATTGCTGCGAGCATCGAATCAGGCTCCCGCTGAGTCAATGTATCAACTGTAGTGCAAAACTTTTTGCCTCCTTGATAAAAATAACAAAAATCAGTCTTTCACTAAATATATACAGTCCAAGTACTTTAATGGAGATTAAACATTAATGCCAGGACACTATGCTATTAATATATTTATACACCTTTCTAGACCTTGTAAGTCTCTAGTGACTGCTCAATAATGTGCAGTTTCAAGTTCCAGCTAAATGGTTATAGAAATTTGAAAAGGTAAGTCACCTTTATTGCAACTCGATTCTTGCCAAGAAATTGGAAATAACTCTACAACATTGAGACCAGTCTAATGAAATTATGCATCATGTTGACATGAACACAGCTCAAAAATACCTAATTTCTTTTTTTTACAGCTTCCCTTGGGAAGAATATCAACAGGCAATTAGATATATAACCAGACCACCCTAGAAAAAAAGAAGATACAGACAGCTATGGTCACAGGAAACCACAACACTACTAAGCAAATTATTCTAGAAAATGATCAATGGGTTGAATATTTATATAAATTAATATTTCTTTTCAACTATTACAAGTCCATCCACTTTTGCTGCTTATGTCTCCTCATCATTATCATTACCATTCTATCACATGCCATCTTATTCTCATGTAAAAACCTATTCGATTCAATAGAGAAAAAAAAAACTTAAATCAAACTAGTCCTTCAAGATCAAACAATTAAATATTTATCCTTAGTGCAATACATTATGCAATCATGTTCCATGGACTATGACATATTCCTTAGCAAGAACATAAATTTCATTACAGATAATACTGGTATCAATTTAAGCTTCAAGCTTGATCTCAAGTCGAGCCAAACTTAACCTAGTGCACTTGCAGGTCTGGCTAACACACCATTCTTCTATGTGATAGGATCATCATATTTCAAAAACACAAAGCCTTCCAATATTTTTTATCCACATTATCTTGTATTTGCATAACATCAGCTAAAACCAAAACAATGGTCTGGAAATTCTTGACGGTCTGTCATGTAAGTATACTGCAAACAGAAAATAATCCCACCTTCCATAATAGAGATTAAAGGCAAATTCAAAACTCAACTTCCTATGTAGCCAGAACTCAAAAGAATTGGGCGGAGTTCAATGTTCGTTAAGTTTAAGGATTTTAATTCTCATAAAAGGTACTCCCTTCGTCCCACCCATTTGTGCAAGCTTCCTTTGTAACCGTCCCACCCATTTGTGCACTTTCTGAGTAAACTAAAAGGGAAGACAAAGGACTTTCTTTGCACAAATGGGTGGGAAGGAAGGAATACAATGTATATTTTTGAAGATGTGATTTCAGATATACAGGTTTCTAACATAGCTTTCTGACAAAGGTTTCCACTTAAACAGAATGTGCATCATATACATAATACATCCCACTCAATTTCTCCCTACATAATCATTTAAAATAAAGTTAAACCGGCTGAATACATTGAGCAAATTTTCCAGTAGCTGAGGTGATCAATTGATAACGGATTATTCGCAAAACTTTCAGGAAATAAATACTGCAAGAGAAAAAAAATTCATCATATTGAACACAGGATAGAGAGAGAGAGGGAGGGAGGGAGAGAGAGCAACCGATATTAAGGCGAACAATGGAAGTAGCAGCATTGGAGTTGAAGGTCATTGCGAATATTGGGGGAGGGGGGCATCAACTGGTGATCAGAGAGATTGTGAAATTGGAGACGGTGGAGTGTCGATATAAAACGACGACGTCGCCGAGGTTTTACAATTCACTTATGACAGCTGATGATGTTGGCAGACGAATACCTAACTTAGCAACAACTTCGCTAATAGGTCCCACCGCCCACGGGTTTAATCAACAATACCCTTTGAATTTCCTCATTTTGCATAAAATCACCCTTTCTTAAGTTTTATAAATTGCACCCAACTTCGGCATACAAATAATTAGAGTTGTTACCTAAAAAAAAAATGGTTTAACCATAGTTAGGTCTCACTACCTCTGTTCTGAAAATTTGTGGAGCAGGTAAATGCATGTTGTATTTTAAGTGGCTAATAAAATTAGTAGAGATTGCTTATTAGGGATTCCTATTGTTCATGTTCTAATATTAGTATATATATTAGATGACTTAGATGGTTCACTGTTTGATTACGCTCGGTCAAATTAATGTAGGATTCGATTCCTCAACTTGCAGTTATCAGCTCAATTGAAAAGTCTTTTCACCATCCCTCTACTCCCTCCGTCCTGTTTCAATGTTTACGTTTCTATTTTACGCGTCTCATTTCAATATTTGCGTTTTCCTTTCTGGAATATGGGACCCATATAAAACAATTAATATATCATCCAACAGTAATACACCTACCCACTTTACATTAAATATTATATATTTCATCTACTATCTACTAAAATATTATACTCCTTCATCAACGTGCAAAAAGTAAACGTAAACATTGAAACGTGACGGAGGGAGTACTACTTAGTCTACTTAGTCTTGAGCTGTGTACTAAGTGTTTAAGGATATAATATTTTATTTTTGGTAAATTTGAATTCAAACAAAATAATTAATATTTTTATGAGACTCACACATAACACTAAAAAACAACTATCTTCGTCCCAAAAAGAAGTTCAGAGTTAATGTAGATACGGAGTTTAAGAAAAATTGCTTAACTTTTAGGGGTAGTTTGATATTTTTAGGTAATAAATAATATTATAAAGTAAGTTATGTGAGTTGTAAATGGGTGACAATTTTAAAATTAAAGTGTATTGTGGGGTTATTGATTTGTGTGTATTTTCTTATTTGTGGTGTGAACTTGTTTATGGAACGGACAAATATAGAAAATGTGAATTTATTTATGGGAATGAGGGAGTATCATTTTACATTAAAATATTATTTCCGTCACCTAACTACACATTAAAATATGTGACAATTGACAAATCTATCACTTATGAAGTAGAAAAAATATTTGCCAACAACTACATAAATTGTAATGGCAATGACTTGGGTGGAGTTAGTCCACCAAATACAAAAATTTTACAATCTTCTTCCTTCACCTTTAATGTGAGTTTTTTTGTTTCATCTAATTTCATTTTTTTTAACGATTACTGATGTTTGTATTTTTTTTGTTTATTTTACTATTTTATTTATTTATTTAATTTTAGGGATATAATTATAATTTTCAATCTTGTGGTTCAGGGTATATTTAAATCTTACAATTTAGGGTATAATTGTAATTTTACCCTTGTGGTTTAAGGTATAATTTATCCCTAGGGTTTAGGGTATAATTGTAATTTTACCCTTGTGATTTAGCGTATAATTTATCCCAAGGGTTTAGGCTATAATAGCCATTTGTTGAGAATAGAATTTCACGCATTATAAGTCTCACTTTACACTTTTTTGATATAATGTGGTCATGATTTTGCGTGTAATTGCGTGATTTTCATATCTTGCATAATTAAGATGCTACTAAGGTATTTTGTTGAGTTTTGAAGAGTAAAACATGATCAAAAGTTCAAAGTTGGAATGAAGAGTGAAAGTGTGAAGGAATGCTGAAAAATACATGTCCACATTGAATAATTTTTCTATGTTCGTATAGAAGTTCAAATTAATCATGTGATAAATGATTGGAAAGTCACGGAAGAGAGAATCGTTTTGGCATAAAAATTAATTAAATTGGAGTCTGTATGAGAAAGTTATGCTCGAAACGGTGAGGTCGCGCAGCTGCCGACGGGAATTTTCGAAAATTTTCAAAAATTAGCCTTTTTTCCTATTTCTTGGAGCATAATTAATTTCCTTAATTATATCATTCTCTTCTCATACCTATATATATCTCACATCATTATTATTCATGAGAGACATCACCCTCCACAATGGGATCACCCCCTACCATCCATCATCTACCATCATCCATATCCATCCCATCACCCATCCACACCGAAGGAGATTCAAGGGCTATTCAAGAGGAAAATCAGTCAATCGGAGAGACGGAGAAGGAATCTGAGACAACTCCAATACTAGGGTTTTTCTATTCCTTTCTTTACTTTTCTTTTGTCTTGATTTGTGGTATGAATTGCATAGCCATGAGTGTTGCTTGTAACCTCATAGGTTAATTTCTTATACAGTTCTAGGGTTTGATGGTTTGATTTAATTGATTTGGGAACCTAGACTAAAATTAAGATTTTATGCAGTTGATATTTTGATTTTACTTATTTTATTAAGACTTGCTTTTCTGCTTCGTAACGTCTTCATAGTAAATTCATGACATCCGCTATAATACTTGAATTATTATATTAGCTTATGTGTGTTCATGATTGGTATTGCCTATCTGTTAGGAATTGAAGTAGTTCCGCCATAAACACTTAAATTCCATGAACTGGTAAATCAAATACTTGAATTGTTTAGTGGAACAATGCAATTAGACATTCAAGTAGGAAGTGAATAAAACCTTGTAGTAATTCCAAAGAATATCTTGTTAGTCGAGCTTACCATCCGGAGGTATTGTTGCTTGCTTTGATTAGTATCTAGAAAAAAGGCTTGGTAATATTTGCGCACCTTAGGAATTAAACAAGAATATATTGTTAGCTTTAAATCGGATCATATTCGGTGGGTTAACGGGATTATATGTTGTATTTTCATTGAAACTGCATGAATGAATAATTAAAGGCCTAGTAACCCGAATTAATTAGTCTATATCTAATACCTTAGAATTGTCGCTTATCTCTTGATTAAAACTTGTCTTATTTTTACTGCTTTTAATTAATTCAGTTATTTATTATTTCAGTATTTTAGATAATTAATTCAAAAACTTGGAAATTTTGTTACTTAATTCTTATTAAATAGTAATTTATAATAAAATAAATAATTAGCTGTCTCAGTGGGATCGATAATCTAACTTGGGTACTTGCTGCTACAATTGACATCCTTATACTTGAGGATTAAATTGGAGTGCGCAGAATAAGCCTATCACCATTCAAGTATAATAAATTTAAAAATAAAATAAAAGAGTGAGGCTCCAGTGCACCCGGACGCACGAAGCACATTCCGTGTGCATTTGCAATTTTCGTGCCCCTTTACAATTTAAATCCCTAGTAATACATAGATTTAAATAGAATATAGAGAGGGGGAGTTGTATTCACATGGGGACACTGAGTATCCCTCCGTGTTCCCGGGAGCGCAGAAGCTTTTGTCAAAATAAAAATAACATTAATGAAGAGGAATTAATTAAGAAGAGCGGGGACCACAGGTTCCACCCAAGTCAAATTCAATTGTAATTATTTTTAATCAAATTTGAGTTTCGGACAAAAATGCCCCTCCAACAATAAAAACAAAATAATTTAAAATTTTGACCCCTACGCTATCCACCCGAATCGATGAATGTCAGTAGGAGATCGATCGATGTCGGTCGACTTATCGGTGGAGATCGATTAAAACCAACACTCGACCCGATGGATCGACGAATGTCAGTCCGACATGGAGTGGGTGGGTAAAAGTGATAGTATTTTATCTTTTTTTCTTTTTCATTAAAATCAAGGATAAAATGGTCTCTCTGCATTGATTTGGGTGAAAATAATTACAATTTATTTTGTGGTTGACAATTAGCATTAAAAATTTGAGTAATTTTGCAAAATTTTCTTAAAATATTATTGATTAGCCATAACTTGTAGTCGAGTTGACCAATTCAAGAACTTATCGAACCACAGGGAGGTTGATGCTAGAACTTAAGTGAGATCACGTTTATCTCAATTTTATAGAGACTAAACATCAATGATTGATTTTCGAAACACAAGTAAATAACAAGTACTAAAGCAAGTAATGATAACGAATAAGATAGTAAAAGATGAGTTGTTTTCCAAGTTGAGTAGAAGTGAAATTAACAACACTAATGAAGTGGTAATTCAAGGATTCATGCATTAAACTCATATATATCAAGGGTTAAGACTAAGGGCCAACACATATACCACCTACACTTCCTCTCGAAATGCATAGGGTTGGTTCTCAATTAAACTATTCCAACTAGGTACTAAGTTCAATTAAAGAATCTATTCATATGATTAATTGACTTCTCAATCTAACTAATCACATGTTCTATCAATGGGTTCTAAATCCTAAAGGATTTCTCAATCTCTTTACAATTTATAATAAGCATGAGATGTTTGATGAAATGCTTCACTCAATTATCCTAAGTACGTACATAATTGATCTCTCAATCTAATTAGAACAATCAAACATACAAAGCATCATAGATCTCAAGATATTAAACTTCAATGATAGAAAATCAAATATCCCAATCAACATATGAATTTAATTACATAGATCCACAAATTATCCAACAACTTTCATGTTACTAATCTCACAAGGGAGATTAGCCTACAATCTTCATAAGATCCTTAACATAGACATTAGAAACCTTACAAATCATGGTAAATTAGAGGATTAACACAAAATTGGAATGAAAACTCCCTTGGATTTGATCCAATTGAATCTCCTTTCTTCCTTTGGTGATCACCCACTCTTCCTTGCTTCTTCACTTGATTTGGATGGTAGAATTTATGGAGAGATGATGTAGGATCAAAATATGGATGAATGGGATGATGAATATGGTGTAAAATCAGAGGAATGGTGTGTGAGGTGTGTGAGCAGTCAATAATTCAGTTCTGGTATGATCAAATGTTGTATGGAGTGGTATTTATACCCTTGGAGATCTTCTAGAAGGAATCTGAATTTTTTTTAAAATTTAGCACCTGCACGGCTTGAGTTCAGTACACAGCCCGAGTCGTGTATAGGGCTTCTAGTCAACGGCGAGCTTCAGACGGCGCACGGCTCATGCGCAGTACACGGTCACAGGGGTGGCCGTGTTTGTGATTTCGAACTACCGCGCACGGCCAACTCTTACAGGCCCGTGCGGGGTACACGCCCCGTGTACCAAACACGGCTGGCCGTGTTTGTGCAGCTTTGTTTCCTTCTTTCTCCCGACTCCGTTTATGCTCCGTTTTTCACCTGTTTTAACATTTAAAGGTTCATTCACACACAATTCCATAAAAAACACATAACACCACAAAAATATACATAAATACAGATAAAACAACACAAAAAATACACACAAAAAGGCACTAAAATCTAGGTGAAAATAACGACAATCAATTATACTCCTTATCTCCCGTATAAAAAGCAAAATAATTATATTGTGGAACAAAGATCAGAGTGCTATTTTATTTCATTAGGGAAGTAAATTTGACTTTCATGTTAACAAATTTGTAGTTGCATGATAGTAATATTTAATAGGTAATGTATCTTGTAATAATTGCATGCTATATTTTGTATATCTACAAGTATCCCATTCACACTTTTTATAGATGCATGTTACATAACACCTCCACATTTAAAAAAAAAAAACAATTTCTTTTTTTCTATACCAAAATTTTATATTTTTTTATTATTTAAAAATACTATATATATCCACTAAAATTAATAAAGTTAAAAAAAAAATGAAATAACAAGGGTGTTTGGGATGGAGAATATAAATCTTGAATTTGCAAAATTGTTATCTGTATTGTTTAGAGGTGGTGGAGGGTGTTGCATGGGCGCCACGTGTTGAGGCATGGCGACAACACAAAACACAGAGTATATCGGATCTTAGCCTCCCACGATCACACTCTTCCTCATCCATCTTTACAAAATTAAGCAAAGAGAGAGAGAGAGAGAGAGAGAGAGAATCAAGTAATGGAGAAGAAGCATCTTTCAAGCATTGCCAACGACATCTTATCCAGATGCGCTCAGTAATCCATTCCCACTCTCTTAATTACTATTAATCATTAATCACTACTGCATCACATCATTCCCTACCTCTTTCTTTCTCCTTTTCCATTAATTTCTTTATGCATAAATAATCTAGGCTTTTACACACAATTTGGTGGATGATGAACACTCAGCTAATTGAGGTTTCCTTAAATATGGTACCAGGTTTTTATGTTATTTAGTACTCTCTTACCAAGAAGAACATTTGCCTTTTATTTGGAAGTGAACTTAAAAAGAAAAAAAAAAGCCCTTTATTTACTTTATAGGTGTAATTATGTTCCTTGTGGTGAATTCTTTTAAGTATTTGTAATACATAAAGTATAATTGTATAAAATACTGCCTCCGTTTTGAGTGTTAGGCAGGGGTGATAGTTTTGTAAATAAAGTTGTGTGTGTGTGTGTGTGTTGGGGGGGGGGGGTTTAGTTTTTTTTGAAATTTTTACCATTTTATGAAGGTGAAGACGAAAATGGGAAAGGTGAAAACGAATTTGTGACTAAGGGAGTAATATATTTGCAGTAAGCAAGAGTGATGTTTTTTAAAATAAGGTGTGAGAAGTTGGTGGGGTTGAGTGTTATATATATTTATATATCTGGAAAGTGAAAGGTACAATGGACTTGTGTTAATTTCAATACCTGCTTTAGCAGAAATTTATGTAAGATTGATCATTCTATCTAATTAAATTGTAAGAAGATAACTAGATCAAGAAAATGCTGGTCTTTTTCTGCTAGTGTATGTGAAACTAAATTTCATGTTAAATTCAATTCAATGGTCACAGAGAGCTGGGCATTTCTGTTGATTCACTGATTCAAGAATTCGAAAGAGAATGGGAGCCACAAAT
This sequence comes from Pogostemon cablin, assembly GCA_023678885.1. Classification (NCBI taxonomy): domain Eukaryota; kingdom Viridiplantae; phylum Streptophyta; class Magnoliopsida; order Lamiales; family Lamiaceae; genus Pogostemon; species Pogostemon cablin. The sequence goes on along the minus strand of CM042985.1, from coordinate 27,214,276 downwards.
GGATGGTTATTCAAGAAAACTAATTGAATTTTGTTGCAAAAAAACACTTCCTTTGATGTGTGGTACTATAGATGAAACAATCAGTGATGGTTCCTTTAGCCGCTTCACGTTCGATATGATGCTTGCTTGGGAGGTGCCAAGCTCAGCAGACGAAGAATCACACTCCGTGAGTAGCTTTGTAGTTTACTCTCTACTCTAGTCCGATATTCTTTTACCATATATCGAAATGTGGATTGGTTCTTATGAAAATTTTCTTATGTAGGAGTTATGTTTAGTATCCCATTATGTACAACTGTATACTACTACTACAGAATTATGAGCTCATCAATTTGTTGTGTTAGAAGTTGGACCAGAGATGGTCTGTTTTTCCCCCATTATACACCTCATATGTGTCTGCTTATTTTGCTTAGGAGTGTGTGGCAAAAGAGAAAGAGGAGAAGAAGGTGGCGATAGTGGGCGACCAACCACATGATGATGTTTCTCTTTTCTATTCGGATCTCATGCCACTCCTCGTAAGTGGTTTCTACATTTTGTTTCAAGAGAGACGAAGACTCTCTAACTTGATACTTCTGCTTAACTTGGGTTTATGTAGGTTGATCGCGAGCCATCTGTTGGAGAAGATGCAATTGTGTGGTTGGGAACACTTGTTCCTTTGGTTGTAGACATGGTTAATGGGAGGTTTACTTTTGAGACATTGACAGCGCCTACAGGATATCGTCTTCACTTTCCAGCTTATGACAAATTCTTGAAAGAAATACAAAGGTATGTCCCAATCTTCATTTCCTGGTCTAATAAGAATTTTATCACATTTCAAGTAATATGTAAACTTGTTTTTTTTGTTAGATGTATAATGCATTTGCAGAAGCAAGACACTCCAACGGGTGCAGAATTAGAAGATGACGAATTTATTTTGCATGTGGAGGGGACTGCAAGTACGCAGAGAGTCGTGCGCCATATTGGAGGAACTAGTTGGCCGGGTTAGTGTTTTATTAATTTCTGTTTTTATACATGTGCTGTTTTTGCATATTTTTCTTAAAGTAAAATTATAAAACATAGATATTGTTTCTAGGCAGGTTGACATTGACAAATTATGCCCTTTACTTCGAGGCGTCTGGCGCCGTATCTTATGAAGATGCCATAAAACTTGACCTTTCGAAGGACAGTCTGCAACAAGTGAAGCCTGCCGCAACGGGTCCTTGGGGTGCTCCTCTTTTCGACAAAGCTATAGTTTATGAATCTTCTGAATTGTGAGTTTGAGCTAATAATTAGTTCATTGAGTTTGATTCTTTCATGATATCTGTCTACTATATCGATGCAATTTAATTCAACACCCATCTAGTATGAATACTATGTATCTTACTAGCGTTTAACTTTTTATAAAAACCTTCTAGGCAAGACGGCATTGTGTTAGAATTTCCAGAGATAACGAGCTCAACAAGGCGAGACCACTGGCTTGCCCTCGTAAAGGAGATCATGCTATTGAACCAGTTTATATCAAAGTTCAAGGTGGAATCACCACTTGATGTGTGGGAGATGCATGCGCGAGCCATATTAGGCATTGTTCGGCTTCATGCTGCGAGAGAAATGCTTAGAATTCACCCTCCAGAGCCCAAAAGCTTTCTAATATTCGCGTTGCTCGATGAATTGCCCAAGGGGGACTATGTTCTAGAAGAGCTCGCCGGAAGTCTGAAGAATTCTGTTGGTGGAAATCCTTGCAGTGCCAGTTCTATTCTCAGGAGCTTGAATGTCTCCCAAACTGGTGCTAAGAAACAAATGGCTAGTGATAGTCAGATTGTGGAACCTGAAAACCTCACCTCACTGGAGAGTGCTATACACCAAGCACGTGAGGAAGCAAAAGAAACGGAGGTGGCTAAAGCTACTACTCAGGGACTAAAAGAGGAAGGAATCGCCGAGAGTGCCCAAGTTCTAATGGTGAGTACGTACGATTTCTTGACTTACTATCCTAAGCTGTGAATATCATTTTTGAATAACTAAGAACCATCTAATTAAGGCTCCATTTGGATGGACGCATTTGATTTAATATGCAACTTTAAAGCATTGCTTGGGAGTGTGGATTTGTGGAAGATTTTTAAGTTCCAATTCTATTTGTTTACATTTATATATACATGTTGATCAATTATCTTGATGTGCAGGGGTTGCTTAAACCACTTGGAGTTTTAGTTCCCTGGGCTCGAGATATTTTGACATGGGAACGGCCCATGACCACCTCCGTCCTGCTTGTCTCGACACTGATACTCATCTACAAGTAAGTAATCAATGGCCACTAAAATTACAAATTATATATGTATATTTAGTTTGTAGCCTTGGATGCTATTGATTTTCTATTTTGTTTATTGAGTTTTTTTTTATTCCTCCCTTTGTATAGAGAGTGGGTTGGTCCGGCCATATCGACGTTCTTGCTATGGGTGGTGGCAAAGATGCTTCAGGCTAGGAGTAGGATGATTCAAGAAACGCAAGACAAAATCGTTATTCATACTGGATCGGATCAGACGGCAATGGAGAGTATCATATCAGCACAGCAAGGACTAAGGAATGTACATGAAATAATGAAGCAGACAAATATAGCACTTCTGAAAATATGGTCAATAATGGTTTCAAAAGCACCAAAGGTACGTTCCGTGACTTATCGTTGGAACACACGTCCACCTTGCATGCTATATGGTCATATAATAAACGAGTGTGGGGGTAAATAAATGCATACTTGGAAGGAGATAAGAGTTTAAATTAATTTCAGCCGTGTCACTTAAATTCAATTTCAGTCTGGTCTTTTTTAATTTTGATTCTTTTAATGTCATTTTAAATCATTTTTTTGAAGGGCTAAAATTTGATTTGACAAATGTAATATGACTGAAACTGAAAATGTTAGAAGTTGGGATTTTGGAAAATAAATATTAACTAGTTGAAGTTGATATTATCTCTTACATGATGTGTTCAAGGGGTGACATGATTGAAATTATATACACTTGTAATAATAAACTCTGTGAATTGAGTACTTCATGCTAAGATTTAGATTATGGAAACCAATTTTCTCAAAAGAAAAATTGGCAAATGCAGCTATATCTTGATTTATTTACATATTGTGGTGCATTTGCAGCATGCAAACACAGTGATGATAGTCATGACTTGTGCTGCAATCGTACTAGCTTTGGTACCATTCAAGTTTATGTTGATGTCCCTCGTACTATACTGTTCCGTGATGACGACAAGAGTTGGGAAGAAGACACAGAATGAACAAAGCAATAGGCGCCTACAAGAGTGGTGGGACTCTATTCCTGTAGTCCCTGTAGAGTTTAAGGACACAGCAAAACAATCAGGATGTGAGTAAGTAAGTTGTTGGAGTATATGAATTAGATAGATACAGCAAGTAGACTTTTATTGAGCAATTACTACAGCAATGGTTTAGACTTGTGATATCAGTCATCTTGTCTGCATGATCATAAACTACATGATGTGGTTGACACCAAAACTAGCTACGTAAATCAATGCAAACTAGCTAAGACAAAGGTGGTAATAAAATCATCAATGGTTTGTAGTTATGGCATGCTGACTGCTGAGAGAGTAGGCACAAGTTATTTGTGATGGAGGGTGCTTGTAAAAGATTATACTTTTCCAAAGTGATTTAATTCGATAATAATGAAAATATCATGCACGCCCATTTCAAAACTCAATTCCTCATGGTTTGGTTCACTTACAAAGTTAATTAGTTTTCACATAATTCTTGCACCTATATAAATAAGGCAAAGACTTTGCACGAGATTGTCTCACGGATCTCATTCCGTTAGACGGGTGTCTCAAGGATCTCATTCCGTTAGATGGGGTTAAATATTACCCAAATAAAATAGACGCGGATGTTATACAACTTAGTACAATAGACGCGGATGTTATACAACTTAGTACCTGGAAGCGGATCTTATGCAACTTAGTACCTGGAATTGGATTTAGTAGGCGCACACCTCTAACTGAACTGATTCTTTTTTCCTTTTTATCGTTATGATTTTTTTTTTTTACACTTTTTTTTATAAGAACATGTACAGTTTTTTTATTACATTTATACTAGTATTCGTAAATAAAATAAATTAAAGAAAATATTTTTATATATAGAAACACAATTAATATAAATCGTGCCAGAGTAATTGACAAAATAATTGAATGACGAATTAACTTTTATTTATTACTCCCTCCGTTCCATAGAAGTTCACACACTTTTCTTTTTTGTTTGTCCCATTAAAATTGACACATTTCCTTTTTAATACATGGGACCCACACAAAAACAAGTAATCTATTCTCATGGACCCCATATATAACCTCTAATACAACTACCCACTACACATTACATATTATTTCTCTCACTTCACTTTACTCCACTTTACATTAAATTATTATACTCATTAATCTCCGTGCCCAAAAAAAATTATATCAACTTCTCCGGGACAGAGGGAGTAGTTATTACTTTTTATTTATTATAATTTGTTTATACTAATAATCCATTTAGTTTATTTGAAGTATCACTTTTTTTTTTAAGATGTGTCACTTTACATTAAAAATATTCACATTTTATCTGTATGATAAATATATTCATTAAATAATTTAATTTCACATTTGTCACTTTTCTTTGATCATGTATCACTCTTTATTAAAAATATTATCACTTTTTATCTGTATTATTATTAAGTATTTAATTTAATTGGATGTGCATCACTTTTTTCTTAATCAAGTACTCCATTCTTATTTGAAAATGTTATCACTTCTTGTTTCTTACAAATTATTTATGAAATAATTTTATTAATTGAGTATCATTTTTACTTGATCAGATATCACTTTTATATATAAAAAAATATATATGTGATCATTTTTTAATTTATGAAAAATTTCATGAAGGGAAACTATTGCGTCGTTCCATGTGAAATTTTTCGCAATTAGTTATTAATTTTTGCTAAAAATATTATCACTTTTCTTTTGAAATGTTATCTTTTTATGAGTATATTATAAATTATTCATAAAATAGTTTGTCTTATTATTATTATTATCATTTTTTTATCAAAAATACGTATCATTTTTCTTTATAAATATTATTACTTCTTATAAATCTTATAGAAGTAATCCCATGAGACAGTCTTTACCCATAAAATAATTCAATATTAAATGTATCATATTTTTTTTAAATGTAATAAGTGGAGTATCACTTTTTTAATTTTCAACTATCACTTCAAAAAAAAAATTTAAGTATTACTTGTAATTCTAATAATTAATATTAATTTTAAAATGCAGTATATAAGATTAAGAATAAATATAAGTAGCAGTATACGTTAATTATTATTATTACAAGTATAGGCAGAGAGGCATTAACTTACGTTAATTTCATGAAATTCCTTCCGAGCGAAGTTTGTATGGGTTACCGGAAAAGGCCGCTTTTTTCCTTATTTTTTTATATTATATTAATTGATTAATGAATAATCCATCTCACGTAAGAGATCCGTGAGACGGTCATGCACAAGACTCATATTATAAATAAATAGTAAAATATATAGTATTATCATATTTTTAGATGATAAATAAATGTTAAGATACATTTTTTTTATTTTTAAGGTAGTAAATAAATGACTGGTAAAGAAATGAATAACCATTTTGAAATTAAAGAATATTATGAGAATATATATATATATATATATATATATATATATATATATATATATATATATATTAAATGTAAATTTCATTGACGGGAAGTGTGATTTTTGAATTGGGCTGAAAATAGAAAATGTGATTTAAAATGAAGGAAGTAAAACAAAATAAACAAGATGAGAAACACAAAGTGCAAATCATACAAGGCGTTCAGAATTGATCGGAAGCTTTGCTCTTAATCGCATTTTTCAATATGTAAGAGTAAGAGATTCTATCGTCTAGTAAACGCGCGACTAAGTACAAAATTTATAGTAATATTGTCCCAAGGAAAATGAAACCTAAGTTTGTATCCGAGTTATTCATTGATTTGTGCTTTGTAAAGATGATATGTTTGAAAGTTTTGTATTTAAAACTATTGCTTACGATTCTACTCAATTGACTAGAATTTAGACTAATTAAAGTAAATGATCAAACAACACGCAAATGATAAATGGAATGGATGTAGAAATTCACTTGAGAAGAGAGCAAGACTAATCATACTTATGGTTAAGACTTGAGCTAGATATGCAAAACCATTTATAGTAATTCTCATTAACTTGTAAATTAAAAGCAATCACAAATTTACCCTTAGTCCCTATGACCAAGGTAACTAGGTTCTCGACTCTTTTACAAGCCTAAGTCTGCTAAGATTGGTCTTAATCTCAATTCCTTTAAGGTACTATGATCATAAATTGGTTCTTTTCACTCAATTACTTAAGTGTACCTCTATGAATGTTCTAAGCCTAAGGAGGGTATGTCTTACCTCCCCTTATACTAACATGCATGCACAATTCAATGTATGATTCAATTAAACATCCACTCACAATATTGGAATGATCATCCTAATACTATGAATAGAAGATTTAATCACACAAGCATTAAAATGAAACATAATTGATATATCATAAAAAGAAATCCACAAATCAATTCAAATCATTACTCAAGTTTTACATATCTAACTCTTCACCTCAACCATTCATATGATTAGCCCTACTATAGGACTAGCCACTAAATATGATGATTAATTCAATACAAATCAAGCATTGCTCCATTTGAGCCAAAATTGAGAAGAAAATCAACAAATGAAAAATGGAATTGCTTCTATTGCATAGAGAATCCTTCATCTTCTTCAATATATCAACTTCTTCACTCCTTTAAGCTTTCCTCTTTTCAAATGGTAGATGGATGGATGGAGTGGTGGATTGATGAAGATCAAGTTGAGTGGATGGATGAATAGAAGGGTGAAAGAGATGGATCGGATGGAGTGTGTGAAATGGTGGTGAGAAAGTGTGTGTATTGATCTCTAAAATAACTGTCACATGAGACCCTCTCTATAATTTTTGCACCAATTGTGCATTTATACCCCTTGGGGACCTTCTAGAAGCTTCCAGAATTTTCCTAAATTTTCCTGCTTTTGACCCAACTCGACTCGAGTAGCCAACTCGAGCTACTGCCTATCAAGTCGAGTTGTGTGGCTCTATAAACTGGATGGTTTTTCGACCCTAGCTCGACTCGAGTTGCAAGTCGAGTTGGACCTTGCAACTCGAGTTAGCTCACTGGATGATTTTGAACGTTGCTCTGCCCCAGCTCGACTTGCTGCTCGACTTACCCTGATCCCAGCTCGACTCGAGTAAAATAACTATAGCTCTCGCCTGTCTACTCGTGTCAGAAGCTTGACTTTCCTCGGCATCTAACTCGACTCGAGTTGCAAGTCGAGTTGGATATTGCAACTTGAGTTGAGCTACTGGACACTTTCTGCCTTTGCTCGACCCTCAACTCGACTCAAGTTGCAAGTCGAGCAAGACCATGCAACTCGAGTTGGGTGTTTTTTCGGCCCGTTTCAGCTCCCGACTCCATTTTACTCCATTTTTGACCTATTTTGCACATATTTAAGCTCATTTACACATTTTTATCAATCCATACAAAATCTCTCATAATTACATAAAACTTCACCAAAAGTTACACAAATATGGATAAAAACATCCAAAAATACACGCATAACGACACTAAAGTTTAGATGAAAATGACAACGATCAAGCTTATATAAAATCATTGCAAAAATTTTGGCCAATCGTATTCTCAGGATTGAAGAAGAATGCCAAGATGATCTGATGAATCACTCTGTAAAGCTCTCACGTTGAATCAAAACTCTCACGAAATTGAATGAACTCGAGTGTGTGTTGTGTTTTTGAAAAATGAGAAGAACAAGATATATAGTGGTTCGACTTATTAACCAAGCCTATGTCCACTGTGAGGATGATCGTTTCTTATTGCTTTTGAGTATGAGAGATTACAGCTATATATACACCAAGATTATAGATATATATACATCACATGTGATAATACATATGTAACCAATCTGATGCATCATCTTCCAGCTGTCATAGGGGTGAATAAACGGAATCTATTTCTATTGCAACTGCTTCCAACTCATAGCTAGCATTATGAGCTTTCAATCCATACATAGAACCACTTCTAAAGAACTCACATAACTCTTGTACATCTGCCGCAAACTACCCCGGTCACCACTTATTCCACATGGCAAGATTTGTCTTGTTATTAGCTAGTTACTTCCATGCACGTGTTTTATACGTATCGCATGATCAAGAACTTTCTAATTCACACTCCAACCACTTACTAATGTTGATCAGTCATTAATATGAGGTTTCCATCTCAAATCTCCACCTAAACATCATACTTAAGCATTCTTTACTTCACCTTCACCACACTGTTTTAAAGTCAGCAAACTTCACATCCACTGCCTTGTTGGAGAGCAGCAAAACTCACATCACTACTTTGAGAGAGTAGCAGAACTTCTTACTATCATCTTCAGCATATGTTGATAAGACTCTTGCACAATTCGAACTTCGAAGTAGGCAGGGCCTTAGTAAGAAAATCTGATAGATTCTTTGCTGTTTCAATTTTCTTCACAACTACTCTTTCATCATCTATCAAATCTCTAATGAAATACAATCTGATATCAATGTGCTTCGTTTGTTCATGATATTCTTGATGCCTTGAGAGATGTATGGCACTAGAATTATCACAATACAGCACCACAAATTCTTGCATAATACCAAACTCAGACAGAATTCCCTTCAACCACAAACCTTCCTTTATTCCTTCTGTAAGTGGAATGAACTCAGCCTCTGTTGTAGATAGTGCCACCACTGATTGGTGTGTTGATCTCCAATTGATAGTTGTTCCAAATAAACAAAATACATAGCCTGATAGTGACTTTCTTGTGTCCAAATTTGCAGCATAGTCAGCATCTACATAACCTGCAAGAAAATCAATGTTAGATGTAATCTTATTGAAATGCAAACCTGTTGTTAAGCTTCCTTTCAAATATCTTTGAATCCATTTGACAGCTTCCCAATGCTCCCTTCCTGGATTTCCCATGAACCTGCTCACCAAGCTCATTGCATGAGCTAAATCTGGTCTACAACAAACCATGTCATACATGAGACTCCCTACAACATTAGCATATGGAATCCTTTCCATTTCTGATATCTCTGCCTCTGTCTTTGCTGATTGTTGACCTGATAAACTGACCTCTTGCTTAACTGGTGTGGCAACTGATTTACACATGTTCATGTTGTATCTTTTAAGTACTTTCTCTAGATAAATACTCTGATGCAACACAACTGATCCACCTGCCCTATTTCTCCCAATCTGCATCCCTAGAATCACAGTAGCTTCCCCCAAGTCCTTCATGTCAAACTCTGGTTTCAACAGCTCTATGACAGCTAAAATTCCATCCATAGATTTGCAGGCTATCAGTATGTCATCAACATACAATAGTAAGAAAACCTGCCAATCAGCATCACTTCTGATGTACACACAACTATCATATAAGCTTTTTTTGAAACCACAGCTGACAACATATTCATCAAACCTCAAGTACCATCTCCTTGGACTTTGTTTCAATCCATATAAGGATTTCAGAAGTAAACAAGCCTTTTTAGTGGTATATTGAACTGCTACACCTTCTGTAATGCTCATGTATATCTTTTCTTCCAAATTTCTATGAAGAAAAGTTGTTGTTACATCCATTTGATATAACTCAAGATCAAACTGAGCAACTAGAGCTAGCATCACTCTGATTGAGCAATGTTTAACCACTGGAGAGAAAATTTTAGTGTAATCAATTCCCCCCTTCTATGAGAAGCCTCTTGCAACCAACCTAGCCTTATATTTTATCCCTCCTGCATTTTTTGGAACTACCTTTTTCTTGTAAATCTATTTGCAACTAACCAACCTCTGATCCTTTGGCCTTTGAACTATCTTCCATGTTTGATTCTTTTCCAAAGACATCAATTCTTCTTGCATGGCAACACTCCACCTGTCATTTTCCTTACAATTCATTGTCTCTACATAATTCCTAGGTTCATATGAATCAATCTTCTCTGCAGTATATAGTGCATAAGAGACTAAATCAGCATTTGCATATCTAGCTGGTGGTTTGATAGACCTTCTCTGCCTGTCCCTAGTCAATTGGTAGCAATTTAATAGCTCATTAGTTTCTGATCTTCCTTGATCATTATCAGCAATTTCAATAGTATCATCTTGTACTATTTCTTCATCATATGCCCCCTGATCATGTACCATTTTCTTGGCATGCTCCACCCCAAGCTCAGTTTTATCATTTCCTTGAGTACTCTGAACTTCTTGTGGATATAATGGCATAACAACCTCATTAAAGGTGACATCCCTGCTTACTATGAACTTCTTGCCTTCAATACTCCATAGCTTGTAAGCTTTCACACCCCTAGGATATCTTATCATAACACACTTCACTGCTCTTGGTGCTAGCTTATCTTGCTTAATGTGAGCATAGGCTAAACAACCAATAACTCTGTGCATTAAATAATCTGCAAGTTTCCCTGACCATACCTCTTGGGTGTTTTAAACTTCAGAGCAGTTGATGGGCTCCTATTTATAAGAAATGTCACTGTAGTGACCAATTCACCCCAAAAATTCTTTGTCAAACCAGAATTACTCAATATACACCTTACCCTCTCAAGTAAAGTTTGATTTAACCTTTCTGTAACACCATTTTGTTGTGGTGTGCCTGGGACAGTCTTGTGTCTTATGATACCCCTGCTTCTACAGAACTTGTTAAACTCCTCAGAACAATATTCAAGACCATTATCAGTTCTTAACACTTTAATCTTAGCATTATAAGTGTTCTCCACCTCAATTAACCAATTCTTAAAAGTGTTAAAGGCTGCATCCTTAGTTTTAAGAATATATATCCACACTTTTCTACTGTAATCATCAATAAAAGACATGAAATACCTGCCACCACCTTTGGTTTGAGTCCTTTCAGGTCCCCATAAGTCTGAATGAATGTAATACAACTTAGATTTGATTGTGTGATCACCAATTCCAAACTTAAGTCTTTTAACATTTTCAAAGATGCAATGTTCACATTGCTTCAACTGATTTGATGGACTGATGCTGATAGCGTTTTGTCTTGACAGTTCTTGTTGCCCTTTCTCACTTATGTGTCTAATCTCCCATGCCATAAGTGTATATCATCACTTTCAGTTGTAATATTATTCTGTCCAATCACAGTATGACCATCAAGAATGTACAGTTCCCTTTTCCTGATTCCTTTCATCACTTCATACTCATCATTTTCAACAATGAGTATTCTTCCTTTTGTTCTGAATTCATAACCTGAAGCATCTATACCTAATGAAATTAGATTTCTCTTAAGTTCTGGAATATACCTCACACCTGTCAAGGTTCTGATTACTCCATCATGCATTCTCAATCTGATAGAGCTTATTCCCCTTATCTGACATGTATAATCATTCCCTAATAATACTGATCTAGCATTTTGATACTTAAGATCAGTAAAACAATGCTTCATGGGAGACATATGAAATGAACATCCTGAATCAAGGATCTAATCCATGGATCCTTTTGATGAAATGATCAACAGTGCCTCAGGGTAATCAATTTCCACCTGATTTTGATTATTTGCCACCTGATTTACTTGCACTCTCTATTGTCCATCTTTTCCAACCTCTGCCTTCTTCTTCTTGGTTGTTTTTCACTTATAACAATTCTTCTTAATGTGGCCTGGTTCATGACAATGAAAACATTTCCTTCCTTCCTTGTCACTTGCAGAATGATCACCTTTGCTATCTTGTTTCTTACCGCCAGATCCTCCTTTCTTGTTAGGTTTCTTGTTCTGATTTCCCTGATGATCCTTGTTCCTCACAACACTTCTGTAATTCCTTAGTTTTTAAAGCTAATTCAACTTCATCTAGACTAATTGAATCCTTGCTTCCAAACAACAATGTATCTTTGAAGTTTTCAAACGATTTTAGAAGTGAAGATAACAGAATCAGAGCCTTATCTTCATTCTCTAATTTAACCTCAACATTTTCCAGATCATCAAGTACTTTATTAAACTCATCAAGTTGAACCAAGATTGGCTTATCTTTTGTCATTTTGAATTAGTATAATTTCTATTTTAGATATAATCGATTTGCAAGAGATTTTACCATATAGAGATCATTAAGCTTCTTCCATACTACTCTTGCAATCGTTTCTCTCTAAATTTTTCTGAGTGTTTTATCACCAAGGCACAAGAAGATAGCACTTAGAGCTCTTTCTTGAAGATCTGCTTCAGCTGTTGCAGCTTGTGCATCCACTTCTGTCGCTTCATTAACTGGTGCTTCTTTGATTGCTCCACCGAGGGCTTGCTGCACCAAGATGGATCTCATCTTGATCTTCCACAACCCGAAATCTGACTTCTCGGTGAAGTGCTCGATATCGAATTTGGTAACCATGTTGATTTCTTCCTTTCTTCTTCAAGTAATCTATTCCTTGATCTGCTTGCCTATGGTGATTCCTACAGACGGCGCCAATTCTCAGGATTGAAGAAGAACGCCAAGATGATCTGATGAATCACTCTGTAAAGCTCTCACATTGAATCAAAACTAATGAATCTAAACCCTCACGAAATTGAATGAACTCGAGTATGTTGTGTTATTGAAAAACGAGAAGAACAAGATATATAGTGGTTCAGCTTATTAACCAAGCCTGCGTCCACTGTGAGGATGACCGTTTCTTATTGCTTTTGAGTATGAGAGATTACAGCTATATATACACCTTGTGATAATACTTATGTGACCAATCTGATGCAGTATATTGCAGCTGTCATATGGGTGGTTAAATGGAATCTATTTCTGTTGCAACTGCTTTCAACTCATAGCTAGCATTATGAGCTTTTAATCCATGCATAGAACAACTTCTAACAAACTCATATAACTCCTATACATCCGCTGCAAATTACCTCGGTCACCACTTATTCCACATGGCAAGATTTGACTTGTTATTAGCTAGTTACTTCCATGCACCTATTTTATACGTATCGCATGATCAAGAACTTGCTAATTCACACTCCAACCACTTACTAATGTTGATCAGTCATTAATATGAGGTTTCCACCTCACGTATCAGTTGTGTTCTTGATGAGGTCATTTCTGAAAATCAAGCTGCTTTTGTAGGGGGAAGATAGATTTTGGATGGCATTGTTATTCTCAATGAATTTATTGATGAATCAAAAAAGAGAAAACTCAAAAGTTTTATATTTAAGGTTGATTTTGTTAAAGCTTATGACTCTGTTGATTGGGAATTTTTGGAGAAAATGATGGAAGGTCTTAACTTCTGTTCAAAATGGAGAAAGTGGATGATAAGTGTGTATCTACGGCATCTGCTTCGGTGTTGGTAAATGGATGCCCTTCTGAAAACTTTAATTTAGAAAGGGGACTGAGACAGGGTGATCCACTATCTTCTTTTCTGTTCTTAATCGTGGTTGTGGGGTTAATCCTACTGATGAAACAAGTTGTAGAGTCTGAAATTCTTGAAGCAACGACAATAGAAAGAGACAAGATCCTAGTATCTCACCTTCAATATGCTGATGACTCGATTTTCTTATGCCCAGGTACGGAAGATAATATCATGTCAATTAAATATATCCACCGTAATTTTGAATTAATGTCGGGATTGATGGTAAATTTTCATAAATGTGGAATTCTTGGCTTGAATATGGATGCTACTTTTACTCAATCTATGGCTGACAACTTGATGTGTGTAGTGAGTAAAAATCCTTTTACATACTTAGGAATCAATGTGGGCATCAATCACAGAAAAGTATCCTCATGGGGAAATTTAGTGGACAGAATCCGACGGCGTTTAAAAAGTTGGGAAGGGAAGCAGTTGTCCTTTGGAGGTTGAATTACTTTGATTCAAGCAGTTCTTTTCGCTCTGCCAATCTATTGCCTATCATTTTATCGTATACCCAAAAAACAATTAAGAAAATTTCTTGTTCGCAACGTAATTTCTTGTGGGGGGTTGTGAGGTTAGAAAAAAAATCCTTGGGTTAGGTGGGGAGATGTGTGTAAGGATAAGAACAAAGGGGGGGTTAGGAATTAGAGATCTTAATATTTTAAATAAAGTTCTTATTGGAAAATGGGTTTGGAGAGTTTTGAATAATCCAGAGAGGTTGTGGGTTAGAGTTTTAAAATAAAAAAATATGGTGAAAATCCTTTCTTTGTAGAAGATATGCTAGACATGGGTAGAGTCCGAGGGAGTAGAAAAAAATACATCTCTTGTTGGTGGAAGGATGTTTGTGAAATATTTTGGGATAATGAGGGTAGAGGTTTGAATAAGGAAATGCAAAGTGTCGTTGGTAAAGGAGATATGATTTCTTTTTGGTTAGATTGGTGGGTGGGGGAAGGTCCTTTGAAAGAAAAATTCCCTAGGTTATTTAGATTGAGTGATCAAAAAGAGGCTCGGGTTAGTGAGGTTAGGAGGTGGGAAACAGATGGTTGGAGTTGGCACTTAACTTAGAAAAGAGAACTGAGGGAAGTAAATATGAATTCTCTTAACGAACTTTTGTCTTTCTTAAATAAGTATCATATGGAGCAAGAAGGTGAAGACACTTTGAGATGGATGGATACACGTTGATGTGTACTTGACAAGCTTAGCCTACAAGAATGTTGTGGAGTGCTTAGATATAGAAGAGGCTTCTTTTGATGCAGAGGTTTGCAAGAATTTGTGGAAAAGTTATGCACCGAACAGAGTAAAAGCAATTGTGTGGAAAGTCATTAAACAACGACTATCAACAAAAATGAATCTACAAAAAACGTGGTGCTCTACATGTAAATATTGATACAATTTGTGATCTTTGTAGAGAGGAGGACGAAGATGTTTCGCATGTTTTCTTTAGATGCAAAGTAGCTCAAAGTTTATGGAATTACTGCTACGAATGAACAAAGATGATTAAGGTGGCTCATATTAATCCCTCTCGACATCTCTTGCAACATAGCAACCTACTTGGGGACCACAAGAACTCTAAAATCTCAACAATTTGGACTGCTATAATAGGGACAATATGGAAAGGTATAAATGACTTGTTTCAAGGAAAAGAGTTTAAAGTCTCAAAATTTTTCATTAAGTTATAGTCATGATTAGTCATAAATGGAGATTTTAAAAATAAAATTTCTTTTGTTGATTGGAATAGAAATCCAAAGTGTTTGGAGTTGATTGAATAATTATTTTTTAATTTTCAGACACGTTATAATGTAAGTGTTGAAGTACCCTTGTACTTCAAATTTTTATTATAAATTTTCTTTACCGATAAAAAAAAAAAAAAAAAAAATATATATATATATATAAGGCGTTCAGAAACTATCTTAAAATCCCTAAGTCGTGTTCAAACAACTTGATTTTTGGTTTTGCAACTATATTTTGGGATGTTTACGAAATTATAATTAAAACAAGTATTTTAAATAAACTGCATGTAATAAAAAAAAAGGTAATTTAAATATTTTGAAAAAAATGAGATGAAGTGGCAGTTGAGTCGAAGAACTAGTCATCCCACATGTAATTGTAGTCTCATTCTGCGTATGCGCTTTTTTCTTCCGGAAAAAACACAGAATACGTAACTCGCTTTCAACCCAACCCACCCTGCATTCCAGCCAACAGAAATACAGCAATTATTGACAATTCATGCAAGTTTTCAATGCATCAATGGGTAATGACAGTGTGTGACATCCAAAATCGATAGCCCTAATGTATATTCTATTCTCCATTCTTTCTAAGACTACCTTTCTAAAACCACTTCACCACACCCCACACTCAACGAAAAGTCGCGCTGCGATTCCCAGACGCTGGGAATGCTTGCCGCCTTCTACCCTGCTGGTTTTCCGTACTCTCTGTGCCTTTCGTAACACCAGAACCCCCCTTTTTCCGATCTCTTCTCCCAACATGTTCATCACCCGCTACTCTTCTTTCCTCCCCAAATTTTACCTGTGTCCGAGCAGCTTCGTAGTCAAAAGGTTGCCCCTGTAGGAAACTATCTGGTGGCTGCAATTTATTGGTCACTCTGGAACTTGTACTTTGCTCGAGTGATGGAAAGCACTGCTCGAAGCTGGAAGATAGATCAGATAGAGACATGGGTTCGTCTTCCCCTAGGTCTGAATCAGTTTCTGCTTCGTCGTTATTATCTAATTGCTTAGCATCAGAGTTGCCTTTTCCTGGTCTTTCATCATCTGAATCATCATCCAAAATAATAACATCTGCTAAACTTGAACCGGATGGAGGAGCTGAAGGATGATCATCTTGATGCACAAGTTCTGGAATCCTTTCGGATTCCTCGACTTTTGAATGCAATGGTTCATCCATACCCGAAAATGAGTGAAACGGAAGACTCACTGTTGATTTTATCTGCTCTAATTTAGTGTTTTCTTTTTCCTGAAAATATGCCAACAAATTTAATCTCATCAAGAATGAAAAGGTGTAGACTGTTTTTAGAACATTATGGCAACTACTGTCTGTAGTTATAAAAGTTCAACACGAGTGTATTACAATTCTCATGTGCCACAGCGGCATATTCAGCACAACAAAGATTGAATCAGGGCTTGTATTAACTTCAGATTGAGAATACTTACTCCTTTATCAGGATCAAACTTCCGTTTTGCCGAATTTCCAAACAATGCCCCAAAAGCTCGGCTTGGCTTCTTTAATATCTGAATAGTTGCCTGAGCCTAAAACAACATAATAATTTAAATAACCAAAAGATTCTCTGAAAACTTTCAACAATAAAGGTATCTAATTTATATTCACTGCAGCATCATCAAAACTCATTGTTAAAAAATGAAATGCAATTATAGGACCTCCCTAGAGAGAAAAATAGTGTAGTCCTGTCAAAAAGATACTGAATACCAACAATTATCCATTGGACATGTCATATTTGTGAGACTCCATACATCCAAATACAAGATTCAGAAAAAAAAAAAAGGTAACTCACTGAATGTGATGAACTCAGATTAGCACGTGTATCTTCAGTGTCTCCACGCACAGGTAACGCTGCCCCCTCGTAAGCAGAACAATCATCTGTTTTACCTTTTTCATTCACTTTTTTCTTGGCATTAGAGCTCCCAAAGTTGCGAGGCTCATCCTTATCTGGTAAGTAAGCAGGTAGGTTCTCAACAATAGGATCATAAGCTGAACTGCTAATCTGTTTCTTTCCAACTTCCTCCGAGGTTTTTGAAACTTCAGAAGCTTCAGAAGGCAGAACTTCAGAATCTTCAGGAGTCAAACCGCTCTCGCCATTTTCCTGCACGCATACTGATGTTTAAAAGAAGCAAGACATATAACACAAAAGAAAGAGTAAGCTCAACCATAAAATTTCAGTACATAAAAACCACCTCACTGGTGGTTGCCCGAATATTTTGGACATTATAGGTTGTCCAGGCACACTCCGCAGATATTTAAACATAACAGTATATGGGGTAGCTACAAATTCAAGAACAATTTGAAAAATCATCACTTTGCTGTTAAATGACAGCTCCCATCGCAGAAGACGCTTAGACCATATGTTCCTATAAATTATTTAAAAAACATGGTATAGTCATATACTTTTGACACATGCTTTCTGAAACACAGCCAGTTAAGTAAACATTTAAACCCAAAACTGCTGGTTGTTTTTACTAACTCAAGTTAATTATTTTCTCATTTTTATTATGAGGACCCAAAAGAATAATCCAAATAAGAAAAACGAGTCAAAAATCCATTCTCCAGGCTGATATTCTGAACATCAGTGAGAGAAGTTCATTTATAGTATTTTTAGTTATATGCTAAAAAATAACTATCAACTAATAAATGCAATTTAAATTCAGGAAATACTGAAACAACAACCTGATGAGGGAAGTATAACGAACTGGTGCAAATAAGAACATATGTCATCTGACCAGGAAATAGCAGGTCCAGGTGATCAAATTGGATATATATGGGCAAATAAAAAGAAACATCTTAAATTCATTAAACACTTGCCAGTTCCAAACGTCTTTCCTTGAGATGTTTCACAGCCTCCTCAAATGCAGCAGCATTTTGGATAGAGTGCCTTATAATGCTAACAACTGAACCAAGGTTACGTTCAATATATGGGAGTTTTGATTTCAATGACCGACGCAATTGGTTTGTAGTGAGTGGCATCTGCTTAGCTTGTTTTCAACAAGAAGGCAAAAAAAGAATAAAAGGGTGAGTCAACAGAATTGCCACAGATCAACACGAAAAACATTGGAGTAAGAGAAATCTAAGACAATTGAAATATGTAATAGGCAGAACGTACCAATTTCGATAAGAGTTCGATTGGGCAACACATAACCAGTGCTCTCGTCTTCTGAACGAGCAACAGCATCCCTCCATTCACAAAGTCCCTACAAGTTAAACCCAAACATGCTGGTCATTGTAATGCTAAAATAGCCAAGAAAAATCAATGAGATTCTAAATCTAAGTTTAAACTGTGCATGCCGCATGGAATGTCACCATTTATCAGATACCACATGCAGAACAAATTAAAATTGGGATAATATAACTAGCGAGCCAAAAAGGGGCACAGATCAACTGAGATAAACATATATTATATAGCTAATAATTCTTATGAATGTAGTTCTGAAAAAGTAACTCACTGAAACAACTGCTAGCTGTTGAGCACTGAGATCAGCACCCACTAACCTGCAAAATGATTTTGAGAAGCAACCAAATCAGCAGTACAGAAGAACCAATATATACACGAGCTAGTTCAGGTACGGTGCCTGTAATCTCAAATTGGCAGGTTTAGACAATACCCGTAAATGTGAAGGTAAGAAGTATCTGTTAGAAGCTCTTTTTCATATAGTTGAGTGCATATATCATAACTCCGTTTGTAGACCTGTTTAAAATCACCAACAAAACAATTAGACTGCCATTATTGAATATGGTACGGACAGAACATTTGAGTCATATAACAATGAACCTTCTCATTTCTTTTTCTTTGGATTGGGGGTAGTTTTACTCAACCCAAATTATTTCATGGTTTAATTGTTTCCACTTCCCATTACTTTATCTTTAGCATCAAACCTCGTAAGAGTTACAAGTACTTATTTAGGCTCACTTCTCTGAATGACTAAACTCCAAGCTTTGCATTTCATTTATAACATTAAACTCAAAATATGAAATATATTTAGAGAGGCTTCGCACAAAAAAAATTAAGTGCAATTCAAATTTCTAGCACCAATGATTCAAATTAAACAGTGCCACGTTTCAGTGTGATTTAACCTGTAATAATCCCCCGTACATGAAATAACAGATTAAGCAAATCGTGTGCTAGCACACTAAGAACGTTCATCTTTTCTGAAAAATGAATTGCTCTGTGAGTTACTAACACATACATCAAAATATCATATTACCAACAATGATAGTGGTTTATAGTCTTCCAGACGATTTTGACAGTAGAGAGTCTCAATACAACTATGGCTAATATGTACTGGACTATGGAGAGTAATTGCGAAATGCAAACTCAAATAGATTGAGCATTGCTACCTTAAATGCAAAAGAAACTCTCTAATTTCTACAAACATGATCTCACAAACTCATATGTCACATTAGCAACTTCTCACTTACACAACATATAGGATATTTCTATCATATAAAAAAGAGAATAAGATAGATCAGGGGGCAGCTGCATATTGAATATAAGAAACCAAAAAGGTAACTAATCTAATGTTTAGTGTTAGGGTCTTGGTTAAATACGTTTCTTGTCCTTCAATAAAACTTATCAATTTTATTAACTATGATCAAATACTCACATCAAAGAATATTATGATTGTAAATGCCTTCACAATAACAACAAAAAGTAATCGGCAAACATAAGGGTGTGTTGAAAAATGTCTGAAATCAAATTCCCCAAAAGATAATTGGTACATCCTCAGCAAAGAATTTGAAGTAAAAAGTGGAAATTCACAGTCCATTACCAGCATAAAACTGCAAAAATTGCAGGGATAGGATTCTTGAAAAATTGTAAGATTTGCAGGTTGAATGTTAAGTGCTTGTTTCAAGAACTTTTGTAACTTCGTCTACTGAGGCAAAGGCAGTCTCTTAGAACCTCACCAACAACAGTTTTAGTTTAACATAAATATAATCCAAAGACCTCAATATAACAATGCATTCATCAATCTACATATTTTATTGCTAAAGGCTCCATCTCTGTCAGCAAATCAATCAATCCCATGGTCATTCATACATAATTAAGGAAGTGAACCCTGGACAACTATTATCAAAACCATGTCGACTAACAAAAAGTAGTCTTTTTGGACAGCAGTTTTCAATCTTGGTAACTCTTGGTAATTAATTTTTTCTTAGTAAGGAATAATATCAAAGAGCTTGCCTCAACAAGAGGAGGATCAGGACTTTCAGAATCAGCAGATGACTCAAGCAACCTCGCCCTCATAAGATCATAGATGTACAATAAATAATGTGTGTCTTCTCTTGCATATCTGGGAAAGAGAAGTCCGTAAGATAACATAATTCAGTTACAACAACTAAAGATCTTTAGAATCAGCTGATGGGTCCATATTTTAAACAGGTAGAAATAGAAAACTTCTTGGAAAAACACCCAATTTCAAATGTCTAGATAGACAGATGATTTTCTAATATTTAACTCCTAATTAACATGAGAATAGCCTAGCTCCTTCTGGTAGGAGAGATAGACAAACAGCGAGAAAAAAAAAACACAACATAAAAATAAACACAAAAATTGGTTCTTTAATTAACATTGAAACAACTTAACCCAATATATATATATATATATATATATATATATATATATATATATATATATATATATACATATATATAGATAGATAGATAGATAGAGAGAGAGAGAGAGAGAGAGAGAGAGAGAGAGAGAGAGAGAGAGAGAGAGCACAAATGAAAATTTTAAACTGCACTAACAAATACACTTTTGAATCAGCAGTGGAGTGACCAGAGCCCAAGCTCAACAAAGCACATTACTGAAGCCTCACTCAGACATGGTCTGGGGCTTTCACGTTGGTTGAAACAGAAGTCATTGTAAGTTGTGTTATAATAATTGAAAGACAACTGTCTTCACTCATGCTAGTTAAAAATCACAGACATCCTACACCAAACAAGACTATGAAAAAAATGATCCATGGAAATGATTTATTATTCAAGTATTACAGTGGCCTAATGCTGCAATGGTAATTAAGTAGAAAATAAGATGAGAAAGGTTCAATAACAGATGAAGCTAGCATCACTGGAATGAAATTTGCATCACAAAATGGCAAACGCCAGTATGGTATAAAATCATTTCATTTAGTGATGTGAAATACTGGTAAATCCAGAATGACATTATAGTTTTTAAAGTTTATTTAACTGTTTCTCAAATTACTTAATTCCAGATTTGTCCAAGGTATAAATAACCGACACATATGTATGTTTAAACTGTAAAATTTCATTCTGGATACCAAAAAATCAAACAATCTGTATTGATTGGAATATATAATTATGTAAAACTTACAGAGCAATAGTTAGTGGAGATAAAGACACATATTTGGTGATGGTTCACCCATAGAATTGTAATAGTCATGAAGTCATATGAGTCTTTGGTAAACTAATGATCTAGGAATCAGACAGTTGAAAGATTAGTAACTTGAGTTTGGGTTATGAGATTTTTTCTCTTATCTACCAAGAATTTTGAAAAGGTGTGAATGCTTGCGTAAAAACTCTTCATTTTTGTACAGAACTCCAAAAAATAAAAAGAAAACCTTGAGTCCTACAAAATGTTTTAAAACCATTCTCTTTCCTCTTTGACAGATACAGAAAACTTACATTCAGACACAGGCATGCATGCATGCATGCAATTGATATATAGCTAGGCCAGAGATATATATTTTCAAACAAATAAAAAATATTTAAGACTTATTGGGAAATTGAGAAATAAAAAAATAACAATAGTTACTATTGAGAGCAATAGGGCATAACAAATCAAGTCAGACTAAAACCTATAACTTAAGACAATATTATGTTGTCAAGTGGTACATCA
Organism: Pogostemon cablin; assembly: GCA_023678885.1. NCBI lineage: Eukaryota > Viridiplantae > Streptophyta > Magnoliopsida > Lamiales > Lamiaceae > Pogostemon > Pogostemon cablin. The sequence continues at coordinate 27,192,183 of CM042985.1, read as the reverse complement.
CAAAAATTGAGAAAACCTTAGAGAAAGGTAACTGAATAAAATCATAATGCCACACAACTTAATAGATATAAAGGTAATGCTTGGTAACTTAGAATGGAATGGATATGGAGGAATTGGGAGGTTTAATATCTCCATTGGGAAGAACACATTCAGCTCAATGCTTAAAAATGGGAAAACCTAAGCCATAGCAGAAATTCTTCAACCAACACAGTGTTCATTTTATTACATCACCCATCATCCACCAAACCACCCCACCAAGCCCCTAGGATTTGGCAACAAAGGTTGACATGTACAAGTTTTAAAAGAAAAAAGTAAATAGAGGTTCAGTAGAAAAATACTTGATCATTTCATTGGGAAGTGGCCTAATTCTCCAATCAGCATTCTGGTATCTGTAGAAAACACAGGATCGTTAGTCTCACTAAATTCTAATCAATACAATTATTTTTAAAACCTTTCCCTCTTTACATGAAGGGCATTTGAGTACAAGCAACCATGGTGATACAAAATATAAAAACAGCAAGAGACCATACTCTTTGTTGGCTTTGACTCCACAAAAATGATTGAGCAGGTGTTCCAGGCTGTATCTTTCCATTTTTAATACCCTTGAAGCCTATAAACCAAAAAAATAGATAAACACTCAAGCACAGAACCAGATAAACAATGATTACTTAAAAATTTGTTCTTTGTAGAACACAAGAGAGCAGCTCGGTAAAAGTACAACTTTTATATGAATTTATTCTTAGCATATAAAGACATGCAGAAGCAAAAACATAAATAAAGCATAAATACAACTCTTTATCAGATTCCCATTTGGGATTCATCACGAAACCACCTCCAAACGCCATTACATTTCGTTTAATAGAAAAAAAAACAAAAAAAATAAAAAATAAAAAACAACTCTTTATCAGAAAAGAATGAGTGAAGTTGCTCTCAGTGCTGAGTTTTCTGCTTAATCTAAACATGCGAGGCAAATGTGATGACTGATGACAAAGTCAATTGAGTTGCTGAATCTGGTGGGATTAATTGTACTTAACCACATTAAAACTATACAATTCAAACAAAATTACTTGGTTTTATTGGGAGGTAATGAAAAAAATTAATAGCAACAGCAATTATATTATATAGAACTTCTTTTGCCAGAAAATTAAAATACAATATGTCACCAGTGTCAAAAATTACATAAGCTAAAGCTAAGAACCTGTCCGGTGTCAAACATATTGCATATATAAATGCCAAAATCCCGTTGCAGCCACACAATGTCGCGATCTGCTCCATGAAGTACCTAAATAAACCAAATAATGGCATGACTGAGAAAGAACAGTCCCAACGAAATATAATATTCTGCATACTTACCTTTCTCTTACTGGGGTCTTTGAATACTTCCCTAAGATATGGACCTATATGAATACGAAGTTTCAGAGTATCTATAATAAAATCTTCTGTCCTTGTGGATATTTGCATCAAGCATGTGAGTCCTTGGAAAGATCTGTATTGGTTGTGTTCCAAATCAACCTGCACGAAAAAATAAAAAGCATTTCTTAAGCAATTTTATATAAATGGACACTTATATAAAGTTAAAACATATGAAACATTTTAAGGAATAAAAATTCAGGAAAATAATGGAGTGATTTCGGTGGCTAGGACCAGAGCACATACTTTTCTACCAAGATGTGCATTAACAAATTAAGTACAGTCAAGCAATGAATGTCAGAATGACCAAATTAGAAAGAGGAATCATTGGATGGATAACGCTATCAAGTATCAACTGCATAACACAAAACAGTACCCAAAGGTCCGTCACCCGGAACTAAAGTCCACTTCATATATAACCCACAATAGACAAAAAGATTTTGTGGCTAATATTTTTATGTTAAATTCTCGAAGTAATCTGCTCGTGGGAACTAAAATCCTAAAATGAGGTCACCACATGAAGTACAGCTTGCATCCTCAGTTTTAATATAAGGTATCTACAAAGGGCTAACAGGGATGCAAGCCCATATACAGAACTTAACGCGGCTAAATATCCACTCTCCAGTAGCATGTTCATGCATGATTTTATTAATGCACAAACTTAGTCAAAATTATCGACTTTGAGTTTGTGGAGCTTGTGAATTCTAATATTCCAAAAGTTGCAGGCTTAGAATGCGTGATGTGGACCTAAATTGGCTGTTCTCCTCCAAAATGTTTTCATCAGCAGATATCATAGAACTGATGAGCTCCCTGTTCCATTTTGCATCAATCATTCTCGGGTCAAGGCAACACCAACTTGTGAGAGGTTTAGGCAATGCCAGCTTCACAGAGATAATAACTAATGAGAAACATTATTACACCACTTTAAGGTTTGGAAGGAATTAATTAACAAGACATTTCTGTAGGTGTAAACAAAGTTGTTCTAAAAGAGATATCTGGAATGGGGACCCCTAAAAAGAGATCAATAACAGATGCTTAAATAAAGTAGAGTTTCAGTTCAAGATTATATGCACAAGTTGTAACACACTGCTCCAGGAAAAGCATATTAAATTATAATACTCAAAGGTGGTATCAGATTTCATAGTTGAAGGAAAGGGAAATATTAAGGTGAAGGGCTTATTACTGAATTTGGTATATGACACAGGCAACCGTAGTCTCCTCTATGTAACATAAGAATTCAAGAGTCCAGACATTATTTCAACAGCTTTATGGAGGATTTTGAAGTATAAAATAATTAAATGGATACCAAGTCAGGAATTAGAACGTTATAGAGTTGAAAACCATTAACTTGATCAACTGAAGTCCAATTATATTGAATAACCTCCCAGAAGTCACTAAATAAGGACATACTGTATCTTAAAAAGTTTGCTAGGTAACTTAAGTAACAGGATATTTACATCCAGTCAAAAATACAAGACACCGAATTTTCAACCGAAGAAAATTGCATGAAGATTTAAAGATATCCCTTTAAGGGATACTATATCTAACTCCATAAGTTTGTTTTCTAACTCACTCCATGGTACAAAAAGATAGTATGCTCCATCTTTAGACAAACTTATACATCCACCAAAGCTCTAAGATCAGACTAATTTTTTTGAACAATGAAGCAAATAATAGAGTATCACTATTGGACTTATCCACACGGCTAGATACCTCCATATATAAAGATATCTATACTGAACTACAAAGCTAAAGATATGGGTATTTTGATTGGAAATGAGAATTCAAGTCACAAGGTATTTGTAACCATAGTGTTAGGAAAGCGCATTTATACCCAGAAATAAAGACTCCTAATCCCAATGTGTGTCGGTTTGCATATATGTTCGTTAAACAGGAACTGATTACTGATAAGAACAAATCAATAGAATAAATCCAACAAAGAATTGAGAAAATAATTGAAGTGCAAACTGTACCGCAAATTCATCGACACTCTTTAATTTATTTGCTAACAGCTTCAAATCTTTTACTTCTTCCACATGTTTGAATGGTGTCACTTCAAGGGGAAGAGGATTTACAGGCTCAGGAACATTTTTATCAACAAAGTCTAGAACAGAGAGAGTCTCCTGTAAAAGAGAAAATCAGATTAGCAATAAAAATTGTATTCTATCATAAATCACAGTCTTAAGAACAGTACCAACAATGGAAATCAGCAACACTAGACAAAAAAGTTAGAACCGGGAGGCGCAAGCCGCAAGGACTCAATGCCCAAGGTGAGCCCCTTGAACATGGGCACATGAGCTAAGGTTCAATATCACACACTGAAGATTGTTATGTAAAACTTGAGGTTACTGGAAGAATTAACCCAAATCTACATTCTTATCTGTCTTCAAGATTTATAATATTGTCGATAAATAATATAGGCATATTTATCATTTATCAACTCAATTGATGATATAAAACTAAAGATTAATGAGAAAAATAAAGCCCAGAAGTTCCAAGGCAATATCAGTTTACAGCACATCATAGTCCAATCCATTATTCAATCGGGGTAGCAAGTGGGATGGGAGGTTTTAATCTCTCTTTTCTGCATAACTTGAAAACCCAAGGTGTAAACTTGAATACTTGTTCTCATCTTTCAGACGCGTGTTACTATATTTTTCATACATGAAAAACATTCAGAGAACTTTAATATTAAACAAAGATAAAGCCTAGCTTTGGCGCTCACCTCTAACAACTATGGGTATTGATAGGATGTTTTTTGGGCAATTTGGGCAGTGTCTTGGAATCCAAAATAAGAGTATTGGTAAATGTGACGCACTAGGAAAAAAATGGATGGTGAGAGATTTGGTTATTGTTTTTGGGAGAGGTTATACAACACACACATGCCTGATCATTATCATGCTCCTGTGTAAGTAATAAGAATTGCAAGGACAGCACAATAATAAAGAATAAACAAGTCGAGGAAAATTTACAAAATCTTTTGGTTTGTAGTAGAGATTTCCATAAGAAAATCCATAGAAGAGAAAGGAAGCCATTGTTTTTTTTAAATTCTTCGTTCTAAGGCCCGCATGTTGAGGCTTGGTGTCACTGCCACCTGTCCTAGACTCCAAGCTAACAAGACAAAAAACACCATGTTGCCATCAAATTGGAATGATGTCAAAGTCACACAAGTTCCATAAACAAATTTCTCAACCGTAATATTAGATTGTAATGGACTGCTCGTGTTATCAGATTGCCTGTATGATGTGCTATGTTTTGACTGATTGCTCCGTAACCATTAAAATAAAGGGGAAAAACTCAAAATCCACTATAAGTAACCAAACTAAAATATTATAATATGTGATTAAAAAATTCAACGTAAAGCAATTCAGTTTTTGCATACACACATCTAAGGTAAATAATCAGATAACACTTCTGCCAATAAATATGCGATCAAAGTAGTTTAATGGTTTCTCATAAATCAAAGTAACAAGTCAGAACCAACATTCATCAATCATTATGTGATCAAATTAATCCAACTCTGTTTCTCATCACACAACAAATGTACTTTCATTAATCAAAATCAAAACTTAACACCGTGTATAAAATCAGAAGTTGAAAAAGGAAAGAACAAACAGCATAAAAAACTAACCAAAGGATGCAAGAACCTAGACCCATCCTCGCTCCTCTGCAGCCAAACATGATCGTACGGCTGATTTGCATTATTCACAATAATCTTGTACTCTTCTTGTGGCCTTGGTATACTGGGCACATGAAAGGGAATCTTAGGTTTCACTTTCGTCGCCACCTTCACTTCTTGAGCCCCTTTGGTCACCCCCTCGACATTCCTCTCCAAGCCTCCGGAGACCTTCTTATTCTTCTTTCCATAAACCATCTGAAACCCATTTTCTTCCTCATCATCATCCACTCTCATTGTCCTGACGCCACTTTCCTCTTCCTTCTTCCGCACCCTTTTAAACTCATCCAACGACACATCAAACATCTCGTAAAGATCGTCATTCAGATTCACAAGCCAATCCAAAGCCACATCATCATCCAATTCCACATCTTTATCATCCGGAACCGGTATTGGCTTCCCAAGTAGACTCTCCGACGCCCCGATTTTGCCCAGAAGGTTCTTCGACTTTCTATCGATTTCCCCAACGGGATTCTTGAATTCTTGAAAGTTGTTGTAGAAATGAAAGTCCTTCTCCGATGGTATGACGCGAGATGAGCCTGAGAGCTTCGCCACAGAAGTGGGTAACGGAGCCTTTGCGGAGAGATTCCGCAAGACATTAGAGATTCTTGCACTGTCGCCTTCGGGTTGATCAATTTCCATTATTGGTCTTTGGTAATTCGAGTTTTGAGTATCGCGCTGAGAAAATGGATGATTTTTGCCCTAGGGTTTTTAGGGTTTTAAAAATGAATCAATTTTGAATAGAAATGGAGCTTTGCAGGGAAGTGAAAGAAAACAAAGCTAGCTTACAGTTCAACAGAGCAAGCATAAAAATTGCGTGACAGAAGGCGTACTTTTGGCTTAATTTTCTCTCTTATAATCTTATCTTAGGAAAATTTGAAAAAAAAAAAAATAATAATAATAATATTAAAATAAAATGTATGGTAAATTTTTTTTAGGACACCTTTTGGTGGGACGGATATATGTGGGACGGGTGGTCAATCAATTATTAAAATATGCATAGAATATGTAATTTCATAAATACTTGTATAAATTGGATTTACATATGTTTATATGTAAACCCTGTTACTCTTTAGTATATGAAAAATGAGTGAGGCTTGCATGCGCCAAGCACACAGAAACACATTCCGTGTGCCTTTAGAAATTTAGTATTATGGATAGGGGTACATTGCTTTGGTCTAAAGGGTATACACTTAATTAATAAAAGGTACACCATTTTGTTCTAAAGGGTATACACTTTTCACTAATTTTTTTCCTTAGAAAATAAAGGATACACATTTTTATACTAAAGGGTATACAATTTAACACAAAATTCTAAAGGCGCACGGAGTGTTGTCCATACACCCAGATACACATAATAATTTCCTTTAGAAAATAAAGGGTACACATCTATATACTAAAGGGTATACAATTTAACACAAAATTCTAAAAGCGCACGGAATGTGGTCCGTGCGCCCGGGTGCACAAGAGTTTTTGCCATGAAAAATTACTCTTTAGATTAAAGATGTTAATACAATTCGGGCCCATATGGCCGGCCAGTTTAACCAGGGAAAATGTAGCTAGAGTTAGGTTTATATAAGTAGTGTTCCGTTTAAAACATGTCTTTTTGACCCGTCGATTTGCCCGTGGCCATATAGGACTAGCCCATATGTTAAAAGAGCTAGCCTGATTAATTTTTTTTATTATAAAAAATTAATTAATAATATAATTAAATAGATTATTAATATTAATAATAATTTTTATATTACTATTGATAATTTTATTTAATAGTAATTTAATACCTTCTAATTTACTATATTTTTATTAGTTTGTCATTTCAAAATAAAATAATTTAATAATAAAGTATAAGAGAGTTTTTTAAAGATAAATATTGAAAACCAACTATTTAAATTACAATTAACGTATTTAGAATCCTAAAAAATTATTTTTTATTTTTTACATTTAACCTTATAATTTATATTATTAATGTTTGGACAACATTTGATGTATTTTTAATACTCCCTCTGTCTGTTCCTAATGTATCTATTTGCTTTTTGCACGTGAATTAAGGAGTATTATGTATACAAAGTGGGTAGTTGTATTAGAGGGAAGTGGTGGCTATATTGTGTACTTTTTTACTAAATCGGAGAAATGAATACCTTTAAAGCAGATGCCAAAAATAGTAAAATTGATACCTTAGAAGCGGTCGGAAGGAGTATTATTTATGTTTCAAATTATATTAATATATTTTTCTTCATTAACCCAATAGTGACCCGTTTAGCCCGAGACCCGCTAGAACTAGAGTTAGGTTCACATAAATTACGGCCGTTTAACATGGATCGCTTAACTCATAGCCCTATAGGTCTGACCCTATAGGGTTAAATTTAGCTCGTTTAACATCCCTACTTTAGTCACATAATTTTTTTACTCTTTAAAATTAAAAAATTATTCTTCAAATTCTTGCAAACCTTGATTTTTCGATTACTCTTTAGTACATAAAAAATTTCTCTTTATAGACATGAATTATTACTTTTATATATAAAATCTATTACTATTCAAAAAGTAATTTTTTATATATTAAAGAGTAATTTTAAAAAATGGAGTATGATTTATATGTTAACCCATATAAACCCGGTTTACATGAGACTCACTCATCTAACTTATGACTAGTTGAAATATGTTATCACTATTTTTCACTAGTTAAAAAGTACATTTTATTTTGAAAAATTATCAGTATCACTTCACGCAGTAATAAAAAATAATTTATTTAGTTGGTAAAAATAAAATAAATTGGAAGTTTTCGATTCTTCCAATATATCATTTCTGGGTCCAATGGAATTCATAGGTATAGGAAGAAGTCACTCAAATAAAGATTTTTGCTTTAGTGTGTTGATGGAACATGATAGCACATTCATACTGCCCTCTGAAAAATTCGAACTTTAAACAAAATTATTTTGATTCAACCATCTCTTTGTCTACTTAAATCGGATATTTTGAATACCAACTTATATTTTGAATACTAACTAATCACATAATATCCCCAATTCTTTTTATCTAATTTAAAAAATTCATAAATAATAACCGATTCCATAAATCTATCTAGGAAAAGTTATTTAGCTTATTATTAATCAAGTATTTCTTATATAGCTAGAATGACCCTCACTAATTGCGAATACTAATTTAGTAAGAATTAATCGGATTGAAGATAGAGCGTCATCGTTTGCTGGAATCGAAATACCTGCAAGATCGGGGTCACAATTTATATCGGTTAAACAAATCGTTGGAATTCCCAAAGTGATACACTCTCGCAGAGCCGTATATTCTTCATGCTGATCCACGATGAATATCGGTAACCCTATCATATATTAATCCCGCCCAAATATGTTTGTAAGCGATATAATTATCTTTTCACCACAGCCGCATCTCTTTTCGGGAGACGGTTAAGTCTTTTCGTTTTTTTTTCTTTTATTTTTTTTCATTTTTGAGGTGTGAAATATCATGGGGCAAATAAATGATACTCCCTCCGTCCCAGTGCATTGCGAACACTACCTTATTATAAACTATAGGTAACTGTCTCCATTTCACTGGGACGGAGGGAGTAAAATGGGAAATGTGTCTAAAGGGAGTGGTATAACCAAAAGTGAGTGAAGAAAAGAAAACAAGCAAGTGGGTTGAAAATGTGCTTCTTTTCGAAATTGCCTTTAATTAAGAACAAGAGTCAATATAAAATTGAAAGTGGTGGGTATTCATGGGAGTGGCCGTGTCGAGAAAGTGGTGGATATTGGTGGAACTTGCCATACCGAGCTAGTTTTTTTTTTCCTGACCTTAAAATGCTATATAATTAGAGTGTATATTAGGTGCACTCGGGTGCAAAGGTGCACCTATATGTGTATGACTTTTTATTATATTTTGTATATATATTATTCTATTTTGTATACGTGTTTCGTAATAATTGTATACTTTTTTCATACTAAGTTTTCATTAAAAAAAACTAACATATGAATGTGTATAACTTTTTATTCAATAGTGCATATATATTTTTTAATAATTGTATATTTTTTTACACTTAATTTTTTATTAAAAAATAACAATTGAATTGTATACATTTTTGCTCATAATTGTATATATTTTTATTTATATTTGTATATGGGTGCACCATATCTTTAGGTGCACCCGTGGTACACATTATATTTAGCCATATAATTATTACACTTAAGAGTGATCTGTTATTTACGAAAGAGTTTTTTATAAACTAATTCCCAATTTAATTAATAAATAAGTATGAATTGTAAGCTTATCTTGTCAATTTTAAAATTAAATTTTTTATATTAATAAGAATTATATAAATTTATATAATACATCATATATAATACTCCCTCCGTCCGCCCGAAAGAGGGTATTTTACTTTTGTGCACGTTGATTAAGGAGTATTATTATTTAATGTGTAGTGGGTAGTTGTATTAGTAAGAGTGTTGATCTCATATTTTAGTTGATTAAGGAATATTATTATTTAATGTGTATGTGGATAGTAATTTGTTTTTTTTCTTCTTATACAGTGATACGTAAGAATTAAAAGACCAAGTGGACAAAAATGATTACTCCACTTCAAAAAAAATTTAAATTGCAACTTCCGAGTGATGGGTAGAAAAAGCATAGTCAAACTCCAATCAACTGTCACATAAAAAATAGTATATGAGGATATTTTGGTTAAATTACATTAAAAGTGGATATTTTTGTTTTTTTCCTTCCTAACCGGGCATTTTTGAATATGATCTTTAGGCTGGACCCCTAATTAATAGGCAAGTGTGTTGGGTTTTCAAAGCCTGCGAAAGGGCTTGACCTTGGCCTGTTTAAATAAATTTATGAAAAAACCTAAGCTTGAACTGAGGTAGACTTTTAATGGGTCAAGCCGTAGGGCCCAGTCGGGTAGTTCATTTCAACCATAGAGTGGGAAATGGGAATGTATGGATAAATGGGAAAAGGTCAGGTGTTTGGTTGCACATGAGATGACAGTGACACCCTGTTCAAAGGCAAAACAGTGGATTGGATTCTCTCCTTTTAATATTCAATCCAGCAGGGCCCCACACCCCTATTTGGCTGTTTCGTCTTCAAATCTTGGGGCGGGAAGAAACTGCTTTCTTTCCTAATATTAATACACACACATATATATGTGTGCATGCTTTTCTTTCCACTCTCCAAACAATCCTCTCTCTCTCTCTCTCCTTACCACCAACATATGCCCCTGGTTTTCTCTCTCTCTCTCTTCCCTACATAAACTGATAAACTCACTCCACCTTTTTCCATCTCACTTTTTCTCCCCTGTTTAATCCGTTATTCAACTTAAAAATTGTCCTTTTTTGATAACTAAAAACCATGATGGGGCAGATGAAAAGAAGATCATCGGATGATGGAGATCATGTGGATAAGGTTTTGATGAGGAAGAAGAGTAAGAGAAGGGTGACGAGGATTCGATTGATGAGGCCATTGGAGCACCTCTTTGATTCTTGTAAGAGGGTGTTCTTGGGACGTGGGACTGTTCCTTCTGCTGCTGATGTGCTCAATCTCTGCTCTATTCTTGGTAAGTTAAGTAAGATCTTTACATCCTCCAATGTTACCCAATCATGTTATTCTTGTGGATATTAGAATGATCTTGTAACAATATTTTTGTGTTTGGGTGCCGATTAGGAAAATCACTATCATTCTTCTAGGTTATAAATTTTATTATATCCCATGTTGATTATCCAATGATCTGCAATAAAAAATATAACACAAAAATGGATCAAGACGAGAAACCGTATTACAACTCCTTTGATCAAGTCATTGAAATTGGTCCTAATTAAGATTTGTTGCTACTTGGTAGAGATGTGTAGCTTTTTGATTGGATTTGGATAAAGTAGATTCGGTTCGTAGTTAGATTGAGGGTTCGTTAATGAATCTTGTTGAGAGGTAGACGCTTGCATACGTTAAATCAGCAATATAATACATGGAAGATAAAGGATGGATGATCAACATATAAGCTCAAGGCTAGGATATTGAGGATAGCTTGTTATGTATATATGATTTAAGATTATGCAAATCATATATTGTCCATATATATCATATATTGAAGTGTATATATATGAGTTAAGTTTTAGTCATTCAGTATGGTTCATAGAATCATTCATACATTCTCAAAATTAGGGTTTGTATGAGATCTAAGTTTCATAGTCGTTGTAATCTTCATCAATAAGATATTCTTCTCCCTTAATAATGGACGTAGGCGATTTGCCGAACCACTATAAACAACTTTTGTTCTTTGTTTTTCTTTTCTTTCTTTGATCTATCCATAACAAATCTTGATTCAAATTATTTATATGAACAAACCGACAAAACAAAAATTAGGTTTAGTTGACTCTGACTTTGTGATCTTTTGGCTCTAGATTCGAGTGCTTATAAATTATCACCGCCTCCAGGCTCCAATAAAGAATGAATAAATGGGATATATATATATATATATATATATATATATATATATATATATATATATATATATATATATATATATATATATATAAAGTAGTAATTTGTATTGAACAACAACTTTAAAATGAAAATGTATTCTTTATATATTAAAGTAATTTGTATTTTCTTATATGAAGATACAAGAATAGCTCTAGACAAAATGAAAAAAAAAAAGGAGTGAGAATACTAATTGCTAGTAAAAAATAAGCCAATAAACAAAAAAAACTCAAGCCTCATTGAATCCCACTTGCTTTATTTAGTCTCTTTTTGTGGTGGCATATTGAATTAAGAACACAATTTTACTTTTTCACATGCTCCATTATTTTTTAATTATAAATATTAGTGTAGAACCTATTTTGTGAGGCTTATGCAAAACTTAGCTTTAAAAAATAATTTCCCATTAAAAATGATTCGTGTAAGATATCAAACAAAATATTATACCCAAATAATAAAATAATAGGGGGTGAGGCAACCAGATTTGTAGAAAAAAAAAGAATGGTGTAATTTCCATAGAAAAAAAAAAGGAAAACAATTACCAAAGAATAACTAGAATTCACTACCAATCAATAATTAAGTTAGTTTAGGGTTTAATTTCTAACCAATAATTCATAAAGAAAAAAGAATTAACAGGGCTAATTACAGTTAGGGCCAAAGGAATGGTGTAAGACATTGAGTTAAATCATCACTTAGGTAAATAGCAATTTTTGTTGAATCAAGTTTAATTAAACCACTCAACTTGGCTTATTTATATCCTTAATTAGTTAGATTAGAGCATAGACTAATTTGAATTTGCAATTAGGATAAATAATCAAAGAAAGATTTGAAGTAGCTAGTTAGGTATATATTACGAGAAAATATCAAAATTCATCAATTAAATATGACCAATCTAATTTATTGGTTTTTTTTGTTCGTTTTAGGTCTTTTTTAATTTTTCAAATTTAATCCTTTTATCAGAATTTATTCAATTTTGATCTAAAATTTGAATTAAAAATGATTGAATTTGGACAAAAATGACTAAAATCAGAAAATAAATAAATAATACCAAAATTAAAAATTGCAAAAAAATAAAATAAAATGGAATCGCTCATACATAAAAGTACATACTTTGATAGTTTGCCTAAATGTTATTATTGAATCAATAGCTAATCACAAATAAATTACACATTTAATTCTCAGATGATATGAAACCAGAAGATGTTGGACTTAGCAGGGATCTGCAGTTCTTTAAACCTAAGACTCAGTTAGAAGGGATCACTCCTAGAGTTAGTTCAGCAACCATCTACAAATGTGATCATTTTGAGGTATATTATTCATTTCTTTCTGCATTAATATCCATTTCATATCGACATACACGTGTGCATATAAGGTCAAACTCCATGCTACACGACGATCACTTCTTAGATAATTAATGACACGCAAGATTAGAAGAGAACTATGATCAACTATATACATGCATGGTGGATGGATAATGGTTAAAATTTCCATAGGGTGATCATATCAATATATCCCAAGTTCATTTCTATTCTTGCGTGTCACTCATCCAAGATGTGTAACAGGAGATTCGAGTTATATATAGGGAAATGTTATCTACTAATTAACATTGCACCATCATTTTTGCTGTCTGCAGTTGTGCATTTTCTTTCTTCCAGCATCAGCTGTCATACCTCTTCACAACCACCCGGAGATGACCGTTTTCAGCAAGCTTCTGCTGGGGACGATGCACATTAAGTCGTACGACTGGGTTGATCCGCTCGACCCGCCTTCTAAACGTATTCACTAACAATCACTAAATAGTTTTCAAGATAGATGGATAAAATTTTCCTAATGTTATAAGGTCTGATTTTTTCAGTGAGATTGGCTAAGATAAAGGCTGATGCAACATTCACAGCTCCATGCAAAACTTCTGTATTGTATCCAACATCAGGAGGAAATATCCATGAATTCACAGCAATAACACCTTGTGCTGTGCTTGATGTCATTGGACCTCCCTATTCCAAAGACGATGGGCGCGATTGTTCGTACTACAGAGAATATCCGCAGCCGATATTACTTGGTAAGATGTTTTTAAAGTTAGTCTCATGTGAACCGGGTTTTCGGTGTAAGCCCTGCGATCCTCCTTTAATTTAAACCCTAGCAGTATGTAGGGTATAATAGAATTGGAAGGGAGGACTACAGGGTTTACACCTTGAACACAATTTACACAAGTGTTTGTCATGCGTTTAACATATGTATGTGATCATGCATGCATGCACTATGAAACTTTGCTTCTAAATGTTGCATGCATTTGATGATATGATAGAGATTATTAATGGTGTTTGATTCACAAAACAAGCATTACTGTATTAAAGTAATTCTTCTCAAGATTTGATACTTTTATAAGTTGAATTTAGAGACCATAAATTATTTTTTCAATGGATTTATTTATTACTTGACAAATACATCCAAGTGATCTTTCAATGGAAAGAGGTGGGAATGCCATCATGTTTTAATATCTCAAATGTTAATTTCTTTTATATTACTTTCAGAGAATGAAGAGGATGATGGGAGACAGTTGAGATGGCTGGAAGAAATAGAAATCCCAAAGGAATCTGAGATGGATGGCATTGAATATATGGGCCCACAAATTTACAATTAGTTCATTTTTCATTACTTTTGTTCTTATCTATAGCAAGCTTCACTTTACCACTCTTTGTCTCATGTAAATATGCCACCTCTTAATTCTTATAATGAAAAGTCGCATTACACCTATAGCACTTTAGATTCCCTCTCATTTTTTTTTTTATTATTATTTTTTATGCTACTCCTCTCTTGAAATTACGGATCGATCCATCGCCCTTATCTTGAAGATTAGTAGACGAGGTAAATTGGTTTCTCAATATTTTATTAGTAATATAGTGTCATGCAAATTTTTAGAATCATGTAGAGAATTATGGATTATTACAAAGAATTTAGAAATTTATAGAAATTGTAATAAATGTAATAACTAAAAAGAATATAAAATTATCTCGGTTAAGTCGTTTAGTTCAAATTACGGAATGATAAGAATGAAGTTGATTGAAGAGTGTGGAGTAATCATTAAATCAATAAAAATAATTAAGAAATTTGAATTTTTTATTATCTCATAACAAGAAGAATAGAAATCAATTTCATAATTTTTTTATATCATTATAAAGTATCAATTTTATTTTTTAAGTGGATGAGACATGCATAAAATAATTATTATATTCAATTCATTACACATCAAGCTACACATAATATTAATACAACTACTCAAATATTAAATATAATATCTCTTAATTCACTATACATTAATTTATTAAACTCATTAATTCACCTAAAAAAAGTGAATTTTAATGGATACATTCAATTGGGATGGAGTATTAATTAGCGGCTAGATTGGGTCGAATTATAACAAGTAACATATATCTATTTCATGATGTCATAAGTTCACTTATTATTAAAGTATAATTATCATATAAATAAATTATGATGATTATTTGATATTTAAAATATGATTTATTCAAATATGATAAATGATGTATTAAAAATATGATTTATTAAAGTATGATTATTGTGTAGTAAATCATACAACTAAAATCATACTTTAATATATCATTCATCATAATCTAATCTAATCTAATCTAAAGTAATATAATAGCAAAGTGATCAAAATTGAACCAATTTTTAATATACATTATTGATTTTGATTAATAATTTTTTTTAATCTCATCCATTCATCACATTATTCAATCTCATTAATTCATCACAATTATAAGATTAGATCTTGACCATTAGTTTTTTTGTCATAATAATGACACCTTATTTAATTTAAGATGATACATCTATCTATCTATCTATCTATCTATCTATCTATCTATCTATCTATCTATCTATCTATCTATCTATCTATCTATCTATAAAAGCAAAATGATTTTGCTAAAATTGGACTCAATTTTTCCCCCCTTTTCTAATTTTACCTATTTTGGAAACCTTTTAATTTAATCCTAATCCTTTATTATTTAAGAATTCATCTTCACCATTAATCATCACTTGACATTTTTATTCAACAAATTTTAAATACCTCATTTTCTAATTTATTTATATATTTTTATTCAACAAATTTTAAGTATTTTTATTCAACAAATTTTTCATCTTCACCATTAACCATCCCTTGACATTTTTATTCAACAAAATTTAAGTGCCTCATTTTCTAATTTATTTAGATATTTTTATTCAACAAATTTTAAGTAGCTTCTTTTCTAATTTAATTGTCATTTAAATTTATTTATATTTTTAATTGTCATTTAAAAATTCTAATCCTTTATTATTTAAGAATTCATCTTCACCATTACCCATCCCTGGACATTTTTATTCAATAAATTTTAAGTACCTCATTTCCTAATTTATTTATATATTTTTATTCAACAAATTTTAAGTAGCTCATTTTCTAATTTATTTATATTTTTTAATTGTCATTTAAATTTATTTATATTTTTAATTGTCATTTAAAAATTTAAGTACTTCCTTTAGGGTTTAAAACCAAATCTCAGTCTGGTTTAGGGTTTAGGGTTTAGGGTCTTAAGAATTCATTTTCACCATTAACCATCCCTTGACATTTTTATTCAACAAATTTTAAGTACCTCATTTTTCTTAAACAAATCATAAACACCCGAAAAAAATTTAAAAATAAATATAAGCAAAATGATTTTGCTAAATTGGACTCAATTTTTCCCCTCTTTTCTAATTTTACATCTTTTGAAAACATTTTAATTTAATCCTAATCCTTTATTATTTAAGAATTCATCTTCACCATTAACCATCCCTTGACATTTTTATTCAACAAATTTTAAGTACCTCATTTTCTAATTTATTTATATATTTTTATTCAACAAATCTTCACCATTACCCATCCCTGGACATTTTTATTCAATAAATTTTAAGTACCTCCTTTCCTAATTTATTTATATATTTTTATTCAATAAATTTTAAGTAGCTCATTTTCTAATTTATTTATATTTTTTAATTGTCATTTAAATTTATTTATATTTTTAATTGTCATTTAAAAATTTAAGTACCTCCTTTAGGGTTTAAAACCAAATCTCAGTCTGGTTTAGGGTTTAGGGTTTAGGGTTTAGGGTTTAGGGTCTTAAGAATTCATTTTCACCATTAACCATCCCTTGATATTTTTATTCAACAAATTTTAAGTACCTCATTTTTCTTAAACAAATCATAAACACCCGAAAAAAATTTAAAAATAAATATAAGCAAAATGATTTTGCTAAATTGGACTCAATTTTTCCCCTCTTTTCTAATTTTACATCTTTTGAAAATATTTTAATTTAATCATAATCCTTTATTATTTAAGAATTCATCTTCGCCATTAACAATCCCTTGACATTTTTATTCAACAAATTTTAAGTACCTCATTTTCTAATTTATTTATATATTTTTATTCAACAAATTTTAAGTAGCTCATTTTCTAATTTATTTATATTTTTTAATTGTCATTTAAATTTATTTATATTTTTAATTGTCATTTAAAAATTTAAGTACCTCCTTTAGGGTTTAAAACCAAATCTCAGTCTGGTTTAGGGTTTAGGGTTTAGGATTTAAGATTTTAGGGTTTTAAGAATTCATTTTCACCATTAACCATCCCTTGATATTTTTATTCAACAAATTTTATGTACCTCATTTTTCTTAAATAAATCATAAGCACCCGAAAAAAATTAAAAAATAAATATAAGCAAAATGATTTTGCTAAATTGGACTCAATTTTTTCCATCTTTTCTAATTTTACTTCTTTTGGAAACATTTTAATTTAATTCTAATCCTTTATTATTTAAGAATTCATCTTCATCATTAACCATCCCTTGACATTTTTATTCAACAAATTTTAAGTACCTCATTTTCTAATTTATTTATATATTTTAATTCAATAAATTTTAATACCTCTTTTTCAGAATTGGTCATGACTGAAGATGAAATTAAGAATGGTTGTCTTCGTGAGATAGATCATGCATTGAAAGTTTTCAAATAAACCCTTGAGGACTTTGAAGGGATGCCTGTACCAAAAGATGAAGAAATCCAAAACCATCATAACAGATTGATATCAATTGAATTAATGTACAACAAAGCCGATCAGAAAAAACCTCTTTTGGAAACCTTTTAATTTAATCCTAATCCTTTATTATTTAAGAATTCATCTTCACCACTAAACATATATACATATATAAAAGCAAAATGATTTTGCTAAAATTGGACTCAATTTTTCCCCCCTTTTCTAATTTTACCTATTTAGGAAACCTTTTAATTTAATCCTAATCCTTTATTATTTAAGAATTCATCTTCACCATTAACCATCCCTTGACATTTTTATTCAACAAATTTTAAATACCTCATTTTCTAATTTATTTATATATTTTTATTCAACAAATTTTAAGTATTTTTATTCAACAAATTTTTCATCTTCACCATTAAACATCCATTGACATTTTTATTCAACAAAATTTAAGTACCTCATTTTTTAATTTATTTATATATTTTTATTCAACAAATTTTAAGTAGCTTCTTTTCTAATTTAATTGTCATTTAAATTTATTTATATTTTTAATTGTCATTTAAAATTCCTAATCCTTTATTATTTAAGAATTCATCTTCACCATTAACCATCCATTGACATTTTTATTCAATAAATTTTAAGTACCTCATTTTCTAATTTATTTATATATTTTTATTCAACAAATTTTAAGTAGCTCATTTTCTAATTTATTTATATTTTTTAATTGTCATTTAAATTTATTTATATTTTTAATTGTCATTTAAAAATTTAAGTACCTCCTTTAGGGTTTAAAACCAAATCTCAGTCTGGTTTAGGGTTTAGGGTTTATGGTTTAGAATTTTAGGGTTTAGGGTTTTAAGAATTCATTTTCACCATTAACCATCCCTTGACATTTTTATTCAACAAATTTTAAGTACCTCATTTTTCTTAAAAAAATCCTAAACACCCGAAAAAATTAAAAAATAAATATAAGCAAAATGATTTTGCTAAATTGGACTCAATTTTTCCCATCTTTTCTAATTTTACCTCTTTTGGAAATATTTTAATTTAATCATAATCCTTTATTATTTAATAATTCATCTTCACCATTAACCATCCATTGACATTTTTATTCAACAAATTTTAAGTACCTCATTTTTTAATTTATTTATATATTTTTATTCAATAAATTTTAATACTTCTTTTTCAGAATTGGTCATGACTGAAGATGAAATTAAGAATGGTTGCCTTCGTGAGATAGATCATACATTGAAAGTTTTCAAATAAACCCTTGAGGACTTTGAAGGGATGCCTGTACCAAAAGATGAAGAAATCCAAAACCATCATAACAGATTGATATCAATTGAATTAATTTACAACAAAGCCGATCAGAAAAAACCTCTTTTGGAAACCTTTTAATTTAATCCTAATCCTTTATTATTTAGTAATTCATCTTCACCACTAAACATATACATATATAAAAGCAAAATGATTTTGCTAAAATTGGACTCAATTTTCCCCCTTTTCTAATTTTACCTATTTTGGAAACCTTTTAATTTAATCCTAATACTTTATTATTTAAGAATTCATCTTCACCATTAACCATCCCTTGACATTTTTATTCAACAAATTTTAAATACCTCCTTTCCTAATTTATTTATATATTTTTATTCAACAAATTTTAAGTATTTTTATTCAACAAATTTTTCATCTTCACCATTAACCATCCCTTGACATTTTTATTCAACAAATTTTAAGTACCTCATTTTCTAATTTATTTATATATTTTTATTCAACAAATTTTAAGTAGCTTCTTTTCTAATTTAATTGTCATTTAAATTTATTTATATTTTTAATTGTCATTTAAAAATCCTAATCCTTTATTATTTAAGAATTCATCTTCACCATTAACCATCCCTTGACATTTTTATTCAATAAATTTTAAGTACCTCCTTTTCTAATTTATTTATATATTTTTATTCAACAAATTTTAAGTAGCTCATTTTCTAATTTATTTATATTTTTAATTATCATTTAAATTTATTTATATTTTTAATTGACATTTAAAAATTTAAGTACATCCTTTAGGGTTTAAAACCAAATCTCAGTCTGGTTTAGGGTTTAGAGTTTAGGGTTTAGGAGTTTAGGGTTTAGGGTTTTAAAAATTCATTTTCACCATTAACCATCCCTTGACATTTTTATTCAACAAATTTTAAGTACCTCATTTTTCTTAAACAAATCATAAACACCCAAAAAAATTAAAAAATAAATATAAGCAAAATGATTTTGCTAAATTGGACTCAATTTTTCCCCTCTTTTCTAATTTTACCTCTTTTGGAAACATTTTAATTTAATCCTAATCCTTTATTATTTAAGAATTCATCTTCACCATTAACCATCCCTTGACATTTTTATTCAACAAATTTTAAGTACCTCATTTTCTAATTTATTTATATATTTTTATTCAATAAATTTTAATACTTCTTTTTCAGAATTGGTCATGACTGAAGATGAAATTAAGAATGGTTGTCTTCGTGAGATAGATCATGCATTGAAAGTTTTCAAATAAACCCTTGAGGACTTTGAAGGGATGTCTGTACCTAAAGATGAAGAAATCCAAAACCATCATAACATATTGATATCAATTGAATTAATGTACAACAAAGCAGATCAGAAAAAACCTCTTTTGGAAATATTTTAATTTAATCATAATCCTTTATTATTTAAGAATTCATCTTCACCACTAAACATATATACATATATAAAAGCAAAATGATTTTGCTAAAATTGGACTCAATTCTTCCCCCTTTTCTTATTTTACCTATTTTGGAAACCTTTTAATTTAATCATAATTCTTTATTATTTAAGAATTACAATTTTCTCTTTAGGTGTGTAACGGGACAAGGCTGGTGATCATAATAATGATACCTTATTTAAAATGATACTTTATTTAAAATGATTCCTTATATATGTGTTGAATATTATTTATACATTTTAAGTTACCATCTTCTTGATTAAAATAGATGAAATACGACTTTTTTAAAACTATAAAGTAGTTTTAAGTTTTAATTAACAATTAAGTCATTATTAAATTATTTTCTTTCATTTTTTTATCACATATTTTCTTCATTTTAAATAATTTTGAATTTATATTATTGGTCCTAACCTCTTAATCATAATAATTTAAATGAGTATGTATAATCAACGGGTATTGATAAATGAGTTTGAGATGAGTATGAGTATCATAATATTTTTTTTAATGAAACGATTACGAATATTAATATTAATGGTCCTAACATCTTAATAATTTTAAATGAAAATATGTAATCAACGGGTATTGATAAACGAGTTTTTTTGAAACTATAAAGTAGTTTTAAGTTTTAACAATTAAGTCATTATTAAATTATTTTCTT
Source organism: Pogostemon cablin (assembly GCA_023678885.1). Taxonomy (NCBI): domain Eukaryota; kingdom Viridiplantae; phylum Streptophyta; class Magnoliopsida; order Lamiales; family Lamiaceae; genus Pogostemon; species Pogostemon cablin. The sequence goes on along the minus strand of CM042985.1, from coordinate 27,171,167 downwards.
CATTTTTTTATCACATATTTTCTTCATTTTAAATAATTTTGAATTAATATTATTGGTCCTAACATCTTAATCATAATAATTTTAAATAGGTATGTGTTATCAACGGGTATTGATAAATGAGTTTGAGATGGGTATGAGTATCATAATTTTTTTAATGAAACGAGTACGAATATTAATATTAATGGTCCTAACATCTTAATAATTTTAAATGGATATGTGTAATCAACGGGTATTGATAAACGAATTTGGGACGGGTATGAGTATCATAATATATTTTATATATTAAGAAATATTTTATATATTTAATCAAAAATTAAAAATTTTTCGATCATAGTTTTGTGATAGAATTATATTATATTTATTTTATATTTAATTAGTAACAGTATAAGTTGATTTAAAATATTAATTTTAATCAATAAAAAAGTATTTTAAAATAGTATTAAATGAGTATGTATAATCAACGGGTAATGATAAACGAGTTTGAGTATCATAATATATTCTTTTAATGAAACGGTACGAATATGAGTATTTTATATTAAATTAATACGAGTACGTAATAATTAATTCATTATTAAATTATTTCTTCATTATTAATAATTTTGAATTAATATTATTAGTTCGAACATCTTAATAATTTTAAATGTGTATGTGTAATCAACGGGTATTGATAAACGGGTTTGAAATTATTTATTTATACATGGGTACGAGTATTACGAAATAAGCAAGTACCTTACATAATTAATAAACATAATTATTTATTATGTTAAAAAAATATAATTATTTTATAAAAAATGCTCAATATTTACTAGGGATGTAACCAAACCAAATCGTTCGCAAACTATTCGAGTCTCGGTTTGTTTAAATATTCGTTCGAACTCGTTTGTTAACCTTAACGAGCCAAATCAAACTTGAATTTTGGGTTCGTATACTTTATCAAACCAAACTCAAGCCTAAGGGTATTCGGCTCTAAAACTCCCGAACATATTCGTTTATAGGCTCGCTAATGGCTCGCAAACACGTTCGTAAATTTTATAGTTATTCTTTAAAATTATATGTTATTATTTATTTATTTATATTCAATAATTAAATATTTTATATTAAACCACACAAATATGATAATTACTTAAGTGATTATTTAAATATTTAAATACATTTTACCGTTTATTATTATATTTTGTTAGTTTGTTTATTTAATATTATGAATAACATTAAATATTTATAAACGAAATATTCTTTTAATATCCAGACACAAAATAATTTAAATGTTCATGAAAATATATTCATAAACAAGTTACTTTATGTGTGCGTGAACATGTTCGCGAGTCTTAACAAATAGTTTGAATTCGAGCTCGAGTTCGATATTTTTTTCTTGACGAGTTCGAGCTCGGGCTCGAGTTCGATAATTTCTTAACAAACGATCCTCAAATCTAGTAGTGTTCGACTCGACTCGGTTCAATTACATCCCTAATATTTACTATAATTTTCTTTCGTTATATATTTAAATACACTTTTCTTAATCTTCTTACTGCTAAAAAGGAACATACTATGAGGGATTGTATTATATAAAAAACTTTCTTTCGTTATATATTTAAAATAAATTTTTTCTTAATCTTCTTACTGCTAAAAAAGAACATACTAGTATGGATTGAGGGATTGTATTATATAAAAATTCCAATTCAGATAAATTCTATATAAAGTTATACTTATTTTATAAAAACGTAGAGATAGAATGATTTATCTAAAAGGCATGATTTAATCTTATCCTCTCATGATTTAAATAACATCAGAACAACTTAGTCCTGTGCAACGCACGAGTTCAAATGCTAGTTTATTAAATTTAGATACCTATTATTGACTATTTAATAATCATACTTTAATAATAAATTATCTCGTCTTATCTGTTAAACAAGAGAATGTTAGTTCCGTTTGACCTTTCCCATTTTATTTTGTACATTTAAATGGCGCTCCTTTAATGGAATTTTTTCATGAATGGAAAATGTTTTAAAATTCTCTAAAAAAACCAATAAAATTTTAAATAAATAAAGAACAATAAATAATCCTAGACATAGTCCCTTTTAAGATAGTGCCTATTTCAAACGAACTCCCTCCGCCCCACAAATGTTTGCACCCCTTTTTTGGCACGAATATTACGAAAAGTGATAACTTTTAAGGATATTATGATATTTTTAGTAATAAATAAATGATAAAGTATGTTAGGTGTGTTAGGTAAGAGTGATTTTTTTTGTAATAAAGTGTATGGGGAAGAGTGATTGTGTTTAACTTTTTACTTTTTTAGGAAGATGCAAAATTTGTGGGACAACCCAAAATAAAAATTGTGACATCTGAAATGGGATGAAAGAAGTATATATTTTATTTATATAATAAACATACTTTAATAATGAATCAACACATCTCCCATTTCTCTCACATATATATGTCTCACAAGAAAATATACCATAAATTATTATTAGAAACTTAGCAGATTTTTTTTCTTTTTTTAAATTAGTATTTTATAAATATATTTTAAAATTAGTATTTGATAAATATATTGGAAATGTCATTTTGTCTCAATTAAAATTCAAAATATATAAAATCTAAAAAATAATTTTTTTTTTATTAAAAGGCCAAGGTGTGATAATTGATAAAGCCCAACAAGAAAAGAAAGAGAGAAGACCTACGAGTTATAGCCCAGTAAAAGGAAAAGCCCCTAAATAACTGCCGTCGGATTCAACCATTCAAATTCTGTAGTAATTTTTCCAATTAGGAACGAACTACCAAGATTTTGTTATAATAATAATTAAAGAACAAGATAATAGCAAAATCAGAAAGGGAAAGAGAAAAGAAAGAGAAGAGGGAGAAGAGCCAGAAAGGGAGGTTTTTTATTCATCTTCTTCAACTATTTACATTTACATCGTGTATATACTACTCCTACTCCCTACATAAGTGGAGAGTAGGTTATTCCTTTAGTAATGACCACATCACACTTATAATATTACAACACTTCCTCTTGGATATTATGCCGTCATATTCATGTCTCGTTAAAAAACCCTGTGAGAAAAAAACTAGTCGAGGAAAATAGTACATATCTTATGATTTTCATGTGTCATAATAGCTACCTCGTTAAAAATCTTCAACTAAGAAAACTCAGTGGGAAAAACTTTAGTTAAGGAAAAAAGGGTATAGCTTGATCTTCAGGATTGTTAAAAGGTATCGTTCTTCTTGAACATGATAATTTAGTCTGCCTCATTAAAATCCTTTTAACTTAGAAAACCTTGTGGGAAAAACTTAGTTAAGAAAAAAGTGTGCAGCATTGATTTTCAGGATTTAATCTTCAAGATTATTTAGAAGTTGTCGCTCCCCGTGAAACAATAATGTAATCTATCTTATTAAAAACCTTCAACTAAGAAACCTCATGGGAAAACTTAGTTAAGGAAAAAGTAGTACACAATTGGTCTTCAAGACTCAATCTTCAGGATTGTTTACAAGTTTATTGCTCCTCCTGATCGCAATAATCTAGTTTGTCTCATTAAAAACCTTTAACTAAGAAAACTTTGTGGGAAAAGCTCAGTTAAGGAAAAAAGAGTACAGACCTTATGATTTTGACGTGTTAGCATCAGTTGCCTCATTAAAAACCTTAAAGCTAAGAAAACCCAGTGGGAAAAAACTTAGTTAAGGAAAAAGAGTACAACCATTGGTCTTCAGGACCTAATCTTCTAGATTGTTTGAAATTACTACTCCCCCTGAAAACAACGTTAATTTGAAACATAACTACTGATCTTCAGGATCTAAAATTTGTGAATTTATTTGAACTCATCATTCTCCCTAAAGACATCAGTCTTATGGGTCTACATAATATGATACTTCGAGTAAAATTTTCAAAGATATAAGTTGGGGGTAAGTAAATAAATAATAAATCATCTGAATTGTTACATGAATAAACTCTTTGTGTAATATTCCATCACTCTTCAGGAGCTCATATGAGTGAAATAAATTTATTATCTTTCTTCATGTATAAATTGCTTATGTTTTATACAACGCATAATTTATTATCTCATAAAAGATTACAAGGGGGTATATACAAATCATTATGCGATATAGGCTAAAAATACTTTATATCATCCATCATAACAATACACCAGTCTTAATTTTAATGTAATGGGGATCGAATCATAATTAATATTTGACTTATATGCATGTCAATGTCTCATTGGTTTCTTATAGTTAAACCAAATATATTTTGTATCAAAGTGATACATGAGGATATATTTAATTTTAATTAAATGTCTCCTTGTCAGAGAATCATAAAAATCTTGCTAGCATGATCATCATAAATGCATATCAAGCTTGATACAATTTGAAGAAAAATAAGTGCTTTAAAAAGCACTAAATGTGAGGCTTCTAGTCCAAAATATCCTCATTATATACTTCAAGTATACAAACGTTTATTTTCCACTTTAGGGGATTAAACAATAATTGACTTAAAAAATTTAACGAGATTAATAAAAATTATATATAAAATCATCATCAAGTAGATTAACTGGTGTTTAAAATTTGTTCCTTTTGAATTCTCAATCTACTGGCTGAGATGATACTTTGGTTTATCAAAGTCTTTCATTCTAAAAAAATCATCATTCGACATGAGTAAACTTTTACTCCTACAAATTTCTTATGTGTTGCAATCTTGAACCACAAATATAAATATAGGTAGTGTTCCTTCTTCAAGAGGAAATCATCCAATTAAAATGTAGTACATTCACATAGTTTATAATAGATTCGTAATGATTTATATCCATAAGGGATTTTCATATATCCATCACGAGTTTATATCCATCAAAAATTCTGATATAAGTTTAACGTCTTGTGACGTGTATTAACTGCATATCTAAATTTATTGTATCTGTCATATAATAAAGTAGCGAAACGTTATATAATGACTTTATGATGGAAGAATGTTCATCATCAATTAATTTGAGTCTCTGCAAGAACTCTTTTACTTTAATCTCGCTCTATTTTCACCACTTCACTCTTTGCACGTCCTTCTGGGACAAATATTTATATTCATTGACATACATTTCTAGTATTTAAGGATAAATTCTTTGCGAGTAAAGCTCTATTTCAATTGTCCCTTTCTGTCTTACTCATTCTGAGTGCTTCTGGCACTTCGTCATTTCTTATAAACACTGGATTCAGATTTTTAAGGCAGTAAGAACAATTAAATAGATAAATGTGTTGTTGACAACTTCGATAATACAATAAATGTATTTCTCCCAATGATTATAATAACTCTATATTTATTTAACTAGATCCTCGTTATTTCCCAAAAGTTTGGATCTAGCCGTTTTGCATGGCCAGTATTTTGATTATTTGGTGCACGCGCAATTTACTGGGTATTTATCTTCTGAACAAATTTATTTGAGAGTGTTCTTGTTTTCAAACAAACTCTCTAACTTATTTTGGAAGTGACTATTTATGAATTTTATTTTCCGCGGACTTTTGATTTTTCACATTTATTAAACCTTTCACGCTTCTGGCGTTGAAAATTATTAGTAAAATGATGTTCCTGGGGAACTCCACTTCTAGTGGTGAATCTGTAATAAATATTTGGGACTTAGTCACTTTTTATGATAATTTGACAGTTTATTTTCTAAGTAAACTAATTATCTGCTGAACTTCTGGTTCAATTTGTCTAGTGCAAGATAATGAAGATGCTTTTATATTATGAAATTTCTCTGCATTTCTTTGAATATCGGGCTTTTATCTCCCCCTAATGCCGTAAAATAATCTTCATTTAAAGTGCAGTTAGCGTACTTAAATATATATTGATCCCCTAATTGGGCTTTATTATGTATTTAAGAATAGACTGATTTATCATTAAATGCCCATTAAAGTACGTTGTTGTGGTGATATATTTACAAAATGTAAACTGCACACTTTAATATATAGTTGCAGATGGGAAATGTGAAGGCTTCTGGCCTTGATTAAGCACTAGTTATAAGGGAGTATTATGTGACAATGATATGCAGGAGCCAGATTTGAATTAAATAATTTTATATTCCCCAATAAGCTAAATAATTGTTGGAATTTAATAATAAATTATTCACTGAGTGAGAACATAAAAAAATCTGATGTTCCACATATACGATGTATGTATTTCAAGATTATTTCAATTGACTTCAATTGAGTAGTCAAAATTTGAGCTCTCATAATTTCAGTGAAATAATTGTAAAAGGACTTATTCTTAGTCCAATTTGTGGATACATCAATAAAATTTAACTTTGGTCATAACAATTAGAAAATTCGACCAATATTTCTCTTTAAATCTCTTGAACATATTAGGAGATTTAATTCCAACTTTAGGATATGAATGTCATAAAAAAAATTCGTTCAACCAAGTTTCACAGATTTATCCATGTGAAATTAAGAGGAAATAATATCATTTCGTATTCTATGACTAAAAATGAAAACATTTGGCTCATCTATGTTGCCCAAATAACCCAATTTCTCATGCCATAATTTATACTCCCCCCGTCCCATATTTGTCTTCGCACTTACTGTAGACACGGAGTTTAAGAAAAATTAATTTTTGACCAACTTTATTGATTTTTGAAGAGTATTGTGGTATTTTTAAGTAATAAATAAATTGTAAAGTATGTTATGTGTGTTAGGTGAGAGTGGTATTTTTGAAATTAAGGTAACTTTTGAGGTTATTGGTTAGTGTGAAGTTTCTTTTTTTGGAATGTGAAGATAAATGTGGGGCGGACGAAAATGAAAAGTGTGAAAATAAATGTGAGACAGATGGAGTATATTTTTGGGTCTAATGGCTTTAAAGTCATTGCAACATGTAAATAATTTAACAAATACAACCATTTCATTACATGTGACACAATTTCATGAAATGAGAAAAAAATTGTTACTTTAATGTATCACGTGCTTCAGGCACCACTTCTAATTTTATAAAATTAGATATCTAATAAATTAATATCACACTTGATCATCTTCATAATCTACGAGCTCAAACCCTAAAAGATCTTGCACCATAGCCCAGTAGTTATGTCATGTGATCTTGCACATAAAGTCTTGGGTTCAAACCCTATAACTCATATTAGTTATAGTTAAAAAAATTCTTTGCTTCAGGCAAAATCATATGATCATATAACTCTCCATTGATTCTTTTTCTTTTTCATTATTTTGTACCTAATGATATCAACCAAATGTTTTGGTATACAACATATATGAAACCAATGATAATTATATCCACATTTATAACAATTCTGCTTATGGAGAATTGTTAATTGTTGAATAAAATTTGTGTTTTGAGCTTGAATTTTATTTAATTCATTCAATAAATTGTGGGTAATTTTATTGTTTTTAACTTCAACGCTCTGCTAGAGCTAATTTGAATTGTATCAACCACCTCAATAAGATCAATTTTAATTACTCAACTACAACCTCTTGTTTATCATAAAAAAATATAAAACGTGCTTTAGGTAGTTTGAACCATAGTATTTCATTATGAGTAAATTATGCTTTTTTTTGCTAGCAATAATGCAGAAAGAAACTTTGAATACTTTATGTATTGTAAAATGGAGTAATATTTGTAACTTATTTAAAATTTTAAAATATAAAATCTAGTCAATTATATTGAGCCTGATGGAGAATTATCACAATTTGTTAATGATCCTTTAGGGATTGTCATATATTAAATGAATCATTTTTCAACAAATACTCATTGTTAGATAATGAACATTTTCTCAACAAACAATATTAATCCCCAAGTGTGAAGGATGCTATTGTAACTTTGATAAGCGACCAAGTGTTTATAGAACCAAAAGGACATATTATTGTTAATTTAATTATACTCTAACTTATTAAGACTAGTATGGCAATATAAGTGCGATGATTTAGTAACCAATAAATAAATAATTAAAATAATAATTAAAGTAAACGAACAGTAGAGATTAAACGAAAGTGAATAAGTGAGAAGTAGGCAGCTCTTCGGGCCATCCAGTTCTGCTAATTAACTTTCTTTCTGTGTATCAATGTCCGGCTTTGCCTTGTGGAGTATGGACGCATCACTAAACCATGCAAATCTACTTTATAGACATAAGTAAATAAGCGTGTGACACGTGTGAATATCCTTGGAGTAAGAGATATAATTCACCCCCTTTCTAGGTACTATCAGTATCAACTATTTCCCGTGCACTTAGTACTCTAACCCAATATGATCTCTCTTTATAGGTACTATGAAGTTATTCTCTTTGTCCTACTTATTAACCCGAATCATATTTAATTAACAAGTATTTATATAAGATAGTTCTAATGAGACTTCGGAGTCCCCTCACTTAGAATCATAATATGGAATCCTGCTTAGCAGTTAACGCACTCAATCAATAATCAAGATATGTATTCAGACTCTACATTACAATTAATGATGCACAAAAAAACTTTGAGTATGAATTTAAAAAGCATAGTCTTATATAAAATAAATCACAAGTAGTATTTTGTATGGAGTATACACACGGAAGTTCAATTAACTCATAAAACCTTCAAAACTCTAGAACTAGCGAAGCGGTTCTAGCCCATGATTGATCGAAGAACAATCATGGTGATTGGATAGATCTTACCCATAGTTTTGAAAATTATATGATAAATTAAGATGCGAAGTAAACCCTAGGTGCGGGCGCCGTCGCATCTCTCTCCGTCTTAAATCTTCACTTGGTTCTCACTTGATTAGACAGATGAATATCTCTCCACAGCTCCGTAGATGAAGGTAGGGTTTCGGATATTGTGTAGAATGAAGGTGGGCATTAACATCCCTTTTTAGCTGCGTAGAGTCTTTCTTTTATACTTGTAAGCTCTCCTTATGGACCTAGGATAGTTTTTTGAGCAAAAACATGTACTGAAGGTGTAAAAATACGGATCTGAAAGTTTCTCACGCATCGGTTCGACCAAGGCCCCCTCGTCAAATCAACCAAAGCCTGGTCGAACCGACCTGTAACAAGTTAGCAGGTCCCTGGTTTGACTCGAACTACTGGTCGAACTAGAAACTTTATGGTCGAACCTTCACCTGCAAAAAGTTAATTAGCTTTTGGTTTGACCAACACGTCTGGTCGAACCGCACTGTCGTGGTCGAACTATACTTCTGTCAGTTTTTGGTGCCTGGTTCGATCAGGGGTGTTGGTCGAACCATCCCTCATTTGGTCGAACTGGGTACCTACAATACCCCTTCTCTGGTTCCAATTACTTCTATCCAGTTTCTTTTCGAAAATCTGCTCAAACGGCCTCAAACACACCTGATTCGTGACTTTCCACTAGATATCTCGATTTATCTTCACTTACGATCAAATCATACATCATTATCACAAGAATCAAGGCTTAAAACACGTGAATTTACACACTCATCAAACCCTCAAACTTACTTGTTGCTCGTCCCGAGGTAACGAAATCAAACCATAAGAGTAAGTGTAAATTTCACAAGTCCATCTAGTCGAGTACAATACATACCTACACATGCAATTCTATCAACTTAAAACAAGTATCACTCGCATCATATATTTCATTCACGCAAAACATTACTCAATTATAACACACTTCGGAGTACGAAGTCATCTAGCTCACAAGATAAGTGTTTACTCTCGCTCTCAAGTGTATATGATGTACACTTATATGGGTTAGTATATACGCTCAATTTCAATTCATACTCCCACGTAACCATAAGCTTGGCAAGCGTCTAAAAAATTAACTTATAATCACTTCATTACTAGGATCACAAAGGATTTGCTTTTGGATTATAATGTTGGCTCTTTGGTAAAGGTAGGAAAATATAGATAAAGTGACTAATTCACTAGTAGAGAATTACCTTGGAATTTTGCTTTTCAACAAACAGCTTCATCTTCTCCATCTTATTCTCATGATCTTGCAATTCAACTTTTCCTTCTTCATGTTCGCATCAACATCTTTATTCCTCCATTCTTTAAGGTACAAAGGTACCAATTTCGGGCACTATCCTTTTAAGCAGTCGGGGTACCGGTTTCGGGCACTACCCCTAAACAAGATTTAACCATCCTTTTCTTTTCTTCATATCGCTCAACCAAAATTTTCTTCATTTTCTTCAAATTCAAGCTAACATTTATTCACCTCAACTCTCTATTAATAAATAGGGTATTCAACTAGGCTCAAGCAAATGATGCATAAGGCTTATTATCAAGGCTTGCCAAAGAAAAAGTTTTTAAAGATTCAACAGGGCTTCCAATGATTTATACAGTACAAGGAAAGGAAAAATTTAGCTAAGTGACTCAAATAAACAATAATGGCATAAGATCATGTCCTAATAACTAATTAATCATAAGTCTCACACAAGACTCCAAGCCAAGTTCTAGAATACGGTCATATGAACGATTCTCATAAGTATATCATACATTGATATAGCATGATTTCATACGGCTCAAGTTCTCACATGGGTAATAGATTCCTAAGCACTCCTCAAAGCATATAATTAAGAACAATTTCACAATGAACTCTACATATTTAACAAGTTATACATGCTTCTCATCAACAAAATCAACACATGAAAAATACGAATGTAACATACTTAGCAAAGAACCCAATATATCAATCAAAACAAGTATCACCAACCAATCAAACCTCAAGTATCAAGTATCTTACCTCAATCCAATCTCAAATCAGAATATCAATATACGTACATGCCACTCACACGACAAATACCCATCCTATAAAGAGAAAAAGAGAAGGGGGATGAGATGAAATAGATAAGATGAAAAACCTGACGCCCTCTACTCCTCCGGAGCATCATCATCATCTTCGCCCCTGCGCCAATCATCGAAGTCTCTCTGTAGGGTATACACCTTCCTATCCAGAACTTCATAATTATCATTCAGATTCCCTAATCTCTGATCAATCACCACGTAGTTAGCATGCAGTGCGTTATATCTCATATCGAGTGTGGCATAACTAGTGGTATGCAAGCCCAGTCTGCGATTCGTCTCTTTCTGATTGTTGTTCAGGTTGGTAAAGTGCTCATTCATCAACCTGAACTACTCCCTGTAATACTCTTCAGGACTGCCCCAATACTGCTGCTATGGCTGTGCTGGATATGGTGGTGGTGGCATCTCATGCTGCTGCGGGATATCCATCCCAGGATGGATAGGCTCCTCCTCATGCATCTCAACATGCTCTTCCTCGTGCTCTCCGTGATGAGGCTGCTGCTACTGCGGCTCTAACTGTGCGCCTTTAGAATTTAGTATTATGGATAAGGATACATATTTTGTTATAAAATGTATACACTTTAATTAATAAGGGTACACAATTTTGTTCTAAAGGGTATACACTTTTCAATAATATTTTTTATTTTTCTTCAGAAAATAATGGGCACATATATTTATAGGGAAAAATGCACTTTTGGTCCCATACGAAAAGTCTAATTTCATTTTTGTCCCCTAACTTTTTTGGTCCCAAAAGTTACAATTTTGGTCCCAATCGTTAATTTTTGGATGGAAAACGTTAACTCCAGAATAATAATAATAATAATAATAATATTAATAAATAAAATAAATTCAAAATTAAATGAATACATAAATTGGTCAAATTGAAAATTATTTCAAATTTCCACACAACAATACAGTCAACTTCTGTTTGCGCAATTTTTCATTAAAATTTTAAAATAATAATATATTCTTTATTTTTAATATTAATTTTAAGTAATTAAACAGAATGGGAAAATTACTCGAAAAAACAGAATGGGAAAAAAATTACAGATACTAGTACAAATAAAATTGCTGAATTTATTTTATTCATGGTGGTCTTTTCCCAACAGTGGAACGGTTACAAACCACCATCGACGGCCAAATTAATCTCTAAACCCTAAAACACCACTGCCTCCGCCAAATTCATCAGAAGCCAAAAATGCCACCGCCTCCGTCATCGATGTCAGGGACTGTACCACCCTTTCAAGCTAGTAACTGGTTCAATGGCATCTTCCACTTCATCGGTGGTCATCAGCCCCACTTTGGCGGAGAGCCCCTTCACCAATCTCGACATTGAGCCCTATCAAAAGAGTCCCCATTCATGATACTATTTATCCACCCAAAAATTGATGACGTCGCTGTTCGGGGGATTTGGTAGTGGCATAGTATGGAAAGGGAATTGGGTTCGTCGGAGGTGGCGGCGACGGTGTTGTCGTGGTTGTGGGTTAAATTTAACTGGAAGTGGTGGAGATGGGATCCCGACCTAGAGATTGCTCCGCCAACCAAGAGAGTTTGTGGTCTTCAATTTGAGTTGTCTTCGATTTTTCTAAAAATTTGTTGGCGGTGGTGGAGATTTTCAGCGGGATGAAATTAGGGTTTTAATAAATTATGATTGGTGATTAGCCATTTTGTAGTTGGGATGACCAATTCAATAATATATCGAACCACAAGGAGGTAGGTACTAGTGCTTAAGCGATCTCACGTTTCTTGTAATTTTATAGAGACGAATCATCAATAGAGTGGCTGTTCAAATAAGTAAATAGAAGTAATCAAAGTAAACAAGCAAGCAATGATCAACAAACAAGATAGATAGGATGATGAAGAGTGTTTTTCAAATTAAATAAAAGTGAGATTAACAACAATTAAGAAGTGGAAATCCTAGGATAAATGCATCAAATTCATATGAATCATGGTATACGACTAAGGGCCAACACTAAGTTTACCTAAGCTCCCTCTCGAGATGAATAGGATATGAATCTCAATTACCTCAAAGGATTAGTTCTCACTCAAACAATTCCAACTAGGTACTAGGCTTGAAATGAGAGTCCCTTCACATAATTAATCAACCTCTCGATCAAACCAATCACATGATCTATCAAAGGGTTCTAAATCTTAAAGGACATCTCTATCTCTTTAAGACTTACAATGCACATGAAATGTATGATGAATTGATTCAATGAACTATCCTAAACATATAATTGATTTCTCAATCTAATCACAAGTCCATGACAATTAACCACACAAATCAACAATACAAATCAAGCTATTAATAATCAATGATAGAAAATCATAAATCCAATCAACATATGAATTCAAATACACAAATCCTAAAATTATCGAACAACTCTCATGTTGCTAATCTCACAAGGGAGATTAGCCTACCATATTCAAAAGAAAATCGACATAGGCAATAAGATCCTTACAAATCATGATAAACAATAAGGTTTCAATACAAAAGTTAGATGAAAACTCCCTTGGATGGCTCCAATGGCAATTTTCTTCTTCCCCTTGCAATTCGCCTCTCTTCCTTGCTTCTTTTACTCAAATGGATGGTAATTTTGATGGTTGGATGATGGTAGATGGAATGAATGAAGATGATGGTGTAAAATGGAGAAAATGGTGTGTGATGTGTGTGTGCAGGCTCTGAATTTTGGATCTTCCCTCAAATATTGAAGTATTGAGTATTTATACCCCCTTAGGAAGCTTCTAGAAGGATTCTAATTTTTTTACAGATTTTTCAGCAACACGGCTCGTGTGCTGCAACACAGCCACAAGGTGGCCATGTAGGTGTTTTGGGTGCCCGAACACGGCCACCTCTTATAAGGCCGTGTTCGGAATACGGCCGGCCGTGTTGGTGTAACCCCTATTTTTCTTTTATTTTGGCTCGTTTTCCCTCGTTTCAACTCCGAATTGAGATCCGTTTTTTCCTATGTCTTTCTTTTAGCGTCTAAAATCTCTTTTTACCTGAAAATTATATGTTTAAACTCATTATCACATATTTCCATAAAAACACAAAGTACAACCAAAATACACATAAATACAGATAAAATAATACGAAAAAATATATAAAAAACACTAAAATCTAGGTGAAAATATCACTCATCACACTCCCAAACTTAAAGTGTTGTGTGTCTCCAAACAACGAACATAAGTAATAACACATCAATAATAATAAGAACTACAAAGTATGCTAAGTCATCCTACAACATTAAACTCATGACATGCAAAAAATATTAACAAGTTCAATTCAAAGAGAATAAAATTATAATATAGTCCCTCTTAGTCCAAGCTTCTCATTGGATATCAATTTCTCTCAACACTCTATAAAGCGGAGTAATTCAATACTCATCAATCAATTGGCTCTACTTGCTATAAACTTGCTCGTAGACTATATTCACAAACCACCAAAGTTTTAATCAATGATAAAAAAGGTCTTTATTTAGGATGTAATAATAAGCTCTTTGGTTGGGTAGGAAGAAAATGGATAATAGTGACTAATCAAGTATAAGTAATCAAAGAGATGATCAACTTCCTCAACTTCTCCTCTTTTCTTTCTTCCTTTCTATCTTTGTTGAACATAAGCACTAATCATCATCATTTATTTTGATTTTTACTCTTCTTTTGATGCATGCTTCCTTTCTTTGACTTTTGATTGCTTGAGCATATTTGTTGTTGCGTTGGTCATTTTCTTGTCTTAAGGGTGCATGTGCGTTCTTGTTTGTGCTCTTTTCATCCTTTTTCTTCCTTCTTACCATATTCTTTCTTTTTTTTCTTTCTTATCAAACCTTTCTAGCTACTATCTCTTCAATCACTCACACAAAAGGGTGAATATATAAGGCTCATGTGGGCAATCAAGGCTTGTAATATGCTAAATTCACAAGAAATAGGCTTATAGGCTCAAAGTGGTTGACTAGGGATAATGTTCTTGGTATGGAAATATATGGCAATAACTATAAATAACAAGGATGACCTTAGATCATTTCATTAATCTCCACTAATCGGGCTCATTCCTATAGTCCTTGAGCAAGTTCTAGCTTATCAAATACAACCGATCCACTCATGAAGAAAAAAACCATGTATGCACGGTTGAGGCTCAAATGCTCACAAGCTTATGAATTGGACCCTAAGAAATTTATTACACCACATTCATCTCAAAATTGAACAAGTTAAGTAAAACATGTCACAATTCGAAAGTGTAGAGATTCTTAATCATAACTTGTCATCACTTATCACAACAACATGTCATCACTCACATCCAAAAATGACTCACGATATCTCAAAAATAAACCACCAAAACGACCCTAAACAAAATTAAAAATACACACAAAACATATAAGAAAAGACTCACCAAACAATAAACAATCAAAACACATAACAAGCAAAAAAATGACAAAACCATCCATCAATAAACAATGAAGCACACATTCAAATCATCCATAACGATTAAGCTTGCATTCATCCCCATCTTTGATTAAAAAGTAAACCTCCAAAAAACATAACAAATGAAGTAGCATGCTAATCACATCAATCCAAATCAAAATCAATTAGAAGTGATAGGGTATAGAGTCAACTCCCTCAATAGGCATTTGGTCGTAGAAGTTGTTAACTCCAAGCTCCATTTGTGCTTCCAATACCTTTCATTCATGCTCAAAGACTCATGAAACACCATTAGCTCAATAATTGCATTAAAAATATATCATCATGCACTTCATAACCATCAAGCGGACCAAAATCAAATCAAAACTCATGAGAAAAATTTTAAAATTGGGTCAATTTTACAAGAATCACACTCAAGTGGTGAGTCACATCACACACATTCCCCCAAACTTAAATCGAAACAAGTTGAGATTTAAGTTTGCAAAAAGAGGTGTGACTTACCCTTATAGTTTCCATTGATGATCTTCTTGTGGAGAAGTAAACGCATCCAATGATTTGAGCAATGTTCACCACGTACTAGCCCCCCAAACTTAACTCGAGACAAGAGTCGAGAATTAAGTTTGCAACAAGTGATGCGACATGCCTACTCGAATCCATGAAGCACTTCTCTTTTCTTCACTATACCTTTTCTCACAAGCACAATCCACCTACAAGAACAAACAACAAAATAAGCATCAAAAGATAAAAAATGTGTTGCCTCCCATTTAGCGCTAAGTTTAACGTCTTCAAGCAGGACGAAATTTCACGATCATTGGACCAAAGGATGGTCCATCACTCTCTCCTCGCATCCTCACTTTGAAAATTTGTTTAGCCCTCTTTTTGTCGACAAGCTCAACTTCATCATTCTTGCTTACAAGCATCAAATCATCATCGAGAAGAGCTTTAAGTGGATTCCCTCTTTCTCCTTTGTCAATTTTTCAATCAAGCTCCGGAGCTTTCTTCCTATCAACATCACACGAAAACAAGTTAGAATTTGACATTTTCATATAATCATGAAGAAATAAGTTTAAGTTGTCAAAGAGAAGAGAGTCATGATCCATTAGATCATCTGGAGACTTCAAATGAGACTTGGCCCCTTTGTCTTTGTTACATAAGAATGTAACACTTTTTCCATTTGAGCTCAAAGAAAGCTCTTCGCTCCCAACATTAATTTTGGCTCTTCCGGTAGCTAGAAATGACCTTCCCAAATTGAGTAGAACTCGAGGATCCGCCTTTACTTCTAACACCATAGAATCAACCGGGAAAGCTAGCCCCTTCAATTTCACCTCCACGTCTTCCACAACTTCTAGTGGCTTCACAACCTCTCTATTTACAACTTCAAGACGTATAGTAATATGCTTGAGCTTTCCAATTTCAAGATGCTCGAAAGTAGCATGAGACATTACATTGACTCTCGCCCCTAAGTCACACAATGCATCAAGAGTACCTTTTCCTTCAAAATCACAAGGAATGATGAACTTCCCAGTATCACCAACTTTTGTAGGTCCCCTTTTTTCATCGATTCACTTATTTTGGGTAGCTCTTCTTTCTTTTTCTCCTCATACTTCTTTTTGAGAGATTTGACATGTTCCTCAAACTCCTTTTTCTTCTCCTCCTTTACAAATATTTGTGGATAGGGAATAGAGAATGGAGTGATCGGAATACCCCAATAGTCACGTTGTACTCCTCTTCTTTGATCTTCTCCTCTACTTTCTTTTCTTCGTGCACCCTTTTCCACTTAGGTATCTATTTAGGCCCCTTCTCTTCTTTCTTACTTATCTCTTCCAATTCTCCAACCTTACATTCCACCAATCCTTCTTCATCCTTTCTTTCCTCTTTCGTATCAACTAACAAACATTGAGCTTTAGGATTAACCTCGGGTGTAGCCGGAAACATCTCTTTTTGTTGAGTGCTCAAGACACTTGCAATTTGTCCTACATTATAATCCAAAGCTTTAAGTCTTTTCATTTGCTTCTCCGGACTTTTTCAACGCTTCATCTCAAGCTTGGTTCGATGCTAACAATTTCTCAAGTATCTCATTGATCGATGTCTTTCCTTCATTGTTCGGTGCCTTAGCCCCCGAATTGTATCTCGAAGGATAAGCAACTGCATTGCTCGGGTTTGAATAAGAGAAGTTATCTTGCCTCCTTTGTTGTTGTGGGTATGAGCTTTCACTACCTTGACTATTGAAGCCTCCTTGCCTCGGTGAATAGTTCCCTTGATTTTGGCTGAAATTACCTTGGAAATTATTTTGGTAATCTTGGTAGTTTATCCCTTTCATGTATTGCACATCTTCTACCTGTGGCATTGACATAGTCTACTGTTCCCCACTTACACTATTCGAAGGAAGCACACTTTGATCGATTTGGCCTTCAACCATATTAACTCCTTGATTCACATTTTGATTCAAGCTCATTTGTCTCAACACTTCCGCCGCTATCATCTCAACACTTGGTACACTTGGCTCAACATTCAAACTCTTCACACTAAACTGTTATCCTTGATCGAAACTCTCAAACCCATAATATCCACTCACTCTCTCCGATGGCCATTGGTAAACATTTGTAGCAATCTTATTAAAAATCCTTATAGCCCTTTCCGGAGTCACTCCTAGTACGGATTCCCCTGCCGAAGCATCAATAAGCACTCTTTGTCCATTCACCAAACCTTGGTAGAAAAACCCCACTTGTTGATTTTTCAAAAAATCATGTTATGGACACTTGCGAAACATATCCTTAAACCTTTCCCACGCTTCGTAGAAACTCTCTTGAGGCATTTGCTTGAATTGAGTGATCAAGCTCTTCATTTGAAGCGTATTGGAAGGTGAAAAATTCTTGTTCAAGAATATTTGTGCGAGCTCATCCAATGTGTTGCACTTATCCATAGTAATAGTGGAGAGCCATGTTCGAGTTATATCCCTCAACGAGAACGGAAATAACCTCATCCTAATACAATCCTCGCTCACTCCATTCATCTTCACGGTGTTGGCAATCTCGATAAATTGAGCTAGATGAGCATTAGGATCCTCATTCGGGGTTCCACCAAATTATTGGTTCTCACTATAGAAATCAAGCCCGCTTTAATTTTAAAATTATTGGCATTTATTGGTGGACCCATCATATATTGCATGGCACTCGACATGAAGAAGTCTCGGATTACCCTTTGATCATTATGAATTCCATGTTACACCGGAGGTGGTGGTGGCGGCACAAGTGACACATGCGCTTGTTGCAGAAGAATGAAAGCTTGTGAAAATCCTTGTTGCATTAGAGCTTGTTGCACCATTTGTTGAAGTAATGCTTGGTTGTTGAAAGCTCCATGATTTTGATAGGCATGTTGAGGAGGATTGACATTGAATTGAGGTGCGTTGTCTTGCACGTTCACATGTTGTCCTCCTTTCCCATCATGCTCTATCTCTACACAGTTATCTCCTTGAAAATTCTCCATTAGATCATTCTTTCTTGATTTGTTCTCTTTTCTTCTCTTCCAAAAAGTTTATTCTATTTCCAAGTCAATAGGCTCCGATTGTGTCCCACTTGACCTCTTTTGCATACACTTTCACAAAGAAGAGAAGAGTTAGAACACAAGCTTTTAAAAACAAATAACAAGTAAGCAAATAAAATAAATAAAAAATGTCTCTATTAAGATTACTCGAAATGATCATTCTTCAAGCTACTAGCAACCGTTGCCTCCCTAGCAACGGCGCCATTTGATTAGCCATTTTGTAGTTGGGATGACCAATTCAATAATTTATCGAACCACAGGGAGGTAGGTACTAGTGCGTAAGCAATCTCACGTTTCTTGTAATTTTATAGAGACGAATCATCAATAGAGTGATTGTTCAAACAAGTAATAAAAGTAATTAAAGTAAGCAAGCAAGCAATGATCAACAAACAAGATAGATAGGATGATGAAGAGCATTTTCCAAATTAAGTAAAAGTGAGATTAACAACAGTTAAGAAGTGGAAATCCTAAGAAAAATGCATCAAATTCATATGAATCATGTTATACGACTAAGGGCGAACACTAAGTTCACCTAAGCTCCCTCTCGAGATGAATAGGATATGAATCTCAATTAGCTCAAAGGATTCGTTCTCACTCAAACAATTCCAACAAGGTACTAAGCTTGAAATGAGAGTCCCTTCACACAATTAATCAACCTCTCGATCAAACCAATTGCATGTTCTATCAAAGGGTTCTAAATCTTAAAGGATATCTCTATCTCTTTAAAACTTACAATGCACATGAAATGTATGATGAATTGATTCAATGAACTATCCTAAACATATAATTGATTTCTCAATCTAATCACATGCCCATGACAATTAACCACACAAATCAACAATACAAACCAAGCAATTAATAATCAATGATAGAAAATCATAAATCCAATTAACATATGAATTTAAATACACAAATCCTAAAATATCGAACAACTCTCATGTTGCTAATCTCACAATGGAGATTAGCCTACCATATTCAAAATAAAATCAACATAGACATTAAGATCCTTACAAATCATGATAAACAATAAGGTTTCAATATAAAAGTTGGATGAAAACTCCCTTGGATGGCTCCAATGGCGATCTTCTTTTTCCCCTTGCAATTCTCCTCTCTTCCTTGCTTCTTTTCCTCAAATGGATGGTGATTTTGATGGTTGGATGATGGTAGATGGAATGGATGAAGATGATGGTGTAAAATAGAGGAAATGGTGTGTGATGTGTATGTGTGCAGGCTCTGAATTTCGGATCTCCCCTAATATATTGAAGTATTGGGTATTTATACCCCTTAGGAAGCTTCTAGAAGGATTCTGATTTTTTTACAGATTTTTCAGCAACACAGGTCGTGTGCTGCAACACGCCACAGGGTGGCCGTATTGGCATTTCGGATGACGGAGCACGGCCAAGGCTTACAGGGCCGTGTTGTGCAACACGGCTCGTGTGCTGCAACACGGCCACAGGGTGGCCGTGTAGGTATTTCGGGTGCCTGAACACGGCCACCCCTTACAGGGCCGTGTTCGGAACACGACCGGCCATGTTGGTGCAATTCTTGTTTTTCTTCTTTTGTTTTGGCTCGTTCTCCCTCATTTCAAATCCTAATTAAAATCCGCTTTTTTCTACGTCTTTCTTTTCGTGTTTAAAATCACTTTTTACCTGAAAATCATATGTTTAAACTCATCACAAATTTTCATAAAAATACAAAAACAACTAAAATACACATAAATACGGATAAAATAATACAAAAAATATATAAAAAGACACTAAAATCTAGATAAAAATACCACTCATCAATTGAGTTGCTAAAATTATGTCCCTAATGCCCACGAACGTGGTGGTGCAGAACAATGGTGGTGGTGCGGAACAGTGGTGGTGGACGGCGAATGCACGAACGGCAGATCTATGGTGGCAGATGGTGAATGTGGTGGGGATGAACCACATCTGTGGTGGTGGTGGCAATTGGTGAACGCCGGCATCGGACAGCGGTGGCAGCGGCTTGTGTGTTCCGGCAAGTGGCGAGACAGGGCTGGTCCTGCTAGGCTGGATCTACATCGACGTAGGGACCTCGGGTGAATGGCAGCGAAGGGTACCATTAGAGTTTAATTAAGAATAAAAGAAAAAATCAATTTTGCGAATAAAAGAAAAGAATTAATTTGTTAAATAACAGCCACATCATCTTTCCGTGATACTACCGTTAACTTGATGGACGAAAATTTTAAAATTAACCAATGGGACTAAAAATATCATGAAAAGGACCAAAAGTAAAACGAGACTCCTCGTATGGCACTAAAAGTGTAATTTTTCCCATCTTTATACTAAAGGGTATATAATTTAACACAAAATTCTGAAGGCTCACGGAGTGTGCCCCCATGCGCCCTTGTGCACACAAGTTTGCCTAAATAAAAAATATATTTGACCTATGCTTTGAATCTCCAATTTTAAATTTTTTCAAATTAATTTTAGATTTTTCAAATTCATTACTCCAAACACTAATAACTTTTTTTTAATGATTGAAGCTGATAATAAGATCAAATAAAAATAAGAACAATAATTTTTTTAAAAAGATTATAAAAATAGGGTATTTAGAATATATAAAGAAAATACAAAAAAAACAAAAAAAACATAAATCATAAGATAAACGAAATATTAAAATAATAAAAAGAAAGAGTGACACCTCAAATGAGAAGGATTGAACATGAAAATAAGTATATATCAAATAAAAGTATAAAAGATAAAATAAATTAAAGTATAAAAATAGGGATATAATATTATAAAGAAAACACAAAAATCGATTATGAAATTAATTCTGGATTATCCAAATTCATCACTACAAACACTGATAACTTTTTTTTAATGATTGAAGTTACAAATAAGATCAAATAAAAATAATAATAATAAGATTAAAAAAAATATAAAAATAGGGTGTATACAAATAAAGAAAGCAAAAAAAAAAAGAAAAAAAAGAAATTAAATCATAAGATAAACGAAAAAAATGATACATCAAATGAAAATGATTGAATCTGAAAATAAGATAAAATAAATTAAAGTATAAAAATAGGGTTATAGGATTATAATGAAAACACAAAAATTGTATAAAAAAAAACAACAAAATCCAAAAAATATGAATGATACTTTAAATGAAAATTATTAAACCTGCACATAATATCAAATATTAAAATTATTGAACCTAAAATAAGATCCAATAAAATTATAAAAGATAAAATAAATTAAAATATAAAAATAGGAAAATTATAAAGAAAACACAAAAATCGAAAAGAAAAAAAAGAGAAGATAACAAAAAATAAAAAAGAAAAGAAAAAAAGAGAAGATAACAAAAAATAAAAAAGAAGAATGATATCATTGAATGAATGAACACAATTTCCTCTTCATGTGTGGTTACCCGATGCTATGGAGGCCCACTCATATTTCAGCTCTTATACATGCTGCTACTATGATAGTGGGCATGTGTTTTCTTGTATCTGACTTATTCCTCTTTTTATAGTTATACCTTATATAATGAATTTAATTGCGTTGATTGGCATAATCACAGTATTTTTAGGAACTACTTTAGCGAGCTACTTTAGCTCTTGCTTAAAAAGACATTAAGGGGGTTTAGCCTATAACAAAAATTGAGAAAATAGTTCCTCTTAATTGACTATTATAAAAAATATCAGAAAATGTTATAAAATTTATAATAACTGAATTTAATATAAGTTCAAGACACATAAGGACTCTAACCATATTTCGACTTGTGATTCATCCATAGATACCAATAGAAAATGTGATTGAAAGCAATCAATAAAGTAGAAAAAAGATGAAAAATTATAAAAAATAGCACTTAAGATTTGATATTATGACGTAGAAAAAAGATGAAAAATTATCTATTTCTAACTAATAAAAAAAATACGATTAAAGTAGTATTTAATTTATAGATATACATGAATAATAATAATAATAATAAAATTAAAAGTAGAAAGATTATATATGTAATATTAAATATATATATATATATATATATATATATATATATATATATATATATACACGACAATTAACCACATCGCGACACCTCATACTTTTAAAAAGTTATTTATAGCAGCGTATTCGTAATTAGTATATATAAAATATATATAACATTGTTTAGTTATTTAACTTTATAAACCCTTTAAAGGATTTATTACTACCTAGTACAAAATATATGTTAATATTACTAGTAGATACATATTATATATTTTATTACTACCAAATACAAGATATTTTATAAAAAATCCTAACTACTCCTTTGTACATTAATTAGTAGATAAAATATAGAAATTTGACTAATTATACTGTGCACCCGGGTGCACCCACTTTCGAAAACATATACAAATATAAAAAAAAGCATATATAATTATAAACAAAAATGTATACAATTTAATTGTTAGTTTTTTTAATGAAAAATTGAGTGTAAAAAAATATACAATTATTAAAAAAAATATGTATACACTATTGAATAAAAAGTTATACACATATGGATGCTAATTTTTTTAATGAAAAACTTAGTATGAAAAAAGTATACAATTATTAAGAAACACGTATACAAAATAGAATAACATATATACAAAATAGAATAAAAAAATTATACACATATGGTGCACCTAATATCAACTCTAGAAATTTATGTTTACATGATTAATCTATTTCCTATATTTTAGCTCTCTCTCTTCACTAATATCCAAAATCAATTCATTTGATCACAAGTTCTATTTCTCTTTCTCGAATGAATATTATTTTCTATAATTTAATTCTCTCCCTTCACTGATATCGGAATCAATTCATTTACACGTTATATCTCTCTTTCCAGCGAGAATACTCACCAGAGTATAGAAAGATTGACGAGGAATTGAAAGTATTTGAGTATATGGTGAGTGATGGATTTGTTATTGATGAGCATTATTTCATGATTTATCTAATTGCCATCACCGTACGAGTGAAAGGAAGAATGAAACGCTGAACACTGAGGCGTATCCGTACCTTTATTTTTATTTTGAACTTTTTTATTTTATTTTAAGAATCAAATTTCATTTGGCTATTGATACGTTCCTTCATGTATAGGGATTTATTAACGATTGCATTATTATTTCATAAATTTTTGTCCATTTCACAAAATATTTAGAATATATTCAATATATTTTAGGTTCATTTATTAAAATGCTTTTATATTCAAAATTATTAAGTATTCAAAATATTTAATATTCAATAATAATGTATTAGAAATGCTTTCTAAGTGTTCTACAAGTATTAGAATGTATTCAATATATTTCAAAATTCCATTCATTTTCTCAATGTTGTTCAAAGTATTTATAATGATTATGTATATTTAATATTCATTTATTAAAATGTTTTTTATTCAAAATTAGTTAGTATTCAATTTATAATGATTGTGTATATTTAATATTCATTCATTAAAATATGTTTGTATTCAAAATTAGTAAGTATTCAAAATATTTAATGTTCAGATGTATTCAAAATCAATATTTAAGAACATAATTAATGCTTATTTTAATATCAAGTATTACAGCTATTATAAACTTTCACCGATTTGTATGGACGTAATTATAGGATGATTTTATAAATCTATATAACATATTTAATAGTTTTATGGAGAGAGGGAGATGGGAGAGCATATTGATTTCTGGAGTGATACGTGGTGTGGAGACAAACCTCTAATAAATAGTTTTCCATGACTATTCATGTTGTCAAAGGAAAAAGGAAAGACTGTGAGGGAGATGGGAGATTGGGATAATGACGGGATGTGGCAGTGGTATATCACTGGAGGCGTAACTTATATGATTGGGAACACAACTCACTATCGGAACTTATGATGATTTTGAGCAGGTACAAACCAGGGGTTTACACGAAGGACCTATGGGTGTGGAAGCTTGAGAGCACTGGTCTCTATTCAGTTAAATTTGCATATGTGGCTTTGCGTGACAGGTGTCAAGATATCCGTCCGTCAAGAGAGGTTGAAGCATGGAGTAAATTGTGGAGATGCAATGCCCCAGGAAAGGCCAAATTACTTGCATGGAGAATTTTTAAAGGAATGACCGCTACAAAAGTTAATCTTGCTAGACGAGGAGTGAATGTTGGAAACACCATATGTCCATTATGCACCGACGCGGAGGAAACAGAGGAACATCTTTTCTTTAGATGCAATATGACATATCCTTTATGGTCTTTGTTCAGGAAATGGTTTGGGATTCATTCAGCGGGGAATAAAATTCCGATTCTTAACTTTGAAGCGCACACTGGTTCTAAGTTGAAGGGTATGAAGGCTACCAATTGGAATGCCCTGTGGCTTGGAGTTATATGGAGCATTTGGAAATGGCGAAATGGTGTTGTTTTCGAAGGGAAGAATGGACACTTGGAAGATGTTTTTGAGTTGTTCATGTTTAGAACTTGAAATTGGATTAGAATTAAGGGTGGGCTTAGAACGCACTATTTTTTCAACGATTGGATTTCCAATCCTATAGTTTGTCTTGCGACAAGTTGTTAGCATTTTTCCTTTGCTTGTAAGGGTTGAGTACCCCTTGTACTCAAATTTATTGGATGTTTTCAAAAAAAAAAATTTAAAAATATTTTTGAATACCTGGAATTTGAACACATGAGACGTATTAAAAAATAACGTAATTATAGGATGATTTTATAATAATATTTATATAATGATCTATATAACGTATTTAAAAATATTTCTGAATACCTAGAATTTGAACACATGAAACGTATTAAAAAATATATTTCTGAATATCTAGAATTTGAACACATAAATTTTGAATAAAGACTCGTAAATACATTCTCAAATGATATTATGTGTAAATTAATTTATGAATAAAAGATATATAATTTCTGATTACAAATATATTCAATATAAATATTTTTTAATATATAAATTTTGAACATCAACAAATATTATTATAACGTAATAAATTTTAAGGATTTAGTATTCGAGTCAACTCCCATCCAATTTGTATGGGAGTAGTTTAAGAAAAGATAATTGTTCTTATATTAAGTTAAATTAAATTTTCCACCCTTTTAAATTATTTCTGAATATACAATCAAAATAAGATTAAAAGAGACATTTCATTTATTAGTAACAATATGGTATAAAATGTATCTAATAGTAATGGACCCAAATTTAAAATAAAGTAATAACGAATATCTATCATGTAATAAAGAAAAAATACAAGCAATTAATATATTAATAATTTAACTAAATGATTATTTATTTAAACTTGTTTTATTAAGTTATAATAATATAAACTAATAAATGCGTGTAGCACGGAAGAAAAAAAAACTGGTATATATATAAACTAATAATCAAATAAAATATCAATATCATAACTTAAAGTAATTATATTACTATTTAAATAAAATAATTGATATTGATGGCAGAATTTTACAATAGCATGAACTAAAAGGTAATGAAATCGTCAATGTATAAATAAAGTAAAAGAAGATTCTAATAGAATGAAGTAAAAAGTAATGAAATAATCCGTGTTTAAATAAAGTAAAATAAGATTGTAATAGAACTGTTGTATAAATATAAAATCAAAATAAATGATACATACATATGTAATTAAAAGCTTAAATAATATATATATATATATATATATATATATATATATATATATATATATATATATATATATATATATATGGCAAAAACTCTTGTGCATCCGGGCGCACGGACCACATTCCGTGCACCTTTAGAATTTTATGTTAAATTGTATACCCTTTAGTATAGTGTACCCTTTATTTTCTAAAGAAAATTATTGTGTGTATCTGGGCGCATGGATACACTCCGTGCGCCTTTAGAATTTTATGTTAAATTGTATACCCTTTAGTATAAAAATGTGTACCCTTTATTTTCTAAAGGAAAAAAAATATTAATGAGAAGTGTATACCCTTTAGAACAAAATGGTGTACCTTTTAGTAATTAAAGTGTATACCTTTAGACCAAAGCAATGTACCCTTATCCATAATACTAAATTTCTAAAGGCGCACAGAATGTGTTCCCGTGCGCACGCAAGCCTGACTCTATATATAATCAAATAAAATATCTATAAAATAATGTAACATATGTGGATATAATTAAAAGCTTAAATAATATATATATATATATATATATATATATAATTAAATAAAATATCTATAAAATAATGTAGAGATAAATTTTAAAAGTTATTATATATATATATTAACAATCAAATATATGATATATCGACTATCAATTCAATTAAAGGGTGATAACTAGTTGCGTTCGTTATTGTATTTGACCACATATACGTGTGTTTGTAGGAACCTCTAAAATATTTGACAAACACTCCCCTTTAGGTGTTTGACAAATACAACAAACTAGGAATCTTCTTAGGTATTTGACAAACACGATATTTGACAAATACGGCAAACAAATTTATATAATCTCTTAAGTATTTGATAAACACGACTCCCAATTTATATAATCTCTTAGGTATTTGATAAACACGATCCTCTTAAGTAGATCATGTATTTGAGAAACACGACAAACACTCCCAATTTATATAATCTCTTAGCTATTTGACAAACACTCCTAAATTCCTATAACATAAGACCTTGAAATGTTGATATTGATGTGGCTTTGCAATAAGCCTGTTGGGTATTTGACAGAATTTCTGATCCAAATTAATTGTGAGATTGAGGCAGGCCCAATGGTGGAGGATAATTAGATTCTTATTAAATTTATATAGAATAATGATTTTTTAATGTTTAGAATAAATGAATATTATTAAGAAAGATAAAAAGACAATGGAGGTATTTTCATATAAAGAAAAATAAAAAATAAAAAATTGATAATAATAATAAATCATATATATAAAACATAAAAAATTGATAATAATAATAATATAATAATAATAATAATTATTATTATTATTATAGGATTCTTATAATATTTATATAGAATAATAATTTTTGTGTGTTTAGAATTAATGAATATGATTGAAAGATGAAATATTATAAAATATTCCTTTTTGTTGAAATAATTTTTGATTTAATTTAATATAAATTTTAATGAATATCAAATATATGTTCTATGCTAAATTGGATTGCATTGATATTTGCAAAGTTTGAATAAATATATATTTTATGATAGATAATCATAATTAAGGATGTCACATTTTTTCGCTGATCAGAAAAAATTTGGATACTGACACCAGTGAAAAAAATAAATAATCTTTTACTATACTTTCTGGTTTGAGTATTTTTATTCGTTTATACGAGTATAAAAGTTAAGAAGTTTTTTTAGTATATAATGTGAACACAATAGATATAAATTGATAATTTTAAGAAATAAAATAAAATTATTGGGAATGATGAATAAAGAGTAAAAAAATAAATAAATTTCACAAAATTCAATCATGTACAATTTATAATAGCTTGCCACATATTTTTATTCTTTTTTTATTTTGAGGTGTCTCATGTATTCTTATACGTTGATGTAAATGGTAAAAATACACTATAGCTAAAATTTGTGTGCCCCAGAATACTGTGCTCCCAAATATCTTTTAGTAGTATAAGAACGTGTACACTTTATTTTCTAGAAAAAAAAAATTATTCAAAGTGTAACCTTTAAAACAAAATGATTTATCCTTTAAAATAAATGTTGTACCCTTATACACCTGGCGACACAAGAGATCAACTCATAGACTATATATCTTACATATTTTTTACACTTTATTAATCAATCCTAATGATTTTATCATATATATATATCACTAGGCCCCGTAAAATTTTAAAAATAATTACCATATATTTAATAAATTAGTATTATATGGAGAGGTCGTGGGTTCTAATCGGCATTGTTAAATTTTCTCTTTTTATCTTTACTCCTTTTTCCTTTCTTTTCTTTTTTTTTTCTTTTTTCTTTTCTATTTTTTTAATCTAATCATTTTTTTTTTCTTTTTAATGTTGTCAGACAATTCTTCTACAAATTATTAAAAAAATTTCTTCCCCCATGTTTTATCTATATTTTTTTCCCGATTTTTATTCTTCTTCTAATTTTTATATACTTATAAATTATTTTCTTTTAATATTTTTATAAATTTCTTTTGAAAGTTTTTTAGTAAATGGATCATTTTTTTTAATATATGTCTATCATTTAGTTTTTTTAACATTTTTTTTTATCTATTTCTTATTGTAGGATTTAAAATAAACGTGGGATTTTTTTTGATAAACAAATTTATAACACGTTACTTGAATCATTTAATAAAAACCCTAGAATTTGTTTATGGGCCAGATTACATTTCAAATACCATTTCACCTGCTCCAAGCTTTTACCACGCTCACCAATGCGCCGCCCGGCACTCTCATCACCGCCCACCCACCGCGAAATAATTTGTTTATGGGCCAGATTACATCCTTTTGATAATCGAAACCCTGTAGAGAGCGATGTGCGCAGAAGAGGATAATAAACAGCCTGATCAAAAAAAAGGGCAGAAGAAAGAAGGGCATTAGTTTATTAGGATACTCCATATCAGCAAAATATGAGGAGTTCTCGATACGCTGTGGTGGTTGATGAGAGTGAAAATAAGCGTATTTTAGTGTCAAATTTAACACCTTTTTGATTGATATTCTTGTCATATATTAGCACAATGGTCTTATATTCATTATATGTGAGAAAAAGGTGCACTTGAGGTGTTTTGTTGTGTTTTAGGTGGAAAAAGGATGAAAAGAGCCAAGTTTGAGAAAAGGTGCAATTTGTGCAAGAATGCTGATAAACGCATGTCAAACTTGTGTAATTATTCTGTATTGATGTGGAGCTCTGAACGGGAAGTGTGATACATGGTTGGAAAGACACTGAAGAGAGGATCGTTTTGGCATAAAGAACATCCCATTCGGAGTCCGAACGAGGAAGTTATGAGCAAAGTGGTGACGCCGCGCGAGCTGTGCCGAATAGAATTGCAGTGCTACTTTCCATGGTCTGTTACATATTCAATTCTTGGAGTTTTTGTGATTTCTTTATATGGATAGAAATCCAAGGAAGAGAGGATCACGTGAGCACAAAAATCACTCAATTCGGAGGTCGGATGTGAAAGTTATACGCGAAACGGAGAGACTACGCAAATCCAGTAGCAGGGTTCGACCTGTGGTTCGACCTGTGGCAAGTGGTTCGACCTGTTTGACGAGGTCGAACCTACGTGCGGGAACTTACCTTATCATGATTTTCGAGGCCTAAACGCGTGTGATCACTTGAAAAGCCCATTCCAAGCCTAGGAGACGTGATTACAAGTATAAAAGGAGGTCTATACAGCCCCAAAGAAGGAGGAGGAACACAATACAAGAGAGAAGAAGAAAGGCCACAACCATACAACACCCCACAAGGGGGGATCACCCCCCATCTATCATCCACTTCCTTTCCTCCATCCATCCATCACTTTGAAGATTCGTTTGTGGAATCAAGAGGAGAACCAAGAGGAGGATTCAAGATGGAGAAGGGCATGAAGACGCCATATCAAGGGTTTATTCGTTTCCTAATTTATCTTGTATTTTTCGGACATCCGGGTAAGATCTATCCAACACCCATGTGTGTTTCCTACAACACCATGGGCTAGAGCCTTTTTGGTAGAACTAGGGTTGTGAAGGTTTTATCTAGTTAATTGAACTTCCGTGTATACACTCCGTACAACACTACTTGTGGATATAGTTTATATATGATTGTGCTTTATTAATCCATACTCACGGTCGTTTTGTGCATCAATAATCGTTGTGTAGAGTCTGAATACATAACATGGTTATTGGTTGAGTGCGTTCACCGCTGAACAGAGTTTCATGTTATGATTCTAAGTGAGGGGACTCCGAAGCTTCATTAGAACTATCATATATGAATACTTATTAATTGAATTGAATTCGGGTTATTAAGTAGGATAAAGAGGGTAATTTTATAGTACCTATAAAGGGAGATCATATCGGGTTAGAGTACCAATCCTAGGGGGAAATAATTGATACTGATAGTACCTAGAAAGGGGGGTGAAATTATATCTCTTGCTCCGAGGTTATTCACACGTGTTACACGCATGTTTACTTGTGTCTATAGAGTAGATATGCATGGTTTAGTGATGCGTCCATATTCCACAAGGCAGAGTCGGACATTGACACATGGAAGGGAAGTTAAGTAGTAAAACTGGATTACCCTAGAGCTACCTATTCTCCTACTTGATCCACTTTCGTATTCTTCGAGTGATATTTTATATTATTTGTTATTTTAATTACTTGCTTAGTAGATTAATAATTCCATACCTCAAACTTTATTATCACTTGTCTTAATTAATTTAGATAATAATTAAATTGATAATACGCCGTCCTTTGGGTTCGATATTCACTTGGTCGCTTGCTTAAGCTGCAATTGATATCCTTAATACTTGGGGATTAATTTTGCGTGCAAAGAAAACGCGCATCAGTGGTAGCTCGTGTGACAGCGGCTGATCTGGCGCAACCCAGCCGTATAGCAGAGATCTGCCACCGATCACGGACAGCCGCTTTAGATCACCGGAGATCTCTGTGTAATTTCAAAGAGGTTGAATTTTAGATTTCGTTAATTTGTTCATCATCTTTCTTAAATCTCAAATCATCGGCTGTTGCCAGCGGCAACTTCACCGACCTCTGGATTTACTGGGTGAGCCCACTCATCGGCGGTGGGTTGGCTGGGATCGTCTACACCTACGTCTACTTGTGCGGTGACCAGCACGCTCCACTCGTCAGCGAGTTCTAAGCTTGTCGGATATTTCTATTTGTAATTTATTTGGTGGTTTAATTTTTATTTTGTTAATTTTTCTTTCTTTTTTTCAAATGTTTGAAAGGATTGGGTTGGTTGTGTGCAGCTGTTCTTGGTGTTGGTGTAACGTTACCTTTATTTCTATTTTCTGGAAAAAAATGATAAAATTTGTTATGCGGATACGGTCGTCATCATCGTCCGTGTTCGTCGTCTACGCCGGAGAAGGTGGTCGAGGGATGAACTCCACAGTGCTCAGATTCCCGTTGAACTCACACAAGAATTCAAATCCACGTTCTACCGTTAGGGTCACAAATGGGTGATTAAATGGGACAAAAAATATAAGGCTATGGGCCAAGACACACTTAGCCCAATACTTTGAGAGAAGAAGACCAGCATTTGGGCCAAATGCCCAACGGGCCCAACAAATCTCCACCTTGGCCCAAATCATCTACCCTTGTGTATAACTAAATGGGAATTCATCATCGCATTTTTCCCCGGACACCTGCAAAACGAAAGACACAAAGTCAAATGCAAGATCCAGAAATTTGACACAAAGTCAAGGTATCACAAAAGATACACAAGTCTAAGCCGGAGCAAAGATCACGGACACACAGCCACAAAATATTTAAAATATCCCAAGGACAAAATAAACGGAGCACACAAGCTCAAGAGTGGACACAACATCCACGGAAAAGAACTGCATACAACATGCTTCAATCAAGAGAGTCAAAATTAAAAGTCCTCATGCAAGACCTAAATTTTTCAACAGATAAGCATTTAGTACACATATCAGCAGGGTTAAACTCAGATGCAATCTTTTCCAGGTTAACAATACCTTTTTTCACAATATCACAAATGAAATGATACCTAACATCTATATGCTTGGTTCTATCATGGAAAATAGGATTTTTACACAACTGAATCGCAGACATACTATCAGAAAACACGGTGGCACATTTGTCAAGAAAACCTATTTCATTCAGAAGGCCTTGCAGCCAAATAGCTTCCTTTAAAGCATCAGTAATAGCCACGTATTCAGATTCAGTTGTAGATAAAGCAACCACATGCTGTAACTGAGACTTCCAACTTATGCAAGAGCCACACAAAGTAAACACATAAGAAGTTGTAGACTTTCTATTATCCCTATCATTTGCATAATTGGAATCAACATAGCCAACAAGGCTCACACCATTTGCAGATTTGGAAAAGCGCAAACTTACCTCCATGGAGCCCTTGAGGTATCTCAAGAGCCATTTCAAAGCCTCCCAATGAGGCGCACCTGGATTAGCCATATACCTACTCAAGCAACTAACAGAATATGCAATATCTTGTCTAGTGCTAACCATAAGATACATAACAGACCCAATGACATTGGAATAAGGAACCTTTTGCATTTCAGCAATTTCAGAATCAGTCTTTGGAGACTGATCCTTACTTAACACAAAGTGAGCAGCAAGAGGCACATTCATAGTTAGCAGACATCATAGAGAATTTACTCAAAATCTTTTCAACATATGAAATCTGATTAAGC
Organism: Pogostemon cablin; assembly: GCA_023678885.1. NCBI lineage: Eukaryota > Viridiplantae > Streptophyta > Magnoliopsida > Lamiales > Lamiaceae > Pogostemon > Pogostemon cablin. The sequence continues at coordinate 27,138,173 of CM042985.1, read as the reverse complement.
AAGAGAACAATTTTCTTCCTATCTCTATCAATGTTCATACCAAGAATCCTTTTAGCATCTCCAAGATCTTTCATATCAAAATTATCACATAGACTCTTTTGAACAAGCTCAACATATTCAAGATCAGGGCTAACAATTAGCATATCATCCACATATATGAGCAGAAAAACAGGAACAGAAGTATCAATCTTGAAGTAAAGACAATTATCATGCAAGCTTCTCTTAAACTTCAACGATGTCATGCATTGATTAAACTTCTTATTCCACTGTCTAGGAGATTGTTTCAAGACATACAAGGATTTCTTCAAATAACATACATGATCAGGATTTTTGGGGTCCACAAAACCCTCAGGTTGTTTCATGAAAATCTTTTTGTCCAAATCACCATTAAGAAAAGCCGTTTTGACATACATTTGCTTCAATTCCCAATCAAAATGAGCAACTAATGCAAGCATTATACGAATAGTGGTGAATTTAACAACAGGAGCAAAGATTTTATTATAATCAACCCCTTCCTTTTGAGTAAAACCTTTTGCTACCAATCTAGCTTTAAATCTAACATTTTCAGGCTCATGTTTCACTTTGAAAAGCCACTTGCAATCAACAACAGAACAATGAGCAGGTTTTGGAACCAGAGTCCAAGTATGATTAACATGCAACGATTTTATTTCATCTTTCATAGCATTTAACCATTTCACAGAGTTGTCCGATTTTAAAGCCTCTTGATAGGTCTTAGGTTCATTATCACCACTTTCAAACGCATTACAAGCATGAGTATCAATATGAAAATCATCATACCTAGCAGGTGGCCTAATATTCCTTCTAGGTCTATCCCTAGGCAACACATAGTCATCATCTTCAGGAATATCATGCACATTTTCATCATTGATAGTAGGTTCATTGGCAACAAGTTCTTGATCAACAACAGTGTCAGGCAAGTTTTCAACATCAGATAACAAATGAGACAACTCCACCTCACTCGAAGAAGTGGTAGGATCATGTAAAGGCACAACATCAGGCATAAGAGCAGATAAGCAAGGAAATTCAGATTCATTGAAGATCACATCCCTACTAATCACGATTTTGAAACCCGATTCAGAAAAATCCCACAGCCTATAACCTTTAACACCCTCAGGATAACCAAGAAAAACACATTTTCTACTCCTAGGATCCAATTTGTCATGTTTCTGACGCACAAACGCAGCACAGCCAAATACACGTAGCACAGAATAATCAATACTTTTACCAAAAAACACATAGTCAGGGCACTTACCTTTTAAAGGCACAGAGGGGGATTTGTTTATTAAAAATGATGCGGTAATAAGCGCCTCACCCCAAAACTTTTTAGAAAGTCCAGAAGACACCAACATGCTCCTCACCCTTTCTAACAAAGTCCTATTCATCCTCTCAGCAATCCCATTCTGTTTGGGAGTGTAAGGAGCAGACTTATGTCTCACAATTCCAGATTTGACACATAAATCATCCATGGCATTATTGCAAAATTCCAATCCATTATCAGTTCTAAGATACTTAATCTTTTTACCCATTTGATTTTCAATCAAAGTTTTCCAATTTTTGAACTTTTCAAAAACATCAGATTTGTTTTTAAGCAAAATCACCCACACTTTTCTTGAAAAATCATCAATAATGGACAGAAAATACACATTGCCACCTTGAGTTGGCTCACTAGAAGGCCCCCACACATCAGCATGCAGGTACTCAAGTATATCACTACACGAAGAAGTCTTAGGGTATGGGGAAACAGAGAATTTCACCTTCGCATGTTTGCCTTGCACACAAGAATCACAGAAAGGAATGCATGTAAGCTTATCATTACCAAAAGAACCAGCTTTATGCAATATTTCAAGACCTTTTCCACTCATGTGACCTAACCTACCATGCCAAATATTTGTTTTATCTTCTTTAACCGCGTTAGCAGACATAACAATAGATTTAGCACAACAAACATACAGGTTATTCCTTTTTTCAGCATTAAAGATGGGCACAGAACCCTTTACAATAGACATGCAACCCTTTCCCCACCTACCCTCAAGCCCCTCATCTTCAAGTGCAGCACAAGAAATCAGTTGTTACACATATCAGGCACATGTCGCACGTTTTTCAAAGTGAACACAGAATCATCTTCAAAACGCAAGCAAATATCACCAACACCAAACACATCACATCTTTTTTCATTAGCCATAGACACAGATCTATGAGAAACATTTTTATATGAAGAGAAAAGATGTTTAAAAGGTGTCATATGAAATGTGCAACCGGAATCCACAAGCCATTCATTATCACACAGAGATGAATGCACAGAATTCACACAACTATCAGAAATAGCAAACACATCACCATAATTCACAGATTCAGAGGCAACATTAGCATGATCATTAGAATTATTCCTCTTAGGATGAGGACACTTGTTTGGAAAATATTCCCTTTCATGGCAATTAAAGCATTTTTTCTTTTTCTTGTCCCCATTCTGATTATTCTGGGATTTCACATCAGAATTTTTGTCCTTGTTCTTATTCTCGTTCTTGTTCTTGTTATGATTGTTAGGTTTCCCCTTAACATTCATAACCTCCCCAGAATTCTTAACACCCCCATTTAGTTTTAAATCATGCTCTTTGCTTTTTAAGGCATTCACCACAATATCAAGAGTAACGTCATCACGACCATACTTTATAGCAGACTTGACATCATTGTAAGAATCAGGTATAGCATTTAAAAGCACAATATGAGTGTATTCATCAATATGCTTGTCACCAGTTAGCTTAATATCTTGAATCAACTTCGTGAACACATCCAAATTTTCTTCAACATCTTTGTTTAAATCAAGTTTAAAACGAAAGAATTTTCCCCGAAGAAATATTTTACTAGGCAAGGATGTTTCAGTGTACAGCTTATCCAATGTTTCCCACAAAACTTTTGCGGACTCATGCACATCAACTTTTCTAAGCATAGGATCAGAAAGATTCAAGATAATCGCAGATAAAGCAAGCTCATTCATCTCAGCCTTTTTAGCAGGTGTATCATCCTTATCATACAAGTGATCTACAGCTTTGAATACCCTTTGTTGAATGAGTATGCACTTCATTTTCTGTTTTCAGATACTGAAGTCTCGCTTACCATCAAACGGTGCTTGTCCAAACGAAGACGAAGCCATGGGTATTTAAAGTTGAGTAGAACACACTTTGAATGGAGAAAATATAGAAATACAGAGCAACAATCTGTCACACACCAGGTTGACACTACTCTAATCACACACAAAGCGAGAAACGGAGCAGTATCACACACAAGGACAGATTTTCAGCAGCGGAAATTGAAAGACTAAGATGACAGTTTCACAAAAGAAACAAACAAGAACAGTAATAAGAGGGCCAGCCGCCTCAGGGTATCACACAAGAGCAAATAAGAGGGCCAGTGATGAGTGTGTAAATTCACAAGTTTGGCGCTATGTTTTGTGCTAGTTTTGGAGAGTTTTGATGTGGAAATAGGCGGAAAACCTATATATATTGTGAAATAGAATGAATCAGGTGTTAGTGGAGCTATTTGAGTGTTTTCTTAGCAAAAACGGAGTGAAAGAGCCAAGAATCGAAGAGACGGAGTCGAAGCCACGCGAACCGTCCAAGAAATAGGTGGGTTCGACCTTGCTGGAGGAGGGTTCGACCTCTCCAGCAGGTCGAACCAACGTTGCTGAACATACAGAGATGGATTCGACCACGACTCAGTTGGTTTGACCTGGCCATCAGGTCGAACCATGGTCGAACCAGTTTACAAGAAGGAGGATTCGACCACGACGTTAGAGTTCGACTTGCCAGTTGGTCGAATCGGGAGCGGGAGTTGTCCAGTGCTGAGGTTCGACCTGGGGTTCGACCAAGGCCTAAGTGGTTCGACCTGTTCAGAAGGTCGAACCTGTGCAGAATTCTTCCAGTAGAGGGGTTCGACCTGGGGTTCGACCTGTGGCTAGGGGTTTGACCTGTTTGACGTGGTCGAACCTATGTGCGAGAACTTACCTTATCTGGATTTTCGAGGCCGAAACGCGTGAGATCACTTAGAAAGCCCATTCCAAGCCCTAGAGACGTGATTACAAGTATAAAAAGAGGCTCATACAGAGAATAAGGAGAGCTTTTGATCGTCAATCATAAGAGAGACAAGAGTAGAGGTGGTGATCCATCCGGAGGGCTGTGACAGAGGTTCGCTGAAGGTTCAAGTAAGAATGATCAATCTAACCATGACTGTTCCTAGATCAATCATGGGCTAGAACCACCTTGGTAGTTCTAGGGTTATGAAAGTTTCATGATGTAATTCGTGTTTCGTGTGTAAAACTCCGTACAACACTACCTGTGGTTTGTTTTATATAAGATTGCATATTTAATCCATACTCATACTCGTTTTGTGCATCAATGATCGTTGTGTAGAGTCTGAATACATAACTTACCTTATCCGGATTTTCGAGGCCGAAACGCGTGAGATCACTTAGAAAGCCCATTCCAAGCCCTAGAGACGTGATTACAAGTATAAAAGGAGGCTCATACAGAGAATAAGGAGAGCTTTTGATCGTCAATCATAAGAGAGACAAGAGTAGAGGTGGTGATCCATCCGGAGGGCTGTGACAGAGGTTCGCTGAAGGTTCAAGTAAGAATGATCAATCTAACCATGATTGTTCCTAGATCAATCATGGGCTAGAACCACCTTGGTAGTTCTAGGGTTATGAAAGTTTCATGATGTAATTCGTGTTTCGTGTGTAAAACTCCGTACAACACTACCTGTGGTTTGTTTTATATAAGATTGCATATTTAATCCATACTCATAGTCGTTTTGTGCATCAATGATCGTTGTGTAGAGTATGAATACATAACATGGTTATTGATTGAGTGCATTCACTACTGAGCAGGGTTTATTGTTATAATTCTAAGTGAAGGGATTCCGAAGTATTATTAGAACTGTCTTATATGAATATTCATGAATTGAATTAAATTCAGGTTGATGAATAGGATGAAGAGTATAACTTTATAGTACCTAAAAAGGGAGATCAAATCGGGTTAGATTCTAGACGTAGAAGATAATTGATTATGATAGTACCTAGAAAGGGGGGTGAAGCATATTTCTTGCTCCGATGTTATTCACACGTGTCAAGCGCATATTTACTTGTGTCTATAGAGTAAACTGCATGGTCTAGTGATGCGTCCACAAACCACAGGGCAGAGTCAGACACCATCACATGAAAATACGAATTGCTAGTGAAACTGGATGACCCGACGAACTACCTATCATTCTTATTGATCACAACTCACTTCTCTCGACTCTTGTTATTTCTTTTTGTTATTTCGATTAGAAGTTATTATCCATTAAACCTTTACAATTACCAAACATAGTCTAAAATATACTAGAAGATAACAAAATTGATATTTATCCGTCCCGTGGGTTCGATATTGTAACTTGGTCATCTTCGCGACTACAATTGATATCCTTATACTTGAGGATTAATTTGTGTGTTGAGAAAACCCCTATCAAGTTCTTGGCGCCGTTGCCGGGGACGGCGTAAAATATCTTTTTGTGTTATTTCTAGTTTATTAGGACTATTTACCTTGTTTTGTTGTTTTCTTTCTTATTCGTTTTAGGTGTATGCTCACAAGATCAAAGAAAGGTAATCTTGAACCGTATAATCCTGAGATTGGAGCATCATCAAGAAAGAAGAAGAAGAAGAGCAAGGCAAAGACAATAGACCCAACTGAAGCTCTGAATTTTGGAGTTGAGGTTGACGAGCAGATTTCGCAAGCGATTGAGGCTACAACTGAAGTTAATTTGGAAGTAGAAACAATCAACATGGCAGCGAATCCGGATAATCTAGCCATCCGTGTGGTTTTCAGAAATATGGAAATTATGAGATTTTAGGAGCAAGGGGAACTAACACAGCGTTCGATCTTCATCCCGCTCTTATTAGCATGATAGAAAGAAACTCCTTTTCAGGAGGGTCTTTCGAGGATCCGCAGCAGCATCTGAACAAGTTCTTGGGCTATGCAAGTACTCAAAAAGACGTAGGAGAACATGAAGATGCTAGGAAGATCCTTTTGTTCAAATTCTCGCTTACTGAAAAGGCGAGGGATTGGTACGATACTATTAATGCAGCTGAGTGCACCACGTGGGAGCAATTGAAGTTAAGGTTCTTGGAGAGGTATATGCCACCTTCGAAGGTGTTTAAGATGAAGCAAGATATTAACCAATTTGCTATCAGTGGAGGTGAGAAATTTCATGAAGCGTGGGATAGATTCAAGGACATGCTCAGGAAGTGTCCTCAACATGGGTTATCTAAAGCCCAATATATCAGTATATTCTATAATGGATTGGACTGTGAATCAAGAGTGCTACTTGATGCTTCTTCTAATGGAGCATTGCTTACAAAGTCATCCGTTGAGGCCGAGAGATTGTTTGAAGATATATCGATGAATTCGAGGGATTGGCCTACTGATAGAGTTAGAGGTACGTATGTTCTTGGAAAGGTAGCTCAGGTTGAACAAGCAATGGTGAAAACTAAGAGAGAGGATGAGATCGTTTCGAGCTTGTCCAATATCAACAAGCTACTTGAGTCTCAACAGAAGCAGATCAGCGAGATATCTCAACGAGTGCCAATCATGCAGCAAGAGATGATGAATAATGGAACCATCCAAGACGAATTGGAGGAAGCAAGTTATGCCATGGGTCAAAGTATTCAAGGAACGAGGTACCCAAATCAAGGAAACCGGAACTACCAAGGGAACTATCGAGGGAACTTTAATAATCGTGGTCCATCTGGTAGTTATCAACAGCAACCAAGGAGGCCTGAATTTTCATGGAGCAATACGAACAATGCAGTGCAACTTCCGATGGGTGTTGATCCAGGAGAAAAGGTGGAAGAAGGGAAGCCTGGTTTCGAGGATACTGTGAACCGGTACATGGTAAAGAATGATGAAAGAGTGAACCGCCTTGAGGCAAAGCTTGAGAAAAAGATTGATGATCACCACAGAGATTTGTCCACTCAAGTGAAAGATCTCACATTGTTGATGGGTACAATTGCAGAGAATGTGAACACATTGACTCAAACTGTAGGAAAAGGGAAGTTTTCGTCTCAGAGTATAGAGAATCCGAAGTCGTGTAATGCCATCACACTGAGGTCGGGAACGCAGTACGAGGGACCGATGAGGCCAGAATCAAAGTTGGAATTTTCTAAGCCTCAGTTCGACCAACACGCAGAGGGTTCGACCAACTTTTTAGATCGAACCCAGGTCGAACCTCATCGGCCAGAGCACTCTGTTTTGACACAGGAGTGGTTCGACCAACACGCTAAGGGTTCGACCAACTTTTCAGGTCAAACCCAGGTCGAACCTCATCGGCCAGAGCACTCTGTTTTGACGCAGGAACGGTTCGACCACGATCAAAAGGGTTCGACCAACTCTTTAGATCGAACCCAGGTCGAACCGAAGGATGGAGATTATACAGAGAAGCAATTCGACCAAGGGGGCAGTGGTTCGACCTCTAATGCTGGTCGAACCCAAGTCGAACCTCCGGAGCAGAATGAGATCAGTCTTCCAGGAGAGAGGTTTGACCAATACAGTCCTGGTTCGACCTCTCAGCCTGGTCGAACCCTAGTCGAACCTCGCCGAGATATTTTGTTTGATGCACCTGTTGTTCCTTTTGATGTTGATGCAACTCCAGTGGTACGGAATGAGCAAAGTACAGACATAATAGCTGAGAAAAAATGGGAAAGAGCTAAGCGATTAAGAGCCGAAAAGGAGAATGCGGAGAAGGTTGATCGTGATGAATGGGGGATTTCTAAAACAAAGATACCTCCACCGTTTCCCTACAAGCTAGTGAAGAAAGGGTTAGAAGAAAAGTTCAAGAAGTTTTCAGAGATAATGAATAAGATAAGCTTGAACATCCCTTTTTCAGAGGCAATCATGGAGATGCCATATTATTCTCGATTCCTTAAAGACATATTGATGAAGAAGCGAAGCTTAACCGGAGTTGAAATGGTAAACTTATCTGAGAATTGTAGCTCAATTATTCAAAAGAAGTTGCCACCAAAGATGAAAGATCCGGGGAGCTTTACTATTCTATGTGAGATCGAGAAGGGGCCAGCACGGCGAGCTTTGTGCGATCTAGGGGCAAGCATCAATTTGATGCCGTTGTCCATCTTTCAGAAGCTTGGTTTGGGGGAGCTGACCCCGACAACTGTTGCTCTCCAATTGGCAGATAGATCAATGACGTTTCCGAAAGGTATAGTTGAAGATGTTCTAGTAAAGGTGGAGAAGCTAGTTTTTCCTGTGGATTTCCTTGTACTAGAAATGGATGATGACAAGGATAATGTTCCTTTAATCTTGGGGAGGCCATTCCTTGCTACAGCTGGAGCTATGATAGATGTTCGGAAGGGAGAACTGAAGTTGAGAATGAACAAAGAAGAAGTTCTTTTCAACTTGGACAAAGCAATGAAAATGCCAATGGAGTCCCAGTGTTATAGTATTGACGTGGTGGAGGAGATTGTGAAGGAGGATATGTCTCTGATCTTGTCAAATGATCCTCTTGAGACATGTTTGATGGAGTCTCTTACTTATCCCACTACGGAGCTTGACGGACTTTCTAACGAGGTATGTATTGAATTTCTTGAAAACTTACTTGCTTTGGGTGATGACAGGTGTGCTTTGGAAAGAAATAAAGTGGAAGAAGTCAAATGGACCAGGAAGTACTTGCCTTTGGATAACGAAAACACTCCAGTGGAGAAAAGAAAAGAGGAGTTGAAACCATTGCCGGACCACTTGAAGTATGTTTTTCTTGGAGATAATGCACAATATCCGGTAATTATATCTTCTTCCCTTAATGATGATCAACTTGAGGAGTTATTAGATGTCTTAAGGAAGTACAAGTCTGCAATAGGGTGGTCACTTGATGATTTGAAAGGTATTAGTCCTTCGTATTGTATGCATTGGATTAGGTTGTTGGATGAAGCCAAAGCTAGTCTTCAGAATCAGCGTAGGGTGAATCCCGCAATTCAAGAGGTGATAAGGAAGCAAATTCTTACGTGGTTGGATGCTGGAATTATATATCCTATTAGTGATAGTCCCCATGTGAGTCCATTGCATGTAGTTGCTAAGAAGGGGGGCATGACTGTAGTGAAAGCTGAGGATGGAGAAGCTATAGCCACGAGAATTCCTACGGGATGGCGTACATGTGTGGATTACAGGAAATTGAATGAGAACACGTGTAAGGACCATTTCCCTCTTCCGTTTATGGATCAAATGTTGGATCGTCTTGCAGGGTATGAGTTTTATTGTTTCTTGGATGGATACTCGGGGTATAATCAAATCATGATTGCTTCCGAGGATCAAGAAAATACCACTTTTACTTGCCCCTACGGGACCTTTGCTTTTAGGAAGATGCCGTTTGGATTGTGTAATGCGCCTGTTACTTTTCAGAGATGCATGATGGCGATTTTTGATGGTTTGATAGAGAAGATCATGGAAGTATTCATGGACGATTTTTCAGTCTTTGGTTCTTCTTTTGATATGTGTTTGTCTAACCTTGCTGTTGTTTTGAAGAGGTGTCAAGAAACTAATCTTGTCTTGAATTGGGAGAAGTGCCACTTCATGGTGAAGGATGGGATTGTTCTTGGGCATCATGTTTCCGCCAAGGGATTACAGGTAGACCGTGCTAAAGTGGTGGCAATTGAGAAGCTTCCACCACCGACCAATGAAAGAGGAGTGCGGTCCTTCCTTGGACACGCCGGTTTTTACAGGAGATTCATTAAAGACTTCTCAAAATACTCTAAGCCCTTATCTCATTTACTTGAAAAGGATATTCCTTTTGTGTTTAATGATGAGTGTCTAACAGCTTTTCAAGTTTTGAAGGAGGCACTTATTACTGCCCCTATCTTGATCACACCGGACTGGACTCAACCGTTTGTACTTATGTGTGATGCAAGTGATGTAGCATTGGGTGTGGTGCTTGGGCAGCTAAGGGAGAAGAAGTTCTGCGCCATTTACTACGCGAGTAAGACTTTCGATGCGGCACAGAAGAATTACACGGTAACTGAAAAGGAGTTTTTGACTGTTGTGTATGCATTCGATAAGTTTCGTCAGTATTTGGTTGGCATGAAGACGATTGTGTATACGGATCACTCAGCGATTCGTTATTTGATGGAGAAGAAAGAGACGAAGCCTAGGATCATAAGATGGATTCTACTACTGCAGGAGTTTGACTTGGAGATTCGGGATAAGAAAGGAACAGAAAATGTGTTGGCAGATCACTTGTCAAGGTTGGAGACTAGGGAGCATTGTGATAATTCTTTCGAGTATATTGAAGAGATGTTCCCTGATGAGAAGATCATGGCTGTGGCTGTTGAAGGTACCGAGCGAGCATGTGTGGTTGCAGCGCAAGGTATGGATCCATGGTACGCGGATTATGTTAATTACATTGTCATTGGTGAAATTCCAAGGGATCTCAACCGATATCAACTTGTGAAATTTCGTAGGGAAGTTGAGACATTTATATGGTATGATCCGTTTGTTTACAAGATTTGTACAGATTCTATTGTCCGAAGATGTGTACCCGAGATGGAAATGGAAAGTGTGCTTGAGTTCTGCCATGCACAACCGAATGGGGGGCATTTCGGAGCGTAAAAGACTGCAGCTAAGGTACTTCAATCCGCTCTTTATTGGCGTACATTGTTTAGAGATAGTGAGAGCTATGTGGCGTCTTGCGATAGATGTCAGCGCATGGGTAATATAGGTAGGAGAGATGAGATGCCATTGCAGCCTAGCATAGTCGTGGAGATATTTGATGTATGGGGGATCGATTTTATGGGGCCTTTTCCCCCGTCGAATGGGTTTCTCTACATTCTTCTTGCGGTGGATTATGTTTCGAAGTGGGTGGAAGCAATTCCTACTCGTGTTAATGATTCGAAAGTTATTTTATCTTTCCTGAAGAAACATATTTTTGCCCGTTATGGAGTTCCGAGAGCATTAGTTAGTGATGGAGGTTCCCACTTCGTCAATAAATTTCTGGAGAAGGTGCTTAAGGATTATGGTGTTAAGCATAGGGTTACTATACCCTATCATCCGCAAGCAAATGGGCAGGCAGAGGTCTCCAACCGTCAAGTAAAGCAGATTCTGGAGAAAGTGGTAGGAACTAATAGAAAGGATTGGGCTATGAAGCTTGATGATGTGTTATGGGGGTTCCGGACCGCTTACAAGACGGTGTTAGATATGTCACCGTATCAAATTATCTATGGGAAGCCGTGCCACTTACCTGTAGAAATTCAACACAAAGCGTTTTGGGCTTTGCGTCACTTGAACTTGACCCTTAAGGATGTAAAGGAGTTGAGGATAACTCACATGAATCAATTGGATGAGTTTAGGAGTCGTGCTTACAAGAATTCAGAGATTTATAAGGAAAGAATGAAGAGGTGGCATGATTCTAAGATTTCATACAAGGAGTTCAAGCAAGGAGATGAGGTACTACTTTTTAACTCTCGTTTGAAGCTTTTTGCAGGCAAGTTGAAGTCTAAGTGGACGGGACCGTTCATGATTCATCGAGCCTTAGGAGGGGGGAGTTATGAGCTTATTGACAAAGATGGAGACGTTATCATGGCGAATGGGCATCGATTGAAGCATTATAGGTCGCCGGATGATGCGTGTGTAATTTTTGATGATACCTTGTTCTGATTTAGTACCGTCGTGACAATACGACGTTAAACATCAGCGCCTGTTGGGGGCTTGCCCTTCCATTTTATTGCTTTATTTATTTCGTGTGAGTAAGAAATTTTTGTATTTAAGATGCTTACCAATTGGCAATTACATCTCTTTTCAAACTTAGTTTCGACTTACGTTTTTACTAAGTTTGGGGGGGTGTGATGTTATTACCTCATTGAAGCATTAAGAGTATAATCTTTTCTTTGTATTGTTTGTTAGGGGAGTTGGTTTTTGCGGCCATATTGAAATTTTACTCGATTTTGATGTGACGATTTTTTACAACTTGCCTAATGTTCAGTGGTTTTTGGTTGTGTTTTCTTTTACGGAGATACTCATGAATGATATTATGTGGAACAATTTCAGAAGTTGTGCTTTAGATTGTACCTAATGAAGTTGTGTTGAAGCTTGAAGTATGTAGTGCATGAAGAACACTCAGTTTTGGAAATCAGGAGGAAGGTTCGACCAACTCTAGGAAGGGTTCGACCGGAGCCAGAGGTCGAACAAAAGCAGAGGAAGTCGAACCGGCGTTGAAAGTTGTCCAGAGAGGAGGTTCGACTAAAGCCATAGTGGTTCGACCTAATCAGGAGGTCGAACCTATGGTCGAACCTGTCAGTCGAAAGCACTCTATTTTCCAGAAGAGGGGTTCGACCAATTCAAGGAAGGTTCGACCTGTTTAGCAAGTCGAACCCCTGGTCGAACCGAGAAGGTCGTTTGTCCAGAAGAGAGGTTCGACCTCGCCATCCATGGTTTGACCTGTTCAGGTGGTCGAACCTGAGGTCGAACCAAGCCAGGTACGCGATTTAAGTTTGATTTTTCAGAGGGGTTCGATCACTTTTTCGAAACACCAAACCTCGAACCCTCTTCGAACCTCTACACCCTTGCACAAATTCTTCAATTACACTTGATTTCACACCGATTACACAACACTACACCTTGAATTATCGATTCGGTCGCGGATTTGGGCGGATTTCGTCGCGAGTTAGGGCTGAAATCGCGATTTTTGGTTGTTGTGTGTTCTCGATCGGTTGTTCACCATGGGCAAGTCACAAGGTATGTTTTTCCAACTCAATTACTCTAGGATTGAAGGTTTAGGTAAGAAATTCGATGTGAATGAGAGGATTGATGTTGAGTATGGTTGAATTTCATGGTGAATGTTGATATTTTGATTGGTTTCATATGAATTCTTGTTTCTTGGTTTTTGGTTGATTGATTATTGATAGAACTTGGATTTTTATGTGGATTAATCAAGGATATAGAACATATCATAGAATGAGCATGTTGATTTGGTTTGAAATTGATGAAATTGAAGTAGTTCATTGAGGGAAACATGTTGAATTTTTGATTGAATTGCTTGAATTTCTTAATGCATGCTTGTTGTTTATGTTTTGATGATTAAGGAAGGTGTAATTGAAGATGTTTTGAGAATGTTGAATAAGCAAGTGGTGTTGAGATGATAGTTTGTGTGAATATGCATTGATGCTTGAAGTCTTGAGTAGAGTATGTGATGTGCTAGTACAATACTTGCTTTCTTGTCTTGTTGGTTGGATTGAAGTATTTGTTTTCAGGAAAGGGACAAGGATCAAGTAAAGGAAAAGGAAAGGCAGAGGAGGAGAGATCAAAGAAGAGGCATGACAGGCCTTCAAATTTGGACAAAGTAACAAGAAAACTGAGGCTACAAGACCGTTTACCCGATAACTTCAAGATTAGGATGCAAGATTGGGATGAGATTAAAGAAAAGTGGGAGGAAGTTTCAGACAAGATAGCTCGCACTCGATACCAAGATGATGAAGCGATGAGGATAATGAGAATAGGGGATGATATATTTTGGATGTTTGATCAAGTAGGGATCCGAAGATTCATGGAGTTAAAGAGGCCGACGTACTTCCATGTTACAGCGGAAGTAGTTTGCTCGTTTGAGATGGAGAAAGACCTGCTTGGATACCCCTATCGGTGTACGTTTCAGCTTGGTGGAGTGAGTAGGAGATGGACGTCTGAGGATTTCAACGAGCTATTTGAGACGCCTTTGGAGATCCCTCGTTTAGAAAATGCTGCATTAAGTGTAAAGCGATTTTGGAGGGAGATCACTGGAGAGATTCGTGATTATAAGACCAGACAGGCTCGTGCTTCCGCAATAAAGAACCCTGTCTTGAGGTACATGGACCGCATCCTGAGCAACACGTTGTTCACCCACTCGGAGGGGAGTGTTGTGTCTAGAGGAGAGTTATATGCCCTGTGGTGTATGCTGAATGGAGTGAAGTTCAACGTTGGAGCTTATTTTATTACGCAGCTGAATCGATTCAAGACCATTGGTTTTCAAAAGGTGAATATTGGAGGGTTATTGACGATCTTGGCTGAGCATTATAACTTGGATCTCACCGGCATTACACCAGTAGAAGGAGAACCCGATTTGATTATGAGCACGTGCGCGAAGGGAGTATTTGCCCATTTTAGAAATGGAGATTGGTTTTTCACGAGAGGTCTCAAGCCTTTTGAATTTATGTTCCCCTTCAACGTGAGCAACTTGACAACTATTCGGGAAGCAAGGAATAAGCTAATGAATTCTCTTGGACATACCGCTTTATCCGTGGCAGCGAAGTCGGGTGGTAATTGGAGAGCGGTAGCACAGATGTGTGCTGAGGGGAGGATGGCTGAGTTACAGTAGATTGTTGATCAAGGAGAGTTCCGTCCACCTCAGCCACAGCAGCCTGAAGAGGAGGATCAGGTAGATGAGCAGCCAGAGATGGAGATTCCGGAAGGAGAGCAGCATGATGCGCCTCAGCATGCTCCGGGACCGCAACAGCGGTGAGCAGTTCCAGGTACTCGGGAGCAGCTTCGCTTGATTCATGAGCAGCTGATCGCGGTGGTAGCTGCACAGCAAGAGACGAACAGGCAACTCGCGCTCGCTAATGCCAACTACGCCACGCTGAATGAAAGGTACTCTGCCTTGGATGAGCGTGTTGGTAGAGTGAGTAGTCGAGTGGATATGATGGATAAGCACATTACCAGTCTGTGCCGAGCTGTGGAAAATAGAATGGATGAGGATGACGATGATGATGAGGATGATGATGCTCCTAGGGAGTAGTTTCAGGTTTCTTTTGGCTTCTCCGATTCATCTTATCTCCCGTTCTTCTTTTATTTTTACAGATTGGGGTGTGATTCATGTGTGAGTGGCATGTACCTGATATAGTTGATCTTGTATCGTTGTTTTGTATATGGGTTATTGATTCTGTGCATTCATATGTTTACGTGTTTATTTTCATTTGGAAAGAGCATGAATAATTTGTTAAGTATATGGAATTCATGAAGAATTGATTTTGATTATTGCTATGAGGAGTATTAGGAATTGATTACCTATGTGAGGATTTGAGCCTTTATCATGATTAATCATGATAGTTTATTCTTGAGAGAATCATTCGTATGAACGTATTCTAGAACTTGGCTTGGAGTCTTGTGTGAAACTTACAATTGATGAAATATTAGGATATGATCTTAGGCCATTTTTGATTAATTGAGTCACTTAGCCAAATTTTACCTTTCCTAATGATTTCATAAATCTTTGGTAGCCCTGTTTGAGCCTTTTAAAAGCTTTTTCTTTGGCAAGCCAAATATAAGAGCCTTAATTACCTTATTTGAGCTTTGAAAATACCCTATCCATTGGTAGAGAGAATAAGGTGAATAAGTGTGGAAGAAACAAAGGGAAGATGGAATGAGGTTCAGTAAGAAAAGTGCATTGTTAAATCTTGTTAGGGATAGTGCCTGAAATTGGTACCCCGAATTGCTTATACATGGGGCTTGAAGTTTTTAAGAAACAGCCGAACGATGTTCGAGAAGGGTAGTGCCTATAACTGGTACCCGAGCAGTTAGTAGAAGAATGATGTTGATGCAAGGAAGAGAAGGAAAATTGAAAATTGCAAGTGCAAGAGAAGAATTGGAGGAGAATATGAAGCCGAATGAGAAATCAAGAACCTCCAAGGTAACTCTCTACTAGTGTATTAAGTTACTATGACCAAATTTTCCTACCCTTTCCAAAGAGCCAACATTACAACCTAGAAACAAGTCCTTTGTGATCCTAGTATTAATCTAATGAAAGTTGATTTTTGAGACCTTTGCCAAGCTTATGGTTACGCGTGAATATGAATTAATATGAGTGTTTATACTAGCCTATAGTGCCTCACGCACGAGCGAAAGAGAGTAAAGACTTATCTTGTCAGTGAGATTACTTAGTACTCCGAATGGTGTGTGATTGGATTGATTTTACATGAGTGAAATATTTGATGCAAGTAATTCTTGTTTAATTCAATGAAGTGGCATGTGTAATATGTGTTGTACTTGATCTTGTTGAATTATACACGACTCCTGTGGTTTAAATTGGTTGCCTCGGGACGAGCAACATGTAAGTTTGGGGGTTTGATGAGTGTGTAAATTCAAAAGTTTGGCGCTATGTTTTGTGCTAGTTTTGGAGAGTTTTGATGTGGAAATAGGTGGAAAACCTATATATATTGTGAAATAGCATGAATCAGGTGTTAGTGGAGCTATTTGAGTGTTTTCTTAGCAAAAACGGAGTGAAAGAGCCAAGAATCGAAGAGACGGAGTCGAAGCCACGCGAACCGCCCAAGAAATAGGTGGGTTCGACCTGGCTGGAGGAGGGTTCGACCTCTCCAGCAGGTCGAACCAACGTTGCTGAACGTATAGAGATGGATTCGACCACGACTCAGTTGGTTCGACCTGGCCATCAGGTCGAACCATGGTCGAACCAGTTTGCAAGAAGGAGGATTCGACCACGATGTTGGAGTTCGACTTGCCAGTTGGTCGAATCGGGAGCGGGAGTTGTCCAGTGCTGAGGTTCGACCTGGGGTTCGACCAAGGCCTAAGTGGTTCGACCTGTTCAGAAGGTCGAACCTGTGCAGAATTCTTCCAGTAGAGGGGTTCGACCTGGGGTTCGACCTGTGGCTAGGGGTTCGACCTGTTTGACGTGGTCGAACCTATGTGCGAGAACTTACCTTATCCGGATTTTCGAGGCCGAAACGCGTGAGATCACTTAGAAAGCCCATTCCAAGCCCTAGAGACGTGATTACAAGTATAAAAGGAGGCTCATACAGAGAATAAGGAGAGCTTTTGATCGTCAATCATAAGAGAGACAAGAGTAGAGGTGGTGATCCATCCGGAGGGCTGTGACAGAGGTTCGCTGAAGGTTCAAGTAAGAATGATCAATCTAACCATGATTGTTCCTAGATCAATCATGGGCTAGAACCACCTTGGTAGTTCTAGGGTTATGAAAGTTTCATGATGTAATTCGTGTTTCGTGTGTAAAACTCCGTACAACACTACCTGTGGTTTGTTTTATATAAGATTGCATATTTAATCCATACTCATAGTCGTTTTGTGCATCAATGATCGTTGTGTAGAGTCTGAATACATAACATGGTTATTGATTGAGTGCGTTTACTACTGAGCAGGGTTTATTGTTATAATTCTAAGTGAAGGGATTCCGAAGTATTATTAGAATTGTCTTATATGAATATTCATGAATTGAATTAAATTTGGGTTGATGAATAGGATGAAGAGTATAACTTTATAGTACCTAAAAAGGGAGATCAAATCGGGTTAGATTCTAGACGTAGAAGATAATTGATTATGATAGTACCTAGAAAGGAGGGTGAAGCATATCTCTTGCTCCGATGTTATTCACACGTGTCAAGCGCATATTTACTTGTGTCTATAGAGTAAACTGCATGGTCTAGTGATGCGTCCACAAACCACAGGGCAGAGTCGGACACCATCACATGAAAATACGAATTGCTAGTGAAACTGGATGACCCGACGAACTACCTATCATTCTTATTGATCACAACTCACTTCTCTCGACTCTTGTTATTTCTTTTTGTTATTTCGATTAGAAGTTATTATCCATTAAACCTTTACAATTACCAAACATAGTCTAAAATATACTAGAAGATAACAAAATTGATATTTATCCGTCTCGTGGGTTCGATATTGTAACTTGGTCATCTTCGCGACTACAATTAATATCTTATACTTGAGGATTAATTTGTGTGTTGAGAAAACCCCTATCAGCCAGCCGCCTCAGGGCATCAGACAAGAAAAAATAAATAAGAAAGACTCAAACTATTTCACCAGAGCGGTGTCTCCGACGAGAACACCGTACCACCTCTACGAGCCACCAGCCCGTTACTTAACGGGGGCGGATCCCTCGTAGTCTTTTTTACGTAGCAAACACGAACGGGGCAGCCTCCACTCCAAGTTTTAACCTACACACAAAGTGAGAAACATTGGGGGTTAGTAAAGGCACAATCTGAAAAATTTCAGAAAGTAACTATCCAGAAAAGTAACAAAACAAATTTGAAAATTTTCTGAACAATATAAAATGACAGGAGAGACACTTCCCTTCCACAAAATGGAGAGCCCAATCTGACCGGAACCCTAACGCCAGCGGTCAACGGCGGCGGTGGCCGTAGGTCAGCGGCGGTGGCGGTGGCGGGCTGTAACAGCCGGTGGCGGACAGCAGGCTGGACGGTCAGCAGTGGCGCCACGACGGTGGTCGGTCAGAGGCGACAGCGGTCGGAGGTCGCAATTCCGGTGGCGGGCAGGAGCGGCGGCGCCTGGACGAAACTCTAGCGGCGCGCGGCCGAGACTTGGAACAGCAGCGGTGGGCAGGTAGCGGCTGGCACCGATCTGACGAGTGGAGGCACGATCTGACTGGGCGGAGCAGATCGGCGGCGGCACGGCTTCGCGATCCCGGTGGACAGCTTGGCGGCGTACAGCGGTTCTGATCTGACCGATGGCGAGTGGCGTCACGTCCCTCCCAGTCGCGATTCCAGTCTTCCGTGCGGCGGTGCCCTGGCGGCGGTCACGAACGGAGGCTGGCGACGGAGCCCGTCGCGCTCCTGGCGGACAGGACCAGTGACGGCGGCAGCGCGTTCCTCTCTCCCACCGGAGGCGAGCGGCGGCAGCTGTCCGAACGACGGCGCGGCGTGGTCAGAGGGCGGACGGCAGCGGCGCGTTGCTGCAGATCGTGCGATAGAAATCCGGCGGCGGCGATTCCCACCGGCGGCTGACGATCAGCAACTTCGGAAGACGGACGGACGAAACCCGCTCTGATACCACTGTTATGCAGATACAGTCGTCATCGTTGTCCGTGTTCGTCGTCTACGCCGGAGAAGGTGGTCGAGGGATAAACTCCACAGTGCTCAGATTCTCGTTGAACTCACACACGAATTCAAATCCACGTTCTACCCGTTAGGGTCACAAATGGGTGATTAAATGGGACCAAAAGTGTAAGGCTATGGGCCAAGACACACTTGGCCCAATACTTTGAGAGAAGAAGACCAGCGTTTGGGCCAAATGCCCAATGGGCCCAACAAAATTGTTGATGATTGAAGTTGTTGTTTAGTTTGTCCCATTGTGATCACTAAGACTGCCTAAATGAAATTGCTGTATGTTTGAATTTTCACCTTGGTCTTTCTGTGCTGAAGGCATCCTTAGTGGAAGTAGTATACTTGATATTTCCATTCGAGTTGTTAATTACACTCTTCATCTAACATAACTTGATTTAGGTCAGAAACTGAATACAGTTTTTGTTCTCCTACATTCGATAAGTACATTCAATGTGGTATTGTGTGATTATAGTGTCATTTGCGATTAATAGGGAGCTTGGGCCTTACAAATTGCATACAATTTAATTCTTCATAACACATGGTTTTATTTTTTTAAATCAAGATCTCAAATTGAAGAGTAACTCAAAATATTATTAAGAGTAACCTAAATTATTGTAAAGAATAACCCAAAATATTTGGGATTCCTGGGTTCTTTCAGAACAGAAAGAACAAGAATGGTGCAAACGAATGAACTCCGGTTGGCAACAACGGCGACGACGGAGAAAACTACAAAAACTAGACAGAGGAATCGGTTTCTCAAAGACGGCGCCAATTGTTGATGTGTGTTCTTAGCTTGTTATAATTGGATTAATGAAGAAAATATACTTGATTAACAAAACTAAGAACGAGCGCAACAAACACGGTAATTTTTCCCATCGCCCCTTTAATTGGGAGCCCTTTCCATATATTGATATTTGCCTTAGCGGTTCCCTCAAGGAACATACACATGGTAGAGAGAAATACAAGTGGGTTTCTAGAGAGATAAAGTACAATTGAGAAGATGAAGTGAAATGCCAACGAAGTCTTGTGTGTTTCCTGCTGCATATGCTTTGTCTTTATAGGAGATATTTTGTGGATGGTCCCCCTTTGATTTTCCAACCGTTGCCACGTGTCCTTCCAAGGGAATCTTATCTGTAGGAAGGTACGATGAGATCCTGACATATTGTCTCCATGCAGAAACGCGTGTCTTTCTATGGTTGGAACATAATATTGAAGGGCCGACAATATGCTGATGGGCTGATCAACTGGTGGTTAATGGCCGATGGTACGGGGCCGATGCCGAGGTCGAGATTTGACCTTATTCTCGGTATCGGCTTCTGTCTCCTGCGTTCTGCCTCCTAATGCCCAGTCAGCCGAGACCTTATCCATAGTATCGACTTATGTTTTCTACCTTCTTCTTATGCCCAATCAGCACCGATATTCTTGGGCGTGTATTCAAATCTCACTCTTATCCTTAGCTTTATCTTCTAGGTTTGACCGCGCGTATAAGTCATGCCTTATATAGGATAATATAAACACCCATAACAGCTGACACAAGCCGTCAGCAGCAGCCTGTGTTGCGGTCATGGCGATGTATATTCCGGCAGCTTTAACTTGGGGATGCAATGGCGGGGTGGTGGCGTTGAGAAGCAGTGAAGCTCACAAAGAATTTGCCGGCTGTTCAAGAAATTGGTGATAGTAGTTCGATGAGCACGGTGTTTCGAACAACAGCTGCTATATGGGCAGCGACGGTTCTTCTCTGGCGACATCTGGTGGCAATCGACGGATAGCAGTGATGGCGACTGCTGGAGCATGAAGCGGCGTGGGCCTGGCGGAATTCGGCGGTGTTGCCGAGGGCGGGCGACGCTGCGGCTGCACTTTGAAGTGGCGGTCCGCGGTGATGACGGGCTCCAGTGTGGTAGATGGCGAGGACGGCAAGCAGCAGATTCCGGCAGACGGCAGTCGACGAGAGGCCGAGCGACTCGGAGGTCAGCGGCCTGCGGTGGCTCTTCTTCGGAGATTGACGGCGTGGCTGATCTCAGCGGGCAACAGCGGCTGGGCTCGCGACTTCCGGCGGCAGCGCAATCTTCGGTAGCGAGGCGGTGATGGGGCTTCTCCTACTGGCGACTGATGCCGGCAGTGGAGGTGCTGATCATGTGACGGGTTCGCACGATTCAAGACTGGCGTGAGGCGGCTGCCTTCAGTGGGCAGCCCTTGCGATTTCGGTGGTGCTGGCGGCTAGGCTGACCGGTGGCAGACCCGATCGGTCTTGCGTGATGTCGCGGCAGATCCGACGGAAGGCGTGCTTGTGATTTGTGAGCAGATCCCCTTTTCTATTTTTGGAGAAGGATGAGAATAAAGAACGCAAATCAATCACGTATTCTTTTCCAGATGAGAGAGAAATCAAACCCTGATTAAATGACATGCATTCACGTGATTTTAGTTGGAGCTTTGGACCTCAATTAATTCAATTTGGGCCTCCATAAATTAATTGTTGCAAATGGACTATCAAAATTCATTACTTGGCGCCTGACCTCACTTGGGCCTCATATTGTTTTGAACTTGGGTTCAAAATTTCCACAATAGCATTAGCTCCTTCCCTCGTGTTTAATTTATAATTTTAGATTTAATATTAATTGATTCCATGAATTTATTTGGACCTTTTAATAAATTAAATTCATAAATTAAAATTAATTTGAACCCTTTATTCTTTTCCTTACAGAATTGTCTAACGTTATTTCTTATGACAAATAAACAATCTTCTTTCAACGAGAAACAATATCGGCATCGCCTACTCTTCCATCCTTGATGGAATTGACAGAGCAGCATCATCATTGCCACTCTTCCATCTTTTGAGATGGAATTGACAGAGCAACATCAACATCGCCACTCTTTCATCTTTTGAGAGGAAATCGACAGAGCAATATCAACATCGACACTCTTCCATCCTTGATGGAATCGACAGAGCAACATAATCATCGCCACTCTTCTATCTTTTGAGATGGAATCGACAGAGTAATATCAACATCGCCACTCTTTCATCTTTTGAGATGGAATCGACAGAGTAACATAATCATCGCCACTCTTCTATCTTTTGAGATGGAATCGACAGAGTAATATCAACATCTCCATTCTTTCATCTTTTGAGATGGAATCTATGGAGCAACATCAACATCACACTCTTTCATCTTCTGAGATGGAATCGACAGAACAATATCAACATTGCCACTCTTTCATCTTTTGAGATGGAATCGACGGAGCAACATCAACATCGCCACTTTTCTATCCTTGATGGAATTGACAGAGCAACATCATCATCACCACTCTTCTATCTTTTGAGATGGAATCGACAGAGTAATATAAGCATCGCCACTCTTTCATCATTTGAGATGGAATCGACAGAGCAACATCAACATCGCCACTCTTTCATCTTCTGAGATGGAATCGACAGAGAAATATTAACATCGTCACTTTTTTATCTTTTGAGATGGAATCGATAGAGTAATATCAACATCGCCATTCTTCCATCCTTGATGGAATCGACAGAGCAACATCATCATCGCCACTCTTCCATCTTTTGAGATGGAATCGACAGAGCAACATCAACATCGCCACTCTTTTATCTTTTGAGATGGAATCGAAAGAGCAACGTCAATATCGCCACTCTTCCATCCTTGATGGAATCGACAGAGCAACATCATCATCGCCACTCTTTTATCTATTGAGATGGAATCGACAGAGCAATATCAACATCGCCATTCTTTCATCTTTTGAGATGGAATCGACAAAGTAAAATCAACATTGCCACTCTTCCATCTTTTGAGATGGAATCGACAGAGCAATATCAACATCGCCATTCTTCCATCCTTTGAGATGGAATCAACATAGCAATATCAACATCGCCACTCTTCCATCCTTGATGGAATCGACATAGCAATATTAGTCTCGCCACTCTTCCTTGAGATGACACTTCTACTTCTTTTTCTTGCACTTTATTTATGGCATGTATACTTTAACTCTTTATTTTTCTTACAAGTTTGATAAGAATAACTTGAATCATGACTGAACTTAGTGAGCTACTACGTACCCCTTTGTAGAGAATTAAGTCATTACGTAGTTCAAATGGACAATACTTTGATTTGAATGAGGAGTGCCGTGCACAGTTTATACTCATGCGAGTCAGAAGTGTGTCGTACACAGTTTATACTCATGCATACCAGGAATTATATTTGTCGTACACAGTTTGTACTCATGGGGACCAGGAGTATGTCGTACACAGTTTATACTCATGCGGACAAGAGTAACATGCAGTTTTGGCTCGTGCGTCATGGAGCGTTGAACTTGAATTTGTTAACATTTTATACTCGTGTCAATGAGTCTTAAATTTGAACTTGTAGAAAGTTTATACTCGTGTCAAGGAGTCTTGAATTTGGACTTGTAGACAGTTTATACTCGTATCAGGGAGCCTTCTGTGGATATTTTTTACTCATGTAAAGGAGTATTGAGTATTGTGTGGACAGTTTTATCTCGTGTCGACGAGCATTGTGTGGATAGTTTTCTCTTGTGTTGAGGAATATATCTTGTGTGGAGAGTTTAATCTCTTCCCTAGGAGATTTTATTTGATGTGTGGACAGTTTATACTCTTGTCAAAGAGTATTGTGTGGATAGTTTTTGCTCGTGTCGAGGAGCATGACTTGAGGAATTTAGATAATTTTAGCTCGTATCAAGGAGCATCATGTGCAGACAATTTTTGCTCGTATCAAGGAGCTTAATATTTGCTTTATCAACAGTTTATTGCCCCCAATCTTGGGATGCGCTGTTTTCTCTTACTTCTACTTCATTTCTATGAATCTTTATGGAAACTGTAGTCTTTGTTTGCGGTTCCTCTTCCACGAGCTCATCAGAAGGCATGTCTTCAAGCTCAAAGTCTTGAATAGAGGGCCATTCGATGTCATTTGATGTCAAGCTCAACTCCATGTCATGAGCTCTTGTAGCCACTCTTCAAAAGTTTTAGGCCGAATTCCTTGGAGTATGTAGCGAAGATTCCTCTGCATCCCTTGAATGCACATTTCAATAGCTGAAGTTTTTGACATCTTTTCTTTGAAATTGAGGCTTAGGCTCCTCCATCTGTTGATGTAGTCAATTACATATTCTTCATCACCATGAAGAATATTTGTTAACTCCATCATGCTAACAGTTCTTCGTGTGCTATAGAAGCGGTTGAGGAATACTTTTTCCATTTGTCCCCAACTATCAATGGAGTTAGCTTCCAAGTCGATGTACCAATCAAAGGTATTTTCTTTTAGATATCGAATGAATTGTCTCACCATGTGATCTCCGTAGGTCCCAACATCATTGCATGTCTCAATGAAGTGTGCCACGTGCTGTTTTGGGTTTCCTTTGCCATCGAATTGATGGAACCTGGGACGTTGGTAGTCAGCTGGCATCTTCAAGCTGCCAATTCTCTTAGTATATGGCTTTTTGTAGGTAGAAGAAGATTTGGAATCAAACTTGTATTTTATCGTCTCAATCACGATATTTTTCAATTAGTTGATAGGAAGCATCTTGTCAGCTGAAACTTGTATATCTTCTTCAACTTGATTTATTTCAGATAGATGTTGTTTCGCGAAGTCCTCCTCCTTGTGTTCATCCTCAACTTTTTTTCCCTTTGCATGATTTGTCTCTGCATTCTCCATTTTCTTCGTAAGTTGGTAGATCTTTAAGTCTTGAGCTTCCATGTACTTGTGGAGTCCTTCAATGGCTCTCATCATACTTGCTAGTTGTTCCTCAATGGTCATAGTATTTGTTGTCATCACTGCGGCTACAACTGAGGTAGATGACGAGCTCGGCATTGAACGAGGAGTTGAGCAAGTAGAAATATTTTCACCTCCCTTGTCGCCATGCAGTGGCTTATTATGAGCAACTCCAACTGAAGGACTTGTTTTCAGAAAGGTTTCACTTTTTGTAATGATTCCAACATCTTCAGTTTGCAACTTTGAAGGCTTTGAGGTAGAAGGCCTTCATATCACAATCTTGAGTGGAGTTATCTTTTGAATCTCTTCAATTTGCAGCTTTGAAGGCTTCATGGCAGAAACTCTTCTTATTGCAATCCTGAGAGGAGTCATGCTTTGTATCTTCGAGGTTTTTTGAAGAGAAGAGATGAGAGGTAGAGACGGTCCCACTGGGAGTGCCAAAATTTGTAACAACATATTTTGTATTTATAATTAAATAATACAAATTGAGTACAAAGATAATTTCAGATGGATTTAATTTGGAAAAGATGTAAGCATGTTACAATCTAAATCAATCCTCTGATTCTTCTCTCGAACCAATTTGGCTTGACTTGACTTTGACTTAACTTGTGTGTGTTGACTTTGACTTCTTTGACTGGAGTGTATGCTGACTGTGTTTACAACGTGTGTGTTGAGCGGGACCTTCAAATGAAGCTTGCCCGAACTTGGGTATGTAGTCTTAAAATGTTGATCCGGAGGCGTTAAACCTTTGTTCGGATTGAATGTTGACTGGAGAGCTTTTCACGAAGAAAAGTGAAGAACTTGATGTGAAGAACGCTTGATCTGGGGAGCTTGGAGCCTTGATCTCAAATTGGAGGCCGCTCTTGACTTGAAGCTCGTTTGAAGTTCTTGAACTTGAAGCTTGAAGATTTGAAGATTTAAACCTTGAAGATGCTTGGATACTTGAAGGTTGTTTGAAGATCCTTGAAGACTTGAAGGTTGTTTGAAGCTCTTTGCTTGTTCTTCACTTGAAGCTTTGAAGACTTGAAGATCTTGAGTTGTTCTTCGTTTGAAGCTTTGAAGGCTTGATGACTTGAAGATCCTCGAGTTGTTCTTCGCTTGAAGCTTTGATGGCTTGAAGACTTGAAGATCCTCGAATGTTCTTCACTTGAAGCTTTAAAGGCTTGAAGATCCTCGAGTGTTCTTCGCTTGAAGTTTTGAAGATTTGAGGGAGCACTGCTCGTGTTCTCGATCTCTTCAGGAGAGTCTAATCTTCGGGTGCTTGAATGTCTGTCCGTGTTCGTCTGTGTATCCAAATGAATGGAGGAGATCCCTTTATATAGGTGAGAGGTGAGGTCCATGTCTATTTGGGCATTACTCTACGGGGTTGGGCCTTCAACTTGGTTGGATTGTAATCAGTCATATTTTACTTGGGTGTGATTTAATTTGTGTGGGCTTGCTTAACTTAAGTCAGGCCTCATTTGACTTGGACTTACTTGACTTGGGTCAGGCCTCATTTAATTTAAGCTCATTAAATTTGTAGGGCTCAAATTAATTATCAATTATTCATTAATCTATTTTTAGGAATTAATTTATTTAAATTCCAAAGTAAATTAAAATTGATATTTAATCAAGAAAATCCACGTGTCGTCATTTAATTGGACTATAAATTTTAATTGCTTACAACCCCTCCGAAGTCCAATAAATTATGATGTGTAAATTTATATTCCAATTGCACTTGGAATATTAGGTTAAATTAATATGAATTAACATGTTTCAAACTCTAAAATAGTAACTAAAGAGTTGTAAGATCTTTTAATTAATTAATTAATTAATTATATATCTTACAACTCTTTAGTTACTATTTGATAAAATTAAGGATTACTTACTATGGGATATTACATAAAATAATGCATAATTGTTATAAATTAAATGACTCAACGAACTAATACTCATAACTACACAATATAGATTGTGATACCATAAATATTAATGCATGTATTCTAATATTCTTAATTATGTGTTTAATTCCTCAGATCAAGCAAACGTGTGTGAAGATGGGCTTGACAATGGAAAATAATAATCAGATAAATGAAGATTTTATGGGAGGATGCCACGGAAGGATTGTGGCATAGTTACAATAAATATATTATGGGATTAATTCAGTTGTACTAAACAATGCTACTACTTTAATTTCTTTGAAGTAGTACTATATATTAATTATAAGTTGATTCTACTGAGTTATTCTATAAAATATTATTGTTATAATGTTCTCAGTTGTAATAATAATAATTTGGGGGTTTACCCCTCCGAATTCCAATAAAATTATGTTGTGTGAATTTATATTCCAATTGCACTTGCTATAAGGTTAAATTAATTTAATTAATATGAATTAACATGTTTCAAACCTCTCAAATAGTAACTAAAGAATTGTAAGATCTTTTAATTAATTAGGTTAAATGCATAGAATGTTAAAATATTTTAACAAAAATTAATAACCATCCAAATATTTACAAATATCGCGCAATTTAAGCACTTAATCATGAAAATCACACAAATTCCACTAAAGTACTAATTCTCCAAATATTTACAAATATCGCGTAATTTAAGACACTTAATCATGAAATCCACGCATAATTACAAAAAATATGCTATAAAAGGGTCCTAAAAACACGAAATTTCTATTCCGATCAACGATACTCCTCAATTTTCCTTTTCAATTAGCAAACACTGTGATTGTATAAGAATGGTGATATAAGACAGATGAAGGGTAAAAGTGAAAGGTAGAAGATGGATGTTAATTCATGGTTCTTATGATGGATTCTTTTATCTTCCATATGAATTAAGAAGTGAGACATAAATAAGTGAGACAAGGAAATAAGACAAGAAAATAAAATATTCCTAGAAGGAGATTAAAAAAAGGAAAATAGATATGAAATCATGGAAAATAAGGAAAATATAAATGTCTTCATAAAAAGCTAGAGATTTGTGTGGGATTGTCTCACGTAACCCCTTACGTGAGAAGGATAAAAAATGATAACATTATTATCATTTTCACTAGGAAATATTATCTCTGTCATTATAAAATGTTATCACTTTTTATTTATACTATAATTTTTTCATAAAATAGTTAACTGCATCATTATCATTTTTCATCGATTGAGTATTACTTTTCATAAGTAATGTTATCACTTTTTATCCATCTCACATAAACTCTTTCGTGAGACGGTCTCACACAAGACCTACCCTAATAAAAATAAGAAAAATAATATTTATGAAAAATATAAAGGCATCATGGAGGATTATGTTATTTGGAAATTAGTTGTGCTTCAATGAAATAGCTAAGAGGGGTAATTTTAAAATATTTTTGGAAATTTTCATTTATACTTGCGTGACTTCATAGTTTTGAGTAAAACTTTCTCATCCAAACTTTAATTTAAGCGATTCTTGAACCAAAATGATTCTCCTTTCCTTAGCTATCCATCAATGTAAAGAAATATGCAGAGAGTTTCCTATGTATTTCCCATAATAGATTTGTGTGGCAAGACAATAGATTTTTAATCCGTTTCAACTCCATTTCCATTTTATGCTCTTTTTTCCTTGAATTCCACCTAAAACACAAAAAAACACATCAAATGTTAGATTTTACTAATATATGGAGGGGTCATTTGCGTGGTAGTATTAGTTGAATAATGGGGCATTGAAATTCAATAAGTGGCATTTGATTAAAATTTATATATAAGTTATTTGTTGTTGGTAAAGATATTGATTTGTAAAATTTGAGTATTTTTTCAATTCTCCCTAAACAAATTGTAAAAAATGTTATATGTATTAGAAAGGGATGATAGTTTTGAAAATGTGTTGTAGGGATATAAGTTAGGTAAAAAAATTGTGTGAGACTGTCTCACGTAACGGATAAAAAGTAATAACATAATTAATGAAAAATGATACTCAATCGATGAAAAGTGATAATGATGCAGTGAACTATTTTATAAATAATTTAAGTGTATTTTCTTCCCACAATTATATCAAACTTTGCTTTTTAGCCCTAAATAAGTTAATTTTTTTAATTTAGTCCTATAACTTTATGATTTCGTCGATTTCAGCTCAATTTTAATCGAAAATTCAAATTTTCACCGGAAAAGGTGATCAAATTAGGGGAATTCGGCAAACATCATACGTGGCATTCCAAATTATAATAGGCCAATTAGACCGCCACATCACTACTAATTAATTAAAGAAAAATATTAAAAATAATTCCTGTCCACATGTAACGCTACAATGGTAGCACCTCTTCTGAGCCGCCATCCCCTGTTTCATCTTTCGAGAGTGGATAGTTTTGATATTTTCCATATGAGGTCACAAAATGGATATGAGGTCAGCATAATTTGGTCACATAACACTACAACATAGTGACTAGTGCCCAACTAATGGAAAGATTAATAACTTATTATATTCTTATTATTGCTAATGATAATGATTACAAATTTGTTAGTGAAGAATTAGGTACATTAATGATGTTATATATTTATATAGTAATACTCTCTGTCCGCTACAAAGAGTATTATTTTATAATGAGCGTTATTTTCAATTGGTACAATTTCCTTTTATTCTTAGAAGTATAAGACACAACCACTATAACAACTAAAAGAAGAGATTCACACATTACTATTATCTATCACGTATTAAATAATAATATTTTTTAAAATTTCAATTAAAAAAATAATACAATGATTTATGTGAAGACAAAGTCTCTTATGTGATGGGTTATTTATGAAACGGGTTAATCAATCACTAAAGTATGCTTATTGTATACATAAAGTATATTTAATGGTTGTTAAAGTATATTTTCTAAAGTATGTCGGATTATGCATTAAAGTATAATTTTAATTTGTTATAATAGTATTATTAATATACTTTAATTATAAATAAGCATACTTTAACTATAAATAAGCATACTTTATTTATACAATAAGGGTCGACTCGTCTCACATCCATCTCATAAATAATCCGTCTTACAAGAAAGTCTCTTTTACGTGAAAATACTCCAAAAATCGGAGAAAAATCACGAACCAAGAAAATATTACTATGTAAAACTTTTACAATCACACAAAAATTTCTCTCTCTCAACCCCATTCTTACCTCACTATTATAAAATTTTTACTAATCAAACGTTTTCTCCAAACTCTCAAAATAAAGAATATAAGAAAGGAGTTTAGAAGAATCAAACACAAATATTATAGTGTATCAGTATTGGATATCAAAACCAAAGGTCTCTTTAAATAACATTAAGGAATTTTCCCTTTTTATCCTCAATCCATCCTTTTTATATTTTAACAAAACCAACATATACCACATGATTTCGTGAAAGATAAAATCATACGTGAATCGGGGCGCATAGAGCTAGTTATGTGCGCTCAAATTCAATTTATACCCTTTAGTAATGAACTTTATATCCTTTTGCATAAGTATTTATACTCTTGATTTTTTAGGAAAAGAATTAATTTTTTTAGTCAAATTTTTAATACTCTTCATATTTCACCGAATTTTTCATTGAAAAAATGGGCAGTTTTGCGTGAAACCATTTCACAATGAGACAATTTTGCACTTTAAAAAAAAATAATTATCACTTTTTAATGAAGATATCATCACATTTCTTTAAAAATGTTGTCACTTATACTATAAATTGTTTATGAAATAGTCAGTGCACTATTATCATTTTTTATCAATTCAGTATCACTTTTCATTAAAATGTTAACATTTCTCATTTGTCTCACGGAAGCCATTTCGTGAGATGGTCTCACCCAAGTCTTTTGCCTTGAAAAATAATACTTTTTTTAATTAGAATCTATACTATTTAAAACAAAAAAATAATATACTCTTTAACACATTGCCACCAGATGCACGAAAAAAAAAGCTTATTTGTCCAAAAATTTTCGAAAATTTGAGTGATGTACCTCCTCTTCTCTCTCATATCTCATTATAAATATATATAAGAAGGCTTCCACCATCAATACACTCACAATCGCCTCACTCAAAAACTTGCTCTCTCTTTTTTGCCACACCCTTCCTTTCGACATCTAAAAATGTTTACTTATGGCTTGCTACTTGTCTTGGTATGGCCTTTGAAGTAAGTCTATTTTCTTTTTCTTTCAGTGATTTTCTTGCACGGGTTAAATATAAAGACTCCTTCATGTGATTATTAATCATGTCAAATCCAATTCTAATGGATTATAACAAATTCATGATTATGAGGTTCATTATATGGTGGAATGCACAATAAAATTTATCCTCAACTCTAGCTATCACACTTTTTATGATTTAGAGGGAAAGACTTGTGTGAGACCGTCTCACGTAAAAAAGACTTGTGTGAGACCGTCTCACGTAAGGGCTTATATGAGACGGGTAAAAAGTGACAATTTTTATTATAAAAAGTGATAATTAATAAAAAGTGATAATGCTATTTCATGAACAGTTTATAATATAAATGAAAAATAATAACATTTTAAAATAGAAATATTAACATTTTATAGCGAAAATGATAACTAATTTAAAAAGTGTTAAATAGTTTCATGTGAGATGGTCTCACACAAGACTTACCTATATGTAAAACATAGTATATCTTCTCATACTTTTAATAAAAAAATGATACTCCTATGTATTACAACCACCTAGTTGAAAATACGTAGATAGAGTCTCATGTAGCATTGTTTCACGTACATAAGCCCTCCTTATTTAAATATTATAAAGATAATCATACCCTTAAATATTTTATACCTTTTATATACTATATAAATATATAAAACAACATGAACTTCAATTCTTGTCATAAGTGATTAATGCATGTATGCTAATATATTGGTAATTATGTGTTTAATTCCTCAGATCAATGAAACGTGTGTGAAGATGGGCATGAGAATGGAGAATAATAAAGGCATCCAATCAGACAAATGAAGATTTGATGGGAGGATGCCACGGAAGGATTGTGGCATAGTTACAATAAATATATTGTGGGATTAATTCAGTAGTACTCAACAATGCTACTACTTTAATTTCTTTAAAGTAGTACTATTAATTATAAGTTGATCCTACTGAGTTATTCTGTAAAATTTTATTGTTATAATGTTCTCAGTCTTGCCGTTGTAATAATAATAATTTGGGGGGTTTAACCCTCCGAATTCCAATAAAATTATGTTGTGTGAATTTATATTCCAATTTCACTTGCAATATAAGGTTAAATTAATTTAATTAATATATGAATTAAGATGTTTCAAACCTCTCAAATAGTAACTAAAGAGTTGCATGATGGGAAGAAATACATTAATTTGGTCATTTTAAGCATCCGTTACTTAGTATAAAATTATCTTTCTCTCTCTTCTTCTTCTTCCTCTCTTTTATTATTATTTTTTTTAATTTTTGGAAAAAGGTACCACCAACGCCTCATAATTATAACCAATACAAATTTCTTCTACATATACAATAATATTGTTCCTTAATCTACGTGCTAAAGGCAAACGCATATGTCTCCAATCAACGAAGACAGTATAATACTGTAAAATTTAGGGGTGTTAATTATTTTGTATGGGCTCCACTTTCCAAAAAGGAAATACAAATACTTGTTATATTTGTTAATATAATTAATACCCCTAATTTTTACAGAATTATTCTCCCTCTGTCAATTGGAAACATACGTAGATTAAGGAGCAATATTATTTTATTGTAATATAAAATTCTTCATTATTTCAATTTTGAATTGAGCTTCATTTTTTCCTACATCTTTCTTTCGCGTCTAGAATCCATTTTTACTTGAAAATCACACAACTTCCACCAAAGTACCAATTTTTAAAATATTTACAAATATCGCGCAATTTAAGACACTTAATCATTAAAATCACACAAATTACACCAAAGTACCAATTCTCCAAATATTTACAAATATCGCGCAATTTAAGGTACTTAATCATGAAATCCAAGCATAATTATATAAAATCATGCTACAAAAGGGCCCTAAAAACACGAAATTTTTACTCCGATCAATGATCTTCCTCAATTCTCAATTTCAAGTAGCAAACACCGTAACTGTATAGGAATGGTGATATAAGACGGATGAAGGGTAAAAGATGAAAGGTGGAAGATGGACGTTAATTCATGGTTCTTATGATGGATCCTTTTATCTTCCATATGAATTAAGAAGTGAGATATAAATATGTGTGACAAGGAAATAAGACAAGCAAATAAAATATTCATAGAAGGAGATTAAAAAAAAAAAAGAGATATGAGATCATGAAAAATAAGGAAAATATAAATGCGTTCATAAAAAGTTAGAGATTTGTGTGGGATTGTCTCACGTAAGTCCTTACGTGGGACGGATAAAAAGTGATAATATTATTATCACATTCACTATAAAATGTTATCATTGTCATTATAAAATGTTATCACTTTTTATTTATATTATAATTTTTTCATAAAATAGTTCACTGCATCATTATCATTATTCATTGATTGAGTATCACTTTTTTGTTAATGATGTTATCACTTTTTATCCGTCTCACGTAAGCTCTTACGTGAGACGGTCTTACACAAGACATACCCTAATAAAAAATAAGAAAAAAAATATTTATGAAAAATATAAAGGTATCATGGAGGATTATGTTATTTGTAAATTAATTGTGCTTCAATGAAATAGCTAAGAGGGGTAATTTTCAAATATCTTTAAAAATTTCCGTATATAGGTTGCGTAACTTTATAGTTTAGAGTAAAACTTTCTCATCCAAACTTTAATTTAAGCTATTCTTGAACTAAAACGATTCTCTATTCCTTAGCTATCCATCAATGTAAAGAAATCTGCGGAGAGTTTCCTATGTATTTCCCATAATAGATTTGTGTAGCAAGAAAATAGATTTTTAATAAATGATTGCATGTATTCAAAATTTTATAAAAACAACCCACCTTTTAGTCATAAATGATTGGATGTATTCTAATATATTCGTAATTATGTGTTTAATTCCTCAGATCAATGAAACGTGTGTGAAGATGGGCATGAGAATGGACAATAATATAATCCAACCAGACAAATGAAGATTTTATTGGGAGGATGCCACGGAAGGATTGTGGCATAGTTACAATAAATATATTGTGGGATTAATTCAGTAGTACTCAACAATAATGCTACTACTTTAATTTCTTTGAAGTAGCACTATATATTAAGAGTTATAAGTTTTTTTGTCCCATAACTATTTAAAATTTTAAATTTTATTTCAAAAAAGATATTTGTATCGATTTTGTCCCATAACTATGAGTTTTATTTCAATTTTGCCCAATTTTTGCCGGAACCCTCAATTTTCGCCGGAAATTGGTCACATGCGTTCCACGTGACTAATGAATTTGAGGGTTCTGGCGAAAATCGGACAAAATTGAAATAAAACTCATATTTATAGAACAAAATTGATACAAATATTTTTTTGGGACAAAATTTAAAGATTTAAAAGTTATGAGACAAAAAAAACTTTTAACTCTGCACAATTATGTGTGATTTGTTTGTTTTGATGTTAGCTTGTAATGTTTATTTCTCTATTTTAATTCTTTAGTTCATTGCAAATCTTGTCCTCACAGATAATATTTTGCTTTATGATTTATGAAGCTCTTAATAATTCCTAAAAAATTCACCACTTTATTGGGAATTTTCAAATCTATCACGATCTTTTATTTTTGTCAATTCAATACACAATCTATTTAATATTTTCAATTCTATCATGATCTTTTATTTTTGTCGATTTAATACCCGATATATTTAATATTTTTAATTCTATCACAACTTTTATTTTTGCACTTTTGTACCCCACTTATTTTATATTTTCAATTCAATTAAATTCATTATTATTATTATTATTATTATTATTATAGTGTTACTATTATTATTATTATTAATAATGAAAGTTATTTAAAATTTAATTAAAATACACAAGACAATCATTTATTTCATAAGATTTTTTTTCCTGTTATTATAGTAAATTAACATGTGATAAAAAAATTATCTTAGTTGGTCGACCTTTGTGTTAAATTATTTTTAACCATAAAGAATAAAATTCTATTATTATTATTATTATTATTATTATTATTATTATTATTATTATTATTATTATTATTATTATTATTATTATTATTATTATTATTATTATTATTATTATTATTATTATTATTATTATTATTATTATTATTATTATTATTATTATTATTATTATTATTTCTGTTCGAACTTATCACTATTATTATATAGTAAATCCACAACTCTAATAAAAATATAATATAAATAAAATTATTTATTGAAAATAAAAATTTTATAGCAAGGAAATTAATTAGTAACCAATTTAAATTTAAAAATTAAAAATAAAAAATTTGGATGGAGTATTAATTCCATTAATTAATAAGTACATAGTTCTACTTTTATTATTATTATTGTTATTATTATTATTAGTATTAAAATAATCATAATAATAATGAATTTAATTGAATTGTAAAAGTAAAATAAGTGGTGAATCAAATAGCAAAAAATAACTGTTGAGATAGAATTGAAAATAAAAAATAGATTGTGTATTAAATTGACAAAAATAAAAGTTCGTGAAAGAATTGACAATTATAAATAGATCGTATTGAATTGACAAAAATAAATGGTCGTAATAGATTTGAAAACCCCCAATAAGGTGGTCATTTTTTTAGGAATTAACCCAAAGTTTTTTTCCCATAACTTTTTAAACTTTAAATTTTATCTCAAAAAAGATATTTGTATCGATTTTGTCCTATAACTATGAGTTATATTTTGATTTTGCCCAATTTTTGCCAGAACCCCCAAATTCATCCATTACGTTTAACGCACGTTACCAATTTTCAGCGAAAATTGAGGGTTCCGGTGAAAATTGGGCAAAATTGAAATAAAACTCATAGTTATGGGAAAAAATTGATATAAATATCTTTTTTTGGACAAAATCTAAAGTTTTAAATAGTTATGAAAAAAAACTCTTAACTCATGTATTAATTAATAAGTTTGATTCTACTGAATTATTCTGTAAAATATTATTGTTATAAAATTCTCAGTCTTGCCGTTGTAATAATAATAATTTGGGGGGTTTACCCCTCAGAATTCCAATAAAATTATGTTGTGTGAATTTATATTCCAATTCCACTTGCAATATAAGGTTAAATTAATTTAATTAATATGAATAACATGTTTCAAACCTCTCGAATAGTAACTAAAGAGTTGTAGGTTCTTTAAGGAATTTTATCGATTTAGGGCATGAAGGTTAAATATATAGAATGTGATAGTATTTTAATAAAAAATTATATATACATATCTAATTAAAAAAAATTAATAACCGTTGAAGTAAACAACCTTTTGAACAATTCGTAGCAAAACATTATTTCTTCCTTAAAAGAAATTAATGATTTAAATATTTTGTTCATTTATATTTATTTGTTCTAATATTTTTAAAATAAATAATTAAATATATACTCTCTCTACAATTCAAAAGATAATCATTTGTTTTTTATACATAAAAAAATATTATTATTTTATATATAATAAAAAGTTGTATTAGATTTACGTGATGGGTCATGTGTAAAAAAATT
The DNA here is from genome assembly GCA_023678885.1 of Pogostemon cablin. NCBI lineage: Eukaryota > Viridiplantae > Streptophyta > Magnoliopsida > Lamiales > Lamiaceae > Pogostemon > Pogostemon cablin. The sequence continues at coordinate 27,101,936 of CM042985.1, read as the reverse complement.
TTATCTTTAAAGCGGGCGCCAAGATAATAAAATTAATGCATTAAAGGTTGAATTACAAGGGAGTATTAAATTATAACTTTATTAGTATTTTATATAATACTCCTTACATTCCCACTTGAAATTCATATTTACTTGTTGCGCATATATATATTAATAAATGTCATTTTAAGTTTTGATTTACTTTGGGTATAATTTAATATTTTAATAATAAATAAATGTAACAATAGGAAAAATTAATCAAAATTCAATTATAAAAAATCAATGCAAACACTTTATATATATATAGGTGCATTCGGGTGCAAGGGTGCACCCATATGTGTATAACTTTTTATTCTATTTTGTATACGTGTTTTTAATAATTGTATACTTTTTTCACATTAAATTTTTTATTAAAAAACTAGCATCTATGTGTATAACTTTTTATTCAATAGTGTATAGTACATGTTTTTTTAATAATTGTATACTCCCTCTGTCCCATTTCAGATAGCACACTTTTCATTTTGGGTTGTCCCAAAAAAGTTTGCACCTTCCTTAAAAAGCAAAAAGTCAAACACAATCACCCTTCCTCATACACTTTATTTTTACAAAAAAAAACAACCCATACCTAACACCCCTAACATACTTTATCATTTATTTATTACAAAAAATACCATAATACCCCTAAAAGTTATCACTTTCTTAATTTCTATGCTGGAAAGTGGGGTGCAGACTTTCCTGGGACGGAGGATTTTTTTTTACACTCAATTTTTCATTAAAAAAACTAATAATTAAATTGTATACATTTTTGTTCATAATTGTATATATTTTTGTTTATATTTGTATACGTTTTTTAAAGTGAGTGCACCCTATCTTAGGGTGCACCCAGGTGCACAGTATAATTAGTCATATATATTAATAAAATGATACCCATAAGGATCAAAATACCATTAAAAAGAAAAAAATGAATATTAGGAGCAAATCACCACCGCCCCGCCGCCGCCCAGTTAGTTGTAGCTGCCATTTGTACCCTATATTGGAACCGACACGGGATCCTTATCGACATCGGAACCTAAATTGCAATCGACATCCGTACCTACATCGAAACTGGCATCTGATACCTACATCGAAATCGACATCCGTATCTACATCAAAACTGACACGAGATCCGTACTGAAATCAAAACCGACATTCGTACCGACATCGGAACCGACATACACACCTACATACTCACCCACAAGATACACTGAGTATTATAAGTTGAATAGTGAGGGTATTAAAATCCAAAAAGTAGCATTCGATTAAAATTGATATAGAAGTTATTTGTTGTTGGTAAAGACATTGAAGTGTAAAATTTTAGTTTTTTTCAATCGTCCCTAAATAAATTGTAAAATATGTTATTGAAAAGGGATGATAGTTTTGAAAACATGTTGTAGTGATATAAGTTAGACAAAGATTTGTGCGAGACCGTCTCACGTACATAATGGATAAAAAATGATAACATCATTAATGAAAAGTGATACTCAATCGGTGAAAAGTGCATGATACTAGTGCAGTGAACTATTTCATAAATAATTTAAGTGTATTTTCGTTCCACAACTATATCAAACTTTGCTTTCAGCCTCAAATAAGTTATTTTTTTATTAATTTAGTCCAATAACTTCTTAATTTCATCGATTTCAGCACAATTTTAATCGAAAATTCAAATTTCCACCGAAAAAGGTGATCAAATTAGGGGAATCCGGCTTACATCATACGCGTCATTCCAAATTAAATTAGGCCAATCAAATGGGACATCACTACTAATTAATTAAAGAAAATTATTAAAAATAATTCATGTCCACATGTGACGCTGCAATGGTAGCACCTCTTCTGAGCCGACAAACCCCATTTCCTCCTCTGCGCATAAATTCATGGAATATTTTAGTTGCAGAGCCCAACTAATGGTTATGAGGTCAGCATAATTTGGTCACATAACCGTACAACATAGTGACTAGTGCCCAACTAATGGAAGGATTAATAACTTATTATATTCTTATTATTGCTAATGATAATGTTTACAAATTTGTTAGTGAAGAATTAGGTACATTAATGATGTCATGTTCTGTTATATATATATATTAATTCTCTCACTGTCGCTACCAAAGGGTATTATTTTGTTATGAGCATAATTTTCAAATGGTACCATTTCCTTTTTTCTTAGAGGTACAAGACACACATACACCACTCTAACAACGTACAAAAATTTAATCAAGTATCTACTCCTTAGTCTCATTCTTTTCGGGTTTGTACAGCTTTTAATCAAGAATGACCCAATTCTCTTTCCCTTTTGCCTTATTGAAATTCTATTTCTCATTAGTTTCCTCCCTTGCATCTCTTGCCGTCTCTCACAACGAAAAAAAGGTTGACCATTCTTTCAGGTGGTGGTCTGACTTTGATATTACAAGGCCTCTTGCCTTTAGTTACTGATATGAAAAAATTCAAAGCTTATGTTACAGTAATAAATTCTTTTGGTGAGTTGTTGACTAATCATTATAAAAAGTGATAATTTTTATAAATGAAAGTGATAATAAATTAATAAAAAATGATAATACTATATCATGAACAATTTATAGTATAAATTAAAAGTAATAATATGTTATAGCATAAGTGAATAACGTTATAACAAAAGTGTTACCTATTTTAAAAAGTGAAAAACTGTCTCACGTGAAACTGTCTCACACAAAACCTATCTTTTTTTAATTTTCTCTATCATAATTAATTTCCGATTATTATGCTATTTTGATAGGTAGTAGGTAGATCTTTGTTATATTTCTATATTTTTACCTTTTTTTCACTTAATTAATTCTAATTGGCTAATTATGCGATGCACCCAGGTGTACCATACACTACTTTAAGGGGGTGTTTGTTTGGATGGTAAGGATGTGTTGGAATGAGAATTGAATGAAAAGTGATGTTTGAAATTGAGGTTGGAATGAGAATGAAACCCCAAAACTAAGGAACCATCCATTTCACTACTAAATGGGTGGAATCAAACTCATTCCACACTACAATCATACCAATTCCAATACAAATTCCTACAAAAATATCAAACACCCCCTAAGAAACTTATACACTTATAAATAAAAATGTATACACTAATGAATAAAAATGTATTAATTTTGTTAGCGAATTTTCTGTAAGTTTTTTTTAATGAAAAACTGAATATAAAAAAAAATTATACAATAATTAAGAAACATGTATACATTATTGAATAAAAAATTATACACATATGGGTGTAAGCGTGCATTCTGTGCACCATATATCAACTCATTCTAATTTGAGTTGATGACAAATTGTGTAATATTGAATTCCTGTTATCCCATGATAAATTTTCCACTTTTCGTTTTAGTATGCCTCATAATAAATTTCACCAAAAAAAAACATCACATCAATTATCAACCTAAAAATACATCTCAATTTAAAATTTACAACTAACATCTAATTCACATAACATATTTTATAATTTATTTATTACATTACTCTTCAAAAATGTTGGAAAGTGGGAGTAGAACTTCATTAAAATAGTAAATATATTTATGACCAAACAAGTTACAATGTACAAGTAAGATATGCAAATGCATAACACAAAGCACCAGGAACTCAAACTATGCTAAAGCCAAATATTATACAAAAGAGCTTAGTTATTGTAAAAAATATAGCTAAGTCTAACTATCCCGATGATCTCGACCGTTAGATTACTGATTTCTAGAGCTGTCAGAATAGGTTGGTGGGGCGGTTTAACCCACAACCCACCTTATGATGAGCCCAAGTGGGACGGGCCATTGGTGGGGCGGGCCGCGGGTTAGCCCACACACTCTACCCCCGTATCCACGTATGATCTATCTACCCCTCACCCACCTATCACCCACCCCCACTCACTCCCCAATTTTTTTTAAAAAAATATTTTAGATTTTAATATTTAAATAATAAAAATATTATCACCGCCAACTCTACCTCTACCCACCCCCACCACCCCACCCCACCCCACCTACCCACTTCCAATTTTTTTTTAATTTTAGATTTAAATATTTAAATAATAAAAATATTATTAGCCAACTCTACCCCCTATCCACCCCACCCCCAACCACCTACTCCCCCTTTCAAATTTTTTTTTTTAAATTTTTTTTTAGATTTTAATATTTAAATAATAAAAGTATTATCACCTAACTCTACCCCTACCCACCCCACCCCCCACCCACCCACCCACCCCCAAAAAAATTTTAGATTTTAATATTTAAATAATAAAATATTATCACTCAACCCTACCCCCCTACCCACCCCACCCCCAAAAACTTTTATTTTTAATAAATTTTGGATTTTAATATTTAAATAATAAAAATATTATCACACAACCCTACCCCCAACCCTACCCCTAACCTACTCCCCAAATTTTTTTATTATTTAAATATTAAAATCTAAAATTAAAAAAAATTGGTGGCGCGTGGGTGGGTGGGTGGGGGCTGGGGGTGGTAGGGGTAGGGGGTAGGGTTGGGTTATAATATTTTTATTATTTAAATATTAAAATCTAAAATAAAAAAATAATATTTGTGGGGGTGGGTGGGTGGGTGGGTGGGTGGGTGGGTGGATAGGGGTAGAATTGGGTGATAATATTTTTATTATTTAAATATTAAAATCTAAAAAAAATTTAAAAAAAAATTTTGGAGGGGTGGTGGGTGGGGGGTGGGTAGGGTTGAGTGATAATATTTTTATTATTTAAATATTAAAATCTTAAAAAAATTAAAAAAATTTTTTTGGAGGGCTGGGTGGGTGGGGGTGAGTAGGGGGTTTGAGTGATAATATTTTTATTATTTAAATATTAAAATTTATAAAAATGAAAAAAAAAATTTGGGAGGTGGGGGGTGGGGGTGGAGTGGGTAGGGAGTAGGGTTGGGTGATAATATTTTTATTATTTAAATATATTAAAATCTAAAAGTTGTATGTCACTTTTTTAAATTTTAATTTATAAAAGTGGGTTGATGGGGCGGTGCGGGTTAGCCCACACTTTAGTGGGTTTGAAGTGGGGCTGGTTAATTTTAGGTTGAGAAATTGGTGGGTTAAGGTGGGTTGGGGCGGATTGGCCCAACCCATTTTGACAGCTCTACTGATTTCCCTCTTTACATATGAAGAATATGGATAGGAGAAGTAGATGTGGCTATTGGTTTCAAAGTTACCAATGCAAAGACTACATAAATGATCTTCAATGATGTTCCAAATCTTAATTTTAGTGAGCAGCCTCTCCCTTGTTAGAAGCCAAAGTCTGATGAAGTGTTTCGAGCTAATCCATTCGAAAGATGAATCTGGAGGTGAAACCATGTTGATTAAAATTGATTAACCTATACAATTCAAATTCAGTGGTATCAAAGTTCATGGTATAACTAAGTGCAATTGGAATGAGGAATAATCAGTGAAGAATGGTATGAGATCATATGTTCCAACTTACTGTATTTCATTAATTTTGTATTCCACTTTTTAAAATAATGTCACGTGTCATAATATCATTATAGATTAACCAATACATGTGTTTGATGACCATTTGTAGGGTATAATTTTTTTATTCTTTTTAATTTTATATTTTTTATGTTATAAAACATTAGTGGAACACGAATTATGGAATATCCGTGAAGAAATATAAATTCAGACAACACATAATTTTTTTATTATTACAACATCAGAACTGAGATCATTATATTTTTTTATTCTTTTTAATTTTATATTTTTTATGTTATAAAACATTAGTGGAACACGAATTATGGAATATCCGTGAAGAAATATAAATTCAGACAACACATAATTTTTTTATTATTACAACATCAGAACTGAGATCATTATCACAATAATCCACACACTTTAAACAAACTCAACAAAATCAACATACAAAACTACTCTATTAAAAAGTAGGCAAGTTTTAGCTGCCCTTTCACGCAACTGCCTCAATTTGTAATATGAAATGATGGAAAGTTAAACTCTTTCCGTTCGATGGGAAGAAATACATTAATTTTGTCATTTTAAGCATCGTTACTTAAAAAGGTGCTCCCTCCGTCCCGGAAAAATTGACGTCTTTTTTTTGGGCACGAAGTTTAAGGAGTATAATAATTTAATGTAAATTGAAGTGAGAGAAATAATATTTAATGTGTAGTGGGTAGTTGTATTAGTGGTGAGTGTGATGTGTGTGTGGACACATGTAAATAAATAAATTATTTTTTTGTGGGTCCCATATCCTTAAAAATGAAATATGTCAATTTCTGTGAGACAACCCAAAAAGGAAAGTGTATCAATATCTTTGGGACGGAGAGAGTATACATTTCTCTCTCTCTGTTTGTTTTTTTTTTTTTGGAAAAAAGGGTACCACCAACGCCTCATACATATAACTAATACAATTTTTTACTACATATAAAATAATATTTCTCCTTAATCTATATGCTAAAGGCAAACACATATGATTCCAATTGACGGAAGGAGTATAATAATGTAAAACTTAGGGATATTAATTAATTTGTATGGGCTCCACTTACCAAAAAGGAAATACAAACACTTGTGTGAGACTGTCTCACGAGAAAATTTCTGTCAAACGGATGAGAATTGATAACATTTTCATAAAAAAATGATATTTAATTTAATGAAAAATGTTAGCGGTGCAGTGAATTTATGAACGTACAAATCGGAAATATAAAAAGAAAGTTATAACATTTTTTAGAGTTTAAAATTAAAATTGTCCCATACAAATTTACTTTATTCAAAATAGTACAAAGAAATCTAATTTCTCCGAAATAGTCTCATAACTTTTAAATTCTCATCAAAATAGTCTTTTTTACAGAATTGATGTTTATACAAAGTTATGTGACGAAATTAGTAAAAAAAATATTATTTCGGGATGAGATTAGAGGGAAACTGATAGGGTCGAAAATGAACGTCCTAATTATTTTGGGACCTTTTCAAATAAAGTAAAAAAAAAAAAAAGAAGGGGATGTTTTATGCAATAAACTCAATTTTTTAAATATAAAGTGATAATTTCTTTGAGTTAAAATCATTTTTGGTCTCAAAACTACAGAAATTTTTTTATTATATCCAAAAAATAGGGATAAAAACCTATTCAGTCCCATAACTTTCCTCATGGTCTAATTTAGAGGAAAATATCAATTTTGGTCCTCTTGGATATGCCAAATCCAACTTTAGTTCTCAAGTTTGGTAATTTCTCAAAAGTGGTCCTCCGATGTCCGCTTTTGGACCACTTTTTTCATTTTTGGTCCTCTAGAATTGGCCCAATAAGGGCTAAAAGTGGTCAAAAAGGACCAAAAGTGGACAAAAAGGACTAAAAGCGGACACTGGAGGACCACTTTTGAAAATTTACCAAACCTTAGGACTAAAGTTGGATTTTACATATCCTAGAGGACCAAAATTGATATTATCCCTCTATTTTAGTCTCAATTAAGGTAAGTTTGCCAATTTAGTCCCACTAATAAAGAAATAGGGCCAAACACGTCATATTTTTACCAGAAAAAACTGAAATCACTGGGATTTTCGGCCAGACGATGACGTGACGCCCTGATGGCTGGTGAGTCAACAAATTAAATGTTATTCTAATGCTAATAAGGCATTTTTATTTTCTAAAATTTTAAATAATAAGAAAATAAAATTAAAACAAAAAACGTACTAAAAACCTGATTAATAAACCAGGAGATTAAATCAACCTCAATATGCCGATTGTTCACTATTTTATTTCACCCTCAAGTGTAAGAGATCAATTGTAGCGCATGTGACTAAGTCAAATATCGAACCTATGAGATAGTTCTAGATCTACCAATTAATTCTATATATGACAATTTTAGTGCAAAACAAATTCGGGAGTTTTTGAGAATAATTTAATTAAAAACTGAAATTAATAATTAAACTAATACGAAAAAAATAAATCACGCAGAAAAACGATTTAGAATTCAATAATAGAGAATTAGCAATGCTAAGGCAAGCCAGCTTAACTATGTAACAGATTATTAAAACATTATCTGGTTTAATTTTTGTTTTCTAATTATTTAAAATTTTAGAAAATAAAAATGCCTTGTTGGCATTAAAATAAAATTTAATCTGTTGACTCACCTGCCATAAGGGCGCCATGTTATCGTCCCGGTCTAAAATTGGTGATTCCTGTTATCACGTGACAATCAAATGCCGTTTTTCGATGATGTCAGCATTTTTCGAAGAAAATAGGACGTGTTTGATCCTATTTCTTTATCGGTAAGACCAAATTAATCTTTATTGGGACTAAAATAGACCATGAGGAAATTTATGGGACTAAATAATTTTTTATCCCGCTGACTCACCTGCCATCAAGGCACTACATCACCGTCCCAGCAGAAAATTGACGATTCCGGTCGTGACGTGGCCGTTTTCATGTGATGTCAGTGTTTTCCAGCAAAAATAGGACGTGCTTGGTTCTATTTCATAATCGGTGGGACTAAATTGATAAACTTATTTTTTTTGGGACTAAAATAGACCATGAGTAAAGTTGTGGAACTAAAATGCTATTATCCCCCAAAAAATATATAATTTTCAATTTTGTTGGCCGATTTTAGTTCCAAAATTGCGGGAAATTGATTTTTTGGTTGGGAAATCGCACGTGCGCCAACGTGATCACTAAATTGGGGCTTTCCAGCAGCTGAATCCAACGTGGCAAATAAGAATTAATATGAGCCAATGAAACTGACATCTCACCTCCTACCACAAAATTTTATTTTACATTTCCCCATCACATTTAACATTAAAATTAAATGGATAATTAATAAAACAAAGAAAAAAATAATTAAATATTTAATTTATTAAATTAATAATTTATTAAACAGAAAATGCATATTAAAATTAGAAAACAAAATGTGATGCCCTAAACGGAAGGGTTCTCCATTGGAATCGAATTGGGGGAGTTTTCTCCGGGTCGGGTATACGGGCTCCATCGGAAAGTGGTCTACTGTTTGGGGCTGTCTTCATTGATACAATATCGCTTTGTAAGTAAATTCGTGGGTGATGTTCTGCAGAAAACCTCCATTAATTTATATATGGAAAACTTTCTGCAAGTTTTAATTCAGTGGATCACGTTTTAATTGATGTAAAAATAGAGAAATGGAGAAAAATTAGGGTTCGTGGAATTTGATTTCTCACCATTTTGCATTTGGTTTAATAATTGATTAACAGAATATATTAAATATTTAATTATTATTATTTCTTTGTTTTATTAATTATTTATTTAATTTAAATGTTATATGTGATGTGAAAATACAAAATGAAATTAATTTTTGTGGCAGGAGGTGTTTCATTGGCCCATGTTAACTCTCATTTGCTACGTTGGATTCAGCTGTCGGAGAGCCCCAATTTTAGTGATCACGTGCGGCCCACGTGCGATCTACATGCAAAAAATCAATTGTCGATAATTTTGGGACCAAAATCGGCCAATGTCAAGATTTACGAGACGAAATTAAAAATTTTATCTTTTTTGCAACACAATAAAAAAATTCTATAGTTATTGGACCAAAAATAATTTTAACTCTAATTTAACTGTTGAAAATCAATATAAAAATAATTTCACACAAGTATTGTCAAAAAAAAAAGAAAAATGTAATAACAAAACATTTACACGAGACTCAGGGGAGTATTTTTAACACTTTTGCAACGTCAACCATAGTTAAAGTAAACAAATCTATAATACAAAAAATATAATTTAGCACATATTTTTAACACTTTTGCAACGACCCTAGTTAACGAGGAAGAAATAAAATACGTCCCATATAAATTTATTTTATTGAAAATAGTTTCAAAAATTTTAATTCTACTAAAATAATCCTATTACTTTTAAATTCCTATAAAAATTGTTCTTTTTCCTTAAAAAAATGAAAGGTTTAAATATAGCAAAAGTTTTCAAATTATGGAACTAATTGGATGCATTTCAAAAGTTATGAAATGAAATTAGTGTAAAATATTTTTTTTTTGAATGAAATATGATCAAAACTCAAAGGTTACGAACAAAAATCTTAACTATTTTAAAATAATCTTTTTAAATAAGCTAAAAAGGTATGGAACTATTTATGTTTTAAGCCATACAGATTTATAAAGTAAAAATTAGCATATAAGTTACGGAACCAATTGTTTTATTTAATGATCTAGGTTCTATAGATTAGTTAAGTTAAAATGATTTACTTTTTTACCACACTATCGGGCCCGAGCCCCGGCCCGGGTTGTAGGGGGCACTTGGGTGATTCCACCTTTTAATTTGTACCAACCAATTGTTTTATTTTCTCTGTCATAATTAATTTCTGGTTAGTGGAACCAGAAGACATCCTCCATTAGTGGAAATTAACCTCCTCCAGTAAGTGTTTTTTTTTTTTTTTTTTTACAAAAACTCCTTCGCTTCCGAGGACATACCGTGCTCTCATAGGAAAACAATCCCCCCTTCATATTCTATTTAACCCTGTGTATTGTTAGGGGTTTAAATTGCAAAGGGGCACGGTGTCCCCGGGGCAAAAGAGTCTCACTTTTTTTTTTTAAATAACTAATCTATACATATATAAAAGTAAACCTAAAATTCTATTTTTATCTTTAATTTTTCTCCATCTTTTCAATTTTACTGTATTTAGAAACTATTTAATTTTAATCTTGACCGTCTATTAATACTTTTAGTCTCAACCATTAACTCTATTTATGGCAATAATATATACTCCCTCCGTCCCGTTTCAATGTTTACGTTTGCTTTTTGCACGTTGATTAAAATTATTATATTTTAATAGATAGTGGATAAAAAAATATAATATTTAATGTGAAGTTGGTAGGTGTATCAGTATTGGATGATATATTAATTGTTTTAGGTGGGACCCATATTCCTAAAAAGAAAAGCGTAAACATTGAAATGAGACGCGCAAAATAGAAACGTAAACATTGAAATGGGATGGAGGGAGTATATTTTAATTTTTAATTAATAATATAAGTTTGTAAATATTGGAGATATTTTTTACATATTTGACTAATTATCAACAATATATTAATTTTCAATCAATATATAAATCAATATTTAATTAAATTAATTTAATTTATATAAGATTTATATCATTAATACTATTAATTTATAAGTGCTTGCCAAAAATATTTTTTTTAAATTGTGAGGTGGCGGCTCTACGTTGCTCCTTGAAAAATTTTGTGCATGTAGTGCTCTCACGTTGATCCAGCAATTAATGTTTAATATATTTAATTTAATTTAATTTAAAATAATTAATATTTTGTAATCCTACCATTAATATATCTTAATTTAAATATTTAATAATCCTACCATTAATACATAATAATATTATTTTAAGTTTATATAAGTAATTTAATTTAATACTTTAAATATTTTTTTATTTAATCCATAAATTTTATGTGAATTTTAAATTATTTATTTTCATTGGATTTTAAATTATTTATTTTCATATTTAGCATATACATTTTAATTAAAGTATGGTACAATCGATTAGTTATAAAATTTTGGTAAATTATTTATTTTCAATGGATTTTAAATTATTATTTATTTTCATAATTCACAAGTGCTTGGCAAATATTTTTTTTTTAAATTGTGATGTGGCGGCTTCACGTTGCTCCTTGAAAAATTTTGTGTATGTGGCGCTCCCACATTGATCCCGCAATTAATATTTATTATATTTAATTTAATTTAAAATAATTAATATTTTGTAATCCTACCATTAATACATCTTAATTTAAATATTTAATAATCCTACCATTAATACATAATAATATTATTTTAAGTTTATATAAGTAATTTAATTTAATACTTTAAATATTTTTTTATTTAATCCATAAATTATGTGTGAATTTTAAATTATTTATTTTCAATGGATTTTAAATTATTTATTTTCATATTTATCATATACATTTTAATTAAGGTATGGTACAATCGCTTATAAAGTTTTGGTAAATTATTTATTTTCATTGAATTTTAAATTATTTATTTTCATATTTAGCATATACATTTTAATTAAGGTATGGTACAATCATTATAAAGTTTTGATAAATTTATAGTATTATGTAATAATATTATTTTAAATAATTTTCTTAATATTATTTTAAGTATGAAACTTGACCAATTGATCGAGGACTTCAAACAACATCAAACATTTGAAAAAGTACAAGCAGGTATATAAATTATTTGTTAATATTATTAAATATTTGTTTCAATTAAGATCACATATATGTGATAGCAAATATGTTTCAGGATAGATGTTGTGAATATATTGAATACCATGACCTCGAAAATCATGATTCCCAATTAATTTGCCTCCAATAATATTCTGTAATTGTAAGCACAGTTATCTACACGGTTGAATTTCAAAAGCGAGGCCTACCACATGCGCACATTCTACTGTTTTTGCATCGAGATGACAAAATACCAACTCCAAGTGACGTGGATAGTGTTATATCAGCAGAGATTCCGGACCAAAGTAAATCACCGCATCTACACAAACTGGTTAGTGAATATATGATGCACGGTCCGTGTGGAGTACATAATATAAGTTCCCCTTGCATGGTGAATAAGAAATGCGTGAAGAAATTTTCAAAAAAATTCAATGAAAAAACTACAGTGGACGAGGATGGATTTCCTTTATATAGAAGGAGCATTAATGGTTCTACAATTACGAAAAATAGAATTGAATTGGATAATAGGTACGTGGTTCCATATAATGAATTATTGTTGACAAGGTATCAGGCGCATCTGAATGTCGAATGGTGCAACCAGCATAAGTCTATCAAGTACTTATTTAAGTATATAAACAAAGTCACAGATAAGGTGGGAGCAAAAGAACTCAGACACCAGATGGTCATGAGAAGCCAATCGATGAGATAAAAGACTGGCTCACATGTCGTTACATCTCTCCAAGTGAAACTGTTTGGAGAACTTTAGGATTTGAACTTCAATATAAAACGCCCCCAGTTCAAAGGTTAAGTTTTCATCTACCAAATGAGCAAAGTATTGTTTTTGAGGATGATGATATAATTGAGGAAGTGCTGGATAAGGCTGAATTACAGCGCTCGATGTTCCTTGCTTGGTTTGAATGTAATAAGAAATATGAAGAGGCTCGAACATTGACATATGCTGAGCTACCAACAAAATTTGTATGACATCAAAAAGAACGAGAGTGGACACCAAGGAAAAGGGGCACCTCACTAGGAAGGTTGTATAACGTTTCACCAAAGTTAGGAGAGCTATACCACTTAAAGATTTTGTTAAACCCTAGTTGTGCTCCTTTTTATCAAGACGACATCAAAACAGTGAAGGGACATGTGAAAAAGAGTTTTTGGGAAGCTTGCTATTCTTTGGGCCTATTGGAGGATGACAAGGAGTACATAGATGCAATAAAGGAAGGTAGTTTTTGGGAAACACCGGATTACTTGAGAAAATTATTTATTGTTCTTTTGGTCTCAGGTAGCATAGATTCTCCTAAACGAGTTTGGGATTCGACTTGGGAATTTTTATCAGAAGATATTCCTTACAGACAGCAAATGATCAATAATTTCAATTATATTTAATTATATTATTGTTATTATTAATATATGTTTAAAGGAAAAATATTAATTTGGCCAGTGAATGAATATACCAATAGTCAAGAAATGAAAAGGCACTATCATTTCATAATTAACTTATATTATAATTCAAATATTAATTATATGCAATTGAATATTATTAGAAATATAACTAATATTTATTAGTTTAATGAGTTTTGTAGACATATAGAAAAGAAAATAAGAATTTTAGTCCCATAATTTTATAAAAATAAATATTGACCCTATAACTTATTATATTTTTCATATTGTCATGTAGTATTAATTTTATTCCTATAAGTTTTAAATCTTTTTTTCATTTGGTCCTTGAGCAAGTGCAAATCTAATACAATTTAGCAGTGTAAATTTCATCCTATAACTTATTACGTTTTTCATATTATCATTTAGTATTAATTTTATTCTATAACTTTTAACTTGAGAAAATTAATTATTGCATAACTTACACACAGTTTTGGCTGTAAATATCATAAAAATAAAGACAAATGACAAAAAATTGAAAATTAATTTATGATATAATAACTTGGCTATAATATTTTATGAGAACTAAAATAATATAATGATATTCGATAGTTACACATATAGCATATTAAAAAAACACAAGAACAATATTTGAATCATAATCTACAGCAACTTCATAAGTTAAAATGCAGACAAATCAGTTTAACAAAAAATATCAATTGCTTAAAGTGAATAGAAAATATTATTCACAATCTTTAATAGAATCTCTTTTTTCCCTTTTTCGAAGATTTCGATATCTCAGAGGATCAATTGAAGAATTACACCTTGATTGAGTTAGAAAAATTATTGCTGAAACATGGCAGTAGTCTAAAAAGGTTTAGCTGTATGTCATTTCCAGATTTCAATGCCGCGGCGGATGGATGAAATAAGCTCATTTTGGAAGAGACTGTTATGATAGAGCAGAGATGAATCAAACCCACAATAGATTGTATGGATCTTTAATAGATGAGCAACGTACCGTGTATGAAACTGTGATGAGAGCACTTACCAGTAATAACGGAGGAATATTCTTTCTTTTTGGATTCTAGAGAACAGGAAAAACTTTTATTTGGAACACATTATCTGCTGCTTTGAGTAAAGACGGTCGTATCGTCATTAATGTAGCTTCGAGTGGAATAGCAGCGCTTCTTCTTCCAGGAGGACGAACTGCCCACTCCAGGTTTGCAATACCTTTGAAGGTGAATGAAAACTCCATATGCAATATTAAGCCCAAAACTGAATTGTGCACATTGCTTCAAAAAGTAGTCTCATTATATAGGATGAAGCGCCAATGGTAAAAAGGTGTTGATTTGAGGCTCTTGATAGGAGTTTGAGAGATATTATGAGGCTGATTAATCCTATTCTAGAAGAAAAACCATTTGGAGGGAAAACGGTGGTTTTTGGTGGAGATTTTAGATAAATTTTGCCTGTGGTTACAAAAGGCACTCGTGAGGATATAATATCAGGAACAATCAACTCTTCGAGCGTATGGGATGATTGTACGGTGCTAACACTCACAAAAAATATGAGGCTACATTCTGAAAGAGATGATGATCAAAATAATGACATGATATTGATGAGTTCTCTGATTGGATATTGAATATTGGTAATGGTGATGTTGGGGAAGGTAATGATGGAGAGTACACAATTGAGATCCCTTTGGACCTACTAATATTGAACGACGAGAACCCAGTGGATGCTATTGTTAATAGTATATATCCATCATTATTGAAAAATTGCAATACACCAGGATATTTTGAGGATAGAGCAATTCTAGCTCCTACACATAGAGTGGTAGAGACTGTCAATGACCACATGCTAAATATGTTTCCTGGGGAAGCAAGAGAATATCTTAGTTCAGATAAAATCTGTCCAAATGATAGATCACCCAACACTAATAGTCTATATTCGGAAGATTTTTTGAATTCTCTTAAGTTTTCTGAACTCCCTAATCATGTTTTGGTACTTAAAGTAGGAGTTCCAATAATGCTTTTCAGAAACATTGATCCAGCTTCAGGATTATGCAATGGAACTAGATTGATAGTAACTAAATTGGGGATTCATGTTATTGAAGCGAAGATAATAGGTGGTAAAAATAAAGAGAGCTTGATGTTAATTCCTAGAATGATTTTGAGTCCAACGGACAACACACTGCCAGTTATGTTTCAAATGAGACAGTTTTCAGTGTTGGTATATTTTGCGATGACTATAAACAAGAGTCAGGGATAATCATTATCGAGTATTGGGGTTTTCCTAACGAAACTTGTTTTTACACATGGTCAGTTATATCCAGGGTTAAGAGTAGGTCATGCCTAAAAATACTTTGTCTGGATGAAGAAGGGAAAGCAAACAACAACACAGTTAATGTTGTGTTTGGTGAGGTTTTAGAAATTTACAGTAATTAATGTTACAGATAATATAAATATGATTATATTTAACTTTTTACTTATTTCAATTCAATTACATAATATACCATTTAAAGGTAAACATCATAATTACAATAAATAAAGATAAATGTATACGAACATGAAAAACAGAACGAAAATTACATTACATCAAAACATATCGAAATTAAAATAATAAAGTAAAGATCATTTAAAAAAGTTATATTATAAAAAATATAACCCGTGTAATACACGGGAAAACATACTAGTTTTAATAATTTATTTTTTTTAATATTCGGCCAATCTATTTAAAATATTTAATTTAATTTAAAAGATCAGATTTTTTTATGAATTTATTTTTAATTTAATATTTACTGTAAAACCATTTTAATTTAATATAATTAATCTATTTTATACCCTCCTCGTCCTATAAACAAATTCACACTTTCTATTTTTGTTTGTCCCATAAACAAGCTCACACCCCCAAATAAGGAAATACACACAAATCAATAACCCCACTACACACTTTAATTTCAAAATTGTCATTCCTTTACAACTCACCTAACTTACTTTATAAATTATTTATTACCTAAAAATATCAGACTAGCCCTAAAAATAAAGCAAAAAGCAACTTTTTCTTAAACTCTATAGCTACAATAACCGTGAACTTCTCAATGGGATGGAGAGAGTGATAAAATATCGTCTTTTGATCAAATTTTAGTACACTTAATTGCTAATTTTGACCCACGATATTAATAAATGGGCTTGGAATGTATCGTAATAAAATTTTTAAACATGACAAATACGAGTAGTACTAAAATGATATGAACTAAATATATACTACTTCCATTCCGGTGAAAGGTCAACACTCAGATAGTTTTATCATGTTCACCCATTTAACATTATTAACAAAAGAAATTAAGCAGCCAAACACTGTAGCTAGTGGCCGCGGGATTCTGAGTAATTTATATTGTTTCATTAATTAGATGATTTTCTTAAGAATTATACTTTCTTTTCAGCGTTATAGATTTTTCTTCTCTTTTTTTTTTCATGGAAAAAATTAATTATTATTATGAGTACAAGCAGTACTCTAAAATCAAAAGTTATCAATGTTTACATATCACAAAGCACCAATGATAATGAAGAGAGACCTATCTAATTATAGCATATTTTGGTATTGCTACATCAATCTAAAAATAAGTAGGTGCAATCATAATGAGTGGAGAAAATGTGTCACGATTTGATTATGATTTTCTCAAAAGCCTTTTTCAAGTTGGTTTCCTTGTTTTCGAAGATCGATTTTCTTGTTTCTGGTCTTTCAAATGAACCGAACTGCACAAACCAAATGCATTCGATATTAATATACTTTTTGCCCTTCATGCCCAACACACCAGAGTGTTGTAGAAAATGCATCGTTGAATTAGAAGCACAAGGCACAAGAGATTTTAGCCAAGAGTAGCAGAGACACCAAACTTGATAGGAGAAGTTGCATTCAAGAACAATGCTTCACCGTTTCTTCATAATTACTGCAAAGACCGCAAGAAAGATCACCTCCATCTTTGAAAACTTTTCTCCTTTTAAAAGCAAATTTAGTAGCCGCCTAGTAGGAAGCCGACATCGAAGGATTCTACAAGCAAAGCCCTGTAAATTTTGTGGCGTTAATTTATTCAAGATCTTAGAGAGAGTCTTGTAAGTATCTTTATCAAGGTTCAAGGTGGCCAGAACCTGAACTATTTGATATTGGTAAGCACTCCGTATAGTGTATTTCCAATCATTTAAGATTTTTCAAGTCCAAGCATCATCACCAAAAACCAGCATATAAAATGTTTCAAGAGAAAACTATAATTGGGAATCCAAGTCCAACTCCCATGATAGGAGTTCTCATCTTCAGCTAAGGTTCCACTGCCAAACACCAACAATTGAGTGTTTAAATTAGAGGTTAAATCTAGTTTTTTCATCAACTTGATTTTTCTAAAAATTCAGTGCCATTAATTGAATATCTTAGCCACTAATATTACCAATTAAAATGTTTCAGCGGGTGCTTTCAGTTTCACGAAAGTGGAAAGTATGTATATTGGGTGAAAATTATGATAAATTAAAACCAATGACTACAAGTTATTGTGAAGGCTTACAGAAGAGTGATTGGGTGCTCAAATATGGCTGTCCATTCATTCACAATCACACCCACTAACTTTTCTGCAACTTACATATACTACGATGATTATTTTGGGTAGACATATTTCTACAGTCTTAATTAATTTTTTTTATTTTTAAATAGAATATAAAACATATATATATATATATATATATATATATATATATATATATATTTATTTTTTAAATGAAATTAATTGAACTCCATAATCTGGGTCCTCTGTTAAATGATCACCTCATCTAAAAGTTTAAGCTATTAGAGAGGTAAATCGTTTAATACATAATCGAGTCACTCTAACCTTGCATGTGGAATTTTTTTTCATAAATGGGTGGCGGTGAGGTTCGAACCCGGACCTTTGTTAACCATGGGCTCTGATACCATGTTAAATGACCACCTCATTTATATTATTTGATTGATTTGCAAATCTCTTATATTATTTGATTTTTTTTTTGATTAAGCAAATTTATTAATTTAAGAAATGTGTTACAAAAGCACAAGGGGTGCTTCAACACCCATACAATCCAACATACACCATAGCAATACTATTACAATCCTTCTCCACTGTTTTGAAAGTTAAAAACTAGCACTAGTTATTAACTGACAATAATTCCGCGGGCACTTATACCACTCCAAAGCATTAATGTTGCGAAACTCCACCATCTTAGATGAAAGCCATGACCAGGATCTTGCTTTAGCCTCGTAGACAATCTTCTTTAAACTCAATGGCTGTGTTATATTATTTGAATGATTTGTATCCTTGTATATCTTCCATCAACTGTATATATTGGCGTGAGTACCGTGTAATGAAATCACAATTACCCATTACATCTATATCCTCAACGTACGGTTCCTGCGCGATGTTTAACAATATTGACAAAGCATTTGTGAGATGATATATATATATATATATATATATATATAATGGGTTGTGAAACGAGTCTGAATATTGATGAGTAGTTATAAAAAGATGAATGATGCATTTATAAAGTATAATTTTAGGGTGTTATTATATGATTATAATTATTGATTGTGTAATAAATCATATTATAACACCCTAAAATCATATTTTAAGCAAACACTAGTATGAGACCGTCGCTCGGAAAGACTTCTTAAGATGGATCAGATTTGATATTATTTTAATAAAAGCGATATTTAGATCGGAGCAGTATATATTATTTCATGAATAATTCGTTGTATGAAAAAATTAAAGTAGTAATAATTCATAATTAATTTATGTTATTCAACTCCTTATTTATAGGAACCAACAGCTAAATGAGGGCTTTCCTTTCTACTCAGTATGAGATAGCATTTTATGTCCTTGGTTGCAAAAGGTGTGTAAGGATATAACATTTTATTTTAAAGGGTATACTTATTAAGGGTATAATTTTTTTATTGAAAAGGTCGGTTGAAATATAAATAATATAAATTTATGATTAAAAAAAGTTTATTTTAATTTTTTTTCCAGAAAATCAAGAGTATAAATTCTTATACTTAAGGGTATGACATTTAATATTAAAGGGTACAACTTCTAAATTTGGGTGCACGACAACAAGTTTTAGCCCTAAATTATAGGTCTTTTTTTTTTTTCTGATGCAGTTGTCGATGCTTACATATATGAACAGACATGAACAATTACGAATGTGAACAGAGTTGACCACGTAAATTAATTTAACATACAGAAAATATTTTTTTAGAACACAATACTTTAAAATAAAATCTTTCATACTTTAACATAAACTAGATAAACTTTTATTACAACGCTGTATATATAACACAATATAAATTTTACAGTGTTGTATTACGACCAGAGGTGGGGCTTTATTGGTAGAAGCATAGTTTAAAACTTAAACCGTACCATATCTTTTTTACTTTATTTGAAAATTAGATCTCAAAATAGTTATGATATTCATTTCCGTCCCAAATCTTTCAATTTTGTTTTGTTTTCGTCCCAAAACAATAGGATTTTACCAATTACATTCCATAAATTTGTAAAAACACTGATTCAGTCTCATCTCATGAAATTAAAATAATTGAACAATTTTTAAGTAAAAATGATAATTTTGGTGAAATTTTAAAAATTATGGGACTATTACAAAGAAATTAAGTTTCTTGAAAATATTTTGAATAAAGTAAATTTATATATAACGATTATTAATGAGTACATATATATTATCATGCTATGCCTTCTTTCTTCTCCTATATAAGCACCCTTCCACCATCCATGTCTTTCTCACTGGCTCATTAAAACTTCAATCTCTAACTCTTTCTCTACACCCTTCAACATAACTATGTTTACTTTCGGATTTTTTTTCGCAATAGGCATTTACGCTCAGTTGAAGTAAGTCACTGGTTTTGACACTCAGACATTTTGTAGTAATTGCCTAGTTAAAATACTTGTTATTCTTGGACAAAATACTTTATTCTCACATATGTTTTCTGTTTGAAAATGCAGACGTAGAAATGCGTGAAAATGATGATTATGGAAGATAATAAATAAGGGCATCCAACCAGAGGGAGTAATTAGGATGTCACAAAACAGAAGGACTTTGACATTATTACCATAACTATATATTTCTTGCATGCATCTGGATTCTGCACATCAACCATATTAATGCTACTTTTATAATAAAGTAGTTGATTGTATGTTGATTTTGTTGACTTCATGTAGCTTGTTTAAGTTGTGTGGATTATTGTGATAATGTTCTCGGTTTTACTGTTGCAATAAAAATAAATTTATGTGTGTTGTGTACCGATTTTATATTTCTCTTCACTCAATATTCTTGCTGTCCGAATCCACTGTTCCATTTTGGTATTCTACTCTCTATTTCATAATTTATTTCTTATTAAAATACTATACCCTAGTTAATGACCATTAAACCCTTGATTACGACATGTGGCAAGAATCTGATGCATGCAATAGGAGATGAAACATAAAATGGAATAGGTGATGTTATTTGATATTCTTGATTCCAATTGTACTTAATTTTATATACCATAAACTTAATTTGATACCGTTGAATAATGACTCAATTATGGTTAAAATCCAAAACGATACTCTGTACATATAAAAAACATACCATATCATAAAAACATGATATATATATCATTATTCATTAACTTTTCAAAAAAAAAAATCTCAATTTCAATCCTCAACCGAATATCACTTTATAATTTTCTAGATCAATAGATTTGTGTGAAACCATGTTACCCTTTTGTAATTCGTTGTATTTTTTATTAAAAATGTTATTACTTTTCTTTTAAATATTACCAATTTTTATTTATATTATAAATTTTTTTATGAAATTAGTTCACGTCATCATTATTACTTTTCATCAATTTGATATCACTTTTCATTTTAAAGATTATCGCTTTTATCCGTCTAACCAAAGACAATCCCTAAAACGATCTCACACAAGTCCTTGTCCATTTTTAATTTATTTAATAAAAATACATTATGCTACACGGCCGTACATACATGCACAAGTTTTTTTCTTTCTTTGTCAAATCGAATTGAGTTGCAGTGCGCATAGCAGTTTTTATTAGGGTGGGTATCGAAATACTCACGCCCGCCCTGCATTTTTGACCCACCGCCCCGTGCCCTGCCACCGGTCAGGCTTAAGCCTATATAGAGATGCATCTATGGGTTAGGCTTAAATTTATAGAGGGATGAATCGTTTAATATTTAATCAAGTCATTCTAATGAGTTCCCTCACATGCAGGCAGAGTTAATTTTTGTTTGCATGTGGAATTTTCTCATAAATGGGTGACTTTGTGGTTCTAACCCTAGACCTTTGGTCGGTCTTGGCTCAAATATCATGTTAAATGATTACTTATATAAAAATTTAAAATTTTAGAGAGATTAATTGTTTAATACTCAAGTCACTCTAACAGTCAGCCCCACCTTTTTTTAATAAATTATAATACATTCAAATAAAAAAATTTTAAATTAGAATAAAATTAAGTAAATTTAAATAACAAATTAAACAATTAATTTTATTTTCATTTAAAATTTTTTTTATTACATTGAATATTTAATGATATACTCCTTTCATCCCACAAAACCCTTCACACTTTCCTAATTTGTTTGTCCCACAAAACTCTTCACACAAAAAAAAAATCATTTAATCCAAAAACCTCTAAAGTTACTTTAATTTCAAATTCACACACATACCATTAATTTCAAATCTTAATACTTTGAATGATTATTGATTAAAATGTTCTTGAGATGTATTTTGTTGTGTTTTGATAGGAAAAATGACTAAAAATGCAAAGTTGGAATAAAGGATGAACTTGTGCGACATGTAAGAAAACAGAGGATCAGTTTTCATAATTTTTTTGTATTTTTTTGGAAGTTCAAACTGGTTGTGTGATAAATTTTTGGAAAGATACGGAAGAGATGGTCGCGTGGGCGTAAGAATCGTTTAAATCAGAGTTTGGATGAAGAAGTTATACTCAAAACCGTAAGATCGTCCAACTGCTGATTAGCCATTTTTAGTTGGGATGACTAATTAAAAAATTTATCAAACCACAGGGAGGAAGGTACTAGGGTTTAAGCGATCTCGTATTTGTCATAGTTTTATAGAGACGATCATAAAGGGATAGGATTAATCAAGAAATGATAATTAAACAATAGGATAGATGAATGGAAGATGAATGAATGAGCCAAGTAGATAGATAATGAGACTAGCAATACTTAAAGCATGGAAAATCTAGGTATCATGCAACGAATTCATATATGTCATGGATTAATAACTAAGGGCCAACACGAATTTTACCTAAATTTCCTCTCGAGATGGATATGATGTAGATCCTTTACAAGGTCTCAAAAAGGCTCTAAGGTTAGTTCTCAATCAAACAATTCCAACTAGGTACTAAGTTCAATTAGAAAGTTCCTTCGCACGATCAATTGACCTCTCGATCTAACAAACCGAATATTCTATCAAAGGGTTCTAAATCTTAAAGGATATCTCTATCTCTTTAAAACTTATAATGCACATGAATTGTATGAAGAAATGATTCAATGAACTATCATAAACATATAATTGATTTCTCAATCTAATCACATGTCCATGACAATTAATCACATAAATCAACAATACAAATCAAGCAATTAACAATCAATGATAGAAATTAGCAAATCCAATCAACATATGAATTCAATTGCAAAATACCCAAAAGTATTTAATACAATTTATATTGCTAATCTCACAAAGGAGATTAACCTTTCATAATCTCAAAGAAAACAATATAGACAATTGTATCTCTAAAACCCATGATCAAACTATAAAGAAGTCTACAAAAATTAGAAATAGAATCCCCCTTTGAATGTCTTCAATGGAGCTTCTCCTTCTTCTTGTAATCTTCACTCCCCTTTGCTTCTCTAACTACTTGGATGGTGAATTGGATGGATGGATTCAAGGATGGGTGAATGTGATGAAGAGTAGATGGAATGGAGAGGAAAGTGTGTGAAAAATGGCGTGAATTAGGTGTGTGATGTGTGTGTCCAAGTGAAATATTTCTAGCCACCATCTCCTCAATCACTCACACAAAAGGGTAAATATATAAGTCTCATGTGGGTAATCAAGGCTTGTAACGTACTAAATTCACAAGAAATATGTTTATAGGCTCAAAGTGGTTGACTAGAGATGATGTTCATGGTAAGGAAATATTTGGCAATGACTATACATGACAAGGATGGACTTAGATCATATCACTAATCTCCACTAATCAGGATCGTTCATATAGTCCTTGAGCAAGTTCTAACTTATCAAACACAACCGATCCACTCATGAAGAAATACCATGTATGCACGGTTGAGGCTAAAATGCTCACAAGCTTATGCTCGAACCTTAAGGAACTTATTACACCATATTCATCTCAAAATTGAACAAGTTAAATAAAACATGTTATAATTCGAAAGTGTAGAGATTCTTAATCATAATTTGTCGTCACTTATCACAACAACATGTTATCACTCACATTCAAAAATAACTCACAACATCCCAAAACAAACTACCAAAACAATCCCTAGACAAGAATAAGAAAACACACAAAACATAAAATAAAGACATAATAAATAAGAAACAACCAAAAACACATAACATGCAAAAATACAAAACCATCATAACACAATGAAACACACATTCTACGTCATCCATGATCAAGTAAGCTCACAATCATCCCTATCTTTGATTGAAAAGTAAACCTCCCACAAACATAACAAATGAAGTAGCATGCTAATCAACAACAATTCAACTCAAATCAAATCATGCTAAGCACATAGAAGTGGTAGAGTATAGAGTGGACTCCCTCAATAGGCATTTTGTAGTGGACGTTGTTAGCTCCGAGCTCAATTCATGCGTCCAATACCCTTCATATATGCTCAACAACTCATCAAAAATATTAGCTCAACAATTTCATTAAAAATATAGACTAATATGCACTTCAACACAACCAATTGAACCAAAATCAATCCAAAACTCATGAGAAAAAATATAAAATTGAACCAATTTTACACGAATCACACTCAAGTGGTGTTGGATGATAGTTCGTAAAGTTTGGAAGTAAAAATGCACGACAGGATATGTTTGAACACGAGGAGAATGAGCAGCCGTGTTCTGACAGTCGGCTTTTAAAAACTGACTCACGACGCGACATGAGTAATGCGCCTGCTATATTTTAGCGTTGGATGATGGCCATATTTGATGGGTTGATAGAATAGATCATGGAGGTGTTTATGGATAATTTTTCTGTGTTTGGTTCTTCCTTTGATGTTTGTTTATCTAACCTTGCTACTGTTTTGAATAGATGCCAATAAACTAATCTTGTCTTGAATTGGGAGAAGTGCCACATCATGGTAAGAGATAGGGTTATTCTTGGTCATCATATTTCTGCCAAGGGATTGTAGGTGGATAGAGCAAAGGTGGTGCCAATTGAGAAGCTTCCCCCACCTACTAATGAAAAGGGAGTACGGTTCTTCCTTGGACACGCCAGTTTTTATAAAAAATTCATAAATGACTTTTCGAAATACTCCAAGCCCTTATCTTATTTACTTGAAAAGGATATGTCTTTTATTTTTGATGAAGAATGTCTAACAGCTTTTTAGATTTTGAAAGAGGCGCTTATTACTGCACCTATCTTAATCACACTGGATTGGACTTAACCGTTTGTACTTCTGTGTGATGTGAGTGATTTAGCACTTGGAGTGGTGCATGGGCAGTTGAGGGAAAAGAAGTTCTACGCCATTTACTAAGACTTTTGATGCTGCACAAAAGAACTACACGGTGACTGAAAAGGAGTTTCTAGCTATGGTGTATGCATTCAACAAGTTTCGACAGTATTTGGTTGGCATGTGGACGATAGTGTATACGGATCATTCTGCGATCCGATACTTGATGGAGAAGAAGGAAACAAAGCCAAGGATCATTAGATGGATTCTTCTTCTGCAGGAATTTGATATGAAGATCCGAGATAAGAAGGGTACAAAAAATGTTTTGGCGGATCACCTATCAAAGTTGGAGACAAGGGAGTACTGTGATGATTCTTTCGAGTACATAGAAGAGATGTTCCCTAATGAGAAGATCATGGATGTGTTTGTTGAAGGAGTAAAAAGAGCATGTGTGGTGGCTGCACAAGGGATAGATCCATGGTATGCGGATTATGTAAATTACATTGCCATAGGTGAAATTATGAGAGATCTCAACCAATATCAACTTGCGAAATTCAAGAGGGATATTGAGACATTTATATGGTATGATCCATTTATTTATAAGATATGTACGGATTCCATAGTCAGTAGGTGTGTGCCCGAGATGGAGATGGAGAGTGTTCTTGATTTTTGCCATGCCAACCTAAGGGGGGTACTTTGGAGCTCAAAAGACGGCAGCAAAGGTACTTCAATCTGCTCTCTATTGGCCTACTTTGTTTAAAGATTATGAAACCTATGTGGCGACATGCGATAGATATCAAAGGATGGGGAACATAAGTAGGAGAGATGAGATGCCACTTCAGCCGAGCATTGTTATTTAGATCTTCGATGTATGAGGGATCAATTTTATGGGGCCTTTTCCCCCATCTAATGTATTTCTCTACATCCTTTTAGCAATGGATTATATTTCTAAGTGGGTGGAAGTCATTCCCACTCGCGTGAATGATTCAAGGACTGTGTTGTCTTTCTTGAAAAAATATATCTTTGCCCGCTATGGAGTTCCTAGAGCACTAGTGAGTGATGGAGGATCTCACTTCGTCAATAAACTGCTTGAAAAGGTGCTTAAGGATTATGGTGTCAAGCATAGGGTTACTACACCCTATCACCCTCAAGCGAATGGGGAAGCTGAAGTCTACAACCGACAAGTTTTGTGTGGCAAAGATGTAAAGAAATATGCAAAGAGTTTCCTATGTATTTCCCATAATAGATTTGTGTGGCAAGACAATAGATTTTTAATCCGTTTCAACTCCATTTCCATTTTATGCTCTTTTTATCTTGATTTCCACCTAAAACACAAAAAAACACATCAAATGTTAGATTTTACTAATATATGGAGGGGTCATTTGCGTGGCAGTATTAGTTGAAGAATGGGGTATTAAAATCCAATAAGTGGCATTTGATTAAAATTGATATATAAGTTATTTTTTATTGGTAAAGATATTGATTTGTAAAATTTGAGTATTTTTTCAATTCTCCCTAAACAAATTGTAAAAAATGTTATATGTATTAGAAAGGGATGATAGTTTTGAAAACGTGTTGTAGGGATATAAGTTAGGTAAAAAAATTGTGTGAGACTGTCTCACGTAACGGATAAAAAGTAATAACATAATAAATGAAAAGTGATACTCAATCGATGAAAAGTGATAATGATACAGTGAACTATTTTATAAATAATTTAAGTGTATTTTCGTCCACAACTATATCAAACTTTGATTTTCAGCCCAAAATAAATTAATTTTTTCAATTTAGTCCTATAACTTCTTGATTTTGTCGATTTCAGCTCAATTTTAATCGAAAATTCAAATTTTCACCGGAAAAGGTGATCAAATTAGGGGAATTCGGCAAACATCATAATTGGCATTCCAAATTAAAATAGGCCAATTAGATCGCCACATCACTACTAATGAATTAAAGAAAAATATTAAAAATAATTCCTGTCCACATGTAACGCTACAATGGCAGCACCTCTTCTGAGCCGCCATCCCCTGTTTCCTCTTTCGAGAGTGGATAGTTTTGATATTTTCCATATGAGGTCACAAAATGGATATGAGGTCAGCATAATTTGGTCACATAACACTACAACATAGTGACTAGTGCCCAACTAATGGAAATATTAATAACTTATTATATTCTTATTATTGCTAATGATAATGATTACAAATTTGTTAGTGAAGAATTAGGTACATTAATGATGTTATATATTTATATAGTAATACTCTCTCTCTGTCCGCTACAAGGAGTATTATTTTATAATGAGCGTTATTTTCAAATGGTACAATTTTCTTTTTTTCTTAGAAGTATAAGACACACATACACCACTATAACAACTAAAAGAAGAGATTCACACAATACTATTATCTATCACATATTAAATAATAATATTTTTTTAAATTTCAACTAAAAAAACAATACAAGGATTTACTTGAAGACAAGTCTCTTATGTGATGGGTTATTTATGAGACGGGTCAACCCATTACTAAAGTATGCTTATTGTATACATAAAGTATGTTTAATGGCTGTTAAAGTATATTTTCTAAAGTATGCCGGATTATGCATTAAAGTATAATTTTAGTGTGTTATAATAGTATTATTAATATACTTTAACTATAAATAAGCATACTTTATTTATACAATAAGCATACTTTAGTGATTGGTCGACTCATCTCACATCCGTCTCATAAATAATCCGTCTTACAAGAGAGTCTCTCTTACGTGAAAATACTCCAAAAATTGGAGAAAAATCACGAACCAAGAAAATATTACTATGTAAAACTTTTACAATCATACAAAAAATTCTCTCTCTCGACCCCATTCTTACCTCACTATTATAAAATTTGATTAATCAAACATTTTCTCCAAACTCTCAAAATAAAGAATATAAGAAAGAAATTTAGAAGAATCAAAAACAAATATTATAGTGTATCAGTACTGGATATCAAAACAAAGGATCTCTTTAAATAACACTAAGGAATTTTTCCTTTTTATCCTCAATCCATCCTTTTTATATTTTAACAAAACCAACATATACCACATGATTTCGTGAAAGATAAAATCATACGTGAATCGGGGCGCATAGAGCTAGTTATGTGCGCTCAAATTCAATTTATACCCTTTAGTAATGAACTTTATATCCTTTTGCATAAGTATTTATACTCTTGACTTTTTAGGAAAAAAATTAATTTTTTTAGTCAAATTTTTAATACTCTTCATATTTCACCAAATTTTTCATTGAAAAAATGGGCAGTTTTGCGTGAAACCATTTCACAATGAGACAATTTTGCACTTTAAAAAAAAATAATTATCACTTTTTAATGAAGATGTCATCACATTTCTTTAAAAATGTTGTCACTTATACTATAAATTGTTTATGAAATAGTCAGTGCACCATTATCATTTTTTATCAATTCAGTATCACTTTTCATGAAAATATTATCATTTCTCATTTGTCTCACGGAAGCCATTTCGTGAGATGGTCTCACCCAAGTCTTTTCCCTTGAAAAATAATACCTTTATTAATTAGAATGTATACTATTTAAAACAAAAAAATAATATACTCTTTAACACACTGTCACCAGATGCACGAAAAAAAAAGCTTATTTGTCCAAAAATTTTCGAAAATTTGAGTGATGTACCTCCTCTTCTCTCTCATATCTCATTATAAATATATATAAGAAGGCTTCCACCATCAATACACTCACAATCGCCTCACTCAAAAACTTGCTCTCTCTTTTTTGCCACACCCTTCCTTTCGACATCTAAAAATGTTTACTTATGGCTTGCTACTTGTCTTGGTATGGCCTTTGAAGTAAGTCTATTTTCTTTTTCTTTCAGTGATTTTCTTGCACGGGTTAAATATAAAGACTCCTTCATGTGATTATTAATCATGTCAAATCTAATTCTAATGGATTATAACAAATTCATGATTATGAGGTTCATTATATGGTGGAATGCACAATAAAATTTATCCTCAACTCTAGCTATCACACTTTTTATGATTTAGAGGGAAAGACTTATGTGAGACCGTCTCACGTAAAAAAGACTTGTGTGAGACCGTCTCACGTAAGGGCTTATATGAGACGGGTAAAAAGTGACAATTTTTATTATAAAAAGTGATAATTAATAAAAAGTGATAATGCTATTTCATGAACAGTTTATAATATAAATGAAAAATAATAACATTTTAAAATAGAAATATTAACATTTTATAGCGAAAATGATAACTAATTTAAAAAGTGTTAAATAGTTTCATGTGAGATGGTCTCACACAAGACTTACCTATATGTAAAACATAGTATATCTTCTCATACTTTTAATAAAAAAATGATACTCCTATGTATTACAACCACCTAGTTGAAAATACGTAGATAGAGTCTCATGTAGCATTGTTTCACGTACATAAGCCCTCCTTATTTAAATATTATAAAGATAATTATACCCTTAAATATTTTATACCTTTTATATACTATATAAATATATAAAACAACATGAACTTCAATTCTTGTCATAAATGATTAATGCATGTATGCTAATATATTGGTAATTATGTGTTTAATTCCTCAGATCAATGAAACGTGTGTGAAGATGGGCATGAGAATGGAGAATAATAAAGGCATCCAATCAGACAAATGAAGATTTGATGGGAGGATGCCACGGAAGGATTGTGGCATAGTTACAATAAATATATTGTGGGATTAATTCAGTAGTACTCAACAATGCTACTACTTTAATTTCTTTAAAGTAGTACTATTAATTATAAGTTGATCCTACTGTGTTATTCTGTAAAATTTTATTGTTATAATGTTCTCAGTCTTGCCGTTGTAATAATAATAATTTGGGGGGTTTAACCCTCCGAATTCCAATAAAATTATGTTGTGTGAATTTATATTCCAATTTCACTTGCAATATAAGATTAAATTAATTTAATTAATATATGAATTAAGATGTTTCAAACCTCTCAAATAGTAACTAAAGAGTTGCATGATCATTCCGTTAGATGGGAAGAAATACATTAATTTGGTCATTTTAAGCATCCGTTACTTAAAAGGTATAAAATCATCTTTCTCTCTCTCTTCTTCTTCTTCCTCTCTTTTTTTTTTTTTTTTAATTTTTGAAAAAAGGTACCACCAACGCCTCATACTTATAACCAATACAAATTTCTTCTACATATACAATAATATTGTTCCTTAATCTACATGCTAAAGGCAAACACATATGTCTCCAATCAACGAAGACAGTATAATACTGTAAAATTTAGGGGTGTTAATTATTTTGTATGGGCTCCACTTTCCAAAAAGGAAATACAAATACTTGTTATATTTGTTAATATAATTAATACCCCTAATTTTTACAGAATTATTCTCCCTCTGTCAATTGGAAACATACGTAGATTAAGGAACAATATTATTTTATTGTAATATAAAATTCTTCATTGTTTCAATTTCGAATTGAGCTCCATTTTTTCCTACATCTTTCTTTCGCGTCTAGAATCAATTTTTACTTGAAAATCACACAACTTCCACCAAAGTACCAATTCTTAAAATATTTACAAATATCGCGCAATTTAAGACATTTAATCATTAAAATCATACAAATTACACCAAAGTACCAATTCTCCAAATATTTACAAATATCGCGCAATTTAAGATACTTAATCATGAAATCCAAGCATAATTATATAAAATCATGCTACAAAAGGGCCCTAAAAACACGAAATTTTTACTCCGATCAATGATCTTCCTCCATTCTCAATTTCAAGTAGCAAACACCGTAACTGTATAGGAATGGTGATATAAGACGAATGAAGGGTAAAAGATGAAAGGTGGAAGATGGACGTTAATTCATGGTTCTTATGATGGATCCTTTTATCTTCCATATGAATTAAGAAGTGAGATATAAATATGTGTGACAAGGAAATAAGACAAGCAAATAAAATATTCATAGAAGGAGATTAAAAAAAATATATATATGAGATTATGAAAAATAAGAAAAATATAAATGCTTTCATAAAAAGTTAGAGATTTGTGTGGGATTGTCTCACGTAAGCCCTTATGTGGGACGGATAAAAAGTGATAATATTATTATTACTTTCACTATAAAATGTTATCATTGTCGTTATAAAATGTTATCACTTTTTATTTATACTATAATTTTTTCATAAAATAGTTCGCTGCATCATTATCAATATTCATCGATTGATTATCACTTTTCATTAATAATGTTATCACTTTTTATCCGTCTCACGTAAGCTCTTACGTGAGACGGTCTCACACAAGACCTACCCTAATAAAAAATAAGAAAAAAGATATTTATGAAAAATATACAGGCATCATGGAGGATTATGTTATTTGGAAATTAATTGTGCTTCAATGAAATAGCTAAGAGGGGTAATTCTCAAATATCTTAAGAAATTTCCGTATATAGGTTGCGTAACTTTATAGTTTAGAGTAAAACTTTCTCATCCAAACTTTAATTTAAGCGATTCTTGAACTAAAACGATTCTCTATTCCTTAGCTATCCATCAATGTAAAGAAATCTGCGGAGAGTTTCCTATGTATTTCCCATAATAGATTTGTGTAGCAAGAAAATAGATTTTTAATAAATAATTGCATGTATTCAAAATTTTATAAAAACAACCCACCTTTTAGTCATAAATGATTGGATGTATTCTAATATATTCGTAATTATGTGTTTAATTCCTCAGATCAATGAAACGTGTGTGAAGATGGGCATGAGAATGGACAATAATAAAGGCATCCAACCAGACAAATGAAGATTTTATTGGGAGGATGCCACGGAAGGATTGTGGCATAGTTACAATAAATATATTGTGAAATTAATTCAGTAGTACTCAACAATAATGCTACTACTTTAATTTCTTTGAAGTAGCACTATATATTAAGAGTTATAAGTTTTTTTTCTCTCCTAACTATTTAAAACTTTAAATTTTATCTCAAAAAAGATATTTGTATCGATTTTGTCCCATAACTATGAGTTTTATTTCAATTTTGCTCAATTTTCGCCGGAACCCTCAATTTTCGCCGGAAATTGGTCACATGCGTTGCACGTGACTGATGAATTTGAGGATTCTGGCAAAAATCGGACAAAATTGAAATAAAACTCATATTTATAGAACAAAATTGATACAAATATTTTTTTTTGGGACAAAATTTAAATATTTAAAAGATATGAGACAAAAAAAACTTTTAACTCTGCACAATTATGTGTGATTTGTTTGTTTTGATGTTGGCTTGTAATGTTTATTTCTCTATTTTAATTCTTTAGTTCATTGCAAATCTTGTCCTCAAAGATAATATTTTGCTTTATGATTTATGAAGCTCTTAATAATTCCCAAAAAATTCACCACTTTATTGAGAATTTTCAAATCTATCACGACCTTTTATTTTTGTCAATTCAATACACAATCTATTTAATATTTTCAATTCTATCACGACCTTTTATTTTAGTCGATTCAATACCCGATCTATTTAATATTTTTAATTCTATCACAACTTTTATTTTTGCACTTTTGTACCCCACTTATTTTATATTTTCAATTCAATTAAATTCATTATTATTATTATTATTATTATTATTATTATTATAATAGTGTTACTATTATTATTATTATTATTATTATTAATAAAAGTTATTTAAAAATTAATTAAAATACACAAGACAATCATTTATGTCATAAGATTTTTTTTCCTGTTATTATAGTAAATTAACATGTGATAAAAAAATTATCATAGTTGGTCGACCTTTGTGTTAAATTATTTTTAACCATAACGAATAAAATTCTATTATTATAATTATTATTTCTGTTCGAACTTATCACTATTATTATATAGTAAATCCACAACTCTAATAAAAATATAATATAAATAAAATTATTTATTGAAAATAAAAATTTTATAGCAAGGAAATTAATTAGTAACCAATTTAAATTTAAAAATAAAAAGAAAAAATTTGGATGGAGTATTAATTCCATTAATTAATAAGTACATAGTTCTACTTTTATTTTTATTTTTATTATTGTTATTATTATTATTATTATTATTATTATTATTAAAATAATCATAATAATAGTGAATTTAATTGAATTGAAAAAGTAAAATAAGTGATGAATCAAATAACAAAAAATAACTGTTGTGATAGAATTGAAAATAATAAATAGATTGTGTATTAAATTGACAAAAATAAAAGTTCGTGAAAGAATTGACAAAAATAAAAGTTCGTGAAAGAATTGACAATATTAAATAGATCGTATTGAATTGACAAAAATAAATGGTCGTGGTAGATTTGAAAACCCCCAATGAGGTGGTGATTTTTTTAGGAATTAACCCAAATTTTTTTTTTCATAACATTTTAAACTTTAAATTTTGTCTCATAAAAGATATTTGTATCGATTTTGTCCTATAACTATGAGTTTTATTTTGATTTTGCCCAATTTTTGCCGGAACCCCCAAATTCATCCATTACGTTTAACGCACGTGACCAATTTCCAGCGAAAATTGGACAAAATTGAAATAAAACTTATAGTTATGGGACAAAATCAATATAAATATTTTTTTGGATAAAATCTAAAATTTTAAATAGTTATGAAAAAAACTCTTAACTCATGTATTAATTAATAAGTTTGATTCTACTGAATTATTCTGTAATATATTATTATAAAGTTCTCAGTGTTGCCGTTGTAATAATAATAATTTGGGGGGTTTACCCCTCAGAATTCCAATAAAATTATGTTGTGTGAATTTATATTCCAATTTCACTTGCAATATAAGGTTAAATTAATTTAATTAATATGAATTAACATGTTTCAAACCTCTCAAATAGTAACTAAAGAGTTGTAGGATCTTTAAGGAATTTTATCAATTCAGGTTGAAGGTTAAATATATAGGATGTGATAATATTTTAATAATAAGTGATATATACATATTTAATTAACAAAAATTAATAACCGTTCAAGTAAACAACCTTTTGAACAATTCGTAGCAAAACATTATTTCTTCCTTAAAAGAAATTAATGATTTAAATATTTTGTTCATTTATATTTATTTGTTCTAATATTTTTAAAATAAATAATTAAATATATACTCTCCCTACAATTCAAAAGATAATCATTTGTTTTTATACATAAAAAAATATTATTATCTTATATATAATAAGAAGTTGTATTAGATTTACGTGATGGGTCATGTGTAAAAAATTTTTATCTTTAAAGCGGGCGCCAAGATAATAAAATTAATACATTAAAGGTTGAATAACAAGGGAGTATTAAATTATAACTTTATTAGTATTTTATATAATATTCCTTACATTCCCACTTGAAATTCATATTTACTTGTTGCGCATATATATATTAATAAATGTCATTTTAAGTTTTGATTTACTTTGGGTATAATTTAATATTTTAATAATAATTAAATGTAGTAATAGGAAAAATTAATCAAAATTCAATTATAAAAAATCAAAGCAAACACTTTATATATATATATATATATATATATATATATATATATATATATATATATATATATATATATATATATATATATATTTTTTTTTTTTTTTAGTTGATATTAGGTGCATCAGGGTGCAAAGGTGCACCCATATGTGTATAACTTTTTATTCTATTTTGTATATATGTTATTCTATTTTGTATACGTGTTTTTAAATAATTGTATACTTTTTTCACACTAAATTTTTAATTAAAAAAACTAGCATCTATGTGTATATATTTTTTTTCAATAGTGTATAGTACATGTTTTTTTAATAATTGTATACTACTCCCTCCGTCCCATTTCAGATAACACATTTTTCATTTTGGGTTGTCCCACAAAAGTTTGCACCTTCCTAAAAAAGCAAAAAATCAAACACAATCACCCTTCCTCATACACTTTATTTTTACAAAAAAACCACCCATACCTAACACCCCTAACATACTTTATCATTTATTTATTACAAAAAAAATACCATAATACCCCTAAAAGTTATCACTTTCTTACTTTCTGTGCTGGATAGTGGGGTGCATACTTTCCTGGGACGGATGGTTTTTTACACTCAATTTTTCATTAAAAAACTAATAATTAAATTGTATACATTTTTGTTCATAATTGTATATAATTTTGTTTATATTTGTATACGTTTTTTAAAGTGGGTGCACCCTATCTTAGGGTGCACCAAGGTGCACAGTATAATTAGCCATATATATTAATAAAAAGATACCCATAAGGATCAAAATACCATTAAAAAGAAAAAAATGAATATAAGGAGCAAATCACCACCGCCCCGCCGCCGCCCAGCTAGTTGTAGCCGCCATTTGTACCCTACATTGGAACCGACACGGGATCCTTATCGACATCGGAACCTAAATTGCAATCGACATCCGTACCTACATCGAAACTAGCATCTAATACCTACATCAAAATCGACATCCGTATCTATATCAAAACTGATACGAGATCCGTACTGAAATCAAAACTGACATTCGTACCGACATCGGAATCGACATACATACTTACATACTCACCCACAAGATACACTAAGTATTATAAGTTGAATAGTGAGAATATTAAAATCCAAAAAGTAGCATTTGATTAAAATTGTTATAGAAGTTATTTGTTGTTGGTAAAGACATTGAAGTGTAAAATTTGAGTATTTTTTCAATTGTCCCTAAATAAATTGTAAAATATGTTATATGTATTGAAAAGGGATGATAGTTTTGAAAACACGTTGTAGGGATATAAGTTAGACAAAGATTTGTACGAGACCGTCTCACGTACATAATGAATAAAAAGTGATAACATTATTAATGAAAAGTGATACTCAATCGGTGAAAAATGCATGATACTAGTGCAGTGAACTATTTCATAAATAATTTAAGTGTATTTTCGTTCCACAACTATATCAAACTTTGCTTTCAGCCTCAAAATAAGTTATTTTTTTATTAATTTAGTCCAATAACTTCTTAATTTCATCGATTTCAGCCCAATTTTAATCGAAAATTCAAATTTCCACCGAAAAAGGTGATCAAATTAGGGGAATCCGGCTTACATCATACGCGTCATTCCAAATTAAATTAGGCCAATCAAATGGGACATCACTACTAATTAATTAAAGAAAATTATTAAAAATAATTCATGTCCACATGTGACGCTGCAATGGTAGCACCTCTTCTGAGCCGACAAACCCCATTTCCTCCTCTGCGCATAAATTCATGGAATATTTTAGTTGCAGAGCCCAACTAATGGTTATGAGGTCAGCATAATTTGGTCACATAACCGTACAACATAGTGACTAGTGCCCAACTAATGGAAGGATTAATAACTTATTATATTCTTATTATTGCTAATGATAATGTTTACAAATTTGTTAGTGAAGAATTAGGTACATTAATGATGTCATGTTCTGTTTTATATATATATATATATATATATATACTAGGAGAACTGCACCTCATTTCGTGAGGTGTCAGCCTGTTTTTTTTTTATTTTTTTATGCACTTATAATTGCATTATTATGTCTCTGCAACTAATGTTACATACTCATATTGACAACAATGCATATTAATATTGGTACTTGTAATTGTTTTAGAAAATGTATTTTTACAGTGGCTTAAACGCTGTAATGAAAATAGCTTTCATATTTAATGAGAGGTTAAGCTAAAAGCCTCTAAGATGTAGGGTAACCACATGAGGTCCAATAATATCACAAAGAATTTGTTGATAAAAAATATAAAACCATCGTATATCGATGTGGTAAATTTTGTGCTAACAATAACAGCGAGTAAGTCGACAAGCAATCCAAAATTTCCTGTACAAAAGGCATAAGTGAGCATATAAAAAATATCTGGCAGCAGAATCCCCATTCACACTAATTAAGTAAAGGATTAGAGTGGAGACAAATATTTGGATGACAAAGCATTCAGTTCGTCTACCTTAGAAGTGATGTCTGTTTTCAGCGTTATAAATGGCCGTTGGTAGAAAGTATGTATGAACCTATTGTTTTGTCTAAACTTGGATTGATTCATATATTTTAAATTGAGATTTATTGTTAATTAACTTAATCACAGATGTCTGTAGAACTTTGTGACTCAACTTATTCCAGACTGAACTATGAAAAATAAATTGATTATCTCATCGTAGGATAGAACACTCAATCAAATCAGCTAATTGGGGGTAAATATTTCAACATCATATAATCCCATGAGTCTTAAAATCTGAAATTTCCAGAATAATAACTCATTAATGATGTAGGTCAGAATCAAGAACCCAAACAGCGCAAACTAACACTCTTTTAAATCAGCATGGGCTAAGCTACCAATTCTTTTTTCCTCACATATCAAAACAGACAAGGCCTCAATGTTTTGGTCGTCGTAGTTTCACACGTCAATTGTATTTCCTAGATAATATGTGCTAAGCAAAGCTTTTTTCATATACTGTGGGCATGTCAAAGTTTCTAGCTCTTATTCACTCTAACAATAGAACCTGAACTTGACTTTAAAATGAAATATCTAACAATAGTTTTCAACAAATGTACCAGCCTTAAAAGGAGGGAATTTTAACACTTCTCCAACATGTAAAGGATTAGCCTATATTGCTTTCACCAATGCCATGCATATATTAAAAGAAAATTAGAATTGTAGGGAAAAAATTACACAAGACACAAAACAACAATGTTAACAACTATAGAAACCTGAAAATAAAGGAGTTCTAACACTTTTTCCTTAAAATAAAAGAGTAGCCCCCGTTTTATTTCACCAGTGAAATGCTAATCTTGAAAAGACCATAAGAATCATTACCAAAAATAAATGTGAATACCTCTGTTGAATCTGCTTGCTATGGTGGGTGGCTGAGGGAGTTCGCTGATGCGTTAGCTGGAATTTGGGACAAAGGAAACCAATGTGAGAAATGAACCAAGGCTGGGTTCTTTTATCATTTTAATTCAACACAAGATATTATCTAACCATGGACAATAGTAAGAATCCCTATTATCTTGTTGCAATTCAAAACCACTAATCAAATGGTTAAATTTTTATATACCCTAATGAGTTTAACATTCTTTTTTAATTTGAATCAACACAATAAATAGCACAGAAAAGATAAAATTTCAAAGCTACATAGTCATTCTAACAACAGTAACGATACCCTGCATTCCTTTGCAGTTAAAACCTAGATTTTATTCCTCATAGTGTTCAAGCCTTCATTCATTTCCTTCAACATAGCAACCAATTGAGGAGGAGATTCTCTGAACCATTTGTACTATAAAATTAATATTTTTTCCACCATAAATGGAGGACAAAAAAGAAAGGAACGTAGTATGAATTATAAACATAACAATAGTGAGACGCATACTTGCAAATTCGTTTATATCCAAGAGTAGATTCAATAGCTTCTGTCAACAGTCGTGTTTTTTCAGGAAATTCACAAACTATCTACAGCCAACGAATTGAAGATTACAAAGAGAAACTAACATATAAGAACTAACCCAAACCATATCAAAATAAAAGTGCAAAAGATTGAAATATTCCAAAAAAAATTAAAACGTCAAACCCACCATTTCATTGGCAAATATCAGTATATAATCAACAACAAAATCTCATAATTCCATTAATACAGGCTGTAACACCTTAATTGAAAGTTCAACAAAGGACAAAAAGTAAAAGAAACAAGCACCCAATCCCCAAGCTATGACTGCACTAACAAAGCCCAGCACGCAAACAAACACACACTGAAAGTGAAAAGGGAAGCGACTTGTGTTACCAACAAAAATTATTAGAACCAAGATAGCACTAAATCATTTATTTTCCTAATTCTCTTTCCCTTTTGCCTTATTGAAATTCTATTTCTCATTAGTTTCCTCCCTTGCATCTCTTGCCGTCTCTCACAACGAAAAAAAGGTTGACCATTCTTTCAGGTGGTGGTCTGACTTTGATATTACAAGGCCTCTTGCCTTTAGTTACTGATATGAAAAAATTCAAAGCTTATGTTACAGTAATAAATTCTTTTGGTGAGTTGTTGACTAATCATTATAAAAAGTGATAATTTTTATAAATGAAAGTGATAATAAATTAATAAAAAATGATAATACTATATCATGAACAATTTATAGTATAAATTAAAAGTAATAATATGTTATAGCATAAGTGAATAACGTTATAACAAAAGTGTTACTTATTTTAAAAAGTGAAAAACTGTCTCACGTGAAACTGTCTCACACAAAACCTATCTTTTTTTAATTTTCTCTATCATAATTAATTTCCGATTATTATGCTATTTTGATAGGTAGTAGGTAGATCTTTGTTATATTTCTATATTTTTACCTTTTTTTTCACTTAATTAATTCTAATTGGCTAATTATGCGATGCACCCAGGTGTACCATACACTACTTTAAGGGGGTGTTTGTTTGGATGGTAAGGATGAGTTGGAATGAGAATTGAATGAAAAGTGATGTTTGAAATTGAGGTTGGAATGGGAATGAAACCCCAAAACTAAGGAACCATCCATTTCACTACTAAATGGGTGGAATCAAACTCATTCCACACTACAATCATACCAATTCCAATACAAATTCCTACAAAAATATCAAACGCCCCCTAAGAAACTCATACACTTATAAATAAAAATGTATACACTAATGAATAAAAATGTATTAATTTTGTTAGCGAATTTTCTGTAAGTTTTTTTTAATGAAAAACTGAATATAAAAAAAATTATACAATAATTAAGAAACATGTATACATTATTGAATAAAAAATTATACACATATGGGTGTAAGCGTGCATTCTGTGCACCATATATCAACTCATTCTAATTTGAGTTGATGACAAATTGTGTAATATTGAATTCCTGTTATCCCATGATAAATTTTCCACTTTTCGTTTTAGTATGCCTCATAATAAATTTCACCAAAAAAATATCACATCAATTATCAACCTCAAAATACATTTCAATTTAAAATTTACAACTCACATCTAATTCACATAACATATTTTATAATGTATTTATTACATTACTCTTCAAAAATGTTGGAAAGTGGGAGTAGAACTTCATGAAAATAGTAAATATATTTATGACCAAACAAGTTACATTGTACAAGTAAGATATGCAAATGCATAACACAAAGCACCAGGGACTCAAACTATGCTAAAGCCAAATATTATACAAAAGAGCTTAGTTATTGTAAAAAATATAGCTAAGTCTAACTATCTCGATGATGTCGACAGTTAGATTACTAATTTCTAGAGCTGTCAGAATAGGTTGGTGGGACGGTTTAGCCCACAACCCACCTTATAATGAGCTCAAATGGGACGTGCTATCGGTGGAGCGGGCCATTGGTGGGGCGGGCCTCCGGTTAGCCCACATATCTACCTACCCCTCACCCACCTATCACCCACCCCCCACTCACCTTCCAATTTTTTTTTTAAAATAATTTAGATTTTAATATTTAAATAATAAAAATATTATCACCCCAACCCTATCTCTACCCACCCCCACCACCCCACCTACCCGCTTTCAATTTTTTAAAAATTTAGATTTAAATATTTAAATAATAAAAATATTATTAGCCAACTCTGCCCCTAATCCACCCCACCCCCACCCACCCACCCCCTCCCAAAAAAATATTTTTTTTAAAGAAATTTTTAGATTTTAATATTTAAATAATAAAATTATTATCACCCAACTCTACCCTACCCACTCCCACCCCCCCAACCCACCCACCCCGAAAAAAATTTTAGATTTTAATATTTAAATAATAAAAATATTATCACTCAACCCTACCCCCTATCCACCTCACCCCCAAAAAATTTTATTTTTAATAAATTTTAGATTTTAATATTTAAATAATAAAAATATTATCACCCAACCCTACCCCAAATTTTTTTATTATTTAAAAATTAAAATCAAAAATTAAAAAAAATTGGGGGGTGGGTGGGGGGCTGGGGATGGTAGGGGTAGGGGTAGAGTTGTGTGATAATATTTTTATTATTTAAATATTAAAATCTAAAATAAAAA
The DNA here is from genome assembly GCA_023678885.1 of Pogostemon cablin. Classification (NCBI taxonomy): domain Eukaryota; kingdom Viridiplantae; phylum Streptophyta; class Magnoliopsida; order Lamiales; family Lamiaceae; genus Pogostemon; species Pogostemon cablin. The sequence continues at coordinate 27,060,571 of CM042985.1, read as the reverse complement.
AATAATATTTGTGGGGATGGGGTGGGTGGGTGGGTGGGTGGGTGGATAGGGGTAGAATTGGGTGATAATATTTTTCTTATTTAAATATTAAAATCTAAAAAAAATTTAAAAAAATTTTTTTTTGGAGGGGTGGTGGGTGGAGGGTGGGTAGGGTGTAGGGTTGAGTGCTAATATTTTATTATTTAAATATTAAAATCATAAAAAAAATTAAAATTTTTTTTTGGGGGAGTGGGTGGGTGGGGGTTTGAGTGATAATATTTTTATTATTTAAATATTAAAATTTAAAAAAATGAAAAAAAAATTTGGGGGGTGGGGGTGGAGTGGGTAGGGAGTAGGGTTGGGTGATAATATTTTTATTATTTATATATATTAAAATCTAAAAGTTGTATGTCATTTTTTTAAATTTTAATTTATATAAGTGGGTTGATGTTGGGTTGGTGGGGCGGTGCGGGTTAACCCACACTTTAGTGGATTTGAAGTGGGGCAGGTTAATTTTAAATTGAGAAATTGGTGGGTTAATATGGATTGGGACGGGTTGGCCCAACCCATTTTGACAGCTCTACTGATTTCCCTCTTTACATATGAAGAATATGGATAGGAGAAGTAGATGTGGCTATTGGTTTCAAAGTTACCAATGCAAAGACTACATAAATGATCTTCAATGATGTTCCAAATCTTAATTTTAGTGAGAAGCCTCTTCCTTGTTAGAAGCCAAAGTCTGATTAAGTGTTTCGAGCTAATCCACTCGAAAGATGAATCTGGAGGTGAAACCATGTTGATTAAAATTGATTAACCTATACAATTCAAATTCAGTGGTATCAAAGTTCATGGTATAACTAAGTGCAATTGGAATGAGGAATATTCAGTGAAGAATGGTACGAGATCATATGTTCCAACTTACTGTATTTCATTAATTTTGTATTCCACTTTTTAAAATAATGTCACGTGTCATAATATCATTATAGATTAACCAGTACATGTATAAGGGTTTGATGACCATTTGTATGGTATAATTTTTTTAACCTTTTTAATTTTATATTTTTTATGTTATAAAACATTGGTGGAACACGAATTATGGAATATCCGTGAAGAAATATAAATTCAGACAACACATAAATTTTTTATTATTACAACATCAGAACTGAGATCATTATCACAATAATCCACACACTTTAAACAAACTCAACAAAATCAACATACAAAACTACTCTATTTAAAAGTAGGCAAGTTTTAGCTGCCCTTTCACGCAACTGCCTCAATTTGTAATATGAAATGATGGAAAGTTAAACTCTTTCCGTTCGATGGGAAGAAATACATCAATTTTGTCATTTTAAGCATCGTTACTTAAAAAGGTGCTCCCTCTGTCCCGAAAAAATTAACGCCTTGTTTTTGGGCACGAAGATTAAGAAGTATAACAATTTAATGTAAATTGAAGTGAGAGAAATAATATTTAATGTGTAGTGGGTAGTTGTATTAGAGTGTGATGTGTGTATGGACCCATGTAAATAAATAAATTTTTTTGTGTGGGTCCCATATCCTTAAAAATGAAATATGCCAATTTCTGTGGGACAATCCAAAAAGAAAAGTGTGTCAATATCTCTGGGACAGAAGGAGTATACATTTCTCTCTCTCTGTTTGTTTTTTTTTTTTTTTGGAAAAAAGGGTACCACCAACGCCTCATACATATAACTAATACAATTTTTTACTACATATAAAATAATATTTCTCCTTAATCTATATGCTAAAAGCAAACACATATGATTCCAATTGACGGAGGGAGGATAATAATGTAAAATTAGGGGTATTAATTATTTTGTATGGGCTCCACTTACCAAAAAGGAAATACAAACACTTGTGTGAGACTGTCTCACGAGAAAATTTCTTTCAAACGGATGAGAATTGATAACATTTTCATAAAAAAATGATAATTAATTTAATGAAAAATGTTAGCGGTGCAGTGAATTTATGAACGTACAAATCGGAAATATAAAAAGAAAGTTATAATATTTTTTAGAGTTTAAAATTAAAACCATCCCATACAAATTTACTTTATTCAAAATAGTACAAGGAAATCTAATTTTTCCGAAATAGTCTCATAACTTTTAAATTGTAATATCCCGACATTTTTATGTATTCTTAATCATGATAAATATTTTTATTTAAAGTCTATTAAACTTTTAGTTATTCTAAAAGAGCTTTACTTTAAATCTTTTTCACTTCATATTAATAAATATATAGTGTAAGCCCAAATCCAATAATTTTCAAGCCCAATTTATTTGATACGTACATTTAAAATAAAAGAAATGGATCTGTTCTTTTAAAAAAAAATTCATTTTCTCCATCGCTGTTAGGGTTTAAGAAAGAAAGAGCAGAAATACAGTTTTCTTAATTTTCTCCCCTATGAAAAATGCACACGCAACACACACGAAACCCAGACATTTCAATCATCAAAAAAATCCATGGAAACGAGATTTTCAGATTTCATCCAAATTACACATTCAAAGTAACTCATTCTTAAAATTTCAAAACTGTATCTATTTATTTACAATGGATACGAAATTTTTATATGTTGTGTAATACTGAGTTTTTGACTTGTAGTTAAAATTTCATGATTTTTTTAGTTATATTTTAATTTATATGAAATTTATACATATGTCTGCAGAATATGAAATTTTATGGATACGTGACTAGAAAATTCGAATTATATACTTATACCTTTTCAAACGATCTGAATTTTGGATATGTTATGAATAATGAAGGTTTTGATGTTCTTTAAAAGTTTCAAGCTGAAATAACGATTATATTATTTTATATTAAATTTTTAATATTTCTGATCATGCTGTCAAATATGTTATGTTTTCTATGTATAAATTATAAAGCATATTTAAAGAGCTCTAAAAATCTTTATTTTCATATATGTTATACTTTGTGGTGTTATTGGTAATCTTTGATAAATTTAAGTCATTTGAAGTACTGTATTATTTGATACAAATTTTACAATATTAGTACATTAAGTTTAGATCATGAAATTACTACTTATTTGAAATTACTAATAAAATATTTAGACACCTTCAAACATCATGATATTTTTATATATTTTATATTACAGTGTTTATGATTCATAATAAAAATATCCTATTGAATAAATGAGTAAATTATTTTAAATTAAATGTATACCGATTTTTATATATGAACTGTTATGTACTTTGATTTCAATTTTACTATCTCAAAACCCTTTTAAATGACCTCAAATTATTATAATTTTATTATATGTCATATCCTACGTGGTTTTAAACATAAAATAATATTTTTAATAATTTTGAGAATATGTATGATTTTATATTGATTTTATATCACAACAATATCTGATCCATCCAAACTTCTTCTTTCTGATTTGAAATTATGAAATAAATACTTTAACAAATCCAAATAATCTGATTTTCATATATATCATATATTTTGAGATTTCAAATCTACTGTGTAATTTTCACATTCATAGATGTTATATAATATTTATTATAAATATTTTATTGCTGCTTAAATTGTTTCAAGATTATCTTATCTTAATTTTTAAAATATAAAAATCATATTTACTGATCCTTAAAAATCATTATTTTTGGATATGTTGTATATTACTGTATATTTTATATTTCATATGATTTTCTTATGATTTCATTGTTTAAATTTAAACATATTAAATTATTATCAGTGACTATGAGAAATTCCAGCTTTTACTACAATCACTTTGAAAATCCAAAACATAGAGTTTTACACCTTATTATTTTATTAAATTTGGATATGTTCTTTCTATCACAAAAGATTAAATGTATATTATATTTTGGACTAATCATATTTTTATTTTATCAGTTATAATAATTATCTATACATTGACTTTTAATCAAACCATTCATAGTAAATTCTTTTAATCTCTCTTATTTCAAATATTGAAGTTACACTTCCATTATTTTATAAAGATTTAAACTCATTATCTTATTTCTATTTTATGTTTGCATATTAATCTGAGATAAGTATAGTTTGATGATAGATGAAAGTTATAACAAGACACGGATCATCATACGCATTCAAGTGCATCCATTCATCATCAACATTCATTCCAGGTGGGGAAATCTAAACTTTGTCTATCGTATGTGCTTATGTGTTTACGTTGGTAAGTTACTGCTTGCATCACAGTCATAGAGTATTACTCGTAGTACTGTCCACGGACATAGAGTATTCGTAATACTATTCATAGACATGTAGCTAGGGACCGCGTTATGGGTCCGGGACTGATAAAAAGGTCCTCGAGAATACTTGAATTGTAAAAGGTCCTTGGAAGGCTCGCCGTGTTATTACATTTATATAAGTCAGGGTACTTTCAGGTGTCGGGATTTTATGTAATCCTCGGGTAACGCCCGCCGTGCTTCATGTTCGATCATTCACAGACATGTTCACAGAAAGGTTATATCTGTTAGTTGTGATTTATTGATGTTTATACGTGAGTTATATATTGTAGACAAGTGTTTTCCCACTGAGCTGTGGTTTGCTCATCCCATCATATAAACATTTTACAGATTAAAGGAGATGGAGTATGGAGAGAGACGATGGGTGATAAAGCAATTATTTGGTATTTGTTTGGCTTTATTGTTTCATTTTTTATATACATTAACATGTTTATCATGATAAACTCATTTAATAGTTATTTAATAGTAAGAGCTTCCTAATTGTTATTTCATTAGAGGTGATTCAATTTAATGAGAATCTTTTAATGTATTTACGTCTACTTTAAATAAAGTGCTTAATGTTCAATTTCATGATAATTTATTTTTGAAAGAAAGTTCTCATTTTAACTATGCTATGAAATGTGGTTCACTTTTAATTATTGTTCTTTTAATTTAAAAATTCCGCTGCAAACATGTTTAATATTTCCGTAAAATTTGTCAGTCTATTTTAATTAAGTCATATTGAATCTAAAGATTTCTCTTAAAATTTTATTTATATTATTATAATAAAAGTGGGTCGTTTCATAAATTTTCATCAAAATAGTCTTTTTTACTGAATTGGTGCTTATACAAAGTTATGTGACGAAATTGGTAAAAAAAATATTATTTTGAGATGAGATCAGAGGGAAACTGATAGGGTCGAAAATGAACGTTCTAATTATTTTGGGACCTTTTCAATAAAGTAAAAAAAAGAATGGGATGTTTTATGCAATAAACTCAATTTTTTAAATATAAAGTGATAATTTCTTTGAGTTAAAATCAATTTTGGTCTCAAAATTACAGAATTTTTTTATTATATCCAAAAAATAGGGATAAAAACCTATTCAATCCCATAACTTTTCTCATGGTCTATTTTAGGGGAAAATATTAATTTTGGTCCTCTTGGATATGCCAAATCCAACTTTAGTTTTCAAGTTTGGTAATTTCTCAAAAGTGATACTCCGATGTCCGCTTTTGGTCCTTTTGGTCCTCTTTTTCCACTTTTGGTCCTATAGAATTGGCCCAATAAGGACTAAAAGTGAACAAAAAGGATCAAAAGTGGATAAAAAGGATTAAAAGCGGACACTGGAGGACCACTTTTTACCAAACCTTAGGACTAAAGTTGGATTTTGCATATCCTAGAGGACCAAAATTGATATTATCCCTCTATTTTAGTCTCAATTAAGGTAAGTTTGCCAATTTAGTCCCACTGGTGAAGAAATAGGACCAAACACGTCCTATTTTTGCAGGAAAAAACTGACATCACTGCGATTTTCGGCCAGACGATTACTTGACGCCCTAATGGCTGGTGAGTCAACAAATTAAATGTTATTTTAACGCCAATAAGGCATTTTTATTTTCTAAAATTTTAAATAATTAGAAAAAAAATTAAAACAAATAATATACTAAAAAACCTGATTAATAAACCAGGATTTTAAATCAACCTCAATATGTCGATTGTTCACTATTTTATTTCACCCTCAAGTGTAAGAAATCAATTGTAGCGCATGTGACTAAGTCAAATATCGAACCTATGAGATAGTTCTAGATCTACCAATTAATTTTATATATGACAATTTTAGTGCAAGACAAATTCGGGGGTTTTTGAGAGTAAATTAATTAAAAACTGAAATTAATAATTAAACTAATACGAAAGAAAATAAATTACACAAAAAAACAATTTAGAATTCAAGAATAGAGAATTAGCAATGCTAAGGCAAGTCAACTTAACTATCTAACAGATTATTAAAACGTTATTTGGTTTAATTTTTATTTTCTAATTATTTAAAATTTTAGAAAATAAAAGTGCCTTGTTGGCATTAAAATAAAATTTAATTTGTTGATTCACCTGCCATCAGGGCGCCATGTTATCGTCCCGATCAAAAATTGGCGATTCCTGTTGCCACGTGACAATCACATGCCGTTTTTTTATGACGTCAGCGTTTTCCGAGGAAAATAGAACGTGTTTGACCCTATTTCTTCACCGGTGAGACCAAATTGATATTTATTGGGACTAAAATAGACCATGAGGAAAGTTATGGGAATAAATAAGTTTTTATCCAGCTGACTCACCTGCCATGAAGGCGCTACATCACCGTCCCAGCAGAAAATTGACGATTCAGGTCGTGTTGTGGCCGTTTTCCGGTGATGTCATTGTTTTTCGGCAAAAATAGGACGTGTTTGGCTCTATTTCATAATCGGTGGGACTAAATTGACAAACTTATTTTTATTGGGACTAAAATGGTATTATCCCCCAAAAAATATATAATTTTCAATTTTGTTGGCCGATTTTAGTTCCAAAATTGCTGGAAATTGATTTTTTGGTTGGGAAATCATACGTGCGCCAACGTGATCACTAAATTGGGGCTGTCCGACAGCTGAATCCAACGTGCAAATAAGAATTAATATGGGCCAATGAAACTGACTTCTCACCTCCTACCACAAAATTTTATTTTACATTTCCCCATCACATATAACATTAAAATTAAATGGATAATTAATAAAACAAAGAAAAAACAATAATAATTAAATATTTAATTTATTATGTTAATCAAATATTAAACAGAAATGCAAATTAAAATTAGAAAACAAAATGTGATGCCCTAAACGGAAGGGTTCTCCATTGGAATCGAATTGGGGAAGTTTTCACCGGGTCGGGTATACGGGCTCCATCGGAAAGTGGTCTACTGTTTGGGGCTGTCTTCATTGATACAATATCGCTTTGTAAGTAAATTCGTGGGTGATGTTCTGCAGAAAACCTCCATTAATATAAATATGGAAAACTTTCTGCAAGTTTTAATTCAGTGGATCACGTTTTAATTGATGTAAAAATAGAGAAATGGAGAAAAATTAGGGTTCGTGGAATTTGATTTCTCACCATTTTGCATTTGGTTTAATAATTGATTAACAACATATATTAAATATTTAATTATTATTTTTTCTTTGTTTTATTAATTATTCATTTAATTTAAATGTTATATGTAATGTGAAAATACAAAATGAAATTAAATTTTGTGGTAGGAGGTGTTTCATTGGCCCATGTTAACTCTCATTTGCTACGTTGGATTCAGCTGTCGAAGAGCCCCAATTTTAGTGATTACGTGTGGCCCACGTGCGATCTACAGGCAAAAAATCAATCGTCGATAATTTTGGGACCAAAATTGGTCAATGTCAGGATTTACGAGACGAAATTAAAAATTTTATCTTTTTTGCAACATAATAAAAAAATTCTATAGTTATGGGACCAAAAATAATTTTAACTCTAATTTAACTGTTGAAAAACAATATAAAAATAATTTCACACAAGTATTGTAAAAAAAGAAAAGAAAAATGTAATAACAAAACATTTACACGAGACTCAGGGGAGTATTTTTAACACTTTTGCAACGTCAACCATAGTTAAAGTAAACAAATTTATAATACAAAATATAATTTAGCACATATTTTTAACACTATTGCAACGACCCTAGTTAACGAGGAAGAAATAAAATACGTCCCATATAAATTTATTTTATTGAAAATAGTTTCAAATATTTTAATTCTACTAAAATAATTCTATTACTTTTAAATTCCTATAAAAATGGTTCTTTTTCCTTAAAAAAATGAAAGGTTTAAATATAGCAAAAGTTTTCAAATTATGGAACTAATTGGATGCATTTCAAAAGTTATGAAACGAAATTAGTGTAAAATATATTTTTTTAATGAAATATGATCAAAACTCAAAGGTTACTAACAAAAATCTTAACTATTTTAAAATAATCTTTTTAAATAAGCTAAAAAAGTTATGGAACTATTTATGTTTTAAGCCATACAGATTTATAAAGTAAAAATTAGCATATAAGTTACGGAACCAATTGTTTTATTTAATGATCTAGGTTCTATAGATTAGTTAAGTTAACAATAATTTACTTTTTTACCACACTATCGGGCTCGGGCCCGGGCCCTGGCCCGGGTTGTAGGGGGCACTTGGGTGATTCCACCTTTTAATTTGTACCAACCAATTGTTTTATTTTCTCTGTCATAATTAATTTCTGGTTAGTGGAACCAGAAGACATCCTCCATTAGTGGAAATTAACCTCCTCCAGTAAGTGTTTTTTTTTTTTTTTACAAAAACTCCTTCGTTCTCGAGACATACCGTGCCCTCATAGGAAAACAATCCTCCCCCTCCATATTCTATTTAACCATGTATATTGTTAGGGGTTTAAATTGCAAAGGGGCACGGTGTCCCCGGGACACAAGAGCCTCACTCTTTTTTTTAATTAACTAATCTATACATATATAAAAGTAAATCTAAAATTCTATTTTTATCTTTAATTTTTCTCCATCTTTTCAATTTTACTGTATTTAGAAACTATTTAATTTTAATCTTGACCTACTATTAATACTTTTAGTCTCAACCATTAACTCTATTTATGGCAATAATATATACTCCCTCCGTCCCGTTTCAATGTTTACGTTTGTTTTTTGCACGTTGATTAAAAAATATTATATTTTAATAGATAGTGGATAGAAAAATATAATATTTAATTTGAAGTGGGTAGATGTATCAGTATTGAATGATATATTAATTATTTTAGGTGGGTCCCATATTCCTAAAAAGGAAAACGTAAACATTGAAATGAGACGCGCAAAATAGAAACGTAAACATTGAAATGGGACGGAGGGAGTATATTTTAACTTTTAATTAATAATATAAGTTTGTAAATATGGGAGATATTTTTTACATATTTGACTAATTATCAACAATATATTAATTTTCAATCAACATATAAATTAATATTTAATTAATTTAATTTAATTTATATAAGATTTATATCATTAATACTATTAACTTACAAGTGCTTGCCAAAAATATTTTTTTTTAAATTGTGAGGTGGTGGCTCCATGCTGCTCCTTAAAAAATTTTGTGTATGTGGTGCTCCCACGTTGATCCCGCAATTAATGTTTATTGTATTTTAATTTAATTTAAAATAATTAATATTTTGTAATCCTTCCATTAATATATCTTAATTTAAATATTTAATAATCCTGCCATTAATACATAATAATATTATTTTAAGTTTATATAAGTAATTTAACTTAATACTTTAAATATTTTTTTATTTAATCCATAAATTTTATGTGAATTTTAAATTATTTATTTTCATTGGATTTTAAATTATTTATTTTCATATTTAGCATATACATTTTAATTAAGGTATGGTACAATCGAATAGTTATAAAATTTTGGTAAATTATTTATTTTTATTGGATTTTAAATTATTATTTATTTTCATAATTCACAAGTGCTTGGCAAATATTTTTTTTAAATTGTGAGGTGGCGGCTTCACGTTGCTCCTTGAAAAATTTTGTGTATCTGGCGATCTCACGTTGATCCCGCAATTAATATTTATTATATTTAATTTAATTTAAAATAATTAATATTTTGTAATCTTACCATTAATACATCTTAATTTAAATATTTAATAATCCTACCATTAATACATAATAATATTATTTTAAGTTTATATAAGTAATTTAATTTAATACTTTAAATATTTTTTTATTTAATCCATAAATTATGTGTGGATTTTAAATTATTTATTTTTATTGAATTTTAAATTATTTATTTTCATATTTAGCATATACATTTTAATTAAGGTACGGTACAATCGCTTATAAAGTTTTGGTAAATTATTTATATTCATTGAATTTTAAATTATTTATTTTCATATTTAGCATATACATTTTAATTAAGGTATGGTACAATCGTTATAAAGTTTTGGTAAATTTACAGTATTATGTAATAATATTATTTTAAATAATTTTCTTAATATTATTTTAAGTATGAAACTTGACCAATTGATCGAGGACTTCAAACAACATCAAACATTTGAAAAAGTACAAGCAGATATATAAATTATTTGTTAATATTATTAAATATTTGTTTCAATTAAGATCACATATATGTGATAGCAAATATGTTTCAGAATAGATGTTGTGAATATATTGAATGCCATGACCTCGAAAATCATGATTCCCAATTAATTTGCCTCCAATAATATTCTGTATTTGTAAACACAGTTGTCTACACGATTGGATTTCAAAAGCGAGGCCTACCACATGCGCACATTCTACTATTTTTGCACCGAGATGACAAAATACCAACTCCAAGTGACGTGGATAGTGTTATATCAACAGGGATTCTGGACCAAAGTAAATCACCGCATCTACATAAACTGGTTAGTGAATATGATGCACGGTCAGTGTGGAGTACATAATATAAGTTCCCCTTGCATGGTGAATAAGAAATGTGTGAAGAAATTTTCGAAAAAATTCAATGAAAAACTACAGTGGACAAGGACGGATTTCCTTTATATAGAAGGAGCATTAATGGTTCTACAGTTACGAAAAATGAAATTAAATTAGATAATAGGTACGTGGTTCCATATAATGAATTATTGTTGACAAGGTACCAGACGCATCTGAATGTCGAATGGTGCAACCAGTATAAGTCAATCAAGTACTTATTTAAGTATATAAACAAAGGCATAGATAAGGTGAGAGCAAAAATAACTCAGACACCAGATGGTCATGAGAAGCCAATCGATGAGATAAAAGACTGTCTCACATGTCATTACATCTCTCCAAGTGAAACTGTTTGGAGAACTTTAGGATTTTAACTTCAATATAAAACGCCCCCAGTTCAAAGGTTAAGTTTTCATCTACCAAATGAGCAAAGTATTGTTTTTGAGGATGATGATATAATTGAGGAAGTGCTGGATAATGCTGAATTACTGCGCTCGATGTTCCTTGCTTGGTTTGAATGTAATGAGAAATATGAAGAGGCTCGAACATTGACATATGCTGAGCCACCAACAAAATTTGTATGGCATCAGAAAGAACGAGAGTGGACACCAAGGAAGAGGGGCACCTCACTAGGAAGGTTGTATAATGTTTCACCAAAGTTAGGAGAGCTATACCACTTAAAGATTTTGTTAAACCCTAGTTGTGGTCCTTTTTGTCAAGACGACATCAAAACAGTGAAGGAACCTGTGAAAAGAGTTTTAGGGAAACTTGCTATTCTTTGGGCCTATTGGAGGATGACAAAGATTACATAGATGCAATAAAGGAAGGTAGTTTTTGGGAAATACCGGATTACTTGAGAAAGTTATTTATTGTTCTTTTGGTCTCAGGTAGCATAGATTCTCCTAAACGAGTTAGGGATTCGACTTGGGAATTTTTATCAGAAGATATTCCTTACAGACAACAAATGATCGATAATTTCAATTATATTTAGTTATATTATTGTAATTATTAATATATGTTTAAAGGGAAAATATTAATTTGGCCAATGAACGAATATACCAATAGTCAAGAAATGAAAAGGCACTATCATTTCATAATTAACTTATATTATAATTCAAATATTAATTATAAGCAATTGAATATTATTAGAATATAACTAATATTTATTAGTTTAATGAATTTTGTAGACATAAAGAAAAGAAAATAAGAATTTTAGTCCCTATAACTTATTACATTTTTCATATTGTCATTTAGTATTAATTTTATTCCTATAAGTTTTAAATCTTTTTTCATTTGGCAAAATAAATAGTGCAAATCTAATACAATTTATCAGTGTAAATTTCATCCTATAACTTATTACATTTTTCATATTATCATTTAGTATTAATTTTATTTCTATAAATTTTTACTTGAGAAAATTAATTATTGCATAGAAAATTAATTATTACATAACTTACACACAGTTTTTGCTGTAAATATTATAAAAATAAAGATAAATGACAAAAAACAGAAAATTAATTTATGATATAATAACTTGGATATAATATTTTATGAGAACTAAAATAATATATTGATGTTCGATAGTTACACATATAGCATATTAACAAAAACACAAGAACAATATTTGAATCATAATTTACAGCAACTTCATAAGTTAAAATGCAGACAAATCAGTTTAATAAAAAATATCAATTGCTTAAAGTGAATAGAAAATATTATTCACAATCTTTAACATAATCTCTTTTTTCCCTTCTTCGAAGATTTCAATATCTCAGATGATCAATTGAAGAATCACACCTTGATTGAGTTAGAAAAATTATTGCTGAAACATGGCAGTAGTCTAAAAAGGTTTACCTGTATGCCATTTCCAGATTTCAATGCCGCAGTGGATGGATGAAATAAGCTTATTCTGGAAGAGACATGTTATGATAGAGCAGAGATGAATCAAACCCACAATAGATTGTATGGATCTTTAATAGATGAGCAACATACCATATATGAAACTGTGATGAGAGCATTTACCAGTAATAACGGAGGAATGTTCTTTCTTTTTGGATTCGGGGGAACAGGGAAAACTTTTATTTGGAACACATTATATGCTGCTTTGAAAAAAGACGGTCGTATCGTTATTAATGTAGCTTCGAGTGGAATAGCAGCGCTTCTTCTTCGAGGAGGACGAACCGCCCACTCCAGGTTTGCAATACCTTTGAAGGTGAATGAAAACTCCACGTGCAATATTAAGTCCGAAACTGAATTGTGCACATTGCTCCAAAAAAATAGTCTCATTATATGGGATGAAGCGCCAATGGTAAAAAGGTATTGTTCTGAGGCTCTTGATAGGAGTTTGAGAGACATTATGAGGTTGATTAACCCTATTCTAGAAGAAAAACCATTTGGAGGGAAAACGATGGTTTTTGGTGGAGATTTTAGATAAATTTTGCCTGTGATTACAAAAGGCACTCGCGAGGATATATTATCAGCAACAATCAACTCTTCGAGCGTATGGGATGATTGTAAGGTACTAACACTTACAAAAAATATGAGGCTACATTCTGAAAGAGATGATCATGAAAATAATGACATAATATTAATGAGTTCTCTGATTGGATATTGAATGTTGGTAATGGTGATGTTGGGGAAGGTAATGATGGAGTGTACACAATTGAGATCCCTTTGGACCTACTAATATTGAACAACGAGAACCCAGTGGATGCTATTGTTAACAGTATATATCCATCATTATTGAAAAATTGCAATACACCAGGATATTTTGAGAATAGAGCAATTCTAGCTCCTACACATAGAGTAGTAGAGAATGTCAATGATCACATGCTAAATATGTTTCCTGGGGAAGCAAGAGAATATTTTAGTTCAGATAAAATATGTCCAAATGATAGATCACCGAACACTAATAGTCTATATTCAGAAGATTTTTTGAATTCTCTTAAGTGTTCTGAACTCCCTAATCATGTTTTGGTACTTAAGGTAGGAGTTCCAATAATGCTCCTTAGAAACATTGATCCACCTTCAGGATTATGCAATGGAACCAGATTGATAGTAACTAAATTGGGGATTCATGTTATTGAAGCAAAGATACCAGGTGGTAAAAATAAAGAGAGCTTGATGTTAATTCCTAGAATGATTTTGAGTCCAACGGACAACACACTACCAGTTATGTTTCAAAGGAGACAGTTTCCAGTGTTGGTGTGTTTTGCGATGACTATAAACAAGAGTCAGGGACAATCATTATCGAGTATTGGGGTTTTCCTAACGAAACATGTTTTTACACATGGTCAGTTATATATAGTACTCTCCAGGGTTAAGAGTAGGGCAGACCTAAAAATACTTTGTCTGGATGAAGAAGGGAAAGCAAGCAACAACACAGTTAATAATATGATTGGTGAGGTTTTTAGAAATTTACAGTAATTAATGTTACAGATAATATAAATATGATTATATTTAATTTTTTATTTATTTCAATTCAATTACATAATATACCATTTAAAGGTAAATATCATAATTACAATAAATAAAGATAAATATATACGAACATGAAAAACAGAACGAAAATAACATTACATCAAAACATATCGAAATTAACATAATAAAGTAAAGATCATTTAAAAAAGTTATATTATAAAAAATATAACCCGAGTAATACACGGAGAACATACTAGTTTTAATAATTTATTTTTTTAATATTCGGCCAATCTATTTAAAATATTTAATTTAATATTAAAGATCAAATTTTAATATGAATTTATTTTTAATTTAATATTTACTCTGAAATCCTTTTAATTTAATATAATTAATCTATTTTATACCCTCCTCGTCCTATAAACAAATTCACACTTTCTATTTTTGTTTGTCCCATAAACAAGCTCACACCCCCAAATAAGAAAATACACACAAATCAATAACCCCACAACACACTTTAATTTCAAAATTGTCACTTCTTTACAACTCACATAACTTACTTTATAATTTATTTATTACATAAAAATATAGACTAGCCCTAAAAATAAAGCAAAAAGTAATTTTTTCTTAAACTCCATAGCTACAATAACCGTTAACTTCTCAATGGGATGGAGAGAGTGAAAAAATATCGTCTTTTGATCAAATTTTAGTACACTTAATTGCTAATTTTGACCCACGATATTAATAAATGGGATTGGAATGTATCGTAATAAAATTTTTAAACATGGCAAATACGAATAGCACTAAAATGATATGAGCTAAATATATACTACTTCCATTCCGGTGAAAGGTCAACACTCAGATAGTTTTATCATGTTCACCCATTTAACATTATTAACAAAAGAAATTATGCAGCCAAACATTGTAGCTAGTGGCCGCGGGATTCTGAGTAATTTATATTGTTTCATTAATTAGATGATTTTCTTAAGAATTATACTTTCTTTTCAGCGTTATAGATTTCTCTTCTCTTTTTTTTAAAGGAAAAAATTAATTATTATTATGAGTACAAGCAGTATCCTAAAATCAAAAGTTATCAATGTTTACAAATCACAAAGCACCAATGATAATGAAGAGAGACATATCTAATTATAGCATATTTTGGTATTGCTACACCAATCTAAAAATAAGTAAGAGCAATCATAATGAGTGGAGAAAACGTGTCACGATTTGATTATGATTTTCTCAAAAGTCTTTTTCAAGTTGGTTTCCTTGTCTTCAAAGATCGATTTTCTTGTTTCTGGTCTTTCAAATGAACCGAATTGCACAAAACCAAATGCATTCGATATTAATGTACTTTTTACCCTTCATGCCCAACACACCAGAGTGTTGTAGAAAATGCATCATTGGATTAGAAGCACAAGGTACAAGAGATTTTAGCCAAGAGTAGCAGAGACACCAAACTTGATAAGAGAAGTTGCATTCAAGAACAATGCTTCACTGTTTCTTCATAATTACTGCAAAGACCGCAAGATAGATCATCTCCATCTTTGAAAACTTTCCTCCTTTTAAGAGCAAATTTAGTAGCCGCCTAGTAGGAAGCCGACATCGAAGGATTCTACAAGCAAAGCCCTGTAAATTTTGTGGCGTTAATTTATTCAAGATCTTAGAGAGAGTCTTGTAAGTATCTTTATCAAGTTTCAAGGGTGGCCGGAACCTGAACTATTTGATATTGGTAAGCACTCTGTATAGTTTATTTCCAATCATTTGAGATTTTTCATGTCCAAACATCATCACCAAAAACCAGCATATAAAATGTTTCAAGAGATAATTATAATTGGGAATCCAAGTCCAACTCCCATGATAGGAGTTCTCATCTCCAGCTAAGGTTCCACTGCCAAACACCAACAATTGAGTGTTTAAATTAGAGGTTAAATCTAGTTTTTTCATCAACTTGATTTTTCTAAAAATTCAGTGCCATTAATTGAATATCTTAGCCACTAACATTACCAATTAAAATGTTTCAGCGGGTGCTTTCTGCTGTTCACGAAAGTGGAAAGTGTGTATATTGGGTGAAAATTATGATAAATTAAAACCAATGACTACAAGTTATTGTGAAGGCTTACAGAAGAGTGATTGGGTGCTCAAATATGGCTGTCCATTCATTCACAATCACACCCATTAACTTTTCTGCAACTTACATATACTACAATGATTATTTTGGGTAGAAATATTTCTACAGTCTTAATTAATTTATTTTATTTTTAAATAGAATATAAAACATATATATAAATTTATTTTTTAAATGAAATTAATTGAACTCCATAATTTGGGTCCTCTGTTAAATGACCACCTCATCTAAAAGTTTAAGCTATTAGAGAAGTAAATCGTTTAATACTTAATCGAGTCACTCTAACCTTGCATGTGGAATTTTTTTTTCATAAATGGGTGGCGGTGAGGTTCGAACCCGGACCTTTGTTAACCATGGGCTCTGATACCATGTTAAATGACCACCTCATTTATATTATTTGATTGATTTGCAAATCTCTTATATTATTTAATTTTTTTTTGATTAAGCAAATTTATTAAGTTAAGAAATGTGTTACAAAAGCACAAGTGGTGCTTCAACACCCATACAATCCAACATACACCATAGCAATACTATTACAATCAAAACAGTTAAAAACTAGCACTAGTTATTAATTGACAATAATTCTGCAGGCACTTATACCAATCCAAAGCATTAATGTTGTGAAACTCCACCATCTTAGACAATGTTGTAACCTCATAGACAATCTTCTTTAAACTCAATGGCTGTCTTATATTATTTGATTGATTTGTATCCTTGTATATCTTCCATCAACTGTATATATTGGCGTGAGTACCGTGTAATGAAATCACAATTACCCATTACATCTATATCCTCAACGTACGGTTCCTGCGCGATGTTTAACAATGTTGACAAAGCATTTGCGAGATGATATATATATATATATATATATATATATATATATATATATATATATATATATAATGGGTTATGAAACGAGTCTGAATATTGATGAGTAGTTATAAAAAGATGAATGATGCATTTATAAAGTATAATTTTAGGGTGTTATTATATGATTATAATTATTGATTGTGTAATAAATCATATTATAACACCCTAAAATTATATTTTAAGCAAATACTTGTATGAGACCGTCGCACGGAAAGACTTCTTAAGACGGATAAATTTGATATTATTTTAATAAAAGTGATATTTAGATCGGAGCAGTATTATATTATTTCATGAATAATTCGTTGTATGAATAAAATTAAAGTAGTAATAATTCATAATTAATTTATGTTATCCAACTCCTTATTTATAGGAACCAACAGCTAAATGAGGGCTTTCCTTTCTACTCCTTAGTATGAGTTAGCATTTTATGTTTTTGGTTGTATAAGGTGTGTAAGGATATAACATTTTGTTTTAAAGAATATACTTATTAAGGATATAATTTTTTATTGAAAAGGCCAGTTGAAATATAAATAATATAAATTTATGATTAAAAAAAGTTTATTTTAATTTTTTTTTCCAGAAAATCAAGAGTATAAATTCTTATACTTAAGGGTATGACATTTAATATTAAAGGGTACAACTTCTAAATTTGGGTGCACGGCAACAAGTTTTAGCCTAAATTATAGGTCTTTTTATTCTGTTGCAGTTGTCGATGCTTACATATATGAACAGACATGAACAATTACGAATGTGAACAGAGTTGACCACGTAAATTAATTTAACATACAGAAAATATTTTTTTAGAACACAATATTTTAAAATAAAATCTTTCATACTTTAACATAAACTAGATAAACTTTTATTACAACGCTGTATATATAACACAATATAAATTTTACAGTATTGTATTACAACCAGAGGTGGGGCTTTATTGGTAGAAGCATAGTTTAAAACATAAACTGTACCATATCTTTTTTACTTTATTTGAAAATTATATCTCAAAATAGTTATGATATTCATTTCCATCCCAAATCTTTCAATTTTGTTTTGTTTTCGTCCCAAAACAATAGTATTTTACCAATTACATTCCATAAATTTGTAAAAACACTGATTCAGTCTCATCTCATGAAATTAAAATAATTGAACAATTTTTAAGTAAAAATGATAATTTTTGTGAAATTTTAAAAATTATGGGACTATTACAAATAAATTAAGTTTCTTGAAAATATTTTGAATAAAGTAAATTTATATATAACTATTATTAATGAGTACATATATATTATCATGCTATGCCTTCTTTCTTCTCCTATATAAGCACCCTTCCACCATCCATGTCTTTCTCACTGGCTCATTAATACTTCAATCTCTAACTCTTTCTCTACACCCTTCAACATAACTATGTTTACTTTCGGATATTTTTTCGCAATAGGCATTTACGCTCAGTTGAAGTAAGTCACTGGTTTTGATACTCAGACATTTTGTAGTAATTGTCTAGTAAAAATACTTGTTATTCTTGGACATAATACTTTATTCTTACATATGTTTTCTGTTTGAATATGCAGACGTAGAAATGCGTGAAAATGATGATTATGGAAGATAATAAATAAGGGCATCCAACCAGAGGGAGTAATTAGGATGTCACAAAACAGAAGGACTTTGACATTATTACCATAACTATATATTTCTTGCATGCATCTGGATTCTGCACATCAACCATATTAATGCTACTTTTATAATAAAGTAGTTGATTGTATGTTGATTTTGTTGACTTCATGTAGCTTGTTTAAGTTGTGTGGATTATTGTGATAATGTTCTCGGTTTTACTGTTGCAATAAAAATAAATTTATGTGTGTTGTGTACTGATTTTATATTTCTCTTCACTCAATATTCTTGCGGTCCGAATCCACTGTTCCACTTTGGTATTCTACTCCCTATTTTATAATTTATTTCTTATTGAAATACTATACCCTAGTTAATGACCATTAAACCCTTGATTACGACACGTGGCAAGAATATGATGCATGCAATAGGAGATGAAACATAAAATGGAATAAGTGATGTTATTTGATATTCTTGATTCCAATTGTACTTAATTTTATATACCATAAACTTAATTTGATACCGTTGAATAATGACCCAAATATGGTTAAAATCCAAAACGATACTGTGTACATATAAAAAACCTACCATATCATAAAAACATGATATATATATCATTATTCATTAAATTTTCAAAAAAAAAAATCTCAATTTCAATCCTCAACCGAATATCACTTTATAATTTTCGAGATCAATAGATTTGTGTGAAACCATGTTACCCTTTTGTAATTCGTTGTATTTTTTTATTAAAAATGTTATTACTTTTCTTTTAAATATTACCAATTTTTATTTATATTATAAATTTTTTTATGAAATTAGTTCACGTCATCATTATTACTTTTCATCAATTTGATATCACTTTTCATTTTATAGATTATCGCTTTTATCCGTCTAACCAAAGACAATCCGTAAAACGATCTCACACAAGTCCTTGTCCATTTTTAATTTATTTAATAAAAATACATTATGCTACACGGCCTTACATACATGCACAAATTTTTTTCTTTCTTTGTCAAATCGAATTGAGTTGCAGTGCGCATAGCAGTTTTTCTTAGGGTGGGTATCCAAATACTCACGCCCGCCCTGCATTTTTGCCCCACCGCCCCGTGCCCTGCCACCGGTCAGGCTTAAGCCTATATAGAGATGAATCTATGGGTTAGGCTTAAATTTATAGAGGGATGAATCGTTTAATATTTAATCAAGTCATTCTAATGAGTTCCCTCACATGCAGGCAGAGTTAATTTTTGTTTGCATGTGGAATTTTCTCATAAATGGGTGACTTTGTGGTTCTAACCCTAGACCTTTGGTCGGTCTTGGCTCTAATATCATGTTAAATGATTACTTTATCTAGAAACTTAAAATTTTAGAGAGATTAATTGTTTAATACTCAAGTCACTCTAACAGTCAGCCCCACCTTTTTTTAATAAATTATAATACATTCAAATAAAAAAAAATTAAATTAGAATAAAATTAAGTAAATTTAAATAACAAATTAAACAAATAATTTTATTTTCATTAAAATTTTTTTTTTATTACATTGAATATTTAATGATATACTCCTTTCATCCCACAAAACCCTTCATACTTTCCTAATTTGTTTGTCTCACAAAACTCTTCACAAAAAAAAATTAATCCAAAAACCTCTAAAGTTACTTTAATTTCAAATTCACACACATACCATTAATTTCAAATCTTAATACTTTGAATGATTATTGATTAAAATATTCTTGAGAGGTATTTTATTGTGTTTTGATAGGAAAAATGATTAAAAATGCAAAGTTGGAATAAAGGATGAACTTGTGCGACATGCAAGAAAACATAGGATCACTTTGCATAAATTTTTTGTATTTTTGGAAGTTCAAACTGGTTGTGTGATAAATTTTTGGAAAGATACGGAAGAGAGGGTCGCGTGGGCGTAAGAATCGTTTAAATCAGAGTTTGGATGAAGAAGTTATACTCAAAATCGTGAGATCGTGCAACTGTTGATTAGCCATTTGTAGTCGGGATGACTAATTAAAGAATTTATCGAATCACAGGGAGGAAGGTACTAGGGTTTAAGCAATCTTGTATTTGTCATAGTTTTATAGAGACGATCATAGAGGGATATGATTAATCAAGAAATGACAATTAAACAATAGGATAGATGAATGGAAGATGAATGAATGAGCCAAGTAGATAGAGAATGAGACTAGCAATACTTAAAGCATGGAAAATCTAGGTATCATGCAACAAATTCATATATGTCATGGATTAATAACTAAGGGCCAACACGAATTCTACCTAAATTCTCTCTCGAGATGGATATGATGTAGATCCTTTACAAGGTCTCAAAAAGGCTCTAAGGTTAGTTCTCAATCAAACAATTCCAACTAGATACTAAGTTCAATTAGAAAGTCCCTTCACACGATCAATTGACCTCTCGATCTAACAAACTGAATATTCTATCAAAGGGTTCTAAATCTTAAAGGATATCTCTATTTCTTTAAAACTTATAATGCACATGAATTGTATGAAGAAATGATTCAATGAACTATCATAAACATATAATTGATTTCTCAATCTAATCACATGTCCATGACAATTAATCACATAAATCAACAATATAAATCAAGCAATTAACAATCAATGATAGAAAATTAGCAAATCCAATCAACATATGAATTCAATTGCAAAATACCCAAAATTATCCAATACAATTTATATTGCTAATCTCACAAAGGAGATTAGCCTTTCATAGTCTCAAAGAAAATAACATAGACAATTGTATCTCTAAAATCCATGATCAAACCATAAAGAAGTCTACAAAAATTAGAAATAGAATCCCCCTTTGAATGTCTTCAATGGAGCTTCTCCTTCTTCTTGTAATCTTCACTCCCTTTTGCTTCTCTAACTACTTGGATGGTGGATTGGATGGATGGATTCAAGGATGGGTGAATGGGATGAAGAGTAGATGGAATGGAGAGGAAAGTTTGTGAAAAATGACGTGAATTAGGTGTGTGATGTGTGTGTCCAAGTGAAACCCCTTCTCTCTCAAAATTTGGAAATGAGGGTATTTATAATGGTGGAGGATCGAAGGAAATTAAGAAATTTTTTGGATCATGAGTTTAAGTGGAAAATGTGCCTTTTTTGTGTAAAATTTGAATTCTACAAGAACATGGCCATGCCACCTCACACGGCCTAAAGGAGACCGTGTTTTTTCTGTAACACGGCCAAACATGGCCGTGTTTCTCCTTCAGCCCGTGTTTGTTCTGTAACACGGCCAAACATGGCCATGTTTCTCCTTCAACCCGTGTTTTTTTCTATTATTCATTTCTTGCTTGTTTCAACTCGGAATTGAGATTCATTTTTTCCCACATCTTTCTTTTCATGTCTAGAATCTATTTTTACCTGAAAATTATACGTTTAAGCTCATTCTCACATATTTCCATAAAAACACAAAACACCACCAAAATATACACAAAATACAGATGAAATAATACAAAAATGTATATAAAAAGGCACTAAAATCTAGGTGAAAATATCACTCATCACACCCCAAACTTAAAGTGTTGTGCGTCCCCGAACAACGAAAATGATAAAATAAGAGGAGAGATATTTTCACCTAGAAAAAGACTAAACGAACACAAGTAATAACACATCGATAGCAACAAGAACTACAAATCATGCTAAGTCATCCTACAACGTTAAACTCATGACATGAAAAATTAACAATTTCAATTCAAAGAGAATAAAAATAATATAGTCTCTTTCGGTCCAAGCCTCACAACGGATATTAATTTCACTCAACACTCTAATAATTGAGGTAAAACAACACTCATTAACAGATTGACTCGACTCGCTATAAGCTTGCTCGCGAACTACATTCACAAACCACTAAAGTTTTAATTAGTGATAAAAAAGGTCTTTCATTAAGGATGTAATGATAGGCTCTTTGGTAAGGTAGGAAGAATATAAATAATATTGACTAATCAAGTGTAAGTAATCGAAGAGATGACCAATTTTCTCAACTTCTTCACTTCTTTTTCTTTCTTCCTTATCTTTGGTAATCACAAGCACTAATCATCATCATTCCTTGTATTGAGCTTCTTTTGATTGTATGCTTCCTTCTTTGAACTTTTAAGTACTTGATCATATTGTTGTTGCTTTGCTCATTCTCTTGTTTTAAGGTTGCATGTGCATTCTTGTTTTTGTTCTTTTCATCATTTTTCTTGCTTGTTTACCATTTCCTTTCTTCTTTTGTTCTCTCATCAAACATTTCTAGCCACCATCTCCTCAATCACTCACACAAAAGGGTAAATATATAAGTCTCATGTGGGTAATCAAGGCTTGTAACGTACTAAATTCACAAGAAATATGCTTATAGGCTCAAAGTGGTTGACTAGGGATGATGTTCATGGTAAGGAAATATTTGGCAATGATTATACATGACAAGGATGGACTTAGAACATATCACTAATCTCCACTAATCAGGATCGTTCATATAGTCCTTGAGCAAGTTCTAACTTATCAAACACAATCGATCCACTCATGAAGAAATACCATGTATGCACGGTTGAGGCTAAAATGCTCACAAGCTTATGCTCGAACCTTAAGGAACTTATTACACCACATTCATCTCAAAATTGAACAAGTTAAATAAAACATGTTACAATTCGAAAGTGTAGAGATTCTTAATCATAATTTGTCGTCACTTATCACAACAACATGTCATCACTCACATTCAAAAATAACTCATAACATCCCAAAACAAACCACCAAAATAATCCATAGACAAGAATAAGAAAACACACAAAACATAAAATAAAGACATAATAAATAAGAAACAACCAAAAACACATAACATGCAAAAATACAAAACCATCATAACACAATGAAACACACATTCTACGTCATCCATGATCAAGTAAGCTCACAATCATCCCCATCTTTGATTGAAAAGTAAACCTCCCACAAACATAAAAAATGAAGTAGCATGCTAATCAACAACAATTCAACTCAAATCAAATCATGCTAAGCACATAGAAGTGGTAGAGTATAGAGTAGACTCCCTCAATAGGCATTTTATAGTGGACGTTATTAGCTCTAAGCTCAATTCGTGCGTCCAATACCCTTCATACATGCTCAACAACTCATCAAAAATATTAGCTCAACAATTTCATTAAAAATATAGACTAATATGCACTTCAACACAACCAATTGAACCAAAATCAATCCAAAACTCATGAGAAAAAATATAAAATTGAACCAATTTTACAAGAATCATACTCAAGTGGTGTTGGATGATAGTTCGTGGAGTTTGGAAGTGAAAATGCACGACATGATATGTTTGAACACGAGGAGAATGAGCAGCCGTGTTCTGACAGCCGACTTTTAAAAACTGACTCACGACGTCACATGAGTAATACGCCTGCTATATTTCAGCGTTGGATGATGGCCATATTTGATGGGTTGATAGAATAGATCATGGAGGTGTTTATGGATAATTTTTCTGTGTTTGATTCCTCCTTTGATGTTTGTTTATCTAACCTTGCTACTATTTTGAATAGATGCCAATAAACTAATCTTGTCTTGAATTGGGAGAAGTGTCACGTCATGGTAAGAGATAGGGTTATTCTTGGCCATCATATTTCGGCCAAGGGATTGTAGGTGGATAGAGCAAAGGTGGTGGCAATTGAGAAGCTTCCCCCACCTACTAACGAAAAGGGAGTGCGGTCCTTCCTTGGACATGCCAGTTTTTATAAAAGATTCATAAATGACTTTTCGAAATACTCCAAGCCCTTATCTTATTTACTTGAAAATGATATGTCTTTTATTTTTGATGAAGAATGTCTAACAACTTTTTAGATTTTGAAAGAGGCGCTTATTACTGCACCTATCTTGATCACACTGGATTGGACTCAGCCGTTTGTACTTCTGTGTGATGCGAGTGATTTAGCACTTGGAGTGGTGCTTGGGCAGTTGAGAGAAAAGAAGTTCTGTGCCATTTACTAAGACTTTTAATGCTGCACAAAAGAACTACACGGTGACTGAAAAGGAGTTTCTAGCTATGGTGTATGCATTCAACAAGTTTCGACAGTATTTGGTTGGCATGTGGATGATAGTGTATACGGATCATTCTGCGATCCGATACTTGATGGAGAAGAAGGAAACAAAGCTAAGGATCATTAGATGGATTCTTCTTCTACAGGAATTTGATATGGAGATCCGAGATAAGAAGGGTACAAAAAATATTTTGGCGGATCACCTATCAAGGTTGGAGACAAGGGAGCACTGTGATGATTCTTTCGAGTACATACAAGAGATGTTCCTTGATAAGAAGATCATGGATGTGTTTGTTGAAGGAGTGGAAAGAGCATGTGTGGTGGCTGCACAAGGAATAGATCCATGGTATGTGGATTATGTAAATTATATTGCCATATGTGAAATTATGAGAGATCTCAACCAATATCAACTTGCGAAATTCAAGAGGGATATTGAGACATTTATATGGTATGATCCGTTTATCTATAAGATATGTACGGATTCCATAGTCAGTAGGTGTGTGCCCGAGATGGAGATGGAGAGTGTTCTTGATTTTTGCCATGCACAAACTAAGGGGGGCACTTTGGAGCTCAAAAGACAGCAGCAAAGGTACTTCAATCTGCTCTCTATTGGCCTACTTTGTTTAAAGATTATGAAACCTATGTGGCGACATGCGATAGATGTCAAAGGATGGGGAACATAAGTAGGAGTGATGAGATGCCACTTCAGCCGAGCATTGTTATTGAGATCTTTGATGTATGAGAGATCGATTTTATGGGGTCTTTTCCCCCATCTAATGGATTTCTCTACATCCTTTTAGCAATGGATTATGTTTCTAAGTGGGTGGAAGCCATTCCCACTCGCGTGAATGATTCAAGGACTATGTTGTCTTTCTTGAAAAAATATATCTTTGCCCGCTATGGAGTTCCTAGAGCACTAGTGAGTGATGAAGGAACTCACTTCATCAATAAACTGCTTGAAAAAGGTGCTTAAGAATTATGGTGTCAAGCATATGGTTACTACACCTTATCATCCTCAAGCAAATGGGCAAGTTGAAGTCTACAACCGACAAGTTAAACAAATTTTGGATAAGGTAGTTGGAACCAATAGGAAGGATTGGGCTATGAAGATTGATGATATTTTGTGGGGGTTCCGAACTGCTTATAAGATGGTGTTGGATATATCACCGTATCAAATTGTCTATGGGAAGCCGTGCCACTTATCTGTAGAGATTCAGCACAAAGCTTTTTGGGTATTGAGGAGTTTGCACTTATCTTTAAAGGATCAAAAGAAGTTGAGGATGACTTATATTAATCAATTGAAAGAGTTCAGGAATCGAGCATACAAGAACTCGAAGATCTACAAGGAGAGAATGAAGAAATGACATGATTCAAAGATTTCATACAAGGAGTTCAAGTAAGGTGATGAGGTATTGACATGAGCTAAAAATGTCTACACGCAATGCTCCTTGACTCGAGCATAAATTGTCTGCATTACGCTCCATGACGCACGAGCCTAAACTGCATGTTACTCCTGGTCTGCACGAGTATAAACTGTGTACGACAAACTCCTGGTCCGCACGAGTACAAACTGTGTAGGACAAACTCCTGGTCCGCACGAGTATAAACTGTGTACGACAAACTCCTGGTCCGCATGAGTATAAACTGTGTATGACAAACTCCTGGTCCGCACGAGTATAAACTGTGTACGACAAACTCTTGGTCCGCACGAGTACAAACTGTGTGCGACAAACTCCTCCGCACGAGTACAAGCTGTGTACGACAAACTCCTGGTCCGCACGAGTATAAACTGTGCACGACACACTCCTGGCCCGCATGAGTATAAACTATGCACGGCACCCCCCAAATCAAAATCATGTTCCTTTGAACTACGTAATGACTTGATCCTCTGCAAAGGGTACATAGGCAGCTTAGCAGCTCACTAAGTTCAGTCATGATTCAAGTTATTCTTATCAAGCTGGTGAGAGAAATAAAGAGCTGAAGCATACATGCCATAAATAAAGTGCAGGAAAAAGAAGTAGAAGTGTCATCTCAAGAAAGAGTAGCGATGTTGATACTGTTCTGTTGATTCCATCTCAAGGATGGAAGAGTGGCGATGTTGATTTTGCTCTGTTAATTCCTCTAAAGAAGAGTGGCAGACCGATATTATTCCCTATGGATAGCTATTCATCCACTTCGCGGAAGCAAAAAAAATGGTGGTCTCTTTGTGCAGATTGTTTGCTTCCAATGAAAAATATTGTTGGACAATTTTGCATAAAAAAAAGGAGATACAAGTTAGTTTAAAATTTATGAATTTAATTAATTAAACGACCCAAAATAAAATCATGGGGGCAATTAATTAATTATTAAATTTCATAATTTTAATACATACGATGGAGACTCAAATATTGAAGTTGATCAATTAAATTAATTAATGCGAATGCTTAGTTAATTTAAACTTGGCCAAATGAATTGAATTTAATCAAGACCATGTCTATTTTATTTGGTTGGCACAATTAATTGACCCAAAATAGAGCCAAGCCCGAATTAATTCATAAGGACTGGTGGCCCATTTACAACGAGGCTCAAGCTGCTGCAGAGAAATAAAGGAAAGTTGAGCCAGGATAAATCAATATTGAAGCCCAAGACCAGCATGGAATTAAAGAGGCCCAAATTTGAAGCCCAAATCAAAGCAAAAAAAATTAATTGGGCCATATGGGAGTCAAAATTGACTTGAGAAGACAAAATTGGGGGGTTGGATAAGAGATTAATCTCCAGCAAGAATTGCATCAGTGCCCGTCCGCCCCTATCACCGCGCCGTCGTGCTCTGCTGCCGCCAGCAATCGTGCACCGCCGGCGGCCATCAACTGCCGATTATCGCCGCTATTATCTTGCCGGAAACAGCCGCCAGTTGTCGCGACCTCCTTCAGCGGATGGCTTCGCCGAGCTCAGCCGTTGTCCCTCAATCTGGGCCGCCGCGTTCCGACCATCACCAATGCATTGCCGCCGTTGGAACCCGCCGCCTTCTCTCCGCCGCTGCACAATGGTCTCCAGCTATCGCTGCACACGGCCTTCCTCCGTCAACCATCATCGCCATCTTGCTGCTGCTCATGAACCTCCACCACCGATGGACCCGCTCGCCGTCCAGCAGCGCCGGTTGCCTCATCGTCAGCCGCCGTCGCCACTACAAATCTCCACCCCACACAGCCGAAGCCGGATCTGCTCACCATGACACCGCTCCTTCATCATTTGCGGTCAGAAACGCGAGCCTATCGTCGTTGTTGTTGAGGGTCGCAAACACCATCATCGCCACCAGTCGCGGCTGAAAGGCGTGAACATCGCCGCTGCATCGCACCGCACAACCATTCGCAGCCCGCCCATTCCCGGAGCTGCCATCGCCACAACCTGATGACCACTGCCCGATCTGGCGGTCTGATCGCAATTGAGAGCCCCGCTGGAGAATCCCGTTAGCTAATCTGCCGATGGAATCTTGAGCCCCAACGTTGTTGTTTCCGGATGTTGCATGCGCCAAACCGCCACCAACCTCCATCACTTGTCGCAGCTCCCTTGTCGGAGTTCTCTCTTCATGTCGACTGCTCAGTCTCGACGAGCCACCGCGCCGCTTTCGTTGATGCATGCTGCTCATCACGTTGCCTCCGCCCTTCGCTGCCCAACCACCAAGATCGGCTGGAAATCTCAAACGGCCACGCCCTCAAGACATGGCCGCCGTCCTTCGCCGCTCAACCACCAAGATCGGCCAAAAATCTCAAACGGCCACCACTGCAAGATTTTCGCTAGAAGCCGTTGCTACGAGCCATCCACGGTGATACAATCCGCCATTAGCAGCACCATTCGCTGATATTTTCTCCCGCCAGAAACGCTAGCCACGCCGGCTGCTGGAAATGCGAAGGCCGTTACCACGTTGACGTCGAGTCATGCCAGTCGCTACCGTCAACCACCACACGACCGGAATCGCCGATGCCGTTGGTATCCGAGTGTGGCCGGATCCCATCTACTCTCCGTCGACAGCAGGGGAATGCAATCTATAGTTGAACGCCGCTAGAAGTCACTTCCAAACCTTCAAGGCCCATCACACGGCTGTTGCTTTGCGCCATCAGTTGCGCCATTAGCCCAAAACTTCAAAACCGCATCAAGGCGATGATCTTCCGGGAAAATCTGCAAGGGAAGAGAGGATCCATTAGGTGCAGTACTGATAAAAAATTTGAAGAAAAGGAAAAGAAACAAAAAAAAAATAAAAAAATAAAATAAAAAAGGGATTGTAGGCTTACACTGATAGTGGGCAATGCTTGATAAAGGAATTTGCAAAGCAAAAGAGAATGACTCTTTGAAAGAAAAAAAATATGAAGAAAAGAAATCAGAACTGAAAATGTCTTACGTTCTGTTGATGAAGAAATCAAATGCACAGGGTCCTTCTTATATAGTGAAGAGGCTGCAACAAATTATGGAAATAATTTGCATGAGTGAAATCTCTCAGGATCTCAAGAGATTTTTTTTTATTTTGAGCAAAGATATGGAAATTATCTTGATGAGCAAGAATTAAATCTGTCCCTCTTTTCTGTCTCCCGTATCTTGTAATTAAGCAGGGAAGGAGGTTGATTTGGGCCTAGGAAGATGAATTGGGCCACTTGAGAAAATAAATAAATGAGGCCACTTGAGAAATAAAAGGTTGGGCCAAGAAGAAAACTATTACTTGGATAAAGTAATTTTTCAATTGCAAAAGCCCAAATTATAAATGCTGAAAATAAAAGGGACTTTTGCGATTCCTTCACAGCAAGACATGGCGTCCGTGAAACAAATCGCAAGGGGGCATTTGTAAGCAATTAAAATTTACGGTCCAATTAAATGGCGAAATGTGAATTTTATTAATTAAATATTAATTTATTTTGGAATTTAAATAAATTAATTCCTAAAGTAAATTAATAAATAATTTGGGCCCAACAAATTAAATGGAGCTTAAATTAAATGAGGCCTGACCCAAGTCAAATAAGCCCCAAATTAAAGGAGGTCTGACTGAAGTCAAACAAGCCCATACAAATTAAATCAGGCACAAATAAAATAGGCCTGATTACAGCCCAAACAAGTGGAGGCCCAAGCCCGCAGGATATGGCCCAAATAACTCTGGACCAATCAGAATGCAGGACATTTATGAGGGGTCTTCACCTCTCACCTATATAAAGGGGTCTCCTCCATTCATTCCAAACACACACTGAAGCATCTGAAGACACAGACACTCTGAAGAGGTTGAAACACGAGCAACGCTCCTCAGGATCTTCAAGACAAGAACGACAAACGACCCGGGATTAAGGTGCTGAGCCACCCAGATCGAGTGTTTTGTATACGTTAAGTTCTTCAGTATTCTTCGAGACAAGAACAGCATACGATCCGGGATTAAGGTGCTGAGCCCCCCAGATCGAGTGTTTTCACATCAAATACGTTTAATCCAAACAAAGGCTCGACGCCTCTGGATAAACGTTACAAAGTCCTAAATTCGAGCTCGGACAAGCTTCAATTGAAGATCCGTCTCCACACACGCTATCAACACAGTCAGCATACACTCTAGTCAACAAAGTAAAAGTCAGCGCAGTCAACACAGTCAGCGCCGTCAACACAACCAGTCAAAGTCCAAATTGGTTCGAGAGAAGAATCAGAGGATCGATAGAGATTATTTCCTAAATTATTAAGTTCAATCCATCCGGATTATCTTTGTAATTCAACTTGTATTTATTTTATTATAAATACAAAATTTGTTGTTACAAGGTGATTCTTGCGTCCATGCTTTCCTCTCTTCCGTGGCTTTCCAACCATATCTCACACAACCAATTTCAACTTCCACACAAACACAGAAAAATTATGGAATGTGATCCCCTGTTTTCTTGTATATTCCACAAATTCACACTTCATTCCAACTTTGCATTTTTATCCTTTTTCCTACCAAAACACAACAAAATACCTCTCAAGCACCTTTTAGTCAATAATAATTTAAAGTATTAAGATGTGCGCAAATAATATCAAATATACACTAAAAAGTATCTAATTGGACCCGAAAATACATGAATTTCCACTCTCATCAAACCCCCCAAACTTAAGGTGTTGTTCGTCCTCGAACAACGAAACGACAAACCAAGAAAAAATAATGAGATTGAAAGTCATGTTCTAAAAGAAGATCAAAATATCAACTACTGTAAGCCTTTAAAAGATGTAATCAATCTCAACTTGGTTCACATAACTTCAAACTCAAAAGCATCAATTCATTCAAAATGTACAAGTTAAGATAATTACTTCACCAATTAAAATACTCAACCCACCTATACTCACATGATATATATAGTGTAACTCTCACGCTCAGGGTATATAAAGTGTACACCTTTAGGGTTATATATATGAGTGCTCTTAAATTCAATTCAAGTGCATTCGTAACCATAAGCTTGTTTATTGTCTCAACTCTCCTTTTACTTGTAGCCAGCAAATTATGAATAAAAAAGGACATGTTATTTGGTTATAACGTAGGCTCTTAGGATAAGGTGGAAAATTTATGGATAAGTGACTCAAAACTCGGATCAATCAAGCTGCAGTCCATATTGATCTTTTATTTTTACTCATCACTTTCGTTACAGCACCACTCCTCCTCAACTCCAAAATTTTCAATTATGTTCTTCAACCACAATAATGAGAGAATATTTTTCTTCTCTTCTTTCAGCATCAGGGGTACTAGATTTGTGCACTAGCTCACTAAGATTTTCTGATTCTCTCTCTTTATTTATTTTCTTGAGGTACCAGTTTTGGGCACTACCTTTTTTTATTTTTTTCTCTCTTTTCTTTAACTCCTTAGGATTTTTATATCCTTTTCTTCTCCTTTCTTCATCTTTCTTTTCAACTCCAACATATTCACATTCTTCTTCTAACCACTTCAACAATTACTCAATTGATTCAAGTAACGCCAGAAAAAATCAAATACTGATTAAGCTCAACGAGCTATTCAAGAATGGATAGTTTCAAGGCTCAAATAGTTGACTAAGGATTTAATGAATTCAGGTAAAGTGTGTGAAAAAGATGGGCTAAAAATCAAAGATGGCCTAATATCATTTTCATTATTCACTAGGCTATTCTCGAATATTCAAGGAGACTCAAGGCAAGTTCTAGAATACACACACAAGAATAAAAATATCATACATCAATGTATCATGATTTAAAGGCTAAATTCTCACTTGGCTTTTTCATAGAATGAACGAGCACTTGATGCGCGTTTTCT
Organism: Pogostemon cablin; assembly: GCA_023678885.1. Taxonomy (NCBI): domain Eukaryota; kingdom Viridiplantae; phylum Streptophyta; class Magnoliopsida; order Lamiales; family Lamiaceae; genus Pogostemon; species Pogostemon cablin. The sequence goes on along the minus strand of CM042985.1, from coordinate 27,028,501 downwards.
CAACACACAATTAATCCCCAAGTATGAAGGATTTCAATTGTAGTCTCGAAAGGTGACCAAGTGAATATCGAACCCAAGGGACGGCGTATTATCAATTTAATTATTATCTAAATTAATTAAGACAAGGCAATAAGATTTGATGGCTTTAATTAACAACTACTAAATAAATAATTAAAATAACAAATAAAATAAAGTACCACTCGAAGAATACGAAAGTGGATCAAGTAGGAGAATAGGTAGCTCTAGGATAATCCAGTTTCACTACTTAACTTCTCTTCCATGTGTCAATGTCCGACTCTGCCTTGTGGAATATGGACGCATCACTAAACCATGCATATCTACTGTATAGACACAAGTAAACATGCGTGTAACACGTGTGAATAACCTCGGAGCAAGATATATAATTTTCACCCCCCTTTCTAGGTACTATCAGTATCAATTATTTCCCCCTATGATTGGTACTCTAACCCGATATGATCTCCCTTTATAGGTACTATAAAATTATCCTCTTTATCCTACTTATTAACCTGAATTCAATTCAATTAATAAATATTCATATATGATAGTTCTAATGAAGCTTCGAAGTCCCCTCACTTAGAATCATAACATGGAATCCTGCTCAACAGTGAACGCACTCAATCAATAACCAAGATATGTATTCGGACTCTACATAATAGTTAATGATGCACAAAACGACCGTGAGTATGAATTAAAAAGGCACAATCATATATAAAATAAATCCGCAAGTAGTGTTGTACGGAGTGTACACATGGAAGTTCAATTAATTCGTAAAACCTTCACAACCCTAGTTCTACCAAAAAGGCTCTAGCCCATGATGTTGCGAAGAACAATCATGGGTGTTGGATAGATCTTACCCGGATGTCCGAAAAATACAAGATAAATTAGGAAAAGAATAAACCCTAGATGTGGCGTCATCGCGTCCTTCTCGCTCTTGAATTCTCATCTTAGTTCTCCTCTTGATTCCACAAACGAATCTTCAAAGTGATGGATGGATGGAGAAAAGGATGATGGTTGGGGGGTGATACCCCCTTGTGGGGTGTTGTATGTTGTGGCCTCTCTTCTCCTCTCTTGTATTGTATTGTGTTCCTCCTCGGTGATTGGTGACATCTTTTTTTGACTGCATGAGCCTCCTTTTATACTTGTAATCACGTCTCTAGGGCTTGGAATGGGCTTTTCAAGTGATCCCATGCGTTTTGGCCTCGAAAATACAGATTAAGGTAAGGTTCCGCACGTCGGTTCAGCCTCGTCAAATAGGTCGAACCACTGGCCGTAGGTCGAACCACAGGACGAACCCACCTACTGGATAATTTCTGCACTTGGTTCGACCTCTTGTACAGGTCGAACCACTCCCTCTTTGGTCGAACCACAGGTCGAACCGATTTGCGCAGTCTCTCCGTTTCGCGTATAACTTTCACATCCAACCTCCGAATTGAGTGATTTATGCGCTCACGCGATCCTCTCTTCCTTGGTTTTCTATACAAATAAATAAATCACAAAATTCCAAGAATTGAATATGTAACAGGCCATGGAAAGTACTGCAATTCTGTTCGGCACAGCTCACGCAGCGTTACCACTTTACTCATAACTTCCTCGTTCGGACTTCAATGATGGTGTTCTTTACGCCAAAACGACCCTCTCTTCAGTGGCTTTCCAACCATATATCACACCAACAGTTTTGAGCTCCACAACAATACAGAATAATTATGAAAGTTGGATGTGCGTTTTCAGCATTCTTGCACAAATTGCACCTTTTCTCCAACTTTGCACTTTTTCATCATTTTTCCACCTAAAACATAATAAAACACCTCAAGTGCACATAATTCTCACATATATCGAATATAAGACACTTGTGCTCATATAAGACTACAATATCAATCAAAAAGGTGTTAAATTGGATATTAAAACACGCTTATTTTCACTCTCATCAGCACTCTTCAAGGCTATGCATACATCATAACAAGCATGTCAAGAACTCCAAGTACTAAAGAATCAAAGCATGCTCCCCTTATCAATCTTAATCAACACCTTATCAAAAGCATCATAAAAGCTCATAGATCCCCGTGAAACTAATTTCGTAGAATTTAAAGCTCATGCTCCTCACTCATAAGAATTCAAACTCACAGAAAAATTTAGAATAAGGAACGAAGTAACCTGATTTCAAAAATCGACCTTCAAATACATATACACTAAAACAATGCAGAGTAAACATACTTGGGTGCGGATGGAACAAGGGAAGAACATCATACCCCCAAACTTAGATGAAAATATGAGTTGAATCTAAGTTTAAAAGGATGTTATTACCTGAAGTGTAAGAACACACCTTGTTTGTTGCGTGTTTTATGTGATTTTTCTCGTATTTTATGTTTCGTTTCATGTCTTATTTCTCATTATTATAGTATTTTTAGTTTTATTTTATTTTTGTATTTTTATTGCATGAATAGATGATTATGTGATGCATAGGAAATAAGAGAGTGAAGTTAAAAATTAAATAAGGAGAAGAAGAGAAAACACGGCCAACAGAGATTACATGGCCATCTCTGGCCGTGTTGATGAAGCAGGCATTACAGTAAAAACACGGCCTCACCGTGGCCGTGTTTGGCATCCAGACCGTGTGAGAATTTCAGATGGCAAAACAGTAAAAACACAGCCTCAATGTGGCCGTGTTTGAGCTGTTGGTCGTGTGAGGATGCAGGAATTATTTAGGTGGCCAATGAATTACTGCCACATCATCAAACTTCACATGGTCAAAATGAGAATTTTGTATTTCCAGGAAACCATTTGAGATAATGCAGCTGAACCCACTAACATGCTGCCACGTCATGATCACCATTTGCTCTCCATGGAACCACACGGCTTGGATGAAGCAATGTGAAGTATTGAAGCCGCCTACACCACTAATATTTTGCCACATGTCCTTTCTCATTTTATTAACCTAAAACCCTCACATATATATATTGAGCATATGAATTTAGAGGAGCAGCTCGATTCCAGATCCTCCCCAGCTAAAAACAGGGCACCACTTCAACACACACATCACCTACTCTTTCACTTATTTTTCACCTTCAAATTTTGATCCATCTTCATCCCTTCCATTGGAGTGTTAGAAAGCTTAAGAATTCAAGAGCTAGAGGTGGAGATCAAGAAGAATAGAAGATTCTCTTCAAGAAATTGATAGGAAATAATTTATTCATTTTGTATTTCTTTGATATTAGACTATGGGTATTTGTAATGAATCATTTATGTGTTTTGTTGCTTTTATCATGTTAGGTTAATCCCTTTAGTGGGATTAGGGATATGAAGAGCATATTAGATTTATATTATCATGTGAATTAAATTGGTTTTGACTTAATTGATGTTGATTTCTATTCATGGGCTTTTATTGTTTTGATGTTGTGATGGCATGGTTTGTTATTCATGAATGATTATTGGTTTAATGGATTGTTCATCAATGGATGATTTGTGATAATTAAATGCTATCATAATGTTCATGTGTATATTGCTTGGAGTGAGACGGAGACGACCCTCTTAAGTATTAGAAAGGCATAAATAGACATCGAGTTTAGGTTTGACCGAGATGATATTTGAACTCGATGAGGGAAACCAATCCATTCGTTAGCTTTAGTACACAAAAAGGGAGAGTTAATTCTAATTAGTACCCTCTAAGGGAGAATTTGGAATTAATTAGTACTTAGATAGAAAAGGCTAATGTTGTGCTTTGATCTTAAGTACTTTTGGGAGTCTCTAGTGGATCTACAACCTTTGTAACCCGAGATGGAGCTTAAGATATAATCGTGATCACCCTTAATCTACATAAGTTGAGTTGAATTCTTTTTGCATTATAATATAAATTGAGTGTGCTTGGATGTTTCTAATCACATATTTTTCCTTACTTGAACTTTAAAACCTATTCTCTTTTCTTGTTAGCTACTTTTACTTGCCATTTCTTTTATTTGTTATTTTATTTATTTGCTACTTCCTTTAGTTGTTAATTTCAAGAATCAAACTCAAAACCACCTATCATCCTTACAAAAGTGATATAAACATGAGCTCACGTATTTTATTAATCCAAACTTAACTCCTTTGTGGTTCGATAATTTTATTTCTTGGGATATACTTCTACAATGACTGAGTATTCTTGCTCGTGAGTAAAAAATTATTCAAACAAGAAATTGACGTCGTTGCCAAGGGAGTTTAACGGATTATTAGAATACTGTATTATTGTTTTAGTTGTTCTTGATAAGGATACTTTTTATTTTATTTTATTTACTACTTTTGTTTGTGATCTCACTCTTTGAATTTTCGTAGGTGTTTTATGATCACAAGATCAAGGGAAATCAATCGATCATTCCTTTGAATTTGAAGATAGAAAATACCATACGACAAAGAAAACGAGAGAGACAAAAATCTAGAAAAGGAATAAAAATAGAGAATCAACATGGAGACAATGTTAATCACGACCCCACCTCAAGTTCCATTACAAGATCAAAGAGGGGTACAAGAAGGAGTTCAAGAGAATCAAACGGCGATGTTTAGGAATTTCATTGCTCAAAATCAAGAATATATGCAATTGCTTGCCAATCAAGAAGCTCAAAGGATACTCCAACTACAAGAGGCACAGCCACATGTTAGTAGAAATGTCCAAGAAATGGTTAATATATTTAATAACCAAGCTATGCAAGGAAATGTGCAAATACCTTAAGAGAGGCCAAGGACTAGAGCAATTCGGTATTACTTCCAACCGAGTGTCGTGCACAATATGGTTCCTCCAGTTCAAGCCAATAATTTTGAAATTAAGTCCGGATTGATCAACATGGTCAAAGCAAATCAGTTTGGGGGAGGTCCTCTTGAAGATCCGAACGTTCATCTTGCTACTTTCTTGGAGGTTGCAAACACCGTCAAGATGAATGAAGTGTCAGATGATGCTATTCATATGAGGTTGTTCTCTTTTTCTTTAAGAGATAAGGCTAAAGTATGGTACAATACAATTCCATTGGGAAGTTGTAATACATGGGAAGATCTTGAGCAAAGGTTCTTAAACAAATACTTTCCTCCTTCAAAGACTCTCCAATTGAAAAGCCTCATCACTCAATATAGGCAACCCCCGAATGAGAACTTCTATGAATCATGGGAACGCTACAAAGAGATGCTAAGAAAATGTCTTCAACATGATTTTCATGAGAATCAACAAGTGGCTTTCTTTTATCAAGGGTTGAGTGAACAAAATCGGATGCATGTAGATGCCTCATCCGGAGGGTCTATATTTGGAGTGGATGCTATGAAAGCTATGGATATTTTTCAAGATATTGCAATGAATGCTTATCAATGGCCTTCTGAGACAGTAATGGGAGGTTATGCATTTGGTAAGGTATGTGTTCCAAAGTGAAGGGATAAAAGAATTTAACGAGGGCATCCATGCTTTAACAGAGCAATTGAATTTGATCACTCAAAGAGTGAGTCAAGGGGGAAGTACAAGTGCTAACTCGAATGAGGAGAGCAATGTAATGAAAAATGTAGAAGATGTTTTCTATTTAGATAGGAGAAATTATCAAGGAAATTTCCAACATCAAGAGAATTTTCAAGGTAATTATCCTTCTAATCAAGGTAATTCTCAAGGAAACTTTCAAGGTGGAAATTATCAAGGACTAGCTCGAGAAATTAATTTCAATCAACAACGTGGAGGGAGTTACCAAGGGAAAATGAGGAAGCATGAAAATCTTTCTTATTCTAATCCTAAAGCCGCTTTTACATTTCCTCCGGGATTCGATCCGAGTGCTAAGCCACCCAATGCAGAAGGTAAGTCATCATTGGAAGATGCATTGCTAGCATTCATGAAATATACAAGGACTTATATGGAAAAGAGAGATGCTAAGCTTGAGGCGAGAATGGAGGAAAATGAAATGAAATTCGATAATAGGATGAGAGCTTTTGAGTATCAAATGGGGCAAATTATTTCTTCCGTGGGATCTCAACACCAACAAGGAAAATTTCCATCTACCATGGAAATAAATCTAAAAGAGCATTGCATGTGCATAAAGGTGAAAGAGGATAGATTGATTGAAGAAGAGTTTGTGGATTGTAAGTGGATAAAGAGAAAGAAGAAGCAAAAAGAGTAGAAATTGAGTTAGAAGAAAAGAGGAAGAAGTGGATAGAAGAGCATGTACCTAAGTGGAAAAAGGCTAAGGAGGAAAAGGAAAAAGAAGAAAAATATGAATGTGATTATTGGGGAATTCCAATTACTCCTTATCCAATCTCCTACCCTCAAAGATTTGTTAAAAAAGAAAAGATGGAAGAATTTCAAAAGTTCATTGAAACTTTGAGAAAGAAATATGAGGAGAGAAAGAAAGCAAAGCTAGTTGAAAAAAATGAACCATTGCATGAGGAGCCTCTATGAAAGTTGGAGATCCGAGAAAGTTTGTTATCCCTTGTGAAGTTGAAGGAAAGAAGGTTGTTAATGCATTGTGTGACTTGGGAGCTAGTGTGAATGTTATGCCTTATTCTCTCTTTGAAGAATTGGATATTGGAGAGCTCAAGCCTTCCACTAATGTCTTCAAGTGGTGGATGGATCAACTATTAAGCCCTTAGGGATGGTGGAGGATGTAGTGGTTGAAGTAAAGAAGTTAACTTTTCCGGTGGATTTGTCGTCTTGGAGATGAAAGTTGATCCTCAAACACCTATGATCTTGGAAAGACCATTCTTAGATACGGGAAAGGCTCATATTGATGTGAAAAGAGGAGAAAGTTCAAATATGAAGAGTGTTACATTTTCATATAACAAAGCAAGAAAGAAGGATGATTCTTACCTCAAGCCTCCAATCATACCTCCGGATGATCTTCATGGATTTGAAAATTCTCTCTCTTTTAAATCTTCTAAATCTCTTTTCCATGATTATATTGAAGATTTTAATTTTAACTTATATTTGCTTGAAATTTATAGTAATGAGGATTCGGACATCGAATGGAAGGTTGATAAGGGAGAATTTCATTAGCCTAATGGAGACGAAGCATTTCCATCTACAAGTCTTCCGGATGATTTGATGATTATAAGCAAGAATGGAGAAATCATGTTGATGGAAAAGAAAAGAGCCAAGAAATTTCTCAAAGTGAAGATGAGGGAAGAAAAAGTGAAGGATCACTCTTTGGTTCCATGATCTTGCATTTCATCTAACTTGAAGACGTTAAACTCAGTGCTTAATGGGAGGCAACTCATTCTTTAAATTTTGTTGAATAAGTTCTCCGCCCAGAGCTCTTGATTGTTAGTTTTTGTATTGTGTTATTTTCTTTTGATTGTTGTTAGCCTTTGATGTTGGTGGATGTCGGTGTGCATAAGGCGTAATTGGATTGCGAGAAGCGCTACATGGATGCTTGATTAGCCATTTTGTAGTCGGGTTGACCAATTCAAAAATTTATCGAACCACAGGGAGGAAGGCACTAGTGCTTAAGCGATATCACGTTTTTCATAATTTTATAGAGACGAATCATCAATGGAGTGATTGTTCAAACAAATAATTAGAAGTAATCAATGTAAGTAAACAAACAATGATTAAGCATACAAGATGGATGAATGGAAAGTGGTTTAACAAATTAATTAAAAGTGAGATTAACAATAATCAAGAAGTGGTAATTCTAGGAATTATGCATAAAATTTATATGTATCATGGATATAAGATTAAGGGCCAACACTAAGTTCACCTAAACTCCCTCTCAAGATGGATAGGATATGAATATCAAATAGCTCAATGGATTGGTTCTCACACAAATAATTCCAACTAGGTAATAAGCTTGAAATGAGAGTACATTCACATGATTAATCAATCTCTAGATCAAACCAACCACATGTTCTATCAAAGGGTTCTAAATTATAAAGGACTTCTCAATCTCTTTACAACTTATAATTAACATGAAGTGTATGATGAATTGATTCAATGAACTATCCTAAACATTTAATTGATTTCTCAATCTAATCACATGTTCATGACAATTAACCACACAAATCAATAATACAAATCAAGCAATTAACAATAATGATAGAAAATCATAGATCCAATCAACGTATGAATTCAAATACACAAATCCTAAAATTATCCAACAACTCTTATATTGCTAATCTCACAAGGGAGATTAGCCTACCATATTCAAAAGGAAATTAACATAGACATTAAGATACTTACAAATCATGATGAAACTATGAGGTTTAACTACAAAGTATGGATGAAAACTCCCTTGAAGTGCTTCAAGGGTGATCTCCTTCCTTCCCTTGCAATTCTTCTATCTTCCTTGCTTCTTTTCTTCAATTGGATGAAGGTTTTGATGGTAAGATAATGGTAGATCCAATAGATGGTGAATGGATGAAGATGATGGTGTGAAATAGAGGAAATAGTGTGTGATCTAGGTGTAGAGGTGAAACCCTTGTGTGGAATATCCAATCTCTCTTAAAATATTGAACTTGAGGCTATTTATGCCCTCTCCAAGTTGGGCCACGAATTTAACATTAGTTGGGTTTTTTACACATACTTACACATATTGGCAGGTGAAAATCCAGATTTCTGGCCCAAAAACATGCAACTCGAGTTGGCCATACCCAACTCAAGTTGCAACACGATTCGAGTTGGGTGTGTGTAACTCGAGCTGAAGTAGCTCAACTCCTATTGGCTACTCATGCACCCACCTGTTCGTTCGTGTTGTGAAGCTCTGAAACTGAAAATCCCATGAAAGCTAGCTATACTCAAGCTAACAACTCGAGTTGCAGCTTGTAAGTCAAGTTAGCTCACTGTATAATTTTTGGATGCTGTCCTGCTCCTAGCTCGACTCGAGTTGCAAGTCGAGTTGGATCTTGCAACTCGAGTAAGCTCTCTCGACGAATTTTGGACCCTAACTCGACCTTCTCTCAACTCGAGTCACAAGTGGAGTTGGACCTTGCAACTCGAGTTGGGTGTCTGGAAAATTTCTGGATCTCAACTAGACTCGAGTTGACAACTCGAGTTGCAAGGTGCAACTCGAGTTGGGTCCCGGCAGCCCCTTTCTTGCTCGTTTCAGCTCCCATCTCCATTTTTCACCTGTTTTCAATATTTTTAGGCTCATTCACACATATTTTTATGAAAACACATAACACAACCAAATAACACATGAAATACGGATAAAATACTACGAAAATGGACATAAAAAGATACTAAAATCTACGTGAAAATATCACTCATCAATGCTTCATGAGGTAAGTTCACTACTTTCTTTCAAACTTAATTTTTAGCCTAGACTTAAATTAAGTTTGGGGGGAGGTAATCGTAGTGGCACATACTTGTCATTTGCATCGGCGTACACTTATTATCTTGGTTCGTTGTTTTAGCTTGTTTGTTGCTTGTGTTGTCTTGGTTTTATGTTTTTCTTATTATTGTTGTTCTTTGTTATTTTATTTTGTATCTTGTTGTGTTGGTTGCTTGGTCAAGTTGTAGCTTTGTGCTTGAAGTGTGGTGTAAAAATGTTGGTATATTTGGTAATTTGAAAAAAATAGGGTATGAAATTTTTTTAGTAAAAAGAGCAGAGAAAACAGTTAAAACATAACTTTATGATTTAACATGGCCATGGAAGGCCGTATTGGAGTTTATGATGGTTGTACCGGAGAAACACGACCATTACTAGGCCGTGTTTGATGAAGAGGCCGTGTTAACAGGAAAAACACGCCCTCCATCAGAGCGTGTTTCTTAAGGAAGCCGTGTGAGTTAATAAATTCAGACGCAACTCTTATTTCTCTCTCCTTTCATTTTGTAATCCTTTATCTCTCACTTCATTCTCAAACACTACTCACGTTGTTACTCCCTGACCTACAACTCATCACTACTTCTTACACCTCCACTCATGGCGGCCTCAACCATCATCTTCTTCACACCCCATTTTCTACTTACTATACTACACTCTACACACACGGGTGCTCTCACACACACTCCATTTGAGATAATGAACCCACTAACATGCTGCCACGTCATGATCACCATTTGTTCTCCATGGAATCACACGGCTGGGATGAAGCCATGTGAAGTATTGAAGCTGCCTACACCTACTAATATTTTGCCACATGTCCTTTCTAATTTTATTAACCTAAAACCCTCACATATATATATTGAGCATATGAATTTGGAGGAGGAGCTCGATTCCAGATCCTCCCCAGCCGAAAACAGGGCACCACTTCAACACACACATCACCTACTCTTTCACTTATTTTTCACCTTCAAATTTTGATCCATCTTCATCCCTTCCATTTGAGTGTTAGAGAGCTTAAGAATTCAAGAGCTAAAGGTGGAGATCAAGAAGAATAGAAGTTCTCTTCAAGAAATTGATAGGGAATAATTTATTCATTTTGTATTTCTTTGACATTAGATTATGGGTATTTGTAATGAATCATTTATGTGTTTTGTTGTTTTTATCATGTTAGGCTAATCTCTCTAGTGGGATTAGGGATATGAAGAGCATATTAGATTTATATTATCATATGAATTAAATTGGTTTTGACTTAATTGATGTTGGTTTCTATTCATGGGCTTTTATTGTTTTGATGTTGTGATGGCATGGTTTGTTATTTATGAATGATTATTGGTTTAATGGATTGTTGATCAATGGATGATTTGTGATAATTAAATGCTATCATAATGTTCATATGTATATTGCTTGGAGTGAGATGGAGACGACCCTCTTAAGTATTAGAAATGCATGAATAGACATTGAGTTTGGGTTTGGGTTTGACCGAGAGGATATTTGAACTTGATGAGGGGAACCAATCCATTCGTTATCTTTAGTATACAAAAGGGAGAGTTAATTCTAATTAGTACACTCTAAGGGAGAATTTGGAATTAATTAGTACCTAGATAAAAAAGGTTAATATTGGGCTTTGATCTTAAGTGCTTTTGGGAGTCTCTAGTGGATCTATAACCTTTGTAACCCGAGAGGGAGCTTAGGGTATAATCGTGATCACCCTTAATCTAAATAAGTTGAGTTGAATTCCTTTTGCATTATAATATAAATTGAGTGTGCTTGGATGTTTCTAATCACATATTTTTCCTTACTTGAACTTTAACACCTATTCTATTTTCTTGTTAGCTACTTTTACTTGCCATTTATTTTATTTGTTATTTTTTTTATTTGCTACTTCCTTTAGTTGTTAATTTCAAGAATCAAACTCAAAACCACCTATCATCCTTACAAAAGTGATATAAACATGAGCTCACGTATTTTATTAATCCAAACTTAACTCTTTTGTGGTTCGATAATTTTATTTCTTTGGATATACTTCTACAACGATCGAGTATTCTTGCTCGTGAGTTAAAAAATTATTCAAACAAGAACATCACACCCCCCAAACTTAGATGAAAACGTGAGTTGAATCTAAGTTTAAAAGGATGTTATTACCTGAAGTGTAAGCACGCACCTTGAGTATAATTCACCTAGCACAAGACACAACAAAAAAATAAAATAAAAGTAATAAAACGGTGGGTTGCCTCCCACCAAACGCTCTTGTTTAACGTCATTGAGCCCGACGAAGCAGTGTAAATCAAGTCAAGAAATCCAAAAATAGAACTTCCACTTTACCATGATGATGATAATGCTTCAAGCGATGCCCATTCACAGTGAAGAGAGCTCCATCATTCTTCTTGAGTTCAACCATTCCACTCTCATAGACTCGACTCACCTCATAAGGACCCATCCACTTTGATTTCAACTTACCTGCAAAAAGTCTCAAATGAGAGTTAAATAAGAGAACAAAATCTCCCACTTGAAAGTTCTTATGTCTAAGCTTTGCATCATACCATCTCTTGGTCTTTTCTTTATAGATGGAGGAATTTTTATACGCCTTTTCTCTAAACTCTTCAAGCTCATTCAACTGTAGAAGGTGACTACTACCCGCTGCTTCAAGATCAAGGTTGATCTTTTTCACCGCCCAAAAGGATTTGTGCTGAATTTCCACTGGAAGGTGGCAAGATTTTTCATACACCAATTGGAACGGTGACATCCCCAAAACAGTCTTGTAAGCAGTTCTGAATGCCCACAATGCATCATCAAGCTTACTAGCCCAATCCTTGCAACTAGTACTCACAGTTTCTCTAGAATCTGCTTGATTTGACGATTAGACACTTCAGCTTGTACATTCGTCTGCGGATGGTAAGGTGTGGATACTCTATGTTTCACTCTATAAGACTTGAGAAGATTCTCCATTAGCTTATTGAGAAAATGAGTTTCCCGTCACTAATGAGAACTCTCGGCACTCCAAAACATGAAAATATGTGCTTCCTCAAGAACGCAATGACCGTTCTTGCATCACTCAACTTGGTTGGAATTGCTTCCACCCACTTTGTGACATAATCAACAGCGAGCAAGATATATAAGAATCCATTCGATGAAGGAAATGGAACCATAAAATCTATGCCCCACACATCAAAGAACTCCATCTCATATACATTCTTCAAGGGCATTTCATCCCTTTTTGATATGCCCCCCATCCGCTGGCATCTATCACAATTCTCTACATAGAATCTACAGCACTTAAATAAAGAAGGCCAAGTAAAACATGATTGAAGAACTCGTATTGTAGTCTTCTCTGCTGCAAAGTGTCCCCCGTTTGCTCCATCATGGCACATACGCAATATGCTCTCCCACTCTTCTTTTGGAATACACTGGCGTATGATGTTTTTCGGACACAACTTGTAAAGAATTGGATCATCCCATATGTACTTCTTGACATCAACAAAGAACTTCTTGTAAAGGTACTCACTCAACTTGTACGGCTTCACTACACCTCCGCTAGCCAAAAAGTTAACTATATCAGCATACCATGGTGCTGGAGGTTTCTGCACCATCTCCACTAACTTGTAGCTATCAACTTGAAGTATGTATTATCAGGAAATACTTCCTTATTGAGATCGTACTTTACATCACAATGATCCCGCGGCTCAAGTCTAGAGAGATGATCAGCTACCACATTCTCGCTCCCCTTCTTATCTTTGATCTCAATATCAAACTCCTGAAGAAGTAAGATCCATCTGATTATTCTTCGCTTTGCATCCTTTTTCTCCATCAGATAGCGGATAGCTGAGTGATCCGTGTGCACCACTGTCTTCATGCCCACCAGATATGGGCGAAACTTGTCAAAGGCATACACCACTGCAAGGAACTCCTTTTCTGTGACTGTGTAATTTTTATAAGCTACATCTAAGGTCTTGGTGGCATAGTAGATCGGTCTGAATCTCTTATCCCTAATCTGTCCTAGCACAATCCCCAATGCCATATCACTCGCATCACACATCAACATAAAAGACTGCATCCAATCCGGAGTAATCAGAATTGGAGTAGTTATCAAAGCCTCTTTAAGTACCTGAAAAGCATGTAAGCAAGTATCATCAAAGTCAAAAGGTACATCTTTCTCAAGAAGATAAGACAAAGGTTTCGAATATTTGGAGAAATCCTTGGTAAATCTGCAGTAGAACCCAGCATGACCAAGGAAAGATCTAACCCCTCTCTCATTAATAGGTGGCGGAAGCTTCTCAATGTCTACCACCTTCGCTCGATCAACCTGCAGCCCTTTAGAAGACACATGATGGCTAAGTACTATATCTTCTCTTATCATGAAATGACATTTTTCTCAATTCAGAACAAGGTTAGACTCTTGGCATCTCTCCAAAACAACAGTAAGGTTAGCTAGACAAGAATCAAAGGAAGATCCAAAAATAAAAAAAATTATCCATGAATACTTCCATAATTTTCTCAATCAAACCCTCAAAAATATACATCATGCATCTTTGAAAAGTAGCAGGAGCATTGCACAAACTAAACGGAAGCTTCCTAAATGAAAAAGTACTATACGAGCAAGTAAAGGTAGTTTTATCCTTATCCTCCGGTGCAATCATTATCTGATTGTAACTAGAGTATCCATCTAAGAAACAATAAAACTCATACCCCGCAAGTCTATCAAGCATCTGATCCACGAAAGGTAAAGGAAAATGGTCTTTGCGTGTGCTTTTGTTTAGTTTCCTATAATCAACACAAACACGCCAACCTGTAGCTATCCTAGTAGCCAAAGTCTCTCCATTCTCAGACTGTACTATAGTTATGCCCCCCTTTTTAGCTACCACATGCAATGGACTCACATAAGGGCTATCACTAATAGCATAAATAATATCAGACTTTAACCATTTAAGTACCTCTTTCCTAACCACTTCTTGCATCGCAGGATTTAAACGCCTCTGATATTGCACAGAGGTTTTCTTTTCATCTTCTAACCTGATCCTATGAATGCAAATAGATGGACTTACACCTTTCAAATCTTCCAAAGACCATACTATGGCGGACTTATGCTCCCTAAGGACTCTAAGCAGTTTATCAAGTTCAAGTTTAGTTAAGGCAGATGATACAATTACCGAATATGTTTGATTTCCCCCAAAAAGGCATACGCTAGATGATCCGGTAAAGGATTCAATTCCGCCTTCTTCTTCTCTTCAGCTTCAGGTTCCTCTTTCTCCAGTGGTAAGAACCTTAGTGTCCACTTTTCTCCTTTAATTTTAGACACCTCTCTTTTATCTACCCTACAAGCATAGCATTCAAATATCCTGTAAATTCTTCATCAAAAATATTACATGAAAAATCAGATGCAAAATCACTAGCAAGAGTAGGGAAAGAAAGACTATTGCTGATGCATGTTTCCAATTGATCCTTAGATAGAATCAATGGAAGCTTTTCCTCAATGATCTCATCAACAACATCGATCAACTTGCAGTTTACTCTTTCAGCTGGCCACTTCAATGCATTATCAAGAGAAAAGACAACCTCATCGTCTCCCACTCTGAGCTTCAACTTTCCATCTTCAACATCAATCAGAGCTCTAGCAGTGGCTAGGAATGGTCTTCCCAAAATTAGAGGCACATTGTTATCCTCTTCCATCTCAAGCACTAAGAAATCAACCAGGAAGATGAATTTATCCACCTTCACTAGTACTTCATCAATAACTCCTCTAGGGTGTGTAAGAGACCTGTCAGCTAGCTACAATGTCACCAAAGTATGCCTCACCTCCCCCAAACCAAGGGTTTTGAATGTAGTAAAGGGCATCAGATTGATGCTAGCCCCCAAATCACACAAAGCTCTGCACGTGGAATTCTTTCCAAATTGAACAGGGATAGTGAAACTATCCGGATCCTTCAGCTTGGCTAGCAACTTCCTTTGGATGATGGCACTGCATTCTTTAGTCAGGTTCACTGTCTCCTTATCCCCAATACTACGCTTCTTTGACATAATTTCCTTAAGAAACTTTGCGTAGTGAGGCTTCTGCTCAATTGCTTCAGCAAAGGGAATGTTGATGTAGATCTTCTTGAATACTTCCATGAATTTTTGAAATTTCTCATCAAGACCCTTTTTCAACTGCACAGAGGGAAAAAGAATAGGATATTTCATTTTCGGTATACCCAAACTGTCTCTCTCAAGTTCATCCTTTTTGTTCCTTTCTCTTTTAGCTATTTCCCACTTCTTTTTGTTGACAACTGGATGATCAATATCCTTCTGAAAACCCACTGTATCACTTTGCTAAGGAACTAGATCAATAAGCACGAAAGTAGGATCACACTGTTGTGAATGAGCGAGGTCACCTGTAGGCATGTGACCTTGGATGGTGCTGTGCTCGGTGTCATGTGACCAGTCGTGCGGCACATTCGATGATAGTTCATTAACATGTTTGTACATACGACCATCATCATATGTACGTCCGGACTGGTTGTGCACATACTGTTCCTCTGGCATCTTCAGTCCTTCATATTGGGTGCCACTTCTCAAAGTAATAGCATGACACTCTCTCGGATTCAACTCAGTCTGAGCAGGAAATTTACCTTGCTGTTGCAACTTACCCACTGTAGCATTCAACTGACTGATAGCAAGATCTATTTCATTCTGTTTTCTTTCTTCTTCCTTGTATCTTGCTTCAGCTTCTTTATATCTCACTTCAGATGTGTCTTGATTTGTGACCATCATCTTGAGCATCAAATCCATCTTATCCTCCATTGATGATCTTCCTTCAGCAGGTTTTTGAGCTGGATCAATTCCCGGAGGTGGTTCAACTGCATTGTTAGGATTAGAATAAGATATATTTTTATTCCTTCTCAGATTGTTGAAGTTTGAAAATTCCCTTCGTTCCAACCTCGCTGATACTGACGGTTGTTCCCTTGGTCATTCCTCCCCCCAAACTGATTGTTCGGTCTAAAATTCTGTCTGTTTCTATTATCTCCTTGAAACATAGCATAATAAGCCTCCTCGAGTTCTTCCTCATCTCCAGCTTTAGTTACTTCCTCTCTATTTTCATTTGTGAGGCGATCCATCTTTCTATTCAATTCATCTAATCGATCATGGAGAGCAGACATTTTATTATTTCCAGCTTGTATTTTATCTTCGCTACTTTATCAAAAGAAGCTTCTCCATCAGCTCTTTTGCCGGCCAATCATAAGTGTTTGTTGCCATCTCCTCGAATATCTCTTCCGTTGCTTCTGCAGATTGCTTGAATATAGATTCACCTGCTGTTGCGTCCACCAACACTTTTGAATATTTTCTTAGGCCTTGATAGAAGAAGCCAAAGTAAGTATCCTTTGAAATTTCGTGTTTGGGACAGCTTCGCAACAGCTCTTTGAACCTCTCTCATGCCTCATAGAAACTCTCTAAGGATCCTTACTTGAATTGTGTTATCTTCTTCTTTATCAAGAAACTCTTAGATGGAGGGAAGTACTTATTCAGGAATTTATCTGCAACTTACTCCCAATTAGTACAACAACCTTGAGGAAGATTGTTATACCACTCATTGGCTTTCCCCGTAAGTGAGAATGGGAAAAGCCGCATCCTGATAGCATCCTCCGGAATATTCCTGTGCTTCTGCGTCCTTGCATATTCATCAAATAACTGCAAATGCTCATTAGGATTCTCCAAAGGATTTCCACTAAACTGCTATCTCTCTACCATTCGGATCAATACGAAAGGCAACCCAAAACTCTCTGCGGTGATCGCATGTCCATTCAACCCTGCATTAGTGGTGTGCTTTAGTTTATATTGGTCCCGCATAGGCGTTGGGTCCTATTCTTCAGCCATCTCTCTAGTCTCAGTCTCCTCAGCTAAATCAACTTCGTCAAATTTCTGTGAAAGCATTTCAACTTTCTCTTATTCTGACGAATAAAAACTCTCCGAATCTGAGCTAGGAATATGTGTAGCTGGCTATTTTCTTTTCCTTTTATTCTCTCTAACAAGTACTTCAAGCTCTAGGTTTAATGGTTCGATTGCTCGTCCACTCGACCTAGTGATCATACACCTGTTCTCACTCAAAAGATCAGAATTGTTTGGATTACAAATAAAATAAAAAGCAAGTAAAGTTTAACGTTCTACAAGAAAATAAATCACTATAGAATTAATTTAAATCTATAAACTATCCCCTGCAGGCGGCGCCAAGAACTTGATCGCTAATTTCTTCACCCTCAAGTGTAAGGGATCGATTGTAGTGCGCGTGACCAAGTAAAATATCGTTTTCACGAGATAGTTATAAACTAAATAATAATTCTATGAATGACAATTGAATTGCAAGAGGGTTTTGAAGGATAATTAATTAAACTAATTAAAACTAAATTTAAATAATTAAACTAAGCAAATAAAATAAATCACACAAAGAAAACGATTTAGAATTCAAGAATGGAGAATTGGTAATGCTCGGGCAAACAACTTAACTATGTGACTAATTTATCTTAACCCAAAATAATTATCTACAGACGTTTATAAGAGGATCACTAAATCTAGTTAAATCACCTTGATTGGGTAGGATCTAATACTTATAATAAGCTGAAAATTCTAGGATCAATAAGGAATTAATTCTTCCCCTCTTTATAGGTACTTCATGCTAAATTCCATTAAAGGCTAGAGCACTAGACTTCCTTTTCTAGGTACGCGGTTGTTAACCCATTTTGTCTCCTTACCAATTACCTAATAATGATGTTTTACCAAGTAATTAATGTTCCAAATTGATTATCTAATATTTTTAGGTACTATAGGTCAATCCCCTAAGACTGTCACAGGAAACAACAATTATTATGCAGAAATAAAGAATCTTATTAACTATCAATCAGTGATACCGTCAAGAATAATTAAAGGAATCAAAACTCAAGCACACAATAATATGAAGTCTCAAAATATCCTCTTCAATAAGGAAATAAATAATCTGTAGAATAATTAAATTCAAGTCTAGGGCAATCAAATCACATAATCAAAACTGTCTAAAGCCCTAACATTACCACAAAGAAATTTAGTCCATGGATTTACGAGGGCAAATCACAAAGATGTAATAAACACTAACAATTGTGCTAAAATAACAAAAATAAATAACTAAAAATAAAGAACCCTTTTGGAGGACTCCATCTCTTTAATCTTTATTTCCGTCAGAATCTCCGTCTCTGGTGAGTGGGTGGATGAAAGAATAATGGTGAAAGGTGGATGAATGGCGTCGTGCAATTTAGGCGAGAGGGACTTCGGGACGTGAATTCTGGGTGTTGGCGACTACCTGTTGAGGCGTGAATTCATCTTTAAATTGGCAATGGGCTCACGGATTTGCATTGGGCCAATAACACCTTTTATTTTGATGATGCGGCCACCACATTGTGTGAAAATGGGACACTTGTCACTCTTCCTACTCCATGGAATATGAGATGGAGTAGGGAGTGGAATAGGGGAATTTGTTTATGCTGCCACATACTCCTTTTAGTGTGCACTTCAAATTCTCAAAGTGGGCCATGTTGACACATATTAATTTATGGCCCAAGAATTGCAATTCCATGGCCACGTAAGTCTTACCCATTATTATCTCCCAATGCTTGTTTGGGCCCCACCAATTCACATTTTATTTCAAAAAAATTGGAACAAGCACTGCAATTGACGCGGCCAATACATGGGAGTAAACAATTCCATGCATGCATGGACCATAATTTACGAAATTCAAAAATCTACTTATGCAGCTGCGCAGTTTCACCGTTTTGGCCATAACTTCTTCACTAAAACTCCGATTGAAGTGATTCTTGCGCCCACGCGTTCCTCTCTTATGTGGTTTCCAACCATATCTCACATGACTAATTTCAATTTCCATACAAATATAGAAAAATTATGGAAAGTGATCCCATGTTTTCTTGCATATTCCACAAATTCACACTTCATTCCAACTTTGCATTTTTATCCTTTTTCCTACCAAAACACAACAAATACAACTCAAGCACCTTTTAGTCAATAATAATTTAAAGTATTAAGATGTTCGCAAATAATATCAAATATACACTAAAAAGGTATCAAATTGGACCCGAAAATACATGAATTTTTACTCTCATCAACGACTCTAGATGTGACTCCAGAGCCTCGATTTTTCGTTTGACTAGTTCTTCATTTGGAAGTTCTAATCCAGGACTCGTGCTAAGGATACTTGAATCCATTGATCCGGGTTTAGAGCCTCATTCTCAGATACTATCCTTTTGTTTATTTCTATCAACAGCCCGGAGGAGTAGCTCTTGTAATGACTCGAAGAGACTCACATTATTGCGAATACAATCTCGTATGCGATTGAACACTTTAGTCCGACCACTCTCTTATAATTTTCCAGCATGCCCTGCATTGAGTGCAAGGTTCTCAAATTCTCTTTTAAGCAACTCAAGGTTGTCCATCAGGTGCTTTGAAACAGTCAGGATGGAGTCTATCTCAGCTCCCTCCATCTCTCATCAGGAAATCTGTCAAAACATTTTCAACAGATTTAATAATGACAATATTAAAATCATAATATTGACATTTAGCTTTCCATCTTAAAAGTCTAGCCTTTTCTGGTTCTGATTCAATTTTATTTTTTAGAAATGTCTTGACACTCGTGTTATAGATTTTAAGAATGAATTTCGTCGCAAGAAGAAATAGCGGCCATTTTTGAACGCCTTTCGTACTGCGAGGACTCCTTTTCATTAATGTGTCATCTCTTTGCCTCATTCTCTGCAAAGAGTCCTCTGCAATATCTACATGGCACTTCTCCTTCGAATGTGGACTTCGTAAGAACTGTTGTCCACCAATGGTCACTGGCATCTGTATATAGAACCAGGTCATTCTTTTCATTTGGAATGGCTAACTTTAGGAGTTTTTTGCAAACCTCCTTCAATTGTTTAACAATCTCTCAGTGTGATTCCTCCCATTTGAATTTGGCATCTTTCTTCAATAGAGGACTGAACACCTTTTTGTATTGTGCTAGATTGTTGATGAACATTCCAGTGAAGTTCACAACTCCTAAGAAGCTTTGAAGTTGCTTCTTGTCTTTTAGATCTTCAGGAAATCCCTTTATCTTTTCTACAATGTGTGGTTGTAGAATGATCCCGGGCTCATCAAATTCGACTCCAAGAAACTGGATCTGTCTTGTTGCTGTTACTGTCTTCTTTTTTGAAAGCACCAATCCTTCCTTGTGACACACTTCTGAAAATACTTCCAAATGCGCCAAATGCTCCTTCATGTTCTTTGAGGCTATGAGGATGTCATCCACATAAAAATTATGAATGAGAAATAATATTTGAAAAGATTATCCATCTTTCTTTGATATATCTGAGGTGCGTTTGCCAAGCCCATAGGCATGACATTCCAGATATAATGGCCTTGTGGTGTGGAGAAGGCTATAAACTTCTTACTTCCTTCTTCCATCATAATCTGGTAAAACCCAGATTTGTAATCGAACTTTGAGAATACCCTGGCATTCTTGATATAGTTGACCAAGTGTTCCCTACTTGGTATATAGTATCCATCGAACTCCAAAATATTGTTGATCCCCTTGTAGTTGATCACAAGTCTCGGTTTCTCTCACTTGACTTATCCATGATTTCGAACCAAAAATCCTGGACTGATGTATGGAGATACTCTTGGTGAAATCAACTTAAGGTCCAGATATTCCTCAAGTATTTGCTGCATATCCTTTCGATCCTCCTAGTTCATCAAGATATGCTTGTATATCACGAACACATGCTCTTTTCATTCTTTCACTTTGAGCTCGGCTTTGAGCTCGTTTTTATCCCACTAGGCTAGAGGATCCTCGTTGAAGTTCCTCTATATCTTCTTTTTGATGTCCTCCAAAGATGTTTGTTCTTGATTGTAACATCTCTTTGTAGGCTATCTCCCAAGTTTGCTTTGAGAAGGTGGATTATTTTTTTTAGTTTTTCCATCTTCCATCCTCCTTCAGTCTCGGTTCTCATCTGAAGGACTACTTCAACGTATCTCCTTCGATCGTTCATCTTTGGATGATTAAGTTTTCCTTCATAATCACCATGTTTGCTCCAAAATTGGATTGACATTTTCTCTGAAATGCATTACGCAGTCTTGGGGTAATGATCTTATGTTCACAAAGGGTTGTGAAAGTAAGCCTTCTTGTTGTGTTTTCTTGGATAAAATGCTTAAATAAACGTAGAAAATTATTTTCTAATAGGATATCAGCTCCAGTGTCGTGAAAATATATCGGTGGAGTCTTCACCTTGTACCATAGGATATGATACGCTCCTCCGATCATAATTTCTGCTTGTCTGATTTCTCTTTTAAGGATTAGCACCCTGTGAGAGAAATTTCTTCCTAGTACGGTTGGCAAGTCTTTGCCTGAGCCTTTAGGAAAGACTCCTTCTTTTGTTGTGCATATAACGGCTCTCGAATCGATGCATGCTCCAAAATTTTCCTCCTGGTGCTCCTTATATCATCCCTATGGTGATATATATCGAGAATGGACTTTTGGTCATGGGTAGATCAGAGCTTATAAAACTCCAAGATTTTATTATTGAACCTTGTATCTTTTTCCTTTGATCACGAATTCCATTCAATCTTGTAATCTTTCCCAAGGTTTATGATCCTCGAGAAACTCCAATCCCAGCACTAGTTCCTCTGGGAACCTTCCTTCTATTCCCTCGATCACTAGCTCAAGTTCTCCAAGTTTGAGTTGTCCTCGATATCTCCTAGTTGATGGTTGTTGGAGATAATACAAGACATCACAAGGAATAGAGTTTTCATTTTTAGTGATATCGAATATCACTTCGACCCCTCTCTATCCTTCTGGACATTTTAGTTCACCTTTGATTGTGAACTTCTCTGACTCCTGGACTACTTCCACGATAGGTTTCTTTCCCCATCTTTCACTGATCATTCTATCTTCTTGGAAAGAAATCCTTCTCTGCTCGAATCTGAGGATGTCTTACCTACTACAGACCATCTTATTCTTGATTCGCAAATCCATATCGTGGATTGGCGGTAACTCCATTATATCTGACTTAGTTGCGCATGCAACCCTTTCGAACACTTCTGGTATCTCAATTTACTCCTTCATTTGGAATAAATCCAAATGATGAGTGTTGGATAGAGCATATGAGATATTGTAGGTGATAAAGTACGACCGATTCTCTTCTTTCATAAAATCTTTATTCTTAAAATCTTGATGAAGGGTGAGTACTTTACTAAAATCTTTATCCACCAGATTATAGGCAATCCTTGGGTAGATATAGGATGATACCGTGCCTGCGTACAGGTTTTCTGAGATTCCTCCTAGGCATGCCTCTCTCATATTCTTGATCCTCTTATCAAAGATTGCTATATCGATTGGTATATCGATACCATCTTTTAATATTGCTTTGATGAGGATCCAAATAGCTTAGATATGGATCCAGGACATGGTCTTAGCAACTTTTCTCTGGATTATACTGAGTTCCTTCTTAATCTCATCAACAGAAACTAGTTGCATTTCCATTATGTTTCCAGTGAGCTCCAAGGGGATGACAATTTCCCCTTCGGTCACCTTATATATAATGTTGTGCTTTCTTCTTTTGAAGCTGAGAAACCGCTCTAATCATCCCACGGTGAATCCATCATGTAAATTGAGTCTTGGGTCCTCTCTCATGATTCTGATAAGAGTCTTATGAGAGATGGGTGTCTGGGAAAAGAATCCAGACATGTCCTTTTGCATATCTTGTATGACGTTTTCTTCTTCACTTCGACTCATCTTCAGAGAATTCGTCTTGACCGAAGAACTCTTCTTCATAGATGCTCTCGTCTGAGGGTATATCTTAAAACTGATATACATGTACCAGATCTTGGAAATAAACAACTTCCTCCATTTCAGGAGTGGTTTCGAACTGTCGCACTCCCCTCTTCTAGTTTATCTTATCCTTTCTTTCTTACTTTTGAATTATAGACTCATGGGATTATTTTGATACCTAAAAATGGGTGTTGCTTGTAACACCATGGGCTAGTACTTCTGTGGATAGTTCTAGGTTTTGAAGGTTTAATTGGATTGACTTGATGACCTAGACTAGGTTAAGGATTTCTGCAGTATACTTATTCCTTTATTAATGATTTGATTTGAGACTTATATTTTTGTCTTATTTGATCTGTCCTTATTCATGAATGTGTCATTACCTTATGCATGTTTATGATTATTGCTTGCGTTATATAGGAATTATATTTGTTAACCTGTTATGGGTATAGGAAACCTAACCATATAACCTTTATTCATTAGAATAATTAATATTGGACACAAAATATATCTATTAATTACCATTCTAGAGAATTTGGTTTCTTAGATTGTTAGGTGGGAATTGGAGTTTAATTCTTAAGTACCTATAAAGGAAAGTCTAGTGCCTTAAATGAAATTTTGCATGAAGTACCTGGAAAAGGGGTATGAATTATTCTTCTGCATCTAAGGGTTTGAACCAGATTTATGTGTTAAAGTTTACTTCAACCAAGGGATTTAACATAATTAAGTAATTGCTTTCATAAGATTTGCAGGAATTCTAACTAATTGTCTAGTAATTTAGGTTGACCAATTTATTGAACACTTCCATATTTATTTACTTGCTATCTTATTTTTAGTAATTATTTTCTGCATCTCTAGTTTAATTTATTCTCTTGAAAATCCAGATTTGTCTTAAGTTGGTGCAGTCATAAATAGAATTTTATATTAAGTCTAGAATTATCCTTTGGGTACGATATTTTACTAGGTCACACGCTAAGTTACAATTATTTCCTTAAACTTGGGGACACATGCAAAAAGGTGAACAAGAAACTGTTCTAGCTCATGATGTTGCGATGAACAATCATGGTGCTTATATAGATCTTACCCATAGTCTGGAAAATTACAAGATAATTTAAGAAACGAATAAAACTCTAGATGCGGTAGTCGTCGCATTCTTCTCCTTCTTGAATCTTTCTCTCTGTTCTTAACTTGATTCGATAGACGAATCTCTACAGATCCTCCAAATGATAGTAGGGTATGGATTTGGTGTAGGGTGAATGTGGTATCTCTTTGGATGTTATTGTATTCCTTTTATGCTTCAGACTCTTCTAATGGACCTTTGATGGGCTTTTTAAGTGAAAACACATACATACACGAATTGGGAGTGTAAAAGGGTACAGAACTGGATGCCCTGCACGTCCGTTCGACCAAGGTATTCTGCTCGAACAGCTTCAGAATTGGTGAAATGTACCACGAACGAGCTCCCTCGAGACTTACAGAGTCGATGCTCGCCGTTCGACCATTGTTCGACCAAGATGGCTTGGTCGATGGCTTTCAATCTGGTCGAACGAGCTACCAAATTCTTCATCTTCTAATTCTGAATGCTTCTGTCTTGTTTTCCTACAAAAATAAGCTCAAATGACCTCAGTAATGCCTGATTCATGACTTTTCACTGCACAACTCGATTCGTCTCGATTTAAGATCAAATTATACACAATTATCATAAAAATCAAAGCTCAAATTACGTAAATTTTCACTCTCATCAAGTATATAAAAATATCAAAAGTGTTTTAGCAAGTGGCATACGCAACCAGTTCAAAAATTGTGAAGCTACCACAAACTCATGATATGAATTTGCGAATTGTAAATTAACCTATCTGGAATAGACAAGACATCTTCAAGTTATTATTTTCAAAATGACAGGATGCTTAGTGAAAAATGAGAAAACCAATTGTAGATGCAATCTAGGAACCAGTAAAGTTCACAAACAAAGGTGAACTAAAAAAATCTTAGAAGGATTGAGAGGAGTTGAAGTAATATTAGATATCACAAAAATGTAAAACTTTACTCCTTGTGGTGTCTTGTATTACCTCCCACAACCTACAACGGGGAGATATCAAGGGCGGTTCAAGATTGGAGATATTGAACTAATAGTTGAAGATTTCTTGTACATTAATTGGTGTTGGGACTAGAGTTTCTCGAGGATCATAAATCTTGAGAGAAAAATTACTGTTGGAACTGAATTTACAATTTGAGGACGAATGTACAGAGTCCACTAGCAAATGGCGGAGTTAGTCCATGATCACAAGCCCACTCTCTATATAAATCACTGTTGGGAAGATATATGAGAAATACCATATAGAATATTTGCAGCATATATACATTAATTTAGAAGCCATTATTTGCTCAATTTAGTATAAAGTTTTTCCTAAAGACTCCGGGGAAGACCTACCCATAGTATTGAAAAAAATATTTCTCGCAACATGTTATCACCTCACACTACTTACACGAGCGTTTAAATTAGAGGTTAAATCGACTTTTTCAACAACTTGATTTTTCTAATAATTTAGTACCAATAATTGAGTGTTTAAACTAGAGGTTAAATCTAGTTTTTTCATCAACTTGATTTTTCTAAAAATTCAGTGCCATTAATTGAATATCTTAGCCACTAATATTACCAATTAAAATGTTTCAGCGGGTGCTTTCTTCTGTTTACGAAAGTGGAAAGTATGTATATTGGGTGAAAATTATGATAAATTAAACCAATGACTACAAGTTATTGTGAAGGCTTACAGAAGAGTGATTGGGTGCTCAAATATGGCTGTCCATTCATTCACAATCACACCCACTAACTTTTCTGCAACTTAAATATAGGTGATTATTTGGGTAGAAATATTTCTCTCGTATTAATTTATTTTATTTTTAAATAGAATTAATACACATCATATATATAAATTTATTTTTTAAATGAAATTAATTAAACTCCATAATCTGGGTCCTCAACGTACGGTTCCTGCGCGATGTTTAATTTTACAGTATTGTATTATATAATGGGTTGTGAAACGAGTATTACTATGGATGAGTAGTTATATAACACAATATTAATTTTACAGTATTTTATTACAACCAGAGGTGGGGCTTTATTGGTAGAAGCTGGGAGTATAGTTTAAAACATAAATTGTCCAATCTTTATACTTTATTCGAAATTAGGTTCCAAAATAGTTATGACATTCATTTATGTCCCAAACCTTTCAATTTTGCTTCGTTTTCACCCAAAATAATAGTTTTTTTTATCAATTATATTCCATAACTTTGTAAAAGCAATGATTCAATCACATCCCATTAAATTTAAAAAAAATTGAACATTTTTTAAATAAAAAAGACAATTTTGATGAAATTTTAAAAATTATGGGACTATTTCAAAGAAATTAAGTTTTTTGAAAATATTTTGAATAAAATAAATTATATGTAAGGATTCTAAATTTAAAAACTCTTGTATGTATTATCATCCCTCTTTCTTCTCCTATATAAGCACCCTTCCACCATCCATGTCTTTCTCACTAGCTCATTAAAATTTCAATCTCAAACTCTTTCTCTACACCCTTCAACATATAACTATGTTTACTTTCGGAATATTTTGGTCAGTAGGCATTCTCGCTCAAAAGTAAGTCACTGGTTTTGACACTCGAAACCATGTATATATTTATGTATGGTTTTGACACTCGACATTTTGTAGTAATTATCTGGTTAAAATACTTGTTATTCTGGAACGTAATACTTCATTCTTACATGCGTTTTCTGTTTGAATATGCAGAGTACGTAGAAATGCGTGAAAATGATGATTATGGAAGATAATAAATAAGGGCATCCAACCAGAGGGATGGACAACATTCCATGGAAGTAATTAGGATGTCACAAAACAGAAGGACTTTGACATTATTACCATAACTATTAATTTCTTGCATGCATGTGGATTCTGCACATCAACCATATTAATGCTACTTTTATATGAAGTAGTTGATTGTATGTTGATTTTGTTGAGTTCATGTAGCTTGTTTAAGGTGTGTGGATTGTTGTGATAATGTTCTCAGTTCTACTGTTCTAATAAAAATAAACTTATTTTATAGTGTTATTTTATACTTGTCTTCAGTACTCAATATTCCTGATTCCATTAATTGTACTTAATTATAACACAAACTTTGATACCATTCATGTTAATCAAGTTTAATTAGAATTTATTACTATTAAATACACCGTTTTTATACATAATTATTTTAAGATATATTGTTAAAAATAGATTACTTGTAGGTATAATATTTAAGGTTTAAATACCCACTTTAGCCTTAATCAAAATAAACCTCATTTTCAATATTCAAGCATATGCAGTTTTAGATTTATCTACTTTTCTTAATCCATGAAGATATTTCCAGTTATTTGAGATGAAAAGTTTCCTCATATAATGCATTTCAAGAAATAAATTTTCACATTCATTTTTCACTCTCATTCACAACTTCTGCACGAAGTGGAAAAAAAAATCAAAATATGCACGACATGCAAAAAAAAAAAATCAACCTAAAATTTCAAAGAAATGCACAAAAACTCGGTAGGGACCTTTCAATGGCTAAGACATAAATTCTCACAGACTCGTTTTAATCTCAATCACAACTTTGACAAGAAATGCACCAAAAAATCATTCCAAAATTTGCACGAAATGCACAAAAGATCCATTCACATTACGCACGAAATGCACAAAAAATGATTCTAAATAAACTTCACAAAATGCACAAAAATGTTCTAAACGAAATTTAGGTTAATCTTCTGCACCTTGTACATGTGAAATCGAAACCCACATCCAGCGACATTTGGGGTAAGAAAGAAAATAATTGGGATAATTGATGTTCGTTGGCTTTTAGGAGAAATTTAGAATTGGGGACAAATTTGGCAATTTAAAGTGAAATAGTGTAATTGGGATAATAGTTTTAGAATTGTATATCTCATAATAAGTTGGGTTAATTACAACAAAAGTTCCAACCTTTTCGCGAATTGCGGATTAGTCCAAACTTTTTAATATTTACAAATAAGTATTTGACCTTTAACCCGTTTTGCAAATCAAGCCACCGGGCAGCTGAGACCTGCCCTGTGGCTGACGTGTCATCTTTCTTCCACGTCGCATTCCACGTGTACAAAACGATATCGTTTCTACTTTTCACCTGTCAAAAAATTAATTACATGAAAAGTCCCAACCTTTTCGCTGATTGAGAATTAGTCCAAACTTTTAAATATTTGCAAATAAGTACCTGACTTTAAGCCCGTATTTCAACTTGAACTACCGAGCAGTTGGAGGATTTCCCAGACGGTGACGTGTTACTGTATATGCCCAGTTACTCTACACTTGTTAACAAAACGATATTATTTTATTTTATTTATTGTATATTGCAACAACAATTATCGTATGGATCATTTATTCGAAATTTAGAAATTGTCTGCCAAAACCCTCACATGGCGGATTTTGATGGATGATGTTAATGTGTGATATATGATGATATTTTTTTGGATATAAATTAAATTTTAATTAAAAAATCAAAATTACGCCGTTTTATTAACAAGTGTATAGTGACTTGGCATATACAGTGACACGTCATCATCCGGGTAGTCCTCCAGCTGCTCGGTAGTTAGAGTTGCAATATGGACTTAAAGTCGGGTACTTATTTGCAAATATCCAAAAGTTTGAACTAATTCGCAATCAACGAAAAGGTTGAGACTTTTCATGAAATTAACTTTTTGACATGTGGAAGACTGAAACGACATCATTTTGTATAAGTGAAAGGCGACATGGAAGAAAGATGACACGTCAACCACCGGGCAGGACACCAGCTGCCCGGTGACTTAATTTGCAAAACAGGTTAAAGGTTGAGTACTTATTTGTAAATATTAAAAAGTTTGGAATAATCCGCAATTCGCGAAAAGGTTGAGACTTTTGTTGTAATTAACCTTTATAAGGTTGATATAAGTTGTGTACATAAAAATAACCAACTCAAAATAAACTAATTCAGGCTCCCAAATCAGTTTAAAATGACCAAATTATGGTTAAAATCCAAAATGATATTGTATCCATTACTCCATCTGTCCCACGAAACGCTTCAAGTTTTCGATGTCACGTTGTTTAAGAAAGTTATTTTTTTAGACCTATTATGTTGACTTTAAAGGGTATCATAGTATTTTTAAATAAAAAAAATATATAAAGTGATAGTATGTGTGTGAAAAATGAATAATAAATTTGAAATTAAAATAACTTTTAATTTTATTGAATAAAGTAATATTTTTATTTTTTATTTCTATTAGTAGGTAAGTAAGTTTTAGTTGAACTTTTACGCATATGCGCCAATTGTAATATGAATTGACAGAATGCACTTCTACGCATATGCCTCAATTGTATATGAATTGAATAATTATACTACTCCTGTACATCCACTTGAAAGAAATACATTAATTTTGTAAATTTTAACTGTCGGCCGAAGGTAAACATTTTTTTTTCTTTTTTGGAAAAGGGTCCTTAATCTATTACTCATTAGGAATACTAGCACATACACTAATATAACTACGTTTAAAATAATATTACTCCTTAAACAACGCGTTAAAAGCACACGTGTATATATATACTCCATGTTTCTAATTGATGGAGGGAGTATAATATTATAAAACTTAAGAATATTAATTATTTTATGTGGGGCTCTCCAATTACCCAAAAAAAAATATTTGTGTGAGACCGTCTCACAAAAAAACTACCGTGGGATGAAAGAGAAGTGATAATATTTTATAAAAAAAATGATACTTGATTTAATAAAATATGATAACGGTGCATTGAATAATTTTATGAAAGTACAAATCAAAATATAAATAAAAGTAATAACATTTTTAATATAAAGTGATAATATCTTTGACAAAAGTATTTATAATTATTAAAAAAAAACTTAAAAACGATCTCCCACAAGAATTTTAAAAAAAGAGAGAGTATTCCTTATAATGAGATGAATTAAAATGAAAAAATATTTATAACGAGACCCAGGGGAGTATTTTTAACACTTTTGCAACGTCGACCTTAGTTAAAATAAACAAATTTATAAAGTAAAAATATTAATTAGCATATATTTTTAATACTTTTGCAACGTCCATAATCAAAAGAGGAAGAAATAAAAAAAAAAACGTCATATATAAATTCATTTTATTGAATATAGTTCGGAAAAAATTAATTCTTCTAAAATCGTTTTATAACTTTTATATTCACATAAATCTTTTCTTTTTTCTTGAAAATGAAGGGTTTGAAAATAGCAAAAGTTTTCAAAAATCATGAGACCAAATTAATGGATTTCAAAAGTTATGAGACAAGATTTATATAAAATATTTCTTTTGGAGTGAAATCTGATTAAAATTAAAATTAAAATTATTAGGAACTAAAATGAAAATGGTAACTATTTTAACAATGTGTGGACTATTTATGTTTCAAACTATACAAATTTATAAAGTAAAAATCAGCATATAAGTTATGGAACCAATTGTTTTATTTAGTGGCATAATTCTTAATAATGACTTAATTAAGTCATTATTATTTACCTCCCCATTACTATGTAGATAAGGGTGTAGGGAGTGTCTGAAATGGACAATTTTTACTTTTTTGTACCAACCTATTGTTTTATTTTCTCTCTCATAAATAATTTTTAGTTAGTGGAACTAGAAGACATTCTCCAATATTAGTGGAAACAAACCTCATACAATAAGTGGTTCTTTAATTTATAACTAATTTAAATAAAATTAATTTTGGATGAGCCAATTAACATGAGTACGTAATCCATTATTGAGCAAGTTTAATCCATCAAAAAATTATTGCAATGTACGTGCCCAACCAGAGTATTGTCATGCTCCCCATTAATTAACATTATTAACACAAGAAATTAAGCACCCAAACACTGTAGCTAGTGTCCGCGTGATTCTGTCCAATTATCGTATATTGTTACATTCCGTTGTAAAAGTCTTAATTTCACGGTTAAATTGGTTTACCAACGGATTAGCAACGGAATCCGTTGGTAAAGTGGAGGTTGATAAATATTTAGCAACGAAAAATCAATTATGTTGATAAATAATTTCATTGGTGATCCATTGCTAAAGATTTAGTTGATAATTTATATAAAGATTCCCTTGGTAATCTGTTGATATTTACAAACAAATTGAATTCTATTGGTAAATTCCATTGTTAAATTATATATATATATATATATATATATATATATATATATATATATATATATATATATATATATATATTTTTTTTTTTTTTTTGTAGTGATAGGTCACATAGGTTAGAAAAGAAAAAAACTAACCCTAATTCTTATGAGTTATATTTTCTTTTTACGGTTATGGATTCTTTTCTATTAGGTCTAATCCAATCAACGCAAAAAAAAAATCCTTCCGTCCCTCATCACTTTTTGTATTTTTCTTATTTGTCTGTCCCACACCACCCTTCACACCTCATAAAAGGAAATACTCCTTTCGTCCCGCCAAAAAAGTTACATTTTACTAATTAGAGCGTCCCAATACAAGAGTTGCATTTTCTTTTTTAGTAAATGAGACTCACATAAATCAATCAATTTAACTTCATGGGGCCCAAAAATAGTACTTATACAATTATCCATTATACATTAAATTATTATATCTCTCAACTCACTACACATTAAAATACTATATTTCTTAATTTCCTTACAAAGAGTAAGCATAACTCTTTTCATGGATGGAGGGAGTATAACTTTATCCAACAACATCAAAAGTTACTTTAATTTTAAATTTGTTAGTCCTTTTTCATACACATATCATTATTTTATATTTTTTTTATTACTTAAAATTACTACAATATCCTCTAAAATTAGTGAATTTGGTAAAAAATAGTAACTTTTCTTAAACAGCGTGGTACAGTAAACGAGAATGGTAGTTCGAGACAGAGGGAGTATTAAATTATGAACTGAAACAATATTATAGTTTAAAATTAATATCTAAAAATATGTTTGATTTATATTGAGTTTATATTATGGCAAATACATATTTTTGTCCATTAATTTTCTTCTATTTTGAAATTAGTCCATCGATTTTGTACATTTTATAATTGGCCTTACAAAATTCGACAAATTCCTCTAACCGGCTGTAGCGACCTAGCGGTTCTTTCACCTGGTAATGCTGACGTGTAATTTTTTTATTTTTATTTTTTTAATTAAAAAAAAAAACCACCTACCTGGCCTGGATATGTAATAGAACGTGGGAGAGAAGACCAAAACTATTCTCTTTGTTTCCTCTCCACGCCCACCAGCCACGCTGTTGCTGCCGCCACCACCATGACGTTGCATCCTCAAACTGCGTGGAGAGGCGATTCTTTGGCGCGAGAACGGAACTCGACGACAATGAGAAAGGAGGGGAACTCGGAAGCGATGCGGTTGCTGTTCTGGTGGGTGATTGAATCAACAACGGTCATGTGAATCCATCCGCCGCCGTGGAAGTAGAAGAAGATGAGGAGGCGGGCGACGACAAAACCGTATGGTTGAGTGAATCCAAACTAACCACCTTATACTCTGCAGGGCCGGCCCTGGGGGTTGCCCCGTGGGCTCAGGCCATGGGCCCCATAATTTGGGGGCCCCAACATTTTTATATTTATATGTATATATATACTATTAAATTTTGATTTTGACCCAAATTTTATTTATTTATTTAATGTTAAAGGCCCATCTAAAGGAAACATATTTATAATATCAATCATTTTTTTCTTGATTAAATAAAAAATTATACTGCTCTCTACAAATTATACAATGCAAAAGTCCTTTTTTAATCTTCTTTCAAGAAACCACCAACACAATTGAATATTCATACTGAATT
This sequence comes from Pogostemon cablin, assembly GCA_023678885.1. Classification (NCBI taxonomy): domain Eukaryota; kingdom Viridiplantae; phylum Streptophyta; class Magnoliopsida; order Lamiales; family Lamiaceae; genus Pogostemon; species Pogostemon cablin. The sequence continues at coordinate 26,995,534 of CM042985.1, read as the reverse complement.
ATTTTCCAATTTCAAATTGTTCGCTGCATTATTTTTTTCTTTTTTTTTTCCTATGCAAATTTAGTCATTTTAAGGGCCTCAATTTTATATTTTGTCATGGGCCCCTAAAATCTCAGGGCCGGCCCTGATACTCAGCTCACACCTTCCACCTTACTCCTTACCAACAGGCAACTCAACTCCACTCAATACAGATAGCCCTACTATCAGACCCACCATCTTTCATCTCCATAAAATGAAAATACTAACTTTAATTTGCATCAGCAGATTCGCGCTGGCCACGCTAGTGGACTCGGTTTTAGGTCGGAAAAAATTGTTGGTTTTATCAGTGGCTTCGGTCAAGCTACGATCGGGACATCTGCTCTCGTTCTATTGACAGAGTTAGTCGGAAAGAAATGGAGAGAAAACATCGGAATTGTCAGAGTTAGTCGGAAACAAGATACCATAAAAAAGCACATCAAATAAAGAAAAAATGAAGAATGGACACAACAATTACTCCCATTTTTTATTAATGAAATCACACAAGAACAATACATGTTTTTTGCTCTCAACTCTCAAAAATTAAGAGTATCAAATGAATAATTTACCTCTCCAATCAAAGGAGAGGCTATTTATATGTTCCTCTATGTGTTGCCGTAGTTCTCCACCAATGAATGTCCCCATTTGTGCTGGAGTGGTGCTCAGTTTTGTTATCTTTGTGAGAGTGATGTAGAGAGTGACTTGTTCTTATCCTTTCGGTTTTACCTTCTTAATTTAATGGCATGTTTAGTTCAACTAGCACTAAACGTTACAGACAGGACCTACGTTCAGCCAGGGGCTGAATAGATCACCATAGGGTTGGCTTGGTTATGAAAAAGTAGCTTCATCGTTAATGCACTGAATTCAAAGGATGTAGCCATTGCAATAAGTCCTTTTGTCCTGTGGCATCATCCCATGGAATTTATGATGTTTAATTATTTATCCTTCTACTTGGATCGACGCTCTTATTATTGTCTTCCATACTCATGATTTTCACACATTTTCCTTCAACAAGTTGCATGACTTCATAGTTTTGAGCATAACTTTCTCATTTAGACTCTAATTTAAGTGATTCTTGAGCCAAGACTATTCTCTTTTTATTAAATCCATCAATGAAAAGAAATCTTCAGAGTTTCCTATGTATTTCCCATAATCGATTTATGAGACAAGATAATAGATTTTTAATCCGTTTCAACTCCAATTTCCTCTTATGCTCTTTTTTTCCTTTATATCCACCTAAAATATAAAAAACACATCAAATGTACCGTTTTACTGATATATGGAGAGTAAGACTTTTGTGCTAAATATGACAATAAATCCTCATAAAAAGGTATCAAAATATTGTTCAGTAAAATATCCAAATTTTCACTCTCATCATATTCGATCACCTACAGTATCTTTTGTGCTTTATCTTATAACACCCATAATTCAGATTTACTCTAAATGAAAGAGTATTATTTGGCGTTTTCTTACCACACAATTAATCCTCAAGTATTAAGGATATAACTATAGTTTAGGTAAGCGACCAAGTTTATTATATCGAACCCAAGGGACGGAATATTATTAATTTAATTATAAACTAATTAATTAAGACTGAAGTTGGCAAAAAAGTAGTGGAATATTTATTATCAACTACTAAATAAATAATTTAAATAGCAAATAAAATAAATCAAGCAGATAGAAAATTACAAAAGTGAATCAAGTAAGAGAATAGGTAACTCTAGGATAATCCAGTTTTACTCATTAATTTTTCTCTTAAGTGTAATGTCAGACTCTGCCTTGTGGACTATGGACGCATCACTAAGCCATACAAATATACTCTATAGACATAGGTAAATATGCGTGTAACACGTGTGAATCACTTTGGAGCAAGAGATATAATTTCACCCCCCTTTCTACGTACTATCAATTATTTACCCCTAGGTTGGTACTCTAACCCGATATGATTGATTGCCAATTTTTATGTGTCCCCAAGGTTAGGGAATCAATTGCAGTTTCAGCGTGTGACCAAGTTAAATTATCTAACCCAAGGGATTGGAGCTAAATAGATTACCATATAAATATAATTTGCACCACTAATAATTAAGACAAAGTAACATTTTCTGATTATGAAAATTATTAAACTAATTATGCAGAAAAATAAATATTAAATAAAATAAATAAAAATAAAAATCACAAACAATCACAAGTGTTTCAAGAGAGAAGACAAGAAAGCTATATGAAATCCAGTTTAAATTTGTCAAATTAAATAACTAGACAATCGGTTATAATTCCTGCAGATTTTATGGAAGCAATCACATAGTTATGTTAAATCCCTCTTTTAAAGTAAACTTAACACATAAATCTAGTTCAAACCCTCAGATGCAGAAGAATAATTCATACCCCCTTTCTAGGTACTTCTTGCAAAATTTCATTAAAGGCTAAATCACTAGACTTCCCTTTATAGGTACTTAAGATTTAAACCTCGGTACCCACCTAACAATCTAAGAAACCAAATCCTCTAGAATGGTAATTAATAAATATATTAAGTATCCAATATTAATTATTCTAATGAATAAAGATTATATGGTTAGATCCCCTTTACCCATAACAGATAGACAAATATAATCACTTTATGATATAAACAACAAACATAAATATGCATAAGGCAATGACATATCATGAATGAGGGCAGACCATATAAGACAAAAATATAAGTCTCAATCATAGCATTTTAATATAGGAATAAGTATACTGAAGAAATCCAACTTAATCTAGGTCATCAATTCAAGAAATTTAAACCTTTAACATAGAACTATCCAAGAAAAAACTAGCCCATGGTGTTTGATAGGCTTTTTCTGCACACTCCAATTTAATCCTCAAGCATAAGGATGCCAATTGTAGCAGCAAGTTCTCAAGTTAAATTATCGATTCCACTGATACAGTTAATTATCTATTTTACTATTAATTACTAATTAATCAAAAGTAAGTAAACAAATTTCCAAGGGATTTTGAATTAATTAACTAAAATACTGAAGTAATAAATTGCTGGATAATTAAAAGCAATTAAATAAAAGCAAGTTCTAAATCAAGAGATGATGAACAGCTCTAAGGTATCAGGTATTGACCAATTAATTTGAGTTACACTACTAGAAAACTGTGAATAGATATTGATGATTCACCGATATCTATTCAGTATTTCCACCGTTATTAATGGAGGTGTTATTAAAGATCCCTAAATAAATATCGGTGATTCACCGATATCTATTGGTGAATAGATATCGGTGATTCACCGATATCTATTCAATATTTCACCGTTATTAATGGAGGTATTATTAAAAGTTTTCTAAATAGATATCGGTGAATCACCGATATCTATTTTGTGAATAGATATCGGTAAATCACCGATATCTATTCAAAATTCCACCATTATGAATGGAGGTGTAATTAAAGGTATCCTAAATAAATATCGGTGAATTACCGATATTTATTGTTACATTAGATATCGGTGATCCACCAATATCTATTCATAATTTCACTGTTATTAATGGAGGTGTTATTAAATGTCCCCTAAATAAATATCGTTGAGTATCCGATATCTATTAAGTACATAGATATCGGTGAATCACCGATATCTATTTTAAATTCACCGATATATATAAAGGTGATATAAAAGATATTAAAAAATAGATATCAATGAACCACCGATATCTATTATCAATATAAATATCGAAAAAATACCGATATCTATTATAAAATCACCGATATTAATGAAGTTGATATTAAAAGTTTAGAGTAATAGATATTGGTGATACACCGATACCTTTTAACCAATATAAATTAAATGGAATTTAAATATCATCAACATATCCATACATCAATGAAATATTCAAATTCAACGTCCAACATTCAACCCTCAAAAATATACTTTAACGTCTGACATTCTAACCCACAATTCAAATTAGCTAACTAATAATATATACCAAAAGAAATACAACGCATGTATGTACTAATAATATACCAAAAGAAGTACGATACAAGTACGTATGTAGCTATACATATATATTTTCTTGGCCAAACATATGGAGCTCCCTTCTCCGTTATCTTCTTTGCCATAATTTTATGTCGTACCTATCACCCAACAAATAAAGAATCAATAGAAAAATTAAGAGAGTGAAATTATAATTAATTGAAATGCTATAGTTAGAGGAGAGAACAAGATGAAGAAAAAAAAAGTGCTAAGAATCCATATATGTCAATCCACATAATGACTCGAGAGACTACTCCATTTGAGCATTTGAGTGCTAACTTCAAATCCATTGACAAAGACATACTAAATGCAAACTTCATTCCTACCGCATGTAATTTTCAGTACTGGCGAGTGTTGGATTGTATACTAAAAGTCTAGCTTTTTGTATGAACAATATTATAACAATTAATTTGAAATGAGAATCATATGATCAAATGATTGCATCTTATAATTTATTTATATGTTCGATGCAATAGTCCACTTACTTTATATTGTAGATAATATGTTGTGCGACAACACGCGGAAGATCATATTATCGGTTTCCTTATAAAGTATAAACAGATGCTCACAATCGAGATAGACGGGGACTCTCTATCGGGATGGTTGTAGTGTGGTTTGGTATTAGCTTGTCTTGGCTATAGAATCACATTAGTGCACTTGTGTGTATTGAGCAGGACCGCTTGAGATCGTTCGACTTATACTGACTTATAGGAGAACTTGATCTCAGTTATTATGGAAGTTCGTGCTCTTAATCCCTATACAATAACCTCGACACGTAGGGCAGTATGTATTTCTTTGATTCATCAATGGGTGAGATTTACATGTAATTAAATCAACAAACTCGATGAGTTGGGAAGTAGTGCTGTCTCTATGGTGTGCTGTTGATTGTAGAAGGAATCCGTGTCCGTCATAGGTTGATGATGTCCCCTTGAGGAGCTCATAAGGATTATCATGTAAACCCTGCAGGTGGAATTTATTCCGGCATGATAATGAGGTTGAGTGGTACTACTCTTGGATGAGATATTAATTAATTGAGTTGTCAGTAACTTAAATTAATTAATGGACATTGTATATCTTAAACATGGGGAGACTAACGGGCTCATAATAAGAAGGAGCCCAAAACGTAATTTTGGGATTGGTACGGTAGTGCAGTAATAATATTTTAGTGGAATATATTATTATTATTGGACTTAAGTATAAGCTTTGGGCTAAGCTTGGATACTTAAGCCCAATGGAGGCCCAACCCAATTTCTCCTCCTGGTCCATGCTGTAGCCCATGTATATAAGTCACCTCAGTTTGTTCTAAACCTAACTCTGCGCCTAACATACGAAAGAGAGAGTGAACAGCAGATTGAGTAGGTCTCGTAGATCGTCGCCCACACGACGTCGAGATCGGACTTGGGACATACAGCAGAAGACCGGAAGGTCGTTTGCTGCTGCAGTTCGTCATGTTCCAAAATTCATATAAAATCGTACAGTTCTCCGATTTTGATGTATTATATATTGACGGAAAGCCGTCGAAGAGAGGATCGTCTGAGCGCAAAGACCACTCAATTCCGACATCAGAAGAGGAACTTATGGCTATTCTCGTGGGACTGCGCAGACTGCCAGCGAGAATTCAACCTCTACATCAACCCTTGGTGAAAGGTAATGCGTTTCATGTTTACTTGCTTCCGCTGCTTGTTAGAAATACATGGAACCCTAACGGGTCACGTTAACCAAACGATTGAGCGCCAACAATTGGTATCAGAGCTTCGGTTTCGTGGTGAAGCGTGACACGTTAGGCTAGGGTTTATGTGATTAATTTTTTCGGAATTAGGATCACATGTTTAGGGTTTTGGTTTTATTGCGCAAACCATGAATATCCCTATGTGATATATACCCTGTATCATATCTATTCGTCCATGGTTGTGTGTGAGAGGATTCGACGAAAACTGTTCGTCAATTTCACATGCAAGGAAGAAAAAGAGGGCAAAAAATTGAATCACGTTTTTGAGAGAAAATCCAGCGCAGTGATATTACAGAGGCAATAACCGGAGTTTCAACGGTCGGATTGAGCTGTAATTTGGTCAGCACGTTCAGATCTTGTGGATGTACATTCTGAACGGTGGAGATCGAATTTGGAGCTTTTTCGTGCTAGGATTACGCTGAAAACAGAAGCAGATTTTTGGGCGATTCTGTTTTGCGCAGTCGAGGGAAAAGAGCAGTTTCTCACAAACTAACCGTGAGATCGAGCTGTAATTTGGTCAGCACGTTCAGACCTTATGGATGTACATTCTGAACGGTGGAGATCGAATTTGGAGCTTTTTCTTGCTGGGATTACGCTGAAAACAGAAGCAGATATTTGGGCGATTCTGTTTTGCGCAGTCGGGGGAAAAGAGCCGTTTCTATCAAACTATCCGTTGGATCGGACTGTAATTTGGTCAGAACGTTCATACCTTGTGTATGTAAATTCTGAACGGTGGAGATCGAATTTGGAGCTTGTTCTTGCTGGGATTACGCTGAAAACAGAAGCAGATCTTTGGGCGATTCTGTTTTGCGCAGTCGAGGGAAAAGAGCCGTTTCTCACAAAATAACCGTTGGATCGACCTGTAATTTGGACAGCATGTTCAGGACTTACAGTAATAGATTCTGGACGGTGGAGATTGGATTCTGAGAGTTTTGCAGTTTCGAACTACGAACGACAGTTGGTGTAGTTTGGTGTTGCGCGTTGGGCTGAACTTGGTTTCATGCAAGTAGGCCCTTGGACGAGCGACAGTCCGGGCGAGGGGCGCTCGTCAAGGCACTTGGAGCGCTCCCTGACACGATTGGCGGTGGGATATGGCGATGGACGTCTTGGGGCACAAGCAATCCTGCTTGTTGCGTAAGGCATCGATTCCACAGTAGGAGTGTCGGACAAGACATTAAAATTTAGAGGCGTTTTTATTCCTAATATATATAACTGTCATAATTGATTTAATTGTCTATTATTGTTATATATATATGGATGCCTGATCTCTATGATTTATTGTCTTATATAGAAGCATGCTAGATTGCGTATTATATTTGGTATATTATATGCATGTATTGCTAGAGTGTTGGATAAGACATCCAATTTTAGGAAAACTAATTCCTAATATATAACTGCCATAATAGATTGTATATTATTGTTATATATGGATGTCGAATTAATTCCTAATATATGACTGCTATAATTGATTTAATAATTTATTATTGTCATATATGGATGTCGAATTAATTCCTAATATATAACTGCTATAATTAATTGTCTATTATTGTTATATATGGATGTTGAATTAATTCCTAATATATAACTGACATAATTGATTTAATTATCTATTATTGTTGTATATGGTTGCTCGTCGATATCGATGATTTCGATAATCTAGACGATATCGACGATCGATATCGATAATTTTGGAATGTTGATAATCTTGATATTTTTCGAATATTTGATAATCTAATCGATATCGATGATTTTGATAATCTGGACGACATCGACGGTCGATATCGATGGTTTCGAAAATTGGACAATCTGGAAATTTCAAAATTTTGATAGTGTGGAAGTCTTTGCTGATATTCGTGCCTGATGGCGAACAATCGAATTCGCTGATATATAACTGTTAATGATTGATTTAATTATTAATTATTGTTATATATGTATGCATGACTCTCTGGGATTTACTGCCTCATGTGCCGTGATAGGAGCATGCTAGAATTGCGTATTTTATTTTATGAATATTATATGCATGTAAAAACCCTCAGTTTTAAATAACTAAGTGGGAGAGGGGATTGGTAATTAATTCCCGAGGCCTCCATTATTGGTTTGTTAGCAATGTGAATAAACTTGCGCGTCGGCATTAGAGCCTTCCTCCCCATCGGATGAGTTTATTCATGGATATTGCTGGAACAGGCTTCTTTAAAATTATGTTTGTAATGTGATGCACATGAACTTGCGCGTTGGCTTAGACCTTCCTCCCTATCGGATGAGTTCATGTGCGGATCACTGTACAGATTTATAATTGATGACTGTAGGAAGTTATCCGAGCGCGTGTGTACTTCTCCATCTGTAAGGCACATAAGCTTGGGCCGCGGACTTGGGGTCAAATAATGGTGTACACTTAGATGTAAATAATAAGTATCCTCCCCATCGGAGTCACTGATTTTATTTGCATGGCTAAAGAGGAACCGACTATTAATTATTTTGTCATGAGGTTAGGTTGACAAATGAAATTAATGGGTAAAACCTTCTCTTGTAAATGTTCGGGTTTGTAAACGTCCACACTATCGTGGCTTGCAGACTCACGGTGCTTGAGATGTCGGTGAATTTTAATTTTATATTGTTTTGAGGGAATCAATATAAAAGGATAAAATTCGAAGATTTGATCGATGTATTTATTTATGATTCTCTGTAATTTCAAATAGTTTTATTTCACTTATGGTTGACTAAAAGAAATTATATTTACTGGTCCAAAATTAGATGATTAGAAAAGAATCTTGGATTTGAATTTTACTGCTTAAGAAAATATATGTGTTCTCACTAAAGGATGTTCTCATGATGCCTATTAAAGTCTCTAGTGAAGAGATGAGAAGTTTATAGAAATATGATGGTCTCATGTAACTCTTCGGATATTTGAGTAAGTTAAAAGGCGGTACATCATGATTGAATTTGATGAATGAATTGGAAAGCTTGGAGTAGAAATTGAAGGGAAACCTAGATCAATTTAATTCTCCGTAGATTGCCTAGATGTTTTGAGTAAGTTCCACCTGAATTACAAGAGCATGTATATGGTGGGAAACTTCTAACAAAACATGTGGCAAATGAAAGCCATTTTCATCATAATATGAACAAGTTTTATATCTTATTCACTAGCTGTTTAAACATGATTATTGATGGCATCTACTGACACGAAGTGTGTAGATACTGGAATCACTAAATGTTTATTACTAAGTGAGGATAAGATTGTTATGACATGGGTGAAACTACAAGAGTAGTCGCTATTGCAGTGGGAGTTGTTTATTTATCTTACGATATGAATAAACGTTTGATTTTATGAGATTGTCTTTATGTACGTTTTCATAGAAAGAATTTGATTTCGGTTTCTATGCATTTACGGATGGATACTCCATTTCATTTAAATGACATGGTCATAATAATGAAGGATGGAGCTGTAATCTGTTGAGGAATATTAGTGACAATTTGTAAACTCTTAAATCATGTTTATCCCCTGGATGCGACAAATAGTAATTAATAATGAGTCTTCTAATCTAGTAAGAGAAAGGTACCTTCGGAAATGAATTTCCCACCTTAATGGTGTGACGAATAGAAGGAATAGCACTCTTATGGTAGTGATTAGATAGATGATGAATTATTTGAAATTACTAAATTCATTTTATGGACATGCCCTAGAAACAGTAATTCGTATGAATGTTTGTCTGTTTGTGGGATATCCTAGAAAAATGAAGGATGATTTATTTAGTTCAAAAGATCGAAGAGTGATTGTTAACACAAACACTAGATTTTTTGGAAAAAGAACTATGTAATAAATCAAATACCCATGTATAAGTTGTTCTAAAGAAAGTGAGAGGAAAACACAAAGTATTAGTACCAGGTGTACAAGAGGATATACCACAAGGTAAACTGCAACGCTTGTCACGTCTGATACACAATTGCTTGTAGTGTCTTGTCGTAGTGGTTGGTTGTTTGACAACCTGTAAGATACGTGTTTTGGGAGTGTCGTGAGACTTGATCCCTAGTAAACATGGAATGGACCTACAGAAACGACGAAGCACTACAAGATAGAAATGCAGAATCTTAGTAAGATGCAATGAATGTTTAAATAGAATCAATAGATTCTAAATAAGATCTGGATGATTGTAGAACCACGGATGGTGTGAAAACCATTGGAAGTGGTCATACAAAATAAAAGAGGATCATACGGTAAGGTGAAAACCTTGGAAGTAAAGCTTGTTGGGAAAAGGTATACTCAGAAAGAAAGGGTTCGATTATGAGAAAACCTGTTCGCCAGTAGCTGTGCCTATATTGATCCGGATTCTTTTATATGTTGCTACTCATATGGAATATGAGGGATAGCAAATAGATGTCAAGACAGCTTTCCTGATTGGAAGTCTTGAGGAAAACATCTATATGAAGCAACCAGAGTGATTCATTGCAAAGGGCTAAGAGCATTGTGATAGGAAGCTTAAAAGTGTCCATCGATGGACTAAAGCAAGCTTCAAGATCATGAAACATCCGTTTTGATGAGGAAATCCAAAGATATGGATTTATCAATGCGCGGATGTGTCTTGTGTATTGAAAAGAGTGATGGAAACGTGGTGGTATTACTTGTACTATACATAGATATTATCTTGCTCATTGGAGACAATGAAAGAGTATTATCGGGCGTATGGGGTATGGTTAATAAAGCGGTATAAGATGAAGGACTTAAGAGGAGCAAAAATATCCTTTTGATCACGGTAATACGGATCACAAGAAAGGATGTTATGCTTATCTGAAGCTTCATGAAATGATACAATCCTTACTCGTTTTAGCATGTGACTTTATCTAAGGAAATGTGTCTTGAGACACAAAAGGAAGATAAAGGAGATGAAAGCAGTTCCTTATGCTTCGGTAAATGAGGAAGCCTAATCTAAGGAATGCTATACATGAGTATGGATATCTGTTTTGCTAAATGCATGAACAGTGGGTATCAACGTAACCTGGAACAAGAATGATGAGCTGTGGTAAGACATATATGAAGTGCCTGAGAAGGACTGGAAATTATATGTAAGCTTACTGGACAGATTCACTGCTTCTTGTGGATTACGTAGATTCAGATTTTTTAGTCAGATTGGACGGCAGTAAATCCACCTCAAGGTTATGTGTTTAATTTTAGGAAGTTGAGTCATAATGTGGAGGAGTGTTATATAGAAATGTATTTCAGACTTCGGACTCCATATGGAAAGATGATAAATTGGAGCCTATGAGGCAACCAATGTATCTGTATGACTCTAGAAACTTCATGATGGACTTTGATGTGATTCTAAGTTTGCCCAAGGTTATCACAATTTATATTGATGATATTGGTGCAGTTGCAAACTTGAAGGAATCACAAGTCCATAAGGCAATTAAACACATGGAGCGCAAGTACCACCTGTTACGAGAAATCGTATGATGAGGGGAAGGTTGTTGTTGCCTAGATTGCATCGGATGATGACCTAGTAAATCCATTTACAAGGACATTCAGGCGAGAGCTTTTAATGGTCGTGTAGTGGGAATGGGAATCAGATGTATGGCAGAAGACATGACATCATAGTCTTTTAGTATAAGTGGGAGATTGTTGGATTGTATACTAAAAGTCTAGCTTTTTGTATGAACAATATTATAACAATTAATTTGAAATGAGAATCATATGATCAAATGATTGCATCTTATAATTTATTTATATGTTCGATGCAATAATCCACTTACTTTATATTGTAGATAATATGTTGTGCGACAACACGCGGAAGATCATATTATCGGTTTCCTTATAAAGTATAAACAGATGCTCACAATCGAGATAGACGGGGACTCTCTATCGGGATGGTTGTAGTGTGGTTTGGTATTAGCTTGTCTTGGCTATAGAATCACATTAGTGCACTTGTGTGTATTGAGCAGGACCGCTTGAGATCGTTCGACTTATACTGACTTATAGGAGAACTTGATCTCAGTTATTATGGAAGTTCGTGCTCTTAATCCCTATACAATAACCTCGACACGTAGGGCAGTATGTATTTCTTTGATTCATCAATGGGTGAGATTTACATGTAATTAAATCAACAAACTCGATGAGTTGGGAAGTAGTGCTGTCTCTATGGTGTGCTGTTGATTGTAGAAGGAATCCGTGTCCGTCATAGGTTGATGATGTCCCCTTGAGGAGCTCATAAGGATTATCATGTAAACCCTGCAGGTGGAATTTATTCCGGCATGATAATGAGGTTGAGTGGTACTACTCTTGGATGAGATATTAATTAATTGAGTTGTCAGTAACTTAAATTAATTAATGGACATTGTATATCTTAAACATGGGGAGACTAACGGGCTCATAATAAGAAGGAGCCCAAAACGTAATTTTGGGATTGGTACGGTAGTGCAGTAATAATATTTTAGTGGAATATATTATTATTATTGGACTTAAGTATAAGCTTTGGGCTAAGCTTGGATACTTAAGCCCAATGGAGGCCCAACCCAATTTCTCCTCCTGGTCCATGCTGTAGCCCATGTATATAAGTCACCTCAGTTTGTTCTAAACCTAACTCTGCGCCTAACATACGAAAGAGAGAGTGAACAGCAGATTGAGTAGGTCTCGTAGATCGTCGCCCACACGACGTCGAGATCGGACTTGGGACATACAGCAGAAGACCGGAAGGTCGTTTGCTGCTGCAGTTCGTCATGTTCCAAAATTCATATAAAATCGTACAGTTCTCCGATTTTGATGTATTATATATTGACGGAAAGCCGTCGAAGAGAGGATCGTCTGAGCGCAAAGACCACTCAATTCCGACATCAGAAGAGGAACTTATGGCTATTCTCGTGGGACTGCGCAGACTGCCAGCGAGAATTCAACCTCTACATCAACCCTTGGTGAAAGGTAATGCGTTTCATGTTTACTTGCTTCCGCTGCTTGTTAGAAATACATGGAACCCTAACGGGTCACGTTAACCAAACGATTGAGCGCCAACAGCGAGAGCCAAGCTTCCCTAATTACCTCAATTCCCAGTACCTGAGATTTTCTCGGAGAACTAGGGCATACCATGAAAAATGAAAAAGTTAATTATAAACAAGTCTACAGCAACACATATGGAAAAGTAAGGGGGAGTGAAGATTACAAGAAGAAGAAGGAGAAGCTCCATTGAAGACATTCAAAGGGGGATTCTATTTATATTTTTTGTAGAATTCTTTATAGTTGATCATGGGTTTTAGAGATACAATTGTCTATGTTGTTTTCTTTGAGACTATGAAAGACTAATCTCCTTTGTGAGATTAGTAATATGAATTGTGTTGGATAATTTTGGGTATTTTGCAATTGAATGATTATGTTGATTGGGTTTATTGATTTTCAATTATTGAAGCTTTAGATCTTGATGTTTATGATGATTTGTGTGGTTTGTTGTTTTAAGAATGTGATTAGATTGAGAAGTCAATTACTCCCTCCGTCTTATTTCAGATAGCACACTTTTCATTTTGGGTTGTCCCACAAAAGTTTGCACTTTGCTATAAAAAGCAAAAAGTAAAAAACAATCACCCTTCCCCATACACTTTATTTACAAAAAAAACCATCTCTACCTAACATACTTTATCATTTATTTATTATAAAAAAATATAATTATACCCCTAAAAGTTATCACTTATTTAATCTCCGTGCCGGAATTGGGGGTGCAATCTTTTGTGGGATGGAGGGAGTATATGTTTAGGATAATTAATTGAATCATTTTGTTATACATCTCATGTGCATTAAATATTAAAGAGATTGAGATGTCTTTTAAGATTTAGAATCTTTTGATAGAACATTCGATTGGTTAGATCGAGAGATCGATTGATCGGGTGAGGGGACTTCTCTAATTGAACTTAGTACCTAGTTAGAATTGTTTGATTGAGAACAAATCCTTAGAGCCATTTTGAGACCCTTGTAAGGATCTACATCCTATTCATCTCGTGAGGAAGTTTAGGTGGGTTTAGCAATTGCCCTTAGTTATTAACCCATGAGATATATTAATTCATTGCATAATACCGAGATTTTCCATGCTTTAAGTATTGCTAGACTCATTTTCTATCTATTTGGCTCATTCATCAATCTTCCATTCATATATCTTATTGTTTATTTTGCTATTTAATTACTTAATTGTCATTACTTGATTAATCATTCACTTTTATGATCATCTCTATAAAACTATGGCAGACACGAGATCGTTTAAACTCTAGTACCTACCTCCCTTGGGTTCAATAATTTTATTGCTTGGTCACCCCTACTATTAATGACCAATCAGAGATATGAAGGGCGGTTCAAGATTGGAGACATTGAGCTAATAGTTGAAGGATTCGCAGGAAGATTTTTTGAACAATTGGTGTTGGGACTAGAGTTTCTCGAAAATCATAAACCTTTAGAAAAATTACAATTGGAATTGAGTGTACAATTTGAGGACGAAGGTATATTGTCCACTAGCAAAAGATGGAGTTAGTCCATGATCACAAGTCCATTCTCTATACATCACTGTTGGGATGATATATGAGGAATAACATAGAATACTTTGTGGCATATTTACATTAATTTAGAAGCCATTATTTGCACAATTAAATAAAAAGTTTTTCCTAAAGACTCCGGAGGAAGAGCTATCCATAGTATTGAATAAAATATTTCTCGCAAAATGTTATCACCTCACACTGTCTCATGACTTCAATATTTGATAATACACTTACACGAGCGTTTAAATTAGAGCGTTTAATCGACTTTTTCATCAACTTGATTTTTCTAATAATTTAGTACCAATAATTGAGTGTTTAAATTAGAAGTTAAATCTAGTTTTTTCATCAACTTGATTTTCCTAAAAATTCAGTACCATTAATTGAATATCTTAAAATGTTTAGGGGGTGCTTTCTGCTGTTACGAAAGTGGAAAGTATGTATATTGGGCGAAAATTATGATAATTTAAAACCAATGAGTACAAGTTATTGTGAAGGCTTACAGAAGAGTGATTGGGTGCTCAAATTTGGCTGTCCATTCATTCACAATCACACCCATTAACTTTTCTGCAACTTACATATACTACGATGATTATTTGGGTAGAAATATTTCTACAGTCTTACTTTATTTTATTTTTGAATAGAATATACAACATATATATAAATTTATTTTTTAAATGAAATTAATTGAACTCCATAATCTGGGTCCTCAACGTACGGTTCCTGCGCGATGTTTAACAATGTTGAGAAAGCATTTGTGAGATGAAGTATATATATGCTTATAAAATAAGATGAATGATGCGTTTATAAAGCGTTTATAAAGTATAATTTTAGGCTGTTATTAAATGATTATAATTGTTGATTGTGTAATAAATTGTATTATAACATCCTAAAATCATATTTTAGACAATCACTTGTATGAGACCGTCGCACAGAAAGACTTCTTAAGACAGATCAGATTTTATATCATTTTAGTAGAAGTGATATTTAGATCAATGAAAAGTGATATTGAAACAGTATATATTATTTCATGAATAATTCGTTGTATGAATAAAATTAAAGTAGTAATAATTTATAATTAATTTATGTTATTCAAATAGGAATCAACAGCTAAATGAGGGCTTTCCTTTCTACTCCTTAATACTCCCTCCGTCCCTCATTAAGAGGGTTTTTTGTTTTTTGGCACGTAAATTAAGGAGTATTATTATTTAATGCATAGTGGGTAGTTGTATTAGTGGGAGTGTGGGTCCCATATTTTAATTGTATTAGTGGGTGTGTGTGAGTCCCATGTGTATAAAAAAAGAATGGGGACTCTTTGGGTCGGACTCCCAAAATGGAAAAAATACCATCTTTTAAGGGGACTGAGGGAGTATGAGTTAGCATTTTATTTTCTTGAATGCACAAGGTGTACAAGGATATAACATTTTATTTTAAAGGGTATATTTATTAAGGGTATATTTTTTTCATTGAAAAGGTCGATTGAAATATAAATAATATAAATGTATGATTAAAAAAAGTTTATTTTATTTTCTTTTTTTTTTAGAAAATCAAGAGTATAAATTCTTATACTTAAGGGTATGACATTTAATATTAAAGGGTACAACTTCGAAAAGTGTGAAATTTGGGTGCACGACAACAAATTTTACCCCTAAATTATAGGTCTTTTTTTCTCTTGCAATTGTCGATGCTTACGAATATGAGCAGACATGAATAATTACGAATGTGAACAGAGTTGACCACGCAAATTAATTTAACATACAGAAAATATTTTTTTAGAACGCAATACTATAAAATTAAATATTCATACCTTAACATAAACTAGAGAAACTTTTATTACAATCTTGTATATATAACACAATATAAATTTTACAGTATTGTATTACAACCAGAGGTGGGGCTTTATTGGTAGAAGCTGGGAGTATATATAGTTTTAAAACATAAACCGTCCCTTATCTTTTTACTCTATTCGAAATTTAGATCCAAAAATAGTTATGACATTAAATAATAAATTCCATTCCAAGCCTTTCAATTTTGCTTCGTTTTCGTTCCAAAACAATAGTATTTTCCAATTACATTCCATAACTTTGTAAAAGCACTGATTCAATCTCATCTCATGAAATTAAAAAAAAAATTGAACATTTTAAGTAAAAATGACAATTTTGGTGAAATTTTAAAACTATAGAACTATTTCAAAGAAATTAAGTTTTTTGAAAATATTTTGAATAAAGTTAATTTATTTGTAACGATCATTAATGAGTACATATATATTATCATGATATGCCCTCTTTCTTCTCCTATATAAGCACCCTTCCACAATCCATGTCTTTCTCACCAGCTCTTTAAAACTTCTATCTCTAACTCTTTCTCTACACCGTCCAACATATAACTAACTATGTTTACTTTCGGATTATTTTTTTCAGCAGGCTTTTTCGCTCAATTGAAGTAAGTCGCTGGTTTTGACACTCGAAACCATGTATATATTTATGTATGGTTTTGACACTCGACATTTTGTAGTAATTGCCTAGTTAAAATACTTGTTATTTTGGAACATAATACTTTACTCTTACATACGTTTTATGTTTGAATATGCAGGCGTAGAAATGCGTGAAAATGATGATTATGGAAGATAATAATAAGGGCATCCAACCAGAGGGATGGACATCATTCCATGGGAGTAATTAGGATGTCACAAAACAGATGGACTTTGACATTATTACCATAACTATTAATTTCTTGCATGCATGTGGATTCTGCACATCAACCACATTAATGCTACTTTTATAATCAAGTAGTTGATTGTATGTTGATTTTGTTGACTTCATGTAGCTTGTTTAAGTTTGTGGATTATTGTGATAATGTTCTCAGTTCCACTGTTGCAATAAAAATAAACTTATGTGTGTTGTGTACAGATTTTATATTTCTCCACTCAATATTCTTGATTCCAATTGTACTTAATTATATATACCATAAACTTAATTTGATACCATTGAATAATGACCCAATTATGGTTCCATTAAATTTTCAGACAAAAAAAATCTCAATTTCAATTCTTAACCGAATATCACCTTATACTTTTCTAGATCAATATCACTTTTAATAGAATACATTTGTGTGAAACCATGTTATACTTTTGTAATTTGTTGTATTTTTTATTAAAAATGTTATTACTTTTCGAGTTACAAATTTATTTAGTCCCGTAACTTTTTTTCTTTTTAATTTTAGTTTCAAAAAAGATATTTATTTTTTATTAGACCCATAACTTTCATTTTCCGTTAATTTTGGTACAATTTTCGTTGGATTTGCCATTTGTCGCCAGAAACCGGCGAACGATGCTGACGTGGGAGTCCAATTATTTCTCAACCAATCAAAGTGACACGTCACGTCCATGTGTAAATAAATAATGAGTCAGCAAATAAATTATAAATTTAATTAATAAATTAAATATCAATTAAATAATAAGAAATTATATTAAAATATGAAATTTATAAAATTAATCCCGTGATAAACCCCACACCACAAATGCCTCATTTTCCCCCAATTTGAAGAACCCTAACTCATTCCACAATATCAAAGTAAAAAATTCAATTAAAGCTATGATTTGTTTACATCTATCGGTAGAATTTTTCTTAGAAAAGAATCTTGAGAGACAATCTACATTTTGAAGAACCCTAATTAAAGCCCCAAATTAAGGAATCCAAATCCAATCTCTTAACCAATCCAAATCGAAGAAGAACCCAAGTTGAAGAGGAATACTAATCCTGAATCGGCTCAAATTCGACTTCTCTGAAACACCCTTTAAGTTCAACGGCTGCAAGGAGGCCGGAATCGACTCCAGGTTCCGCTGCTCCGGCTGCTACTTCGACCTGCACACGCACTGTGCCGTGCCTTCCGCCACCATCTGCCACCCGTTCTACTGGAGGTGCTCGTTCTAGTTCGTCAGCCGGGCGCCGGGGCGGTGGCGCGTTACTGCAACACTTGCGGGATTCAGAATCAGGGTTAGTGTACCACTGTCGGTCGAAAGGGTTCGACCTCCATCCCTGCTGCGCTAAGCTGGACCTTCATCTTCTTCAATTTAGGGCTGAGGGTTGCACACCCTTTTTTAATTTCTTAGATTTTTTTTGTTTTGATACCAGTTTCTGTTTCATTTTTTCATTTTTAATGTTAATTTTACCCTTTACAATTCCATGTAAATAAATAAAATTTATGAATGGTGTTAAAATATGAGGAATCAATGTGTCATGTGATTCAGCATTTGATGAGAGCTTCAAATTTGGGCGAAAATATCGACGAACCCTAACTTTGAATTTTGGGGAAGATAAGGCAGGTTTGGTTTAGGTTAATCCATACGGGTGTTTTATGTTTTTAATTTTATAAATAAATTTCATTTAGTTTTAAATTTAAGTATTGTAATTCATTTTAATACAATTTTTTAATTGATATTTAATTCAGTAATTAAATTTATAATTTGTTTGCAGACTCATTTTCTATTTTTATTTTTATTTTTTTTACAGCTGGACATGAGGTGTCACTTTAATTATTTAAGAAATAATTGGACTCGCCACATGAGCATTGCTTGCCGGTTTCTGGCAACAAATGGCAATTTCGGTAAAAATTGGACCAAAATTAAAGAAAAATAAAAATTATAAACAAATATTTTTTTTGGGACTAAAATTAAAAAGAAAAAAGTTATGGCACCAAACAAATTTTTAACTCTTACTTTTCTTTTGAAATGTTATCGATTTTTTTATTTATATTATAAATTGTTTATGAAATTAGTTCACATCATCATAATCATTTTTCGTTAATTTGCTATCACTTTTTCATTTTAAAGATTATCGCTTTTATCAGTCTAACCAAAGACAATTCGTAAAATGATCTCCCACAAGTCTTTGCCCATTTTAATTTATTTTTACGAATTCACACAAGTCTTTTTCTATTTTTAATTTATTTCATAAAAATACCTTATGCTATACGGCCGTACATGCATGCACAAGTTTTTTTCTCTCTTTGTCAAATCGAATTGAGTTGCAGTACGCATAGCATTTATAGAGGAATGAATAATTTATTATTTAATCAAGTCATTTTAACACGTTTCAAATGGAATTAATTTTTGTTTCCATATGGAATTTTCTCATAAATGGATAGCTGCGAGGTTCGAGTAACCGTTCAAGTAAACAACTTTTTGAACAATTTGTAGCAAACCATTATTTGTTCCTTAAAAGAAATTAATGATTTAAATATTTTTTTCATTTATATTAATTTTGTTCTAAAATTCTTAAATTAAATTATTAAATATATACTCCCTCTAGCAATTCAAAAGGTAATCGTTTGCTTTTTATACGTTGGATAAAAAAATATTATTATTTTATACTCCCTCCATCCCGCGTTGACGTTGATGTATGCTTTTTGCGCGGAGATTAAGAGACATAATATTTTAATGTGTAGAGAGGTGAGAGAAATAATATTTAATGTAAAGTGGGCACGTAGTTGTATTAGTGTTGTGTGTGGGTCCCACATGAAATAATTAATTGTTTTGTGTGGATCCAACTTGATAAAAAAAATAAATATAAACCTTAACTTGAACCAATCTAAAATGGAAAGTGTAAACCTTAACGTGGAATGGGATGGAAGGAGTATCTAATGGTAAGTTGTATTAGTGATACATGATGGGTCATGTGTAAGAAATTTTTTCAAAAAGGAAAAATTATCTTTAAAGAGGAAAAAACACCATTAAAGAGGAAAATTTGAATATAAGGAGCAAATCACTACCACCCCTCCGGTCAGAACCGTCATTCGTACCTATATCGAAATCGACACGGGATTCTTATCAACATCGAACCTATATCGGAATAGACATCCGTACCTACATCAGAAATGACATTTGTTACCTATATGAAATGACATCCGTACATACATCAAAACTGGCACGAGATCTATACCGACATCAAAACCGACATTCACACCTACACACTCACCTACAAGGACACACTTTTATATATTGAATAGTGGGGGTATTAAAATTCAATAACTGACATTTGATTAAAATTTAAATAAATATTTTTTGTTGGTAAAGATATTGAATTGTAAAAAGTTGAGTATTTTTCAATCCTCCTTAAATAAATTGTAAAATATGTTATATGTATTGGAAAGGGATGATAGTTTTGAAAACGTGTTGTAGGGATATAAGTTAGGTAAAGATTTGTGTGAAACCGTCTCACGGATAAAAAGTAATAACATAATTAATAAAAAGTGATACTCAATCGATAAAAAGTGATAATGATGCAGTGAACTATTTTATGAATAATTTAAGTGTATTTTCGTCCAACAACTATATCAAACTTTGCTTTCAGCCCTAAATAAGTTATTTTTTCAATTTAGCCCCATAACTTCTTGATTTCATCAATTTCAATTCAATTTTAATCGAAAATTCAAATTTTCACCGGAAAAGATGATCAAATTAGGGGAATCCGGCTTACATCATACGTGGCATTCCAAATTAAAATAGACCAATCAGATAGCCATATCACTACTAATTAATAAAAAAAAATAATTCCTGTCCACATGTAACGCTGCAATGGCAGCACCTCTTGTGAGCCGCCATTCCCTGTTTCCTCTTTTGAGAGTGGGTAGGTTTGATATTTTCCATATGAGGTCACAAAATGGATATGAGGTCAGCATAATTTGGTCACAACCGTACAACATAGTGACCAGTGCCCAACTAATGGAAGGATTAATAAATTCTTATTATTGCTAATGATAATGATTACAAATTTGTTAATGAAGAATTAGGTACATTAATGATTTCATGTTCCTATTGTGTTATATATATATAGTAATACTCTTTCTGTCCCCTATAAAAGGGTATTATTTTGTTATGATCGTTATTTTCATATATCGGGTCTTCTGCGCCATTTTCGTGCATCATTTTCTGTGTCACACATTAAGTGATTGACACGTAAGAGGAGGAAATAAAACTAACGATTACCCCTAGGGTTTAAGGTTTAGGTTATAGTTTTTCTCTCCTACGTGTCTAACAGTGTGGCACAGGAGATGATGAATCAAATGGCACAGAGAATCCGAGCCGTTATTTCCAAGTGGTACCATTTCCTTTTTTCTTAGAAGTATGAGACACACATACACCACTATAATAACTAAAAGATGGGATCCACACATTACCATTATCCATCACATTTTAAATAATAATATTCCTTAAAATATCAACTAAAAAAACAACACAAGGATTTACGTGAAAAAACTCCAAAAATCGGAGAAAAATCACGAACCAAGAAAATATCACTATGTAAAACTTTTACAATCACACAAAAATTTATCTCTCTCGACTCCATTCCTACCTCACTATTACAAATTTTTGACTAATCACATGTTTTCTCCCAACTCTCAAAATAAAGAATATAAGAAAGAAATTTAAAAGAATCAAACACAAATATTATATTGTATCTGATTGGTGCGGTACTGGATATTAAAAGCAAGGGCCTCTTTAAATAGTATTAAGGAATCCTCCCTTTTTATCCTCAATTCATCCGATTCGGACAAAAAATACCCTTTTATATTTTAACAAAACCAACATATACCACATGACTTCATGAAAGATAAAATCATAAGTGAATCCGGGCGCATAGAGCTAGTTATGTGCGCTCAAATTTAATTTATATCATTTACTAATGAGCTTTATATCCTTTTGTATAAGTATTTATACTCTTGATTTTTTCAGGAAATAAATTAATTTTTTTAGTCAAACTTTTAATCCTCTCATATTTCACCGAATTTTTCATTGAAAATATGGGCAGTTTTGCGTGAGATCATTTCACGATGAGACAATTTTGCACTTTTTTAAAAATTAATTACCTCCATCCGTCCCACGTATTTTTACCCACTTTCCATTTTGGGGTGTCCCACGTATTTTTACCCATTCTATTTTTGGCAAAAATAAATAATATTTTATTACCTACTTTTTACAATCCCAACAACTTTAATTACTTTTTTACACTTTATTCATCATTCCCAATAACTTTATTCACTTTTTCTTTTTAAATTACTAATTTATCCCTACTTTCTCTTACATTATATATTAAAAAAATAAAATGTCTTAATCTCCGTGCCAGTACAAACGGGTTAAAATACCCGGGACGGAGGGAGTATCACATTTTATTAAAGATGTTATCACATTGTAGACACCTAAATTTTATTGCCTATTAAATGAAAATATGTGAAAATTACATATTAAAAATCAATTAATTATTTATTTATTAAGAATTTTAAATAAATTAATTTCTAAAATAATGATTAAATAATTGATAATTGGGCCAGCTCTAGTCAGATAAGCCCAAATCAAACATGTTTGGAAATCAAAGATGTCAAAGCCAAAATTGTTGGATGTGATCAGATCATATCAGAAGAAGATTTGGAATCAAATCAAGATTAGATTTGATACAACTCAAATTGGATTCAACCAATCACATTAAGACCCAAGTCCGCAGAATTAGGTCAAATCAGTCATTGACCAATCAAATTGCAAGTTATTTACTCCCTCCGTCCCGGTGTAAGAGGGGCTTTTGCTTTTTCGCACGTAGATTAAGGAGTATTATTATTTAATGTGTAGTGGGAAGTTATATTAATGGGTGTGTGGGCCCCATATTTTAATTGTATTAGAGGGGGTGTGTGGGTCCCATGTGTGTAAAAAAGAAAAGGGGACCCTTTGAGTGGGACGATCAAAATAGAAAAAAGACCCTCTTTGAATGGGACGGAAGGAGTATAGGGCATCCTCACCCTTCACCTATATAAGGAGCTCTTCTCCATTCATTCCAGACATACGCAGACACCTGAAGAGATTTGAAGAACACGAGCAAAGACGAAAGGCCAGCCTCCCTTCAAGATCTTCAAGTCAAGCCTCCGATCAGAGATCAAGGTTCTACACCCCTCCGATCCGGCGTTCTTCAAGTCAACAGCCTCCGATCAGAGATCAAGGTGCTAAACCCCTTCGATCCGGCATTCTTCAAGTAAGAAACAATGCTCGACCTGTGTTCAAGGTGCTTAGCCCCTCAGATTCGATGTTTCTTTCAGTCAAGTTCATCCAACATTCTTCGCGGAGTCAACGGCAATCTACATATTCAACGGTGGTCTTTGTGGAAAGCTTACAAGTCAACATTTAATCCAAACAAAAACTCGATGTGTCTGGATTAACATCACAAGAATTCACATCCGAGCTCGAACAAGCTTCAACTGAAGATCCGGCTCAATACACAAGTCAAGTCTACACACGCACTCAACACAAGCAAGTTAAAAATTAAGTCAAAGCCAAATTTAGTTTGAGAGAAGAATCAGATGATTGATTAGAGATTGTAATCCACTTACATACTCTTTTAAATTAATCTTTCTGGATTATCTTTGCACTCAATTTGTATTTATGTTATCATAAATACAAAATTTGTTGTTACACAAATTTCTTTAAAAATGTTATTACTTATACTATAAATTGTTTATGAAATATTTCAATACTCCATTATCTTTTATTATCAATTCAATATCATTTTTCATTAAAATGTTATCATTTCTTATTTGTCTTACGGAAGCCAATCCGTGATATGGTCTACCCAAGTCTTTTGCCTTAAAAAAATATTATACTCTTTAACACCTTATATATCTGGATGCACGGAAAAAAATAAAAAAATCTTATTTGCCCAAAAATTTTAAAAAATTTGAGTGATGTTCCTCTTCTCTCTCGATCTCTATCAGCGATAATCATGAAACAGATTATGCTCCAACATAATCACTGTGTTAAATGCCATTTAAATTTGTATTTAATTTGTATTTAATTAGGAGCTTGATTATAGAAGTCAATAGCTTGATTGTAGGATGTATGTTTAGGAACAGTTACAAAGAATTGTATAAATCATGTTGTACTTTCACTTCTGTAAAATGAGAAATTTACTTTCTAATCTTTCCATTCTGTTCTCTCTTTCTTTCTCTACATGGTATCAGTTACCACCAAAGACCAACGTCTGATTTCTTGATCCTCTTTTTTGTCTATAATGTCAACTTCTTCCACCACAAATCTACCAGCTCCAACCATTCCTCCATTCAACCCATTATCCTCTCTCAATCTAACTAAATTGATACGCTCAAACTTTTTCACCTAGAAGGCTACCATGTTACCATATCTTAAAGGCCAACGAGTCTTTGGCTATGTTGATGGCACTATACCTCTACCACCAAAAACTACAACAAATGGGGACAACTCTTCTATCCCGACTCCATTGTTCAGTAGTTGGGAAACTCAAGACAACTTAATACTAAGTTGTTCAATTACTCCCTCTCTGATGAAATACTTGATGAGAGTGAAAATAAGCGTGTTTTAGTGTCCAATTTAACACCTTTTTGATTGATATTCTTGTCATATATTAGCACAATGATCTTATATTCATTATATGTGAGAAAAAGGTGCACTTGAGGTGTTTTGTTGTGTTTTAGGTGGAAAAAGGATCAAAAGAGCCAAGTTTGAGAAAATGTGCAATTTGTGCAAGAATGCTGATAAATGCACATCCAACTTGTGTAATTATTCTGTATTGATGTGGAGCTCTGAACGGGAAGTGTGATACATGGTTGGAAAGCCACTGAAGAGAGGGTCATTTTGGCATAAAGAACATCCCATTGGAAGAGAGGATCGCGTGAGCACAAAAATCACTCAATTCGGAGGTCGGATGTGAAAGTTATACGTGAAACGGAGAGACTGCGCAAATCCAGTAGCAGGGTTCGACCTGTGGTTCGACCTGGGGCCAGTGGTTCGACCTGTTTGACGAGGTCGAACCTACGTGCAGGAACTTACCTTATCCGGATTTTCGAGGCCTAAACGCGTGTGATCACTTGAAAAGCCCATTCCAAGCCTAGGAGACGTGATTACAAGTATAAAAGGAGGTCTATACAGCCCCAAAGAAAGGAGAGAACACAATACAAGAGAGGAGAAGAAAGGCCACAACCATACAACACCCCACAAGGGAGGATCACCCCCCATCCATCATCCACTTCCTTTCCTTCATCTATCCATCACTTTGAAGATTCGTTGTAGAATCAAGAGGAGAACCAAGAGGAGGATTCAAGATGGAGAAGGGCATGAAGACGCCATATCAAGGGTTTATTCGTTTCCTAATTTATCTTGTATTTTTCGAACATCCGGGTAAGATCTATCCAACACCCATGATTGTTCTTCGAAACATCATGGGCTAGAGCCTTTTTGGTAGATCTAGGAGTTTTGATGGTTTTATGAATTAATTGATCTTCTATGTGTAAATTCCGTACAACACTACTTGTAGATTTATTTTATATATGATTGTGCTTTCTTAATCCATATTCACAGTCGTTTTGTGCATCTTCAATTGGTATATAGAGCCTGAATATATATCTTGGTTGTAGATTGAGTGCGTTCACCGCTGAACAGGATTCCATGTTATGATTCTAAGTGAGGGGACTCCGAAGCTTCATTAGAACTATCATATATGAATACTTATTAATTGAATTGAATTCGGATTATTAAGTAGGATAAAGAGGATAACTTTATAGTACCTATAAAGGGAGATCATATCGGGTTAGAGTACCAATCCTAGGGGGGAAATAATTGATACTGATAGTACCTAGAAAGGGGGGTGAAATTATATCTCTTGCTCCGAGGTTATTCACACGTGTTACACGCATATTTACTTGTGTCTATAGAGTAGATTTGCATGGCTTAGTGATGCGTCCATATTCCATAAGGAAGTGTCGGACATTGACACATGGAAGGGAAGTTAATGAGTAAAATTGGATTATCCTAGAGCTACCTATTCTCCTACTTGATCCACCTACGTATTCTTCGAGTGATAGTTTATTTTATTTGTTATTTAATTTAGTATTTTAGTTATAATCAAACATCAAACTCTTATTGCTTTGTCTTAATTAATTTAGATAATAATTTAATTGATAATACGCCATCTCTTGGGTTCGATATTCACTTGGTCACCTTTCGAAACTACAATTGATATCCTTCATATTTGGGGATTAATTGTGTGTTGAGAAAATGCTCGCGCATCAAGTTCTTGGCGCCGTTGCCGGGGACGGCTGTAATTATTAATTTTATTATTTCTAGTTTGATTAAGATTTTTTTCTTTTATTTGTGATTATTTATTTTCTATCTAACCTTGAATTTTTCTGAGGTACTTGTGCACTAGGAAAGAGGAAAGGAAGGAAAGGAACAAATAACACATTGAGCTAAACATGGCCGAAGTAAGGCAGAATCCGGATAATGTTGCCATACATGAAATTTTCACGAACTATGAAATTGGTAATATGGGGTTGATAGGAGCAAGGGGGGAAGATGATGATTTTGAGATAAATCCCGCTCTTATTAACATGATAGAGAAGAATTCCTTTTCTGGAGGTTGTTTTGAAGATCCATATCAACATCTCCGAAGATTTCTTGGTTATGCAAACACTCAAAAGGGAGCTGGAGCTAATGATAATGCTAGGCGGAAGCTTGGTATGAGACTCTTGATACAACAGATTGCACTACATGGGACCAACTGTAGTAGAAGTTCTTGGAAAGATGCATGCCACCCTTAAGGATCTTAAGAATGAAGCAAGAGATCACTCGATTTGTTATGAATCAGGGTGAAAAATTTTATGAGGCGTGGGACAGGTTTAAAGACATGCTCAGAAGGTGTCCACAGCATGGAATGTCTAAGGCTGACTACATAAGTATCTTCTATTATGGATTGGATTGTGAGTCGCGTGTTTTTATTGATGCATCATCAGGAGGAGCACTGTTATCTAAGACAGCACTTGAAGCGGAAAAGTTGTTCGAAGACATCTCTATAAATACACGTGACTGGCCAGTAGAGAGAGATAGAGGATCATATGTACTTGGTAAGGTGGCGCAGGTTGAACATCAAGTGGTGAAGCCGAATAGGGATGATGAGATCGTCTCTAGTCTAGCTAACATCAACAAGCTACTAGAGTCCCAGCAAAGGCAAATCACAGAGTTGACACAAAGGGGGCCTAGTATGAAGCAGCAAGAAGTGAAGAGTGTTGAAGATACCTTCCATCGATACATGGCTGGGAATGATGCAAGGATTGATCGTCTTGAGGATACCATGAATATTGATCGTGCAGATTTATCTAAGCAATTGAAGGACCTTACTTTGGTTATGGGGCAGATAACCACGAACGTGAATCAATTAACACAAAAATTGGAAAATAAAGCCATCACGTTAAGGTTTAGAACACAGTACGAGGGAGTAATGAAGCCGGAGTCAAAGTTTGAGGTGAAAGCAAGTGGATTCGACCAAAAACAATGTGATTCGACCTGTCCCATAGGTCGAAGCGTGCAGGGAAGGTCGAACAGGGCTTCTGGAAGTGTTTCAAGAGCAGCAGGCACTCGGTTTGACCTGGGGGGCATCGATTCGACCAGGCCATCTGGTCGAACCCAGGTCGAACCACCCCATCTGGAGCACTCTATTTTCACAAAGCCTCGATTCGACCACGATGCTACCGGTTCGACCAGGCCATCAGGTCAAACCCAGGTTGAACCGGTGACCAAAAATCTTACAGAAGGTCAGTTCGACCTGGGGCATTTCGGTTCGACCAGCACAACAGCTCGAACCGAGGTCGAACCGCACCCTCCGAAGTACTCTGTTTCATCTGCAGCTCGATTCGACCACGACATAATCGATTCGACCAGTACCCTTGGTCGAACCAAGGTCAAACCGGTAGGCAAAAATCATCCAGTGAGCCGATTCGACCTGGGGGGAGTTGGTTCGACCAGTACCCCTGGTCGAACCCAGGTCGAACCCCAAGTTCAAAGTGAGAGCAGCATGCCAGATGACTGGTTCGACCAAAGCATTGATGGTTCGACCAATCACCCAGGTCGAACCCACGTCGAACCCCAATTACAGAAAGAGAGCAGCCTTCCAGACGATTGGTTCGACCATTACACACCTAGTTCGACCAGCACCAGTGGTCGAACTGAGGTCGAACCTATTCCTTCTGCACCGTTTTTCACGCTGAATGTTCCCTATGATGTTGATTCTACTCCAGTGGTTCGGAATGAGCAAAGTACAGAGATAATAGCTGAGAAAAAGTGGGAAAGAGCAAAGAGATTGAGAGCCGAGAATGATAAAGCGAAGGAGGTTGAACGTGATGAATGGGGAAGACCAAAGACCAAGATACCTCCTCCGTTTCCTTCGAGATTGGCCGAGAAGGGATTGGAAGAAAAGTTCAAGAGGTTTCACGATGTCATGAGCAAAGTAAGCTTGAACATTCCTTTCTCTGAAGCAATCATGGAGATGCCATATTATGCCCGATTCCTCAAGAATATTATATCAAAGAAGAGAAGCTTGAACGGAGTGGAGACGATGAACCTATCAGAGAATTGCAGCTCGATCCTTCAAAGGAAGCTACCTGCAGAGTTAAAGGTTCCGGGAAGCTTCACCATTCTTTGTGACATTGGAAAAGGGTCGGCACATAAAGCCTTGTGTAATTTGGGGGCAAGCGTTAACTTGATGCCTTTGTCCATATTTAAAAGGCTTGGTTTGGGGGATCTTAAACCCACGAATATTGCTCTTCAATTGGCGGATAGATCCATGACTTGTCCGAAGGGTTTAATTGAAGATGTTTTAGTGAGAGTGGATAAGTTAGTTTTTCCCGTGGATTTTCTTGTACTTGAGATGGAAGATGATAAGGGTGATATTCCCCTTATTTTGGGACGACCGTTCCTTGCCACAGCTGGAGCTATGATAGATGTTAAGGAAGAAAAGCTTAGACTGCGAATGGATAATGAAGATGTGATTTTCTCTCTTGATCGTGCAATGAAGATGCCCATGGAGACTCAATCGTGCGAAAGCATAGATGTGGTTTCTAACTTATTTAATCTTGATTTTTTCTAAGGCAGGTGATTCTGAATTTAAGTGGACGATTGACAAGGGGTGTCTAGACAGCCAAAGGAGGAAGAAAATTTCAATGATCATATTTTTGTGACCAAGAAAGGTGAGGTGTTGAGTGTAGACAAGAAGAGGGAAAGAAAGTACTTGAAGGTGAGGATGCGACAAGACCGTCCTGTGATCCATTAGTTCAAAGTGGTAATCCGTCGTGACTCTTCGACGTTAAACATGAGCGCCTGTTGGGGGCTTGCCCTTCCGTTTTAGTACTTTATTATTTCTTTTGTGTGCGTAAGAAATTTTTATATTTAAGATGCTTACTAATCGGCAATTACATCTCTTTTCAAACTTAGTTTCGACTTACGTTTTTACTAAGTTTGGAGGGGGTGTGATGTACTTACCTCATTGAAGCACCAAGAGTATAATCTTTTCTTTGTGATGTTTGCTAGGGGAGTTGATTTTTTGCGGTATATTGAAACTTTAATCGGTTTTGATATGTCGATTTTTTTTTGCAATTTGCCTAGTGTTCAGTGGTGTTTCTAGTGTGTGGAGTCGATTACATAGTCAATTAATTCTTTCTTATAGTTCTCCTATTTTATTATTAATGAATCCTGTGATGATGAGTTTGTTTGAGTTTTGATGATAGAAAAAGATAAAAGAGTGGCAAGACGAGTTCTACATTGAGGCTTTGACTCGAGGAGCTCGTGCATTCATTGAAGGAGAAATCAGGTGCCCTCGTTTTCTTTTTCTAATTTTTATATGTGCTTTTAATTCATAGGAGTGGAAGGATTGTGTTTATGGTGGTGATCCATGTGAGCTTATTTTTAAATTGTCTTGGAATTCATAAGCTCTTGAAATTGATGAAGGAAGTGTACTTGAGTTATATTGTGGTATGAAGTTATATGTATACTTGTGGGATATTGCTTACCATGAAAGGTGCTCTGTTACTTGTTAAATACCCATGTGAGATTTTGAGCCTTGTGTATCATGATACATAATCACATGATATTTCTTTCTGGTGAGTATCGTTCTTGTGTGTGTATTCTAGAACTTGCCTCTTGTCTTACTTGAAACTACATGTGTGATAGATAATGGGAGATGATTTTAGGCCATCTTTGAATTTATAAGTCACTTAGCCAAATAATTCCCTATACCATATGATTATTTATCCGTATTTAGCCCCGTTGAGCCTAAAAACCTCATTCTTTGGCAACCTACATGTTTGCGTATATTTTTAGCACTCACGAGCAAGAATACTCGATTGTTGTAGTAGTATATCCCAAGAAAAATTATCAATTCAATAAGGAGTTATGTTCGGACTAGCAAAATACGTGAGCTAATGTTCATGTCATTTTTGTAAAGATGATCGGGGGTTTTGAGATTAATCAACAACTAAAACAAGTAACAAGTAAATAAGCATAGCAAATAAGAGAAATGACAAGAATAGAAAATGGGTGCTAAAGTTCAAGTATGGAAAAAACATGGGATTAGAAACATCCAAGCACACTCGATTCATATTATCATGCAAACGGAATCCAACTCAATTGATGTAGACTAAGCTCCCTTTCGGGTTACAAAGGTTGTTGATCCATTTTAGACTCCCAAAAGCACTTAAGATCAAAGCCCAACATTAACCCCTTCCATCTAGGTACTAGTTAGATTAAACTCTCCCTTTTTGTGTACTAAGGCCAACGAATGGATTGGTTCCCCTCATTGAATTCAAATATCCTTTCGGTCAAACCCAAACTCAATGTCTATTCATGCCTTCCTAATACTATAGAGGGTCGTTTCCGTCTCACTCCAAGCAATACATACATGAACAT
The DNA here is from genome assembly GCA_023678885.1 of Pogostemon cablin. Lineage (NCBI taxonomy): Eukaryota > Viridiplantae > Streptophyta > Magnoliopsida > Lamiales > Lamiaceae > Pogostemon > Pogostemon cablin. Next base: position 26,964,544 of record CM042985.1, on the reverse strand, counting down.
CATGATAGCATTTAATTACCACAAATAATCCATTGATCAACAATCCATTAAACCAATAAACATTCATGAATAACAAACCATGCCATCACAACATCAAGACAATTAAACTCCATGAATAGAAATCAACATCAATTAAATCAAAAATCAATTTAATCCACATGATAATATAAATCTAATATGCTCTTCATATTCCTAATCCCACTAGAGGGATTAGCCTAACATGATAAAAGTAATAAAACAAATAAATGATTCATTACAATTACCCATAGTCTAAGATCTAAAGAAATACAAAATGAATGAATTCTTCCCTATCAATTTCTTGAAGAGAATCTTCTATTTTTCTTGATCTTCACCTCTAGCTCTTGATTTTGAAGTCTTTAGCACCAAAAATGGAAGATATGATGGGTGGATGAAGATGGATGAAGATGGATGAAGATGATAGTGAAAAATGAAAGAAATGGTGTGTGATGTGTGTATAGATGATGGGAATTTCGGATCTCCTGCCAATTGTTGAATAAAGGGGTATTTATACCCCTTTGGAGGCTTCTAGAAGGATCTGGAAATTTCTGCAGGAAAATACACAACACGAGTCGTGTTACGCAACACGGCCACGAGATGGCCGTGTTGTGTCTTCTGATGCTGTCGCACGGCCTCGCCTTACAGGGCCGTGTTGATGACACGGCTCGTGCTGCCAACACGAGTCGTGTGTTGTAACACGAGCACAAGTGTGGTCGTGTTGGCTCTTCTGATGTCGGCACACGGCCACTTCTTACAGGGCCATATTGGCGACACGGCTCGTGCTCCCGACTCGACTCGTGCAACTGGACACGACCTGAAGTTGCCCGTGTTGAATGACTAGATGTCGCCACACGGCCAACTCTTACAGGGCCGTGTTGGCTACACGGCTCGTGTGCTGGGTCCTGTATTTCTTCACTGTTTTGGCTCATTCTCCCTCGTTTCAACTCCGAATTAAGTTTAAGCTCATTCACACACATTTCAATAAAAATACAAAACACAACCAAATAACATATAAAATACGGATAAAATAATACGAAAACACATATAAAAAGACACTAAAATCTAGGTGAAAATAGCTCTAATCAACCCCCCAAACTTAAGGTGTTGCTCGTCCCCGAGCAACGAAAATGACAAATCAAAAGGAGAAATTTTCACCTAGAAAAGACTAAACGAATATAAGCAATAAAACATCGTTAGCAATAATAACAACAAACTATGCTAAGTCATCCTACAACATTAAAATCATGACATGAGAAATTAACAAGTTCAATCAAAAGAGAATAAAGTGTAATATAGTTCCTTTTAAGTCCAAGCCTCACAATGGATATTCATGTCTCTCAACACTCTTTTGAAATAGGGTAAATCACACTCATTAATCGATTGGCTCGACTCGCTATAAGCTTGCTCGCGGACTATATTCACAAACCACCAAAGTTTCAATCAATGATAAAAAAGGTCTTTAATTAGGATGTAATGATAGGCTCTTTGGTAGGGTAGGAAGTATATGGATAAGAGTGACTCAACAAGTGTAAGTAATCAAAGAGATGGCCAATTTCCTCAACTTCTCCACTTTTCTTTCTTTCTTTCTTATCTTTACAATCTAAAGCACTATTCATTAACTTTCCTTGGATTGAGCTTCTTTTGATGCATGCTTCCTATCTTTGAATTTTGTTTACTTGAGCATTTTGATGTTGCTTTGCTCCTTTTCTACTTTGAGGTTGCATGTGCCTTTTTACTTTTGCTCTTTTCATCCTTTTCTTTGCTTGTTTACCATTCCCTTTTCTTCTTTTGCTAATCAATCAATCCTTTCTAGCTATCATCTCCTCAATCACCCACATAAAGGTATATATAAGCTTGAATGGGTAATTAAGGCTTGAAATGTTCTAAATTCACAAGAAATAGGCGTATAGGCTCAAAGTGGTTAACTAAGGATGATGTTCATGGTAGGGAACATATATGGCAATGACTATAATAACAAAGATGACCTTAGATCATTTCACCAATCTCCACTAATCGGGCTCGTTCCTATAGTCCTTGAGCAAGTTCTAACTTATCAAACACAACCGATCCACTCATGAAGAAATACCATGTGTGCATGGTTGAGGCTCAAATGCTCACAAGCTTGTGCTCGGACCTTAAAGAACTTATTACACCACATTCATCTCAAAATTGAACAAGTTAAGTAAAACATGTCACAATTTGAAAGTGTAGAGATTCTTAATCATAATTTGTCATCACTTATCACCACAACCTATCATCACTCATATTCAAAAATGACTCACGACATCCCTAAACAAACCACCAAACATCCCAAGACAAGAATGAAAATACACACCAAACATAAAAATAAGGATTCAACAAACAAGACACAACAAAAACACAAAACATGCAAAAACACAAAATACCATCATCCATAAGAAAATTAAGCACACATTCATCCCAACCTTTATTGAAAAGGAAATCCTAAGTTACGAAAGTAAACCTCCCATAAACATAACAAATGAAGTAGCATGCTAGTCACAACAATCCAAATCGAAATCAAATCATTTCAAGTAATAAAATGATAAGGTGTAGAGTACTCCCTCGATAGGCATTTGGTAAGGAAAGCGTTAGCTCCAAGCTCCATCATGCTTCCAATACCTCTCATTCATGCTCAAACACTCAACAAACACCATTATTTCAACAATTTCATTATAAATATGTACTATCATGCACTTCAACACCACCAATCATGCCAAAATCAACCCAAACTCATGAGAAAAATTTTAAAATTTGTCCAATTTTACAAGAATCATACTCAAGTGGTGAGTCACACCACACACTCTCCCCCCAAACTTAAATCGAAACAAGAGTTGAGACTTAAGTTTGCAAAAAGTGGTGAGACTTACCCTTGTAGTTTCCATTGATGATCTTCTTGTTGAGAAGTAACCGCATCCACACGACTCAAGCTATGCCCACCACACACTATCACCCCCCAAACTTAACTCGAGACAAGAGTCACGAATTAAGTTTGCAACAAGTTGTGGAACATGTCAACTTGAATCCATGAAGCATTTCTCTTTTCTTCAATGTGCATTTTTCTCCATGAGCACAATCAACCTACAAGGCCAAAATAAACAAGCAACAAAAGCAAAGCAATAAAGATAGTGATGGGGTGCCTCCCATCGAGCGCTAAGTTTAACGTCTTCAAGCTAGATGAATTTTTAGCTCATCTTTCAAATAAAGTATCCACAAAGAGGGTCTCCCTTTGTGATGGATCCACATAGTGCTTCACACGATGACCATTGACCAAGAACTCTCTCCCATTCTCATCCATAACCTTTAGAGCTCCCCCATCAAGTACTTCCTTTACCACATAAGGTCCTCTCCATTTGGACTTCAACTTGCCCGGGAAAAGTCTTAGTCGAGAATTGAATACCAACACCTTCTCACCCTTTTCAAAGCTCTTCTTCCTCAAACGAGCATCATGCCACCTCTTGGTTTTCTCCTTAAAAATCCTTGAGTTTTCATAAGCATTTTCTCTAAATTCCTCAAGCTCATTCAATTGTAAGAATCTTACCTTCTTCGAAGCTTTCATGTCAAAATTCAACTTCTTAATGGCCCAATAAGCTTTATGCTCTAACTCCACGGGAAGATGACAAGACTTGCCATAGACAATTTGAAAAGGAGACATACCAAGAGTGGTCTTGAATACGGTTCGAAAGGCCCACAATGCATCATCAAGTTTATTTGACCAATCCTTTCTACTCACACTCACTGTTTTCTCCAAGACTTGTTTGATTTGTCGATTTGAAATTTCAGCTTGACCATTCGTTTGAGGGTGATACGGAGTAGACACTCGATGTTTCACTCCATAAGTCTTGAGAATGTTCTCCATGAGCTTATTTATGAAGTGACTACCCCCATCACTTACCAACACTCTAGGTACTCCAAATCTTGTGAAGATATGCTTCTTTAAAAACCCCATGACCACTCTAGCATCACTTGTTCTTGAAGGTATGGCCTCAACCCATTTTGAGACATAATCAACCGCCAATAGGATGTATAGGAATCCATTAGATTGAGGAAATGGTCCCATGAAATCGATGCCCCACACATCAAATATCTCCACTTCTTGAAAGCTCTTAAGGGGCATCTCATCCCACTTGGAGATTCCTTCCATCCTTTGACATCAATCACAACCCTCTACAAATTTCTTACAACTCTTGAACAAAAATGGCCAATACAACCCCGATTGTAAGACTTTTGTTGTGGTCTTTTGAGCTCCAAAATGGCCTCCACTAGGTGAAGAGTGGCAAAACTCCAACACACTATTCCATTCTTCCTCGGGCACACATCTTCGCACAAGAGAATCATTACACATCTTGTATAAGAATGGATCATCCCATAAGTAACTTTTAACATCATGAAAGAACTTCTTGGATTGATATTTATTAAGCTCATAAGGCCTCTTTCCACTAGCCAAGTAATTCACATAGTCTGCATACCACGGGCTTCCTTCTTGCTCCACTAAAGCCTCAATTTGATAGCAATCACACTCCAAGATTTCTTCATCGGGAAAAACCTCCTTGATTAACTCATAAGTACTTTCACAATGCTCCCTCGACTCTAACCTTGAAAGATGATCGGCTATCACATTCTCTGTGCCCTTCTTATCTCTCACTTCAATATCAAATTCTTGAAGAAGTAGTACCCATCTTATCACCCTTGGCTTTGCATCCTTCTTTGCCATGAGATACTTGATAGCGGCATGGTCGGTGTATACAATAGTTTTCGTTCCTACCAAATAAGGATGAAACTTATCAAATGCGTATACTACCGCCAAGAACTCTTTTTCGGTAGTAGTGTAGTTCCTTTGAGCCGCATCAAATGTCTTGCTTGCATAGTAAATAGCTCGGAATTTTTTCTCTCTGAGTTGCCCCAAAACCACTCCAAGAGCTACGTCACTTGCATCACACATCAATATAAATGGCTCCTTCCAATCGGGGGTGATCAAGATGGGTGATGAAATCAAAGCTTCCTTTAGCACCTGAAAAGCATTTAAACAATTATCATCAAACTTAAATGGCACATCTTTTTCAAGGAGATGAGATAGAGGTTTAGAAAATGAAGAAAAATCCTTGATGAATCTACGATAGAACCCGGCATGACCAAGGAACGATCGTACTCCCTTCTCATTTATTGGCGGTGGAAGCTTCTCTATAGCAACAACTTTGTCTCGGTCAACTTGCAATCCCTTTGAAGAGATGTGATGTCCAAGTACAATGCCATCATTTACCATGAAATGGCACTTCTCCCAATTCAACACTAAATTAGTGTCTTGACATCGCTTCAAAACAATAGCAAGGTTAGACAAACAATTATCAAAAGAAGAACCAAACACCGAAAAGTCATCCATGAACACTTCCATTATATTCTCAATTAATCCTTCAAAGATTGCCATCATACACCTTTGAAAGGTGGCCGGTGCATTGCAAAGTCCGAATGGCAATCTTCGAAAAGCAAATATTCCATAAGGACAAGTGAAAGCGGTCTTTTCTTGGTCTTTGGGTGCTATGAGAATTTGGTTATACCCGGAATACCCATCAAGAAAGCAATAAAACTCATACCCGGCCAACCTATCCAACATTTGATCCAAGAAAGGTAAGGGAAAGTGATCTTTACGTGTGTTTTCATTAAGCTTCCTATAATCAACACACACACGCCACCCCGTCACTGTCCTAGTGGCTATGGTCTCATTTTTCTCGGTCTTCACTATAGTCATACCCCCTTTTTTAGATACTACATGCAACGGGCTCACATAAGGGCTATCACTAATAGGAAAGATCATATCCGAATCTAACCACTTAAGAACCTCTTTTTTTACCACTTCTTGCATGATAGGATTAAGTCTTCTTTGGTTTTGAACACAAGCTTTCCCTTCATCCTCAAGTCTTATCTTATGCATGCAAATTGTTGGACTAATTCCCTTCAAATCATCAATACACCAACCAATAGCCGACTTATGCTCTTTAAGGACATTAAGCAATTTACCAAGTTGACTAGAAGTTAGAGATGATGATACAATTACCGGATATGTCTCATTTTCACCAAGGTAGGCATAAGTAAGATGATCGGGTAGAGGCTTCAACTCCACCTTTTTTTCCTTTTTCTCTTCTTGCTCGAGTGGATCTCTAAGTGGTAAGAACTTGTCATTTCCCCTTGAGATGGCGGCTGCAACCTCTTGAGCTTCACTACAATCACCTAGATCAAGCAAACAATTAATCAATTCTTCATTTAAATCAAGAGAAGTAGTAGAAATATTAGAAAGAGATAAAGAATTGCTCAAGCAAAGTTCAAGTGGATCCTTGGTTACAATGGAAGGTCAACTCTCCTCGACACCTCCCTTTACAACATCCACACTTTTACATTCTTCATCATTCATTGGATATTGCATGGCTTTGTGTAGAGAGAATACCACTTCCTCATCATTAACCCTCAACTTCAATTCTCCTTTGTAGACATCAATAAAAGCTCTCCCGGTAGCAAGAAATGGTCTCCCAAAAATCAATGGCACATTTTCATCCTCCTCTATATCTAAAACAACAAAATCCACCGGAAAGACGAACTTATCAACTTTTACCAACACATCTTCAACTACTCCTTTTGGATGTGTCATAGATCGATCCGCCAATTGAAGTGTGATGGAAGTTGGTTTTACTTCACCTAATCCAAGCTTCTTGAATATGGAGAGAGGCATTAGATTAATGCTTGCACCGAGGTCACAAAGAGCCTTGTTCTTCTTGTTCTTTCCAATTTCACATGGTATAATGAAACTATCCGGATCCTTCAATTTTTGTGGAAGTTTCCGTTGTAGAATGGCACTACACTCTTCGGTTAGATTAACCGTTTCATTGTCCACAAGACTTCTTTTCTTTCCCATGATGTCCTTCAAGAAACGAGCATAATGAGGCATTTGATCCAAAGCATCGGCGAAAGGGATATTGATTTGAATCTTCTTGAAGATTTCAAGAAACTTTTTGAACCTCTCATCCAAACCCTTCTTCAAGAACCTTTGAGGAAAAGGAACCGGTACTTGAGTCTTGGGTATTCCCCAACTATCTCTTTCAACTTCAACTTCCTTTTCCCTTAACTCCTTTGCCTTCTTCCACTTTGGAATTCTCTCTATCTTCTCTTCATCTTTCTTTTGCTCAACAATTTCTTTTTTCTTGCTTACTTCCTCCATTTCAATCTCTTCTTGCACCAACCCTTCTTCCACCTTGCTTTCCACTTCCCTTTCAATGACAATACTATCTTCTTTAGGCATAGGAGTTTCCTCATACTCTTTTCCACTTCTAAGAGTGATAGCTTTGCAATCTTCTTTAGGATTAGTTACCGTGGTAGATGGAAACTTTCCTTGTTGGTGTTGAGATCCCACGGAAGAAACAATTTGACCCATTTGATACTCAAAAGCTCTCATCCTATTGTCGGATTTCTTCTCATTTTCCTCCATTCTAGCCTCCATCTTTGCATCTCTTTTTTCCATGTAAGCCCTTGTATCTTTCATGAATGCCATCAATGTCTCTTCCAATGATGCTTTCCCTTCTCCATTTGGCGGCTTAGCACTCGGATCGAATCCCGGAGGATATGACACGGCGGCTTGAGGATTAGAGTAAGAAAGATTCTCATGCTTCCTCAGAGCTTGATAATTTCCACTTGATTGATTGAAATTGCTTCCCCGAGCTTGTCCTTGATATCCTCCTTGGTAATTACCTTGATTAGAAGGATAATTACCTTGGAAATTCCCTTGATGATGGAAATTCCCTTGGTAATTTCTCCTATCTAAATAGGCAACATCTTCTACACTTTGCATAACCTTGCTCTCATCATTCACCATAGAACTTGTGCTTCCCCCTTGGCTTACTCCTTGAGTGATCAAATTCAATTGCTTTGTTAAAGCTTGAATGCTCTCATTGAATTCTTTCATTCCTTCATTTTGAAACACATCACTCTTCACTTTGTTCACACTCTCCACTTGAGCTACTTTTCCAAAGGCATAACCTCCCATTACTCGCTCGGAAGGCCATTGATAAGCATTCATCGCAATGTCTTCAAAAATATCCATGGCTTTCATAGCATCCACTCCAAATATAGACCCTCCGGATGAGGCATCTACATGCATCCGATTTTGTTGATTCAACCCTTGGTAAAAGAAGGCCACTTGTTGATTCTCATGAAAATCGTGTTGAGGACACTTTCGGAGCATCTCTTTGTAGCGTTCCCATGCTTCATAAAAATTTTCATCCGGAAGTTGCCTAAATTGAGTGATAAGGCTTTTTAATTGGAGCGTGTTTGAAGGAGGAAAATACTTGTTTAGGAACCTTTGCTCAAGATCTTCCCATGTATTACAACTTCCCAAAGGAATTGTATTGTACCATGCTTTAGCCTTGTCTCTTAAAGAAAAAGAGAACAACCTCATTCGAATAGCATCATCCGACACTCCCTTCATCTTGACGGTATTTGCAACCTCCAAGAAAGTAGATAGATGAGTGTTCGGGTCTTCAAGAGGACCTCCCCCAAACTGATTTGCTTTGACCATGTTGATCAATCCGGTCTTGATTTTATAATCATTGGCTTGAACCGGAGGAACCATATTGTGCACGGCTCTCGGTTGGAAGTAATCCCGAATTGCTCTAGGCCTTGGCAACTCTTGTTGTTGAAATATCCTTTGAGCTTCTTGATTGGCAAGCAATTGCATATACTCTTGATTTTGAGCAAAGAAATTCCTCATTATCTCCGCTTGATTCTCTTGCACTCCTTCTTGTACCCCCCTTTGATCTTGTAAAGGATCTTGGGGTGGGTCATAATTAGCATTCTCTCCACGTTGATTCTCCATTTTTGTTCCTTTTCTAGCTTTACGCCTCTCTCGCTTCCTTTGTCGTGCGGTCCTTTCAATCTCCAAATTCAAAGGAATGATCGATTGATTTTCCTTTGATCTTGTGATCATAAAACACCTACGAAAAGGCCAAGAGTGAGACCACAAACACCAATAATAAATAAAAAAAATAAAAAGAATCCTTATCAAGAACAACTAAAACAATAACAGTACTCGACTAGTCCGTCAAACTCCCCTTTGGCAACGGCGCCATTTTCTTGTTTGCATATATTTTTAGCACTCACGAGTAAGAATACTCGATCGTTGTAGTAGTATATCCCAAGAAAAATTATCAATCCAATAAGGAGTTATGTTCGGACTAGCAAAATACGTGAGCTCATGTTCATGTCGTTTTTGTAAAGATGATCGGGGGGTTTTGAGATTAATCAACAACTAAAACAAGTAACAAGTAAATAAGAATAGCAAATAAGAGAAATGACAAGAATAGAAAATGGGTGCTAAAGTTCAAGTATGGAAAAAACATGGGATTAGAAACATCCAAGCACACTCGATTCATATTATCATGCAAACGGAATCCAACTCAATTGATGTAGACTAAGGGTGATCACGATTGTATCCTAAGCTCCCTTTCGGGTTACAAAGGTTGTTGATCCATTTTAGACTCCCAAAAGCACTTAAGATCAAAGCCCAACATTAACCCCTTCCATCTAGGTACTAGTTAGATTAAACTCTCCCTTTTTGTGTACTAAGGCCAACGAATGGATTGGTTCCCCTCATTAAATTCCTATATCCTTTCGGTCAAACCCAAACTCAATGTCTATTCATGCCTTCCTAATACTATAGAGGGTCGTTTCCGTCTCACTCCAAGCAATACATACATGAACATCATGATAGCATTTAATTACCACAAATAATCCATTGATCAACAATCCATTAAACCAATAAACATTCATGAATAACAAACCATGCCATCACAACATCAAGACAATTAAACTCCATGAATAGAAATCAACATCAATTAAATCAAAAACCAATTTAATCCACATGATAATATAAATCTAATATGCTCTTCATATTCCTAATCCCACTAGAGGGATTAGCCTAACATGATAAAAGTAATAAAACAAATAAATGATTCATTACAATTACCCATAGTCTAAGATCTAAAGAAATACAAAATGAATGAATTCTTCCCTATCAATTTCTTGAAGAGAATCTTCTATTTTTCTTGATCTTCACCTCTAGCTCTTGATTTTGAAGTCTTTAGCACCAAAAATGGAAGATATGATGGGTGGATGAAGATGGATGAAGATGGAGTAAGATGATGGTGAAAAATAGAAGAAATGGTATGTGATGTGTGTGTAGATGATGGGAATTTCGGATCTCCTGCCAATTGTTGAATAAAGGGATATTTATACCCCTTTGGAGGCTTCTAGAAGGATCTGGAAATTTCTGCTGGAAAATACACAACACGAGTCGTGTTACACAACACGGCCACGAGGTGGCCGTGTTGTGTCTTCTGATGCTGCCGCACGGCCTCGCCTTACAGGACCGTGTTGATGACACAGCTCGTGCTGCCAACACGAGTCGTGTGTTGTAACACGGGCACAAGTGTGGTCGTGTTGGCTCTTCTGATATCGGCACACGGCCACTTCTTACAGGGCCGTGTTGGCGACACGGCTCGTGCTCCCGACTCGACTCGTGCAACTGGACACGACCTGAAGTTGCCCGTGTTGAATGACTAGATGTCGCCACACGGCCAACTCTTACAGGGCCGTGTTGGCTACACGGCTCGTGTGCTGGGTCCTGCATTTCTTCACTGTTTTGGCTCGTTCTCCCTCGTTTCAACTCCGAATTGAGATCCACTTTTTCCTACATCTTCCTTATCATGTTTAGCTTCCAATAAAAAGTGAAAATCTTAAGTTTAAGCTCATTCACACACATTTCAATAAAAATACAAAACACAACCAAATAACATATAAAATACGGATAAAATAATACGAAAACACATATAAAAAGACACTAAAATCTAGGTGAAAATAGCTCTAATCAACCCCCCAAACTTAAGGAGTTGCTCGTCCCCGAGCAACGAAAATGACAAATCAAAAGGAGAAATTTTCACCTAGAAAAGACTAAACGAATATAAGCAATAAAACATCGTTAGCAATAATAACAACAAACTATGCTAAGTCATCCTACAACATTAAAATCATGACATGAGAAATTAACAAGTTCAATCAAAAGAGAATAAAGTGTAATATAGTTCCTTTTAAGTCCAAGCCTCACAATGGATATTCATGTCTCTCAACACTCTTTTGAAATAGGGTAAATCACACTCATTAATCGATTGGCTCGACTCGCTATAAGCTTGCTCGCGGACTATATTCACAAACCACCAAAGTTTCAATCAATGATAAAAAAGGTCTTTAATTAGGATGTAATGATAGGCTCTTTGGTAGGGTAGGAAGTATATGGATAAGAGTGACTCAACAAGTGTAAGTAATCAAAGAGATGGCCAATTTCCTCAACTTCTCCACTTTTCTTTCTTCCTTTCTTATCTTTACAATCTAAAGCACTATTCATTAACTTTCCTTGGATTGAGCTTCTTTTGATGCATGCTTCCTATCTTTGAATTTTGTTTACTTGAGCATTTTGATGTTGCTTTGCTCCTTTTCTACTTTGAGGTTGCATGTGCCTTTTTACTTTTGCTCTTTTCATCCTTTTCTTTGCTTGTTTACCATTCCCTTTTCTTCTTTTGCTAATCAATCAATCCTTTCTAGCTATCATCTCCTCAATCACCCACATAAAGGTACATATAAGCTTGAATGGGTAATTAAGGCTTGAAATGTTCTAAATTCACAAGAAATAGGCGTATAGGCTCAAAGTGGTTAACTAAGGATGATGTTCATGGTAGGGAACATATATGGCAATGACTATAATAACAAAGATGACCTTAGATCATTTCACCAATCTCCACTAATCGGGCTCGTTCCTATAGTCCTTGAGCAAGTTCTAACTTATCAAACACAACCGATCCACTCATGAAGAAATACCATGTGTGCATGGTTGAGGCTCAAATGCTCACAAGCTTGTGCTCGGACCTTAAGGAACTTATTACACCACATTCATCTCAAAATTGAACAAGTTAAGTAAAACATGTCACAATTTGAAAGTGTAGAGATTCTTAATCATAATTTGTCATCACTTATCACCACAACCTATCATCACTCATATTCAAAAATGACTCACGACATCCCTAAACAAACCACCAAACATCCCAAGACAAGAATGAAAATACACACCAAACATAAAAATAAGGATTCAACAAACAAGACACAAATAAAAAAACATGCAAAAACACAAAATACCATCATCCATAAGAAAATTAAGCACACATTCATCCCAACCTTTATTGAAAAGGAAATCCTAAGTTACGAAAGTAAACCTCCCATAAACATAACAAATGAAGTAGCATGCTAGTCACAACAATCCAAATCGAAATCAAATCATTTCAAGTAATAAAATGATAAGGTGTAGAGTACTCCCTCGATAGGCATTTGGTAAGGAAAGCGTTAGCTCCAAGCTCCATCATGCTTCCAATACCTCTCATTCATGCTCAAACACTCAACAAACACCATTATTTCAATAATTTCATTATAAATATGGACTATCATGCACTTCAACACCACCAATCATGCCAAAATCAACCCAAACTCATGAGAAAAATTTTAAAATTTGTCTAATTTTACAAGAATCATACTCAAGTGGTGAGTCACACCACACACTCTCCCCCCAAACTTAAATCGAAACAAGAGTTGAGACTTAAGTTTGCAAAAAGTGGTGAGACTTACCCTTGTAGTTTCCATTGATGATCTTCTTGTTGAGAAGTAACCGCATCCACACGACTCAAGCTATGCCCACCACACACTATCACCCCCCAAACTTAACTCGAGACAAGAGTCACGAATTAAGTTTGCAACAAGTTGTGGAACATGTCAACTTGAATCCATGAAGCATTTCTCTTTTCTTCAATGTGCATTTTTCTCCATGAGCACAATCAACCTACAAGGCCAAAATAAACAAGCAACAAAAGCAAAGCAATAAAGATAGTGATGGGGTGCCTCCCATCGAGCGCTAAGTTTAACGTCTTCAAGCTAGATGAATTTTTAGCTCATCTTTCAAATAAAGTATCCACAAAGAGGGTCTCCCTTTGTGATGGATCCACATAGTGCTTCACACGATGACCATTGACCAAGAACTCTCTCCCATTCTCATCCATAACCTTTAGAGCTCCCCCATCAAGTACTTCCTTTACCACATAAGGTCCTCTCCATTTGGACTTCAACTTGCCCGGGAAAAGTCTTAGTCGAGAATTGAATACCAACACCTTCTCACCCTTTTCAAAGCTCTTCTTCCTCAAACGAGCATCATGCCACCTCTTGGTTTTCTCCTTAAAAATCCTTGAGTTTTCATAAACATTTTCTCTAAATTCCTCAAGCTCATTCAATTGTAAGAATCTTACCTTCTTCGAAGCTTTCATGTCAAAATTCAACTTCTTAATGGCCCAATAAGCTTTATGCTCTAACTCCACGGGAAGATGACAAGACTTGCCATAGACAATTTGAAAAGCAGACATACCAAGAGTGGTCTTGAATACGGTTCGAAAGGCCCACAATGCATCATCAAGTTTATTTGACCAATCCTTTCTACTCACACTCACTGTTTTCTCCAAGACTTGTTTGATTTGTCGATTAGAAATTTCAGCTTGACCATTCGTTTGAGGGTGATACGGAGTAGACACTCGATGTTTCACTCCATAAGTCTTGAGAATGTTCTCCATGAGCTTATTTATGAAGTGACTACCCCCATCACTTACCAACACTCTAGGTACTCCAAATCTTGTGAAGATATGCTTCTTTAAAAACCCCATGACCACTCTAGCATCACTTGTTCTTGAAGGTATGGCCTCAACCCATTTCGAGACATAGTCAACCGCCAATAGGATGTATAGGAATCCATTAGATTGAGGAAATGGTCCCATGAAATCGATGCCCCACACATCAAATATCTCCACTTCTTGAAAGCTCTTAAGGGGCATCTCATCCCACTTGGAGATTCCTTCCATCCTTTGACATCAATCACAACCCTCTACAAATTTCTTACAACTCTTGAACAAAAATGGCCAATACAACCCCGATTGTAAGACTTTTGCAGCGGTCTTTTGAGCTCCAAAATGGCCTCCACTAGGTGAAGAGTGGCAAAACTCCAACACACTATTCCATTCTTCCTCGGGCACACATCTTCGCACAAGAGAATCATTACACATCTTGTATAAGAATTGATCATCCCATAAGTAACTTTTAACATCATGAAAGAACTTCTTGGATTGATATTTATTAAGCTCATAAGGCCTCTTTCCACTAGCCAAGTAATTCACATAGTCCGTATACCACGGGCTTCCTTCTTGCTCCACTAAAGCCTCAATTTGATAGCAATCACACTCCAAGATTTCTTCATCGGGAAAAACCTCCTTGATTAACTCATAAGTACTTTCACAATGCTCCCTCGACTCTAACCTTGAAAGATGATCGGCTATCACATTCTCTGTGCCCTTCTTATCTCTCACTTCAATATCAAATTCTTGAAGAAGTAGTACCCATCTTATCACCCTTGGCTTTGCATCCTTCTTTGCCATGAGATACTTGATAGCGGCATGGTCGGTGTATACAATAGTTTTCGTTCCTACCAAATAAGAATGAAACTTATCAAATGCGTATACTACCGCCAAGAACTCTTTTTCGGTAGTAGTGTAGTTCCTTTGAGCCGCATCAAATGTCTTGCTTGCATAGTAAATAGCTCGGAATTTTTTCTCTCTTAGTTGCCCCAAAACCACTCCAAGAGCTACGTCACTTGCATCACACATCAATATAAATGGCTCCTTCCAATCGGGGGTGATCAAGATGGGTGATGAAATCAAAGCTTCCTTTAGCACCTGAAAAGCATTTAAACAATTATCATCAAACTTAAATGGCACATCTTTTTCAAGGAGATGAGATAGAGGTTTAGAAAATGAAGAAAAATCCTTGATGAATCTACGATAGAACCCGGCATGACCAAGGAACGATCGTACTCCCTTCTCATTTATTGGCGGTGGAAGCTTCTCTATAGCAACAACTTTGGCTCGATCAACTTGCAATCCCTTTGAAGAGATGTGATGTCCAAGTACAATGCCATCATTTACCATGAAATGGCACTTCTCCCAATTCAACACTAAATTAGTGTCTTGACATCGCTTCAAAACAATAGCAAGGTTAGACAAACAATTATCAAAAGAAGAACCAAACACCGAAAAGTCATCCATGAACACTTCCATTATATTCTCAATTAATCCTTCAAAGATTGCCATCATACACCTTTGAAAGGTGGCCGGTGCATTGCAAAGTCCGAATGGCAATCTTCGAAAAGCAAATATTCCATAAGGACAAGTGAAAGCGGTCTTTTCTTGGTCTTTGGGTGCTATGAGAATTTGGTTATACCCGGAATACCCATCAAGAAAGCAATAAAACTCATACCCGGCCAACCTATCCAACATTTGATCCAAGAAAGGTAAGGGAAAGTGATCTTTACGTGTGTTTTCATTAAGCTTCCTATAATCAACACACACACGCCACCCCGTCACTGTCCTAGTGGCTATGGTCTCATCTTTCTCGGTCTTCACTATAGTCATACCCCCTTTTTTAGATACTACATGCAACGGGCTCACATAAGGGCTATCACTAATAGGAAAGATCATATCCGAATCTAACCACTTAAGAACCTCTTTTTTTACCACTTCTTGCATGATAGGATTAAGTCTTCTTTGGTTTTGAACACAAGCTTTCCCTTCATCCTCAAGTCTTATCTTATGCATGCAAATTGTTGGACTAATTCCCTTCAAATCATCAATACACCAACCAATAGCCGACTTATGCTCTTTAAGGACATTAAGCAATTTACCAAGTTGACTAGAAGTTAGAGATGATGATACAATTACCGGATATGTCTCATTTTCACCAAGGTAGGCATAAGTAAGATGATCGGGTAGAGGCTTCAACTCCACCTTTTTTTCCTTTTTCTCTTCTTGCTCGAGTGGATCTCTAAGTGGTAAGAACTTGTCATTTCCCCTTGAGATGGCGGCTGCAACCTCTTGAGCTTCACTACAATCACCTAGATCAAGCAAACAATTAATCAATTCTTCATTTAAATCAAGAGAAGTAGTAGAAATATTAGAAAGAGATAAAGAATTGCTCAAGCAAAGTTCAAGTGGATCCTTGGTTACAATGGAAGGTCAACTCTCCTCGACACTTCCCTTTACAACATCCACACTTTTACATTCTTCATCATTCATTGGATATTGCATGGCTTTGTGTAGAGAGAATACCACTTCCTCATCATTAACCCTCAACTTCAATTCTCCTTTGTAGACATCAATAAAAGCTCTCCCGGTAGCAAGAAATGGTCTCCCAAAAATCAATGGCACATTTTCATCCTCCTCTATATCTAAAACAACAAAATCCACCGGAAAGACGAACTTATCAACTTTTACCAACACATCTTCAACTACTCCTTTTGGATGTGTCATAGATCGATCCGCCAATTGAAGTGTGATGGAAGTTGGTTTTACTTCACCTAATCCAAGCTTCTTGAATATGGAGAGAGGCATTAGATTAATGCTTGCACCGAGGTCACAAAGAGTCTTGTTCTTCTTGTTCTTTCCAATTTCACATGGTATAATGAAACTACCCGGATCCTTCAATTTTTGTGGAAGTTTCCGTTGTAGAATGGCACTACACTCTTCGGTTAGATTAACCGTTTCATTGTCCACAAGACTTCTTTTCTTTCCCATGATGTCCTTCAAGAAACGAGCATAATGAGGCATTTGATCCAAAGCATCGGCGAAAGGGATATTGATTTGAATCTTCTTGAAGATTTCAAGAAACTTTTTGAACCTCTCATCCAAACCCTTCTTCAAGAACCTTTGAGGAAAAGGAACCGGTACTTGAGTCTTGGGTATTCCCCAACTATCTCTTTCAACTTCAACTTCCTTTTCCCTTAACTCCTTTGCCTTCTTCCACTTTGGAATTCTCTCTATCTTCTCTTCATCTTTCTTTTGCTCAACAATTTCTTTTTTCTTGCTTACTTCCTCCATTTCAATCTCTTCTTGCACCAACCCTTCTTCCACCTTGCTTTCCACTTCCCTTTCAATGACAATACTATCTTCTTTAGGCATAGGAGGTTCCTCATACTCTTTTCCACTTCTAAGAGTGATAGCTTTGCAATCTTCTTTAGGATTAGTTACCGTGGTAGATGGAAACTTTCCTTGTTGGTGTTGAGATCCCACGGAAGAAACAATTTGACCCATTTGATACTCAAAAGCTCTCATCCTATTGTCGGATTTCTTCTCATTTTCCTCCATTCTAGCCTCCATCTTTGCATCTCTTTTTTCCATGTAAGCCCTTGTATCTTTCATGAATGCCATCAATGTCTCTTCCAATGATGCTTTCCCTTCTCCATTTGGCGGCTTAGCACTCGGATCGAATCCCGGAGGATATGACACGGCGGCTTGAGGATTAGAGTAAGAAAGATTCTCATGCTTCCTCAGAGCTTGATAATTTCCACTTGATTGATTGAAATTGCTTCCCCGAGCTTGTCCTTGATATCCTCCTTGGTAATTACCTTGATTAGAAGGATAATTACCTTGGAAATTCCCTTGATGATGGAAATTCCCTTGGTAATTTCTCCTATCTAAATAGGCAACATCTTCTACACTTTGCATAACCTTGCTCTCATCATTCACCATAGAACTTGTGCTTCCCCCTTGGCTTACTCCTTGAGTGATCAAATTCAATTGCTTTGTTAAAGCTTGAATGCTCTCATTGAATTCTTTCATTCCTTCATTTTGAAACACATCACTCTTCACTTTGTTCACACTCTCCACTTGAGCTACTTTTCCAAAGGCATAACCTCCCATTACTCGCTCGGAAGGCCATTGATAAGCATTCATCGCAATGTCTTCAAAAATATCCATGGCTTTCATAGCATCCACTCCAAATATAGACCCTCCGGATGAGGCATCTACATGCATCCGATTTTGTTGATTCAACCCTTGGTAAAAGAAGGCCACTTGTTGATTCTCATGAAAATCGTGTTGAGGACACTTTCGGAGCATCTCTTTGTAGCGTTCCCATGCTTCATAAAAATTTTCATCCGGAAGTTGCCTAAATTGAGTGATAAGGCTTTTCAATTGGAGCGTCTTTGAAGGAGGAAAATACTTGTTTAGGAACCTTTGCTCAAGATCTTCCCATGTATTACAACTTCCCAAAGGAATTGTATTGTACCATGCTTTAGCCTTGTCTCTTAAAGAAAAAGAGAACAACCTCATTCGAATAGCATCCTCCGACACTCCCTTCATCTTGACGGTATTTGCAACCTCCAAGAAAGTAGATAGATGAGTGTTCGGGTCTTCAAGAGGACCTCCCCCAAACTGATTTGCTTTGACCATGTTGATCAATCCGGTCTTGATTTTATAATCATTGGCTTGAACCGGAGGAACCATATTGTGCACGGCTCTCGGTTGGAAGTAAACCCGAATTGCTCTAGGCCTTGGCAACTCTTGTTGTTGAAATATCCTTTGAGCTTCTTGATTGGCAAGCAATTGCATATACTCTTGATTTTGAGCAAAGAAATTCCTCATTATCTCCGCTTGATTCTCTTGCACTCCTTCTTGTACCCCCCTTTGATCTTGTAAAGGATCTTGGGGTGGGTCATAATTAGCATTCTCTCCACGTTGATTCTCCATTTTTGTTCCTTTTCTAGCTTTACGCCTCTCTCGCTTCCTTTGTCGTGCGGTCCTTTCAATCTCCAAATTCAAAGGAATGATCGATTGATTTTCCTTTGATCTTGTGATCATAAAACACCTACGAAAAGGCCAAGAGTGAGACCACAAACACAAATAATAAATAAAAAAAATAAAAAGAATCCTTATCAAGAACAACTAAAACAATAACAGTACTCGACTAGTCCGTCAAACTCCCCTTTGGCAACGGCGCCATTTTCTTGTTTGCATATATTTTTAGCACTCACGAGCAAGAATACTCGATCGTTGTAGTAGTATATCCCAAGAAAAATTATCAATCCAATAAGGAGTTATGTTCGGACTAGCAAAATATGTGAGCTCATGTTCATGTCGTTTTTGTAAAGATGATCGGGGGGTTTTGAGATTAATCAACAACTAAAACAAGTAACAAGTAAATAAGAATAGCAAATAAGAGAAATGACAAGAATAGAAAATGGGTGCTAAAGTTCAAGTATGGAAAAAACATGGGATTAGAAACATCCAAGCACACTCGATTCATATTATCATGCAAACGGAATCCAACTCAATTGATGTAGACTAAGGGTGATCACGATTGTATCCTAAGCTCCCTTTCGGGTTACAAAGGATGTTGATCCATTTTAGACTCCCAAAAGCACTTAAGATCAAAGCCCAACATTAACCCCTTCCATCTAGGTACTAGTTAGATTAAACTCTCCCTTTTTGTGTACTAAGGCCAACGAATGGATTGGTTCCCCTCATTGAATTCCAATATCCTTTCGGTCAAACCCAAACTCAATGTCTATTCATGCCTTCCTAATACTATAGAGGGTCGTTTCCGTCTCACTCCAAGCAATACATACATGAACATCATGATAGCATTTAATTACCACAAATAATCCATTGATCAACAATCCATTAAACCAATAAACATTCATGAATAACAAACCATGCCATCACAACATCAAGACAATTAAACTCCATGAATAGAAATCAACATCAATTAAATCAAAAACCAATTTAATCCACATGATAATATAAATCTAATATGCTCTTCATATTCCTAATCCCACTGGAGGGATTAGCCTAACATGATAAAAGTAATAAAACAAATAAATGATTCATTACAATTACCCATAGTCTAAGATCTAAAGAAATACAAAATGAATGAATTCTTCCCTATCAATTTCTTGAAGAGAATCTTCTATTCTTCTTGATCTCCACCTCTAGCTCTTGATTTTGAAGTCTTTAGTACCAAAAATGAAAGATATGATGGGTGGATGAAGATGGATGAAGATGGAGTAAGATGATGGTGAAAAATGGAAGAAATGGTATGTGATGTGTGTGTAGATGATGGGAATTTCGGATCTCCTGCCAATTGTTGAATAAAGGAATATTTATACCCCTTTGGAGGCTTCTAGAAGGATCTGGAAATTTCTGCAGGAAAATACACAACACGAGTCGTGTTACGCAACACGGCCACGAGGTGGCCGTGTTGTGTCTTCTGATGCTGCCGCACGGCCTCGCCTTACAGGACCGTGTTGATGACACAGCTCGTGCTGCCAACATGAGTCGTGTGTTGTAACACGGGCACAAGTGTGGTCGTGTTGGCTCTTCTGATGTCGGCACACGACCACTTCTTACAGGGCCGTGTTGGCGACACGGCTCGTGCTCCCGACTCGACTCGTGCAACTGGACACGACCTGAAGTTGCCCGTGTTGAATGACTAGATGTCGCCACACGGCCAACTCTTACAGGGCCGTGTTGGCTACACGGCTCGTGTGCTGGGTCCTGCATTTCTTCACTGTTTTGGCTCGTTCTCCCTCGTTTCAACTCCGAATTGAGATCCACTTTTTCCTACATCTTCCTTATCATGTTTAGCATCCAATAAAAAGTGAAAATCTTAAGTTTAAGCTTATTTACACACATTTCAATAAAAATACAAAACACAACTAAATAACATATAAAATACGGATAAAATAATACGAAAACACATATAAAAAGACACTAAAATCTAGGTGAAAATAGCTCTAATCACTACGTGAAATAACCACCTGGGGCCAGTGGTTCGACCTGTTTGACGGGGTCGAACCTACGTGCGGGAACTTACCTTATCCAGATTTTCGAGGCCTAAACGCGTGTGATCATTTGAAAAGCCCATTCCAAGCCTAGGGGATGTGATTACAAGTATAAAAGGAGGTCTATACAGCCCCAAAGAAAGGAGAGAACACAATACAAGAGAGGAGAAGAAAGGCCACAACCATACAACACCCTACAAGGGGGGATCACCCCCCATCCATCATCCACTTCCTTTCTTTCATCTATCCATCACTTTGAAGATTCGTTGTGGAATCAAGAGGAGAACCAAGAGGAGGATTCAAGATGGAGAAGGGCATGAAGACGCCATATCAAGGGTTTATTCGTTCCCTAATTTATCTTGTATTTTCCGGACATCCGGGTAAGATCTATCCAACACCCATGATTGTTCTTCGAAACATCATGGGCTAGAGCCTTTTTGGTAGATCTAGGAGTTTTGATGGTTTTATGAATTAATTGATCTTCTATGTGTAAATTCCGTACAACACTACTTGTGAATTTATTTTATATATGATTGTGCTTTCTTAATCCATATTCACGGTCGTTTTGTGCATCTTCAATTGGTATATAGAGTCTGAATATATATCTTGGTTGTAGATTGAGTGCGTTCACCGCTGAACAGGATTCCATGTTATGATTCTAAGTGAGGGGACTCCGAAGCTTCATTAGAACTATCATATATGAATACTTATTAATTGAATTGAATTCGGATTATTAAGTAGGATAAAGAGGATAACTTTATAGTACCTATAAAGGGAGATCATATCGGGTTAGAGTACCAATCCTAGGGGAAAATAATTGATACTGATAGTACCTAGAAAGGGGGGTGAAATTATATCTCTTGCTCCGAGGTTATTCACACGTGTTACACGCATATTTACTTGTGTCTATAGAGTAGATTTGCATGGCTTAGTGATGCGTCCATATTCCACAAGGCAGAGTCGGACATCAACACATAAAAGGAAGATTAATGAGTGAAACTGGATTATCCTAGAGCTACCTATTCTCCTACTTGATCCACCTACGTATTCTTCGAGTGATAGTTTATTTTATTTGTTATTTAATTTAGTATTTTAGTTATAATCAAACATCAAACTCTTATTGCTTTGTCTTAATTAATTTAGATAATAATTTAATTGATAATAAGTCGTCCCTTGGGTTCGATATTCACTTGGTCACCTTTCGAAACTACAACTGATATCCTTCATACTTGGGGATTAATTGTGTGTTGAGAAAACGCTCATCAATACTCGCTCAAGTCGCACATTGCAACACATTTACTGAAGTTTGGAATGCACTCCACTCTGCTTTCGTCTTTCAGTCTCGTGCCAAAGCTATTTATGTTAGCACTCAACTATCCACTTTAAAAAAG
This sequence comes from Pogostemon cablin, assembly GCA_023678885.1. Classification (NCBI taxonomy): domain Eukaryota; kingdom Viridiplantae; phylum Streptophyta; class Magnoliopsida; order Lamiales; family Lamiaceae; genus Pogostemon; species Pogostemon cablin. The sequence goes on along the minus strand of CM042985.1, from coordinate 26,942,329 downwards.
GCAATCAATCTGCAACTCAATACTTTATGACAGCTAAACAACTAACTGATGAGTTAGCGATTGCCGGCCAACCTCTCCACCCAGATGATATTATCACTTACTTACTCTTAGGACTTGGTGCAAAATATGACTCTCTTGTCTCCATGGTGTCACACCGTAAAGAAAATATCACTTTAGAAGAAGTGTACTCCATGCTCCTGACATGTGAAGCCCGTATACAACACAATAATCAAGCTTCACATTTGTCCCCAACATTTGCTAATGTTGCCACTCAACAATACCATTCAGGAGGGCGAGGATGTGGACAACCTTCTCCTTCCCGAGGTAGGGGCGCAATCCAAACCATCGCGGTAACTTCAACAATAATAATAATGTGACATGCCAACTATGTGACAAATTAGGCCACACTGCTGCCACTTTTCGGAAATGATTCGATCCAAAATTTCAAACGCTCCCACCCCGAAAACAACCTCAAGCCCACATTGCCTCCAATTACCCTTCTCCACCCTCGACTGATCAAGAGTGGCATCCTTACACTAGTGCCACACATCACCTGACCAATAACATACGTAATTTGAAAATCTAAAGTAATGTCTTCAATGGAAATGATCAAATTCAAATTGGTGACGGTACAAGTTTGGGAATCATTCACACTGGCAAAGCCTCTTTATTTAATTTATCTTCATCCTTTATTCTTTCTAATATTCTTGTCGCTCCTAAAATTACAAAAAATTTACTTTCTGTTCAAAAATTCACCCAAGATAATCATGTTTATTTTGAGTTTCATAGTATTTTTTTCTTTATAAAGGATTAATCGGGGAACGTCCTACATAAAGGATCCATGTCGAATGGTCTCTATTGCTTCTCTCCAGCTCTCCACCAAAATTTTCCAACAACCTTCGTTGGTGCTAGGATCTCTATTACAGACTAGCATCGTCGTCTTGGATAATGCTCATTTTCTACTGTTCAACATGTGTTTGATTAGTCATTTTGTAGTAGGGATAACCAAAATTTTCCAACAGCCTTCGTTGGTGCTAGGATCTCTATTACAGACTAGCATCGTCGTCTTAGATAATGCTCATTTTCTACTGTTCAACATGTGTTTGATTAGTCATTTTGTAGTAGGGATAACCAATTAAAATAATTTATCGAACCACAGGGAGGTCGGTGCTATAACTTAAGTGAGATCACGTTTATCGTAATTTTATAGAGACGAATCATCAATGGTAGTTTGATCAAACAAGAAATTAAATCAATCAAAGGAAGCAAGCAAGCAATGATTAGCAAACAAGATAGATGGATGAAAAGTAGTTTTCCAAATTAAGTAAAAGTGAGATTAACAATAATTAAGAAGTGGAAATTCTAGGATAAATGCATCAAATTCACATGAATCATGGATTGAAGACTAAGGGCCAATACTAAGATCACCTAAACTCCCTCTCAAGATGGATAGGATATGGTTCTAAACATAGCTCAATGAGTTGGTTCTTACTCAAACAATTCCAACTGGGTACTAAGCTTGAAATGAGAGTCCCTTCACACGATTAATCAACCTCTCGATCAAACCAATCATATATTCTATCAAAGGGTTCTAAACTCTAAAGGATTTCTCAATCTCTTTATAATTTATAATGCACATCAAGTGTTTGATGAAATGATTCACTCAATTATCCTAAGCACATAATTGATTTCTCAATCTAATCACATATTTAGAATAACTAAACACATAAATCATCAATACAAATCAAGCAATTAATAATCAATGATAGAAAACCATAGATCCAATCAACATATGAATTCAAATACATAAATCCCAAAATTATCCAACAACTCCCATGTTGCTAATCTCACAAGGGAGATTAGCCTACCATATTCATAAAGAAATTAACATAGACAATTAAATCATTACAAATCATGATAAAACTATGAAGTTTAATACAAAGATTGAATGGAAACTCCCATTATCTATCTTCAATGGTGATCTCCTTCCCTTCTTTGTACTTTCCTTTCTTCCTTGATCCTTTTCTTTCACTTGGATGTAGAAATTGATGGTGAGATGATGATATATCCAAAGGATGAAGAATGGATGAAGATGATGGTGTGGAATGGAGGAAATGGTGTGTGATGTGTGTGTGCAGGGCCCAAAAACCGAATTTCTCTTCAAATGTTGAATAAATGGGTATTTATACCCCTTGGGAAGCTTCTAGAAGTTTTTGGAAATTTTCTGATCCCAACACCTACACTGCTCGTGTGCAGCACACGGCCACAGGGGTGGCCGTGTTGTGTTTTATGATGCTCGCAGACGGCCCTTCTGGACACGGCCGTGTTTGGTACACGGTCCGTGTTACTGCACACGGCCACAAGAGTGGCTGTGTAGGGTCTTCTGACGATGGAGCATGGCTAATTCTGTACACGGCCCGTGTACTTGTTGTCCTATTTCCTTCACTGTTTTAGCTCGTTCTCCCTCGTTTCAACTCCGAATTGAGATCCACTGTTTCCTACGTATTCCTTATCATGTCTAGCATCCATCTCCTCAATCACCCACACAAAGGGTGTATATAAGGTTTAAGTGGGTAATCATGGCTTACAATGTGCTAAAATCACAAGAAATAGGCTTAAAGGCTCAAAGTGGTTGACTAGGGATGATGTTCATGGTAAGAAAATATATGACAATGACTATAAATAACAAGGATAGCCTTAGATCATGTCACTAATCTCCACAACTCGGGCTCATTCATATAGTCCTTGAGCAAGTTCTAGTTTATCAAACACAACCGATTCACTCATGAAGAAAAATCATGTATGCACGGTTGAGGCTCAAATTCTCACAAGCTTATGCATTGGACCTTAAGGAACTTATTACACCACATTCATCTCAAAATTGTACTTATTACACCATAAAAATCATACATATAAGCTCATTTACACACATTTCCATAAAAAATACAAAACATAACCAAATAGAATACAAATACGGATAAAATACTACAAAAATAGACATAAAAAGACACAAAAATCTAGGTAAAAATATCACTCGTCACACCCCCAAACTTAAAGTGTTGTGCGTCCCCAAACAACGAAAATGATAAAACAAGGGGTGAGAGATTTTCACCTAGGAAAACACTAAACGAACATAAGTAATAACACATCGATAGCAATAAGAATCACAGTTTATGCTAAGTCATCCTACAATATTAAACTCATGACATGAGTAATTAACAAGTTCAATCACATGAGAACAAAGTGTAATATAGTCCCTTTTTAGTCCAAGCCTCACATAGGTTATCAATTTCACTCAACACTCTTTCAAGTAAGGTAGCAACACTCATCAATTGATTGGCTCGACTTGCTATAAGCTTGCACGTGGACTACATTCACAAACCACAAAAGTTTCCATTAGTGATCAAAAAGGTCTTTAATTAAGGATGTAATGATAGTCTCTCTTGTAGGGTAGGAAGAATATGGATACAAGTGACTAATCAAGTGTAAGTAATCGAAGAGACAACTACTTTCTCCAACTTCTCCACTCTTCTTTCTTCCTTTCTTGTCTTTAATGTTCACCAGCACTAATCATCAACTTTCTTTGGATTGAACTTTTTTCAATGCATTCTTCCTTCTTCAAACTATTAAGTACTTGAGCATATTATTATTGCTTTGCTCATTTTCTTGTTTTGAGGTGGCATGTCCATTCTTGTTTTTCTCTTTTCATCCTTTTTCATACTTGCTTACCATTTTCCTTTCTTCGTTTTGCTTTCTCATCAAACCTTTTTAGCTACCATCTCATCAATCACCCACACAAAGCGTGTATATAAGGCTTAAGTGGGTAATCATGGCTTATAATGTGCTAAAATCACAAGAAATAGGCTTAAAGGGTCAAACTGGTTGACTAGGGATGTTGTTCATGGTAGGCAAATATATGGCAATGACTATAAATAATAAGAATGGCCTTAGACTCAAAGTGTGTATATAAGACTTAAGTGGGTAATCATGGCTTATAATGTGCTAAAATCACAAGAAATATGCTTAAAGGCTCAAAGTGGTTGACTAGGGATGTTGTTCATGGTAGGCAAATATATGGCAATGACTATAAATAATAAGAATGGCCTTAGATCATGTCACAAATCTCCATAAATCGGGCTCGTTCCTATAGTCCTTGAGCAAGTTCTAGTTTATCAAACACAACTGATTCACTCATGAAGAAAAATCATGTGTGCACGGTTGAGGCTCAAATTCTCACAAGCTTTTGCATTGGACCTTAAGGAACTTATTACACCATATTCATCACAAAATTGAACTTATTACACCATGAAAATAATACATATAAGCTCATTCAGACACATTTCCATAAAAATACAATACACAACCAAATAGAATATAAAAACGGATAAAATACTAAGAAAATGGACATAAAAAGATACTAAAATCTAGGTGAAAATATCACTCATCACACCCTCAAACTTAAAGTGTTGTGCGTCCCCAAACAACGAAAATGAATAAATAAGGGGAGAAATATTTTCACCTAGGATAAGACTAAACGAACATAAGTAATAACATGTCGATAGCGATACGAATCACAATTTATGCTAAGTCATCCTACAACATTAAACTCATGACATGAGGAATTAACAAGTTCAATAACATGAGAACAAAGTGTAATATAGTCCCTTTTTAGTCCAAGCCTCACATAGGTTATCAATTTCACTCAACACTCTTTCAAGTAAGGTAGCAACACTCATCAATCGATTGGCTCGACTCGCTATAAGCTTGCTCGTGGACTACATTCACAAACCACAAAAGTTTCCATTAGTAATCAAAAAGGTCTTTAATTAAGGATGTAATGATATGTTCTTTGTTAGGATAGGAAGAATATAGATACAAGTGACTAATCAAGTGTAAGTAATCGAAGAGGTAGCTACTTTCTCCAACTTCTCCACTTTTCTTTCTTCCTTTCTTGTCTTTAATGTTCACGGGCACTAATCATAAACTTTCTTTGGATTGAACTTTTTTCAATGCATGCTTCCTTCTTCAAACTTTTAAGTACTTGAGCATATTATTATTGCTTTGCTCATTTTTTTGTTTTGAGGTCACATGTTCTTTCTTGTTTTTCTCTTTTTATCCTTTTTCATACTTGCTTACCATTTCCTTTCTTCGTTTTGTCTTTTATGCATTGGACTTATTACACCATGAAAATCATACATATAAGCTCATTCATATACATTTCCATAAAAATACAAAACACAACCAAATAAAAATACAAATATGGATAAAATACTACGAAAATAGACATAAAAAGACATTAAAATCTAGGTGAAAATATCACTCATCACACCCCCAAACTTAAAGTGTTGTGCGTCCCAAAACAACGAAAATGATAAAACAAGAGGAGAGAGATTTTCACCTAGAAAAAGACTAAACGAACATAAGTAATAACACATCGATAGCGATAAGAATCACAATTTATGCTATGTCATCCTACAACATTAAACTCAAGACATGAGGAATTAACAAGTTCAATCACTTGAGAACAAAGTGTAATATAGTCCCTTTTTAGTCCAAGCCTCACATAGGTTATCAATTTTACTCAACACACTTTCAAGTAAGGTAGCAACGCTCATCAATCAATTGGCTCGACTCTCTATAAGCATGCTCGTGAACAACATTCACAAACCACAAAAGTTTCTATTAGTAATCAAAAAAGTCTTTAATTAAGATTGTAATGATAGGCTCTTTGGTAGGGTAGGAAGAATATGGATACAAGTGACTAATCAAGTGTAAGTAATCGAAGAGGTAGCTACTTTCTCCAACTTCTCAACTTTTCTTTCTTCCTTTCTTGTCTTTAATGTTCATAGGAACTAATCATCAACTTTCCTTGGATTGAACTTTTTTCAATGCATTCTTCCTTCTTCAAACTTGAGCATATTATTATTGCTTTGCTCATTTTCTTGTTTTGAGGTCGCATGTTCATTCTTGTTTTACTCTTTTCTTCCTTTTTCATACTTTATTACCATTTTCTTTTTTCGTGTTTGCTTTCTCGTCAAATCTTTCTAGCTACCATCTCCTCAATCACCCATACAAAGCGTGTATATAAAGCTTAAGTGGGTAATCGTGGCTTATAATGTGCTAAAATCACAAGAAATAGGCTTTAAGGCTCAAAGTGGTTGACTAGGGATGATGTCCATGGTAGAAAAATATATGGCAATGATTATAAATAACAAGGATGACCTAAGATCGTGCCACTAATCTCCACAAATTGGGCTCATTCCTATAGTCCTTGAGAAAGTTCTAGTTTATCAAACACAACCGATTCACCAATGTAGAAAAATCATGTATGCACAGTTAAGGCTCAAATTCTCACAAGGTTATGCATTGGACCTTAAGGAACTCCTTACAACACATTCATCTCAAAATTGAACTTATTACACCATAAAAATTATACATATAAGCTCATTCACACACATTTCCATAAAAATACAAAACACAACCAAATAGAATACAAATACGGATAAAATACTACGAAAATGGACATAAATAGACTCTAAAATCTTGGTGAAAATATCACTCTTTACACCCCCAAACTTAAAGTGTTGTGCGTCCACGAACAACAAAAATGATAAAACAAGGGGAGAGAGATTTTCACCTAGGAAAAGACTAAACGAACATAAGTAATAACACATCCGATAGAGATAAGAATCACAATTTATGCTATGTCATCCTACAACATTAAACTCATGACATGAGGAATTAACAAGTTCAATCAAATGAGAACAAAGTGTAATATAGTTCCTTTTTAGTCCAAGCCTCACATAGGTTATCAATGTCACTCAACACTTTTTCAAGTAAGGTAGCAACGCTCATCTATCAATTGGCTCGACTCGCTATAAGCATGCTAGTGAACTACATTCACAAACCACAAAAGTTTCCATTAGTGATCAAAAAGGTCTTTAATTAAGGATGTAGTGATAGTCTCTTTGGTAGGGTAGGAAGAATATGGATACAAGTGACTAATCAAGTGTAAGTATTCGAAGAGGTAGCTACTTTCTCCAACTTCTCCACTTTTCTTTCTTCCTTTCTTGTCTTTAATGTTCACCAGCACTAATCATCAACTTTCTTTGGATTGAACTTTTTTCAATGCATTCTTCCTTCTTCAAACTATTAAGTACTTGAGCATATTATTATTGCTTTGCTCATTTTCTTGTTTTGAGATCGCATGTCCATTCTTGTTTTTCTCTTTTCATCCTTTTTCATACTTGCTTACCATTTTCCTTTCTTCGTTTTGCTTTCTCATCAAACCTTTTTAGCTACCATCTCATCAATCACCCACACAAAGGGTGTATATAAGGCTTAAGTGGGTAATCATGGCTTATAATGTGCTAAAATCACAAGAAATAGGCTTAAAGGGTAAAACTGGTTGACTAGGGATGTTGTTCATGGTAGGCAAATATATGGCAATGAATATAAATAATAAGAATGGCCTTAGATCATGTCACAAATCTCCATAAATCGGGCTCGTTCCTATAGTCCTTGAGCAAGTTCTAGTTTATCAAACACAACCGATTCACTCATGAAGAAAAACCATGTGTGCACGGTTGAGGCTCAAATTCTCACAAGCTTTTGCATTGGACCTTAAGGAACTTATTACACCATATTCATCTCAAAATTGAACTTATTACACCATGAAAATAATACATATAAGCTCATTCATACACATTTCCATAAAAATACAATACACAACCAAATAGAATACAAAAACGGATAAAATACTAAGAAAATGGACATAAAAAGACACTAAAATCTAGGTGAAAATATCACTCGTCACACCCCCAAACTTAAAGTGTTGTGCGTCCCCAAACAACGAAAATGATAAAACAAGGGGAGAAAAATTTTGACCTAGGAAAAGACTAAACGAACGTAAGTAGTAACACGTCGATAGCAATAAGAATCACAGTTTATGCTAAGTCATCCTACAACATTAAACTCATGACATGAGTAATTAACAAGTTCAATCACATGAGAACAAAGTGTAATATAGTCCCTTTTTAGTCCAAGCCTCACATAGATTATCAATTTTATTCAACACTCTTTTAAGTAAGGTAGCAACACTCATCAATCGATTGGCTCGACTCGCTATAAGCTTGCACGTGAACTACATTCACAAATCACAAAAGTTTCCATTAGTGATCAAAAAGGTCTTTAATTAAGGATGTAATGATAGTCTCTTTGGTAGGGTAGGAAGAATATGGATACAAGTGACTAATCAAATGTAAGTAATCGAAGAGGCAGCTACTTTCTCCAACTTCTCCACTTTTCTTTCTTCCTTTCTTGTCTTTAATACTCACAAGCACTAATCATCAACTTTCCTTAGATTTAACATTTTTCAATGCATGCTTCCTTCTTCCAACTTTTAAGTACTTGAGCATATTATTATTGCTTTGCTCATTTTTCTTATTTTGAGGTCGCATGTTCATTCTTGTTTTTCTCTTTTCATCCTTTTTCATACTTGATTACCATTTCCTTTCTTCGTTTTGCTTTCCCATCAAACCTTTTTAGCTACCATCTCATCAATCACCCACACAAAGGGTGTATATAAGGCTTAAGTGGGTAATCATGGCTTATAATGTGCTAAAATCACAAGAAATATGCTTAAAGGCTCAAAGTGGTTGACTAGGGATGTTGTTCATGGTAGGCAAATATATGGCAATGACTATAAATAATAAGAATGGCCTTAGATCATGTCACAAATCTCCATAAATCGGGCTCGTTCCTATAGTCCTTGAGCAAGTTCTAGTTTATCAAACACAACCGATTCACTCATGAAGAAAAACCATGTGTGCCCGGTTGAGGCTCAAATTCTCACAAGCTTTTGCATTGGACCTTAAGGAACTTATTACACCATATTCATCTCAAAATTGAACTTATTACACCATGAAAATAATACATATAAGCTCATTCATACACATTTCCATAAAAATACAATACACAACCAAATAGAATACAAAAACGGATAAAATACTAAGAAAATAGACATAAAAAGACACTAAAATCTAGGTGAAAATATCACTCGTCACACCCCCAAACTTAAAGTGTTGTGCGTCCCCAAACAACGAAAATGATAAAACAAGGGGAGAAAAATTTTCACCTAGGAAAAGACTAAACGAACGTAAGTAGTAACACGTCGATAGCAATAAGAATCACAGTTTATGCTAAGTCATCCTACAACATTAAACTCATGACATGAGTAATTAACAAGTTCAATCACATGAGAACAAAGTGTAATATAGTCCCTTTTTAGTCCAAGCCTCACATAGATTATCAATTTTATTCAACACTCTTTTAAGTAAGGTAGCAACACTCATCAATCGATTGGCTCGACTCGCTATAAGCTTGCACGTGAACTACATTCACAAATCACAAAAGTTTCCATTAGTGATCAAAAAGGTCTTTAATTAAGGATGTAATGATAGTCTCTTTGGTAGGGTAGGAAGAATATGGATACAAGTGACTAATCAAATGTAAGTAATCGAAGAGGCAGCTACTTTCTCCAACTTCTCCACTTTTCTTTCTTCCTTTCTTGTCTTTAATACTCACAAGCACTAATCATCAACTTTCCTTAGATTTAACATTTTTCAATGCATGCTTCCTTCTTCCAACTTTTAAGTACTTGAGCATATTATTATTGCTTTGTTCATTTTTCTTATTTTGAGGTCGCATGTTCATTCTTGTTTTTCTCTTTTCATCATTTTTCATACTTGATTACCATTTCCTTTCTTCGTTTTGCTTTCTCATCAAACCTTTTTAGCTACCATCTCATCAATCACCCACACAAAGGGTGTATATAAGGCTTAAGTGGGTAATCATGGCTTATAATGTGCTAAAATCACAAGAAATATGCTTAAAGGCTCAAAGTGGTTGACTAGGGATGTTGTTCATGGTAGGCAAATATATGGCAATGACTATAAATAATAAGAATGGCCTTAGATCATGTCACAAATCTCCATAAATCGGGCTCGTTCCTATAGTCCTTGAGCAAGTTCTAGTTTATCAAACACAACCGATTCACTCATGAAGAAAAACCATGTGTGCACGGTTGAGGCTCAAATTCTCACAAGCTTTTGCATTGGACCTTAAGGAACTTATTACACCATATTCATCTCAAAATTGAACTTATTACACCATGAAAATAATACATATAAGCTCATTCATACACATTTCCATAAAAATACAATACACAACCAAATAGAATACAAAAACGGATAAAATACTAAGAAAATGGACATAAAAAGACACTAAAATCTAGGTGAAAATATCACTCGTCACACCCCCAAACTTAAAGTGTTGTGCGTCCCCAAACAACGAAAATGATAAAACAAGGGGAGAAAAATTTTCACCTAGGAAAAGACTAAACGAATGTAAGTAGTAACACGTCGATAGCAATAAGAATCACAGTTTATGCTAAGTCATCCTACAACATTAAACTCATGACATGAGTAATTAACAAGTTCAATCACATGAGAACAAAGTGTAATATAGTCCCTTTTTAGTCCAAGCCTCACATAGATTATCAATTTTATTCAACACTCTTTTAAGTAAGGTAGCAACACTCATCAATCGATTGGCTCGACTCGCTATAAGCTTGCACGTGAACTACATTCACAAATCACAAAAGTTTCCATTAGTGATCAAAAAGGTCTTTAATTAAGGATGTAATGATAGTATCTTTGGTAGGGTAGGAAGAATATGGATACAAGTGACTAATCAAATGTAAGTAATCGAAGAGGCAGCTACTTTCTCCAACTTCTCCACTTTTCTTTCTTCCTTTCTTGTCTTTAATACTCACAAGCACTAATCATCAACTTTCCTTAGATTTAACATTTTTCAATGCATGCTTCCTTCTTCCAACTTTTAAGTACTTGAGCATATTATTATTGCTTTGCTCATTTTTCTTATTTTGAGGTCGCATGTTCATTCTTGTTTTTCTCTTTTCATCATTTTTCATACTTGATTACCATTTCCTTTCTTCGTTTTGCTTTCTCATCAAACCTTTTTAGCTACCATCTCATCAATCACCCACACAAAGGGTGTATATAAGGCTTAAGTGGGTAATCATAGCTTATAATGTGCTAAAATCACAAGAAATATGCTTAAAGGCTCAAGGTGGTTGACTAGGGATGTTGTTCATGGTAGGCAAATATATGGCAATGACTATAAATAATAAGAAGGCCTTAGATCATGTCACAAATCTCCATAAATCGGGCTCGTTCCTATAGTCCTTGAGCAAGTTCTAGTTTATCAAACACAACCGATTCACTCATGAAGAAAAACCATGTGTGCACGGTTGAGGCTCAAATTATCACAAGCTTTTGCATTGGACCTTAAGGAACTTATTACACCATATTCATCTCAAAATTGAACTTATTACACCATGAAAATAATACATATAAGCTCATTCATACACATTTCCATAAAAATACAATACACAACCAAATAGAATATAAAAACGGATAAAATACTAAGAAAATGGACATAAAAAGACACTAAAATCTAGGTGAAAATATCACTCATCACACCCTCAAACTTAAAGTGTTGTGCGTCCCCAAACAACGAAAATGAATAAACAAGGGGAGAAAGATTTTCACCTAGGAAAAGACTAAACGAACATAAGTAATAACATGTCGATAGCGATACGAATCACAATTTATGCTAAGTCATCCTACAACATTAAACTCATGACATGAGGAATTAAAAAGTTCAATAACATGAGAACAAAGTGTAACATAGTCCCTTTTTAGTCCAAGCCTCACATAGATTATCAATTTTATTCAACACTCTTTTAAGTAAGGTAGCAACACTCATCAATCGATTGGCTCGACTCGCTATAAGCTTGCACGTGAACTACATTCACAAATCAAGTTTCCATTAGTGATCAAAAAGGTCTTTAATTAAGGATGTAATGATAGTCTCTTTGGTAGGGTAGGAAGAATATGGATACAAGTGACTAATCAAATGTAAGTAATCGAAGAGGCAGCTACTTTCTCCAACTTCTCCACTTTTCTTTCTTCCTTTCTTGTCTTTAATACTCACAAGCACTAATCATCAACTTTCCTTAGATTTAACTTTTTTCAATGCATGCTTCCTTCTTCAAACTTTTAAGTACTTGAGCATATTATTATTGCTTTGCTCATTTTTCTTATTTTGAGGTCACATGTTCATTCTTGTTTTTCTCTTTTCATCCTTTTTCATACTTGATTACCATTTCCTTTCTTCGTTTTGCTTTCTCATCAAACCTTTTTAGCTACCATCTCATCAATCACCCACACAAAGGGTGTATATAAGGCTTAAGTGGGTAATCATGGCTTATAATGTGCTAAAATCACAAGAAATATGCTTAAAGGCTCAAAGTGGTTGACTAGGGATGTTGTTCATGGTAGGCAAATATATGGCAATGAATATAAATAATAAGAATGGCCTTAGATCATGTCACAAATCTCCATAAATCGGGCTCGTTCCTATAGTCCTTGAGCAAGTTCTAGTTTATCAAACACAACCGATTCACTCATGAAGAAAAATCATGTGTGCACGGTTGAGGCTCAAATTCTCACAAGCTTTTGCATTGGACCTTAAGGAACTTATTACACCATATTCATCTCAAAATTGAACTTATTACACCATGAAAATAATACATATAAGCTCATTCATACACATTTCCATAAAAATACAATACACAACCAAATAGAATATAAAAACGGATAAAATACTAAGAAAATGGACATAAAAAGACACTAAAATTTAGGTGAAAATATCACTCATCACACCCTCAAACTTAAAGTGTTGTGCGTCCCCAAACAACGAAAATGAATAAACAAGGGGAGAAAGATTTTCACCTAGGAAAAGACTAAACAAACATAAGTAATAACATGTCGATAGCGATACGAATCACAATTTATGCTAAGTCATCCTACAACATTAAACTCATGACATGAGTAATTAACAAGTTCAATAACATGAGAACAAAGTGTAATATAGTCCCTTTTTAGTCCAAGCCTCACATAGGTTATCAATTTCACTCAATACTCTTTCAAGTAAGGTAGCAACACTCATCAATCGATTGGCTCGACTCGCTATAAGCTTGCTCGTGGACTACATTCACAAACCACAAAAGTTTCCATTAGTGATCAAAAAGGTCTTTAATTAAGGATGTAATGATATGTTCTTTGGTAGGATAGGAAGAATATAGATACAAGTGACTAATCAAGTGTAAGTAATCGAAGAGGTAGCTACTTTCTCCAACTTCTCCACTTTTCTTTCTTCCTTTCTTGTCTTTAATGTTCACGGGCACTAATCATAAACTTTCTTTGGAATGAACTTTTTTCAATGCATGCTTCCTTCTTCAAACTTTTAAGTACTTGAGCATATTATTATTGCTTTGCTCATTTTTTTGTTTTGAGGTCACATGTTCTTTCTTGTTTTTCTCTTTTTATCCTTTTTCATACTTGCTTACCATTTCCTTTCTTCGTTTTGTCTTTTATGCATTGGACCTTAAGAACTTATTACACCACATTCATCTCAAAATTAAACTTATTACACCATGAAAATCATACATATAAGCTCATCCATATACATTTCCATAAAAATACAAAACACAACCAAATAGAAATACAAATACGGATAAAATACTACGAAAATGGACATAAAAAGGCATTAAAATTTAGGTGAAAATATCACTCATCACACCCCCAAACTTAAAGTGTTGTGCGTCCCAAAATAACGAAAATGATAAAACAAGGGGAGAAAGATTTTCACCTAGAAAAAGACTAAACGAACATAAGTAATAACACATCGATAGCGATAAGAATCACAATTTATGCTATGTCATCCTACAACATTAAACTCAAGACATGAGGAATTAACAAGTTCAATCACTTGAGAACAAAGTGTAATATAGTCCCTTTTTAGTCCAAGCCTCACATAGGTTATCAATTTTACTCAACACACTTTCAAGTAAGGTAGCAACGCTCATCAATCAATTGGCTCGACTCTCTATAAGCATGCTCGTGAACAACATTCACAAACCACAAAAGTTTCTATTAGTAATCAAAAAGGTCTTTAATTAAGATTGTGATGATAGGCTCTTTGGTAGGGTAGGAAGAATATGGATACAAGTGACTAATCAAGTGTAAGTAATCGAAGAGGTAGCTACTTTCTCCAACTTCTCAACTTTTCTTTCTTCCTTTCTTGTCTTTAATGTTTATAGGAACTAATCATCAACTTTCCTTGGATTGAACTTTTTTCAATGCATTCTTCCTTCTTCAAACTTTTAAGTACTTGAGCATATTATTATTGCTTTGCTCATTTTCTTGTTTTGAGGTCGCATGTTCATTCTTGTTTTACTCTTTTCTTCCTTTTTCATACTTTCTTACCATTTTCCTTTTTCGTGTTTGCTTTCTCGTCAAATCTTTCTAGCTACCATCTCCTCAATCACCCATACAAAGCGTGTATATAAAGCTTAAGTGGGTAATCGTGGCTTATAATGTGCTAAAATTACAAGAAATAGGCTTTAAGGCTCAAAGTGGTTGACTAGGGATGATGTCCATGGTAGAAAAATATATGGCAATGATTATAAATAACAAGGATGACCTAAGATCGTGCCACTAATCTCCACAAATTGGGCTCATTCCTATAGTCCTTGAGAAAGTTCTAGTTTATCAAACACAACCGATTCACTAATGTAGAAAAATCATGTATGCACAGTTGAGGCTCAAATTCTTACAAGGTTATGCATTGGACCTTAAGGAACTCATTACAACACATTCATCTCAAAATTGAACTTATTACACCATAAAAATTATACATATAAGCTCATTCACACACATTTCCATAAAAATACAAAACACAACCAAATAGAATACAAATACGGATAAAATACTACGAAAATGGACATAAATAGACTCTAAAATCTTGGTGAAAATATCACTCTTTACACCCCCAAACTTAAAGTGTTGTGCGTCCACGAACAACAAAAATGATAAAACAAGGGGAGAGAGATTTTCACCTAGGAAAAGACTAAACGAACATAAGTAATAACACATCCGATAGCGATAAGAATCACAATTTATGCTATGTCATCCTACAACATTAAACTCATGACATGAGGAATTAACAAGTTCCATCAAATGAGAACAAAGTGTAATATAGTTCCTTTTTAGTCCAAGCCTCACATAGGTTATCAATGTCACTCAACACTTTTTCAAGTAAGGTAGCAACGCTCATCTATCAATTGGCTCGACTCGCTATAAGCATGCTAGTGAACTACATTCACAAACCACAAAAGTTTCCATTAGTGATCAAAAAGGTCTTTAATTAAGGATGTAATAATAGTCTCTTTGGTAGGGTAGGAAGAATATGGATACAAGTGACTAATCAAGTGTAAGTAATCGAAGAGGTAGCTACTTTCTTCAACTTCTCCACTTTTCTTTCTTCCTTTCTTGTCTTTAATGTTCACAAGCACTAATCGTCAACTTTCTTTGGATTGAACTTTTTTCAATGCATTCTTCCTTCTTCAAACTATTAAGTACTTGAGCATATTATTATTGCTTTGCTCATTTTCTTGTTTTGAGGTGGCATGTCCATTCTTGTTTTTCTCTTTTCATCCTTTTTCATACTTGCTTACCATTTTCCTTTCTTTGTTTTGCTTTCTCATTAAACCTTTCTAGCAACCATCTCCTCAATCACCCACACAAAATGTGTATATAAGGCTTAAGTGGCTTAAGTGGGCCTTTCGAACCGCATTCAAGACCACTCTTGGTATGTCTCCTTTTCAAATTGTCTATGGCAAGTCTTGCCATCTTCCCGTGGAGTTAGAGCATAAAGCTTATTGGGCCATTAAGAAGTTGAATTTTGACATGAAAGCTTCGAAGAAGGTAAGATTCTTACAATTGAATGAGCTTGAGGAATTTAGAGAAAATGCTTATGAAAACTCAAGGATTTTTAAGGAAAAAACCAAGAGGTGGCATGATGCTCGTTTGAGGAAGAAGAGCTTTGAAAAGGGTGAGAAGGTGTTGGTATTCAATTCTCGACTAAGACTTTTCCCGGGCAAGTTGAAGTCCAAATGGAGAGGACCTTATGTGGTAAAGGAAGTACTTGATGGGGGAGCTCTAAAGGTTATGGATAAGAATGGGGGAGAGTTCTTGGTCAATGGTCATCGTGTGAAGCACTATGTGGATCCATCACAAAGGGAGACCCTCTTTGTGGATACTTTATGTGAAAGATGAGCTAAAAATTCGTCTAGCTTGAAGACATTAAACTTAGCGCTCGATGGGAGGCACCCCATCACTATCTTTATTGCTTTGTTTTTGTTGTTTGTTTGTTTTGGCCTTGTAGGTTGATTGTGCTCATGGAGAAAAATGCATATTGAAGAAAAGAGAAATGCTTCATGGATTCAAGTTGACATGTTCCACCATTTGTTGCAAACTTAATTCGTGACTCTTGTCTCGAGTTAAGTTTGGGGGGTGATAATGCGTGGTGGACATCGCTTGAGTCGTGTGGATGCGGTTACTTCTCAACAAGAAGATCATCAATGAAAACTACAAGGGTAAGTCTCACCACTTTTTGCAAACTTAAGTCTCAACTCTTGTTTCGATTTAAGTTTGGGGGGAGAGTGTGTGGTGTGACTCACCACTTGAGTATGATTCTTGTAAAATTGGGTCAATTTTAAAATTTTAAAATTTTTCTCATGAGTTTGGGTTTGATTTTGGCATGATTGGTGGTGTTGAAGTGCATGATAGTCCATATTTATAATGTTGAAATTGTTGAAATAATGGTGTTTGTTGAGTGTTTGAGCATGAATGAGAGGTATTGGAAGCATGATAGAGCTTGAAGCTAACGCTTTCCTTACCAAATGCCTATCGAGGGAGTACTCTACACCTTATCATTTTACTACTTGAAATGAATTGAGTTTGATTTGGATTGTTGTGACTAGCATGTTACTTCATGTGTTATGTTTGTTGGAGGTTTACTTTCGTATATTAGGATTTCCTTTTCAATAAAGGTTGGGATGATTGTATGCTTAATTTTCTTATGGATGATGGTATTTTGTGTTTTTGCATGTTTTGTGTTTTTTTTGTTGTGTCTTATTTGTTGAGTCCTTATTTTTATGTTGTGTGTATTTTCATTCTTGTCTTGGGATGTTTGGTGGTTTGTTTAGGGAGGTCGTGAGTCATTTTTGAATGTGAGTGATGATATGTTGTGGTGATAAGTGATGACAAATTATGATTAAGAATCTCTACACTTTCAAATTGTGACATGTTTTACTTATCTTGTTCAATTTTGAGATGAATGTGGTGTAATAAGTTCCTTAAGGTCCGAGCACAAGCTAGTGAGCATTTGAACCTCAACCATGCATACATGGTATTTCTTCATGAGTGGATCGGTTGTGTTTGATAAGTTAGAACTTGCTCAAAGACTATAGGAACGAGCCCGATTAGTGGAGATTGGTGAAATGATCTAAGACCATCCTTGTTATTATAGTCATTGCCATATATGTTCCCTACCATGAACATCATCCTTAGTTAACCATTTTGAGCCTATAAGCCTATTTCTTGTGAATTTAGCACATTACAAGCCTTAATTACCCATTCAAACTTATATATACCTTTGTGTGGGTGATTGAGGAGATGGTAGCTAGAAAGGATTGATTGATTAGCAAAAGAAGAAAAATGAATGGTAAACAAGCAAGAAAAAGGATGAAAAGAGTAAAAACAAGAATGCACATGCAACCTCAAAGTAAGAAAAGAACAAATCAACATCAAAATGCTCAAGTAAACAAAATTCAAATATAGGAAGCATGAATCAAAAGAAGCTCAATCCAAGGAAAGTTAATGAATAGTGCTTGAGATTGTAAAGATAAGAAAGGAAGAAAGAAAAGTGGAGAAGTTGAGGAAATTGGCCATCTCTTTGATTACTTACACTTGTTGAGTCACTATTATCCATATCTTCCCTACCATACCAAAGAGTCTATCATTACATCCTAATTAAAGACCTTTTTGATCATTGATTGAAACTTTGGTGGTTTGTTAACTATTTCAAAAGAGTGTTGAGAGACATTAATATCCATTGTGAGGCTTGGACTTAAAAGGAACTATATTACACTTTATTCTATTTTGATTGAACTTGTTAATTTCTCATGTCATGATTTTAATGTTGTAGGATGACTTAGCATAGTTTGTTGTTATTATTGCTAACGATGTGTTATTGCTTATATTCGTTTATGCTTTTCTAGGTGAAAATTTCTCCTTTTGATTTGTCATTTTCGTTGCTCGGGGACGAGCAACACCTTAAGTTTGGGGGGTTGATTAGAGCTATTTTCACCTAGATTTTAGTGTCTTTTTATATGTGTTTTCGTATTATTTTATCTCAATTCGGAGTTGAAACGAGGGAGAACGAGCCAAAACAGTGAAGAAATGCAGGAGCCAGCACACGAGCCGTGTAGCCAACACGGCCCTGTAAGAGTTGGCCATGTGGCGACATCTAGTCATTCAACAGGGGCAACTTCAGGTCGTGTCCAGTTGCACGAGTCGAGTCGGGAACACGAGCCGTGTCGCCAACACGGCCCTGTAAGAAGTGGCCGTGTGGCGACATCAGAAGACACAACATGACCATCCCGTGCCCGTGTTACAACACACGACTCGTGTTGGCAGCACGAGTCGTGTCATCAACGCGACCCTATAAGGAAAGGCCGTGCGGCAGCATCAGAAGACACAACACGGCCACCTCGTGGCCGTGTTGCAGAGCACGACTCGTGCTGTGTATTTTTCTGCAGAAATTTCCAGATCCTTCTAGAAGCCTCTATAGGGGTATAAATACCCCTTTATTCAACAATTGGCAGGAGATCCGAAATTCCCATCATCTACACACACATCACACACCATTTCTTCCATTTTCCACCATCATCTTCATCCACCTTCATCCATTTTGATCCATCTTCATCATCTCCATTAATTCTCCATCAAAACTTCATCCCTTCCATTGGGTGTGAGAGATCTCAAGGAATCAAGAGCTAGAGGTGGAGATCAAGAAGAATAGAAGATTCTCTTCAAGAAATTGATAGGGAAGAATCCATTCATTTTGTATTTCTTTAGATCTAAGACTATGGGTATTTGTAATGAATCATTTATTTGTTTTATTACTTTTATCATGTTAGGCTAATCCCTCTAGTGGGATTAGGAATATGAAGAGCATATTAGATTTATATTATCATGTGGATTAAATTGGTTTTTGATTTAATTGATGTTGATTTCTATTCATGGAGTTTAATTGTCTTGATGTTGTGATGGCATGGTTTGTTATTAATGAATATTTATTGGTTTAATGGATTGTTGATCAATGGATTATTTGTGGTAATTAAATGCTATCATGATGTTCATGTATGTATTGCTTGGAGTGAGACGGAAACGACCCTCTATAGTATTAGAAAGGCATGAATAGACATTGAGTTTGGGTTTGACCGAAAGGATATTTGAATTCAATGAGGGGAACCAATCCATTCGTTGGCCTTAGTACACAAAAAGGGAGAGTTTAATCTAACTAGTACCTAGATGGAAGGGGTTAATGTTGGGCTTTGATCTTAAGTGCTTTTGGGAGTCTAAAATGGATCAACAACCTTTGTAACCCGAAAGGGAGCTTAGGATACAATCGTGATCACCCTTAGTCTACATCAATTGAGTTGAATTCCGTTTGCATGATAATATGAATCGAGTGTGCTTGGATGTTTCTAATCCCATGTTTTTCCATACTTGAACTTTAGCACCCATTTTCTTTACTTGTCATTTATCTTATTTGCTATCTTATTTACTTGCTACTTGTTTTAGTTGTTAATCAATCTCAAAAACCCCGATCATCTTTACAAAAATAACATGAACATGAGCTCACGTATTTTGCTAGTCCGAACATAACTCCTTATTGGATTGATAATTTTTCTTGGGATATACTACTACAACGACCGAGTATTCTTGCTCGTGAGTGCTATAAAAATAGCCAAACAGTAATCATGGCTTATAATGTGCTAAAATCACAAGAAATAGGCTTAAAGGATCAAAGTGGTTGACTAGGGATGATGTTCATGGTAGGGAAATATATGGAATGACTATAAATAATAAGAATGGCCTTAGATCATGTCACAAATCTCCATAAATCGGGCTCGTTCCTATAGTCCTTGAGCAAGTTCTAGTTTATCAAACACAACCGATTCACTCATGAAGAAAAACCATGTGTGCACGGTTGAGGCTCAAATTCTCACAAGCTTTTGCATTGGACCTTAAGGAACTTATTACACCGTATTCATCTCAAAATTGAACTTATTACACCATGAAAATAATACATATAAGCTCATTCATACACATTTCCATAAAATCGAGCTCGTTCCTATAGTCCTTGAGCAAGTTCTAGTTTATCAAACACAACCGATTCACAAATGAAGAAAAACCATGTATGCAAGGTTGAGGCTCAATTTTCACAAGCTTATGCATTCTACCTTAAGGAACTTATTAAACCACATTTATCTAAAAATTGAACTTATTACACCATGAAAATCATACATATAAGCTCATTCACTCACATTTCCATAAAAATACAAAACTCAACCAAATAGAATACAAATACGGATAAAATACTATAAAAATGGACATAAAAAGACACTAAAATCTAGGTGAAAATATCACTCATCACACCCTCAAACTTAAAGTGTTGTGCGTCCCCGAACAACGAAAATGATAAAACAAGGGGAGAGAGATTTTGACCTAGGAAAAGACTAAACGAACATATGAAATAACACATCGATAGCGATAAGAATCACAATTTATGCTAAGTCATCCTACAGCATTAAACTCATGACATGAGGAATTAACAAGTTCAATCACATGAGAACAAAGTGTAATATAGTTCCTTTTTAGTCCAAGCCTCACATAGGTTATCAATTTCACTCAACACTCTTTCAAGTAAGGTAGCAACACTCATCAATTGATTGGCTCGACTCGCTATAAGCTTGCTCGTGGACTACATTCACAAACCACAAAAGTTTCCATAAGTGATCAAAAAGGTCTTTAATTAAGGATGTAATGATAGGCTCTTTGGTAGGGTAGGAAGAATATGGATACAAGCGACTAATCAAGTGTAAGTAATCAAAGAGGTAGCTACTTTCTCCAACTTCTCCACTTTTCTTTCTTCCTTTCTTGTCTTTAATGTTCACAAGCACTAATTATCAACTTTCCTTGGATTGAACTTTTTTCAATGCATGCTTCCTTCTTCAAACTATTAAGTACTTGAGCATATTATTATTGCTTTGCTCATTTTGTTTTTTTGAGGTGGCATGTTCATTCTTGTTTTTCTTTTTTCATCCTTTTTCATACTTGCTTACCATTTCCTTTCTTCGTTTTGCTTTCTCATCAAACCTTTCTAGCTACCATCTCCTCAATCACCCACACAAAGGGTGTATATAAGGCTTAAGTGGGTAATCATGGCTTATAATGTGCTAAAATCATAAGAAATAGGCTTAAAGGCTCTAAGTGGTTGACTAAGGATGATGTTCATGGTAGGGATATGGCAATGACTATAAATAACAAGGATGGCCTTAGATCATGTCACTAATATCCACAAATCGGGCTCGTTCTTATAGTCCTTGAGCAAGTTCTAGTTTATCAAACACAACCGATTCACTCATGAAGAAAAACTATGTATGCACGGTTGAGGCTTAAATTCTCACAAGCTTATGCTTGGACCTTAAGGAACTTATTACACCACATTCATCTCAAAATTGAACTTATTACACTATGAAAATCATACATATAAGCTTATTCACACATATTTCCATAAAAATACAAAATACAATCAAATAGAATACAAATACGGATAAAATACTACGAAAATGGACTCAAAAAGACACTAAAATCTAGGTGAAAATATCACTCATCAGTGTTGCGTAGTAACAATTTACCTGTTGGTAACAATAAAAGACATGTTATTTTTTAAGTGTGTTAGATGGCTAAAAGCCATAATTTACCTTTTTTCCCTTCCATTTATACCGTAAGCCAACCCCTTGATTAATCTATTTGGATGTGTAGGGGCCTTGTTCAACTGTCTCCACCCATGGTTCACATTGTTATATCTATTTTTTGGATGCCTTCACTAAATTCATATGGTTATTTCCATTGAAATTAAAATGTGAAGTCGAAGGTGTTTTCTTCCAATTCTAAAAATACGTGGAGAGGCATTTTAATTTAAAAATAAAGGCAATCCAAACTGATTGGGGTGGTTAGTATCGTCGTCTTAATAACTATTTTAAGACATGTGGTATTCAACTCCGTATAGCTTGTCCTTACACTCATGAACAAATGGATTCAGTTGAACGTCGTCACCGCCAAATTTTTGAAATGGGATTAGCTTTGTTAGCTCACTCACACTTGCCACAATCCTTTTAGGAAGATGCTTTCCTTACTGCCACATACATTATAAACCATCTTCCTACCACATTACTACAAAATCAAACACCTTTTGAAAATGCCTACAACCAAAAGCCAAATTACTCATTTATGCTTATATTCGGTTTTGCTTGTTGGCTAAATCTATGCCCTTATAACAAACACAAACTTGACTTCCGTTCCAAAACCTGCATCTTTCTTGGTTATAGTCTCTCAAACCATGGCTATAAATGTCTTGATTTGACCACAGGTGAAATTTACATTTCACGTCATGTTGTTTTTGTTGAGCCATTATTTCCTTATCAAACACATAAATCAACTTCACAAACCCTTGATTCAGATATCACTACATTACCTTCTTCCTTATGCCATTCAAGTGGTTCTACTAACTATGCAGGTTCTCAAGGAATAGAAATCACTTCAGATATTCAACAAACTTTGCCTTGTTCAGGGGATGATAATGCTTTAGTTCAGGCTACTGCTCAAACTTTAGTTGATGTCCAACCACACGAAGTAGATTCTAATCAACCTACAGCTACTTCTACTCAACATGTACCAATAACTCAAAAGAGGATGGTTACCTGATCTCGGACAAGTTCACTCAAACTAAAAACCCCTTACGTAAGTATGGCCAAATACCCAATTGCTCAATGTTTTCTTACTAATCCAAAATTTTCACTTGTTGAACCTACATGTTATTCTGATGCTTCAAAACACTTGGAATTGCGTGAGGCCATGAATAGTGAATTCAATGCTCTTCTGAGAAATGGTATGTGGGATCTCGTTGAGCCATTATCCAATGCAATCATTGTTGGAAACAAATGGGTGTTTCACATTAAGCGACATGCTGATGGCAAAATTGAGGGTTACAAAGCTCGATTAGTGGCAAAAGGGTATCATCAACAAGAAGGGATGCACTTCACAAATACATTCAGCTCTGTGGTTAAGGCAAGCACCATTCGCTTGTTGTTATCTTTGGCTGTCAGTCATCATTGGCCCATCAAACAGATCGATATTCAAAATGCCTTTCTTCATGGGACCTTGGATAATACAGTGTACATGCAACAACCTCCACGGTACATTCATTCGGATTATCCTAATCGTGTGTAAATTGAAGAAAAGTTTATATGGTCTCAAACAAGATCCACGAAGTTGGTTCTCCAGTTTGACTGCACAACTTCAGAGAATGGGATTTGTTGCCTCAAAGGCAGATTCTTCATTATTTACACTTCATGGTGAAAGGAACTCACTTTTCATTCTTATTTATGTTGATGATATTCATATAACAGGAACTTCTTCAGATGTTGTTGACACCTTCATGTTGGATTGTATACTAAAAGTCTAGCTTTTTGTATGAATAATATTTTAACAATTTAATATATTTAAAATGAGAATCATGTGATCAAATGTTTGCAATAGTTATTGTGGCAAAAGTCCATTTACTTTATACTATAGATAATGTTGTGTGCGGCGTCACACTGAAGATCATATTATTGGCTCCTTATAAAGTATAAACAGATATTCACAACCGAGATATACGGGAACTATCTATCGGTATGGTTGTAGTGTGATTTGGTATTAGTCTGTCTTGATTATAAAATTGCACTAGTGTACTTTATATATTGAATAGGACCGCCGTTGAGATCGTTCAGTTTATACTGACTATATAATAGAACTTGATCTCTGTTATTATGGAATTTCGTACTCTTAATCCCTATACAATAACCTCGACATGTAAGCCAGTATTCATTTATCTAATTCATCAATGGGTGAAATTTAATAGCTAAATCAATATGCTTGGTGAGTTGGGAGATGGTGCTGTCTCTATGGTGTGCTGTTGATTGTAGAAGGAATCCGTGTCCTAAGAGAATTGGTTGATGATGTCCTCTTGAGGAGCTCATAATGATTATCATGTAAACCCTACTGGTGGATTTATTCCGGCATGATAATAAGATTGAGTGGTACTACTCTCAGTAAATATATTAATTAATGGAGTTGTCAGTAACTAAATGAATTAATGGGCATTGAATCTTAAACACGGGGAGATTAACGGGCTCATAATAAGAAGGAGCCCATAAAAGTAATTTGGGATTAGGGTGGCAGTGCAATAATATTTTTTTTAGTGGAATAATTTATTATTATTGGACTTAAGTATAAGTTTTGGGCTAAACTTGGATGCTTAAGCCCGATGGGAGGCCCAAACCCTAATTTCTCCTCCTGGTCCCTGTTGTAGCCTATATATAGCTAATCTCAGTAGTCCAGTTAATGATTATTCACGCCAAAACGTGAGAAAGAAAAATAGACTGCAGACTGAGTTCGTCTTGTAGATCGTTGCCCACACCAATGTCAAGACGTGGCTTAGGAATACAACAGAAGGTCAGAAGGTTGTTTGTTCTTGCTGCTGCTGTTCAACCTCTACATCGAACCCTGGTGAAAGGTAATCAATTCTATGTTTATGCTTCCGTTGCGATAGAATTGCATGGAACCCTAACGGTTTACATTAATAAAAGATCCAAACACCAATAATTGGTATCAGAACATAGGTTCTAAGGCTAAACGTGACACGTTAGGCTAGGGTCTTAAGTGGATAATGTAGTGCTAGAATTTAGGGTATATTTTTGAACTTGTTGGAACCTTAATTGCACGACACCACACACACGACACCGCATGGCATGTTGGTGACGGTGAAAGGATTATTCATCGATGAAAGACCGGAGGCAGCAGCCTAATCACCTGATGAAGGGCTAACAATTGGTTGGTTGTTGGACGGTGAAAGGTTGATGAGAGACAACGATAGAAGTGGCATGTTTGTAGACAAAATCGTTATTGGTGGCTATTGTCAAAAAGATTTCGTGAGCAATTGCTTTAATTATATTATTTTTGTGAGATAATTGCTTTAATTATTTAAATTGATGTGGAAACAGGTTATTAAAGGAGCAAATAAGGAAATAAATCAGCAAGCATATTTTTAGGATCCGATCTGCTCCCAAATCTGTATAATGACCGATCAAAAAGAAAATAAAGGAGAAAAGAAAGAGATCTTGGAGATATTTTTGGAAGAAAAGATAAGGAAAGAGATCGGGATTACTTTGGGATCAAGACAAGATATTTATGGGATATATTTTATTTTGGGGCATCAGAATTCACGTAAATATCCAGAAGATTGGCGTGAAAGAGCAGAACACGAGATTGGTAGCAGATTAGGCGTGAAGTGAAATCGAAGAACAATCAAGACTCATCGGTTCTTTATTTTTAATTGTATTTTATATTTTGCTATGAACATGAGGGGCTAATCCCCTTCTCTAGTTTAGGATTCGTGAACCTCCTGTTGAATTATTAATTCAATTATTTAGGATTTTTATGTTGAATCTTGTGTGCAAGTTTATTTTATTACATGCTTTGATATTCTGTATAGTAATTTGATAATTATTTTGGCCTGATCAACTAGATTAATTATTTAATTGCTTACTGTTATTCTATGAACTACAATCCGTAATTGTTGTAGGAATTGGATTATGTAACAAGTAGAGACTGTTTCCTCTAGGTGTAATAAAATCTAGGTTGTATGATACCTAGCCGGATTTCGTAGCCTAGTAATCCTATGTTTAGAGTTCTAATGCGTTTATGAGTTCGAATCCATAGGGTCACTCATAGATAGTTCAATTTAGTGGTCGTACCCTAGTTGATAAACGTAAGAACATTCGGGTTAATTGGTCGTACTGTCAATCTAGGGATTTGAATTTGTGCAATAGATTAGATGATTAATTCAGATAATTAATTAATTTAGTAAACGGGAGGGGATCGACATCCTAGACTAGGTTTTCATCACTTGATAAATTTAATTATTAATTTTTATCTACTCTGAAAATTTAATGTTGAGACAATTCATTATTTGCTCAATTTATGATTTTTCTGCAATCAAAATCCCCCCTATTTTTATTTAATATGTTTGAATCATTTTAATTTAATTAGAATTCATAATACTCTCTTGGGTTCGACCCTACTTGCTACTATACTACGTAATAGTGTAAGTTGGATTTATATTTATTTTGGTACACCTGCGATAGCATATCAACGTGGTTCAGATTTGTTCACACGGATGCTGTGCCAGAATCACACAGCGACGGTGACTTGTTATTGAAGGTACTTCGATGGCTTTCTTGTTAAGAATAGAAAGCGACGACGATTAGTGGCTGAAGGAGAAGACATCGGCGCTGTGTGAATGATAAAACATATTCATCAATCTCTGCGGCCAACGCTGGATGCGCGCCAATGGTGCCTGGTGGCGCACGGGTGTTGGCTGGCGCATGCGAGACGGCTGGGTCGCCCATGGCTTGGCGCGCAGGTTTCCAGCGAATCTTCAAGAAGGCTTGGTCGAGTCTTCATCTTTCTCCTGGCGAGTCTTCTCTGTCCCTGAATTACATCGTGAGTTTGGCAGGCATGACGGCGGTGCAATATTCTCAGCACTGGCCGACCGGCAGAAAGCATCAGACGTGCTTAGAGAATTAGCGATAGTGGCGTGTTGGACAATTCGCGATTATTCTGGGCGAGTCATGAAAAGATTTTTAGTCAAAGTCAGCGGCAGAAATATGCATATAAGACAAGCCCAGGTGTTCTGGGCAAGTCGTCCATGGACTCAGGGTGGGTCTGGTGGTCAGACCGGGTCTGGTCTATTTCCGATCGAGTCTTCCACCTTTTCCGAGCGGGTCTCTTTTATTTTTGATCGAGACTCTGTATTTTTCTGATCGAGTCTTGGTTTGATTTTGGTCGAGTTTACTGATGGTGGTTTGGTGACGCCACGGTATTGGTTACTCCGGCACAGACCAACTTTCGAAACTGGTGGCAGGTGAGAACTGACGGCGGTTGATGCAGTTGATGGATGCTGGATAAGCAATTCCATGGTTGCTGCATCGAACGATGAATGGAAGGCCAGCGAAGGTTGGGGTCTGTGGGAAGAACCGCATGGCTGGTATCTGCCGTATAGCACCAGTGGACAATCTGCGCCAGATCCTAACAGAGCACGATCTCACGGCGGTGTTGAATGGCATCACGGCGTGAGTGTCATGATTGGTACGGGAGCAACCAAGGCGGGGCCATCATGGCTGGAGAGCGGGCTAAGCTTTAGTTGGACCATTTGATGCGGTGGCCCATAGTGATCGTTATGCTCGCCTTAAAACTGTCCGACGGTGAGGCTGGTGTGGCGCCGGCACAAGCGGCGATTTTTGTGTGGCTGTGAATCCATGTGTGAAGTGTTGACATATTAGGGCAATTGTAGATCGATGCTTGAGCGGTTTGTGTAGCAATACGTTAGTGGGCTGTTTAGCTTTGGGCCCAAGTTTCCTTCCTGTTTAGCTTTGGGCCCAAGTTTTCTTATTGCCCAAGACACATGATTAATTGCTTGATAGTTTGACCTATTCAACTTATATTTGGCAATTTTTTTTATTTATTTCCTTATATATATAATACTCCCTCCATCCACTTCTAAGGTAATCATTTGCTTTTTACACGTGGACAATTCTAAGGTATTTATTTACTTTTTGCATGTGGATTAAGGAGTATTATTATTATAGATAAAGTGGGTAGTTGTATTAGAGGGAAGTGGTGGGTCATATTGTGTATTTTTTTTACTAAATAGAGGAAATTGATACATTTGAAGTGGACGCCAGGAATATCGAAATTGATACTTTTAAAGCGGACGGAGGGAGTAGTTAATAGTTATTTTTATTTGTCAATTATTGTTATATATATAGATTGCAAATGCTATTTGATTTACTACCTTAATAATATCATATTTAGTTGCATAATTATATCTGTTATATTGTATGCATGCAAAAACGCTCTTGTTAAATAACTAAGTGGGAGAGAGATTGGTCATTGATCCCGCTGCCTCCATTGTTGATTTATTAAGTGATATAAATAAGCTTATGAGTCGGTTTTAGTGCTTTCCTCCCCAACGAATGAGTTTTATTTGTGGATCACTGGAATAAATTTCATGAAATAATTATTATTTGTAATGTGATCGATGCAAGTAAGCTTATGAGTCGGCTATAGAGCCTTCCTCCCCAACGGATGAGTTTTATTTGCGGATCACTGGTACAAATTAATAATTGATGCTTATAGGAAATTACTTGAGGGCGTGTGAACTTCTCCAATTGTAAGACACATAAACTTGGGTAACGTACTTGTATCAAATAATGGTATATACTTAAGTGCAATTAATATGTATCCTCCCCAACGGAGTCACTGCTATTAAATTGCATGGCTAAAGGACAACTGACTATTAATCATTGAGTCATAAGGTTAATTATGACATATGGAATTAATAGGTAAAACCTTCTCTTGCGAATGTTAGGGTTTGTATACATCCACACTAACGTGACTGCAAATTCACGGTGCTTGAGATGTTGGTGAATTTATTTTATATTATTTAATGAGGGAATCAAAATAAAATTTATGTTCGAAGTGTTTGATCGTCATATTAATTTACTTGATTCTCTGAATTTTGAATAGTTTATTTCACTTATTGTTAACTAAAGAAAATAAATTTACTGGTCCAAAATTAGTTGATTAGAAAATAATCTTGGTTTTAATTCTTACTGGTTAAGAAAATAAAAAAAATATGTTCACACTAAGGATGTCCTCTGATATCTATTTAATTCTCTAGTAAAGAGTTGAGATTTCTATTATGATGGTCTCATGCGACTCTTCGGATACTTGAGAAATAAAGAAAGGCAAGGGGTCGTGGTTAGACTTGATAAATGAATTGGAAATACTTGGAGTAGAAATTGAAGGGGAAACGTGGGTCAATTTAATTCTTCGTAGTTTGCCAGTTGTTTTGAGCAAGTTTCACCTGAATTACAAGAGGTTGTATATGGTGGAAAACTGCTGACAAAACAAGTGGTAAAGGAAATCAATTTTCATTAAGACGTGAACAAAGTTAGTATCTCATTCACTAATTGTTGATGCATGGATAGTGATGGTGTCTACTAGATACCGGAATCACTAAATATTTACAATTAATTGATGATGAGATTACTATATACATGGGTAAAGCTACAAGAGTAGTGGTAGTTGCAGTGGGAGTAGTTTGTTTATCTATCTTATGATTGAAATAAACGTTTAATTAAGAGAATTTGCCTATATGTACGTTTTCATAGAAAGAATTTCATTTCGGTTTCTGTACATTTACGGATGGATACTCTATTTTATTTAAATGACATGGTCATTATAATGAAGGTTGGAGCTATAATCTGTTATGGTACGATGATGACAATTTGTACACTTTAAATCATGTTAATCCCACGGATACAACAAATAGTAATTAATAATGCTTCTTCTAATCTTATAAGAGAAAGGAACCTTCGAAAATGAACCAAACATACTTTTGGCGTCTAAGACTAGATCATTTACTTAAGTACGATTCGAAAGTTGATAGCCGATGAACCATGACGTTTATTGAAAGTGGAAATTATCGAACTTGTAAGTCTTACTTGGAAGTAAATATGATTAATTGTCTTTTGAAGGCAAAGGGGTATAGAGCCATGTAAAGATATGTTGGAAACAGTTCATTCTAATTTATGTGGTCCTGAGATTATCCAGGCGAGAGGTGTTTATGAATATTCATCACTTAGTTTGACGATTATCCTAGAAACAAGATATATTTATTTGATACACTGCAAGTTTGAGTACTATGATTAATTCAAGAAGTACATGACTGATGCGGTGAAGCGTCATGAAAAATATATCAAGTTATTACGATTTAATTGTGATGGCGAGTATCTCTTAGAATGGGTAGGAGCTATTAATCTGAAGTTGGGATTGAATTACACTGGGCAAACCCCAACTGTATAGTATGGTGGAAAAAAGAAATAAGACTCTTATAGAAATGTAATATTATATTGATGATGAATTATTTAGAATTACTAAAT
This sequence comes from Pogostemon cablin, assembly GCA_023678885.1. Classification (NCBI taxonomy): domain Eukaryota; kingdom Viridiplantae; phylum Streptophyta; class Magnoliopsida; order Lamiales; family Lamiaceae; genus Pogostemon; species Pogostemon cablin. The sequence continues at coordinate 26,911,938 of CM042985.1, read as the reverse complement.
TCATTTTATGGGTAAACCCTAGAAACAGCATGTCGTATGATGTTTGCCTGTTTGTGGGATATCCAAGAAAAATAAAGGGTAGTTTATTTAAAAGTCCAAAAGATCATAAGGTGATTGTTAACCCGAACACTAGATTTTTGGAAAGGACTATGTAATAAATTACAAATCCATGTATAAAATGTTCTAAAAAGCTATGAGAAAGGAAACACAAAGTATAGTACCAAGACTACAACAGGAAATATCACAAGTAAACTGCATTCCGTGTCACATCTGATACACAATTGCATGTAGTGCATTATCGTAGTGGGAGAGTTGTTTTACAACACGATAGATTTATGTTTTGGGAAAGTCATAAGATTTGATCCCTAGTAAACATGAAATCGGTCCATGAAAATGACAAAGCACTACAAGATCGAAATGCAGAATCTTAGTAAGTTGCAATGAATTTTGAAATAGAATCAATGGATTCAAAATGAATTCTGGGAGCTTGTAGAACCATCAAATAGTATAAAAGCCATTGGATGTAAGTGGGTCTACAATGAAGCAACTAGAGTGATTCATTGCATAGAACAAAGAGCATTTCAAGTGTAAACTTAGAAGTGTCCATCGATGGACTAAAGCAAGCTTCAGGATCATGTAACATTCATTTTGATAAGGAAATCTAGTCATATGGATTTAATCAATGCTCGGATAGATCTTATGTATTGAAAAGAGTGACGAAAATATGGTGGTATTTCTTGTACGTATGTAGATGGTATCTTGCTCATTGGAGACAATAAAAGAGTATTGTCGGGTGTATGGGTATGGTTAATAAAGCGGTATGAATTGAAGGACTTAAGAAAAGCAAAATATATTCTTTCGATCTTAGTAATAAGGATCACAAGAAAAGATGTTGTGCTGATCTGAAGCTTTGTGTAAGTGATACAATCCTTACTCGTTTTAGCATGTGACTTTATCTAAAGATTTATGTCTTAGGACATAAAAGAAGATAAAATAGATAAAGGCAATTCCTTATGCTTCGGCAATAAGGAAGCTTAATCTATGGAATGCTATGCACAACATTGGATATCTATTTTGCCAATGGCATAGTCCGTGGGTATCAAGGTAACCCGGAACAATAATATTGAATTGTGGTAAGACATATTTGAAGTTCCTGAGAAGGACTGGATATAATATGTACGCTTACTGGACAGATTCATTACTTCTTGACGATTACATAGATTCAGTTTTACAAATCATAGGGACAGCAGTAAATCAACCTCTAGGTTATTGATGGGTGTTTTCTCAGCACACAATTTTAATCCCCAAGTATGAAGGATATCAATTGTAGTTTCGAAAGTGACCAAGTTAAATATCGAATCCACGGGATGGATAAATATTACTTTCATTGTTTTCTAGCAATTATGACTATGTTGAGAATTGTAATTGTTGGTTTGTAAACTAAGTAACAATTAAAATAGCAAATAAATAACAAGAACAAGAGAAGAGTTGTTGTGATCAAATAAGATGTTAGGTAGTTTGTCAGGCCATCCAGTTTCATTCGTTAATTCATACTTTCGTGTGTCGATGTCCGACTCTGCCTTGTGGTTTATGGACGCAACGCTATACCATGCAAATCTATTTTATAGACACAAATAGATAAGCTTTTGACACGTGTGAGTATCCTCAGAGCAAGACGTATACTTTACCTCCCTTTCTAGGTACTATCATAATCAATTATTTCCCCCAAACCAAGCCTCTGAAAGATGGACAACGGCATTAAATTGATGCTTGCCCCTAGATCGCACAAAGCTCGCCGTGCCGGCTCCTTTCCGATCTCACATAGAATAGTGAAGCTCCCCGGATCCTTCATCTTTTGCGGCAGCTTCCTGTGAATGATTGAGCTGCAATTCTTAGATAAATTCACCGTTTCAATTCCGATTAAGCTCCGCTTCTTCAACAATATCTCTTTAAGAAATCGGGCATAGTACGACATCACCATGATTGCTTCTGAGAAAGGAATGCTCAAGCTTATCTTGTTCATTATCTCTGAAAACTTCTTGAACTTCTCTTCCAATCTCTTCTTCACAAGCTTGTAAGGAAACGGAGGAGGTATCTTTGTTTTGGGAATCCCCCATTCATCACGATCAACCTTCTCCTCTTTCTCCTTTTAGCCTCTCAATCGCTTGGCTCTCTCCCACTTTTTCTCAGCTATTATCTCTGTACTTTGCTCATTCCGAATCATTGGAGTAGCATTAACATCATCGAGAGTGTTCGGAGTAGCAACAGGCAATTTCTGGAGGGGTTCGACCAGGGTTCGACCTGTGGAACAGCTCAAACCAGGCACGTAACGGTCGAACCTACCTTCTGGACAATGGCTCTCTTTTTGAATTTGAGGTTTGACCTGAGTTCGACCTGTTGAGTAGGTCGAACCACGTCGGCCTAGGTCGAACCGACCTACTGTAATCCTTCCGCCCTCTGGTTCGACCAAGGTTTGACCTGTTGGATAGGTCGAACCATGTCCGTCGTGGTCAAACCATTGCTGCAACAAAATAGAGTGCTCCAAGTTGTGCGGTTTGACCTGGGTTCGACCTGTTGGATAGGTCGAACCATGATTGATTTGGTCAAACCGGTATTCTGAAAAAATGTAGTGCTCCGAATTGTCAGGTTCGACAATGGTTTGACCTGTATGCCAGGTCGAACCATCTGCAGTTTGGTTGAACCGATGCTGCGATGCCTCCTAATCGTATCCAGTGCATTGGTTCGACTTCCTCTGTATGGTTCGACCTTCAATGTTGGTCGAACCATGGTCGAATCTTACCCTAGACAAGTCCAAATTTGATTCTGACCTCATAGGTCCCTCGTACTGTGTTTCCGACCTCAATGTGATGGCGTTGCAGGACCTTGGATTCTCAATACTTTGAGACGGGAATTTCCCCTTCTCAATAGTTTGAGTAAGCTTGTTAACACTTCCTGCCATCTCCCCCATCAGCAATGTAAGGTCCTTCACCTGCTTAGATATAACCTCATGGTTTGCATCGATTTTCTTTTCAAGTTTGGCCTCAAGGCGGTTCACTCTTTCATCATTCTTGGCCATATACCTGTTCACAGTATCCTTAAAACACGGTTTCCCTTCTTCCACCTTAGCACCCGGATCAACATCCATCGGAGTTTGAATCGCATTATTCGGAATGCTCCATGAGAACTCCGGCCTCCAAGACTGTTGATAACCACCCGGGGGACCACGATTATTAAAGTTTTCTCGATATTTCCCTTGGTAGTTCCGGTTTTCTTTATCTGGATACCTAGTCCCTTGAATACTTTGACCCATGACATAGTGTGCCTCATCCAACTCCTCTTGGATTGGTCCATCATTCTTCAACTCCTGCTGCATGAATGGTACTCACTGAGATAATTCGCTGATTTACTTCTGTTGGGATTCAAGTAGCTTGTTGATATTTGACAAGCTAGAGACGATCTCATCCTCTCTACTTGTTTTCACCTTTGCTTGTTCAACCTGAGCTACCTTCCCAAGGACATAAGTACCTCTAACTCTATCAGTTGGCCAATCCCTCGAATTCATCGAAATATCTTCAAACAACTTCTCGGCGTCTATGGATGACTTCGTAAGCAATGCTCCATTAGAAAAAGTATCCAATAACACTCGTGAATCACAGTCCAATCCATTGTAGAATATACTGATATATTGAGCTTTAGATAGCCCATGTTGAGGACACTTCCTAAGCATGTCCTTGAATCTATCCCATGCTTCATGAAATTTCTCACCTCCACCGATAGCAAATTGGTTAATGTCTTGCTTCATCTTAAACACCTTTGAAGGTGACATGTACCTCTCCAAGAACCTTAACTGCAGTTGCTCCCAAGTGGTGAACTCAGCTGCGTTGATAGTGTCGTACCAATCTCTCGCCTTTTCAGTAAGCGAGAATTCGAACAAAAGGATCTTCCTAGCATCTTCATGTTCTTCTGCGTCTTTTTTAGTACTTGCATAGCCCAAGAACTTGTTCAGATGCTGCTGCGGATCCTCGGAAGACCCTTCTGAAATGGAGTTCCTTTCTATCATGCTAATAAGAGTGGGATGAAGATCGAAAGCTGAATTAGTTCCCCTTGCTCCTAGAAGCCCAAAATTTCCAACCCCATTATTTCTGAAAACCTCTCGGATGGTTAGATTATCCGGATTCGCTGCCATGTTGACTGTCTCTATTCCCGAATTAACTTCAGTTGTAGCTTCAATCGTCTACGAATTCTGCTCGTCAACTTCAACTCCAAAATTCAGAGCTTCAGTTGGATCAATAGTCTTTGCCTTGCTCTTCTTCTTCTTCTTCTTTCTTGATGATGCTCCGATTTCAGGATTATAGGGTTCAAGTTCACCTTTCTTTGATCTCATGAGCATGCACCTAAAAAGAACTAGAATTAAAATAACAAAACAAGATAAATAGACCTAATAAACTAGAAATAACAAAAAGATATTTTAAGCCGTCCCCGGCAACGGCGCTAAAAACTTGATGGGTGTTTTCTCAACACACAATTTTAATCCCCAAGTATGAAGCATATCAATTGTAGTTTCGAAGGTGACCAAGTTAAATATCAAATCCACGGGACGGATAAATATTACTTTCATTATTTTCTAGCAATTTTAACTATGTTGAGAATTGTAATTGTTGGTTTGTAAACTAAGTAACAATTAAAATAGCAAATAAATAACAAGAACAAGAGAAGAGTTGTTGTGATCAAATAAGATGTTAGGTAGTTCGTCAGGCCATCCAGTTTCATTCATTAATTCATACTTTTGTGTGTCGATGTCCGACTCTGCCTTGTGGTTTATGGATGCATCGCTAGACCATGCAAATCTATTCTACAGACACAAATAGATAAGCTTTTGACACGTGTGAGTATCCTCAGAGCAAGACGTATACTTTACCTCCCTTTCTAGGTACTATCATAATCAATTATTTCCCGTGCACTTAGTACTCTAAACCGATTTGATCTCCCTTTTTAGGTACTATAAAGTTATACTCTTAATCCTACTTGTTAACCTGAATTCAATTCAATTAACAAACATTCATATAAGACGGTTCTAATAAAACCTCGGAATCCCTTCACTTAGAATTATAACAATAAACCCTGCTCATTAGTGAACGCACTCAATCAATAACCATGTTATGCATTCAGACTCTACACAACGATTATTGATGCACAAAACAACTATGAGTATACATTAAAAATGCACAATCTTATATAAACTAAACCACAAGTAGTGTTGTACGGAGTATTCACACGAAATACAAATCAACTCATGAAACCTTCATAACCCTAGAACTACCGAAGCGGCTCTAGCCCATGATTGATCTAGGAACAATCATGGTTAGATGGACTAATCTTACTTGAATTTCTAGCGGAACCTCTGTCACAGGCTCTCTAAAACTCTCTAAAAGCTCTCTTGTATTGTTGTGTCCTTTGTGATTATTAGTGACCTCTTCCTTGACTGCATGAGCCTTCTTTTACACTTGTAATCACGTCTCTAGGGCTTGGAATGGGCTTTTTAAGTCATCCCACGCGTTTTGGCCTCGAAAATCCGGATAAGGTAAGTTTCTGCACGACGGTTCGACCTCAGCAAACAGGTCGAACCACTGGCCGAAGGTCGAACCACAGGTCGAACCCACCTACTGGAAGTATTCTGCACTTGGTTCGACCTCTTGTACAGGTCGAACCCCTCGAGTCTTGGTCGAACCACAAGTCGAACCACGCAACTGGATAATTTTTGCTCTCGATTCGACCAACCGTCAGATCGAACGTCGTGGTGGAATCTATCTTCTCGCGAACTGGTTCGACCTGATAGACAGGTCGAACCCCTTGAGTCGTGGTCGAACCCACCTCCTGCACTCTTCCAACGCTGGTTCGACCTGCTGGAGAGGTCGAACCCTCCTCCAACAGGTCAAACCCACCTCACTCCTTGGCGGTTCGCGTGGTCTCGACTTTGTCTCTTCGATTCTTGGCACTTCCACTCCGATTTTGCTATGAAAACTACTTAAATAGCTCCATTAACACCTGATTCATGCTAATTCACAATATATATAGGTTTTCCACCTATTTCCACCTCAAAACTCTCCAAAACTAGTACAAAACATGATGCCAAATTTGTGAAATTACACACTCATCAAACCCCCAAACTTACATGTTGCTCATCCCGAGACAACTAAATCAAACCACAGGAGTCGTGTATAATTCACCAAGATCAAGTACAACACATATCACACATGCAACTTCATTAAATCAAACAAGTATTAATTGCTTCATATATATCACTCATGCAAAACCAATCCAATCACACACCATTCGGAGTACTAAGTAATCTAGCTCACAAGATAAGTATTTATTCTCTTTCACTCAAGTGCGTGAGGCACTATATAGGTTAATATAAACACTCATATCAATCCATATTCACGCGTAACCATAAGCTTGGCAAAGGTCTCAAAAATCAACTTATAATCAACTCTTCACTAGGATCACAAAGGACTTGTTTTTGGGTTGTAATGTTGGCTCTTTGGAAAAAGATAGGAAAATTTAGACTTAGTGACTTAAGACACTAGTAGAGAGTTACCTTGGAGGTTCTTGATTTCTTCTTCTTACCGCAAGTTCTCCTCCAATGTCTCTTCTTCTTATCATGGATTTTTCCTTCTTTTCCGTGCATCAACATCATCTCTTTAGACAATTCGGGTACCGGTTTTAGGCACTACCCTAATTCTCTTTATCAATCAGCTGCTCTTAAACTTAAAGCTTCATGTTATAAGCAATCGAGGTACCAGTTTCAGGCACTACCCCTAAACAAGATTTAACAATATTCTCTTCATCCAACCATATTCTATCTTCCTTTTTCTTCTTGCAACACTTACTCACCTCAACTCTCTCTACCAATGAATAGGTTAATCAAGGCTCAAGTAAAGGTTTATAAGGTTATTTACTTCAGCTACCAAAGAAAAGGTTTTTTAACGGCTCAACGGGGCATCCAAAGGTTAATAAGATCATTAGGAAGGACAAAATTTGGCTAAGTAACTTAATCACAAAATAATGGCCTAAGATCATGTCCTAACAATTTATCAATCATAAGTCCCACACAAGACTCCAAGCCAAGTTCTAGAATACGTTCATATGAATGATCCTCTCAAGAATAAAACAATCAGGATCAACATGATTAATAAAGCTCAAATCCTCACATAGGTAAATAGAATCCTAAGTACTCCTCATAGCACATAATTAAGATCAATTTCACAAGAACTCTATATACTTATAAATTATACATGCTTTTCATCAATAGAAATTAACACATGAACATATGAATGCACAAAATCAATAGCCCATATACCAAATCAAATCATACAAGTATCTCTACAGCCCAACTCATGCATCATAGAAGGACGGAATTAAGAACACACTTTCCTGGTTTGGTTCGACCTTGATTCGACCTGTGGAAGAGGTCGAATCAACTTCATCGTGGTCGAATCAACATTCTGAATACCTTCTCCTTCGGTTTGGCTTGGGTTCGACCTGCTGACCAAGTCGAACCATATCGGCTTAAGTCGAACTATCCTTCTGTAAATTTCATGTCACCAGTTCGACCTCAGTTCGACTTGCTGAACAGGTCAAACCAAGAACGTCGTGGTCGAATCGCACTTCTGGAATTCTACTATCACTGGTTCGACCTTGGTTCGACCTGTTGATCTGGTCGAACCATCTTGCATGAGGTCGAACCAGATCTCTGGACAACTTTTGCACCACGGTTCTACTCCTTCAGCTGGATTCGACCTCCTGGCGCTGGTCGACCCTACCCTGGCTTTGGTCGAACCACCCTTTTAAGCTTCAAAACTGAGTGTTCTTCAATCCCTACACACTTCAAACTTCAATACGAATCATTAGGTACCAACTAGAGCACAACTTCATCAAAAATTGTTCCACAAAATATTATTCATGAGTAACTCCGTAAAAGAAAACACAACCAAAACCAACTAAACATTAGGCAAGTTGTAAAAAATTATCACATCAAAATCGATTAAAATTTTAAATATGGCGCAAAAACCAACTCCCCTAACAAACATCACAAAGAAAAGATTATACTATCGGTGCTTATTGAGGTAAGTACATCACACCCCCCCAAACTTAGTTGAAACTATAGTTGAAACTAAGTTTGCAAAGAGATGTAATTGCCGATAAGTAAGCACTTCAAATATAAAAATTTCTTACTCACACGAAAGAAATAAAGCATTAAAATAGGAGGAAAAGCCCCCAACAGGCGCTCATGTTTAACGTCGGAGAGTCACGATGGAATACCACTTAGAAGATTACTTGATCAGAGGATGATTATATCGCATCCTCACCTTCCAATTCTTTCTCCCCCTCTTATCATCCACACTTACCACCTTACCATTCTTATGCACCATACGATCAGTAGAATCTCCTTTCTCAAACTTTCTCTTCTCATTCCTGTCAATCTTCAACTCAATTTTGGAATAACTCCTATCTCTATCAAGATCAAAGTCAGGATAAGAACGAGAGCAAGAACTTTCAAATTTGTTGGTATCTGGTGGTAAGTTAGGAGGCTTCAAGAAGGCATCATCTTCTCTTCCTTTGTCTACAGTCAGCACGGCACCTTTCTCGCTCACAAAAATATGATCATTATAATTACCTTCATCCCATGGCCGTGTAGACTACTCCGGGTCAATCTTCCTCTTGAATTCCGAATCACCTGAAGGATCTTTTTCATTGTCACCAAGATAAGCATACGTCAAGTGTTCCGGTAATGGTTTCAGCTCATCTTTCTTTTCTTCCATCGGAGTGCTCTCTCTCCAACGGCAAGTACTTCCTAGACCCTTTCGCTTCTTCAGCCTTAGCTTTCTCCAATGCATACCTAGCATCACCCAAAGAAAGTAAGTTCTCAAGATATTCAATACATACCTAGTTGGAGAGTCCGTCAAGCTCCGTAGTGGGATAAGTAAGAGACTCCATCAAACATGTCTCAAGAGGATCCTTTGACAGGATCAGAGACATATCCTCCTTCACAATCTCCTCCACCACGTCAATACTATAACACTGAGACTCCATGGGCATCTTCATTGCTTTGTCCAAGTTGAAAAGAACTTCTTCTTTGTCCATCCGCAATCTAAGCTCTCCTTTTTGCACATCAATCATAGCTCCAGCAGTAGTAAGGAAAGGTCTCCCCAAGATTAGAGGGATATTATCCTTGTCATCCTCCATCTCTAGCACAAGAAAGTCCACAGGAAAGACTAGCTTCTCCACTTTGACGAGAACGTCTTCAATTATATCTTTTGGAAACGTCATCGACCTGTCCGCCAATTGGAAAACCACTGTTGTAGGGGTCAACTCCCCCAAACCAAGCCTCTGAAAGATGGACAACGACAGTAAATTGATGCTCGCCCCTAGATCACACAAAGCTCGTCGTGCCGGCCCCTTTTCGATCTCACATAGAATAGTGAAGCTCCCCGAATCCTTCATCTTTTGCGGCAACTTCCTGTGAATGATTGAGCTGCAATTCTCAGATAAATTCACCGTTTCAATTTCGGTTAAGCTCCGCTTCTTCAACAATATGTCTTTAAGAAATCGGGCATAGTACGACATCTCCATGATTGCTTTTGAGAAAAGAATGCTCAAGCTTATCTTGTTCATTATCTCTGAAAACTTTTTGAACTTCTCTTCCAATCTCTTCTTCACAAGCTTGTAAGGAAACGGAGGAGGTATATTTGTTTTGGGAATCCCCCATTCATCACGATCAACCTTCTCCTATTTTTCCTTTTAGGCTCTCAATCGCTTGGCTCTCTCCCACTTTTTCTCAGCTATTATCTCTGTACTTTGCTCATTCCGAATCACTGGAGTAGCATTAACATCATCGAGAGTGTTTGGAGTAGCAACAGGCAATTTCTGGAGGGGTTCGACCAAGGTTCGACCTGTGGAACAGCTCGAACCAGGCACGTAACGGTCGAACCTACCTTCTGGACAATGGCTCTCTTTTTGAATTTGAGGTTCGACCTGGGTTCGACCTGTTGAGTAGGTCGAACCACGTCGACCTAGGTCGAACCGACATACTGTACTCCTTCCGCCCTCTGGTTCGACCAAGGTTTGAACTATTGGATAGGTCGAACCATGTCCGTCGTGGTCAAACCGTTGCTGCAACAAAACAGAGTGTTCCAAGTTGTGCGGTTTAACCTGGGTTTGACCTATTGGATAGGTCAAACCATGAATGATTTGGTCAAACTGGTATTCTGAAAAAATGTAGTGCTCCGAATTGTCAGGTTCGACCATGGTTCGACCTGTATGCCAGGTCGAACCATCTGTAGTTTGGTTAAACCGATGCTGCGATGCCTCCTAATCGTATCCAGTGCGTTGGTTCGACTTCCCCTATATGGTTTGACCTTCAATGTTGGTCGAACCATGGTCGAATCTTGCCCTAGACATGTCCAAATTTGATTCCGACCTCATAGGTCCCTCGTACTGTGTTTCCGACCTCAATGTGATGGCGTTGCAGGACCTTGGATTCTCAATACTTTGAGACGGTAACTTCCCCTTCTCAATAGTTTGAGTAAGCTTTTTAACACTTCCTGCCATCTCCCCCATCAGCAATGTAAGGTCCTTCACCTGCTTAGATATAACCTCATGGTTTGCATCGATTTTCTTTTCAAGTTTGGCCTCAAGGCGGTTCACTCTTTCATCATTCTTGGCCATATACCTGTTCACAGTATCCTCAAAACACGGTTTCCCTTCTTCCACCTTAGCACCCAGATCAACATCCATCGGAGGTTGAATCGCATTATTCGGATTGCTCCATGAGAACTCCGGCCTCCAAGACTGTTGATAACCACCCGGAGGACCACGATTATTAAAGTTTCCTCGATAGTTCCCTTGGTAGTTTCGGTTTCCTTGATCTGGATACCTAGTCCCTTGAATACTTTGACCCATGGCATAGTGTGCCTCATCCGACTCCTCTTGGATTGGTCCATCATTCTTCAACTCCAGCTGCATGAATGGTATGCACTGAGATAATTCGCTGATTTGCTTCTGTTGGGATTCAAGTAGCTTGTTGATATTAGACAAGCTAGAGACGATCTCATCCTCTCTACTTGTTTTCACCTTTGCTTGTTCAACCTGAGCTACCTTCCCAAGGACATAAGTACCTCTAACTCTATCAGTTGGCCAATCCCTCGAATTCATTGAAATATCTTCAAACAACTTCTCGGCGTCTACGGATGACTTTGTAAGCAATGCTCCATTAGAAGAAGCATCCAATAACACTCGTGAATCACAGTCCAATCCATTGTAGAATATACTGATATATTGAGCTTTAGATAGCCCATGTTGAGGACACTTCCTAAGCATGTCCTTGAATCTATCCCATGCTTCATGAAATTTCTCACCTCCACCGATAGCAAATTGGTTAATGTCTTGCTTCATCTTAAACACCTTTGAAGGTGGCATGTACCTCTCCAAGAACCTTAACTGCAGTTGCTCCCAAGTGGTGAACTCAGCTGCGTTGATAGTGTCGTACCAATCTCTCGCCTTTTCAGTAAGCGAGAATTCGAACAAAAGGATCTTCCTAGCATCTTCATGTTCTCCTGCGTGTTTTTTAGTACTTGCATAGCCAAAGAACTTGTTCAGATGCTGCTGTGGATCCTCAGAAGACCCTCCTGAAATGATGTTCCTTTCTATCATGCTAATAAGAGCGGGATGAAGATCGAAAGCTGAATTAGTTCCCCTCGCTCCTAGAAGCCCAAAATTTCCAGCCCCATTATTTCTGAAAACTTCTCTGATGGCTAGATTATCCGGATTCGCTGCCATGTTGACTGTCTCCATTCCCGAATTAACTTCAGTTGTAGCTTCAATCGCCTACGAATTCTGCTCGTCAAGTTCAACTCTAAAATTCAGAGCTTAAGTTGGATCAATAGTCTTTGCCTTGCTCTTCTTCTTCTTCTTCTTCTTCTTCTTTCTTGATAATGCTCCGATTTCAGGATTATAGGATTCAAGTTCACCTTTCTTTGATCTCATGAGCATGCACCTAAAAAGAACTAGAATTAAAATAGCAAAACAAGATAAATAGATCTAATAAACTAGAAATAACAAAAAGATATTTTAAGTCGTCCCCGGCAATGGCGCCAAAAACTTGATGGGTGTTTTCTCAACACACAATTTTAATCCCCAAGTATGAAGCATATCAATTGTAGTTTCGAAGGTGACCAAGTTAAATATCGAATCCACGGGACGGATAAATATTGCTTTCATTATTTTCTAGCAATTATGACTATGTTGAGAATTGTAATTGTTGGTTTGTAAACTAAGTAACAATTAAAATAGCAAATAAATAACAAGAACAAGAGAAGAGATGTTGTGATCAAATAAGATGTTAGGTAGTTCGTCAGGCCATCCAGTTTCATTCGTTAATTCATATTTTTGTGTGTCGATGTCCGACTCTGCCTTGTGGTTTATGGACGCATCGCTAGACCATGCAAATCTATTCTATAGACACAAATAGATAAGCTTTTGACACATGTGAGTATCCTCAGAGCAAGACGTATACTTTACCTCCCTTTCTAGGTACTATCATAATCAATTATTTCCCGTGCACTTAGTACTCTAACCCGATTTGATCTCCCTTTTTAGGTACTATAAAGTTATACTCTTAATCCTACTTGTTAACCTGAATTCAATTCAATTAACAAACATTCATATAAGATGGTTCTAATAAAACCTCGGAATTCCTTCACTTAGAATTATAACAATAAACCCTGCTCATTAGTGAACGCACTCAATCAATAACCATGTTACGCATTCAGACTCTACACAACGATTATTGATGCACAAAACAACTATGAGTATAGATTAAAAACGCACAATCTTATATAAACTAAACCACAAGTAGTATTGTACGAAGTATACACACGAAATACAAATCAACTCATGAAACCTTCATAACCCTAGAACTACCGAAGTGGCTCTAGCCCATGATTGATCTAGGAACAATCATGGTTAGATGGACCAATCTTACTTGAATTTCCAGCGGAACCTCTGTCACAAGCTCTCTAAAACTCTCTAAAAGCTCTCTTGTATTGTTGTGTCCTTCGTGATTATTAGTGACGTCTTCCTTGACTGCATGAGCCTTTTTTTATACTTGTAATCACGTCTCTAGGGCTTGGAATGGGCTTTTCAAGTGATCCCACGCGTTTTGGCCTCGAAAATCCATATAAGGTAAGTTTCCGCACGACGGTTCGACCTCAGCAAACAGGTCGAACCACTAGCCGCAGGTCGAACCCACCTACTGGAAGTATTCTACACTTGGTTCTACCTCTTGTACAGGTAGAACCCCTGGAGTCTTGGTCGAACCACAGGTCGAACCACGCTACTGGATAATTTCTGCTCTCGATTCGACCAACCGTCAGGTCGAACTCCCAACGTCGTGGTCGAATTCATCTTCTCGCGAACTGGTTTGACCATGGTTCGACCTGATAGACAAGTCGAACCCCTTGAGTCGTGGTCGAACCCACCTCCTGCACTCTTCCAACGCTGGTTTGACCTGCTGGAGAGGTCGAACCCTTCCTCCAACAGGTCGAACCCACCTCTCTCCTTGGCGGTTCGCGTGGTCTCGACTTTATCTCTTCGATTCTTGGTACTTCCACTCCGATTTTGCTATGAAAACCACTTAAATAGCTCCACTAACACCTGATTCATGCTAATTCACAATATATATACGTTTTCCACCTATATTCACCTCAAAACTCTCCAAAACTAGCACAAAACATGATGCCAAATTTGTGAATTTACACACTCATCCAACCCCCAAACTTACACGTTGCTCGTCCCGAGGCAACCAAATCAAACCACAGGAGTCGTGTATAATTCACCAAGATCAAGTACAACACATATCACACATGCAACTTCATTAAATCAAACAAGTATTAATTGCTTCATATATATCACTCATGCAAAACCAATCCAATCACACACCATTCGGAGTACTAAGTAATCTAGCTCACAAGATAAGTATTTATTCTCTTTCACTGAAGTGCGTGAGGCACTATATAGGTTAATATAAACACTCATATCAATCCATATTCACGCGTAACCATAAGCTTAGCAAAGGTCTCAAAAATCAACTTATAATCAACTCTTCACTAGGATAAAAAAGGACTTGTTTTTGGGTTGTAATGTTGGCTCTTTGGAAAAAGGTAGGAAAATTTAGACTTAGTGACTTAAGACACTAGTAGAGAGTTACCTTGGAGGTTCTTGATTTCTTCTTCTTACCGCAAGTTCTCCTCCAATGTCTCTTCTTCTTCTCATGGATTTTTTCTTCTTTTCCGTGCATCAACATCATCTCTTTAGACAATTCGGGTACCGGTTTTAGGCACTACCCTTATTCTCTTTATTAATCAGCTGCTCTTAAGCTTAAAGCTTCATATTATAAGCAATCGAGGTACCAGTTTCAGGCACTACCCCTAAACAAGATTTAACCATATTATCTTCATCCTACCATATTCTATCTTCCTTTTTCTTCTTGCAACACTTACTCACCTCAACTCTCTCTACCAATGAATAGGTTAATCAAGGCTTAAGTAAAGGCTTATAAGGTTATTTACTTCAGCTACCAAAGAAAAGGCTTTTTAACGGCTCAACGGGGCATCCAAAGGTTAATAAGATCATTAGGAAGGACAAAATTTGGCTAAGTAACTTAATCACAAAATAATGACCTAAGATCATGTCCTTACAATTTATCAATCATAAGTCTCACACAAGATTCCAAACCAAGTTCTAGAATACGTTCATATGAATGATCCTCTCAAGAATAAAACAATCATGATCAACATGATTAATAAAGCTCAAATCCTCACATAGGTAAAGAGAATCCTAAGTACTCCTCATAGCACATAATTAAGATCAATTTCACAAGAACTCTACATACTTATCAAATTATACATGCTTTTAATCAATAGAAATTAACACATGAACATATGAATGCACAAAATCAATAGCCCATATACCAAATCAAATCATACAAGTATCTCTATAGCCCAACTCATGCATCATAGAAGGACGGAATTAAGAACACACTTTCCTGGCTTGGTTCGACCTTGATTCGACTTGTGGAAGAAGTCGAATCAACTTCATCGTGGTCGAATCAACGTTCTGAACACCTTCTCCTTCGGTTCGGCTTGGGTTCGACCTGCTGACCAGGTCGAACCATATCAGCTTAAGTCGAACCACCCTTCTGTAAGTTTCATGTCACCAGTTCGACCTCGGTTCGACTTGCTGAACAGGTCGAACCAAGAACGTCGTGGTCGAACTGCACTTCTGGAATTCTGCTATCACTGGTTCGACCTTGGTTCGACCTGTTGATCTGGTCGAACCATCTTTCATGAGGTCGAACCAGATCTCTGGGCAACTTTTGCACCACGGTTCAACTCCTTCAGCTGGGTTCGACCTCCTGGCACTGTCGAACCTACCCTGGCTTTGGTCGAAATACCCTTCTAAGCTTCAAAACTGAGTGTCCTTCAATCCCTACACACTTCAAACTTCAATACGAATCATTAGGTACTAACTAAAGCACAACTTCATCAAAAATTGTTCCACAAAATATTATTCATGAGTAACTCCGTAAAAGAAAACACAACCAAAACCCACTAAACATTAGGCAAGTTGTAAAAAATCGTCACATCAAAATCGATTAAAATTTTAAATATGGCGCAAAAACCAACTCCCCTAACAAACATCACAAAGAAAAGATTATACTATCGGTGCTTATTGAGGTAAGTACATCACACCCCCCAAACTTAGTAGAAACTATAGTTGAAACTAAGTTTGCAAAGAGATATAATTGCCGATAAGTAAGCACTTCAAATATAAAAATTTCTTACTCACACGAAAGAAATAAAGCATTAAAATAGGAGAGAAAGCCCCCAACATGCGCTCATGTTTAACGTCGGAGAGACACGATGGAATACCACTTAGAAGATTACTTGATCAGAGGATGATCATATCGCATCCTCACCTTCCAATACTTTCTCCCCCTCTTATCATCTACACTTACCACCTTACCATTCTTATGCACCATACGATCAGTAGAATCTCCTTTCTCAAACTTTCTCTTCTCATTCCTGTCAATCTTCCACTCAATTTTGGAATAACTCCTATCTCCATCAAGATCAAAGTCAGGATAAGAACGAAAGCAAGAACTTTCAAATTTGTTGGTATCCGGTGGTAAGTTAGGAGGCTTCAAGAAGGCATCATCTTCTCTTCCTTTGTCTACAGTCAGCACGGCACCTTTCTCGCTCACAAAAATATGATCATTATAATTACCTTCATCCCATGGCCGTGTAGACTCCTCCGATTCAATCTTCCTCTTGAATTCCGAATCACCTGATGGATCTTTTTCATTGTCACCAAGATAAGCATACGTCAAGTGTTCCGATAACGGTTTCAGCTCCTATTTCTTTTCTTCCATCGGAGTGCTCTCTCTCTCCAACGGCAAGTACTTCCTAGACCCTTTCGCTTCTTCAGCCTTAGCTTTCTCCAATGCATACCTAGCATCACCCAAAGCAAGTAAGTTCTCAAGATATTCAATACATATCTCGTTGGAGAGTCCGTCAAGCTCCGTAGTAGGATAAGTAAGAGACTCCATTAAACATGTCTCAAGAGGATCCTTTGACAGGATCAGAGACATATCCTCCTTCACAATCTCCTCCACCACGTCAATACTATAACACTGAGACTCCATGGACATCTTCATTGCTTTGTCCAAGTTGAAAAGAACTTCTTCTTTGTCCATCCGCAATCTAAGCTCTCCTTTTTGCACATCAATCATAGCTCCAGCAGTAGCAAGGAAAGGTCTCCCCAAGATTAGAGGGATATTATCCTTGTCATCTTCCATCTCTAGCATAAGAAAGTCCACAGGAAAGACTAGCTTCTCCACTTTGACGAGAACGTCTTCAATTATACCTTTTGGAAACGTCATCGACATGTCCGCCAATTGGAGAATCACTGTTGTAGGGGTCAACTTCCCCAAACCAAGCCTCTGAAAGATGGACAACGGCATTAAATTGATGCTTGCCCCTAGATCGCACGAAGCTCGCCGTGCCTGCCCCTTTCCGATCTCACATAGAATAGTGAAGCTCCCCGGATCCTTCATCTTTTGCGGCAGCTTCCTTTGAATGATTGAGCTACAATTCTCAGATAAATTCACCATTTCAATTCCAATTAAGCTCCACTTCTTCAATAATATGTCTTTAAGAAATCGGGCATAGTACGGCATCTCCATGATTGCTTCTGAGAAAGGAATGCTCAAGCTTATCTTGTTCATTATCTCTGAAAACTTCTTGAACTTCTCTTCTAATCCCTTCTTCACAAGCTTGTAAGGAAACAGAGGTGGTATCTTTGTTTTGGGAATCCCCCATTCATCACAATCAACCTTCTCCGCTTTCTCCTTTTAGGCTCTCAATCGCTTGGCTCTCTCCCACTTTTTCTCAACTATTATCTCTGTACTTTGCTCATTCCGAATCACTGGAGTAGCATTAACATCATCGAGAGTGTTCAGAGTAGCAACAGGCAATTTCTGGAGGGGTTCGACCAGGGTTCGACCTGTGGAACAGGTCGAACCAGGCACGTAACAGTCGAACTTACCTTCTGGACAACGGCTGTCTTTTTGAATTTGAGGTTCGACCTGGGTTCGACCTGTTGAGTAGGTCGAACCATGTCTGTCTAGGTCGAACTGACCTACTGTACTCCTTCCGCTCTCTGGTTTGACCAAGGTTCGACCTATTGGATAGGTCAAACCAAGTCCGTCATGGTTGAATCGTTGCTGGAACAAAATAGAGTGCTCCAAGTTGTACGATTCGACCAGGGTTTGACCTGTTGGATAGGTCAAACCATGATTGATTTGGTCGAACCGGTGTTCTGAAAAAATATAGTTCTCCGAATTGTCAGGTTCGACCATGGTTCGACCTGTATGCCAGGTCGAACCATCTGCAGTTTGGTCGAACTGATGCTGCGATGCCTCCTGATCGTGTCCAGTGCGTTGGTTCGACTTTCCCTGTATGGTTCGACCTTCAATGTTGGTCGAACCATGGTCGAATCTTGCCCTAGATATGTCCAAATTTGATTCCGGCCTCATAGGTCCCTCGTACTGAATTCCCGACCTCAATGCGATGGCGTTGCAGGACCTTGGATTCTCAATACTTTGAGACGGAAACTTCCCCTTCTCAATAGTTTGAGTAAGCTTGTTAACACTTTCTGCCATCTCCCCCATCAGCAATGTAAGGTCCTTCACCTGCTTAGATATAACCTCATGGTTTGCATCGATTTTCTTTTCAAGTTTGGCCTCAAGGCGGTTCACGCTTTCATCATTTTTGGCCATATACCTGTTCACAGTATCCTCAAAACTCGGTTTTCCTTCTTCCATCTTAGCACCCGGATCAACACCCATCGGAGGTTGAATCGCATTATTCGGATTGCTCCATGAGAACTCCGGCCTCCTAGGTTGTTGATAACCACCCGGGGGACCACGATTATTAAAGTTTCCTCGATAGTTTCCTTGGTAGTTTCGGTTTTCTTGATCTGGATACCTAGTCCCTTGAATACTTTGACACATGGCATAGTGTGCCTCATCCAACTCCTCTTGGATTGGTCCATCATTCTTCAACTCCTGCTGCATGAATGGTACGCGCTGAGATAATTCGCTGATTTGCTTCTATTGGGATTCTAGTAGCTTGTTGATATTGGATAAGCTAGAGACGATCTCATCCTCTCTACTTGTTTTCACTTTTGCTTGTTCAACCTGAGCTACCTTTACAAGGACATAAGTACCTCTAACTCTATCAGTTGGCCAATCCCTCGAATTCATCGAAATATCTTCAAACAACTTCTCGGCGTCTATGGATGACTTTGTAAGCAATGCTCCATTAGAAGAAGCATCCAATAACACTCGTGAATTACAGTCCAATCCATTGTAGAATATACTGATATATTGAGATTTAGATAGCCCATGTTGAGGACATTTCCTAAGCATGTCCTTGAATCTATCCCATGCTTCATGAAATTTCTCACCTCCACCGATAGCAAATTGGTTAATGTCTTGCTTCATCTTAAACACCTTTGAAGGTGGCATGTACCTCTCCAAGAACCTTAACTGCAGTTGCTCCCAAGTGGTGCACTCAGCTGCGTTGATAGTGTCGTACTAATCTCTCGCATTTTCAGTAAGCGAGAATTTGAACAAAAGGATCTTCCTAGCATCTTCATGTTCTCCTGCGTCTTTTTGAGTACTTGCACAGCCCAAGAACTTGTTCAGATGCTGCTGCGGATCCTCGAAAGTCCCTCCTGAAAAAGAGTTCCTTTCTATCATGCTAATAAGAGAGGGATGAAGATCGAAAGCTGAATTAGTTCCCTCGCTCCTAGAAGCCCAAAATTTTCAGCCCATTATTTCTGAAAACCTCTCGGATGGCTAGATTATCCGGATTTGCTGCCTTGTTGATTGTCTCTACTCCCGAATTAACTTCAGTCGTAGCTTTAATCATCTGCGAATTCTACTCGTCAACTTCAACTCCAAAATTCAGAGCTTCAGTTGGATCAATAGTCTTTGCCTTGCTCTTCTTCTTCTTCTTCTTTCTTGACGATGCTCCGATTTCAGGATTGTAGGGTTCATGTTCACCTTTCTTTGATCTCGTGAGCATGCACCTAAAAAGAACTAGAATTAAAACAGCAAAACAAGATAAATAGACCTAATAAACTAGAAATAACAAAAAGATATTTTAAGCCGTCCCCGGCAACGGCGCCAAAAACTTGATGGGTGTTTTCTCAACACACAATTTTAATCCCCAAGTATGAAGGATATCAATTGTAGTTTCGAAGGTGACCAAGTTAAATATCGAATCCACGGGACGGATAAATATTACTTTCTTATTTTCTAGCAATTATGACTATGTTGAGAATTTTAATTATTGTTTTGTAAACTAAGTAACAATTAAAATAGCAAATAATTAACAAGAACAAGAGAAGAGTTGTTGTGATCAAATAAGATGTTAGGTAGTTCGTCAGGCCATCCAGTTTCATTCGTTAATTCATACTTTCGTGTGTCGATGTCCGACTCTGCCTTGTGGTTTCTGGACGCATCGCTAGACCATGCAAATCTATTCTATAGACACAAATAGATAAGCTTTTGACACGTGTGAGTATCCTCAGAGTAAGACATATACTTTACCTCCCTTTCTAGGTACTATCATAATCAATTATTTCCCGTGCACTTAGTACTCTAACCCGATTTGATCTCCCTTTTTAGGTACTATAAAGTTATACTCTTAATCCTACTTGTTAACCCAAATTCAATTCAATTAATAAACATTCATATAAGACGATTCTAATAAAACCTCGGAATCCCTTGACTTAGAATTATAATAATAAATCCTGCTCATTAGTGAACGCACTCAATCAAAAACCATGTTATGCATTCAGACTCTACACAGCGATTATTGATGCACAAAACAACTATGAGTATGGATTAAAAACACACAATCTTATATAAACTAAACCACAAGTAGTGTTGTACGGAGTATACACACGAAATACAAATCAACTCATGAAACCTTCATAACCCTAGAACTACCGAAATGGCTCTAGCCCATGATTGATCTAGGAACAATCATGGTTAGATGGACCAATCTTACTTGAATCTCCAGCAGAACCTCTGTCACAGGCTCTCTAAAACTCTCTAAAAGCTCTCTTGTATTGTTGTGTCCTTCGTGATTATTAGTGACGTCTTCCTTGACTGTATGAGCCTTCTTTTATACTTGTAATAACGTCTCTAGGGCTTGGAATGGGCTTTTCAAGTGATCCCACGCGTTTTGGCCTCAAAAATCTGGATAAGGTAAGTTTTCGCACGACGGTTCGACCTCAGCAAACAGGTCAAACCACTGGCCGCAGGTCGAACCACAGGTCGAACCCACCTACTAGAAGTATTCTGCACTTGGTTCGACCTCTTGTATAGGTCGAACCCCTCGAGTCTTGGTCGAACCACGCTACCGGACAATTTCTGCTCTCGATTCGACCAATCGTCAGGTCGAACCCCCAACATCGTGGTCGAATCCATCTTCTCGCGAACTGGTTCGACCATGGTTCGACCTGATAGATAGGTCGAACCTCTTGAGTCGTGGTTGAACCCACCTCCTGCACTCTTCCAATGCTGGTTCGACCTGCTGGAGAGGTCGAACCCTCCTCCAACAGGTCGAACCCACCTCTCTCCTTGGCGGTTCGCGTGGTCTCGACTTCGTCTCTTCGATTCTTTGTACTTCCACTCTGATTTTGCTATGAAAATCACTTAAATAGCTCCACTAACACCTGATTCATGCTAATTCACAATATATATAGGTTTTCCACCTATTTTCACCTCAAAACTCTCCAAAACTAGCACAAAACATGATGCCAAACTTGTAAATTTACATACTCATCAGTTATGTGTTTAAATTAGAAGTAGATCCATAGTATGTAGGAGTGTTATATAGAAATATATTTAGGACTCCACCATGGAAAAATGACAATATTAGAGCTTTGTCGCTGCCAAAGTATCTGTATGGTTCTAGAGACTTCGTAATGGACTTAGATGTGATTCTGAGTTTGTCCAAGGTTATCACAATTTATTGTGATAATAATGGTGCAGTTGCAAACTTGAAGGAATCGTGAGTCTATAAGAAAATTAAACACATAGATAGCTAGTACTACCTGATACGAGAAATCGTATGATGAGGGAAATATTGTTGTCGCCTAGATTGCATCGGATAATAATCTAGTAAATCCTTTTATAAGGACCTTAAGGCGAAAGCTTTTGATGGTCATGTAGTGGGAGCGGAATCAGATGTATGGCAGAAGATATGGCAGCATAGCCTTTTAGTATAAGTGGGAGATTGTTGGATTGTATACTAAAAGTCTAGCTTTTTGTATAAATAACAATTTAATATATTTGAAATGAGAATCATGTGATCAAATTGTTTTCAATAATGATTGTTGCAAAAGTCCATTTACTTTATACTGTAGATAATGTGGTGTGCGGCGCCACACGGAAGATCATATTATTGGCTCCTTATAAAGTATTAATAGATATTCACAACCGAGATAGACGGGGACTATCTATCGATATGGTTGTAGTGTGATTTGGCATTAGTCTGTCTTGACTATAAAATTGCACTAGTGCACTTTGTGTATTGAATAGGACTGCTGTTGAGATCGTTTGGTTTATACTGACTATATAATAGAACTTGATATCTGTTATTATAGAAGTTCGTACTCTTAATCCCTATACAATAACCTCGATACGTAAGCTAGTATTCATTTCTCTAATTCATCAGTGAGTGAGATTTAATAGTTAAATCAATATGCTCGGTGAGTTGGGAGACGGTGCTGTCTCTATGGTGTGCTCTTGATTGTAGAAGGAATCTGTGTCCTAATGAAATTGGTTGATGATGTCCCCTTGAGGAGCTAATAATGATTATCATGTAAATCCTGTAGGTGAATTTATTCCAGCATGATAATAAGATTGAGTGGTACTACTCTCGGTAAATATATTAATTAATGGAGTTGTCAGTAACTTAATTAATCAATGAGCATTGAATCTTAAACACGGGGAGATTAACGGGCTCATAATAAGAAGGAGCCCATAAACATAATTTGGGATTAGGGTGGCAGTGCAATAATATTTCTTTAGTGGAATGATTTATTATTATTGGACTTAAGTATAAGTTTTGGGCTAAACTTGGATGCTTAAGCCCAATGGGAGACCCAAACCATAATTTCTTCTCCTGGTCCCTGTTGTAGCCTATATATAGCCAATCTTAGTGGTCCGATTAATGATTATTCACGTCAAAATATGAGAAAGAAAAATAGACTGCAGACTGAGTTCGTCTTGTAGATCGTTCCCACACCAACGTCAAGACGTGGCTTAGGAATACAACAGAAGATCGAAAGGTCATTTGTTCTTGCTGTTACTATTCAACCTCTACATCGAACCCTGGTGAAAGGTAATCAATTTTATATTTATGCTTCTATTGCGATAGAATTGCATGGAACCCTAATGGTTCACGTTAACAAAAAAATCTAAATGCCAACACTTCATACGTCAACTTGGAGAATTTTTTCTGGTGAAAGATTTAGGTGGCTTATCATACTTTCTTAGTGTTGAAGCTCTGTTCCATGGAAATGATCTAGTTCTCAGACAAAGAAAATATATCTTTGACATTTTGCATCGTGCTAGTATGCATGAATCAAAGCCTTGCTCTACTCCTATGAGTACAACATGCCACCTATCAAAATTTGAGGGTAATGATTTTGATGACCCTCAACTATATCGGAGCATAGTTGGAGCCTTGCACTATTTGGGTTTCACTCATCTAGATATTGTATTTGTAGTACATCGAGTTAGCGAATTCATGCATCAGCCTAAGGACACACATTAGCAAGCAGTTAAACGAGTTCTCCGATACTTGAAAGTATTGGATTATATACTAAAATCCTAATTTTAGTTTGAACAATATTTTAACAATTTATTTGAAATGAGAATCAATTATCAAATGATTGCGTCTTATAATTTATTTATATATTCGATGCAATAGTCCACTTACTTTATACTGTAGAAAATATGTTGTGCGAAAACACGCAAAAGATTATATTATCGTATAAATAAATACTTACAACCGAGATAAATAGGGACTCTCTATCGGGATGGTTGTAGTGTGATTTGGTATTAGTTTGTCTTGACTATAGTTACCCATTTGTGCACTTTGTGTATATTAAGTAGGACTGCTTGAGATCGTTCGATTTATACTGACTATATTGGAGAACTTGATCTCTGTTATTATGGATGTTCATGCTCTTAATCCCTATAAAATAACCTCGACACGTAAGTCAGTATGTATTTCTTTGATTCATAAATGGGTGAGATTTACGTGTAATTAAATCAACAAACTCAGTGAGTTGGGAAATAGTGATGTCTCTATGGTGTGTTGTTGATTGTAGAATGAATCCGTGTCCGTTATAGGTTGATGGTGTCCCCTTGAGGAGCATATAAGGATTATCATGTAAACCCTGCAGGTTGATTTATTCCATCATGAAAATGAGGTTGAGTGGTACTACTCTCGGATGAGATATTAATTAATGGAGTTGTCAGTAACTTCATTAATTAATGGGCATTGTATATCTTAAACATGAAGAGATTAACGGGCTCGTAATAAGAATGAGCCCATAATGTAATTATGGAATTAGAACGGTAGTGCAGTAATAATATTTTAGTAGTATATATTATTATTATTGGACTTAAGTATAAGCTTTAGGCTAAGCTTGGATACTTAAGCCCAATGGAGGCCCAACTCTAATTTCTCCTCCTGGTCCCTGCTGTAGCCCATATATAAGTCATCTCAGCTGTCCGGAAACCCTAACTGAAAATTAATTCACGTCTAACACTGTGAGAAGAGTGAGGGAACAGCAGATTGAGAAGATCTCGAAGATCGTAGCCCACACGACGTCGAGATTGGACTTGGGAATACAATAGAAGATCGGAAGATTGTTTGCTGCTGAAAAGAGGATCATTTTTTGGCACATAGATCACTCAAATCAGAAATTAGATGAGAGAGTTATGCCCAAAATGGTGAGGCTGCACAGGCTGCCAGCGAGAATTCATTCTCTTCTTCAACATACCCTGGTGAAAGGTAATATGTTTCTCTGTTTCTTGCTTCCGCTGATATAAAAATGCATGGAACCATAACGGTTCACGTTAACCAAATGAGCGAACGCTAATAGAAAGCAACTGTGAACTATGGACTTTGCTTGAGAGGGACTTTTGATCATTCTCTTCATGGTTTTAGTGATGCAGATTGGGGAGCGGACAGGGATGATAGGCGAAGTATCAATGCATATTGCATTTTCATGGCTCTAATCTAATTAGCTGGAGT
This sequence comes from Pogostemon cablin, assembly GCA_023678885.1. Taxonomy (NCBI): domain Eukaryota; kingdom Viridiplantae; phylum Streptophyta; class Magnoliopsida; order Lamiales; family Lamiaceae; genus Pogostemon; species Pogostemon cablin. The sequence goes on along the minus strand of CM042985.1, from coordinate 26,886,970 downwards.
TGCAAACAACAATAAACAGTAGCATGAAGTAGCACCGAGTCCGAACATAAATCTCTTTCAAATACTGCTGCTGAAATGCAATGGATTCAATTTGTTTTTAATGATCTTCGTCTTCCCTTACCCACAAGACCCAAGTTGTGGTGTGATAATATTGGTGCCACTTACCTATCCTCTAATCCAGTTTTCCATTCACGAGCAAAACACATTGAAATTGATTTTTATTTTATTCGTGATCAAGTCTGCACAAATAAACTCCAAGTCTCATTTCTATCAACATAGGATCAGCTTATTGATTTATTAACAAATCCCTCCCAGTAGCTCGGTTTCAATTTTTGCAAGGCAACCTTCATGTGCAACTCATGCTCATTTGATTGAGGGGGCGTATCAGCGATAATCATGAGACAGATTATGCTCCAACATAATCACTGTGTTAAATGCTATTTAAATTTGTATTTAATTAGGAGTTTAATTATAGGAGTCAATAGCTTAATTGTATGAAGTATGTTTAGGAACCGTTATAAAGGATTGTATAAATCATGTTGTATACTCAAGTCTATGAAATAAGAATTTCACTTTATAATCTTTCCATTCTGTTCTCTCTTTCTTTCTCTACAATCTCTCATTATCTACATATATAAGAAGGCTTCCACCATCAATACACTCACAATCGCCTCACTCAAAAATTTTCGAAAATTTGAGTGATGTTCCTTTCAACATCTAAAATGTTTGGCTTCGTTATTGTCTATTTATGGCCTTCGAAGTAAGTCTCTTTTCTTTTTCTTTCAGTGATTTTCTTGAATGGGTTAACTATGACTTCTCTAATTTAAAAAATCTACAGAAATATAAAGACTCTTTCATGTGATTATTAATCATGTCAAATCTAATTCTAATGGCCTATAACAAATTCATGACTATGAGTTTCATTATATGGTGGAATGCAAAATAAAATTTATCCTCCACTCTAGCTATCACACCCTTTATGAATTGGAGGGAAAAACTTGGGTGAGACTGTTTCAGTAAGGACTTACGTAAGACCGGTAAAATATAATAACTTTTATAATAAGTAGTAATACTTAATTAATAAAAAGTGATAATGCTATTTCATGAACAATTTATAACATAAATGAAAAATGATAATGTTTTATAGCGGAAATGTTAATATTTTATATTAAAAGTGATAACTAATTTAAAAAGTGTAAAATAAACTCACGTGAGACGATCTCACACAAGATATACGCAAAGCATAGTATATCTTCTCATATTTTTAATAAAAATATATGTATTACAACCACCAAGTTGAAAATATGTAGATGGAGTCTCATGTAGCATTGTTTCACATAAGCCCTCCTTATTTAAATATTATATAGACAATCATAACCTTAAATATTTTATACCTTCTATATCTATCTATAACAAACATATAAAAACAGACATGATCTTCAATTTTTGTCTTCAAATTTTCACTCTCTTTTCAATTTATTTAATTTAAAAATTATCTAATTTTAATCTTGACTGTCCATTAATACTTTTGATCTCAATTATAGTCTCTATTTATATTAATAATAGATTTTATTATTTTTAATTAAAAATATAAATTTGGTAAATATGAAAAATAATTTTGACAAATTTTACTCATAATCAATCAGTTACTCATTCATGTCTTGAGGCAATTAAATTAACCATGTATTCATGTGTGTTAGAGTAACTTAAATAAATATTAAATGATTGTTGTATGTTGTTCCCATGGTAAAATATTAATTATTTTAGGTGGACTATATGTCAAAAAGAGAAACGTAAAGATTGAAATAAGACGTTAAAAATAGAAATATGTAATGATTAAATTGGGAGGAGGGAGTACATGAAAATTTGGTTTTTATAAATTAAAACTTAACTAATAACATTTTTTGTCGGTATAAAACTATGAGTTTATAAATTAAGTTCACATGAATTATAAACTATTTTTGTATAGTTTTGTTGTCATCTAAATATTTATATTTTTTGTCATATTAAATAAAATATAAAATTACGAAAAAATCTTAAGACATGTTCAAGAATACTTTGATTTTATAAATTATAAAAAATTTATAATGCATTAAATATTTTAAAAACTAAAATAAGTTTATTATTTTACATAATTATTATTTAGAATTTAAATTTTAAATATAAAATATAATTGGTGCAATTTAAAAAAAAATCTGATGGTCTTTTTGGCCAAAATCTCAAAGGTTGGGATTAAATCGCAATTTAAGTAAATGTTGGGATTTTTCTGTAATAAACTCAAATCTGACGTGGCAAAAGTCAACGCCACTTTGGACGTCGGGCAATCCTCTCTTGCTTGTTGGGTGCGTTTTGCACAAAACTTAGAGGTCGAGTTTTTTTTTTGCGATTTCTCAAAAGTTGGAATTTATTTACAACAAAAGTAAATTAAAGGTTGGGATTTTTTTGCCATTAACCCATAAAATATTCATAGAAGGAGATTTTTTTTTAAAAAAAAGAAAGAGATATGACATCATGGAAAATAAGGAAAATATTAATGCATTCATAAAAAGCCAAAGATTTTTCTGAGACTGTCTCATGTAAGTCTTTACGTGAAACAGACAAAAACTGATAACAATATTATCATTTTCGCTATAAAATGTTATCACTTTTGTTATAAAATGTTATAAGTTTTTATTTACATTATAAATTATTCATAAAATAGTTCACTGCACCATTATCACTTTTTATCGATTAAGTATCACTTTTTGTTAATGATGCTATCACTTTTTATCCTTCTCACGTATGCTGTTACGTGAGATAGTCTCACACAATATATACCCTAATAAAAAATAAGAAAAAAGATATTTATGTAAAATATAATGGTATCATGGAGGATTATGTGATAGGGAAATTAATTGTGCATCAAGGAAATAGGTAACAGGGGTAATTTTCATATATTTTTGGAAACTTCCGTTGATAGGGTTGCGTGACATCATAGTTTTGAGTAAAACTTTCTCATCCAGGCTTTAATTTAAGCGATTTTTGAGCCAAAACAATTCACTTTTTTAGCTATCCATCACTGTAAAGAAATCTGCAGAGAGTTTCCTATGTATTTCCCATTATAGATTTGTGTGGCAAGACAATAGATTTTTAATCCGTTTCCACTCCATTTTCATTTTATGCTCTTTTTCTCCTTGATTTCCACCTAAAACACAAAAAACACATCAAATGTTAGATTTTGTTAATATGTGGAGAGTACTAATTTTGTACTAAATATGACAATAAATCCTCATAAAAAGTTATCAAAATATTGGTCAGTAAAATACCCAATTGTTGGCTCTCATCATACTCCATCACATACAGTATTTTTTATGCTCTATCAAAAACCTATTATTTAAATTTACTCTAAATGAAGGAGTATATAAAGATATCAAAAGTGTTCGAGTAAGTGGCATACACAACTAGTTCAGAACCGCCAACTCATGACATGAATCTGTGGATTATAAATTAACCTGTCTGGAATAGACAAGACATCTTCAAGTTCAAATCGACAAAGATTTATTTTCAAAATAACAAAATGCTTAGAAGAATTGAGAGGAGTTGAAGTAATATTCGATATCACAAAAAAGTAAAACTTTACTCCCTGTGATGTCTTGTATTACCTCCCACAACCTACAACAGGAAGATATTTAGGGCAGTTCAAGATTGAAGACATTATTGAGCTAATAGTTGAAGGATTCGCTGGAAGATTTCTTGAAAAATTGGTGTGCGGACTAGAGTTTCTCGAGGATCATAAACCTTGGAAAAAAATTACAGTTAGAATTGAGTGTACAATTTGAGGACGAAGGTACATAGTCCACTAGCAAAAGACGGAGTTAGTCCATGATCACAAATCCACCCTCTATATACATCACTGTTGGGAACATATAGATATGGAATACTTTGCGGCATTTACATTAATTAGAAGCCATTATTTGCAAAATTAGAGGTTAAATTGACTTTTTAATCAACTTGATTTTTCTAATAATTTAGTACCAATAATTTATTGTTTAAATTAGAGGTTAAATCTACTTTTTTCATCAACTTGATTTTTCTAAAAATTCAGTGCCATTAATTTAATATCTTAGCCACTAATATTACCAATTAAAATGTTTCAGCGGGTGCTTTCTTTTGTTTACGAAAGTGGAAAGTGTGTATATTGGGTGAAAATTATGATAAATTAAAACCAATGACTACAAGTTATTGTGAATGCTTACAGAAGAGTACTGATTGGTTGCTCAAATATGGCTGTCCATTCGTTCACAATCACACCCACTAACTTTTCTGCAACTTACATATACTACCATGATTTATTGGGTAGAAATATTTCTCTAGTCTTAATTTATTTTATTTTTAAATAGACATATAAATAAATTTATTTTTTAAATGAAATTAATTGAACTCCATAATCTGGGTCCTCAACGTACGGTTCCTGCGCGATGTTTAATAAGGTTGACAAAGCATTTTGTGAGATGATGTCTGTATAAATGGGTTGCGAAACGAGTCAACTATTGATGAGTAGTTATAAAATAAAATGAATGATGCATTAAAGTATAATTTTTGGATGTTATTATATAATTATAATTATTGCTTGTGTAATAAATGATATTATAATATCCTAAAATCATATTTTAATCAAACACTTGTACGAGACTGTCGCACGGAAAAACTTTCTTGAGACGGAACATATTTAATATTTAGATTAATGAAAAGTGATAAATGAACATTATATTATTTCATAAATAATTTGTTGTATGAATAAAATATAATAGCAACATTTTTAATGTAACTTGATAACATCTTTCTTAAAATTAAAGTAATAATTTATAATTAATTTATGTTATCCAACTCCTTATTTATAGGAACCAACAGCTAGCTAATTAATGAGGGCTTTCCTTTCTACCCCTTAATTATAGTGACCAACAACTAAATTATGAGTTACTATTTTGGCAAAATTTGTACATTGATCGTTTCACGGATCTCATTTGGTGAGACGGGTCTCCAAATCACCGGTTGGAGCGCGCGTTCAAATCCCATTGAATGGCTTAGTACGTGGCCTGTGAGCCTGTCTTGACACAATTCGTGTTCAAATCCCCGCAACCTCTCTCAGTCTCTTTTTTTTTTTTTCTTAATTAAAATTTTCCATTCTTCTTTAAAGTACTAATTTTTAATTAATTTAAATTTCTTTTAAAAAGGTCCTAATGTTATAAAAAATAATAACATTTTAAATAAAAAATAACATTTGATTAAGGAAAAGTGATCAATGTTTAATTAAATTATTCTATTTCATTAGTAATTAATACCACAACAAAAAGTGATAACATTTTCAATAAAAAGTGATATTTGATCAAAGAAAAGTGATAATATTTTACATAAACTACCTTATGAATAATTAATAGATCACATAAAAAGTGATAATATTTTACATAAAAAGTAATATGTTATAAAAAAAGTGATAATTGTCCAATCAAACTATTTCATAAAGAATTCGTGTGATAGGTAAAAAAAATTACTCCCTCTATCCCAGTAAAATGCAAACAGTTACTTAATGTTTATAATAAGATATTGTTCGTATTTCACCAGAACAGATGGAGTATATTTTTAGTAAGAAGTAACATATAATCAAGAAAAAAGGATAACATTCATGGACTATGTGAATGAATAATTTTTGGGTAGGGTGGGGCTTCAATATACCGCAAATTAACAGACCGCAATTTTTTTAAAACCTTCAATATACTTTAACATAAACTAGAGAAACTTTTATTACAATGTTGTGTATATAACGCAATATAAATTTTACAGTATTGTATTACAACAAGAGGTGGGGCTTTATTGGTAGATGCTGGAATATTATATATTTTAAAACATAAATCGTCCCATATCTTTTTATTTTATTCGAAAATTAGGTTCTAAAATAGTTATGACATTCATTTTGGTCCCAAACCTTTCAATTTTGCTTCGTTTTCGTCCCAAAACAACAGTTTTTTTACCAATTACATTCCATAACTTTGTAAAAGCATTGATTCAGACTCATCTCATAAAATTAAAAAAATTGAACATTTTTAAGTAAAAATGACAATTTTGGTGAAATTTTAAAAACTATGAGACTATTTCAAAAAAAATTAAGTTTCTCGAAAACATTTTGAATAAAGTAAATTTATACTATTTAACTATTATTAATTATTACATATATATTATCATTCTATGCCCTCTTTCTTCTCCTATATAAGCACCCGTCCACCATCCATGTCTTTCTCACTACCTCATTAAAACCTCTATCTCTAACTGTATCTCTACACCCTTCAACATATAACAATGTTTACTTTCGGAATATTTTGGGCGGTAGGCATTGTCGCTCAAAAGTAAGTCACTGGTTTTGACACTCGAAACATGTACATGTTTATGTATGGTTTTGACACTCTACATTTTGTAGTAATTGCCTAGGTAAATACTTGTTATTCTGGAACATAATACTTTATTCTTATATACGTTTTCTGTTTGAATATGCAGAGTGCGTAGAAATGCGTGAAAATGATGATTACGGAAGATAATAATAAGGGCATCCAACCAGAGGGATGGACATCATTCCATTGGAGTAATTAGGATGTCACAAAACAGATGGACTTTGACATTATTACCATAACTATTAATTTCTTGCATGCATGTGGATTCTGCACATCAACCATATTAATGCTACTTTTATAATCAAGTAGTTGATTGTATGTTGATTTTGTTGTCTTCATGTAGCTTGTTTAAGGTTTGTGGATTATTGTGATAATGTTCTCAGTTCCACTGTTGCAATAAAAATAAACTTAAGTGTGTTGTGTACCGATTTTATCACTTTTCATTTTAAGATTATTGCTTTTATCCATCAAACAAAAGACAATTCGTAAAACAATATCACACAAAGTCTTTGTCCATTTTTAATTTATTTTTACGAACTCACACAAGCCTTTGTCCATTTTTAATTTTTTTCATAAAAATAACTTATGCTATACGGCCGTATATGCACAGGTTTTTTCCTTCTTTGTCAAATCGAATTGCTTAGCATTTGATTTGCGCATAACAGTTTTTCTTATGGTGGGTATCTAAATACTCAGGCCCGCTTGCATTTTGGCCCCCACCGCCCTGTTCCCCGCTACTGGTCAGGCTTAAGCTTATATAGAGATGAATTTACGGGTCAGGCTTAAGCTTAATGATCGCTATTTTCTTTGGAAAATATGAATCTCACCCTAAAGTGTAAGGAATCAATTGTAGTGCGCGTGTGACCAAGTTAAATTATCAGAACCCACGAGATAGTGTCAGAGTGACAAATAAATCTAATATGACTATTTTTATTTAAGACAAATCCAATTTATGAAAATTAATTAATAAATAATAAAATAAAATAAAATAAAATAAAATAAGATACGCTGGCGAGAAAATGATAAAATATTCCAAGATAAGAGACTGATAATGCTAAGGACAATCCAGTTTAACATGTGACAAATTATTCTAAACCCAAATTAATTACCTACAGATATTTATAAGAGGATCACTAAGCCTAGTTAAATCACCTTAATCGGGTAGGATCTAACACTTAATGAGCTACAAATCCTAGGATCGATAAGGAATTAACTCTCTCTTCCTCTATAGGTACTTCATGCTAAATTCCATTAAAGGTTAGAGCACTAGACTTTCCTTTCTAGGTACGCAATTATTAACTCATTTTGTCTCCTTACCAATTACATAATAATGATATTTTACCAAGTTATTAATATTCTAAATTGATTGTCTAACACTCTTATGAATTATAGGCCAATCCCTAAGACTGCTACAGGAAACAACAATTATCATGCAAGAATAGAGAACCCTATTAACTATCAATCAGTGATACTGTCATGAATAATTAAAGAAATCAAAACTCAAAACACAATAATATGAAGTCTCAAAATATCCGCTTCAATAAAGAAATAAATAATCTGCAGTATAAGAGATCCAAGTCTAAGGCAATCAAATCACATAGTCAAAATAGTCTAAGGCCCTAACAGTACCAACAAGATACTTAGCCCATGGTGTTACAAGCAACAACCATGTCAATGGAAGAAAACTTACCCATGAGTTTAAAAACTAAAAGAATAAAGTAAAGAAAAGAAAACATATTTGTTTAGTTCTCCTTCTTCAACTCCGTTCTCTCCAGAATTCCCGTCTCCAATCAAGTAAATGAATACTCTCTTGAATCCTCTCCAGATGGTGGATGGCGGATGATGGGTAGAAGATGAAAGGCGGATATGGTGGATAAGGGTTTAAAACCCTAAGTGATGTGGTAGTGGTAGATTAGGTGGGTTCTCTACTCTTTTATGTGACGATGAGAATGGGGTATATATAGGTGTAAGAATGGAATAAAATAAGGAGTACAACATAATGCACAACTAAATTCATAATGGAGGGAATATTCTTATTAGTGTAAATGAAAATGATTACAAATATAATGTGTTTTGGTAGTGAAGAATTAGGTACACTAATGATGTCATATCCGGATTGATATATATATATATATATATATATATATATATATATATATATATATATATATATATATATATATATATATATACTAAAAAATTGTTTTTTTATACCAATGAAATATTGCATTAGTAAAAACCTTAATTTTATTGTTAAATTGGTTTATCAAATGAATTAACTTTTTTGTTGATAAAGTAGTGATTGGTAAATTTTTAATCTTAAAAATTCAATTCCGTTGATAAATAATTATGTTAGTAAAAACTATTAAACGAAATAAATACGTTAGAATTCCATTGATAAATAATTCTGTTGGTAAAAAAATATTAAACAAAATAAATACATTGGAATTCTGTTGCTAATATATATATGCAGAGTAAAAATAATTTTTTTTGTCGGAACAAGAAATTTATTAAACGAGTACCAGTGGTACTCAAGAAGTAGAGTTACTTATATATTAAGAATTAAAATAAATGAGAGTAGTCTCCCAAGCAATATCAATGCCAAACATCAATGCAATATCAATATAAATGAGACTAAAAATATTATATTCTCTCCTTCTTCAGACTGTGATTTTTACGGATATTAAAAGTAATGCTTTTTGACTCATTATTAGGGGTAATTTGATATTTTGGGATAATAATAAAATTGTAAAATATGTGATGTGTGTGTAAGTAATTGATGATAAATTAAAAATAATGTTGTATATATAATAATGTTATTAAGTTTGATGTTTGTTCCTTTTTTGGGGTTTAAAAAAGAGTTGTGGACAAATGAAAAAAAAAAGTAAGAAGATGATTCGTGGACCGGGTTGAGTATTATTTAAATAGGGTTTAAAATTAATTTTTGTCCCACAAGTTAGAGAGATTTCGAATTACGTCCCAGTTAAATTTCTTTTAGAAGGTTCTATAACTATTAAAATTCCATCAGAAATTATCATTTTTACTTACAATGGTTCAATTTTGTTATTTTCAACCCAAGCCTTTAACAACACTTCTTTAACAATTCTTCTTTTACAACACTATTTCTATACATCATTTTCAACTTAATTTTCATCATAGAGCCATATGTTTATTTATTTATGAATGAAAAAATTCATTATAAAACTCATATTACTTAAAAAGACTAGGATAATTTCAAAAAATTATGTGGATTCAAATGAGAGTTTGAAATTTGAGTGTAATAGGATTATAAGCCCTGTCAGGAGGAGAACTCAGAATATTTTAAGATTTTGAGAAGTCAAGGTCGGATAAATACGACGAGTTATCCAAAAGTCGAAGATCGTAAGCAAAAGGTTTGAAGAACTCATGAAATTGTATTCTAACTCCAATGAGCTGGACAAGGAGGGAATATCAAGCATTTGTGAGATGCGGAGCTAAGATATTACAAGGAGGTTCTTAGAAATTAAGTTGAACTTTATGTACTTTTAGGTCTGATTTAATACCTTTTTGATACATTTTGATGTCATATTTGCACGGAAATGTAATGCTCTTGTTGTTACCAATAAAAAAGTGCTCGAGAGGTATTTTGTCATGGTTTCATAGGAAAAGAGGGATAAAATGATCTGAAGTGGAGCTGAAAAGGGACTTGAGAAGAAGACACTCGGTTGTTATTGGGCGTGAACGCCCGTCGTCGCACAAGAGTTGTTGCTGCCCGGCCATTATCGAGCGCTTGCACTCGTCGTCGGGCGGGTCATATGGAAGTCGGGGGAAGAAGTTGGATGGCGCCCAGCCATTACCGGGTGGAAGAGCACGCCATCGAGCATGATGAAGCTAATCGGCGAAAGCCGCTTTTTGGCTAATGAGCGGCAGTACAATCCGCCGCCTACTATACCATGTATAAAGCGAGCTTGCCTACGTGTACACGTGCCCGCCGCCGTATGTATTGCTCTCCCCCGGGTAAGTTTCCGACCATCCTACTCGATAACGTGTGACCCATGTAAAAGACAGAGTTCGTCCATGACCACAAGTCCATTCTCAATATATATTATTGTTGGGATTATATATAAAGAATACATTGTAGAATGCTTTGTGACATACATTAATTCAGGAGCCAATACTTTCATAGCTAAAAAGAAGGATTTTCCCAAAGACTCCAGGGAATATTAGGACAATGTACATATTGTGTAAATATTACGTGTCTTCTTGATATGTCCCACATCGAATAGCAATAGCTTAGCAACTTTGTTGTACTTGTATTTGTATGCATTTCCGCAGTGAATGAAATATGACACATTACATTCTCTATATGGTATCAGAGCACAAATTGATTAACGCCAATTTTTCGAGAAGAGCTATCCATAATATTGAAAAGATATTTATCACAAAACGTTATCATCTGACACCTTTTCATGATTTCAATCCGTGACACGGTATCATACGAGTGTTTAAATGAGAGTTAAATCTATTTTTTCATCAACTTGGTATTTCTAAAAATTCAGTACCATTAGTGAATATCATAGCCACTAATATTACCAATTAAAATGTTTCATCGGGTGCTTTCTTCTATGTATGAAAGTGGAAAGTATGCAGTAATTGAGTGAAAATTATGATAAATTAAAACCAATGACAACAAGTTATTGTGATGGCTGATAGAAGAGTGGTTGGGTGCTAAATATGGCTGTCCATTCATTCACAATCACACCCATTAGCTTACCAATTGGGATCACCTATTCCACTCTAGTGTTTCATCTCCTGTTCCATCTATTAGATGTTTGCCACGTGTATTAATCAAGACTTAAAATACAACCACATGCCCCAAGGGTTTAATGATCATTAACTAGGGTATATTATTTTTATGGAAAATAAGTTATGAAACATGGAGTGAAATAAGATTATGAAACAGGGGATTCAGATTGGCTTATATTATACTACGATGATTAAAAAGGTATATAGAAATATTTATACTGCTGTCTTAATTTATTTTATTTTTAAATTGAATATACACCTAATGAAGTTTTACATTTTACATTAATGAAAATCATATTTTCCTTAGTGTCTCAACCTTTATGAAAAGCAATAAATTTTTTAAACTAAAAAAAGAAAATTACATAAAAGAAAATTAATTTGGATTCTTCCCCCAAAGAGAGAAGGAATCTTAACTAATGAAGTTATCTTTTTAAAGTGCTCTATCAAATGTGATGTAGACTGTATAATGTAAATTATGAAACTTGAATGATGTATGGTGGCTTTCATATATAAAAGAGGGTATTTATAGTAGTAGGGTGAAATGAATTTGTGGTAAGTAGTCAATGTGGTATAATTTGCTTCATTGTTCAAAAATGGGAAAAAAAAAAAAAAAGAGAATTATGGGCTATTCAAAAATTGCATTCAAGTGAGCCCTTTCATTAATTATTATCTTCTATAGGCTTCATGATTTGATAGCACAAAGATTTGAAAAGGGTAAACAAATTACATAGGCCCGTTTTTGCTCATTTCAATTCTAAATCGAATGTCGTTTTCTCCCACGTCTTTCTCTTTATTTGTAGAATCCATTTTTATCCAAACCACCCTATTTTACGCAAAAATCAACAAAAATACATTTTTCAAATAATCGAGCAATTAATAAATTTAACAAGTAAAATCATACTTAATTATTATTCAAATAAAGCAATAAAATTTGTCAAAATTTTGTGTAAATTTAACACCAATCACCTCTCAACATATAAATACTTCTACTTTCGAATTACTCTAGGTCGCTATTTGCTCGGGTGTACATATATTTGGATTTTATGGATTGAAACACGCAATCTTTTGTATGTCTACCCTTTTAAATTATTGATTGATTGAAAAAGATAATATCTTAAAAATAATATCCGAAATTGTGTTTGACTGATATTGAGTTAATATTATATGATAAGCCTTTAAAACTAATAAAAATAAGGGAGTTTAAACAATAATTGCTCTTATGCTGAAATTTTTTTTCCTATTTTTTTCCTAAGCCATTAATAAAAAAAAAGAAAAGAAATGAAGCGCCCTATGTAATACTCCTATGTTCAAGTTTACGTTTATTGTTTGTATGGATATTAATAAAAGTTATTTTTTTGCATACATTTGGGGTGGTTTGATATTTTTGGGTATTAACCAAATGATAAAGTATGTCATGTGTGTTAAAAAGGTGATGTAATAATTTTGAAATTAAGTGTATTAAATGGATATTAGTTAAGTGTCTTTTCCTTTTATGAAAGTGTGAAGTTTAAATTAGAACATACTAAAATGAAAAGTGTAAAGTGAAAGTTGGAACGGTGGGAGTATAACTTAATCAGGAAGAAGTTAGTTACAGTATCACGTAAAGCTAATGTGATACCGTGGAAATTCTGATAAAATTTAACACTTTTAAAAGCTACAAGAAAAGATTGAATTTTAACTTTTTGGGACCAGTTAAGTAAAGTAAAAAAAGTTGTGGGATAGTTTTTGGTTTTTAACTCTTGGCTCACTCTAAGCTGCTCTAAAAGCTTCAAAACCATTTTGATTAAATTGATTAACATATAGTATAATTCAAGTTCATGAATGGCATCAAAGTTCATGGTAAGATTAGGTGCAATTTTAATGAGGAATATATAGTGAAGAAATATAAATTCACACAACACATAAGTTAATTTATTATTATTACAACATTAGAACTGAGGTGATTATTACAATAATCCACACACCTTAAACAAACTCAACAAAATCAACATACAAAGCTACTTTATAAAAAAGTAGCATCATGGTTGATCCACTGAAATCACACGAGGAGATAGTTCTTGCAATAATGTCGAAGTCCTTCTGCCCTGTGGCATTCTCCCAAGGAATTAATGATGCATGTTTAATTATCCCTTTAGTTGGATGCCCTTATTATTGTCTTCCATATATAGTCGTGATTTTCACACATTTTTACGTAATCTGCATATTTGAAACAGAAAAAGTACGTAAGAATAAAGTGTAACATCCTAAAATAACAAGCATGCAATTACTACAAAATGCCTCCATACATAGAGAAGTCTGAAGACATACACTTAAAAAAAAAAACTGTTTTTTACCAACAGTGTAAAAGCCTTAATTCCATTGTTAAATTGGTTTACCAAAGGATTAACAACGGAATCCGTTGGTAAATTTCCGTTGGTAAAGTGATGGTTGGTAGATTTTTAGCAACGAAAAATCAATTATGTTGGTAAATAATTCCATTGGTAATCCATTGCTAAAAATTCTGTTGATAATTTATATAAAGATTCCCTTAATAATCCGTTGGTAATTACCAACGGATTGAATTCCATTGGTAAAATAGAGAATAAATCTGTTGGTATTCCATTGCTAATAGAAAAATATCACTTTGGTTGCTAGTTCATTGGTAATTACCAACGGATTGAATTTCGTAGGTAAACTCCGTTGCTAAAAAATACTTTTTTTACATGCGTGTTTCGAATGTCAAAACCAGTTACTTCAATGAGAGAAAACCGATAACGATGAAATATCCAAAAGTAAACATATTTATAGGGATAATTGCACTTTCGGTCCCATTGGATTATCCCAATTGCATTTTTGGTCCCGAACTTTTTTCTAGTCCCAAAAGTTGCATTTTTAGTCCCAAAATAATTTTACCAAAATTTTTCATTCCTAATCAGCTTATATCATATCTATATTGTCAAATTTACATCGTCCTTCTATTTTTCAGAATAGACATAGTCCATTACGACCATATCAGGTCCAATATGCTTCCGTACAATAATTAAATAATATTAATCTCGTAATTAACCGACTTGAAATAGTAACAATACCTTTTTTTATTGTCAATTCACCGGGTATCTAGGAGGTTTTACGACTGCTCCTCACAGCCAACCACTCGCCCCGCAGTGTGATGGATCAATCCTGTCCCTTCAGCGGATCTCAGCACAACCCTGGTTCTTTTCCTAATCCGGGTGTATAGGATGCTGCTACTGTTTCTCGCCGAAAAATAAGGAGGTTTAAAGTTGAATAAAAATTGGAAGGCTACATACGGGCAGAAGCCCAAGATTATTTATTTATTGAATGGAGAATTTATTACACATTCATCCTCACTGAAAAAGAGGAGACAACTCATTTATCTACCTATTGTAGCTGCACTCAGAACACTCATAGAAAGAAAGAGATACAATGTTTATTTTAGAAAGAGAAAACAGAGGGTGATGGTCGATACCTTCTATTTCCTCAACACACCTATTTATAGAGGCTTTCGGATTTAAAATCTAGATTTCAAAGCCTCTTAATATTTTGTGATGTCACTGCTTACGCCATTGTGTTGGCGTCAGCACTCACGTCATCTGCCTTGGATTCCAACTTTAGCAGCTGGCTGGATTCTTTATTGGATTCTCCATTGTGGGTCATCAATCATGTTGGTCACATGTCTCTTACCCTTTCGGAAGGTCACCTGGCTCTTGCTTTTTTTAGGAGTCATTTGTCCTCTTTGGTGCCTGATGATTCTCCCGGATCCTAGGTATTCCGAAGAGATTTCACCCTCTTCTTTCCACGT
This sequence comes from Pogostemon cablin, assembly GCA_023678885.1. Lineage (NCBI taxonomy): Eukaryota > Viridiplantae > Streptophyta > Magnoliopsida > Lamiales > Lamiaceae > Pogostemon > Pogostemon cablin. The sequence goes on along the minus strand of CM042985.1, from coordinate 26,871,964 downwards.
GTTTCCTTTTTTACCCTCTTCTGATCATCCCTATGCCCAATCTTATCCCTTTCCCAAATTCTGGTTCTATTTGGGTGGAACAGTTTGTGCATACTTTGTTCGTCTATTGTCCAAAATGGGCCATGTTGCAATATCTCCGATGAGTTTGTTTACTCACTGGAATCTTATTTTTCCAGAGAAGTTCTTATTTTTCCTGGAAAGCCTTCTCAGCAAACACTGTCTTCTTTCCTGTAAAGTGTTTAACAGGAAAGACCCATTCAAAGACTTATGCTCGAACTTGAATGGGAACTTTACCTCCACCATTGCTTTGATGCAGACATACAAACCCCTCGCTCTTCGCGTAGAGATTTGTTCTTCAGAAAATATAGAAACAAAGGTTGGTTCCTTTCCAGAAGACTCTTTGATCTTATTTGATGCTGAAACATCAGGTCTTCTCAGCTTGATAAAATAGAAGGCCTCATGGTTGCCTTTCCCGACTGCTTCTGGGGCCACACTGGTGAAGTACAGCTCTAATACATCACCTCTGGATAGAGTCGAGTTGTTCTCCCATGCCTTGAAAACCTTTTCTCCCCAAAGTCATACCACTGCTTTACATCCATTGGATTTGAGCCTTCTCGCATCCAAACTCGGGGATATTCCCCAGATATATCCACCCAGCATTTCTCCGGTTGAATTCCTTGTCTGGTGTTCAATTACTCCCAACTGGTCTGGTATTCCTGCCAATAAGAGAAATCAGCTAAGTTAATACCAACCTTAGCAGTGCCCGTCATAGGCCTAAGGTTGATCCAGAGGTGCTGAGTTGATTCGTCGACTCTAGATGTGACTCTAGGTCTTCGATTTTTTCTTGGACCGGTTCCTCTTTTGGAGGTTCCAGACTAGGACTTATGCTAAGGGTACTTGAATCTCTTGCTCCGGGTTTAGAGCCCCATTCTTAACTACTCTCCTTTCGTCAATTGCAATTGCCATCAACAGCCGGAGGAGTGGCTATCGTGTTGCTTCGAACAAACTTGTGCCATTTCGAATACAGTCTCATCTACGATTAGACACTTTGGTCTGATCAATATCTTGTATTCTTCCGGCACGCCTTGCATTGAATACCAGATTCTCGAATTCCCTCTGAAGTAACTCAAGGTTGTCCATCAGGTGTCTTGAAACAGTCAGGATGGAGTCTATCTAAGCTCCTTCCATCTCTCGTCAAGAAATCTGCCAAAATATTATCAACAGATTTAATAATGACAATATTAAAATCATAATATTGGCATTCTGCTTGCAATCTTAGTAGTCTAGCCTTTTCTGGATTAGATTCAATTTTATTTTTCAAAAAGACTTTGACGCTTGTGTTATCAATTTTAAGGATGAATTTCTTCGCGAGAAGAAATAGCGGCCATTTCTTGAACGCCTTTCGAACTGCAAAGAACTCCTTTTCATTGATGTGCCATCTACTTGCTTCGCTCTCGTAAAGAGCCCGCTACAGTATCTGCATGGCTTTTCTCCTTCTGTTGTGGATTTTGTAAGCATCGCTGCCCACCAATGGTCACTGGCATCTGTATATAGTACCAGATCATCCTCGTCATTAGGAATGGCTAATTTGGGGAGTTTTTTGCAAACCTCCTTTAGTTGTTTAACCATTCCTCGGTGTGAATTATTCCATTTAAATTCAGCATCCTTTTTCAATAAAGGACTGAACACCTTCATGTATTGTGCCAGATTGTTGATGAACATTCCGACAAAGTTAACCACTCCTAAGAAACTTTGGAGTTGTTTCTTGTCTTTGAAATCTTCGGAAAATCCTTGGACCTTTTCTACAATATGTGGTTGTAGAATAATTCTGGATTCATCGATCTCTACTCCAAGGAACTCGATCTGCCTTGTTGTTATTACTGTTTTCTTTTCGGAATGCACCAATCCTTCCTTGTGGCATACTTCTGAAAATATTTCCAGATGTGCTAAATGTTCCTTCATGTTCTTCGAGGCTATGAGGATGTCATCCACATAGACAAACATGAATGAGAAATAATCTTTGAAAAAATTATCCATCTTTCTTTGGTATATCTGGGGTGCGTTTGCCAAGCCCATGGGCATGACATTCCAAATATAATGGCCCTGTGGTGTGGAGAAGGCTGTGAACTTCTTGCTCACTTCTTCCATCATAATCTGGTAGAATCCATATTTGCAATCAAACTTTGAGAATACCTTGGCATTTTTGATACAGTTGACCAAGTGTTCTCTAATTGGTATGTAGTATCCATCGAACTCCAAGATGTTGTTGATCCCTTTGTAGTTGATCACATGTCCTGGCTTTTCCTGCTTGACTTCTCCATGATTTCGAACTAGAAATCCTGGACTGCTGTATGGAGATACTCCTGGTGATATTAACTCAAGGTCCAGATGTTCCTTAAGTATTAGCTGCAAATCCTTTCGATCCTCTTGGTTCATTAGGATAGGCTTATATCTCACGAATTCATGCTCCTTTCCTTCTTTTACTTTGAGTGAAGCTTTGAGCTCGTTCTTATCCCACCAGGCTAAAAGATCCTCATTGAAGTTCCTCTGTATCTTCTTCTTGACGTCCTCCAAAGATGTTTGTTCTTTGATTGTGACGTCTCTCTGTAGGTTTTCTCCCAAGCTTGCTTTGAGAAGGTGGATTGTGTTCTCCTTTATTTTCTCTATCTTCCATCCTCCTCTAGTCTCGATTCTCATCTGAAGGACTGCTTCGCCATATCTCCTTCGATCATTCATCTTCGGATAGCTCAGTTTTCCTTCATCACCACACTTGCCGTGAAATCTGATTGGTATTTTTCGTTGAAATGCATTACGCAGTCTTGGTGCGATGATCTTATGTTCACAAAGGGTTGTGAAAATAAGCCTCCTAGTTGCGTTTTCTTGGATAAAATGCTTGAATGTCTGTAGGAAATTATTTCGTAACAGAATATCCACTCTAGTGTCGTGAAAATATAACGGTAGAGTTTTCACCTTGTACCATGGGGTACGATCTGCTCCTCCAATCATGATTTTCGCTTGCTTGATTCCTCTGTTAAGAATTAGCATTCTTTGCAAGAAATGTTTTCCAAGAACTATTGGCAGTTCTTCTTCTGAGCCTTCCAGGAAGACCCCATCCTTTGCTGTGCAGATTTCGGCTTCTAAATCAATGTATGTCGCAAAATACTATGCACGATGCTCCTTATATATCATTCCGATAGTGATATATATTGAAAATGGACTTGTGGCCATGGGCGGATCAGAGCTTATAAGGTTGAGCCTCTACTAGTAAACCTTGTATCTTTTTCCCTTGACCGTAAACTCCATTCCATCTTGTAGTCGTTCCCAAGGTGTGTGATCCTCGAGAAACTCCAATCCCAGAACTAGTTGTTTGGGAATCTTTCTGCCACTCCTTCGATTATCAGCTCAAGATCTCCGAGCTTGAGATGTCCTTGATATCTCCCATTGTTGGTTGTTGAAGATAATACAAGACATCACAAGGAATAAAGTTTTTCTTTTTAGTGATATCGAATATTACTTCGACTCCTCTCTATCCTTCTGGGCATTTTAGTTCACCTTTGGTTGTGAACTTTTTTGGCTCCTGGATTACCTCTACGATTGGCTTCTTTCCCCATTTTTCACTAATCATCCTATCTTCTTGGAAAGAAATCTTTATTTGCTTGAATCTGAGGCTATCTTGTCTGCTCCAGACCGGCTTGTCCTTGATTCGAAAATCCATGTTATGGATTGGCGGTAACTCCATTATTTCTGGCCTAGTTGTGCATACAACCCTTTCGAACACTTCTGGTATCTCGATATACTTCTTTATTTGGAATAGATTCGAATGATGATGGACATGGAATATGAGATATTGTAGGTGATGGAGTAAGGCCTATTCCCTTCTTTCATCAGATCTTTGTTCTTGAAGTCTTGATGAAGGCTGAGTGCCCTACTAAAATCTTTATCTGCCAGATTGTAGGTAATCCTTGGATATATGTAGGATGCCACCTTACCTGCGTATAGGTTTCCTGAGATTCCTCCCAGGCATGCCTCTCTTGTATTCTTGATCCTCTTATCAAAGATTGCAATATCGATTGGTGTATCGATACCTTCTTTGAAAGTTGCTTTGATGAGGATCCGGATTGCTCCGATATGGATCCAAGACATGGTCTTGGCTATTCCTTCCTTGAGTTTACTGAGTTCTATTTTGATTTCGTCAACAAGAACTAGTTGTATTTCCATCACATTTCTCGTGAGCTCCATTGTAATGGCAATTTCCCCTTCGGTCACGTTGTATATGATGTTGTGCTTTCTTTTCATGAAGCTTGGAAAGAATTTGTCCATCCTTCCTACGGTGAATCCATCATATAGGTTGAGCCTTGGATCTTCCTTCATGATTCTCATAAGGGCTTTATGAGAAATGGATGTCTGGGAAAAGAATCTTGACATATCTTCTTGCATCTCCTGTCTGAAGCTTTCTTCTTCATTCCGACTCATCTTCAGATGACTCATCTTGGCTGAAGAATTCTTCTTCGTAGATGCTCTTGTCTGAGGGTATATCTTCAAACTGATATACATGTACTAGATCATAGAAGTAAACAATCTCCTCTATTTCTGGAGTTGTCTCGAACTGTCGTACTCCTCTCTTCTGGTTTTCTGGGCAATCTAGTGAAATATGCCCTCTGGCTCCACACGTGTAGCAGTTGTATTCCTTGAATCTTTCATTGACTTGTGTGGCTGCTCTTCGGAACGTCTTTCTTGTGGGAGTTCTTCCTGTGCTCCTCTGATTTGACCCTGAGGATGAGGCTTGGCTTCTTGAACTCCATCTTGATGGTCCAGATCTTTGCCCTGATTTATAGCTTCGGGCCTTCTGTTTAGACCAAAATGATCTTGGTCTTCTGGATCTCCATCATCTGCTCCTTTGATTGTAAGAATGATTCTTCTTCATCCTTTTCTGCTTCTTTGGGTTTCTTCCGATGATAGTTGGAAGATCATTGCTTTCGCAGCATAAGGGGACTGTCTTGTTTATTCCCCTTAATCTCTTGTAGTTCTTGTGTAGCGCTGCTTGATGACACCACTCTGCAATCTTGGCTTTGAGGAAGGACATTCTCCTTGCTATTGAATCCAGCTCGCATGGTTCATACTCTTTGATCAGCATTTCTCTCCATGGGCTAGGGATCTTGGCAAAGAATAAGTGGTATACTTCTTCCTCTTTGACCTTAGATTTCCATATATACTCTGTGAAGAGTTTGATGTACTCATCTACGTGACAAATGTCAAATAGTTGTAGGTTGTATAGGGCATTTCTATACTTTTTTTTCTTTTTTTCTTCCATTCCTTCGAAGTATCCTACTCCGATGAAATGAAACTTGAAGATCTTGGCCATTCGATCGACAATGTTGCCTAGATCTTTGCCTTCCATAGCCTCCTTTTTGACTTCGTTTGAGAGCTCCTCCCAGGCGCATTTTACTGATCCTTCCAAGCTCATAATAAGAAATCTTATGAACCCTCCTTTGTCCAGCTCCAATGCGCCACCTGCGATCTTCATGGCATTTGTCCATTCATCGATCAAGGCTTCTCTATTCTTGAAGTCTAGAGTGTCGAGGTTTAAGATCAACCCGTATGGATTTATCAGTTCAAGGTGAGACCGGCCATATGGGGTGTTATGTATATTAGATCCTCGAACTCGGCTTGCTCCTGTTGACATTCCTATGGCCTTCATTTTGAAGTTTTCTGGTGGTCAGAATGTATCTTCTTGTCTTGCCCTATGGACTCCGTGTGATCCACAGGTTCCTTCATCTTGGCTTTGGTCCTGTTGGGTTTGATGAGCCTGGGACTGTTGTTGAAAACTTGATGCCTCTCCAACGTTTATCTTCAGATCTACAATTGATAGTCCTTGGAAGGACTCATATGGATCTTGTAGATCTTCAAAATTTGCTCTTGCCATTCGGGGATGTGGATTCTCCTCGAAGAATAGCAATCATCTTCTTGCTTTCCGATTTTGGTCTTATGACCTCTGTCGTTTTTTCCTTTTGGTTTAAAATGGGTTCTGTTCCATAGGTTAGTGGTAACCTTTCTCCTGGTCTTCTTCCTGTCACCTTGGTTTCCAAAGATTTTACTTGTTCCACCAACTTCATGATGAGGTCGAGTTGCTTGTTCTGCAATTTCTCTACCTTGTCCATCTTGAGGCTGATCTCAAACATTATCTTGGACATGCTTTGGTAATATTCTCCAAAGAATCTCACCGTGTTCTGTAATTCTCTAAGATCTTGGTTCATCTTAGAGTTATCTGCCTCGATCTCCTTCCACTCTGTCATTCCGTCCAGTGTGAGAAGTGATAGGGCTTGCAGATCTCTCTTGGGCCTTAGTTTGGTTGTCTCCTCCATTGCTCTTCTTTGGGGATACGTCCATGGATCTCGATAAAACTTTGGATTTCCACGATGTTTCTTGGTACCTCTTTCGAGTACCTTATCTGCATCTGACGTAGTTCCTCCAAAGATTTCTCTTTGGTGTGGTTAGCACGGGCTTCCACCACTTTACACCTTAGATCGAGGTTATACCAGAATCGATCGGCGTTCTCGTATTCTTTCTCTGCGTATTGTCTATACAACACACAATAATATTGTTGTATAGAACTGCTTGTCTCGTCATAGTTGACAGGCCAGAAGTCCCTGTTGCTCCAGCTTGAAACAGGGATGATAGTCCTGTCACTCTCGGATGTCGAACTTTCGTTCGAATTCATATCTCTTTGAAACTGACATGTCACCCCTATCACAAAATTTTATTTTATTTTACATTTCCCCATCACATATAACATTAAAATTAAATGGATAATTAATAAAAAAAAAGAAAAAAATAATAATTAAATATTTAATTTATTCTGTTAATCAATTATTAAACAGAAAATGCAAATTAAAAATAGAAAACAAAATGTGATGCCCTAAACGGAAGGGTTCTCCATTAGAATCAAATTGGGGGAGTTTTCACCGAGTCGGGTATACGGGCTCCATCGGAAAGTGGTCTACTGTTTGGGGCTGTCTTCATTGATAGGGATTTACAATATCGCTTTGTAAGTAAATTAATTCGTGGGTGATGTTCTGCAGAAAACCTCCATTGATGTAAAAATGGAAAAAATGGAGAAATGGAGAAAAATTAGGGTTTGTGGAATTTGATTTCTCACCATTTTGCATTTGGTTTAATAATTGATTAACAGAATATATTAAATATTTAATTTTTTTTCTTTGTTTTATTAATTATTTATTTAATTTAAATGTTATATGTGATGTAGAAATAAAAAATGAAATTAAATTTTGTGGTAGGAGGTGTTTCAATTACCGATAATTTTGAGACCAAAATCGGCCAATGTCACGATTTACGAGACGAAATAAAATTTTATCTTTTTTTGTAACATAATAAAAAAAATTCTATAGTTATGGGACCAAAAATAATTTTTACTCTAATTTAACTGTTGAAAAAAAATATAAAAATAATTTCACACGAGTATTGTAAAAAAAATAAAATGTATACTTTATAATGAGATGAATTAAAATAACAAAACATTTACACGAGACTCAGGGGAGTATTTTTAACACTTTTGCAACGTCAACCATAGTTAAAGTAAACAAATTTATAATACAAAAATATAATTTAGCACATATTTTTAACACTTTTGCAACGACCCTAGTTAACGAGGAAGAAATAAAATATGTCCCATATAAATTTATTTTATTGAAAATAGTTTCAAAAAATTTAATTCTACTAAAATAATTCTATAACTTATAAATTCTCATAAAAATGATTCTTTTTTCTTAAAAATGAAAGGTTTAAATATAGCAAAAATTTTCAAATTATGGAACTAATTCTAAGCATTTCAAAACTTATGAGACCAAATTAGTATAAAATATTTTTTTTTTTTGGAATGAAATCTGATCAAAACTAAAGGTTAAAAAAAATCTTAACTATTTTAAAATAATCTTTTTAAATAAGCTAAAAAGGTATGGGACTTTAAGCCATACAATTATTTATAAAGTAAAAATTAGCATATAAGTAACGAAACCAATAGTTTTATTTAATGATATAGTTGAGTTATGATGATTTACTTTTTTACCACACTATCGGACCGGGTTTTAGGGCACTTGGGTGATTCCACCTTTTAATTTGTACGAACCAATTGTTTTATTTTCTCTATCATAATTAATTTCTGGTTAGTGGAACCAGAAGACATCCTCCATTAGTGGAAATTATCCTCCTTCGGTAAGTGATTCTTTAATGAACTAATTTAAATAAAAGTAATTTTGGATGAGCCAATTAACATCAGCACTTAATCTATTATTGAGCAAGTTTAATCAATCTACGAATTATTGCAATGTACGTCCCAACCAGAGAGTTTTATCATGTTCACCCATTTAACATTATTAACAAAAGAAATTAAGCAGCCAAACACTGTTGCTAGTGGCCGAAGGATTCTGAGCAATTATCGTATCTTGTTTCATTAATTAGATGATTAACCCTTATCTTATAAGAACTATACTTTCTTTTCAGTGTTATAGATTTTTCTTTTTTCTCTCTTTCTTCTTCTTCTTTTTTTTTTTTTGAACTTTTTGAGGAAAAACTTAATTATTATTATGAGTAAAAGCAGTACTCTAAAATCAAAAGTTATCAATGTTTACAAACCACAAAGCACCAATAATAATGTAGAGAGACCCATCTAATTACAGCAGATTTTGGCATGTTACTATACTAATCTAAAAATAAGTAAGAGCAATTATAATGCGTGTAGAAAATGTATCATGATTTTATTTTGATTTTCTTAATCGTTCTTTTCAAGTTGGTTTTCTTGTCTACAAAGATCAATTTTCTTATTTCTGGTCTTTCAAATAAACAAAACTACACAGGACCAAGATTACATATGCCCGTTTTTGCTCATTTCAACTCCAAATCGAATGTCGCTTTCTCCCACGTTTTCCTTTTTACATGTAGAATCCATTTTTATCCAAATCACCCTATTTTATGCAAAAATTAACAAAAATATATTTTTTAAATAATCAACTAATTAATAGATTTAACAAGTAAAATCATACTTAATTATTCAAATAAAGCCATAAAATTGATTAAATTTTTGTGTAAATTTAACATCAATATATCACCTCTCAACATATAAATACTTCTACTTTCGAATTACTCTAGTACGCTATTTGCTCGGGTGTACATATATTTGGATTTTGTGGATTGAAACACGCAATCCATTGTATGTCTACCCTTTTAAATTATTGATTGAAAAAGATAATATCTTAACATTAATATCCGAAATTGTGTTTGACTGATATTGAGTTAATATTATATAATAAGCCTTTAAAATTAATAAAAATAAGAGAGTTTAAACAATAATTGCTCTTATGCTGATTTTTTTTTCCTATTTTTTTTCCTAAGCCATAATTTAAAAAAAAAAAAAGAAGAAGCGCCATATGTAATACTCCTATGTTCCAATTTCAAGTTTACGTTTATTGTTTGTATGGATATTAATAAAAGTTATTTTTTGCATACATTTGGGGGTGCTTTGATATTTTTCGATATTAACCAAGTGATAAAGTATGTCATGTGTGTTAAAAATGTGATATAGTAATTTTGAAATTAAAGTGTGTTAAATGGATATTAGTTAAGTGTCTTTTCCTTTTATGGAAGTGTGAAGTTTAAATTGGGACAGACAAAAATGAAAAGTGTAAAGTAAAAGTTGGAACGGAATGGTACAACTTAATCAGGGAGACGTGAGTTACAATATCAAATGTGATGTAGAATGTGCAATGTAAATTATGAAACTTGAATGATGTATGGTGGCTTTCATAAAAGAGGGTATTTATAGTATTAGGGTGAGATGAATTTGTGGTAAGTAGTTAATGTGGGATAATCTGCTTCATGGTTCAAAAATGGGAAAAAAAAAGAGAATTATGGGCTTTTCAAAGATTGAATTCAAGTGAGCCTTCTCATTAATCATCTTCTATAGGCTTAATGGCTTGATAACACAAAGATTTGAAAAGGGTCAACAAATTACATAGGCCCGTTTTCGCTCATTTCAACTCCAAATCGAATGCTGCTTTCTCCCACGTCTTCCTTTTTACTTGTAGAATCTATTTTTATCCAAATCACCCTATTTTATGCAAAAATCAACAAAATACATTTTTCAAATAATCAAGTAATTAATAGATTTAACAAGTAAAATCATACTTAATTATTCAAATAAAGCCATAAAATTGATTAAATTTTTGTGTAAATTTAACACCAATTACTACAATGGATTAGCAACCAGAATGACATTTTTTATTAGCAATGAAATACCAATGGATTTATTTTCTACTGTACCAAAGGACTTCAATCCGTTGGTAATTACCAATTGATTACCAAGGGAATCTTTATATAAATTACCAACGGAATTGATTTTTCGTTGCTAAAAATTTATCAACCATCATTTTACCAACGAAAATTTACCAATGGATTCCGTTACTAATCCATTGGTAAACCAATTTAACAATGAAATTAAGACTTTTATCAATGGAATATTACGTTGGTAAAATACAGTTTTTTTTTTTTTTTTTGTAGTGAATCACCTCTCAACATATAAATACTTCTATTTTCGAATTACTCTAGGTCGCTATTTGCTCGGGTGTACATATATTTGGATTTTATGGATTGAAACACGCAATCCATTTTATGTCTACCCTTTTAAATTATTGATTGAAAAAGATAATATCTTAAAATTAATATCAGAAATTGTGTTTGACTGATATTGATTTAATATTATATAATAAGCCTTTAAAATTAATAAAAATAAAAGAGTTTAAACAATAATTGCTCTTATGCTGATTTTTTTCCTAAGCTATTAATTTAAAAAAAAAAAGAAAGAAGCGCCATATGTAATACTCCTATGTTCCAATTTCAAGTTTACGTTTATTGTTTGTATGGATATTAATAAAAGTTATTTTTTGCATACATTTGAGGGTGGTTTGATATTTTTCGATATTAACCAAATGATAAAGTATGTTATGTGTGTTAAAAAGATAATGTAGTAATTTTGAAATTAAAGTGTGTTAAATGGATATTAGTTAATGTTTTTTCCTTTTATGAAAATGTGAAGTTTAAATTGGAACAGACGAAAACGAAAAGTGTAAAGTAAAAGTTGGAACAGATGGGGTACAACTTAATAAGGGAGATGTGAGTTACAATATCACGTAAAGCTAATGTGATACCGTGGAAATTCGGATAAAATTTAACTAATTTTAAAAGCTACAAGAAAAGATTGAATTTTAACTTTTTGGGACCGTTTAAATAAAGTAAAAAAAGTTGTAGGATAGTTATTGGTTTTTAACTCTTGGCTCACTCTAAACTGCTCAAAAAGCTTTAAAACCATTTTGATTGAACTGATTAACATATAGTATAATTCAAATTCATGAATGGCATCAAATTTCATGGTATGATTAAAGTGAAATTTGAATGAGGAATATTGAGTGAAGAAGTATAAATTCACACACTTAACACATAAGTTTATTATTATTACAACGTTAGAACTGAGAAGATTATTACAATAATCTACACACTTTAAACAAACTCAACAAAATCAACATACAAAGCTACTTTATAAAAAAAGTAGCATCATGGTTGATCCACTGAATTCACATGAAGAGATAGTTCTTGCAATAATGTCGAAGTCCTTCTGTCTTGTGGCATCCTCCCATGGAATTATAATGATGTTTAATTATCCCATTAGTTGGATGCCCTTATTATTGTCTTCCATAGTCGTGATTTTCACACATTTTTACGTAATCTGCATATTCGAAACAGAAAAAGTACGTAAGAATAAAGTGTAACATCCTAAAATAACAAGCATGCAATTACTACAAAATACCTCCATACATAGACAAGTCTAAAGACATATAAATGCATGTTGCTTACTTCAGTGGAGGAATAAGGAAAACGACCCAAACCCCGAAAGTAAACATATTTATATGTAGAAATTAAGGTGTAGCAAAAGAGATTGTATTAATGAGTGAGGGAAGTGTGAGATAAAAATGGATGGGAAAGAATGCTTATATAGGAGATGAGTTGAAAAGGGAAGAGCTAGCTACAGAAAATTTATACTTATTTATTTATTATTTTTCGTTGGAGTTATTTAGAATGACTTTTTGTTAAAAAATAAATAAAATATAATCAATTTCAATCCCAAAATAATGATTTTTATCAATTTTGTCCATATCTCTCCATATTGCTTGATTTTAGTTCAATTTTCACCGAAAAATAAATTTTTTGCCGAAATTCATCACGTGTGTTAGAGTGACTTTGATTAAGTATTAAATGATTCAACACTCTATCAGCTTAAACTTTTAGATGAGGTGGTCATTTAACATGGTATCAGAGCCTAGGCCTAGCAAAGGTCCAAGGATCGAACCTCACCGCCACCCATTTATGAAAAAATTTAACATGCAAATATAAAATGTTATATGTGATGTGGAAATATAAAATGAAATTAAATTTTGTGGTAAGAGATGACGTGTAGTTTCCTGGATCCATGTTAACTCTCATTTGCCACGTTGGATTAAGCTTCCGAAAAGCCCCAATTTTAGTAATCATGTGTGGCCCACGTGCAATTTACCAGCGAAAAAATCAATTTCTGACGATTTTGGGATCAAAATCGGCCAGTGTCAGGAGTTACGGGACGAAATTAAAAATTTTATCTTTTTTGGAATGAAATCTGATCAAAATTGAAAGATTATGAACAAAAATCTTTACTATTTTTAAATAAGTTAAAAAGGTACGGGACTATTTTACGTTTTAAACCATACAAATTTATTTATAAAGTAAAGATTAGCATATAAATTACGGAACCAATTGTTTTATTTAGTTGTCTAGCTTACGTGGGCTAAGTTGAGTTACTATAATTTACTTTTCTATCATTCTATCGGACTGAGATGTAAGGGCACTTGGATGGATGATTCCACCTTTTAATTTGTACGAACCAATTGTTTTATTTTCTCTATCATAATTAATTTCTAGTTAGTGGAACCAGAAGACATCCTCCATTAATGGAAATTATCCTCCTTCGGTAAGTGATTCTTTAATTAACTAATTTAAATAAAAGTAATTTTGGATGAGCCAATTAACATCAGCACTTAATCTATTATTGAGCAAGTTTAATCAATCAACGAATTATTGCAATGTACGTCCCAACCAGATAGTTTTATCATGTTCACCCATTTAACATTATTAACAAAAGAAATTAAGCAGCCAAACACTGTAGCTAGTGGCCTCAGGATTATGAGCAATTATCATATCTTGTTTCATTAATTAGATGATTAACCCTTATTCTTAGATTTTTCTTCTTTTTTTTCTTTTTAAAGAAAAACTTAATTATTATTATTATTATTATGTATACAAGCATTACTCTAAGACTAATTCTCTTGTGTACCTGGGTGTAACCTATGATACGATGCACCAACTTTTAGACACGTAGACAATTATGGAAAAATATATATACACTTTATTAGCGAATTTTCTGCTAATTTTGTTAGTTTTTTTAATGAAAAATTAAGTGTAAAAAAATATATAATTATTAAGAAATATGTATACACTATTGAACAAAAAGTTATATACATATGGGTGCTAGATTTTTTTAATAAAATCTTAATGTAAAAAAAGTATACAATTATTAAGAAACATATATACAATATTGAATAAAAATTTATACACATATGGGTGCACGCTTGCAACCGGGTGCACCGAATATCAACTCTTATTCTAAAATCAAAAGTTATCAACGTTTATAAATCACAAAACATGTTAAATATTTAATCAAGTCTCTCTAACACGCTCCCTCACATGCAGGGGTGGTTAATTTTTGTTTGCATGTGGAATTTTCTCATAAATGGGTGGTGGTAAGGTTTGAACTCTGGACCTTTGGTCGGCATTGACTCTGATACCATGTTAAATAATCACCTCATCTTAAAACTTAAAATTATAGAGAGATGAAATGTTTAATACTCAAGTCACTCTAACAGTCAACTCCACCCCATTTTTCTTTTTATAAATTATAATACATTCAAATACAAAAAAAAATAAATTAAGTAAATTTAAATTATAAATTAAATAATTAATTTTCATTTTCATTTTTAAAAATTTTTATTATATTGAATATTTAATGAAATACCCCCTCCATGCCACAAAACCCTCCGCACTTTCCTCATTTGTTTGTCCCACAAAACTCTTTACACCCCTAAAATGAAAATATCATTTTACCAACCACTCCAAAAGTTATTTCTCTTCCGTCAATATTCTTGATTCCAATTGTATTTAATTATATATATCACATAAACTTAATTTGATACCATTGAGTAATGACCCAATTATGGTTCAAATCCAAAACGATACTGGGTTCATATTAAAAGCTACCATTATAAAAAAAAAACTCAAAATATGCATATATCAATATTTATTAAATTTTCAAACCAAAAAATCTCAATTTCAATCCTCAACCGAATTTACCTTATACTTTTCAAGATCAATATCACTTTTAATAGGATTCACCTTATACTTTTCAAGATCAATATCACTTTTAATAGGGTATGATTTTTGTTAAACCATGTTACGCTTTTTTAATTTATTGTATTTTTTTATTAAAAATTTTATTACTTTTCTTTTAAAATATTAGTAATTTTTATTTATATTATAAATTGTTTATAAAATTAGTTCACATCATCATTATCATTTTTTATTTTAAAGATTATCTCTTTTATCTATCTAACCAAAGACAATTCGTAACAATTCGTAAAATGATCTCACACTCGTCTTTGTCCATTTTTAATTTATTTTTACGAACTTACACAAGTCTTTGTCCATTTTTAATACATGCGCGCAAGTTTTTTTCTTTGCATTTTTGGTCCACCGCCCCGTGCCCCGGTACGGTCAGGCTTAAACTTATATAGAGATGAATCTAAGGGTCAAGTTTAAGCTTATTGAGGGATGAATCGTTTAGTATTTAATCAAGTCACTTTAACTTGCCCCCTCACATGCAGGTAGGGTGAATTTTTGTTTGCATGTGGAATTTTCTCATAAATGGGTGGCTGTGAGGTTCGAACCTATTCTTAGTCCCATTTTTGGTTAAAAATGATTTAGAGTAAGAGAACTCTATCGTTGTTGTAAATGTAGTGACCAAGTAACAAAATTTATAGAATATCGTCCCAAGGAAAAAGTAAAATCAAGTTGTATCTGGATTTGCTTTCAATCATGCTTTGTAAGAGTGATAGAATTTGAGTTTGGGTTTTATACTAACAATTACACTAAGCAATTAACTAGAAAAATAAATAAAATCTACAATTATCAATTAACAAGGATGAGATAGAATGATTAGAAAATATCTTAGATAGAATGCAACCATAATCCTAGTCAAGGTAGTATCCTAGATATGCAAGATTTTAGTAGCAAACAATGTCAACAATGGATTAGAAGCAATCACAATTGTACCCCTAATCCCTATGGCCAAGGTGACTAGGTTCTCATCCCTTTTACAAGATTAAATCCCCTTAGATTGGTTTTATTAAGAATTTTCATGAAGGTACTAAGACTCTACGTTTGGTTCTTCTCATTTAGTTACTCAAATGTCCTCTTATAAGTATTCTAAGTATTCAAAGGGTATGACTTACCACTCCTCATACTAACATGCATGATCATATCACTAATTGATTCAATTTACCCCTAACACATAACATTGGAATGGCCTTCTTAACATGATGTGTATAGAAATCAATCACACAATTAATAAAATGAATCATGAATCACAATTTATCAGAAAAAATCCATCATCAATTCAATTTACTACTAAAAACCTCACAAATCTAGTTTAACCTCAACTCATCATGTGGCTAGCCTCACAAGAGGTCTAGCAATTAACAATCATATTAAAAACCTTACAAAGTTCATAAAATGTCATTGGTAACTTCAAATCAAAGGAATTGCAAAATAAAAGCAGAAGTTCTTCCCTTCCCTTGCGATTAAGAGTTGATCTCCTTCCTTCATATGCTTTCCATGCAAATAAGCCTCAAAACTCTCTAAGGATAGTGTGGAAGAAAGATGTATAAGAGAATTATGGAATCAAAGTGATAGAAATGGATGAATTTGGTGGATTTTGGATGTAGGAGAGAGTGTGTGTATATGTGGTGTGATAGTGTGTGTTTGATCTTGGTAACTGCTCAAATGGACTCCCTTCCTTTACTTCACGCCAAAATTGGGTCTTTGTACCCCTTGGAATCTTCTAGAACATGTGCAAAATAATTCTAGATTCTGCACCTACACAGGTCGTGTAGCAGCACATGGCTCGTGTAGTGCACACACAGTTCCGTATTTTTTCGTGCTGACAAGACAAGACACGTGTAGTGCACACAGCCTCGGTCATGGGCGTGCAGCTGCTTCTGATGTCTGCACACGGCCTGAACTTACAGGCCGTGTTCTACACACGGGACGTGCGCACGAGCAAGGCTCATTTTGTTGAGAGTGAAATTTCACGTATTTTATATGTGTACATTACACCGTTTTGCTTAGGAAAGTTATTATTTTTGCATGGAATTGTGAATGTTTGAGTATTTACAATATTTTGATGCTTCTAAGGTATTTTGTTGAGTTTTAAAGGGTAAAACAGGATCAAAAGTTCCAAGTTGGAATAAAGAGTGAAAGTGTAAAGGAATGCTGAAAAACACACGTCCATATTGAATAATTTTTCTGTGTTCGTGTAAAAGTTTAAATTAATCACGTGATATATGGTAAGAAAGCCATGAAAAAAATAATTAATTTGGCATAAAAATCACTCAAATCGGAGTCCGTATTAGAAAGTTATGCTCAAAACGGTGAGGTCATGGAGCTGCCGATGGGAATTATCAAAAATTTCCGAAAATTAGCCCATCTTTCCTATTTCTTGGAGCACAATTAATTTTCTTATCCCATTCCCTTCTCATACCTATAGATATATCACATCATTATTCATGAGAGACCCCTCCCTCCACAAGGGGATCACCCCCTACCATCCATCATCTACAATCATCCACATCCATCCCATCATCCATCCACACCGAAGGAGATTCAAAGACTATTCAAGAGGGAGATCAGTCAATCAGAGAGACAGAAGCAGAATAACGCCGACACTAGGGTTTTTCTATTTCTTTCTTTATTTTTATTTGTCAAGACTTTTAGTATGAATTTGATAGCCATAGGAGTTACTTGTAGCCCCATGGGTTAATTTTATTTACAGTTTTAATGTTTGAAGGATAGACATAACTGATTTGATGAACTAGACTGATTTTTGTGAATTCATGTGGATTATTATTTTGGTTTATTTGATTCTTATTGAGACTTTGCAATCATGTTTCGTAACGTCTTCATAGTAAATTCATGACATCCGCTATAATGCTTGATTTATTATGTTAGCTTGTGTGTGTTCATGAATTGAATTGGCTATCTGTTGGGAATTAAGGTAGTTCCACTATAAACACTTTAATTTTACTAACTGGTAAATCAGATACTTGAATTGTTTAGTGGAACAATGTAATTAAACATTCAAGTAGGAAGTGAATAAAGTCTTGTAGAAATTTCAGAGAATATCTTGTTAGTCGAACTTACCATCCGAAGGTATTGTTGTTTGCTTTGATTAGTATCTAGAAATGAGGCTTGGTAATATTCACGCACCTTAGGAATTAAATCAGATTATACTGTTAACTTTGAATCGGATCATATCCGGTGGAAAAACAGGATTATGTGGTGTATTTTCATAAAATATGCATGAATGAATAATTGAAAGTCTAGGAATTCAAATTAATTGGTCTATACCGGATTACCTTAGAACTATTGATCGTCTCTTGAGTCAAATTTAAATTCTTTCTTCTGTGATTTAATTTTATTAGTTATTCATTATTTTTAGTCTCATAGATAATTAATTCAAAACACTTGGTAATCGGTTACTCATCTTGATTAATTTTAGAAATTTTAGAAGTAGATAATTAACTGTCCTTTTGGGATCGATACTTTAACTTGGTTGCTGACCACTACAATTGATATTCTTCACACTTGGGGATTATATTAAAGTGCGTAAAAAATACCTATCAGTGCACATGACACGGCTGGGCGTGTTCATGCATGTCCTATTCTCCTTCTTCGTTTTAGCTCCCGATTCCGTTTTGCTCCATTTTTGACCTGTTTTATATACATTTAATCTCATTTCCACACAGTTATCAATCTGTACACACTTCTCCTAATTAACATGAAACTCCACCAATAGTTACACAAATACAGATAAAAACATTCGAAAATCCACAAATTAAGACATTAAAATTTAGGTGAAAACGACAACGATCAACCCCCTAAACTTAAAGTGTTGTTCGTCCTCGAACAACGAAAAATAATAAACAAGAGGAGTAATTTTTACCTAAAAAAATACCTAACGTACATAAACCACATCACATCACGAGTAATAGGGACTACAAAATCACATTAAGTATTCCTACAATAACCAAACTCATAACATGAAGAATTAACAAGTTCAATTTCAAGAAAACAAAAGAATAATCAAACTCCTTCCGGTCCAAGCCTCTTATATGATATCAAATTCACTCAACACTCTATGAATTTTTGGTTACTCAACATTCATCAATCGGTTAGAACCGATTCACCATAAGGTTACTTATGGACTATGTTCATAAGCCACCCTAGTCTCAAGAAGTGATAAAAAAGTGTCTTTGGATGTAATATTTAGGCACTTTGGTAGGGTAAGAAGAATTTGGATAAGAATGACTATACATGTGTAGATAATCGAAGAGATGATTCTTTTCTCCAACATCTTCACTTTCAATCTTCCTCCACTTTTCAAATATTCATGAACACTAAACATCATCATACCATGGATTTCTTGAGCTTCTTTTGATTTCATGCTCTCTTCCTTTAACTTTTGAATTCATTGAGCTTGTTTTTATTGATTTGCTCATTTTCTTATTTTGAAGTTGCATATGCATTTAACTTGAGCTCTTTTCATCCTTTTCTTGATTCACCATTTCCTTCATTTTCTTGAACATTTTTCACATCAATCCTTGTAAACCATCATCTCCTCAACTACCCACACAAAGTTATATATAAGGCTTAAGTGGGTGTTTAAGGCTTGTATTGTGCTCAAATCACAAAGAATAGGCTAATAGGCTCAATATGGCTAACTAGGGATGATGTTTGGATCAGGAAATTTATGGCTATGACTTTATTTACCAATGATGGCTTAAGATCATACCACAAATTTCAATCATTCGGGCTTCGTTCCTATAGTTTATGAGCAAGTTCTAGTTTGTCTAAGTTCAACCGGTCCTCTCATCAAAAATTAACCGTGGAGGTACGGTTGAGGCTCAATTCTTACAAGCTTTTGCTTGGACCACAAAGGAACCTAATTAACCTTCATATTTCTCAAAATTGAAAAATTATGTAATTCATATCACAATTTCAACTTGTAGAAATCCTTGACATGCTTGCTATCACCTATCACAAATAATACATCATAGCTCACATTAAAAAAAAATTAATACTTTCCCAAAACATACCACCAATCTAACCTATACAAGAATAAAATTCTCAAGCACAACACATAAACAAAGACTCGCCAAACTAAAACCATAATGAAAAACATATAACATACATGACAAAAAATCATCCACTTTCAAGGAATTAAAACATATTAATTCAACATCCATAACAAGTAAGCTCAAAAATTCCCATCACATCCAAACTATGAAAAGCAAACTAAAATACCAAAAATAAAGGAATATAAATCTCATAAAACTAAAATAAAACCCAAAATATAAACCTCCCAAATACAAAATAAATGAAGTTATCATCTAATCAAACAATCTAAATCCAAATATCTAACATAATCCAAATGATTTAAAAGAAGTGGCTATCACTAAAATGACTCCCAACTTTTCACGGATTTCGATGGTTGGAAGCGATTCCGGATGAAAGGCGGCTCAAGAACACGGGTGAGTTGTGTTAGACAGTGCCGCTGCTCGCCTATTTTTAAAACTGCTTTCAAACACGACAGGGGTCGTGTCAAGCACACGCCTCAAGTACTCGTCTTCTACAAGGCCCGCGTTTTGTACACGACCTCAGTTATGGCGTGTAGGCATTTCTGATCACCGCACATGGCCATCACTTACAAGCCCATACGCGGTATACGGGTGCACAGCACTCGTCCTTGGCCTTGGGCGAGTAGCTGCTTCTGATGTCAGTACACGGCCAATTCTTACAGGCCGTGTACTGAACATGGCTCGTGTAGCCATTTCCCTATTTTTTCCAATTTCTAACTTCACGCCTTGTTTTGCCCTATTTTTTACACTTCCAATACACCCTATTCATGCTCAAAAATTTATCAACACCATTTATTTCCACATTTATGACCACATAATGGACTAGCATGCATTTCGACACCACCAAACATGCCAAAAATAAACCAAACTCATGAGAATTTTTTTAAAAAAAATTTACCCAATTTTACACAAGATAATTAGTTACACAAGACAAACAATCTATCAACATCATACATCAAGCATACATAAGTGGTGAGTCACACCACACACTCTCCCCCCAAACTTAAATCGAAACAAGTTGAGAATCAAAAAGTGGTGAGACTTACCCTTGTAGTTTCCATCCTTGATCATCATAAAATTACCTTGTAATGATGTATGTGCACTCCAAAATTCAAGTATGGCCACCACACACTCTACCCCAAACTTAAATTGCAACAAGAGGTGAAATTTGAGTTTGTAAAGAGTGGTGTGCTATACATCTTCATTCCAAATCTAGCACATCTTGTCTCCTCCAAATGTATTTTTCTCGATGAGCACAATCCACCTACATACCAAAAATACAAGAAAAATAAAACTAAATAAAAAAACTTACAAAAATGAGATGCCTCCCATCAAGCGCTCGATTTAATATCGTCGAGCTAGATGCATTTAAGCTCTTAACAATCGAAAAAATCTAAGACCCCATCGGGCCTCATCTTCACTCTAAACATTTCCTTAACAACCTTCTTATCAATACTTCGTGCTCCTCTACTACTTGAACTCGATTCATTAGCTCTTTTTCTCATGTTTTCAAATTCCAGGGGCCCTTTATCAATCTTCCAATCAACAAGTGGATTTTCCTCAAACGTGTTCCTCTTTGAAGAAAAATTTCCTGCAAATTCAAGTAAAAAATTAGTTAATTCTTCATCTTTTAGAATCTCACTTACCACTCTATCTCGATCATCCGGAGGTTTAATGGGTGGCTTCAAATGAAGGTCTCTCCCTTTTAAATTCTTGCTTGATAACACCAATTCTCTTTTATTTGATCGGAGTGTGAGTTCCTTCTTATCCATATCAAATTTTGCTCTTTCGGTTGCCAAAAACGGTCTTTCAAAAATCAATGGAATTAATGGATCTGCTTGCTTTTCAACTAACATAAAATACACTGGAAAGACAAAGTCCTCTATTTTCACAAGCATATTCTCCACAACTCCACGAGGCTTTATCATTGAACCATCCATTATTCCAATTTTCACATTCGTTTCCTTTAGGCTCACAATGCCAAGTTTATCAAAATTTTCCAAAGGCATCACATTAATGCTTGAACTAAGATCACATATAGTGTTATAATATTCCTCATTTCCAATTTTATATGTAAGAACGAATTGAACTAAGATCACATATAATGTTATAATATTCCTCATTTCCAATTTTACATGTAAGAACGAATTTGACAGGGTCCTCAACCTTCAATGAAGCATCAACTTCAACTATTTCGTGATCTTTTTAACATCACTTCTTCATCACATTTATTTTCATTATCAAATGAAGAAAAAAAATTCACAAATAATCCTCTCATCATCAAAAGACAAATCATCATCAATGAAAACTTTTTTCTCCACTTTGGACATGACTTCATCACAAACTACTTCTTCAACCTTTGAAAAAATATTTGTTGTTTCCACCAACCTTTTTTCCACCTCACTTTCTATATTACAAATGATAACATACAAACATTGTTCCTTAGGATTAGTATCGGTGGTAGAGGAAAACTTACCCTTATGATGCATTTCACCTTGCTCGGTCGGCATTTGACTCACTTGAGTTTTCAATGCTTTAATCTCCGATCATTCACTTCCTTTCCTTGCCTACTATCTTTTCTAGCTTCCTTTATAAATTTAAACATCTTAGCCATTTGATCTTCTATTTTAGGCTTCCCTTCACTATTTGGAGCTTTCTCCCCTGGATTAATGCCCGGTGGAAAAGTAAGCGCATTCCCTTAATTCCCATATGACAAATTCTCATACCTACGAGGTTGGTTAAAATTTCCTCCAAAATTACCTTAACCCCATCCTCCTTACCTTTGCGGATATCCCCCTCCATGATTACCAAAGTTACCACCATAATTTCCTTGAAAGTTCCTCCCTTGCATGAAGGCAACTTCCTCAAGTGACATTTCCGGTTGGCACCAAGTATCTTGAAATCCAAAATTAGGAGATATACCTTGTTGAGGCATAGGTGTAGGCATTTGACAACTTTGAGAAGATTGACCCATATTAGGCATAGAAATGCCTTGTTGAGGATTTGGAAACACTTGTTAATTCATCAAAGGCATAGGCATGGACATTGAATTCGAAAGCACTTGCTGATTCACAATATGCTTAGGAAAAGGATCCGGAGACACTTGCACATTAGAATTCATCCTCTTAAGTATCTCCGTGATTGCTTTGTCGGTCTCATCTTCCTTTGGTGCCTCCATTTTTTCACTTGTTGCATGCACACTTCTTCCATCTTAGCAATTCTCTCCCTTTATACATACCTGATGCACGATCCATAGGCCATAGATCCGTATTTAAAGAAATCTCTTCACATATAATAATAACTCTTTTCGGAATTTGCCCCAATATAGAGCCTCCCTCCGAAGATCAATAATAATTCTTTCACTTCCATTCAATCCGGCATAGGAAAATCCCACTTGTTGATATTCGGGGAAACCATGTTGTGGACATCTCCTTAGCATCTCTTTGAACCGATCCCAAGCCTCACTAAAAGTATCAAGAGGCATTTGCTTAAATTGAAATATTTGACCTTTTAGATGCAACATCTTGGATGGTGGGAGATACTTGCTTAAGAGCTTTTGAGCCAACTCTCTCCATGTAGTACAAGATCCCGGAGGTATCGTATTATACCAAGTCTTAGCTAGATCCCTTAATGAGAAGGAAAAGAGCTTCATCTTGATAGTATCATCACTCACTCTGTTAATCTTGATGGTATTAGCTAACTCCGTGAATTGAGATAAGTGAGCAATTGGATCTTCCATTGCACCACCCCCAAATTGATTTGCTTGCACCATATTAATCAACCCCGTCTTGATTTCAAAATTATTGACATTTAATGGCAGTCCCATAGCGTAATTCTCAAATTGAGGTTGCAAATGATCTCGAATATTTATCCCCACTCCATTTTATCCATGGCCTCAAGGTTGATTTTGCACTACCGGAGGAGCTTGTTGATTATTTCAAGATTCTTGTTGTGCCATCAAGTGTTGGATAATAGCTTACAATTGTTGGTTTTGCAAGTTCACTTGTTGAGCATTAGCTTGTGGCACAAACTCCGGATTAACATGCCCTCCTCGAACATTATCACCCCCTTGTTGAAAATTCCTCATATGACCTTCTTCATCAACAATATTGGCATTATCCATTCCGTTTTCCATAACTTCCTCCATAGGATCTAACAATCCTCTTCTTTGTCTTATTAAGATAGCTTCCAATTCCAAGTTCAAAGGTTCAATGGATTGAGACATCGAACGAGTTTGCATGTACCTATAAAAATTTCTAAATTAGCTCCCCAAATAACCAAGACAAGTAGACAAGTAAACAAATAAAAGAAATACTCTTATAAAAATAATCAAATTCAAACTCGTTACAACCAAAATTTTAACATTTTCCAGGCAAGCGGCGCCATGTTCTTAGTCCCATTTTTTATTAAAAATAATTTAGAGTAAGAGAACTCTATCGTTGTTGTAAACGTAGTGTCTAAGTAAAAAAATTTATAGAATATCGTCCCAAGGGAAAAGTAAAATCAAGGTGTATCCGGATTTGCTTTCAATTATGCTTTGTAAGAGTGATAGAATTTGAGTTTGGGTTTTATACTAACAATTACACTAAGCAATTAACTAGAAAAATAAATAAAATCTACAATTATCAATTAACAAGGATAAAATAGAATGATTAGAATAGATTTTAGAAAGAATGCAAGGTTAACCACAATCCTAGTCAAGGTAGTATCCTAGATATGCAAGATTTTGTAGCAAACATTGTCAATAATGGATTAGAAGCAATCGCAATTGTACACCTAATCCCTATGGCCAAGGTGACTAGGTTCTCATCCCTTTTACAAGATTAAATCACCTTAGATTGGTCTTATTATCAATTCTCATGAAGGTACTATAACTCTAAGTTTGGTTCTTCTCATTTAATTACTCAAATGTCCTCTTATAAGTGTTCTAAGTATTCAAAGAGTATGGCTTACCTCTCATCATACTAACACACATGTTCATATCACTAATTGATTCAATTTACCCCTAAAACATAACATTGGAATGGTCATTCTAACATTATGTGTATAGAATTCAATCACACAATTAATAAAATGAATCATAAATCACAATTTATAAGAAGAAATCCATCATCAATTCCATTTACTACTAAAATCTCACAAATCTTGTTTAACCTCAACTCATCATGTGGCTAGCTTCACAAGAGGTCTAGCCATCAACAATCATATTACAAAGCTTTCAAAGTTCATAAAATGCCATTGGTAACTTCAAATCAAAGGAATTACAAAATAAAAGTAGAAGTTCTTCCCTTACGATTAAGAGTTGATCTCCTTCCTTCATATGCATTCCATGCAAATAAGCCTCAAAACTCTCTAAGGATGGTGTGGAAGAAAGATGTATGGAGAGAATTATGGAATCAAAGTGATAGAAATGGATGAATTTGGTAGATTTTGGATGTTGGAGAGAGTATGTGTGTAAAAGTGGTGTGATAGTGTGTGTTTGATCTTGGTAACTGCTCAAATGGACTCTCTTCCTTTAACTCACGCCAAAATTGGGTCTTTGTACCCCTGGGAATCTTCTAGAACATGTGTAAAATAATTCTTGATTCTGCACCTACACGGATCGTGTAGCAGCACAAGGCTCGTGTAGTGCACACACAGTTCGGCATGTTTACGTGCTGATAGGACACTGCTCGTGTAGTGCACACGGCCTCGGTAACAGGCGTGCAGCTGCTTCTGATGTTTGCACACGGCCTGAGCTTACAGGCCTGTGTTCTGCACACGGGACGTGCGCAGGAGCACGGCTCGTGCACATGATATGGCTGGGCGTGTTCATGCGTGCCCTGTTCTCCTTCTTCGTTTTAGCTCCCGATTTCATTTTGCTCTATTTTTGACCTATTTTATATACATTTAATCTCATTTCCACACATTTATCAATCTATACACACTTCTCCTAATTAACATGAAACTCCACCAATAGTTACACAAATACAAAAATTTTAAATTAGAATAAAATAAATTAAATTTAAATTATAAATTAAATAATTAATTATATTTTTATTTTTAAAAAAATTGTTATTACATTGAATATTTAATGATTTACTCCCTCCGTCCCACAACCGTTCGCACTTTCCTCATTTGTTTGTCCCACAAAACTCTTCATACCCCAAAAAAGAAAATATCATTATATCCAACAATCTCTAAAGTTACATTAATTTCAAATGTGCCACTCCATTTTAACACACATATTATTACTTTATACTTTTCTATTACATAAAAATGCTACAATACCTTTTAAAGTTAATAAAATTTGTCAAAAAGAGCAACTTTTCTTAAACAACGTGGAACAATAAACGTTAAGCGTTTTAATGTGAAGTGAGGTGATGTGAGAGAAATAATATTTAATATGAAGTGGGTAGTTGTATTAGTATTATGTGTAGTCCCTATATGTAATAATTAATTATTTTGTGTAGGTTCAACTTGATAAAAAATTAAATGTAAACCTTAACTTGAGACAACCCAAAATGGAAAACGTAAACCTTAACGTGAGATGGAGGGAGTATTATATATATATCAACAACATACATTATTTAATAAATATTTTAAATAAAATATTAATTATTAAGTGTGGCGCGGGTCAATGTTAGTATCCATACTTGATCTGGCCTTTGTGCGGGGTGGGGCGGCCCCGACTGTGTTCTGTGTGGGACGGTGCATGTCTGGCCTAAATGTGGTGGGGCAGGATGAGGCGGCTTTCGGAAGGGCCAAATTGCCATTCCTACTCAAAATGGATATGAGGTCAGCATAATGTTGTAAAAACCAGACTAAATTGACAAGTTCAATCGGTTGATTTGGGAATTAGAGCCAGTCCGAAAAACCTAAAAAATTGGATTTAGGGGTTGAATCGGGTTGGACCGGTTAAACAGATCAAAATCAAAAAAATTGGTTGAATCGATCCAACCAATTTCTACACTAAAAATATATATTTTTATTTTTTCCCAGTTTTTTTTTTTACTTTATTTATTTTTGTGATATTTGCATTTTACTTTTGTATATTTAAGAACATAATATTTAAATTTTTGATTAAATTAAGATTTATAACATTGAATCTATATGCTATAAATTATAAATTGATCTTTTAACTTTAAAATTATTTTAATATTTATATATTTTTTATAAAATGTGATTCTATAAAATATAGTTAAAAATACGTAAAGTATAATTTTTTAATTGAATCGCTAGTTGAATGCTGAACCGGTTCTACCCGTTGAACTACAAATTATTGCCTCCAGTGGTTTAATCTCGATCCGGTTATATAAACAACTGTTAGGATAATTTGGTCACAAAATCATACAACATAATGCACAACTAAATTCGTAATGTAGGGAATATTCTTATTAGTGTAAATGATAATGATTACAAATATAATGTGTCTTGTTAGTGAAGAAGAGTGATTGGGTGCTCAAATATGGCTGTCCATTCATTCACAATCACACCCACTAACTTTTCTGCAACTTACATATACTACCATGAGATTAAGTGGGTAGAAATATTTCTCTCGTCTTAATTTATTTTATTTTTAAATAGAATATACAACATAGTTATAATTTTATTTTTTAAATGAAATAATTGAACTCCATAATCTGGGTCCTCAACGTACGGTTCCTGCGCGATGTTTAACAATGTTTATATATATATATATATATATATATATATATATATATATATATATATATAAAGGTTGTGAAACGACTATGACTATTGATGAGTAGTTATAAAATAACATGAATAATGCATTAAAGTATAATTTTAGGGTGTTTTATATGGTTATAATTAATGATTGTGTAATAAATCATACTACAACACCTTAAAATCATATTTTAAGCAAACACTTGTATGAAACCGTTGTACGGAAAGACTTCTTGAGACGGATCAGATTTGATATTATTTTAATAAAAATGATATTTAGATCAACGAAAAATGATAATGGAGAAGTATATTACTTCATGAATAATTCATTGTATGAATAAAAAATAATTATAATATTTTTAATAAAATGTGATAACATCTTTCATAAAATTAAAATAATAATTCATAATTTATTTATGTTATTCTGACTCCTAATTATTTATAGGAACCAACAGCAAAATGAGGGCTTTCCTTTCTACTCCTTAATTATAGGAACCGAAAACTAAATTATGAGTATGTGTTTTATTTCCCGTATAAGGATATAATATTTTGTTTTAAAGAGTATACTTATTAAAAATATAATTTTTTCATTGAAAATGACGGTTGAAATATAAATAATATAAATATATGATTAAAAAAATTAAGTTTATTTTATTTTATTTTATTAGAAAATAAAGAGTATAAATTCTTATACTTAAGAGTATAACATTTAATATTAAAGAGTACAACTTCGAAAAATATGAAATGTGGGTGCACGACACGCAAGTTTTAGCCCTAAATTATAGGTCTTTTTTTTCTCTCTTGCAGTTGTCGATGCTTATGAATATGAACATACATGAATAATTACGAATGTAAACAGAGTTGACCACGTATATTAATTTAACATACAGAAAATATTTTTTAGAACACAATACTTTAAAATAAAACCTTCATACTTTAACATAAACTAGAGAAACTTTTATTACAATGTTATATATATAACACAATATAAATTTTATAGTTTTAAAACATAAACCGTCTCGTATCTTTTTACTTTATTCGAAATTTAGATCCCAAAATAGTTACGACATTAAATTCCTTCCCAAATCTTTCAATTTTGCTTCGTTTTCGTCCCAAAACAATAATTTTTTACCAGTTACATTCCATAACTTTGTAAAAGCATTGATTCAGTCTCACTCATGAAATTAAAAAAATTAAACATTTATAAGTGAGTTAAAAGTTTTTGTTGTTCCATAATTATTTAAAACTTTAGATTTTGTTCCAAAAAAGGTATTTGTATCGATTTTGTCTCATAACTATGAGTTTTATTTCAATTTTGTCCAATTTTCGCTGGAAATTGATCACGTGCTTTGCACGTGACAGATGAATTTGGGGGTTCCGGCGAAAATTGAGGGTTCCAGCAAAAATTAGATAAAATCAAAATAAAATTCATAGTTATGGGGCAAAATCGATACAAATATCTTTTATGGGACAAAATTTAAAGTTTAAAAAGTTATGAGAAAAAAAACTTCTGACCTCATTTTCTGTACAAAATCGAAATATATTTTTTAACTATTTTTTAACTCGAGTACATAGTATATATTATCATTCTATGCCCTCTTTCTTCTCCTATATAAGCACCCTTCCACCATCCATACCTTTCTCACTAGCTCATTAAAACTTCAATCTCTAACTCTTTCTCTACACCCTTCAACATAACTATGTTTACTTTCGAATATTTTTTCGCAATAGTCATTTTCGCTCAATTGAAGTAAGTCACTGGTTTTGACACTCGAAACCATGTATATAGTATGTATGGTTTTGACACTCGACATTTTGTAGTAATTGCCTAGTAAAAATACTTGTTATTCTTGGACATAATACTTTATTCTTACATATGTTTTCTGTTTGAATATGCAGACGTAGAAATGCGTGAAAATGATGATTATGGAAGATAATAAATAAGGGCATCCAACTAGAGGGAGTAATTAAGATGTCACAAAACAGAAGAACTTTGACATTATTACCATTTAAATTAGAATAAAATGAAGTAAATTTAAATTATAAATTAAATAATTAATTTTATTTTCATTTTTAAAAAAAAATTATTACATTGAATATTTAATGAGATACTCCCTCCATCCTACAAAATCCTTCGTACTTTCCTCATTTGTTTTTCCCATAAAAATCTTTACATCCCTGAAAAGAAAATATAATTTTATCCAACAAGCTCAAAAGTTATTTTGATTTCAAATGAGCCACTCATTTTTCACACACATACCATTACTTTATACTTTTCTATTACATAAAAATATTACAATATTCTAAAGTCAATAAAATTGGTCAAAAAGAGCAATTTTTCTTAAATAACGTGGAACAGTAAACATAAAGCGCTTTATGAAGCATAGGGAGTATATAATATTGTAATAAAGTATTTTATAATAGTTATATATAATTACATTGGTTTCTTTTATTAAAATTACTAATGTATGCGTATTATATTATACTCCCTCCATTCCATTCTAATTGTTATGATTTCTTTGTAAATTACAAAGGAAGCGTAACTATTAGGATAGGATAGAGTGAGTATATATCAACAACATACATTAATTAATAAATATTTTAAATAAAATATTAATATATTAAGTGCGAGGTGGGGCGACGTTAATACCCATATCCGATCTGGCCTGTGTGCGGGATGGGGTGGCCCCGACCGTGTTCTGAGTGGGTCGGGGCGGGTCTGGCCTAAATGTGGTGGCGGGCAGGATTAGGCGGCTTTGGGGCGAGTCAAATTACCATCCCTACACAAAATGGATATGAGGTCAGCATCAACGTTGTCAAAACCAGACTAAATTCGCAGGTTCAATCGGTTGATTTGGGAATCAGAGCCGGTTCGAAAAACCTACAAAATTAGATATAATGTTGAATCGGGTTGGGCCGGTTGAATTGGTCAAAACCGGAAAACTAGTTGAATCGATCCAACAAATTTCTATATTTAAAAAAAATCCATTATTCATTTTATTTTTTACTTTATTCATTTTTGTGATGTTGTAGGGTTTAGGGTTAAATTAAGATTTATAACATTGAATCATCATGCTATAAATTACGTGTGAAGTACGAATTATAAATTATAAATATTATTTTCATTATATTTTATTTAAATTGATATTTTAACTTTGTAAAATAATTTTAGTGGTTATATATATATATATATATATATATATATATATATATATATATATATATATATATATATATATATATATATATGATGATTTTATAAAATATAATAAAAAATACGTTAAATTTAATTTTCTGATTGAACTGCTAGTAGAATCGTTGATTGAACCAGTCCGACGTATTGAATCTCAAATTATTGCCTCAAGTGGTTTAATCTCGATTCGGTTATATAAACAACTATTAGCATAATTTGGTAACAAAACCGTACAACATAATGCACAACTAAATTCGTAATGGAAGGAATATTCTTATTAGTGTAAATGAAAATGATTACAAATATAATGTGTTTTGTTAGTGAAGAATTAGGTACACTAATGATGTCATATCCCGGATTGCTTAATATATATACACACTAAATAAATTATTTTTTATGCCAATGAAATATTCCATTAATAAAAGTTTTAATTTCATTATTAAATTGATTTATCAAAGGAATTAACTTTTTTTCTGGTAAAGTATTGATTGGTAAATTTTTAAACTTAAAAATTCAATTTCGTTGATAAATAATTATATTTGTAAAAACTATTAAACGAAATAAATACGTTGGAATTCTATTGATAAATAATTTCATTGGTAAAAACGTATTAAACAAAATAAATACGTTGGAATTTCGTTGCTATATATATATATATATATATATATATATATATATATATATATATATATATATATATATATATATATATATATATATATATATATTCCCTCCGTCTCACGTTAAGGTTGTCATTTGCTTTTTGCATGGAGCTTAAGGAGTATAATATTTTAATGTATAGTGAGGAGTGAGAAATAATATTTAATGTAAAGTGGGTAGTTGTATTAGTGTTGTGTGTGGGTCCTATATAGAATAATTAATTATTTTGTGTGGCCCAACTTAATAAAAAAAAAATGTAAACCTTAACTTGAGACAATTTAAAATGGAAAGTATAAACCTTAACAGGAACGTGGGAGTATATATATATATATATATATATATATATATATATATATATATATATATATATATATATATATATATACTTCTACAATAATACATCTTCAGAATTTGACTTTTTACGGATATTAAAAATAATGCTTTTTGACTTATTGTTTTAATTTGGTATTTTGGGATAATAATAAAATTGTAAAATATGTGATGTGGGTAAGTAGTTGATGATAAATTAAAAAAATGTTGTATAATAATATAATATTATTGAGTTTGATGTTTATTTCCTTTTTGGGGTTTAAAAAAGAGTTGTGGACCGGGTTGAGTATTATTTAAATAGGGTTTAAAATTAATTTTTGTCCCACAAATTAGAGAGATCTCGAATTACATCGAAAATAGTTAAATTTCTTTTAAAACGTTCTATAACTTTTAAAATTCCATGAGAAATGATCATTTTTACATAAAATTGTTTAATTTTGTTATTTTCAAGCCAAGCTTTAACAACACTTCTTTAACAATTATTCTTTTACAACACAATCTCTATACATCATTTTCAACTTAATTTTCATCATAGTCATATGTTTATTTATTTATGAATGAAAATTTTTATTATAAAACTCATATTACTTAAAAAGACTAGGAAAATTTCAAAAAATTATATGGATCCAAATGAAAGTTTGAAATTTGAGTGTAATAGGATTATAAGCCATGTCAGGAGGAGAACTAAGAATATTTTAAGATTCTGAGAAGTCAAAGGTCGGATAAATACGACGAGGTTATCCGAAAGGCGAAGATCGGAAGCAAAAGGTGTGAAGAACACATGAAATTGTATTCTAACTTCATGAGTTGGACAATGAGAGAATATTGAGCATTGCGAGATGCGGAGCTAAGATATTCCAAGGAGGTTCTTAGAAATTAAGTTGAACTTTATATACTTTTAGGTCTGATTTAATACCTCTTTGATGCATTTTGATGTCATATTTGCACGGAAAGGTAATGCTCTTGTTGTTACCATTAAAAAAGTGCTCGAAAGGTATTTTGTCATAGTTTCATAGGAAAAGAGGGATAAAATGATCTAAAGTGGAGCTAAAAAGGGACCTGAGAAGGAGACACTCGATTGTTATCGGGCGTGAATGCCCGTCCTCGCACAAAAGTTGTTGCTACCTAGCCATTACCGAGCGCATGCGCTCGCCACCGGGCGGGTCTTCTTGAAGTCGGGGGAAGAAGTTGAATGGTGCCCAGCCATTACCGGGTGGAACAGCATGCCATCTGGCGTAATAAAGCTAATCACCGAATGTCGCTTGTTGGCTAACAATTAGCAGTACTATCTGTCGCTTGCTACCGTGCATAAAGCAAGCTTGCCTACGTGTGCAAGTGTCCGCCGTTGTGTGTATTGCTTGCCCCAAAGTGAGTTTTCGAGCATCCTGCTCGATACCATGCAACCCATGTTTTATCACAAAAGACGGAGCTCATCCATGACCATAATTCCATTCTTAATACATATTATTGTTGGGATTATATATGAAGAATACATTATAGAATGCTTTGTGATATACATTAATTCAGGAGCCGATACTTTATATGAGTGTGTAAATTCAAGTATTTCGAGCCTGGATTCGTGCAATAATGTTGTGTTATATGGTGGTAATTCGATATGAATCATTGTACATTGTGGAAAGTCATGAATCAGGTGTCTTCAAAGCTATTTGAGCTGATTTTTTAAGGAAGACGAGTTAGAAGTGATCGAAATCAGAAGAAGGAGATTCAGAGGCTCGATTCGACCAAGCAGGTGCTTGGTTCGACCAAGAAGGAATTGGTTCAACCAGCGCATGTAGGCGAACCAGGTGAGACGAAGCATCAGAAGTGTTGTTCGACCACAACATTGTGGTTCGACCAAACCATTTGGTCAAACTGTGGTCGAACCAGAAACCTAAAGGGAGGCAGCTGCTGTTCACTAGAGAGCATTCGATTCGACCAGCATTCTGTTCAAATCCTGAACCTGCAACCGATTTACAAGTCGATTCGACCTGGGGTTCGATCAGCTATGGGTGATTCGACCTGGCTGTTTGGTCGAATGGAGTGACGCTAGTTCTATTTTTGGTAATTCTGAATTTCTTTTACCAAATTTGACGTGTGTCTAAATTAAGAACCCACCCTTCCAAGGCCCGTAAGGAGGTTTAACAAGTATAAAATGTGAGCCTTCGCAGGAGAGCAGGAGACTTAACATCATCATCCATTCACCATCGAAACTCTATCGCCATCTGAAAGAGTTGTGGAGAGAAGTTCGTCTGTCGAACCAAGTGAAGATTCAAGACTAAGAGAGTCACGACGGCGCCCACCTCTAGGGTTAACTTCGCTACTTAATTTATCTTGTAATTTTCAAGACTATGGGTAAGATCCTACCAACCACCATGACTGTTCGTAGATCAACCATAGGCTAGAATCTCTTCGGTAGTTCTAGGTTATAAAGGTTTTATGAGTTAATTGAATTTTCATGTGTAAACTCCGTACAACACTACTTGTAATTTATTTTATATAAGACTATGTTTTTAAATTCATACTCACAGTCATTTTGTGCATCTTTAACTATTATGTAAAGTTTGAATACATATCTTGGTTATTGATTGAGTGCGTTCACTGCTGAGTAGGATTACATGTTATAATTCTAAGTGAAGGGATTCCGAAGTCTTATTAGAACTATCTTATATAAATACTTGTTAACTGAATGTTATTCGGGTTAATAAGTAGGATAAAGATTATAACTTCATAGTACCTAAAAAGGGAGATCATATGGGTTAGAGTACTAAGTGCACGAAAAAATAATTGATACTGATAGTACCTAAAAAGGGGGGTGAATTATAACTTTTGCTCCAAGGATATTCACACGTGTCATACGCATATTTACTTGTGTCTATAGAGTGAACTTGCATGGTTTAGTGATGCGTCCATAAACCACAAGGCAGAGTCGGACATCAACACATGAAAAGGAAATTAATAAGTACAACTGGATGACCTGAAGAACTACCTAATTTCTCACTTGATTGCTTGTTTACTTTATTTACTATTTTAAATATTTGTTATTTTGTTACTAAATCACCACAATAATTTGTCAACGTAGTCTCAATCATTTAGAATATAATTGAATTAATAATAATCCGTCTTTCGGGTTCGATAATCACTTGGTTGCCCATCGAAACTAGAATTTGTATCCTTACACTTGAGAATTAATTTTGTGTGTTGAGAAAACGCTCATCAACTTTCATAGCTAAAAAGAAGGTTTTTCCCAAAGACTCCGGGGAATATTAGGATAGTGTACATATTGTGTAAATATTACGTGTCTTCTTGATATGTCCCACATCGAATAGCAATAGCTTAGCAACTTTGTTGTACTTGTATTTATATGCTTTTTCGCAGTGAATGAAATATGACACATTACATTTTCTGTATGGTATCAGAGCACAAATTGGTTAATGCCAATTTTTTGGGAAGAGCTATCCATAATATTGAGAAGATATATATCACAAAATCATCTTCTCCTTAGTGTCTCAACCTTCTTGAAAAATAATAAACTTTAAACTAAGAAAAGAAAATTAAATAAAAGAAAATTAAAATTGGATTCCTCCCCAAAGAGAGAAGGAATCTACTAATGAAGTTCTTTTTTAAAGATCTATCTCAAATGTGATGTAGAATGTGCAATGTAAATTATGAAACTTGAATGATGTATGGTGGCTTTCATAAAAGATGGTATTTATAGTATTAGGGTGAGATGAATTTGTGGTAAGTAGTTAATGTGGGATAATCTGCTTCATGGTTCAAAAATGGGGAAAAAAAAGATAATTATGGGCTTTTCAAAGATTGAATTCAAGTGAGCCTTCTCATTAATCATCTTCTATAGGCTTAATGGCTTGATAACACAAAGATTTGAAAAGGGTCAACAAATTACATAGGCCCGTTTTCGCTCATTTCAACTCCAAATCGAATGCTGCTTTCTCCCACGTCTTCCTTTTTACTTGTAGAATCTATTTTTATCCAAATCACCCTATTTTATGCAAAAATCAACAAAAATACATTTTTCAAATAATCAAGTAATTAATAGATTTAACAAGTAAAATCATACTTAATTATTCAAATAAAGCCATAAAATTGATTAAATTTTTGTGTAAATTTAACACCAATTACTACAATGGATTAGCAACCAGAATGACATTTTTTATTAGCAATGAAATACCAATGGATTTATTTTCTACTGTACCAAAGGACTTCAATCCGTTGGTAATTACCAATTGATTACCAAGGGAATCTTTATATAAATTACCAATGGAATTGATTTTTCGTTGCTAAAAATTTATCAACCATCATTTTACCAACGAAAATTTACCAATGGATTCCGTTACTAATCCATTGGTAAACCAATTTAACAATGAAATTAAGACTTTTATCAATGGAATATTACGTTGGTAAAATACAGTTTTTTTTTTTTTTTTTGTAGTGAATCACCTCTCAACATATAAATACTTCTATTTTCGAATTACTCTAGGTCGCTATTTGCTCGGGTGTACATATATTTGGATTTTATGGATTGAAACACGCAATCCATTTTATGTCTACCCTTTTAAATTATTGATTGAAAAAGATAATATCTTAAAATTAATATCAGAAATTGTGTTTGACTGATATTGATTTAATATTATATAATAAGCCTTTAAAATTAATAAAAATAAAAGAGTTTAAACAATAATTGCTCTTATGCTGATTTTTTTCCTAAGCTATTAATTTAAAAAAAAAAAGAAAGAAGCGCCATATGTAATACTCCTATGTTCCAATTTCAAGTTTACGTTTATTGTTTGTATGGATATTAATAAAAGTTATTTTTTGCATACATTTGAGGGTGGTTTGATATTTTTCGATATTAACCAAATGATAAAGTATGTTATGTGTGTTAAAAAGATAATGTAGTAATTTTGAAATTAAAGTGTGTTAAATGGATATTAGTTAATGTTTTTTCCTTTTATGAAAATGTGAAGTTTAAATTGGAACAGACGAAAACGAAAAGTGTAAAGTAAAAGTTGGAACAGATGGGGTACAACTTAATAAGGGAGATGTGAGTTACAATATCACGTAAAGCTAATGTGATACCGTGGAAATTCGGATAAAATTTAACTAATTTTAAAAGCTACAAGAAAAGATTGAATTTTAACTTTTTGGGACCGTTTAAATAAAGTAAAAAAAGTTGTAGGATAGTTATTGGTTTTTAACTCTTGGCTCACTCTAAACTGCTCAAAAAGCTTTAAAACCATTTTGATTGAACTGATTAACATATAGTATAATTCAAATTCATGAATGGCATCAAATTTCATGGTATGATTAAAGTGAAATTTGAATGAGGAATATTGAGTGAAGAAGTATAAATTCACACACTTAACACATAAGTTTATTATTATTACAACGTTAGAACTGAGAAGATTATTACAATAATCTACACACTTTAAACAAACTCAACAAAATCAACATACAAAGCTACTTTATAAAAAAAGTAGCATCATGGTTGATCCACTGAATTCACATGAAGAGATAGTTCTTGCAATAATGTCGAAGTCCTTCTGTCTTGTGGCATCCTCCCATGGAATTATAATGATGTTTAATTATCCCATTAGTTGGATGCCCTTATTATTGTCTTCCATAGTCGTGATTTTCACACATTTTTACGTAATCTGCATATTCGAAACAGAAAAAGTACGTAAGAATAAAGTGTAACATCCTAAAATAACAAGCATGCAATTACTACAAAATACCTCCATACATAGACAAGTCTAAAGACATATAAATGCATGTTGCTTACTTCAGTGGAGGAATAAGGAAAACGACCCAAACCCCGAAAGTAAACATATTTATATGTAGAAATTAAGGTGTAGCAAAAGAGATTGTATTAATGAGTGAGGGAAGTGTGAGATAAAAATGGATGGGAAAGAATGCTTATATAGGAGATGAGTTGAAAAGGGAAGAGCTAGCTACAGAAAATTTATACTTATTTATTTATTATTTTTCGTTGGAGTTATTTAGAATGACTTTTTGTTAAAAAATAAATAAAATATAATCAATTTCAATCCCAAAATAATGATTTTTATCAATTTTGTCCATATCTCTCCATATTGCTTGATTTTAGTTCAATTTTCACCGAAAAATAAATTTTTTGCCGAAATTCATCACGTGTGTTAGAGTGACTTTGATTAAGTATTAAATGATTCAACACTCTATCAGCTTAAACTTTTAGATGAGGTGGTCATTTAACATGGTATCAGAGCCTAGGCCTAGCAAAGGTCCAAGGATCGAACCTCACCGCCACCCATTTATGAAAAAATTTAACATGCAAATATAAAATGTTATATGTGATGTGGAAATATAAAATGAAATTAAATTTTGTGGTAAGAGATGACGTGTAGTTTCCTGGATCCATGTTAACTCTCATTTGCCACGTTGGATTAAGCTTCCGAAAAGCCCCAATTTTAGTAATCATGTGTGGCCCACGTGCAATTTACCAGCGAAAAAATCAATTTCTGACGATTTTGGGATCAAAATCGGCCAGTGTCGGGAGTTACGGGACGAAATTAAAAATTTTATCTTTTTTGGGATATAATAAACAAATTTGTTATAGTTATGGGATCAAAAATGATTTTAATTCTAATTTCTTTGATAAAAAGTGGTTACTGAAAAAAATATAAAATCAGTCTCACACAACTATTGTTCAAAAAAAAAAAAAATATATATATATATATATATATATATATATATATATATATATATATATATATATATATATATATATATATATATATATATATATATATATACCTTATAATGATATAAATTAAAAAGACAAAACATTTACACATAGTATTTTTAACACTTTTGCGACGTCAACCATAGTTAAAGTAAACAAATTTATAATATAAAAATACAGATTACCATATATATTTTAACAATTTTGCAACGACCCTAGATAAGGAGGAAAAAATAAATAGAGTCCCATATAAATTTATTTTATTGATAATAGTTTAAAAAAACTTAATTCTTCTTAAATAGTTCTATAAATTTAAATTCACATAAAATAGTTGTTTTTCCTTATAAATAAATGAAGGGTTTGAACATAGCAATAATCTTCAAATCATGAGACCAAATTGATGCATTTCAAAAGTTATAAGATAAAATTAGTATAAAATATTACTTTTGGAATGAAATTGATCAAAATTGAAAGGTTATGAACAAAAATCCTTACTATTTTTAAAAAAGTTAAAATGGTACGGGACTATTTTATGTTTTAAACCATATAAATTTATTTATAAAGTAAAAATTAGCATATAAATTACGGAACCAATTGTTTTATTTAGTGGTCTAGCTTACGTGGACTAAGTTGAGTTACTCTAATTTACTTTTTCTATCATTCTATCTGACTGAGATGTAAGGGCACTTGGTGGATGATTCCACCTTTTAATTTGTACAAACCAATTGTTTTGTTTTCTCTATTATAAATAATTTCTGGTTAGTGGAACCAGAAGA
Organism: Pogostemon cablin; assembly: GCA_023678885.1. Taxonomy (NCBI): domain Eukaryota; kingdom Viridiplantae; phylum Streptophyta; class Magnoliopsida; order Lamiales; family Lamiaceae; genus Pogostemon; species Pogostemon cablin. Next base: position 26,832,976 of record CM042985.1, on the reverse strand, counting down.
CATCCTCCATTAGTGAAAATTATCCTCCTTCGGTAAGTGATTCTTTAATGAACTAATTTAAATAAAAGTAATTTTGGATGAGCCAATTAACATCAGCACTTAATCTATTATTGAGCAAGTTTAATCAATCTACTAATTATTGCGAGTTAAATATTTGTTTGGTCCCGTAACTTTTTTTCTTTTTAATTTTAGTCCCAAAAAATATATTTATTTATAATTAGTCCCATAACTTTAATTTTTATTTAATTTTGGTCCAATTTTTATTGGATTTGCCACTTGTTGCCGGAAACCGACGAGCGATGCTGACGTGGCTAGTCCAATTATTTCTCAACCAACCAAAGATTGATGAAACTTAAGAAGAAGAATGAAGACAACACCAAAGATTGCAAAAACGTTTATAGTCACCCCATACATAAACATTTTGCAATTTTTGGTGTTATCCTTCTTCTTCTTCTTAAGCTTCATCAATATTTGGCTAGTTGGACTCGTCATGTCAGCATCACTTGCCAATTTCGGAAACAGGTGGCAAATTCGGCGAAAATTGGACCAAAATTAAAGAAAAATGAAAGTTATGGGACTAATTATAAACAAATATCTTTTTTGGGACTAAAATTAAAAAGAAAAAAGTTACGGGACCAAACAAATATTTAACTCAATTATTGCAATGTACGTCCCAACCAGATAGTTTTATCATGTTCACCCATTTAACATTATTAACAAAAGAAATTAAGCAGCCAAACACTGTAGCTAGTGGCCTCAGGATTATGAGCAATTATCATATCTTGTTTCATTAATTAGATGATTAACCCTTATTCTTAGATTTTTCTTCTCTTTTTTCTTTCTAAAGAAAAACTTAATTATTATTATTATGTATACAAGCATTACTCTAAGACTAATTCTCCTGTGCACATGGGTGTAACCCATGATACGATGCATCAACTTTCAGACACGTATACAATTATGAAAAAAATATACATACACTTTATTAGCAAATTTTCTGCTAATTTTGTTAGTTTTTTAATGAAAATTTGAGTGTAAAAAATATATAATTATGAAGAAACATGTATACACTATTGAATAAAAAGTTATACACATATGGGTGCTAGTTTTTTTTAATAAAAACTGAATGTAAAAAAAGTATACAATTATTAAGAAATATATATACAATATTGAATAAAAAGTTATACACATATGGGTGCACACTTGCACCCGGGTGCACCGGATATCAACTCTTACTCTAAAATCAAAAGTTATCAACATTTACAAATCACAAAGCACCAATGATAATAAAGAGAGACTCCATCTAATTACAGCACGTTGTGGTGTTATTATAACAATCTAAAAATGAGTAAGAGCAATTATAATGAGTGCAGAAAATGCGTCACGATTTCATTTTGATTTTCTCAAACGTCCTTTTCAAGTTAGTTTCCTAGTCTTGAAAGATCAATTTTCTTGTTTCTGGTCTTTCAAATGAACCAAATTGTATAGAACCAAATGCATTCCATAATAAGGAGCCCAGTGGCCAGATGAACAAACCCACCTGGTTTCCGGGGAAAGAGATCGTCTAAAGATATATACTGTATACATACATATATGTTTTGATCGAGTGTCAAAACCAATTACTTACTTCAACGAGGGAATAATTAAATCGATATTCATGAAAATTCCAAAAGTAAACATATTTATATGTAGCAAAAGAGTTGTATTAATGAGTGAGAGAAGTGTGAGATAGAAATGGATGGGGAAGGATATGCTTATATACGAGTTGAATTGATAAGTGGAGAGCTAACTAGAGAATATATTAAAATCATTTTTCGTTTTATAATAAAAAGATATTCCATCCATTCCGCTAATATGTATATATTTAATTTATTCATTTAATTTTTATACGTGGGTTAAAGGGTATAATAATTTAATTTGTAGTAGATTAATTAAGAAGTAATATAATATTTATTTAAATGTATAGTGGGTAGTTGCATTAGTACTAAATGTGGGGCCCATGTATAGTGGGTTGAATATAATATAATATTATTTTGTGGGACACATCAATCCAAAAAAATGAATACTTCTATTGAAACGGACCAAAATGGCAAAATGAATACGTATCAAGGGGATGGAGGGAGTAATTTGATTTAAGTTCCGAAATAATTACTACCTCCATCCCGGAGATACTGATGTTTTTTTTTGCACAAAATTAAGAAATATAATAATTTAATGTGTAGTGAGTAGAAGATATAATAATTTAATGTATAGTGGGTAATTATATTAGTGGTGTGTGTGGTGTGTGTAGGACCATGTGAATAAATTAATTGTTTTTGTGTGGGTTATATGTTCTTTAAAAGGAAATTCGTCAATTTATGTGGGATAACCCAAAAAAGAAAGTCAATACTTTTGGAACGGAGAGAGTACTATTTTTTTCAATTTAATCTCATAACTCTTGATATTGTTCGATTTTAGTCCATTTTTTGTTGGAAAGTCGAATCTTTCCCAGAAATCATCACGTGAATGACACGTGGAACGCTGATTCCTATAAAAAAGTTAAAAGAGCAATATATTTTGGTCCCAAAATAGGTTTTTTTTTTCTTTTTAGTACTATAACTGATTAACTTCTATAGTTGATCGATTAACATCCAATTATGCCTAAAATTTAAATTTCATCGAAAATTGTCATTAAGCTACATGAGATGCATGAAATTGGAGAATCAGAAGTATTTAATTCAAGCGCGCTATTTTCCTTTATATGTGGGAATTCATTGCATGTTTAATTGTTTGACCAATAGTAGCATATTTTGTTTATTATTCCAAAATACATAATGTTGAAGCATAGCATTGTTAAAGGGATCCATCTGATTGATATGGTGAGAATTACTCCCTTTGTCCGCTCCAAAGAATCTCATTTTTTAAATTTGGGCATCCGCCCCTTTTGGTCTCATTTTCTTTTTTACACAAATGGAATCCATGCACACTCACTAATATAATTAAAATATAAGGTCCACAAACCCACTAATACAAATACCCACTACACATTAAATAATAATACTCAATACCCACTATACATTAAATAATAATACTCTTTAATCCATGTGTAAAAAGTAAATGCACACTTTAGGGTGAACGGAGGGAGTAGTACTTAATTTGGTATTAATATGATTTGATCTCGTTATTAATCTACTTGTAATCGAAAGATTAAATTACATAGTGTTAAAACACTTTAGGAACTGAGGGAGTAGTACTTAATTTTCTATTAATATAATTTGATCTCGTTATTTAATCTATTTGTAATTAGAATCGAAAGATTTAATTAATAGTGTTAAATTACTTTAGGAAACTGGGGTCTAAAAACGAACAGAGAATTTTTTCCAATTACATAACACAAGTAAAGGTATAATACCTAAAATTGCTTTTATTATTATGATTTTACATTCATGCAATGATGTGTTCATTACATTCGTCATAAGCACTTTATTTAAATTCATGTTTTAGTTTTTAATTGGTTACATATCACATTCAAACTTTATTCTCTATTCTTAGTGTTCAGTATTTAGTATTTAAAATTGACATGTAAAGTTAAAGTTGGAACAAATGAAGTACAATTTAATCAGAGAGAGGTAAGCTATAATATCACATAAAGCTAATGTGATACCAGAGAAATTTGGATAAAATTGAACTAATTTTAAAAATTATAAGACTAGATTAAATTGATTTAACTTTTTAGAACCGTTTAGAATAAAGTAAAAAAAAGTTGTGAGATAGTTTTTGGTTTTTAACACTTGGCTCACTCTAAATTGCTCGAAATGCTTCAAAACCATGGTGATTAAAATTGATTAACGCTTAGTATAATTCAAATTCGTGAATGCTATCAAATTAATGGTATAATTAAGTGCAATTGGAATGAGGAATATTTAGTGAAGAAGTGTAGATTCAAACACACACACTTAAAAACATATGTTTTTTATTATTACAACATTAGATCATCATCACAATAATCCACACACTTAAAACAAACTCAACAAAATCAACATACAAAACTACTTTTATCCTAATATACTAAAAGTGGCTTGGGGTTGTAAAACATTTTTTCTCCCATTTTGTTCTTACCTAATTTTGCTTACTACATTTTCACCCTTATATATTTTGTAACCTCCATATATCATCAATGAGTAAATTATAAATAATAAATAAATTATCAAGAATCCAACATTCTTTCATCTTCTACATGTTCATAAACATAAATGAATTATCAAGAAGCCAACAATCTTTCATCTTCTACACATTCATAATCATAAATGAATTACAAAGAAGCCAACAATCTTTCGTCTCAAAATACCTATTTAATTGTCATCAACTTCATTTAGCTCCAAGAAAAGCAAGATGTTTTTCCATAGTGCTATTGCTACTATCATCTTATAATTTACTGGTTGTTCAAAAATATACCAAATTGTGCCAAATATTTAATTAGTTATGCAGACTGTATCACTATGATTTAATGCATAAACATACCCAAATTCATTAAAAAAAATTGTTCATAAGAAAATTGTGAATTGATACGATTTAATGCACAAACATACCCATATTCATTAAAAAAAATATTCATAGAAAAATCGTGAATTGATCCCGTACGTAAATCTAAACGTAGATTGGATATTTTGCAAATCTCACTAATTGAGGGGATTGATGACAAATCCCACTAATTAAGGGATTGATGATAAAGGGAAAGATAAATAAATTCATCTTTGTGAAGACACGTCAGTAATTAAGGGGCAATATTAATATGGGTATTCCATTATGCAATTTTGTAACACATATTAATTAAAATTTAGGCTTGTATCTCTTAGCAATAATAGAATATGTATTGCACCTAAAAATAAGTCTCCAAATGTTTTAAGCCATACAAATTTAAAGTAAAAATTAGCATATAAGTTGCGGAACCAATTGTTTTGAGTTATCATGATTTACTCTGCCAGGTGTTGGGGCGTTTGGGTAGGTGATTCCACCTTTTAATTTGTACGAACCAATTGTTTTATTTTCTCTATCATAATTAATTTCTAGTTAGTGGAACCAGAAGACATCCTCCATTAGTGGAAATTATCCTTCTTCGGTAAGTGATTCTTAAATTAACTAATTTAAATAAAAGTAATTTTGGATGAGCCAATTAACATCAGCACTTAATCTATTATTGAGCAAGTTTAATCAATCTACGAATTATTGCAATGTACGTCCCAACCAGATAGTTTTATCATGTTCACCCATTTAACATTATTAACAAAAGAAATTAAGCAGCCAAACACTGTTGCTAGTGGCCGAAGGATTCTGAGCAATTATCGTATCTTGTTTCATTAATTAGATGATTAACCCTTATCTTAAGAATTATACTTTCTTTTCAGCGTTATAGATTCTTCTTTTCTCCCTCTTTTTCTTTCTTCTTTTTCTTTTTTTTTTTTACTTTTTAGGAAAAACTTAATTATTAGGGAAAATAGATTTTTTCGTTCGCTAACTTTCATTCATTTTGAAATTAATCCATTAACTTTTTTTAATTTTGAAATTAGTCCGTTAATTTTATAACAATTTTGAAATTAGTCCATTAACTTCATAAAATTCAATATTTTGGTCCTTTAACCTGCTATGGCAGGTCATTTGAATATTTTCACCCCAATTAATCTATATCATATTTTTATTTAACCAATTTTAACTCACTTTTTATTTTTCACTTCCGTATACCAAATAAACAATATTAATCTCATTACTAAAGTAGAGCAAATTTGACTAAATATTGATACTTCCTCCGTCCACTCGAAAGAGGGTCTTTTTTCCATTTTGTTCATCCGTTTCAAAGAGGGTCACTTCTTTTTTTACACACATGAAATCCACACACACCCATTAATACAATTAAAATATGGGATCCACACTCCCACTAATACAACTACCCACTACACATTAAATAACAATACTTCTTAATCAACGTGCACAAAAGTAAAATGCTCTCTTTCGGGCGGACGGAGAGAATATAATATAAATTCTTAGTGTAGGCTATTTTTTTTTAAAATATTATATATATATATTTTTACATATTTTTTATTTTTATTTTTTAGAATAACCTGCTAATGACCTGTTGAAACGGACGATTTTGTTGAACTTGGTAAACATGATGGACAATTTTCAAAATTTTCAAATATAATGGACGATTTTCAAAATTCTGCAAATATAATGGACGATTTTCAAAAAGTGAAAAATTTATGGACTAAATTCAAAATTGGGCAAAGTTAGCGGACAAAAAAATCTATTTTCCCTAATTATTATTATGAGTAAAAGAAGTACTCTAAAATTAAAAGTTGTCAATGTTTACAAATCACAAAACACCAATAATAATGAAGAGAGACCCATCTAATTACAGCAGACGGGTTTAATTTTCAGTCCATACGTTGTTTTTGGGATACTCTTGAAGTGGATTTTTTTTAGAAGTATGTCCGAGTTTCATACAAATGCTAGGCTTCCCAGAGGATCAAATCCTTCTTTCATTTGCCTCATTCCGAAGGTGAGAAATCCCAATGCTATACAGGATTTTAGACCTATATCACTTGTTGGGTGTCTTTACAAAACCATAGCAAAGGTGTTAAGCGAACAGGTTTGCAAAAGTAATGGATAAGTGTATATCTTCAAACCAATCAACATTCATCAAAAACAGAAGTATTATGGATAGCGTTCTTGTGGCTAATGAAACAGTGGAAGAGGTAAGAAAAAGTGGTGGCAGTATGTTTATCTTTAAAATTGATTTTGAAAAGCTTATGATTCAGTGGATTTAGAATTTATTTTGGATGCATTGAATCTATTGGGGTTTGATACCAAATAGTGTACTTGGATAAAAAAAATGCATAAAGTCAGCTACATCCTCTGTGTTGATTAATAGGAGCCCAACAAAGGAATTCAAGATGGAGAAAGGTATTAGACAGAGAGACCCGATATCGCCGTTTCTGTTTGTATGTGCAGCTGAATGTTTGAGTTTGATGATGAGAAAAAGCTTGCTCAGAAGGGTTGTTTTCACCTATTCGAGTGGGGGAGAAAGGGGTAAAAGTTTCTCACCTCCAATTTGCAGATGATACTACTCCCTCCGTCCCAACTTCAACTTCACACTTTCCGTTTTGGTCCGTCCCAAATTCAACTTCACACTTCCATAAAAGGAAAAAGCAACAAACTAATATCCTCTAACATACTTTAATTTTAAATTTGTCATCACCTTTTTAATACATATAACATATTTTATCATTTATTTATTACCCAAAAATACCATACTACCCTCAAAAATAAGTCAAAAAGTGACTTTTCTTAAACTTCGTATCTACAGTAAATGTGAACTTCAATTTGGGATGAAGGGAGTATATTTTTTGGAGCAGCTACAGTGGAAAATATAATGGTTTTGAAAATCATTTTGAGGATATTAAAAGGGGGGAGCTAGCTGGCTAGAGAATATATTAAAATTAAATTATTTTTCGTTCTACCATAAAAAAAATATTCCAATATGTATCCATTTGATTTTTTATGTTGATTAAGTAGTATAATAATGATAATTTAATGTGTAGTGAATTAAGAAGTATAATATTTTAATGTGAAGTGGATAGTTGCATTAGTGTGGGGCCATAGTGGGTTGAGTATAATATATAATACTATTATTTTGTGGATCACACCAATCCAAAAAAGAAATTAATACTCCCTCCATCCCACAAAAGTTGTGTGTCTCTCCAGGCACGGAGATTAAGAAAAGTGATAATTTTTAGGGTATTATGGTATTTTTTGGTAATAAATAAATGATAAAGTATATTAGGTATGTTAGGTAAAAGTGATTTTTTTTAAAAATAAAGTGTGAGAAAAAAGTGATTGTGTTTAATATTTTGTTTATTTTGGAATGTGCAAACTTTTAAAGGCCTAGATTAGTATAGATCACACACACAACACATTTAAGGAGTTATACAGTACTACCCGTCCTTTTAATTCATTTTGGGCGTACCATTCAAATGAGTCTTTTTTTTATACACATATAAGATCCATGCACACCAATAATACAAATAAAAAATGGGGTTGCACTCCAACTAATATGACTACTCACTACACTTTAAATAATAATATTTTTTAATTTACGTGCAAAAATTAAAATACATCCTTTGAGTGTGATGGAGAGAATATATTTTTAAAAAATAGATGTTATTGTGCAATCCAGTGCTGTCGCCTATTTGAGAGGGTTACTTTTTATAATATTGAATGTTAGTATATATTTTACTGAATTCATAGACAATAGTAACCCTCTCAAATAAATATTCGATTTTATTTTCCATTACATATATAAACTAATATCACTACTTATTCTACGTGCTAAAAGCAAGCATATATGTTTCTAATTGAGGAAGGGAGTATAATATAGTAAAATTTAGGGATATTAACTATTTTGTATGGAGTTCTACCTACCGAATAGGAAAGACAAACACTTGTGTAAGATCGTTTCATAAAAAAAATTTCATGACATGACTAAGAAATGATAAATTTTTCATAAAAAGTAATATTTGATTTAAAGAAAAATGATAGCAGTGCATTGAATAATTTTATGAATGTAATCGAAATATAAATAAAAAGTAATAAAATATTTAATATAAAAATGATAATATCTTTGATAAAAAATAGTAACGGTTAAAAAAAATGTAAAAACAATCGCACAGAATTGTTAAATAAAATGTACTATACCTTTCCAATGATGAATTGTTAAAAAAAATGTATACCTTTCTAATGAGATTGAATTAAAATGTCAAGATACTTGAGACCCAAGGGAGTATCTTTGACAATTTTGCAACGTCGACATTAGTTAAAGTAAACAAATTTATATTGTAAAAATATATATTTCGCATATATTTTAAACACTTTTGCAACAACCCCAGTTAAAAGAGGAAGAAATAAAAATATATATATATATAAATTTATTTTATTGAAAATAGTAAACAAAAATCTTAATTCTTTTTAAATAGATCTATAACTTTTAAATTCAAGTAAAAAATTTTCTTTTTTCTAAAAATTGAAGAGTTTGAACATAGCAAAAGTTTTCGAACCATGAAACCAAATCGACACATTTCAATAGTTACAAAACGAAATTTATATAAAATTGAAATGAAGATTTGATTAAAATTGAAAGAATAAGAACATATTTTATCTTTTCAAATAAGATAAAAAAAAAGGTAGGAGACTATTTATGTTTTAAGTTATACAAATTTATATGAAGTAAAAATTAGCATATAATTAAGTTATGGAACTAATTGGTTTATTTAGTGGTATATAATCCTTATTAATTATTAACTATTTGAGTCACCATAATTTACATATTCACTATTATGTCAGATCAGGGTGTGCAGGGCGATTTTTACCTTTTAGCCAACCAATTGTTTTATTTCTCTATCATAAGTAATTTTTGGTTAGTGGAACTTGAAGACATTCTCCATTAGTGGAAATTAACCTCCTACAATTATAAGTGGTTTTTAATTAACTAATTTAAATAAAAGCAATTTTGGATGAGCAAATTAACATGAGTACTTAATCTATTATTGATAAGTTTAAGGGCGGAGCTACGGCCAGCCAAAAGATTAATAAAGGCACTCGATTTTCAAAAAAAATTATAGTAAAAGTATAAACTTATTCTTTATGTTTTTAATTACTAACCCAACCCGATTTATTTACTAACTACACTCAATATTTTTATTACACAACACCCAAATAAATTTAAAGCACAGAAATCACAAAAAAAAAAAAAAGGAGAGAAACGAAGAGAGAGAGATGCTGCAGAATGACACGACTTCAATGGAGGGTCTTTTTTGAATTCAATATAGCTTTTTGCTGAGGATTGCAAGTAAACAATCTTTAATGGCGCAGATTTCAGTTCATCAAATTAAACCCACGTGTACAACTTCTTGACGATGGAAGAGTAATTAGAAAGGGCAATGGCGATTAAAATTGATTTCCTGAAAATTAACTGAAAACTAAGATGATTGATCTTCACATCATTATTCCACCATTTCATTCTCTAATTACTTTCAATTTAATTACTAAACATATCATGAATACAATAATGATGACTTGTGATTACACATATGATTTCGCTATTATGAACTTGATTCAGGTAAATTTGATTTTTTTTCTTTTACTGGCGAAGATCTTTGATTTTTTTACTTTTGTTATTCTCCTTCTCTCTCCCTCTTCGTCTTTTTTTTGTGATTTTTTTTCCTGATTTTTTGTGTTTGAAGCATGCATGCAGAGGTGTTGAAATGTGTGTTCTAAAAAATAAAATATTGGGTATGAGAAGTAAATTGATAGGGTGGAGTTAGTAATTAAAAGCACAGATAATTTAAGAATGAGGGTATAATAGTATTTTTAATCTCTCGGGTAGCAATAACACTGCCCCATGTTTAATCCATCAACAAATTATTGCAATGTGCCCAACCAGATAGTATTATCATGCTCCCCAATTTAACAATATTATTAACACAAGAAATTAAGCAGCCAAACACTGTATCTAGTGGCCGCGGGATTCTGTACAATCTTCGTTCTTAGTTTGTTCCACTAATTCCTGCACATTTCCCTTTTTTATCCATCAAGAGATTTATGTAAGTTTGACGGAAAAATGTACTTCCTCCATCCATTACTAACATATCCATTTTATCATTTTGGGATGTCAACTCTTAAAGTATCTATTTTCCCTTTTTAATAAAAGAGTACACACATGGCCCACCACTCCCTACTAATATAACTACCCACTTTATATAAAATAATAATATTTCTTAATCCCCGTGCAAAAAGCAAACAAATACATTTGCGGTGGACGGAGGGAGTATTATAATACTACTCACTTTTTACACACATCTCAATAACTTTACACAACTTTTTTTTATTAAATTATCTATAACTCTCTTTTTATACACATTTCATAACTTTACACATCTTTATACACAAAAATAATAATTTTTCTTAATCATCGTGCACAAGAATATGTTCGTAATTTAACGGGACGGATGGAGTATCTTGTTTCATTAATTAGATGATTGATACATTAGAAAAGAATAAAATCTAATGCTAATTCTTAGAAATTATATATTTTCTTTTTAGGATTAAAATATTTTTCTTTTCTATTAGGTCTAATTCAATCAACAATGTGACAAAAAAAAATTAAATTATGAATGGTAAAGATAATTATATCTTAAAATTAATATCTAAAAATGTGTTTGATTGATATTAAGTTAATATTATATAAAAGGCCTTTAAAATTAATAAAGATAAGAAAGTTTATACAATAATTGCTCTTGCTGATTTTATTTTTTCCTAAGCCGTTAAAAAAAATTAAAAAATACAAGGTGCGATTTTCAGTTCATATTTACTATTTGCATGAATATTAATAAAAATCAATTTTTTGGAGGTGGTGGTATATTTTTGGCTAATAAATAAATGATAAAGTATATATATGTGTATTAAAAAGGTGGTGATAATTATGAAAGAGTATTGGAAGACTATAAGTTAAGTTTTTTTTTTCTTTTATAGAAGGGTGAAATTAAAATTGAGACAAACCAAAATGAAAAGTGTAAAGTTGAAAATACGACGAGGGAGTATAACTTAATTAGGGATAGAGGTGAGTTACATTATTATCACGTAAAGCTAATGTGATACCTGCGAATTAATTTGGATAAAATTGAACTAATTTTAAAAGTATATTGAATTTTTTAACTTTTTAGGACTGTTTAGAATAAAGTAAAAAAAGTTGTGGGGTAGATTTTGGTTTTTAACTCTTGGCTCACTCTAAACTGCATGCTCTAAAACCTTCGAAACCATGCTGATTAAAATTGATTAACATATATTCAAATTCATTAATGGTTCATGGTATGATTAAGTGCAATTGGGAATAAGGAATACTAAGTGTAATAAATTCACACAACACATAAGTTTATTATTATCACAACATTAGAACTGAGATCATCATCACAATAATAATCCACACACTTTAAACAAACTCAACAAAATCAACATACAAAACTACTTTATATATGAAAAAGTAGCATCATCGTTGATCCACTGAATTCACATGATGTAGCCATTGCAATAATGCGGAAGTTCTTCTGTCCTTTGGCATCCTCCCATGGAATTAATGATATTTAATTATTCCACTAGTTGGATGCCCTTATTATTTTCTTCCATAGTCGTCATTTTCACACATTTTTACGTAATCTGCGTATTCAAAACAGAAAAAGTATGTAACAATAAAGTATAACATCAAAAAATAACAAGTATTTTAACCATGCAATATAATTATACTACAAAATGCCTCCAGGGAAAACCATATATAGAGAAGTCTAAAGATATATTCAAATATGTTTCGATGAGTGTCAAAACCAGTAACTTACTTCAATGGGGTGTAACAACAAAATTTTGTATTTATTAAAATAATAAACACAAAAGAAATTACAACGAAAATCAAAGACGGATTGAAGTTGAGAATGTAAGTAAACAGCTTCTATTTATCCCCTGATTCCTCTCTTGAGTTGATTTCTTGACTTCTTCAACTTTCGGAGCCGGATCTTCGGATGAAGCTTGTCCGAATTCGGGGTTGACTTGAAGCTTTAAAATGTTTATCCGGAGGTGTCGAGCCTTTGTTCGGATCAAACGTTGACTTGAAGATTTGTTGTGAAGTACGACACTCAATTTGGTAGAACGTTGACTTCACGGAGACAGATGGATAAATTTGATATGAAGAACGCCGGATCAAAGAGGCTTAGCACCTTGGTCTTTGATCGGAGGCTGTTCTCGACTTGAAGATGACTTGAACTTGATTTGAAGATCTTGAGTGTTCTTCGACTTGATCTTGGTCTTGAACTTGAACTTGGTCTTGATCTTGACTTGAACTTCACTTGACCGGATCTTGATCGAACTTGATTTTCACTTGAATCTTCAGAGTTCTTCAGGTCTCCCGGATTTTCAAAGTGAATGGAATGAGGACTGAAGATCCTTATTTATAGGTAGAGAAAATAACCACTTGTGAGATATTTTCTCTTTGAAAAGATATGTTGGGCTTTTCTCCTTTAATTAAGCCTGCTGGACTGGATACGGGCCTATTGATTTAATTAGACCTGCTGGATTTGATTTGCTGGGCTTGTTTGACTTGAATCAGGCCCACATGATTTATTTCCTGGGCTTATTGATTTGGGCCAGACTCACATGATTTATTTCTTGGGTTTACTGAATTGGGTCAGGCCCTCTTGATTTGAATCGAGCCCACTTGACTTGAATTGAACCCACCTGACTTGAATTTGGGCTCAAATAATTATATTAATTATCAATTGTTTATTTATTTATTTCAAGAATTAATTTATTTAAATTCCTTAATAAATAAATATTTAATCAATATTTAATATATTTTCCTTTGTATTTATATTTATTAGGCAATAAAATTTAATTGCCTACAAATGCCCCCTTGCATTTTGTTCACTTGAAATTTATTTTGAAGTGGACAAATTGCAACAATTATTCCATCATTGTATGTCTTTTTTTTTCCCTCAATCCATCAGCTCATGAGTTGGGCTTTCATCAATTTCTTTTTGTATGCTTAGCCATCAATTTTTTATTCGCTCCTCATTAGTCCTCAACTTTTTCTTTCTTTTTGTGTGGGCTTGTCATCTTCTCTTTTAAAGCCCAATAGAAACAGTATTTCATCTCACTTAATTTTTATTGCAAAGCACGAGCCAAATTCACCATATTCATTCACATCTTGAATGAATCAAATCTTTAGAAGATTAACTTAATGTTGATATGATAACCCCAAATGAAGTTTTCCTTTCACTCCACCCACATGAAGTTTTTCATGGCCTCGATTTCCGCCTCAAATCATTGAAACGTAAGAAAATATCCTTTATTCTTTCTCAAATCTTTTAGAAATATAAGGAATAACCTCAAATCATGGCGATATGGAAGTAATCCTGAATCCGTTCGAGATAAACTCAAATCTTCAAGAAATATCTTCAAAAACGTTGTGCAGCTAACTTTCACAACTATTTAAAGGGTTTTCATGTCCCTTTTTTTCAGCAGCGGAAGGTAGCAACGGCAACGAAGCCTGCCCAAGGAAGATGAAAGCTGTTCGGCGGAGAGCAGCATGGCTGGAGTGTGCAGCGATTTCAGAAGCGACAACGGATGGATCGACCCTCAAGCGGCGGACTTCCGGCGATATACGAGAAAGGCAGCGGCTATCTTGGTGCAATGGCAGATCAGAGCGGCTCTATGATGATGTTTGGTGACCAGTGGGAAGGGTTACCTATTCCAGGCGGGGAGACTCGTAAGGCCTGGAAACAACCAGGCAGCAGGCGGCTCTTTTTCTGCAATGATGACTGGATTTCCGTCGACGGTGGTTTGGAGAAGTTCTTGCAGTGGTGGCCGCTTGAGCTTGGTGGTTGAGCGGCGAAGGGCGGCGGCCATGGCTTCTTGGATCTGCAGCAGACGATAGCCATGTGGCTGGTTTCCGCCAGTAGATTTTCCGCACAACGGTTGTGGGCCTTGTCGCAGAGGAGCATCTGGCGACACACTTCGACAAAGGGAAAGGCAGCACATGGATGCAGCACTCTGACGATGGGAACCTGGCGACGGCAAGCGGCAGCGGTGAAACTGGCTGTTGGCTTCAGGCAATAGCGGTGGCTGGCAGCGAAGAGAGTGGATTTGCATCCTAGGGCAGAACTCTAGATCCGGAGACTATGGTGGCGTCGCGATTTCCGACGAGAGCGACTGCTTCGTTTTCTTGTGGTGATGGTTCGCATTACCGGCGACGTGGCTGGAGTCGGATCCATGGCACGGTGGTCGCTGGTGGCGGAAGCAACATGCGGTGGAATTCTCCGGCAATCGGGCAACAGATCCGGCTAAGAAAACGAGAATGAGTATTAGGAGCAGGCGAGCAGCTTCAATTTTGGGTGGAAGAACAATTCTGAAGAGAGCAGTTACTTGTACTTTCGCTGGAGAGAGAAATTTATCTTGAGAAAAGGAAAGTGAAATTGCAGATGCACTCCACTCACGTTTTTTCCTTTGGTAAATCAATTGTTGACTTTTCAACTCATTGATCCAAAATAATTTACCTCTCACAATTGGGCCCCAAATTCCAAAACCAATTTAAGACTTCCCCCTCAAGTTGGGCTTCAACTTTTAATGGCCAATTAAAATTTTAATTCATGCTTAGAGCTTAATTTTAAGCTTAAAAGGCATAAATTAATTTAATTGCCCCCACAACATTTTGTACTTCATCAAGCAAATAATCTTTTCACCACCTTCATCACTTCACCATTGGTAGAATTTTGAGGCTATTTCAACACTTCAAGAATGAGATGATCTTTTTTTTTGAATTTCTTCACCCACACTTACGGTCAACTACCGTCTTCTCCTTGTCAACTTTTTTCTTCTCAACTTATTGCTTGTCTCACAAACTTGATGCGATTAATCTTAATTATAATTGAACTTAGCAAAGTACTAAACTGCCTACGTACCTCTATGAAAAGGATCAAGTCATTACGTTGTTCAAAGGGACATGATTTGATTTGAATGGGGTGCAGTGCACAATTTATACTCATGCAGGCCAGGATTGACTATTCTTTAACCACTTTAGACAAAGTGGGGCATTTAATGCTTTAACCACCTACAATACCTGAGTGGGATGAATCAACAGTTTAACCACGTATAATTACCTTTGGTAAGTGTCGTAAATAGTTTATACTCGTGTGGACCAGGAGTTTGTCGTACACAGTTTATACTCATGCGGACCAGGAGTAGCATGCAGTTTAGGCTCATGCGTCATGGAGCGTAACTTAGATTTGTTGACAGTTTATACTCGTGTCAATGAATCTTGAACTCGAATTTGTAGACAGTTTATACTCTTCTCAAGGAGTCTTGAATTTGATTTGTAGACAGTTTATACTCTTCTCAAGGAGTTTTGAACTTGAGTTGAAAAGTTTAAGCTCGTATCAAGGAGCGTAACATGTAGAGAGTTTCATCTCTTCTCAAGAAGCTTTGATTTGAGTTGGATAATTTAGGCTCGTATCAGGGAGCGTAACATGTAGAGAGTTTCGTCTCTTCTCAAGGAGATTTGATTTGAGTGAGATAGTTTTAAACTCGTATCAAGGAGCATAACGTGTGGATATTTTTAGCTCATATCAAGGAGCGTAATGTGGACAGTTTTCGCTCGTGTCGAGGAACGTAACTTGAGAGATTTTAGATAGTTTTGACTCATATAAAGGAGTGTTATGTGGACAGTTTTCGCTCATGTCGGGGAGCATTGCCTTGTGAGGTTTTGAGATAGTTTATTGCCCCCAGTCATGGGATGCACCATTTTCTCTTGTTTTAACTTCATTTCTTTGAATCTTTATAGAGATTGGAGTCTTTATTTGCAGTTCCTTCTTAAGTGGCTTATCGGAAGACATACCTTCAATCTCATAAGAGTTGTTAATTGAAGGACATTCGAAGTCACTTGATATGATACTCAACTCCATGTCATGAGCTTTTGTAGCTAGTTCTTCAAAAGTCTTTGGCTGGATTCCTTGAAGAATATATCGCAGGCTCCATTGCATCCCTTGAATGCACATGTTGATGGCAGAGACTTCGGACAATTGATCTTTGCAGTTCAAGCTTAGATTTCTCCACCGATTAATATAATCGATTGCTGGCTCTTCTTTACACTGGCAAGTGCTAGTCAATTCAATCATACTAACAGCCCTTCGAGTGCTATAGAAGCGATTGAGAAACTCTTTTTCCATTTGCCCCCAGCTATCGATGGAGTTAGCTTCCAAGTCGATATACCAATCAAAAGCATTTCCTTTCAGTGAGCGGACAAATTGTTTAAGCATGTGATCATCAAAGGTTCCAGCGTCATTGCATGTCTCGACAAAGTGCGCTATGTGTTGTCTTGGGTTGCCTTTGCCATCGAATTGTTGAAATTTAGGAGGCTGGTAGTCAACTGGCATCTTCAAGTTGTCAACTCTCTTCGTATATGGCTTTTTATAGGCAACAGAAGATTTGGAGCTCTCTTTAAACTTGTCTTTTATCGTCTCTAGTACGATATTCTTCAGTTGATTCATAGGAAGCATTCCGTCAGCAGAAATTTGTATCTCTTCCTCAACTGGCTTCATTTCAGATAGATAATGCTTTGTGGAGTCCTCCTCCTCGCCTTCATCCTCAACTAGTTTTTCAATTGCATGGCTTGTTTCGGCGTTGGTCATCTTCTCCATTAGCTTGAAGATCAATAGACCTTGCTCTTGACTTTGTTTCGTGAGTGCAGCAACAGATTGAGTCAAGCTTGCCAGTTGTTGTTCGACAGACGAAGTGCTTGTTGTCATGGCTAAGGCAATGGATGAGTCATACACCGAGCTTTTTGTGGATCGAGGAGTTGGGCAGACAGATTCATCTTCACAATCATTGTCGTCGTACAATGGCTTATTGAGAGCGATCTCCTCCACATGGTTTGTCACAGAAGAGCCTTCAGATATGCTTCTTGTAACGGCTTCGACATCTTCAGCCTGCAACTCTGAAGGCTTTGGGGCAGTGACCCTTCGTATCGCAATCTTGAGTGGAATTGTTCTCTGAATCTTCACATTCTGCGTCTCTGAAGGCTTTAAGACATAAGTCCTTCTAATTGCAATCCTGAGAAGAGCCATACTTTGTATCTTTAAACTCGTGCAGAGGAGATGAGAGGTAAAACTGTCCCACCGGGCATGCCAAAATTTGTAACAACAAAATTTTGTATTTATTAAAATAATAAACACAAAAGAAATTACAACGAAAATCAAAGATGGATTGAAGTTGAGAATGTAAGTAAACAGCTTCTATTTATCCCCTGATTCCTCTCTTGAGTTGATTTCTTGACTTCTTCAACTTTCGGAGCCGGATCTTCGGATGAAGCTTGTCCGAGTTCGGGGTTGACTTGAAGCTTTAAAACGTTTATCCGGAGGTGTCGAGCCTTTGTTCGGATCAAACGTTGACTTAAAGATTTGTTGTGAAGTACGACACTCAATTTGGTAGAACGTTGACTTCACGGAGACAGATGGATGAATGTGATATGAAGAACGTCGGATCAAAGAGGCTTAGCACCTTGGTCTTTGATCGGAGGCTGTTCTCGACTTGAAGATGACTTGAACTTGATTTGAAGATCTTGAGTGTTCTTCGACTTGATCTTGGTCTTGAACTTGAACTTGGTCTTGATCACGACTTGAACTTCACTTGACCGGATCTTGATCGAACTTGATTTTCACTTGGATCTTCAGAGTTTTTCAGGTCTCCCGGATTTTCAGAGTGAATGGAATGAGGACTGAAGGTCCCTATTTATAGGTAGAGAAAATAATCACTTGTGAGATATTTTCTCTTTGAAAAGATATGTTGGGCTTTTCTCCTTTAATTAAGTCTGCTGGACTGGATACGGGCCTATTGATTTAATTAGACCTGCTGGATTTGATTTGCTGGGCTTGTTTGACTTGAATCAGACCCACATGATTTATTTCATGGGCTTATTGATTTGGGCCAGGCTCACATGATTTATTTCTTGGGTTTACCGATTTGGATCAGGCCCTCTTGATTTGAATCGAGCCCACTTACTTGAATTGAACCCACTTGACTTGAATTTGGGCTCAAATAATTATATTAATTATCAATTATTTATTTATTTATTTCAAGAATTAATTTATTTAAATTTCTTAATAAATAAATATTTAATCAATATTTAATATATTTTTCTTTGTATTTATATTTATTAGGCAATAAAATTTAATTGCCTACATGGGGCATAAGTAAGAAAGTTAAAGCAAACATATTCGTATAAGTAGAAAGGTGTAGCAAATAGATTGTATTAATGAGTGAGAGAAGTGTGAGATAGAAATGGATGGGGAAGGATGCTTATATAGGAGATGAATTCAAAATGGGAGAGCTAGTTAGAGAATATATATATATATATATATATATATATATATATATATATATATATACTTATTTGTTTATTCAGGGCCCATACATTTGAGGGTACATTTGAGGGGCTCGGTGCAAAAAAAGAATTTAGGTCTTTTATTTTCATACAATATATAAAATAACAATAAAATTGTAATGAATAGTAATATATTATTACATGTAATATTACTCATGAAATAAAAATAATTCAATATTTGTTACAAAAATTAGTAATATAACTCATGAAATAAAAATAATTCAATATTTGTTACAAAATTATACTCCATATGAAACTAATTATGAAAATTTGATCTTCTGAAATTTTTTTTTAACAAAATCGTCAATCAAATTTTCATGAGTTTCTGAAAAAATCATTTTCAATTAAAATAAAAAACAATGCATTTAATCTTGTTTGTGTCATAGTTAATTTCAAGGATATAATGCGTAGAATAAATACTTAAATATGAATATATAATGTAAAAGTACTTGAAAAGAATGACAATATACAATTCTTCTCAAGTATTTTAAATTGTACCCCAAGCAGATTTGATCCCGTATGGGATGGGGAAAGAAAAGTAAGGACGCCAAACTGAGCTACACAATATTGTTATACATATTTCTTGTTTAAAATATATAAAAAAATACATATATATAAATATATAATAAAAAAATTAGGGGGCCCTCGCCAAAGTGGGGCCCTATGTGGCGGCACTCCCGACACCGCCCCAGGGCCGCCCCTGTGTTTATTTATATATAATTCGTTGGAGTTAAAATCATTTTTCGTCCTACAATAAAAAGATAATTTGATTTCATTTCCAAAATAATTACTTATTTTTATTCAATTTAGTCCCATAACACTCGTTATTGTTCGATTTTAGTCCAATTTTTTATGGAAAGTCGAATCTTTGCTGGAAATCGCCACGTGAATGACACGTGGCACGCTATTAAAAGTTAAAAGTGTTCAATTCTAGTCCCAAAATAGTAATTTTTTAATTATTATTTAGTATCATAACTTTTATAATTGATCGATTAACGTCCAATTTATGTCTAAGATTTAAAATATCGTCGAAAATTGTCATTAAACTGCATGAGATGCGTGAAATTGGGAAATCAGATATATTTAATTCAAGCACACTATTTTTCCTCTTTATGTGTGATTTAATTGTATGTTTAATTGTTAGTTACTCATTTTGTTTATTATTCAAGCACACTATTTTGCTTTTTATGTGTGATTTCATTGTATGTTTAATTGTTTGTCCAATAGTTACTCATTTTGTTTATTATTCCAAAATACGTAATGTTGAAGGCCTAGGTTAGTATTGATCACATATATAAGACAACTAATAGTTTTATTCTAGCGGTGAGACGAGCATAATTAAATGGATCAATTCGATAGATTGGGAACTAGCTAATTTGGTATTATTATGACTATTGATCCTGTTACTTAATCTACTTGTAATTAGAATCCAAAAATTTGATTATATAATGTTAAATTTCTTCAGGAAACTCCTCTAAAACTTCACAGTGAAATTTCACCAATTGCATGATAAATCATGTGTATAAGTATAATACCTAACATTGCTTTTATGATTTTACATCCAACTACTAATTCATATTTGTATCAGATGTATAGATTACATTCGTCATAAGCATTTTTATTTAAATTCTTGTTTTAGTTATTAATTGGTTACAAATCACGTACAAACTTTTTTTCCCTATTCTTATTTTAGTATTTAGAATAACGTACATATACTTGTAAAATTAATGTACATATACTTGTAGAATTAGAATTTCAATTGTGATTATATGAATATGAATTGATGGAAAGAATTATAATCCTTTCGTACATCCACTAGAAAGAGATACATTAATTTTGTAAATTTTAAGCGACGACCACTTAAAAGGTAAACATTTCTTTCTTTTATTGTTATTTTTTTCTTTTGGCAAAAAAGGTCCCACTAATATCAGTACACATAAACTAATATAACTTTTCATTACATATATAAAATAATATTACTCCAGCCATACACATACACTAATATAACTTTTCATTACATATAAAATAATATTACTCCTTAGCCTACGTACTAAAAGAAAACGTATAGAGTTAAAAGTTTTTTTTGCCTCATAATTATTTAAAATTTTAGATTTTATCCCAAAAAAAAATAATTGTATCAATTTTGTCCCATGACTATGAGTTTTATTTCAATTTTGTCCAATTTTCGTCGGAACCCTCAATTTTCGCCGAAAATTGTTCACGTGTGTTGCACGTGACTGATGAATTTGGTGTTTTCGGTGAAAATTGATGGTTTCGGAAAAAATTGTGCAAAATCAAAATTAAACTCATAGTTATGGGACAAAATCGATAAAAATATGTTTTTGGGACAAAATTTAAAGTTTAAAAAGTTATGGGACAAAAAAACTTTTAACTTACAAAATCGAAATATCATTTTTAACTATTTTTAAGAGCTTCATAAATTATAAAGCAAAATATTATCTGTGAGGACAAGATTTGCAATGGACTAAAGAATTAAAATAGAGAAATAAACATCACAAGCTAACTTCAGAACAAACAAATCACACAAAATTATACATAGTTAAAAGTGTTTTAGTCCCATAACTTTTAAAACTTTAAATTGTATCCCAAAAAAGATATTTATTTCGATTTTGTCCCATAACTATGAATTTTATTTTGATTTCGCCCAATTTTTCCGTAACCCTCAATTTTTGCCGGAACTGCCAAATTCATCAGTCACATGCAACGAACGTGACCAATTTTCGGTGTGAATTGAGGGTTCCGGCGAAAATTGGGCAAAATTGATATAAAACTCATAGTAATAGGACAAAATCGATACAAATATCTTTTTGGGACAAAATCTAGAATATGGGAAAAAAACTTTTTACTCCAAACGTATATGTTACTAATTGACGGAGGGAGTGTAATATTATAAAACTTAGGAATATTAATTAATTATTTTGTATGGGGCTCTCCACTTACCGAAAAGGAGAGATAAATATTTGTGTGAGACCGTCTCACAAGAAATGTTCAATTAAACGGATGAAAAATGATAACATTTTCATACAAAGTGATAATTAATTTAATGAAAAGTAATAGCGAATCATTGAATAATTTCATGAATGTACAAATTAAAAAAAAAGTAATAACATTTTAATATAAAAAAAATAATTTCCTTGATAAAAAATAGTAACTGTTAAAAAAACTTAAAAGCGGTCTCAAATAAGAATTGTAAAAAAAAATGTATACCTTTATAATGAAAAGAATTAAAATAACAAAACATTTAGACGAGAACCATGGTGAAAGAAAAGAACGCAAGAACTACGTAATAAAATAACAACCACCATGATAACACTTTTGCAGCATCGACCTTAGTTAAAGTAAACAAATTTATAATGTAAAATTTTTTAATTAGCATATATTTTTAACACTTTTGCAACGTGGAACTTAGTTAAAGTAAACAAATTTATAATGTATGTTATGGGTATTATATTCCCCATACCAAATAGGTCGGAAGCCCAACAAGCTAATGTACTACGAAGAAGAGACCCAACTACAAAGAGGTCCAAGAAGGAGGAGAAAGACAAATTAAGGGCTGACGACAACCCAAATAGAAAGGCACAGGCCCAAAAGACACACTTCAGAGAAGAACCAAGAAGAGGCCCAGGAAATGAGACCATTATCAAGGGCTGGGGAAGCCCAAGATGATAAGGCCAGGAAAGGGCCAAAGAACAGAAAGCCCACTGAAAGGATAGAAGGCCAAGACCCCTCGGCAGAACACCACGGCTCCGAAGCCGAGGGGGGCATCCAGGAGCTCGGACGAATACCATAGCCTTGGAAACTGACCCATCCGACGACTGAGAGGAATATCAGAACTGTTGGGCAAAGTACAGACACAACTATGAGAACGACTAGTGGCGACAGGCTAGAGGACAAGAATAACGGTAAGAAGGGATGTCTTTGACATCACTCTCACACTAGAGGACAACACACAACAGGCACGTCTCTCTTCATCCACCAATAGGAAGTAAGCAAAGGATAGGGAAAGACATGTTGCGCTCTGCAAGACATCTGGTGGCTCTCTACACCGGCTGCCAAAAGTCGTCAATGTACCAGCAGTCTCCATTGATGGCTGCTTGTCTTCATCCAGGTGGCACGATGGGATTAGACAATCGTTAGGATTTTATTGGTAGTATAAATAGCTTCTCTTACAAGAGAGAAGCTGATTACTCATTCTCATTTTAGACATTACACTTGTAATTGGGAGGGTTTATGAGTATTGTCTTAAAGGAGAATAATAAAATCGAGTAAGGCTTTTGGTTGGATATCTCATCTCTCACATATTGACCTGTTTGTTATGTTTGATTGTGATCGTTCTTGGCTTAGTTATACTGTAATCTCTTATCTCTTAATCCTAAATAACTAAGCTAAGAACATGCATCAATAATGTAAAATTTAAATTAACGACCATGGTTAAAAAGAGGAAGAGATAAAAAAATGTCCCTTATAAATTATTTTATTTTGAAAATAGTAAAAAAATTAATTCTTTTAAAATAGTCCTATAATT
Organism: Pogostemon cablin; assembly: GCA_023678885.1. NCBI lineage: Eukaryota > Viridiplantae > Streptophyta > Magnoliopsida > Lamiales > Lamiaceae > Pogostemon > Pogostemon cablin. Next base: position 26,809,424 of record CM042985.1, on the reverse strand, counting down.
TTTAAATTCACATAAAAATTGTTAATTTTCTTTAAAAATGAAGGGTATGAACATAACAAAAGTTTTCAAATCATAAGACCAAATCAATGCATTTAAAAAATTATTAGATAAAATTGATATAAAATATTTCTTTTGGAATAATTTTTTTTTATCAAACAATGTTTATTATATTAGATAATGTGTTACATAAATACAAGGGTGCTTCAACCCTCACAATCCAACATACACCACAAAAATATTATTTCAATCTTTCCCATTATATCGGAAGTTAAAAACTTGCAGCAGTTATTAATTGACAACAATTCCGCATACACTTATACCATTCCAAAGCATCAATATTACGAAACTCCACCATCTTAGCTGAAAGCCATGACCAAGATCTTACTTTAGCCTCATAGACAACCTTTTTTAAATTTAGTGGGTGTCCATTGAAAATTAAGTTATTCCTATAACTCCACATAATCCAATTAGCCACTATGATTCATATTGTTGAAGTTATGAGAATTCCTTTCTTGTAGCCCAAGCTTACTCCATGTTGGATAGAATTAATGATAAGATGCACATGAAGTACCATATCCACACCTAACCAAACGTGAATTTGATGTCAAATCTTCCAGGCTACATCACAAGTGAAAAATAGATGGGACACATTTTCATATTCTGTACAACCCCACGAGCAATGCATTGTTCTGGATTTGAAATTATGCCAACTCGATTAATCTTGTCTCTTGTTGGCAATCTCTAATGTATCTCTCACGTAGTAACTTTCATATGATGGCTTGAAATCGTCTTGGTGCAAAAAAATTCCATATCTATGAAATGATAATCTTGCAATCTACATTTTGTATCAACCTGTTCTTAGCCTCATTTCTAGGTAAAATGATGTAGAGTAAGAGAATTCTATCGTTGTTGTAACCCGTAGTGATCAAGTACAAAATTTATAGAATATCGTCTCAAGAAAAAAGTAAAATCAATGTGTATCCGGATTTGCCTTTAATCATGCTTTGTAAAAGTGATAGAATTTGAGTTTTGGTTTTAGACTAACAATTATGCTAAGAAATTAACTAGAAAAGCAAGTAATGACTATGATTATCAAAGAACAAGGGTGAAATGGAATGAGTCAAATAGATCTTAGAAAGAATGCAAGGCTAACCACAATCAAAATCAAGGAAGTTACCCAGACATGTGAGACTTTAGTAGTAAACATCATCAACAATAGACTAGAAGCGATCACAATTGTACATCTAATCCCTATGGCCAAAGTGAATAGGTTCTTATCTCTTTTACAAGATTAAATCCCCTTAGATTGGTCTTATCATCAATTCCCATAAAGGTAATATGATTCTAAGTGTTGTTCTCCTCATTCAATTACTCAAATGTCCTTTATAAGTGTTCTAAGTATAAGAATGATATGACTTTACCTCCCCTCACACTAACATGCATGATTATATCACTAATTAATTCAATTTACCCCTAACACATAATATTGGAATGGTCATCAGAACTTGATGTGTATAGAAATTAATCACACAATTAATAAGATGAATCATGAATCACAATTTATAAGAAGAAATCCATTATCAATTCAATTAACTACTAAAAATCCCACAAATCTAGTTTAACCTCAATTCATCATATGACTAGCCTCACAAGAGGTTTATCCAACAATGATCATCTTAAAAACCTTACAAAATTCATAAAATTCCATTGCTAACTTCAAATCAAATGAAATACAAAATGAAAGTAGAAGTTCTTCCCTTATAGATGAGGGTTGATTTCCTTCCTCCAATAGCATTCCAAGTAAATAAGCCTCAAATCTCTCTAAGGATAGTATGGATGTAAGATGTATGGATAGAATTCTGGAATCAAAGTGGTAAAAATGGATGAATTTGGTGGATTTAGATGTAAGAGAGAGTGTGTGTGAAGAAATGGTATGGTAGTGTATGTTTAGATCCAATAACTGCTCAATTGTGACTCCCCCCCATAAATCACGCTCATTTTGGGCCTTTATACCCCTTGAAATCTTCTAGAATATGTGCACAACTTAATCTGGAATCTGCACCTACACGGCTCGTATAGCGCACACAGTTCGGCATGTTTGATTGCTGACAGGACACGGCTCGTGCAATAGTGCATGGCCTTGGCATGGGCATGTAGCTGGTTCTGATGCTCGCGCACGGTCTCGACTTATAGGCCCGTATTCGGCACACGGCCCGTGTGCTCAAGCACGACTCGTGCGCAGAACAAGGGGCGTATTCAGCCATTCCCTGTTCTTCTTCTTCATTTTTAGCTCCCGACTCCATTTTGCTTCATTTTTTATCTGTTTTACATACATTTAAGCTGATTTCCAAACTTTTATCAATCTATATCACACTTCTCCTGATTAACACAAATCTCCACCAAAAGTTACACAAATAAGGATAAAAACATCCGAAAATTCACAAATAAAGACACTAAAATCTAGGTAAAAATGGCAATGATCACAACCTCTTGCCCTTTTTCATAGTGAAATTAAGTATGCACTCTTTGTTATAAATAGAACGTTCGAGGAATGTTTCAATCGCCATATATCTTCTTCATTAGGTTTGATCACACATCCTTACTAAGACAAAATAGAAAGATTAGCAACGAAAATAAAGATCTTAACTATTTTAACTTTTCAATAAAAATGTGTGGGACTATTTATATTTTAAGCTATAAAAATTTAGAGTAAAAATCAGCATTTATAAGTTATGGAACCAATTGTTTTATTTAGTGGTATGATCCTTAATATTGACTATTTGAGTCATCATGATTTATTTAATTAACTAATTTAAATAAAAGTAATTTTGGATGAGCTAGCCAATTAACATGAGTACTTAATCTATTTCCATCAAAAAATTATTGCAATGTACGAGCCCAACCAGATAGTATTATCATGCTCCCCCATTAATTTAACATTATTAACAAAAGAAATTTAGCACCCAAACACTGGCTAGCTAGTGGCAGCGGGATTATTTGCAATTATCATATCTTAGTTTCATTAGTTAGATGTTTGATACATTAGAAGAGATTAAAATTTAACACTAATTCTTAGGAATAATACCTTTTTTTAGAGGGCTATAGATTTTTCTTTTTTTGTTAAATGTGATCGGGACACAATAAAATATTAAAAAATAATATAAGAAATCCGAACACTCCCGGCCTCTCCGTCATTTATACTCTTCATTTTTTTTTATCTGGATCTTCTGTGCCACTTTGATGTGATATTTCTTATGTCATTCTATTAGATGAATGACATGTATGTAAGATCGAGAGATTATAAAAACTATACCCTAAGTCAACTAGGTAAACTTTAGGGGTAAGGGATATAATTTCTTCGCCCCGCTACGTGTCATTCCATAAGAATATGTTACAAGAGATGTCATATCAAAGTGTCACAGAACATTTCGCGTCCCATTTCACACTTGCTCTCGATCTCTTTTCGGCTAAATCTCTCAATATATAAATACGTCTACTTTCGAATTACTCTGGGTCGCTAGCTATTCACTTGGGTGTAAATATATTGGGATTTTATGGATTGAAACATGCAATTTGTTGTATGTGTACTGTTATGAAAATTGAGCAAACACTTGAAAATGATCACTCAAGAAACTGCACTCACTTGTTTGTTGAATCACTTACGTTTCACACACACGTTGATAAACAAAATGAAAATGAAATGAAAGAGAGATCAACACAAGGATGTATAGTGGTTCGGCATAGCCTACATCCACTTTCTTGAGAGAAAAATTCACTAAATAATGAAGAAGATGGTTACAAGAATACAAGCACCTGAAAACCCTAATTCTTAAGCTTGTTTCTAACTGATATGTGAAGAAGGTGTGTTGATCATCATGATTTCAGCTGTTATTCTTCTTCTTGTATGGATGTGTATCTCACGTGTAGAATCATTTCCATCCATTCACAATGTACACGCTTTAATCAGTTGTAACCAACTGATGAAAACTGTTGCAACTAATTTGCTGGACTCAGGTTCGACCTGGGTTCGACCAGTAGATGAGGTCGAACCATGAATGTCGTGGTTGAACCAAAACTGATCTGAAATAGAGTAATTTGCCTGACATGGTTCGACCAGGGTTCGACCTACCTTAACAGGTCGAACCTAATCTTAACAAGTCGAACCTTTGTCAGTTATAACCAACTGTCTGTGGTTCGATCAAGGTTCGACCTAGCTCATCAGGTCGAACCTAACTTTAACCATGTCGAACCTCATCCACCTTCCAGCTGATGCTACCATCACTTACTTCCTCCATCTGATCACAATCCCCCCATGCTTTCTGTAGTATATATGCAGTATGCATGGTCTACTTCATCATAATTCTCCACCTTAGACCTTGCATCTTCTTGTTATCTTCATCTTCTCCACCTTGCTGCTTTTATAAGGAGCAGCAACCCTTTTTTTTTTAATTCAACTGAATCAAGTACTTACACAGCTCATACTTCTGAGCTGGTAAGGCTTTTGTAAACATGTCTGCAGGATTGTCATCTGTCTTGATCTTCTTGACACTCACAATCCCTTTTTCTATCATGTCCCTTATGAAATACAACCTTACATCAATGTGTTTGGTCCTTCCATGGTATCCTTGATGCTTGGAGAGATGCATTACACTCTGATTATCACAATGTATCTCAACTGACTCTTGTTCAATCCCAAACACACTCAGCATACCTGCCAACCACACTCCTTCTTTTACTGCTTCTGTAAGTGCAACAAACTCTGCTTCTATGGTTGATAATGCCACTATATGTTGATGAGTTGCTTTCCAACTTATTGCAGTACCAAACAAGTTGAATACATAACCAGTAAGAGATTTCCTAGTATCAAGATTTGCTGCATAGTCAGCATCAACATATCCTACTACTGCTTTATCCCATGTTGTCATTTTCTGAAACTTCAAACCTGCTGTGATGGTTCCTTTAATATACCTGAGAGCCCACTTTACTGAACTCCAATGTAGTAAGCCTGGATTACTCATAAACCTGCTAATCATACTCATCACATAAGCTAAATCTGGCCTGCACCATATCATTGCATACATCAAACTACCAACAACACTGGCATAAGGAACATTACTCATTTCAAACTTTTCTTGGTCTGTCTGAGGAGCTTGGAGCAGGGACAGACTCACTCCTTGTTTAACTGGTGTAGTTACTGTCTTACTGAGATTCATATTGTATCTTTTTAATACTTTGTCTAAGTATGATTCTTGGAATAACTTCAGTTCACCAACTGACCTATTTCTCTCAATCTGCATACCAAGGATCACCTTTGCCTCCCCAAGATTCTTTATATCAAATTCCTGCTTAAATATCTCCTTTACTTCACTTATACCAGCTTGATCCTTGCAAGCTATGAGGATATCATCTACATACAAAAGTAAGTATGTATAACATCCACCTTTGTTCCTAACATAAACACAACTATCATGCAGGCTCCTGCTGAATCCATTTGATGTAATGTAATCATCAAACTTCAAATACCACTGTCTTGGACTTTGTTTTAGACCATACAGAGATTTCAGCAGTAAACAGGCCTTATTCTCAGCTCCTTCAACACTTACACCATCAGGAATCTTCATGTAGATATCCTCTTCAAGATTTCCATGCAAAAATACTGTAGTCACATCCATCTGATGTAATTCAAGATCAAACTGAGTTACTAATGCCAGCAAGATTCTGATGGAACAATGTTTAACAACTGGTGAGAATATTTCATTGTAGTCAACACCTTCTTTCTGAGAAAAACCTCTTGCTACAAGTCTTGCCTTGTATCTAACACCTCCTTCTTTGCTTGTAATAGGCTTCTTCTTATAGATCCATTTACAGCTTACTAACTTCTTGTTCTTTGGTCTGTCAACAATCTGCCAAGTCTTATTCTTATGTAGTGACAGTAGCTCTTCTTCCATAGCAACTATCCCTTGTCATTGTCATTCCCTGATATAGCTTCATCATATGTTCTTGGCTCATAATTCTCTATATCAGATGCAACATATAATGCATATGATACTATATCAGCTTCCATGTACCTTACTGGAGTTTTAATCTGTCTCCTTAGCCTATCCCTTACAAGTTGATAAGAACTTAGATCATACCTTGAACTGGATAAGCTAGGAGAGCTATCTTCCTTATTCTGATCAGCACTGTTATCATCTTGATTAGACTACTGAGCTTCCTTTCTTGCTTGCTCCACCTGAGGCTCATCAAGGTCTGTAGTAATTGATACTATAGAATTCCTTTCAACTAATGGCATCTTTCTTTCACTAAATGTGACATCTCTGCTAACAATAAACTTGTTAGCTTCATAACACCACAGTCTGTACCCTTTTGCTTCTTGTGAGTATCCAACCATCACACATTTCACTGCTCTAGGTTCTAACTTATCTTGCTTCACATGAGAGTAAGCCTGACACCCTATTACTCTCAGATGAGTGTAACTAGGTGTCTTTCCAGACCACATTTCTTCAGGTGGTTTGAATTTCAAGGCTGCTGATGGACATAGGTTGATCAGATAGGCTGCTGTAGTCACAAGTTCACCCCAAAACCCTTTGGTGAATCCTCTACTATTCAGCATATATCTTACTCTTTCTAGCAATGTCTGATTCATTCTTTCTGCAACACCATTTTGTTGTGGAGTTCCAGGTATAGTCTCGTGCCTCTTGATTCCCTTTTCTTTACATAAAGCATTGAACTCTTCTGAAACAAACTCAAGCCCATTATCTGATCTCAAGCATTTCAACTTCTTTCCTGTCTGATTCTCCACCTCAGCAAGCCATTCATTAAATGCAGTGAATGCTTGATCCTTTGTTTTAAGGATCTTCATCCATAACTTCCTAGAGTAGTCATCTATGAAAGATATAAAATATATTCCACCTCCAATAGTAGGATTCTTAGATGGTCCCCATAGATCTGTATGAACATACTGAAGCTTCTCTGATGAAGTATGTTCTCCTGAACCAAACTTCAACCTCTTTGACTTACTCAGAATACAGTCTTCACACTGATCCATCTTACAGGTTGAACTTATGTCTAGTAGCTTCTGTCTTGCTAGCTCTTGTAACCCTCTCTCACTTACATGAGCTAATCTTCCATGCCACAACTGAACATCTTCTTGCTATTGAGAAGTGTTCAACTGCCCAGTGACAACTGATCCTTCAAGAAAGTAGAGATCAGAGCTCTTAACTCCTTTCATTACCACTGACTTATCATTTATGATGGTGAGTAAGGAGTCTAACATTCCTAATGATATCAGATTCCTTCTCAATCCTGGTACATACCTCACATTTGTGAGCAACTTAATGGATCCATCAAACATTCTGAATTTGACAGAACCAATACCTTCAATCTTGATGGCTTGATCATTGCCTAACAAGACTGATCCCTCATGCTATGGTTTTAAATCAGTAAACCAATCCTTCACTGATGTCATATGAAAAGTGCAACCTGAATCTAACACCCACTGATCTGACACTTGGCCAGAAACAACAACCAGAGCTTCAATATAATCTTGATCCTTGTTACCTCTATTTTTCAGTCACCTGATTTGCATGGATTCTTTGATTTTCTCCCTTTTCAGCAATCTTCTTGGCCACCATTGCTTTCCACTTATGGCATTGCTTCTTGAAGTGACCAGGCTTGTTGCATTGAAAACAGTTATTATTTTCTTCAACTGCTGATGTACCTTGATTACTTCTTTCATATTTCTTCTTATCAGCACCAGACTTCTTATCATTCTTGTTCCACTTATGTTGTTTGTTAGCAACAAGACCTTCTCCTGCAACAGCATTATCTGATGTCTTATGGAGCACCTTTACTTTGATTGCTAGAATCACTTGCTCCAGGGAGATTGATTCAACATTTCCATACAACAATGTGTCTCTTAAACCTTCAAAAGACTTAGGAAGAGCTGACATCAATATGACAACCTTATCTTCACTTGATAGTGCTACATCAATGTTCTCTAAGTCATCTATGATCTTATTGAAATCATCTAGTTGGCTTAAAATAGACTTATCTTCTGAAACTTTGAAGGAATAGAGTTTCTGCTTGGTGTACAGCCGGTTTGCTAATGTCTTTACCATGTAAAGATCATCAAGCTTCTTCCACATATCTCTTGCAGATACTTCCTTGGAAACTTCCCTTAGAGCTTTATCACCTAAGCACAGAATGATAGCACTTCTAGCCTTGGATTGTTGATCTTGATCTGCAGCTAATGCACCAGCATCCACAGCGGCTGCTTGAGCTGCTTGATCTGGAAGCGGTTTAACTGCATCAGCAAGGCCTTGTTGGATCAGTACAGCCTCCATCTTCATCCTCCACAGACTGAAATCAACTTTCTCTGTAAACTTCTCCACATCAAACTTAGTTGTAACCATGATTCTTCCCTTCTTTTCTGGTATTGTGGCAGCTTCTTGTTCTTCCCACAGACGGCGCCACTTGTTATGAAAATTGAGCAAACACTTGAAAATGATCACGCAAGAAACTGTACTCACTTGTTTGTTGAATCACTTACGTTTTACACACACGTTGATAAACAAAATGAAAATGAGATGAAAGAGAGATCAACACAAGGATGTATAGTGGTTCGGCATAGCCTACATCCACTTTCTTGAGAGAAGAATTCACTAAACAATGAAGAAGATGGTTACAAGAATACAAGCACCTGAAAACCCTAATTCTTAAGCTTGTTTCTAACTGATATGTGAAGAAGGTATGTTGATCATCATGATTTCAGCTGTTATTCTTCTTCTTATATGGATGTGTATCTCACGTGTAGAATCCTTTCCATCCATTCACAATGTACATGCTTTAATCAGTTGTAACCAACTGATGAAAACTGTTGCAACTAATTTACTGGACTCAGGTTCGACCTGGGTTCAACCAGTAGATGAGGTTGAACCATAAATGTCGTGGTCGAACCAAAACTGATCTAAAATAAAGTAACTTGCCTGGCATGGTTCGACCAGGGTTCGACCTAGCTTAACAGGTCGAACCTAATCTTAACAAGTCGAACCTTTGTCAGTTATAACCAACTGTCTGTGGTTCGATCAAGGTTCGACCTAACTCATCAGGTCGAACCTAACTTTAACCATGTCGAACCTCATCCACCTTCCAGCTGATGCTACCATCACTTACTTCCTCCATCTGATCACAATCCCCCCATGCTTTCTGTAGTATATATGCAGTAATGCATGGTCTACTTCATCACATGTACCCTTTTAAAATATGGATTAAAAAGATAATTATATCTTAGAATTAATACCAAAATTTTATGTGATTGATATTGAGTTAATATTATATAATATAATATATAGGCCTTTAAAATTAATAAAAATAAGAAAGTTTAAAAAATAATTGCTCTTAAGCTGAATTTTTTTTCCTGCCATTAATAAAAAAAACAAGGGCCTATATGTACTGCTCCTCCGTCCTGATTTCAAGTTCATATTTACATGTCTAAGTTCACATTTAATATTTTCACAGATATTAATAAAAGACACTTTTTAGTTTATTTTGGAGGTGATTTGGTATTTTTCGATATTAAATAAATGATAAAGTATATTATGTGTGTCAAAAGATAGTGTGGTAATTTTGAAATTAAAGTGTGTTAAAAGGATATTGGTCATGTATTTTCCTTTTATGAATGTGTGAAATCGAAATTGGAACGAACCAAAACATAAAGTGTAAAGTTAAAGTTGAGACGAATGGAATACAACTTAATTAGGGAGAGAAGAGTTATAATATCACATAAAACTAATGTGATACTGGCGAAATTTGGACAAAATGTAAACTAATTTTAGAAGTTACAAGCCTAGATTGAATTAATTTTTCCAAAATTAAACTAATTTTAAAAGTTATAAGACTTAGATTGAATTTTTTAATTTTTTGGGACATTTTCGAATAAAGTAAAAAAGTTATGGGGTAGCTTTTGATTTTTAACTCTAATTGGCTCACTCTAAACTACTGTAAAATCTTAAAAAAAAAAAACATGTTGATTAAAATTGATTAATATATATATGGTATAATTTAAATTCATGAATGGCATCGAAGTTCATGGAATGATTAAGTGCAATTGGAATGAGGAATATTGAGTGAAGAAGTATAAATTCATACATACACTTAACACTTAAGTTTATTATTATTACAACATTAGAACAGAAACTATTATTATCACAATAATCCACACACTTCAAACAAACTCAACAAAATCAACATACAAAACTACTTAATGAAAAAGTAGCATCATGGGTGATCCACTGAATTCACAATAGGAGATAGTTATTGCAATAAGTCCTTCTGTCCTGTGGCATCCTCCCATGGAATTAATGATATATTTAATTATTCCTCTAGTTGGATGCCCTTATTATTGTCTTCCATAGTAGTCATTTTCACACATTTTTACGTCTGCATATTTAAAAAAATAATAATAAAAAAAAATTTTAAAAAATTATTATGTAAGAATAAAGTGTAACATCAAAAAATAACAAGTATTTTGACCATGCAATTATATTATACTTCAAAATACCTCCAGGGAAAACCATACATATATAGATAAGTCTAAAGATATGGAGTATACATATATGTTTCGACGAGTGTCAAAACCAGTTACTTACTTCAATGAGGGAAAAAAGATAGACAAAAATAAATATCCAAAAGTAAACATATTTATATGTAGAAATTAAGGTGTAGCAAAAGAGATTGTATTAATGAGTGAGAGAAGTGCGAGATAGAAATGTAGGAGTATAAGGTTGGAGGGATATGTGTAGGTATTTGTGGACGGGAGTAGGAATTGGTGAGTTGGGTGAACAAAATGTGATAGAAGGAATTTGAAGAAGAGAACAAGGTTTGGGATAAACTTTAAACTTTATTGGTTGTATTTCTTCTACATTAAAATGTTACACCATCCACCTATTTATACTATTCAATGGTGGATTCTCAAGCATTCTAGATAATTCTACATTATTTCCATCCTAATTAATCTAGATAATTCTTTCATTTGATCACATGTCATTATTTTAGATCATTCCTTCATCCACATTATTCTAGATCTTTCTCTCATTTTCTTAATGTCCAACTATCTCCACCTTCTAGTTTATTTTATACATTATCTCAAATATTCTAGAATTATCATGACATCTCCACAAAATTAAGTTTAATATCCAACACCCCCTCTTAAACTTGATTTTGCATTCCAAGCAAACTCCATAATCTTGCGAACTCTTCATACTTGAGCGGCTTTGTGAAGATTTTGGCTACTTGATCTTGTGATTTCACGTGCTCCACTTGAACTTCTTTCTTTGCAATACATTCTCTGATGTAGTGGAAACGAGTGTCTATGTGCTTGCTCCAATTATGAAATACAGGATTCTTTGCTAATGCAATTGCCAATTTGTTGTCCACACAAATCCTCATAGGATTCTCTTGTATCCATCCGAGCTCTCGTAACAAACTTCTAAGCCATATAGCATGGCAAACACTGGATGTGGCGGCTACATACTCGGCTTCACACATTGATAATGTGACAATTGGTTGCTTCTTCGACATCCAAGTGAAAGTGGTGTCTCCCATAAAGCACAAATCCACTTGTACTTTTTCGATCATCATTATCTCCAGCCCAATCACTATTACTATAGCCCACAAGCTCATAGTTATTAGTATTTGAGTAAAGTAGGCCATAGCCTAGCGTACCTTTGAGATATCGAAGAATTTCTTTGCCGCCTTCAAATGCATTGTGGTTGGATTCTCCATAAATCTACTCACAAGCCCTGTTGCGTAGAGTATATCTGGCCTTGTGCAAGTTAAGTACCTTAGACTTCCAACCAAACTTTTAAAGAGCGTCGGATCCACTTTTTCTCCATCTTCATACTTGGATATTTTACTTCCACTCTCCACTGGGGTATTTATTGCCTTGCAATCTTCCATTTTGAACATCTTGATGATCTCCTTCGTATAACCTTTTTGTGTGATGAAGATTCCTTCCTCAAGCTGCTTGACTTCAACTCCAATATAATATGCCATGAGCCCAATATCAGTCATCTCAAACTCTTTAGTCATGGCCTCCTTGAATTCCTCGAACATCTTTGTATTGCTTCCTGTGAATATAAGATCATCCACATACAAGCACACAATTAAGATATCATCACCTTTGACTTTGATGTAGAGGGCATGCTCATGTGGGCACTTGGTGAAACCATTCTCCTCCAAGTACTTGTCAATCCTGCTATTCCACACCCTTGGTGCTTGTTTTAAACCATATAAGGCTTTCTTCAACTTCAACACTTTTTCTTCTTGGCCTTTCACCTCGTAGCCTGGTGGTTGCTTGATGTAGACTTATTTATCAAGTACATCATTCAAGAAGGCTGACTTCACGTCCATCTGATAGATTTTCATCTGTTTTTTGTTGCAATTGAAATTATTAGTTTGATTGTTTCTAGGCAGGCGACAGGAGCGAATACCTCGTCATACTCAATTCGTACTCTTTGACTATATCCTTTGGCGACAAGCCTTGCTATGTATCTCTCTACTTCACCCTTGGAGTTTTTCTTTGCTTTATACACCCACTTGACTCCAATGGCCTTATGATCTTTAGGCAACGTTGCAAGCTCCCATGTATCAATCTTCACATTGGCCTTAATTTCCTCGTCCATTACATCTCTCCATCTTTTGCTTTGTGTAGCCTCCTCAAAAGTTACTGGCTCGCAACCAGCAAATAAGAAAAGTAAGGTGAGATTCTCTAACCTTTAAGTGTCGTCATAAATCTCATCTAAGCTCCTCACATGTGATGCACTTCTTTCATTCAGGAAAGATGGTGGTGAGTCTCCAACTTCTCTTGCCGGTGAAGCGGGTGGAGTCACTGTCTCTTCACCTTCACCTGCTTGCTCAATTTCCTCTTCATCTTCAAATTGTGGAGTTACAAAGTTGTGATCATTGATGTTGGAACCGAAATTCCAAGCACTTTCTTCATCGAACTGCATATCTCGACTTATCACACTTTTCTTTGTGAGGGGATTATATAACTTGTAACCTTTAGAGTTAGAGTCATACCCGATTAATATATATGACTCACTCTTGTCGTCGAGCTTTCTTCTTGTCTCGTCTACCACGTGAGCATATACTTTGCTCCCGAATACTCTTAGATGAGCGATTCCGGGCTTTCTCCCACTCTATGCTTCTTGTAGAGTCTTTTCCCATATACTCCGAGTTGGAGATCGATTGGACAGGTACACCGCGCACGCCACTGCTTCTGCCCAAAATTCTTTTGGAAGTCTCTTTGTCTTCAACATGCTGCGCGCCATCTCCACTGTGGTTCTATTCTTCTTTTCCGCCACACCATTTTGTTGAGGAGATCTTGGAATAGTAAGAGGCCATCGGATCCCATTTGCTTCGCAATACGCCATGAATTCCTTATATGTGAATTCACCATCTCGATCGGTTCTCATGGATTTGATTTCTAGCCCGCTCTCCTTTTCAATGGCAACTTTAAATTTCTTGAAGGCTTCAAATACTTCTGATTTCTGCTTCAAGAAATACACCCATATTTTTCTAGAAAAATCATCAATGATTAGCAAGAAATAATTATTGTTACCAAGAGAGCTTGGTTTGATTGGCCCACACACATCGGCATGGATCAACTCCAACGGTTTCTTTGCTCGCGAGGTTGACTCCTTTGGGAATGGCTTTCTAGCTTGCTTCCCGAGTATACATCCTTCACATAGTTGGTCGGGATGCTTGATGGATGGTAATCCTCTTACCATTTCCTTCCTTGATAACAACTCCAATCCTCCGAAATTTAAGTGCCCAATCGTAGGTGCCATAACCAAGACTTATCCTTAAAGCAAGCTTTAAGGCATTTTGCCACATCATTCCGAATATTTAGTAGAAACATTCTATTCTTCGACATTGGCACCCTTGCTATCAAATTATTTTCCTTATCTCTTATTAAAAGGTTATAATCCTTCAAGTGAATGTCATAACCTTTCTCTAAGAGTTTTCCCAAACTCAAAATATTATTTTTCATGTTGGGCATATAATAAACATTCGAGATAAAATCATGATCTCCATTTTTTAAGCGAATCAATATTTTCCCTTTTCCTTTCACCGAAATTTTAGATTCATCACCAAATGAGACATTGTCACTTACCGATTCATCCAACTCCATGAACATGCTCCTTTTGCCACACATGTGGTTGCTCGCTCCCGTATCAAGGTACCAAGTATCATCTTGTCTTTCATTATCTCCTTTGTACTCTAGGAGCACACTTGCATTTTCTTCCTTCTTGCTCTCAACGAAGTTGGCCTTCTCTTGAACCTTTTGTTTTGCTTTCCAACACTCGGAAGCATAATACCCAAATCTATTACAATTATAGCATTTTATAGAAGATTTATCATATCTCAATTTTTGATTGCTCCTTCCTCGACCAAATTCTTTTCTCTCTCCATGATTTTCATAGCCTCCTCGTCCACGTCCACGGCCTCGACCTTGTCTTTGGTCACCACTTCGACCGTCGCTTGGGCCTTCATCTTTTTCCTTTGCACTCACTTGCAATTTTAACAATTGCTCCACCATATCTTGCTTTTATTTTTGTTTCTCTTCATAAGCTTGTAACGACCCCATTAAGAGATCAATTGTCATCTTCTCCAAATTTTTAGTCTCCTCAAAAGTTACCACAATATGCTCAAATTTGGGAGTCAACGTACGTAGTATTTTTTTCATTATTCTAACATCCTCCAATTTTTCACCATTTCTTTTCATTTGATTAGAGACCGCCAAAACTCATGTAAAATAATCCGAAATAGATTCGGACTCCTTCATATGTAGAGACTCAAATTCTCCTCTTAAAGTTTGAAGGCGAACCTTTTTAACTTGATCGGCTCCTTTGCATGATACATGGAGCTTGTCCCATGCTTTCTTGGCGGTTGTCATACTCGAGATTTTCTCGAAGTCATCATCTCTCAATGCTTGGTAGACGAGGAAGAGAGCCTTCTTGTCCCTCTTTCTTGAATCTATCAACTTATCATTTAGTTGTTGAGATAGTGTCGTCTCGTCTTCCGGTTGCTCGTAGCCTTTCTCTACAATCTCCCAAACATCATGAGCACCTAGGAGTGCCTTCATCTTGATACTCCAATTATCAAAGTTGCTATTGTTAAGCAACGGGACTTGAAAGGATTGAAGATTGTTAGTCATCTCTCACAGGAGGATCTTATGGCTCAGATACCACTTTGTAGGAGTATAAGGTTTGAAGGATATGTGTAGGTATTTGTGGACGGGTGTGGGAATTGGTGAGTTGGGTGAACAAAATGTGATAGAAGTAATTTGAGGAAGAGAACAAGGTACGAGATAAACTTTAAACTTTATTGGTTGTATTTCTTCTACATCAAAATGTTACACCATCCACCTATTTATACTATCCAATGGTGGATTCTCAAGCATTCTAGATAATTCTACATTATTTCCATCCTAAT
Organism: Pogostemon cablin; assembly: GCA_023678885.1. Lineage (NCBI taxonomy): Eukaryota > Viridiplantae > Streptophyta > Magnoliopsida > Lamiales > Lamiaceae > Pogostemon > Pogostemon cablin. Next base: position 26,793,926 of record CM042985.1, on the reverse strand, counting down.
TAATATAGATAATTCTTTCATTTGATCACATGTCATTATTCTAGATCATTCCTTCATCCACATTATTCTAGATCTTTCTCTCATTTTCTTAATGTCCAACTATCTCCACCTTCTAGTTTATTCTATACATTATCTCAAATATTCTAGAATTATCATGACATCTCCACAAAATTAAGTTTAATATCCAACAAGAAATGGATGGGGAAGGATGCTTATATAGGAGATAAATTCAAAAGGGGAGCTAGAGAATATATATATATATATATATATATATATATATATATATATCTTCGTTGGAGTTAAAATCATTTTTCGTCCTACAATAAAAAGGATAATTCGATTTCATTTTCAAAATAATTACTTTTTTTTTCAATTCAGTCTCATAACACTCGATATTGTTCGATTTTAGTCCAATTTTTTACGGAAAGTCGAATCTTTGCTGGAAATCATCGCGTGAATGACATGTGGCACGTGCTGATTCCAATAAAAATGTTAAAAAGTGTTCAGTTTTGGTCCCAAAATAGTCATTTTTTTATTTTTTATTTAGTACCATAAATTCTATCATTGATCGATTAACGTCCAATTTATGCCTAAAATTTAAAATTTCGTCGAAAATTGTCATGAAACTGCATGCATGAAATTAGGAAATTAGAAATATTTAATTCAAGCACGCTATTTTTCTTTTTATGTGTGATTTCATTGTTAGTTTAATTGTTTCACCAATAGTCACTCATTGTGTTTATTTTTCCAAAATACGTAATATTAGGTTAGTATTGATCACATATATAACACAACTAATAGTTGTATGGAGAGCATAGTTAAAGAGATCAATCGATAGATCTATTGGGAATTAGTTAATTTGGTATTAATATGACTATTGATCCTGTTACTTAATCTACTTGTAATTAAAATCGAAAGGTTTGATTATATAACGTTAAATTTCTTCAGGAAACTGTTCTAAAACTGAACAGTAAAATTTCACCAATTGCATGTCAAATCAAGTAAAAATATAATACCTAACATTGCTTTTATGATTTTACATCCAACTACTAATTCATATTTGCATTAGATGTGTACATTACATTCGTCATAAGCATTTTTATTTAAATTCTTGTTTTAGTTATTAATTGGTTACAAATCACGTACAAACTTTTTTCCCTATTCTTAGTTGAGTATTTAGAATAAATAAAATTTTAATTAAATTTCTATGAATACGAATATACGATACCTTATCTATTTACTTTGCTATATACAATAATGAAGATATACTTGTAGAATTAGAATTTCATTGCACGTGTGTGAGTTCCTTTTAGAAATTGTGTGCAATATATCTGCTATTAGTAGTAGGTAAGTTTTAGATGCTCTTTTACACATACATATTTGCCTCAATTGTAAAATGAATTGATGGAAAGAATTATAATCCTTCCGTACATCACTTGAAAGAGATACATTAATTTTGTAAATTTTAAGCGTAATACGTTGGCCACTTAAAAAGTAAACATTTCTTTCTTTCTTTTTTTATAAAAAAAAAAAAAATCCCACCGATAGCCTCACACATACACTAATATAAATTTGGGCCAAATGCTACAGTGAGAAAATACATTTAAGAAAATTCTTTAGTGGGTACATTTTAAGGGAGTGTTTAAAAATACTCAAAATCACGGAAAAATCCTTAATTCAATATTAACACGATATTAATTTTTAAAAAAAAACTATTATCAAGGCAAGTTTTTTACTTGACTCAGATACAAAAACTTTGACTCGATTGGGACTATTTATGTTTGAAGCTATAAAAATTTATAGAGTAAAAATCAGCATATAAGTTATGGAATCAATTGTTTTATTTAGTGGTATACTAATCCTTAATATTGACTGTTTGAGTTATCATTATTTAACTCTCCACCACTCTAATGGACAAGGACTGTTTGAGTCATCATTATTTAACTCTCCACCACTCTGATGGATAAGGGTGTTGAGATGGAAATTTTTTTTTTTTACCAACAAATTGTTTTATTTTCTCTATTATAAATAATTTTTGCATGGTTAGTGGAACTAGAAGACATTCTCCATTAGTGGAAATTAACCTCCTACAAGAAGTGGTTTATCAATTAACTAATTTAAAGAAAAGTAATTTTGGATGTGCCAATTAACATGAGTACCTAATTAACTACTTAATCTATTATTGAGCAAGTTTAATCCATTAACAAATTATTGCAATGTACGTGCCCAACCAGATAGTATTATCATGCTCCCCCCATTTAACATTATTAACACAAGAAATTAAGCACCCAAACACTGGCTAGTTAGTGACAGCGGGATTATGTGCAATTATCATATCTTAGTTTCATTAATTAGATGATTGATACATTATAAGATAATAAAATCTAACACTAATTCTTAGGAATAATACTTTTTTTTAGGGTTATAGATTTTTCTTTTCTATTAAATGCGACCCAAACAAGTGTGACACACAAAAAATATTAAAAATAATATAAGAAATCCGAACACTCCCAGCCTCTCCGTCCTTCAAACCCTTCATTTTTTGTGTTTGAATCTTCTGTGCCACTTTGACGTGACATCTTTTGTGTCACTCTATTCTAATAAGCCATAAAATAAAATAAAATAAAAGTAAAAAGTTAACAGGACCCGAAAAAAGATGATTAAAAAAGGACTGACGAAGCCTTATGTAATGGACAGCTTCGACACGGGCGCCACAAGAGGCAAGTAAGCCAATATACACGGCTGTAAAAGAAACCTATCAAAAAAGCCAGCCATAGGAATCCCCAAATGGCCTTATTAAAAATCTCTATATGGTAAAACCCAATGGGAAAAAAAACTATATAGAGGAAAAGAGTACCTTTCGAAAAAGAATTTCAAAAAATCTACCATCTAACCTATAAGACCTAAGGCGTCCTCGATCTCGACTGGGCAGACACATCCAACGAGCATAAGTCATGGAAAGGAATCCCTGCAAGTTGCTGAAGTAATCAATGTCAACGAAATTATTGCCCAAAGGTAAGAGAAGGTATGGAAAGGATCCACCTGAAAATCCAGGAGATGTCGCCACCGGATAAAAACCATCACTTATCATCGCCTGGAGAAAAATCATCGAAAACGATAGTAAGTTAAGTTCATGTCCTGAAAAACAAGATCATGAATGCGATCAGTGGCATTTTGATGCCAAGTAAAGGGACCACCAGTTGCTGAGAGAGCATCAGCTACACTATTCCCCTCCCTGTAAATATGGCTGATCCTGAATTGCATCACAGATATGATATCTCTAACAATTCTCCAATTCTGCAAGAATTTCCAAGGAACATCCGAGCTATCCGGACTTATCTCTTGTGTCACTCTATTGGATGAGTGATACGTAGGAAAAAAATGATAAACTACATCCCAAGTCAATTAGGTAAACCTTAGGGTAAGAGATTGAATTTCTCCACCCCGCCACGTATCATTCCATAATAAAATATTACATGAGATGTCATACAAAAGTGTTACACAACATTTCATGCCCCATTTTTTCTCACACCTGCTCTCGATCCCTTTTCGGCTAAATCTCTCAACATATAAATACATCTACTTTCGAATTACTCTGGGTCGCTATTCACTTGGGTGTAAATATATTTGGATTTTATGGATTGAAATATGCAATCTGCTGTACGTGTACCCTTTTAAAATATGAAAAGATAATTATATTTTAAAATTAATACCTAAAAATTAAATTGTATGTTATTGATATTGAGTTAATATTAGGCCTTTTAAATTAATAAAAATAAGAAAGTTTAAACAATAATTGCTCTTATGCTGAATTTTTTTCCTTACATTAATAAAAAAAACAAGGGGCTATATGTACTACTCCTCCATCCCGTTTCAAGTTCATATTTACATCTCAAGTTTAAATTTACTGTTTGCACGTATATTAATAAAAGTTATTTTTTGGTTTATTTTTGGGGTGATTTGATATTTTTCGTTATGTGTGTTAAAAAACAAATATGATAATTTTGAAATTAAAGTGTGTTAAAAGGATATTAATTAAGTGTATTTTCTTTTTATGAAGGTGTGAAATTGAAATTGGGACGAATCAAAACAAAAAGTGTAAAGTTGAAGTTGAGACGGAGGGAATACAATTTAATTAGGGAGACGGGAGTTACATTATCACATAAAACTAATGTAAACTAATTTTTAAAGTTATAATACTAGATTGAATTTGTCAAAAATTAAACAAAATTATAGAAGTTATAAGACTAGATTGAATTTTTTAACTTTTTTGGACTAAAGTAAAAAAAATTGTAGGATAGTTTTTGGTTTGTATTTCTAATTGGCTCACTCTAAACTAATCTAAAAGCTTCAAAAAACCATGTTGATTAAAATATATTAATATATGGTATAATTCAAATTTATGAATGGCATCGAAGTTAGGAGATGAATTAAAGAGGGGTGAGCTAGCTATGGAATATATGTACTTATTTATTTAAGTCGACTTTAAATAATGTCTATTATATAGCTATAGATTAAAATTAATTTGGTACTCTTTCCTCCCAAAAAAAATTATAATACTTTTCTTTTTGGGTGTCTCATAAAAGTTGACACATTTTCTAGCACACTTTGAACTATGAGAGCTCGGTACATGAAATCCTCATAAAACAATTAATAAAACAATTAATATATTGAAAATTGATGGAGAAGGTAAATTGCAAAATAAAATTTATAGATAAAAAGGGCAAAAGCAACATCCTTAAAATACGATGTCTATAATAATACTATTAAGCCATTAGATAATATTTTTTAGATGTTATGTGAACCTATTTATGTTGTAGGGCATATAATAAAAATTCAATGATATCAAAGTTAATGGAATAATAAAGTGCAATTGAAATCACGAATACTCATAAGCTTATATTATTACAACATTAGAACTGAGAACATTAATTATCACAATAATCCACACACTTTAAGCAAGCTACGTGAACTCAATAAAATCAACAAACAATTAACTACTTTATAAAAAAAGTAGCATCATGAATATTGTTGATGCAGTGAATTCACAAGAGAGAGTTATTGTAAAAATGTCAAAGTCCTTCTATCTGGCCTGTGGCATCCTCCCATGGAATGATGTTTGGATGTATTTTTTATTATCTTCCATAATCATGATTTTCACACATTTCTACGTAATCTGCATATTCAAACAGAAAACGAGTATAAGATTAAAATCATGTTAAATCCCACAATTTATATATGAAATAAAATGTAGGTTAATTGTGCAACTACAAGTTGTTTGCAGGGGAAACCATATGCGTTAAGTTTATTATTATTACATCAATAGAATTGAGAATATTGTCACAATAATCCACACACTTTAAACAAAGCGTAAAACAATAAAACATCTCGTAAATTTTTACTTTATTCGAAAAGGTCTCAAATTAGTTAAGGACATTAATTTTTGTCTCAAACCTTTCAATTTCAATTTTTCTCCGATTTCATCTCAATATAATATTTTTCCACCAATTTCATCTCATAACTTTGTTGGAGCGCTGCTCCAATCTTATCGTTCAATCCTATGAAATTAGATAAATTAAATATTTTTAAGTAAAAAAGATCATTTTGGTGAGAATTTAAAAACTATAAGACTATTTCAAAGAAATTAAGTTTCTTGAGACTATTATAAATAAAATAAATTAGTATGAGACGATCTTGATTTAAACTCCTTTAAACAACCAACATGAACTTAACAAAGTTAACAAACAATTAACTACTTTATAAAAGTAGTAGCATCAATATGGCATCCTCTCATGGAATGATGTCCATCCCCTTTGGTTGGATGCCCTTATTATTATTATCTTCCATAATCCTGATTTTCAAACATTTCTACGTAATCTGCATATTCAAATCGAAAATGTATATAAGAATAAGGTGACATATCCAAAAAAGTATTTTAACCATGCAGTTACTACAAAATGTCTCTTGGGGGAAAACATACTATGCATATATACATGTTTCGAGTGTCAATAAAACCAATTACTTACTTCATTGGAGGTAAAATGAAAATGATAACTAATCCGAATGTAAACATATTTATATGTTGAAAGGTGTGTAGCAAAAAAGATGGTATTGGTGAGTGAGGCAAGAAATGGATGGTGGAAGGATGTTTATATAGGAGATAAATTAAAAGGGGGAGAGCTAGCTAGCTAGTTAAGCGTGTGACAAAAGGTTGTGAGTATGTGTTTAATTTGATGAAAATACACATGATTTAATTTAATACTCAACTCTAAAAGTCACATAAATTATAGACACTTACCTTGACATCCATAAATAATCTCAAATTTATATAATTCAAATTTGATAACACACTTGAAATGCTTGTCACAAACACAAGTATTTAATGTTTGATTAAGTTAAGTGAAGTCAAGTTGTTCTAAGAATTGTGCTGTAATATTCATAAGTCATATATTCTTAAAGTGGGTTCAAATTATATTTTGGTTGTCATTTCTTATAATTTGTAGTGCTATTATCATAAAATAAAATGTGGGTTGTTTTTATTTTGGGATGATTGTCATCAAATTGCAAACCCCAATATGGAGTAATTTCGTCTTAAAAAAAATAAAGAATTTAACTAGACTCAAATTATTTTCTATAATTTTAATCAAAATTTTCTAGTCAACATATATATTATGACAAAATCCAAATATACCCAATAATTTTAAGATGAAATATGACTCATTTTCGTGTAATATTGATTGACTAAAAAAATATTGATGGAAGATTTTTTTGGATATGTAAAGAAAAAAAGCTACGCAAAGTATGATTGTTTGTTATAACAATATTAGTCTACATATATACTGCATGATTTTAATAAAATTTTTTTAAATTAATTTGAAATAAATTAATGAAAATTAATATGTAGCGTTAATAAATATACTACGTTAGAGTAAAGATTTAAATTTAAAAGTTTTAAATATACTACAACAGAAATAATTTTCAACACTGAAATATAAATTTATTGCAATGTACAGCTGTGCATCATTTAATCCCATCAAGTCCTTATCTACGGTTAAATGAAAGAAAGGAAAGAGAATGAATTCACAAAAATTAATAGAGAAGGTTGTTTCTTTGATGAGAAGGGAGACAGAATGAAAGTAAAAAAATTAACGGAGAAAGAAACGTAAGAAATAGAATGGGAAGAGAATGAATGAAATCACAAAATTTAAAGAATGGAAACAGAAGACACGGAATGAAAACATAAGGAAGAGACGTTATTTAAAAAATATTATAAAAAGTGCTTCAAATACTCTCATAATGTCATATCATTAAGGAGGAAGAAGAGGCATGTCAAGTTAGAGAAAAAAATTGGCAAATAGATGTCTTTAGATTATGTGCATGTACTGTTGTTGTAAAATATTATTTATAGTGAGTATATGACACACACATTCACTCGTCAAAACATTCATCTGTCTTACATGGCAAATCATTTATATTGTTGAATTTGGACCAAGAGTTGAGTATAATAATTTTTTTTAGTCATATCAACCCAAAAAGAAAATTAATACTTTATAATGCGACTATTTAAAATGGAAAAATGGATACTCCCTCTGTCATGCCCGAACGGCGGCGGTTTTTTTTCACAAAAATTAAGAAATATAATATTTTAATGTGCAGTAAGGCAAAAGATATAATATTTTAATGAATAGTAGGTACTTGTATTAGTATATATGGAATATTAATTAATTTGTGTGTGTTCTATTTACTATAAAAGAAAATGTAAACCTTATAAAGAAACGCCCAAAATGCAAATGTGTAAACATTATAGTGGGACCGAGGTAGTTCATATCAAGGTGATAATAGTGCAATGAATTATTTTATAAACAATTTATAGTATAAATGAAAAGTTATAACATTTTAAATGAAAAGTGATAATATTAAAAAAAGTAGTACTACCTTCATCCCATAATACTTTTCACGTTTGATGTTCCACCTTGTTTAAGAAAAGTTGCACTTTTTGACCAACTTTATTGACTTTGGAATGTAATGTAGTATTTTTAGGTAATAAAAAAGTACTACTCACTCCGTCCACTTATAAGGTGTCCATTTTACTATTTTTGGCGTCCGATTCAAATGTATCAATTTCTCCTATTTAGTAAAAAAGTACACAATATGGCTCACCACTTCCCTTTAATACAACTACCCACTTTACATATAATAATAATATTCCTTATTCCACGTGCAAAAAGCAAACGGACACCTTAGAACCGAACGGAGAGAGTATAAAGTAATGATATGAGTGTGAAAAATGAGTGAAAAATTTAAAATTATATTAACTTTTGAGGTTGTTAGAAAAGTGATATTTCCTTTTTTGGGGTGTAAAATGTTTTGTGTGACAAACAAATGAAAAAATTATGAAAGGTTTTATAGAAAAGAAGAAGTAATTAATTACAAAAGCGTAAAATAGTCTCACCTAATCTGTTCTTACCCTTTATGAGTATAAAAAAAGATTAGATTACATTCAGAAAATAAAAGAAATTAATATCCTATGAATCCGTGAGACCACCCCTTATCTTTTATGAATATGAAAAGACTCGATCACATTCGAAAAATAAAAGAGAGTTGATATCTTATGTATTTATGTATACGAGTGCATTTATATGTATATTATGCCTTCCATTCCAAATTCTTTTTCTTCATGTTTACTGTGGATATGGAATTTAAGAAAAATTATATTTTGTTTTATTTTTGGGGGCAGTATGATATTTTTGGATAATAAATAAATGATAATGTATGTTATGAGTGTTAAAAATGTGATGGCAAATTTAAAATTAAAAAGTACTTCCTCCGTCCGCTTCTAAGGTGTCCATTTTACTATTTTTGCCGGTTCAAAGGTATCCCTATTTAGTAAAAAAGTACATAATATAGCCCATCACTTCCCTCTAATACAACTACCCACTTTACATATAATAATAATAATACTCCTTAATTCAAGTGCAAAAAGCAAACGGATACCTTAGAACTGGACGGAGGGAGTATGTTAGAAGGATATTGATTAGTTGTTTTTTTTCCTTTTATAGAAATGTGAAGTTGAATTTGAGACGGACAAAAACGGAAAGTTTGAAGTTGAAGTTGGGACTGAGGGAATAATTTTTAGTATTAAATAGTAAATGTGTTTTTTAATAAGTGTAAAACTTTTTAATATTCAATTTTTAATTAAAAATTCATCAAAAAATTTGTTAACAAATTGTATAAATTTTTATTTATTAGTGTTTATATCTTTATTTATTAGTGTACTTCTCAATATAGCATACGAATTTGGGTGCACGAAAATTTATCCCAAAAATAAATTAATGAAGTAGTACATATTTTTTTAAACATGAAAAAGCAAATATGCTCTAGAGAAAAGTATTAATAATGTATCCCTAAAATATGGGCTTCCTTAATATTTACCGAGCTTTATACGCAATTGTTCTATAAAGCCCTACAATTCAATTATAGTAAGCCTAATCTTTAGCCCAAAATAAATCTAAAACCTATTTCTGATACGATCGTATTTTTTAATTATTTATTTTATTCATATCTCCTTATTTAAATAATAGGAATCCTTTAAATAAGTTATTAAAGATTAATATTTGAGATATTGAAAAATAAGATATTCTCTGTATTTCTTTTATTTCTCTGCATCGTTTTTTTCCTCTTCTCTCTCATATGTCTCGCTACCCCCTCTTTCTTTTTCCTCTTCTCTCTCCTATCTCTCGCTACCCCCTCTTTCTTAATCATCTTCTTCGCTATCTCTCTCAAGCTTCTTCTCTTTTCTCATATTTTTCTTCATTGTTTTTTTAAGTAGTCTGTGCTCACTCAAAGAGTGTTTTTCGATACACTACCGATTTAGGGCGTATCAATTTCCTATTTTGTTGTAACAAAAAAAAATCCTTCAGCTTAAATTTGAGTAATAGAATGAAGTAGGATATGTACATATGGGTAGTCAACAACTATGTTATAAAACGTCATGAAGGATACTAAAGGTAGGAATGAGGCAATCTACTGAAAACCTACAAAGAATATCTATTCCTTCATTTCAACATTCACAAGCTCTTGTCAAGCTCTACTCTCCTACGATCGATCGATCAGCCGATCAAGGTCTATCACTCAAGAGCTAGAGATGAAGCCCATCTTAACTGACCGACCGACTAGGTCTATAATTCGAGAGCTAAAAATAAAGCATTCTGACTGATCAACCGACTGACCGATTAAAGATCACCATTAAAGAGCTAGAGAAGAGGTCATCTGGTCGACCGACCAACCAATCCGAGAATCAAGATTAAGGTTCCAATTTATAATAAAAGGAATTTCACAATTAAGTCACATCAATTTATAATAATATATTTGTATTTTATTCAATACATTGGATCTATTAGTCATATAAATACATTTGATGGGATCACTATAATTAATATTAGTAATTTGATATATTAATAATTTATTGATTTATAATTAAAAAAATTAATTGGTCTCTCGAGCAAACAAGTTAACAGCCGAGTTATCCCTAGTTTTATAGGGACTGATCGGTTAAGATGAAATGATTTGGTTTTAATTTTAAACAGTTATCATTTAAATAAACATAACCCATATATTATAGGTAGCTTGTTAGGGAGGAATCCAATGTTAGTTGGGTGTCAATCAAAGTCCCACATCGGTTAGACGTGGGGATGGCGAAGGGTTTATAACTGTGAGAGAGTCTCTCCCTAGCATTGGCCTTTTGGGTGTGATACCCAGAGTAGTAAAATCGTGCAGGCCAGTGGGCAGCTCAAAGCGGACAATATCATGCTGGTGGATTGAGTGGGCATGACTATATTGGAGGCCGGATAAACCCAACAAGTGATATCAGAGCCAGGCCCCAGACTTAACCGGCGCAAGATGGTGGGATGTTTGGACTTCAAATTGGATGGTCTAGCTGCGAGACTTTGTTTTAGGGAAAAATATTGGTTGGGTGTCAACCAAAGTCCCACATCGGTTAGAAGTGGGGTTGACGATGGGTTTATAAGTATGGATGAGTCTCTCCCTAGCATGAGGCCTCACGCCCAGAGTGGTAAAACCGTGCGGGCCAGTGGTCGGCCCAAAGCGGACAATATCATGCTAGTGGATTGAGTGGGCCTAACTATATTAGGGGCCTGGCCCGGCTCGAAAGGTCTCATACTAGGGAGAGTCCATCCCTCAAAAACTTCACTATGAGACAAAAATCTAAGAATTACAATCTGCCACCACAAACACTCTATCACAAACGTATCAACAATACTAGAAAACTCAGAACCCAATCTCCACTGTCCAGAATATACCCATATGTGTCCTGAACATGCTGTCCAAATTACAACTCGATCCAATGGTTGTTCGTGAGAAACGATTCTTTCCCCTCGACTGCGCAGAACTAAATCGCATAAAAACCTGCTTCTGTGTTAGGCTTATTCCTGTAAATGCATAAAAACCTGCTTCTGTGTTTGGCTTATTTCCATCAACACAAAGCTCCAAGCATGATCTCCACCGTTCAGAATATACTTCCACTAGTTCCAAATATGCTGACCAAAATTCAGCTCGATCCAACGGTTGCAACTTCGGTTATTGCCTCTACAATATTATTGCGCTGGATTCTCTCTAAAAAACGTGAATTTCATTTTCGCCCTCTTTTTTCTTCTATCTTTCCTCAATGACTTCTAGGACAAGATAACACCAAGTATCGAGCGTACTTGGGCTTTACTAACCTTGTTGGTCATTGGGCTTCTCCACATATTTGGAAATTCAACCCAACAAATCTCTCCCTTTCCGATTATGTGGAGAGACTAGTCATTCCGGCTATCACACGACATACCTCGAGATTTTCTCTAGGCAATGCCTTCGTCATCATGTCAGCACTATTATTATCTGTATGAATCTTTTCAAGTTCAAGAAACTTATCATTGATGACATCCCTTATCCAATTATATCTCACATGAATATGCTTCGATCTTGAATGAAATGCAGCATTCTTGTTGAGATGGATAGCACTCTGACTATCATAAAATACTACATACCTATCTTGCTTCAGACCAATCTTCTCCATAAACCTTTTGAACCATAACACCTCTTTACATGCTTCTATTGCAGCAATGTACTCTGATTCTATTGTGGAGAGTGCAACACACTTTTGCAATCTTGATTGCCATTATACAGCGCCACCTGCGAATGTCACTAGGTAAGCAGAAATTTATTTTCTGGTGTTTAAATCAGATCCCATATCTGAATCGGTGTAGTCAACTAACTCTAGCATCCCACCTCCAAAGGTGAATCTCAAATAGACGTACCTCGTAGTTATTTCTGGCCTCGTACATACCATTGCATACATCAAGCTTTCCACGGCTGAAGCATATGGGACTCTTCTCATTGCTTCCTTCTCTTCATCTGTTGAAGGACTATGATGAGCATTAAGCTTAAAATGAGTGGCAAGAGGAGAACTAACCACTTTAACTTTGCTCATATTGAATTTCTCAATCACTTTCTCAATATACTTCTCTTGTGACAAGTACAGCTTCTTGTTTGCTCTATCTCGGGTGATGTTAATACCAAGGATTTTCTTTGCTACTAAATCCTTCATGGCAAAAGATTTGCTCAATTGTTTCTTCAACCTATCAATTCTTGAAACATTTTTGCCAACAATCAATATATCATCAACATACAACAATAATATAACGAAATCATCATCCGAGAACTTCTGATCAAACACACAATGATCAGAAATAGTCTTCTGGTAGCCTTGCTCCCCCATACTGACTCAAATTTCTGATACCACAATCTAGGTGCTTGCTTCAAATCGTAGAGTCTTTTCTTCAGCTTGCACACATGATCTTCTTTTCCCTTCACCTTAAAACCTTCAGGTTGCACCATGTAAATCTCTTTATCTAGCTCACCATGAAGAAAAGCAGTTTTGACATCCATCTGCTCAATCTCCAAATCAAGGCTAGCCGCCAAACCAAGCACAAAATGGATGGAAGACATTTTGACAACTAGAGAGAAAATTTCTTCAAAATTAACTCCCTTTTTTTTGGCTGAAACCTTTAACAACCAATCTAGCTTTGAATCAAGGCTTTAAGGTGGGCTCATCTTGTTTTATCATGTACACCCACTTGTTCTTCAAAGCATCCTTCCCCTTTGGTAGTTTCACCAAATCAAATGTGTCATTTTCATGCAAGGACTTCATCTCATCTTGCATTCCTTCCAACCATTCATTCATGTGTTCTCCACGAATTGCTTCTCCATAGAATTTAGGCTCTCCCCCGTCGGTCAAGAGCACATACTGATCAGGAGGATACATCCTAGAAGGTACACTAGCTCTACTGTTTCTTCTAGGTGGTTCTTGAACCTCATGTTCTGGAACATCATATGGTTGTGGCTGATTGGTATCCTCTTCATCATGCAAAGGATGATCGACATGTTCATCATCACCGAAATCAGGCTGGTCCTGATTCTCCACTTCAGCTTCTATTGACCTTGACTGTGAGGAACCAGGTGTAGAAACTGAGTTATCTGTCTTCTCAATATCTCTTATGGTTTGATCCACAACAAACACAACATCCCGACTTTTGGCAAGCTTCTTCTCCACGGGATCATAAAGTCTGTAACCAAACTCATCTTGACCATAACCAAGAAACACACACTATCGAGACTTCATGTCCAACTTAGACCTCTCATCTTTGGGAATATGCACAAACGCCTTACATCCAAAGATCCACAAATGATTACAGAAAACATCATTTCCCAACCAAACTCTATCTGGAACATCAAATTCTAAAGGAACACATGGAGTAAAATTTTAAACATGTAAAATAGTACTCAGAGCCTCACCCCAGAATGATGAAGACAATCTTGCTTCTGATAGCAGACATCTTACTCTCTCGACCAATGTTCTGTTCATCCTTTTTGTAAGCCTATTCAACTGAGGAGTCTTTTGATGTCAGATACCTTGCTCCCTGCAATACTCATCAAAAGGACCAATGTATTCCCCTCCATTATCCAATCTGATGCATTTCAACTTCTTCCCAGTCTGTCGCTCAACTAAAGCATGAAACTGCTTGAATGCATTGAGCACTTGATCTTTCATCTTCAACTTGTAGATCCAGGTCTTTCTTGAGTGATCATCTATAAAAGTAACAAAATATAAAGCACCACCAAGAGTTCTTATTTTCATAGGACCACAAACATCAGAATAAATTTAATCGAGTATACCTGATGCTCTGGTAGGAGTTGAGGTCTTGAAAGCAACTCGAGTTTGCTTTTCTGCCAAACAGTAAGAGCATTTCTTTAAAGATGCATTCTTCAAGTCTGGAATGAAATTTCTCTTCTCTAAAATCTTCAATCCCTTTTCACTGATATGACTGAGTCTGCTATGCCACAACTCAACTATCCCCTCATTCTTAACTGCATTAATTAAGCCATCAAGTAGCTTTGCTTGCATCAAGTACAATGAGGAATGTTTTTTACCTCTAGCAATAACTAAAGAACCTCTTGTAAGATTCCACTGACCATCGAAGAACACACTGTAGAAACCTTCATCATCAAGTCTCCCAACAGATATCAAGTTCAACCGAAAGATCAGGCACGTGCTTCACATTTCTCAAAACTAGTGTAGCACCATTACTAGTCTGCAAACATACATCTCCAACGCCAGTGGCTTTAGTCAAGCCATCATCACCCATCCTAACATTTCCATAGTCACCTGACATGTAGGATGTGCACATCTCTCTACGAGATATGGCATGTATGGATGCCCCACTATCAACCACCCAACTGCTTTCACGATATGCAAGATTGAAGAATTCATAATAACGAAAGATAAGAAAATCACCTATTGCAGCAGACACTCGATCATTATCTTTCATTTCTTCATTCTTCCTTTCTTTCCCATTTTCTTTCTTGTCATCTTGCTTGGGTTTTCTGCAATTCCTTGCTATGTGTCCTGGAGTTTTACAATTCCAACACTCAACCTTGCTGTGTCTGTTAGATTTACTCCTACCTTTTTGCTTGCTTGTTGGACCTCTACTATTACTTCTCCCCCTCTTCTCTGTAACCAAAACCTCTGATTGTTGTAAAGGGCCCCACGATTTTCTCCTCATTTCCTCATTCAAAACGCTACCCTTAACCAAATCCATTGTAATGGTACCATTGGGGGCTGAATTAGACAAATATATCCTGAATGTCTCCCATGAATCCGGCAATGTACCAAGAAGCCATAAGCCCTGTACTTCATCCTCAAACTTGATATTCATTTCCAACAATTGATTAATGATGCCCTGAACTGAATTCAAGTGATCCATCATAGGAGTGTTATCTCTAAATTTCAGATTCATCAACTGATTGATTAGAAATAACTTGTTGTTCCCAATTTTTCTAGCATATAGTTCCTCCAACTTTTTTCATAATGTCCGTGCATTTGTTTCTCCACTCACATGGTTCAAAACATTATCATCCACCCACTGCCTAATGTAACCACACACTTGACGATGCAATAATTTCCATTGATCATCTGTTTTACAATCAGGCTTTTTAGCTTCAAATACAGGCACATAATAATTTTTCACATATAAAAGATCCTCCATCTTGCCTTTCCACACATGATAATTAGAACCATTGAGATTTACCATTCTATTAGTATTGATTTCCATATTCACCACAAAGCACAGAGCAGCAACCCGTTCTGATACCACTTGTTAGGTTTATCCTCCTAGGGAGCTGGGTCAGGCCCATAGTGTAGTTAGGCTCACTCAATCCACTAGCATGATATTGTCCGCTTTGGACCATTCATTAGCCCGCACGATTTTACCACACTGGGCATCACGCCCAAAAGGCCTCATGATAGGAAGAGTCTATCCCTCATTTATAAACCCATCGCCAACCTCATTTTTAACCGATGTGGGACTTTGGTTGACACTCAACCAACATCCCAAAGCAATAAAGTAATTCGTGAGGTATAATGGATTGAATCACGATAATTAGATAGGAAAAGTGATTGTTTGTTCACCTTTTTATTTGTCCCCAAGTATAGGGAATCAATTGTAGCTCAGCGTGTGACCAAGTAAAAATATCGAACCCAATGGATAATTCTAGACTCACTATTTAATCTATTTATGACTATTCTAATATAAGACAAATCTGGGTATTTTGAGAATTACCTAATTTAAGGATACAGAAAATAAATACTAAAAATAATAAAATAGCTGATAAAATTAAATATGGAAGTGTTCAAGAGAGAAGATAGATAGCACTAGGGAATTAAGTTAAATTGGTCAAATCAAATCACTAGACAATCGGTTGGAATCCCTGCAATTCTTATGAAAGCAATCACTAATTTATGTTAAATCCCTCTTTGAAAGTAAACTTAACACATAAACCTAGTTTAAACCCTCAGACGCAGAAGAATAATTCTTACTCCCTTTCTAGGTACTTCATGCAAAATTCCATTAAAGGCTAGAGCACTAGACTTTCCTTTATAGGTACTTAAGAATTAATCCCCAATTCTCACCTAACAATCTAAGAAAACAAATCCTCTAAAATGGTAATTAATAGATATATTAAGTGTCCAATATTAATTATTCTAATAAATAAAGGTTATATGATTAGATCCCCTTTACCCATAACAGGTTGACAAATATAATTCCTTTTATGACACAAGCAATAATCATAAACATGCATCAGACAATAACATACTTATGAATAAGGACAGATCATATAAGACAAAAATATAAGTCTCAAATCAAAGCATTAATAAGGGAATAAGTATACTGCAGGTATCCAACCTATTATAGATCATCAATTCAAAATAATTCAACCTTCAGAACCTAGCACTATCCAAGAAGTACTAGCCCATAGTGTTACAAGCAACACACATGGTTAGGTATGAAAATATATTATCCAAAATTAAGAAAGAAAGAGTAAGAAAACCCTAAATATGGTGTGATTCTCTGTTCTCTCCTCCGTGATTCTGAACCTTCTTATTCTCCTCCTCAAGTAAGCAACGCTGACGAACTCTCCGGGATGGGTGGATGGGATGGTGAATTATGAAAAGGTGTGTAGAGTTTTGAAGAGTTAGGGTTTGGAACACCCCAAGGGATCCTTTTATAGTTGAGGACTGATAATTCCCGAATTATGACTCAAAAGTGGACTTTTTCATGTCAAAAACACGAACGGACCGAAAAATGATGAAACGGGCTTGCTGGGCATCGGCACGAGTCGTGTCAGGTGTGGCACGAGTCGTTCCGAACATGAACGTGCAGCATCTCTCGGCGAAATTGGCAGCACGGGCTGGCTGGATACCCGACACTGGTCGTGCCAAATATGGCACGAGTCGTGCAAAGTAGTGGCACGAGTCATGCACTTTCGGGGTATGCTGGGCGGCGATGGCATCTCGTACCGTATGTGGCCGGCACGAGTCGTGTCATGCTGTACTAAATCCTACTTTCGCCCGGTTTTGACCCCGACTTTCGATTTTGCTATTTTTATCCCCGTTTTCCTCTTAAAACATAAAATAACACCCCACAAGCATCTGTAACACAAATATATGCAATTCAATTAAAAGATACTCAAATACGGATATAAATTTCACACAACGTTGCTAAATCGGATTCTAAAACTCATAGATTTTCACACTAATCAGTGATTAGGCTGGAGGAATCGCACATTGTGTTTTTATTTTATTTTTATCTTCATATTTATTATTTACATGAAAATTAATAAAAGTGACTTTTTAATTTAATTTTAGAGGATAATAATCTGATAGTGCCTTCATTTTGTTTTTATCTTCATATTTAATATTTACATGAAAATTAATAAAAGTGACTTTTTAATTTACTTTTAGAGGATAATAATCTGATATTTTTATGTTGTCCTTGATCTTATAAGTCACTAAGCCAAATTATTTCTTACCAAATAAATTGTTTTCCCTAGCAAGCCGATTAGTTGAGCTTTAAAACCTTCTTTTTTTTTTTGTAAACCTACAATAGATAGTTCTTTCACTAATCTTTTTAGCTTTTGAATTCCCTGTCTAATAGAGAGTTAATTGTTGTTGAAAGAGTGCTTTTGAGTTATAAAGTAAATAAAGGAAGAAAAATTAGTAAACTAAAAAAAATAATAGTGCTCGAAATTTGTACTTTAATGCAAATGAGGGGTAGTGTCTGAAATTAATACCCTATAATAAAAGGATAAAGTTGATAAATTAAATAGTGGAATAAAAAAGGAAGCAACAAAAAGAGATGTAACAAATGAAGAAGAGGAAAGAAAGTATGAAAGTTCTATGGAATTGACAAGATTTGAAGTTGGAGTGCATAGAAAGTGTATTTTAGTGAAGAAAATCACCAGCATTAAATCCCTATTGGTGATTGAGTCACTCTTCCCATTTTTTAATACTTTGTCCAAAGAATCTAACATTACATTCAAATAGAAAGTCCTTTCTAATTCCATTGTTGAGATGTTTGCCGAGTTTATGCTTAAGCATATACTCCCTCCGTCCTTAATAAAGAGGTGCATTTACTTTTTACATGTAAATTAAGAAATATTATTATTTTATGTAAAATGGGTATGTGTATTAGAGAGATATGATGGGTAGTGGTAGACCATTGGTGGACCCTTTTTACTAAAAGAGAAAAATTGTGCAATTTGAATGCGACGCCCAATATAGTAAAATGGTGCTATTTGGGCTGGACGGAAGGAGTACATGAATTGAATCTGAGTGCATACAAATAACACTTACGGTGTACATTATTACACCTTGAGTGCGAAAGATCAGAAAATATTTACCACTTTTTGAGGATAGGTGAAGTGAGCATTTGAATGAGTAAATGGTCTTTTTTTTTCTTTTTTTTATCAGTTAAAATGAAATTTTATTAATATAGAACTCAAGGTAAGAGATTTACCTTGCATACAAATTGTAAATAAGACAATCACTGCCGATTCTCAATTTTAACCAGCAAATAGAAAAATGATTTTGCCTTCTCTCATCCAACTAGAAAAACTAACCCAATTAATATTTTTAGTTCTCCATGTAAGCCACAGGATCAGTTTTTGATGTCCTCAATTATTTCTTGGAGATTCGATTCCACTTTCTAAAAGATTTGTTTGTTTCTATTTTTCATATTGTCCAAATTGTGCATGACCAAATTGTCGCCATAATCTTTTTTACCTTATTATTCTGATGAAGATTCACGAATGTTAAACATGTTCCTCGTTAGCTCCGGTGGTAGTGGTGCATAGAAGTCAATCCAATGGAGAATGACTGCCCAGATATCTTGTGATTTAGTGCATTTAGTGAATAGATGTTGCACGTTCTCCATCCCTGTATTGCAGATGTTACACGTCATTTCTATTCCTTCTGGCCAACTTCCTCTTCGTAGCAGGTTCATCTTTGTCGGGATTCTGTCCCTAAGTGATCTCCACACATGAATTTAAACTTTACTTGGGATAGCATTGTACCATATATATTTTAACACCTCTGACTCCATAACAGTTGTTCTTGGTGCAGCTTTCCTGTTCAGTAGCATGGCATATATCTCTTTCATTGTGTATCCATCCTTTTTGTTTTTCTTCCATTCGCATCTGTCACTTTGGTTATGTATTGGTGTAAACCTGTTAATAAACTGCATGAATTCAAGAAACATGTTAGACTCAAGACCTCTAAATCTTCTTCTCCAACTAAATTTCCATTCCCAATTTCCATCCACCCAAGACCCCAGTTCTGAATCACTTTCCTTCTATCCAAGCTAATATTATGAAGCCTAAAAAAATTATCTTTCAACCTTCCACCCTCTCCCCAATTATTTTCCCAAAAGAGTGTTGACTCACCACTTGTATGTTGTGAATTGAGTGCTCCATTGTAATTGAAGTGTATGAACCGAGTTGAGAACGACTGCAATTGTCTGCGAGGTTGATTGTTTTGATCGTCCCTCGTTTATCATGAATTTTTCATCTCATTGTTTTTCCTTTTATTTTGTCTTTCTCATTGTTTGGGAACGAACAATACTAAAGTTTGAGGGGTTTGATGAAAGTGTAAATTTATGTATTTTTAGTTCGATTTGATACTTCTTTGAGTGTTTGAGTGATATATTTGGCATTAATCATCATACTTCGTATTCAAATGATAAATTTGTGTGTTGGAGGTATTTTGAGTGTTTTTAGCAGGAAAAGAGGGATAAAAGATCAAAATATGAAGTAGAAATTTGTTCCGCTCGGAATGCATAGTGCATGGTCATAGACATGCAAGAACGTTGGATATTGAATGAGAGAATTGAGTCGAGAATGTTTCGGCGAGTTGTCGATGGATATCGAGTAGATCCTCTCGTTTATGAGAGTCGTTTCTGAAGGATTTGTGAAATTAGAAATGTAAAAAGAATCAAAACTAAAAAATGAAAAATCTAAAATAAAAAATGTGAGTTTAAAAAGGGACATATTCTTGTGAGACAAACATATGTAGGAGGTTGTGGATCATTATTAAAATATGTTTATTTTATAAGTAAAATATATTTATTGATAATTAAAGTATGTTTATAATTAATTATTATATTATAATACTCTAAAACTATAAAATCATATTTTAATACATAATTATCGTACTTTAAAATATATATTTAAACTTAATATATTTTACTTATATAACAATTATATTTTAATATATCTCATAAGCACCATCTACGAGACATATATTAATGTTGTAACTATATAAAATAAAATTTAAAAAAAAATCGACATATATCCCAATTTAAATGTTGCATCAGCGAGCTAACTCGTCTTTGTGCTGGAAAAACAAAGAGTAACGGAGAGATGGAAGAAAGTGCAAAAGATCCGCAGAAAAAAAGAGGATCACAGCTAAGGCAAGGGAGAGAATTATTAATTGGAAGAGAGAGAGAGAGAAGGGGGTATGAGCCCCCCCAAAAGCCAAATGCCAAACTGCTGACGAGACATGGAAAGCGAAGTCTCGCTGTGCTGTATTGTGTCAACATTTTACATTAATTCATTTCTTTTTCTTTCATATGTTTGGTCTCGTGTCTGTGTATGTACATGTTCTCCCACATTCAACATTTTTTTCTTTCTTTGTGGTTTCTGCTCTTTTTCTTTTTCTCTCTCTCTATTTAATTCTTTTCTGTAATTCAGTCCAGCCAATGGAGCTTCAAACCAAAAGGGCCTAATATAATTAGCAATATTTGAGGATAAAGTTTACAGAGTGAGAGAAACTGTGGACAGAATTTGTCGGTTTATCAAGAAATAATGGCTGTCTTGTGTGCATTGCATGGTAATCTTTTTCTCTTTCTAACGGACTTTTCACCTTTTATCCTTTATTTGAAGCCTCTGGATTTATTTTAAATATTATATTGTTATAATATTTTCCTTTCTCCAGGAGTAAGCAAAATGGTAGCATAGATAATTTATGTTAAAAAAATTTGTGGTCAGAGTGGTTAATGAAGGCCCTTTTTGAAGTTTCATGGTTGCTTAGTTTGAAGGTTAGTAGGTTGAAGTTCAGTAGTACCTGATCTTGAGAATTCTTTTGTTTTCAATTTAATTATTATTGGAATTTGGTGATTATGATTGGTTGCTTCATTTGAGGGAAACACTGTGGATTCTGAATTTGTGCATTTGATTTTTCCCAATGTTGTTTTTCAGTTTTTTAGACAAGATTCCTGGAAACCAGAAACTTCTTTCTTCTGCTAAGGTATGCTTCTCTTACATTCTTCCATAGTCTGTAGTTGTTGTGTTGATGAATCAGGGGAATGTATATACATACCCTTTCATTCAATAGTACAAGTAGAGGTTGCATAGTCTGTAATTTGCTAATGATTCTCTATTCCTCAAAGTGTATACTCATCAAATTGGACTAATTTTAGGAATGATATTCTTGATTCAAGGAAATTGTCATTGTCTGAACTCAATGAAGAAAAAGAAGCATTTATCTTGTCATGTTTTATTCTCTATTGTTCATCCATCCTTGAAAAGATTTCCATTCTATTGATAGATTAATAGTTTTGCATGATATTTTGGTGTCAGAGTGTTAAAAGGTTTTTCATCAATCATAAATACTAAAGGTGATACATTTCTGTAGTTTCCAAATAGCTGTTCTCTAATCATCCAAGTGCTTATTGAACAGGTTCTTTACCTATTTTTGTATAGCTGATGGCAATCATTTTATGCAAAGCAGTGTTTGCATTTTTGTTTGTGTTGTCGATACCCGTTTCCTGTACAGAGCAGCAACAATCTTCGCAAGTGCACACACTTCTGAGAATTAAGCTTCTTCTAAACTTTCCACCTCTC
This sequence comes from Pogostemon cablin, assembly GCA_023678885.1. NCBI lineage: Eukaryota > Viridiplantae > Streptophyta > Magnoliopsida > Lamiales > Lamiaceae > Pogostemon > Pogostemon cablin. Next base: position 26,771,630 of record CM042985.1, on the reverse strand, counting down.
CTGAGAAGCTGGAATAGTCACACTGATTTCTGCAATAATGAACCAACTAGAACCCTCACCGTTGTTTTCTACGAAGATAGCATAACCCAGCTCCACATTGTGGGAGATAAGGGGGCTCAAAGATTACCTTCAAATTTCTCATTTGATTCCTTTGTTACATTAGTAAAGCTACCTGGTTTGAAAGTCCTCACATTGGTTTCTCTTGGTTTATGGGGGCCATTGCCTAGCAAATCCATGCGTTTATCATCACTAGAAATACTAAACTTGACTTCAAATTTCTTGGAAGGCCACATACCTTTGTTTATATCCGCATTTCAACACCTTCAAACTTTAATAATCGAAAACAATAACTTCACTGGTAGGTTACCAGATGGCATAGGCTCACTTTCAGCTTTGGCTGTTCTGAATGTAAAAAACAATTCTTTATCCGGGCCGTTGCCTCATTCACTGGGAAATTTAGAAAACCTCAAGAGTTCTTGTTCTTTCTAACAACAAATTCTCCAATGATGTTCCTGATCTTAGTGGCTTGACAAATCTTCAAGTTCTATACTTAGAAAACAACGTTCTTGGGCCCCGGTTTCCCATACTTGGTAGTAAAATAGAAACCATTGTGCTGAGGAACAATAGATTCACCTTTGGAATTTCAGACAGAGTTCAATCCTATCATCAGCTGAAACTCCTTGACATTTCTTCCAACAGATTCGTGGGGCCGTTTCCATTCACTGTGCTATCTCTGCCATCGATTTCTTATCTAGATATCGCTGATAACAAATTCACAGGACTGCTTTCTGAGGAACTGCCTTACACCGATGATCTTTACTTTGTGAACTTCACTGCCAATCTGTTGACTGGAAAATTGCCCATCTGTTTACTGTCCAGTTCCCAGAAAAGGGTTGTTCTGTATGGTGGAAAATGCTTGGAAACTAGAGATGAAAATCAACTGCCAGTTTACTTCTGTAAGAATGAGGCTCTTGCTGTGGGGATTGTTCCTCGTGCTCATAAGCGAAAACGAGCTTCTAGAGCTGTTCTTGCTTTAAGTATATGCGGAGTTGTTGGGGGGATTATTTTAGCCAGTACACTGTTCAGTCTTAATAGTCAGAAATTTTCTTGCCAAGAGAGCAACACCAAAACCTCAGCCTAGACTTTGGAAGAAAATGCAACAGGCTACACGTCTAAGTTTATGAAAGATGCGAGTAAGCTTCTCCTTTCTCTAGTATTATTATTTGAAATTGTGCTGTAGCACAAATGACCATATCTTTACTTGATTATAGAAACTCTGTTTGTTTAGTGAAAGAATGTTTGATTAATCTGGTTGCTGCAAATAGGATATATAACTCAAGCAATGAAGATAGGAGCACTTGGACTTCCTCCGTATAGGATGTTTCCCCTGGAAGAGCTTGAGTCAGCGACACATAACTTTGATACGTCGTCTTTCATGGGAGAGGGTTCTCATGGTCAGGTATTTGCACTCTCTCATACTACCTCGTTAATTAGGTCACTAAGATTTTATATTCTCCACCTAAGGATGTGAAATGCTCATTTTTTCACTGTTTTGTCAAACCTATTATGCGTATATTCCACTCTGTGATTTGTAGTCTACTTCATTCCGCTAGGGTAACTTCCTTTAAATCGAATGAATCGTAGTATTATTATGAAATGACATAATTAATCAATGTTCTACATGATACTACAATAATTTAGCTCCTCTTAGGAACTTCTGTACTCATTTTCGTGTCCTACAATTGGCACTGTTGGTGATGGATGCGTGCGTCTTAATTCAACACAGATGTACAGAGGTCAACTGAGGGATGGCTCTTTACTTGCAATTAGATGCCTTAAATTGAAAAGAAGTCACAGCACTCAATACTTTACGCCTCACATTGAGATGATATCGAAACTCAGACATCACCATTTGGTCAGTGCTCTTGGACACTGCTTCGAGCATTATTTGGACGATTCGAGTGTAAGTAGAGTGCTTCTGGTTTTCGAATATGTGCCAAATGGGACTCTCAGAAGCTGGATATCTGGTAAACAAGTTTATAGAGAGAATTTACTGTTTATATGTTCAGTGCAGGTATAAATTATGGTGATATTGTTTGTTTTTGACTGCTGATAATTGGCAGAGAGCCGTAGACGAAAGCTCACGTGGGCTCAGCGTGTAGCAGCAGTTACAGGGGTAGCTAAGGGTGTCCAGTTCCTACACACAGGAATTGTGCCTGGTCTTTTTTCCAATAACATCAAGATAACAGACGTTCTACTGGATCAGAAACTTGTCGCGAAAATTAGCAGCTACAACCTGCCTTTGCTTTCAGACAACATGGGAAAAGTATTGGAAATAATGTCTTGTTAAGGTTGTCTTATTAAGCTCTTGCACAAACTAACTGTTGATCCGGTAAACTCTACAGGATCGTCTAAAATACTTTTTTGGTGGATCAAAGGAGTTGAAGAGTGCAAGGTTTTGTTCTTTCTTAGTGTTTTAGATACACGTCTGTAACGAAATGATGCATCAAATCATATGTGCTGATGATATGCAGGGCAACGCATCAAGATAAAACGGATATTTACGATCTAGGAGTCATTTTATTAGAAGTCGTCTCATGGAAGCCTATAAATTCTGAGAATGAAGTGGAGGCAGTAAAAGATGAGGTAGTCTCTGTTTTCACATATTGAGTAGGGAGACCTCGTGCAATAACAGTCCTAACTCGATTAGCATAAATGGAGATCATCACACAAACATATTTCTTTGGTGACTTCTATCTTCTTTTCTGTTGATGGTATGCAGTTCCAAGCAACGAGAATGGGTGACGATGAGTCAAGAAAGAGTTTAGTCGATCAGGGGGTGAGAAATGCATGCTCAGGTGAGTCAGTGAAAACAATGATGGAGATATGCTGTAGATGCTTGGTGAAGGATCCAGGTGAAAGGCCTTCCATAGAAGATGTGCTCTGGAATCTGCAGTTTGCTGCTCAGGTTCAGGACGCTTGGAGAGGCGACTCTCAGAGCAGCGATGCGTCTCCAATTTCGCCTCTCCAGTGTTCGCGCATAAACCTCTCTACAAGTGATAGACGATAACAAAATATTGGCATTTTATGAGGCCGATTAGTAGACAATTGATCTTACTTATATCCTTTGTACTCGATATCTGAGTTGTTAATTTTATAAACAATTTTTCTTAAACTTCTATCGTATTTGGAGGGAGTATTTTGTGGTAAAGGCTCAACTCATCCAATGGAGAATCATATTAGCATAAAGATGGCATATGTTACATAATCTAAATTGCACAAAATTGTTTTGAACGAGGCTTATGTGAAACCGTCTTACACTTTTGTTATTATTTATTACTTTTCTTTTAAAATATTATCACTCATTATTTAAATTATAAATGTTCATGAAATAGTTCACAGCATCATCATCAATTTTCAACAATTGAATATCACTTTTTATCCGTCCTACGGTATGTGAGACATTTGTGAGGCAGTCTTACACAAATCTTAACCAATTCTTCTTTAGGATTTGATTAATCAACAATACACGTTCATCTTGAAAATCTTTTTAACAATCCAACACTTCTAGGGCCTTGGCAAGTATCAAAATGTTTAAGTTTAAGCCCAGTATAGTATATTGAATCATAGAACAATAATCAAGAATGCACATTTACAAATACAACACAAAATTATCCACCTTTATCATGTAGAAAACTATGAAGAAATATATTTGTTCAATCTTTAAGATAATTGAAACCGAGACACATATTTCATTATGCTTTGTGGTAGAATGAATTTAGAAGTTAAGGATTTTAAAGATTTTAAAGGTGTATATGCATATTAGAACACTCAAACAATTAAATTTTCTTTAACGACATGAAAGTTGGGGAAAATTGAATGTTTACAAGGATTATGTTACACAGATAAATAAAATTTAAATGATTCTAATTAAGAAAAATCTGCATACTTCATTGCATGATCACGTGGATTCAGAAGGCAAAATACCTGCACAAGAAGCAGCACCACAGAAGCATGGGCGACCATCGGGGTTAAGCCTGACGTCGCCATAACTGAAGGTTAGCTCTTCGTTTTCTTGAATGTCCGTGGAAGCGAAGAAGCAAACCCGGGGGATGAGGGCTCCAGAGCTTCTAACAATGACAGTGTCAAGATTTCCACCATCGCAGGAATGGTTGATGAATCGAGCAACGTTACCAAGCCTGGTGGCGTCGATGTTGATCCTCATGCAGGTGTTTCCGGAGGGAAGGTGCTCCTTCACTACCAGAAGATGCCCCATGGATGCCACCTTGTCGTACCTTCGTTGCCTTTCTCTGGCTTCTTCCGTACACACAACCTCACCTACTAATCCAAAACCATAGGCATTCTCATTAATTATTGTAAAATTACAACACATAACAATGATGTTAGAACAAAAACAAAAGAAATCGAAACTTCAGCATGAGAATACAATAACTCCTATTAAGAAAATCAAACACTCCAAGAAAGAGTAAAAAACCTACTAAATCAAATCACTTTATTTATTTTGTGCAACAAATAGCACTACTACTACACTAAGCTTTAATTGGAAATGAAATCTTTGAATCAAACAATAGTCCAATATTTCAATAGTGAGTCTGAAGTGAACCGGGTCACATATAAACGTCTCTTATTTGAAAATTGTAAAGACAATTATACCCTTAAATATTCTAAACCTACAAATAAACATTAAACCCAAGAATAATAGTATATGACATAAATCAATAAGGTTCACATAAATGAGGTGGTTCGCATAAGTGTTCGCCAAATTTCAAAGTTTTTTCACATTATACCTTAAGTTTTTTTTTTTTTTCCCAGATGAATGCAAAATCCAGTTGTGGAAAGCAAAAAAATTGGAATTTAGACTATTTTCTGGCTTGAAATAAGACCCTCATAAACAAGAATTATGATCTTATTTTAGACCATTTCATGAATCACATATCAGTTAACATTTACGTTAAAAATTAGTCCAAAATTACTTTTTATTTGTAAAAATCCTTAAAATATTATTTCATGAGTTCCCACAAGATCCAACTTTACAAAAATTTTGAGGAATGCTAATTATGTCTTTATTGTATATATGCACACTTGATTTACATAATTCATGTGTTTTATTATTACAAACAATTTTTTCAATAACTAATAAAATGATAATCCTAAAAACAGCTCATGTAAAACACATTTGAAAGCACTTGTAATAAAAGAAAAGTGATAAATTACCCGATGAACTCCTATAATTGCCATTTTGAAAGATTATTAAGCAAAACTTTAATAATTTGGGAACATTTTAATTTAAAAAATTATTTAGAATCCAACCAAAAAAAATGTGACATTGGATTGCAAATTTAGATTTGAAATTGTAAATCATGATTAAAAAATAATAATTATAAAAAAAAAAAATTAATGAAACGCACCTGCATACTCGCAGACAAATCGTCCGGAGGGAATAAACTGATCGGCGAACAACCCCCAACCTTTGCTCTCATGTTTCACAATCTTCAAACGGAGGCTCACCCCACCCTGTGTTACCCTGTTCCCGCACTCCGACCCGTGCCCGCAACCCGGACCGCAATCCGAACACGGACACAAATTATCGGTGCATTCGCTTGGGCACCCGCAACCAGTGGCGCCCTCGACCCGGAACAGAAACGGGTCCGGGTGGCGGCGCAATCGAGCATCGTCGTCGGAGCCCCATGGTTGGCGGAAATCGGGTCCTACCCCCAGGGTCTGCGTGGGAGTGTAGTGGAAGTAAGAGTAGGGCGGCGATTTCAAATCGGCGGTGAAAAATGGGATCGGAAGGTTCTCGAAGCCTCTGGAAACGTCGGAGGTTCTGCGGCGAGTTATGGCGGCGGAGATTTTGGATAGGGTTTTGCAGGTGGTGGAAATGGTGGCGAGTTCAGTGGTGTTGAGGTAGGGGAGGAGTATGGCCCACCATCCGCAGTCGTTGGAGTACCCATGATCGCCATACAGTGGCGGATCCAGAAAACCGCGGTGAGGTGGGCTAAGTTTATTGAATAAAATAAAAAATATTAATAATAATTAAAAAATAATATATATATATATATAAATAAAATTTAAGAAGATATATTTATTTTTTAGCTTCATTTCGGTGGGCTTAAAATATTTTTGGGTTGGGCTAAACTTAAAAATACAAAAAAGAAAGAAGATATATTTATTTTTTAGCTTTATTTGGGTGGGCTGAAAATATTTTTGGGGTGGGCTAAACTTAAAAATACAAATTATTTATAAATTATTTACATATGATATAAAAGGCTTTTGGGGGACAGCCCTGGGCTTGAGCCCGGGGCTGCCCCCACATAGATCCGCCACTGTCGCCATAGCTGGGGTTTTTCTTGCAATTTTGTACCTCCATAGCATATTTGTAGTTAGTGCTCCACTTGATTATCTTTCGGATCACAACTTTAAATCGCAAACACATAAATGGACTGGGCCGGGCCAAGCCATGAATATTATACATCTCATCCTAATGGTTACATATTTTCTTTTTGGGTATCTCATCTTAATGGTTACATTTCCTTTATTATTAGAATATGGGACAAACACAAATTAATTACTTCTCTCTCCATGGGCCCACACATCACACTAATACACCTACCCACTTTACATTAAAATATTATTTCTTTCACCTCAATACACATTAAAATATTATATTCATTAATCCACGAGCAAAAAGCAAATGTAACCATAAGGACGGAACGGAGTGAGTACTTTTTTCCATTTATTAGTCCCACGTAAGAGTACATATTACTCCGTCTCATGAAAAAAGTTATGTTTACTGTTTGCACGGAGATTAAGAAATATATTATTTTAATGTGTAGTAGGTTGAAAGATTGAATATAATAATTTAGTAGGTTGAAAGATATAATAATTTAATGTATTTTAATGTATAGTGAATAGTTGTATTAGTGTTATGTATGGGTCCCATGAAGATAAAGTGATTGATTTATGTGGGTCTCATCTACTAAAAAGGAAATGTAATTCTTGTAGAGGGACGCCATAATTAGTAAAATGTAACTCGTTGTGGGACGGAGGGAGTATTTTTTTTCAAATTTGTCACACCTTTCGCACATTACTTTATATTCTCCTTTCATCTCGAGTTAACGTTTACGTTTCTTATTTGCACGTAGATTAAGAGATATAATGTTTTAATGTGTAGTAATATGAGAGAAATGATATTTTATGTGAAGTGGGTAGTTGTATTATTATTGTATGTAAGGCCTACATGGAATAATTAATTGTTTTGTGTGGCCCCAATTTGAAAAAAAAATGTAAACCTTAATTTATGATAAAACAAAATGAAAAATGTAAACCTTATCACGGACGAAGGATTATACTTTATTTATTACCTAGAAATATTAATACTCCCAAAAGTCAATAAAATCGGTAAAAGAAATATTTTTTCTTTAAAACGTGAAGAATAGTGTGGGACGGAGGGCGTAAATATAAGTACTCCCTCCAGCCAATAAGAACGTATCCATTTGTATTTTTACGTGGATTAAATAGTACTATTATTACATGTAGAGTGTATAGTTGTACTAGTGAAATGCAATGGACTATATGTAGTACCCTTTTATCAAAAATAGAAAATTAATATATTTGGAGTGGCCAATCAAAATGGTAAAATATACTTCCTCCATCAGCTTCTAAAATATTCATTTTACTATTTTTGGTGTCCGCTTCAAAGGTATTCATTTCTCCTATTTAGTAAAAAAGTACACAATATGGTTTACCACTTCTTTCTAATACAATTATTCACTTTACATATAATAACAATAATCCTTAATCCACGTACAAAAAGTAAATTGATACCTTAGAATCGGACCGAGTATATATTTTGTTGTTAGCCAAGGAAAGTACAATTTATTTTGAAGAGTACATAAAAATGACTTCCAACCCGCCTTAACATTAAATTTAAATAATAAATAAAGTAAATAAAGATACATAGTTAAATAAGTGATACAATTTACAATTGACTTCGTCGAGTCTTCATTTTTTGGAAACGATCTAGTATGTCATCATCAGAAATTTACAAAAATACATCTTTTTCAATAAAAGTAACTAAACAATCATCTAATAATTGATCACCCATACTATTACGCAATCTATTTTTGACATAAGTCATTCCAGAAAATACTCTTTCTACGCTTGCGGTAGCAACGAGGAGAATCAACATCAACTTGATAATCAAATAAATTGAAGGATAAGTCACATGCTTCTTTGTCTTGACAAGTAGCATTGAAAGAGCACCAAGATCATGCAAATCCCGAAATCTAATATCTCTTCGCATATCTTCAATGAATACATCAAGTTGACAATCAAGTGCCATCAAATCAATACTAGCAAACTCAGAAGGATAAAACGTGGCAAGCTTAAGAACTTTTTCCTTGTCAAAAGAAGAGAATCCATCTTTAGGACTTAAAGAAGCCATACACATAAGCAACTCCGTATTAACCTCATCAAACCTCTCATTGAGCTCTCTAAGTTGTAAATCAATCACTGCTATCAAAATCTCAACTCGAAAATGGTGATTGTTTGTTTTTTGCTTAACAAAACGCTTTGATCTTCCTCGTGGAACATAACAATCATCCATATTAGGAAGAAGAATATCATTCTTGGTGCAAAATAGAGTGACCTTACTCATGAGAGTTTCACATCCATTGTCTCTTGTTTTTTGCAATAATTCTTTGGTCAACGAAACAAGAGACATAGCATTGACAATATCTTGATATTTTCTTTGCAAAGCAAGACACAAATCATTAGTGTATCCAAACACAGTCAACATCAAGTGTGCCATAAAAACAAAATCAAATGACTCCAATGAGTAAGATATAGATTGAGCTTTAATCCTATCTTCCGAACTTGAAGCAGTTTTCCCAATAATATCAAGTACTTGGATAATGGTAGGAAATAAAAGGATAACATTTAAAAGAGTTTTATAATGAGATCCCCAACGAGTATCTCCCGGTCTCTTCAAACCAAGTTCTTGATTCAAACCCGATTCACTTTCAAGCTCTCCGATTTCTAAGGCTTCAACAACCTTTTTAATTTGACAATCTCTAATCATTTCTCTTCGCTTACAAGAAACTCCAACCACATTCAACAAGTTTGTAAGTGTTTCAAAAAGCCAACCACAATCATTGTTATTCTTTGCAACGGCAGCAAGTGTTAATTGAAGTTGATGGGCAAAACAATGAACATAGTAAGCAGACGGAGAATCTTTCATAATCAAAGTTTTAAGACCATTTATCTCACCTTTCATGTTACTAGCTCCATCATACTCTTGCCCTCGAATTTTAGATGGACTCAATGAATGTTCAACAAGTAAAGACATGATTGTACTTTTAAGTGACAAAGAAGTAGTATCACCTACATGTACAAGTCCAAGAAATCGCTCCATTACACTTCCTGATTTACCATCAACATAACGCAAGCAAAGAGCTAATTGTTCTTTTTGAGACACATCACTTGACTCATCCGCCAAAATACCAAAATAGTCATCACCAAGCTCTTTAATAATGAACTTAGTTGTCTCCTTAGCACAACAATTGATAATATTCTTTTGAATTTTGGGAGATGTCATTTGATAATTACCCGGAGCATTTTCAAATGTAATATTTTTAACACCCTTATTGTGTTCTCCCAACCATTTCAAAAGCTCAAGAAAATTCCCCTTATTATTTGATTCCTCATGTTCATTATGCCCCCGACATGCCAACCCTTGGCGCAAAAGAAACCTTAAACAAGAAAGTGAAGCTTTCAAACGAGTTTGATACTCTCCTCGAAGCACATTACTTGCATTTTCTAACACATGTACAATAGATTTTTTTTTTAGTCTCCTAAATTCTCATATTTCTCATAAGCAAGATTATGAGAACTTTTAACCCCACCAACATATTTTCCAAATCTATCCGGTTTATTCCATGCCTTAAATCCTCCATTTACAAAGGCATCTCCCCCAATATTAATTTCGACATCATTCTTGAACAAGTAACAAACAAAACAAAACGCCGCATCTTTTTCAATACTATACTCAAGCCAATCAAATATTTTAAACCATTTAGAACTAAATCGGCGCATACCTCCAAGTTCCTTTTGAGGAAAGTCGTGAGTTTTTGGTTGACAAGGCCCTTTAAGAATGTATGCTCTTCTCACAGCATTTCGTTGATTTGAGGGATAATCCATTATATTCATTCTTTTTCCGGGATCATGAGGAAGAAGTTCAACATCATATAATAATTCTTCTCCCTCGGATGGTACATTAGTAGCACTTGAACTACACAAGTCCTCTTTCATGTTTTCTTGGATATGGGGTGAATGAAGTATTGGATCATTTGAAGAAAACTCATCATTACTTGGAGGAATTTCATCATCAATTGGCTTAGAAATGGAAGGTGCTCCTTGACATTTCATTTTTGCAAACATGAATTGTCGAAGATCAGTTTGTTTTCCCATCGTCTTGAATTTCTTTGATTTAGGTTTGTCATTCTTCATTTCCTATTAAAATAAAAATAATTAGAATATTTAATAATTATTATTCTTAATTTCAAATTTACAATAAATTAAAAAAGAAAAGAAAAATAAAGAAAAGAAAAGAAAACCAAAATCTCACAATATTATAATGAATAACACAATTATTATTAATTTACTTTAACATATGTTATTTTATTGTGAAATATAATGAATTTCTTAATTTATTAACTATCAAACACAACTTTAATGTACAAATGCACTATCAATTTATTACCACAATTAATATTTAACTCAAATAATAATATATAATACTACATAATTTAATTAAATAAAATTGCTTACAAATGGAGAAGTATCATCAAATTATTATTTTGGAAGAGAGTAATGTGGAGATTAATTTATTGGGTGGGATTTTGAATTTGAAAATTCTATATCTAAGTGTGAATCTCTCCATTAATTAATTTGAGTGCATTTTCTTTTAACTAGAGTGGTAAAATGGACTAAGTAAATATCATTTGCATCTTACATCCTCTCCAAGACTCCATCACTTTTCTCCTTTTTGTTACATGTAGCATAAGCATAGTAGTGCATCATTAATGGAGATGCTTAACTACATGAATTGATAGCCATATCATTTGTATTGCCATTTCTTAATATATTAACTATCAAATTCAAATTTAATGTGCAAATGCATTATCAATTTATCATCACAATTAAAATTGATTCAAATAATAATGTATAATATTTCAAAATATAAGTAAATAAAATTACCTAGAAATGAAAGGATATCACCAAATTATTAATTTGGAAGAGAATGATGTGGAGAGTAATTTACTGGGGGTGGAATTTTGAAGGAGAAAATTGAATAAATAGAGAAGGGTTTTAATTTTGGAAAATGAAGGGGAATGAGTAGATGATTGATAAGGGGAGAGTGGGTAGTACAGTGCACGTGTTGAATGAAAAAGGGGGAGGAAGATAGCTTCCTCAATAAGCTTTGGGTTATTGGGTATTAAGTAGGGACTAAGGGGTAATATTTTGATTTAGTGGGGGTGCAAAAATATATTTTTTTTTTATATAAGTAGTAGTAAAAATTTTTTTTTTTTGGGGTACAGTTGTACCCCCTTGAACCCACATAGTTCCGCCACTGACATCAGCATTGTATCAAATGAATTCTCTAGCTCTCCCATTATCTGTTTCATGATTGTGATTCTTTCATCTCAGATCATGATTTTGATTCCATTTCGCCATTTCTTTTTTGAGAAAGATGAACACTAATCTGCCCTTCGCATATGTAAGTGAATCTACGAAGAAAATATAAAGATTAGGTTACTGGGTGCCAGAAAGATCTACTTTTGGTGAAGCCTTTGTTTGGATTTGGTGTTTGGATATCAAATTCTAAAATATCTTTGCCAAGATATTATTTTATTTTTATTATTTAATCGATAAAAGGCAGAACAGATTGCCTTTGGTGCTTAATATTTTCAACATATAATTTACTTGATTAAAATTAATTATCTTAATTGACAAGATTTATGAGCGTCGATCCATTTATTTCCCATTCTTGGGGTTTAGATTCTATTTGTAGATTTCTTTGTTGATTTTATTTGAAATATCTATTAAACATATATTTCATTTTATTTTTGATAAGATACAGAGTATGGAGGAAGCAATGGAGAAAACAACTGTAGTATGTCGCCGATTCTTCACATTACCAGTAAGAAAAGATGAAGCTCTACTCTGATAATGGGGGAGCAAGAGAAGAATGCTGGTGTGGCAATTATTCACTTCTGTTAAATAATGGAACGACGGTGTTAACATCCCAAGCCCTATACCGATAGTTTTAAATAAACCAGGCCCCGAATTAATAAAAGAAATATTTCATGCCTCATACCAATAGTTAATATATTTTTCAGGCCCTAAACCGATAAAAATCTCATTAGAAAATTAGTCACCATTTATTTTACTTGTATATAATCGTTTTGCATGAAAACTCATGCAAGACAGAAAATATAATATTACACATTTCGTCTAATTGTTTATGTTTGTTTCGCATGGAGATTAACCACGTTTCGTCTAATTGTTTATGTTTGTTTCGCATGAAGATTAAAATACTATGGCGGGTAAAATTTAATACTTACTCCGTTCCAAAAGAGTTATATTTACTATTTACACGGAAATTAAGAAATATAATATTTTAATGTGTAGTGGGTTGAGAGATATAATAATTTAATGAATAGTGGGTAGTTGAATTAGTGTTGTATGTGGACCACATGAAGATAAAGTAATTGATTTATGTGGGTCTTATCTACTAAAAAATGAAATATAACTCTTGAAGCGCGACGCCCTAATTAGTAAAATGTACTAATTCTTATTGCGAGACGGAAACAGTAATACTTTTACTTTTTTGCCCCTAACTTTAATTTGAATGGATGACAAATTATGCAATATTATAAACCATTTAGGGGCATTAATATTTAGGTGTAGAGACCACATTTACTAGAAAGAGAAGTATAAATCTTTAGATAAGACGCCCAAAATAGAAAATATATAAACCTTATGTGGTGGGACCGGAGGTATAATATTTTTAGTAATAAAAAAGTGATAATCAAATTAATGAAAAATGATATTAATGCAATTAATTATTTAATTTACAATTCATAGTATAAATAAAAAAATGATAATATTTTTAATAAAAAGTAATACTCCCTCCGTCCCAAGAATACATTCGTGTATTTTTGGGCACGAAGTTTAAGAAAATTAACTTTTTGGTGGTGTGATGTAAGAAAGAGAAGGGGTATTTTGGGTAATTGAGTAAAATAAAGTGTATGATATAGTTGACTTTGACTAAATTGTGTGTAAAAAGAAGGTGCATTTTTGTAATATTATAGTATTGTAAGGTTATTGATATTGTGTATTGTTTTCATTTTTAGGGGACGAATGTATTCTTGGGACGGATTAAAATGAAAAGGGCGAATGTATTCTTGGGACGGAGGGAGTAATAGCTTTGATAAAAAAAAAATGATAGTATTTTTGAAAAAAAATTATAAATATCCAAGTAAACATAAAAATAGTCTTGCGTGAAATAAGAACACTTGCAAACAAGTGATACCTCACGTGAGACGGTGTCAAACCAGAGTTCCTCTCATCTCACGTGAGAAGATTTAAGTATTCCCCTTACTTTTTAAGCAGGGAATATTTGTACAATTTTAAGGTTAAATATTTCTCTTTTTTGCCAAATTATCGTTATTGCATGTCTCCTTCATAAAGGACAATTCAACAGCTATTTGAGAAGAAAGACATCAGCATTCCATAGAAGACCGACTGACTGTTTATGGAAATAGAGATGGTGAGTTAATGGATGCAACTCGCAAGTCATGCAGCATCGTGTCCTTGTTGGGCAATGCAAAAGGGGCAGACAATGCGGAGAATAAACATGCACGGTGGAAAATATGGAACTGGAACCGAACCGAGGGTAGGCCGATTTCGGTTCCGGTTTGGAACCGCCGGTTTCGATTTTCTCTTCTTTTTTTTTTTTAATTTTAGACTTGAAACGTTAAAAAAAATTGAAAAAACCGCTGGTTTGGAACCAGATCCGCCGGTTCTGGTTTCACAAAATGAGGAACCGGAACCGAACCGGAATATATCCGGTTTCGGTTCCGATTGGAACCGCCGGTTCCAGTTAAAATGTGCATGTCTAGCGGAGAAGACATCGATGGAGGGGTTTCAAAGAAGACATCCTAGATAGGGATGTAATCGAATCGAGCCGAACCGAACACTATTAGGTTTGAGGATCGTTTGTTAAGAAATAATCGAACTCGAGCCCGAGCTCGAACTCGAAAAGAAAAAAAATATCGAACTCGAGCTCGAACTCAAACTGTTTGTTAAGGCTCACGAACGTGTTCACGAACACATAAAGTAAATTGTTTATGGACATTTTTTCATAAACATTTAAATAATTTTGTACTTGAATATTAAAAGAATGTTTCATTTATAAACATTTAATGTTATTCATAATATTAAATAAACAAACTAACAAAATATAATAATAAACGGTAAAAAAATATTTAAATATTTAAATAATTACTTAAGTTATTATCATATTTGTGTAGTTTAATACAAAATATTTAATTATTGAATATAATAAATAAATAATAATATATAATACTAAAGAATAATTATAAAATTTACGAACGCGTTTGCGAGCCATTAACGAGCTCATAAACGAATATGTTCGCGAGATTTCGAGTCGAACACTCATAGGTTTGAGTTTGGTTTGATAGAATATTCGAACTCAAAATTCAAGTTTAGTTTGGTTTGTTAAGGTTAATGAACGAATTCGAACGAACATTTTATCGAACCGAGACTCGAATAGTTCGCGAACGGTTTGACTCGCTTACATCCCTAATCCTAGATTAGGATACAAAACAAGCTCCAACCCTTTTCCCCTAATTTTCGTTTCTTATTCTACGTTCAAATGCCCCAAATAATATACGAATCTCTGTAATGACTTGATATGTTATGCTTTGAACTAATTTGTAAGATTATAACTACAAACTCCTGCATAGTTCTTGTAGCAGAAATGGCACAATTGAAAATGGTGGAATTTGGGAAAGGTTAATTCTTGAATGCAGAAATATTGGTAGCTTGTGGCGAATGTTTCTAAGGCTTTGTTGTTTTAGCCACTGACAATGGCTGTTCCACTGCATATATAATGGATTGAGACTTGCACTTAATAATATACCTAACCCTATAATATTTATCTAAGTAGCAAACGAAAGTAAGGAAATAATTAACTAATTGGAAATCATTTTATATTAACCAAAATCATCAATAGTAGTAATGAATACTCTTGATTTCCATTACCCTCCTCATACTACCCCCAACCAAGCGGCCCCTCAATCTCATTCTGAAAATAGGCAGTTGCATTAACGTTAAGACACAAACTTGAACGTGGAAGGGTGAAGGGTTCAGCATCCATTACCGTGATCTAATGATTCGGAATAGTTAAAAACATGTGTACCCGAAAGCTGTACTACTCTTTTGCCCTAATGGTTTTAGTTTTTCCCTTAGAGTGAAACAATTTGACTTTAGGACTTCATTGTCCCTTCCTTCAAATTAGTAAAAGGGTTAAGCAGTTGCATGGATCTAAGATCGACACTAAGCAGTGCACTATTAACTCAATATTTTGGAAAAGCAGAATAGGTATCTTGCATTTGTTCATTCAAGAATCTATCACAAAAGCCCCAACGCTACCATCCCTACCAAGTACCAACATATAAGAACATTTCTGCCTTATTATATATTGCAACCTAAAATCCTTGCTGCATACTAGTTTATATCACTTGAAAATAAATCCACATTTACACTAGCAAACTTAATCAAATTCTAGCATAAATCAGATGTAAATTCACAGTAACATGGAACTTGGAGGGTTAATGAGGAACCAACCAAATCTTATTATGTAGATAGTGTGGAAACAAAAACTGGTAGAATTTAAGACAACACAATACATATGGATATGTTCAAGCTTGATGAAATGAGGGTATTTTGAGGATGAACTTGAAATCCATAGATTTCTCTTCGAACTAATACTTAAGGGTATATTTGATGGTTTTAGAAACCAGTTTCTGGTTTATGAAATCTTAAGATGGTTCTATTTTGGAATTTTGATCACTGTCAATAATAATATAATAATTCCACACCTTTTTACACATTTACTTCGATACAAAGTTTAATCTTACCTATCAGTATCCAAAACAAACAAACATTAGGCATATTATTTATCATAATTTCAAAATATGTTTTCAAAATCTACTCTAAACCAAAACAAACATCCGAGGATTTGGAGGTTTGAAAGACATTTTAAGATCCTTGTATACTTAAAATCACTCACTCAATGCGACCTCAAGGTAGTGATTGGGGGTATATAATTGGCTGAGAGACAGACCAAACCATCAGCAACACTACACATCCGTCCATTGCAAGTCCACAATTAAAAGGATATAAAAGATGATGTTGCACGTGTATGATAAAGCAGCATGTTCACACAAATGCTTTCCTCAAACAGACCCTTTTGTGAACTCCCAAAAAGTGGGCTTAGCCTAGTAATCCTCAGTCTAAACCTTTGTGAAGCTTCACTCAACACCATCATTTTCATATTTGTTAAGGAAAGAAAGTGACACAAAATACCCTGAAGATTAACTAAAATATATTCACCCATTCATTGAAGTGAAGAACACAATATCATCGAGTCATCAAACACTTAGAAATCTCACAAAATGTCCTCTGAGCACATCATATCCAAGAAAGATCCATAACATTTGAAAATGGGGGCCAAGATTTTGAAGTAGCAAGGATCACATCTAAATAATCTCTCTTTTAAGCTTGCTATTGCAAGAACTATGCAATGCAATATCCAAACTATTCCACAATTTAGTAGCAGTGTGTTCATTCTGTTGCTTAATTTAAACTTAGATGTCTACAACCCAGTAAATTTTTCATCCAAGTTCCTCAGAAGCCCCATTAGTTCAAATCAATCAAGCGTTCTACACCGATCAAAACATGGGCAACAATTGATCAAGAAAAAAACCAATTACAAATCAAGATAGGCAATGAACTTGTAGGTCAAATTTTCATCCTATTCGATAGAATTATATAGCTCAGAATAAGAGTGGCATCAGATGAAAAGGGTAGCTAATCAGAAATCCTGGTGCAATTTTACAACAAAATTGAAATTTCTGAAACCTAGGAAGATGAAAAATCAACGAAGATACGCAGGGATCTTAATGCGAATAAACAGCATACTCATAACATAAGATATAACGACGAACGCAACCCCTGCTGAAGCATACGATACCTTCACACTCTTGGCCCGATTTTTATCAAGAGCCAGATCCAAGAGCACGATCCCAGTGCCGCCAAGCACGAACATGAACCCAGAGGAGAGCCCCTCGATGATGTACTGCCCGTTGACCCGCCCGGGGAGGAATACGACGGGTCGGACCGACCCGGTGAGGCGGTCCTGCGTGGATCCGATGCCGGGGGGCTCGACGATGACGTCGTACACGATTCCGGAGACGACCATGAAGTAGGTGAGCAGGATGAGGGAGTAGACGGTCATGGCGGATGGGAGGGAGAAGGACGGCAGCTTCAGGCGGAGGCGCGGTGGGCGGAGGAAGGAGAAGGGTAGGACCCGGATCAGATGGTAGATCGGGTCGATGGAACCCGATGTTGAATTGGGTTCGGAGGTAGGGCTGGACATTTTCGCGCTTTGTTGAGGGATCTGGGGAGAATCGTAGTTCAGTGGGACTTCAACTTCACTCGCTTCACAGCCCCTTTCTTGCTTCTTTTTTTATTTTTCTACTATTCTTTTTTCATGATCTATTTTACTATGCTCTCCAAACATATTATTCCCTCCTACTATGCCCTTTTCTTTTCTTTTCTTTTTTGATACTATTACAAAAATTGATTTTTCTTTTCACTTGTTTTGTTTTAATAAAATAATAAAATGAGTTAGAAAATGAACGACAAGTCTTTGAAATTATAACATATTAATAAACCATTAATTTATTAACAAGATGATATAAATATAAAATGGAAAATACTTGTGTGAGACCGTCTCACATAAGTGTTTACGTGAGATGGTCAGAAAGTGATAACTTTTATATAAGAAATTGATAATTAATTAATGAAAAGTGATAATGTTATTTCATGAACAATTTATAACATAAATAAATAAAGAGTGATAACATTTTATAGCTAAAGTGATAATATTTTATAGCGAAAGTGATAACTATTTTAAAAAGTGAAAAATTGTCTCATGTGAGACGGTCTCACGCAAAACCTACCCATATAAAATTTGGTAGTTATATAATAAAAATACTTATTAAAAAATTTAAAATATAATTTGTTAAAAAAATTTAGGATAGATCTTACGTGTGACCATTTTTCACTTTTTAAAATAGTTATCACTTTCGCTATATAACATTATCACTTTCTCTATAAAATTTTATCACTTTTTATTTATACTATAAATTGTTCATGAAATAGTATTATAACTTTTCATTAATTTATTATCACTTTTTTATGTAAAATTAATCACTTTCTGATCGTATCACGTAAGTCCTTACGTGAGACGATCTCACACAAGTCTTTGCAAAAAAATTATTACGTTTAATTAGTATTCTTATTATTTTTTTTATCTCGTCATGTTAATATGATTTTTTTAGTGTGTATCATGTCAAAACAAATCATTATCTTATCATGTTCGAATTTGCATGTTGTGTCAATCTCTTACCAACACGAAATATGATTCAATAGCAAGAATTGTTACCTCTACCCTTAATAATAAATCTTAAAATATTATATACTACTCCCTACGTCTGCTTGAATGAGGGTCTTTTTTTTTTTTTTGGTCGTCCGCCCCAAAAAGAATCTCATTTTCTTTTTTACATATGGAACCCAAACACATCCACTAATACAATTAAAATATGAGGTCCACACTCCCACTAATATAACTATCCACTATACATTAAATAATACTCTCGCGTAGATTAAGGAGGATTATTATTATATGTGTAGTGGGTAGTTCTATTAGTGGGAAGTTGTGGATCATGTGATGTACTTTTTGCTAAAAAGGGAATATGGATGCCTTTGAATTGGACGCCCAAAATGGTAAAATAGATACTTTTGCATTAGCCGGAGGGAGTAATATTTCTTAATTCGCGTGCATAAAAACAAGTGACTCTCATTCAAACGGACGGAGAGTGTAATATATACTCCCTCCGTCCCATGATTATTGTTACATTTTACTAGAAAAGATATCCCACAATTAATGTTACATTTTCATTTTTGGATGATAGGACCCACACAAAACTATTAAATATCTTCATGGGGCCCACAACACTCCATTAATACAATTACCAGCTTTACATTAAATTATTATTTCTCTCACCTCACAACCCATTAAAATACAATACTCTTTAATTTTCGTGCAAACAGTAAACGTAACAACAAAGATGGGACAGAGGAAGTATATATATACTCCCTCCGTCTAGCCCAAAATATTTTTTTACTTTTTGCACGTAGATTAAAAAATATTTATTTAGGGTCCAAATTTTAAATAGACATTATTCACTAAGTACAATTTTAAATAGCCACCTCCATTAAAAATAATTTTTACTAGCCATTATTAAGTGCACTCTCCAATTTACCCCCATAACTGTCAGGATAAAGGACGAAAATAATTGGGGCATCATTATATCAGTGTTGACCGCATTAAATGGAGTGGGTGGGAGCACATTTAAAATTTAAATTTATCCCAAAAGTTAACGTCATTTTCGTCCCAAACTCCTCTCTCTTTCTCTCTCCTTTTCGTCCCAAACCACAATATATTTCGTCACACCCATTTGTGGTCCCCCATTTCTCACTCTCTTCTCCATTTGCGGTCCCCCATTTCTCCATCGGCCGGAACAGGCATTTTTCGACGAGGGCGGATTTCGGTGAGATTTGGCAATGACGCAATTTTGGGAACGTATAAAATCAGTTTTATTTCATTTAATTTTTGAGTTTGTAGTAGTCGTTTTCCATGTTTTGCCTACATTTTGTGGTTTTGTTCATGGTTAAATGGTAGAAATTTACTTGTGTAGAATGTGACTTAATTATGTATAATGTTTTGCTTACATTTTGTGGGTTTTTTCATGTTTAAATGGTGAAAATGTACTTGTGTATACATCATTGTGTATAATGTTTGGGTTTTTTTTTTTTCTGAATATATGAAAAAGTTGTGTAGGCCGAATAAAGTATCTGACATAGGCCGAATAGAATAAAAGTGTAGGCCGAATAGAACAATTATAGGCTGAATAGAACAAAGTGTAGTAGGAATAATGTGATAGCACAGACCTTGGCTGAATAGAACATTTGAGATAGGCTGAATAGAACAAAAACGTAGGCCGAATAGAACAACTGTTGGACGAATAGAGAAAATTGTGGTTAGCCCAGACGTACGTAGGCCGAATAGAACAAGTGTGGTCGGCCGAATAGAACAACTCTAGGTCGATTAGAACAAATCATAGGACGAATAATGTGGCACATACGTAGACCGAATAGAACAGCTGTGGTGGGTCGAATAGAACAGAGTGTAGGCCGAATAGAAGGAAATGTAGGCGTAATAGAACAAATAATTTTTAGGAGTGAAATCAATAAATGATTTTTTAATGTTTAGTTTAATTATCACTATTTTTTTAGGAGTGAAATCAGTAAATTATTTGTTCACACTACAAAAAAGTTGTTCGACAGTGACGGACTTTTGTGACGGTAAATTTTCCATCACAATTGTGACGGACTTTATGATGATATTTTGAAAATAGTGACGGCTAATAGTTGATCGTTTAAAATTTCGTCATTCCCAATATTTGTGACGGCATTTGTGACGAAAAAATTTGTGACGGACTTTTTTCCGTCACAAAAATATATTTTTTTTATTTTTTTAATTAGTGACGGAAAAATGTGGTCACAATGTAAAGGGTCTCATTTGTGAAGGACTTTGTCCGTCACAAACTTTGTGACGGACTTTGTGACGGACAAAGTCCGTCAAAAATTACAGTTTAAAAAAAATCATTAAAATTATACTTGCTCGTTACACATGTACATTATTATGCTATTTAATTTAATTATATAAAATAAAATATTATTTTTTTTAAGAAATTATTATTTTTTAATATGTATTGTGAATTTATTTAAACTTAAATAATTGAATATATTGTATTGTTGTGTATAATAATATTAATTTTAAAATCAAAATAATTATAAGAACAGGGTTACTTCTTTTTTTAAAAAAGAAATTACTATTATTTTTTTAATATTTATTGTGAATTTATTTAAACTTAAATAATTGAATATACTATGTTGTACATACTAATATTAATTTTAAAATCTTTGCCAAATAATAAAAAATATGATTAAAAATATGATTGACTTAATTATCTATTTCCAATAAAAAAATATAATTAAAGGTGGTATTTAATTTAAAGATGTACATGAATAATAATATTAATAAATTGGATATATTTTATTGATTATCTATTACTTAATCAATCAAAAAAATATGATTAAAGGTGATTTTAATTTATTGTATGATTTAATATATACATGATGATAATAATAATAATAATAATAATAAATAAATTAGAAATATTATGGATTAATTACTACTAGGTACACGATTTATACCCCTAATTACTACTAGGTACATTGATTAAAAATAATAATTATTATATATAAAATATTAAAGTAAAATACCAAATATACCCCTAAACTCATATACCTTTAAACCACAAACCCCAACCCCCACTCACCACCGGACCATCTGCCGGATCGCCGCCGCCGGAGCTCTGGCGGCCGATCGCCGGAAAAAAACTCTTCGCCCGAAAAAAAAAAAAAAAATTCGCCGAAAAGCGTTGGACTGCCGCCGCCGCCGGACCACCACACTTTTTTGCTGCACACATATTTTTTTTGCTGCATACACTTTTTTTGCTGCACATGAACTTTTGCTGCACACAATATTTATGTGCAGCACATTATAGGGGTAATATTGGAATATCACTATATATTTTTGTACCTAGTAGTAATACTTTTGTATATTTGTATCTCATAGTAATTTAGGGTTTTTTTGTGTACCTAGTAGTAATCCTCCCAAATATTATATATGTAATATTTTAGATATTATTTATAGATTGAGAATTTAAAATTTATAAGGATTTTTTAATTTAATTATGAAAATTTTAATATTTCTCTTAAATAAATAATAAAATAAAATAATTAATGTTATAATAATTATTAGTCATATTAATATATATTACATTAATCAATATTATCACCATATTTATTTTGAAAGTTGGTTGATGTTATTTTAATACAAATTAATTGAATATATAAAATATTTATTAAAGACTAACACAAAACACATCTAGCCAAATTGGCTCAACACTTGCTCACAAGCACTCTTGCTTCGCACCCACCCAGGTTCAAATTCGGTTGGGAGCCAATCTACACAATTAAATTCTAAAGGAGGTATAAGGGGTAGAAATGTAATAAAATGTAAATAGGCTAGCGGTAGCCGTCTCGGTTGGGGCTGTCAAGCACTCACTTGAGCCAACAAGGTTCGATTCTTGCCTAATTAAGTTTTTTTAGAATTTTAATATGAAATTCGTCACAAAAGTCCGTCACAAATATTGGTTAAAAGAAACCGTCAAAAATTCCTTCACTAATGATTTTCATCACAAAATCTGTCACTAATTGTGACGTGACCGTCACAAACACTTTGTGACGCATGTTCGGGTGACGGGCGCTTTCTCGTCACAAAGTCCATCACTATCGGCCAGTTTTTTTGTAGTGTCAGTTGATGCAATGACCTTATTATTTTTTTATTTTTGTAATTATGACTATTTACTGAATTAAGTAGACTGGTTGAATTGTCTTAGAATAGATAGATATGTTGTGTCTTACAAATTATTTAAAAAAATATTACTTGTGTAGGGTGAGTGGAAGCGTCCAAGTATGCAGGGGCAGAACTATAGTATACATAATTACTCAAAATCGGGAACTGTTATGGGAATGATTCGTATAAAGTTATCAGAGCTTGGGGAAAATGCCGAACAAATGTTCAAGAGGTCATGTTTTTGTCATTTTTGGGATCTTGACGATAATTGAAACGCGCATGCTAATATCCACGGTCTGATGACACGGGAGATTGTAGTTAGCGGAGAGGATTTAACTTCTAGATTCTTTCAGGTTAGGAACGTGTGCATTAGATTTGGTAGGGTAAAGTTCATGCGGAGTATGGAACTCTGCTTCCGGGATCGAGTGGGGTTTGATCCGAACATGACGTATAATATCCCGGCTGGTGGGGTTTACGATATGTATTATTGGCAACGCCAAAAACCATTAGTAAGCGAGATTGCCAAAGATTTTCAAGGTCATACGTTTAATGATAGCCCCGAGAATGCGGTAAAGGTTGCTAAAGTGCTGTTGGTATACTATTTTCTCCTGGGATCGGACGTTACCAAGGTCAGTGTAGATAATTGGGTTTGGGTGCTAGTAGAGGACAGTCGCAGATGAGATTTATTCCCCTAGAGCCAGGTCAGTTACATGACTCTACTGCAATTCATGGACAACATTTTGACCATACTTCCTGATGGAGCAAACCCCAATACGTACATATACAACTTTTATGGGTGCACATTTGCGCTCCTGGTACGCGTTGTAGTAGAATACTAAAATTTTTTAGTTATCTTATCCCAGTTTACGCAACAGTAATAATATAACAATAGCAGTTAACTTGTGACAGGTTTGGGCGTATGAGCGTATACCAGCCCTTGTTGCATCAGTGATATTGTATCTAAGTGTTTTACTTTTTTAAATAAGAATCCTGAAGTAGTGGCGTTTCCCGGAGAGCTCGCCGATGAGAGCACAACCGATTATTGGATTGGCATAGAGGATGATCATTTGGAGGGTTTATGCATGAAGCTGTACACCAAGGAGTTTTCTAACCCAAAAGAAAGGCTGTCCGACAGCCTGCATTCTCATATTTGAACCAGCAGACCGGGGGGAGGCCTACGATCCCACACGTGATCCTTGGCATCAGCAGTATTATGCCCAAGTGGTTGATGAGGATCCGTGGCAGGGCAAACGCACATCGGATCCTTCAGCATGACAGTCTAATTGAGATCCCGGTGCATACCAACCGATGTATACTCCCAGCCCTGACCAATGGGGATATGATTCAGGGGAGACGTGGTTCGATGAGCCTAATTCTTATCATCCCACGCATCATATTCCTCCGTCCTCCGTGCATAGATGGCATGATCGAGCTGTAGATGAGCATGATAGACAGTGTCACTTTGATACTGGAGTGGATGCTCCCTCAGTGTTTAGTGGAAGTAGGAGGGGTGACGACGACGGATATGATCAGGCATTCAAGGAAAGGGTCCTCCGTAGGCTGGATGATCAGGATGAGTACCTTTCCTAGCTGGCATCTCACATTGTGTCTGCGAATCAAACATAGGCGTACTTCTGAGTTGTGGTTACGGAGGAGTTTAGGTGCCTCCGTGCTAAACTTACGCGCAACAGATCTGAGTATTAGCCATCTAGTTCGAGGACAGGGGTTAGATCTTCCACTCTCAGTGTGGTGGAACTTGGGAGTGTCGTGGCTCCGACACCGGGTGTCGCTCATGCTGGTTTGGTACGTCATGCTCGGTCCAGAAACCCAAGTGCAGCGTTACTGTCACCATTCACAACGACTAAGTGGGAGCGCATGTCGCAGCTGTACAATAGATTTAAGAACAACAGTCATCTGTAAGTGTTAATTTACTATTTTAGCATTTTCATATATTAATTTAAATACATGTGCTTTTTGTTTAACAATTCTTGAATTCAGGGTTGACGTTGGACTTGGGTACGGAGTAAGCAAGGATTTTTTCCTCGAGCTCGAGGACCCCAGTGTTTGGTTTGACGAACAGGTGAGTGAATGATTGTTCATGTGTATACTTAATATGTTAATTACTTCACATTATTCCGTAATACAATTGACTATGTTTCAGCACCTGAATGCTTTTCTCCATTTATTATTCGAGCAATCGACGGCCCTAGGCGTACACGTTCATCAGGAGGTTGGCCGTTACTGCATTCTAGACATGCAATTCTTTGTAAGTAACAAACATATTCACAATTTATGAAATAATTTCCCCTGTATTTGTGAATCCGATCTTATACACTCAATTTCTTCAAAGTCCCGAGTTAAATCCATATGGAATTCGCACACAAGGGTGTACCAAGATGATAGATCGATATTCGCCAATATCGCTGATGAACTGTTGATAGATCTTCGTGAGTACGCAGCGGGGAGACTTCCCGTGTGGTCGGGGTCGAGGCGATGGACAGACTGTGACGTGGTATTACAGCTTAACCCTTGTTTTACATCTAATACGTATATCTACTAATTTATACAAGTGTTTTACATCTAATACATGAATTGTTCTGAATTCCATGGCAGATTATGTTCATACTCCATATGGGTGTGCACTAATACCTCTGGGTCGTGCTTACAAAGGACATGACATTCCACTGTTTTGACTCGTTCCGACATAGATGGGATATCGAGCCTGACATGAAGGAGCATCGACTAGTGGAGACTCTACCATTCAAACATATCATTCCAGCTCTGATGTGTGAGGTTCATCGTAATGGACAGGTTCCTCATCATATGAAGGTGATTCCAGCTCGGTTAGAGTATTGTTACAGACAAAAGGACTCCTCCAGCTGCGGCCCTGCATGTCTCAGGACCATAAAGGGGTTATTATCGATGGACTATAACTGGGATGACCCTGAGTACATGACGCATTACCGTAGGCACATTGCTTTCCAAATCTTTAGGCTAGGCACCATTATTTCCACAACATGATGGACGTGTATCTCATGTGAAAGAAATTGTTCTTTATTTTGAAGTTCACTAATGAAAGGGATGACTTATAGTGTATTTGATTAAAAAAAAATTCGTATTGATAACCGTTGATATGTTGTGCTTTTTATTATATTTATACGGATAACCAATTTAATAGTCTTGGGAAAGTAAGAACTTGAATTGTCTTTAATTAAATCTGGCCAGTTTTTAAAAATAACAATTATAGTCTACTGGTTTAACTGAGAATTACAGCGTAGATAAGTATCTCCAGTTTGTCCATAAACGCCATATTTTTTAATCTACGGACATGGGGATTAGGCGCATCCGTCGAATGAGGAGATGGACCGTTGTTTGATGATGAAGCATCAGTACAGTTTACTCGATTGTGACCTGACTATTGACAGCGCGAACAAACATATTGTTTGTGACGTCTCCTAGATGACTCCACATCTGACCTTATCCAGGATTGTCGTGGGCGGCCTGCCTGCCTGTGTGGTAGGGGGGTTGACACGCTGTGACTGGACTCCGTCTGGTGTGTCCCACTGAGTATAGTGCAGAACATGTGTAACTGGACCAGCCCACATCCCTAATACACTGCTGTGATGGAATACGGTAGAGACGAAGCCACTAGCTGCCAATCTGCAATTACTGAAGAAAGTATAATATAAGATCAGTGATTCAGACGATCTATACAAGTAAGACGTATAACTGCGTACTCGATTGCCTTCATCACATGAATACATGGAACTAGTTCTTTTTGGAACTTCTCACATGTGCAGCTATGAGCATTCAAATCCATAGTAAAAGTCTCGTCACCGTCCTTGATTGCATACTTATTGCCAATGAGTCTCGATATGGGTAGCTTTTGGGTAGCATGAGAAAGTTTCACTAACTCGTCATGGACACGCTTGCAGAGAATAGTACTCTCTTGCTCAGCTTGAGTTCGATGATCGTAAAACCACCTCTCAGTGATTGTGCGGGCAATCTCTATCAGTGTGTATACATGTAGCTTGCGCACCCAGAGGATGACATTGTTATACGACTCAGCTGCATTAGAGTTCATAAACTCGTACCGTTTAACAGGACAATGGGCCCTTGCTCATTTCTCATATCTTCACGACCCAACTAAGTCCATTAACTCCTGCGAACGGCCACCTCTCAAGGAGGTCATGCAACTGCAAATAATAAGTGGGAAGGGGGAACATGAGTAAAAAGTCCATTGAAATGATGACATATAAATGTAAAATTACGAAGAAGTGGATGGAAGACTAACCGATCAAAATCTCTCAATAGGTATGCATCCATCGCACTCTGGAATCTAAACATAACATTCTTTCCATAACAAGTCAATTTGTTCTTTAAATGATAGCCGCATAGACCGTGATGTGCATCAGGATAGACAGTAGATATAACATGTGCGATACTGCGATGCCCGTCTGAAACTATCAAAAGATCTCGTGGACATTTGTATGTCTCTCGTAGCCTTGCTAAAAACCACATCCACGACGTGTTGTTCTTAATGTCACCAATGCCCAAGGAGAGAGGAAAAATCTGATGGTTTGGATCTTTTGAAACTGCGACGAACACAATTCCTTTGTGCTTTCCCTTCATATGAGTCCCATCTATGACAATGACTGGACGACCAAACTTAAGAAATCCGCATCTGGATGGTCCAAGTGCATAAAATGCAAACCTGAAATGATCATCTTCACTGACAGATATGCTGGTGTGTGTATCAGGATTTGCCAACTCCAACTGATACATATACGCAGGGAGCATATGAAATGAGCTGTCGTGATCCCCGTATGTGTGTCCAACAGCTAGGTGTTTGGCCTTTAATGCTACATTGTAGCTAATGTCGAACCCGAAATCCTTCCTGATCTCTACTCTCATCCCCTGGGATCGGAGTCCAGTAATCTTATCAAACTGCCCAGCAGTAAAATATTATCCGATTAGCTTGGATGACACATGTGTTAGAGTGGACCTGTCTGGATCATTTAAACAACCGTGATGTTGAACCAATTTAATCACTCTCCACAGCCCATAGATCATTCTTGTGTGCATCGCAAATTGACAACTTATTTTACTCTTTAGCTTACATTCCACGTTGTACCTGTTCGAGTTAGATCTTTCAACACGGGTCTCCACTCCATTCTGCAAGTTATACATTCCTACGGCTATCTGCAACTTCTATTTCGAATCAAATACACTTTTCTCGTGAAGGATGCCAGATGTATCAAAATCAGGGCCAGTCAAATGATCTTCTCTGTCAGCGTCATCCGGAATGCCTATGAACATGACAGGTGCATCAGTTTCAGTTAGAAAATTACTTTAGTTCTATTCTTAAAAGACAAAGTTTTGATATGATACCTGGAATCAACCAAGGATGGGTGGTCGACCGTTGACTATGAAAATCTTCTGGCTGCATTTCAAAACGGGACAAGTCGCGACTAATTGGCTCTAGAAAGCTAGGGCCGCCTCTCTGACGTATGTAATGACAGATTTCTTCATACAATTGGATTCTTCTCTCTTCAGCACCATCATCACTTTCGCTAGAAAACTTATTAGACTCATGCGATATATCATCTTTGTTACTTTCATCTTCTTCTTCGACAGTCCTATTCCCGGATTCAACATCATCATTATCATCAACAACATCATCCTCACCCTCAACAACTTTGTCATTAGCTTCAGCATCTAGAGATTCTCTAAAACCAGGCCACTGCAGCTCTGACGCCGGACTGTACTCATTCAAATCAAATTCAGGCCTAGCACTAGACTGTGTCCTCGTACGTGGATCATTGCTCGACCAGCACTTCCATCATCATAACCCGTTCCTGAACCCAAACTAATCCCTGAACCTTGTACAGAATGTTGAACGAACGCATTGCCCGCGATAGACCGGAGTGTCACGTACACCATTCCTACATCAACAAAGTTGAAAACGTCTTCCACATGTGCATCATTCTTTATCTTATACTTAGACAAACGGTCATCGTACTCAGCCAGAGAATGAACTTTATAACCCTAGTAAATCAAATCAGCTTGTATTATGTTATGAATTTCTATTAGCAAATTATTATAATACGGATCGTCATCCCACAAGAATAACCAGTTCACCTGTCCACCATTGTATAGTAACCCTTCCCAAAATCCACCTTAACACATTTCAGCTTTTTTATAGCTCATCTGCACATTTTTTCAAGATGTCAACAAATCTTCTATTCAGTCACAGCTATTCTACGGCCCAGAATTTTGTTATATTCGGCCTACACTCATTTACCTATTCGGCCTGTATTACTTGTGCACAAAAAAAGTATAAAATTTAATACGGATTAAAAGTTTCTTCTATACGGTCTACAACTATTCTATTTGGCCCAGAAATTTGTTCTATTCAGCCCACACTTATTTGCCTATTCGGCCTGTATTTTACCTGTGCACAAAAAAAGTACAAAATTTAATATGGATTAAAGGTCACTTCTATTCGGTCTACAACTATTCTATTTGGTCCAAAAATTTATTCTATTCGGCCTACACTCATTTGCCTATTCGGCCAGTATTTTACTTGTGCACAAAAAAGTATAAAATTTAATACAGATTCAAAGTTTCTTCTATTCGGCCTACAACTATTCTATTTGGTCCACATGTTTGTTCTATTCGGCCTATACAGAAGCCTCTATTCGGCCTATATTTTTTTTCACTGAAAAAAAATGTTGAATAAATAAATACACTCATGAGGCATGTAAATACAACAAATTAATGCATTCATTAGACTGTATAAAAAAAATTACACATACCTTATATACTTGCTCCCCAAATTCTCACACCTCTAAAAAACTAGTGAAATAAATATATGCATATGAGGGAGCACATTGCTCGGACCATCATTATATATTACCTTATTTTTTGTAAGCATACGAGGGAGCACGTGCCTATATAGTACTAGGTATTGTACTTTGGTACTTTTTAAAGAAAAAGAGAGGAATCAGATTTCTCAATTGTACTTTTGGTACTTTTGGTTCAAAAAGGGAGGAATCTGATTCCTCAAACATGTGATCAGTGGGTCCCTTTCAATGGCATTTTGGCCACTTCTAATAAAAGTGGCTAGAATAAATTATTTTTAAGACATATGACCACTTAAAATTACTTTTAAGTAATAGTGGCTACTTTTTGACATTATCACATTTATTTAATATGTAGTGGGTAGTTGTATTAATGGGAGTGTGAGCCCCATATTTTGATTGTATTAGTGAGTGCGTGTGGGTCCCATGTGTGTAAAAAGAGAAAGGAGACTCTTTGGGTAGGACGCCCAAAATAGAAAAAAAGAGACTTCGTGGGCCTTACACTAGGGCCTAACCATTTTTTAGTAGTAATTATTACTTATGAAAGATTGCATTATCTTATATAGTTTATTACATCCGATCTTTATTTTTGAACATTATTTTATGTGTCACACATTATATGACATAAGACGAAAAATAAATGCAACCATTGCTAGGGATTTAAGTTTTCCATTTTAGGGTATAGTTCCTCTCTCATACATGTCGTCCATGTAATAGTGCGGTACAGGAGATGATGTACCAAAATGACACAGAGAATGTGAGTTGAAAGTTTACAGCATGTAGTGGAGCCATTCTTCACATCTGTTGTGAATCGATCAAAGAAAGAAAAGAAAAACAATAAACACAATCGTTTATAGTGGTTCAGCAAATTGCCTACGTCAACTCTTAAGGGAGAAGAAGATTTTATTGATGAAGATTACAACAATAAGAATAAACTTAGATCTCATATAAACCCTAATTGGGAATATATGGATGATTCTGTGAACCATACTAAAGAATAAAACTTAACCCATATATATATACTCCAATATATGATATATATGGATAATATCATATATGATATATATGGACAATATATGATCTCCACAATATCATCTATAATTATATAGAATCACAACTTGCTTCAGAAACAAGCTGCTTCCAAAGCCAAACCCGCTTATTCTGGCTGCCCAATCTTAATATCAAACACGTGATCTCAGCCAACTCAATGGATGCAAGCGTCTACCTCTTAACAATACTCCACCTTAGACCTTGCATTACCACACCAATGCTCTTACTTCTTCCACCTGCTATTTTACGGTGGAGCCACCGCCTGCTGCTTTACGGTGCAGCCACCTCTTCTACTATTTTAACTAGGGGTGGGCGGTATGGTATACCGAAGATTTTTGGTCATACCAAATACCATACCGAAATTTTCGGTATATAAAAAATCATACCATTACATTATCTAAACTTTCGATATATCATAGTTCGGTATACCAATATTTCGATATAGGAAAATAGTATACCTTCTACTTACCAATATTTCGGTATACCATATCATACCTAAAATATCGGTATATACCGTCCTATTAGATAGTTTGCTATGCCGTTATGCACCTAAAATTCAATAAATTTAAATAAAATATGTACTATAAAAGTGAAAGATAGTTATAAAATAAATTATAATAGATAACAAATTCATAATAAGATACGACAATCCACAAACGACCAAATTAAATAAGAGTGAGTCACATGTAAACCGGGTTTACATGAAAACCCTATTTTTTAAAATTACTCTTTAGTATATAAAAAATTACTCTTTGAAGAGTAATTTTTATACAGAAGAGTAAAAATTCATGTCTCTAAAGAGTAATTTTTCATATACTAAAAAGTAATCGATAAATCATGATTTTCAAGAATTTGAAGAGTAACTTTTTAATTTAGAAGAGTAACAATTTATGTTCTAAAGAGTAATTTTTTATGTACTAAAGAGTAACAGTGTTTACATAATTAATGTATGTAAACACAGTTTATACAAGTGTTTATCGTTAAAAAAAATAGTACGCAAGAGATCTAGACATGAACTATATGGAACTTATATTAAAATCAACACTTTTAAATTTTCATATAGGATAGAACTACGTAATTAAAAAAAATACAAGATATCCCGAAAGCCAATCAACTTTATCACCCATTTATAAGAAATATACAGTAGGATTTTAGATTTGATCTTTTAATTAAATAGTGTAAATATATAATTTAATTAAAAATTATAATATATAAATAATAATTATAATTGCATATATCATGTAGTATGGTATACCATATCATATTACCCAAAAATTGAATATTTTACGGTATTTCGGTATATACCGAAATACCGCGGTATTGATAATTTACATACTTTTATCGTACCAAAATTTTCAATACGTTATCATACCTTACCAAAAATTTCGACATACCTAAATTTCGGTAAAAACGGTATTTTTCGATATGGTAAGGACGGTATATCGAAATTTCAGTATTTTTCCCCAGCCCTAGTTTTAACGAGTGCAGCAAACTCCTCACACTGTCTTTAGAGAGCAGCAAAACTCCTCAACTATTTTTAACGAGTGCAGTAAACTCCTCCACTATTTTTAACGAGCCCAGCAAACTCCTCCACTTATTTTAACGAGTCCAGTAAACTCCTCAACTGTTTTTAACGAGTCCAGTAAACTCCTCAACTGTTTTTAAAAGGGAATAGAAACCCTCTTTTACATCACTACTCCACCTTGAGTAGCAACATCTCTTTGAAGCGCCATGCAAAGAACGACGCCCTATCCCTCTTGCTGATCTGCAAGAGTCACCTTATTTCTTGATCATCCATCGTTTTCTTCATCTTCACTCAAAAATCCTACGTGAACTCCTCAACGTCGAAACCAACAACACCAACTGTTGTTCAGTGTTCACAACTCTTGGAACATTAGAACCCGATCTCCACTGTCCAAAATAAACATCATTGAGTCTTGGACGTAGTTTTAAAATTAAAGCTTGATTCAACAGTTGATTTGTGAGAAACGACCCTTTAACCACGGCTGCGCAGAACTGAATCGCCCAAAAATATGACTTCTGTTTTCGGCCTATTCCCATCAACACAGAGCTCCAAACACGATCTCCACCGTTCAGAATGTATTTAAACAAGTTCTGAACGTTCTGAAAAACTTTCACCTTGATCTAACGGTTGAAACTCTGGGTATAACCTCTGCAGTATTTCTGTGCTCTTGGACTCTCTCAGAAACGTGAAGAGTTGTTTTGCCCACTCTTTTCCTTCACGTTTCGCCTTCTTTCCCATATCTCGCTTCTTCTTTCTTTGATCGTCCTTTTTCCCATTTCCCACAGACGGCGCCAATTGTTGTGAATCGATCAAAGAAAGAAAAAAAAAACAATAAACACAATCGTTAATAGTGGTTCGGCAAATTTGCTTACGTCCACTCTTAAGTGAGAAGAAGATCTTATTGATGAAGATTACAAGATGAAGAATAAACTTAAATCTCATATAAACCCTAATTGGGAATATATAGATGATTCTGTGAACCATACTAAAGAATAAAACTTAACCCATATATATATACTCCAATATATAATATTTATTGATAATATCATATATGATATATATGGACAATATATGATCTTCACAATATTGTCTATAATTATATAGAATCACAACTTGCTTCAGAAACAAGCTGCTTCTAAATCCAAACCCGCTTATTCCGGCGGCCCAATCTTAATATCAAACACGTGATCTCAGCCAACTCAACAGATGCAAGCGTCTACCTCTCAACAACGTCCTCACACTCTGTTCATTTTCATTAATTATGTTGAGATATTGTGGGTATCAATATCAATGGTGAGTGGCATGAAGAAGTAGAAGAGGTTAAAAGCAATATTTATAATCACTTTAAAAGATATTTTAGCAAAGAGGAGTTCATTAGACTGGTGATTAGAGATGATCTAGCAAATAAAAGGGTATCAGAGGAGGACAATCTTATGCTTACTGCTCCATTTTCAGAAGATCAGGTTAAAGAAGCTTTTTGGGCATGTGATAGTAATAAAAGCCCTGGACCTGATGGTTTCAACTTCAAGTTTCTTAAAGAATTTTGGGATATTTTCAAAGCAGATTTTATGAGAATGATGCAAGAATTTCATCAAAATGGAAAACTGGTGAAGGGAATAAATCCATCATTCATTGTTCTGATTCCGAAAAAGGATACTGCTGATGGATTAAATGATTTCAGACCTATATCACTTATTGGAGGGCTGTACAAGATCATATCAATGGTGTTGGCAAGGAGATTATGCAAGGTGCTTGATTTGATCATCTTAGAAAATCAGAGTGCATTCATTGGCAAGAGACAGATACTTGATGGCATTGTGGCTCTTAATGAAGCAATTGATGAAGCATAGAAGAAAAAACTTGAAAGGATTTTCCTCAAGATTGATTTTGCAAAAGCATATGACTCAGTGGATTGGGATTTCTGAGCGCGATGATGGAGAAATTCAACTTTGATAGTAAGTGGCGTAAATGGATTATGGAGTGTGTATCAACAGTGTCCGCTTCAGTACTTGTAAATGGGAGCCCATCGAAAGAGTTTAAATTGGAACGTGGGCTAAGGCAAGGTGATCCATTGTCCCCTTTTCTCTTTTTGATTGTGGCTGAAGGGCTCAACTTGTTACTTAATAAAGCTACACATGTGGGGCTATTAGAAGCGGCAAAAATTGGAAAAGATAAAGTCATTGTATCTCATTTACAGTTTGCGGATGACACTATTCTTATGGGTGGAGCGACATTAGATAATGCCTTGATGATTAGAAGAATTCTCAGAAACATGGAGCTGATTTCGGGGCTTAAGATCAATTTTGATAAATGTTGCATCTTTGGGGTTAATGTGGATAGGGGTGAGCATAAATTTTTCAAAACCGCTCAAACCACTCGAACTGCACCGCCACTAATGATCTAATTACATAAACTGCAGTTTAATTATATTTGAGAAAATCACACCTCCATAACGGTGCAATTTTGATTTTTCTCTAAAATTGCACTGCACCGCCTATACATATATTATTATGTACATTTATATCATATGTATGTGGTTTAAACTTATTTAAATGTTGGAATCTCAACTTGTTATACTCTTATAAACCTTTGCTCATTGTCAAAACTTATGATTGTTAAATTTCTAACAAATTGTGATAGCTTAAAAAAAACGTTCATGATAATTACTTATTTAAACTCTATAGAGACATTTAAATTCATGATTAGAATGAGATACTATAAATTTAAAATAAAAAATTAGTTCTTACTACTTAAAATTTGACACTTTAGACTAGTTTAGAATTATACATTTTGTAATTGTCATTAGAGGTTACTAAAGAACATTTATTGAAACAAGCATATTTATCTATATTTAAATTTCATATTATTTATATAGTTATATTCTATCTTATTATTAAAATCGCTAAACCGCCAAAACCGACCGCCAAACCGCTAAAAATCGATCGATGAATTATAATTGAAAAATCGCGTTTTTAAACTAAATGTAGAACCGAATCGCCTATAGCAAGACAATTTAAATTTCATCGAAAAATCACCCAAACCGCACCATGATCGCCCCTAAATGTGGATAAAGTTCGAATTTGGAAAATGGCAAATATTTTGGGCTGTGGAGTGGGCTCCTTACCATTGTCTTATCTTGAAATTAAAGTTGGCATGAATCACCGAAAAGAGGCAACATGGAGGGAGTTGGTTCAAAAAATCAAAACTCGAGTAAAGAAATGGAAAGATAACAAGATTTCAATAGGTGGAAGAGTAATCTTATTGAACACGGTCTTGTCATCTCTACCTACATATCACCTTTCCTTTTACCTTTTTTTCCCAAAATTACCTTGAGTGATATTTTAAAAATTAAGCGTAACTTTATTTGGGGTGGGGGGAAGTTGATAATAATAAAGTTGCTTA
This sequence comes from Pogostemon cablin, assembly GCA_023678885.1. Lineage (NCBI taxonomy): Eukaryota > Viridiplantae > Streptophyta > Magnoliopsida > Lamiales > Lamiaceae > Pogostemon > Pogostemon cablin. The sequence continues at coordinate 26,735,848 of CM042985.1, read as the reverse complement.
GATTGACTGGAGTACAATATGCTACCCAAAAAATTGAGGGGGCTTATAGGTTAGGGATTTACATCTTTTTAATAAATCACTTATGGGAAAGTGGATGTGGAGATTTTTTACCCAAAAAAAAAGTCTTTGGGTTAAAGTCATAGAGTGAAAATACGGTAGGGGTGGGGAAGGGAAGTTAGTGCATAGCTTTGAGAGGGGAAGAGCAATGTGGTCAGGGTGGTGGAAGGATGTGGTTAGTGTCACTCTTGGAGAACGAGGGGAATGGTTTAGGTGTAATTTAGAGAGGGTCATTGGGGACGGAAAACATACTTTGTTTTGGGAAGATCCTTGGGCTGGGGAGAAATCATTGAAAACTCTTTTTCCTAGATTGTTTTGTCTTAACAGGGATCAAGATGGGAGAGTGGGAAATATGGGGACTTGGGAGGAAGAGCGGTGGATTTGGGAGTGGAAATGTGTTTGTATATTTGATACTCACGAGCAAGAGTACTCGATCGTTGAAGTAGTATTCCCAAGAAATATTATCAATCTACAAAGGAGTTAGGTTTGGATTAGCAAAATACGTGAGCTCTTATTTATATCACTTTTGTAAGGATGATAGGGGGTTTGAGTTTGAAATTAACAACTAAAGCAAGTAAATAAAGTAATAATTAAGATAAATGACAAGTAAAATAGCTAAAGATGGAAGAAAGAAGGTGTTCAAGTTCAAGTATGGAAAAACATGGGATTAGAAACATCCAAGCACACTCAATTCATATTATCATGCAAAAGGAATTCAGCTCAATTGATGTAGATTAAGGGTGATCACAAATGTATCCTAAGCCCCCTTTCGAGTTACAAAGGTTGTAGATCCACTAAAGACTCCCAAAAGCACTTAAGATCAAAGCCCAACATTAACCTCTTCCATCTAGGTACTAGTTAGAATTAACTCTCCCTTTTTGTGTACTAGAGCTAACGAATGGATTGGTTCCCCTCATCGAATTCAAATATCCTTTCGGTCAAACCTAAATTCGATGTTCATTCATGCCTTTCTAATACTTAAGAGGGTCGTTTCCGTCTCACTCCAAACAATATACACATGAACATTATAATAGCACTTAATTACCATAAATCATCCATTGATCAACAATCCATTAAACCAATAATCATTCATGAATAACAAACCATGCCATCGTAACATCAAAACAATTAAAACCCATGAATAGAAAACAACATCAATTAAGTCACAAACCAATTTAATTCACATAATAATATAAATCTAATGTGCTCTTCATATCCCTAATCCCACTAGAGGAATTAGCCTAACATGATAATAGTAACAAACCACAAGAATGATTCATTACACAAATCCATAGTCTCAAATCCAAAAGAAATACAAAGATGAATAAATTCTTCTCTATCAATTACTTGAAGAGAATCCTCCATTCTTCTTTATCTTCATCTCTAGTTCTTGATTTCTTGAGTTCTTGAATGGTGGATTTGATGGGTGGATGGAGTTTGGATGGATGGATGAAGAATGGATGAAGATGATGGTGTGAATTGAAGAAAATAGTGTGTGATGTGTGTGAAACAGTGAAAGCCTAAAAAAACTGGTGTGAATGTTGAAATTGGGGGTATTTATACCCATTGGAAATCATGGAAATCGCGTTTTGACAGCTGAGTTTTTATCTAAAATTCGACCGAGTTTCCAAAAACTCGGTCGAGTTTTCATGTAAACCACGTTTCTTCAAGCTGGAGCGCGCTTTCGTCCACCAAAATGCCCAAAAATTTGATCAAATTTCAGGAAATTCGGTCGAGTTTCGATGCTGCCCTATTTCTGAATCTTTTTGTAAGAGAAACTCGACCGAGTTTTTAAAACTCGACCGTGTTTTTATGCAAATTTTTCCCCATCATTCTGTAAGAGAAATTCTGTCGAATTCATAAAAATTCGACCGAGTTTTCATGTCATTTCTTGGATCTTCAATTTCATCTCTCTTTTTGCTCCGTTTTTACCTATTTGTATACGTTTAAGCTCATTCTCACACATTTCCAAAAAACACATAACACAACCAAATAACACCTAAAATACGGATAAAATACTACGAAAACACATACAAAAAGATACTAAAATCTAGGTGAAAATAGCGACAATCAACCCCCCAAACTTAAGGTGTTGCTCGTCCCTGAGCAACGAAAAAGATAAACCAAGAGGAGAAATTTTCACCTAGGAAAAAGACTAAACGGACATAAGCAATAACACATCGACATCAATAGTAACTACAACTTATGCTAAGTCATCCTACGACATTAGATTCATGACATGAAGAATTAACAAGTTCAATCAAAAGAGAATAATAGTGTAATATAGTCCTTTTTAGTCCAAGCCTCACATAGATTATAAATGTCACTCAACACTCTTTGATTTAGGTAAAACAACACTCATTAATCGATTTACTTGACTCGCTATAAGCTTGCTCGTGGACTATATTCACAATCCACCAAAGTTTCAATTAATGATAAAAAAGGTCTTTCATTAAGGATGTAATGATAGGCTCTTTGGTAGGGTAGGAAGAATATGGATAATAGTGACTAATCAAGTGTAAGTAATCGAAGAGGTAGCTACTTTCTTCCATTTCTCAACTTTTCTTTTCTTCCTTTTTATCTTTGTTGGTCATAAGCACTATTCATCATCTTTCTCCTTTGTATTGAGCTTCTTATGATGCATGCTTCCTTCTTTGAACTTTTGATTTCTTGAGCATCTTGTTGTTGCTTTGCTCCTTCCTTTTATTTAAAGGTTGCATGTGCACTCTTGTTTTTGCTCTTTTCATCTTTTTTCTTGATTGTTTACCATTTTCTTTTCTTCTTTTGTCATTCAATCACTCATTTCTAGCTACCATCTCTTCAATTACCCACACAAAAGGTATATATATAAGGCTTAAGTGGGTAATCAAGGCTTGTAATGTGCTAACTTCACAAGAAATAGGCTTATAGGCTCAAAATGGTTAATTAGGGACGATGTTCAAGGTATGGAAATATTTGGCAATGACTATAAATAACAAGGATGGCCTTAGATCATATCATTAACCTCCACAAATCGGGCTCGTTCCTATAGTCCTTGAGCAAGTTCTAGCTTATCAAACACAACCGATCCACTCATGAAGAAATAACCATGTATGCACGGTTGACGCTCAAATTCTCACAAGCTTATGCTCGGACCTTAAGGACTTATTACACCACATTCATTTCAAAATTGAACAAGTTAAGTAAAACATGTCACAATTCGAAAGTGTAGAGATTCTTAATCATAAATTGCCATCACTTATCACAACAATATATCATCACTCATATCCAAAAATGACTCACAACATCCCAAAACAAACCACCAAAACCATCCCTAAACAAGAATAAAAATTACACACAAAACACAAAGCATGCAAAAATACAAATTACATCCATCCATAGCCAATGAAGCACACATTCAAATCATTCATAACATTTAAGCTCACATTCATTCCACCTCATTGATTGAAAAGGAAACCTCCAAAAAATATAACAAATAAAGTAGCATGCTAATCACCTCAATTCAAATCAAAATCAAATCATGTCAAGCAACTAAAAATGATAAGGTGTAGAGTACTCCCTCAATAGGCAATTGGTAAGGAAAGCGTTAGCTCCAAGCTCCATTCATGCTTTCAATACCTCTTCATTCATGCTCAAAAACTCCACAAACATCATTAGCTCAACAATTTCATTAAAAATATAGATTATCATGCACTTCAACACAACCAATCATGCCAAAATCATACCCAAACTCATGAGAAATTTTTAAAATTTGACCCAATTTTACAAGAAGACCTCTCATCATCATAATATCAAGCATACTCAAGTGGTGAGTCACACCACACACTCTCCCCCCAAACTTAAATCGAAACAAGCGTTGAGAATTAAGTTTGCAAAAAGTGGTGGGACTTACCCTTGTAGTTTCCATTGATAATCTTCTTGTAGAGAAATATATGCAACCAACGAATGTAGCTATGTCCATCACGCACTAGCCCCCCAAACTTAACTCGAGACAAGAGTCGAGAATTAAGTTTGCAACAAGTGGTGAACATGTCTATTCTAATCCATGAAGCACTTCTCTTTTCTTCAATGTATACTTTCTCACAAGCACAATCCACCTACAAGCCAAAAATAACAAAACAACATCAAATCCACAATCCTTATTCAAAACATTAAATAAAGCAATAAAGATAGTGATGGGGTGCCTCCCATCGAGCGCTAAGTTTAACGTCTTCAAGCTAGACGGAAAGTGTGATTATCCTTCAAACAAAGTATCCACAAAAAGGGTCTCCCTTTGTGATGGATCCATGTAGTGCTTCACTCGATGACCATTAACCAAGAACTCTCCCCTGTTCTCATCCATAACTTTTAGAGCTCCCCCATCAAGAACTTCCTTCACCACATAGGGTCCTCTCCATTTGGACTTCAACTTGCCCGGGAAAAGTCTCAATCGAGAATTGAATATCAATACTCTTTCACCTCTTTCAAAGCTTTTCTTCCTCAAACGAGCATCATGCCACCTCTTGATTTTCTCCTTAAAAATCCTTGAGTTTTCATAGGCATTTTCTCTAAATTCCTCAAGCTCATTCAATTACAAGAATCTTACCTTCTTCGAAGCTTTCATGTCAAAGTTTAACTTCTTACTTGCCCAATATGCTTTGTGTTCTAACTCCACGGGGAGATGGCACGATTTCCATAGACAAGTTGAAACGGAGACATACCAAGAGTTGTCTTAAACGCGGTACGGAAAGCCCACAATGCCTCATCAAGCTTGGTTGACCAATCTTTTCTACTCCCGCTCACAGTTTTCTCCAACACTTGCTTGATTTGGCGATTCGAAACCTCCGCTTGACCATTTGTTTGAGGGTGATATGGAGTAGACACTCGATGCTTCAGTCCATAAGTCTTGAGAATGTTCTCCATGAGCTTGTTTATGAAGTGACTACCCCCATCACTTACCAACACTCTAGGAACTCCAAATCTCGTGAAGATATGCTTCTTTAGAAACCCCATGACCACTCTAGCATAACTTGTTCTTGAAGGTATAGCTTCAACCCACTTTGAGACGTAGTCAACCGCCAATAAGATGTATAGAAATCCATGAGATTGAGAAAACGGTCCCATGAAATCGATGCCCCACACATCAAATATCTCCACTTCTTGAAAGCTCTTAAGGGGCATCTCATCCCATTTGGAGATTCCCTCCATCCTTTGACACCGATCACAACCCTCTACAAATTTCTTGCAACTCTTGAACAACGATGGCCAATACAACCCCGATTGTAAGACTTTTGCAGCGGTCTTTTGAGCTCCAAAATGGCCTCCACTAGGTGAAGAGTGACAAAACTCCAACACACTACTCCATTCTTCCTCGGGCACACATCTTCTTACAAGAGAATCATTGCACATCTTGTACAAGAAAGGATCATCCCACAAGTAGCTTTTAACATCATGAAAGAACTTCTTGGATTGATACTTATTAAGCTCATACGGCTTCCTTCCACTAGCCAAGTAGTTCACATAATCCGCATACCACGGGCTTCCTTTTTGCTCCACTAAGACCTCAATTTGATAGCAATCACATCTCAAGATTTCTTCATCGGGGAAAACCTCTTTGACTAACTCATAAGTTCTTTCACAATGCTCCCTCGACTCTAGCCTTGACAGATGATCGGCTATCACATTCTCCGTGCCCTTCTTATCTCTTACTTCAATGTCAAATTCTTGAAGGAGTAGCACCCATCTTATCACCCTTGGCTTTGCATCCTTCTTCGCCATGAGATACTTGATAGCGGAATGGTCGGTGTATACAATAGTCTTCGTTCCCACCAAATAGGGACGAAACTTATCAAATGCATATACCACCGCCAAGAACTCTTTTTCGGTAGTAGTGTAGTTCCGTTGAGCCGCATCAAATGTCTTACTTGCATAGTAAATGACTCGGAATCTTTTCTCTCTTAATTGCCCAAAACTTCTCCAAGAGCTACATCACTTGCATCACACATCAATATAAATGGCTCCTTCCAATCGGGGGTGATCAAGATGGGTGATGAACTCAAAGCTTCTTTTAGTACCTGAAAAGCATGTAGACAATTTTTATCAAACTTAAATGGAACATCTTTTTCAAGAAGATGAGAGAGAGGTTTAGAAAATGAAGAAAATCCTTTATGAAACGACGATAGAACCTGGCATGACCAAGGAACGATTGTACTCCCTTCTCATTTGTTGGTGGTGGAAGCTTCTCTATAGCAACAACTTTAGCTCGGTCTACTTGCAATCCCTTTGAAGAGATGTGATGTCCAAGTACAATGCCATCATTTACCATGAAATGACACTTCTCCCAATTCAACACTAAATTAGTGTCTTGACATCGCTTCAAAACAATAGCAAGATTAGACAAACACATATCAAAAGAAGATCCAAACACCGAAAAGTCATCCATGAAGACTTCCATGATATTCTCAATCAAGCCTTCAAAGATTGCCATCATACACCTTTGAAAGGTGGCCAGTGCATTGCAAAGTCCAAATGACAATCTTCGAAAAGTAAATATTCCATAAGGACAAGTGAAAGCGGTCTTTTCTTGGTCTTCGGGTGCTATAATAATTTGGTTATACCCGGAATACCCATCAAGAAAGCAATAAAACTCATACCCGGCCAACCTATCCAACATTTGGTCCAAGAAAGGTAAGGGAAAATGGTCTTTACGTGTGTTCTCATTAAGTTTCCTATAATCAACACACACACGCCACCCTGTTACCGTCCTAGTGGCTATGGTCTCATTTTTCTCGGTCTTCACTATAGTCATACCCCCTTTCTTAGATACTACATACAAAGGACTCACATAGGGGCTATCACTAATAGGAAAGATCATATCGGAGTCTAGCCACTTAAGAACCTCTTTTTTTACTACTTCTTGCATGATAGGATTAAGTCTTCTTTGGTTTTGAACACAAGCTTTTCCTTCATCCTCAAGCCTTATCTTATGCATGCAAATTGTTTGACTAATCCCCTTCAAATCATCAATACACCAACCAATAGCCGACTTATGCTCTTTAAGGACATTAAGCAATTTATCAAGTTGACTAGAGGTTAAAGAAGATGATACAATTACCGGGTATGTCTCATTTTCACCAAGGTAAGCATAGGCAAGATGATCGGGTAGAGGCTTCAACTCCACCTTCTTTTCCTTTTTCTCTTCTTGATTGAGTGGATCTCTAAGTGGTAAGAACTTTCCATTCCCCCTCGAGATAGCGGCTGCAACTTCTTGAGCTTCACTACAATCACCTAGATCAAGCAAACAATTAATTAATTCATCATTTAAATCAAGAGAAGTATTAGAAATATTAGAAAGAGATAGAGAATTGCTCAAGCAAAGTTCAAGTGAATTCTTGGATACAATGGAAGGCCAACTTTCCTCAACACTTCCCTTTACAACATCCACACTTTTACACTCTTCATCATTCATTGGATATTGCATGGCCTTGGGTAGAGAAAATACCACCTCCTCATCATTAACCCTCAATTTCAATTCTCATTTGTAGACATCAATGAGTGCTCTCCCGGTAGCAAGAAACGGCCTCCCAAGAATCAATGGTACATTTTCATCTTCCTCCATATCTAGAACAACAAAGTCCACCGGAAAGACGAACTTATCCACCTTAACCAACATGTCTTCAATTATCCCTTTTGGATGTGTCATAGATCTATCCGCCAATTGAAGTGTGATGGAAGTCGGCTTTACTTCACCTAAGCCAAGCTTCTTAAATATGGAAAGAGGCATTAGATTAATGCTTGCACCAAGATCACAAAGAGCCTTGTTCTTCTTGTTCTTTCCAATTTCACATGGTATAGTGAAACTACCCAGATCCTTCAATTTTTGTGGAAGTTTCCATTGTAGAATGGCACTACACTCTTCGGTTAAATTGACCGTTTCATTTTCCACAAGACTTCTTTTCTTTCCCATGATGTCTTTCAAGAAACGAGCATAATGAGGTATTTGCTCCAAAGCATCGGCAAAAGGGATATTGATTTGAATCTTCTTGAAGATCTCAAGAAACTTTTTGAACCTCTCATCTAAACCCTTCTTCAAGAACCTTTGAGGAAAAGGAACCGGTACTTGGGTTTTGGGTATTCCCCAACTATCTCTTTCAACTTCAACTTCCTTTTCTCTTAACTCCTTTGTCTTTTTCCACTTTGGAATTTTCTCTATCTTCTCTTCATCTTTCTTTTGCTCAACAACTTCTTCTTTCTTGCTCATTTCCTCCACTTCAATCTCCTCTTGCACCAACCCTTCTTCCACCGTTCTTTTCACTTCCCCTTCAACAACATCACTATCCTCTTTAGGCATAGGAGGCTCCTTATACTCTTTTCCACTCCTAAGAGTAATAGCTTTGCAATCTTCTTTAGGATTAGTTACCGTGGTTGATGGAAATTTTCCTTGTTGGTGTTGAGATCCCACGGAAGAAGCAATTTGTCCCATTTGATACTCAAAAGCTCTCATCCTATTATCAGATTTCTTTTCATTTTCCTCCATTCTAGCCTCAAGCTTAGCATCTCTCTTTTCCATATAAGCCCTTGTATCGTTCATAAATGCTAGCAATGTATCTTCCAATGATGACTTTCCTTCTCCATTGGATGGCTTGAAACTCGGATCCATTCCTTGAGGAAGTGCCACGGCGGCTTGAGTATTGGAGTAAGAAAGATTTTCATGCTTCCTCGGACCTTGATAACTTCCACTTGATTGATTGAAATTGTTCCCCCGAGCATGCCCTTGATATCCTCCTTGAAAATTACCTTGGTTAGAAGGATATTACCCTGAAAATTCCCTTGATGTTGGAAATTTCTTTGGTAATTTCTCCTATCTAAATAGACAACATCCTCTAAACTTTGCATCACATTCCCCTCTTCATTTAAATTAGCACTTGTACTTCCCCCTTGACTTACTCCTTGAGTGATCAAATTCAATTGCTTTGTTAAAGCATTGATGCTCTCATTAAATTCTTTCATGCCTTCACTTTGAAACACATCACTCTTCACTTCCTTAACACTTTCCACTAGAGCTACCTTTCCAAATGCATAACCTCCCATTACTCTCTCGGATGGCTATTGATAAGCATTCATTGCAGTATCTTCAAAAATTTCCATAGTTTTCATCGCATCCACTCCAAATATAGATCCTCCGGATGAGGCATCTACATGCATCCGATTTTGTTGACTCACCCCTTGATAAAAGAAAGCCACTTGTTGATTCTCATGAAAATCATGTTGAGGACACTTTCGTAGCATCTCTTTGTAACGTTCCCATGCTTCATAGAAATTCTCATCCGAAAGTTGCCTAAATTGAGTGATAAGGCTTTTCAATTGAAGAGTCTTTGAAGGAGGAAAGTACTTGTTTAAGAACCTTTGCTCAAGATCTACCCATGTATTACAACTTCGCAAAGGTATTGTATTGTACCATGCTTTAGCCTTGTCTCTTAAAGAAAAAGAGAACAACCTCATTCGAATAGCATCTTCCGACACTCCATTCATCTTGACGGTATTTGCAACCTCTAAGAAGATAGCTAGATGAGTGTTCGGGTCTTCAAGAGGGCCTCCCCCAAACTGATTTGCTTTGACCATGTTGATTAATCCGGTCTTAATTTTAAAATCGTTGGCTTGAACCGGAGGAACCATATTGTGCACGGCTCTCGGTTGGAAGTAATCCCGAATTGCTCTAGGTCTTTGCAACTCTTGTTGTTGGAGTATCCTTTGAGCTTCTTGATGTGCAAGCAATTGGATATACTCTTGGTTTTGAGCAATGAAGTTCCTAAATATCTCCGCTTGATTCTCTTGCACTTCTTCTTGTCCACCCCTTTGATCTTGTAATGGATCTTGGGGTGGATTATGATTAACAATATTTCCATGTTGATTCTCCATATTTGTTCCTTTTCTAGCTTTACGTCTCTCTCGTTTCCTTTGTCGTGCGGTCTTTTCTATCTCCAAATTCAAAGGAATGATCGATTGATGTCCCTTCGATCTTGTGATCATAAAACACCTACGAAAAATTCAATGAGTGAGACCACAAACACAAATAGTAAATAAAATAAAATAAAAAGGATCCTTATCAAGAACAACGTAAAACAATAACACAGTCTTCCACTAATCTGTTAAACTCCCCCCGGCAACGGCGCCAATTTCTTGTTTGTATATTTGATACTCACGAGCAAGAGTACTCGATCGTTGAAGTAGTATTCCCAAGAAATATTATCAATCCACAAAGGAGTTAGGTTTAGATTAGCAAAATACATGAGCTCTTGTTTATGTCACTTTTGTAAGGATGATAGGGGGTTTGAGTTTGAAATTAACAACTAAAGCAAGTAAATAAAGTAACAATTAAGATAAATGACAAGTAAAATAGCTAAAGATGGAAGAAAGAAGGTGTTCAAGTTCAAGTATGGAAAAATATGGGATTAGAAACATCCAAGCACACTCAATTCATATTATCATGTAAAAGGAATTCAACTCAATTGATGTAGATTAAGGGTGATCACAAATGTATCCTAAGCCCCCTTTCGAGTTACAAAGGTTGTAGATCCACTAAAGACTCCCAAAAGCACTTAAGATCAAAGCCCAACATTAACCTCTTCCATCTAGGTACTAGTTAGAATTAACTCTCCCTTTTTGTGTACTAGAGCTAACGAATGGATTGGTTCCCCTCATCGAATTCAAATATCATTTCGGTCAAACCTAAATTCGATGTCCATTCATGTCTTTCTAATACTTAAGAGGGTCGTTTCCGTCTCACTCCAAACAATATACACATGAACATTATAATATCACTTAATTACCATAAATCATCCATTGATCAACAATCCATTAAACCAATAATCATTCATGAATAACAAACCATGCCATCATAACATCAAAACAATTAAAACCCATGAATAGAAAACAACATCAATTAAGTCACAAACCAATTTAATTCACATAATAATATAAATCTAATGTGCTCTTCATATCCCTAATCCCACTAGAGGAATTAGCCTAACATGATAATAGTAGCAAACCACAAGAATGATTCATTACACAAATCCATAGTCTCAAATCCAAAAGAAATACAAAGATGAATAAATTCTTCCCTATCAATTGCTTGAAGAGAATCCTCCATTCTTCTTGATCTCCATCTCTAGTTCTTGATTTCTTGAGTTCTTGAATGGTGGATTTGATGGGTGGATGGAGTTTGGATGGATGGATGAAGAATGGATGAAGATGATGGTGTGAATTGAAGAGAATAGTGTGTGATGTGTGTGAAACAGTGAAAGCCCTAAAAAATCTAGTGTGAATGTTGAAATTGGGGGTATTTATACCCATTGGAAATCATGGAAATCGCGTTTTGACAACTGAGTTTTTGTCTAAAATTCGATCGAGTTTCTAAAAACTCGGTCGAGTTTTCATGTAAACCATGTTTCTTCAAGCTGGAGCGCGCTTTCGTCCACCAAAATGCCCAAAAATTAGACCAAATTTTAAGAAATTCGGTCTAGTTTCTATGCTGCCCTGTTTCTGAATCTTTCTGTAAGAGAAACTCGACCGAGTTTTTAAAACTCGACCGTGTTTTTATGCAAATTTTTCCCCATCATTCTGTAAGAGAAATTCGGTCGAATTCATAGAAATTCGACCGAGTTTTCATGTCATTTCTTGGATCTTCAATTTCATCTCTCTTTTTGCTCCGTTTTCACCTGTTTGTATACGTTTCAGCTCATTCACATACATTTCTAAAAAACACATAACACAACCAAATAACACTTAAAATACGGATAAAATACTATGAAAACACATACAAAAAGACACTAAAATCTAGGTGAAAATAGCGACAATCAAAATGGCGGAGGGAACTTTTGGGACGGGATAAAGATCAACTTGATTTGTTTGTGTTTGGTGAACAGGTACACAATAAAGGAAGGTATTGAATATAGATGGAGATGGAAGGGGTCCAAGAAGGGTTGTTACGTCACAAATGAAGTGTCACGACCCCATTTTTTCTTTCACCAATAAATAAAATAAATATTCTTTTCATTCTATTCATTTTTTTTCAATACAATTTCGAGATTGATCACGAAGTGGCCCAAAACACCGGCCCAATAGGTCGTTATCTATGTATACAACTCTCAAGATCTGAAGGAACCCTAACCACCCGTGTCATATGCAATTTACCTACAATGCATAAACTAGTGAGATAAAATCTCAGTAAGTAGAAATCATGCATGACAGTGCATGAAAATGCATTTAGTTTTCTATTGCCTTTTCCTAATCTTTCTAGTTGGTCTATTTTATTTTGAAAACTGTTCACGTTGCGGGATCCCTATGACACACTTATGATATGAACCCCAAATGAGCTCAATAGACACACAGTGTCGGATTGATTTTTCCGATCCCTGAATAAAGTATTGGGGATGATTTTTTCGAACCCCGAATAGAGATGAGCCGATAAACGACACGTTGAGTCAACACATGACTCGGATCACCCCGTGATCCCTGAATAAAAGTGAGCCGACAAGCGACTCGTTGAGTCAACACATGACTCGGATCGCCCCGCAATCCCTGAATAAGGTGAGTCAACACATAACTCGGACCGACTTTCGGCGGTCCCTGAAAGAGTACATATATAGTGGCCGCACACACCATTAGTATCTTATTAATTTGGGGAAAACGCTTTTCATGATTATGCATGGTATGCAACCAGGACAATTAAATATGCATCATAAAGAATTTACGACATCAATATCAACATTTAATCACAATAAAACCAAAAACTTAACTTAAATTCACACAAATCCACTTCTAAAACAACAACTTTACCCCCAATCACATAAATCCATTTATAGAATAACAATTTCACCTTGGATCACACGATCCCTTTTTAGAATAACAACTTCATCTCGGATCACACAAATCCTTATAAAGAATATCTTCTCAGATCATACACATTTATATTCAACAGTTTATGTTCACACAAATCTATATAGGATAATGATATTATTTCAAATCACATAAATCCACAACTGGTATTGCAAATTTATCACAAATAACACGAACCTTACTTTCCCCCAAATCACATAAATGCACAACTTGTATCACAAATTAATCCTCAAATAATTTATAACGTAATTAAACTAATCACAAATAATTCGCAACATAATTATCACATATTAATCACAAATAATTAACACACAACATGTTTATGCATTGTAGTTGGACTTCTACTTACCTGGACTCTAAATAGCGATAATGCATTAGACTTCGTAAAGAACGCTAACTGATCTCCCATTTTTCGTTCCGGCAACCACGCTTCTTTTTCTCCCTCTTCTCTCTATCCCCCTCTCTCTCTCTTTTTTCTCTCGTTGAACTCCTATTCTAGTATTAACCCCAAATGGGTTAGGAAGTATATATAGGTATGTAACCGTTTTAATCCTATTTCAAATATATATATTTATTATTTATTATTATTATTTTAAATTAAATTACATGGTCGAAGTATGTTTGTGCGTGTAAAATGAGGAAATAAGACACGTAGTTGTTATGTCATTCCAATAATGTAAATATCAATTTGGCCACGTATGACTTCCTATTAAATTATTATTATTATTATTATTCATTATAAATATACGTGCAATACTTAATAACTAAGATATAATATATTTACAAATTAATACACATACGTGTATACTTTCTTACCACTATTATTATTACGAGAACACGTGTAGTACTTATTAATTAAAAAATAATGTATTTATACACATAAGACAATTTAATTATATATCCAAATTAATGAACATAAATATTTATGCACACATATATTCACAAATTGTCACCATTATTATCATAAATGTCTCAAATAAAAATACAAAGACAAATAAAATGTAGAAATAATTACCACATAATTATCACATAATTACCACATAATTATCAAATAATTATAAAAATACGTGAAATACAATTTATATTATCATATAAATTAAGAAAATTCTCGGGTATTACATGAAGTTTACTTAATGCTCACAAGAATGCGCGGATTCAAGCCTATAGAAAAAGAACATGAAAAAAGCTTCAAAAGCATTTGGAATAAATTCACACCGATGAAGGTTATCGTTCACTCATGGAGAGTACTCTGGGATGTTTGCCAACAAAAACTAATTAGAATAGGAGGAACATTCTTCAATCTACAGTTGACTTGAAGTGTGTGTTGTGCAAATAACATGAGGAAACTGTGAGACATCTATTTTTCGAATGCGAAGTGGCTTATAAGGTATGGATGACTTGTTTGAATTGAGTTGGGATTTCATCGGTACTTCACCCAAATTCTTGTTGGAATTTGAATGAGTTTAAATGTTGTGCTATGGAGAGAGGGAGTAAAGTGAAGTTAGTAGCTATTTGACAATGTGTAGTATGGTTAATTTGGAAGGTTAGGAATGCCATTATTTTTTAGGAATTTAATTTGAGTAAATATCAAAATCGGTCCTGTAAGTATGACATTTTCCAACTTCAGTCCTTTTTTATTGCATTTCTCACTTTTGGTCCTCCGGTGTCCGTTTTTGGTCCTTTTGGTCCAAATTCAGTCATTTTTCGTCGAAAATTTAAAAAACTCGCCGGAAAATTATGCGTGAGTTGCACGCACTCATAATTGATCCTGTAAGTATGGATTTTTCCAACTTCAGTCCTTTTTTATTGCAATTTTCACTTTTGGTCCTCCATTGTCCGATTTTAGTCCTTTATGTCCAAATTTAATTATTTTTCGCCGAAAATTTAAAACTTCACCGAAAACATGCGTGAGTTGCACGTGCCAACAAAGAAGACATTAATAATATATAAAAAAAGAGCAGGGGTAACCACGTGTAATGAGCAGCGAAGAAAAAATGAATTAAAAAAATTACAGGGTGAGAGCAGCACGAGCCCGCGTGAGAGACATGCGCTCTGCTGTTCCACCGTGATTCCCACCCTCTCTTCTTCCACTCTCTCCAATTTTATAAAACTTGGATGGTGAGCCTAAAACTCATTAAAAAAACCTTTACATCTCCCAACGCAAAAAAACATGTTCTTTATATTTTTTCTTTTGCCCATGAGACATATTATCCATTTATTCAATTAAATATATTTTAAATTAAATTAAAAAAAATTAAAAAGAAACAAGGACTCTATTTTTCTTGCGACTCAAAACACTAACCAATTAATGCGGTGAAACTGTGTCTATGCTCAATGCCCATGATTAATTAACCATTTCATTTTTTTAATTTTATTATAAATTTATTATCATATTAATTGCTTTTAATTATAAAATATTTATCATAATAATTATTATTATCATATTATTATTATTATTTATATTAATCGTTTATGAGATAATTCAATTGTCTATTATCACTTTATTTTTATCAAGCATTATTTTACATTAAAAATGTTATCACTTTTTATTCAATCTACGAATGGTTCATAAAATAATTTAACTAAATAGCTACCACTTTTTCCTTTATCATGTCTCACTTTTTTATTAAAAATGTTATCACTTTTTATTATTCTAGTGAATTGTTCGTGAAATAATTCAATTAGATAAACATCATTTTTTTTTCATTATTAGGGATAATTTATTACTCCATTATCACATTTTATTCATTCTATACAATAATAGCACGTTCAAATAACGCATGATTTTCGGGAAGTTATTTAAATTTTCGGCGAAAAATGATTAAATTTGGACAAAAGGACTAAAATCGGACAATGGAGGACCAAAAGTGAAAATTGCAATAAAAAAAAGGACTGAAGTTGGAAAAAATCCATACTTACAGGACCAATTTTGAGCGCGTGCAACTCACGCATAATTTTCCGGCGAGTTTTTTAAATTTCCGGCGAAAAATGACTGAATTTGGACCAAAAGGACCAAAAACGAACTCCAGAGGACCAAAAGTGAGAAATGCAATAAAAAAATGACTGAAGTTGGAAAATGTCATACTTACAGGACTGATTTTGATATTTACTCATTTAATTTTGTTTTTTGATAAATTGATAGAAGAGATGGAAAAGTAGAGTATGAAGTTGATTTTATATCAATGATGTGAGTCAGTTTAGATTGTCATTTAATGAGTGGCTTATCAAACCAAACTTGATTTAGAGCTTTTGTACTTTGTAAATTTTGGGTATGTCTCATGTCTATCAATAAAAATTTTATTTACCAAAAAAAAAATGATATTTTGGGTCTAAAAGAATTTCAGACAATATAATAGAGTAATATTGTATGCATATGTCGACGTATTATTGCTGAAATTCTAGGATCTCTTGTTGCCTGCCCTACACAACTGACTCGTTGGCATGCAAAATCAAGTCTAACTAAACACATTTTGCTTTGAAACATTTAGGACAAACAGTAGTTAGAGATTTAATTAAGCTTTGTGAGGATCTCTTACGTATTCAATATAGTGGCAAAAAATAAATAGGATCGAACTGCATTTTGACAATGTTGGTTTGCTTTCAAATATTGTTAGACGTATAAGCTAGGAAGCCATAACTAAACTAAAACCATGGTTGAAGGTGACGGGCGTTATATGTGGAACCGATGCGGAGTATCTTAACATATATATTCATGAGTAGAATTACCTCATGAAATGTTTGGACTTGATCAAAACTCATTATTGTCAAACCAACTTCCAACATCCATGTATTAAAGAAAGAAGCCGATCGACACCGTATATACGAAGCACACTAAAGCAACATATACATACACATGCATATACACTTATACTATTTACATCAACTATAAGTCTATATCTTACAAGAAGCTGACAAAATGGTAGTGCATGCATGCATGCATGCTAGCTATGAGTCATCTTGAAAAGTAGGACTTTGGAGAGAAGAGACGTTTGGGTGAAAACATCCCCATGTATCTTGGAGAAGCCATCCCATCAATGGGTCTATAACTAGGAATAATGTAAGCTTCTGATCTCTCATCCATGGGCACTTTTGCCCCACTAAAGGTCCCACATTTGGCCAGCTTCCCAAACCAAGACTTCTTCTTGGGGGAGGGTCTTTGGACCCCATTGATCTTATCACATAGATACTGCTTCACCATGTGGATCCCTTGCTCCATCACTTCCGGGGGAGGCGAGACGAGGGGGTTCCCTTCGACGCATAGCTTTTGGAGTTTCTTCAGGCAGCCGATGGACTCGGGTAGGGCGGTGATCTTGTTGTAGCTGACGTCTAGCTCGACTAAGGAGATGAGTAGGCCTATGGAGTATGGGAGTGTGGCTAGGTACTGGAAGTTCTGGCTGACGTTGAGGACTTGGAGGTTGATGAGATTCTCGAGGTCGTGGGGGAGGGATCGGAGACAGTTGAGACGAGCGTCGAGGACGCGGAGGTTCGTCAGGTGGGAGGTGGAGTGAGGGAGGAAGTCTAGCTTGTTTGAGTTCACTGAAAGCTTCTTTAGGTTTACCAGCTCGAACCCTATTGTGTCGGGTAATTGGCTCAACTTGTTGAAGTTTGCATTCAACTCTTGAAGGGATCTGCACATCGTTTCATTTTTCATTGATCAGATATATATCATTCTTAATAAAAATATGTTATCACGTTTTATCTGTTTTAGAAATATTCATGAAATAGTTAATCCATATCTTGATTATTATTTTACATCGATTATGTATTACTTCTTACTAAAAATATTACGCTTTCTTTATTATTTTGTTACTTGAGAGATCAGAGTCAAATGACCAGGGTTGATCTTCAGATTGAAAACTAATAAGTAAAATGAGTTAGGTTATGTATAAAGTCAAGCATAAATTGGGTTGCTAAATTATTATAGTTAGGCTTTAATTAAATGATATAGTACTATATATTATGATCGACTACTTAGAATATTGAAAAGTTGACTTTTAGAAATCAACAGTGATAACCACTTGACTTAAAATTAGATAAGAATAAATGACAATATCTGATAAGCTTGTGTGCATTATTAAACATCAAGCTACAGCTGTGCATAGGTATCTACAAATTAAGACAAACTATTAATTAATCATAGGTCCAAATAAGACTAAGCAATATAGTATTTACAGTTTGCTTTCAAGTTAGAAAACTATTAATTAATCATAGGTCCAAATAAGACTAAGCAATATAGTATTTACAGTTTGCTTTCAAGTTAGAAAACTAAAACTATAAATTTTT
Organism: Pogostemon cablin; assembly: GCA_023678885.1. Classification (NCBI taxonomy): domain Eukaryota; kingdom Viridiplantae; phylum Streptophyta; class Magnoliopsida; order Lamiales; family Lamiaceae; genus Pogostemon; species Pogostemon cablin. Next base: position 26,717,632 of record CM042985.1, on the reverse strand, counting down.
AACACATCTCGCAACCATAAACCATCTCATGTAAACAATATATCACGAGAGACTTTGTCTATCACTTTTTCTTTATCCTTCAATTTATTCATGAATAATTCAATTGAAATAAGATGATTTTAATTAGATAGAATAGGTACCTGCAATTTTCAATGGTCCTTGGAAGAGAGTGAATGAGATTGCCAGAGACATTCAAAGCCTTGAGTTTTGACAAACATCCAATAGAATTAGGGAGACACTTCAGCTGGTTGGAGTGGACGTCCAAAACGACCACGTTTAGCAGCCTTGCTGTCAATGATTCTGGAATGCTCTGTCATTTTATAAACCAGAAATTAATTATTTATTAGGACGTGACAACAACTTTGTCACAACTCAATTTCCAACTCACAAAAGACAAAGAACAAGTAGAATTAAAATTTAACATATCTAATGTCTTATTCATGTGATTATTATTATTTATTTTATTCATGTGGGGGTCATGCACTGTGAGCAGAAATCCAAGAGTTTAATAAGTTAGTGTTGATACAAGTGTTTATTATGTACTATGAATTATAAACTATTAATTCAAGTGGTGATAAAATATTAATTAATATAAATTTTCTATTCAATTAATATATATGGTTTTCATCAAAATAAGCTATGGTTGATGAACCAATGCAAAGATTAGCGTGAATGTGTAATTGTGTCTAGTAAGCATTGTAAACCATAAATAGCAATAAAAGAAATAAATAAAGTGCAACTCATATTGTGAAACATTTAAGAAATAGATTAAAAGTGGTATATTTAAAAAAAAAAATTGGTATTATGTCACATCCTAATTCCTATTAAAAAAATACTATAGTTTAGAAAATGATATTCTTTTAAAAAACGTGTACCATTCATAAGAGTGTTCACACAAATTATTGCTAAAAAAGTCCACACAAAATTAATCACACATTTGGGAGCTAATTGCTAGAAAGACGGTAAAGAATCACATTGCAGTTATTTTTTCCAAGTTTATAAGAAAGTCAAAAATATATATATATATATATATATATATATATATATATATATATATATATATATATATATATAATGTGAAATTGTTACATGCACCATTAATAAAAAAATAATAATAAAAATATTTCATAAATAATTTATATAAAAAATAAAAAGTAATACAAATGATCTCACCCAAAAATGCTTCCATAAGAAGTCGAAAACTTATTTGAATCCGTCTCAAAAAACGAGTTTCATACAATTCGTATTGAGCTTTATAGTAAGTAAAATAAATGAGAAACGATAAAAAAAAATAATAATAATAAGATATAAGAGCGCTTAATAAAGAAGAAAATGAAAGGTTTAACATAAGATGGATTGAACAAAACTTGCTCAAACAAGAAAACCATTGCAAAATCAATTGCAACAATATTGATGTATGATGAAAGAATGATTTTAATATATATATATATATATATATGATGTACCTGTAGATTGTTGTTGGAGAGGTCTAATTTGCAGATGGAGGCTAAATTAAGAGGGGGATTAGGAAGTGTATCCAAACACATCCCACTAAGATCCACAATTTCCAGCTTATTAACATCATCTTCATGATCTAATCTCCTTAGGCTCAATCCACCCCCCTTATTCTGCCTTTTATTTCTCACCTTCATACCAACTAATTCACCCCCTTCTTCATACATCATTTTTATTTGCAAATGATGATCCAATAGGATTGTATTATGTAGGTAGGTAGTGATGGATGCAGAAATAGAAATAGAAATAGAAGAAAAGAAAGAATGTATATGTGAGAGAGAGAAAAGAGGAGAGAGAGCGAGAAAGAAAATGAAAATTATGAAATGCGGAGAAAGTACGGACGATAAGAGGTGAGGAAACGAGAAAGTACAAAATCCGTATGTTGCGTACTGACGTTACCTACTCTTCAAAAGTCAACCCCACTTCCTTTGCCTTAATCTCTTTATAATTCTCATAATAGTCCCCTAATACAAAAATTCACTAAATATTAAATAAGAGTTGATATTAGGTGCACCCGGATGTAAAGGTGCAACCATATGTGTATAACTTTTTATTTTATTTTATTTTGTATACATGCTATTTTATTTTGTATACGTGTTTCTTAATAATTGTATATTTTTTTCACACTAAATTTTTCATTAAAAAAACTAGCATTCATATTTGTATAACTTTTTATTCAATAGTGTATACATATTTTTTAATAATTGTATATTTTTTTACACTCAATTTTTTATTAAAAAAACAAACAATTAAATTGTATACATTTTTGTTCATAATTGTATATGATTTTATTTATATTTGCATACGATTTTGAAAGTGGGTACACCTTGGTGCACAGTATAATTAGCTATTAAATAATACTCCCTTCTCCCGTCATAGTTTCCAATTTACTTTGTGAATTAAAAAATATTATTATTTTATATATATTGAGTAGATTTATTAGTAGTGAGTGGTAGATCATATGCGATTCTTTTATTAAAAGAGGAAAATGAGGACATTTGAATAAGATGTATAGTAAAATGAGAACTTTTCGGTGGGATAGAGAAAGCATTACTCTTTAATTTATGTAAAAAAATAAACAAATAAAATCCTTGTGGACGGATGAAATATATGAAATATTAATGTTTATTTTTCCCGTTCAATAGAAAACGTCCAAATTTTACTATATTAGGTGTTTCATTTAATGACCTTCATTTTTTTCTTTTAATAAAAGAATCATACTTACACTCAACATTAATACAATCATCCACCACAGAAAATAATTATATTCCTTAATTTACTGTGAAAAGCAAATGGAAACTTGTGGATGAAACGAGGGGAGTATTAAATTATTTTGAATGATTTTAAATTTGAATTGATAGTTTTAGTCTTAAATTAATAAAAGAAATATTTTGGGTTCTAATTATACTTTACCTTTCTTTTTGGTCTTGAATTGAATTTTTTTAGTTTAATGATTCTTGTTTCCTAGATCGAATTTCAACACTAAACTCGGCGGAAAAATCAAATAAAATTATATTCAGTGTGACGCAGCGTTTAAAAATAAAATGATTTTATAATTTATTTATTATTTAAAGACATCAAATTACAATAAAAAAAAGCCAAATAAGTAAATAAAAAGAGCATCGATATATTATTTAATGTATGTGGAAAAAAAATAGTAGTGCATATAAAAATGTATCACAAATGGAATTCTCATGTGAAGTTAAATGATTGGACGGCTTAATAAATAAATAATGGTCACCACCCTCCCATTATTTTAATAGCAATTAAACAAAAACCACTTGGATAAGATATGGAGTATATACTAATTGTTTGTACTTTGCACCATAATTTATCATACTATTTTATGGTTTTAATTAGTTTTAGATATTTATCCTTTAAAAATAATTTTTGGGGTTGAGTTACAACTATATAATTATTGGTCCTACGATGGTATAACACTTACATATGATATTTGATATTTCCTTTGTGATTTCTTGAGAATGTAACAAATGAATTATCTATGAGGTTTATATATTGATTTAGGGAATATATTTTATCTTAAGAAAAGTATCACTCATCAAATTATGTGAGGATGCATTATATTAAAGTATCAAAGGTCATTCAGATCTATCCACAAGATACATCACGTTTATTGTTCACATTATTAAGAAAGAAAAATTAGTGTTAATATATATATATATATATATATATATATATATATATAATTTTATTTTCTATGATGAATTTAATGTGGAAGAACGTAAATAAAAAATGTGATATTTAATTGAAGGAATATATTAAAGAATGAAATTGAATATAAGATATACGTAGATGCAAGCAATAGTTTGTGTTTATGGGATACTCCCTCCGTCCCTCCTTAAGAGGGCCAAATGCTTTTTGGCACGTAGATTAAGGAGTATTATTATTTAATGTGTAGTGGGTAGTTGTATTAGTAGGAGTGTGGGTCCCAACATTTAATTGTATTAGAGGGAGTGTGTGGGTCCCATGTGTATAAAAAAGGAAAGGGGACTCTTTGGGTGGGACGACCAAAATGGAAAAATGGCCCTCTTAACCTGGGACGGAGGGAGTATATAGTAGCTCATTATAAAATGGGCAAGAGGACTAAATTTTTGTACTCCATTATTTTATTTTTATCGAGTATGTGGTAGGCCGTGAGAGTCATAAATAAAGATTTAAAATTAGATTTATATTATTAAATTAATTGCTGCTTTTGAGACGAACCATCAGAAATTAATTAATTAAAATGGTAATAACAAACATTTTAAAGAATGAAAAAAAGACAAATGAGTTTGTGAAAGTCAAGTGTTGCACACGATTTCTTTATGGCGACAAACTTTGGTGGTCTCTTCCTGAATTAATTCCACTAGCGGATTTGGTACAATTTATGCCGTATATAGTCAACATAATCATAATTATAATCACAATATTTAATGTAACGCTACCCTTTCCAATTAATTCTATATTTATTTCCCTAATTTACTTTTGATTTCACATTTGACTAATTCTCTCAAGCTGACTCACCCGACATTGTCGTAATTTATAAGATAAATATTAAAATTCGTACAAAGGTATATGACTTAATTAAATTTTAATTATTTTTTATTTTCAATTTCAATTTTGATTATTTTTATTTGATTTCGATCATTTTTTTCAAATTTAATCATTTTATCAAATTTATAGTCATTTTGTGAAACATTTTTTAATGAAAAAAAAAGTGAACACTCCATAATGAGTTTGATATATTTCTCTACATTATGCAATTAGCTTAAGACTATATAAGACATGTCTATAGCTTCCGATATTCTCCTTTTCCATTCCTTCAAAATATCCAACTCAAATAAAGTGGAATTTAAAGAGTTTGGCCATTATGTCCATCATTTTGAATTATGCTTCCTTGACAATAGTTTTCTATTTGTAATTTTAGGGTCGCATCTCCCAAACACTCTTCATCGATCCTTCAAGGCTCATTAGTAGTAACCTAATGTGTAGATAGTAAGTTTTTTTTTTTTTATAGAAGGTAGTAATAAACGTGATTGTTAATATTGGGTATAAGGGGTAGTATTTAAAACGGTTTATGGATTATTTTTGGTAAAGTCGAGTCAAGAGTTACACTCTTTCTTTTTAAAGAGAAAATTGCTCCATACTTCAGGTGTTTAAGGACTACAGCAATCGCTTTCAAGATACAACGACTTTGAATTTCGGACTAGTAGCACAACAAGTCCAAAATTATCGGCGAACGAACTAATACTTTAGAACTTTAGAACTTTCGGACTTTGATAGGAATTCTAAAACTATAGATACTAGAATGTAATATGCAAATATGTATTGCAGGACTTGAATGATTTTTTCCAAATGATTTGGGGCCTATTTATAATAAGTGAAGAGGTGTGGTGCACATTGATGAATAGATACCTTGATTTAATCTTGGCCGTTGGATCGTACCTTTTGATCAAAGACTCCATCCGACGCTCCAGATTGCACCCCTCCAATTCTAATTTAAATTTGAATTTTTAATTCAAATTTTGGAGCCAAATTTACCCTCCAATGCATCCTTGGGTTGAGCCCGGCCCAGACCCGTGGTTCAGGACCGACCCGACGACCCGACACGACGAACCGACCCGGAATTTGACCCGACCCGATCCGGTTCGGCTGGTCATCCCACGCGTCGGCTTGACTCATCTATCGGACCCTGGTTCGAGTCTAAAAGGTGATCATGCACGAGCGCGGGTGTTGCTAGACTTGGTTGGACGCACCATGTGGTCCACACATTTTATTTTAATTCAATAATAAGGAGTTCAATTCTTTCATATTTTTCCAATGTGGGACAACTTCCCACTTCAATCTTTACACTTCACTTTTCTTCTTTTTCTTGTAATTAAATTGCAAACTTCATGTATTAATTACTCATTCACCCGAAATTGGATTTGAGCAAACTTATACATTAAATTCATCTACTCTAAACGTAGATTTCGAATATGCAATTTGTTTTTATTTTCGATAAACAAAAATTACAAGAACATTGGTCAAAGGTGGGCTTGACCCACTTCTATTACTCAACCAATTCCAACAGTTAATTGAGTTAATCTAACATAAAAGAGACCGAGATTGTATGTGAGTAAATGCAAGAATTTTTTTTAATATTTTAGTGCTGGAGAATAGAGCAAAATATCTTTTTTTTTATGAGAGCTTTAATGCTATTTATATGGAATATAATATAAGGACAATTTGGTCATATCCCTTGATATCATTAATGCACATAAAGTCACATTAATGCATCTTGATGTCATTAATGCACATAAAGTCACATTAATGCATGTAGGATTAGCTGAGGGGAGATATATGAGAATATAAAAATTTCATGATGATTAACTAATGGGGATTCGCCACGTGTCTACCAACTTCATGATGACGCTAACTCTGAGGAGACTGTACTTAGGCTTCTTAGGCAAACTTCTTCTCTTTCTTCTTGGTGAGGAGGTAATGCTGAGTAGATGACTTCCTTACGAGGTCGAGGGTAGTCTGGTAGAACCGACCGATCAATGGTGTGGTCCTTGGAATTTATGCCCTAAGGCCTTAAGGGCTCAACTTGCCGCTGGTATCTCAGAGCCAACCGATCTATTTGAGGAATCCTGAGCCTTGGTACAGACTTGTGATGTTAATTAGGTTAAGTTTTGAGCTTCTTTGGGTTTCAAACAAGGGCAGATGTCAACAGCCTGTTCCTGTGTGGTTAGATTGAATGTGTTTGGACGGTAACTATTAGGCTCACACAAATGGGGCCTATCATATAATGAACCCTTCCTTATCTAATTCGAGCATCGCAATCTTCATTTAGGAAGCTCATTCATCGATAAGTGCATCTTAGTTTCTAAGTCCAAGACATCAAGGTTTAACATCAATATATATGGATGGATCAGATCTAGTTGGGATCTTCCACAATGATGTGTTTTTAATCTTCGCACTTTCCTGCTTATTTCTACTGACAATCCCAAAGGTCTCCTTATAGAGAAAATTCTCTAGCGTGACATTGACTTATCCTATATTTATTTTTTTAAGCTTAGAAGAGATTGAGCTTTCTTCTATTTAGAGTATATATTGCAGAGGAGGAACTTTTGGGTTCCACTTGGGGGTTCTTGCGCTCTTCTTAATATAATAGTCATTTACTCATTTTCTATATTCATCTTTAAATGTATAAGGTTTTATCTTTTAAAAGATTTATAGAAATATTGTAGTTTATTTTTCATTGATTTTATTTTTCTATTAACAATATTTTCACTTAATCTTATAGAATTAATTTTTATCTCACACAAGTTTTTACTTTGTGTATAATATATTTTTTAATGCCAATAGCCATATATATATATATATATTCAAAATACATCCAATGAATAACAATACCAATATCAAATAACTTTTATAACAATTCTACCCAAATGCACCCTTAAAGGCCCAAAATACCCCAATCTCAAACAATCCCCACCCCTCTTACTTCCCCCTCTGGCCGTCGGTCGCCGATACTTTTATTGACATTTACTGACATCAGAACCGATACTCACCGACATTCACCAATATCGAAATTGATACTCACTGACATGGGACACATCGGGTATTATTAGTTAGGGTCATAAAAGTTCAAAAAATGTATATTGGTTAGATTTGTTATGTAAGTTATTTGTTGTTGGTATTGTTAATTGGGAGAATATTTTTATATACAAATTAATTTTTAAGTTGAAAATTTTTACCGACATTTTTATTTAGAGATTATTAATTATACCCAATAGTCACTTTTTGGACTCTATAACCCCTCCAACCCCCAAACCCTTCTCTCTCTCCCCCACCCACCCACCCAGCTGTCTGATCGTCGCTATTTTCACCTAAACTTTAATATCTTTTTATGTGTATTTTCGTATTATTTTATTCATTTTTGTGTATCTTTTAGTGGTGTTTTATGTTATTATGGAAATGTGTGAAAATGAGCTTAATTGTATAAAAAATAATTAGTGAAAATGGAGCAAAACAAAGTCGGGAGCCGAAATGGAAGAAAACGAGCAACAGTCAACCTGGCACGACTAGAGTTGAGGACTAGAGTCGAGTTGATGTGCAGAACCCGAGTCGAGCTATGCAAGCTCGGCCATGGATGCCGACTGTACACATAAAAATACATACTCGGCTTTCCCTGTTCGTCGAGTCCAGCACTCGAGTTGAGCTCCATAAGATGTCGGAATCTGTCGAGAAAACAAGACTCAACTCGAGTCGAGCTACAGAGCTCGAGTTGAGTTTGGTAGTTTGTTAGAATTTTATTCAGCGGGTTTTCTAGAAGGTTCCAGGCATATAAATAGTCCAATTGCGTGAATTTTACAGAAGAATCAATTCTGGATCGGATCTACACCTAATTCACACCACATTTCACACACTTTCCCCTCCATTCCATCCATTATTTATTCCATCCACCTATCCTTCAATCCATCACCCAAGTAGTTAGAGAAGCAAGGGGAGTGAAGATTGCAAGAAGAAGAAGGAGAACTTCATTGAAGAAATTCAAGGGGGATTCTATTTCTAATTTTTGTAGACTTTTTATAGTCTTTGTTGGGGTATTTCTCAACACACAAAATAATCCTCAAGTATAAGGATATCAGTTGTAGTCTTGAAGACGACCAAGTTAAATTATCGAACTCATGGGACGGAAAATATCAATTATATTTTAGCATGCTTTGGACTATGTTTGGTAATTTAATGGTGTAGATTTAAGTAACAACTATCAATTGAAATAGCTGAAATAAATAACAAGAATAAAAGAAAGGTGAGTTGTGATCAAGTAAGATAATAGGTAGCTCGTCGGGTCATCCAGTTTCACTTATTAATTTATATTTTCGTGTGATGATGTCCGACTCTGACCTGTGGTTTATGGACGCATCACTAGACCATGCAAATCAACTCTATAGACACAAGTAGATATGCGTTTGACACGTGCGAATATCCTTGGAGCAAGATGTATATTCTACCTCCCTTTCTAGGTACTATCATAATCAATTATTTCTCGTGCACTTAGTACTCTAACCCGATTTGATCTCTCTTTATAGGTACTATAAATCTATACTCTTTATCCTACTTATTAACCCGAATTAGATTCAATTAATAAGTATTTATATAAGATAGTTCTAATAAGACTTCAGAATCCCTTCACTTAGAATTATAACATTAAACCCTGTTCAACAGTGAACGCACTCAACCAATAACCATGTTATGTATTCAGACTCTACACAACGATTATTAATGCACAAACGACTATGAGTATGGATTAAATACGTGCAACCTTATATAAAACAAACCACAGGTAGTGTTGTACGGAGTTTTACACACGAAATACAAATTACATCATGAAACCTTCATAACCCTAGAACTACCAAAGCGGTTCTAGCCCATGATTGATCTAGGAAAAATCATGGTTAGATAGACCGATCTTACTTGAACCTCCAGCGAAGCTCTGTCACAGCCCTCCGGATGGATGGTCGCCAATCTCCGTCTTCTTGTCTTCTCTTATGATTCACAATCAAAAGCTCTCTCCTCTACTGCATGAGCCTCCTTTTATACTTGTAATCACGTCTCTAGGGCTTGGTATGGGCTTTTCAAGTGATCTCACACGTTTTGGCCTCGAAAATCCAGATAAGGTAAGTTTCCGCGTCTTGGTTCGACCTCAGCAACAGGTCGAACAACTCAACAACAGGTCGAACCACAGGTCGAACCCATCTACTGGAAGTATTCTGCTCCTGGTTCGACCAACTGGACAGGTCAAACCACTCTTGCTCCATGTCGAACCACAGGTCAAACCCGGCTATTGGAAATCTGCCGCAACCGGTTCGACCAGCTGACAGGTCAAACTCCCACATCGTGGTCAAACCTTCCTTCTCGCGAACTGGTTCGACCATGGTTTGACCTAATGATCAGGTCGAACCCTTTGGTCTTTGGTCGAACCTACCTTCTGTATACTTCAAACGCCCGGTTCGACCTGCTGGAGAGGTCGAACCCTCCTTCATCAAGTCGAACCATCCTTCTTCTTTGGTGGTTCGCATGGTCTCGACTTCGTCTCTTCAATTCTTAACACTTCCTATCCGATTTAGCTAGTAAAACCACTCAAATAGCTCCAACAACACCTGATTCATGCTCTTTCACAATATACATAGGTTTTCTACCTATTTCAACATTAAAACTCTCCAAAACTAGCACAAATACCGGTGTTAAATTTGTGAATTTACACACTCATCAAACCTCCAAACTTACATGTTGCTCGTCCTGAGGTAACTAATTCAATCCACAGGAGTCGTGTATAATTCACCATAAACTAAGTACAACACATATTACACATGCAATTCCACTAAATCAAAACAAGTATTAATTGTATCATACATATCATTCAAGTAAAATCAATCCAATCACACACCAATCGGAGTATTAAGTAATCTAGCTCACAGGATAAGTATTTACTCTCTCACTCAAGTGCGTGAGGCACTTCATAGGCTAGTATAAATACTCATATTCAGTCCATATTCACGCGTAACCATAAGCTTGGCAAGAGTCTCAAAAATCAACTCATAATCGACTCATGACTAGGATCACAAAGGACTTATCTATGGGTTGTAATGTTGGCTCTTTGGAAAGGGTAGGAAAATTTGGATATAGTGACTTAAGACACTAGTAGAGAGTTACCTTGGAGGTTCTTGATTTCTTCTTCATACAGCAATTTCTCCTCCAACTTCATCTCTTGAACTTGTAAACTTCCTGAATTTCCTTCTTTTCATGGTATCAACATCATCTTCTCAAGATAATTCGGGTACCGGTTTTAGGCACTACCCTCTCTTTTTTTATATAAGCAATCAGCTGTTAAGCTTCAAACTCCATGTATAAAAACAATCGGGGTACCAGTTCCGGGCACTACCCCTAAACAAGATTTAATCATATACTTCTCATCCTTCTTTCACTCAACCACAATATATCCTCTTTCTTCTTCTTAGACACTTAATCTCCTCAACTCTCTACCAATGAATAGGTTAATCAAGGCTCAAGTATAGGTTCATAAGGCTATTTACTTCGGCTATCAAAGAAAAAGCTTTTATTGGCTCAACAGGGCAACCAAAGGTTAATATGATCATAGGGAAGATAAAATTTGGTTAAGTAACTTAGTTAAACAATAATGGCCTAAGATCATGTCCTAGTAATTCATCAATCATAAGTCTCACACAAGACTCCAAGCCAAGTTCTAGAATACGTTCATATGGATGATTCTCTCAAGAATAAATTATCATGATCAACATGATTTAAAGGCTCAAATCCTCACATAGGTAAATCCTAATACTCCTCTAAGCACATAATCAAAATCAATTCCACAAGAATTCAATATACTTATCAATTAAACATGCTCTCTTCACTGAAAATTAACACATCAACATGAGTGCACATACCATTAAGCTCATACCTCATAAATCATACAAGTGTCTATCAATCGATTTCTCTTGTACATTCCACTCACGCATGAATCACAACTCAACCTCTAAAGATAAAAAGAAGAATGGAGATGAGATAAATCGGAGAAAACCAAAAGGAAACCTGAAAATCTACTCCTCCGGAGCATCATCATCCTCATCATCATCATCCTCATCCAACTTTCGCTCCACAGCTCGGTATAGGTTGTTGATATGCCTATCCATCGTATCAACTCGATCACTCACCTTACCAACTCGCTCATTCAACGCGGCGTAGTTGGTGTTAGCAAGTGCGAGCTGTCGGTTTATCTCCTGCTGGCTAGCAACGAGCGCGATCAGCTGCTCATGAATAAGGCGGAGCTGTTCCCTTGTATCACTCGGGACAACCCGCTGCTACTGCGGTGCTGGCTTAAGCTGAGGCGCGTCGTGCTGCATTGGCAACTCCTCATCCTGCTGCTCCTCATCTCGAGGCTCCTCTTCAGGCTGCTGTGGCTGAGGCGGATGGTACTCTCCTTGATCAATGATCTGCTGTAACTCAGCCATCCTGCCTTCCGCACACAATTGAGACACTGCTCTCCAATCACCACCCGCTATCACTGTCACGGATAAGGCATTGTGTCCAAGAGAATCCATCAGCTTGTTCCTCGCCACCCGAATGGTCGTCATGTTGCTCAACCTGAAGGGGAACATAAAATCAAAGGGCTTGAGACCCCTCGTGAAGAACCAGACACCATATCTGAAATGGGCAATTCCTCCCTTCACACATGTGAGCATCACCAAGTCGGGCTCTCCCTTAACTGGTGTGATGCCGGTGAAATCCAAGTTATAATGCTCAGCCACGATCGTCAGTAACCCTCCAATATTGACCTTTTGAAACCCAATGGTCCTGAATCGATGCAGCTGCGCAATGAAATAGGCTCCCACGTTGAAATACACCCCATTTAGCATACACCACAGGGCGTAAAGCTCTCCTCTAAACACAACACTCCCCTTCGAGCGGGCGAATAGTGTGTTGCTCAGGACTCGGTCCATGTACCTCAAGACTGGATTCTTTATTGTGGAAGCATGAGCCTGTTTGATCTTGTAGTCTCCAATCTCCCCAGAGATCTCCCTCTAAAACTAATTCGTGTCGAACGCAGCATTCTCCAATCGAGGGATCTCCAGAGGCGTCTGAAACAGCTCATTAAAATCCTCAGACGTCCATCTCCTACTCATTCTACCAAGCTGAAAGGTACATTGATACGGGTACCCAAGCGGGTCCTTCATCATCTCAAACGAACAAACGACTTCCGTTGTGACATGGAAGTATGTTGGCCTCTTCAGCTCCATGAATCTTCGGATCCCCACTCGGTCGAACATCCAAAAGATGTCATCCCCTATTCTCATGGTCCTCATCGCCTCATCATCTTGGTATAGAGTGCGAGCTATCTTGTCTGAGACTTCTTCCCACTTCTCTTTAATCTCTTCCCAATCTTGCATTTGAATATTGAACTTTTCGGGTAAACGATCTTGCAACCTTAGTTTCTTTGTTACTTTGTCCAAATTTGAAGGCCAATCGTGCCTCTTCTTTGATCTAACCTCCTCCGCCTTACCTTTTCCTTTACCTGATCCTTGTCCCTTTCCTGAAAGCAATACTTCAATACACCAGCAAGACAAGAAAACAAGTAATTGACTAGCATATCACATACTCTACTCAAGACTTCAAGCATCAATGCATTAATCACTCAAACTATCATCTCAACACCACTTGCTTATTCAACATGCTCAAAACATCTTCAATCACACCTTCGTTAATCATCAACACATATCCAACAAGCATGCATTAAGCAATTCAAGCAATTCAATCAAAAATTCAACATATTTCCCTCAATGAACTACTACAATTTCATCAATTTCAAACCAAATCAACATGCTCATTCTATTAGATGTTCTATATCCTTGATCAATCCACGTAAAAACTCAAGTTCAATCAATAATCAATCAATCTCAAACCAATAAACACGAATTCTTATGAATAAACTCAAGAACATCAATTATCACCATGAAATTCAACCAATTTTAACATCAATCCTCCTTCCCACAACGAATTGCATGGAATTAACTTCAATCCTAGAGTAATTGAGTTGGAAATACGTACCTTTTGACTTGCCCATGGTAAATAATCTATCAACAACTCACAACAACCAAAAATCGCGACTTCAGCCCTAACTCGCGACGAAACTCGCCCAAATCCGCGACCAAAATCAAAAATTCAAGGTGTAGTGTTGTGTAATCGGTGCGCAATCAAGTGTAATTGAAGAATTTAAGCAAGAGTGCAGAGGTTCGAAAAGGGTTCGGGGTTTGGTGTTTCGAAAAAGTGATCGAACCCTCTGAAAATTTCGAACTTAAAATGCGTACCTGACTGGGTTCGACCTCAGGTTCGACCTCTTGAACAGGTCGAACCATGGATGACGAGGTCGAACCTACCTTCTGGACAAATGCTCTTCTCGGTTCGACCTGGGTTCGACTTGCTGGACAGGTCGAACCACCCTTGTGTTGGTCGAACCACTCTTCTGGAAAACAGAGTGCTTTGAACTGACTAGTTCGACCTTCTGATCAGGTCGAACCATAATGGCTTATGTCGAACCATTCTACTATAAGTTTCAGGTCACTAGTTTGACCTCAGTTCGACCTGTTGAATAGGTCGAACCATCATGCATGAGGTCGAACCACCTCACTGGACAACTTTTAGCTCTGATTCGACTTCCTCTGCTTGGGTTCGACCTCCTGGCACTGGTTGAACCTCTCCTTGCTTGGTCGAACCTACCCATCTAAGCTTCAAAACTGAGTGTTCTTCAATCCCTACACAATTTAAACTTAAATACGAATCATTAGGTATCAACTAGAGCACAACTTCATCGAAAATTGTTCCTTAAAAATATCATTCATGAGTAACTCCGCAAGACAAAATAAAACAAAACCCACTGAACATTAGGCAAGTTGTAAAAATCGACACACCAAAACCGATTAAAATTTTAAATATGCCGCAAAAACCAACTCCCCTAACAAACATTACAAAGAAAAGATTATACATCTGGTGCTTATCGAGGTAAGATCATCACACCCCCCCCAAACTTAGGAGAAACTATAGTCGAAACTAAGTTTGCAAAGAGATGTAATTGCCGATAAGAAGCACCTTTGATATAAAAATTTCTTACTCACACGAATGAAATAAAGTAATTAAAACGGAAGGAAAAGCCCCCAACAGGAGCTCATGTTTAATGTCGGAGAGTCACGACGGTACCAAATCAGATCAAGGTATCTTCAAAGATGACACATGCATCATCCGGCGACTTGTAATGCTTCAAGCGATGCCCATTCGCCGCAATAATGTCTCCATCCTTGTCAATAAGTTCAAAACTCCCCCTCCACATGCTCTATGGATCATGAACGGTCCCGTCCACTTTGATTTCAACTTTCCTGTGAAGAGCTTCAAACGAGAGTTAAAAAGTAATATCTCATCTCCTTGCTTGAACTCCTTGTATGAGATCTTAGAATCATGCCACCTCTTCATTCTTTCCTTGCAGATCTCTGAATTCTTATAAGCACGACTCCTAAACTCATCCAATTGATTCATGTGAGTTATCATCAACTCCTTCACATCCTTAAGAGTCAAATTCAAGCTCCGC
Source organism: Pogostemon cablin (assembly GCA_023678885.1). Classification (NCBI taxonomy): domain Eukaryota; kingdom Viridiplantae; phylum Streptophyta; class Magnoliopsida; order Lamiales; family Lamiaceae; genus Pogostemon; species Pogostemon cablin. The sequence goes on along the minus strand of CM042985.1, from coordinate 26,702,472 downwards.
AAAGCCCAAAACGCTTTGTGTTGAATTTCTACAGGTAAGTGGCATGGCTTCCCATAGATAATTTGATACGGTGACATATCTAACACCGTCTTATAAGCGGTTCGGAACCCCCATAACACATCATCGAGCTTCATAGCCCAATCCTTTCTATTGGTTCCAACCACCTTCTCCAAAATCTGTTTGACTTGCCGGTTAGAGACTTCTGCTTGCCCATTCGCTTGAGGATGATAGGGTGTAGTAACCCTATGCTTAACACCATAATCCTTAAGCACTTTCTCAAGAAATTTATTGACGAAGTGAGAACCTCCATCACTCATTAGTGCTCTAGGAACTCCATAGCGGGCAAAGATATGCTTCTTTAAGAAAGATATGACAGTCTTAGAATCATTCAAGCGAGTAGGAATCGCTTCCACCCACTTAGAAACATAATCTACAACAAGAAGGATGTAGAGAAATCCATTCAACGGAGGAAAAGGCCCCATAAAATCGATACTCCACACATCAAATATTTCCACAACAATGCTCGGCTGAAGCGGCATCTCATCTTTCCTACCTATATTGCCCATGCGCTGACATCTATCGCAAGATGTCACATAGGTCTCACAATCTTTAAACAACGTAGGCTAATAGAGAGCGGATTGAAGTACCTTGGCTGCAGTCTTTTGCGCTCCGAAGTGCCCTCCGTTCACTTGTGCATGACAAAAATCAAGCACACTCTCCATTTCCATCTCGGGTACGCATCGACGGACTATGGAATCCGTACATATCTTGTAAACAAACGGATCATACCATATGAATGTCTCAACATCTCTCTTGAATTTAGCAAGTTGATATCGGTTGAGATCTCTTGGAATTTCTCCCACAGCAATGTAATTAACATAATCCGCATACCATGGATCCACTCCTTGTGCAGCCACCACACATGCTTGCTCAGCCCCTTCAGCGAACACTGTCATAATTTTCTCATCCGGGAACATCTCCTCAATATATTCGAAAGAATTATCACAATGCTCCCTAGACTCTAACCTCGAAAGGTGATCCGCCAACACATTTTCTGTACCTTTCTTATCTCAGATCTCCATGTCAAACTCTTGAAGTAGAAGAATCCACCTTATAATCCTAGGCTTCGTTTCCTTCTTCTCCATCAAGTACCGAATCGCTGAATGATCCGTGTACACAACAGTCTTCATGCCAACCAAATACTGACGAAACTTATTGAATGCATACACAACAGCCAAAAACTCTTTTTCAGTCACCGTGTAATTCTTTTGTACCGCATCAAAAGTCTTACTCGCATAGTATATGGCGCAGAACTTCTTCTCCCTCAGCTGCCCAAGCACCACTCCAAGTGCTACATCACTTGCATCACACATAAGTACAAACGGTTGAGTCCAATCCAGTGTGATCAAGATAGGTGCAGTAGTAAGCGCCTCCTTCAACACTTGAAAAGCTGTTAGACATTCATCATCAAACACATAAGGAACATCCTTCTCAAGTAAGTGAGATAAGGGCTTGGAGTATTTTGAGAAGTCTTTGATAAATCTTCTATAGAATCCAGCGTGTCTAAGAAAGGACCGCACTCCTCGTTCATTGGTCGGTGGTGGAAGCTTCTCAATTGCCACCGCTTTTGCTCTATCAACCTGCAATCCTTTGGCAGAGATATGATGCCCAAGAACAATCCCATCTCTCACCATGAAGTGGCACTTCTCCCAATTCAAAACAAGATTAGTTTCTTGACATCTCTTCAAAACAGTAGCAAGGTTAGACAAATAAACATCAAAGGAGGAACCAAAAACAGAAAAATCATCCATGAACACCTCCATGATCTTCTCTATCAACCCATCAAAAATTGCCATCATGCATCTCTGAAAAGTAGCAGGCGCATTACACAATCCAAATGACATCTTTCTAAAGGCAAAGGTCCCGTACGGGCAAGTAAAAGTGGTCTTTTTTTTATCCTTGGGAGCAATCATGATTTGATTATATCCCGAGTACCTATCCAATAAACAATAAAAATCATACCCTGCAAGACGATCTAACATTTGATCCATGAAAGGAAGAGGAAAATGGTCCTTACACGTGTTCTCATTAAACTTCCTGTAATCTACACATGTACGCCATCCCGTAGGAATCCTCGTGGCTATCGCTTCTCCATCATCAGCTTTCACTACAGTCATGCCCCCCTTCTTAGCAACTATATGCAATGGACTCACATGGGGACTATCACTAATAGGATATATAATTCCAGCATCTAACCACGTAAGGATTTGCTTCCTTATCACCTCTTGAATCGCGGGATTAACCCTCCGCTGATTCTGAACACTTGCCTTAGCCTCATCTAACAACCTTACTCTATGCATGCAATACGAAGGACTTATACCCTTCAAATCATCTAGAGACCACCCAATCGCAGACTTGTACTTCCGAAGAACATCTAATAACTCCTCAAGTTGATCATCATTAAGGGAAGAATATACAATTACCGGGTATTTTTTATTTTCGCCTAAGAAGGCATACTTCAAGTGTTCCGGCAAGAGTTTCAACTCTTCTTTCTTCTCATCTATTGGAGTGCTTTCATTATCTAAAGGCAAGTACTTCCTAGTCCACTTGACTTCTTCTACAGTAGTTCTTCCCGATTCATACCTGTCATCACCCAAAGCAAGTAAGTTTTCAAGAAAATCAAGACATACCTCATTGGAAAGACCGTCGAGCTCCGTGGTGGGATAAGTAAGAGATTCCATCAAACATGTCTCAAGAGGATCCTTAGACAGGATCAAAGACATGTCTTCTTTTACAATCTCCTCCACCACATCGATGCTATAACATCTCAACTCCATAGGCATCTTCATTGCTTTGTCAAGGTTGAAAAGAACTTCCTCTTTCTCCATTCGCAACCTAAGCTCCCCCTTTTGAATATCAATCATAGCTCCAGCAGTAGCAAGGAAAGGTCTCCCCAATATGAGAGGGACATTATCCTTGTCATCATCCATTTCTAGCACAAGAAAATCCACAGGAAACACAAGCTTCTCTACTTTGACGAGGACATCTTCAATAATACCTTTCGGAAACGTCATCGACCTGTCCGCCAATTGTAGAGCAACAGTCGTAGGAGATAACTCTCCCAAACCAAGCCTTTGAAAGATAGACAATGGCATCAAATTGATGCTTGCCCCAAGATCGCACAAGGCTCGTCGTGCCGTTCCTTTTCCTATCTCACACAAGATAGTGAAGCTTCCCGGATCCTTCATCTTCTGTGGCAGCTTCCTTTGGATAATCGAGCTGCAATTTTCAGACAAATTCACCATTTCGATTCCATTCAAACTCCTCTTCTTCAACAATATATCTTTAAGGAATCGGGCATAGTATGGCATCTCCATTATTGCTTCTGAGAAAGGAATATTCAAGCTTATTTTATTCATGATCTCTGAAAACCTCTTAAACTTCTCTTCCAATCCCTTCTTCACGAGCTTGAAAGGAAACGGCGGAGGTATCTTTGTTTTGGGAATGCCCCATTCATCACGTTCAACCTTCTCCGCTTTCTCCTTTTCGGCTCTCAATCGCTTGGCTCTTTCCCACTTCTTCTCTGCTATAATTTCAGTATTTTGCTAATTCTGAAGAACAGGAGTAGTATCCACATCATGGAGAACATTCAGTGCAACAATAGGCACATTCTGGCTGAGTTCAACCTGGGTTCGACATGTTTGGGAGGTCAAACCAGACACGTAATGGTCGAACCTATCTCCTGGAAGACTACTTTCTTTTTGAACTTGAGGTTCGACCTGGGTTCGACCTGCTAGGAAGTTCAAACCACTGCCCGTTAGGTCGAACCGACCTACTGTATGATTACTGCCCCTAGGTTCGACCAAGGTTCGACCTGATGAACTAGTCGAACCATGTATGTCGTGGTCGAACCGCTTCTGTGATAAAACAGGGTACTCCAGATGTTGAGGTTCGACATGGGTTCGACCTTCTATCCAGGTCGAACCATTTTTGTGTTGGTCGAACCTTTGATTTTGAAAAATAGAGTGCTCTGAATGGTTAGGTTCGACATGGGTTCGATCTGTATGCCAGGTCGAACCATCTTGATGCTAGTCGAACCTATGCTGAGTCTTGTCCAACTTTGATTCTGGCCTCATCGGCCCCTCATACTACGTTCCTGACCTCAGTGTGATGGCATTACACGACTTTGGATTCTCAATACTCTGCGACGGGAACTTTTCCTTTTCCACAGATTGAGTCAATGTGTTCACATTCTCAGCAATTGTACCCATCAACATCGTAAGATCTTTAACTTGAGTGGACAACTCCTTGTGATTTTCATCAATCTTCTTCTCAAGTTTGGCCTCAAGGCGGTTTACTCTTTCATTATTCCTCGCCATGTACCTGTTCATAGTATCCTCAAAACTCGGCTTCCCTTCTTCCACTTTTGCACCCGGATCAACCCCCGTAGGAGCTTGAATTGCATTATTCAGATTGCTCCATGAAAATTCAGGCCTCCTTGGTTGTTGTTGATAACCACCAGGGGGACCACGATTGTTGTAGTTCTTTTGGTAGTTCCTGTTTCCTTGATTTGGGTACCTAGTTCCTTGAATACTTTGACCCATGGCATAGTTTGCCTCCTCCAACTCCTCTTGGATTATTCCTTCATTCATAAATTCCTGCTGCATGATTGGTACTCGTTGAGATATGTCACTGATCTGCTTCTGTTGAGACTCAAGTAGCTTATTGATAGATGACAAGCTAGAGACGATCTCATCTTCTCTACTTGTTTTCACCATTGTATGTTCAACTTTAGCTACTTTCCCAAGGACATAAGTACATCTCACTCTATCAGTTGACCAATCTCTTGAATTCATAGAAATATCTTCGAACAATCTCTCGGCCTCTACGGATGACTTTGTAAGCAATGCTCCATTAGAAGAAGCATCCAATAACACTCGTGAATCACAGTCCAATCCATTGTAGAATATACTGATATATTGAGCTTTGGGTAGCCCATGTTGAGGACACTTTCGAAGCATGTCCTTGAATCTGTCCCAAGCTTCATGAAACTTCTCTCCTCCACCGATAGCAAATTGGTTAATTTCTTGCTTCATCTTGAACACCTTTGACGGTGGCATGTATCTCTCCAAGAACCTTAACTTCAATTGCTCCCAAGTGGTGCACTCAGCTGCATTTAAAGTCTCGCCTTTTCAGTAAGCGAGAACTTAAACAATAGGATCTTCCGTGCATCTTCATGTTTCCCTGCATCTTTTTGAGTACTTGCATAGTCCAAGAACATGTTTAGATGCTGCTGCGGATCCTCGAAAATACCTCCTAAAAAGGAGTTTCTTTCTATCATGCTAATAAGAGCGGGGTGAAGATCGAAGTCCGCATTAGCCCCTCTCGCTCCTAGAAGCCCAGAATGTCCAGCCCCGTTATTCTTAAAGACTTCACGGATGGCCAAATTGTCCGGATTAGCCACTTCGTTGGCCATAGCGACTTCTTCTGCTGCTGCGTTTAGATCAACCACACTTTCAATCACGTCCGAGTTTAGTACGTCAACTGCAACTCCAAGATTAAGAGCTTCAGTTGGATCTACTGTCTTGTTCTTACTCCTCTTCTTCTTTTTCTTTCTCGATGATGCTCCGATCTCAGGATTATATGGTTCTAATTCACCTGTTTTTGATCTCGTGAGCATACACCTGAAAAGATTAGGAATTAGAAAACAAAACAAGAAGTAAATAGTCCTAATAAAACTAGAATTAAAGATATTTTAAGCCATCCCCGGCAGCGGCGCCATAAACTTGTTGGGGTATTTCTCAACACACAAAATAATCCTCAAGTATAAGGATATCAGTTGTAGTCTTGAAGATGACCAAGTTAAATTATCGAACCCATGGGATGGAAAATATCAATTATATTCTAGCATGCTTCGCTATGTTTGGTAATTTAATGGTGTAGATTTAAGTAACAACTATCAATTGAAATATCTGAAATAAATAATAAGAATAAAAGAAAGGTGAGTTGTGATCAAGTAAGATAATAGGTAGCTCGTCGGGTCATCCAGTTTCACTTATTAATTTATATTTTCGTGTGATGATGTCCGACTCTGCCCTGTGGTTTATTTATGCATCACTAGGCCATGCAAATCAACTCTATAGACACAAGTAGATATGCGTTTAACACGTGCGAATATCCTTGGAGCAAGATGTATATTCTACCTCCCTTTCTAGGTACTATCATAATCAATTATTTTCCGTGCACTTAGTACTCTAACCCGATTTGATCTCCCTTTATAGATACTATAAAGCTATACTCTTTATCCTACTTATTAACCCGAATTAGATTCAATTAATAAGTATTTATATAAGATAGTTCTAATAAGACTTCGGAATCCCTTCACTTAGAATTATAACATTAAACCCTGCTCAACAGTGAACGCACTCAACCAATAATCATGTTATGTATTCAGACTCTACACAACAATTATTGATGCACAAAACGACTATGAGTATGGATTAAATACGTGCAACCTTATATAAAATAAACCACAGGTAGTGTTGTACGGAGTTTTACACACGAAATACAAATTACATCATGAAACCTTCATAACCCTAGAACTACCAAAGCGGTTCAAGCCCATGATTGATCTAGGAACAATCATGGTTAGATGGACCGATCTTACTTGAACCTCCAGCGAAGCTCTGTCACAGCCCTCCAGATGGATGGTCGCCAATCTCCGTCTCCTTGTCTTCTCTTATGATTCACTATCAAAAGCTCTCTCCTCTACTGCATGAGCCTCCTTTTATACTTGTAATCACTTCTCTAGGGCTTGGAATGGGCTTTTCAAGTGATCTCACGCGTTTTGGCCTCGAAAATCTGGATAAGGTAAGTTTTCGCGTCTTGGTTCGACCTCAGCAACAGGTCGAACCACTCAGCAACAGGTCGAACCACTGGTCGAACCCATCTACTAGAAGTATTTTGCTCCTGGTTCGACCAACTGGATAGGTCGAACCACTCTTGCTCCATGTCGAACCACAGGTCGAACCCGGCTACTGGAAATCTGCCGCAACCGGTTCGACCAGCTGATAGGTCGAACTCCCACATCGTGGTCGAACCTTCCTTCTCGCGAACTGGTTCGACCTAATGATCAGGTTGAACCCTTTGGTCTTTGGTCGAACCTACCTTCTATATACTTCAAACGCCCGGTTCGACCTGCTGGAGAGGTCGAACCCTCCTTCATCAGGTCGAACCATCCTTCTTCTTTGGTGGTTCGCATGGTCTCGACTTCGTCTCTTCAATTCTTAACACTTCCTATCCAATTTAGCTAGTAAAACCACTCAAATAGCTCCAACAACACCTGATCCATGCTCTTTCACAATATACATAGGTTTTCTACCTATTTCAATCTTAAAACTCTCCAAAACTAGCACAAATACCAGTGTTAAACTTGTGAATTTACACACTCATCAGTCTTATCAATGGGTTTTGGAGATACAACTGTGTATGTTATTTTCTTTAAGACTATGATACGCTAATCTCCTTTCCGAGATTAGCAATATGAATGGTGTTGGATAATTTTGGGTATTTTGCAATTGAATGATTATATAAATTGGGATTGTTGAATTTCTATCATTGATGTAAATTGCTTGATGTATATGTGTGATTTGTGTGGTTAATTGTCTTGAGCATGTGGTTAGAATGAGAATTCAATTATGTATTTGAGATTGTTAATTGAATAATTTCATCATACACTTCATGTGCATTAGTATAGAATGAGATAGAGATATCCCCCTACGCTTATAACCCTTTGATAAAATAATCCGTTGGCTAGATCGAAAGGTCGATGGATTGAGTGAGGGGACCCAACTCTTAGTGAGTTCATAATACCTAAAAAGGGAATGATGCCTATGATTTAATACTTAATTAGGAAACTCGTAGAGTAACTAGTACCTATTGGGAGGTGTTCGCTTTGGTCTCGATCCTAGGAGCCATTTTGGAACCTTTATAAGAGTCTACATTCTCTTCATCTCGAGAGAGAGTTTAGGTGGAATTAGTGATCGCTCTTATTATGTAGCTTAAATTAGAAGACAATTAGATGTGTTGCATGATTGATCCATTTGAAGTGCATCATGAAAATTTCCTTTGCATTGAAAATTCAAAAAATATTGTTGTAGGCACTTGAATTTTATTGCCTATTAAAGAAAAATGTGTGGCAAATTAATGAAATAATTATCAATTAATTATTTATTTATTAAGGGATTTAAATAAATCTATTCCTAAAATAAATGAGTAAATAATTGATAATTAGGCCAGATCCAGTCAAATAAGTCTGACTTAAAGCCTAAGCAAGTATGACTCCTCTTAGGATCGCGATAAAAAGGTCATCTACCTCAAAGCCTTTAGAGCTACAAGCTGTGAAGACACAAGTTATGACTCCGCTAAATATTGCGATACGAAGGACTACTGCATCAAAGCCTCCAGAGTTGCAAACTGAAAAGGTTGAAGTCGTTACAAAAAGTATATTTGAAGGCTCCTCAAAGACAAATCATATGGTGGGGATTACTCTCAATAAGCCATTTCACATCGACAAAGATGGTGAAGATGACTCTATCTGCTCAACTCCTAGCTCCACGCCAAGCTCACCACCTGCCTCAACTGAAGCTGCAGTGATGACGACAAGTGCTATAACCATTGAGGATCAACTCGTAAGTATGATGAAAGCCATTGAAGGACTCAACAAGTACATGGAAGCTCAAGATTTAAAAATCTCCGAACTTGTGAAGAAAATGGAGAATGCGGAGACAAGCCGTACAAATAAGAAACAAGTTGAGGATGAGCACGAGGAGGAAGACTCGACGGAACATCATTCACCTGAAGAAAAGCCAGCTGAGGATAAGATACAAGTTTCAACTGACGGAACGCTTCCTATCAACCAACTAAAGAATATCGTGATAAATACGATAAAAGATAATTTTGAAAGGAGCTCCAAATCTTCTTCAACCTACGCCAAGCCATATACAAAGAGGATTGATAACTTGAGGATGCCAACTGACTACCAACCTCTCAAGTTTCAATAATTTGACGGCAAAGGCAATCCAAGACAACATGTGGCGCACTTCGTCGAGACATGAAATGATGATGGGACCTACGGGAATCACATGGTGAGCCAATTCATCCGATCTCTGAAAGGAAATGTCTTTGATTGGTTCATTGACTTGAAAGCCAACTCCATTGACAGTTGGGGGCACATGGAAAAAGAATTCCTCAACCGTTTCTACAGCACACGAAGAACTGTTAGCATGATGGAGCTAACAAATACTTGTCAAAGAGATGAAGAATATGTCATCGATTACATCAATAGATGGAGGAGTCTAAGCCTCAATTGCAAAGAAAAACTATCAAAAACTTCAGCTATAGAAATGTGCATTCAAGGGATGCAATGGAATCTTAGCTACATACTCCAAGGAATTCAGCCTAAAACTTTTGAAGAGTTGGCTTCAAGAGCTCACGACATGGAGTTAAGCCTGACGTCAAATCACATCGAATGACCTTCTATTCAAGACTCTTACGAGTTTGAAGACATGTCTTTCGATAAGCCTATGGAAGAAGAACCACAAACAAAGACTGCAGTTTCCATAAAGATTAATAGAAATGAAGTTGAAGCAAGAGAAAATAGTGCATCTCAAGATTGGGGGCAATGAACACTTGACAAACTTAAACACAAAGCTCCTTGACATGAGCTAAAACTGTCTGCATTACGCTCCTTGATACGAGCTTAAACTATCTAAAATCTCCCAAGTCAAATCTCCCTAACACGAGCGAAAACTGTCTACATCATTCTCCCTGACAGGAGCAAAAATTGTCTACATCACGTTCCTTGGCATGAGCTAAAACTATCTACAAGTCATGCTCCTTGATATGAGCTTAAACTATCTAAAAAGCCTCAAGTCATGCTCCTTGATACAAGCCTAAACTATCTAACACAAATCAAATTCAAGGCTCCTCGATACGAGCGAAAACTATCCACACTATACTCCTTGATATGAGTATAAATTGTCCACACATCAAATCATATCTCCTTGAGAAGAGACAAAACTCTCTACATGTTCGAAACTCCTTGATATGAGTATAAACTATCTACACATCAAATAAAATCTCATTGGGAAGAGAATAAACTCTCTACACATAAAGCTCCTCGGCACGAGCGAAAATTATTCTCACAATACTCCTCGACACGAATGAAAAATATCCACACAAAGCTCCTTGACACGAGTATAAACTGTCTACAAGTTCAAATTCAAGACTCATTGACACGAGTATAAAATGTAAATAAATTCAAGTTCAATGCTCCATAACGCACGAGCCTAAATTGCATGTTACTCCTGGGCCACATGAGTATAAAATGTGTACGTCATCCCCCATTCAAACCAAATCATGTTCCTTGAACTACGTTATGACTTGATCCTCTTCAAAGAGGTACGTAGGCAGCTTAGTACTCTGCTAAGTTCAGTCATAATTCTGGCTATTAATATCAAGTTGGTGAGACAAGCAATAAAATTCAATCATGTTGATCAAGAATGGATTATCGCAATTTGTTCACTTCAACACAAAGGTGTCCGTGAACAAAATGCGATGGGGCATTTGTAGGCACTTGAATTTTATTGCCTATTAAAGGAAAATATGTGGCAAATTAATGCAATAATTATCAATTAATTATTTATTTATTAAGGGATTTAAATAAATCTATTCCTAAAATAAATGAGCAAATAATTGATAATTAGGTCGGTTCCAGTCAAATAAGTCTGACTTAAAGCCTAAGCAAGTGAAAGGCCCAAGCCCCAGAATCAGGTCAATTTAGCACTGGACCAATCAGACTGCTAGTTATTTATGGGGCGTCCCCACCCTTTACCTATATAAGAAGTCCTCCTCCATTCATTCCACACACATTCAAAGACTTGAAGACACAAACGCTCTGAAGAGATTGAAACACGAGCAACGCTCCTCAAGATCTTCAAGCATCTTCAAGTCAAGAACGGCAAACGATTCGAGATTAAGATGCGGAGCCCCCCAAATCAAGCGTTCTTCATAAACTAAGTTCTTCGGTGTTCTTCACGCCAAGACAGCATACGACCCGGGATTAAGGTGCTAAGCCCCCCAAATCGAGTGTTCTTTTTGATCCAAACAAAGGCTCGACGCCTCTTGATTAACGTTATAAAATCCCAAATCCGAGTTCGGACAATCTTCAACTGAAGATCCGACTCAAAACACACAGTCAACGCGGTCAACGAGGTCAACGCACAACAAGTCAAAGCCAAATTGGTTCGAGAGAATAATCAAAGGATAGATAGAGATTGTTTCCTAAATTATCAAGTTTAATCCTTCTGGATTATTATTGTAATTCTCTTGTATTTATTTTATTATAAATACAAAAATTTATTGTTACAATTATAATTAGTTATTTTTTATGTTTTTATTATCTCCTTTCCGGTCGTCCCTAACTAATACGAGACTATAACTTGAAGGCCACGAATCCTAAATTCTCTTGGTTTGATAATTTAACTTGGTTGCTCGTGCCTACAAATGATAAGAGTACACTTGCTCTTTTACATTAAAAAAAAATCAATCACTACCGCCCACCGCCGTCGTCGGCCCTTGTCGCCGACGGCACCACCGCCACCGCCGGTCTCCCACCACCGCCGTCACCAGGCGCCGGTCTCCGCCTCTGTCGCCCTAGGTGGCAAAATTGATAAGATGGAATGAAGGGCAATAGAGTCCAAAAAGTGTCTATTAGTTATTAAAGATAATTAAGCTAGATGAGTATTGATATTAATTTTTTACTCTTTATCTTAGTTAGTTTTAGACATTGACACTTGTTAATTTAATTAAATAAATGGATATTTTTTAAATTAGCTTTTTTTTTAACCATTATTCTTCCCTTCAATAATTGAGGCTTATAATTTGGCCCAATATTATTTAGGTTTAAAAAAGTGAAATTAGGCTCAATATATAAAGACATTTTGTTGTGAGATGTGTGCGTGTGGAATGGATCAACTCATTTTAAAATTTAATAGTTATACGAGTATGATTTATTAAAATATGATGAATAATACATTATAGTATGATTTTAAGATATTATAGCATGATTTATTAAAGTATAATTATTGAATCTATGATACCCTAAAATCATATTTTAATGCATCATATTACTCATACTTTCGTAAATCATACTTTTAACTACCCATAATCATACTTTAACTATACAATAACCATACTTTAATTATGATTGATTCATAACCTATCTCACATTGGCATCATCTCACAAGTGTGTGTCAATCAAATTATAAAAATTCATTAAAATTGTGTCATTAATTTAAAACACAAGGCTCAAGATTTAACAGTTTTGGGTCCAATTTGTTATGCAAGGCCCAAAGGAAGGAATGGCCATTTCCCAATGGATAATATCAACATAACGATTAATTTAGGTAGATTGGGTTTTCATTTTTCAAAATTTAACCAATAGAATGTGAAATGTCCATATAAAATATTTATGGGCTGGGCCTTTCAAAACAGGGCCCAAGTTATTATTGGGCCTAAATAGAAATCCACAAAGGGTTTTAGGGTTTATTCTTTCTATTCTATATATAATAATAACTCGAAACTCGTTTACCGGATTCTTCGTCTACATTTGCTGCCTCTGGATTTCCTGCTCAACCCTATAATTCTTAGGTGCGTTCTCTCTGTCTCTCGGTATTGATCTTAAGCAGTTATTAGGTTGATTTTTATATGTTTTTTTTTTTAATCATTTTTTGGAGATTTTTAGATCGCAATCCAGGAAATACTGTTCTTGAGGCGAAAATGGTAGTTTTAATATAAGCATGATTTTGGATTTAGTGAACTGTTGCTTCAAAATTTGCTTTTAATATGGAGTATCTGTTTTAGTTCTTGAATCCCTTGCTAATTATGCTTGTTCTGGATTGTAGAATATATTACAGGACTATGAACACTTAATTGATATCCCCAATTTATTGATTTGTTTTTTTCAAATTTTCTTTTGCAGTTTACAGTCAGAGGTCGTGTTTGCCCAAAGACAAAATGTCTGGGTAAGAATTTCTAATCTCGCAAGCGATATTTCTTTTATTTACCATAATTAATCGATGCAATTCAATTGATTTTTTTTTTTAATGATTTTCATAAGGACAATGATGATGTACAGTCGTGTTTGATTCAATAAATACAGCTAAAGAACAAATATTTTGTTATTTAATTTTGATTTAATAATAGAAAAGCTCAACCCCTTCTACCCCAAGTGAAGAGAAGTGTGCTATTTAGAATGCTTGTGTTTAAATATCTGCATTAATTTTGATTAATGGTCTTGCAGTGAAGAGCCTGTTGTTGTGGAGACACCTACCCCTGCTCCAGCCCCTGTTCTCGGTGAGCCGATGGATATCATGACTGCCTTGCAGCTTGTGCTTAAAAAGTCTTTGGCTCATGGTGGTCTGGTTCGAGGCCTTCACGAGGGTGCAAAGGCCATTGAAAAGCACGCTGCGCAGCTATGCGTGTTGGCTGAGGAATGTGACCAACCCGACTACTTGAAGCTGGTTAAAGCATTGTGTGCCGATCACAATGTCAGCCTTATTACAGTTCCGAGTGCCAAGACTCTTGGTGAATGGGCTGGTGTAAGTACATGACTGCTTATATGATAAATATATGTTGACATTGTTGAGAATTTTGAATATGTGCTATGACTTCCAAGAATTGGATGATCCTAATCAAACCATTTCGAAACCAAAATTTTCAAATAGTTAACCAACTTTAGAATAACGTCGAACTGTAGAGCCTTTCAAGTATGCAAGGGACTACACAATTCTGTTATAACATAACAAATTATTAGTTAAAGTAGAATGCGCCAAAGGTACTAGTTGCATTGGCTATTGTTGACATTCGATTCTCATTATATAATCACTGACATTGTTAATTCAAATATATGATGTCTCTCGACAACTAGGTGATGACAGATGGATCTTGAGCCAGTTGTCATTTTTGTTACATAGAACTCAATGATTTAGTACGTGATTGTAGTGTTGAATGTTGCCTGTGCAGTTGTGCAAAATTGATTCTGAAGGGAAGGCCAGGAAGGTTGTTGGAGCCTCTTGTGTCGTAGTGAAGGTAATACATCTCATAAAAGCTATGGTTTTCATGTTAATTGATGGGTTTATTCAGTGAACATAGACTGAATTTGAGTATCTTGATATAGGATTTTGGTGAGGAAAGTGAGGGTCTCCACATTGTTCAGGAGTATGTCAAGTCTCACTGAGGAACTAAAGAAGAATTGAATCATCCAAAATGCTCGTCTCGTCTGCGAGTTTAGACAGTAGCCGCTGCAACCCTTTTGTTTTGTTATGATTTTTAATGTTTTGATAAATTTTATGAACCGTTCTCTCTTTTAGATGCTTTAGTGATCCAAGGAAATTTTTATCTGATTTTGTTTAATCCTATTTTAAGTTATCTTCTAAGTTTTTTGGACCATGATGTGAGGATACCTTTAACTTGTCTCTCGTGCTCTGATCCATCATTTATGTACTGACTTTTTATTCTATCATACGTCTTATTATTGGATGAAGAAAATTGATGCATAAGTATGTCTCGTGCTCTGATGCATAAGTATGTCGAACTGCCCGTTTTATTTTCCTCCTTTTTCCTGCAAGATTCTGTACGACTGTCCGTTTTATTTTCTTCTTGAACAACTCTTGGTATAAGCTTGCATGTGTTTTATGCCATTTTAATCGTTTCATTCACTGTACATTTTTATATTCTTGTAATTCGATTAACTGATCATAAATGAGGAGCTGATAAATCTCGAAAGAGGTAAAAGAGGGTCAATGCTCAAGATTAGGGTACGTATGAGTACAAATGAATCTTAGAAAAGAAATTTGAGAGAAGAGGCTAGGTTTGGATTGGCAGTTGATAAAGCTAGCAGTGCAGTGTCACTTTCCAACATTCAATTCTGAGCCTCTGAATGTATTTTTCCGTGGGGATTATTGCTATGTATCTAGAACACAACACTTTGGCCTCTTGCTGTCACTATGCTCTACCTCGGTAACCACGATTTAACTATAAATTTATTAACATATTATAAACCCTGATAACGGTATAGCAATGATAGAGGTATCAAAATGGGCTCGTCCTACGGGCAAATCTGCCCCATCAAAAGCTCATTCCACAAATAGCCCGCCCCGCTTATGACCAGCCCTGTATATGGTCTGCCCCACTAATAACCCATAAATTTTAATTTCGAAAAATAATTGTTATATATATATATATACTCCTTCCGTCCCACTGAAAGACCCTCATTTTATTATATTGAGAGTCTCATTCAAAAGTTCTTATTTTCTCCTTTTAGTAAAAGGGCCTCATATATGACTCACCACTCACTATTTATACCCACTATACATAAAATAATAATATTCCTTAATCCACGTGCAAAAGGCAAATGGGGACCTATGGCCGGGACTGAGGGAGTATATTTTTTTAGTTTTCGTCAATTAGATCATTCCGATATCCTATTTTGATATGTTTATTTTAATTTTTTTTTATAAATTTTATGTAAAATGAGATTTGATTAGATCATTCCGATATCTTATTTTAATTTTTTTTTTTATAAATTTTATGTAAAAATGAGATTTGATCTGTGCAGGCCCGCCCAGCCCCACCAATGCCCGAACTCATATAGACCTGCCCCATTATAACTCGCACAATTAGAGTGCTGAGCGAGCTCGAGTAGTTATCGAGTCGAGCTAGGTTTGATAAGAAAACGAGCAAAAGAACGAGTCCATGCTTACTCGAGTAATTTTTTCAAGCCGAGTCGAGTGTATCGAGCCTTAACGAGCTCATCGAGACTTATTGAGCTGATTTTTGATGATATATTTAACATTTAATCAAATAATTATTGTATTATTGTATAAAATTATAATTAAATAATATTTATTATTAATATTGTTAATAATTATAATAATTATTAAAATAATCAAGCCTCATCGAACTGAGCTTGGCTCAGCTCGTTAACGAAACGAGCACTCATTTTTTACCGTTGTAGTAGTAAATGCTGACACTTTGTTTGTTTGTTTTTTTTTTAAATATTTGTTTAAATACTTTATGACAATCACTAATGGCAGATACAACTTTGATTTGGCAAGACATTGCACCCAAAATACAACGTTCAACACCATTATTAAAAATAAATAAATATATAAAAATTATTATTATTATCCTTCTTGGGTACAAAATAGTATTGGATGAGAAAATCATTAATTGATAAGTATAAACCATTTCATGAGACGGTCTCACACAAAGACTTTATCGATTAATAAATACTCTAACTCATGAGATGCATTATAGAAAATTGCATTATCCTTCACTACAAACATCAATCTTCACTCCCCAAGTCTAACTTTATTAGGTTAGCAACAACGGACATACTCAAGCACATCTCTGAAATTTTCATCTTCTCTATACACAAGCACATCCATTGCAAATGATAGAGAAATAGTAGTCAAAACTTCGTCTTCTATGCATAAACACATTGAGTGCGAATGTTCGTATAATTGTACATGGTCACACACAACTATTTACAATCATCACAAGAACTTGAAGATCTTGAGATGCTGTGCGTTCAACTATAAATACTTCCTATTTCTCTAATTGCAGAGAAAAAAATGCATGATGCATTAAAGGGGAAAACAATCTTGTTTTGAAAGAAAAATATTTTTTAAATAGGATTAAAAAAAAGGAAGTAAAAAAGTATCATCTTTTCTCCTTTATTTCTGCTATGGGAATATAAAAAACAGATGGATCAGCTAACTTACTTGAACTGGCTTTACCAGATGCCAAGCATGGAAGTTGAAGTACAATTTGCCGAATTTTCTCTACTCTTAGCTTGATCTCACAGAGCCGTTCCATCTCCTTTTCTGCTTCCGTCAAACAACCTCTGCTTTTGCTTTTCAATTTCTTCTTAGCTTCCTTTGCTTTCTCTCTAAGATGTTTCAGGCTCACGTCGTCACCAAGATCCACGTTCATCTGATACAAAAGTGTGCATTTCCTTGTCAAAATAATAAGTGAATGTACTCTCATACCAATATTTCACTTAACTGATAATTTCCATGGATAAGACTGTACACATCAAGAACCATGACAACCAACTGAAGATCAAAGTTTCGAGGAATTTTACAATGACATAACTACTAACATAATGCAGTTCAGATGAAGCAATATCATTAGAAAGTTGTTTATTTCAAGAATCAGAACACGTGGAATCAACTACGAGTCACTGCCCCCAACTCCACTCCTCTGACCTATCATCCCAGTTAAAAATTCTGACTCCATGATTAAAAGATTAGTGAAGCCGCCTAGTGTAAAGCATCAAGCATTTGAGAAGTGTTCACTGTTCCATAGGCAAAAACCCTTTCTACATAAACATTTAGAGACAAATGTATTATATACAGAATATGATCCATACCTCAATATGCAAAATATTCGTCCGTCTCAACTTGTGTAATATATCAACCAGTATCCCAAAACTCCCAGAAACTCCCTGCTCTCTATTCCACCCGACCTCACCTCTATCATCTAAGTGTCGAAGATAGTTTCATACCAACTTCCTTACATCTAAATGAAGCTGAATGCTAAGTATTTTACCATAGTTCTCTCTCTCACACTTACATATGTGAGTCTGTGTGTGTTAATGTTCTTTCTGAAATAGTTCAAACTGAAAAGATGGGTTCTGTATTAGAGAAATAGACAAGAATTAATGCATTCGAGATGCATATCGTTTTAGGTCATCCCACATAAGTGTTTCAAGTATATATTTCAATGTCGATATGCTTAAGCCTGTCCACAAAGTTCAGCATATTCTTACTAGTACAGCGTTCTCTCTACTTAGAGGGGGGACTAGAGACCATAATACCTGGTTACTGTCAGCTATTGGTAATAATGGTTTCCTTCGCTTCTTTTTCTTTAAAGAATGCGTCAGCAAATGGGAATTCCTTCTCCGTGAAAACATTTTCGAAATCTTAGGGCTTGCTGCTGTAATATTGTTCCTTGATTCAATTTGATCATGGGCACCCTTAGCACTTTGTGATGAGGATTCTTTCTGATCATCCAGACTAACTCCCTGAGCTGCTTGCACATTTTCGGCCTGTTTATACTTATGATATATTAGTTACTTGAATTCTTAATTCAGTGGTAAAAAAGGCGCAGCCAACACAAAGGTTATATAGTAAGAACTTTTATATCATGCATGGATGCCGTAACTTACAACTCTTACTCTTACTACAAATACTACATGAGGAGTTTTAAAACATTTTATGTAGTCAAAATCAAAAAGGAAGAGAATATCCTCGAAATCTCTTTATGGTCACACAAACTGAAGATAACATCCATGCTTGTAAGAATCCCATCAAATATAGACTTGAACAATTTGAAACAAATTCAACAAAAAAATAAATAAAAGAACATTAAAAATATTAACCAAGTACTGACTTGCTTTCTCGCCTTTAGTGCCAGGTAGCGTGCATTCTTGAACCATTTGTTGACCTACAAATGGGGAAAAATGTCAGGGATCATGTAGAGTTGACTATAAATAATGGTCTATTCCCTTCATCCTTATATTTCTGTTCGATGAATCCATTTTTGGCCTATCTCTCGCATTCAAAAGTATAATGATCAGGCATATCATTTTTAGTTCATTTCACCCCTCTTTGTTTGGATTTCTTGCATGTTTTAAAGTATCATGCATTAAATAAAATGTTACAATCTAATATCTAAAGCTGCATTATCATTCATAGAACCAACATTACAATATTCAGGTTTCACCAAACATAACAAGCTATCAATAATTTTAAAATATACACCAGAAAATCATTAATTTGGCCAACTTAAATGATTTCTGGAGGTATTTTTTGTAATTAAAAAACTTAGTTTACTTTGAATAATCTCCTCTCACACATTCTCAAAATTATTTATTTCCAAATTCAAGTATATATCACCTTCTCAAATTCAAGGCCAAGCTGCTTCGAGAGGCTGACCCTCAAAGCTCTCTCTGGAAGTTCATTTTCAGCAAAAGTAAGTCGAAGCTTCTGGGAAATAACAAGAGGATAGTTAATGAGTATAACATATCAATATGTAAAATAACAACAAAAGATGATAAGCTTTGTCACCTCAACTGCAATATGTGGAAGCCTGAAAATAGGTCTTTTAATCCTCTTGATCAATTGTTTCTGTTTCAGTTCTGATGGTGTTACTTCAGAATTTTTCTCACCGGTTTCACCTAGAGTCATCAAAGTGCTAGCTGCATCAGTATCCTTCACTTTTCGCTTCTTTTTTGTTGGGCCCCAGTCTTCATCATCACTAATTTGTTCATTTTCAGTAGCATTTTTTCCAAACATTTCCTAAGGACGAGTTGAACAGAATCAGACATCTGCAAAAATATGTCTTCCACATTTCATAGGGAATGGAGTTAAAAATGATAAAAGTATCAGAATTATTGATGCCCTTTTCATTCATCCAAGTACTTTGTCGTTGCACTAGGGATGCATATCTCAACTAAAATAAACAATCTTATCATTTTGACGAACCAAGGGGAAAGACAATGCCATCTTTAATTATTATTCTAGAGAGTAAACCATCACCCTCCCCACAGAAGAGACGAGAAAGAATGCTCCACTCTAACAGAAACTTTCAAAAGTTACTCCCTCCATCCCAGGAAATCATTCACCTTTTCTTTGAAATTACAAAGGAAAGGTGCACGATCTCCTGGGGCCGATGGAGTACTATTATTCCTTTTAAGATTTTAGTTGACTTTGTAAGCACAAATCAATTGATTCTCCCCATTAAATGTAGTTGTGTGAAGTGACGTCTAGTTACTCACATCATATAACTTGATATAGTCTACACATGCACGCTTTCGGGGACGGCCTACAACTTCACCATTGATGATCTCATCAGAATCTACTCCAATAAACTCCATAGTTTTATCAAAAGATCCATTGCTCAACTCAAGTGACCCTAGAAAACTGGAACTAAGATCAGAAGCCTCAGACTCAGAACTAGACATAGTGCCACTGCAACTATGCTCAATTCTATCAGGATCATAATCGTCATCTTCAGAATCATCAGAGGGCCATTCCTCTTCCTGACATAACATGGAATTTCCTCCATCAGGTAAAGAAGCTTCTTCCTTGAAAACATCCTGTTTCAATTCAGAGACAACACCATATCAAATAATGGACTGGAATCAAATATACATCAGCAAATTATAGAACAAACTTACCTGCCAACTGCTGTCTAAGGGAAAATGGGTGCCAAGGTGAGCATTTGTTGCTTCCAAAATTTCTATCTTTTTCTTACAGAATTTGCAAAACCACCCTTCATCCCCTGGAGGAACTAAGAAAAACTTTTAATTACAAGCAGCTCATAAGAATAAAAGCATTACACAGGCCACATGCTGCCTCTGCAAAAATAAGAACCAAAAACCTATTGATAGGATCTACATGAAGCAAAACTGCAAGAAAGCTCACTATTTTCGGTTGACATTGGAGGATCAAGACACTTTTGGTGAAAAGCACGGTTGCATGACCCATCACAAAGTATAATATCATTTTCTGGAAGCGCTTCTCTTAACTTGCACTTGGCACAGATTATCTGCAGATGAGATAAGATAACAATGAATTCTTTAATGTGAAGAGAAAGTAAGTATAATGATAGTAGGCTCACCCATGCACAAGCAGAAAATGAATCTAATAATGCACTTTTATTAAGTTCCATTGTGGTAACAGTAAATAACAATATATGTGGTGATAAATAACAAAGAAAAGTGGCCGAACATGTTCATGATGAACTGATCCATCAGGAGCAACTGCTGAATCATCGATACATCCTTCAAAACTAAGCAAATCCAGTTGGTGAATTGCTTCACGTATCCCTAGCTTGCACTTCAATATTTGCTTCTTGGCTCTTTGTAATTCATTTTCCGGTTTAATCTTTTCTTTACTGAAAAAAAAAGTCACATTATGAGACTGCCATGCAACAAATAAGGAAAAAAAGTGTTAGAGATAACTTCTAGTTCATTATAATTTTTCAGATTAAAATTCATATGCAACTAACTCTTTTCCTTAAGGTATCCAATTTTGTTTATCTAATAAAATTAAGAAGTCTGCCTTATCTGAACAAGTGTATGGAATAAAAAACACATCACACTGAGTTCTCTACTTCAAAACTATTTACATCCTTTACAATCTATTCAATATTTTGAACATCTTTTTCAAATATATTAAGTACTTATTATGGTCTTGTGATTATAGAACTGTACAGGGACATATAGAATATTTGAAAACTATATATACAAGTACAAATTTTAAATGAAGAACCGCGGGCAGTGATTGCATACCTCTGACCTTTCCAACCTTCCGTAGAGTAAGCATCAATAAGGTTCTGCTCCAGCTTCACTTTTATTAAAAGATACCTCGTCCTCCTTTGTAAACGAGAAGCTTCATCAAGTTCGACATTTTTCTTTCTCTTCTTTCTCCTTCTCTTTGGCTTTCCAGGCATTACATCTCTTTCATCAGTTTTCTCCCTCTTCTTAGAACCAACTTTTGACGGTTTATCTTTGCGACCACTCAAAGATGGTTTCTTCTTAGATTTTACATTTTTTCGCACAATGGTTTTATTGGCTACCTTCCTCTTCCTCTTCAAGCTAATATTCTTTTTGCCTCCATGTAAGCTCTTGCACACTTTACTCTTAGACAATGATGATCGATTCTTATTTTGAAGTTTCAGTTCTCGTTTCATGCTAAGTAAAGTTCGTTCATCATCTTCTACATGCAATTTCACACGATTCGTTGCTTTGGCTGCCCCAGGCATTTTTAGCATATGATATGATTTAACAGCATCAAACTGGAAAGTCATACAAGAGCAAAGATAATTCAACAAAATCCATACTGAAGAAAAGACTTCATCATGACCATAACCAAACAGAAACTTCAATCTAAAAGAACCATAGTACGATCAATGCTCCCATTACTCCCCATTACTTAAACAAATCAAACCCCAATTCAGTAGTCAAGATCGCTTCAAAATTACCAACTATAAAGCAAGCAGCTAATTACAAACATTTGATCAAGCACATGGAATGCAAATTGCGCAAGATACCCCACCTCCGATCTTACAGATAAGCAATGCACAAAACCCAAATGGGGAAATCAATAAAATCCAATACGGAAATCAAGTACGATTCCTTAGGGAAGTTCTCCAAACAACAATCATCAATGTTCAATAAATAAAGCAAATAAGACAGAAACATGCGTCACCTCGGCAATTAGAGAGTATGGAAGATCTGCAGAGCTGAGCGCAACTTCATGCAATGGCCGATTACATACCCCTTCCAAGCCTATCGAGATGAGGAAATGTTGAATGCAATTGATAAGTATTCGGAAAGCGAATTTCAAAATTTTGAAACTTAAAACGGAATCTTGAATTATCGTACGGCGGAGCAAGTCTCCGGCGGTGGCGCTTCTGATTCACGGCCAACCAACCGTCTTTCACTGCATTTGTGTATGTTCCCGATGAACAATTATTAATTACGCTGCTTATTGGCAGACTCTCTAAATTAACATTTTTTTAATTTTTTACAAAGAATTTTATTTATTTGTAAGTTTGATTTCTTTCCAAACCTTTTCTTTGTTTTTAGGTGTTTTGAACCAGCCGCCTTTCTGATTGTAATAATTATTTAAGAATAGAATTTTCATAATAATCATTATACTACAAGGATTTATTGCACTAATAATTTTTAAATATAGAAAAAAGTCTTTTGAATAAAAATATCTAACGATCATAATGGGATCACATTGAATATACTGACGTATAACATGAATATATGATATATACTCCATGTACTAAGAATTACTCGGTACATAATAAAGATATTCTTTAATCCAATATAGCAAACTTGAATTTCTATTTTTTTTTCTTTAAGTTTTTTCTCATTTTTCAATTTTATTGTATCTAAAAACCATTCCATTTTAATATTATTGTCCATTTAAAAATTTTAATTTCATCAATGAACCATCTTTATGTCAATAATAGTTTTTTTTTAATTTTAACAATATAAATTTAATAAATAAGAGAGATATAAACTCAATTATTTTTAAATAATTACAAAAAATATGATTAAATAAAAATTTTAAATAGTCAATTTAATACTTTTAATCTCATAAATGAGCCCCTCTTTATGTCAATAATAGTTTTTTTTTTTAATTTTAACAATATAAATTTGATAAATAAGAGAGATATAAACTCAATTATATTTAAATAATTATAAAAAAAATATAGTTAAATAAAAAATTTTAAATATTCATTAACCGTATAAATATTCATAATATAATATATAAACATGGGGTCCAACATTATTACTTGTAAATATATTTAGGCTTGAAGAACTATATCTTATGTTTAGAGTTGTTAAAAAATCTGAAAATCGTGGGTCCGGTTCAATTAACCCTAATAAAATTAGGGTTGGAGCCGATAAATTTTGGCCTGTCTAACATTCGGCATTTTTAGCACGAACCGATTAACCCGCGGGCTGAGCCGGGGAGCTGGTTTTTTTTTTTTTTTTAACTATGTATACTACAGCCCAGCCCATTATTTTACTTAAAAAGCCCAATAGCATTATAGCCCATAAGCAGTCTAATTTATTTTTTTCTCTAGGGCAAAATTTTTCAAACCGTCGTCTCTCATTCATTTTCCCAGGCTTTCTGCTCGGTTAAATGATGAGAAATTGCATAAGTTGCATTTTGACTGGTTTTGGTTGAATTATGTAGGGAATAGGGAGTGCTTGGTGTAATTATTGTTAAAAGAATTAACTGTTTATTTATGTCACTGATATCATATTTCTGCAGTTTAATGGAAACATCTGTTCATTGAAGTCACTAGAGTCACACTACACGTATCTACTATATCAATTTTTAACGATGAACATGATGCTGAAGAAAAAAATGAGTGATAACTTGAGTTTTTAAGTTTTATATTTGAATGTAAGACATGTTACTAGACATAAAGAACAATGTATGATTCAACTACGAATTAATTATGTTATGAATTGTTGCTTTGAATTTTAAATTTTAGTTCATTAATTTTTTTAATTTTTATTGTATAGCCTGCCAGCCCGGCCCTTTTAGCCCTCAGCCCGATATGATTAGGGTTAGGTTCAGATATTAGTGGCACGTTTAAATAGGACCGATTTAGCCTGTAGCCTGTTTAACAACTCTACTTATGTGTCCTAATGATCATCAAACGTGCATAACATAAACGTATACGTAGTTCCGGAGCTCAGGTAGTAAATTATTTCTCTTTATTTACCCATAATTAAACATATGATGCAGCCAGGTGTTTGTAGGGCATAAAGAACTCGTCAGTTCGTAGGGTTCATCTGGAATTATAAAGAACTCGTCAGTTGCTCTTGGGGAGAATAAGAGTAGAGAGAATGGCCTCTCGGCCAGAGCTGATAGCGCCGCCAGAGATATTCTACAACGATGAAGAAGCTCGTAAATACACCTCCTCTTCTCGCATCATCGATATTCAGGTACACCAATTTTCGACGTAATTCAGGTATCCCTGTATCTCTATATAATGGAGTTCAACAGACATCATTTAGTTAGTTTGCCTCTTTTTTCTGTCGATAGGCTAAACTTTCTGAAAGGGCATTGGAGCTTCTCGTTTTGCCTGATGACGGTGTTCCAAGATTACTTCTTGATATTGGTATTTCACTTTTCTTTTTAGTTCAATTTTCCATGCTAGAATTTTCACTGCATTGTGAATTGCCTATTGACTTGTTATACTACTAACATTTGGTGATTGGTTCTTGGAAATATTGAGTGATTTAATTTTATCCAGCTATTACGGATAAATGTTGTTGATGAGATCCATTTAACACATTTGAGCTACCGATCTTCATATTTTCTAAATTATTAAATTCTTTCATATTTAATTGGGGCCTGTTTCAGTTGAGGTTTGACTTGGTCAGTTATACTATTATTGATTAGAATACAGGTATGTTATTAGAAAAAAAAATATTTTGGCAATAAAAATGAATGCCTTATCCTATTCAATTGATTTCTCTGATTAGGTTATTTGAAATATCCATGCATGGTTTCTACCATATCTACTGCAGTACTGCTAAAACCCAACAACTATATACCATATGAGCTGTAGGAAACATAGAGTTTATTCAATGAGACATGTCTTTTTATTTTATCATTTCTTATTGAATTCTAATAGAGTTAAGGGCTCAATAACCTTTGGTTCTAGAGTTTTTTTTTTTTTCTTCTTCTTCTTCTTCATAATGTATGTAAGTAACTAAGGTTAATTTTGTTTCAAAATTTGATTACCAAATGTTATACCGATAAAATGAAATATTGGCTTCTTTTTATATTAAATAATTGTAAAAATTAATTAAATCAATTGTGATTTTGAGCTTATGGTCATTCATTACAATTTCTAAGAGCAACGGTCTCGGAGAAAAGGTGGTTGCCAAATATTTATAAAATACTTGCTGAAAATATTTCTTTTCTGAAGGGTAGATCTTTGAGTTAATTATCATTTTGGAATATAATTCATAGATCCAGAAACTTCTTTATAAGTATAAACACAAAAAGGAAGAGAAGTTATCACCTTTGGTTGATGTGGTATGTTTCGAATGTATGCACTTAAGCACTAAACGTGTATGTAACGTGGAATTATTTTGTACATTCTTCTACTATTTTTGTTAGAACCTTCATTGTCTTGTTTCTTCAGGTTGTGGATCAGGACTTAGTGGAGAGACTTTGACTGATAATGGGCACCAATGGATTGGCTTAGATATATCCGAATCAATGCTAAGTATGCTGCTTTTGACCTTATATTAGTGCCTGCTGATATTCTGCTTGATATTTCTGCGCTTTTATTTTTGACTATATTGTTTTAACCGAATCAGATACTGCTCTAGAGCGTGAAGCCGAGGGTGATCTTATACTCAGTGACATGGGTCAGGTTTGTTGAAACCACCTCTAAGTGTTTTTACATCTCGGGTGAAGTTCTGAGGATTGATCTTGTATTGCACAGCTGAATCCTTATCTGATATCTGAATATTGTGAAAGAAACGGTTTAACCTCAGTCTATATCCACAACATGCTTAACTTTTAAGGCTCTCTGTGTAATTATAATCTTTTCCCTTTACAAGGATCAATGACTAAGATTATGTAGTTTTCATAATATTTGAAATCTAACAGTTATGGAGAACGATGGTTGAATTTCATGATTTTCGTCTCATAAGTATATGTATGGATACAATGCCAAGAAGATCAAACTAAGATAACATGACTTGGATGTGAAAGTTATCAATGATTAAGAGTTAGAAACGCTCTACATTTATGTGTGTATCTTTTTTGTCATTATTTTTATGTACATTTATGTGTGTATCTTTTTTGTCATTATTTTTATGTTATCAAACAATGATTAAAAACTCTTTATGGATGTTACATGTCAACTTAGTCATAATAATATACTAGATATTAGAAATTGATAATTGTTTATTACTTTATTAAAGAATTTGATGTGTATATGTTTTTTGATGGTGGTTGGTTAACTGTGAATATTGACATTCGTTTAATGAATTATTGTAGGGCTTAGGGCTTCGCCCTGGAGTTATTGATGGTGCAATTAGCATCTCTGCTGTTCAGGTTCATTTTTATCTCTTTCCCTCGTAATTTTTATACCAAGTTAGATGAAAACTTGGTAGCTTGATTCCTCATTAACATACGTCTATATGCCTAGGATATTATGCTTGTCCTGGATATTGATAATGCCTAACAGCTATGTTTATCATTTTGTTCTTAATCACTTCTTGGTGCTCCGGAAACCAGTGTAGGTGGTACTTAATTTGATTTCCTGTAGCTTTTGTTTTTTGGAAAGTAAATTATGAAACTAAAGAGTATTGCAATCCATATTCTGTGACTTATTAGCAGCTGTGTACGTACTTGATAATTTCTTTGTATTCAACAATCAGCCCAGTTGTACTCGATGAAACCTTTTTCCTGCATTGGTAGCTAATCACACTAAGTATTCCTCTGATTTCATTGTTTTGTGTTCCGAATAGTGGTTATGCAATGCTGACAGATCTTCTCATGAGCCACGCCTGAGACTGAAGTATGTAATTCTGACCTTGTTATGCATTGTTTTGTTTTTTACAATAGTTGTGATTTTTAATGATTTTCTTTCCTCTCAATTATTTGTCATTCTAGGGCCTTCTTTGGGTCATT
The DNA here is from genome assembly GCA_023678885.1 of Pogostemon cablin. Lineage (NCBI taxonomy): Eukaryota > Viridiplantae > Streptophyta > Magnoliopsida > Lamiales > Lamiaceae > Pogostemon > Pogostemon cablin. Next base: position 26,675,146 of record CM042985.1, on the reverse strand, counting down.
ATACATATGTTTGGCCCGAGGAGCTAGGGCAGTGTTACAGATATATCCTGAAAATTTGGCTCAACGTGAGTTGATTCTGGGATTCGCCATGCGAGCTGGGTTTTCTGGGGGAGTAGTTGTTGATTATCCACATAGGTATGTGAAAAAATGAGAGAGTTTCCATAAAACAAGCCAAAAATTACACGAGCATTCGAGACACAACCTTTAGTTTGTATTTGGTTGGATATATAATACTGTATGAGTGCATGAAAGTTTAAGTTTGTCACCTTAACTGGATTGAGCTTTTCTTATTTCTGACCACAGTACAAAGAAGAGGAAGGAATACCTTGTGCTCACTTGTGGCCCTCCGTCTTTGAGCAGTGCCACTCCAGAGGCAAAAGGTGAGGACGGGGAGAGTTGTTCTGATGACGATAGCAGTGGAGATGAAGAAAATCAAACAGTGAGTGGCCCTTTAAGAATTATAGAATAGCTTATAGTGTCAATTCTTGCTAGCTTGGCTGGTTGATACCAAAATGATCTTATCACCCAGATTGTGTAATCTAGCTATCTTGTTGAAACTTGAAAGTCTTCTATTTGTAGGTTTCTCTATCAGATAGACACAGACCAAGGAAAAAACAAAAACTCAACAAGAAGGTAAAAGGAAGACAGTGGGTTCTCCATAAGAAGGAACAGATGCGTAAAAAGGGAAATATGGTACCACCGGACTCAAAATACACGGCTCGTAAAAGAAAAGCTCGGTTTTGATATGGTTGCAAGTCCCCTCTTGGTCTCACTTCGAGTCTCTCCATGTTAACTATCAAATTTTGGAAAATGCAGCCTTTTTTACATATACTATGGTTGGTTACCATTATGGCTCAAATACTAGCAAATCACTTCTGTTGTGAAGTGGAAGGGGGAGTATTACATTACTATTTGAATATAGTCCTTTACATTGTGTTCATCACATATCTTATCATTTATATTTCATGATATATGTAAGAATATCATTATCTTTTAATAGAAGACAAGCTCGATGAATTTAGTCTTGATTTTTGTTGTTGTTTATCTATTTATTATTATTTATTAATTATTGTTTTGGTTATGTGTGCTAGACACCCACAATTAACCAAGGCTCATCAAGCCTAAGAAGCAAGTCTTGATCCAATCAAGTCTAGGCCCAATGTTTATGCCCATTAGACCTGGATTTGTGGGGTTAGCCCTTTAGGTTTAAAGGCAAAGACATCAAAATGCCAATTGCCAACATAAGAGAATAGAACAACTAAATTTTTGGCCTCATCATTAGAGGATGGGGCTAATCACAATTCACATCATTCTTGAATCAGACCAAGATCTTTAGTAAACTAATGAAAGAAACTTCAAGGTGTTTGAAGCCTAGCACAAAGTACAACTTTAAATCGATTATTTTTTTTGCTCCATTAATAAATTAGGTTTAATTTAGACATTTCATGAGCATCAACCGTGTTTAGTGCCCTCATCTCTCGATTACGTGCTCATCCGTCGATATTTAAGAACATCAAATAAGCTCTAATTCAAGTTAAGTGGCTTGTTCCAAGTAAATAAAGTGAACATCAAATAAGCTCTAATTCAAGTTAAGTGGCTTGTTCCAAGTAAAAAAAGTTTAAAAATCCATCGATATTTAAGACTTCAAATAAGCTCTACTTCAAGTTAAATGGCTTGTTCCAAGTAAAAAAAGTTTAGTAGGCCCGATTTAAAATTAAGTCCAAAATAAGTTAAGTAGGCCATCGATATTTTCTCAAATTTTTCTCTCTCTAAACATTCCCTCCCTCCTTGGTGAATCTCTAGCCCCTTTCGTCCCCCTCTCTCACGTACCCTCACAGGCACTTGCTGCCGCTCGGCGGCGGCTTAAAGGCCGTCGGCGAGCCTCTACTGGCCGTAACATGTTCCTTCATTTCTTTTTCTCTACCTCTACTCATAAATCTTTTCGTGTGCTCTAAATTCCATATTGAAGATGGAGAAGAGCAAATATGCGCTTACGGCCCTAGATCCGTCCCTCCTGTGGAGGGTTCGTGTTCTGTATATATGCTGGCTTCATCCAACTTTGGCGAGGACGCAAGATCTGAAGGTCTCTAGTGGGAGATGTTGAATCGGAGTGGTTTGGGTCGTGTAGCGATGGCTGTGCAATGTGGAGTGGTGATTGGTAGAGAGGAGGTTCCACCTGTTGTAGGATGTTAATACTTCTCTTTTCTGTATTCTTTATTTTTTTAGTGTGTGTGGTGGTCCTTATCGTTGTGCGGTGTTATTACGTTTGGATCTAATTTGCATAGGTTGTGATTGCAACCGTTTGCCTCGTTTAGATATGATGATGATAATTCTGTCACTTAGATGGTCTTGATGACCTTTTTGTCTCCCTTGTGGAGTGCTGTGTCTCTGTTTTACAGAGTGTAGTTCTCCATGGGAGGTGTTTTCTCCTTATTGGAGTGTTGATTTCCTTGGGGTTTCTAATAAAAATACCCATGGAACCTGTAATAGCCATTTGGCTAATTTGAATCCTATAATGGAATGCCTATCGTTTTAAGAAAAAAAAGTCTAATTAAATTAAAGAATTTCAAGCGCGAAGAGACCGTAAATGGGCAGTGTACTTGCCAAAATCAAATAAAATCTTATTTAAATGCATAAAAAGGAATATTCCTTCATTTCCTCACTTATAAATAAAAGAGAATTGATCCAAGAACAAATCACAGATTAAGGTGTTTCAAGTCAAGTTTATCCAGAGTTCTTTATGGTGTATGTAACAACAAATTTTGTTTTTATAATAAAATAAACACAAAAAGGTGAACAAAGATACATTTCAGACGAATTTAATATAAAAGATAATGTAAACGAGTTACAATCTCAATTAATCATCTGATTCTTCTCTCGAACCAATTTGGCTTGACATTGACTTTGACTTGACTTTTGTTGACTGCGTTGACTTTGACTGGAGTGTGTTGAGTTGGATCTTCAGATGAAGCTTGTCCAAACTCTGCTTCGTGGATTTATAACATTAATCCGGATGATGTGCCTTTATTCGAATTAAACGCTGATCCTTGAAGATTTTCGGTGAAGAACTTTGTTCAATATATTAGAACGCCGTTAACTTCACAAAGAACATCGAAGAACTTAACTTAAGAACGCTTAAATCCGGGCAGTTTAGCACCTGAATCCCAGATTATAAGTCGTTTGACTTAAGCAGGCTTAAATTCGGGCGGCTTAGCGTCTGAGTCCCAAATTATAGGCCGTTCTTGGAAGAACTCGACTTGAGATGGCTTAAATTCGGGCGGTTTAGCACCTGAATCCCAGATTATAGGCCGTTTACCGAAGAACTTGACTTAAGCAGGCTTAAATTCGGGCGGTTTAGCACCTGAGTCCCAAATTATAGGCCGTTCTTGGAAGAACTTGGCTTAAGAACGCTTAAATCTGGGGGGTTTAGCACCTTAATCCCAGATTAAAGTCGTTCCCCGAAGAACTTTACTTAAGAACGCTTGATCCGGGCGGCTTAAAACCTGAATCCCAGATATATTCCGTTCTTGAGTTGACTCTCGTTGAAGGAATCGAAGAACTAATCAGACAACTCTGAAGTCTTTGACCTTTGTAGAGAATCGCTCTTGGTGTGTTTTGAATGAATGGAGGAGGGCTCCTTATATAGGTGTAGGTAGAGGATGCCCCATAAATAACTCGCAATTTGATTGGTCCAAACTATTTTTGACCTGATTCTGCGGGCTCGGGCCTTGCCATATATAACATAGTTTGACAGGTCATTGCTTTATTTGACCTGATTCTGGAACCTTCTAGGCTTTATTTGACTTAGGAGTCAAGCTTTACTTAATTTAAACCCCACTTAATTTGTTGGGTATTAAATTAATTATCAATTATTTATTAATTTATTTTAAGGAATTAATTTATTAAATCCCCAAAATAAAAAATAAATTAAAATTGATATTTTAATCATGAAAATCCACGTGTCGTTATTTGATTAGACTGTGAATTTTAGTATTTGCTTACCAATGCCCTCTTGCAATTTATTCACGGACATTGTGTCTTGTTATGAAGGAATTGCAAAAGTCTCGCGCCATTTTCTTAAAATTGTTCTAACTTGCAAAGCTTCTAAACTCAAGAACAATTATAAAATTTATTTAACTAAGAAGGCAAATAAATTTTATTATTATTATTTTTTTTTTTTCTTTTCATTGGCCCAATCCTACAACCCTTTAATGGCCCAATTAAATCTTCTTGCATATCATCAATCACAGCAGAATGTAAATATGGAATCAATGTATTTCTTGTTCACCAAATTGAGTAGCAAATCTATTCAAAATTAGCAACTTTGTTTACAGTAAAGAATCTCTCAAAATTTTGTAGAGATTGCACCCACAAAAATAACTTCCATAAATATTGGTAGGATTTATTACTATAAAAGAGGGATTCTTGTGCTCAATTTAATCCTCAACAAAGCGTAAGCAATTACTCCCTCCGTCCCACAGCAATGGTCTCTTTTTCCATTTTGATCGTCCCACTCAAAGGGTTCTCTTTTCTTTTTTACACACATGGGACCCACTCATCCCCTCTAATACAATAAAAATATGGAACACATACTCCCACTAATACAACTACCCACTACACATTACTAAATAATAATACTCCGTGCCAAAAAGCAAAAACTACCCTTGCTATGGGACAGAGTGAGTAATTCTCAATTCACGCTCCTTTTCTCAATCCTTCAAGCTTATTTCCAAAATTAATTTGGCATGAAGTGTAGCTTCAACTAGATCACCCTTTTATCCCTGCAGATTTTCTTTTGGAGGATCACTAAAGCATCATACAATCCATATCATACTCGGTGTAAGCCTTCTATCTAATGTCTACTTTTCTTGAGTCTGCTTTTCCCTATATCATGCATATATTTTCTTCTGTGTTTCCTCTTTCCTCTTCAATATGTATATGAATTTTGATAAAAGAAGGATGACATGAAACGGGCAGTCGAGACAGGCATTCCTGGCGACTAGGAATTTTATTCCAGTCGGAGGTCACGACGTTCGCACCGAATATTGATTTCCAACGAAATATCTCCCTGCAGCGGTGGTTGTCGGGTGTTGGAAACAAGAGGCGACGCCGCGCGTCTGTCCTTCGTGTTTTCTGCAGCGACACTCCGCAAGGCGACGGCGTTTCCAGCGGCGGATCTGACCATGAGAGAACATACTTTCTAGCAATATAATCAACGGCGATGAAACGGGCAATCGAGACCCGCGTCGCGCATTCCTGGCGACTAGGGATTTATCCCAGTCGGAGGTCGCGGTGAGTCCGATATGAGCCCAATGTTTCGGACCAAGTATTAACCAAAAGACTATCTTTCCAGTCGTGGCGGCGATTGTCGGGTGTCGGAAACAAGAGGCGACGCCATGCTTAATTTTCCTGCAGCGACTCCCCGCAGTGACGACGGACTGGAGGTGATGTTGGGTGTTGGGACCGAGAGGCGACGCTATGCGTCGAGCCTTCAAGTTTTCCAGCAGCGGCATCCCGCAGTAGCTAGTTTTGGTTCTTCAATGCTGAACGTCGGCGGTCATGGGTAACGAGCAGACGACGCGGTGTTTCCAGCGGCGGATCTGACCAGGCTGGGCGTGGCAGCATATGCAAGTTCTGTCGTAACTCTTTGCGGCTCCGGCATTGAATGGTGGTCCACGGTGTTTATCGACTGTCAACGAGGCTGGAGGTGGCGACTTGTCGTCGATGATCGAGCGGCGCTTTTGGCGACCGGCAGATGGCGCGGTGTTTCCGGCGACGGATCCGATCGAGTTCGGCTCGACAGCGGATCTGGTCGGGCGGGCATACGTGACTTTGCGTCGATCGCTTGTAATCCCGTAACAGCCAACTTCTTCTGACAGCAACCGACTTATTGACGACGTTTGAAGCTTCCGTCGAGCAGCAATGAGAGGAGAGAGAAAAAGCTGATATATGAGTTGATTTGTTGGCAGCAAGCTTAATCACGTTTTCTCTTCCTTGGGAAAATCAATTGGCCCTTTGACTTTTCTTGGTTTCCAATTTGATCAAAGACCAAATCAATTTATTATTTGGGCTTCAAAATGGTTAAATTCATTCCACTTGGTGAAGTTGGGCTTGCAACAACACTCTTTCATCAATTTGGGCCATTAACTTTATTTCATACATTGATTTAATTTTATCTATGGGCTTCAATCCTTTTCAAATTTAATTCATAACTTTAAGTTTATCTTTAATCTTTAATATATTAAAAGTGGAGAGTGTTTGAGAAACATTTTTAGACAAGTTTGTCCCTTGCCAATTTTATTATTAACGACTTTATACTCATCTTTTATAATTTAATATAATGACTCTTTGTATCCACTATTATTATTTATTTTAATTTATATTAAAATTAAATATGTAAAATTTATGGTAATCAATCTCTTCACTTTCCTATCAGTATTTATTTGTGTCCTTTCTCATTGTCATGGAATGCCACCAAACGGCGTATCTCTCTCACATGGCCGCCTTCAAACCTTCTCCATCTCAAACATCTCCACCATAAAAGAAAAATAAAAACTCATCATCAAAAAATGGATCAAAGTCATGGCCGGAAATCTCACTCCCGCAACCTCAACTTCAACCTCGAAGAAATTGATATTTACGAAAATGTTTCCAGGAAAGATGCATTAGAAGAGGGCAGTATTAATTTCATTGAACCAAATTTGTTTCAAATTTCTGGTGGAGTAAAAATTAAGAGCGTGAGGGAGTGCGTTTGTTGGTGTATCCTTTTGAGAGAGAGAGAGAGAGAGATACATAATTTAAATGGATCTCTTGCTTTTGTGTAGTATATTTTTCATTATTTTCATGTATTAGTGAAGTACTTTTTTCATTAGTTGTTTTTTCTTATTTGTAAATAGTGCCTTAATTTTTTAATAGTCCATATAATAGTTTAATCAAAAGCTGCTTTTATTGTGTCATACGAGCATGTATGAGGTTATTGAGATATGTATTACAATTCCTTTTTCCTTGAAGAAATGGTAAATTTCTTGCTGACAAAATAGAGAATTTGAAAGAAAGTGGGCATTTGGTGAAGAAGAACAAGAGTTTGATGATATGAAGATTTTGATGGTTGAAATAATTCTGATAGGAAAAATCATGTAAACTGTAAATGGACTTCATATAAGCTTTTTTTAATCATTATTAACGTTAATAGTATAATTAATCTATTTATTTAATTATGCGGTACTTATATGATGTAAAAGCTATGTATTTGTATATTTTTGTTCTAAGTGAATTTTTATTGTCTGATTTGATGAAATAATTAATTTCTTATGTTACCTTAAAAGTTTACTAGATAAATGAATAAAATAACGTTTAAAAATCAATGTCTTATCAAATTAGCGTTATTATATATCGTATTAGATGCTATATGTTAGAAAGGTTTTCATCAGAAAAATATCCATATTATAGACAAGAAAATTTCCCTTCTTTACTTATGGGAAGGATATTAGCCTTCTGCAAAAAGACATTGGAGATAACTTTACTTATGTAAATATCCACAGTGATCATCATCAACTAATTTTCCTATAAGGTAAGGAGATAATTATCATTGTACATCATTAAATACTAAAAAACATGGTTGAATATAATAGCATACTATATGCTTACGGGAAGCTATATTAAACACAAATCTAATTAAAAAATTATGATAACTAATCTCGGGGAAAGCTATACGTGTATAATATTTATGATAATTTGATTTCACATTTTATATATATATATATATATATATATATATATATATATATATATATATATATATATATATATATATATATATATATATATATATATATCTTTTTAATTTTTTAAATTTTTTCTCCATTAAAAAAATTATGAATCTAAGTGATTTGAATCATAAATATATTAAAATTTTTATGAGTTGATATCCTATGCATCCGGGTGCAGATCGTGCATTCATTTGAGAGAGAGACACTAGGAGGTTGAAGATTAGTTATTTATGAGGTTGGTGAAGTTGAAACCAAAGGTGTGTAAACTCCTAAGCCAGGGAGCTTAATAAGGTAAAAATTATAAATTTTGAGATGTGTTAGGTGGACATAGATAATATCATTTATATAGTGACTCTCATTCGTTTAATGATGGATTTTCTTTATTAGTCAAACTAAATTTGATGTTAAAAAAAATTGTGGAAGATCTAAACTGCTCATTGATGGAATGCATTATATGTTTGTACTAATTAACTTTACCAGATTGTGATTTTATTTCTCCAGAACATTAATTTTACTCATAAATAATGTAGTAAATATTTAGTAAATTTTCGTAGTGTCCCAAAATTTATAATCTTGCATGGATAATTATACGTTGACCTTTGTTAAGAGGCTTAGTTATATATATTCGTGGAAAATATAGAAGTATTAATTAAATCAAATGAACATTGTCGGATTGGAATTAAAAAATTAAGAAAAAACCAAAGAAAAAAAAATAGAAGTATGACGTGCATGCGACGTGCAACTCACGTCTATTACACTAGTTAAACTTAAATATGAATTAATTTAATCACTCCTTTTAGTATTTTGAACTTCACTTATCATGGGTCTTTAATTTATAATTTTGAACTTAATAGTTAATTGATCCCATAAATTTATTTTGGGTCAATTAATTATTTAAATCCATAAATTTGAAATTCACACGACCACTTACTAATATCAATTCACTTGTAACATATGATGTGACAACATGAATCACCTTCATCACTTCAGCCCCTTCATCACTTCATCACTGCTAGAATTTGAGGTTATTTCAACACTCTAAGAGTTTGAACTTCCTTTTACCACTTCAATAATTTTGAATTTCTTCACCAAAACTTGCGTTTAACCACCGTCTTCATTTTTGTCGACCTTATGCTTCTCAACTCATTCATGCTTCAACTGATTGATTGCCTCACAAACTTGATATGAATAGCCAGAATTATGACTGAACTTAGCAGAATGCTAAACTGCCTACGTATCTCTATAAAGAGAATCAAGTCATTACGTAGTTCAAGGGACATGATTTGGTTTGAATAGGGGGTGCCTTACACAGTTTATACTCATGCGGGCCAGGAGTGACTATTCTTTAACCACTTTAGACATAGTAGGATATTTAATGATTTAACCACTTAAAATATCTGAGTGTGGTGAATTAATAGTTTAACCACATATAATTACCTTTGGTGGGTGTTGTACACAGTTTATACTCGTACGAACTAAGAGTTCATCGTACACAGTTTATACTCATGCGGACCAGGAGTAACATGCAGTTTAGGCTCGTGTGCCCAGGAGCGTTATGCATGTATTTGTTTTACGCGTAGTAGCGTTTCAAGAACTTCCCATTTATGGGGCCAATGTTCACGCCATCTTCTGAGATCAATTTGTAGGCGCCGTTTGTGTATACTTCTTTCACAACATGAGGGTCATCCCATTTGGGTAGAAACTTATTTCCAATGCGATGAGTGACTACTATAGGTCTTCTCACAGCAAGCACCAAGTCACCAACTTGGAAAGAACGTATCTTCACTTTCTTGTTGAACGTTCTAGAAAGGCGAGATTGATAACACTCAAGTCTTTGTTGTGCATCCAACCTCTTCTCATCTAATGCTTCCAACTCTTGAAGGCGCAACTTTGCATTTTTTTCTTCGGTGAGGCCTTCTTGTATGGTCATCCTCAAAGAAGGGATTTGTTTTTCAAGAGGCACAACAGCCTCAACACCATACACCAAAGAATACGGAGTGGCTTGAGTATGTGTTCTATAAGTGGTGCGGTACGCCCATAAAGCTTCATTATTCTTTCATGACAATCTCTTTTTGACTTGGAGACTACTTTCTTCAGTAAACTGCACAAAGTTTTATTGAAGGCTTCGGCAAGACCATTGGCAGCTGCGTTGTACATTGATGACTTCCTTTGCTTGAAATCAAACTTCTCACATAGCTTATCAATCCAACTGTTGCTGAACTGCTTTCCATTATCAGTGATGATGTAACGCGGAACACCATATCTATAAATGATGTTGATCCGAATGAAATCCGCAATATTTTCGTTCTTCACTTCCCTTAGAGGTACAACTTCGGCCCACTTTGAAAAGTAATCAGTTGCAGCAAGAATGTAGAGATGACTACCAGAAGACTTTGTAAGCGGCCCTACCATATCTAAACCCCAAGCATCAAACGGCCATGAAGCGACTGTCGGATGCAAAGGCTCCGGAGGTTGATGAATCAAATTTCCATGGAATTGGCAAGCTTGACATCTTTGTGCATAATCCATGCAATCTTTCACCATTGTGGTCCAATAGTAACCCATTCTTTTTATTCTGAAATGTAGTTTCGACCCAGATTGATGAGCACCGCAAATTCCGAAATGAGCTTCTTCCATTGCTTGAGCAGCTTCTTCCTTACCCAGGCATCTCAAAAAAACTCCATCAAATGATCTTCTATAAAGTGTGCCTTTGAAGTAAATGAATCGAGACGCTCGACGCCGAATATCAACCCTTTGGCGTGGATCGTTTGGCAACTTATCATATTTTAGATAATCCACGAGTGGTTGACGCCAATCTTCTTCTTCGATTTCAAAAACTTCCACCACATGATTTTCAACCTCTTCATAATCAACATCTTCGAAGATTGGTGGTATAACCCAACTTTTACACACCGGTATTTGAATCTGCGTCTCTGGCATAGCTATAGTTGATGCTAGCTTCGCGAGGGCATCAGCTTGCTTATTCTCTCTTCTAGATAGATGCTTGATATCAACATCACCAAGCCAACCCATCAGCTTTTGAGCGTACTTGTGATATGAGAGCAACTCAGGCTTTTTCACTTCATACACTCCAAGTAGTTAGTTTATCACAAGTAGCGAATCACCATACACCCTAAGGTTTAGCTGCTTTATATTGACGGCCATCTCTAAACCAAGTATGAGTGCTTGATACTCAGCCACATTGTTAGAGCAATTTTTCATTAAGGAAAATGAGAAGGGTAGAACTTCACCACTGGATGTTACAAACACGACTCCCGCACCTGCTCCTTCTTTATGAGATGCTCCATCAAAATAAATCTTCCAAGGAGAAGCTATCTCAACAGCGAAAGCATCTTCATCTGGGAGTTTATCAGATAGTTCCCATTCAGCAGGCATTGGATGATCAGCTAGAAAATCTGCCAACACTTATCCTTTTACGGCCTTTTGAGGGACGTACACGATCTCAAACTGCTGGAGTTGGAGATACCATCTTGCAAGCCGATCAGAGAGTACTAGATTTGACATGACAAACTTTAGTGGGTTGGCTTTCGAAACCAAACGAACTGTATGAGCTTGGAAGTAATGCTTCAACTTCTGAATCACAAAGATAAGGGATAAACATATCTTCTCAATGGGTGAATACTTCAACTCGTTTGGAGTCATGGTTCTACTTAGATAGTACAGAGCTCTTTCTTTGCCATCATCATTTTCTTGTGCAAGTAAAGCTCCAACAGAACGCTCTTGAGCAGCTAGGTAGAGAATTAACGGACGTCCATGTATTGGAGCACCCAACACTGGTGCCTTCATCAAGTACTCTTTAATGTTATTGAAAGCATTATTGCAAGCTTCATCCCATTCGAATATACTGTCTTTCTTCATGAGATGACTAAATGGTTGGCATCGACCAGCCAAGTTCGATATGAATCTCCTGGAGTATGCCAACTTTCCCTGCATACTTTTGAGTTCATGTATGTTCCGAGGCATATGCATCTTCATGATTGCATCGATCTTTGCTTTCTCAATCTCAATTCCTCGACGACGAACAATAAATCCAAGAAATTTCCCGGATGAAACTCCAAATGCACACTTGAGTGGATTCATTTTAAGTTGATGCTCTCTTAATCGCTTGAATACTCGTCTTAGATCACGGAGATGATCTTTCTTTTCTTTTGATTTCACCACAATATCATCAACATAGCACTCGACGATCTTATGAAGCATGTCATCAAATATCTTTTGCATGGCTCGCTGATAAGTGGCACCAACATTCTTCAAGTAAAATGGCATGACATTACAGCAATATATTCCTTTCGGAGTACGAAAGGCTGTCTTCTCTTGATCCTCAGGAGCCAGACCAATTTGATTGTAGCCAGATGACCAATCCATAAATGAAAGGACCTCATGCCCCGTTGTTGCATCAATCATGAGTTCAGCAATTGGCAGTGGAAAGTCATCTTTGGACATGCCATGTTCAAATCTCGGAAATCAACACATACTCTGAGTTGCCTATTTTTCTTTCTCACCGGCACGATGTTAGAAATCCATGTAGGATATTTGACTTCTCGGATCTTGCCTATTTCAAGAAGCTTATTAACCTCATCCTCAATCAAAGGAATCAACTCCGGTCTAAATCGACGCTGTATTTGTTTAACTGGCCGAGTTCCCTTTTTAATGGACAAGTGGTGCATTGCGATTTTTGGATCTAAGCCTGGTATTTCTTTATGTGACCACGCAAAGACGTCTCTGAATTCTCACAAAATGCTAATATACTTTTCTTCTTCCTCAACATTTAGTAGAGCACTTATGTAGGTAGGACGTGGATCATTTTCATCACCCAAGTTGATTTCTTTCAACTCATCAACAGTGGCTTTCACTCCTTCTTCAAATTGTGGAGGAGCATCTTCAACATCTACCTCCTCCATGTGAGAATCATCAAGAGCAGTGATATGGTTGGTAGAAGCTACACTTTCTCTATCATCATCACTATCATCTTTAGTAAAGATGATTGTTTGCATCTTAGCTTTCAACACTCTTCCACATGAGACAATCAAGATATTTCGCCGTTTCATGCGAGAAGGAACTCAACTTCGAAGCTTCTTGAAGGTAGGAGAATAGACATAATTTTGTCTCCCATACTTGCTTCTTTCACAGGGTCCAAGCCTTTCGAAGATGCTCCCAAGTCTTTCGAAGACAAAGATTCTGTTGATTTTCCTACTGCAATCATCAAACATATTTTCTGTGGATGAAGCTTCTTCCTCGGTAATATAATTTGTACTTGCTCTTCTAATTGCAATGCAGACTGGTTTTTGAGGGACATATCCTAAACCTGGCTTAGCATTCTTGAAAGTATGGCCACTATTTTTCAACATTTTCTGAATAGCATTGAGCCCATGCTCTGGAGGATTGATGGTCTCTTGATGTAACTTTCCCGTCATCGGCTTTTCTTTCGATTCGTAACCAGTCTTCATAAGGAGTTTATAAGCTTGTGGACTATATGACTTGGTTATTTCGACTTCAAACACTTCACCATGTTCGGTCTTTGCTCCTTCAACAGGACGTGTGAATCCTTTGAGTGGTAGAGAAGAAGACTTATTTGCATCAATTTTTGTTAGAGGCAATGTCAACTCTTCCGAGGTCTCAAGCCCTTTGCCTTTGTTTTCCTTGAAAGTGGCAGATGATGTGCTGCCCTTCTCATCTTCTATTTGTTTACTGCCCCCATTATCTTGCACTGAGGCTTCTTCACGTTTTACTTCCTTTGCACTCCTGAAGAAATATTTAGCATCTGCGAAGTAGGACTCGGCTTCAGTAAATGGCTTGTCATCACCGAATACCCTTTCACATTATTATCTTCGCTATATTTGAAGCACTGGTGTAACGTAGAAGGAATCACGCCATTCTCATGCAGCCAGGGACGTCCCAAAAGCATGTTGTATGAAGTTTTTGCATCAATAACATGGAAGATGACTGTTGATTTCAACTCATCAATAAGCAAATCAAGAACTATTGTGCCAAGAGTTCTTTGCCCCTCATGGTTGAACCCTTGAATCATCAATCGACTATGATTGAGTTCATCCACCAATATTTCTAGCTTTTTCAACATTCTCAAAGACAGAATGTTCACCACCGAACCTCCATCAACGAGTATGCGATTCACTCGCACCCCTTGTGTATAGCCGGTCATAAATAGAGGTCGATTATGAGATTGCGAACCCAATAACATATCTTCATCCGTGAAGGTCACCTTCATGGAGTAAGCTTTACCCTTAGTTTCAGATTGTTCGCTTTCATTGTCCTCCTCGTTCACGACATGACATGAGCCTTTATCATGACTTTCCTTTACAGAACTGAAGTTCATGGCTGCCTCATATTCTAACATGATTTTTCCTTCCTTGGCCAACTGCATGATCTTTTCCTTGAGGACGAAACAATCATGAATTGGATGACCCACCAACTTATGATACTTGCAGTATTTTGGGTCATTAATTCGGCCGGCTTCCTCTGGACGTTTCATCTCAGGCAGGTCAAGGAGCTTATTTTTCATTAGATCATCAAATATGCCAGAAATGTCTGAGTTCAGAAATGGATACTCTTTTTCTTGCATCTCTTTCAGAGTTAACCTTCTTTGCCCCCATTCTTGGGCAACTTGTTTACCTTTATCTTTCTTATCATCTCCGTTCTTTTGAATTTTGACCGTCATAGTATTGTGGATATTGATTCTTTGTTGGAATTTCTAGCATAGGGCTTGCCCCCTTTTTTGAAATCTTGTTTGTCTTTGGACTTGTAGGAGTCCAACATTGGTGAATGTTTGATTCCACTAGCATCCATGCTTAATTCCATGTCATGAGCCCTAGTGGCCAACTCTTCGAAAGTCTTAGGTTGAATTCCTTTGAGTATATAAAGGAGATTCCATTCCATCCCTTGGATACACATCTCAATAGCGGACTCTTCAGATAATCGATCCTTGTAGTTTAAATTCAAATTCCTCTATCGATTGATATAATCAATCACAGGCTCCTCTTTCAATTGACGAGTGTTAGTTAGCTCAGTCATGCTAACGGTTCTTCTCGTGCTATAGAAATGGTTAAGGAACTCATGCTCCATTTGTGCCCAATTATCAATAGATTCAGCTTGCAAGTCGATATACCAATCAAAGGCATTTCCTTTGAGAGAGCGAACGAACTGCCTCACCATATGGTCCCCATAAGTACCAGCGTCATGGCAAGTCTCAATGAAGTGTCCTATGTGATGTCTCGGGTTTCCCTTGCCATCAAATTGTTGGAACTTGGGAGGTTGGTAACCAGTTGGCAACTTCAAGTTGTCCACTCTTTTCGTGAATGGCTTGACATAAGTGACGGTGGGCTTGGAATTCTCTTCAAACCTTTCTTTTATTGTTCCAAGTATAATATCCTTCAATTGATCGACTTGGAGCATTCCATCAGCTGAAAGTGGCAATGTTCCTTGAGTTTGCTCCTTTTCAATAGTCTGGCGCCTTGTGACCTCTTCCACTTCATTATCGTCCATGACTCCTTTTCTGTTTGCACGGCTTGTCTCCGCGATGTCTCTTTTTTCCATCAATTTGGAGATTTTCGAATCTTGAGCTTCTATGTGTTTTGTGAGCCCTTCGATAGCTTTCATCATACTTGCTAACTGTTCCTCAATAGTTGAAGCGCCAGCCATCATTACTGGAGCAGCAATTGAGCCAAATGATGAGCTTGAAGATGCAGAATCTTCATCACTATCATCTTTAAGAGGTAGTTGTTTTCTCGAAGCCTCCTCAACCGAAGGGTTGGATCCAGATGAGGCTTCCGACTGAGCTTTTTCTGACATGCTCCTCGTAACAACAGCAACATATTCACTCAATGACTCTGATAGCTTAGAAGCAGCAGTCCTTCCTACAGTAATCTTGACAGGAGTCATTTTGTACTTTCGAGCTTATATAGAGAAGAGATGAGAGGTAGAGATTGTCCCACTGGGCGTGTCAAAATTTGTAACAACAAATTTTGTATTTATAATAAAATAAACACGAAAAGGTGAACAAAGATAATTTCAGATGAATTTAATATAAAAGATAATGTAAACGAGTTACAATCTCAATTAATCCTCTAATTCTTCTCTCGAACCAATTTGGCTTGACCTTGACTTTGACTTGACTTTTGTTGACTGCGTTGACTTTGACTGGAGTGTGTTGAGTTGGATCTTCAGATGAAGCTTGTCCAAACTCGGCTTCGTGGATTTATAACATTAATTCAGAGGCTGTGCCTTTATTCGAATTAAACGTTGATCCTTGAAGGTTTTTGGTGAAGAACTTTGTTCAATATATTAGAACGTCGTTAACTTCACAAAGAACGTCGAAGAACTTAACTTAAGAACGCTTAAATACGGGCGGTTTAGTACCTGAATCCCAGATTATAAGTTGTTTGACTTAAGCATGCTTAAATTCGGGCGGCTTAGCGCCTGAGTCCCAAATAATAGGTCGTTCTTGGAAGAACTCGACTTGAGATGGCTTAAATCCGGACGATTTAGCACCTGAATCCCATATTATAGGCCGTTTACCGAAGAACTTGACTTAAGCAGACTTAAATCCGGGAGGTTTAGCACCTGAGTCCCAAATTATAGGCCGTTCCTGGAAGAGCTTGGCTTAAGAACGCTTAAATCTGGGGGGTTTAGCACCTTAATCCCAGATTATAAGTCGTTCACCGAAGAACTTGACTTAAGAACGCTTAATCCGGACGGCTTAAAACCTGAATCCCAGATATATTCCGTTCTTGAGTTGACTCTCATTGAAGGAATCGAAGAACTAATCAGACAACTCTGAAGTCTTTGACCTTTGTAGAGAATTGCTCTTGGTGTGTTTTGAATGAATTGAGGAGGGCTCCTTATATAGGTGTAGGTAGAGGATGCCCCATAAATAACTCGCAATTTGATTGGTCCAAACTATTTTTGACCTGATTCTGCGGGCTTGGGCCTTGCCATATACTAACATAGTTTGATAGGTCATTGCTTTATTTGACCTGATTTTGGAACCTTTCAGGCTTTATTTGACTTAGGAGTCAAGTTTTACTTAATTTAAACCCCACTTAATTTGTTGGGTATTAAATTAATTATCAATTATTTATTAATCTATTTTAGGAATTAATTTATTAAATCTCCAAAATAAAAAATAAATTAAAATTGATATTTTAATCATGAAAATCCACGTGTCGTCATTTGATTAGACTGTGAATTTTATTTGCTTACAGGGTAAAAGACATTCTTCAAGTTCAAAGGTGTTTCAAGTCAAGTAAAAATATATAAAGTATAAAAAAAGCGCTATTGTGCAACCGGGTCTATGGTGCATTCTTCCGAAAAGAGTTGCACTTTAAAATTCGATGGTGGCTATTTAAAATACATAGGGTTACTCTAGTTGGAATAGACTTAATGAACAACAATACTAATAGTATTCCCTCCATTCCAATGGTACTGACACCATTTTTTTTTACACTAATGTATAATGAGTTGTTGTATTAATGATTTTAGTGGACCCATGTGAATATATTTATTGTTTTGTATGGTCTCGTGTACTTAAAAAAAATGTGAGAATTTTGGTGACAACTAAAAAAAGGGAAGTATGTCAATTTTTCTTTTGGGACAGAGGCATTACTTTTTATAAAGAAGAGTCATCGTCTCCTACCCTATAGAATAATTTTTCATTGTTAGGTTTTATTCATGATAGTTTTTGCATAAACTGGTACAATATAATAGTATGTATGTAGGGTTGAGACAACCTTTTTTTTTTTTTAAATCAAACAAAAACACAAACAAATTAAGCTCAGATCTATTCGATTCAATTACATCCTTTTTTTTTTCAGAATTTTTTATAAAGTGAATAGAATATAAAATTAAATATTCAGTATTTTGTGTGACAGCAGCTATAGATTAAGATATCTGCTTTATTGCTAAAAATAAACAGCAAATGTGTTCTCCGTAGTTAATAAATACAGCTAAAAAACCAGGAAAAGAATTGAAGAAATAAGAATTAAAGTAGAATTTTTTTCAACTTTTGTTCTTCAGTTCTACTTACTGGGCTAGGCTAGTCTGCTTCTCCTGGAGCTCTATATCCCGTCAGTGTAAGATAAACAATTAAAAAAAAAAAAAAAACTCTCACCATTAAACTACAAAAAACATAAGCTATAAGATGTCTCTAATTTATCTTCAATCATCGCGGAGGAATTGGGTGTTCTTACAAATCTTCCCTGTAACATCATAAACAAATTATTTTAGACATAAGTTGGATGAAATTTATAGCTTATATTGACACACGTTTAAAAAAAAAACAAGGCTTGAATGGAGTCTGAAACTAAAATTTGAATGTTGATGAATAATTGTAGGAATCAAATAAGAATTTTGATATATCTTTTAATTTTTATTTTAAATAAAAGAGTCCAAGCAACTATTCAATATATACATATAATAATATTTTTTAATTCATACGTAAATAGCAAATAGATGCATCTACCGGAAGAAAGTAGATTAATATGTAGGGTATATTTTTTTCAAACACTTAAAAGGCAAAAGCTCCGTGTCCCCATGTGAACACAATCTTCCCCTCCAATCCTATTTAAACATATGTATTGCTAGGAGTTTAAATTGTAAAGGAGCATGAAAATTGTAAAGGCGCACGGAATGTGCTCCGTGCGCCCGGATGCACAGGAGCCTCACTCCACTTAAAATTGAGAAGTTAAGCTTATAGTCACTAATGTTCTTTTCATTGTATTGAACAAGTTAAGGGAGAGTTCCTCTCCATTTCAAATTAGATTTTTGCCCTTTATATAAACTAATTCTAAGTTGTTGATTACAAGAAATGGATTTTAAACTCTAAATTTAAAAAATTTCATCTTAAAACATGTGAAGCTCTTACTGATTTATAAGTAGAGAAAGAAGGGTAGAAAAGTAGAAATGGGATTCCTTATTCTAAATGTGTATTCTATCTGGATGGAAGACACATCACCCTTTTTCAAAATTTAAAAAGTAAAAAGTGGTGTTGTGTCTTTCATCTTGTGTATTGAAATACCAAATGGAACACACATGTGGAACAGTAAATCTGTTCTCAGAAATATAAAAGTACCTTCATTCTAGGACGTCGATCTGCGTTGACTTTGCGAACTTGGTACCTGATTTTTTTTGAGAAGAGACGAGTTCGTCGTTTTTCCTTGTAGCGCTGCACACTCGCCTCTCTTACTCCTCCATTCTCATTCTCCCACAACAATTCTATCAATGCTGCCCTACCCTGCACCCATTCAATTACACATTCATCGTCACAATAGATAAGAAGTAATGATATTTATAATGAAAAGTGATAATTGACTGATAAAAAGTAATACTAACACATTTGTGAACTATTTCATAAATAATTATAGTACAAATAAAAAGTGATTAATATTTTAAAAAAAAGTGACAACATCTTTGATAAAAAAATAATAACTAATTACGAAAATATAAATAGTCTAATAGTTAGACGCTCTCACACAAGTTTGCCCCTATAATCACTTTTTTTTTTTTTTTATTGATTAGAATTCTTTTATTTACGGAGTATTTTGCAATAGAAATTAATAGAAGTGATGAATGGATTGAGAGAGAATCTCACTGGCCACATCAGAGGCAGAGGCGCAGACCCTCCAAGTGGGAAGTAGAACCCATATTGATTGCACATTATCAATTTTCAATCATGAAAACCAAACAAAGGAAAAAAGATACCTTATAAATCACCAAAGAAAAGAAGCAAAAGGAAGAAGAGAAAATGACCACTTCCAATAATTGAATGGCTCCACACACAATGACATCCAACTATATAAATTATGTAACACTCCTTTAAAAATCTTGGAAAAAAAAAAAAAAAAAAGAGATTTCAATAAATTCATAAAAAAAAATTATGTATGTTTTATGGCTTATTATAATGGATACAATAGTTAAGTTTAACTTTTTTTTCTTAATGAAAAAATAATTTGAATTTGAAATAGATAAAAACAAAAGTGTAAAATGAGACTTACTTTTAGCATGCGAATAATTTTTTTATGATTATACCGAAATGCCTTCATATTATCATATATGTAAACACGAACGTAGATTTTACTGATGAGATAAATACCTGGACATCCTTACCCGCGGATTGAGCCGCCGGAGAGTCGCCGGGAAATGGACACCCCTTATCGGACCAGTCATTCAAAACGCTGTCGTAATTCAATTTCAACAGCAGCCCTGCAATTGGTGGAGGATTAACACCTTCCTCCCCACCGCCGCCGGAATTCTGTTTCTCCCCTTTGATTTCCACCTTGTTCTTCTTCTTCTTCTCCGCCGGAATTCTGCCAATTTTAGGGCTTATGTCGACAATATTCACGCAGGGAAACCTCCACCAATCACATTCGTCGCCATTCCTCATTGCCCTCATCTCTCTCCTCATTCCATACCCAAATTCAAACCCTAACCCCACCGGATACCCATAGCAGAAACTGTTCGTATTCGCGTTCGAATACGGGTTGCAATCAGGATTCGGGTCATTCCCCATACCCATACCCGTATCCGTACTTCCCATGATGCTCTCAATCCCTCCAATTTCCTCATCCAGCATTGACTCTGCATCGAAATCCCCCTCATCTCGAAACTCATTGCAGATTTCAGAGGAGTTTATCTCCCCTGGACTCTGGCACGGGTTCAAATTGAACCCCTTCGGCTCAAATACAGCGGGCCGTCTTTGAGCCGAAGGCAAATCGAGCAAGAATCCGGAGTTGTCAAGCATTCGGAAGGGCATGAGCAGGTCCGAAGGCTCGAACAGCGCCGGATTCTTGGTGTGATCATGTAATTTAGAGAAGGGGTGGGATGGGAATATCTTGGGATAAGCAGTGGAGAGAATGGCAGCAGCTTCATTGTAGGTTTGATTAGGCCTTTTTCTTGGGGTTCTTGGCTTCCTGGTGGAGATAGCAAGAGGGCAGTTGCTGGATTCAGAGAGAGTGGATGAGGGAGAAGAAGAAGAGTGGTTTGAAATCCATGAAGTTGTAGTAGAAGGGGATTTGATAATCTCAAGGTCTAATGTTTCTATTCTGTATGCTCTTCCACCTCCACTTAGACAAGAAGACATTGGTAATGGATAATCAAGAATCAGGCTCCTGATTGGTTGAGCTTCTGAGCCTACTGGTGTTTAAACATGAGAGAGAGAGAGAGTGTAAAAACCCTAAACCCTGAAGCTATTCTATTTATATCTCTATTGATGGTTAAAGCCAAAAGGTGGAAATTACCAGAAGCCTTTCAGGGGAAAGGAAAAAGGAAGTTGATTGCATGAAACAGAGTGTCTGAAATATCCAAGAGTTGTGTAATAAAGGGGAGGGAAGGAATGGTGAGTATTTATATTTAGTTGTCAAAAAATGAAGGGAGCATGTTGGGACAGCGAGTCACGGGAGGGAACCGGTGGTGAGTTATGTAAAAAGTATAAAAGAAGATGCACACAACCACGCTCTTCTCTCTCTTCCTCACTCTGTTTCTCTCTCTGGAATTGGATGACGAATGGAGGGAGGGTATGGGGTTGGTTGATGATAACAGAGTAAGAGACAAGGTTTGGGTTCTGCATTTCTTGAGGGACCACACCCCCCCCCCTCCCCCTGTCATATATTGCACTTTTACCAGTGTCTAGCATTCTCTCATTCTTAATTCTTACTCAAATGTCATTTGATCTAGGGTTTAATGGGTTTAGACTTAATTCTTGCACTTAAATTGTTTTTAAGAAAGTTTGTTTGGCTATGGATTATTTTCCGTGCTAAGTATCAAACCCATGCAATGCTAATTCTATGAAATACTTTAACGCCCTCCTTCGATCACTTGAGTTATGCCTCAATGTATTTAATTCTAAAAGAAAATGAAGTAGTTCAAGTTTTATTAAGAGGAATGAGAAGAACACTAAGTGAGTTGGCAACGGCAAGATGAAGGTTTCGATTTTGTTATTAAGATGTTACTAATTCCTATTAATAATTGCAGTTAATTGGTGAGCTTCTGCCATAAGAGCTAAATGCTTTATGACACTTAGGTGTAACATCTTCTATATCGCTTAGTTGAATGAGTGATACGTAGAAGAAATAAGAAAAAATATACTCTAAGTCAACGTATAAATCTTAAGAAAAAAAGGTTGAATTTCTCCAAGCCACCCCGTGCCAATTTATAAATAGATGTTACAAGGTATATCACACCAAAATATTATCCCTCCATGTATATATTCAGATATTTCATTTTATATTAATTTTTTTAATTGAAATTAAGTTATAAAACTCATTTAATTTAATATATTAAGAAAATATTAATTTTCAAATAGATTTATTTATATCATAAATTTATCCATTAGTGTTAATCGTAACAGTATATCACGAGTGAAATTTAAATTAGATTTTTATAAATTTCCTTTGACCGGAAAAGTAGAATTATCCACATCATGAATATTAAATGCAAAATAAAATCAATATTAAATGCAAATAAAGAATATGATGTTTCTAGTTTTTATGAGTCAATCAATAACATTTTTCCCAATACTAATTAATAAAATAAAATATTGAAGACTAACTGATAGAAGTAAACAATATTAGTTATTTTAGTATTTTGAATTCAAATGATTTATTCCTTTATTTTAGATGATTTAGTTTCCTATTTTCTACATTACCTTAATTAGTACTAAGGCCTAGGGTTTTAGTTTATAGGCCTTGAGTCTATTTAAACTACGTATGTTGTTTTAGGATTTCATCAATAAAAAAGTATTTTATCTTGCGGCCATAATTGGTTTGTGACAGAGTTCATCTATATGGCCTTCTTCGAAGGATTGCAGCCACGGAGAATTCTATTCTCCTTAGCCCTCCTTGAGGGATTATTTCAGCTTGTGTGTGTTTATTTTATTGATCCTGTGTTCGTGTTATATCAATTGGTCCGACCTGCCCTCTCTTTGCCTCAATGACCAACACCCGCGTCATGACGGAGAAAGAGACACTCGAATCAGTGGCGGTGACACAGGATGAGATGAAGAAAACCCTATCCGTGTTCATGGCGGCAACAGATAAAAAAATCGATCGTCTTGAATCCATGTTCCAGTCGATACTTACAAAACAGGATTCCTCATCATCCACGACAGAAGCACCTTCCATGAGTCTGGTATCTTCTCAACCATCTATAGCCCCACAACTAGTTAATCGTGGATACATCAGAGTAGTGCGGTATCCCAAACCAAATTTGCCTACTTTTGATGGGTCAGATCCCATGGCTTGGCTTGCTCAAGCCGAACAATATTTTTTGGTCCATAACACCCCCTCCAACGAGCGCGTGAAACTGGCTCTTATTGCCATGTTCGGGAAGACGATGTTTTCGGCCCAATTGGCTTTACGATGCCATCCTAATATTCTTTGGGAGAGTTATTCTCAAATATTGGTGGAGAGATTTGGGAATGCTTCGGCTCGGAACGCTAATATTCTTTGGGAGAGTTATTCTCAAATATTGGTGGAGAGATTTGGGGATGCTTCGGCTCGGAACGCATATGAGGTTATGCAACATGGGTCATCCCCTACTGCAGCAATAAGCGTTGCCAACACATCGGATCTTGTTCCACCACCCCCACCGGTCACGCTATCAAAGGTGGAACTTCCTCATTTTGAAGGTTCAAAACCTACCATCGGGCTAGCACAAGTGGAACTGATTTTCGTGGTTCACGACAATCCCTTGAGCGAGCGCGGAAAAATTAGCATTCTGCCTGATCTGATGGAACTTGACAGTGAAGAACTCTTAGGGCCTTTCGACCCCTTCGCAAATGAGACCCAACTTTCCCTTTCAAACACCATTGTACCTGATGGATATGGCTGATTGCAGCCTTGCAGTCAAGGCTATTTGGAGGAGGAGACAATTGATAGAAGGAAACAATATTAGTTATTTTAGTATTTTGATTTCAAATGATTTATTCCTTTATTTTAGATGATTTAGTTTCCTATTTTCTAAATTACCTTAATTAGTACTAAGGCCTAGGGTTTTGGTTTATGGACCTTGAGCCTATTTAAACTACATATGTTGCTTTAGGATTTCATCAATAAGAAAGTATTTTATCTTGCAGCCTTAATTGGTTTGCCGCAGAGTTCATCTCTATGGCCTTCTTCGAAGGATTGCAGCCACGGAGAATTCTATTCTCCTTAGCCCTCCTTGAGGGATTATTTCAGCTTGTGTGTGTTTATTTTATTGATCCTGTATTCGTGTTATATCAATTGGTCCGACCTGCCCTCTTTTCGCCTCAATGACCAACACCCGCGTCATGACGGAGAAAGAGACACTCGAATCAGTGGCGGTGACACAGGATGAGATGAAGAAAACCCTATCCGTGTTCATGGCGGCAACAGATAAAAAAATCGGTCTTCTTGAATCCATGTTCCAGTCGATACTTACAAAACTGGATTCCTCATCATCCACGACGGAAGCACCTTCCATGAGTCTGGTATCTTCTCAACCATCTATAGCCCCACAACTAGTTAATCTTGGATACATCAGAGTAGTGCGGTATCCCAAACCAAATTTGCCTACTTCTGATGGGTCAGATCCTATGGCTTGGCTTGCTCAAGCCGAACAATATTTTTTGGTCCATAACACCCCCTCCAACGAGCGCGTGAAACTGGCTCTTATTGCCATGTTCGGGAAGACGATGTTTTTGGCCCAATTGGCTTTACGATGCCATCCTAATATTCTTTGGGAGAGTTATTCTCAAATATTGGTGGAGAGATTTGGGGATGCTTCGGCTCGGAACGCATTTGAGGCTATGCAACATGGGTCATCCCTACTGCAGCAATAAGCGTTGCCAACACATCGGATCTTGTTCCACCACCCCCACCGGTCACGCTATCAAAGGTGGAACTTCCTCATTTTGAAGGTTCAAAACCCACCATCGGGCTAGCACAAGTGGAACTGATTTTCGTGGTTCACGACAATCCCTTGAGCGAGCGTGAAAAAATTAGCATTCTGCCTGATCTGTTGGAACTTGACAGTGAAGAACTCTTAGGGCCTTTCGACCCCTTCGCAAATGAGACCCAACTTTCCCTTTCAAACACCATTGTACCTGATGGATATGGCTGATTGCAGCCTTGCGGTCAAGGCTATTTGGAGGAGGAGACAATTGATAGAAGGAAACAATATTAGTTATTTTAGTATTTTGATTTCAAATGATTTATTCCTTTATTTTAGATGATTTAGTTTCCTATTTTCTAAATTACCTTAATTAGTACTAAGGCCTAGGGTTTTGGTTTATGGACCTTGAGCCTATTTAAACTACATATGTTGCTTTAGGATTTCATCAATAAGAAAGTATTTTATCTTGCAGCCTTAATTGGTTTGCCGCAGAGTTCATCTCTATGGCCTTCTTCGAAGGATTACAGCCTCACGGCTTGTGGCGGAGAATTATATTCTTCGTGGCCCTCCTTGAGGGATTATTTCAGCGTGTGTGTGTTTATTTTATTGATCTTGTGTTCGTGTTCTATCACTAACCATATGCAAATAAATAAAGATTTTGTCATGTGAACAACTTATTTTAAGCCATCATCTTTAATTATTAGTAAAAAATAATAATTATATTTTAAAATTTTATACTAAATCTATCTATAAAGTAAAGATTAAATTATAAAGGCAATACATCACTTAAATTGTTTAGATAAAATAATACATAAATTATTAAAAAAAATATTACTTAAATCTTACAATAAAAGAATAATTATACCTTAAAGAATTTTAATGTTAAGAGTAAAATTAACTTTTAAACATAAAATCAGTGTTGTCGGAACCGGACCGGACCGGCCGGTTCGACCGGGAACCGGTCCGGCCAGTTCAACCGGGAACCGGTCCGGTGTCCGGTCCAACTACACCCTAGAAACCGCTTTTGGATCAAAACCGGTCAGAACCGGTAAAACCGGTTGAACCGGTAACCGCCGATTTTTGCTTTTTTTTTTATTACAGTCATGTTGTTGACCAATTTTTAAACTTTGACTTAATTTAAAAATTCTAAATTTCTAATTTATTAAGTTCTCACTTTCACGGTTTATATTTTGTAAATTTTGTAGTTGTTTCTTCCACATATTTGAGTTAATATGTTGCTTGAGTCTTGAACTTGGAGTGATAAGTATGAGTTTGTGGGTTATTGAATGAAAATAGATTAATTGTTTACACTTTATACTTTATAGTTTTTCATGCCTACAAGGTGTTTGATGAAATATTTATACCAAAATTTACTTAATTTAAAAATTCTAAATTTCTAATTTATTAAGTTCTCACTTTCACGGTTTATATTTTGTAAATTTTGTAGTTGTTTCTTCCATATATTTGAGTTAATATGTTGCTTGAGTCTTGAACTTGGAGTGATGAGTATGAGTTTGTAGGTTATTGAATGAAAATAGATTGATTGTTTACACTTTATACTTTATAGTTTTTCATGCCTACAAGATGTTTGATGAAATATTTATACCAAAATTTTTCTATTTGTTATACTTATTATTTATGTAATTTTATTTAATATTTTCAACCCTCAAATTCTTTATGCTTCCACTGTATATTTGATTATATATCTTAATCCTTTGGAAAGGCTATTTGGAAAAGAAGAGTTCAAAAATCAATCAAGATAAGAACTTAAGAACTAGAAAGTAAGAACTAAGAAGTATTAAATATTTTTTTTTTCATTTTTTATTTTTTAAGTGATGAATTTCATGTAAATTAAAATGTTAAATAATTAATATATTAATGTAAATAGTAAAATTATATATATAATAATTAATTATTATTAAAAATAGTGAATTTTCTATTTTTCCGGTTGAACCGTCAGTCCAACCGGTCCGACAGTGAACCGTTGGGCTCTCCGATTTAACCTCCGGTTCGGTTATGAAAACACTGCATAAAATAAAACATGAAGTATGAGAATGAGGGCGTAATAGGCTGCATATATATAAAATATGAACTATAAATAAATAGTCCTCTCAAAATACATCTATTTTGTTATTTTAATCCTTTTTATTATAAACTACTATCTTTTCATCCAATTATTAACTTTACAATTTCTTTCCCCTAAATTTTATACACGCTTCTAAACATAGCATTCATAAAATATAAATACTCTTATAATATATCACAATACTATGAAAGTGTCATATACATTTTACAATACTAAGAGTAATCATCCGTTTTATAACATTAGTTGCATGAATACAACTAATTGCACATAAATATTTGCTTTTTTCTAGTAAATGTCTACCACATTCAATAATACTCCTCTCATCGATTTAAAGAGTTTTATTTAATTTTTCCACGTGATTAAGGAGTGATATTATTTAATGTGTAGTAGATATTTATATTAGTGGATTCATATTTTAATTATATCAATGAATGTGTGTAGATTTTATGTATATAAAAAAAATAAAATTATATCAATGAATGTGTGTAGATTTTATGTATATAAAAAAAATAAAATCCTTTGGAGCGGACGCAAAATAAAATAGACGGAAAGAGTAAAATAAATCTAAAGAAATTATTAAAAATTATACCATTGCCATATATTTAAATTAAACATAACATGAGAATAAAAAGGTATATGAATATCCAAAACTTACTCATTACTAGTTAAACATTACATTCTCTAATTTACATGATAAAAGAAATTAAAAAATTGTGACAGGATTGAGGGAGTATATGAATATTAGTATATACTATATACTCCCTCGGTTCTAAATAATCCTTTATGGTAGTATTTTTTATGAGTGTATATTGGGTGCCCGGGTGGAAGGGGCACCCACATGTGTATAACTTTTTATTCTATTTTGTATATATGTTATTTTATTTTGTATACATGTTTCGTAATAATTTTATATTTTTTTAACATTAAGTTTTTCATTAAAAAAACTAGCATCATATGAGTATAATTTTTTATTCAATAGTTTATACATGTTTTTTAATAATTGTATATTTTTTTACACTCAATTTTTCATTAAAAAATCTAACAATTAAATTGTATACATTTTTGCTCTTAATTGGAGTATGTTTTTATGTTTATATTTGTATATGTGTGTCTATCTTAGTGTGCACCCGGGTGCATACTATAATTAGTCATTTTTTATTAATTTTATTGACTTATTTAAATAAATTGATATTTTTGGGTTAAAAAATTAATAAAAATTGTGAAAGTAAATTGAATTTATCAGACTTCGGGTTAATTTTTTTTTTTTTAATTTAAATTTTAAGGGCAAGATGGGAGTATATATATGAAGTGTAGGATAGATTGAATTAATTATGATGTTCCATTGTACCATAAAAGGCCACTCATCTCATGGTCTAATCTAATCTAAAATCCTCAAATCATGGATTGAATTATTTCCATTCTATCATCCAAAATAGAAAAAGTGAGTTATCCAGCGACGTGGCGCGAGGGGATTGGTGGGCAAGATTGTGACGGGTGACGTGGATTGCGCTTTATTGGTTGGTGGATTTTCACGGCTATCTAGAAAACTGTGGGTTGGGTTTTGGATGTCAATGATTTGAAAGTGTTTGTAGTGTTGTGTTGTGGGGAGTGATTTTTTGTGTGGCATTAACTACTCACACGTTCTACTATTTTTGTTCAATAGATTGTGATTATTATAACCAAGCTTTAACCTATGGATTTCACATGATACAACAAGCTTTTTGTATTTTTGGGAACATAAAATATCATCTTTATTTTAATTATATTCTCTTCACATATTCTTTTGGAACCTCCAAAAATCCTAGTTTATTGGATGTGTCATAATCTTAACCAATCAATTGTTATTATGACTTGATTATTTTTTATTTTTTATTTTTTTTTATGAAAAAAAATTCAGATATGATTATGTAATCAATTTCTTGTTTTGGTTGGAGTTAAAGTAAAATTAAATAACATAAATCTCACATATTTTTTTTTACATACATCATATTCTATTCTCTTACACACATCACTCCCTACTCTTACATAATGATTTGATAGTTTTGATGTAAAATTAAAATTTACAGTATTTAAATTCCCAAAACAAACATACACACATTAGTTGGATTTACTAAATCCACAAAATTCTATATCTAAATTATTTGTTCCTAATTAGAGAAAAAATGTGATTACTTGTGTCTTAAGAAGACATCCGTGAGACAGAAAAATAGTAATAATATTTTAATAGTAAAATTTACTTTAATTAATGAATAATGATAGTAATATAATGAATATATAAAATATTATAACTTTTTTAATAAATAGTAATAATATCTTTTATGATAAATGATAACTATTTTGTAAAACAATTACAACCAAGTATTTCTCGAGAAAGATTGTAATTTTTATCCCGTTTTAGTTACCATTGTTTAGTAATTTAAGTTTTATATTAATTAATTTTTGCAGTGGAGTGCTGTATATATTAAAAATTAGCCATTTTAGTCTTGATTTCTAATTTCTAATTTCTAATTTCTAAATTTGATTTGCGGAATTACTTGCGTAACCCAGGTCATTCATGATCCAAATTTTTACTGGTTATTACCGGTATATATTATTTTTTATTAATTAATATCTTGTTAATTATATATCCGATCATGTCCACGTCACCAAAATTAATGCCTTGATCAATGCCATGCTGTGTTTTTCATTTTAATTTTTAGTTGGTTAAAATAATAATAATAAAACTAATTTAAAAGAATATTTCTATCTTAACATTTATATTATGTGTTCAGTATTTAAATTAGAATTTAATATTTAATATTCATACAATTGATTTAGGAAATATCATCCCAAAAGAAATGAAAAAAAAAGAAAAAAAAGGAAGAAATATTAATATTCATATTAAAATTTAATAGAAAAACGTTTTTTTTATATATTTGTTATTTTTATTTTCTTTAGTTTTACTTTACATTATTAAACTTAATTTTAAATTAAAAATCTTGTATCCTCTTTCAAAATATGGAAAATATTTATTAAATAATATAGGAGTGTCAATTCAATTTTTTCAAAAAAATAATTATAATTTATTTTTTTTAAAAATAAAAATTAAGATAATAAATAATTATAATATTAATATTAGATCCACGTATATATATGTTATAAAAAAAAACAGACCGTAATAACTTGATACCTGGATAACAATTACATTTTTTTTAAATATTTCTTTTTACCAATAGTTATCCTTAATCTAAAACTTCACCGATCAAAATATTCTTCCAAATGACGCTTTGACATGGAACCACGTCACATAATATTGAAACCTAATTAAAATCTAAAGGAAAAGGGTTTATTAATTATATGTACGTATATTTACAACTTAATTATTAATAAATACATTAATCTAATATAACTGCAGGATACATAATGAATTTTTTCTCCCAACATTACTCTTGTTCACAACGTTTATGATGAAGATACATCAAATAATAAATAGATAAATATGATAATAACATAAAAGATTAAAAGAATACAAAATTAATCTGAATTCTGCAATCTCTTCCACGCATTGTTCTTTATGATTTCTTGGGTAGCTGTGAACCACACATCATTCTTTAAGGCTTCTCGTACGGATATAAGAATAACCTACAAAAGTACGCCGGAGAGGATCTCCGGCGTAGACCCTCCGACGCTCAAGTCAGTATCAGAATATATAAATCAGAGAAGAGATTATCTTGATATCAACTATAATAATAATCATCATAATATATATCGTAAATATCGAAGTTTTCTCTCTTTTATGTAGTTTGTGAGAGAACACCAGTAACTCACGATCTCCATCTCGTAATAATCGTTAAGTCCACTTCTTTAAATATGTTGGAGTATAAGATAAATATATTATAATAAATAAATAATATATTTGTCCACATCAGTTTAATATTCAACGTTTATACAGAACAATAATTTCGTTGAACACTAATGTACACTACATCCAATAAAAAAATAATTTCGAACACTAATGTACACTACATCAAATAAAAACAGGAAACTCGTATTTCTCTAACATCAATAACCACTATCTCTCTCTTAAACCTCCATCGAGTATTTTTTCTTTTAAATAATTCAAATAAAAAGAACAAACGCAAATAATTCAATGTACACCAATGTACACTATTATTATACTTATCACTCGAGATTTTAGGAGAATGAATTTAGGAAAAAATCGTATGAGAGAGAATTTAGGAAAAAATTATTTTCATAATTCTCTCTGCGGTCACTTTCTTTTATTCATTTCTCTAAATGCACGTTGATGTACAGATTTTGAAAGAAATAATTTAGGAAAAAATCGTTTTCCTAATTCTCTTGCTTCTTTAGGAAAAAATCATTTTCCTAATTCTCTTGCGGTCACTTTCTTTATTCCCCTCTCTAAATGCAAGCTTGCGGTCACTTTCTTTATTCCTCTCTCTAAATGCAAGCTGATGTACAGATTTTGAAAGAAATAATTTAGAAAAAAGTAGTTTTACTAATTATCTCTGCGGTCACTTTTTATTATTTCTCTCTTTAAATGCACGTCAATGTACAGATTCGTCTTCGTTCTTCTAATTGTGACTTCATTCTTCATTTTGTGACAAGTTTCTAATTAATTAATCAAAATTCAGATTGATTAAGTACATTGTGCATACGTGTGTACAAATTAAGATTGTATTCAATGACTCTATCTTCGACAATTATTTATCTCACCTAAATATACATTGATGTATATTCATATAAATAGTTTATTCATTTTTTTCTTCCCAAAAATTATTTATCTCAAATGAGTGCACAGTGATGTATATACATATAAATACTTAATCGTGTTTTTTTTAATTTGCTTCACACGATGCACACTGATGCTCAGTAAATAAGGGTAATATGGGAAAAACAAAATTAAATTTTGTATCTGTGCGTAACTTTCTATAGCGAATGTATGAATTTGTAATATCTAAATACGTTTTGTACCTAATATTTATGGAGCCAAAGGAAAAATTATGATTTTTCACTCTTATGTAACAAATTATCGAATGTAACGATATATAACACAAAATACAACACGCAACTTTGTGTGCAATTATTTAGAATTTCCCCCAACTCAAACTTTTTTTTTTTTAAATATATTTAACTAATCAACAGCAAAACTTGCGTGAGACTATTTACTAACATTTTTTTCTTCTAATTAATAATTGTCAATTTTATTAAAAATATTATCATATTTCAAAGTAAAGTTATTACTTTTTATTTATTGTATAAATTGCTTATAAAATAATTTACTATATATATCATTATCATTTTTAATTTTATTAAAATATTATTACTTCTTATAATTCGTCCTACGAAATTCATTATATGAGACGGCCTTACGCAACTGTGTGCCTTTAATTAAAATAGATAAGTTTTAGAAAAGAAATTGTGTTTTCATTCAAACTAAACTACATAACCCATCTGTCCCGTTTTAATGCTTACGTTTGTTTTTCGTACGTTACTAAATAAATAATACTCATCTTAAAGGCTAGTGGATGTAAAGATATACTACATATTTAATGTAAATTAGATAGGTTTATTAATTTTCTTATGTGTATCAAAAAAGAAAACCTAAAGATTTAAATGAAACACCCAAATTAAAATTATGTAAAAATTTAAATGGGACATGGGGGTATTTTAAAGAAATTTTAGGCCAGACACCGTAATTTAGAGATATATTTAATAATATAATTGTTTTATGCATGTTATTCCAAATTTCAAAAATTTTGTAGCACTGTAGTAGTAGAACATAAAACTTGGAAACTTTCGGACCATAATTTAATATTACTCATATTTTATATTTTATGGGAGATATTTATTCCGAATTTCCAACATATTATGGAAACACGCATGTACAGGTGTATTCAGTATTCTTTGAGTAAGATATTTAGTAAGAAGTAAATATCTAAATCTGTCTGCACGTCAAACTATATTTTATTTCGACATTTATCTTTCCTAATTTCAGTAAATTACAAGATCACCCCTGGCTATGATTTCTTATTAATAATAACTTTAATAAATTATTATTATTATTATTATTAGAAATTTGCATAAAATAACACGCTATACACCATCATGTTACTGTCTACATTAGGGATGACAACGGATAGGGTACCAATTTTTTTAGGTACCCATATTCATATATGTTCAAATATTAACAACGTAACTCGTATTTATACTCCGCTTTTTAAATGGTCTTACATAAATATTTCCCTCTGATAAAAGCACTCGAATGTACAACAAACTAATTCAACATCAAAATAATCTTTGCTTTCTTTATCTTTTCTAAAAATGTCCGTAAACGCTAGCATTTTATTCTCAAGCTGATATTATAAAGTAATCTCACTCCTAAAATTTATTTCTAAAAAACAATTTCATCACCATTTATCATGTTAATACTACGCCCACACGCCTCATACTCTTTATCAAAGCAATTAAATTAATAAAAAAAATGGAGCCAATTTTATGATGGAATCGGAATAATTCTTTAATCCAATAAAATGTTATTCTACTGTATGAGAAATATCCGTAAATACTAGCATTTTTATTCTCAAGCTGATATTATAAAGTAATCTCACTACTAAAATTTATTTCTCAAAAACAATTTCATCACCGTTTACAATGTTAATACTATGCCCACACGCCTCATACTCTTTATCAAAGCAATTAAATTAATCAAAAAAATGGAGCCAATTTTATGATGGAATCGGAATAATTCTTTAATTCAATAAAATGTTATTCTGCCGAATGAGAAATGATTACTCTTCTATACATAAAGTAATGTTACTGTTGGTAATGAACCATTTCGAATAGAGTAACTCTATATCTTTTAGAGATCTAGTAATTCTCGATTTTTAAAGAGTAATTTGAGTCATCATAATTTACTCTCCACAATTCTATTGGGTCTAGGTGTAAAGGATTGACCATTCTACTTTTGTACCAACATTTTAAAAAGTAACTCTTCTTGTAAGAGTAAAACATACACCCAATTTGCATACTATCACTTCTCACTGATTAATTGAGAATGTTCATGAATGTTAATTTTGATCCACAAAACGTTACCATGGGAGAAAAGAGATTGGGCTTATCGAAAAAGAGTGATAAGGGAAAAAGAAAAAAATAAATTATAAAAGGGAAAGAGAGTGAATATATAGGGCTTAGAAGGGTTTGATGAGCAATGCAACATCTTGGCCACAAAAGTTACTTTCTTGTAATCTAGTATGTGTTATATTGCCTTATCTTAATAAACAACTATCTACCTAGCATCTGGTTTTTGATAATGATACTTCTATTTGAGATTAGAGTCTCATCTGAATCCGTATAACTAAATTGGCTCATGAATCAAATAATAAATAAAAAAATGAAGTGAAATTTAATTTAGAAAATGTGGTTTTCCTCAAGTTGAATTGAATTATTTGGATGAAAGATAATAAATGATAACATCTTAAATAAAAATTAGAGCTTATCTCTTTTGAACTCATTGCACGTTGTACGTACTCACATTTTACTCTTAAATACACGAAAAATTATTTAATTATGAATTATTATTCTTAATAAAAAATATTTTTCATCAGCTGAAAGGTAAAAATTAAAATTTTAGTAGGAGCATTATTTTTCATTTTAAAGAATAATTAATGTTTCATCAGTAATTTTTTATATATTAAAAATGTAATCTACAGATCGTACTAATGTTTTTTTTTTATTTTATATACTAAAGAGTATTTTTCTTATAAAAAATAATTCATAGTATGATCCGAATTAAATTTCTAAAAATGTGATATTAAAGTACATTTTAATTTTCCTTTTAAAGTCATGTTAGTATAATTTAATTATATTGTTAAAGCTACTTAAAAATAATTAAAGCACCTTACAATAACAATAAATTTAAATTAAAGTGTATATATATGATCATTAAAATACCTAGCTAAGAGTTAAAGATAATGCGTCACAAATTTATTTTAATACTTGTCTAAATTTGAAAGCTTACGTGACTACATTTCCATAAAAAGATAACAAAAAATGCAAGAATATCCGTACAATATATATATATATATTTAATAATACAATATACTACAATATTCTATTAAAATAATAAAATATGAATTCCTATGTTAGAATTATAAACTTGTTTTTGGTAAACCTGTTAGTACGGTACACCCATACTTTTCTTTTAACACATAAAAAACAAATTACTCTTTAGAATAATTTATTTTTCCTAACAAAAAAAAAAAAAACACTTTTAGCCAATTTATGTTGGAAAAAGGGTAAGATTAACCTGATAAAAATTATCCAAAATATAAATTTGCTCTAAAGTTTCATGTATATCCGACAAAAATATAAGAAATTGATATCCTATATTCAAATTCACGAGTCCACTCATATATGCACAAGTTTTTATTTAATAATTAAAGGCGAATCTAAATGGTTACTATACAATTGAATTCTTAAAATATAGGGTAATTTTGTGGTGCATGTGTATATCATTACATCTAAGGTTTATACCAGTGTTTTCATAATCAAACCGGAGGTCAAATCGGAGAGCCCAACGGTTCACGGTCGGACCGGTCGGACCGATTGGACCCGCGGCTCAACCGGAAAAATCGGAAATTCACTATTTTTAATAATATTTAATTATTTTATATATTTATTTAATATTTTATTATATATATATATATTAAAATTTATATATAACTTAATAATTTATTATTTATATATAATTTTAAATTAACATATTTAATTTACATGTAAATACACATCTATTAAAAATAATGGATTGAAAGAAAATTATTTATGAATGTTGAAATTGAAATAAAAATAAAAATAAAATTGTTAATTTAATATAGAAAGAAAATAATTAATTCTAACTTTAATCAACATTTATTAAAAAAAATTTTTATTTTTATTTTTTGTATACAAAGTAAATAAATTTATTTGTTTCAAATTTAAATAAATAATGAGTTAGTATTAAATTACATGTAGTAAATATTTTGTTTAATAAAATATTTTCCCTTCTTTTATGCAATATCCCACATTGATTGCTTATTAGAAAGAAGAGGCATAGAAACTCTATATAAAGACTAAATCTTCCCTTTATTTTTTTCATCCCACATTGATTTCTTATTGGAGATAAGGAGGTATTGAATCTCTATATATAAAGATCATCACTTCCTTTTCTTCATACTTGTTTTGTTGGGATTGGGATGGGATTGTTGACTCTTAAATTAGTCGACGATCCAAGTTTTAAAGTGAAAATTTAAGAAATAAAAAGAGTTGAAAAATTAAAAAAAAAAAAAAAAAAAAAATAGCAAAACCGCCGGTTACCGGTTCAGCCGGTTTGAACCGGTTCAAATCGATTTTTCCCGGTTTAACTATAAAAACAGTTTTGGGGGGGCTTCCGGACCGGCTCCGGTTCCCGGTCGAACCGGCTGGTCCGGTCCGATTTTGACATCACTGGTTTATACCCTTAATTTTAGGGCATATATGTTTTTTTTATAAGTAAATTAATTAATTATTTTATTAGATCTAAATGTTATTATTAGTTAGTTTCTTAATGTAATGACTCATATTAAGTAGGTACACTGGTATCATAGGTACATCCTAGTTTAACTCCAAAATATGGAGTATTCGTATTTTAACTATGGAGTACTTCCTCCATTCTGTTCTAATGGTTACTTTTTGTTTTTTGCACGAGAATTAAGAAATATAATATTTTAATGTGTATTGAAGTGAGAAATAATATGTTAATGTATGGTGAATAGTTGTAAAAGTGTTGTAAGTGAGTCTTATGGAGATATTTTAATTATTTAGTGTGGATCTAATACACCAAAAAAAAATTATTAGGATGAAACGCTTACATTGAAAATATGTAACCATTAAAATAGTGACGGAGGGAGTATTAGAAAAATTGTATAAAAATTAATTTTGCTCCTCAAATTATCGATTATTGGCACTAATTTATATAGAATTCAATATTTTTTTAAATTAAATTTATGAAGATAATGCCTTGAATAATATTTTATTATAAATTAAGATTTGGGCTAATTTATTAGACTATTTTTGTTTTAAAATTTTATTAATGATATATGGCCATTTGAGGGAGTGTTAACATAATATAAGCAGAGGAGCCAACGTGCGCCTCTGCCCACGTGTACACTGTTCCACGGAATTAATAATTAAATAATGGAGTAATTTATTGTTAATTTAAATTAAATTAATATAATTATTTAAATTTAAAATTATTTGATGATTTAGAATTAATTAATCTCTTAATTGCACAGGACACATAAAGTGTTCAAAAATACTAAATATTTTATTTAAAATAATATACACTTTAATTAATAAGAGTATTATTATTTTTATTATAAATGTCAGTTGTAATATTACTGTGCATCTGGGTGCACTCCAGGATACGGTGCACCCACTTTCAGAAAAGTATACAATTATAAAAAAAAAATGTATACACTTTGTTAGTGAATTTTTTGTTAGTTTTTTAATGAAAAATTGAGTATAAAAAATATACTCCTACAATTTATTAAAAAACATGTATACATTATTGAATAAAAAAGTTATACATATATGGATGTTGATTTTTTAATGAAAAATTGAGTGTGAAAAAGAGTGAGGCTTGCGTGGGGCGCACGGGAACACATTCCGTGCGCCTTTAGAAATTTAGTATTATGGGTAAGGGTACATTGTTTTGGTCTAAAGGGTATACACTTTAATTAATAAAAGGCACACCATTTTGTTCTAAAGGGTATACACTTTTCATTAATATTTTTTTTCTTTAGAAAATAAAGGGTACATATTTTTATACTAAAGGGTATACAATTTAACAAAAAATTCTAAAGGCGCACGGAGTGTTGTCCATGCGCCAAGAAACACACAATAATTTTCTTTAGAAAATAAAGGGTACACATCTGTATACTAAATGATATACAATTTAACACAAATTTCTAAAGGCGCACAGAATGTGGTCCGTGCGCCCGGGTGCACAGGAGTTTTTGCCTGTGAAAAAAGTATACAATTATTAAAAAATATGTATACAATATAGAATAAAAAATTGTATACGTATGAGTGCTTCCTTGCACCTTGGTGCATCGGATATCAACTCTGGTGGAGGGAGTATATTACAACTGACATTTTCAATAAAAAAAATAATCTTATTAATTAAAGTGTATACTATTATTTTAAATAAAATATTTAGTATTTTTGAACACTTTATGTAGGTGCAATTAAGAGATTAATTCTATATCATCAAATAATTTTAAATTTAAATAATTATATTAATTTAATTTAAATTAACAATAAATTATTATTTAATTATTATTTCTGTAGCGTTGACAGAGGCACCACTAACATTGGCGCCACTGCTCAAATGACCATATATCATTAATTAAATTTTGAAACAACAATAGTTTAATAAATTTTTATTTTTTTATTGTACTAAATTAAATATTAAATAATTTCTTAAAAATTTGTTGCGTATTTTAATTATTTTCTGGATCTGCCTCTGTTAATAATGTATGGAATATGTATTTTTTAATAAATGTATAATTTTTTATATTTAATTTTTTATTAAAATTTTAATAGAAAAATTGCTAATAAACTGTATTAATTTTTATTTATTAATGTATAGTGAAACACTTACTATATTATTAAATAATTTAATCCGTTACAACTTAATTTATTTTATAATTTGTCTAAATTTGAAAGCATCTTACGTGACTATATTTCCATAAAAAGATAACATCATGAAATCCAAGAATATTCATATGATATCTAACTTTATATACGTAACTTTACATAATAATTATACAGTATTCTACAGAATTCTATTTAAAATATTAAAATGGTAAATATAAACGGATCAAATTGATCCGGATCAATGGAGTTGTTATGGTAAATTTTGAATAATTAAAAAATTTCAAAGACTAAATTACCCTTTTAACATATAAGGTAGTATATTAATTATAATTTAAGTGAGTATCTATCATATTAGTTGAACTAATTAGATGCATTAAATTTTTTACTTTTCTTATAAAATAATATTAATTATTACTCCGTCCGTCGCATTGAAACGTACGCGCTTCCTTTGTAATTTATTATTATTAATTAAACAAAATTATAAATATATATATATATTAAAATATGGCAAAGACTTGTGTGAGACCGTTTCACGTAAGGGCTTGCGTGAGACGATCAGAAAGTGATAACATTGTGATACTAAATTAATGAAAAGTGATAATATTATTTTATAAACAATTTATAATATAAATGAAAAGTGATAGCATTTTATAGCGAAAGTGATAGCATTTTATAGCGAAAGTGATAACTATTTTAAAAAGTATAAAATGATCTTACGTGAGACGGTCTCACGCAAGACCTACCCTTAAAATATATATGGGTTTATAATTATTAGTAAATAATTATATTTATAATTTTAATAATTAAATTCTTCATTAGTTATATTTATATACTAATAATTATATACACTTATATTTTAAATATATATATATAATCTAGTATAAATCCCGCGCATTATGCTAATTTTAAAGTTATAATTTAAAAATATATATAAATATACAGTTTATAAATGGGAGGATTACTACTAGGTACACAAAAAAATCCTAAATTACTATGAGATACAAACATACAAAAGTATTACTACTAGGTACAAAAATATATAGTGATATTCCAATATTACCCCTATTAATGTGCTGCACATAAATATTGTGTGCACCAAAAGTTTATGTGCAACAAAGTGTGTGCAGCAAAAAAAGTGTGTGCAGCAAAAAAGTGTGGTGGTCCGGCGGCGGCAGTTTTTCCGGCGACTTTTTTTTTTTTTTTTTTTTTTTTTTTTTTCGTTTTTTTTTTTTTCGGACGAACAGTTTTTCCGGTGACCGGCCGCCGGAGCTCCGGCGGCGGCGGCGCGACAGCTTTTCCGGCGATCAGTTTTTTTTTTTTTTTTTTTTTTTTTTTTTTTTTTTTTTTCTGACGAACAGATTTTCCGCGCGACCGGCCGCCGGAGCTCCGGCGGCGGCAGCGGTGGTCCGGTGGTGGGTGAAGGTTGAGGTTAGTGGTTTAAAGGTATATGGGTTTAGGGGTATATTTGGTATTTTACTTTAATATTTTGTATTAAATAATAATTATTTTAAATCAATGTATCTAGTAGTAATTAGGGGTACAAAGTATGTACCTATCAGTAATTATTTCTTTATAAATATTTATAAATGTTAAATAATTAATTTAAAAAAATTTAGTATATTATTAAATGAAATTTTAGTTAATAGTTAATACTCTTAATAATTAATAAAAACTGAGAAATTAAAAGAAAATTTATAATTAACTTATTAAGAAAATTAAAAAAAAAAGTGAATATGACGATTAAAAAAATTATTAAAGAACTAAAAGATTTTTTTTTAATAAATTTAATATTTTTATTAATAAAAAATAAAAAAATTATAATAAAATGTATTATATACATTAATCAAACTAAATAAAAATAAATATATATCTTTATCTACATTAAATTTTAATTAATAACTAAAATATACTAATAGACAATAATTCTGGGGATTCAACATGAAATAAAAAATATATAAAAAAAAACTCTTATTGTTCAAATTTAAAAAATGTGCAATATAACATTAAAATAAAAAAAAACTCTTACACCTAAAAAAAAATAATAAAATAAAAACTTAACATGTTAAAAATTTACAATTCTACATAAAAAAAATAAATTTATCATATGTAACATAATAAATAAAGATTTTAAAAAAAATCTCACAACAATAATAAGAGAAAAAAAATAAAGTTCTCATGAAAAATAAAATAAATTAAATAAATAAATAAATTGCATACAATAAATTCTTTAAAACCGAAATAAACCCAGGAAAAAATTTTCTGTCGGGAGTGAATAAATAGACGTAGGAGAAAAAAATTCCCTTGGTAATCCGTTGGTAATTACCAACGGATTGAATTCCCTTAGTAAAATAGAGAATAATTCCGTTGGCATTCCGTTGCTAAAAGAAAAAATATCATTTTTGTTGCTAATCTGCCGATAATTACCAACGGATTGAATTCCGTTGATAAATTCCATTGTTAACTCTTGAATTACTATTCAGAGCTATGTTTATTTTCGGTTTTTTTTTAAATTTAGATTTATGTAATTTATTTTTCATTTAGTTGAGGTTTAATAAAACCAAATTACATAATTTTTATTTATCTGTTTTACACATCACATTCTATCCTCTCACACACATTACCAAAAAAATTTTTATACATTAATTTGACATAAAATTAAAATTTACTATTCTAAATTAAAACTATTTGTTGAATTTTACTAAATTCATCTCATTCTAAATCTATCTTTTTTTATTTCCCACTTAAAACCAAAAGCTAATTCATCTCATTCTAAATCTATCTTTTTTTATTTCCCACCTAAAGCCAAAATAAATATTACAAATTAGCTATTACTCTTAGCATTAAAATATATGGTTAATTGCGCTAAAAACCCTGATCTTTTCGTGAAATTCAAATTAGTCCAAACTTTTTAATATTTACAAATAAGTTCTCGATCTTTTACCCGTTTTTCAAATCAGGCCACCGGGCAGCTGAAGGCCTGCCCGGTAGCTGACTTGTCATTTTTTTTATCCACATCACCCTCCACCTAAATAAAGAAAAAAAATGACATGTAATTACATCAACGACGCCGTTTAAAATTTACGATCCTTCTTCCCCAGCGAATCTGACATGATACACAAATCTGGCAAAAACATTGAATTATGGCAACACAACCATGGAAATGGAAACACAAGGATAAAGAGATTGATATAATAGGTAATCTGTCTTCGATTAATGTGAAATCGCCAACGAAAGCATAAGAAAACCGCAAAGGAAGTGGCGGCGGGCACAAAAGCGATGCCGAAATTGGCGGCGGTGCTGGTGAGGTTTCCGCCGATTTTCCCCACCGTCAGCCAAGGCAGCAAGAAAATTGCTCCACCGTCGGAGAGACAGCTAAGACAACGGAGAAGAAGCCGATCGAGAATAGAAACGTCGGTGGGGAGAGTGACAGTTCTTGTAAAAAGAGGAAAAAATGGCAGCAAGAAGAATTGCTCCACCGCCAAAACACAGAGAATTAGGGAAACTCAAATCCGATACGCCACCCCTCCAATCAATCACAGTCCTCAAGTGGTATGAAAGCATAAGTGGTTTCATTGCTCCAATCCTCTTCTCCACACCTCCTCTTTTGCGCAGTGCTGCCGATCTTCCTCCATTTCTGCATTCACGGCATGGCGATCTTCCTCCATTTCGGATAGGATCAGCGCTCGTCACAAGGAAAAGTAGTGAGGCTCATGAAGGATTTGTCGGCTGTTCAAGAAATTGGTGATACGAGCACGGTGTTTCAAACAGCGGCTGCTGAATGGGCAGCATCGGTTCTTCTCCAGCGACATCTGGCGGCAATCCGACGGAGGCTCAATGGCCAAGGCCAGATCTGGCGCTATTGTGGTGAAATTAGCAGCGAACAGTGGCAAGAGGCGGCAGCACGATGACGATCATGTGGCGGCCGGCCCGGTGATTTTTTACGACGGCGGCTGACGGGAGATCCGGGAGCCTTGTGCGTTGTCACGGAGAGTAGATTGCTTTATCATGGTCGAGCAGAACTTGAACAAATGAGGAGAGAGAGTATTTTCTGCAAAAACATAAATTATATATTTTTTTAGCAGGTGGAGAGGGTGATTAATAAAAAAATGCCCCGTCATCACCGGGCAGGCCTCCCGCTGCCCGGTGTCTTGATTTGAAAAATGGATTAAAGATCGTGTACTTATTTGTAAATATTGAAAAGTTTTGACTAATTTGAAAAGTAACCCTAAAATATATTACTCACTCCATCCCAACATAATAGTTACATTAATTAGCTTTTTACGTAGAGATTAATAAAAATATAATATTTTTAATGTATAGTGTGTTTAAATATATAATATTTTAATATATAGTGAATATTTATATTAGTATTATGTACGAGTCCTATAAAGATATACTCACTCTATCCACTCAAAAGGTGTTCATTTTTTTTTTTCACGTTAATTGAGGAGTATTATTATTAATTATATAGTGGTTAATTGTATTATTAGTAGTAAATGGTAGACCATATGTGGAGCCCTTTAATTACAAATGGTAATTAAATGAGTATCTTTGGAGTAGACAACCAAAATTATAAATGAAGAATTAAAGGTGGACGAAGAGAGTATTAATTATTTGTGTGAATCCTATCTACTAAAAAAAATTGTAATTATTGAATTGAGACGCCTAAATTTAAAATATATAACCATTAGCATGTATGGGATGGAAAAATTGCATCTAATAATTTTTTTTTCAGGAAAAAAGATGAGATTAACCTCAAATAAAAGTAATCCAAATATTTAGCAACTCCGAAGCATCGGAATTTGATTAGAGTAATATTTTTAATTTTGAAGAGTAATAACTTATTACTTCAAAGAGTAATTTTTCAAATACTAAATTACGTAAAATATTAATTAAAGTGATAACATTTTTAATAAAAGGAAATTATAATATTTTGAAATTAAAGGTGGTAATTAGTAAAAAAAAAAATGGGTCACTTACTATTAGCTACAAAAAAAAATGCATAATTGCTATTAACTACATGACTCAAAACACTATTACTCATAACTACACAATTATGACTGTAGTACCATAAATACCCCTATATATTTGCACAATTGTTTTGCACAATTTGATTCTACACAATTGTTTTGCACAATTTCGCCGGTCAACGCCGGTCAACAGCCGGTCAACGGTCGGTCCCCTATATATTTGCACAATTGTTTTGCACAATTTGATTTTGCATAATTATTTTGCACAATTTCGCCGGTCAACGCCGGGTCAACGGCCGGTCAACGCCCGATCCCCTATATATTTGCACAATTATTTTGCACAATTTCGCCGGTCAACGGCCGATCAACTCCGGTGGGTGGGTGTGGAGTAGGGTTGTTGGTTTAAAAGTGTATTGAGTATAATGTTATATTTAGTATTTTACTTTAATATTTTGTAATTGAGAGTAATTATTTAAATTCCATGTATCCAATAGTAATTTAGGTTAAAAGTGTGTACCTATTAGTACTTATCCCTAAAAAAATATATATAAAAACAGTCTCACTATTTTCTTATTAGACGTTTAAAAGAAAATGAAAGGCATATTACACCATAAGAAGTTATTTACAACGTTACACATTCATAAACAATTAAGCTGAAATTAGTGCTTAGTTTTCTACACAACATATAAATTAGATTTAGATATGAATATGGAGTGGAGATATAAGTCAATATCATCCCCATGCAAAGTTATAGAAAACTCCAAAAATGGAAATGGCCAAATTTAATCAAAGTTGGATAGTTTAGATCGAATACGTCCTTTGAGGATAACCTAAGGCTCAGTTTGAAATAGATGGACCCATGCTTTTAAAGGATGGTTTCTCTCTCATCTTCTAATCTAATTCATCAACTTATATATTTGGGACCATTTTATAAAATCTAAAGTCATCTTAATATATGTATATATATGCATGCCCCATTCTGAGCTGATAATATAATGGGCTTCATCTGTTATATACACAGACTTGTCCATACACATACCTTTTAACTATTCACTTATTTGATTCCATTATATTATGGAGGCGATGAGTTCAAATTTCGGAATGGTAATGGTAATGAGAATCATCAATGAGGTAACGGTGATGTTAATGAAATTGATTCGGATTAAGGATATAGTACTTTGAATCAAATATGGGTGATTGAGGATTTCGCATTCCCACTACCTCTTATATAAAAAAAATAAAATCAATACCTTTCATTCAAAGGTAAAGATTTGTGTGAGACCGTCTCACGTAAACTCTTAGATGAGACGGATAAAAAGTGATAGTATCATTATCACATT
This sequence comes from Pogostemon cablin, assembly GCA_023678885.1. Lineage (NCBI taxonomy): Eukaryota > Viridiplantae > Streptophyta > Magnoliopsida > Lamiales > Lamiaceae > Pogostemon > Pogostemon cablin. The sequence continues at coordinate 26,630,424 of CM042985.1, read as the reverse complement.
TGCTATAAAATGTTATCATTTTTTATTTATACTAAAAATTGTGCATGGCATAGTTCACTGCAGCATTATCGCTTTTTATTGATTGAGTATCACTTTTCGTTAATGATGCTATCTCTTTTTATCTAATTTTCGTTGCTAAAAATTTACGAACCACCACTTTACCAAATGGAATATTTCCAATATATTTCGTTATTAATTTGTTATGAGATTAACAATAAAATTAAGTTTTTTCTAACAGAATATTTTCTTGATAAAAAAAATAGTTTTTTTTTGATAGTGAAGTAAAGAATGATTGTTGTTAAATTAAAAAAAAAAAACTGCTAAGTACAAACAAAAACAATGAGAAAATTATATTCCCTCCGTCCCGTCCTAATAGTTACGCATTACCATTTTGGGCGTTCCACCCCAATGGTTACATTTCCTTTTTTAGCATATGGAACCCACACAAATTAACTTTTTCTCTCTCCATAACCCCACACATCACACTAATACACCTACCCACTTTACATTAAAATATTATTTCTCTCACCTCAATACACAATAAAATACTATACTCATTAATCCACGTGCAAAAAACAAACGTAACTATAAGAACGGGATGGAGGGAGTATCTAATAAGAGTCCTAGTAAAAGTTGGGCCGAGCACGTAGCCCAACCCATGATACTTAGAATTGTTAAGGGTCCATCAGGATTAGTATTGTTCAATGTGCAGGAAAGCTACTCTTAAAATCTAATATATAAGATTAAATATACTCAAGAACTTATAAATTAATACTCTTTCCACTCCATTTTCATCTAAATATTTACTTCCATGTACGAATTAAGAAAAATTACTTTTAAAGGTAAATTGGTATTTTTTTTATTAATAAATAAATTGTAAAATATTTCATGTTATGTGTAGAAAGAAGGGATGACAAATTTAAAATGAAAGTGTATTTTGAGAATAATAATAGTTAAGTGTCAATGTGTCATTCTCTCCATAAGAGAGTGACGTTGAAATTGAAATGAATAAAATTAAAAAGTGTGAATTTGAAGTTGTAATGACAGAAATGTGAGTAATAACTTCATCATAAATTAAAATTGCACGTTTGAATGAAATTGGATGAATAACAGTTTTTAGACTATTATTCATTAAATTCCAACTTATAGCACCAAATCCGTTAAATTAAAACTTTAAAGAATAAAACTAGAAAAAAGAAGGAAAAATAAAATAAAATTGGAAGTGGTGGACGGCGAGCTTTGATGGGTGGCTTCCACCGTGGAGGGCAGTGGTAGAAGTGGAAGAGAAATTAGATATTTGAATATTTTGTTCAAATGTGTGTTATTTCCAATAAAATACTCTCTCCTCTTACTTGATCACGGATTCTTGCTTATATTTTGATTTATCATCTCTAGTTACATATTTTAGATGAGAGATCAATTTTAGTCATATTTCATCAATTTTTATCATTTTTAATTTAATTTGGGTTTAAATTAAAAATTACTCTTTCATTTTCGTTGGAGCCCATATTCTGTCGACAGCTCCGTTCATGACAACACACATCACCCTTTTAAAAAGGAGCAACAAAGATCGGAATGATCTGCGAATGAACTCTAAATCGGAAACTGCATTGGGAAAGAAGGGAATGCTTGAAATATAGGCACAATTTTTATTTATGTATATATTTTTATTTATTAGTGTATAAATTTCTGAAGGTGCACACAAAAATTTGACTTATTGAGTTAAGTGCATTTCCTTTCATAAGTAATGTAAAGATAATTTAAAACAAATAAATAAGATAATAATAAATTTATTTTCTCCATCCGTTCATCGGCAAGCTTAATTTGCTTTTTATACATTGGTTAAGGAATATTATTATTTTATATAATGTGCGTGGTTGTATTAATGGTAAGTGATGAACCATGTATAACACTATTTTATTAAAAAAGAAAAATAGATATCTTTAGAGTAGACGACTAAAATAATAAAATGAATATTTTTTTGGTAGATAGAAAGAGTATAAGATAGAAGTGATAGTGGTCATTACACAAATGAAGTTGGCCTAGCAGTGAGGACTTGAGGTGTCTTAGGGTACAATATCCAAGGGTATTAAGTCCGAAACCGTGTGATTAGATTTTAAATTTTTTTTTAACCATGACTATTAGCTAATTAAATTTTGGAATTAATCAATTTACGGATCGAATAATCGTGCATGAAGATAAAATGTTGATTGTCCCTTAGCGAGCAACGTAACTATTGAATCCAGCCAAGATTTGAGCTCTCTCTATGTACAGTAAGGGGACTGTCTTTAGTGGGACAAATAGCTTATGTTGAAGAGTTGGAGCATCAAAATCAATAGCATAATAAGATACTGGCTCAGAAAAATCTAGAAGCCTTACATAGTCTTATTTATGAGGTTGGCAAGACATAGAAAAAGCTAGAAAGACTTTTGTATCCAACCAAGAGCAAGAATGACAATGAACGGGAAAGGGCAATAGAATTGGCGAGAAGGACTTATCTTGAAACTGCTCAGAAAGAGCTAAAGCTCTCCTCACACGCATTGACACCCTACACGATTCAGTTCGTATTATTAGTTTATGCTCAATGACTCGGCTGATAAGAATCGCGAGATGACTAGATGTTAAAAATGATGAATGCGTTTCTTTTATAGGTCCGTCACTTTCTCTTCGTTCGTGCCATCTATAATGATAGATGAATAAAAAACTTTCAATTGAAATCGTTCAATTGGTCTTTTTGTATATCTTTCTATTGTCGCTACCTACTCGATAAATCCCTTCTATACTACTCAACAGAAGGAAAAATCCCATCAAGATAGATTGAATCGACGACTTTTATAAAAATGGAAACCTCACACAAGTCTTTTTCTTAAAGGATTACATTTATTTTTCTTAGAGATTAAAGAGTAAATTAAGGATATAATATTTTAATATAAATAGTGAATTGAGAAGATATAATATTTTAATATATAGTGAGTAATAATTGTATAAGGGTACAGACTTGTGAGAGGCCATCTCACGGAAGGGCTTTTGTGAGACGAATAAGAAGTGATAACACTTTTAGTGAAAAGCAATACACAATCGAAGAAAATTGATAATTGTGTAATGAACTATTTCATGAACAATTTATAATATAAATAAAAAGTGACAACATTTTCTAAAAAAAGTAATAAGATCTTTAATAAAAAGTGATAACTAATTAAAAAGAATGTAAAATAGTCGCATAGTGAGATAGTCTCACGCGAGACCGCTTCTTTGCATTAGTATTATGTGTGGGTCTCAGGAAAATATATTAATTATTGGGTCACTTACTAGGAGGTACATAAAGTAATGCATAATTGCTGTAAACTACATGACTCAAAGTACTATTATGCATAACTACACAATTATGATTGTGATACCATAAATATCCCTATGTATTTGCACAATTTGGTTTTGCACAATTTACTTTGCACAATTTTATTTTTGCACATTTTAAATTCCGGCAGCAGGCGGCGGCGGTCAACGGCAGTCCGGTCGGCGGTCAACACCGGTCAACGACGGCCAACGGATGTCCGGCCGGGGTCAATGCCGGTCAACACCGGTCAACGGCGCCGGTCAACGCCGGTCCGGTGGGTGGGTGGTGAGGGTTAGGGTTGGTGGTTTAAAAGTGTATGAGATTATAAGGTTATATTTGGTATTTTACTTCAATATTTTGTATGTGAGAGTAATTATTTAAATTCCTTGTATCTAATAGTAATTTAGGTTAAAAGTGTGTATCTATTAGTGATTTTCCCTTAATTATTTTGTGTGAATCTTATCTACTAAAAAGGGAAATGTAACAATTGAAATGAGATACTCAATATTATAATATTTAACCATTGAGATTTGATTGGGTATATCAATTACAAATTTTATCCATGATCGGACTTTCATACATGCCTCTCCTCAATTATATTTTATTTTTTCTCTTATTACTTTTTGCACATATTATTAAACTAAAACCCAAAACAAACATAAATTACTATGGTTATTGTTTAGTGTGAAAATTTGTGTGTTTTAGGATTTGATTTAGCACCGTTTTGTGGTATTTATATCCGTATTTGAGCATCTTTTAATTGAATTGCATATATTTGTGTTACAGATGCTTGTGAGGTGTTATTTTGTGTTTTTAGGTAGAAAATGAGGGTAAAAAGAGCAAAATCGAAAATTGAGATCGAAACTGGACGGAAGAAGGATTTGGTGCAGCATGGCACGACTCGTGCCGCTCACATGAACTACTCGTGTCGGCCATGATGTGCACGACCGCCAAGCACGCCCCGGAGGAGCACGACTTGTGCCACTCTTTGCACGACTCATGCTACATTCAAATGGGCGAATTTTCAGGATTTTGTTTATATGGCTGGAAAGTCAAGGAAGAGATGAACTGCATGAGCGCAAAAATCACTTCAATCAGAGTCTGCATGAAAAAGTTATGAATAAAACCGTGAGGTCACGTAGGCCGCCGAAGGGTGACACGACCCGTACCGATTACCCAGCCAGCGCCCGTGCCGATGCCAGTTGTCTAGAAATGTCACACGCCATGGGCAGCACGACCCGTGCCATGGCTGGCACGACTTGTGGCAATGCCCAGCGATCCCAGTTTCATTGTTTTGCGTGGTTTTCTCGACCCGTTCGTATTTTTGACGTAAAAAGCCCACTTTTAAGTCAGAATTTAGAATTTTATTAGTCCTCAACTATAAAAGAGACACTTTGGGAATTTTCTACGTAACTCTCCACAACCTTTCATACTTTTCCATACCATTTTCCTATCACCATATCGAAATCAAGATTCACCATTCCATCCACCCATCCTGGAGAGTTTATCAGTGTTGCTTACTTGAGAAGGAGAATGAGAAGGTTCAGAATCACGGAAGAGAGAACAGAGAATCACGCCACATCTAGGGTTTTTCTTTTTCTATCTTTCAAGCTTTTGACTAGTGGGATTGTTTTCATCTTTAACCAAATGTGTTGCTTGTAACATCATGTGCTAGTACTTTTTAGATAGTGCTAGGTTTGAAGGTTGAATTAGTTTGAATTAATGACCTATACTAGGTTATGAATTTCTACAGTATACTTATTTCAATATTAATGCTTTGATTGAAACTTATATTTTTGTCTTATATAGTCTGCCCTCATTCATGATATGTCATTGTCTTATGCATATTTATGCTTATTGCTTGTGTTATATAAGAATTATATTTGTCAACCTGTTATGGGTAAAGGGACTTAACCATATAACCTATATTCATTAGAATAATTAATATTGGACACATAATATATCTATTAACTACCATTCTAGAGAATTTGGTTTCCTAGATTGTTAGGTGAGAATTGAGGATTAATTCGTAAGTACCTATAAAGGAAAGTCTAGTGCTCTAGTCTTGAATGAAATTTTGCATTAAATACCTAGAAAGGGAGTATGAATTATTTTTCTGCATCTGAGGGGTTAAACCAGATTTATGTGTTAATTTCACTTTAACCAAGGGATTTAACATAATTAAGTATTTGTTTTCATGAGATATGTAGGAATTCTAACCAATTGTCTAGTGATTTAGGTTGACCAATTTAAACTGGATTGCCTAGAGCTATCTATCTTTTCTCTTGAACACCTTCATATTTATTTTATTTGCTTTATTTGTTATTTTATTATTTTTAGTGATTATTTTCTACATCTTAGGTTTAATTAATTCACTTATAAAACCATATTTGTCTTATATTAGAATAATCATAAATAGGTTTAAATAGATAATCTAGAATTATCCTCTGGGTGGGTTCGATATTACACGCTTAGCTACAATTGATTCCCTACACTTGGGGACACGCAAAAAGGTGAACAAGATAATGTCACATTTACTTTTCACATAAATTAATATTAATTATAGCTCAGACAAGCTGTCAAGTTAAATATTAAACTCACACGGAGTATTACCAATTTAATTATTAACTAAATTAATTAAGACAATGATTCCAATAAATATTTGAGTTTTATGTCTAAAAACTTATAAATTGAAAAGTAAATAAACAATTAAAAATAAACAAGCACTGGAAGAATTTCAAAGTTGTTTCAAGTATGAAAAATATGTAGCTCTAAGGACATTCAATTTAAACTCAATAATTTAACTTTCTAGAATACGAGCCAATTCTGCCAGGTGGATGTGGATGTATCAATAATATATGCAAATCTACTCTATAGACACAAGTAAATAAGCAAGTAAATCTAGTTTATCATCGAATATTAATTATTACGTAATCGATCGAACATTATTTGAAAATGGCTCTTCTACTCAGAAACGAAATGTTCCAAATGTTCCTGAAAATTCTTGCTCTCGTTGGACCATTTGTATCCATATGCTTCAGGAGCCGATTCATGGATCTCTCGGTTCGAGAAATCAAGTTAAGAGGATCAAACCTTTTCTTTGAGTAAGAGATCTAATTCCACACCCCTTTCTAAGTACTATTAGTATCAATTCTTTCCAGATACATCACTAATATATGCAAATATACTCTATAGACACAAGTAAATAAGAAAGTAAATCTGGTTTATCACCTCGGATCAAGAGATCTAATTCCACCCTCTTTCTTGGTACTATCAATACCAATTCTTTCCCTTGTAGAAGTACTCAAACCCGATATGATCTTCCTTTAAATGTAATATAGAACTACACTCTTAGTCCTACTTATTAACCCACAAATCCATGCCATAAACAAACATTCATATTCAACAATTCTAATGAAGTCTCGGGAGCATTAGTCAATTCTTTAGAATCATAACATGCAACCCTAATCAACATGAATGCGCTCAATTCAAAATCACATATATATTCAAACTCTATATAATGAGGTAGATGCACAAAATGATGGTGATTGAAGTTTCAAAAAGCACAATCAAATATGAAATAATCCAACTATAGTCATATGCAAATGTAATACTAGAAAGTCAAATTAACTTGTTTAAACCTTTATAACCCTAGAACTACCAAAAAGTTCTTGTCCATGATGTTACAAACAACACACATGGGGGATTTGATAGATTTTACCCATTCTTTGGAAAATAAAAAATAAGAATAAAATAATTACAAAAACTCTTGGTGTAGCGATCTTCTTCGTTATTTTTTATGTCTCTTCAAATTAAAGACAATGATGGCGGAACAGATGGAAGTGGAGGATGGTCGATGTCATTAATGTTGGCGTTCGATCGTTTGGTTAACGTGAACCATTAGGGTTCCATGCAAACTAAATCAGCGGAAGCAAGTAATCAAAGTTCGCATTACCTTTCACCAGGGTATGTTGATGAAGAACAGCTGCAGAAAACAACCTCTTGATTTTATGTTGTATTCCCAAGTCCAATCTTAACGTCGTGTGGGCGACAATCTTCAAGATCTTCTCAATCTGTTGTTCCCTTTCCCTCCTCACTGTGTTAGCCGTGTATTGTAGGGATACTGGACAACTGAGATGACTTATTTATAGGCCACAGCAGGGACCAGGAGGAGAAATTAGAGTTGGACCTCCATTGGGCTTAAGTATCCAAGTTTAGCACAAAACTTATACTTAAGTCCAATAATAATAATATATACCACTAAAATATTATTATTGCACTACCGCTCTAATCCCATAATTACGTTATGAGCTTCTTATTATGAGCCCGTTAGTCTCCCCATGTTTAAGATATACAATGCCCATTAATTAATTAAGTTACTGACAACTCCAATTAATTAATATCTCATCCGAGAGTAGTACCACTCAAGCTCATTATCATGCCGGAATTAATCCACTTGCAAGATTTATATGATAATACTCATGAGCTCCTCAAGGGGACATCATCAACCTATATCAGACATAGATTCCTTCTACAATCAACAGCACACCATAGAGACAACACTACTTCCCAACTCACCGAGTTTATTGATTTAATAACATGCATATCTCACCCATTGATGAATAAAAGAAATACATACTGCCTTACGTGTCGAAGTTATTGTATAAGGATTAAGAGCACGAACATCTATAATAATTGAGATCAAGTTCTTCTATAAGTCAGTATAAGTCGAACGACCTCAAGCAGTCCTGCTCAATACACACAAAGCATACAAATGTGATTCTATAGTCAAGACAAGCTAATACCAAATTACAATACAACCATCCTGATAGATTGTCCCTGTCTATCTCGATTGTGAGCATCTGTTTATACATTATAAGGAAACCGATAATATGATCTTCCGCGTGTTGTCGCATAATATATTATCTACATTATAAAGTAAGTGAACTTTTGTGCAAACATATAAATAAATTATAATATGCAAAATGTTTGATCATATGATTCTCATTTTTAAATAAATTGTTAAAACATTGTTCATACAAAAGCTAGACTTTTAGTATATAATCTAACAATCTCTCACTTATACTAAAAGACTACTCTGCCATATCTGCTGACACGCATCTAATCTCCATTCCTTCTACATGCCTATCGAACGCTTTCATTGGAAGGCTCTTAGTAAAAGGATCAGCCAGGTTATCCTCAGATGCAATCATAGCGACGACGACCTCCCCTCTTTTAACGATGTCTTGTATCAGGTGGTACTTGCGCTCAATGTGTTTACTCGCCTTATGGGCTCGTGGTTCCTTCGAGTTTGCTACTGCACCACTGTTATTACAATAAATTGTGATCGCTTTGGGCAAATCAGGAATCACATCCAAGTCCATTAAGAAGTTCCTAAGCCATACTGCTTCTTTAGCCGCCTCAGAGGCTGCTTCATATTCACCTTCCATGGTAGAGTCTGCAACACATTTCTACTTTACACTCCTTCATATTATGACTCCTCCTCCAAGAGTAAACACATAACCTGAGGTGGATTTACTAGCACCCCTATCTGACTGAAAATCCGAATAAGTATAACCTAAAGGTAACAAAGTATCTGCCCGGTAAACCAGTATATAATCCCTAGTCCTTCGCAGGTATTTTAGAATATGCTTTACCACTGGCCAATGCCCTTGTCCTGGGTCACTTTGATACCTACTGACCATGCCCACGACATAACAGATATCCATCCTTGTACATATCATTGCATACATGAGGCTTCATACTGCCAAAGCATAAGGAACCAACTTTATTTTCTCTATTTCCTGTTGTATCTTTGGACACATTTCCTTAGATAGAGGAAATCCATATCTGAAAGGTAGAAAACCTTTCTTGGATTCTTGCATGCTAAAACGAGCCAGGATTGTATCAATGTATGAAGCTTGAGATAAGCACAACATTCTTTTCTTGCGATCCCTTATTAATTTGATCCCAAGAATGTGTCCGGCTTCTCCTAAGTCCTTCATCTCAAACTGCTTGGATAGCCATACCCTAACGCCCGACAATACCTTCACATTATTTTCAATGAGCAGGATATCATTCACGTAAAGTATAAGAAATACCACTACATTTCCGTCACACTTCTTGTACACACATGATTCATCCAGACATTGAATAAATCTATATGACTGGATCACTTCATCAAAACGGATGTTCCATGATCTAAAAGCTTGTTTCAATTCATAAATGGACCTATTAAGCTTACACACAAGATGCTCTTCGCCCTTTTAAATGAATCCCTCTGGTTGCTTCATATAGATGTATTCCTCAAGACTTCCATTTAAGAAAGCTGTCTTGACATCCATTTGCCATACCTCATAGTCCATATGAGCGGCAACAGACAAAAGAATCCAAGTTGTCTTAAGCATGGCACCGGGCGAAAAGGTTTCCTCATAATCGATTCCCTCTTTCTAAGTATAGCCATTCGCAACGAGCCTTGCTTTAAAAGTTTCCACCTTACCGTCAGATCCTCTTTTTCTTTTGTAGACCCACTTGCATCCAATAACTTTTACACCATTGGGTGGTTCTACAAGCTCCCAAACTTGATTAGAATACATAAATTCTATTTCAGATTTCATTGCCTTTTGCCATGATTGAGCTTCTTTATCATGCAAAGCTTCGTTGTAATTCCATGGGTCAATTTCATGTTCACCAGGGACCAAGTCTGACGACTCTCCCAATCTTATGAACCTATTGGATTGTCTCACAACCCTCCCAGTACGACGAGTCTCTGCAGACAATTGTGTATCAGGTGTGACATGGGATGCAGTGTATTGTGGTATATCCTCTTGTACAGTTGGTATTATATTTGGTGTTTTCCCTCTTACTTCTTCTAGAACACTTTTACTCATGGGTTTGTGGTTCATTACATAATCCTCTTCTAAAAATCTAGCGTTCGTGCTAACGATCACCTTTTGGTCTTTTAGATTATAAAGCAAACCACCTTTCATTCATTTAGGATATCCTATAAACAGACAAACTTTAGTATGTAATTCTAACTTATTAGCATCCACCTTTAACACATGTGCTGGAGCACCCTAAATCCGAAAGTGTTTCAGAACAGGCTTTCGTCCGGTCCACAATTCGATGGGTGTGCAAGCTACCGATTTAGAAGGTACTAAGTTCAGGATGTAAGCCGTTGTTTCTAAGGCGTATCCTCAAAACGAATTTGGTAATTCTGAATAACTCATCATTGATCTAACCATTTCCATAAGAGTCATATTCCTTCTTTCTGCTACACCATTCTGCTAGGGTGTGCCTGGTGCAGACAATTGGGATTCAATCCCTTTCCCTGATAAATAATCCTTAAACTCTACTAGAGGTATTCACCACCACAATCAGATCGTAGCGTGTTGATATATTTTCCAAGTTGCTTCTCAACATCAGCCTTGTACTCTTTGAATTTATCAAAGCACTCAGACTTGCGGCGCATCAAATAAATGTATCCGTATCTAGAATAATCGTCAATGAAAGTGACGAAGTATTCATAACCACCTCTTGCCTAGACAGACATAGGACAACACAAATCAGAATGAACCAATTCTAACAGATCCTTGGCTCTATACCCCTTTGCCTTAAAAGGCCTTTTGGTCATTTTTCCTTCCAAGCAGGATTCGCAAGTTGGATAATTTTCCACTACTAATGAACTCAAAGGTCCATCAGCTATCAACCTTTGAATCATACTCAAGTTCATATGACCAAGTCGTAGATGCCAAAGATATGTTTGGTTCATTTTCGAAGGTTCTTTTCTCTTATTGGTAGATATATTATTCAATTTAATTTGTTGCACTGTGGGAGAAATTAGATTAAGAGTATACAAATTATCTATCAATATACCATCACAGAAAAAAATTCCATTTTTCCTTAAAACAACCTTGTCATTAAAAGAAATAGAATATCCATCCATAAACAATTTAGACACCGAAATTAAATTCTTTCTAAAATGAGGTACATAATGACAATTCCTCAAAACAAGAGTTTTATTCTTATTGAAAAATAGACATCTCCCACTGTAACAACCGCTACTCTTGTAGCATTTCCCATGAGTATGGTAATCTCTCCATCACTGAGCTGTCAGGTTTGGTGGAACCCCTGCAAAGAATTGCAGACATGGTCAGTGGCTCCTATATCTACACACCAAGTGTAAGCAAATACAGTCGCTAAACACGATTCAACAACTAGTAAATAAGACTTACCGTTCATGTTCCCCTTCAGAAGAGGGCAGTCTGCCTTGTAGTGTCCCGGCTGCTTGCATTTGAAGCACTAGCCTCTAGGCTTCTTGACCACACCACCATTTGCCTTCACTTGGTTTATCGGTGCTGAATTTCCTTGTTTTTTCTTATTCTTTCCGTCTTTCGGCCTAGGATAAGCAGCATTTTCAGCAACATGAACCTGAGGAGCTCTACGAAATAGTTCTTCCGCCGCCACAAGTTTTGTCAGAAGTTCCGCCAACGTGTACAAATGTTTGTTCATATCGTAGTTGAGACGAAACTGCTCAAAACTCCTAGGCAAGCTTTGAAGTATGATATCGATTTGGATTTCCCCATCGATTTCAGCTCCAAGAACCTCCAACTCATTGAGTTGACCCATCATCCTAAGGACATGCTCCCTCACGGGAGTGCCCTTGTTAGGGTATTTCTCAACACACAAATTAATCCTCAAGTGTAAGGATATCAATTGTAGTCTCGAAGGTGACCAAGTTACAATATCGAACCCATGGGACGGATAAATATCAATTCAATTAAACTCTAGTATATCTCGGACTAGGTTTGGTAATTTAATGGTGTAGATTTAAGTAACAACTATCAATTGAAATAGCTGAATTAAATAACAAGAATAAAAGAAAGGTGAGTTGTGATCAAGTAAGATAATAGGTAGTTCGTCGGGTCATCCAGTTTCACTATTAATTCATACTTTCGTGTGATGGATTCCGACTCTGCCCTGTGATTTGTGGATGCATCACTAAGCTATGCAAATCGACTCTATAGACACAAGTAGATATGCGTTTGACACGTGCGAATATCCTAGGAGCAAGATGTATACTTTACCCCCCTTTCTAGGTACTATCAGAATCAATTATTTCCCGTGCACTTAGTACTCTAACCCGATTTGATCTTCCTTTATAGGTACTATAAAGTTATACTCTTCATCCTACTTATTAACCCGAATAAGATTCAATTAAGTATTCATATAAGACAGTTCTAATAAGACCTTGGAATCACTTCACTTAGAATTATAACATTAAACCCTGCTCAACAGTGAACGCACTCAACCAATAACCATGTTATGTATTCAGACTCTACACAGTGATTATTGATGCACAAAACGACTATGAGTATGGATTAAATACGTGCAATCTTATATAAAACAAATCACAAGTAGTGTTGTACGGAGTTTTACACACGAAATACAAATTACATCATGAAACCTTCATAACCCTAGAACTACCAAAGCGGCTCTAGCCCATGATTGATCTAGGAACAATCATGGTTAGATGGACCAATCTTACTTGAACCTCCAGCGAAGCCTCTGTCACAGCCCTCCGGATGGTCGCCAATCTCTGTTTCCTTGTCTCTCTTATGATTCACGATCAAAAAGCTCTCTCCTCTACTGCATGAGCCTCCTTTTATACTTGTAATCACGTCTCTAGGGCTTGGAATGGGCTTTTCAAGTGATCTCACGCGTTTAGGCCTCGAAAATCCGGATAAGGTAAGTTTCCGCGTCTTGGATCGACCTCAGCAAACAGGTCGAACCACTCAGCAACAGGTCGAACCACGGGTCGAACCCATCTTCTGGACAACTTCAGCTCTTGGTTCGACCAACTGGACAGGTCGAACCACTCTTGCTCCATGTCGAACCACAGGTCGAACCCGACTACTGGAAATCTGCCGCAACCGATTCGACCAGCTGACAGGTTGAACTCCCACGTCGTGGTCGAACCTTCCTTCTCGCGAACTGGTTCGACCTAGTGATCAGGTCGAACCCTCTGGTCTTTGGTCGAACCTACCTTCTGTATACTTCAATCGCCCGGTTCGACCTGCTGGAGAGGTCGAACCCTCCTTCAACAGGTTGAACCATTCTTCTTCTTTGGTAGTTCGCATGGTCTCGACTTCGTCTCTTCAATTCTTGGCACTTCCTATCCGATTTAGCTAGTAAAACCACTCAAATAGCTCCAACAACACCTGATTCATGCTCTTGCACAATATATATAGGTTTTCCACCTATTTCAACCTTAAAACTCTCCAAAATTAGCACAAATACCGATGCTAAACTTGTGAATTTACACACTCATCAAACCCCCAAACTTACATGTTGCTCGTCCCGAGGCAACCAAATCAAACCACAGGAGTCGTGTATAATTCACCAAAAACTAAGTACAACACATATTACACATGCAATTCTACTAAATCAAAACAGGTATTAATTGTATCATACATATCATTCAAGCAAAATCAATCTAATCACACACCAATTGGAGTACTAAGTAATCTAGCTCACAAGATAAGTATTAACTCTCTCACTCAAGTGCGTGAGACACTTCATGGGCTAGTATAAACACTCATATTCAATCCATACTCACACGTACCATAAGCTTGGCAAGGGTTTAAAAAATCAACTCACAATCGAATCATTACTAGGATCACAAAGGACTTGTTTTTAGGTTGTAATGTTGGCTCTTTGGAAAGAGTAGGAAAATTTGGATATAGTGACTTAAGACACTAGTAGAGAGTTACCTTGGAGGTTCTTGATTTCTTCTTCTTACTGCAAATTCTCCTCCAATTTCATCTCTTGAACTTGTGAACTTCCTGAATTTCCTTCTTTTCATGGCTTCAACATCTTCTCTCAAGATAATTCAGGTACCGATTTTAGGCACTTCACTTCTTCTCTTGTATAGGCTATCAGCTATTACGCTTCACGCACCATGTATCAAAACAGTCGGGGTACCAGTTTCGGGCACTACCCCTAAATAAGATTTAACCATATACTTCTTATTCTTCTTTCACTCAACCACATTATCACCTCCTTCTTCTTCTTTAGACACTTAATCTCCTCAACTCTCTACCAATGAATAGGTTAATCAAAGCTCAAGTATAGGTTCATAAGGCTATTTACTTCGGCTACCAAATAAAAAGCTTTAATTGGCTCAACAGGGCGACCAAAGGTTTATATGATCATAGGGAAGATAAAATTTGGCTAAGTAACTCATTTAAACAATAACGGCCTAAGATCATATCCTAGCAATTTACCAATCATAAGTCTCACACAAAACTCCAAGCCAAGTTCTAGAATACGCTCATATGGATGATTCTCTCAAGAATAAATTATCATGATTAACATGATTTAAAGGCTCAAATCCTCACATAGGTAAATCCTAGTACTTCTCTTAGCACATAATCAAGATCAATTCCACAAGAATTCAATATACTTATCAACTAAACATGCTCTCATCAATGAAAATTAACACATGAACACATGAATGCACATAAACTATTAAGCTCATTCCCAATCAATCATACAAGTATCTATCAATATCACTTATACATTTCACTCACACATGAATCACAACCCAACCTGTACATATAAAAAGAAAAATGGAGATGAGATGAGTCGGTGAAACCAAAAGAAAACATGAAGATCTACTCCTCCGGAGCATCATCATCCTCATCATCATCATCCAACTTTCGCTCCACAGCTCGGTATAGGTTGTTGATGTGTCTATCCATCAAATCAAAACGATCACTCACCTTACCAACTCGCTCATTCAGAGCGGCGTAGTTAGTATTGGCGAGTGTGAGCTGTCAGTTTGTCTCCTCCTGGCTAGCAACGAGCGCGATCAGCTGCTCATGAATAAGGCGGAGCTGCTCCCGGGTATTAACCGGAACAACCCGCTGTTGCTGCTCTGCTGGCTCTTGCTGAGGCGCGTCGTTCTGAATTGGAAACTCCTCGTCCTGCTGCTCCTCATCTCGAGGCTCCTCCTCAGGCTGCTGTGGCGGTTGTGGTGGCCGATATTCTCCTTGATCAACAATCTGCTGCAGCTCCACAATCCTGCCATCTATGCACATCTGCGACACTGCCCTCCAATCTCCACCCGATATCACTGTCACGGATAAGGCATTGTGTCCGAGAGAATCCATCAGTTTGTTCCTCGCCACCCGAATGTTTGTTAGGTTGCTCACGTTGAAGGGGAACATGAAATCGAAAGGCTTGAGACCCCTCGTGAAGAACTAGTCTCCATCTTTGAAATGGGAAAATCCCCCCTTCACACATGTAAACATCACCAAGTCGGGCTTTCCTTTAACCGGTGTAATGCCGGTGAAATCCAAGTTGTAACGCTCAGCCACGATCGTCAGTAACCCTCCAATATTGACCTTTTAAAACCCAATGGTCCTGAATCGATGCAGCTGCGCAATGAAATAAGCTCCCACGTTGAAATGCACCCCATTTAGCATACACCACAGGGCGTAAAGCTCTTCTCTAGACACCACACTCCCCTCCGAGCGGGCGAACAATGTTTGCTCAAGATACGGTCCATATACCTAAAGAATGGATTCTTTATCGAGGAAGCACGAGCCTGTTTGATCTTGCAGTCACCAATCTCCCCGGAGATCTTCCTCCAAAACCTATTCGCGTCGAACGCAGCATTCTCCAATCGAGGGATCTCCAGAGGCATCTCAAACAGCTCATTAAAATCCTCAGACGTCCATCTCCTCATCACTCCACCAAGCTGAAAGGTACACTGATACGGATACCCGAGTGGGTCCTTCACCATCTCAAATGAACAGATTACTTCCGCTGTGACATGGAAGTAGGTCGGCCTCTTGAGTTCCATGAATCTCCTAATCCCCACTCGGTCAAACATCCAGAAGATGTCATCCTCTATTCTCATTGTCCTCATAGCCTCGTCATCTTGGTAACAAGTGCGAGCTATCTTGTCTGAAACTTCTTCCCACTTTTCTTTAATCTCATCCCAATCTTGCATCTGTATTTTGAATTTTTCGGGTAAACGGTCTTGCAACCTCAGCTTCTTTGTCACTTTGTCCAAATTCGAAGGCCTATCGTGCCTCTTCTTCGATCTCACTTCCTCCGCCTTTCCGTTACCTTTACCTGATCCTTGTCCCTTTCCTGAAAGCAATACTTCAATACAACCAACAAGACAAGAAAACAAGTAATTGACTAGCATATCACATACTATACTCAAGACTTCAAGCATCAATGCATAATCACTCAAACTATCATCTCAACACCACTTGCTTATTCAACATGCTCAAAACATCTTCAATCACACCTTCTTTAATCATCAAAACATAATCAACAAGCATGCATTAAGCAATTCAAGCTATTCAATCCAAAATTTCAACAATTGAACTTCATGAACCACTCCAACTATCATCAATTCGAACCAAACTTAGCATGCTTGACCTATTAGATGCACCTTATCGTTGATCAATTCACATAAACCATCAAGTTCAATCTATAATCAAACATTCTCCACCAACAAACATGAATTCATATGAATCAGATCAAAATATCAACATTCACCATGAAATTCTACCAAACTCAACCTCAATCCTCCTAACCACAATGAATTGCATGGAATTAACTTCAATCCTAAAGTAATTGAGTTGGAACAACGTACCTTTTAACTTGCCCATGGTAAACAAACGATCAAAACCAACAAACACTCAAAAATCGCGACTGGAGCCCTAATTTTGTGACGAAAATCACCCAAATCCGCGCCCAAATCGTAAATTCAAGGTGTAATGTTGTGTAATCGGTGTGCAATCACGTGTAATTGAAGAATTTGTGCGAGGGTGTAGAGGTTCGAAGAGGGTTTGGTGTTTCGAAAAAGTGATCAAACCCTCTGAAAAATCGAACTTAAAACGCGTACCTGGCTTGGTTCGACCTCAGGTTCGACCTCTTGAACAGGTCAAACCATGGATGATGAGGTCGAACCTACCTTCTGGACAAATGCTCTTCTCGGTTCGACCCGAGTTCGACTTGCTGGACAGATCGAATCACCCTTGTGTTGGTCGAACCAATCTTCTGGAAAACAGAGTGCTTGAACTGACTGGTTCGACTTCTGGTTCGACCTTCTGAACATGTCAAACTATAACGGCTTAGGTCGAACCAACCTACTGTAAGTTTCAGGTCACCAGTTCGACCTCGGTTCGACCTGTTGAACAGGTCGAACCACCTCACTGGACAACTTTTGGCTCCGATTCGACTTCCTCTACTTGGGTTCGACCTCCTGGCACTGGTCGAACCTCTCTTGGCTTGGTCGAACCTTCCCATCTAAGCTTCAAACTGAGTGTTCTTCAATCCCTACACAATTCAAACTTAAATACGCATCATTAGATATCAACTAGAGCACAACTTCATCAAAAATTATTCCTTAAAAATATCATTCATGAGTAACTCTGCGAGATAAAATAAAATAAAACCCACTGAACATTAGACAAGTTGCAAAAAATCGACACACCAAAACAGATTAAAGTTTTAAATATGCCGCAAAAACCAACTCCCCTAACAAACATTACAAAGAAAAGATTATACATCCGGTGCTTATCGAGGTAAGAATATCACACCCCCTCCCAAACTTAGGAGAAACTATAGTCGAAACTAAGTTTGCAAAGAGATGTAATTGCCGATAAGAAGCACTTTCGATATAAAAATTTCTTACTCACACTAATGAAATAAAGCAATTAAAACGGGAGGAAAAGCCCCCAACAGGCGCTCATGTTTAACGTCGAAGAGTCACGACGGTACCAACTCAGATCAAGGTATCTTCAAAGATGACACAAGCATCATCCGGCGACTTGTAATGCTTCAAGCGATGCCCATTCACCGCAATAATGTCTCCATCATTGTCAATAAGCTCAAAACTCCCCCCTCCGCGGGCTCTATGAATCATGAACGGACCCGTCCACTTCGATTTCAATTTTTCTGCGAAAAGCTTCAAACGAGAGTTAAAAAGTAATACCTCATCTCCTTGCTTGAAATCCTTGTATGAGATCTTAGAATCATGCCACCTCTTCATTCTTTATTTGTAGATCTTTGAATTCTTATACGCACGACTCCTAAACTCATCCAATTGATTCATGTGAGTTATCCTCAACTCCTTTACATCCTTAAGAGTCAGATTCAAGCTCTGCAAAGCCCAAAATGCTTTGTGTTGAATCTCTACAGGTAAGTGGCATGGCTTCCCATAGATAATTTGATACTGTGAATATCCAACACCGTCTTGTAAGCGGTCTGGAACCCCCATAACATATCATCGAGCTTCATAGCCCAATCCTTTCTATTGGTTCCAACCACTTTCTCCAGAATCTGTTTGACTTACCGGTTAGAGACTTCCGCTTGCCCATTCGCTTGAGGATGATAGGGTGTAGTAACCCTATGCTTAACACCATAATCCTTAAGCACCTTCTCAAGAAATTTATTGACGAAGTGAGAACCTCCATCACTCACTAGTGCTCTAGGAACTCCATAGCGGGCAAATATATGCTTTTTTAAGAAAGATATGACAGTTTTAGAATCATTCAAGCGAGTAGGAATCGCTTCCACCCACTTAGAAACATAATCTACAGCAAGAAGGATGTAGAGAAATCCATTCGACGGGGGAAAAGGCCCCATAAAATCAATACCCCAAACATCAAATATCTCCACAACAATGCTCGGCTGAAGCGGCATCTCGTCTCTCCTACTTATATTACCCATGCGCTGACATCTATCGCAAGACGCCACATAGGTCTCACAATCTTTGAACAACGTAGGCCAATAGAGAGCGGATTGAAGCACCTTGGCTGCTGTCTTTTGCGCTCCGAAGTGCCCCCCGTTCGGTTGTGCATGGCAAAACTCAAGCACACTCTCCATTTCCATCTCGGGTACACATCGACGGACTATGGAATCCGTACATATCTTGTAAACAAATGGATCATACCATATGAATGTCTCAACATCTCTCTTGAATTTAGCAAGTTGATATCGGTTGAGATCTCTTGGAATTTTTCCCACAGCAATGTAATTAACATAATCCGCATACCATGGATCAACTACTTGCGCAGCAACCACACATGCTCGCTCAGTCCCTTTAACGATCACAGCCATAATCTTCTCATCCGGGAACATCTCCTCAATATATTCGAAAGAATTATCACAATGCTCCCTAGTCTCCAACCTTGATAGGTTATCCGCCAACACGTTTTCTGTACCTTTCTTATCTCAGATCTCCATGTCAAACTCTTGAAGTAGAAGAATCCACCTTATGATCCTAGGCTTCGTCTCCTTCTTTTTCATCAAGTATCGAATCGCTGAATGATCCGTGTACACTATTGTCTTCATGCCAACCAAATACTGACGAAACTTATCGAATGCATGCACAACAGCCAAAAACTCCTTTTCAGTTACCGTGTAATTCTTTTGTGCCGCATCGAAAATCTTGCTCGCGTAGTAGATGGCGCAGAACTTCTTCTCCCTCATCTGCCCAAGCACCACTCAAAGTGCTAAATCACTTGCATCACACATAAGTACAAACGGTTGAGTCCAATCCGGTGTGATCAAGATAGGTGCAGTAGTAAGCGCCTCCTTCAAAACCTGAAAAGCTATTAGACATTCTTCATCAAACATATAAGGAACATCCTTTTCAAGTAAGTGAGATAAGGGCTTGGAGTATTTTGAGAAGCCTTTCATAAATCTCCTATAAAATCCGGCGTGTCTAAGGAAGGACCGCACTCCTTTCTCATTAGTCGGTGGTGGAAGCTTCTCAATTGCCACCACTTTTGCTCTATCAACCTGCAATCCTTTGGCAGAGACATGATGCCCAAGAACAATCCCATCTCTAACCATGAAGTGACACTTCTCCCAATTCAAGACAAGATTAGTTTCTTGACATCTCTTCAAAACAGTTGCAAGGTTAGATAAACAAGCATCAAAGGAGGAACCAAAAATAGAAAAATCATCCATGAACACCTCCATGATCTTCTCTATCAACCCATCAAAAATTGCCATCATGCATCTCTGAAAAGTAGCAGGCGCATTACACAATCCAAATGACATCTTTCTAAAGGCGAAAGTCCCGTAAGGGCAAGTAAAAGTTGTCTTTTCTTGATCCTCGGGAGCAATCATGATTTGATTATAACCCGAATACCCATCCAAGAAATAATAAAAATCATACCTTGCAAGACGATCTAACATTTGATCCATGAAAGGAAGAGGAAAATGGTCCTTACACGTGTTCTCATTCAACTTCCTGTAATCCACACATGTACGTCATCCCGTAGGAATCCTCGTGGCTATTGCTTCTCCATCATCAGCTTTTACTACAGTCATGCCCCCCTTCTTAGCAACTACATGCAATGGACTCACATGGGGACTATCACTAATAGGATATATAATTCCAGCATCCAACCACGTAAGGATTTGCTTCCTTATCACCTGTTGAATCGCGGGATTCACCCTTCGCTGATTCTGAACACTCGCCTTTGCCTCATCAAGTAATCTGATTCTATGCATGCAATACGAAGGACTTATACCCTTCAAATCATCTAGAGACCACCCGATCCCAGACTTGTACTTCCAAAGCACATCTAATAACTCCTCGAGTTGATCATCATCAAGAGAAGAAGATACAATTACCGGATATTTTTCATTGTCGCTAAGGAAGGCATACTTCAAGTGTTCCGGCAAGAGTTTCAACTCTTCTTTCTTCTCTACTATTGGAGTGCTTTCATTATCCAAAGGCAAGTACTTCCGAGTCCGCTTGACTTCCTCAACCTTAGTTCTTTCCGATTCATACCTGTCATCACCCAAAGCAAGTAAGTTTTCAAGAAAATCAATACATACCTCATTGGAGAGACCATCAAGCTCCGTAGTGGGATAAGTAAGAGACTCCATCAAGCATGTCTCAAAAGGATCCTTAGACATGATTAAAGACATATCTTTCTTTACAATCTCCTCCACCACATCAATACTATAACATCTCGACTCCATGGGCATTTTCATTGCTTTGTCAAGGTTGAAAAGAACTTCCTCTTTCTCCATTCGCAACCTGAGCTCCCCTTTTTGAACATCAATCATAGCTCCAGCAGTTGCAAGGAAAGGTCTCCCCAAAATAAGAGGGACATTATCCTTGTCATCATCCATCTCTAGCACAAGAAAATCCACAGGAAACACAAGCTTCTCTACTTTGACGAGGACATCTTCAATAATACCTTTCGGAAACGTCATCGACCTGTCCGCCAATTGTAGAGCAACAATAGTAGGTGTTAACTCCCCCAAACCAAGCCTTTGAAAGATAGACAATGGCATCAAATTGATGCTTGCCCCAAGATCGCACAAGGCTCGTCGTGCCGGCCCTTTTCCTATCTCACATAAGATAGTGAAACTTTCCGGGTCCTTCATCTTTTGTGGCAGCTTCCTTTGGATAATCGAGCTGTAATTTTCAGACAAGTTCACCATTTCAACTCCATTCAAACTTCTCTTCTTCAATAATATGTCTTTAAGGAATCGGGCATAGTATGGCATCTCCATTATTGCTTCCGAGAAAGGAATGTTCAAGCTTATCTTATTCATAATCTCTGAAAACTTCTTGAACTTCTCTTCCAATCTCTTCTTCACTAGCTTAAAAGGAAACGGTGGAGGTATCTTTATTTTGGGAATGCCCCATTCATCACGTTCAACCTTTTCCGCTTTCTCCTTTTCGGCTCTTAATTGCTTGGCTCTCTCCCACTTCTTCTCTGCTATAATCTCTGTACTTTGATCATTCTGAACCACTGGAGTAGCATCCACATCATGGAGAACATTAGGTGCAACAATTAGCATGTTCTGGCTAGGTTCGACCTGGGTTCGACCTGTTTGGGAGGTTCGAACCAGGTACGTAATGGTCGAACCGATCTCCTGGAAGATTGCTTTCTTTCTGAATTCGAGGTTCGACTAGGGTTCGACCAACTTGGGAGGTCGAACCACTGCCCCCTAGGTTGAACTGACCCACTGTATGATTACTGCCCCCAGGTTCGACCAGGGTTCGACCTGATGAATTGGTTGAACCATGTATGTCGTGGTCGAACCGATACTGCAATAAAACAGAGTACTCCAAATGTTGAGGTTCGACCTGGGTTCGACCTTCTAGCCAGGTCGAACCACCATTACTTTGGTCGAACCTCTAATTTTGAAAAACAGAGTGCTCTGAATGGTCAGGTTCGACCATGGTTTGATCTGTATGCCAGGTCGAACCAGCTGAATGTTGGTCGAACCTTTGCTGAGTCCTGTCCAAATTTGCTTCCGGCCTCATCGGCCCCTCGTACTGCGTTCCCGATCTCAGTGTGATGGCATTGCACGACTTTGGATTCTCAATACTCTGCGATGGGAACTTTCGTTTTCCTACAGATTGAGTCAAAGTGTTCACATTCTCAGCAATTGTGCACATCAACATCGTAAGATCTTTAACTTTAGTAGACAAATCCTTGTGATGATCATCAATCTTCTTCTCAAATTTCGCCTCAAGGCGGTTCACTCTTTCATCATTCCTCGCCATGTACCTGTTCACAGTATTCTCAAAACTTGGCTTTCCTTCTTCCACCTTTGCTCCCGGATCAACACCCATCGGAGGTTGCACAGCATTGTTCGGATTGCTCCATGAGAATTCAGGCCTCCTTGGTTGTTGTTGATAACCACCAGGGGGACCACGATTGTTATAGTTCCCTTGGTAGTTCCGGTTTCCTTGATTCGGGTACCTAGTTCCTTGAATACTTTGACCCATGGCATAGTTTGCCTCCTCCATCTCCTCTTAGATTGTTCCATCATTCATCAACTCTTGCTGCATGATTGGTACGCGTTGAGATATATCGCTGATCTACTTCTGTTGGGACTCAAGTAGCTTATTGATAGACGATAAGCTAGAGACGATATCATCTTCTCTACTCGTTTTCACCATTGTATGTTCAACTTTAGCCAATTTCCCAAGGACATAAGTACCTCTCACTCTATCAGTTGGCCAATCTCTCGAATTTATCGAAATATCTTCAAACAGACTCTCGGCCTCTATGGATGACTTAATAAGCAATGCTCCATTAGAAGAAGCATCTAATAACACTCGTGAATCACAGTCCAATCCATTGTAGAATATGCTGATATATTGAGCCTTAGAAAGCCCATGTTGAGGACACTTCCGAAGCATGTCCTTGAATCTGTCCCAAGCTTCATGAAACTTCTCTCCTCCACTGATAGCAAATTGGTTAATCTTTTGCTTCATCTTAAACACCTTTGACGGTGGCATGTACCTCTCTAAGAACCTTAACTTCAATTGCTCCCAAGTGGTGCACTCAGCTGTGTTTAAAGTATCATACCAATCTCTCGCCTTTTCAGTAAGCGAGAACTTAAACAAGAGGATCTTCCGCGTATCTTCATGTTCCCCTGCAATTTTTTGAGTACTTGCATAGCCCAAGAACTTGTTTAGATGCTGCTGCTGATTCTCGAAAGTCCCTCCTGAAAAGGAGTTTATTTCAATCATGCTAATAAGAGTGGGGTGAAGATCGAAGTCCGCATTAGCCCCTCTCGCTCCTAGAAGCCCAGAATGTCCAGCCCCGTTATTCTTGAAGACTTTACGGATGGCCAGATTGTCCGGATTAGCCACATCGTTGGCCATGTTGACTTTCTCCACTGCTGCGTTTAAATCAACCACAGTTTCAGTCGCTTCCGAGTTTAGTACATCAACTGCAACTCCAAGATTCAGAGCTTCAGTTGGATCTACTGCCTTGTTCCTACTCTTCTTCTTCTTCTTCTTCTTTCTCGACGACGCTCCGATCTCAGGATTATACGGTTCTAATTCACCTGCTTTTGATCTAGTGAGCATACACCTGAAAAGATTAGGAATTAGAAAACAAAACAAGAAGTAAAATAGTCCTAATAAAACTAGAAATAATAAAAGATATTTTACGCCGTCCCCGGCAACGGCGCCAGAAACTTGTTAGGGTATTTCTCAACACACAAATTAATCCTCAAGTGTAAGGATATCAATTGTAGTCTCGAAGGTGACCAAGTTACAATATCGAACCCACGGGACGGATACATATCAATTCAATTAAACTCTAGTATATCTCGGACTAGGTTTGGTAATTTAATGGTGTAGATTTAAGTAACAACTATCAATTGAAATAGCTGAATTAAATAACAAAAATAAAAGAAAGGTGAGTTGTGATCAAGTAAGATAATAGGTAGTTCGTCGGGTCATCCAGTTTTACTATTAATTCATACTTTTGTGTGATGGTGTCTGACTCTGCCCTGTGATTTGTGGACGCATCACTAAGCTATGCAAATCGACTCTATAGACACAAGTAGATATGCGTTTGACACGTGCGAATATCCTAGGTGCAAGATGTATACTTTACCCCCCTTTCTAGGTACTATCAGAATCAATTATTTCCCGTGCACTTAGTACTCTAACCCGATTTGATCTCCCTTTATAGGTACTATAAAGTTATACTCTTCATCCTACTTATTAACCCGAATAAGATTCAATTAACAAGTATTCATATAAGACAGTTCTAATAAGACCTTGGAATCCATTCACTTAGAATTATAACATTAAACCCTGCTCAACAGTGAACGCACTCAACCAATAACCATGTTATGTATTCAGACTCTACACAATGATTATTGATGCACAAAACGACTATGAGAATGGATTAAATACGTACAATCTTATATAAAACAAATCACAGGTAGTGTTGTACGGAGTTTTACACACGAAATACAAATTACATCATGAAACCTTCATAACCCTAGAACTACCAAAGCGGCTCTAGCCCATGATTGATCTAGGAACAATCATGGTTAGATGGACCAATCTTACTTGAACCTCCAGTGAAGCCTCTGTCACAGCCCTCCGGATGGTCGCCAATCTCCGTCTCCTTGTCTCTCTTATGATTCACGATCAAAAAGCTCTCTCCTCTACTGCATGAGCCTCCTTTTATACTTGTAATCACGTCTCTAGGGCTTGGAATGGGCTTTTCAAGTGATCTCACGCGTTTAGGCCTCGAAAATCCGGATAAGGTAAGTTTCCGCGTCTTGGATCGACCTCAGCAAACAGGTCTAACCACAGGTCGAACCCATCTTCTGGACAACTTCAGCTCTCGGTTCGACCAACTGGACAGGTCGAACCACTCTTGCTCCATGTCGAACCACAGGTCGAACCCGACTACTGGAAATCTGCCGCAACCGATTCGACTAGCTGACAGGTTGAACTCCCACGTCGTGGTCGAACTCTCCTTCTCGCGAACTGGTTCGACCATGGTTCGACCTAGTGATCAGGTCGAACCCTCTGGTCTTTGGTCGAACCTACCTTCTGTATACTTCAATCGCCCGGTTCGACCTGCTGGAGAGGTCGAACCCTCCTTCAACAGGTCGAACCATCCTTCTTCTTTGGTGGTTCGCATGGTCTCGACTTCAGCTCTTCAATTCTTGGCACTTCCTATCCGATTTAGCTAGTAAAACCACTCAATTAGCTCCAACAACACCTGATTCATGCTCTTGCATTATATATAGGTTTTCCACCTATTTCAACCTTAAAACTCTCCAAAACTAGCACAAATACCGATGCTAAACTTGTGAATTTACACACTCATCAGCCCTCAGCCATTTTGGTGTTCATCAGTACAGCCATGCCTCGCGACCTAGCAGGACGACTCTGGTGTCCGAAGAGTTCCTTAAGATTCTACATCATATCATATGCAGAGTTCATAGCTTGATGTTGATGCTGAAGCAAATTTGACATAGAAGCCAAAATATAGCATTTAGCCATCTTATCAGCCTTAACCCACCTATTATAAGTTGCTATCTCCTCTTCACTAGATTTATCAGTAGGTTTCAAAGGACATTCCATAGTGAGTACAAAGATATAATCTTCAACAGTTAAAATAATGTACATGTTTCGTTTCCAATCAACATAATTTGTGCCAGTAAATTTGTATTCCTTAAGTATGATAGAAAGTGAATTGAGTGCCATTTGAAAATCCTGAGAATCATAAATAAATAAATAGATCAAACACTTCGAATTTATCAATTTATATTGATTCCCTCAAAATAATATAAAATAAAATTCACCAACATCTCAAGCACCGTGAGTCTGCATGTCACGTTAGTGTGGACGTATACAAACCCAAACAATTACAAGAGAAGATTTTACCCATTAATTTTATTCGTCAACCTAACTTCATGACAAAATAATTAATAGTCGGTTCCTTTTTAGTCATGCAAATAACATCAGTGACTCTGGTGGGGAGGATACTTATTATTTACATCTAAGTGTACACCATTATTTTATTCCAAGTTCACGGCCCAAGCTTGTGTGTCTTACAGTTGGAGGAAGGCCTATTGCCAATACGCAAGTTTACTCACATCACTTACAAACCAATAATGGAGCCGTAGGAATTAATTACCAATCACCTCTCCCACTTAGTTATTTAACACCGAGAGTTTTTACATGCATATAATATCTATCAATAAATACGTATCCTAGCATGCTTCTATATTCATCAATCTATAACAATAAATCACATAGATCATGCATATCATATATAACAATAATCAGATAATTAAATTAAATTATGACAGTTATATATCACGACGAAAATCACACAAAAACACATCAAAAATAAAAAATGAAATTGATGTCCCGAGACACGTCGGCACGACTCATGCGCACTCCTGCACGAGTCGTGCCACTCCCGTGCTGCCCATCACTGCACCACACAGTCGTCGGTCGTGCCGCCCATCCGCACGACTCGTGCCGTGTCTGTCCGCCACTCGTGCCGATCACCTCTGGCACGCTGGAAACTACTCTCAGCCGTGCCAGTGGTCGGCAGGACTCATGCGGTACAGATGTGCCAGTCGTGCCGACAGCTTCTGCCCTCCCGTCACGTCACCTGCGCTGTGTGCCTATCCTCGCGCGATCGTGCAGCAGCTCTGTACGACTCATGCGCTAGTCTCGGTGTATCACCACACTCCGTTGCCGTGACACATCCCCGCCAGCAGCACCACCACTAGCGCCCGTCATCACCCGCACGACTCATGTCATTGACTGGAACGACTCGTGCGGCCCTGCTCTTATTGCACGCCTTGTGCGTCAAGACACCCCGCTTCAGCGCAGAAGGCTTGCACAGCCCGATGCATCGGTTGAGGTCTCCTGCCGGCACGACTCGTGCAAAAATACCGCACAACTCGTGCAGCATCGTCTGTCGACGTGCGCCGCCGCCTACTGTCGCTGTGCATGGTGCTTGTCCATCCTTCGCCCACCGTTCGTATGCTCCGATTGTCATCGTCGATTCCCGTGTGTCCCAATAATAAACGTGTATAGTATCCGAATAGGGTATACAAGCATGCTTTAAAATCAAATACTTAAACCCTTTCACCTTTTAACTAAACCCTAGCCTAACGTGTCACATCTTTCTTGAAACCGAAGCTCTGATACCAATTATTGACGTTCGATCGTTTGGTTAACGTGAACTGTTAGGGTTCCATACAAACCAAATCAGCAAAAGTAAGTAATCAAAGTTTGCATTACTTTTCACGAGGGTATGTTGATGAAGAACAGCTGCAGAAAACAACCTCTTGATCTTCTGCTGTATTCCCAAGTCCAATCTTGACGTCGTGTGGGTGACGATCTTCAAGATCTTCTCAATCTGTTGTTCTCTTTTCCTCCTCACAGTGTTAGGCGTATATTGTAGGGTTACTGGATAACTAAGATGACTTATTTATAGGCTAGAGCAGGAACCAGGAGGAGAAATTAGAGTTGGGCCTCCATTGGGCTTCAGTATCCAAATTTAGCCCAAAACTTATATTTAAGCTCAATAATAATAATAATATATACCACTAAAATATTATTATTGCACTACCGCTCTAATTCCATAATTACGTTATGGGCTTCTTCTTATTATGAGCCCGTTAATCTATCCATGTTTAATATATACAATGCCCATTAATTAATTAAGTTACTAACAACTCCAATTAATTAATATCTTATCCGATAGTAGTACCACTCAACCTCATTATCATGCCAGAATTAATCCACTTGCAAGATTTACATGATAATCCTTATGAGCTCCTTAAGGGGACATCATCAACCTATATCGGACACGGATTCTTTCTACAATCAACAGCACACCATAGAGACAACACTACTTTCCAATTCACCGAGTTTATTGATTTAATATCATGTAAATCTCACACATTGATAAATCAAAGATATACATACTGCCTTACCTGTCGAAGTTATTGTATAGGGATTGCACAAATATCCATAATAACTGAGATCAAGTTCTTCTATAAGTCAGTATAAGTTGAACGACCTCAAGCGGTCCTGCTCAATACACACAAAGCATACTAATGTGATCATATAATCAAGACAAACTAATATCAAATCACACTACAATCATTCTGATAGATTGTCCCGGTCTATCTCGATTGTGAGCATCTGTTTATACTTTATAAGAAAACCGATAATATGATCTTCTGCCTGTTGTCGCACAACATATTATCTACAGTATAAAGTAAGTAGACTTTTGCACAAATATAAAAATAAATTATAATATGCAAAAAGTTTGATCATATGATTCTCATTTTTAAATAAATTGTTAAAATATTGTGCATACAAAAGCTAGACTTTTAGTATATACAATCTAACAGTTAATGATGTTGTGAAATATATGTAGGTGTGATAAGGGAATGAGATAAGGAAAGAAAATATTAAAAAAAAATTATGGTGAAATAATGGAGAATAAGGAAAATATTAATTCCTTTTTGAAAAATAAGGAAAAATATATTTATGATAAGAAAATCTGGAAAAATATATTAATTCCTTAAAATCTGGAAGAATCATGAAAGATTATATAATAAGAAAATTAATTGTGCTCTAAGAAATAGGAAATAGGAAATAGGATCATGTGATTATAAGGAAATTAATTGTGCTGCAAGGAAATAGGAAAAATGGTAATAATTTTCGGTAATTTTTGAAAATTCCCATCGGCAGCTGCGCGACCTTACGATTTTGAGCATAACTTCCTTGTCCGAAATCATGAGTGATTTTTATGCCAAAACAATCCCCTCTCCCGTAGATTTCCAACCATATATCACATTATCAAAATTGTCTTCCAAAAAAACACTGAAAATTTACGTGAAGTGAGCGTACGTTTTTCAGTATTCTTGGACAAGTTGCATATTTTCTCAAACTTTGCACATTTAATCTATTTTCCATCTAAAACACAATAAAACATCTCAAATGAACTTTTTTTCTTCTCAAATATATGGAATATAAGAGACTTTTACTAATAAATGACAATAATTTTCTCAAAAAAGATGTTAAATAGGACATTAAAATATGTAAATTTTCACTCTTAACAACCATCATGATTTTTCATAACTCATATGAACCCAAAATAGGCTTAGGTTTGTTTTTAGTTTTTTATTCCTTATTTTAATTGAAATTTAGTAAAACCACATTATATAAATTTCACTTATATTTCTTATAGACATCACATCATATCCTCTTACACATATTACCCTTACTCTGATACTTTAATTTATCATAAAGTTAAAATCTATCATATTTAAATTTCAAAACAAATATAAAATAACATTATTTATTAAATTTACTAAATTCACCTTCTCCTAAATTTATCTTCTTTATTTCTATTTAAATTCAAAACAAACATTATCATAAAAGTTAGATTTGTTCATATTTTTTTATGTTACTCGTACAATACAAGGGGTGCAATAAGAAGAAATTGCAAGCAGTACTATGGGGGATTTTTTTTAAATAATAAAAAATAATAATAACTAATTCTAATTTTAAAACATATCTTTCTATACTTGAATTGACAAAAAAAAAGCCTTTACTCAAATGTATTTGATTAAAACAACTATAAAGTGAAAAATAATTTTCGAGTAAAAATTCGAATTAAGCAACGGATTCAAGTAATGTGTTCGAGTTAATTATTTCCTTGAGTAATGTATGTGAGTTAAACAAAATTCTCGAGTAATGTATTTGACTTAAATTTTTCCTCAAGTAATGTATTCGAATTCATTTTTTCATGATTTTTCACTTTACTCGAATATATTTGAGTAAAAGATTTTTTGGTCAATTCCAATATAAAAAGATATACTACTCCCTCCACCTGCTTTAAAAATCCATATTTTCTATTTTTGACATCCGCCTAAAAGAGTTTCCTTTTTTTTAGACACATGAAACATACTCACACCCATTAATATAATTAAAATATGAGACACATCCCTACTAATACAACTACACACTACATTAAAATATGAGGCATATCCCTACTTTTTTTTTGCCCCCAGGACATAGCTCAAGTGGTAGAGGTGAGGGTGGAAAGATCTTCCAACTGAGCTTGGTTGCTGCAGGGTGGGGGTTCGAATCATGCCTTTGGCATGGATTTGGCCCCTTGCAAGAACAAGTTTAACAGTGAGTCCTCACTATAAGCCACTGCATCCTGCGATTTACCTCCTCCACTAATCCCCAGGGCAGGGGCGGTGGGGGCCCCTTAATGGTGGGGTACACTATTAACAATAATACTTTTTAATTAGCGTGCAAAAAAACAAAAGATTCTCATTTAATAGTATGGAGGGAGTAGTATCTTTATTAAGGTGATGTTTGATTTGGGATTATGTGGGATTTGAAAACTATGAATGGTATGTTCTATGTTTGTTTTGGGTTTTGAGTATGGTAGGTTTTAACTTTATGTCAAATCAATGTATTAATTTATTTAAAAAGTTAAATGAGAGAGGAGAGATAAAGAGAGAAAGTGTATTAATTGAAGAGAGATAATGTAATAGGTATATATAGGGGAGATTTTTAAAATTTGGATGTGGGTTTTGAAAAACCAAAACCTGGATTTAAAATCCGAAAACGAACATCACCTAAAGGATTACAGAAGTTATTTGTTAAAATTCCGAAGGTAGTGCAATAATTTTCTCGTGCAATACTATGCATGTACTATTTATATTCTTATAAGAGGCACGTGGAAAATGATTCAAGAAAAATATCTAATGATTGGAAGTATTAGACTTTGGTGAGTACTCCCTCCGTCCCAAGCAAATAGCAACATTTGCTTTTTGTACGTAGATTAAGAAGTATTATTATTTTATGTAAAGTGAGTAGGTGTATTAGAGAGATTTGATGGGTAGTGGTGGACCATTAGTGTACTTTTTTTACTAAAAGGGGAAGATGTTGCAATTTGAATGGGACACCCAATATAGTAAAATATTGCTATTTGGGTGGGATGGAGGGAGTAGGTTATGAGACACCTACAATAATTGGTAACAATATTAAATGTGCCAATATCTAAAAATACCCAAGATCCAATATAAAATTTTAATTTTCCCAATCATTGAAAAAAGTTATTAATTCTATCCATGTGCCACTTTTCGGACAGTTTTGCTCTTGAAATAAAAATAAAAATCAGACTGGTCAACCGGTCAAACGGGACCACTGGTCAAAATTTTCAATTATCTGGACTTATAGGTATCCATGTCGGTATCCATATAGGAGACTATGATGGTAACCATGTAGGTAGTCATGTCGGTATACAGCTTCATTTCAATTTAATTTTCCTCATATTCCTCACGCTTCAAAATGGTATCAGAGCCTAGGTTTATTTATTTATTGAATGGAAAATTATTATAAAATCATTTATTACTTAACGAGAGGAGAGTTTCAAAGAGATATGGATCCGAACGAAAGTTCGACATCCGAGAGTAACAGGTCCGTCAACCCGGCCCCAAGTTGGAGCAACAGGGATTACTGGCCTGTCAACTATGACGAGACGAGCAGTTCTATACAACAATACTATTGTGTATTGTATAGACAATATGCCGAGAAGAAAGACGAGCAAGCCGATCGATTTTGGGAACAACTCAATCGAAGGCAGGAGGTGGTTGACATCCGTGCTAACCATACTAAAGAAGAACACCTAGAGGATCTCCGACAAGATCAGATAAGATATTCCAAAGATGTACCAAAGAATATTGTGGGGATTCAAGGTTTTACCGAGATCCATGGACATGTCCCCAAACAAGAGCAGTGGAGGAGACGACCAAACCAAGGTCCGAGGGAGATCTGCAAGCCATATCACTATTCACACTGGACACACTGGCCAAGATGACAGAGTGGAAAGAGATAGAGGCAGACAACTCTAAGATGAACCAAGATCTTAGAGAACTACAGAAGACGGTGAGATTCTTCGGAGAATATTGCCAGAACATGTCCAAAACAGTAGCTGAGATCAGCTTCCAAATGGACAAAATAGAGACGTTTCAAAAACAACAACTTGATCTCATCAAGAAATTGAAAGATCAAGTAACGTCTCTAGAAACCAAGATGACGGGAAGAAGAGAAGGAGGAAGGTTGCCACCAACCTTCGGAACAGAACCTCTTCTACATCAAAAGGGGAAGACGACGGAGGTCACAAGGCCAAAGTCAGAAAGCGAGAAGATGATTGCTATCCTTCGAAGAGAATCCCTATCCCCGGATGGAAAGAGCTAATCTGGAAGATCTACAAGATCTATATGAGTCCTTCCAAGGACTATCAATTGTAGATCTAAAGATGAACGTTGGAGAAACATCAAGCTCACAACAGCAATCACAGGCTCCTCAACAGGAACGGAGCCAAAATGAAGGAACCTCTGGTCTACATGGAACCCAGGGAACGAGACAAGAAGAGACAACCCAACCAAACTTCAGAATGAGGACAATGGGAATGTCAACAAGAGCGAGCCGAGTTCGAGGATCTAATCCACAGAACACCCCATATGGTCGGTCTCACCTTGAACCGATAAATCCATACGGGTTGATCCTGAACCTTGAGACGTTGGACTTCAAGAACCGAGAGACCTTGATCGATGAATGGACAAATGCCATGAAGATCGCAGGAGGTGCTCTAGACCTGGATAAAGAAGGATTCATAAGATTTCTAACTATGAGTCTGGAGGGATCAGTAAAATGCGCCTGGGAAGAACTCTCAGACGAAATCAAGAAGGAAGCCATGGAAGGAGAAGATCTAGGCAATATTGTAGATCGCATGGCCAAAATTTTCAAGATCCACTTCATCGGAGTAGGTTACTTCGAAGGAATGAAAGAAGAAAAGAAGAAGAAGTATAGGAATGCCCTATACAGCCTGGAACTACTTGACATCTGTCATGTAGATGAGTACATCAAACTCTTCACAGAGTATAGAAGGTCAAGGAAGAAGAAGTTTTCCACCTGTTCTTTGCCAAAATCCCAAGCCCATGGAGAGAAATGCTGATCAAAGAGTACGAACCATGCGAGCTGGATTCAATAGCAAGGAGAATGTCCTTCCTTAAGGCCAAGATTGCGGAGTGGTGTCATCAAGCATCGCTATACAAGAACTACAAGAGATTAAGGGGAATCAACAAGACAGTCCCCTTATGTTGCGAGAACAATGATCTTCCAACCATCATTGGAAGAGATCCGAAAAAACAGAAAAGGATGAAGAAAAGTCATCCTTACACCCAAAGGAACGGAGGATGGAAATCTAGAAGACCAAGATCCTTTTGGTCTAAACAGAAGGCCCGAAGCTATAAATCAGGGCAGAGATCTGGACCATCGAGATGGAGTTCTAGAAGCCAAGCTTCATCCTCAGGATCTAACCTGAGGAGTACGGGGAAAACTCCCACAAGAAAAACATTCCAAATGGCGGCCACACGAGTCAACGAAAGATTCAAAGATTGCAACTGCTACACGTGTGGAGCAAGAGGACATATCTCACCAGATTGCCCAGAGAACCAGAATCGGGGAGTACGACAGTTCGAAACAACTCCCGAAATAGAGGAAGCTGTTTACTTCCAAGATCTGGTGCAGGTATATCAATTCGAAGATATACCTTCAAAAGAAAGCATCTATGAAGAAGAATTTCTTAGCCAAGATGAATCTTCCGAAGATGAGTCGGAGTGAAGAAGAAATCTTTAAAAAAGAGATGCAAGAAGATATGTCTGGATTCTTTTCCCAGACATCCATTTCTCATAAAACCCTTATGAGAATCATGAAGGAGGATCCAAGACTCTGCCTTTATGATGGATTCACCGTAGGAAAGTTGGACAAATACTTTCCCAACTTCAAGAAAAGGAAGCATAACATCATATACAAAGTGACTGAAGGGGAGATTGCCATCCCAATGGAACTCACAAGAAATATGATGGAAATGCAACTGGTTCCCTATGAAGAAATCAAAAAGGAACTAAGGAAACTCCAGGAGTGTATGTCCAAGACTATGTCTTGGGTCCACATCGGAGCAACCTGAATTCTCATCAAAGCTACCTTCAAAGACGGAATTGATACCCCAATCGATATTGCCATCTTTGATAAGAGAATCAAGAATCCAAAAGAAGCATGCCTGGGAGGAATCTCAGGAAACTTGTACGCGGGTAAAGTAGCATCCTACATATACCCAAGGATTGCCTATAATTTGGCAGATACAGACTTTAGCAGAGCGCTTACCCTTCATCAAGATTTCAAGAACAAAGATTTGATGAAAGAAGGGAATAGGCCTTACTCTATCACTTACAGTATCTCATATGCTCTGTCCAACACCCATCATTCGGATTTATTCCAAATGAAGGACTACATAGAGATACCAAAAGTGTTCGAAAAGGTTGCATGTGCAACCCGGCCAGAAAGTATGGAGTTACCGCCAATCCACGACATGGATTTGCGGATTAAGGATAAGCCGGTCTGGAACAGGCAAGATAGCCTCAGATTCGAGCAAAGAAGGATTTCTTTCCAAGAAGATAGAATGACCAGCGAAAAATGGGGAAAGAAACCAATCTTGGAGGTAATCCAGGAACCAGAAATGTTCACAACCAAAGGTGAACTAAAATGCCCAGAAGGATGGAGAGGAGTCGAAGTAATATTCGATATCACCAAGAAAGAAAATCCAATTCCTTGTGATGTCTTATATTATCTCCAACAACCAACAACTGGGAGATATCAAGGACAGCTCAAACTCGGAGAACTTGAGCTGATAATCGAGGGTGTAGCAGGAAGATTCCCAGAACAACTTGTACTGGGATTAGAGATTCTCGAGGATCACAAACCTTGGGAAAGATTACAAAATGGAATGGAATTTACGGTCAAAGGAAAAAGATACAAGGTATACTAGTAGAGACTCAGGCTTTTTAGCTCTGATCCATCCATGGCCATGCTTATTCACAATTATGCATGTGTCCCCAAGTGTAGGGAATCAATTGTAGTTCCACGTGTGACCAAGTCAAAAATAATAATATCGTTCCCCAAAGATAATTATAGATCTACTATTTAATCTAATTATGACAATTCTAATTTAAGACAAATCTGGATTGTTTTGAGAATTACTTAAATTAACTATGCAGAAAATAATTACTAAAAATAAAATAGCAAGTAATTAAATATGGAAAGTATTCAAGAGAGAAGATAGACAGCACTAGGAAATCCAGTTAAATTGGTTGAATCAAGTCTCTAGACAATCGATTAGAATCCCTGCAGTTCTTATGAAAGCAATCACTTAATTATGTTAAATCCCCTTTTTAAAGTAACCTTAACACGTAAATCTGGTTCAAACCCTCAGATGAAGAAGAATAATTGCTACTCCCTCTCAAGGTACTTCATGTAAAATTCCAGTAAAGGCTAGTACACTAGACTTCCCTTTATAGGTACTTAAGAATTAAACCTCAATTCCCACCTAACAATCTAAGAAACCAAATCCTCTAGAATGGTAATTAATAGATATATTAAGTGTCCTATATTAATTATTCTAATGAATAAAGGTTATATGTTTAGATCCCCTTTACCCATAATAGGTTGACAAATATAATACCTCCAAAACACAAGCAATAATGCTTAAGCATGCAATAGGTATTGACATGCACTTGAATAAGGACATATCATATAAGACAAAATATAAGTCTCAAATCAAAGCATTAATAAAGGAATAAATATACTGCAGGAATCCAACCTTAAATCTAGGTCATCAATTCAAACCAATTCAACCTTCAAAACCTAGCACTATCCAAGAAGTACTAACCCATGGTGTTACAAGCAACACACATGGTTAGGTATGAAAACATATTATCCAAAATTAAGAAAGAAAGAGTAAGAAAAACCCTAAGTATGGTGTGATCCTCCGTTCTCTCCTCCGCGATTCTGAATCTCCTCGTTCTCCTTCTCAAGTAAGCAATACTGATGAACTCTCCGGGATGGGTGGATGGGATGGTAGATTATGAAAGGGTATGAAGAGTTGGAGTTTTGAAACACCCCAAGGACTCATTTTTATATTTTAGCACTGATCCTTCATGAATTCTGACTTAAAAAGTGGGCTTTTTCACGTTAAAAACACGAACGGGCCGAAAACACGACGAAAATATGAAACGGGCCATGCTGGAAACTGGCACGACTCGTGCCAAGTACCGCACGAGTTGTGCGGGCGTCTAACGTGCAAGCTTCCTCGGCAACTCTCGGCGGCACGACGCATGCGCCTCGGCAGCACCCGACAGCTCGTGCTCGGCAGCTCTCGGCAGCTCTCGGCGGGCGCGCTTGGCGGTCGTGCAAGCGCCTCTCGGCAGCATGTGCGGCACAACCTGCCGACCCTTGCGGCACGACTATGGCATTCCCAGCCGGCACGAGTCGTGCCGGCTCTTCCTCCTTCGGACTTTGCTCCGATTTCGTTTCCGACTTCTGTTTTTGCTCTTTTTACCTTATTTTCCACCTAAAAACACGAAATAACACCTCAAGTGCACCTGAAACATAAATTTATACAATTCTACCACAAGATGCTCAAATACGGATATAAATCCCACAAAATGGTGCTAAATCGGACTCTAAAACACGCAGATTTTCACACTAATCAAACCCCCAAACTTAAGATGTTGTTCGTCCCCGAACAATGAAAAAGAACATAGAAGAAGAAAGTTAGTGTGTAAATATAAGGGAAAATAAGAAATATGACACCGAGGCCATTCATAAGACAATCGTCATCAACTCTGGTCATGCAACTCTAGTTACATGGAATAATTCATTCATGACATACAAGTTAAAACAATCACCACCAATTCAAATGCTCCATCAACTTATTCTCACGGGAAGTATATCACTCGCACTCAAGTGTAAAAGATGTACACTTAGAGGGTATGATGTTTACGCTCAAATTCAATTCAAGTGCATGCGTAACCATAAGCTTGTCAAACGTCTCAAACTCTCCACCACTAAAAGAAGCCTTCGGTTTTGTAGCCAAAGCGTATGCTTGGTGAAGCTCCACATCTAGAATCTCCTCATCCGGGAACAACTCTTTGATAATCTCCTTCTCATCTTCACAATGCTCCCTTGACTCCAACCTAGAGAGGTGATCAGCCACTACATTCTCACTCCCCTTCTTGTCTCTTATCTCTATGTTGAATTCCTGCAACAGTAGGATCCATCTAATAATCCTAGGCTTGGCATCCTTCTTCTCCATCAGATATCGGATCGCAGAATGATCCGTATACACCACAGTTTTCATCCCCACCAGAAATGCGCGAAACTTATCAAAAGCATACACCACAGCCAAAAATTCCTTTTCAGTCACGGTATAGTTCTTTTGAGCTGCATCAAATGTCTTGCTCGCATAGTAGATGACTTGAAACCTGTTCTCCCTCATCTGCCCCAAAGCTACTCCCAATGCAACATCACTCGCATCGCACATAAGCACGAAGGGTTGAGTCCAATCCGGAGTAACTAGAATAGGGGTAGACGTCAATGCCTCTTTCAAAACCTGAAAACACTTCAAACATTCATCATCAAATTTGAAAGGGACATCTTTTTCTAATAAATGAGATAGAGGCTTAGAGTATTTAGAAAAATCTTTTATGAATCTGCGGTAAAATCCTGCATGTCCAAGGAATGACCGCACTCCCCTCTCATTTATCGGTGGAGGTAATTTTTCAATTGCCGCCACCTTAGCTCTATCAACCTGCAACCCCTTAGATGATACATGATGACCTAAGACAATGCCATCTTTAACCATAAAGTGACATTTCTCCCAATTCAAAACAAGGTTAGTATCCTGGCATCGCTTCAGCACAACAGCAAGGTTAGATAAACATACATCATAAGAAGATCCAAAGACAGAAAAATCATCCATAAAAACTTCCATGATATTTTCTATCAACCCTTCAAATATAGACATCATACACCTTTGAAAAGTCGCAGGTGCATTACAAAGACCAAAAGGCAGCATCTTAAAAGCAAAAATACCATAAGGACATGTAAATGCTGTCTTTTCATGATCCTCGGGTGCAATCATGATCTGATTATACCCGGAATAGCCATCCAAAAAGCAATAAAACTCATAACCTGCTAACCTATCAAGCATCTGATCCATGAAAGGTAAAGGAAAATGGTCTTTACGTGTGTTCTCATTCAGTTTTCTATAATCAGTACACACACGCCAACCTGTAGTTGTCCTAGTAGCGGTCTCCCCACTATCCGATAGAATAACAGTCATACCCCCCTTCTTAGCCACTACATGCAAAGGACTAACATATGGACTATCACTAATCGCATACACAATTCCAGCTTTCAACCACTTTAACACTTCTTTTCTAACCACCTCTTGCATCGCAGGATTCAATCTCCTTTGATACTGCACACAACTTCTACTCTCATCTTCCAATCTTATTTTATGCATGCAAATAGATGGACTAATACCCTTCAAATCATCAATAGACCAACCAATAGCAGATTTATGTTCTCTTAAAACAACTAACAACCTATCAAGCTCACTCTCAGATAAGGAAGAAGATACAATTACCGGAAAAGTTTCATTCTCCCCCAAATATGCATACATGAGATGATCAGGTAACGGCTTCAGTTCCTTCTTTTTCTCCTCAGGTACAGCTCCTTCAGGTTCAAGTGGCAGATATGGCCTCTTCCACTTAGCTTCCTCCACTCTTGCTGCTTCCTTCTTCGAATCCATGTTCTCATTTAATGCAAGTAAGCTTTCAAGAAATTCAATAGCTAGTTCATTAGACATATCATTAAGATCATCAAATTCAGTAGTAGGTAAAGTAAGAGATTCGCTTATGCATGTTTCAAGTGGATCCTTAGACAGGATAACGGGCAAGCACTCCTCAACGATCTCCTCCACTACTTCAATGCTCTTGCAATCTTCATTCTCCGAAGGCCACCTCATAGCTTTTTCCAAAGAAAATACTACTTCTTCATCATTCACTCTCAATCTGATTTCCCCTTTCTGAACATTAATCAAAGCTCCTGCAGTCGCTAAGAACGGTCTCCCAAGAATCAAAGGAACTTTGTCTTCATCAACCTCTTCCATGTCAAGCACAAGGAAGTCCACTGGAAATATCAACTTCTCAACTTTCACCAAGACATCCTCAATCACCCCCTAGGGTATGTTATGGATCTATCAGCCAGCTGCAGTGCTACTGATGTCGGCTTTGCGTCCCCCAAACCAAGCTTCTTGAATACTGAATAAGGCATCAAATTAATGCTAGCCCCTAAATCACATAAGGCTCTCTTTGATTCCCCTCGTCCAATCTCACATGGTATGGTGAAACTACCCGGATCTTTAAGCTTCGCAGGAAGCTTCTTCTGAATTACTGAACTGCAGCTTTCTGTCAGCTTAACTGTCTCAGCTCCTGTTAGACTCCTTTTCTTAGACATGATGTCCTTCAAAAACCTTGCATAGTTGGGCATCTCTTCTAAGGCTTCTGCAAAAGGAATATTGATATGGATTCTCTTAAATATTTCCAAAAACTTTTGAAACTTTTCATCCAATCCTTTCTTAAAGAATTGTTGTGGAAACGGAATTGGATGCTTTGTCTTTGGAATGCCCCAAATATCCTTCTCAAACTCCTCTACTTTTCCTTTTTCAACTCTTTCTGCCTTAGCTTTTTGCCACTTTTTCAACTTAACTTCAGGTTCTTTCGACTTTTCTTCAGTTTTCGGGACCTGAGGATCACTCTGGACGAGTTCGACAACACGAGGATCGGGATGAATTTCTGGCATTTTCGCCGAAGAGGGGCACGAGTCGTGCCGGCAGTGCTAGACTCATGCCGCAACAAGCCTTGCGCATCATCCGCTGTCATTTGGCCTTCGCACGAGTCGTGCAGGATTTTGGCACGAGTCGTGCTGACTTGTTTTTTCCCTATTGGATTGCACGCCCCATCTGTCGCGCTGATTCCTCGGCTGCACGAGTCGTGCCTGTTGTGGCACGAGTCGTGCGGCTCTCCAGCACCGACGTGTTCGTTCTCATCCGATTTTTCAACCTCCGTTTCGACTCCAGCCTGTTCCGATGATATTTTTGGGCCATCGTACTGCATTCCACTCCTCAGGGTGATTGCCATAATTTGTTCTTTTGGATTTGTCACTGTTTGAGATGGAAACTTACCTTGTTGCTCCAATCGCCCAACTGCAGCATGTAACTGTCCGATAGCAATATCAGTTTCTTTCTGCTTCTTTTCAGATTGCTCATTAGTAGATATCATTAG
This sequence comes from Pogostemon cablin, assembly GCA_023678885.1. NCBI lineage: Eukaryota > Viridiplantae > Streptophyta > Magnoliopsida > Lamiales > Lamiaceae > Pogostemon > Pogostemon cablin. The sequence goes on along the minus strand of CM042985.1, from coordinate 26,589,512 downwards.
CTTCACCATCAAGTTCAAATGCTCCCCCTGCTTCATCTGCTCCCCTTGTTGCTTCATAAAGTCTCCTTGCTGTTTCAACAACAGTTTTAACTCATCATCCACGGGTGCTTTTCCTTCAGCTGGTTTATGTGCTGGATCAATTCCTGGAGGAGGCCCAACTGCATTATTCGGGTTAGCATAAGACAGATTATCATTCCTTCTTTGATTATTGAAGTTGGAATTTCCTTGGTAACCCCCCTGCTGATTTTGCCGGTTGTTTCCTTGATCATTCCTTCCCCACTGCTGATTACTAGGCCTAAAATTCTGTCTATTCCTATAATCCCCTTGCAAGCTCTGATCCATAGCATAATTCGCATCCTCCATCTGATCTTCATCTCCTTCATTACCAGCTTCTTCTCCTCTGCTTCCTAGTGCCATGCGATCCATCTTCTTATGCAGCTCGTTGAGTTGACTCTTGAGTTCTGACATCTCACTGTTGTTGACCCTGACTTCTACCTTAGCCACTTTATCAAAAGCGGCCCCATCTGATCTCTCCATAGGCCAATCATACGTGTTAGCTGCCATCTCCTCAAATATCTCTTCTGCTTCATCTGCTGATTTTTTGAAGACCGATCCACCAGCTGTTGCGTCCACCAACACTTTTGATTCACTCCTCAGACCTTGATAGAAGAAGCCTAAGTAAGTGTCTTTTGTAAATCCATGTTGTGGACCACAACGCAACAGGTCCTTGAACCTTTCCCACGCTTCATAGAAACTCTCCAAGGCTCCTTGTTTAAATAGTGTGATCTTTTGCTTCACCTTAAAGCTCTTGGAAGGAGGGAAGTACTTGTTCAAGAACTTATCTGCTAACTGCTCCCATGTAGTACAACATCCTGCAGGAAGGTTGTTGTACCACTCTTTGGCTTTTCCCGTTAGTGAGAATGGGAAAAGCCTCATTCTGATAGCATCCTCCGAGACATTCCTATGCTTCTGCGTCCTTGCATACTCATCAAATAATTGCAGATGCTCACTAGGACTCTCCAAAGGATTACCACTGAACTGCTGTGCTTGTACCATCCGGATCAGTCCAAACGGTAGCTTAAAATTCTCCACAGTGATTGCGGGTCCATTCAATCTAGCATTCGCGGTATGCTTCAACTTATATTGGTCCCTCATGGGAGTTGGAACCTGTTCTTCAGCCATCTCTACAACTTCCTCCTCTTCTGATGAATAATAAGTATCTGACTCTGAGCTAGGAATAGGTGTGGCTGGATTCTTTCTCTTATATCTGTTTAGTCTGACAAGCGCTTCAAGTTCTAGGTTGAGTGGTTCAATTGGAAGTCCACTTGACCTAGTTATCATACACCTGTTCTCACACAGCTAATCAGAATAGTTTGGATGCAAATTAAAAAATAAAAATAAAAATTAAAGCAATAAAATTTAACGTCCTAGAATCAAAATAAATCACAAAAATTAATTAAATAAATAAATCTAAAAATTATCCCCGGCAGCGGCGCCATTTGCTTATTCACAATTATGCATATGTCCCCAAGTGTAGGGAATCAATCGTAGTTCCACGTGTGACCAAGTCAAAAATAATAATATCGTTCCCCAAAGATAATTATAGATCTACTATTTAATCTAATTATGACTATTCTAATTTAAGACAAATCTGGATTGTTTTGAGAATTACTTAAATTAACTATGCAGAAAATAATTACTAAAAATAAAATAGCAAGTAATTAAATATGGAAAGTATTCAAAAGAGAAGATAGACAGCACTAGGAAATCCAGTTAAATTGGTTGAATCAAGTCTCTAGACAATCGATTAGAATCCCTGCAGTTCTTATGAAAGCAATCACTTAATTATGTTAAATCCCCTTTTTAAAGTAACCTTAACACGTAAATCTGGTTCAAATCCTCAGATGCAGAAGAATAATTCCTACTCCCTCTCTAGGTACTTCATGTAAAATTCCAGTAAAGGCTAGTACACTAGACTTCCCTTTATAGGTACTTAAGAATTAAACCTCAATTCCTACCTAACAATCTAAGAAACCAAATCCTCTAGAATGGTAATTAATAGATATATTAAGTGTCCTATATTAATTATTCTAATGAATAAAGGTTATATGTTTAGATCCCCTTTACCCATAATAGGTTGACAAATATAATACCTCCAAAACACAAGCAATAATGCTTAAGCATGCAATAGGTATTGACATGCACTTGAATAAGGACATATCATATAAGACAAAATATAAGTCTCAAATCAAAGCATTAATAAAGGAATAAATATACTGCAGGTATCCAACCTTAAATCTAGGTCATCAATTCAAACCAATTCTACCTTCAAAACCTAGCACTATCCAAGAAGTACTAGCCCATGGTGTTACAAGCAACACACATGGTTAGGTATGAAAACATATTATCCAAAATTAAGAAAGAAAGAGTAAGAAAAACCCTAAGTATGGTGTGATCCTCCGTTCTCTCCTCCGTGATTCTGAACCTCCTCGTTCTCCTTCTCAAGTAAGCAATACTGATGAACTCTCCGGGATGGGTGGATGGGATGGTAGATTATGAAAGGGTATGAAGAGTTGGAGTTTTGAAACACCCCAAGGACTCCTTTTTATATTTTAGCACTGATCCTTCACGAATTCTGACTTAAAAAGTGGGCTTTTTCACGTTAAAAATACGAACGGGCCGAAAACACAACGAAAACACGAAACGGGCCATGCTGGAAACTGGCACGACTCGTGCCAAGTACCGCACGAGTCGTGCGGGCGTCTAACGTGCAAGCTTCCTCGGCAACTCTCGGCGGCACGACGCATGTGCCTCGGCAGCACCCGGCAGCTCGTGCTCGGCAGCTCTCGGCGGGCGCGCTTGGCGGTCGTGCAAGCGCCTCTCGACAGCATGTGCGGCACAACCTGCCGACCCTTGCGGCACGACTATGGCATTCCCAGCCGGCACGAGTCGTGCCGGCTCTTCCTCCTCCGGACTTTACTCCGATTTCATTTCTGACTTCCGTTTTTGCTCTTTTTACCTTATTTTCCACCTAAAAACACGAAATAACACCTCAAGTGCACCTGAAATATAAATTTATACAATTCTACCACAAGATACTCAAATACGGATATAAATCCCACAAAATGGTGCTAAATCGGACTCTAAAACACGCAGATTTTCACACTAATCAAACCCCCAAACTTAAGATGTTATTCGTCCCCGAACAATGAAAAAGAACATAGAAGAAGAAAGTTAGTTTGTAAATATAAGGGAAAATAAGAAATATGACACCGAGGCCATTCATAAGACAATCGTCATCAACTCCGGTCATGCAACTCTAGTTACATGCAATAATTCATTCATGACATACAAGTTAAAACAATCACCACCAATACAAATGCTCCATCAACTTATTCTCACGGGAAGTATATCACTCGCACTCAAGTGTAAAAGATGTACACTTAGAGGGTATGGTGTTTACGCTCAAATTCAATTCAAGTGCATGCGTAACCATAAGCTTGTCAAACGTCTCAAACTCTCCTCCACTAAAAGTATGATTCGACAATGGGATTAAAAAGGACTTTTAATAGGATGTAATATTGGCTCTTTGGTTAAGGGTAGAAAATATATGGATAAGTGACTCAAACTCGGATCAATCAAGTAGCGACCAATCTTGATCCTCATTCCTCTCACTCACTTCAATTCAAGCACATCATCCTCCTTTTCTCTTCAATTTTTCTCTTCCATGCACAACATGAACACTTTTTCCTTCTTTTCATTTTTTTCTTCTCTTTTTTTTCTCTCGAGGTACCAGTTTCGGGCACTACCTCTCAAATCTCGGGGTACCAGTTTCGGGCACTACCCCTAAGCAATTTATTTTTCAGCACATACTTTTCAGCTCATAATCACTTGTACATCTCCAAATATTTTATTTCTTCCAAACTCCATGAAAATCAACTCACACACTTTGACAACATTTAATTATCCACTAAATATAGGAATTTAAGGCTCAAATAGGATATCAAAGTGGCTATCTTCGTAGGTTGCGAAAGAAATAAGGCTTTTATGCTTAAAATGGCTATCTACGGATATATAATTATTTGGTAGGAAATTATTTGGCAAAGTGACTCTTAAAAATCAAAGAGTGGCCTAAGATCATCTCCCATTATCTAACATAACACGCGGTCTCAAGCAAGACAAAAGGCAAGTTCTAGAATACACACACAAGAATGATACTCACCAGAAAGAAATATCATGTGTTTATGTACATGATCTAAAGGCTCAAAATCTCACATGGATTATCAAGTAGCAGAGCACTCTTCATGGTAAACAATGTCTCACAAGTACACTTAGAACTTCATACCACAATATAACTTAAGTACAATTCCTTCATTAACTTCAAGAGCATACGAAGTTCTGGCAGAATTTTAACAAATAAGATCATAATAAGCTCACAACCAGAAACCCAAACATAAACTCAACATTATATCCCCCACAAATATCCAGCAATACAAACCAAGATAAGAATGATACATGGAAGAGACAAATATATCAGAAGCAACCCTATCAAACTATCACTCCACTCAAAGCCTAAACAGAAAATAGAAACAAGGTGAAGAAACAAGGTGAAGAAATAAAATGACACAACCTCGACAGACAAGGCTGTTTAAGAACAGGGGCTATAATCTCCATCAGTCACGTCGATCCCGGTGCTCTCGAACTTCATTTCTCAAATTTTGGATCTCTCTTTATGTCTCTCTCCGAGAACGCCTGATCTCCCGGAATAAAGCTCGAAACTGCTGGTCATTCGAGTACCTGATGGAGTCAAACTGATCATTGACGTATCGAAACATCTCTCCCCACGAATCCTGCACACCTGGAACATAATAAGAATGGTAATCAGGGGGTACGGGACCAGCAGAAGTGCTAGGTCCTCCATACTGAGCTCCAAAGTCAGCCGTAGATGTCCCCGGTGCAAATGGATCCGGTGCTACTCTTGATGGACCGCCCTGATAGAACCCACTAGAAGGATGCTGTGAGTCATATGACCCAAAAAGCTCCGGCGCGTCCTCCTCATTCAACATCATCTCATCCTCAACATACGCATCAGCTTCATTCTGAACTTGGGGATTTGCTGCTCTCTCATTGTGCTCTCTTATAACCTTCTTCCAATCTTCATCCTTCATAAAGACAGATGAGACATGGGTGTGCAAATAAGACTTGCAAAGGAAGTTCTCTTCATTATCCAATGTCGTCAACTGCTCACATGGAAGTGGTATAGAAAGGTTGCCAAGCTGATAAAACAGTTGGCCAGCTCGCTCTTGCAAGATATGTGCATTCTTCAAAGCTCGCACATTTATATCTGGTTTTTTCTCATCAACAAGCTTCATACCATCAATTCGCACTGCTTTGATCTCAGCTATCTGGGTGATAATACCACCCATCATCACTGACTGAGTCTCCCCATCCCTAAAATGGTAGAGCTGTTCCATAACAAGTGCGGCCAAGTCAAACAACTTCTCCTCGCACATGCACCAGAGGACATAAAGCTCCTCTAATCTAACTTGGCCCTCCTCATGCCTAGCGAAGATGGTATTCGAGAGAACCCTTTTTACGTACCTGAGAACCGGGCTGATAATGCATGTGGACTTAGATTCTCTAGGTACAAAAGCCTCATTCTTCCCGAAATCTTTCTCCAGAATGCATCCTTGTTAAAAGCAGCATAAATCTCATCCGTAGCATCATACGGAGATCCAAACCCCATGTTCAGCTCCTTCCTAGTCATTGTTTCTTTCCTTCCTCTCAGCATGAAAGTGCATCCACTGGGCAACCTATCAGGCTCCTCCCAATATACATCATATGACATGTAGAACTCCATCGTCAATGCATACGTGGTAGGCCTCCGAGCATTCAAAAACTCCAGTATCCCCACTCTCTCGAAGAGGGTATCCACATCCCGCTTAAAACCAAGTCTGACCATGGTATCTTCATCATGATAGCGTGTCCGCGCTATCCTACGCTCCAAGTGACTGTACTCCTCTATATGATTCTTCCACTTGGGAAAATAAATCCCAAGGTGTCGAGGACTAGTCTTATTCTTTTTAATCCGAGCGATCTCTTTCTGCTTTTGCTCATCAGTCCACTCATCTCCCATCTTGTTACCTAGAAAAATTACAAGTAAGATGCAAGCAATAACTCCAAAAACAAAATAATGCATCTATACCTGACTCTAATCTAACCTAAGTAGGAAATATACACCCACACTCCACTTTAAACTAACATGCCACATATGCATTCTTGATTCCTAGTTACACCATGCCAAAACAAATAATGAACACCACATAAAAGTACTATTCACGTTTCTAAGCTACTAGGAACAAGAAAATATGCAAATCAAGCCCAACATGCCAATTTCAAACTAAAAATAGCATGCTTTTTCAAGAAAAATTCAAAATAAAATCCTCACATGCTTGTACTAGTTTCAACCATCATCAAACAATAAATACCAACAATTTAGAACATAATGGTATCAACTAACTAACACAAAACCACCAATCAAGTAAGCAATTTCGAAATTTTAAGCAAAACAGTATGCTCACAAAGTGTTCGACAAAATGCCTCAAAGAAAATTCACTTCAAAATTCATAATTACAACTTGATTACACTTACCCATGATCCAAATATACACATACTTGAAAATCAAAGCAAAAGGATGAAGAAAACATACCTTGTTGGAGAAAGAACGAAAATTTCGAACTTTGAAACTTTTCCCCAATTTTTGCTTCAAAACCTTAATTTCTCCCCTTTTAATCCTCAATCCAAGTATGAAAACGTGTTTAAAGTGTGTGGAAGTGTAGTGGTGAAGTGGAATGGTGTTTTATGGACGCGGAAATGACGAAAATTCGACTTTGGCGACGAGCAGTGCGAGCGGCAGTGTACGGCAGTGAGAAAATGGGAAACTGACCGAAAATTTGATGTTTTAACACATACCTGGTCTCGGCACAACGTTGGCACGACTCGTGCCCAAGAATGGCGTGACTCATGCCGCCTTACCTGTCGGCAGCTTCCGCGCGCTACTCATCATCCGGCACGACTCGTGCCGGCATTTCTCGGCAGGTCGTGCCGCCATCCTTCGACACTCGTGCCGCGCATCCAGCTCTCATGCTGGGCGGCACGCCTTGCTCCTCCTGCCCACTTCCTTGGCACGACTCATGCACTGGGATGGCACGAGTCGTGCAGCGTTGCAACGTACACCTGGGCACTTTTTCGACTTTTTCACCTATTTCTTCGAATTGTCATCCAATTTAAGCTCAAATACACTTAACTCATCAGTCACATAATCAGGAAAACTCAAAATTCAACCAAAAATTAATCACACCAAATTTAGGAGAACTAAACATGACAAAACCAAACACTTGGATAATTGCAAAAAAAATTCGAACATTCGAAATAAATTCCAAAAATTTTAAAAAAAAATCAAACTCCAAGCATCACACACAAGTGAAAGAAAACTTACCTCGGTGCTTCAAGATATTGGAATGCACGTCCACCCCCCCAAACTTAGTTCAAACTACGTAAGAAACTAAGTTTGTAAAAAGTGAATACCATAGACGACGAAGCACCTAATAAAATTTCCTACACCAAACAAAAACATTAAATCAATAAAACAGGAGGGAAAGCCCCCAACAAGCGCTCATATTTAACGTCGGAGAGTCATGACGTAATGCTCATATTTAACGTCGTTGAGCTTGACGAATAGCAGAACTACTTGAGGTAATCAACAAAAAGGACTTCCTTATCCCGTGGCAACCTATAATGCTTCATCCGATGCCCATTAGCCACGAAACTATTTCCATCCTTATCCAACAATTCATATGTACCTCCACCAATAGCTCTATGTATCACGAATGGCCCCATCCACTTAGACTTTAATTTTCCAGGAAAAAGTCTAAGTCTAGTATTGAACAACAAGACTTCATCCTTCTCACAGAACTCTTTAAAATGAATCTTTCCATCATGCCACTTTTTTACTTTCTCCTTGCTGATTCGTGAGTTCTCATAAGCTCTATTTCTAAACTTTTCAAGTCTAATCATTTGAGTCATCCGCAGGCCACCCGCTTCTTTCATATCCAAATTCATCTTCCTCACCGCCCAAAATGCCTTATGTTCAATCTCCACAGGAAGATGACATGATTTTCCATAGACAAGTTGGAACGGAGACATCTCCAAGACAGTCTTGTAAGCAGTTCTGAACGCCCACAATGCATCATCTAGCTTCATAGCCCAATCCTTCCTACTCACATTCACTGTCTTCTCTAAAACCTGCTTAATCTGGCGATTGGAGACCTCAGCTTGCCCATTCGACTGTGGGTGATAAGGTGTTGCCACCCTATGCCACACACCATAATCCTTCAATACCTTCTCCATGAGCTTGTTAACAAAATGGGTTCCCCCATCACTAACTAGTACTCTAGGTACTCCAAATCGCGAAAATATATGCTTCTTCAAAAATGCTTGCACCACCCTGGCATCATTCGTCTTAGTAGGAATTGCTTCCACCCACTTAGACACATAATCAACAGCCAAAAGTATATAGATATATCCATTGGATGAGGGAAAAGGACCCATAAAGTCTATCCCCCACACATCAAAAATCTCCACTACATAACTATTCCGCAGAGGCATTTCATCTCTCTTAGAGATGCTTCCAACTCTTTGACACCTATCATAGCTTGCAACATATGACTCACAAGATTTAAAAAGGGATGGCCAAAACAAACCTGATTGTAAAACCTTTGCAGCTGTCTTCTCGGCACCGAAATGCCCCCAGTTGGTTGTGCATGACAATGATTTAGCACACTGTCCCATTCCTCTTCCGGTACACATCTTCGGATGATAGAGTCTGCGCATATCTTATAGACGAAAGGCTCATCCCAAATATATTTCTGCACATCTCTCATGAACTTCAAATGCTGATGCCGACTCAAATTATATGGCTTAACTCCACTCGCAAGAAAGTTGACATAATCAGCATGCCAAGGAGCCTTCAGTTTTGTAGCCAAAGCGTATGCTTGGTGAAGCTCCACATCTAGAATCTCCTCATCCGGGAACAACTCTTTGATAATCTCATTCTCATCTTCACAATGGTCCCTTGACTCCAACCTAGAGAGGTGATCAGCCACTACATTCTCACTCCCCTTCTTGTCTCTTATCTCTATGTCGAATTCATGCAACAGTAGGATCCATCTAATAATCCTAGGCTTGGCATCCTTCTTCTCCATCAGATATCGGATCGCAGAATGATCCGTATACACCACAGTTTTCATCCCCACCAGATATGCGCGAAACTTATCAAAAGCATACACCACAGCCAAAAATTCCTTTTCAGTCACGGTATAGTTCTTTTGAGCTGCATCAAATGTCTTGCTCGCATAGTAGATGGCTCGAAACCTGTTCTCCCTCATCTGCCCCAAAGCTACTCCCAATGCAACATCACTCGCATCGCACATAAGCACGAAGGGTTGAGTCCAATCCGGAGTAACTAGAATAGGGGCAGACGTCAATGCCTCTTTCAAAACCTGAAAACACTTCAAACATTCATCATCAAATTTGAAAGGGACATCTTTTTCTAATAAATGAGATAGAGGTTTAGAGTATTTAGAAAAATCTTTTATGAATCTGCAGTAAAATCCTGCATGTCCAATGAATGACCGCACTCCCCTCTCATTTATTGGTGGAGGTAATTTTTCAATTGCCGCCACCTTAGCTCTATCAACCTGCAACCCCTTAGATGATACATGATGACCTAAGACAATGCCATCTTTAACCATAAAGTGACATTTCTCCCAATTCAAACCAAGGTTAGTATCCTGGCATCGCTTCAGCACAACAGCAAGGTTAGATAAACATACATCATAAGAAGATGCAAAGATAGAAAAATCATCCATAAAAACTTCCATGATATTTTCTATCAACCCTTCAAATATAGCCATCATACACCTTTGAAAAGTCGCAGGTGCATTACAAAGACCAAAAGGCAGCATCTTAAAAGCAAAAATACCATAAGGACATGTAAATGCTGTATTTTCCTGATCCTCGGGTGAAATCATGATCTGATTATACCCGGAATAGCCATCCAAAAAGCAATAAAACTCATAACCTGCTAACCTATCAAGCATCTGATCCATGAAAGGTAAAGGAAAATGGTCTTTACGTGTGTTCTCATTCAGTTTTCTATAATCAGTACACACACGCCAACCTGTAGTTGTCCTAGTAGCGGTCTCCCCACTATCCGATAGAATAACAGTCATACCCCCCTTCTTAGCCACTACATACAAAGAACTAACATATGGACTATCACTAATCGCATACACAATTCCAGCTTTCAACCACTTTAACACTTCTTTTCTAACCACCTCTTGCATCGCAGGATTCAATATCCTTTGATACTGCACACAACTTTTACTCTCATCTTCCAATCTTATTTTATGCATGCAAATAGATGGACTAATACCCTTCAGATCATCAATAGACCAACCAATAGCAGATTTATGTTCTCTTAAAACAACTAACAACCTATCAAGCTCACTCTCAGATAAGGAAGAAGATACAATTACCGGAAAAGTTTCATTCTCCCCCAAATATGCATACATGAGATGATCAGGTAACGACTTCAGTTTCTTCTTTTTCTCCTCAGGTATAGCTCCTTCAGGTTCAAGTGGCAGATATGGCCTCTTCCACTTAGCTTCCTCCACTCTTGCTGCTTCCTTCTTCGAATCCCTGTTCTCATTTAATGCAAGTAAGCTTTCAAGAAATTCAATAGCTAGTTCATTAGACATATCATTAAGATCATCAAATTCAGTAGTAGGTAAAGTAAGAGATTCGCTTATGCACGTTTCAAGTGGATCCTTAGACAGGATAACGGGCAAGCACTCCTCAACGATCTCCTCCACTACTTCAATGCTCTTGCAATCTTCATTCTCCGAAGGCCACCTCATAGCTTTTTCCAAAGAAAATACTACTTCTTCATCATTCACTCTCAATCTGATTTCCCCTTTCTGAACATCAATCAAAGCTCCTGCAGTTGCTAAGAACGGTCTCCCAAGAATCAAAGGAACTTTGTCTTCATCAACCTCTTCCATGTCAAGCACAAGGAAGTCCACTGGAAATATCAACTTCTCAACTTTCACCAAGACATCCTCAATCACCCCCCTAGGGTATGTTATGGATATATCAGCCAGCTGCAGTGCTACTGATGTCGGCTTTGCGTCCCCCAAACCAAGCTTCTTGAATACTGAATAAGGCATCAAATTAATGCTAGCCCCTAAATCACATAAGACTCTCTTTGATTCCCCTCGTCCAATCTCACATGGTATGGTGAAACTACCCGGATCTTTAAGCTACGCAGGAAGCTTCTTCTGAATTACTGAACTGCAGCTTTCTGTCAGCTTAACTGTCTCAGCTCCTGTTAGACTCCTCTTCTTAGACATGATGTCCTTCAAAAACCTTGTATAGTTGGGCATCTCTTCTAAGGCTTCTGCAAAAGGAATATTGATATGGATTCTCTTAAATATTTCCAAAAACTTTTGAAACTTTTCATCCAATCCTTTCTTAAAGAATTGTTGTGGAAACGGAATTGGATGCTTTGTCTTTGGAATTCCCCAAATATCATTCTCAAACTCCTCTCCTTTTCCTTTTTCAACTCTTTCTGCCTTAGCTTTTTGCCACTTTTTCAACTTAACTTCAGGTTCTTTCGACTTTTCTTCAGTTTTCGGGACCTGGGGATCATTCTGGACGAGTTTGACAACACGAGGATCGGGACGAATTTTCAGCATTTCCGCCGGAGAGGGGCACGAGTCGTGTCGGCCATACGCATGAGTCGTGCCGGCAGTGCTAGACTCGTGCCGCAACAAGCCCTGTGCATCATCCGCTGTCATTTGGCCTTCGCACGAGTAGTGCAGGATTTTTGCACGAGTCGTGCTGACTTGTTTTTCCCCTATTGGATTGCACGCCCCATCTGTCGCGCTGATTCCTCGGCTGCACGAGTCGTGCCTGTTGTGTCACGAGTCGTGCGGCTCTCCAGCACCGACGTGTTCGTTCTCGTCTGATTTTTCAACCTCCGTTTCGACTCCAGCATGTTCCGATGATATTTTTGGGCCATCGTACTGCGTTCCACTCCTCAGGGTGATTGCCATAATTTGTTCTTTTGGATTTGTCACTGTTTGAGATGGAAACTTACCTTGTTGCTCCAATCGCCAAACTGCAGCATGTAACTGTCCGATAGCAATATCAGTTTCTTTCTGCTTCTTTTCAGATTGCTCATTAGTAGATATCATTAGCTTCACCATCAAGTTCAACTGCTCCCCCTGCTTCATCTGCTCCCCTTGTTGCTTCATAAAGTCTCCTTGCTGTTTCAACAACAGTTTTAACTCATCATCCACGGGTGCTTTTCCTTCAGCTGGTTTATGTGCTGGATCAATTCCTGGAGGAGGCCCAACTGCATTATTCGGGTTAGCATAAGACAGATTATCATTCCTTCTTTGATTATTGAAGTTGGAATTTCCTTGGTAACCCCTCTGCTGATTTTGCCGGTTGTTTCCTTGATCATTCATTCCCCACTGCTGATTACTAGGCCTAAAATTCTGTCTATTCCTATAATCCCCTTGCAAGCTCTGACCCATAGCATAATTCGCATCCTCCATCTGATCTTCATCTCCTTCATTACCAGCTTCTTCTCCTCTGCTTCCTAGTGCCATGCGATCCATCTTCTTATGCAGCTCGTTGAGTTGACTCTTGAGTTCTGACATCTCACTGTTGTTGACCCTAACTTCTACCTTAGCCACTTTATCAAAAGCGGCCCCATCTGATCTCTCCATAGGCCAATCATACGTGTTAGCTGCCATCTCCTCAAATATCTCTTCTGCTTCATCTGCTGACTTTTTGAAGACCGATCCACCAGCTGTTGCGTCCACCAACACTCTTGATTCACTCCTCAGGCCTTGATAGAAGAAGCCTAAGTAAGTGTCTTTTATAAATCCATGTTGTGGACCACAACGCAACAGGTCCTTGAACCTTTCCCACGCTTCATAGAAACTCTCCAAGGCTCCTTGTTTAAATAGTGTGATCTTTTGCTTCACCTTAAAGCTCTTGGAAGGAGGGAAGTACTTGTTCAAGAACTTATCTGCTAACTGCTCCCATGTAGTACAACATCCTGCAGGAAGGTTGTTGTACCACTCTTTGGCTTTCCCCGTTAGTGAGAATGGGAAAAGCCTCATTCTGATAGCATCCTCCGGGACATTCCTATGCTTCTGCGTCCTTGCATACTCATCAAATAATTGCAGATGCTCACTAGGACTCTCCAAAGGATTACCACTGAACTGATGTGCTTGTACCATCCGGATCAGTCCAAACGGTAGCTCAAAATTCTCCGCAGTGATTGCGGGTCCATTCAATCCAGCATTCGTGGTATGCTTCAACTTATATTGGTCCCTCATGGGAGTTGGAACCTGTTCTTCAGCCATCTCTACAACTTCCTCCTCTTCTGATGAATAATAAGTATCTGACTATGAGCTAGGAATAGGTGTGGCTGGATTCTTTCTCTTATATCTGTTTAGTCTGACAAGCGCTTCAAGTTCTAGGTTGAGTGGTTCAATTGGAAGTCCACTTGACCTAGTTATCATACACCTGTTCTCACACAGCTAATCAGAATAGTTTGGATGCAAATTAAAAAATAAAAATAAAAATTAAAGCAATAAAATTTAACGTCCTAGAATCAAAATAAATCACAAAATTAATTAATTAAATAAATCTAAAAATTATCCCCGGCAGCGGCGCCATTTGCTTATTCACAATTATGCATGTGTCCCCAAGTGTAGGGAATCAATCGTAGTTCCGCGTGTGACCAAGTCAAAAATAATAATATCGTTCCCCAAAGATAATTATAGATCTACTATTTAATCTAATTATTACTATTCTAATTTAAGACAAATCTGGATTGTTTTGAGAATTACTTAAATTAACTATGCAGAAAATAATTACTAAAAATAAAATAGCAAGTAATTAAATATGGAAAGTATTCAAGAGAGAAGATAGACAGCACTAGGAAATCCAGTTAAATTGGTTGAATCAAGTCTCTAGACAATCGATTAGAATCCCTGCAGTTCTTATGAAAGCAATCACTTAATTATGTTAAATCCCTTTTTTAAAGTAACCTTAACACGTAAATCTGGTTCAAACCCTCAGATTCAGAAGAATAATTCCTACTCCCTCTCTAGGTACTTCATGTAAAATTCCAGTAAAGGCTAGTACACTAGACTTCCCTTTATAGGTACTTAAGAATTAAACCTCAATTCCCACCTAACAATCTAAGAAACCAAATCCTCTAGAATGGTAATTAATAGATATATTAAGTGTCCTATATTAATTATTCTAATGAATAAAGGTTATATGTTTAGATCCCCTTTACCCATAATAGGTTGACAAATATAATACCTCCAAAACACAAGCAATAATGCTTAAGCATGCAATAGGTATTGACATGCACTTGAATAAGGACATATCATATAAGACAAAATATAAGTCTCAAATCAAAGCATTAATAAAGGAATAAATATACTGCAGGTATCCAACCTTAAATCTAGGTCATCAATTCAAACCAATTCAACCTTCAAAACCTAGCACTATCCAAGAAGTACTAGCCCATGGTGTTACAAGCAACACACATGGTTAGGTATGAAAACATATTATCCAAAATTAAGAAAGAAAGAGTAAGAAAAACCCTAAGTATGGTGTGATCCTCCGTTCTCTCCTCCGTGATTCTGAACCTCCTCGTTCTCCTTCTCAAGTAAGCAACACTGATGAACTCTCCGGGATGGGTGGATGGGATGGTAGATTATGAAAGAGTATGAAGAGTTGGAGTTTTGAAACTCCCCAAGGACTCCTTTTTATATTTTAGCACTGATCCTTCACGAATTCTGACTTAAAAAGTGGGCTTTTTCACGTTAAAAACACGAACGGGCCGAAAACACGACGAAAACACGAAACGGGCCATGCTGGAAACTGGCACGACTCGTGCCAAGTATCGCACGAGTCGTGCGGGCGTCTAACGTGCAAGCTTCCTAGGCAACTCTCGGCGGCATGACGCATGCGCCTCGGCAGCACCTGGCAGCTCGTGCTCGGCAGCTCTCGGCGGGCGCGCTTGGCGGTCGTGCAAGCGCCTCTCGGCAGCATGTGCGGCATGACCTGCCGACCCTTGCGGCACGACTATGGCATTCCCGGCCGGCACGAGTCGTGCCGGCTCTTTCTCCTCCGGACTTTGCTCCGATTTCGTTTCCAACTTCCATTTTTGCTCTTTTTACCTTATTTTCCACCTAAAAACACAAAATAACACCTCAAGTGCACCTGAAACATAAATTTATACAATTCTACCACAAGATGCTCAAATACGGATATAAATCCCACAAAATGGTGCTAAATCGGACTCTAAAACACGCAAATTTTCACACTAATCAGGCCACCAGTCTATTCTCGATATATATCACCGTCGGGATGATATATAAGGAGTATCGTGCAGAGTATTTTGCGGCATACATTGATTCAGGAGCCGGAATTTGCATAGCAAAAGAATGAGTTTTTCCAAAAGACTCAGGTGAAGAATTGCCAACGGTACTAGGAAAGGATTTCTCACAAAGGGTGCTCATCCTTAACAAAGGAATCAAGCAAGCAGAAATCATGATTGGAGGAGCAGATCATACCCCATGGTACAAAGTGAAAATTCCACCGATATATTTTCACGACATAGGAACGGATATTCTGTTAGGAAATAACTTCCTACAGACGTTCAAGCATTTTACCCAAGAAAACGCAACAAGAAGACTTATTTTCACAACCCTTTGTGAACATAAGATCATCGCACCAAGACTGCGTAATGCATTTCAGAGAAAAATGCCAATTATATTTCGCAGCAAGCGTGGTGATGAAGGAAAACTTAGCCATCCAAAGATGAATGATAGAAGGAGATATGGTGAAGCAGTCCTTCAAATGAGAACAGAGACTAAAGGAGGGTGGAAGATGGAAAGGCTCAAGGAGAATACCATCCACCTTCTCAAAGCAAGCTTGGGAGAAAGCTTACAAAAAGACGTCACAACTGAAGAACAAATATCTTTGGAAGATGTCAAAAAGAAGATACAAAGGAACTTCAATGAGGATCCTCTAGCCTGGTGGGATAAGAACGAGCTGAAAGCTTCACTCAAAGTCAAAGAAGGAAAGGAGCATGAGTTCGTAAGATACAAGCCTATCCTGATGAACCAAGAAGATCGAAAGGATATGCAGGTAATACTTAAGGAACATCTAGACCTTAAGTTAATATCACTAGGAGTATCTCCATACAGTAGTCCAGGGTTTCTGGTAAGAAATCATGGAGAAGTCAAGCGGGGAAAGCACAGACTTGTGATCAACTACAAAGGGATCAACAACATCTTGGAGTTCGATGGATACTACATACCAAGTAGGGAACACTTGGTCAACTGTATCAAGAATGCCAAGGTATTCTCCAAGTTCGATTGCAAATCTGGATTCTACCAGATTATGATGGAAGAAGGAAGTAAGAAGTTCACAACCTTCTCCACACCACAGGGTCATTATATATGGAATGTCATGCCTATGGGTTTGGCAAACGCACCCCAGATATATCAAAGGAAGATGGATAATCTTTTCAAAGATTATTTCTCATTCATGTTCGTTTATGTGGATGATATCCTCATAGCGTCAAAAATTATGAAGGAACATTTGGCACACCTAGAAGTATTCTCAGAGGTTTGCCACAAGGAAGGATTAGTGCTTTCTGAAAAGAAAGCAGTGATTGCAACAAGACAGATCGAGTTTCTTGGAGTCGAGATCGATGAGTCCGGAATCATTCTACAACTTCACATTGTAGAAAAGGTCCAAGGATTTCCTGAAGATTTCAAGGACAAGAAACAACTCCAAAGTTTATTAGGAGTAATCAACTTTGCTGGAATGTTCATCAACAATCTAGCACAATACATGAAGGTGTTCAGTCCTCTGCTGAAAAAGGACGCAGAATTCAAATGGGAGGAATCACACCGAGCAATGGTTAAACAACTGAAGGAGGTTTGCAAGAAGCTCCCCAAGTTAGTCATTCCTAATGACGAGGATGAACAGGTACTATACACAGATGCCAGTGACCATTGGTGGGCAGCAGTTCTTACAAAGTCCACACCAGATGGAGAATTGCCATGTAGATACTGTAGCGGGCTCTTTACGGAGAGCGAAGCGAACATGTGGCATATCAATGAAAAGGAGTTCTTTGCAGTTCGAAAGGCATTCAAGAAATGGCTGCTATTTCTTCTCGCGAAGAAATTCATCCTTAAAATTGATAACATAAGCGTCAAAGCCTTTTTGAAAAATAAAATTGAATCTAAACCAGAAAAGGTTAGACTTTTAAGATGGCAAGCAGAGTGTCAATATTATGATTTTAATATTGTCATTATTAAATCTGTTGATAATATTTTGGCAGATTTCCTGACGAGAGATGGAAGGAGCTGAAATAGACTCTATTCTATTGGCTTCAAGACACCTGGGGGACAAACTTGAGTTGCTCCAACGGGAATTCAAGAATCTGGTGCTCAATGCTGGGCGTGCCGGAAAAATATAAGAAAGTGATCGGACCAAAGTGTCTAATCGCATACGAGAATGTACCCGCAACAATGCGAGTCTATTCGAGATTCTACGAGAGCCTTTACTTCGGGCCGTTGGTAATAATCGTGACCAACAAAAGGAGTGTGGTAGAGAACGGGCCTCTAAACCCAGAGCAGGGGATTCAAATACCCCTGACACGAGTTCTAGATCAGATACTCCGAAAGGAAATTCGATCCAAGAAAAAGTCAAGGCTTCTGAGTCACATCTTGAGCCTTTGAGTCAACCCACCACCTCTGGGATTAAAGAGGGAGAGATCAATCTTAGGCCTATGACAGGCACTGCTAAGGTTGGTATTAACTTAGCTGATTTCTCTTATTGGCAGGATTATCAGGCCAGCTGGGAGAAATTGAATACCAGACAAGGAATCCGACCGGAAAAATGCCGGGTGGACATATCTGGGGAATATCCCCGAGTTTGGATGCGAGAAGGATCAAATCCAAATGATGTAAAATAATGGTATAATTTTGGAGCACTAGCTTCAATATATACTGTTGCACCAAGCTTCCCAGAACTTGCAAAACTTCCCGAATGGTTGGGACAAACAGTTTTCAAGGCATGGGAGAACAACGCCACCCTATCCAGAGGCGATGTATTGGAGCTCTACTTCACCAGTGCAGCTCCAGAACCAGTGGGGAAAGGCAACCATGAGGCCTTTCATTTCATCAAGCTAAGAAGACCAGATGTTTCGGCATCAAATAAAATCAAGGAGTCTTCTGGAAAGGAACCAGTTTTGGTTTCTACATTTTCTGAAGAACAGATCTCTACACGCAGGGCAAGGGGTTTGTTCGCCTGCATCCAAGCAATGGTGGAGGTGAAATATCCATTCAAGTTTGAGCACAAGTCCTTGAATGGGTCTTTCCTGTTGAATACTTTAACAGGAAAAAAGACAGGGTTTGCAGAGAAGGCCTTCCAAGAAAAACAGGAACTTCTCTGGAGAAACAAGATTCCGGTGAGCAAATAAACCCATCGGAAACACTGTAACATGGCCCACTTTGGGTAATGGACAAACAAGATATGTACCAGCTGTGCTACCCAAACCGAACCAGAGTTCGGAAAAGGAATCAGGTTGGGCATCGGGATGATCAGAAATGCTGAACCACCCCCAACAAGAGATACACATGGAAAGAAGAGGGTAAAATCTCTTCGAATTACCCAAGAGCCAGGAGAATCATCGGGCACCAAAGAGGACAAATGACTACTCAAAAAAGCAAGAGCCAGATGACCTTTCGGAAAAGGTAAACACATGTGATTGACAAGGGGTGGCCCACAAGAAGGCATCCAATAAAGAGCAAAGGACCAGCCAGCTGCAAAAGTTGAAATCCTATGAAAAAACGTAAGCAATGACGTCAGGAAAAATGATGTAAGCAGTGACGTCAAAAGAAGTTAGGAGGCTTTGAAATCCGGATTTCAAATCCGAAAGCCTCTATAAATAGGTGTGTTAAGGAAGCAGAAGGCATCAACCATTCCCCTCTGTTTTCTTTTTCTAAATAAGTATTGTATTCCTTTCTTTTCTTGTATGAGGGTTCTGAGTGCAGCTACAATAGGTAGCTAAAGGAGAGATCTCCTCTTGTTCAGTGAGGATGAGTGTGTAATAAATTCTCCATTCAGTAAATAAATAACCTTGGACTTCTGCCCGCATGTAGCCTTCCATTTTTTATGCAACTTTAAAACCTCCATATTTTCCGGCGAGAAATAGTAGCAGCATCCTGTACACCCGGAGTAGGAAATGAATCAGGGTTGTGCTGAGATCCGCTGAAGGGACAGAATTGATCCATCACACTGCGGGGCGAGTGGTTGGCTGTGAGGAGCAGTCGTAAAACCTCCTGGACACCCGGTGGATTATCGGTCGAAAAAGGTACTGTTACTATTTCAAGCCGGTTAATTAAAGTCATAATATAAAGTCTTCTTAAGGGCTTGGGACATCTGCAGGGGCCTCTCCATCTTCTAAACCTTGTTCTGAAAATCAATAAGGGGTGAGCGTCTAAAATACACTCAGTGGGTTAACTTAAATGATTGCACAGTTAAAAATAAATATATATGCCAAATATACCATAAAATGTAACATATGCCAATTTAATAGAATAATTTTCACATTGTCGTTCGATAACTAAATGAAAATATTTTAGACCGAACCGTCATCCGATAACTTGTGTTAGTTGGTATATGTGCACCGAGCCGTCACCCCAGTACAATGTTGGTATACTTTGAAATACATTTTAGTACTGAACCGACGTAGCCAGTAACTTGTGTTAGTTGGTATATGTGCACCGAGTCGTCACCCCGTACAAGTGTTAGTAAAAAAATATTTGTCATCGAACTAAAAGCACACATGACACATAGCATGAAATATAAGTAACACATATCACATCTTAACATAGCAATCATGACATAAAATGTAGCACTCGGTAAAGAGTGAAAGTTACCCCACCTTAAACTTATTGGAAACGTGTAAAGTGGACTAGGCTTGCTCGTGAGTCTCAGGTATGCCTGCAAAGGTATACTAAACTGAGTTCTACTTCTAATAATAATTCCTGGTACTAAAAATAAATTTCTAAAAATAAATTAAACAAACTATTTATTGTTATATAATAATTAATAATATACTAATTATTAATTTAATAAAATATTAAAATAGAAATATATCATTTAAAATAATAATATAACAATTATAGTTTTCTACTTTAGTAATAAGTTGTAACATTAAAATATAAATTCAAATAACATTAAAAAAATGGATATAAAATAAAGATTCTACATCTAAATTAAAAATAGTGACAAAATTATATTAATATTTAATATAAAAAGTCAAATTAAATAAATATTAAATAAATAAATAATAAAATAGAATGAAATGAAATAAAACAAATAATAAGTAAATAAAATAATAATAATAATAATAGTAA
Source organism: Pogostemon cablin (assembly GCA_023678885.1). Classification (NCBI taxonomy): domain Eukaryota; kingdom Viridiplantae; phylum Streptophyta; class Magnoliopsida; order Lamiales; family Lamiaceae; genus Pogostemon; species Pogostemon cablin. Next base: position 26,568,912 of record CM042985.1, on the reverse strand, counting down.
ATTATAATTAATATTGAAAAGGAATTAAATTAATAGAATAAAATAAGATAAATAATAAATTATAAATAAAATACTAAATAACATAAAAAGTTAAATTAAATAAATAAATAAATAAATATAAAATATTAAATAAATAATAAAATAGAATGAAATGAATAAAACAAATAATAAGTAAGAATTAATAATAATAATAATAATATAGAAAATAGTAAATGATAATTAATATCGAAAAGGAATTAAATTAATAGAATAAAATAAGATAAATAATAAATAAAATACTAAATAACATAAAAGGTTAAATTATTATAAATACATATATAAAATTATAATATAAAAGTTAAATATACTATAATTTTTAATATAAAAATAATTGATTATATTGGATGCTATAGATGATCAGTAGTAGTCAAAATTTTCAATTCACTACCCTTCAATAAATAAATAAATAAATAAATAAATAAATAAATAAATAAATAAATAAATATATATATATATATATTAAGTAAATAATATAAAAAAATAAACAAGATAAATAGATAGATGAATAAATATGTATGATTAATACACATGCACGTACCCATCTGAAAACGTGAAATTCTTGTTTCGAAACTCAATATTAAATTTTGATTTTTTTTAACTATAGATGATGGCTACGAGCAACATGAATACACAACTATTTGACTAATAAGTATATCCACAAATAACAAAATTCCAGTTTAGCAAAAATCCATCCAATTAAACTTAACAACAAGATACTCAAAATCTGTGGTCACTCTAAATTAAAATATCCCATTTAAAATTAAAAATATACATTAAGCAACCATATATATTCGTATATACACATATCTATTCTAACTAAGCAAATTTACAGTGTAGTAAATGGAAGATACTCACCCTTTTATTTTTCTCCAACCTTCCGAGATTTGCATACGTGTGTTTAACATATTTATATACATGGTAAAAAATCTTCTACAGTAAATCCTATCCTAATTAAAACTTATCTAAAGACTAACCCTTCTGCTACTTGCAAAAAGAATATATTATTATTATTGCTATAAAAGGCATGTGCCATATATATATAATATATATATACTCTATTTTTATTATTATAATAAATAATATATATATATATATATATATATATATATATATATATATATATATATATATATATATATATATATATATATATATTAGTGGATATTACATCCACCCCTACTAAAAATAAAATTTCGTCCTCGAAATTTCACTTACTATATAGGAATAGACTCGGATATTTGTTTCGCATGTCGTCTTCGCGTTCCCACGTCGCTTCTTCTTTATTGTGTTGACTCCATTGGACTTTGATTAAAGAAAATTCACGATTCCTTAGCTTATGAACCTTTCTGTCAAGAATAGCTATAGGAAATTCCTCGTATGCTAAGTTATCGTCAATTGCTATAACTTCATGGTTAACAACATGGCTTGGATCAAACACATACTTCCGTAGCATGGACACATGAAATACATCATGTACTCCAGCTATCTCAGGTGGTAAAGCTAATATGTATGCCAACTCGCCGATTCGTTCCAAAACCTCATAAGGCCCAATGTATCTTGGCTTGAGTTTTCCTTTCCTTCCAAAGCGAGAAATTTCTTTCATTGGTGAGACTTTGAGAAAAACTTTATCTCCTTCCTGGAACTATAAATCTTTGCGTCTCTTATCAGCGTAGGACTTCTGTCGATTTTGCGCAGTCAAAATTCTTCTTTTGATCTTTTCAGTCGCTTCAACTGTCTTTTCTACTATCTCTGATCCTAGAACTTTCTTTTCACCAACTTCATCCCAATAAAGAGGAGATCTACACTTCCTTCCGTAGAGTGCTTCGTAAGGGGTCATGCCTATTGTGGCTTGAAAACTGTTGTTATAAGCAAATTCTATCAGTGGTATGTATTTTTCCCAACTTTCCCCAAAATCTAGTACGCATGCCCTCAACATGTCTTCCAATGTTTGAATAGTCCTTTCAGACTGGCCATCGGTTTGCGGATGAAATGTCGTGTTAAACTTTAGCTTCGTGCCCATCGCGTTTTGTAAGCTGTGCCAAAATTTTGATGTAAATCTGGGATCTCGATCAGAAACTATGGAAACTGGTACACCATGCAATCTGACAACCTCTTCTAGATAAATTTGTGCAAGCTTATCCATTCCATGAGTCATTTTCATTGGAAGAAAATGCGCTGACTTGGTCAAACGATCCACTATCACCCATATGGCTTGATTTCCTCGCACTGATCTTGGTAGACCAGTAACGAAATCCATTGTAATGTGCTCCCATTTCCACTTAGGAATCTCTAATGGCTTCAAGAGTCCTGAGGGTCGTTGATGTTCTGCTTTCACTTGCTGGCAAGTCATACACTTTTGGATAAACAAGCCAATATCCCTCTTCATATTCCTCCACCAAAATGCATTCTTCAAGTCTTGATACATCTTGATTCCTCTTGGATGTACCATGTACGGAGTACAATGAGCTTCTGATAAAATTTCTCTAATAAGATCTTCATTTCTAGGAACACATAATCTTTTTCCAAAGACGAGTGTCCCATCCTCAGTGAGAACAAATTCTTTTCCTTCCCCAATCTTCACGCGTTCCGTAATTTTCTTGAGAAATTCATCTCCATCTTGAAGTTCCTTGACTCTATCTCTTAGAGAAGGTTTAATCAGTAACACAGTTAATACTGCTTCAATGCTACTTGGAGGTATCACGACTTCCAAACTCATCCGAGAGAACTCAGCCACTAATAATTCTAGGTTTGTTATAGAGCAGGCTAATTCCCCTTTTCCTTTTCTGCTTAGAGCATCTGCTACCACATTTGCCTTTCCTGGATGGTATAGTATTGTACAATCGTAATCCTTGACTAATTCCAACCATCTCCTTTGCCTCATGTTTAATTCTTTCTGCTCGAAAAAGTATTTTAAACTCTTGTGATCCGTATAAATTTGACATTTTACTCCATACAGATAGTGTCTCCAAATTTTCAAAGCATGTACCACAGCTGCCAATTCTAAATCATGAGTTGGATAGTTCTGTTCATGGATCTTGAGTTGTCTAGACGCATAGGCAACTACTTTATTATGTTGCATCAGAACACATCCCAATCCTTGCTTTGAAGCATCATTATAGATGACAAATTCTTCTGTCCCATCAAGAATTGTTAGTACAGGTGCAATGACTAATTTCTGTTTAAGAAGGTTGAAACTATTTTCACATTCTTCCGTCCAACAGAACTTAACTTCCTTGCGAGTTAATTTCGTCAAGAGTCCTGCAATCTTTGAAAATCCCTCAATAAATCTTCTATAATATCCAGCCAATCCAATAAAACTCCGTATTTCTCCCACATTTGTAGGTGTCTTCCATTTATCTACTGCTTCCACCTTGGTCGGATCCACCTTGATTCCTCGAGCTGACACAATGTGCCCAAGAAAGACAACTTTGTCTAACCAAAACTCACATTTCTTGAATTTGGCATACAACTTTTCCTTTCTTAGTGTCTCTAGAATGATCCTCAAATGTTCTTCATGTTGTCTCTGATCTCTAGAATATACTAAGATATCATCAATGAACAGGATCACGAATTTATCCAGGTATGAGTGGAAAATACGATTAATCAAATTCATGAAAATTGCTGGTGCATTGCTGAGACCAAAAGACATTACTCTGAACTCATAATGCCCATAACGTGTTCTAAAAGCAGTCTTCAAAGTGTCGCTCTGCTTGATTCGCACTTGATGATATCCAGATCTCAGATCTATCTTGGAAAATACACTAGCACCGCCCAGTTGATCAAATAAATCTTCAATCCTTGGCAAGGGATATTTATTCTTGATGGTAAGTTTATTTAGTTCTCGATAATCGATACACATTCTAAACGAACCATCTTTCTTCTTTACGAACAGAACAGGTGCTCCCCAGGGTGAAACACTAGGATGTATGAAACCCAATTCCAAGAGTTCTTGTAATTGGATCTTCAGTTCTTGTAACTCCTTTGGTGCCATTCGATAAGGTGCTTTTGAGACTGGTGCTGCTCCCGATACTAGATCAATTGTAAATTCTACTTGCCTTTCAGGTGGCAAGCCTGGTAAGTCTTCTAGAAACACATCTTCATATTCCCGCACGATAGGAACATCCTCTATGCTCGTTTTCTTATCTTTACTTTTCACGATACTCACTAAGAATGCTTGACATCTGTCTTTCTTCATCATTTTGATTGCTTTCATTGCAGATATAACTCGCGGTACTATTTCAGCTTTCGTCCCGTGAAATGTAAACTTCTTATCTCCTAGGAGTTGAAACTGTACTTCTTTTTGACGACATCTTATCACTACATGATTAGCTCTAAGCCAATCCATTCCTAAAATTACATCAAAATCTTTCATCTCAATTACGTGGAGGTCTGCAAGTAAGACTCTGTCATTTATCTCTATCTTCACATTCTTGCACAGCTTCATGGTTCGAATGGAGTTACCCGAAGGTATACTAACCTCAAGAGTTGACTTGTCAAACTCTTCACAATTATTTTTTACTTTCTTATACATCTTAGCAGATATGAATGAATGAGTGGCACCCGTATCAAAAAGTATAAGTGCAGGAGTGCCAAATACTGATAGCATACCTGCCATTGTTTCTGGTTCCTCCTCAGTTTCTTGTTGCGTCATAGCATATGCACGTGCTGGTCTAGCACTCGATCCTCCTCATGCTTTAGTCTTTGGGCATTCTAGTATGGTCTGTCCTGATTGCCGACATCGATAGCATATTCCAGTTCCATATAAGCATGCTCCAAGATGATTCTTTCCACATTTCGGGCAGGGAGAATTCGTTCCGAGTGGCTTTGGTCCTGATCCTCCTCCAATTTTTATTTGCTTGTTCTGAATCTTATGGTTTTCTTTTCCAATCACCGGTCCTCCCCACTTGCGCTTTGCAGGTATCTCTATCTCCTTTTTATTTTGGTTACTGTTGTTCTTCTGTCGAGACTCAATTTCTTGAGCTCTGAAAAATGCTTCTGCAAAAGTCATCGTTCCTTGACCAGCCAAGATAGTGCTGATCTCGGATCGCAATCCCTTTTCAAATCGTCTAGCTTTCTTCTCCTCCGTGTTCACAAGATGTGTGGCGAATCTGGATAGTCTATTGAATTCTCTTTCATACTCAAGAACACTCATTGTTCCTTGTTTCAAGTGCAGAAATTCACTTTCTTTTTCATCTTGGTACGATTGAGGCATGTAGTTTTGAATGATCACATCCTTAAAATCTTCCCATGTCATCCTTGCTTTTTGTTCAGGTGTTTTGGTGCGTCCGTAAGCCTCCCACCAGAAATCAGCTTCACCCACGAACTGGAAGACAGCGCACGAAATCTTCTGTGCATCATTACAATCAAGATGGGTGAAAATTTTATCCAACGACCTCAACCATTTTCAGCTTCCGCAGGGTCCTCCGTTCCGTTGAATATTGGTGGATTGAATCGTCGGAACTGTTCAATTACTGAGGCTGGTTCATTTCTAGGAATAGGTTCTGGTGGTGGTGGTCGTGCAGAGTTTGCCTGAAATTGTTGAGCCAATCTCCGAAGGATAGTCACTAAATCATCTCCTGGATCGCCATAAACGTTTTCAAGATTTTCATTAGTATGTAGGTTTTGTGGTCTTCTTCGACTCATGTCTGTTCAAAGTTTTATACTCATCATTATTATATGCAAGTATATCATTAAAATACAATGAGTAAGATGTATAATCACACATATAATTATATATACACATATATATTAGTAATAGCAAAATGGTGCCGTTGGCACTCTGATTGTTAAGTATACATATGCATCTAAAAGTCTTTCTTAGTCTAGAATACTATCAAGAAAACCTATTTAGTGCGACATCTAGGTTACTTGTATACATCACCCAATTATGGGTCAAAAAGGTTCCATCTACTGGAACGTGTCGCTACTAACTATAGCAAAATCTTAATAAGTCTGAGTTAGGCTAACCGCTATGGTGTCCTAATCCTCCACCACTCCATCAGTTATATCCCCATCAACCTCGAAATCACCAGGTATATCAACGAACACTTCAACAGGATCCACTGGTGCAGCCATAGGAAAATGCATCATCGGTCCACCCAGGAATCCGACAGGGGGGGAGGTGTCTGGTCTCTAAGGGCCCATGTGTGGTACAAACATACATTAAAAGCCACATAATTCAGCTCGTGCCCTGGAGGAACCACGAACATCTCAAAATAAATCTGCCGAACAATCTGATCCCACACGTCGGGCAAGGTATGAATGAGGATGAAGCAGTACTGCAACTCCGTCAACCTCCGAGCTCCATGAAAATCCTCATGATGAATGATGAGCATTAAGGCGAATGAGTGCCTAAGTCATCAATCTCAGTCCTGCCACGAAGGGCGGCTTGTTGGACTCTAACAGCGTTAATGTGAGCAATAATTGCTTCCATCTGATTAACACAATTTAAATTTACTCCAAGGTCAATAAATTTTTTTAAATATTTAAGAATTAAAATAATCACACATAAAATCCTAAAGTGTAATTATAGCGTAGTCATAAAATAGTCAATCCTAGGGTTGGCATAAAATTCTAAGTTAGGTACTTGAGCAAGTCTTAGATAGACCGCTCTGATACCACGCTGTAACGCTCCAGTTTACGCTATGGGGTTGGGACGCTACTAAATATGAATTTCCCATATAATAATAGAGGGGTCGAGTATGCACAGCGGAATAATATAAAAATAATCCCCAAAGCGATAATATAATAAAGTAGAAGTTGCAAAAAGATTATTACACATAAACGTCTACTCACCCGAGTAGAGTAAAATATCCAAAATAAGTTTGTTCAGATGATGTATCTGAAATAAAGTTCTAACAGAATAATAAAATATAAGTCATAATATAAAGTCTTCTTAAGGGCTTGGGACATCTGCAGGGGCCTCTCCATCTTCTAAACCTTGTTCTGAAAATCAATAAGGGGTGAGCGTCTAAAATACACTCAGTGGGTTAATTTAAATGATTGCACAGTTAAAAATAAATATGCATGCCAAATATACCATAAAATATAACATATGCCAATTTAATAGAATAATTTTCACATTGTCGTTCGATAACTAAATGAAAATATTTTAGACCGAACCGTCATCCAATAACTTGTGTTAGTTGGTATATGTGCACCGAGCCGTCACCCCAGTACAATGTTGGTATACTTTGAAATACATTTTAGTACTGAACCGACGTAGCCAGTAACTTGTGTTAGTTGGTATATGTGCACCGAGTCGTCACCCCGTACAAGTGTTAGTAAAAAAATATTTGTTATCGAACTAAAAGCACACATGACACATAGCATGACATATAAGTAACACATATCATATCTTAACATAGCAATCATGACATAAAATGTAGCACTCGGTAAAGAGTGAAAGTTACCCCACCTTAAACTTATTGGAAACGTGTAAAGTGGACTAGGCTTGCTCGTGAGTCTCAGGTATGCCTGCAAAGGTATACTAAACTGAGTTCTACTTCTAATAATAATTCCTGGTACTAAAACTAAATTTCTAAAAATAAATTAAACAAACTATTTATTGTTATATAATAATTAATAATATACTAATTATTAATTTAATAAAATATTAAAATAGAAATATATCATTTAAAATAATAATATAACAATTATAGTTTTCTACTTTAGTAATAAGTTGTAACATTAAAATATAAATTCAAATAACACTAAAAAAATGGATATAAAATAAAGATTCTACATCTAAATTAATAATAGTGACAAAATTATATTAATATTTAATATAAAAAGTCAAATTAAATAAATATTAAATATTAAATATTAAATAAATAAATAATAAAATAGAATGAAATGAAATGAAATAAAACAAATAATAAGTAAATAAAATAATAATAATAATAATAATAGTAAATTATAATTAATATTGAAAAGGAATTAAATTAATAGAATAAAATAAGATAAATAATAAATAATAAATAAAATACTAAATAACATAAAAAGTTAAATTAATTAAATAAATAAATAAATATTAAATATTAAATAAATAATAAAATAGAATGAAATGAATAAAACAAATAATAAGTAAGAATTAATAATAATAATAATAATCATAAGGGAGGATTACTACTAGGTACACAAAAAAATCCTAAATTATTATGAGATACAAACATATAAAAGTATTACTACTAGATACAAAAATATATAGTGATATTCAAATATTACCCCTATTAATGTGCTGCACATAAATATTGTGTGCAGCAAAAGTTCATGTGCAGCAAAGTGTGTGCAGCAAAAAAAGTGTGTGCAGCAAAAAAAAAGTGTGTGCAGCAAAAAAGTGTGGTGGTCCGGCGGCGGCGCGGCAGCTATTCTGGCGACCTTTTTTTTTTTTTTTTTTTTTCTGACGAACAGATTTTCGGTTGAGATTAGTGGTTTAAAGATATATGGGTTTAGGGGTATATTTGGTATTTTACTTTAATATTTTGTATTAAATAATAATTATTTTAAATCAATGTATCTAGTAGTAATTAGGGGTACAAAGTGTGTACCTATCAGTAATTATTTCTAATCATAATAATAATAATAATAATAATAATAATATTGAAAATAGTAAATGATAATTAATATCGAAAAGGAATTAAATTAATAGAATAAAATAAGATAAATAATAAATAAAATACTAAATAACATAAAAAGTTAAATTATTATAAATACATATATATAATTATAATATAAAAGTTAAATTTACTATAATTTTTAATATAAAAATAATTGATTATGTTGGATGCTATAGATGATCAGTAGTAGTCAAAATTTTCAATTCACTACCCTTCAATAAATAAATAAAAAAAAATATATATATATATATATATATATATATATATATATATTAAGTAAATAATATAAAAAAATAAACAAGATAAATAGATAGATGAATAAATATGTATGATTAATACACACGTACCCATCTGAAAACGTGAAATTCTTGTTTCGAAACTCAATATTAAATTTCGAATTTTTTTTAACTATAGATGATGGCTACGAGCAACATGAATACACAGCTATTTGACTAATAAGTATACCCACAAATAACAAAATTCCAGTTTAGCAAAAATCCATCCAATTAAACTTAACAACAAGATACTCAAAATCTGTGTTCACTCTAAATTAAAATATCTCATTTAAAATTAAAAATATACATTAAGCAACCATATATATTCGTATATACACATATCTATTCCAACTAAGCAAATTTACAGTGTAGTAAATTGAAGATACTCACCTTTTTATTTTTCTCCAACCTTCCGAGATTTGCATACGTGTCTTTAACATATTTATATACATGGTAAAAAATCTTCTACAGTAAATCCTATCCTAATTAAAACTTATCTAAAGACTAACCCTCCTGCCACTTGCAAAAAGAATATATTATTATTATTGCTATAAAAGGCATGTGCCATATAATATATATATATATATATATATATATATATATATATATATATATATATATATATATATATATATATATATATATATATATATATATATATATTAGTGGATATTACAGAAAAATAATTTTCAAGTCAAAATTCGAGTAAAATATTTTTCGAGTTAACGTATTAGAATAATGAATTTGAGTTAAATAATAGTATATTCGAGTAATAAATTCGAGTCAAATAATGTACTCGAGTAATGAATTCGAGTCAAATAAATGTATTCGAGAAATGAATTCCATTTAAATAATGAATTCGATTCAAATAATATTTTCGAGTAAAAAATTCAAGTAAATAATGTATTCGAGTAAAAAGTTCGAGTTAAAAAATGAATTCGAGTCAAATAATATTTTCGAGTAAAAAGTTCGAGATAAATAATGCATTCGAGTTAAATAATGCATTCGAATAATGAATTCGAGTTAGATAATGCATTCGGATAATGAATTCGAGTTAAATAATGTATTTGAGTAATGTGTTTTAATGATTTTTCGAATAATAATACTCGAACACTTTACTCGAATACATTACTCGAATATTCGAGTAAATGGTATTTCCATTCGAGCATAAAAAGAGATAGTATTAAACTAAGGATAGAAAAAAATATGTATATAAAAATGGCAAAGACTTGTGTGAGACCGTCTCATGGAAGGGCTTACGTGAGATAGCAAAAAAATGATAACTTTTATATAGGAAAGTGATAATAAAGAGTGATAATATCATTATCACTTTCGCTATAAAATTTTATCACTTTTTATTTATGCTATAAATTGTTCGTTAAATAGTTTACTGCACCATTATCACTTTTCATCGATTGAATATCACTTTTTTATTGATAATGTTATTAATTTTTATCCGTCTTACATGAGACAGCCTCACACAAGATTTTCCCATATTTTAAGAGTCTTTTTAAATACACGGTTTAGTTGGCTAACCCATATAATGGGTGACCCAAATCATTTTTATTCATTTACTCAAAATCTCTTTAATATCTTATAAATAATTACTCCCTCCGTCCCAACTTCAACTTCACCCTTTTTGTTTTGGTCTGTTTCAAATTCGACTTCATACTTCCCTAAAAAGAAAAAGCAATTAACTAATATCCCTTTAAACTATTTAAATTTCAAAATCGTCATAACATTTTTAATAAATATTACATATTTTATTATTTATTATTTACCTAAAAATATCATACTAACCCTTATAGTAAGCTAAAAAGTGACTTTTTCTTAAATTCTGTATTTACCGTAAATGTGAAGATAAATTTGGGACGAAATATTTGGTTACTTGATGTGCTACATGTGAATAGAAAGTGGAGAGAGATTATATTTTTCTCTTATCTTCAACCAATCATTTATTACTTTTTCATTTTGTATTTCTTCATAAATTTACTTTTCAACAAAAAAATTTAAACATTTATAATTATTTTGTTATAAATTTATTATTATTATATATATCAAATTATTTATCTTCTTAAATTTTTTAAGTTAATATCCATATGTGATAAATAAATTTTTATCCTAATTTAATTTTAAAAAAATAATTAAAAAATGAGTGAATGTAGATGACGGTTACATGGACGAGTGGGTACAATATCGATGAAGCAGTCCTCTCTGTTGAATGGGGTTGGAAGGGACACCCTCAAATGCGTTCTCCTGCCGGAACTCTAACTTTCACAAGACGAAGCATGTGTGGTACGTTTTTTACTTGCTAATCAACTTCGTTCTTTCACCATATGCATTCATTTTTCTTAGTTATTCTCTCGTCTCATAAATCGCTTTAAGTTTAGTGTTTAATATATTGTTTAAAATAAACTATCTTTTTTCATTATCTCCTCTTGTTGACCTTTTAAGTTATTTTGATTTTTATTTATAATAAATAATTTGAAAAGTATACTAGGCGGAAATGATAAAATTGAAAGTAAAATATATTTTGTACAAAAGAAAAAAAAACCATCATCTTTTTTCAATTGCAATTTTGTCTCAACCTTTGAAATTGTAAAAAAAGATCGGCACATTTAAAATTTATTAAAAATTGCACCAATCGAGCAGTTAGGTGATGCCTGTTCGTTGACATGATTGACCTATGCCACATTAGTTTTCACGTCATGTTAGGTTAAGTGCAAAAAAACGCCACCTTTACTTTAATAGTAATTTATTCCATCTCTTTGAGATTTTGACAAAAAATAAAATAAAAATCAGATTATGTTTTTGGCAAAGTATATAATACGTAGTAAATTTTAGAGTCAAACTAAAGTGCGCCCGGGTGTACCTAGAGAATTTTAATCGTTAAATTAATTTACAATTCATTCTCCACCATAAATAAAATAAAATAATTATTTTTTTAAAAAAATCTACCCATTATCCATTTTATCCTATAAATTTAGGGTGCACTAATCACCCTAAATTTTAATATTTATATTTAAATTCAAAATTTTAAAAATTATAAATAATAGGGTAGATCTTGCGTGAAACCGTCTCACGTGAGACCATTTTTCACTTTTTAAAATAGTTATCACTTTCGCTATAAAACGTTATCACTTTCGCTATAAAATGTTATCACTTTTTATTTATACTATAAATTGTTCATGAAATAACATCATCACTTTTCATTAATTTATTTATTATCACTTTTCTGTATAAAAGTTGTCACTTTCTAGCCGTCTCACGTAAGCCCTTACGTGAGACGGTCTCACACAAGTCTTTACCTAAATATAAAGCTCAAATATAATTCTATATTTAATTTATATAATTTTTATAAAAATATTATTATGAATTAATATATGTATTACATAATATTTAAGTCATTAATTTTTATTATATTAACGAAATTAATTATTTCTAACATACAAATGATAAAACATCAGTAAATAATATTTATAAAACTTTGTAAAAAACTAAATACTTAATTTTTAAGTAATTAAATTTAATAATTTATAAAAAAATTTAAAATTGAAAGAATTAATTTATAATTCTTATTTGTTGATTTTTTTATCACTTAAATCAGGAAATGTGACAAATAATTAATTTTATTCAAATAATAAAATTTATTGACTTAAAATATTTTGTTAATATATATTAATTGAAATAATAAATTTATAAATTAAATAAATATTATATTAGAAATTTATTTTTTTTATATAATGATTTTGAAAAATTAAACTTGAATATAAAATATTTCAAATTTATTATTTGGGTGCAATTTGTAAAAATATAATGTGTGTTTTTTTATTAAAATTTTAAGGATTGAGATTAAATCACAATGTAAAAAATCAGACACGTCAGTGATCGACTAGCACCTAGCTGTTCGATGAGTGCGATCTACAACGAATATCAAAAGTGATGGTCTATTTTACTAAATGTAAAAAATTGAGATTAAATTGAAGTAAAGTAAATGTAGTTCTTTTTTTTTTTTACAGTGTGAATGGTTTTTGTGATAATGGATAAACTTCTATTAGAGTGACTCGATTAAGTATTAAATGATTCTACTCTTTTTCAGCTTAAGCTTTTAGATGAGGTGGTCGTTTAACATGGTATCAGAGCCTTTATGAGAAAATTCCACATACAAGAAATCCGGTGTTTCATCTCTCGTACCTATAATTAAGCACACCTTTTTTTTTATATGTTTTGTACCTATATCCACACTTTAGAAAAGAAAGCGTCCCTCAACACCACAATTTTATACTACACCTTTAATATTAAAATTATCATCGTTTTTAGCACATACTTAATTTATTTCTTATCTATTACTCCCTCCGTCCCGGAGAAGATGACACATTTTTTTTGGCACGGAGATTAAGGAGTATAATAATTTAATGTAAAGTGAAGTAAAGTGAAGTGAGAGAAATAATATTTAATGTGTAGTGGGTAGTTGTATTAGAGGTGAAATGTGGGCTCAATGAGAATAGATTAATTGTTTTTGTGTGGGTCTCATGTATTAAAAAGAAAATGTGTCAATTTTAGTGGGACAAACCAAAAAGGAAAGTGTGTCAACTTCTATGGGACGGAGGGAGTAATACCTTATAGCCTAAAAAAAATAATTAAAGTAAAAAAAAAATGTACTCATAAATACGGCAGAGACCCTATATCTAGAGCCGTCAAAACGGGTTAGGCCCACGGGCCGGACCGCCCCCCGCCCTTGAAAAACGATGGTTTGGGCTCTAACATTCCCAGCCCATTTAGAGGCGGGCCTAAACGGGCTGGCCCAAACGGGGGCGAGTTTTGGGCGGGTTGGGCGGGGCGGGGGGCGGGTTGGCCCGCCTCTTCTTCTTTTTTTTTTTTTTTTTTTGGGCAAAGCCCAAATAGACTAGCAGGCATGTAGCAGCCCATGGCCAACTGGCAAGTGGAAACTATTACTAATATCACGTGAAGTTACAGTGAACGTGAGATTTGAGAATTGAGATTGGGAATTAGGGATTGCAGTGGTAGCGACGTAGCCGGCAACCGCCTAGCCTGTCCTTTCTCACCGGCCGCCACGCCACTACATCACATCTCCATTATTCACTGTAAGTCTATTTCGGATCGGACCTTCTACTCTTCATCTCCATTCTCTCTTCTCTATCTCTTAATGTACCCTATTTTTTTACCTACACTACTCACTGTCTGCAAAGCCAAGATTCGCATCTCCATAATTTTTACTCATATTCCAATTTATGTCTATGTGTCTATGTGTATTTGCCATTCATCTTTGGTAGTATAATTATATCATCTATTATGGGGGAAAACTGATGAAACTGAAGTGTGTGTAGATATATTGTGTTTATGGAATAAATGAGGACAGAACTACTAGAGTTGGGAAATGGAATTGTGGTTGGTTTGTCGTTGCTGTTTATTAGAGTTGTCGATTTTTTTTTCATAATCCTTTGAGGTATGTCATATGTGAATCAATTGCTGTCATGGTTATTACATATTTATGTGAATTGTAATTGGAGAGACAAAAAACTGATAGGGATAGATTATAGATATATGATTGTCATATGAAAATTGAAAATCACTTGGCCCTCACCCCACCCCCTGAATGAAAGCGATAGAGGTTCTGTAATAGGTATCTTGAGTGGGGTGCATCAAATGGCATATGGTAACAATAAAACTTATTAAGAATGGTGTTTATATTTATATTTTTGCAGATTAGAAGAAAAAACTATGGATTCTACTGATTTGAATCAAAGTAATAACATATTTGATGTTGGATAGTGCCATTAGATACAAAAAGACTTTTTCTTCTCTTCCAATGAGTGACAGGACTTATAATTGTTGTCCAACAAATGAAGAGTGGATTAAAGTTGAGAAATTACATGAGTTTCTTGAGCCCTTTTATGAGACCACCAACTTGATTTCTGGTTCTTCTTATTCAACATCAAATTTGTGTTTTATGCAAGTATGGAAAATTGAATGTTTGTTGAAAGAAAACTTGTCGAATAGCGATACTTTGATAAGTGGCATGTGTAAAAAGATGCTTGAAAAGTTTGACAAGTACTGGAGTGAGTATAGCGTGGTGCTTGCATTTGGGGCTATTCTTGATCCACGATTTAAGTATCACATGATGGAATACTTTTACTCACAAGTTGAGAGTGAATCCACAAAAGTGCAAGAGAAGATGACACTTGTGAAGAGCAAGTTGTATAAGCTTTTTTAGGATTACAATACTAAGACAAGTGACTCGAGTTCTTCAAATTTGCAATCTCAATCTTCTCAATCGTCTTTATCCCCTTTGTTTGGATCAAGTAAGAGTGCAAAGAGCAAGAAATTTTTGGAAGTATTCTTCTTATTTTTATTTCTTATGTATAATTATTAGTTGTATTTTATATTTGTGCATACATAATATGCTTCATGATTTATTGGATATTTCAATTAACGTAGGGCATGAGTGATTTTGAGACTCAAACTATAACAAAAGCTGGAAAGAGTCAATTGGATATCTATTTGGAGGAGCCAAAACTTGAATATAAGCATTTTCAAGATTTAAATGTCTTAGAATTTTGGAAGGATCAAAGACATCGATTTCCAAACCTTGCATTAATGGCATGTGATATATTGGCTATTCCTATTACAACCGTTGCATCGGAATCATCTTTTTCTATTGCTGGTCGAGTTCTCACCAAGTATAGAAGTTCCATGATTCCTGAAAACTTTCAAGCCCTTATTTGTACTCGCAATTGGTTGCATGGTTTTCAATCTAATGGTAAGTTAGAAAATACTATTTATATTTATATTCTCTTGTTTTTCTATCTTTCAATTATTTAATTATGTTTTTTTGTTTTGGATGTAGATGGAGATGATCAAGATGATAAAATTTTTGAGGAAACTCACTCTATCGCGTCTAATCCTTTGGAGATTGATGAGGATGAAAGCGAAAAAGAAAGCGAACAAGAATGAGATGGTTGTGATCTTGATCATGATGATTTTATGGAGGACGAGTTTTGAAGAGATTTTAAGATTAGTGTTTTGAACTTGTGTGTTGACTTTAAATTTATTAGTAGACTTTTGGTGATTTAATTTGGGGTAGTTGAGAACTATAAGACTTATGTTGTTTTATTTGCTTTGAGAAGTTTAATTAGTAGACTTTATGTTTTTTGATTCATGATCTTTGTTTATTGTTATCACTTATTAGTTCATGTCTTCAATCTTCATGAGACCATTCTATAAGAATTATATTTATTTATGTTTTAATAGGCATGCATGTTGACATTGTATTATTTTGTAAAAGTTTCTCCTATTGTGGTATTTCATCTTAATGTAATATTGTAATTATAATTTTAATAACATAATTTCTACTTTATAAAAAAAAGGCGGGTTGACCCGCCATAACCCGCAACCCGCCTCTAAATGGGTTGGGCCACATATTTCTAGCCCGCAACCCGCCTAGGCCCGCCCCGCCTAAGCCCGCCGAATGGCGGGTTGAGGCGGGTTTTAGGCCGGCCCGCCCCGCCGGCCCGTTCTGACAGTGCTACCTATATCCACACTTAAAAAAAGAAAGCGTCCCTCAACACCACATTTTATACTACACCTTTAATATTAAAATTATCATCGTTTTTAGCACATACTTAATTTATTTCTTATCTATTAATACCTTACAGCCTAACAAAATTAATTAAAGTAAAAAAAAAAGGTGTACTCATAAATACGGCAGAGAAAATTATTTATATATCAGTTCAGTGATATATATATATATATATATATATATATATATATATATATATATATATATATATGAGATTCTGAATATATGTTAAAATTATAGTGGAGCAGCTCGAACATATGGATGGCGAGATCCTAGGTTCTTCCACACAAGTTTCTTGAAGGATTTGTGGCAAAACACCGAGTAATTAATTCCTATTTACCAATAATAATTTCTCCTTATTTAGATGTGACATTCTTTTTAACATATATATAATCCTAATCCTAATCCTATTCCTAATACATCTATTTTGCGGTTTGTTTTTTATTACGTGGATACTCTCTTCATTTTTCTTGGTGACATGGAAGGAGAAGAGAATTTTGAGCACTTTCTATAATTATATTTTCTTTATTTTTACTATAATATTTATTATTGAATTTAATTACTAATCAATTCATATATTACTTCGATTCTTACATTTCCCTTCTCTTTTTTTTTTCTCTTTATAACTTTCTATAAGTAAATTTTTCTTATTTTTTTCTTTAATTATTTATGTATGTGCAAATTTCAATCCATTAGAAGTTAATTTTCATAGAATATTTAGAGAAATGTAATCTCCTTTAATAATCTCAATTAATTAGTATTTATTATGATGTGCCTATATAAACGCATGATCACACAAATTTTTGTATTGCATCCAAAATATTTTTGTTCATTTTATATGTTGATTTCAGTCATTTTTCATATATATGTTCTTTCATTGAAGGAATCAATTTTGATTCTCTGACCATTCTATATATGGTTTACTGTATTATAGGGATTAGTATCCCTTTATTTTTTCATTCCGTTACACACTACAGATTATATAAGATCAATTAGCTCTCTTATTTAGCTCCCTTAATTGTATATATATTTGTCTTGTATATGTACATTGATATCAGAATATACAAAATATTTTCACAATTATTCTGTGTTCATATTTCTTCATGGCACCAGAGCAGAGAAACGATCAAACTTTCCCACTTTTTCATCATATATATCATGGATGAAAAGGATAAACAAACCACTGAAAAATAATATGGATCCACTGTGGTTGATGTAATGTCACAATATTTTATTTCTAGATCTGATAATCCAAATATTGTCTTCACCACTGATTTACTTCGTGATGATAATTATGCAGATTGGGCAGACGAAATGAGCAATGCCCTCTATGCAAAGAATAAATACGGTTTCGTTGATGGGACTATTCCTATCCCAGATGAAAGCTCGTCAGATTTGTTGCTGTGGAAACGATGCAACGCCATGATAAGGGGTTGGCTCCAAACTTCCATGAATAATACGCACCAGTGTAAAGCATGCAAAGACTGCTCAAGAAGTATGGGAAGATTTGAGGGAACGATTTGGTAGCGCAAGTGCACCGAGGGCGTTTGAGTTAAAGCGTGAAATAACTCTCACGCGACAAGGAAAATTGTCTGTTTCTGCCTATTACACAAAATTGAAAGGCTTATGGGATGAATTTCAGGCCACTTCATCAATACCCAAATGCAAGTGTAAAAAATGCACTTGTGATATTAGCAAACAAATGACAGAGATGAGGGAGAAAGAAAGACTTTAAGAATTTCTCATGGGATTGGATGAGGAATTTAAACTGTGAAAACTCAGATTCTAAGTACAAGACCCATGATTTCTCTTGGATCAGCTTTTCACATCGTTTCAGAGGATGAGAGGCAGAAACAAATTACATCCTCTGGAAGGTCCAACATTGATGCTGCAGCTTTTCAGATTGCTCGTCGGCAAGAGACGGGGAATCATCAGCAGGATTCGGGGAATCGTCACGACAATCAAAGGGAAGCCAAGCAATGCTCGCATTGTGGGAGACTTTATCATACGATTGATGAATGTTACGAACTTATCGGGTAACCCAAACCTGGAGAAAAGGGATATCGTAATAATGGCAAAAGGAATGAGCCTTGGAAGAAACAAAAGAACGCCACAAAAGGAGCTCACATGGTTGCTGCTACATGTCCAATACCCAGCATCTCAACGAAACAATTCACAAAATGCTTAGATTATTTTAACATGCAGGGAAGAAATACACAAATTCAACTAATGAAGAAAAATTACCAACAGTTAATATGGCTGGTAAGATCAATGATCCAAAAAATTGGATAATTGATTTGAGGGCCACGGAGCACATCACGTGCGATGGTGGCATACTTGCTAACCAAACAGAATTTGGGGTTGGTACGCCCGTTAAAATTCCAAATGGAGAAAAGGTTCCAGTTATGAGTGTTGCTAACACCAAATTACCCAACGGGATGAAACTAAATGGCGTTTTACATATTCCTAAATTTGAGTGCAATTTACTCTCAGTTAGCCATCTCACGAGAGATTTAAATTGTGATCTCACATTTTCCCTGATCATTGCATTTTGCAGGACTTGCCTTCGAGGATGCTGATTGGGATGGGTAGAAATTGCGATAGTTTGTATTGCTTGGAGCCGATAAGACAAGAGAATGTTGCCATGTTAGTTGACGTGGATTTAAATACTTGGCATAAAAGATTAGGACATGCTTCAAGCTTAAAATCACATCATTTGAATAAAGAGTTTGGGAAGAACGATGGGCATTGTGATTCTTGTTTAAGGGCTAAGATGACAAGACTTCCATTTCCTAAAAGCAGCATACACACTACATCTTCTTTTGAACTAATTCATTGCGATATTTGGGAAAGGTATCATACTCCTTCATTTACTGGTGCACATTATTTTTTATCTATAGTTGATGATTTTAGTAGAGGTTTATGGGTCTTTCTCATAAAAAACAATCTGATGTATGTAATTTCCTAATTATGTTTTACAATATGGTGAAAAATTAATTTGGGAAAAATGTCCACCGGATTCGAATAGAT
The DNA here is from genome assembly GCA_023678885.1 of Pogostemon cablin. NCBI lineage: Eukaryota > Viridiplantae > Streptophyta > Magnoliopsida > Lamiales > Lamiaceae > Pogostemon > Pogostemon cablin. Next base: position 26,549,350 of record CM042985.1, on the reverse strand, counting down.
AATGAGGTTGAATTTCAATCTGGACACATGTTAAATTATTACATTGATAATGGAATTTCTCTTGAAACATCTTGCACCGACACACCTCAACAAAATGGGGTAGTCGAACGAAAACACAGGCACATATTAGAAGTTGCTAGAGCCTTACGTTTCGAGGCAGGTTTGCCAATTACTTTCTGGGGAGAATGTGTATTAACTACCACTTATATTATAAATAGATTGCCTTCACTTGTCCTTCAACACAAAACACCTTATGAGATTTTATTTGGAAAACTCCCATCTTATGACCATATGAGTATTTTTGGGTGTTTGGCTTATGCTAAGGATAATAAGAAAGGTAGAGATAAATTGATGAAAGGGGTAAAAGATGTGTTTTTGTTGGTTATCCACATTCTCAAAAGGGATACCGTGTCTATGATTTGGAGAATAAAAATATATATACTTCTCGTAATGTAAGATTTGTTGAAAATATCTTTCCATTCAAATATTTGGATCTTGAAGGTCCAACAGAAAATTTGAATAATATTAGAAAGCAAGAGTAGGATGCTGATGATTCTGGAATTTTTGGAATTGAAAATAAGAGCTTTACTTATAAACAAAACATGGATAGCCTTGATAAACCGGCTCACGTACTGGGGTCTGGCTCCATTATTGCTGATATTGATGGACAAGAAAATATGTCTGCGAAAGAAATTGAATCTAATAATGAGCAGCCGCAGATAGAAGTACCGCGAAGAAGTGAAAGAACCAAAAGACAACCGAAACACCTTGAATCGTATGAGACTGATCTGCCTACCTCCATTGATCATTCACAACCCATCTCAAGTTCAGAAATCTCGGAGGTATATCCCTTAGCTCATTACGTTTCATATGAAAAAAATTTTACCACTCACAAAGCTTACCTTGCGGCCATCACTTCACGTGATGAGCCAAAAAATTTTCATCAAGTGGTGAAAGACGAGTGATGGTGCGAGGCAATGAAAAAGGAAATATAGGCTTTGGAGCAAAATGACACTTGGACTTTAGAACCACTAACACCAGGGAAGAACGCCATTGACTCAAAATGGATTTATAAAATTAAATATAAACCAAATGGAGAAGTGGAGCGTTATAAAGCATGATTGGTGGCTAAAGGATTTACTCAAATTGAGGGGATTGATTTCCATGAGACTTTTGCGCCAGTTACGAAATTAGTCATGATGAGGAGCCTTATTACCATAGCTGCAAAGAAAAATTGGGCCATACACCAGCTTGATATAAATAACGCCTTTTTACATGGCGATTTATTCGAAGAAGTGTATATGAAAATTCCACAAGGCTTTGCGAGAAAGGGAGAAATGCGTGTTTGCAAGCCCCGTAAATCATTATATGGATTGCGACAAGCTTCAAGAAACTGGTATCACAAGTTCAGTCGCGCCTTGATTGACTTCGGCTTTAGACAATCACGAGCAGATAATTCACTCTTTATTTTTAAAGAAAGGATATTTTTGTGACAGCACTAATATATGTTGATGATGTTATTTTGGTTAGCAATAATGATGGATTGATTGCCAAAGTTAAAAAATACTTGGATAAACTTTTCAACATAAAAGACTTGGGGCCTTTAAAATATTTCCTCAGCATCGAAGTTGCTCGTTCAGGAAAGGGCATAGTTTTGAGTCAAAGAAAATATACACTTGATATTTTGGAGGAAAGTGGTTTACAAGGAAGTCGACCGAGTGCATTCCCTATGGAGCAAAATCTGCATTTGACAAATGAAGATGATTGATTAGCCTTAATATAGTGGGCATGACCAATTAAAGAAATTATCGAACCACAGGGAGGAAGGTACTAGGGTCTAAGCGATCTCGTGTTTGTTATAGTATTATAGAGATGAACGAGAAGGGGAGATAATCAAGAAATGACAATAAAATAAAAGGATAGATGAATGGAAGATGGATGAATGAGCCAAGTAGATAGAGATGAGATTAACAATACTTAAAGTATGGAAAATCTAGGTATCATGCAATGAATTCATATGTGTCATGGGAAAAAGGCTAAGGGCCAACACTAAGATCACCTAAACTTCCTCTCGGAATGAATAGGATATGGAATGACATTCATTGGATTGGTTCTCACTCAAACAATTCCAACTAGGTACTAAGCTTGAAATGAGAGTCCCTTCACATAATCTATTGACTTCTCAATCTAATAAATGATATGTTCTATCAAAGGGTTCTAAACTATGAAGGACTTCTCAATCTCTTCACAATCTATAATGCACATGAAGTGTTTGATGAAATGATTCACTTAATTATCCTAAATATGCAATTGACTTCTCAATCTAATCACATGCTTAAAACAATTAAACACACAAATCATCATAAACCTCAAGATCTAAAGCATCAATGATAGAAAATCAATTAACCCAATCAACATAATCATTCAATTGCAAAATACCAAAAATTATCCAACACAATTCATATTGCTAATCTCACAAGGGAGATTAGCCTCTCATATCCATAAGAAAATTAACATAGACATTAAATTCCTTACAAAACATGATAAACAATAGGTTTCAATACAAAGTGTAGATGAAAACTCCCTTGGATGTCTCCAATTGTGATCTTCTTCTTCCCCTTGCAATTCACCTCTCTTCCTTGCTTCTCTACTACTTGGATTGAGGATTTGATGGTTGAATGAAGGAAGATCCAAAGGATGAAGAATGGATGAGGGTGAAGGTGAAGAATGGAGAAAATGGTGTGTGAGGTGTGTGTAGAAGGGTTGGAATTCGGATCCTTTTTCATAAAATCTGAATGGAGGGGTATTTATACTCCTTGACAAGCTTCTAGAAGGATTCTGAATTTTTCTGATCCCTGACACGACACGAGTCGTGTGGCGCAACACGGCCATGAGGTGCCCGTGTTGCGTGAACTGATGCTCCCGCACGGCCATCGCTTACAGGCCCGTGTTGGCTACACGGGTCGTGTGCTGCAACACGAGTCGAGCTCCGCAACACGGCCAAGTGGTGGTCGTGTTGGATGAATAGATGTTGCTACACGACCATTCTGGACAGGCCCGTGTTAGCTACACGATTCGTGCATTGCGACACGGCTCGTGCCACCGACACGGCCAGTCGTGTTGCTGCTGCCCTGATTCCTTCACTGTTTTGGCTCGTTCTCCCTCGTTTCAACTCCAAATTGAGATCCGCTTTTTCCTACATCTTCCTCATTCACACACATTTCCATGAAAACACAAAACACAACCAAATAACACATAAAATACGGGTAAAATAATACGAAAACACATATAAAAAGACACTAAATTCTAGGTGAAAATATCACTCATCAATGATAGTCCTTGCGTCGATTCACGTCATTTTCAATGACTAATTGGATGACTCTTGTACCTTAATGTTACTCGTCCAGACATCCAATTTGAGGTGAACTATCTTAGCCAGTTTATCCAGCACCTCGACGTACACACATGGAGGCAGCAATGCGGATCCTTCGATTCCTCAAGCTCGAGGCCTATTGTGATGTTGATTGGGGCGGATGTTCTATGACACATCATTCGTGTACCAAGTATTTTATCACTTTAGGTGGTGCTCCGATTCTTGGCGAATAAAAAAGTAATCTGTTGTATCTTGCTCTTCAGCTGAAGAAAAATATAGAGCGATGGCAACTGTTGTAAGTGAGATTCTATGGCTTCAATGGTTGCTCAAGGACATAGAAGCTACTCGAAACACTGCCACAACTCTGTTTTGTGACAACCAAGCAACCTGCCACATTGCTAACAATCCCATTTTTCATGAAAGAATGAAGCACGTAGAAATGGATTGTTACTTTGTCCGAGAGCGTGTTGAATCCAATGAAATATTTCCACGAAAAAATCCCTACGGAGCATCAAATTGCTGATCTCTTTACAACGGCGTTAGGGGCAACACGCTTCAGATTTCTTGTTGACAAGTTGGGCGTTTGTAATCTTCACGCGCCACTTGAGGGGGAGTGAAGGAATCAATTTTGATTCTCTGACCATTCTATATATGGTTTATTGTATCATAGGAATTAGAATCCCTTTATTTTTTCATTCCGTTACACACTACAAATTATATAAGATCAATTAGCTCCCTTAATTGTATATATATTTGTCTTGTATCTGTACATTGATATCAGAATATACAAAATATTTTCACAATTATTCTCTGTGTTCATATTTCTTCATTCATATATATATATATATATATATATATATATATATATATATATATATATATATATATATATATATATAGTCATATGAGGATTTATATATTATTTACATTTAGGTTTATGTATTTAGTACTTTATACATGTTCATATCATTTAAATGGTTTGAACTGTTATGCTATTAAAAATTTTCTTGACTATGGATCTCTCATCTAATCATATTTTATTTAATCCTCTCTTGGAAATGCGATTCTCTCACTCATCACAATAAATATTTTATTACAATTTTTTTTAAAGTTTCACTCTCATATTTATCTTTGAGTATTCTCTATTTTTCTCACATTACTCCCATATGTAATTTTTTTTATTTTTTATACAGGTTGTGGAGTTTCGATTTGCATTGAAGGTATTACGATGATGGTCTCATAACATGTGGATCGTGGATCATGGGAGTAAAGATTTGAAATAACAAAATTTATTTGCAATGATGTTTCTACCAAATATGTTTACCTTAATATTAAATCCCCTGTTTATAGTTATAGTACATAATGCAATCTTTTTTGTAAGTGATAAATTTGAATTTGTATAACACTTATCATAAATTTAAAAGATTACCTGTATTATTTGTTTTGATTTTTTAATTATTTTTAATATACTATTTCCTATGATTTCTTTGAATTATTATTTATACAAGAATTTATGTCTTTAAAATTATATTAAATTATTTCAAAGTTTCAATGTTATACAATTATTTCTTTAAAAGAAACAGTGATATATTAGAAGAACTTCTTAATGTGATGATTTATTAATTATTATTATAGTTTAAATATATGTTTTATTTTTATAATATTCTTTGTGTGTGCAAACTTTTGTACATTGTATGTGATATAAAAAATATTTGTAAACAACGTTAATTTGTTAAATATTTTAGGAGCATAATTTAATTCAAAGCATATTTAAGAAATATTTGTTGGATTTAATAATAATAATAATAATAATAATAATAATAATAATAATAATAATAATAATAATAATAATAATAAGAGTGCATCTACTGTGCCATTGGTGCACACTAATAATACAACCCAAATTAGAAAATGGGTCCAATATATAAGAGATATAACCCGGATGACGTCACAATTCCTCATATCCATCCTCGCGTCGAGTCTTTCTTTCTCTCTCTCTCATCTTTTCTCAAAATCCCTCTTCCTGCCATCGAAATTCCTCTTTCTCATACACAGCGATATACATTAAAATCCGTTTGGATAGCAGATTCATCGATCGAGAGTACATTCATCAGCAAATTCTAGAGAAATCGTGAGTAGACTTATCGATTTACCACAGATCGCGAGTTTAAATCGATCGGATAATTTGAAGCAATTTGAAGAAATTCTCAGTATATATCGAGAAATTCAGAAAGCTGCATCTAAACTTCCCCGCTGAACACACAGCAACGTCAATCTGTAATTGCTAAATCAAACGGTAAGAAGCGATATTAATTTCAATATGAATTGTACGTGTTCTGGAATCGCCTAATGCATGCTTAATCAAATACCTTTGGTAATTCTACATTGCTATAAAAATTGCGTCTATTTTCGTTTATATTTCAATATATTTGCAAGTGAATATTTCTTACATAAATCTGTCCTTCACTGATGCTTTTAAAATAATTCTGAAACTGATACTTGTTCAAGCATCAATGTCCAATTCCATAATAATATGTCATCAAATTGCTCTGAAATTACAAATCGTATTGAAATTAAATATGAAATGTTTATAATTTAGTGTTCCTGTAAGCAATGTTCATGACTTAAAATCATTTTATGATTTTGTTTAACTGTACTAGAAATACTGTATATAATGTTCGATAAAACTGTACATTTGTTATATAAATACTGTATATTTGTTTAGTGTACTCTTAGTGCAATAGCGATCTGATTTACAGAGATTAGAAATCTCAGAGTGCAATATGTAGATATTATTGCAGGAACTGTACAATAGTTATACAAATATTGTATTTTCTTTTATACTATACTGTATATGACAATTAGTTTTTATGAGATTTAATTTTTCATAAAACTGTACATTAGTTATATAAATACTGTATATTTGTTTAGTATACTCTTAGTGCAATGACGACCTGATTTACAGAGATTAGAAATCTCAGAGTGCAATATGTAGATATTATTGCAGGAACTGTACAATAGTTATACAGATATTGTATTTTCTTTTATACTATACTGTATATGAAAATTAGTTTTTATGAGATTTAATTTTTCATAAAACTGTACATTAGTTATATAAATACTGTATATTTGTTTAGGATACTCTTAGTGCAATGACGACCTGATTTACAGAGATTAGAAATCTTAGATTGTAATATATAGATATTATTGCAGGAACTGTACAATAGTTATATAAATATTGTATTTTCTTTTATAATATACTGTATATGAAAATTAGTTTTTATGAGATTTAATTTTCCATAAAGCTGTACATTAGTTATATAAATACTGTATATTTGTTTAGTATACTCTTAGTGCAATGACGACCTGATTTAGAGATATCAGAAATATAAGAGTACAATATGTACATATTATTGCATGAACTGTATTTTGAAATAATAATAACATGTTACATGTGTTTTCACATATGTTCAAATAGGATTTCAAAAATATGATTCTTTCAGACACAAACACAATACATGTACCTGATACACTTACATCAGAATCAGCAGGTAATATTATTTAAATATGTATATATATAATGAACGGATTTAATAATGAACTTTCTTTTATGCAGGTCCTACTCCACCATTATCATCTTCTAATGATAATGATGTATATGACTTTACATTTCTTTTTGAGGGAAACCATAGTTAAGTGAGCAATGAAGAAAATATTGCATTATTAACAAATGGAGGTACAATGAATATTGAGTAACTTTAATTTAATCTGCAAATTATGAATATAATTAAGATAACATATTCGATCTGTCTTTTTTATGTTAATTGTATAACTTAATTCACTTCAGTGTAGTAAATATAGTATAGTCATCCTGAATTTTAAATATATTTGCAGATTATATTCCCACATTGTGTATAAGGGAAAATGAAGAACCAGAAGATGTTGACGGTAAAATGAATGTAGAGCTATCTTCAATATATTATGCAAAATGTGAAAAATAACAAATACAACATATAGAATCTGTATTTTTTATGTTAGCTGTGTAACTTATTTCACTTCAGTGTAGCAAGTACTACACTATAGAGTATAATCATCCTAAATATTAAATTTATGTCCAAATTATATTCCCCTATTGTATACAAGTGAGAATGAAGAATCAGAAGATATTGAAGGTACAATGAATATTGAGTAATGTTCAATATATTCTGCAAACTGTTAATATAACTAATATAACGTATATCCTCTACATTTTTGTATAACTTATTTCACTTTAATATAATATTTACTATACAATATGGTATAGTAATCATGAATATTAAATATATGTGCAGATCATATTCATCCATTGTCTACAAGTGAAAATGAAAAATCAGATGACATTGAAGATATTAGTGGTTCATTACTTGGATTTGAAAGAAAAACTTTAGATGAAGTATACAAGTTATATTTTGACCATGCTAGAAAGGTAGGATTTAGTGTGCGTAAACAGAATACAATAAAGTCTAGTAATGGTATTATTGGAAAAACATATGTTTGTTCTAGTTCTGGAAAAAAAAGAAGTTCCAGTGAAGAAACAGTTAAAAAAAGGCAAACTACAATAACTAGAACAGATTGTAAGGCATATTTGAAGGCTAAGTTGAATAAATTGGGCAATTTTGAGATTGTAGTGCATGATATATCACACAATCATGCACTAACAAGAGAAGAGTGGAGTCATTTACATTGTTCACAAAGAAACATCACATTAGAAAAAGGGGAAAATATAATAAATATGGTATCAAGAGGAATTGGGGCTACAGATTCATATAGATATATGATGAATAATGCTGGGGGGAAGAGTACCTAGGGCACACCATAAAAGACCACCAGAATTTTGTGAATACATGGAAAGCAGAGAGAATTGAAGGGGGTGATGCAAAAACAGTAATAGAATTGCTTGCAAAACAGGAAGATGAGGAGGAAAACTTTTATTATAAAGTTATGGTTGATGATGATGGTAGACTATCTGATTTGTATTGGAGAGATACAATGATGAAGGAAGATTTTGATATATATGGAGATGTAGTTGTCTTTGATACTACATATAGAACTAACAGGTACAATTTAATATGCGCTCTATTTATTGGTTTAAATAACCACAAAAAAAAATGTGATGTTTGCTTGTGCATTCCTCACCAATGAAAGAAGTGAGACATTTGAGTGGTTATTTAACAAGTTCAAAAGATCAATGGGGGGAAAATGTCCAATCACCATTTTTACAGACCAAGATCAAGCAATAACAAAAGCTATTGAAAAGGTAATATCCCTAATTTTACAATTTCTTCAATTTTTTTAATGCGAATGTGAATTAGTGTTCTTTCTGTCAGCTTTAAGCTTGTGTATAATGTAAAATCAAATATGCTATTCTGTGTAAATTATGGTTTATTTGGTGTATAAACTCATGTTGGTCCTTGTCAGAAGTAGTCATTATTTTGGTAAATGTTGGTTACTTTAACGCTAAATAAATTTGATGCATTATAATTCTGAGTTGGGACTTCAGCTATGTCTAATATTGCTGTTCTTTTAGAGGAATACCAATATGTTAGACATTGCCTTGAATAAGAAAAAATAAATGAAATTTATTGTATTTCTAGTTAATACAAACTATCCTAGTATCTATAAAACCTGTTTATTAGGTACCAACCTAAAAAGTAAAGACTGTGGAATATTAAATTGTTGTATGACATTGTAATTATTTATAAAAGAATGTTGTTATGTGTGGGAAGATACAATTATAAAAGAAGATAAAATAGTTTTGCTGTAATAGTTAAAAATCAGAATCTGATTCATGTTCTCAGCTATGTTATGTTAATGAAGTTCTATATCTATTGTCAATCTTCTAGTTTCTTACATTTTCTTTTACTTGTAAGACTTCTTGAAATTATTCTGCTCTTTAATTCTAATCTGTATGCTACAAAACCACATGTTAAAAATAGTATTATTCTATTTCCTGCAAAAGCATAGATACTTATATCATTCAAGTTTTAGGAAATAGGGCTTATAATTTTCAGTTGAATTTTTTTCAAAAATATGGACAGTTACATGTTTGTATAAAAACATATACATAACTTTATTAAATAGAATACAAGAGCATGAAAATACTGAACTACACACTTTCTTTGAATTATAATGTAGGTTTTCCCAAATACTAGACACAGGTTATGCATATGGCACATTCAACAAAATGCTGTCAGTAAATTTGGGGAGCTGAAAAACAATATTGAGTTTAAAGAATTGTTTAAAAAATGCTTGTCTGGCTGCACAAATAATCAGGAATTCGAAGATAGCTGGAATAAAATGGTGATAACCTACAAACTTCAAAAAAATGATTGGTTTCAGAGATTATACAGTTTAAAAGAAAGACGGAGTACTGCATTGAGTAAGGATTTTTTCTCTGCTGGAATAAAATCTTCGCAAAGGAGTGAAAGTACAAATCATGCAATTAGTTTTCATGCCAAGAAAAACACAAGCTTAACTGAATTCTATGGTAAGTTTTTCAATAAATCTACATATGTATGCTTTGTTAAATTGTGACGTAACATTTATTAACGATTTCATTATTGTTTATGTTATTTTATAGAATTCTTTACAGATTATTGTTAAACTAGATATATATGTTTTATTGTAAGCATGATTTAAGCTGCTGTATTAATAATATAAATTTACTTCTATTTTTTGTTTTAAAGGGATTTTTAAAGAAACAGTACAAGGATGGAGGAGAAATGAGCAGCTTCTTGAATTCAAGTGTGCACGATCTATTCCAGAGACAAATCTTCCAATCTGTGGATTGTTAAAACATGCATCTGAGGTATACACAATAAGCATCTTTAGAGACTTTGAGGAGGATTTTAGAAACTGCATTAGGGCACGTTCAACAAAAATTGATTCTGTAGACACGACTCATGTTTACAGTATACAATCTGTTGATAATGATGGTAGAATCTACAGTGTTATTTTTGATGAGTCTATGAAACTAATAGAATGCAGCTGTAAAAAGTTTGAGGAACGTGGATTATTGTGCTATCATGCTTTGAGAGTGTTACACATAAATTCTATAGAACATATACCAGATTGCTACATAAAAGGAAGGTGGACAAAGTTAGCAAAATCTGAGATTTGGGACAAGTTCAAAGAGTGCAAAAACAAGAAAGGAGATGCAATACCTTGGAGACATGAAACAGCTAGAAGGTATTACAATCTTTTGTTGAAGTGTGAAGACAATAAAGAAGCAAGAAAAATTGTTGATCAAGGTTATGAAAGAGATTCCACAGCTGTTGACCATTTGCTAAGCTCAACAAATTCTTCAACACAAGCAAAACAGTTAGGTTCATTGAAAACTGTATTGGATCCAGCAGGTGCAAACACAAAAGGTAGAAAAAAAAGGATAAAGGGCCACTTTGAGAGATCTAAGAAAAAAAAAGCCAGAAATTCAGATTTGGTACAAGAATTTGGAACAAAACTCCAAACGTTCATTTATTTTAATCATGTATTTCTCATTTTATGGAAAAGTTTTGCAAAACTTTAAATTTTTTGATTTAATAGCAAGATACTACTTTTGAAGATATTTTTTTCTTCCAGTTTTAATTATACAATATAGTGTGTGCATTTTATGAAAATTGCAGGTGAACAAATTGATCATATTCAAGAAATAAAGAAGAATAAATCTTTCAGGTGATATATTATAATATTACACAATATGATATTGAATTGTGTAAAATATGGTGAATTATTCACTTTTTTTTAACAGAAAACAGAACACTCATGGATTATATTAGGTGTTTACGGATATTATTGGGTGCATAGCTGACAATAAAAAGGTAAAAGAGTTACTCACTCAAAAACTATATTTATTAAATACTTATACTGTTCACTGTAACATATAGTACATTTCTATATTATATGTTATACACTAAATGAATTTAAAAAATAAATTCACAATTCTTTTATGAAATAATAATACAATTTGCTCATTACGAATAATACACTTTTGTTTAAACAATAGTACAACTTGAATATGATTCATTTGAACAGTGAATGTTTTTATTTTTAAATTAATTTTATATTGTGTAAGTAGTATACTGTGTATACTAATATTCAAAAGTTGAGTTTTAAAAACAATAAAATAAATAAATAAACATCTTTAAAAACTATACAAGTTCGTGTATAAAAGAATTTAAAAAATAAATTCACAATTCTTTTATGAAATAATAATACAATTGCACATTACGAAAAATACACTTCTTTTTAAACAATAGTACAACTTGAATATGATTCATTTGAACGGTGAATGTTTTTATTTTTAAATTAATTATATATTGTGCAAGTAGTATACTGTGTATACTAATATTCAAAAATTGAGTTATAAAAAAAAATAAAGAAACATCTTTAAAAAACTATACAAGTTCGTGTATAGACTAGTGCATTTTACTTTTAAACATTATACACATACGTACAAATATTTAAACAACCATACCACCTAATCATGACAAAAACATTTAAACAAAAACAAAGACTATAACAAAGAATAAGTGTAAACTATGATAGGCATAAAACCTATCAATGCTTAAAACCTGTTATTTAAAACTAATGCAAATATATAAAAAAAAAACATTCCATAAATTTCAATAATCAAATGGCAATCCCATTTTTCATGCATCACATGCTAATAAAAACAAAGTTCATACTACCATTGTCTAGAACTGCCAAACAAAATACCAACAACAAACATTTAAAACTAACGTTGTCTAAAACTGCCAAAATGACCACTGTATCTCCTTACAAATCATGTATCTTGAGACAAAAAAATTATCCCCTACTTCTTACCATCTTTCCTGCCAACCACCACTCTTTTCCCCAAATCATTTTCATTCAATTTTTCCAATAACTTAGCAGCTTCCTTCTTCTTCTCCTCAAGATTTTTCAACGATTTCTCCTTCTTTTTCTCCGCTACATCCCTCAACACAGAAGGTTTTGAATCGTAAAAGCTCAATGCTGCATTAATTACAAGCCCTCTCACTTCATTTAAGTTAGACAACAAAATTGTTGCCAAAATTTTAGCCCTCAATACGGTATGAATTTCACCCTTCAAAAAATAGAAAACATTACTATAACACAGACATAGATAAGAAAGATACTAGATAATAATTTTAAAATAAGGAAATTAAAGCATATACAATGCAAAGAATAAAGAACATTATAACAATAACAATTACAAATAAAAAATAAAGAAATAAGAATGAGTAATACAGTATCAAATAAATACACGTACAGTACTTTACTTAAACTTATACACCAAGTTACAAAAACACAAATAAAAATATGCCAACAAGTCTTAAATATACAACACTATTACTAGAAAGAGTAAATTCATAAAATTTTAAAAATACCTTGCTGAGATCAGGATATGCATACCCCACACCATTAAAATATTGCAAATTGTGCATCATGTACACCCCACAATCATTGTCTCTACAGCCTACTTGCCATTTGAATAACACCACCTCAAACACATAGTTTGAAATCTCAGCAGCTCTAGGATGGTTCTTTGAACTCAAATATTGAGTCATCACATTCACCTAACCAAATAAAAATAAATGATAGTAATAATAATACATCATAAACCTAATATATTCACATATCACAAATTAATCAAATTAGGAAAATACTTACTTGAACTTTTGCTGCCTCCAAAAAATACTCTTTATCTTCCGGATCCACATACTTCCGATTATCAAGATAATGAACTTTGCAATCATTGAAGTTAATTGCAACAACAGCAAAATGATTTTTTAAAACAAATGGTATGAAAACCTACATATATAGAAGAAATTAAATCAATATTATAACATAGACAATATTAACTTAAATATAATATAATACAAAATATTTGTGATAGTTTTACCAAATCTCGATCTATAAACATATCTCCAGTTTCTGATAACCATTGATCCCATGAATTAGTAAGTTTCTCAGAAAGTCCTTCGTAATTAATTTCATCATTAAAATACTGCCTCAGCAAGTCCTAAATTAGAATATAACATTATTAAGTTAATAAAACAAAAAAAATTGATATATATATATATATATATATATATATATATATATATAAATACTTACACTATGCTCCGAGTTAAATGTGAATCGAGAAAGGTTGTCATCAATAGGTGGGCTGATGTTTACACAAAGACACCATGCATGAACAACAGATTGAAAAATCTGCACATTCGGTAGCATCGAAAGAATGTCTGATTTCTCAAAGAATAGGTAAACACCGTGACGATAATATCTTTTCCTAATAAGAATTAAACCAAACAATACAAGTTAATGGAAAATAACAATAATTTAAAATCAATTTATGTAAAATATTAAATCAATTTATACTCATACACATATACTTACACTGTATGTTCTCCCTCAACATCATTGAACACGAAATCAAGCACCTCAATCTGCGTCCTACCAAGCTTTGTTACCACATTTTTGTTCTTAAGCACAAACTTGGACAAGTACCCAACCTCCTTCGTTATCTTCCAAAACCTATGTACTGCATCTTCACCAATGTTTTCAACCCTATTTTCAACTGAATGTACAGCATGATCAATTTCTTCATCAGCAACCTCACCAACCTCAGCCTCAAAATCATCTCCCAGATTAACCTCATACAAAAAATCTTGTGCAATTGGATTTGGAGATTCATTCTCGTTAATCAAACGGAAAGAATGAGTATCATCAACAATCCTTTGTGTGAGTAGAAGGCTTCTCGACACATCATCAACATACTTATGGAATCTTTCATCCATAAAAAACTTTTGAGATTCACTTAGTAATGGAGAAGAGCTTGTACCTTCTCCATTTTTCTTAGATGCAATTTTCTGAACTTTTTTAATCTTATCAAGTTTGTTGATGTATTTCCTCATCAATTCACTTGTTTCCCTCCTCATCTCCATTAGCAACAACTCAATATCCTAACACAAAAAGATACAATACTCATTAGTTTATGAAAACAAAACAATATACACTATATATTACAAAACTGTACAATAAAATAATATTAATTATATAGTAATATAAAATACTCCCTCCGTCCCATTTTCATCTTCATATTTACTGTACGCACGCAAATTAAGAAAAATCACTTTTTGAGTAACTTTTGGGGGTAATTTGGTATTTTTGGGTAATAAATAAATGATAAAGTATGTTATGTGTGTTAAAAAGGTGATGGCAATTTTGAAATTAAAGTATGTTAGGGGGATATTATTTATGTACTTTTTTCTTTTATGGAAATATGAAGTTGAAATTGGGACGGACCAAAACGGAAAGTGTGAAGTTGAAGTTGGGACGGAGGGAGTATAATTTAAGCTAAGAATGCAATACCTTTTGCGACATGCCAATAGAAATATCAGTTTGGGATGTAAACTTTGTAGAATCTTTACTTTTCAAACGACCATTATGAGTTAAAGGAAAATCATCATCCATAAGCTTTCCAAGTCCATAAAACCCAGCTTCCTCTTCTTCTTTACAGCGCAGTGACAAATTCTTATCTGTCCAGTATTTTACTAGAGGAATTGACCTAGGTACACAAACACCTTTCCACACCGACCTCTGCAAATAAACCAACTGCAGCAACAGTAAACAACCCCCAATATTTGTGGTACTTTTCATCTTATACACTGTAATGCTATGACACAAATCAGACAATACATGCTCGCACCAATCAAAACTTGAGATCTTATCAACATCTTCTAAAGACCTAAACACACCAGTACGAAGTAATCGATTGGGTTTTGGTGTAAGAAAAGAAGATAAACAGTACACCACAAATATCCTCTTAAAATCATCACCCCCATCAGCCAACTGATTGAATAACAACTCACGCAATTCACGTAAACAGAAACAAGGCTTGATACCATAAGTTTCCTGAAGCCTTCTCAACAACTCTGAATTTTCAGACCTTGAATACACAAGAACTGGATTATCAATATTTCTTGGAATGCAGAACATATCATAAACATCATCTGCAGTCAGCTGTATACTCCTAAAACTGTCCAAAACCAGAACCCTTGCAGCTGGATTAAACTTATCAACTAACCACTGCAACATATCAATGTTTGACATATACTTCAACTGTATTTCAAATAATCCATCAAAGCCTATACTTTTAACAGCAGCCTTTTGATTTTCAGATAAGCGCTGAAAAACTTTAACTAAACCATGGGTTTTACACTGACTTGTAATACCTCTGCAAAACAGAAGAAAAAAATAAAACAATTAATATTTGTTACAAAAACACAATATAAAGAACACAACAAAGAACTAAGATGGCATTCCATTTTAGAATTAATAACACTAATTTTTCACAAAAACTATTGAGTAGACATTATAACAGAATATGAAATACAGTTATTTCTAACAACATATACAATTCCAGGTGTATAACTTATTACTCTATATTGTACACATGACAACATATTAAATGTATACCTTCAAAAAGCATAGCAAAAATCATATCTACATCAATAACATAGTACCCCATTTTAGAATTAATTACACAACGTCTTCACAAAAACTATTGCATAAACACAACAAAAGAACTATTACGTCACCTTATTGAACAAAAACTTAGAATACCAAAACATAGACACTATAAAGACATAACAAATACAGTTATTTCTAACAACTTATACAGTTCCAGGTGTATAACTTATAATCCTATAATGTACACATCACAACATATTAATGTATACAGTTCATGATGAATTTTTTTATCTCACAAGAGGCTTAGTATTAAGGTTCATATGTATATCTCGCACTTAAATAGTTGCCCTTATGACCTGCCGTGACTTCTAATCTAATATGGAACACAACACATTGTTCAAAATATAATTTTTTATATGCAATTTATTCATCATAACAAATTAATTACAAACTAAAAAAATTTGGAACAAACATGTGTCAGCAAAAAAATGCAAATAATCTTTATATTAGCAATTAATGCAATCAATAATCTTTCTGATAAAACATACACTAATAACTTATAAACAATACAGTAATAATATTAAACAACATACATCATAAAAAAATCATGACATAATTACAGTATTCAAATTAATACTATTCCGCAATAAAACAAACATGAAATCTACTTCTAAATAGAACATAAATAGAAAAAATAAATATTTACAAAAGAGTAAATTTAGTGTATATACACTAACTCCACCAAACATATACACATAATAAATAAGACATTATACAGTAAAATAGAATAACAAGTTCATATAAGCAACAAACATGAACATAAAAAAAAAGAAATAGTATTAATTAGACAAAAAATTTTAACTTAAAAATAACAACCTTGGTTTAATCTCTACAGCATCATCTTGAACAATATCTTCAACGGGATCATTAGTACAAGCAGATGGATTCTTCGTTTGAGCAACACGCTTCAACGGAGCAGCTTTCTTCGTCAAACCAACCTTCTTGGATGGCAAAGCTTTTTTTGTCAACTCCACATTCTTGGAAGAGACAGGTTTCTTTGGAAGAGAAGGTTCTTGCAATGAATTCTTTCCACGAGGGCTTCTCCTTGGAGGATCAGAGGTAGGGCTTGCACTCTGAGATTGACTTTTCTTCTTCTTTGAAGCACCTTCACCCAATGAATCAACTGTAACACCCTTTCTTTTACCAGATACAACTGCCAAATCAGGAGCTTGAACCCCTTCATCAGGAGCTTGAACCCCTTCATCAGGAGCTTGAACTTCTTCATTAGGAACTTCAACATCTTTATCAGAAGCTTGACCCTCTTCTTCAAAATCATCATCAATTCCACGTTGCTGTCTCAAAACAGGAATCTCTCCAATGGGACGAACAACCTGTTCCTCCAGCTGAATGGTACGTCTTTGCACTATGTTTCGAGCACGGGCACGGCCACCCCTTCCCCTCCTAAGGGCACACTGTTTTGTTCTCATACTTATATCCAGAAAGTAACACTGAAATAAAAATATACATTAGTTTGTATATAATAAAACATAAAGCATAAAAGCCAACAAACATAAAAGAAAAAGAAAACATCACAGAAGAAAAAAAAAATAGATCGTACACTTAAACAACCAGCCATTTTAACTCAATCAAGAAATCAAATCCCTGACTGTACATATAAGAAAGACAAAAAAAGGAGCCTCAAGTCTTTCTCTAGTAGCTATACTCAAATATCTCTGATTACAAGACTACTAAAAAACAATTATGTTTGCTCAAGTTTCAAAGAAACAAATCAACAAAGCAAGCCATGCCACTCCATTATCAAAAAACACACTCTCAAGCAATTTAAAAATGAAATTATTAAACTCTGCCCAATCATCAACATATAGAAATACAAAATATGGTTTATATGCTTCTCCAGCACAAAACCATACAAGTAAAAAATAGCATGAAGGCAGTATCATTAATCTATTAGCAACGACATCAGGGAGAATCTAAACATCCACCAAGTCCCACCTCATGAAGTAAACTTCGTGTGGAGGTCTATGCTATCACGCTCTTATCATTCCCTTCTTTGCATTAAATTAATGCTTCAAAAACAAACAGTGAAGAGACTAGGAATTCAATATTTAATCATATATGACTCAACATTCAACCAAAAATATTACCCCAAAACAGCAAATACTTTAAAGATAAACACGAAATCATTACACTGCAACACAATAGAGTAAAAACATTTGCACACTAAAAGAACACTGAAACCCTAGATTTTCATACATCCATCTGTACCAAAGATTTGAATAACTTCAACGGGATTCAAAAATCCATGAAAAGATGCGCACAGAGTATGAAGATTTGAACAAATCTTCAAACATGTAAAAATCGATACTAACACAAATATACAGAATAAACAAACTGCTCGAAAAATTCTTAAAAATAATACCAAAAACACACCAGAAGAAGAAAATAATCACACAAAAGACAACGAAAATACAACAAAAACACATAGAGTAGAAACCGAAACAGACATTACACAAAGAGCAAACAAAAACTGAAAACGAGTACGAGGCAATACTCATCGATTTAATATGGCAAATCAGAGAGGAAAGACGTCTAAGGCACGGCGAGAGAAAGCGAGGAAAGCCGACGAAGATGCACAACCAACGAGAGAGAGAGACCGAGGAGAGAGAAAGAAAAAATTACAGAGAGAAATGGAATGAAAACGGCGCAGTGAAACTGTGAAACCCTAGTCCAAATGACCCGTTAGATAAAATAGGTATAAGTACCCGGGTCATTGGGTCAAATTTGACCCTATTGCACCTAAAAAATTGGTGCACAATAGTAATTGCCTAATAATAATGACAGCGAAGACGATATTGACCCATGATTAAGAAATTAATTTTACTAGTATGATGCCCGCGTGCAACGCATATATTCATATTTGTTATTTTTAAATAAAAAATATATAGAAATTGAAAGTATAATAGTATTTTATTTGACCAAGAAAAAAATGTCTTAGACAAATTCTCTTGTGAGACATTATATATGTGAGACGGTTTGTGAGACATGTTAAAGTATGCCTATTATATAGATAAAATATGCTTAATAATTGTTAATGTATGTTTTCTAAAGTATGATAAATGATGAATTAAAGTATGATTTTAGAGTGTTATAATATGATTTATTATTGACATACTTTAACTATAAATAAACATACTTTACTTATATAATAAGCATACTTTAGTAATGAGTTGACCCGTCTCACAACCGTCTCACAAAAAAAACCGTGTCACAAGAGAGTTTCTCAATGTCTTAATGTATACAAATTCAATCGAATGAAAAACATGCATTATCTATTTAGTTTACACATTAATACTTCATATTGCAAGTTATATTTTCTATTTTCTATTTATACTCGTATATTTATCTTCATAAATCTAATTTTTATGGTGTGACTAAAATTTTTTCGGTATTTGTTATTACTTTAAAAAAATTTAGTCAAGCATAACATCTAAGTAATACTACTTATTAATTTATAATTTTCAAAAATTCCATTCTAAAAATATTATTTTTAGGCAAAAGTTCATGCGCCCCAGGGACACGTTGTATCCAAATGTGAACACAATCCTCCTCTCACTCTTATTTTTATAGTAGTAATTTATCTTTTATTTTAAAAAAAAGTACATATATAAATAGATTATAAAACTTGTATTGAAATAGAGATATCAAGTCAATTAACAAATGAAATGAATTACAATAAGCTAATAATTATTTTTGATAATTAAAAAAATATCAATGTTATTTAAGGGTGCATTACATAATGTTTTTTTAGAGTTATAATGAGTATTTTTATTGCTTGTAGATTAATGGTTATTCTAAATTTCCAATATACATAGATAAGCTAAATATATTTAGAAAATAAAAATTATAATGTGTCCAAAAAGTTTTGAACCCATAACCTCTTTAATATCATTGATCCAATTAAATTATGACACCTCACAATTTTAAACTCTTCATAAATGTCAAACTCATTACATTTTGACACTTCACATTTTCACAATCTATTTTTAGAATCTTATTTTGTTTTAATATATAAGGAGATTGGTAAAATTTGAAATCATTTATATTAAGCTTGATTATGGGTAAAACATATTTATGACTAATACAACTTTAAATATTTATCTTATTTCATCAAATTTTAATTATACTATGATTTGATTTGACCATTGTATTTTTTATACTAAATTTATATTATAATAAAATTTATCACCTTTAATCTTCTACTTACAACTTTAGATATTATAATTATTTCATATTTTATATAGTTTTTTTTTTAAATTTTGATGTTCTACCTTAAATTTTGAGTGCATAATAAATTGAATTTAAAATGGTAATTATTAACAAATTTTAATTTTTAATATCAATTTACATTTTTCAAATAATATATGAAGACTCATAGTAAATTGATATTAAAAATTAAAAGGATCACAAATTGAAGAAGATTCACAAATTGAAAGGATCGTCACAAATTCAAAAAATTAAAAATTTTAGTTTTTTTCAAATAATTTTAATATTATCTAGGTTTGAGAAGACTCACAAATTGAAAGGATCGTCACTTAAATTAAAGAAGACTTTATTGGAACGTCAAAGTTCACAAAATTCAATTGCTCATATTTTTCATTAATGGTACTGACAGAGAATATTTTTTTCAACTACAGAATATAGTTAGTTTTTTTAATAGAGTATATCGCTTTATATATATATATATATATATATATATATATATATATATATATATATATATATATATATATATATATATATATATATATATATATATATATATATATATATATATATATATATATAACTCAAGTATAATCAATTTTTATCCACATATATAATTATACAAATTTATTATTATTATTATTATTATTATTATTATTATTATTATTATTATTATTATTATTATTATTATTATGATGATTATTAATATTCATATATTATCTATTCAAATTATATGTATATTAGTCCCATATGTTTTCATTAATATTACTAATTATTTAAAACAGAGAAAGCATTTAAGTTAATAGTATTTATAAATTTAGCAGACTATAACACAATATGTTTATTATTATTTTTAATATAATCAAGGATTTTGAACTTTCCAATTATTAATTCAAGTTAAATATTGATGTTTTAATTATAATTATCGGAAATATGAATTAGAGGTTAGAGTTATATAATTGAACAAGATTATAATGAGAGGCTTGATACTTACATAAATTTTAATATATTTAAATAAAATAAATTATTATGAGCATTTCTTTTTTATTTTTAAGTTAAGGCCCCTGTGAATTCGAATTCATTAAATTAATATTTTTTCTTTATACTCCCCCGTATCTCAATAGTCTGCACCCTTTCTTTTATATGTAAATTAATATTTTGACAAAGATTTTTGTAAGATTGTCTCATGTAAACTCTTACATGAAACGATAAAAAGTGATAACATCATAAATGAAAAGTGATACTCAATTGATGATGAGTAATAATGGTGCAGTGAATTATTTCATGAACAATTTATAGTATAAATAAAAAGGGATAACGAAAGTGATAACTAATTACGAAAGCGTAAAATTGTCTCACCGTGAGATTGTCTCACACAAGACTTGCCCTTGATATTTCTTGGTAATAAATAAATAATAAAATGTATTAGGTTTATTGGGTATGAATGATTTTTTTTCAGTAAATTAAGTGTATGAGGAAGTAAAATGGTCTTACCATGAGATTATCTCACACAAGACTTGCCTTGGATATTTCTTGGTAATAAATAAATAATAAAATATATTAGGTTTATTGGGTACGAATGATTTTTTCTGTAACTTAAGTGTATATGAGAAAGAGTGATTGTTTTGACCTTGGCAATGACTTTTGTGATATCGTCTCACGTTAGGGCTTACGTGAGACTGATAAAAAGTAATAACTTTTGTAATGAAACGTGATACTCAATTAATGAAAAATGATAATGCTATTTCATGAATAATTTACAGTATAAATGAAAATTGATAACACTTTATAGCGAAATTGATAACTAATAACGAAAGCGTAAAATGATCTCACCGTGAGATTGTCTCACATAAGACTTGCCCTTTGACTTTTTGCCTTTTTAAAAGGTGAAAACTTTTGTGCAACAATTCAAAATGAGAATGATGAAAACTATTACAAGACGGGGAGAGTAATTAATTTTAATAAATCAATAAAAAAAAAAGTTATCCTATGCATTGCACCATTTTAAAAATATAGTCTAGATTTTTTTTATAATTTTAAAAATAATTATATATGTTAGATTTGATTTTTTTACTCTTAATATATTTTTTAAGTATATTAACAAATTATGTTATTTATAGTGTATGGGGTATATTATTGGAGATTCATATAATTTTTATTAAAACTCTACTATATTATTTGGTAGATAATTTGTTTACACATAATTGACTCTAATTTTGTAGTTTTGCATATGAATTTATATTGACTTGCGTTGTGCATTTCAACTGTTAATAGTTGTTGTTCTATGCATTTGTATTTATAGCTTGTGCCGTTGTCCTTAATTAGTTACGTTACATATTTGTTTTAATTATGAATGGATGATTTAATGTCATCTTTTGTTTTCATATCCATATTTATCACAATAGTTTCTATGTAGAATTGGTGACATATAATTTTCAAGGAAAATATTAATAGCTTGGCTTTACGTTTTGATGATATGCTGAATTAACAACTGGATGAAGGAAAAAAAAAGTCAGTTTGCTGAATCAATTCGGTTAGCCCCCCAAGTTAATTGGTATCAACTGAAAACCCTCGATTTTATATATTTTTTTTCCTTCATTACATTATTTTTTCGGAATAATCAGGTTGGTCTAATGAAATTCGGACTTTTTGACATTTCTATTCTCAGACTAAATATAATTGCACATGAAAGATAATTTTTAAAAAATAATCAGGTTGGGCTAATGAAGTTCGGGCTTTTCGGAATATAATTGTTGATGATTAAAGATAATTTAAAATGACTTAAAATTGCTCATGAAAATATTATAAATTACGTACATGTAAATTTTACAATGTAAAACTAATGAAAATTAATGTTATAATATACTTCATAATAAATTCGACAATATATAAAATAATAAATAAATTAAATATAAATACAATTCTCTAACATAAATTTAAAATACAAAATTAATGTTAAACAATCAAATAATTTAATTAATTAATCCCGTGCTTCGCACGGGCTCAATACTAGTTAATTAATTAATTCAGGTACACTTATAAAATGGGTCACCTATTATCTAACGGTTCATATGTATGGAGCAAACAATACTCATTTCGATCATCGCCATATCCTGGCCAAGATTCATTGCAGCGTGTCATAGTATTTGGTGACATGGGCAAGGTTAATTCTTCTTAATCCTCCTTGTATAACTTCATATCTATCCCCATTTTCATTTTCATGTATCATGTCACGTAACTCATACAATACAATTAGTAAAGTATAATATACTCCCTCCGTCCCAAAATTTTTTGCACACTTCCTTTGTAAATTACAAAGGAAGTGTGTAAAACATTCTGGGACGGAGGGAGTATAAAAATAGTATAAAAATCCATAGGGCTACTGATCAATAATTTGTATTTCATGGAACCGATTTCACTAATACTACTCTACTGATTATTGACAAATTATTACCCTTCGATAGCACAATGTTTAAGATGAACAATAGTTTGTCATGCATAAGAGTAACAAGGGTGGTTTCGATTCTTTATTTGGTTCCAAAAATAAATCTTACCATGGAGCCATTTCATGCAATCATTTGAAACTAATTAAACATCGGAATGATGTGCAGGCAGAGCGCGATGGATCGAATGAGTATGCGGATTATCAACCAGGATCACTGAACACAACAGATCGACTTATAGAAGATGTTGATAACTACGACATCGTATTCCATATTGGAGATCTACCATATGCAAATGGCTACATCTCACAGTGGGATCAATTTACTGCCCAAACCCAACCCATTGCGTCTGCCGTGCCTTACATGATCTCTAGGTTTATACATTAATTTTAACACATATATAATTAATTAATTAATTCAGGTACACTTATAAAATGGGTCACCTATTATCTAACGGTTCATATGTATGGAACAAACAACACTCATTTCGATCACCACCATATCCTGGCCAAGATTCATTGCAGCGTGTCATAGTATTTGGTGACATGGGCAAGGTTAATTTCTTCATAATCTTAGCTTGTATAACTTCATATCTATTCTGATTTTCATTTTCATGTATCATTTTTTGTGTCACGTCTTTCATACAATACAATTAGTAACGTAAAATGTATAAAAAAAGTACAAAATATTCATAAGGCTACTAATCAAGAGTTTGTATTTCACGGAACTAATTTCACCCATATTACTCTACTGATCATTGAAAAATTATTACCCTTCGATAACACAATTTTTAAGATGAAAAAATAGTTTGTCGTGCATAAGAGTAACAAGGGTTCCAATTCTTTATTTGGTTCTAAAAATAAAATCTTACCGTAGAACCGTTTCATATAATCAATCATCATTAATTAAAAAGCTAAATGATGTGCAGGCAGAACGTGATGGATCGAATGAGTTCGCAGACTATCAACTAGGATCACTGAACACAACAGATCGACTTATAGAAGATGTTGATAACTACGACATCGTATTCCACATTGGAGATCTGCCATATGCAAATGGCTACATCTCACAGTGAGATCAGTTTACTGCCCAAACCCAATCCATTGCGACTGTCGTGCCTTACATGATCTCTAGGTTTGTACTTTAATTTCATTAATTTTTATTAGAGGTGGCACTTCATGCTATTGGGTTGTGTTTCATATCGACAAAATAGTGACATGACACGATAAGAGTAAAGTCAAACATAAGGTTGACACAAATACTACTAATTATAAGTAATAATTTTTTTAAGGAGATTTATTTTAAATTTATTTATGAGTATTTTTATCATATAATTATCAAATTTTATATGTATTTCAGGTTGTTAACATATTTATAGTTATTAACAGGTTAATGAGTTATTTATAAATATAAATTGTGTTTAACAGGTTGATATTAACATGAGTGATACGAAAATTTTGTGTCCTTAACACAATAAAGTTAAACACTACTGTATTGTGTCCTAGATTATATATATATATATATATATATATATATATATTGGAAAATTATATTTGATATATTTTAGTATGATATATTTTCCTAAATTGGCATTTAATCAAATAGTTTATATTTGGATAAGTTTAAATTAATTATTGATTGAAGAGAATATCAAGGAGATGCTATCAAGATTATCATGTTGGGCTTTTATGATTAGATGATCAGCCTTCACCGTTTTGAGATTGCGTAATCGGCTATTTCTATAAGTACCGATCATTATGCATTGAAGGACATATTTCTTTGTTATACAAGTCTCCCCACTTATATTATGTTCTCTCTCCATTGTTCTTCATGTATTAATCATATTTGGAGAGTTAGAATTAGGTTTCATTATTCTTCTGGTTTGTTCTTTTAAGAATACATTATATACTTCCATTCATGTGATACGGATTTCGAGAGGGATAGTTCGGGTGATCTCATAGCACAGCGTTGGAGGGAGTCCATTGTAACGTGGTGGCCAGATAAGTACTTAGATAAGTACTTAGAAGTTGTAGTATTGTCAATTAGAATATAATGGAGTTTTAGATGCTAGGTTGAGATATTTGTACAATTCTAATGAAAGAGATCTGAGGAATGAGGCGAAGCCTGTCCCGTATTTGTTTAGATCATGTGTTTTAATATCTTCCGCTGATATTTCGTTTATGCTCTTATATTTTTCTTTCAATATACATACGTTTTAATATATATAAAAACGTGCATGTAGTGGGAATCATGAGCGTGATTGGCCAAATTCAGGGTCATTTTATGATACACCAGACTCAGGTGGAGAATGTGGTGTTGTTGCAGAGACCATGTACTATATTCCTGCCAACAATAGAGTCAAATTCTAGTAAACATTGATTAGAGCTAAAACTATACCATGGTGTAGATCATGGTGTTAAAGTGATGGGGTTATTTTCAGGTACTCAACGGGACTACGATATGTTCCATTTCTGCGTGGCGAATTCAGAGCATGATTGGCGGGAGGGATCAGAGCAGTACAAGTTCTTAGAAGAATGTCTGGTGTCGGTGGACCGGCAAAAACAACTGTGGTTGATATTTACAACTCATTGAGTGCTGGGTTACTCCTTCAACAACTGGTATGGTCTAGAAGGTTCTTTTGAGGAGTCGATGGGCAGGGTGAGTTTGCAGAAGCTCTGGCAGAAGTACAAAGTCGACATTGCCTTCTTCGGCCACGTCCATAACTACGAAAGAGTTTACCCCATTTACTAGGTTTTTATACTAGTATATATTTCTAATTTCCGAAGATATTTTGTCCCAATTTATTTTTTTAATAAAATTAACTAATAACTCATAAATCATACATGTGAGTCATACTATAAGAATGAGCTGATCCGACCTTTTATGAGTGTCAATTTTCTTGAACTTTTTGTTTATAAAACGGTGGAGATTTATTTTTTTAATAGGATTAAAGGTATTAAAAACTTTTGAAGGAGTAAAAAAAAGGGCAAATGATCTAATACACCCCTCAACTTATCACCAAGGATATCTTTTGTTTTGATCATTCAAACTCTTTAAATTTCAATTATGCCCCTCATCTTTTTTAAAATAAAACACTTACCCCTTCTGTTAAAAAGCAATCTAACATCGTTAATGAATTAATAATTTTCATTATTATTTAATGGATTAATAAATTTCATTATCTCATTCATTGCATCATTATTAACATTACATTTATTTATTTAAGTTATATTTGATAAAATAAAAAATAAAAAGTGTTCGGCTCCACTCCCCCATCACCGGCACCGGCATCAACCCTGCTCGGAGTTTTGGCACCACTCTACAACAAGGATAAAACCTAGGTTGACCAGGTAACTCATTTTAACCAAGGAAATTAATTATTTGATGACATCTAAAAACTGATAATGTGAATAAATTAATCCAGTGGATTTTCTGGATTTGATGGACTATGGAGCCGCCATTGCTGCATTCTACCAGCAATTCATCCTTAAGGGCAGACACCATTAAAGCTTTGGGATCTTTAACTAGGAGGACGACAGACACATTGTCGAACTAGTGGACTTCCAGAACCTCTATCGAAGGAAAATCCGAGCACAGAGAACCGAGGGCACCGCAACAGACCTGTTTTTCTTGCAACAGTCATGAGCTTCCATGTATTCTTACTATAATTTCTTTCTATCTTGATTGAAGAGGGTGGATGAGTATAAATGTGAACATGAGGGGAGAAGTGATGGAGGAGGAAAGTTTGTCAGAGAAATGTTCAACCAATAACACTGTTCTCATTGACTCATTCCCTACATCCTCAACGGTGTTAGATTTATATTTAACACAAGGGCATTACTGTTTTAATTTAAGAAGATGAAGGGCACAATTGATTTAAATTAAGAATGAAAAGGGTTTAAATGACCAGAAAAAAAGGTGGAGGTCCTATCCGACCCTTTGCCCTAAAATAATTATATAGATACTACTAAATTTGTCAATGTGAAGAAAATAGCATAATTTGCTCTCTTTTTATTATCCGAAAAGTGAATTACCTTAAGAAAGCTAACAAAGTTAGTTTTCTTAATCCTAAGTGAAGATAATAATGGATCAAAGGAGTATATGATTATGGAAATGAACAAATTAATAGTAGTGGTGATGATCAATTAATTGATAGTAATTCTAATAATTGGGTTGGCATTGCAGAATCAATGTGTGAACAACGAAAAATCTCATTACTCAGGGACGGTGAACGGGACGATCCATGTAGTGGTTGGCGGAGGAGGAAGCCACTTATCGGGTTTCACTACTCTCGACACGATGTGGAGTATTTACAAGGATTACGACTATGGATTCACGAAGTTGACGGCGTTCAACCACAGCCGCCTTCTATTTGAGTACAAGAAGAGCAGTGATGGGAAAGTGTATGATTCCTTCACCATCTCAAGAGAGTACAGAGATGTCTTAGCTTGTGTGCATGATGGTTGTGAACCCACTACACTAGCTACTTGAACTATGTGTTTTCATGTACCTTTTCTTAATTAATTATGTTGTTTCTACTTATGAAACTTGGTTCACCTCAATCTGTGACGGATAAACTTATTATGTCACTTGTAAGTATGCCTTTCCCAACTTAATAAGAAAGTGATTCAGGATTTATTAATTTGCATTGATCCTCTGTTTTACAGTGATATTCCGCTTTGTATTTTACTCATATATGTCATTTAAGTATCCTAGTACTTTCTATCTTATTATCCTAAAATTTTGGAATACCCATTACTAACACAATTTTAGTCCTTTCTCTCTTTTTATTTGTTGTTTTTTTTACTATGTCTACTAAATCCTTTTGAAGACCACATCTCTTCTAGTGTAAAATCCTCGGTATTGGACATTGATCTTACTTTTATCTATGAGAAGTCGGTTCGAATTCTTCGTATTATTTTGTACATTATCTCTTGTTACATTATTGGATGGATGATATGTAGAAGAGAGAAACTATACCCTAAAAATGAAAGCATAAACCCTAGGACAATGATTGAACTTCTTTTCTCTCTTATGTGTCAGTCATACAACATATGGCATGATGCAGAAAAATGGCATAGAAGATTTAGTGTGATTAAAAAGTAGAAAATTGTTGGAACTTTCAGAGTTGGCTAAGCACAAATGGAATCTCCTATTCAAATTTTAAGTTTCATCTCCAATTCCACATATTAGGTGCTTGCCATGATCTATGCCCAAATTATCCCATGTGTGCAAGAGTTTAATAATCATTAATTAGGATATAATTTTTTAATAAAAAATAAATTATGAAATATAGAATGGAATATCATTGTGCCACAGCCTCATATTTGCATAATTTTATACTGTCACGATCCTCTAATTTTAATTCTATGAAAATGGGCCCATTAATTGCTCCACAATCCAATAACGTCCATGCTCTTCGTGAAAAAAAAATGGCATTGATTAAATAATTAATGAATTGGGCCCAGATGACCAATGGACTTAATTAAAATGGGCTGAAGTTTCTTGAATCCATATGAAATGCTCTTAAAATGTATGTAGCCCAATTAATGCTGATGGGCCGCACATAATATGATGGAATTTTTTTACCTCATGTTGTTTATCCTGTTTTTGCCTGAATGGACTCATTTTAATTGTTGATTTTGCTTGTGCCCTTCTCTTGTATTCCTTCGTAATTGTATAAAAAGGATCATTAAACAACCATATATTCTCTCAAAATAATACTTTCTCAATCCCATATTTTTACCTACTTTCCATTTTGAGGTGTCCAAAGTATTTTTACCCGTTCTATAAATGGTAAAAATACACTCTACATCTTACCTACTTTTTACACCTTATTCATCAATTCCAACAAGTTTATTTACTTTTTTACACTTTATTCATCATTCCCAACAACTTTATTTACCTTTTCTCTCAAAATTACCAATTTATCCCTACTTTTTCTTATATTATATATTAAAAAAATACTTCTTAATTTTCGTGCTCGTGATCGTCATCATTTTCACCTAGCCGAGCGCTGCAGCTCGAGTCGAGCTGGTGCCGCTCGAGTCGTGCGCCGCGCACGGGCCTGTCCAGAATGGCCGTGCGTGGCCATCAATTCATCCAACACGGGCACCCTGTGCCCGTGTACTGCAACACGGGTCGTGCCGAGTCCGCACACGAGTCAAGCTTTGCCACACGACTCGAGCTCCGTTTGCTGCCGAGAAATGCCAAAAACTGCCGAGAAGACATGACACGACTCGAGTCGTGTGCATGAACTCGAGTCGAGTCCGGGCCAAAATCAAAAATAAAACTGCTCGTGTTCTAGAAGCTTCCATTGAGTATAAATACATGTTTTGATCACAAATTACGGGGGAATCATTTTTGGGAGCAGTTACACACATTCCACACCACATTCTCACACACATTCATCTCCATCTCTTCCATACTTCAATTCCACCATCAAATCACCTAGATCTTCATAAATCCATCCATACATCCATCCATTCCATCATCTAAGAAGAGAAAATCAAATTTGTTTGAAGAATTTGGCATGATCAAGGAAGAAGGACTCTACTTTCAAAGGAAAGCTCAATCTCTTTTATTTTGCTACTTTCTTCATTATATTGCTCATATGAAGCTTGTATTGGATTGTAGTCAATTTGTAATGAATATTTGTGGCTAGTCCTCAAGTGAGGCTAGCAATATGATTGGTTAGGGATTATGTAGATTTTGCACTCCACATGTTTGATGAATTGATTGTTATGAATATTTTCTATCATGAATGCTTATTCTCATTTGATGCATGATTTGTGTGGTTAAATTCTCTATGCATAGTGTTAGGATGGTCATTCCAATATTATGTATGGTGGTTTAATTGAATCATTGATTGTATGAAGTGACTTAGTTAGTATGAGGGGAGGAAAGTCATTCCCTCCAAGTGCTTAGAACCTCATGATAGAACATTAGTGATGAACTAGTAAGGGGAACCAACTTATGATCATAGTACCCAAAAGGGAATTGAGAGTAAGACATTCTTAGGAGATTTAAACTTGTAAAGAGTTGAGAACCTAATCACCTTGGCCATAGGGGTTAGGGGTACAATTGTGATTGTCTTTAATATCATAACTTGAAAGTCATCAATGCTTGAGTGAGTGTGAAGTCTACATAAGACCTTGTCCATGATGTTGCTAGCCTTGCTCTCTTCTTAGATACATTTCATCCATTCCATCTCATCTTGTTACTTGATTGCTAGTTGTTATAATTAGTTGCTAGTTAAGTTCATTAGATATTTGATAGAGTATTCATTAGTCTTAAACCAAACCTTATCTTGATAATCCTTACAAAACATAAATCAATGGAGAATCCGGATACAACCTAAGTTTACTTTTCCCTTGGGACGACTTTACTATAAATTTTGTACTTGGTCACACGTTTACTCGACGATAGAGTCTCTTACTCTACACATTTCACTAGAAATGCGACTAAGAACATGGCGCCGCTTGCCTGGGAAATGTTAATCTTTTGGTTGTAACGAGTTTGAAGTTGATTAGTCTTGATAAGGATATTTCTTTCATTTGTTTATTTGTTTACTTAGCTTGGTTACTTGGAGATCTAATTTGGAAATTCTTGTAGGTGCATGCAAACGCGTTCAAGGTCTCAATCTATTGAACCTTTGAACTTGGAATTGGAAGCTACCTTAAGAAGACAAAGAAGAGGAATTCTAGACCCTACGGAGGAGGAAATGGAGAACATAAGGGAGAATACAAACATGGTTGATGAAGAAGGCAACATGAGGATTTTTCAAGGTGTTGATAATGCTCGAGGGGGAAATAATAATTCGGAGTATGTGCCACAAGGTTATATCCAACGAATGGAAGCTCAAAACGAACAAATGCAAGCTATCATTCAAAACTTGTTGGCACAACAAGAAGCAAGGGATAATCAACAAGTTCCTCCGGTGGTGCAAAATCAACCTAGAGGAAATGGACATAATGGAATAGGGATGAACATCCAAGATCACTTCCAACCTCAATATGGAAATTATGTTGTGGGACCACCGGTGAATGTTAATCATTTTGAGATCAAGACGGGATTGATCAACATGGTGCAAGCAAACCAATTTGGTGGTGGTACTATGGAGGATCCAAATGCTCACTTAGCCCAATTTACGGAGTTGGCG
This sequence comes from Pogostemon cablin, assembly GCA_023678885.1. Lineage (NCBI taxonomy): Eukaryota > Viridiplantae > Streptophyta > Magnoliopsida > Lamiales > Lamiaceae > Pogostemon > Pogostemon cablin. Next base: position 26,517,576 of record CM042985.1, on the reverse strand, counting down.
AACACGATAAAGATAAATGGGGTAAGTGAGGATATTATTAAATTGAAGCTTTTCTCATTTTCATTATGAGATAGAGCTAAGGCTTGGTATCATACTTTACCACCGGGATCCTACAACACATGGAGAGAGTTGGCACAAAAGTTCTTGAGCAAGTATTTCCCACCATCGAAGATGTTGCATCTCAAAGGTCAAATATTGCAGTTTAAGCAAATGCCTCTTGAAACTTTTAGTGAGGCTTGGGACCGATTCAAAGAAATTCTAAGGAAGTGTCCACAACACGAATTTCCCGAAGATCAACAAGTAGGATTTTTCTATGCCGGTTTGAGTGGAGGTGAAATGATGCTAGTTGATGCTTCGTCGGGAGGTTCGATTTTGGGAAAAACTCCGGAAAGAGCAATTACCATATGTGAAGAAATAGCATTGAATACGGGTCAATGGCACATGGATAGAGTTGCGGGCTTATATGAAAAAGAGAGGATTGCTAAAATGGAAGAAGTGTGCTTGCAACAAGTGAAAAAGGTGGAGATGCCTAAAGAAGATGTAACCGATAAAGCGATCACGGAGATACTTCGAAGGATGAATGCAAATTTGCAAGTGTCTCCGGATTCTTTTTCCAAGCCATTGGTGAATCAACAAGTGCTTACAAATCCTCAACAAGGTACGTCGTTGCCTTTGATGAATCAACAAGTGTTTCCTAATTTTCAACAAGGTATGTCTATGCCTAGTATGGGTCAATCGTCTCAAAGTTGTCAAATGCCTACCTCCATACCTCAACAAGGTATGTCCTCTAATTTTAGAATTCAAGATAGTTGGTGCCCACCCGAGATGACGCTTGAGGAAGTTGCCTTCATGCAAGGAAGAAACTTCCAAGGAAATTATGGTGGGAACTTTGGGAATCATGGAGGAGAATATCCACAAAGACAAGGAGGATGGGGGCAAGGTAACTTTCAAGGAAATTTCAATCAACCCCGGAGGTATGAGAATTTATCATATGGAAATCAAGGGAATGCCCTTAATCTTCCATTGGGCACTAATCCGGGGGATAAAGCTCAAAATGGTGAAGGAAAGCCTACATTGGAAGATCAAATGGCTAAAGTGTTAGACTTATTGAGGGAGAATGAAAGAAAGTTAGACTATTTGACGCAAAGAGATTATGTGTATGAGAATCGATTCAAAGCTTTGGAAACTCAAGTGAGTCAAATGGTAACCGAGCAAGGTGAAATGCATCGTAAAGGTAAATTTCCTTCCACTACCGTTACAAATCCTAAGGAACAATGCTTGTATGTTACCGTTTGTAATATGGAAAGCAAGGTGGAAAAAGGGTTGGTGGAAACAACAAACATTGTTTCAAAGGTTGAAGAAGTAGTTGTTGATGAAGTTGTGTCTAAAGTGGAAGAGGAAGTTGCCAATGATGATGAATTGTCTTTTGATGATGAGAGGACTATTGATGAATTCTTGTCTTCATTTGTTGATGAAAGTAAGGGTGATAAAGAGTTGTGTTTGGAATAAGGTCATGAAATAATTGAAGTTGATGCTTCATTTAAGGTAGAAGACCCCGGTAAATTCGTGCTTACGTGTAAAATTGGAAAGGGGGAAGACCTTAATGCTATATGTGATCTTGGTTCGAGCATTAATGTGATGCCGTTGGAACTTTTTGAAAAGCTTGGCATTGGAAGGTTAAAGGAAACGGATGCGGAGATTGGAATAATGGATGGTTCAACGATTAAGTCCCATGGAGTTGTGGAGGACATGCTTGTGAAAATAGAAGATTTTGTCTTTCCGGTGGATTTCATGGTAGTTGACAAGCAAGCGGATCCTTTGATCCCATTAATTTTTGGAAGGCCGTTTTTTGCCACCGGAAGAGCAAAATTTGACATGGATAGAAAGGAAGTCACACTCCGTTCAAATGAAAAAGAATTGGTGCTTTCAAGCGAGACTTTGAAAGAGGGAGATCTTTTGTTGAAGCCACCCATTAAACTTCCGGATGAACGAGATCAAGTGGTAAGTGAAATTTTAAAAAATGAAGAATTAACTCAATTTGTAATTGAATTTGCAGGAATGTTTTCTTCAAAGAGGAACAAGTTCGGGGGTGATCCACGTGTTGATTGGAAGATTGATAAAGGGCCTCCGGGATTTGAAAACATAAGTAAAAGAGTCAATGAATTGAGTTCAAGTGTTAAAGAAGTAAGAAGTGTGGATAAGAAGGTTGTTAAGGAAATGTTTAAAGTGAAGATGTGGCCCGATGGGGCCTTGGATTTCTCCGATTGCTAAATGAGCTTAAAATTTCGTCCGGCTTGAAGACGTTAAACTTAGCGCTAAAAGGGAGGCAACCCATTCTTTTATCTTTTAATGCTTGTTTTGTTGTTTGGTAGGTAGGAGAATTGTGCTCATGATAAAAGATATGTATGAAGAAGACGAAGTGTGCTTAGTAAGGAATTGAGATGTATGTCACACCACTTTGTTCAAACTTAAATTTAACACATGTGTTAATTTAAGTTTGGGGGGAGTGTGTGGTGGCCATACCTACTTGAATGTTGGAAATGCACACATGTCATCACAAGGTAACTTCATGAAGATCATTGGAACCTACAAGGGTAAGTCCCACCACTTTGTTCAAACTTAATTCTCAACTCATGTTTCGATTTAAGTTTGGGGGGAGAGTGCGTGGTGTGACTCACCACTTGAGTGTGCTATAGATCATGATTATCTTTGATTGAAGAATTATCTTTGTGTAAAATTGGGTAAATTTTAAATTTTTCTCATGAGTTTGGTTATAATGTTAGGTGCATTTGGTTGTGTTGGAATGCATGATAGTCCTTATTGTTATTACAAGTGTTGAGCTAATAGTTTGTGAGTGTTTGAGCATGGATGAAGGATAGTGGAAGCATGAAGGGAGCTTGGAGCTAACGCTTTTATTATCAAAATGTCTATTTTAAGGGAGTTCACTCTATATCTTATCACTTCTAAATTGCTTGACATGTATTGATATTGATTTGAATTGTATTGGATTGACATGCTATTCCATTGTGTTATGTGTGGGAGGTTTACTTTCATAATCTAAGATTTCATTTTCAATAAAGGATTGGATGCGTGTTGAGTTTATTTGTTATTGATAATGAGGATATGTGCTTGAATTTCTTTTGATGGATGGAATTTTCGTGTTGCATGTTATGTGTTTTTGTGTTGTTTGTTGGAGAGTCTTTTCTCATGTGTTGTTTTGTTGGTATTTTTATTCTTGTATAGGGATGCTTGGTGGTTTGTTTTGGGAAGCAGTTAAATGTTTTTGAATCTGAGCTATGATGCATTGTTTATGATAGGTGATGGCAAGTATGTTAATAGTTTCTACTTGTTGAAATTGTGACATGGATTACATAATTTGTTCAATTTTGAGAAGTATGAAGGTTAATTAGGTTTCTTTTGATCCAAGCAAAAGCTTGTGAGAGTTGAGCCTCAACCGTGCCTCCATGGTTAATTCTTGATGAGAGGACCGGTTGAACTTAGACAAACTAGAACTTGCTCTTGAACTATAGGAACGAAGCCCGAATGGTTGAAATTTGTGACATGATCTTAGGCCATCCTTGTTAAGTGAAGTCATAGCCATAAATTTCATTACCAAAGACATTATCCCTAGTAAGCCACTTTGAGCCTATAAGCCTATTTCTTTGTGATATAAGCACATTACAAACCTTGAAAACCCACTTAAGCCTTATATATATAACCTATGTGTGGGTAATTGAGGATGATGATGGTGTACAAGGGAATATGTGGAAAAATGTGCAAGTAAATATGGAAAGAAAGGTTGAATCAAGAAAAATGATGAAAGAGCTCAAAATAAAAGCAAGTGCAACTTCTCAACAAAAGTAAAAAAGGAGCAAAATGAATAAAAAATATGCTCAAGGAATACAAAAGTCAAAGAAAAGAAGTATGCCATTAAAAGAAGCTCAAGAAATCCAAGAAATGATAATAAATAGTGCTTGTGATGAAAGAAAGAAAGAAAGGAAACATGAAAGTGAGGAAGTTGAAAGAAAAGAATCATCTCTTCGATTAACCACACTTGAATAGTCACTCTTATCCAAAGTTTCCTACCTTACCAAAGAGCCTAAACATTACATCCAAAGATAAAGACCTTTTTGATCACTTATTGAAACTAGGGTGGCTTGTGAACATAGTCCATGAGCAAGCCTATGGTGAGTCGGTTCTAACCGGTTGATGAGTGTTGTTCAAAATCGTACTCCAAAGAGTGTTGAGTAAATTTGATATCCTATGAGAGGCTTGGATTGAAAGGGATTTGATTACTCTTTTGTCATGCTTAAGATTGAACTTGTTAATCTTTCATGCTATAAGTTTAATTATGTAGGGATACTTAACTTGATTTTGTAGTCCTTATTGCTTATGCTGCGTTGTGGTTTATGTTCGTTAGATTTTTTCTAGGTGAAAATTTCTCCTCTTGTTTATTATTTTTCGTTGTTCGAGGACGAACAACACTTTAAGTTTAGGGGGTTGATCGTCGTCATTTTCACCTAGATTTTAGTGTCTTTATTTGTGGATTTTCGTATGTTTTTATCCGTATTTGTATAACTTTTGGTGGAATTTTGTGTTAATTAGGAGAAATGTGTATAGGTGGATAAAAGTGTAAAAATGAGCTTAAATGTATTTGAAACAGGTCAAAAATGGAGAAGGGAGATAAAACGAAGAAGAGGTGCAGAGCACGACCCAACTCGAGCTGAGCGCTGCAGCTCGAGCCGAGCTGGTGCCGCACGAGTCGTGCGCCGCGCACGGGCCTGTCAAGAATGGTCGTGCGCGGCCATCAATTCATCCAACACGGGCACCCTGTGCCCGTGTACTGCAACACGGGTCGTGCCGAGTCCGCACACGAGTCGAGCTCTGCCACACGACTCGAACTCCGTTTGCTGCCGAGAAATGCCGAAAACTGCCGAGAAGACATGACACGACTCGAGTCGTGTGCATGAACTCGAGTCGAGTCCGGGTCAAAATCAGAAATAAAACTGCTCGTGTTCTAGAAGCTTCCATTGAGTATAAATACATGTTTTGATCACAAATTACGGGGGAATCATTTTTGGGAGCAGTTACACACATTCCACACCACATTCTCACACACATTCATCTCCATCTCTTCCATACTTCAATTCCACCATCAAATCACCTAGATCTTCATAAATCCATCCATACATCCATCCATTCCATCATCTAAGAAGAGGAAATCAGATTTGTTTGAAGAATTTGACATGATCAAGGAAGAAGGAGTCTACTTTCAAAGGGAAGCTCAATCTCTTTTATTTTGCTACTTTCTTCATTATATTGCTCATATGGAGCTTGTATTGGATTGTAGTCAATTTGTAATGAATATTTGTGGCTAGTCCTCAAGTGAGGCTAGCAATATGATTGGTTAGGGATTATGTAGATTTTGCACTCCACATATTTGATGAATTGATTGTTATGAATATTTTCTATCATGAATGTTTATTCTCATTTGATGCATGATTTGTGTGGTTAAATTCTCTATGCATAGTGTTAGGATGGCCATTCCAATATTATGTATGGTAGTTTAATTGAATCATTGATTGTATGAAGTGACTTAGTTAGTATGAGGGGAGGAAAGTCATTCCCTCCAAGTGCTTAGAACATCATGATAGAACATTAGTGATGAACTAGTGAGGGGAACCAACTTATGATCATAGTACCCATGAGGGAATTGAGAGTAAGACAATCTTAGGAGATTTAAACTTGTAAAGAGTTGAGAACCTAATCACCTTGGCTATAGGGGTTAGGGGTACAATTGTGATTGCCTTTAATATCATAACTTGAAAGTCATCAATGCTTGAGTGAGTGTGAAGTCTACATAAGACCTTGTCCATGATGTTGCTAGCCTTGCTCTCTTCTTAGATACATTTCATCCATTCCATCTCATCTTGTTACTTGATTGCTAGTTGTTATAATTAGTTGCTAGTTAAGTTCATTAGATATTTGATAGAGTATTCATTAGTCTTAAACCAAACCTTATCTTGATAATCCTTACAAAACATAAATCAATGGAGAATCCGGATACAACCTAAGTTTACTTTTCCCTTGGGACGACTTTACTATAAATTTTGTGCTTGGTCACGCGTTTACTCGACGATAGAGTCTCTTACTCTACACATTTTACTAGAAATGCGACTAAGAACAGCCCGTACAAACGAGTAAAAATACCCGGGACGGAAAGAGTAAAACACAAAACAAATTCAAATTATCATCATTGTTGATTTTTAAAAGAGTTAGTTTGTTGGTAAAACTTGTGGTCCCCTTAATTTAAACACCCTAACAATACATAGGGTATATAAGATTGGAACGGGGATCACAAGATATGCACTATAAACCCAATTTACATAAGTGTTGGTATTTTTAAAACTCATATGAACCCAAAAGGACTAGATTTGTTTTCGCTTATTTAATCTATATTACATAAATTTTAAGGACGGCAATGTTTAATCTATATTACATAAATTTTAGGGATGGCAATGGGATAGGGCAGGGTGGATATCTAGATACCCAGGTCCACCACGGCCTCCTATCCCACCACCGTGTTCCGTGCTCCGCTGTGGGTCAGGAATTGAATGCTCAAACAGGCGAATCTGCTCCTGCACCATTCTTTTTTTTAATAATAATTTAATTTAATTTTTATAAATTTTAATACATTCAAATACAAAAATTTAAATTAAAATAAAATGAAGTAAATTTAAATTTTAGATTGAATAATTAAACTTTATTTTCATTAAAAAAAATAGGGTCACTTACTATTAGCTACAAAAAAAAATGCATAATTGCTATTAACTACATGACTCAAAGCACTATTACTCATAACTACACAATTATGACTGTAGTACCATAAATACCCCTATATATTTGCACAATTGTTTTGCACAATTTGATTCTGCACAATTTCGCCGATCAACGGTCGGTCCCCTATATATTTGCACAATTGTTTTGCACAATTTGATTTTGCATAATTATTTTGCACAATTTCGCGGGTCAACGCCGGGTCAACGTCTGGTCAACGCCCGATCCCCTATATATTTGTACAATTGTTTTGCACAATTTGATTTTGCATAATTGTTTGCACATTTTAAGTTCCGACGGAGGTCCGACAGCCGGCGGCGACGGTCCGACGGCAGTCCGGCGACCGGCCGGCAATGGATGGGTGGGTGAGGGTTAGGGTTTATTTTGCACATATTTGATTAAATTGTGCAAAATTGATTTTTATACAATAGTTTTGCACATTTCTTAACCTAAATCGTCTTTTACACATATTCCAACCCCACATTGAAAATTGTGTAAAATTGATTTTTGTATAATAATTTTGCACATTTCTTAACCTAAGTTTTCTTTTACACGTATTCGACTCCACATAAAAATTATGCAAAATTGATTAAATTGTGCAAAATTGATTTTTGCACAAAGATTTTGCACATTCATCCAACGATAAGTGGTCTAAAATTAATACAATTCAAAATTCATGAAATTAGAACATGAAGTAGAATTCCAGACTAAATGTATCCACGTCGTGATCAAAGTTAGAAATATCTAATTTTAACTTATTAAATTATACAGCTTTAAGAATTCTATTGGAGAACTGCCCAAGTTTTTATGATACATTTGCCCAATCTGCAAATAATCAAAACCTTTGAAACATTTAAGAATTGGGGACAAACAATTTATAGAATACCTTGTCCCTAGTTAGGGAAACTTTAGCAAAACATTCACCAGTGAAGATTTCCACTAGAACGAATATCTTATTTGAGGCTTAAAAGAATTTTTTTTAATGCAGTCTCCAAGAAAAGGAATTGCCCTTATCCAAATTTAAGACCTCCTGTGACTTGTAATACCAATTTTAAACAATAATCCTCTTGCCCATTAACTCTATCTATAAACTACATATTTAAACAGTCCATTCATACAAAATGTGTAAAAACACACTGGAATAAATAACCTGAGCATACCCTTGCTTTGAGCTCTATCCAAAACACAAAGAATATCAAAGCTTTGACAATAAACTACTCTCAAATCGTAGACCACTTGACCCATCCCATCTTGTTAAAATTACTGCAGTTTTATGTTCATATATATTTATCCCCAGCACACAAATATATGTATAATAATACTAAAGCAAATTTTACGTCCTCGTTTGCCTAGTTATTCAAACAACCACATCGGGAGATCTTGCGCCTAGTTATATCAATTTCAGCGTGGAAGTAACTCTGAGACAGACATGTCATTTCTAGACAAATCCTGAGAGACACCTGCATTTGCATTTGATGCAGCTTTACTCCCCTTGGAATCAAACAACTTTTCGTTTGGACCAAAGCGAGTAGCTACAAAAATTGCGGGCTCTGTAGGCACTGCCATTGTCATGGTGGAACTACTGAGCATCAAGACAACACTATTGATAGTTGACCTGTTTGCAGGATTTTCTTGAACACACATCATCTCCATTTGAATGCACCTCAACATCTCGCGCACATATCCCCTACCTTTCTTCAACAGCACAAGATCTATCATTTTCTCAGGTGTCCCATCTCGCCAATTTTCCATGTCTGCAGGCACATAACATTAATTATTTACACTAATCCAGATCAAAATGGCTTACGCTATATTTCAGACAAAACTTACTAGAGTTAAGAGGTCCTCCATGCTTTCCCCGTTTTGGATGTAACTGTTTCTCATGCCACTAATGATCTCCAGGACCAACACTCCAAAGCTGAACACATCCGATTTAATCGAGTACTGCCCGTGCATTGTTACTCAGGTGACACGTACCCACTGCATATATGTTCATGTGATCATTAAAGATATACCAATTCCTTTATTTTACCACTCCAAATTAATACCAACAATAAGGCCACATATATATATACTTACTAGGTCCCCACAATCTTGCTTTTATTTCCTTGAGTTTCATCTTGACCAAACAGTCTTGCCATGCCGAATCAGCAATCTTTGCATTCATATCTCCATCTAACAGCACATTACTAGCTATCAGATCGCGAAGAATTATCTTGAGCCGGGAATCTTCATGCAAGTACTTGAGTCTCCTCGCAACTCCTCCAATGATCTTGAAGCGTTTGTCCCAATCCAACTGCGACCGCTTTTCTGGATCTGTTACGTCCAAACCAATTAAAATATAAACTAAAACTGAGCAACTATATCTGATGCTCTAGCGGGCTAATCAGAATTAGCAAAATATACTCCTACCAAAGATTAACTGGTATAGTCTTGCATTCTGCACGTATTCGTATATCAGTACTCTCTCCATCCCTTCCATGGCGAAACTAATGAGCCTCAACAAATTACTATGCTGAAGTTTAACCAGTAACAACACCTCATTCTTGAACTCATTATTGCCTTGCCCAGACGCCCCACTTAACCTTTTCACAGCAATATCTTGCCCATCTAATAATTTTCCCTGCAGTTACACCTTAGTAACTCTATACATATATACTACTGACAATCAAAATTTTTTACTAACATAAATATAATCAAAAAAATTCTTACCTTATAAACAACACCAAATCCGTCTTGCCCCAGTTTGTTAGCTTCCGCAAAATCATCAGTTGCTGCTCTTATTTCGCCAAAATCATGTTGTATGGATTCAGCAGTGCTCATTTCCTCAGTAGCTGATTCATCAAGGAATAAAGAAAAGTTACTGTAGCCTCTATTATTTTATTGGACTCTTAATTTTAAAATTGACAAGTAATACTCCCTTCAATAACAAACTTTACTTTCCACATTGTTTAAAAAAAAATTAACCAATTTGGGAGTATTTTAGTATTATTATGAAGTTATAAATAAAACAACTTACAGAAGCCAACAGCAAGAAGCTAGCCACCTGCTTCAACCACCCAACTCTTCCAACAGTAAAGAAAATTAAGACAAAAGTGATACCAGCGTGAAAATACAGCAGCCGAGCAGCAAAATACAAGTAACCAAGAAGCCAGCAAAACTCAGAAATATCAAACAGCATGAAGAGCAAAACAACACGCAAATCAGCAGAGTGAATAGCGCAAAAACCAGCATATGAAAAATTGTTGTAGACGAAGCAGACAACCCCAACCAAACTAAAAACTAACTCTCCACCTAGAAACTAATCAGGTATACTTGCGAAAAGTAGTCAACACGAAACTAAACAGAACATGACTTAGGGACAAGCAGCAAATAACAAGGTATGACACAGGGATAGAAAATCATAAAAGTTAACTTCATGGTCCGAAGAAGAAGAAAATCGTATGGATCTGAGATGGATAACATGGCATGTCATTTGCAGATATTTCGACTGAATAGAGGGCAGATGAAAGGGTTAAGAGACCAAGCCCCAGTAACCCATCATAATTCAACATGATTAGCAGCTGAATTGATCATCAAACTAGATCCAAACACTTAGTTGAAAAGAGATTGAGCAGCAAGATGTTTATTACTACTCGATTCAAATACATTAAGAAATGGTTCTGTATATTTTGTGCCCAAATTCAATTTAAACATTTTAGGTTAAGCAATTGAAATTGGAATCGATCATTAGAACGAACCTGACATGAGGATCCATGTCGAAATTCCTCATTTTGATCGGAGACGGAATACAGCGATCGGCCGACTTTCTGGAGAGTCATATTAACATCCGCCTACTGAGACCGCCGCCAGGAGAACATCCGCTGATTGAGACCGCCGCCAGGAGACATCCGTTGGAACTTCGATGCTGGAGTATTACGCAACAAAGGGTAAGTTTGAGAAATCAAAGTAAATTTGTGTAGTTCCTAGTTATTTTTCTATTTTAATGTAGGCGAGAGTAATTATGGACAAAAGTGTGTATCCTATAGTAATAAACCCTAAAAAATATTATTACATTGTATATTTAATTATATATAATATTGTAATAAAGTTTTTTATAATAGTTATATATAATTATAATGGTTTCTTTTATTTAAAATAATTAAATTGTATGTATAAGTATTATATATATCAACAAAATATATTATTTAATACTTAAATAGAGCAATTATTTTAAATAAAAAATTGATATATTAAGTGCGGGGCAGGACGGGACGGGGTGATCATGTTAGCTAGTATCCCGTGTACGAGATGGGGTGGGCGGGCCGGGCCGGGGCGGGCCGCAGGCCTGATCCAAACAGAGCGGGATGGCTTCAGGACAGAGCAAATTATCATCCCTAATCAATTTCACGTATTTCATACCCATATCACATTCTACCTCTCATACACGTTTCTCCCTACTCTTACACTATTCTAAATTTGTTCTTTTTATATCTACTTAGACTAAAAAACAACCATCACCATAAAGATAGATTTGTTCAAATTTTTGGTATTACTGTACAATACAATAGGTGCAATAAAGGCTGCACTATTATATGCCTTTATAAAAGGCACGTGGGGAAATAATTCAAGAAAAATATCTAATGATAGACTTAGGTGAGTAGGTTATAAATAAAGGATGAATGATGCATGTGTGGTGTAAGGAAAATGAAGTGTGGTAGCATCTTAGTTGTCGTTTTGATGGTGTTACAGATCTCATGGAATGCTGTGGTGTGTTCTTCTTCTTCTTCTGTATTAATGAAGCCACATGGCAGCAAGAATTTTGCAGGGGTGCAGCCATTGTCAAAGATAGCAATCCACAAAACTGTGCCTGCCTTCCGCCGTTCCGTCTCCATTAAACCCACTCCTCTCCTCCTCAGCTCAAAGGTATATACATACAATACTTTAATTATAAGAAAAATCACGAACTTTACTCGATCGCAAATTAATCATCACCTTTAAAAAATTAAAAAAAGACCTCAAACCTTAAGCATTATTGCAAAATTAGTTGGGTGTGAAAATTGCACAAACCTTAAAAATCAAGTCTTTTTTTATTTAATTCACAAAAATCAATATTAATTTGCAATTCGAGAAAAATTCATGATTTTATATGCAATTAACTCGAATAATTTTATATTTATAAATAATAAATAAAAGTATAATGATATTAAAAAATCAACTTACTTATTTTATAACTTACTTTATTAAGAAATTTTAATTTTTAGGTGGAGATGATAATTTTAAAATTAGAAATTTTATTTTTATTTTTGGGTTGGTTTTATATTCTTAATGATATATAAAGTATAAAATATGTTATACTCCCCTGTTTTAATATTAAATTCATCTTTTTTTGTTTCTCAGTGTTTCAATATTAAGTTCATCTTTTTTTTTTCACATTATTTAAGAAAAAATTACTTTTCTTGTCTAACTTTATTAATTTTTTAGGATAATAAATTATTTTTAGGTAATAAATAAATAATGTGTAAAATATGTTATGTGTATTAAAAATTGATGTTAATTTTAGAATTTAAGTGTATTTTAATATTTTGGATTGAGATGTTACTTCCTTTTTTTTTAATAAGGTGAAATTAATTGTGGAACGGAAGAAATGGTAATTTAATATTAGGGAGGAGGGAGTAGTCTTTGTTGTTAAATAGAGATAACATTTTTAAAATCAAAATGTTACGTGAGGTTATTGTATTTGGCTGCATTTTTTATTTTTATTTTTTTGTATGAAGATAAGAACAGGATTGAGTGAGTAGTATTTAAAAAAAGTTAATAATTTTAGTCCAAATAATAAATTTATTTATTTCTAGAGGTACTTCTATACATTTGGTTACATGAAACTCCTTTGAATAATATTACCCCCTTATCAAAATATCAATTGTTATAAAGAGTTTTAGTTTATACAAGAGAAATACGCTATTTGTAACCCGTTCATCTTTCCTTAATAATAAATAAAAAGAATAATAAAGGTGAATGATGTTGTAAGACGAAAAGAGTAATTACTTATTTTATTTAAAAGAATAATGTTGTCCATTCAAAATAGACAAAGGCTTCTCACGCGTTTTTATTACGTGAGACGGATCCCAAATGATCCATTTAAAAAAGCGCGGGTCGTAGAAAATTGAACCTTGAATCAGTACGCATGCATCTCCTATTTCGGTAATCAATGTTCATGTTTTTAATATTTAAAATTGTGGTGAGGAAATTTTGCAATATAATTAGTTAATAATTAAATAATCAGCCACTTATATTTTATTATTTTTTATGGCAAAAACTCCTGTACATCCGGGCGCACGGACCACATTCCGTGCGTCTTTAGAATTTTGTGTTAAATTGTATACTCTTTAGTATACAGATGTGTACCTTTTATTTTCTAAAGAAGATTATTGTGTGTATCTGGGCGCATGGACAACACTCCGTGCGCCTTTAGAATTTTGTGTTAAATTGTATACACCCTTTAGTATAAAAATGTGTACCCTTTATTTTCTAAAGAAAAAAAATATTAATGAAAAGTGTATACCCTTTAGAACAAAATTGTGTGCCTTTTATTAATACATTTAGATCAAAGCAATGTACCCTTACCCATAATACTAAATTTCTAAAGGTGTACGGAATGTGTTCCCATGCGCCCGGGCTCACACAAGCCTCACTCATTTTTTATTCAATCTCTGAAAACAATGTGATGATAACATTTAATTTAATTTAATTGATTTTTTTTAATTGACTATTATCTATAAAATATGATAATATTTTTAAGAAAAGTAACATTTTTAATAAAATAGTAATAATATTGTTCAATTAAAAAAAAGTGATAACTTTTTCCATTTAATTATTTGATAAAAAAAATTCGAATGATAAATATAAAATAAAAATATTTTTAATAAAAAGTTACGCTTGAACTTGGAGAAGTAATTTCCATCCAAATTAATTATTTCCTCAACTATTTATAAAATGGACAAAATGTGATAATATTTTAAATGAAAAGTTATATGTAATAAAAGAAAAAGTGATATGCATCTATCTAAATTATTTCACGGATAATAATTTATTGGACGAATAAAAAATGATAATATTTTTAATAAAAAGTTATGTTTGTTAAATTAAAAGTGATAACCATTCAATTGAGTTATTTTATGAAAAATTATTAATAGAAAAAATATAAAGTGATACCATTTCTAATAAAAAGTGATACTGTATTTGATTAATGAAAAGTGACAACTGATTAATTAAACTATTCCATAAATAATTAATAGGATGGATGAAAGGTGATAATTATTTTTAATAAAAGTGATATTTATTAAATGAAAAATGATAATCTCAATAAAAAAAATAAAAAAATGTTACAACTATATAATTAAAATCTTTTACATACAATTTACAAAATGAATAAAAAGTAATAACATTTACAATGAAAAGTTATACCTAATCATGACAAAATGATAGTAATATTATTTTTATAAAAAGTAATAACATTTACAATGAAAAGTTATACCTAATCATGACAAAATGATAGTAATATTATTTTTAGAAAAATAGAATAAAAATAAAAGTTTATATAAGTAACATTTTTAATAATCAATGAAATAATTTATTTTTATTTTAATACGAGTAATATTTTTTTTTTTGAAAAAAAAGCCTACAGAATATTTAACGGCCCGCAAGCTTCAGCGGCCAAATTTTTTCTTTCTATTAATATCTTAATTAGCAGCCGCCCCATATTAATTAGTAAATGGGTTATGGATACTCCGTCTTACGAAATAGGATCCGTGAAACGGTCTCGCACAAGACCTACCCATCAAAATAGGAGTAATATAAATAGGACAAGATCACTTAATAAAATTTCAATATACCCTTTTGAATTTTTTTTTTATTATTTCTTATTTTTTGTAACATCTCATTTTTTATGATGAATGTCAAAATGCCCAAAATATTAAAATGCTATTGACTTAATTTATGAATATGAATGTCTAGGGTGAGGATACAGAATGGGTTGATGTACATCTGGTGAATCCTCAACCATCTGCAGATGATTGGATTGGAGTTTTTACACCTGCCAAGTTCAAGTAATCTTCATATATCCTTATATATTAATTTTACAATATTATTGCTTCAATTTAATTTAAATCATAGTTTTTGAAGTTATCTTAAAATTCTTGTATCTGTTTTTCATTTTCCTAATGTGACATTTTTTTTTCTAATTAATTTAAGTAAATAGTTGTGAGAAATTGTAGTACTCTCCCATTAAAAAAAAAAAAAGATGTTTTGTTCGTTGATTTGACCAAGAAAACTGATCAGTACATAAAATTTTCAAATTGCTACACTGAAATTCGAATGATACCTTCAAGGAAAAGGTTTATAAGAAATCGTTTTATTAAATGACTTTCGTAATATGAATAAAAAGTTAACACATCATACTTTATTGGAATTTATTGAGACAAAATAAAAATTGCCTACTTCCAACTTTAAAATATCTTTTTCGCAAACTATGTATAAAAACATTAAAATTAGAAAGAAAAAAAAAAAACCAATATTAGATTTACATCTTTAAACTATACACCTTATCTCCTTTCGTTACCCAAATTTATTTTTATCTTTGAGAATACTATATATGTATCTTAATTTAATAAATATTTTTTTATTTGTCTTATTCAATTAATATTTTTTGAGGTTTTAGAATTTTAGTTACTCTTGACGAGAAGACTATGTATTTCTTTTCACCTCAATTTTTTTTCCCTATTTGTCCATTTTTTAGCCTATTTAGTTTTTTTTTTTTAGCCTATAATAAGCACAAAAGATGTTTTTATTTCGTACGTATGAAATAAAAAATATAATTTTAAATCAAAAGTTTACACTATTAATTTATTTTATACTTAATTTATAATGTAATTATTATCTTAAAATTTGCGTTACATCATAAAATAATACCTTGGTAGTTAAAAATACTTTTGTCAAACAATACGGTAACAGCGATAATATCGACTAAACGAAGTGGTGGTAATAGTGACAATATCGACTAAACAAAGTTAGAATATGAGTATTCTCAAGATTTTGCACGTGAACAAATTCAACACTCCATGTCATTGGACCACGTTTCTGCTTTTGTCTTCTACCTTTTTTTTTCCATTAGTTTGACAAAAAAACCTATTTTTTTTTTCTTTTCTTTTGTCTATAATTAGTTTTAGAGTACAAAATATCACACACACAAGTGGGCTTCACTTCTTATAATTTAGTATTAATTACTTTTTAATAAAAAAAAAAATACTCCTTTAAGAAGTATTACTCCTTCCCTAGATTATTTATTTTCACCTATAATTGGCCACAAAGATTAAGAAAAGTTTGCCTTTAAAAATTATTATGAAATTTTTAAAAAATAAATAAATGATAAAATATGTAAGTTGTGTCGAGTAAAAATGATTTTTCTTTTTTTTTTATAGATAAAGCGTAATGAGTGCATGATGAATATGAATCAGATCCACATTAGACTCACCTTAAATTTACATTAAAACTAATGCATGATGAATTAGATTCGCATTAGACTCACCTTAAATTAAATGGAAAGCAAAAACTTATCCGGTGAAACAAAAAGAAAATTATACTAATATTTTAATTTTAATTAAATTACTCAATCGTTAAAAAGTACTCCTTATGTCACACGTTTATCTTCACATAATCTATTTTCGTTTGTCTCACATTTGTGTCTCACACTTATCTTTACCATTTAAAAAAAAATCACATCAATCTATAACCTCAACGAGTTATCTTAATTTAAAAAATATCATTACCACCTAATACACGTAATATATTTTAATATATTTTTTTATTATTTAAAAATATCACAATACTCTTAAAAATTACTCCAAGTCAATAAAATTAGTAAAAAACAACTTTTTCTAAAAATACGTAATGCCCGTGCAGTTAAATGTGAGATGAATGAAGTAATAATCATAAATGCATGTTACACGTTTTGAAATACCTATGAAAAGCAATTTTAAAACTTTTTGAAAAGGAAATTTCTCTTCATGCAAATGATGCTTGAAACACATAGCACTACAACAAAAAAGCATTAAAATACCACTTAATACACTACATATATAAAAAATATGAGTAATCGTATGCTTTGTATATGTAGTCTTAAATATATATGTTGTCTTAAATTTTTTTGCACGCACAAAAACAACATATATTGACTGGTGATATCTTAATGTGGTGTCATATGTATTATTTTTTAAAGTAATTTATTATAAGACAACATATATGACAACATATGATTTCGTAAATTTTTTTTACGCACAAAGACATCATATCTGACAATATATGTTGTCCTAAATTATTGTAATAATTTTTTTAATAAACTACATAGTAATATATGACAATATTAATAGTATATGTTTTGTATAATATAATATATTTTTTAAATAATTTATTTTGAGGAAAGATATATAATTTGAATATGTTATTACTCATAAATTTGTGAATTTTTTTAAAATTAATTAAATATTAAATATATAATAATAAATTATTTAATTTTAATTAAATATAAAATAAATTTTAAAAATATTATAAAATTAAAGATTCAAATCCCCAAATATTTTTATATAAAAAAACAAATTCAATGCTATCCTAGATGAGAAATTTATAATTATTATAAAATTTTTAAAATTAAATTTATTTAATAATTTAAATTGTTTATTTAAAAATTTAAAACCAAATATATGTAGTTATATAATAAATTAAAACAATATTACTAAATGGCAAAAGCTCCTGTGCACCCGGGCGCACGGAACACTTTCCGTGCGCCTTTAGAAATTTGTGCTAAATTGTATACCTTTTAGTATACAGATGTGTACCCTTTATTTTCTAAAGAAAAATCTGGGCGCACGAACAACACTCCGTGCGCCTTTAGAATTTTGTGTTAAATTGTATACCCTTTAGTATAAAAATGTGTACCCTTTATTTTCTAAAGAAAAAAAAATATTAATGAAAAGTGTATACCCTTTAGAACAAAATTGTGTACACCCTTTAGACCAAATTAATGTACCCTTACCCATAATACAAAATTTCTAAAGGCGCACGGAATGTGTTCCGTGCGCCCGGGTGCACGCAAGCCTCACTCTTACTAAATAATATTAATTGAATAAACATAATATTCAAAATAATTTTTTATTTCCACACAATGTCTATGTTTTCCTACCCGTTAGCTAGAAGTCTAGTATTTTTGCTGTTGCCGCTGCGCGCCGCCGGTGGATTCGCGACCAGCAGTAGATCGCTCTCCTCGCGCCGCCGCCATCGCCGATCTGCTCGCGGTGCTAAGGTTCTGCCAGTCTGCGCCTACGACGGAAGCCACCACTAGCCGCCGCTAGGGTTTTCATCGAAGCCACCGTCGGGTTCGCGACCTGCAGAAACGCGTCGCCGCCGCTATTGCTTGACGTCGCCGCTAGGGTTTCCAGCCGAAGGGTTCCGGCTGCTGCCCGCCGTCCGCGTTCAGACCTGCCGCCGTCTGTGGTAAGATTCTCTGTCCGATCGATCGTCGCTGCTTCTGTACACGACGACGACCGCCAGCCACCGCTCACCTCCATTCGGAATCGCATTATGTCCGTCGGGAACGTGACGATAGGGTTTCGGAAAGGAGCTGCCCGCCTTCAGTGCAGCCTAAATCGCGCCGCCACCTATCTGCTGCTCGCTGAAACCGCTGACCACCGCTGTTGACTGGAAGAAACAGGGAAGTTTCTCTTCGGGTTTCTTTCAATTTTGATTTGTTCACTTCTGATTTCTTAGTTCAGTTCGTCTTTACTGACTTTTTCCTTCCAATTTGTTAGGATTCTTATCACAGGTGCAAGTGAGTGGCCTTGCTGTTTGGGAATTGAGGTTTCTTTCCCTTATTTGAGTATTGTGTTTGGATTCAATTTCAAGAATTACATTTTGACAGAAAATTATGTGTGCCATTAGATCTAGATGAAATTGCTTTTTTTAATTCTTTTTTTTGTGTGTCTGTAGAGATGACAGATTCAATTGAAGGAATTCTTGTTTGTATTGTTAATCATTTACTTGACGTGCTATATTTTCACTTTTTTCTTGTAGGTGCTTTGAAGATTCCTTTTGTATTTCTGACAAATGGTAGGTATTTGAAGCTCTCATTCATTTTAATTAGTAATTTTATTTGGAGATTAGATGGTCTCTGGACTTATGTGGGAAGAAAATTCATTGTAACTGTTTCGTTACATGGTTCATTACAATCAGTTTTAGCTATTACAGATTCCTGCAGGCACAAAACTGCATTGCATATTGATCCGTACTTATTGGGTTATGCTTTATCTAGGTGGTGGAGTACCGGAGTCTAGAAGAGCCCTTGAGTTGAGTCATCTTCTTGGAGTGAAGATTTTACCTTCTCAGGTAAAGTTTTATCACTTCCACGTGTGCGTTCAAGTATTTGTTCTTGTTGATAAGTAAAGCATTGGTGATTTGGATGGTAGGTAATGCAAGGTCACTCATCCTTCAAGATTTTGCTAGAAAGGTACATTCTTGTTGTTATATCTTTTCTCCCACCATGCTTTAGTTTTGTTTCGACATTCAGTACTATCGTATCTGTACATTACTGGATCAATTTTCTTGCAAGATTGTTGAGGAACACAATCAGCACAGCAGCAGAACTAATAATGATAGATTTCATGTCACCTGTGTAAATGATCAGTATTTAAGTTTGTGGTCTGCCAAAAGGATTATTGAGTGATCTTTGATTAGATATTGCAACAGTTTAGGATACTTCATATTATTGTTTATTCATTACAGTCATAGATTTAATTTTCTTGCTGTCTTCTTTTGTAGATATGAAGATGAATTCATTGTCGCCACTGGAAAAGGTGAACCTGCTGTTGTGATGTCTGAATATGGCTTTAAGTAAGTTCTGAATTGTCATAAAACAGACACACATCCCCATTTCCCCGCCCACCCCATCTCTGCGAGGTCGATGAGGGTGGTTCTTCTGTTGTATATTCATTGGACTTAAGTAGTAAGATATTGGGAACACAACTTAAGCCTCAGTCTACATGTTCGTTTATAAAGTTCCCTGTTGCCATAGCTCCTCCAGAAGAAAGTTCTAGAACCACAGAAATGAAGATGAACAATGATGTGTCACAACAGATGCTTAATCTGCTAACGAGATGCAATGAAGTGGTAAACAATTTGAAAGCCACTTGGGGTTAGATGCAATGAAGGTAATCTTTTTCAATTGAATTTTTATGAATTGTGGATTTGCTAATTTGTTGTTGTTGGGCAGGTGGACGTTGATTTTGAAGAGCTCAATTTTTTGATTCATTTGTGATGTATTTTGAACAAATACGATTTGCTTTGTCCTTAGTACTCCTTAATGTGATGTATTTGGTTTTTACAACATTTGAATTTGAGATTATTATTTAATGTTGTGTATTGTGGACCATATAGAATGCTTTTAATTCTTTTTTAAATTTTATCGATTCCACATGTTAATAAATATATTAATAAATTAAAAAATTTATTAAATTTGACTAAATAAGATAACATATATAATCATTTGTTATTTAAAAATAATTATTAATATAATGGCACAAAGATAACACATATAATTTGTTGTCATTTAACAAAGAGTTCATAAAAAAGGCGCACAAAGACTACACATTATATGTGTAGTCTTTGTGCGAATATGTGTAGTCTTTGTGCGTCTTTTTAAAAAAGACGCACAAAGACTACACATTATATGTGTAGTCATAAATATACTCTAAGACAACAGGAGCTTTGACTACATAGCATTTTTGCTAAAATAAGCTAATAGACTACACATCATATATGTTGTCTTAATGCTTTTTTGTTATAGTGTAGTTTCATCAACTAATACTCAGTCCTCTCATTTATATCTTTACTAATTTTTCAAGGATTAAATTGAAAAAAAAAAATTACTCTTATTGTAAATTAATGTTCATTTTTAAAAATATTGCAAAAAAGAACACCACATTTAAGCATTGTTGCAAAACACACCAATTTGAGACTGAAATAAGTTTTTTTTTTCTTTTTTTAGAAATTTGATATTTTTTTTGCAATAATACTTAAAAGTAGTGCTAGTTTTTACAATTTCTCAAACGTAAGAATTAATTTATAATAGGAGTAAAGTTCGTAGTTTTTTTTATAATTAACTCATTTTTTTGGAAGGTAGTGTAAGGGTACAGAGATGGAGGGAGTATATGAACACAGGGTATATACTTTTTCTATCTCATAAAATAGTTCATACTTTTTTTATTGTTTTATGCTACAAAACTCTTTACATTCCAAAGAGTAATACTAGTAAGACATTTGTCTCATTTAGTAAGCTGAAACATCTAAATGCAATCAAATGTGATTGCACGTTCAGTTTATAAAAAGTACTTTAATTTAAAATTTATGGCTTCTATCTAACACAAATAATTTGTTTACATTTTATTTATCCAAACTTTTTAAAAATATCCTTCAAAATCGATAAAAATGGTAAAATAAAAAAGTTTTTCTTGAATAAAGTATTAGAATAATAAATGTGAGGTGGCTTATACGTTGTGAATGACTTGTCTGAATTGGATTGGGATCTCATCAGTTCTCCACTTAAATCTTCGTTGGAACTTCAATGCATTTAGATGTTGTGCTAAAAAGAGAAAAAGTAAAGTGAAGTTAGTGGCTATTTGACAATATGTCATATGGTTGATATGGAAGACTAGGAATACCATCATTTTAAAGGAACAATTTTTTTGTAATTTTTATAAATTGATAGAAGAGATGAAAAGTAGAATATTGAGTTGTTTTATGTTAATGATGTGAATCAGTTTAGATTGTCTTTTAATAAGTGGCTTCTAAAGCCAAACTGAATACTTCAATAGTTGTATTTTGTAAATTTTTTGAATATTTCTTATACCCAAAAGTTATTAATAAAAATTTTATTTATCGAAAATAATAATAATAATAATAAATGTGAAGCATTTTATGAAATAGGAGTATATTTTTTTAAAAAAAAAATTACATACTCCCTCCGTCCCATTTTAAGAGGGTATTTTTTTCATTTTGGCCGTCCCACCCAAAGGGTTTCCTTTCCCTTTTTACATACATGAGACCCACACTGCCCGTCTAATACAATTAAAATATGGGGCGTACACTCTCACTAATGCAATTACCCACTACACATTAAATAATAATACACCTTAATCTACGTATAAAAAAAGCAAAAGCCCCTCCTACGTCGGGACGAAGAGAGTACTTTTTATAGAGGATTAGAGTACTACTCCTATTGGTTGATTTGATATGATCATATACGACAGTGAGTCGATTTGTGAACCGGATCCAAATGGTGTTGGATGGGTGGAGACTCCGTACATATGCAAAATAAACTTGAGTTGATATTATATGGGCATGAGTGCACTCATACGTTTATAACTTGTTATTATATTTTATATACGTGTTTTTTAATAATTGTATATTTTTTTCACACTATGTTTTCTATTAAAAAAATTAGCATTCTATGTTTATAACTTTTTATTTAATAGTGTATACATGTTTCTTAATAATTGTACTTTATTTTTTTACACTTAATTTTTCATTAAAAAAACTAACAATTAAATTGTATTCATTTTTGTTCATAATTATATATATTTTTGTTTATATTTATATACTTTTTTTAAAGTGGGTGCACCCGAATTCACAGTATAATTACCCAATAAACTTTTGATTTTGCAAGTTAAAATTTGTTTTAAAAAATCACGAAAATTTGCATTTTTTTTAACTCAAATTTTTTAATTTCGAAACTCCATTGAATGCAACAATAAATACAACCTTTGGAATTAGTTTGAAATTCCGTGACATTTTTTTTAAATGATCCATTTAATACTAGATCAAAAGTGAACTTTTCCTCCTTTTAAAAAAGAAAAAAAAAAGGTGAATTTTTCCTAGTAATGTAATTTAAAAATATTAATTCTTGTGTTTTTACAGCGAATATCTCAACTTGGAAAAGTAAATCTAGCAGTTGGCTTATATATAAAACCCTAGCATCAAATTTTCTACTCTTTTAAATTTAACAATTCCTTTTAATGCCACTGTTTTAGTGAAAAATATAAAAATGTTCAAAATAACAGAAAGACTCATGACTTGACTAGTGATTCGATTTAAAAACTTTAATTGAATCATAATATTTATAATCGAGTCATAAAAATATATACAATCGAATCATATATTTTTATCAAATTGGGAATTTTAACAAATACCCTGATAAAAAAAACATTTTCTAATAGAGTAATTGTCAATATTGCACATTACTTCTTATTTAATTAATGATGTTTTAATGTTAATGCAGTACAAATATGCAAATGACTCCAACTCCAAATATTTGAGGACTAGAAAAACAACTTTGAGGTTTCAACTGATCAACCAACGAGCTGACTTTTCTTTTGCCCTTTTTACTGGGGGCTTGTCAAATTTACGTCCTTAATTACTTTATTAATAATCAATTTTTTATAGATTATTTTATTCTAAAATTAATTAATTAATTAATTAATAATTGCAGCCCAAATTGGTTGCCGTTTAAAGGAATATGTAGCGTTTGCAAATCCTAAGGCACCTCTTTACCCTCGCTTGGCTCAAGGCAAATTTTGGGATATTGTAAGTTAATATAATATTCTTTTTCACTTGTTATTATTCTTCATTTTTACTCCCATACCAATAAATACTGCACATATTCTTGTACATAGAGATTAAGATTTTTTTTTAAAACTTAATTATTTATGAAGATGTGTAAAAAGTAAGTATTTTTTAATTTTTTTTTTCATTTTAAGAAACATAAATAAATTTTGCGACGGATCAAAAAAGAAAGTATGAAGTACTTAGTGGGACGGAGGAAATATTTTTTATATTATTTATTTTTACATTATAAATAGAGATACTTTCATATTATTGAGTATACTAGTTTTTTTTAGACGTGCGATGCACGTCACATGCACGTCATACTTTGTAGTGTTTTGTTTTTGTTGTTATTGTTTTTTTTAAAATATTTTTATACATGTTTTTTTATTCTGAAAAGTTATTTTTACTATAGTAATGAATAATTTAAGTAAATAACCTATTTATTAATTGTATCAAAACTTCTTTATATACAATATCTTTAGTCTACAGTATTCATTCAATTTATTAATAGTCAATTTATAAACTATTAAATAAGTAAATTGTTGTGTGTATCTTTTTTTTTTTTTTTTTGTCTTGTGTATTTTGTTTTTTGATTTTATACTACTTTAAGACTTACATCTTCACTCTTTCAGTAATAACATTAAGAATCTTGAAATTTTTTTTTGATAATTCATATATATTTCTCTATTATATGAATAAAATAATTTTATTAAAAATTCTTCACATCATGACCATATTAATTTTACACAACTTTTATATCGTGCTCAATTATAAATCTTCATATAAATGAATTGTCTAATTTGTTTGAATAAAATATATCTTGAGAGACAATATATGATACAATTATATGTTAATAGCAACGAAATTTTCAAATGAAATTTTAAAGTAGTTCTTAGTTTTATTTGCTTATAGATTATATGAAGTACTTCGATTATTATTTAATGACCCTTTGACTTACAAAAGTTTTGCTTTGAATGATATTAACAGTGAAAATTAGTAAAGAGTATTAAAATAATCTACCATATTAAAAGTATCATTTTAAATTTTAATTAATTACATTTTCTTTTGATCTTTTATATGGAGTATTTCTTATAAAAATATTGTTATACTTAAAATTATTTCTTACATTTATCGCACGTAAATTTAATAAAATATAATCTATAAAATATCATAATATTATAATAAAAATTATAAACTAAAAAATGGTAACAATAAAATAATAATAATATTTCTACTTTAATTAATATCATAAGAAATAGTCTTAAATCTTTAAAATTTTATTATATTTTAAAATTACTTCTTATGTTAAATTTTGAACTCACATTACTGGATGAACATGATAGCAAAATTACTTAGATGAGCTCAAATATAAAGAAATAAAATTAAAGAAGATAATGTAAATATAAGAATACAAAGAGAAATCAAATTCTCTTGTTGTAAGATGTTAGCTATTATATATAGGTAATAAGAATTCAACCAAAATTCACATAAAATAGAAATTCAAGAGTTGCATTAATTTGAAAATTAATTATTTTAAAAGAAATTCAAGAGTTGCTATTTATCAATTAATCTTGAATTATTAGTAAAAATTAAATTAATAAATTTATTAATATAATTAGTAAAGTTATAAGTATAGAGAAAATTGCAAAACTGGTCCCGCCCGTCACGGTCCCATTTGGGTTTGGTCCCAATAGTTTTGATTTCAGTCCCAAACCTTTTTTTTTCGACAAAACTGGTCCCAAACCTTTTTTTTTTTTGGGCAAAACTGGTCCCAAACCTTTTTTTTGGGCAAAAGTGGTCCCAAGCCGTTAACTGTCCCGTTAATCCCCATTAGCAATATTGGTCCCACTGGATTTAACCTTATATAATGGGACCAAAATTGCAAAATCTTACAATTTTGGTCCCAAAGCACATGTAACATCCATTTCTGGCGGTAAAATGGGATAATTTTTTGCGCCCAAATTAAAACCTAACCCCACCCTATTCTATCCTTATAAAATAACTCAACCACAACCCACTTACCATCACAACACAAAATTACAGAGAAGATAGAAGATAAAAGAGAAGAAGAAGAAGAGAAGAAGAAGAAGAGAAAAAATGTATCTTCCTCCGAATCATCAACACAAAAGAATAAGCAATACCTGGTTTGCTACTGTGGAAAAGCCACTCGTACGTACGTTTCACAAAAGGCAAGGAGCTTTGGTAGATTGTTTCATACCTGTCCCGAGTCCTTGAACGGTACTAGTTACGATTTCTTTCTTTGGGCTGATCAATATGAAGTGGTGGTCATGCTCAATTCCCTTTTATACTTACTAGGTTTAGTAATGAGTACGGGTCGAACCCAAGAGAGTATAATAAACTTTAAATTAAATCTAAGTATTTCAAACAATTAAATAAAGAGGGTTTGTTGGTGACAATTAAAATTAAGAGTCACACGAATAATAAAATAACTCAAGTTTAATAGCAATGTAGACGAAAATTAAAATTTAAATTTACCAAGTAAGACAAACCTAGCTTAGGATGACGATCCCCTCCCATTTACTAATTTAATTAATTATACGAATTAAACATCTAGCCTAGTGTGCAAACTCAAATCCCTAGATTGACGGTACGACCAATCAACCCGAATGTTCTTATGTTTATCAATTAGGGTACGACCACTAAATTGAACTATCTATGAGTGACCCTATGGATTCGAACTCATAAACGCATTAAAACTCTAAACATAGAATTACTAGGCTAACAACTCAATCAAATTATTATTATTATTATTATTATTATTATTATTATTATTATTATTATTATTATTATTATTATTATTATTATATATATTTATTATAATGATAGTAATAATAATAATTATTAATAAGAACACCAACTCCACTACTTATATTATATAATATATATTCATTATAAAAATAGTAATAATAATTATTAATAATTAGAATTACTGCCTTGGAGAATGATCGTGTATTTTGCTTCCTTTCTTCACGCCTAATCTGCTTCACCTTTCTCACGGTGTTCTACTGCCTAATATCGTGTATTCTGCTTCTCCAAAAATAAAATAAAATATATCCTATAAATATCTATGTCTTGATCCTAAAGTAATCCTTATCTTTATCTTCCAAAAATATCTCCAAGATCTCTTTTTTTAAATACCGTGTCTCCCACCAAGTTTTGGGCCTGCTTTTAGGCTGATTTAAATCGCTGGAATGTGAAAGAACATACATGAGAAAATTATGAATAGGGTGGGGTTAGGTTTTAATTTGAGCGCAAAAAATTATCCCATTTTACTGTCAGAAATGGATGTTACATGTGCTTTGGGACCAAAATTGCAAGATTTTGCAATTTTGGTCCCAATATATAAGGTTAAATCCAGTGGGACCAGTATTGCTAACGGGGATTAACGGGACAGTTAACGGCTTGAGACCACTTTTGCCGAAAAAAAGGTTTGGGACCAGTTTTGCCCAAAAAAAAAGGTTTGGGACCAGTTTTGTCGAAAAAAAAGGTTTGGGACTAAAATCAAAACTATTGGGACCAAATCCAAATGAGACCGTGACGGGCGGGACCAGTTTTGCAATTTTCTCTATAAGTATAATTATTAAAATAGAAATTCAAGAGTTGCTATTCATAAATGAATCTTGAATTATTAGTAAAATTAAAGTAATAAATTTATTAATATAATTAGTAAAGTTATAAGTATAATTATTAAAATAGAGAAGGAATAAAATGGGAGAAATGTTTCTTCCAATCCCTTTGTACTTTTAATATATTAAGATTAGGATTATAATTATATATGATAATATTATAATAAAATAATTATAAAAATAAATATACTCTTTAACTTAGTAATTTAATAAATAACTAAATTATTATTATTATTATTATTATTATTATAAGAGGTAAAAATAAAATTTATGACTTCATGAAGATTAATTATTGAAATAAACTATATGAAAAATGAAAAGACATCACCTTTATTTTTTAATTTAGTATGAATTATAATATGATAAATAAAGGACAAAAATGTAATAAAGAAATATAGGTGAGGATAAAGTGGGAAAAAAATGTTAACACTTGCTAGCTTTTAAGACGTGTGTTGCACGTCACATGCATATCATATTTTGTGATAATAAAAAAATAAAAATAATTAAATTTAAATACTTACATTTTGTGGAAAAAAACGAATATATATGCCACTTTTTATTTTTAAAATCCATCTGGTAGCTTTTAGAATTATTTTAAATAATAATAATAATGTTAATTATAAAATAAATAAATAAATAAATAAGTAATTACTTACTGCAATCACGTAGTGATGCTGCAAATTGCTTAGGCCACCTTAGATAGAAGTAAAAAACTTCAACTTAATTCCATGTAATTATTCCTAATTAAGAGATAATATATAAGATGCTGGATTAAATAATACAGATCATTAAATTGCATAACTTCAAATAAAAAAATCACAAAAAGGGGAAAATATAAACCAACATAAAATCATAGTTACCTTTCACTTTAGCACTTATTTTAATAATAATAATAATAATAATAATAATAATAATAATAATAATAATAAAACAACTAAAAAGCATACAGATAATCACTTTTCTCTTCCAATTCTTTAAGAAACCTAAACAACTCCAAAAAAACTAACTACAAAAATCATATAAGAGCTTATCAACCATCACTACTCTCGTAATATTGTTGATATCTCATCTTTCGATGCCACATCCGACTCTGTTGTTGTAACCTTCTCATCTAACCGATCATTCGAGAAGTTCTCCTTTGTCATCGAGATCCATTCAAAGACTCCGTCTTTAACACCTCCATCGTCAGGTCACTCCACATTTTATAATGTTTGATATGTCTCTTCGTATTATTCATTAAATAGTTTTTATGAATTTATTATAATTTATGGAGTAATAATTACTTAAAGAACTCCAAGAGTTTTGGATAATATAAATGAATGCAAATAGTTTTTATACAAATAGTTTAACATAATAAATAATTTATTTATAATTAGTTAAGGTTAAAAATATAATAAAGAAAATTAGGTAGGGATAAAATGGGAAAAATGTTAACCAAGAGGCTAGCCACTTTTAATATATTATGATAGATATTTACTCTCCAAAAATCTTTAGAGATTGAGTTTTATTTCAGAATATTTGATTATTACTCCTTTTGAAAGTGTTAGTATTTGTGTTGAATTGCGATAATTTTTTACACTAATGAAAAGAAAAGTCTTTTACTGTTGGATAAACAGATCCTCATTCATTTAAGGGACAAATAAAGAAGAGTATAAAAAGCACAATACAAGAAACCGAAAATATCACTATGTGAAAAAATTTTTACAATCACACAAAATTTTTCTCTCCCGTACAAATATTTGACTAATTCACACTTTTCATATTTTTCTCCCCCATTCTCACAACCGAGAATCCAAGAAAGAAATTTAAATAGAATCAAACACAAAGATTAAAGTGTACTTGATTGGTGCAATTGACATCAAGTCCAAGAGCCTCCTTTTATAGCACCAAGGATCCCTCCCCTTATGTGGACAAAAGAAATAAAAGAAATCTTTTTTATTCTTGACAAAACAAACATTTGCTAGTGTTTTAGATATGAAATTTCAATTGCATATTATGTTCAATTAATTGGACTTTGAAAAAGACGGCAGGAGAGGACTGATTTATTTTGATCCTAAATTTTGGTCTAATTTTATTTATAAAAAAATTAATTAAAAAATGTAGATGACAGTGACGTGTACGAGTGGGTATAATATTGATGAAGCAGTCCCTTTTTGTAGAAACGATAGGATGAAGAGATTCATCATAGAAGGTAGGAGATCCATCGGAATTTAGAAGTAGAAGAAAAGAGAGAAAATTCTAATTTCATTAATCAAAAACTGCTAAGTGGTTACACTTTTGCAAGTATGTATACAAATCAAGTATCAATAGAAAAATGCCAAGTGGCAACATTATTCAAAATATCTATCCACCCACTAAACATGTGATATGCACATGTCTACACTTTTGTTGAATGGGGTTGGAAGGGACACCCTCAAATGCGTTCTCCCGCTGGAACTCTCACTTTTACAAGAGGAAGCATGTGTGGTACGTTTTTCTTCTAACTAATCCACTTCATTCTTGACCCTATGATTTATTGCGGTAGTTTTTTTTTTTTTTTAATCTCCGGAGATTAAGGAATTGCGCTTAACTTTTTAAGGGTATAATTGACCATTAGTATAATACTTTTTTGTAATTTTAGGTTATGTTCGTTTTCGGATTTTAAATCCAAGTTTTGATTTTCCAAAACCCACATCCAAATTTTAAAAATCTCCCCTATATATGCCTACTACATTATCTCTCTTTAATTAGTATACTTTCTCTCTTTATCTCTCCTCTCTCATTTAACTTTTTAAATAAATTAATACATTAATTTGACATAAAGTTAAAACCTATCCTACTCAAAACCCAAAACAAACATAAAACACACTATTCATGATTTTCAAATCCCACATAATCCCAAACCAAACATCACCTTAGAAATTATGTCAATTTTATATAACAATTCAAAAAGAAAAATATGTCAAATTATATCCGACGAAGATAGTATATATTATCACTATTTAATATATTTTGAAAAACTTATATTTTAAGTTCCACATAAATCTCAAAACAAATACCGCCCTAATGCATTGTTACATAAATATAATGTTACACTCTCTATACCATCAATTCAATTTTTTGTGATTTCTTGTATCAATATCCTATGTTGCATTATTAGATGAGTGACACATATAAGAGATCGAAAGAAATTACAGCATAAACAAATAGAATAAACCCCTATGGAAAATGAATTGCCCTATGAAATTATACAACCAGTATGATCACAAGATATTATATACTCACTCAGTCCGAGACTAAGAGGACCATTTTTCCATTTTGGTCGTCTCACCCAAAGAGTCTCATTTCCTTTTTTACACACATGGGACCCACACACTCTCTAATACAATTAAAATATGAACTCACACTCCCACTAATACAACTACCCACTACACATTAAATAATAATACTCCTTAATCTACGTGCAAAAAAGCAAATGATCCTCTTAAGCCGGGACGGAGGGAGTATATACTACAACAATAATAAGAAATCCGATGTGTTGTCTAGTACCACTTTTTTTCATATGTCTCGTACTCACATCCACACCTTAAAAAAGGAAGCGTCCCTCGTGATCGAACACAAAAATTTCAGATTACTCTTTAATATTAAATTTATCATAATTTTAAACACATACTTTATAATTTGTTTATAATCAAACAATACCTAACAACCTTAGAAAATTAATTAAGTAAAAAAAACCAAATGTACTCGTAAATACGGAAGAGAGAATATATTATATCAGTGACACATAATGAAAAAATAGCAATGATATTCTGAAAACTAATACTGAAAATATGTTGAATTTGTAGGCGAACCAGCTCGAACATATGGATGACGAGATCCTGGGTTCTTCCTCACAAGTTTCTTGAAGGATTTGTGGTCCAACACACTGTAATTAATTCCTCTTTACCAAAAATTATTTCTCCTTATTTAGATGTGACATTCTTTTTAACATATATATATAATTAATTAATTAATTCAGGTATACTTATAAAATGGGTCACCTATTATCTAACTGTTCATATGTATGGAGCAAATAACACTCATTTCGATCACCACCATATCCTGGCCAAGATTCATTGCAGCATGTCATAGTATTTGACATGGGCAAGGTTAATTTCTTCTTAATCTTCCTTGTATATATAACTTTATATCGTTTTAATTTTCATGTATCATTTTTTGTGTCACTTAACTCATATAATATAATTAGTAATGTAAAATATGTAAAAGTAGTTGAGAAAATCCATAGGGCTACTGAGAATAAGCGTAACATCACTCACTGTAATTATAAATTATTACCCTTGGAATTTCGCAATATAATTTTTAAGATGAATAATAGCTTGACATGCATACAGAAAAGTGGCAAGTATTAGAAATTCTTACTGTGAAACTGTTCTATTTCATGATGTTTAGGCAGAGCGCGATAGATCTAATGAGTATGCAGATTATCAACTGGGATCACTGAACACGATCGATCGGCTTATAGAGGATCTTGGTAACTACGACATCGTATTCCACATTGGAGATATGTCATATGCAAATGGTTATATCTCACAATGGGATCAATTTACAGCCCAAACCCAACCCATTGCGTCTGTCGTGCCTTACATGGTCTCAAGGTTAATTCATATATATACTAATTTCATCAGTTTTTATACTTTAATATTTATTTAAAGAATTAAATTATATGATGACATGCAGTGGGAATCATGAGCATGATTGGCCAAATTCAGGGTCATTTTATAATACACCAGACTCGGGTGGAGAATGGGTGTTGTCGCAGAAACTATGTATTATGTACCGGCCAAAAATAGAGCCAAATTCTGGTATCTACTCATTTATTACTTCCTGCTTACACAAATATTGTTAGAGTGTATATTAAACGAAATGATTTCACTCTCTATGAACTTAGGATTTTAGATAAGGTAGTCATTTAACATGGTATAAGAGCTATTGGCCTAACAATACCAAAATTATAACATGTGACCATTACAGATATGGTGTTGAAGTGGCATGGTTCTTAATTTCAAGTACTTGACAGAATACGGTATGTTCCGTTTCTGCATTGCGGATTCAGAGCACGATTGGCGGGAGGGATCGGAACAATATAAGTTCTTGGAAGAATGTCTGGCGTCGGCAGACAGGCAGAAACAACCGTGGTTGATATTTACAGCTCATCAGGTGCTGGGTTACTCCTCCAACTGCTGGTATGGTCTAGAAGGTTCTTTTGAAGAGCCAATGGGCAGGGTGAGCTTGCAAAAGCTCTGGCAGAAGTACAAAGTCGACATTGCCTTCTTTGGTCACGTCCATAACTACGAAAGAGTTTGCCCCATTTACCAGGTTATTATTAATATACATGATATTAATTTATATTTTCTATATTTCAATGTTATTTAAAAAATTAGCTTGTGTGATTTTTATCAATTGAAGTACGACTTAAATTAATCACTAATCATATTTTTGAGCTAGTTTCTTGTAAATCGAATTTACGTTATAAATTCTTGTAAACCTTGTGTTCTAACAATACATAGGGTATATAGGTTTGAAATGGGACCACAAGGTTTAATTAATATCATGAACTCGGTTTAGACAAGTGTTTGACATTGCAGAATCAATGTGTGAACAAGGAAAAATCCCATTATTCGGGGACGGTGAACGGGACGATTCACATAGTGGTTGGCGGAGGAGGATGCCACTTATCGGATTTCACTACTCTCGACACAGCGTGGAGTATTTACAAGGATTACGACTACGGATTCACGAAGTTGACGGCATTCAACCACAGTCACCTTCTGTTCGAGTACAAGAGGAGCAGTGATGGGAAGGTGTACGATTTCTTCACCATCTCAAGGGACTACAGAGATGTCTTAGCTTGTGCGCATGATGGTTGTG
The DNA here is from genome assembly GCA_023678885.1 of Pogostemon cablin. Lineage (NCBI taxonomy): Eukaryota > Viridiplantae > Streptophyta > Magnoliopsida > Lamiales > Lamiaceae > Pogostemon > Pogostemon cablin. The sequence continues at coordinate 26,484,496 of CM042985.1, read as the reverse complement.
AACCCACCACACTAGCTACTTGAACCAAGTGTTTTCAAGTACTCATGTACTCCCTCCGTCCCACAGCAAGGGTCTCTTTTTTCCATTTTGGTCGTCCCACCCAAAGGGTCATCTTTCCTTTTTTACACACATGGGACCCACTCATCCCCTCTAATACAATAAAAATATGGGGGCCATACTCCCACTAATACAACCACCAACTACACATTAAATAATAATACTTCTTAATCCACGTGCCAAAAAGCAAAAACTACCCTTGCCGCGGGACGGAGGGAGTACCTTTCTTAACATAAATAAGTTGTTTCTATTTATAAAACTTGGTTCACCTCTTGTGATGAATAAACTTATGTCGCTTGTAATTATGGCCTTCCCAACTTAATAAGAAGGTGATTTAGGATTGATCGATTTGCATTGATCCTCTGTCTTACAATAATATTCCGTTTTATGTTTTACCTTGATATTTCATTCAAGTATCCTGGTACTTTCTGTCTTATCATCCAAAAAATTTGGAATATCCAACTATACTAGCACAATTTAGTCCTTGCCTCTATTTTTATTTATTTATTTTTACTAGATCTAGTAGATTCCTTTGGAGAACACATCTCTTTTAGTGTAAATTCCTCAGGATTGTCTTCATCGATCTTGATTTTATCTGGTCAAAAGAAGATTAGGAAAATAATTGTGGGTAAAATAAAATTAAAAAAAGAAGTTGGGAAAATTGTTGGAATTTTTGGAGTTGGCTAGGTAGCCTAGATGGTATTTTAAATTTTAAACTCACGCGATTTTCTAATTTAAATTCCATGAAAATGGGCCCATTAATTGCTCCTCAATCCAATAACGCCCATTCTCTACATGATACAAAGTGGCATTTAGTTAAATAATTAATGAAATGGGCCCAGATGACCAATGGACTTAATTAAATGGGCTGAAGTTTCTTGAATCCATATGGACTTTTATTAAAATGTACGTGGCCCAATTAAACCTGATGGGCCTCAGATTATATGCTGAAATTTTTGACATCATGTCGTATTTTCTGTTTTTTTGCCTGAATGGGCTCGTTTTAATTCTGGATTGTGCCCCATATATTGTAATTGTCTAAAAAGGATCATTACACTACAAAAAACATAAAAATAAAAATTAGTAGCCAAATTTACCAACGGAATTCAATCCGTTGGTAATTACTAATGGATTAACAACAGAAATGACATTTTTGTTTTAGTAATGGAATGCCAACAGATTTATTCTCTATTTTAGCAACGGAATTCAATCCGTTGGTAATAACCAATGGATTACCAAGGGAAACATTATATAAATTACCAACGGAATTATTAGCAACGGATTACCAATGAAATTATTTACCAACGGAATTGATTTTTCATTGCTAAAAATTTTACCAACGGATTCCGTTGGTAAGCCAATTTAACAATGAAATAATTTTTTTTAGTGTTAAACAACCATTATCAAAAAAAAAAAAAGGAATATAAGAAATTAATCTATAAAAACAACCTTATTTTCACAAAATCCAGCTATAGAATGTAGTATCAAATTTTGAGAAAATTTCACACAATTATATTCAAAGCACAGCACAACATGAAACTTCTTGAGAACTCTACTGAAGATTTGTTCACAAATTCTTATTTCATGCATATATAAATTTGTACTAGTGTCATTGAGATTGAAATTATTCATTGAGAAGTTTAATTTTTAGCTCTGAGAGATTCATCAGCTTTACTATATAAAGTCCCTGAGGATTTATGAAAAAAATTGCAAAGCTATTTATATTTATCCCCTCTAAACCTTTACCCAGGACCATTTATTTACAATCTTGATTTAATTTATCATTATCAGGAATATATTTCAAAATCTATTTATTTTATACCGTGTTTATTATTATTATTATTATAAAATTCATGTAATACTAATACTAAACTAGTAATATTAATGATATTCCATTAGAATTCAAACTATGTTTAAGTTAAAAATAATAATAAATAAATCCTCCATTCACAACTCCGTTCAAAATTAATTAAATTATTGTTAAGCATGGTAATCAATTCCAACTCGGCGACAATTGTCTTATAGAAAATTCCATAACTGATCAAGATTGTGACAAGTTGAAGATAAAGATTTATAGATAGTACAAGTTGTTACATGTTAGCTCTATATAGTCATTCTATAAATATGTAATTGGAGAATAGAGATCTCATCTTTCATATTTCTCTTTAAATAGATTGCAGTATCTATTTTCAAAATACAATAAAATAATCAAATTGCTGGAAATGGCCTGGAAAGGTCGTGCTAAAAGGCAATGCTGCCAGCAGCCTTAATGGTCGAGAATACATCTATCATTTTTTAATATGGGATGCGATCCCGAATTGAGGATTGTAGGCCACCAAGGAACATGCTTAGGTACCATTCAAGTGGGAGATAAGGCAATTGGGCTACTCTCTCCTCGAACAAGGCCAAGTAATCCTCCAAAGAATCCATCTGTTGAGCAAATGTGGGGCATTGAGGAAGAGAGATGACAGATCGGATCAATTGATAGAGATAGGGTGATACCAAGAACAATATAAGTATATCGAACAGTTTTCCACAGAATAATCCGTCATAATTAAGGTTGTTGTAGAACAATGATCATAAGTACTTAATTTGCTAGGTTTAACATCGTGTATAAGTAATGCTAGTAATAATTAAGGGCCATGAACAAAGCATATATTACTCTAATTATTAAATACTCCTTCCGTCCCATAAAAATTTTTACACATTTCTATTTTAGGTTTTCCATAGAAAAGATTTACATTTCTTTTTATAGTAAATAGGACCCACACAAAATATTCAAATATCTCAATGGGTCCCACAACACTACACTAATACAACTATTCACTACATATTAAAATATTATTTCACTCACATTAAAACACTATATTCATTAATCCCGTGCAGAAATCAAATGTAAACGTTTGTACGGTGACGGATGGAGTAAGAAATATATGGTTCATTACTTATATGTACAATTTATCTATTTATATTACTAGCAGGTACATTATCCAAATTAAAATATTATCCACTACAAATTGAACCCATCAAATACCATTTTTAACCCTATTATAAGATTTATTGTATTAAGAAATTAATTAACCATTAATCTCTCCATGAAAATAGAAAATAGGTTGAGATTAGTCAATAAAATAAAAAAGAGTCGCACATGATATTCAAATAATAAGTTGTATTAAAAAGGATTTATGCTCAATATTCAATAAATTAAAATCTATGACATTTATTATTATTCAAAATATATATATTCAAAAATATTTATTATGTTCAATTAAAATATGTTATGTTATAATGTTATATATTATTCAAAACTTATATGTATTCAGAAATATTAATATTCAATATATTTGTATTCAGAAAGAATTATCTTCCAATATATTATTCAAAACATATGTATTTAGAAATATTAATTAATATTTAATATATTTGTATTCAGAAAAAATTATCTTCGTGATTTACTCCCTTAAACATCGCAACAAACCTCCCCTATTCACGGTTCAAAAAAATTTTAACGTTTAATTTTATTCAAATGTTATGTATTCAAAAATATTTATGTTCAACATATTTATGTTCAATATATTAAAATCTATTATATTTATTGTTGTTCAAAATATGTGTATTCAGAAATATTTATGGCCAATATATTTAAATCTGTTACGTTTGGTATAATGTTATATATTATTTAAAAGAAATAATTACTGATAGGTACACACTTTGTACCCATAATTACTACTAGATACATTGATTTAAAATAATTATTATTTAATACAAAATATTTAAAAAAAATACCAAATATACCCCTAAATCCATATACCTTTAAACCACTAACCCCAACCCCTCCCACCACCGGACCACCGTTGCCGCCGCCGGAGCTCCGGCGTCCGGTCGCCGGAAAATCTGTTCGTCAAAAAAAAAAAAAAAAAAAAAAAAAAAAAAAAAAAAAAACTGATCGCCGGAAAATCTGCCGCCGCAGCCGCCGGAAAAAACTGTTTGTCCGAAAAAAAAAAAAAAAAAACTGGTCGCCGGAAAAGCTGCCAGACCACCACACTTTTTTGCTGCACACACTTTTTTTGCTGCACAAACTTTGCTGCATATGAACTTTTGCTGCACACAATATTTATGTGCAACACATTAATAGGGGTAATATTGGAATATCACTATATATTTTTGTACCTAGTAGTAATAATTTTGTATGTTTGTATCTCATAGTAATTTAGGGTTTTTTTGTGTACCTAGTAGTAATTCTCCCTATTTAAAACTTATGTATTCAAAAATATTAATGTTTAATATATAAGAGTATAATCTGCAGTAGATAGTAATAAATCCAAAGAAATATAAATAAAATAGGGTAAGTTACAAAAATCCCCCTCGAGATTTGTCCAAATTACCAAATAGACTCTGTGGTTTGAAAAACTATCCATTACTCCATTTGACTTGTATTTGATTTGAACATTGATAAAAATACAATTTTTTTTTTTAAAAAAAAAGAGAGAAGGAAATTACATTAATACATGGTATTTAACATTGTATTTTTAAATTTTACTATTTTTTTTTAAAAAAAACTTAAATGTTGAAAACTGGGATTAGAGGGATTATTTTATTTTTTCCATGTTAAAAAAAATAAAAAAAAATCCCTATAATCCCTAGGTATTGAAATTAAAAAAAAATTAAAAAAATAGTGAAATATAGAAATGCAATGTTAAATATATGAGTATTGATGTCATGTCCATGTTAAAAAAATCTCTTTAATCCTAGATATTGAAATTTAAAAATGAATAAATAAATAAAATAGTGAAATTTAAAAATATAATCTTAAATACATTGGTCTTATGTCATTTCCATCATTCTTATTTTAAAAAATGTGTATTTTTATTAATGTTCAAATAAAAACAAGTTAAAATGAGTAATTGGTAATTTTTCAAACCATGGTATTTATTTGGTAGTTTAGGCAAATTTTGAGGGTTTTTTTTTTTAATAATTTATCTAAGATAATCTCAATTAATCAGAGAAGGCCAGGCACGTTACTGTCTTCTTTATGCGGGCATACACAAGTCGTATATCTCTATCAAATTGACTCATTAGTGAAAAATTATTTGTATGGTGAAATTAAACATGATGAGTTATTAATGAGCAAATCACTATGATAAGTGCGGGTTATAATGGTAAAAACTTCCGCGCCCCCGGGACATGCCGTGTCTCCATGTGAACACAATTCTTCCCCCTCCATATTTTATTTAAATCTATGTATTGCTAGGAGGATTTAAATTGCAAAGGGGCACGATATCCCGGAGGCACAAGAGTCTCACTCAATTATAATTATGCGTATACTTTCGGGGGTAGATTTTGAATGGATTTGACACCTATACAATATATATAAAATACTTGTCACATGTTATAATCAATGTTCTTGTTAAATACTTGTCACATGTTATAATCAATGTTTAAATTACGATCATGTATAAAAAAATATTTAATAATCACTAAATAGGATTGTATAAAAAAATATTTAATAATCACTAAATAGGATAGTATTGTAGTAGAAAAGAAGTTGTGAAACAATGGAATATGCAATGATTTTTATGAAATTGATAGGAAAGAGATATTTTTAATAAAGGTTGAGGGGACTGATTGTCGCTATTTTCACCTAGATTTTAGTGTCATTTTATATCCGTTTTCGTATTATTTTATCCGTATTTATGTGCTATTTGATTATGTTTTGTATTTTTATTGAAATGTGTGTGAATGAGCTTAAACCTATAATTTTCACTTTTTATTGGATGCTAGATATGATAAGGAAGGCATAGGAAAAAACGGATCTCAATTCGGAGTTGAAACGAAGGAGAACGAGGCAAAATAGTGAAGGGAAAACAGGTCAGCGCCAACACGGGTCGTGTACGGAACACGGCCCTGTAAGAAGTGGCCGTGTGCGAGCATCAATTCATTCAACACGACCACCCTGTGCCCGTGTTACAGCACACGAGTCGTGTTGCAGCACACGAGCCGTGTTGCGTAACACGGCCCTGTAAGAAGAGGCCGTGCGGCAGCACCAATTCACCCAACACGGCCACCTTATGGCCGTGTTGCGGCGCACGACTCGTGCTGGGTAAAAAATGCAGAAAATTGCTGAAATCTTCTAGAAAGCCCACATGGGGTATAAATAGACCCCATTTCAACATTTTGAGGAATCAGATCTGAATCCCTATCCTCTACACACACATCACACACCTTTCCTTCCATTTTCCACCACCATCTCCATCCACCTTCATACATCTTGATCCATCTTCATCATCTCCATCAAATCTCCACCAAATCTTCATCTCTTCCATTGGGTGTGAGAGATCTCAAGAAATCAATAGCTAGAGAAGAAGATCCATGAGTATTGAAGATTTCCTACAAGAAATTGTTGGGGGAGATTTACATCTCTTTTGATTTTCTTTTGGATTTAGAACTATGGATATGTGTAATGAATCATTTATGTATTTTGTTACCCTAATCATGTTAGGCTAATCCCTCTAGTGGGATTAGAGACATGAAGAGCATATTAGATTTGTATTATCATGTGGATTAAATTGGTTTTGATTTAATTGATGTTGATTTCTATTCATGGGATTTAATTGCTTTGAAATTGTGATAGCATGGTTTGTTATTCATGAATGTTTATTGGTTTAATGGATTGTTGATCAATGGATTATTTGTGGTAATTAAGTGCTATTATGATGTTCATGTGTGTATTGCTTGGAGTGAGACGGAAACGACCCTTTATAGTATTAGGAAGACATGAATAGACATTGAGTTTGGGTTTGACCGAAAGGATATCTAAATTCAATGAGGGGAACCAATCCATTCGTTGGCCTTAGTACACAAAAAGGGAGAGTTTAGTCTAACTAGTACCTAGATGGAAGGGGTTAATGTTGGGCTTTGATCTTAAGTGCTTTTGGGAGTCTGAAGTGGATCAACAACCTTTGTAACCCGAAAGGGAGCTTAGGATATAATCCTGATCACTCTTAATCTACATCAATTGATTAAATCCTTTTGCATGATAATATGAATTGAGTATGCTTGGATGTTTCTAATCCCATGTTTTTCCATACTTGAACTCTAGCACCCATTCTCTTTTCTTGTTATTCATCCTTACTTGTCATTTTTCTTAATCGCTATTTTATTTATTTGCTTCTTGCTTTAGTTGTTAATCATTCTCAAAAGCCCCGATCATCCTTACAAAAATAACATGAACATGAGCTCACGTACTTTGCTAGTCCGAACATAACTCCTTTGTGGATTGATAATTTTTCTTGGGATAAACTACTACAACGATCGAGTATTCTTGCTCGTGAGTACTACTACAAAATAGGCAAACAAGAAAATGGCGCCGTTGCCGGGGCAGTTTGACGGACTAGTCGAGTACTGTGTTATTGTTTTAGTTGTTCTTGATACGGATACTTTTTATCTTGTTTTATTTCTTATATTTGTTTTTAAAAATTTTGTTCTAACTTGTTTTTCTTGATAGGTACTCTTACCTTGAAAAGAAGGGGATGAAGAACAAAGCCCAAAAATAGAAAGTTGAAGGAAGATTGTAGTAAACTTTGTGGAGAAAAGTAGTAGATGGATGGATGGAACAATTATATGAGAGGTTACAATGGAAATCAATATGCAAGAGTTCCTCCTCCACAACAAGGAAGTTACATGAATGAGAGCTACTATGGTCATAATTGTCAAACAAATGAAGTTCACTCTCAACACTATAATCAAGGAAGATATGATGAATGGCCAAGAGCTTACAATGGAGACACATTCCAACCTCATCAAGGATACACTTATTCCACTCCGAATTTCAAAGTTTCTCCTCCGTTCCAAAATTATGACTTACTCGAATTATTTAGAAGATGTTCTCAAGGAAGTGAAGGCCAAATTTCTCAATCGAGTCCTATCATACCTCAAGTAGAAGATGATTCTTTCATGGGAGTGGGTAATTTCCAAGGGAATTTTCAAAATTACTATGAAGGAAATTTTCATGGGAATTATCCACCAAGTCAAGAGAATTGCCAAGGAGGATATCAAGGTTTTGATCCAAGCTCCAAGCCCTCTAAAGAAGAAGAGAAGTCGACCTTGGAGGAAGCATTGTTAGATTTCATGGAAGAAACTAGAGCTTATATGGAAAGAAGTGATGCCAAATTTGAAGCTAAAATTGATGAAAATGAGAAGAAGATGGATGATTGGATGAACTCCCTTGAGTATCAAATGAGCCAACTTGTAAGTGTGTTGAACAATTCTCAACAAATTGAAGAGGAAGATCATATGGAGAATTTTGATGAAAAGATTGAAGTAGAGTTAGATGTAGAATAGTGTTCGGGGGATTATGAAGAAGACTCAAGAGATGATGAGCTTATTGAGGATAAGGAAGACAAGGTAAAAGAAAGCTTAGAGGAGGAAAGTGAGAGGAGTAAAGAGCCTAAGGTAGAAGAGAACTTTGAGAATGAAGAGATTATCAAAATTTCTTGTCTCTTGTTGATGAGAAAAATTCAAGTGAAGATGAAGAATCAAGTGATGAGTATGAATTCGATGAGGTGGAACAAGGTCTAAGAGCACTTGATGATGAGTTTGGGCGTGAAATGAGCATTTCTACATTTTTTAACTCTTCAAGTTGCATTGAATTTCAAAATATTATTCATATTGACTTTGTTTTACCTATTGATTCTTCTCATTGCCTTAGGTACAAAAGAGAACTTGAAGAAGTGTTGGAAACTTACTTGATAAAAAAGAATAAGTGGTGGTCGAGAAAAGAGCGTTTAATGGAATGCAAGCTCAAGCGAGTTGAATTTCTAAAGCCAATCTCGAAGGATGCTACCGAGGTCGTTACTTGCCACAAATGCCTAATAGAGGAAGAAGCACAAAGATTAAAATTTGATGGCAAGAACGAACGATATCCTTGGCCATTCCGATGAGTTTGAAATAAACCCGTCCGGCTCGAAGACGTTAAACTTAGCGCTAAATGGGAGGCAACTCATTCTTTTGTTATTTTGATGCTTTTTGTTTGTATTTTGGACTTGTAGGTTGATTGTGCTCATGGAGAAAAATACACATTGAAGAAAAGAGAAATACTTCATGGATTCAAGTTGACATGTTCCACCACTTTTTGCAAACTTAATTCTCGATCCTTGTCTTGAATTAAGTTTGGGGGGAGATTAGTGTGTGGTGGATATGACTTGATCCGTTTGGATGCATAGGCTTCTCCACAAGAAGATCACCAAAGGAAACTACAAGGGTACGTCCCACCACTTTTTACAAACTTAATTCTAAACTCTTGTTTCGATTTAAGTTTGGGGGGAGAGTGTGTGGTGTGACTCACCACTTGAATTATGATTCTTGTAAAATTGGTAAATTTTAAAATTTTTCTCATGAGCTTGGGTTTGATTTTGGTATGATTGGTGGTGTTGAAGTGCATGATAGTCCATATTTTAATGAAATTATTACGCTAATGGTGTGTGTTGAGTATTTGAGCATCAATGAGAAGCATTGGAAGCATGATGGAGCTTGGAGCTAACGCTTTCTTCGCCAAAGGCCTATTGAGGGAGTACTCTACACTATCACTTTTAAGTTGCTTGACATGTTTTGCTTTGGATTGTGGTGATTATCATGTTACTTCATGTGTTTTGTTTATGGGAATTTTCTTTTTCAATAAAGATGGGATGAATGTGAGCTTAAATGTTATAGATGATTTGAATGTGTGCTTAATTTTCTTATGGATGATGGTATTTTGTGTTTTTGCGTGTTATGTGTTTTTGATTTTGTCTTGTGTGTTGAGTCCTTGTTTTATGTTTTGTGTGTTTTCTTATTTTTGTCTTGGGATGTTTGGTGGTTTGTTTAGGGATGTCGTGAGTCATTTTTGAATATGAGTGATGATATGTTGTTGTGATAAGTGATGACAAATTATGATTAAGAATCTCTACACTTTCAAATTGTGACATGTTTTACTTAACTTGTTCAATTTTGAGATGAATGTGGTATAATAAGTCCCTAAAGTCCGAGCATAAGCTTGTGAGCATTTGAGCCTCAACCGTGCATACATGGTATTTCTTCATGAGTGGATCGGTTGTGTTTGATAAGTTAGAACTTGCTCAAGGACTATAGGAACGAGCCCGATTTGTGGAGATTAGTGACATGATCTAAGGCCATCCTTGTTATTTGAAGTTATTACCATATATTTTCCTACCTTGAACATCATCCCTAGTCAACCATTTTGAGCCTATAAGCCTATTTCTTGTGAATTTAGCACATTACAAGCCTTAAATTACCCACTCAAGCTTATATATACCTTTGTGTGGGTGATTGAGGAGATGGTAGTTAGAAAGGATTGATTGATTAGCAAAAGAAGAAAAGGACATGGGAAATAAACAAGAAAAAGGATGAAAAGAGCAACAATAAGAATGCACATGCATCCTCAAAGTTAGAAAAAAAGCAAAGTAACATAAAAATGCTCAAGTAAACAAAATTCAAAGAAAGGAAGCATGCAACAAAAGAAGCTCAACCCTAGGGAAGCTAATGAATAGTGCTTGAGATTTGTAAAGATAAGAAAGGAAGAAAAGAAAGTGAAGAAGTTGAGGAAATTGGCCATCTCTTCGATTACTTACACATGATTAGTCACTATTATCCATATCTTCCCTACCATACCAAAGAGCTTATCATTACATCCTAATTAAAGACCTTTTTTATCATTAATTGAAACTTTGGAGGTTTGGGAATGTAGTCCGCGAACAAGCTTATAGCGAGTCGAGTCAATCGATTAATGAGTGTGATTTACCTTACTTTAAAGAGTGTTGAGAGACATTGATATCCATTGCGAGGCTTGGACTTAAAAGGGACTATATTACACTTTATTCTCTTTTGATTGAACTTGTTAATTTTTCATGTCATGATTTTAATGTTGTAGGATGACTTAGTATAGTTTGTAGTTATTATTGCTCACGATATGTTATTGCTTATGTTTGTTTAGTCTTTTCCTAGGTGAAAATTTCTCCTTTAGGTTTGTCATTTTCGTTGCTCGGGGACGAGCAACACCTTAAGTTTGGGGGGTTTGATTGTCGCTATTTTCACCTAGATTTTAGTGTCATTTTATATCCATTTTCGTATTATTTTATCCATATTTATGTATTATTTGGTTGTGTTTTGTATTTTTATTGATAAGGAAAAAGCGGATCTCAATTCGGAGTTGAAACGAAGGAAAACGAGGCAAAACAGTGAAGGGGAAACAGGTCAGCGCCAACACGGGTCGTGTACGGAACACGGCCCTGTAAGAAGTGGCCGTGTGCGAGCATCAATTCATTCAACACGACCACCCTGTGCCCGTGTTACAGCACACGAGTCGTGTTGCAGCACACGAGCCGTGTTGCGTAACACGGCCCTGTAAGAAGAGGCCGTACGGCAGCACCAATTCACCCAACACGGCCACCTTATGGCCGTGTTGCGGCGCACGACTCGTGCTGGGTAAAAAACGCAGAAAATTGCTGAAATCTTCTAGAAGGCCCACATGGGGTATAAATAGATCCCATTTCAACATTTTGAGGAATCAGATCTGAATCCCTATCCTCTACACACACATCACACACCTTTCCTTCCATTTTCCACCACCATCTCCATCCACCTTCATCCATCTTGATCCATCTTCATCATCTCCATCAAATTTCCACCAAATCTTCATCTCTTCCATTGGGTGTGAGAGATCTCAAGAAATCAATAGCTAGAGAAGAAGATCCATGAGTATTGAAGATTTCCTACAAGAAATTGTTGGGGAAGATTTACATCTCTTTTGATTTTCTTTTGGATTTAGAACTATGGATATGTGTAATGAATCATTTATGTGTTTTGTTACCCTAATCATGTTAGGCTAATCCCTCTAGTGGTATTAGGGACATGAAGAGCATATTAGATTTGTATTATCATGTGGATTAAATTGGTTTTGATTTAATTGATGTTGATTTCTATTCATGGGATTTAATTGCTTTGAAATTGTGATAGCATGGTTTGTTATTCATGAATGTTTATTGGTTTAATGGATTGTTGATCAATGGATTATTTGTGGTAATTAAGTGCTATTATGATGTTCATGTGTGTATTGCTTGGAGTGAGATGGAAACGACCCTTTATAGTATTAGGAAGGCATGAATAGACATTGAGTTTGGGTTTGACCGAAAGGATATCTAAATTCAATGAGGGGAACCAATCCATTCGTTGGCCTTAGTACACAAAAATGGAGAGTTTAGTCTAACTAGTACCTAGATGGAAGGGGTTAATGTTGGGCTTTGATCTTAAGTGCTTTTGGGAGTCTCAAGTGGATCAACAACATTTGTAACCCGAAAGGGAGCTTAGGATATAATCGTGATCACTCTTAATCTACATCAATTGATTAAATCCTTTTGCATGATAATATGAATTGAGTATGCTTGGATGTTTCTAATCCCATGTTTTTCCATACTTGAACTCTAGCACCCATTCTCTTTTCTTGTTATTCATCCTTACTTGTCATTTTTCTTAATCGCTATTTTATTTATTTGCTTCTTGCTTTAGTTGTTAATCATTCTCAAAAGCCCCGATCATCCTTATAAAAACAACATGAACATGAGCTCACGTACTTTGCTAGTCCGAACATAACTCCTTTGTGGATTGATAATTTTTCTTGGGATATACTACTACAACGATCGAGTATTCTTGCTCGTGAGTACTACTACAAAATAGGCAAACAGGGACTAGGGTACAACCGGTTGTACTGGTCCCCAGTCCCCACCCATCTTAATTAATTCCTGCTCCTTCATTAAAATTTTTTTTTTAAATTTATTTTATTTAAATGACTATTATACCCTAAACCCTAGGAATAAATTATTCCCTAAACCACAAGGGTAAAATTACAATTATACCCTAAACCATAGGGATAAATTATACCCTAAACCACAATGGTAAAATTACAATTATACCCTAAATCCTAAATCCTATGGGATAAATTATACCCTAACCACAAGGGTAAAATTACAATTATATCCCTAAAATTAAATTAAAAAAAAAGTAACAGCAGCAGTTAATAAAAAAGAGAAGAAAACACACACTAAAGGTGAAAGAAGGAAATTGTAAGGGGGTTGTACCAATTGAGGCTGCACACAAGTCTTTGTCATAAAGGTTAATAAATGTTTGCTAAAAAGTGATGAGCATTTGACTCTTTCATTGTATGATATACGATGAAGTATAACATTTTTAATTAACATGGAACTATTAATTAAAAAAGAAAAAGTAAATGGTGTCACATTTGGTCATGAATCATGATAATGACTTTTATTCACAAGGAGTTGTTCTCCTCACTCAATCGAATTAAAGAGGTGAATAATTTCAGATAAGAAGTAGATTTAATTTATTTCTTAATCTGAAAATTTGGATGAGTATGAGTGCACAGGAGCCTCACTCATACCTAATAACTTTATTATATATATATATATATATATATATATATATATATATGTGGAGTATATAATTCCTTAATCCGAAGAATACTGTAGCGCCAGATCTGTCGAATTACAAATAATACTTGAATAATGAGAATTTTTTTTTTAAAAATATGCAATTCATTTGCTTTCTTCAATACTCCCTCCGTCTCATCCTAATAGTTACGCTTCCTTTGTAAATTACAAAGGAAGCGTAACTATTAGGACGAGACGGAGGGAATATTCAATAAGTAGTCGTACTAATTTATATGGAATATATAATTCTTTAATAGGAAGAGTACTGTAGCTAGATCTGTCGAATTTTGATGAAAATTTATTTTATTAAAAAAAGAAAATACTACTTCCTCCCACTTCTGAGATGGGGCATTTGTTTTTTTTTTTTTGCCACAATTAAGGGATATAATATTTAATGTGTAGAATAATATTTTAATATATCGTTGATAATTGTATTATTATTGTATGTGAGTCTCATATAGATATATGAGTTGATATTGGGTGCACCCGGGTGCAAGGATGCACCCATATATGTGTATAATATTTTATTCCATTTTGTATACAAGATATTCTATTTTGAATAGTATTTTTTAATAATTGTATAATTTTTTCACACTAAGTTTTTCATTAAAAAAACTAGTATCCATATGTGTATATAACTTTTTATTCAATAGTGTATACATATTTTTTAATAATTGTATACTTTTTTACACACAATTTTTCATTAAAAAAACTAACAATTAAATTGTATACATTTTTGTTTATAATTGTATATTTTTTTGTTTATATTTGTATACGTTTTTTTAAAGTGAGTGCACTCTATCTTATCTTAGGGTGCACCCGGGTACACAATATAATTAGCCTAGATATATTAATTAATTGTTTTGTGTGAGTCCCATTTATTTATTAAAAAAAAGAAATAAAAATGGCAAAATACATTTTTTTTAAGGAATAGATGGAGTATTTGATTAATTTATTTCTACAATATACTCTCTCCATATTTTATTTATTTTACCTTTGATTGGACATGGAAGATAAAAGAAAAAGAGTGAGGCTTGTGTGCGCCCGGGCGCACGGGAACACATTTCGTGCGCCTTTAGAATTTAGTATTATGGGGAATGGTACATTGTTTTGGTCTAAAGGGTATACACTTTAATTAATAAAGGTACATCATTTTGTTCTAAAGGGTATACACTTTATTAATATTTTTATTTTTCTTCAGAAAATAAAGGGTACACATATTTATACTAAAGGGTATACAATTTAACACAAAATTTCAAAGGCGCACGGGATGTGTTCCCGTGCGCCCGGGCACACACAAGTTTTTGTCATGGTACACATCTTTATACTAAAGGGTACACGATTTAACACAAAATTCTAAAGCCGCACGGAATGTACTTCCGTGCGCCCGGGCGCACACAAGTTTTTGCCAAAGAAAAAATTGATTTTAGGGTATTAGGTATACTTTGAGAATAAATAATGTTAAAAGTATTATATGGATCCGTATATTAGTGAAGAAAGATTTTTTTTATTTTTTTTATTTTTTTTTATTTTTATGGTGACAGAAGATAGTTGTTATGACTCTTTTACCTTTCTTAAAAATGGAACCTTTTGTAAATGTACAAAATGAACTATGAAAATTTAAAAATACAGAGAGGTATATTATGACAAAATATCATGGGTACGTAGTATGTGTTATATCTTGGATTTTAAGGTTTATTCTGTATTTTCAAAATGTGTAACATTTTGTATTTAGAGTTTCTATCATCGATTTATTCCTAATCAAATTATTTAGAGTTTTTATTATCAATTTATTCATAATCAAATTATTTAACATAAGTCGGAGTGTACAATAACTCTTGTAGAGAGTTGTAGTCAAGGATTTATTACAAGCTCATCATTCATCCTTATGATGATATTAGATTTTTTCCCATCTAATGAATAAAAATTTGGGCAATACCGTCTCAAGTGAGACTATTGTACATTTTTCAAAATAGCTAGGTATCACTTCTATTATAAAATATTATTATTTTTATTATAAAATGTTATCACTTTTTATTAATTAAGTATCACTTTTCATCATAAAAATTATAACTTTTTATTACGTGGGACGATCTCAACCTAAAAACTTAATAACTTAATTATACACATTTTTAGCGAAATTTCTATTAAATTTAATAAAAAACTGAATATAACAAAATAATACATAAATTTATATTTAATTAATAAAAAATTAATATAGTTGAATACACGTGCACAAAATATCTACTCAAATTTTATTATTAATTAATTAAAAATTGAAGGGTATTCGAAAACCCGAATGCATAAAATATCAAACTCTGAATTATTATTGTGTTATCAATGTGCAGGGTGAGGATACATAATGGGTTGATGTACGTTTGGAGAATCCTCAACCATCTGCAGATGATTGGATTGGAGTTTTTTCACCAGCAAACTTCAAGTAATCTTCATTCATTGTTAAATATAGCCAATTTTAATTTAAACAAATCGTTTAACTGACATCGTTTTATATTAATATTATAGTAATATTGTTTTACTTTTTATTTTAAATTAATTAATTATCATTTTTTTCATTAAAATTGTAATAATTTTTTATTCATCTAACTTATTATTTATACTTCGCAAAAACTTACGCACACGGGTCATCCCACAATGCCTTTAGACTTACTCCCTCCGTCCCGCCGAAAAATGTGCATTTACTGTAGTTTTTATGAGAGCTTTTTGTGGTCAAACGTAGCTGTTTGACCGGGACAGAGAGAGTAGTCGTTTGCCTCACTCCAACAATAACTTGCCCCACCCATCAAAAAAAAGAAATCTCATCAATTAATTAAATAATCTAAAAATATATTTTAATATTAAAAATATCGTCCCTACCTAATAAGCATAATATACTTCACATTTATTTAGAAAAAAAAAAGACATTACCTTCAAAAAGTTAATAAAATTAGTTAAAAAAAAATCTTGACTCCGTTATTACAAAAAAACTAGAAGTGATAATATAATTATTTAATATCTATAAAAATGTGATATTATTATTCTATCCTTTTAGTGTGTCACTATTTATTCTTAATCTATCGGGTCTATCATATATATCCGTCTCTTTAGATATTATAGTCAATTCAATCAAAATTTACAATATAAAATAGAATGTATATATAATACTACCTCCGTACCATAATCAAGTTTCCGTTTACTGTAGCTTTTACGAGAACTTTTTCAAAAAAATGTGAACTTCTTTATGGGACGGAGGGAGTACTATAATATTTGGGGTGGATGGTTACAAGAACTCAGTGGATACAAGATAACTAGGGTTAAATATGATAAGCAAATGAGACTATCTCACTAAAGGTTTATTCGGATGAAAAGTTATAACTTTTATAACAAAAAGTATCGTAATGAATTAATGAAAAGTGATAAATGTTATTTCATTTATAATTTATGGGAGGATTACTACTAGTTACACAAAAAAACCTTAAATTACTATGAGATACAAACATACAAAAGTATTACTACTAGGTACAAAAATATATAGTGATATTCCAATATTACCCCTATAATGTGCTGCACATAAATATTGTGTGCAGCAAAAGTTCATGTGCAGCAAAGTGTGTGCAGCAAAAAAAGTGTGCGCAGCAAAAAAAATATGTGTGCAGCAAAAAAGTGTGGTGGTCCGGCGGCGGCGGTCCGACAGCTTTTCTGGCGAATTTTTTTTTTTGGGCGAATAGTTTTTTTCCGGCGACCGGCAGTCCGGCTACCATTTTTTTTTTCGGACGAACAATTTTTTTCCGACGATCGGCCGCCGGAGCTCCGGCGGCGGCGATCCGGCAGGTGGTCCGGTGGTGGGTGGGGGTTGGGGTTTGTGGTTTAAAGGTATATGGATTTAGGGGTATATTTGGTATTTTACTTTAATATTTTATATATAATAATTATTATTTTAAATCAATGTACCTAGTAGTAATTAGGGGTATAAAGTGTGTACCTAGTAGTAATTAATCCATAATTTATTTTATAAATAAAAAGTAATAATATTTTAAATTAAAGTGATAATATTTTATAACGAAAATAATAAATATTTTAAAAAGTGTAGGTTGTTACCCAATACTTACCTAACATGATAGTGAGTAATTTGTTTCAAAACGTGTATTATGCATAGCAAGTACTCCCTCCGTCTCATAGAAGTTGACACACTTTCCTTTTTGGTTTGTCCCACTAAAATTGACACATTTCCTTTTTAATATATGAGACCCACACAAAAATAATTAATCTATTCTCATGGGCCCCACATATCACCTCTAATACAACTACCCACTACACATTAAATATTATTTCTCTCACTTCACTTTACTCCACTTTACATTAAATTATTATACTCCTTAATCTCCGTGCCAAAAAAAAAAAATACCAACTTCTTTGGGACGGAGGGAGTATAACTTTTTTAAAAAGGAAATTGCTTTTCATGCAAAGATTCTTTAGACACGTGAGTGATGGATTCATATATATAATATCTTTCAAAGTTAGTGGTTGATTTAAAATAATTATATACGTATGGCAGTGAATCAGTCTGTGAGCCAGATCCAAATGGTGTTGGGTGGGTGGAAACTCCTTACATATGCACTGCCCCCCTTAAGGTACATGGAGTATAAATCTGGAGCTAATTCTGATGAGACCGTTTTACAGTAAAATTATTTTTCCCTTTATTGATTAGCAATCATTTTAAAGATATTATCACTTTTATTTTATTTTACAATTGTTCATGAAATAACTCAATTAAAAATTATCAATTTTCATTAGATTATTATCACTTTTCATCCTCTTTTCATCAATTATTTATCCCTTGTTAATTGTTATTCGTCTTATGAACCAATTCTGCTGAACAATATCACATAAATTAATTTAATCAAATTATTATCACTTTTCATCTACTTTTCATCAATCATTTATCACCTGTTAATTATTATTCGTCTTATGAACCAATTCTGTTAAACAATATCACATAATTTTTTGCAATCAATCTCATCATTAAAATAATTAACATTCATTTACTTTGGTGTATTAACAACCAAAATCTTTCTTTACTTTCAAAACTCAATTTTGCAGTACACACTTATATTTAAAAATTAAAATCCTAGCTTTATTTGACTAATCTAACCTTTTTTTTAATGTTAATTACATGACACATGCAGTATAATTATGCAAATTACTCCAACTCCAACTATTTGAGGACTGGGAGAACAACTTTGAGGTTTCAACTGATCAACCAAAGAGCTGACTTTTCTTTTGCACTTTTTAGTGGTGGCTTGTCAAATGTACGTCTCCTAATTAGTGGAGTAATAAATTAATCAATTTTGATTAGAATTTTTAATTCTGAATTTAATTAATTAATTATTGCACAGCCCAAATTGGTTGCCGTTTCAAAGGAATATGTAGCGTTTGCAAATCCTAAGGCACCTCTTTACCCTCGTCTCGCTCAAGGCAAATCTTGGGACATTGTAAGTTAATCTTCCTCACTTGTTCTTCTTCTTGTTTTATTTTAATTTTATTTTTATAAAATATGAATACTTTGATGCAATCAGTGTAGGAGTTGATTCTCGAAAAATATAACCTTTCGAAATCTAAATTTTACTCTTAAAAATATATGATTATTACTCTTTTTGAAAGAATTATAAATTATTAAGGGTTAATAAAAAAAATACTATAATTATAATTTAGTCTCAACCTTTGACACCCATCGAGCAGCGATCGCTGAAGTGTCATTAACCTTTGTCACGTCACCTTCCATGTTGTCTATTGCACAAAAAAACTACGATATTTATGTAAATTGAGATTCAGTTCCAACTTTTGAGATTGGCAAAAAAAAAACATTTAGTTTTTTTTTTCCAAAATATCAAAAGTTGAGACTAAATCACAGTTTAAGTAAAATTTGTGGATTTTCGTACAATAAACCCAAGAATGACAAGAAAGTTGACGTAGAAAAAGTCAACACTACGGCAATAATCAGGCAGCGTTGATTGTGTGATGAGTGCAATTCGCAACATACTTCAAAGGTAATGGTTTTTTAGCTAAATCTCATAGCTTAAATAGTAATGGAAGTAAAAGTTTTGATTGTTTTGCAATCAACCAAATTATTATTATAAGAGTAATACTACCTTTTATATCGAAAAACAACCGTATCTTATACTGAATAATAATACTCCATCCATCATACAAAAGTTGAAAAAGAAATACGAATGTGAACATACACGTATTTGTCTTTATAAAATTTATTTATGCGACTTTTTATATGAATGAATAATGCAGTTCTATAATATCCAAAAAAACAGATATTCAAATCAAATTAAAAAGCCTGAAATATCATTTGTATATTATGTTCATGAGATCATTGAGAAATAGACCAATTTCCAAGTCCATTTTGATCCTAATTAGTCTAAATCACAGCAATTTTGCTATAATTTTAATTTAAAAACAAGTTAATTAAAAAATGAATACTGAATGTAGATGACAGTGACGTGGACAAGTGGGTATAACATTGATGAAGCAGTCCCTTTTGTTGAATGGGGTTGGAAGGGACAACCTCAAACGCGTTCTCCCGCTGGAACTCTAACTTTTACAAGAGGAAGCATGTGTGGTACGTTTTTCTACTTACTCCAACCTTCTTGAACAACGTTTCACATTACTCTTCTACACTTTTTGTTTCAATATATATAGTGTGAGCATAAAAGTTTCTTTAATATTTTATACTTCCTCCGTCCTCTTTCAGGGGTATCATTTTTTCATTTTAGGCGTTCGCCCCCAAGGGTCTCATTTCCTTTTTTTATACATATGGGACTCACACACACCCACTAATACAACTAAAAAATGGGACTCACACCTCCACTAATACAACTACCCACTACACATTAAATAATAATACTCCTTAATCTACGTGCAAAAAGCAAATGACACCCTTAAAGACGGACGGAGGGAGTAAGTTTCAAGGGATATTGTAACCCTCCTCCCCATGAGAGATTGCATCTCATCAGGCCCTTTAATTTTTATTAACAGGCTTAGAAAATAAATAAACCCCACATTAATGCAATTAGTGTGTAAACTTATTTATTTTAAGCAATTTTTAAAGGTTCGTCGAGTATATATTATTAACTTAATATGAACCCAACAAACTAAAATAACGTTGTGTTATGTGGAGGTGAAAATTTTAGGCGAACCAGCTCGAACATATGGATGGCGAGATCCTGGCTTCTTCCACACAAGTTTCTTGAAGGATTTGTGGCCCAACATAATGCAATTAATTCCTCTTTATCAATAATAATTTCTCCTTATTTAGATGTGACATTTTTTTTAACATATATATAATTAATTAATAAATTCAGGTACAGTTATAAAATGGGTCACCTATTATCTAACGGCTCATATGTATGGAGCAAACAATACTCATTTCGATCATCACCATATCCAGGCCAAGATTCATTGCAGCGTGTCATAGTATTTGGTGACATGGGAAAGGTTAATTTCTTCTTAATCCTCCTTGTATAACTTCATATCTATCCCCATTTTCATTTTCATGTATCATGTCACGTAACTCATACAATACAATTAGTAAAGTATAATATATAAAAATAGTACAAAAAATCCATAGGGCTACTGATCAATAATTTGTATATCATGGAACCGATTTCACTAATACTACTCTACTGATTATTGACAAATTATTACCCTTCGATAGCACAATGTTTAAGATGAACAATAGTTTGTCATGCATAAGAGTAACAAGGGTTCCGATTCTTTATTTGGTTCCAAAAATAAATCTTACCATGGAACCATTTCATGCAATCATTCGAAACTAATTAAACATCGGAATGATGGGCAGGCAGAGCGCGATGGATCGAATGAGTACGCGGATTATCAACTAGGATCACTGAACACAACAGATCGACTTATAGAAGATGTTGATAACTACGACATCGTATTCCACATTGGAGATCTACCATATGCAAATGGCTACATCTCACAGTGGGATCAATTTACTGCCCAAACCCAATCCATTGCGTCTGCCGTGTCTTACATGATCTCTAGGTTTATACATTAATTTCATAAGTTTTTATGAGTTTAAAATCAAAATCGTCTCATACAAATTTATTTTATTCAAAAGTTTAAAAAAACTTAACTTTTTCCAAAAATAGTCCCATAGCTTTTTTAAATTCTAACCAAAATGACCTTTTTTACTTTAAAATGTTCAATTTTTCTAATTCCATGAATGACACTGAATCCGTACTTTTACAAAGTTATGAGACGAAGATGGTAGAAAAATATTGTTTGGGAATGAAATCTGAGCAAAATTGAAAGGTTTGGGATGAAAATAATGTCCTAACTACTTTGGGACATTTTCGGATAAAGTAAAAAGATATGGAATGATTTATGTTTTAAATTCGTTTTTATATACATATGTTTAATGTAAATCATGATTTAATTAATTATTGATAATATATATGTGCATGCAGTGAGAATCATGAGCGTGATTGGCCAAATTCAGGGTCATTCTATAACACACCAGACTCAGGTGGAGAATGTGGTGTTGTTGCAGAGACAATGTATTATGTTCCTGCCAACAATAGAGCCAAATTCTGGTAATCACTGATTAGAGCTAAAACTATACATGGTGTAGATATGGTGTTGAAGCGATGGGGTTATTTTCAGGTACTCGACGGACTATGGTATGTTCCATTTCTATGTCACGGATTCAGAGCATGATTGGCGGGAGGGATCGGAGCAGTACAAGTTCTTGGAAGAATGTCTGGCGTTAGTGGACCGACAGAAACAACCATGGTTGATATTTACAGCTCATCGGGTGCTAGGTTACTCCTCCAACAGCTGGTATGGTCTAAAAGGTTCTTTTGAAGAGCCTATGGGTAGGGTGAGTTTGCAGAAGCTCTGGCAGAAATATAAAGTCGACATTGCCTTCTTCGGCCACGTCCATAACTATGAAAGAGTTTGCCCTATTTACCAGGTTATTATTACAATATTAATATATATACTATATGTTTCTAATTTTATGGTATTTTGTCTTATTTTATTTATTTTTAGGAAAACTTATGTGAGGCTGTCTCTTGAGATGAGTTCCGTCCCTAATAGTCATACTTGCATATCACTCATTCAACGGTTTAGAAAAGGAGATATAAGTTCCGGATTGGTGCACAAGAGGCTCATTCTTTTTTTCTGTTCCAAGATTATCTTCAAAGAAAGAAGAAATTACCAAACACAATAATCTCATAATACACTTTAATATTAAATTGTCATTTTCACCTAATACACCTAACATAATTTAATATTTATTTATCCCTCAAAAACTGAATTACCCCAAGAAAATAAACAAAGCTAGTTTTATTAATCTCCAAGATAAAGTAAATGTTAAAAAAATAACGGATTGGAAGGAGTACATGACATGATTTTAGAGATGTACGAGATTTGTAGTAGTGATGAATTGATAGTAATTCTAAAAATTGGCTTGGCTTGCAGAATCAATGTATGAACAAGGAAAAATCCCATTATTCAGGGACGGTGAACGGGACGATCCATGTGGTGGTTGGTGGAGGAGGAAGCCACTTATCGGATTTCACTACTCTTGACACGGCATGGAGTATTTACAAGGATTACGATTACGGATTCGTGAAGATGACAGCGTTCAACCACAGCTACCTTCTATTCGAATATAAGAAGAGTAGTGATGGGAAGGTGTATGATTCCTTCACCATCTCAAGGGACTACAGAGATGTCTTAGCTTGTGTGCACGATGGTTGTGAACCCACCACACTAGCTACTTAAACAAAGTATTAGCTACTACTAGTGTACCTTTCTTAATAAGTTGTTTCCATTCATTAAACTAAAGTCACCTTTTGTGATGAATAAAATGTGTCCCTTGTAATTTTTAACTTCCCAACTAAATAAGGTCATTTAGGCTTTATTGGTGATCAATCTTACAATGATATATTTTGCATGTCATTTTATGTGCATCAATGCATTCCAGTACTTTCTGTCTTATCCTCTTGAAATTTTGGGATTTCTCCGGCTTTACGGACACAAAAGCAATCCTTGCTCTCTTCTTATTTGTTGTTGTTGTTGTGTTTTTTTTTTTTATATAAAAAAAAAAACTCTCTTTGTTCATATAGGGGAATACATCTCTTTAGTGTGTCTTCCTCATTGTCTTCATTGATTAGCCTTTGATCTTTAGTAATTTGTAGAGCTTCAGTTAAAGTTCTAATCTCAACGCAGATTCTGCATTGCAGTGCTGCTCTCTTTTCCATACATGTTAGTGACAATGTATTCGATGCAACTTTAATGCAAGTTAGCGTCGACTAAATTGGCAGTGTTGCTACAATCTATTGCAGTCCCTTCCTTCTATGTACTGCATACACTATGGTGTTTCCTCTGGATCTTGTCCTCATTATTTCTATAATCCTAAATCTTTAGTGTTGCTTTAAAACTTGGTCTAAGTGATGTTTGTTCCAAGTCTTTAAATGCACAACTTAGTCATCAGTGTCATTATAAGACTTAATTAGCAAACTAACATGGAAGGTGACTACTGCCTCTCACTAATTTAAATTTAACAAGAAATGAAAAAAGTATGCATGATGGGAACTTTTAAATGTGTCCAGTATAGGGTTGAAAAACCAAACCAGTTCTCCTGTTTTAGTTACGTGTTTCATCTACTATTTCACTTCCTAATATATCGCCAAGCTTTTGTTCTTGTTCTACACGAATGTCAAGTGTAGGTATAATATTATACCCTAAAATAATAAGTAAACCCTAAATGCTTGGCATTAATCTGGGGAAGAAAAATTACACTTGGAATTTTACTTAACATGTGAAACTGTAGATGAAATAGGCCAATGAAACGGTAACTCCAATTGTTGAAAAAGAGAGGCTATAATCAGTTCGGACCAAAATAGTCGGAAAAGGAGACTATTTTTTAACATAATAAGAACCCCATATCAAGACTTACCAATTAAAAGCATGTAAGCTTTCAGCTCCTCTCCACCATATGTGTACAGTAAGTTACACCACAGTTAAAAATTAAAATATTGACTGTTGAAGCCAAAGAATGGTCGCTGAAAAACAAAGAAAACCAATTCACAAGCCTCTTAAATGATGTTTCATCTAATGTTTTAAGACAACCACCACATGCTAAACGCAGGATTAGTTTACAACATTAATATGCACATGTCATGCTTGGATTTAAAAGAATGTAAACATGACTGGGAAACAGAACTTGTAATGGAGGAAAAGGTTCTGAATGCTGAAATGAGTGGTTTTTTCACATGTCCACAAATTTGTAGTTTGTGAGAGAATGAACTAGAATCATACTAAATAATCTAGGTTTACAATAAGCAAAAGAAAGCTAATCTCCTCCCCCCACCAACCAAAGCGTTTCTCTTCTAAGTTGTAAGCAAATTGTTGAACAGGAAAGACATGTAAAAGTAAGTGAATATCTTATAAAGAGTGCATTTGTATACCTCAACATCATAAAACTTGATATAAAATCGGGAACTCTCAATAGAGAGCTTAGTTTGCAAAATCTCCGCAATAGTTGCACTGAGTTTGGCGTTGATGCTTGGGCTTAGACCTCCAATAGAGATCAATTCACCTTATGCAGCTGGTTCCTCCGTCCCACCAAATGAAATTGGCACCCCTCCATTTACTAGTATCATCACGTACTGCACAACGAACCTATCAAATGCAAAAACATAACGGACAAGCATAGGGGGTATTAAGCATAAACACAACTAGGAAAAATGCCTCATTCTTGGAATAAAGCTAAATCTCAAAGAATGTGCTATTTTGAAGAATGCTCTTATAATTGTCCAATGTATGTAAGATTCTGACAATTTGGAGCAATTTTGGCCAATTTGTGAGATCAGTGAAGATTCTTTGATGGGGTTGTATCTCCAAATAATCTTAAAAGAACAAAAATAATTTCTTTAACTCCAAGCTATGCGCCTCAAACATAAGTGCTTACACCTAATTTTGCCCTCAATTCATAGAGTGAGCAAATTGCACTACGTTTACAAAACCATTGCTAAATAGATTGTTGTGTATAGACCATGCATGCACTTGCATGGTACAGTCAGCAAAGTTACACACGTGGAGGATGTTGATTGAGGGAGTACCAAGGGTGTTCAGACGGCTGTGATCATTTGTGATCATCTGTGCTGGCATGAAGAAGAATCATCAGATCAGTTCTTGAAGGATGAAATACTTTGCACGTGGGATGGAGAATCTAAGTTGGTTGAGCAGTTAGTTGGTTACATAACAATCAATCCAGCTGACTTGATCACATAGAGCAGCTAAAAACCAATATAAAAGACCAACAGCAACGTTTCTATGATGCAATTCAATTCATCAGTTCATCCTCTCAAGAAATTAGGGTTCTTAGAAGTTTGAGTTCAGTTTTCTTCATCTTCTTAAGCTTGTAACCGTTCATCATCATAGTGATTCAATTCTCCTCAAGAGTGGATGTAGATCTTTAAGATCGAACCACTATATATCCTTGTCTTCTTTCTAGTTTTATAGTTCATACTTGTTTGATTCAATTCGTGAGAGAAAGTGAGGAAGATAGAGGGAACAAGTGTGATCAAAGTAAACTGCAAGGTTGAGTTGATTCACAAGAATTGGCGCCGTCTGTGGGAAGCCAAGAAGAAGAAGATTCAGTGGAGAAGAAGATCCAATGGTGACAACTAAGTTTGATATTGAAAAGTTTTCAGAGAAGGCAGACTTTAGTCTGTGGAGGATGAAGATGGAGGCCTTCTTAATCCAACAAGGATTATCAGATGCAATCAAACCACCTACTGTGGTGGATCCAGCTGTAGCAGTTGATGCAGTTGTCATTGCAGCAGATCAAGAACAACAATCAAAGGCTAGAAGTGCACTGATTCTGTGTCTTGGAGACAAAGCTCTGAGGGAAATCTCAAAGGAAGCTACTGCCAGAGGAGTATGGAGGAAACTGGAGGAGCTGTACATTGTTAAAAGTTTGGCCAACAGATTGTATATGAAACAGAAGTTATACTCCTTCAAGGTGACAGAAGATAAATCAATTATTGGTCAATTAGATGAGTTTAACAAGATCATTGATGATCTTGAAAACATAGATGTGGCTCTATCAACTGAAGACAAAGCTGTCATTCTCATGTCAGCTCTCCCTAAGTCCTTTGAAGGGTTAAGAGATACTCTCATGTTTGCAAATGCTGAAGCAATCACACTTGAACAAGTTTTGCTGGCAGTTAAGATAAAGGTTCTCCATAAGAATCCAGATCAACAGGCAGTTGCAGAGGGTTTATTAGCAAAGAAACAGAATCAGTGGAACAAGAATAACAACAAGAATAGAAATGCTGATAAAAGGAAGCCTGAAAAGAGTCAAAGTACTACATTAGGAGAAGAAGAAAACAAGAATTGCTTCCATTGTGATAAGCCTGGACATTACAAGAAGCAATGTTACAAATGGAAGGCAATGGTGGCAAAATTAAAAGCTGAAAGGGGAGGAAATAAGAAGCCACATGCAAATCAGGTAACAACTAATCAAGTTGGTTCAGATTCTGATTTCATTGAAGCTATGTCAGTTTGTTCTAGTTCAGTGTCAGAAGAATGGGTCATGGATTCAGGATGCACATTCCATATGACATCTAGGAAAGATTGGTTTACTGAATTAAGACCACAAGATGAGGGATCAGTCATGTTAGGTGATGATCATACATGTAAGATTGAAGGAATAGGTTCTGTCAAACTTAAAATGTTTGATGGGAAAATCAGGTTGCTAACAAATGTCAGATATGTACCAAGTTTGAGAAGAAACTTGATATCTCTTGGCATGTTAGTTTCTCAAGGTTATGAGTGTCATTTGAAGGGAGAAACACTTACTATCATAAAAGAAAAGTCAGTAGTTGTTAAAGGTTTTAAGAAGTCTGATCTGTACTTCTTAGATGGTTCTGTGATGGTTGGACAGATTAATGCAACTAAGGATGATAGTAGCGTTAAAGTTTGGCATGGAAGGCTTGGTCATATAAGTGAAAGAGGCTTGCAAGAACTTGCAAGACAGAAGTTGCTTGAGATTAGTTCAACTTGCAAGTTAGATCAGTGTGAAGCTTGCATATTAGGCAAGTCAAAGAGGTTAAAATTTGGTGCAGCTGAGCATAGTACCAAAGCCAGATTGGAATATATTCATTCTGATCTTTGGGGACCTTCCAAGACTTCAACAATGGGAGGTGGAAGGTATTTCATATAATTCATTGATGACTACTCAAGAAAGGTATGGGTAAGAATTTTGAAGACCAAGGATGAAGCATTATCAGTCTTTAAAGTTTGGTTGACAGAGATAGAACTTCAGACTGGAGATAAGGTTAAGTGCTTAAGGACAGACAATGGGCTTGAGTTTGTGTCAAATGAATTCAACAAGTTTTGTCAAGAAAAGGGTATTAAGAGGCACAAAACTGTACCAGGGACTCCACAACAGAATGGGGTAGGTGAAAGAATGAATCAGACACTTCTTGCAAGGGTTAGGTGTATGATGAGTAGTGGAGGTTTCTCAAAAGGCTTCTGGGGAGAGTTGGTGTCAACTGCAGCTTATTTGATCAACCTATCTCCATGTACAGCTCTTAAATTCAAACCACCTGAACAAGTATGGGCTGGAAGGATACCAGATTATAGTCATTTAAGGGTGATAGGTTGCCAGGTGTACTCACATCAGAAGCAAGACAAACTTGATCCAAGGACTGTCAAGTGTGTGCTTGTTGGCTATCCAAAAGAGGTAAAAGGTTATAAACTGTGGTGTTATGAAACTAACAAGTTCATTGTTAGTAGAGATGTAACATTCAATGAAGATAGGATGCCATTGTTTGACAGAGGTGCTGAGAAATCCACCATTACAGATAAGTGTGAGTTTGAGGTGGAGCTTGAGGATAAGACAGTAGCACAGCAGGATCAGAATCAGGAGAATTATGATGAGCATGAAGTAAATGCTGAAGAGGAGAGAGCTGAGACATCTAGCTCAAGTGAAAGGAGAACTTTAAGCAGCTATCAACTAGTTAGAAACAGGCTAAGAAGACAAATCAGGACACCTGTTAGATACATAGAGGCTGACACTGTGTCATATGCTCTCTATGTAGCTTCAGACATTGACATCTATGAGCCAAGAACATATTCTGAGGCAATATCAGGAAAGGACAGTGTTAAGTGGCTGGATGCAATGGAAGAAGAGCTGCTGTCATTAAAGAAGAACAACACTTGAGTGATTGTTGACAAACCTGCAAATCAGAACCTTGTAAGTTGTAAGTGGATTTACAAGAAGAAACCAGTGACAAGTAAAGAAGGAGGAATAAGGTATAAGGCAAGACTTGTAGCAAGAGGTTTTTCACAGCAAGAAGGAATTGATTATAATGAGATCTTCTCACCAGTAGTGAAACATTGCTCAATAAGGATCTTGCTGTCATTGGTTACTCAATTTGATTTGGAATTACATCAGATGGATGTAACAACAACTTTCTTGCATGGAAATTTAGAAGAAAAGATCTACATGAAGATTCCTGAAGGTGTAAGTTTGAAAGATGCAGATTCAAAGGCTTGTTTGCTACTTAAATCATTGTATGGACTGAAGCAAAGCCCAAGACAGTGGTACCTCAGGTTTGATGATTACATTACTTCAAATGGTTTTGTCAGAAGCATGTATGATAGTTGTGTTTACATAAGGTGCAAGGATGGATGCTACACTTATCTTCTACTGTATGTAGATGATATTTTGATAGCATGCAAGGATATGATGGGAGTTAATACAGTAAAGGATATTTTAAGGGAGGAGTTTGACATGAAAGATCTTGGTGAAGCAAGAATGATTCTTGGTATACAAATTGAAAGGGACAGATCAGCAGGACAATTAACATTGTTTCAAGAGTCTTACTTGGATAAGGTTCTTAAAAGATATAATATGGATATCTATAAGACTGTTTCAGTACCAGTCAAGCAAAGTTTGAGTCTGTCATCAGCTCAAGGTCCTCAATCAGATAAGGAAAAGGCAGAGATGAGCAATATACCATATGCAAGTGCTGTTGGTAGTTTGATGTATGCTATGGTATGTTGCAGGCCAGACTTAGCTTATGTTATGAGTATGATCAGTAGGTTTATGAGCAATCCTGGTCTTGTACATTGGGATGCAGTAAAGTGGGCACTCAGATACATAAAGGGAACTATGTCAGTTGGCTTAAAGTTTCAGAAACAAAGTACTTGGGACAGAGCTGTTGTTGGCTATGTGGATGCTGATTATGCAGCAAACCTTGATACAAGGAAGTCAATGACAGGCTATGTGTTCAATCTATTTGGTACAGCAATAAGTTGGAAGGCTACTCATCAACATATAATAGCCCTCTCAACCACTGAAGTTGAGTTTGTTGCTCTCACAGAAACGATCAAGGAGGGTGTTTGGTTGGTTGGAATTTTGAGAGAGTTTGGTATTCAACAAGATGTTATTGAGGTATATTATGACAACCAAAGTGCTGTACATCTCTCAAAACACCAGGGGTATCATGAAAGGACTAAACACATTGATGTAAGACTTTATTTCATAAGAAACTTGATAGAAGGAAAGCTAGTGACTGTCAAGAAGATTAAGACATCAGAGAATCCAGCTAATGCATTCACTAAGGCTTTACCAGTTCAGAAGTTTGAACTGTGTAAGAGTCTTATTGGTCTGCATTAAAAGACAGAGAAGAAGGTGAGTTGCAGCCTATAAGTGCAGCAAGGTGGAGAAGAGTATTACTAGTGATGATGCATGGTCTAAGGTGGAGATTTGTTGTGTATAGACCATGCATGCACTTGCATGGTACAGTCAGCAAAGTTACACACGTGGAGGATGTTGATTGAGGGAGTACCAAGGGTGTTCAGACGGCTGTGATCATTTGTGATCATCTGTGCTGGCATGAAGAAGAACCATCAGATCAGTTCTTGAAGGATGAAGTACTTTGCACGTGGGATGGAGAATCTAAGTTGGTTGAGCAGTTAGTTGGTTACATAACAATCAATCCAGCTGACTTGATCACATAGAGCAGCTGAAAACCAATATAAAAGATCAACAGCAACGTTTCTATGATGCAATTCAATTCATCAGTTCATCCTCTCAAGAAATTAGGGTTCTTAGAAGTTTGAGTTTCAATTTTCTTCATCTTCTTAAGCTTGTAACCGTTCATCATCATAGTGATTCAATTCTCCTCAAGAGTGGATGTAGATCTTTAAGATCGAACCACTATATATCATTGTCTTCTTTCTAGTTTTATAGTTCATACTTGTTTGATTTAATTCGTGAGAGAAAGTGAGGAAGATAGAGAGAACAAGTGTGATCAAAGTAAACTGCAAGGTTGAGTTGATTCACAAGATAGATCATTTAAAAGAATTGGCCAAAACTAAAAACTAGCTAACGCCTAAGATAAATGTTGATTCTAAAGCACCATGAATTATTTTTGGCATAGTATGTTCAAACCCACTTCCAGTGAGTAGTCAAATTGAACACTTATATAAGTAATGAAGATCAAGATAAATCCATCCAAAAGAAAATTTGATGAAAATTACTAGTAACCTAAATCAGATACTGAAATGAAAAAACAAACAATAGAACCTCGAAGCAATAGTGGCTTTAGAGGCAAATTATCAAACACCAAATAGGCATAACATCCAAGTCCAGTTAACAGAATTTTGAAGGAAGGAAAATAGAACGGAAATAAACTGGACCAAACAAGAATATACGTATAAACTTTTGCCAAATACGTATGAATTCAGTTATTCAAGCATGAAAATAGCATACGCATGCATCAATAGACAGTAGAGCGATGCAGAAATAAAAGAGAAATTTACGGATTCAAGTTTTCCGATTATTTTGGCAACAACTTTAGCGGCATCCTTGAGTATATCAGAAGCAACGACGCCATCAACTGGAACATTGATGAACAAATTCAATGTTGGCATTATTTGTTTGAAAATTGAATAAATATATATATATATATATATATATATATATATATATATATATATATATATATATATATATATATATATATATATATATATATATAAACATATACTATTGTAAAGTACTCCCTCCGTCCCACCCAAATAGCATTATTTTACTGTATTGGGCGTCCCATCCAAATTGCAATATTTTTCTCTTTTAGTAAAAAGGGTCTACCAATGACCCACCATTACCCATCACATCTCTCTTATACACCTACTCACTTTACATTAAATAAAATTAATTAATTTACGTGCAAAAAGGAAATGCATTAATGCATCTCTTTGGGCGAACGGAGGGAGTATATCAGTTGAAATTGAGATACAAAAAAATCAACGTTGACTAGGGCTGTCAATTTCGGCCCGATCCGCGGGTACTCGCCCAGCCCCGCACGTTCTGGGGCGACCCAGACCCGGCCCGGCCCGGACCCGTGAATATACGGGGTGGGTCTGGGTATTAGTTCAGACCCGCCTCGCCCCGTCCCGGACCCACATATAATATAATAAGAATTTTTTATATTTTACACATAATTATATTTTGTGTTAATATATAGGAGTATATATATATATATTATATTAAATTATTAATTATGTATATTATTTTATACAATTATTTTATATTTTATACTTATAAATCATTTATAACTATATATATATAATTATATTAAAATATAATTCTATTTAATATTCTTATAGTTTATTTATTTATTTAATTATATGAATATTTTTTGTATGTGAGTAAATGTTAAATTAAAATTTAAGCGGTTGATGAATATTAAAAAAAAAATGAGGCGGGGCGGGCCGGACCCACCCCGTACGGGTCTGGATACGGGGCACATAATATAGGACCCGTGAGGGTCCGAGTCGGGTTCGGGCCAGGCCTCTTAAGAACGGATCGGATTCGGGTAATTAACTACCCACCCCACACCCGGCCCGTTGACACCCCTAACGTAGACGAGTGGTTTGAATAGATTGTCAAGTGGATAATACAAATAATAGGGGAAAGAAGGAGAGAATGACTACTTTGGGCCGAATGAGCTTGAGAGGAAGTTCGAAACCTCTTATTCTTGGGTCTTAAAAGTGGGGTTTTCAAAATTCAAGCCCAAAGCCCAAACTCTTTCAAGAAAATAAATTTATCCCTTTTCGAAATGAGTTAGACTCTTGTAATCCGGATTTACATCATAAATCCTTGTAAATCATGTGATCTCCTTAATTTAAATACCCTAACAATAAATTGGGTATATAGAATTGGAATGGGGACCATATGGTTTACACCGTGAACCCGATTTACACAAGTATTTGTGTTTCGAAATATCCAAGCCCCTGTACATTATCAATCAATTAGGTGATGTTTGTTTTGGGGTTTTGAAGAGTTTGAAAATCATGAATAGTGATGTTGTGTTTGTTTTGGGTTTTTGATAGGGTAGGTTTTAACTTTATGTCAAATCAATGTGTAAGAAAGTAGATGAGAGAAGAGAGATAAAGAGAGAAAGTGTATTAATTGATGAGAGAGAATGTATATAGGTATATATAGGGGTGGTTTTTAAAATTGGGTGTGGAATTGGAATTCCAATTCCAGGGTTTCAAAACCCGGAACAAACATCCCCTTAGGGATCTGAATTTATTTTTTTTTTAAATTAGAGAGTTGAAATATATAAAATATCAATTCAAGATCGAATTTATCAAATATTATATTCTATTTTATCAATTTAGTAGGAATTTTTTGGGTTTCGAGCATCCACATGGAAATGTTAAGCAATAAGGATAGTTTATGAATTTTTTTATAAAATACTCGATTATCCGACCCAATTATTCATTTACCACCCTCACCTAACAAAAAAAAAATTTATAATTTATTTATCATCTAAAAACTTTATATTAAAATACAACGTAATTTAATTTGAGACATATAGTTTTTTTTTTTTTTTTAACAAAATTTTAACTCTGGTGGAAAAGGATTTTCAGTGAAAGCAGTGCCGGAGAAGTTTCCCAAAAAATCTACTCCAGTCCACTTCTGCTATATAATGTCTCACAATTCAAAATTTAAGTAGCATCACTACTCACTTGGCCCTCTCCTTCCCGTTATTGACTGTGTCTTCACCGCCGCCGCCGCCCACCGCTTCCAATGTCGGAAACCAAGTTTAGTGTGATGGTCAGCCTATTCATCTGGATGCAGAAGAGCAAGCCTTCCTCCGTTAAGCGTTCCAAATTTCGCAAGTTCCTCGACACCTTTTGCCGCCCTAAGAGCGGCGATGACTACTTCGCCGCCATCCGCTTGATCCTCCCTAGTCTCGATCGGGGGCGTGGCTCCTACGGACTACGCGAACACGTTCTCGCAACTTGCCTCATTGACGCCCTCGGCATGTCTCGTGATTCCCCTGACTCTCAGCGCCTCCTCAACTGGCGCAAGGGTGGCCCTAAGTCCGGCGCCTTCGCAGGAAACTTCTCCCAAATCGCTGCCGAGGTTTGTTCTTCCACTTTTTGCAAAATTTTAAGGAAATTACTTTTGAATTTGAACAATTTTAAGCTTTTTAGTGGAACATGTATGTATATTTTTCTTTTCCCTCATTTTTACAATTTCTGAGAAAACTCCTCTGGATATTGAAATTGTGATCGTTTTGTCACTTATTCTAAATTTCTAATTGAAAATTTCTTTTAGTTTCTAATTGCTCTAGCTAATCGCTTGCTCTGGGAATCCTGTGCTGGGTTATGGTAGTGCACGAATTACTATTTGGGCTGACATATTGGATGGGTCCAATAATTGATGCGTAAAGAGTTGGTCAAAGATGTTCTATGTTGATATACTTTTGTGTGCTTCTGGTGAAAGTTCTTGCTACTTTTACTTTTTATTTTTTAAATTTATTTTAGTTTCCTAAAATTAGTAACATAATGATGCTTAAAATTTTAGCATGATGAAACTGTATTGTGTAGGAACAAATAGAACATTTCGCTAGGCCTTAAATAAACACTGTAAAATACTATGAAATTTAACTGGCACCATTTATATCTTCTCCTGGGAAACTGTTGGAATGTAGTTTCTCGTCGAAAAGTTGCTTATATTTTGATTGTATTTTTAAAATTGAAAAAAACTGTGTTAAAGTATGTAGAATCGGTCCAAAATCATGATGGGAATTATTCAAAAGGAGTGATTAAGTTGATGCATTCTTCTTATTTCTAATTAAACGGATTTCTTATCAAGCTTTGAGAAAGTCAGTGGCTTGTGTCTTGATAAAATTGTTCGTTGTTGAGTTGATGAAATTGTTTATTGTCCAAGTGTTGATTATCAAACTAGAATACGCTAGTCCCTAAAGATGGTTGTGAACCAAAATGTAGCTTATTTAAATAGAGATCAAAGATTTGTGTAGGCTAGTAGCTTAGAAAAAGTATTAGAGCATGGTAGAAAGTTAGTGTGTTAGAAGAAGCATAAAAGAGTAGGTGGGTGTTTAATCTTTGATTATTTTTTTTTAAATCAAAGGTGATTTTGTGCTGTTTTTCATTGATTCATTTCACGTATCTCTATTTTGTAAAAATTGAACCAAAGATTTTTATTTTCAAACACTAACAACTACGGATTTTTTACCTCAGTCTACATAAATAAAATTTTCATAAGCACAATCATTTGCATATACCCATGAGAAATCTTAGTGGCTGGATGAGAGAAACTGAATTTTTGTTTAGGGTTGTCTCAGGTACGTTGAAGTTATATACACAAAAATGTTAAGAGTATTGGATAAGTCTCATATAATTTTAATGTTCAAGTATCTCGATTTGTTGTAATGAAAGTGAGCAAGATTTTTTTTATTTCAAAATTTGCGTCCATCTCATCAATTAGTACTAAAGCTCCCAACAGACATACATATTATCATTGTCAGGCAACTTTATTTTTCATGTAAGATTTTCATGTTACCAAATCATCATCACCACCAAATTCCATCCTATATCTGCTGAGTCAGCTAATTCTGTATCTTCTTCCTTTTAGGAAATATCATTGTTGGGTTTCTTCCAAATTTTTGGAGAAGCTGGAAGGGAATTTTAAATTGAGCAGTTCTATTATGGTTCTGAGTAGTGGGAATCTGTTGGTTTGACAAACCAATTTCCATTACCTTGTACTTCTCACTACTTGAGTAGTTAATGATTCCTTAATACCATTATTTTTTTTCTTTTAATATTTGATATTGAGTTGACCAAGTTTGTGTGTGTGTGTGTGTATGCTTGCGTGTATTTATGTGCCTATGTACATGGTTGTTAGCTATTCAAGTCATGATCCATTTGATCTGATTATTAGATTATCTTAATTGTTGCATGTGGTGGCAGGTGCTGCAATCGAGGCAGGGAATGACTTCAGGGGGGCTAACCATAAAAGAACTAAATGAATCTCTTGATCGTTTGGCCTCTTCCGATAATAGGTAGGATTCATCCTCTGTTACTAGAGTTCAATGAATATTCCTTATTTTCTAATTAAGAAGCAGTATGGTAAACAATATGGTATCTTAGCTTTTGCACTACAACCAAAGTCCTTGTTGGCTCTCTTGTCTGGTGTCTTGAAATTATATTTTTGTGGCCCTATGGAATGGGAAAAACATATCTAAATTGCTTAAATAAAATTTTTTAATTCATAATTACTGCTGTATTGTGAACAATCTACCTATCCCACTTCTACTGATCTAAAAGGAAGAATTAATAAGATAGATTGATTCAGCAGAATATATGAAAGGCCAACGCTAATTCGTTGGTTCTATGAAGAATATTGAAATAGCGAGATAAGTGTCTACTCAAACGTTGATTCTTTAAAGAATGCATAAGAGTATATAGAAATGTAACTAATAAGTGACAATTTGTTGATTCAACGCAAATTCCAGAAGAACACTAATAAAACACAATAAAGGAGTAAATCTCACTTTTAATTAATCTATTTCAACTCCCTAAAACGATATTAAAAATGCCTATTTATTGGTGACTATAAGATCTATCACTATAATAATAAATACAAATAATAGTAAACAAATAAAAAAGATATCTATAAATCCAAACTATGATTATCGTAAATCTTCCATATCTCCATCATTCTCCACCTCTTGGAGACAATTTGCCCTCAAATTGTGCATGGAAATCACAAGCACAAGTTCGAACACATGTTGAAACATCTTTGAATTCATGTAACCTAAAATGTTTCCAAAGAAATTCATCATATTTGAAATCACTACTAGTACACACACTCAAAAAAAAAGAAAAAAAAAGTCCATTGAATCAGATATATTATGATGTACATCCATAATTTTGACTTTTTTGGCGAGGAATCAGATTAAACATGTAGATGATACGCAAACATCATAACTATTATCTACAACTTTAGAAAAATTATCCCGTTATCCACCCTCAACAACTCCATTACTTTCCTCATAAAAATTGGCGGGACCATTATAATCACTGTCAAAAACTGCGTCGTCCTCAAAAAAAATTGGTGGACCATCATACCATCATCAACGCACACATCCAAATCAGGATTGAACAGATAAAGTGAATATTGTCTTCATGCATTAATTGCTCATCACAAAGTATCGTAAACAGGTTGATGACCTAAAACCATCATTGAAAATCGTTACCAGTCTTTGATACCAATTGATGAAGTGGAAGATATGAAAGATCAACAAACAAGTCAATAATCTGTTGATTCTACAAAAAATACTTGAATAGTGAGACAAATGTCTGCTCAAACATTGATTCTCAAAAGAGTTGAGAGAAATATGATTGAAAATGATAATACATCATTTTGAGGCAAACGTGGGGAAAACAACAATAATACATGATAAAGGATGAATCCAAATTTTCATCAATCAAATTCAACACCCTAAAGCAATAGTAAAAACACATATTTATAGGTGATAATAAGAACTTCCATTATAGAGATAAACTCAAATAAAAAGGATGTCTTGTTAATATTTAATTAGTCTAAACTATAATTATCGTAAATCTTCCATATTTCCATCATAGATAGGGCAACTGTTAGAAGTTCATTAATTGATACTTGAAGTCTGTGATTCTTGTATGCAGGTCAGAGAAGATATCCACTCTTTCTGATCTGATAAGGAAAACAAATGCTCAAGAAATGAAGTGGATTATCATGATAATTCTCAAAGGTAGTGTTTAAATAACCTCATTTAAGTACTTGGCTTTGTCTTCTCTGTCTCAGTTTTTGTTATGTTGTTTTGGTATATGTTTTCTAATCTACAACTCTACCAAAGTTCAGATCTTAAGTTGGGGATAAGTGAGAAAAGCATATTTCATGAATTTCACCCTGATGCTGAGGACTTATTCAACGTCACATGTGATCTAAAGTTAGTTTGTGAAAAGTTACGAGATCGCAGTCAGCGGCATAACCGTCAGGTTTGCTTTAGAAGTCTTAATTAAGCATCTTATTTGATGACATCCATTGTATTAAACCACCACAACCCATGCTTGTGGTGTGGTGTGGTGTGAAAGATAAACGAATTAATCTTAGTCCTACACAGAAATTGCTCATTCCCAAGTTTAACGCGAAAAGGTTTGTAAGCTTGAAGCATGGGGGCCTGTTAGGGTTTTATTGTTACCTTATTTAGTCTAGAAAAATATTGTATATATAGCTGAACTCTTTGTGATAATAAATAAATTATTTTCCCTCTCCTAACTATGTTATAAATTCAAGGTAACGCTCTTCATTTTCAATGGGAGAGATTTGTGAGTTTTTTTTTTTTTTATGCATGTTCTGCTCTTTTGAATTTTTAATCTTGTCATTTAAAATGCTTTGTTATCTTGAATCATGGATACTGGAGGGCTTGTTGCTGGTGTTTGATCACTTTCGATTATGCCTTTCCAATCTAAATCTTTTTGGTGTTTGAAATTAATTTGGTTTTGTGGGAAAATCTAAAGGTTATTTATTCCAAAATGTGACTTCCAATTATTATGTCAGTCATGGCCACATGGCCCACATAAGTCCTCTTCATTCTTTGATGCATATGACTCGTGTTACGAATACATGCGTAGTCTATAGAATAATGCTTTCTGTAAACCTGACTTCTGAAGGACATTGAAGTTGGCAAACCTGTTCGACCTCAACTAGCTCTGAGAATCAGCAATGCAGCTGCTGCGTGGAAAAAGGTATATATGCACTTTAAACGGTGGAGAAATTCTTGTCGTAAAACCTATATTCTGTCACTAAATTTCCTGGCTTGGTGATTATTTACATGTTTATCTCCAACAAATAGCTTCACGGAAAGGAAGTTGTAGTGGAGTGCAAATTTGATGGAGATCGCATCCAAATTCACAAAAATGGAACAGAGATAAATTTTTTCTCTAGGTAGTTGCTTTCTTAAAATGCTCTTTCTCGCTTGTGTATACTGTTTTGTTTTTTTCTAGAGTTATATATATGTCTGCCTTTGTGCATGTGCTCAATCACATTTTATACATGAGTATAGTTAGGGACTGCTCTTATCAGATAATAGTATAGTCATTTCTGTTAGCTCAGTTGTATGTCTATATTTGGAAAAGGTATTTATGTACAAATATGTTTACATCAAATAGCCTGTCAACATTTAGCAGCTGCAGGAAAATTTTGATACCATAGTCGACCAGGGCATCAGCTGACAACAGGAAGGGACCAATCCATAATATATCTAGCCTTATTTGCAGCCTTATGTGCAACAACATATTGACTCCATAACTAAAATTTCATTTTATCAGCAACATAAGTTAGACAAATTTATGCATCCCGATCAACTTACTGGTTTTTAATGTGGACAGGAATTTTCTTGATCATCCCGAATATGGATATGGCATGTCAGATGTTATAAAAGAGAACATTCTGGTTGACAGGTTAAAACTTCAACTAGACCTCTGATTTTATCACATGATGTCATGCAATTACCCAGCTTTCATATTTTGTTTAATACATGCTTCTTGCTTTGCTCTTTATTTTGAAATTTACACTACTCTTATTAATTGTGGAGACTTAAAAGATAAATGGTAAAAGCTATTGTAGGTACAGGATTATCTGTTTTCTTTTTTGGTATACAAATTAAAATGCTAAATTCCATCATGTTTATAACTGGGAAAAATATCTTATTTGGGAAAATCCTTTTAAAAAAAGAGCTAAGTTGGATTTATTTGATAATGTTCTTCATGAGCTATAAAGAGAGAGTACTGAACTTTAGGTTCAATGATTATGGATACAATATATTGAACCTTCTAACACTCCTTCCACTTCAACAAACTAAATGCTTCTCTGTCCTATTTTGAATTTTCAAGGTTAATAAACTACAGTTGCTTTTTTTGAGAAGTCTCTGATGTGCATTTAGTGTAATACTATTGCATTAGCCTCATATCCTTATAATGTTACCTGAACGAGTCCATGTTGTACTTGTGCCATCAAAATGTATGTCATGTGCGAAGTGTAAAATTGCCTTTTATTTTCATGTCGACTGATATAACTACATGATGTGGTTACTTGCCACCTTTTGTGTTGCAGGTGCATTCTTGATGGTGAAATGTTGGTTTGGGACAAATCCACAAATCGATTTGCAGAGTTTGGTTCAAATCAAGAGATAGGTGTGATACTTTGCTCATTTCTTTCTGTCATGTAGCTTGTAGTTGTATTTGTCTAAATTTTTTTACTCACTCTTACATATTCCCAATCCTTTATCATAGCCAAGGCTGCTAAGGATGGGCTTGATAATGATCGGCAGGTCTGTTATAACTTCTGTGTATATTGAGTCATTTTTGTGATGCTATCATTCCTTAGTTTTACACTCGCTTTCTTTTGTGCAGTTGTGCTGTATCCTCACAGATTAAGCAATACAGGACAGAATTTAAATGTAGAGTTTGGTTCATATCTGAAAGCTATACAGTGTAGGATTTTAATCTACAGAAAAATCAATTTTGTGACCTTCTGATTTCAATATAAGTTCCTAGTCTTTAATGCATCCCCCAACCTCAAATGTTTGCCTTAACATGATCATGTGGCTAGATGTTGCATTTGACATTCATTATGCTAGAGATACCAGTGTTATTCATCAAAGTTTAAAGGAGAGACACCAACTTCTTCAGCAAGTTGTCAAACCAGTACCAGGTCGTTTGGAGTTTTTGGTTCCTAATGGTGGTCTTAATTCACATCGTCCTGCTGGTACTTGTTGTGGTTTTATGATTTTTGGTTGTACATGCAATTTTTTTGTTTAAGTAGTTGTTGGCAACATTATTTTGAGCAGTTGTATATGTTTTTATTTCAATAAAAATGCTAATGCCCGTGTTTACACCTTTGTATTGAATCAATTATCTCATCACTGGCTGTTTATGCATAATATTTCTAATTAACGGCACTATCAAACAGGGGAACCTTGTTGGTCTCTAATTGTTCATGACGTTGATGGCGTTGATAGATTTTTCAAAGAAACCATTGAGAATAGGTGAGCATTTTTATCCTTTATTCTTTTCACCACCTGCAAGTTGTAGATACTTTTGTTCAGGTTAACTAATATATTTGAACAGAATGATCATGCTAAAATACAAATCAATCAGTTGGTTGAAGTGAAATTTTATCTCCTGTATTGTTGCTTGAACACTAAAAAATGGTTAGACATATTTTTTTCATATTAAAATGAATAGTTTAAAATTGAGATGATTTTTCATATGCTCAACTTGATTGTTTTCATAATGACCTGCTGTTAGGTGAAACACTGACAATTATGCCAGTCGATAGTCCTCTATCATATTTTTAATATGAGAATGATTAGTTGAATTTTTCCTTTTTTCTAATTGTAATTTAGAATTTTAAATTCTAGATTTTGTGTGATTATAAACTCCTGATCTTGATGAGTTTACTTGAGCATCATAATGTCAATCTTTTTGGAGGAAGCTCCTATAACCATCTTAAAGTACTATATTTTTTATTTTTCCCAAATAATACGACCAGCTACTGACTAAATTTAACTTTAAATTCTTATTCCTACTGAATAATTTGAGGATGATGATTAGCCTTAGAGGTAGATTGACAATTTAATTTTCTTATTTATTTCGTTGGGGAACTTACTATATATTCATATTGATGATATTTTCAATTTACTGTTCATGTGTTATTATCATGAGTTAACTGTATGATGTTACAGTTTGAGAGAGGTGAAGAGTATGTTGTTGACATATGTGTACAACATATAGTTGGAGAATAATCTTACTTTTATAAATAATGGCTATTCTTGTGTTATAGTTCAGAAAGGTTTATGATTTTATTATCTGTTTCAGTTATTCCTGTCTATATGTACTATTACAAGGAATGCTTATGACTAGTTCTCTTAACTGTGGGGAAAAGATTACGGGAAAGTGTACAGCTTGATGCGCATAACTTAGAATAGATTATTACCCTGAATTCCTCCAATAATTATACTGCTATTTCTCCTGTAATTTCTCATACAACATCTCTTATGATACATTCATTATGCAAGTGCTACAATCTTCTGATTATAATTCTATAGAGTAAAGAAATTTGGCTTATTGGTGACTAGACAAATGCTGAGAAATATAGCACTTGATACAGAAACTATTCCACTTGCTATCTTTTTTAATATGAATAGTGCTTTTTTTATGACTAGATAAGTGAGAGGGACATGTTGAAGCTCGTTGTTGTGTCTAACTTCTGCAAAGTAGTTGAATTCTTTTGCATCCATAGATAACTTAAGTAATTATATATACATGAACTATAGTTTTGCTTAACTATACAACTGTCATTTATTTTGCGGAAGCATAATTTTTTTTTATTGCTCCTTGATCGATTAGTTTATGGAAGAAAGCTCATACTCACAACGAAGTAGACATCATTTCCTGTGTAATGCGGAGGACTCGTAAAATGATGAATAATAACTTTATGCATATATTTGTTCAAAATATATCAGTCTTGTTGCATAATAGGAAGCATCTGTATAAACTTATGAACTCAAGATAGAGTATTAATTCTGCTGTTGAAGACGGTAACACACAAGGAATTGCAGTCCAACCATGAGAGGTATTGATGCTAAGGGGGAAAAAATAGTAAATACTGGTGCAAACAGAAAGATCGAGCTTATAAAGGGATAATAGATGATGTGGAGAATTTCATGCGTTATAAACATTATTGATATATGATGGTTTTCTGAACTTAATTTTCCTTCACTCTCTGGCTATATTAGAGATGAAGGAATTGTTTTAAAAGATCTCAGCTCCAAGTGGGAACCTAGTGACCGAAGTGGAAAGTGGCTTAAATTGAAGCCGGATTACATTCGAGCTGGGTCTGACTTGGATGCTCTTATTATAGGTCTGAAGTTAATGTCACTTATTTTTAAGGAAGTTCTTTTTTCCAATGCATTCCTTTACTTAAAAAGTTCTCATACAGGAGGTTACTATGGTTCTGGACGTCGTGGAGGTGAGGTGAGGATAATTCTGTAGCTAGTTATTGTATCTTTCATCTTGTTCCCTAAGGAAACTGTTTGTTTTTGTTCAATGCTTGAAGGTAGCACAGTTTCTGATTGGCCTTGCAGAACGTGCAGCACCAAACACGTATCCAAGACGGTCAGTCTTTTTAATATTTTTCTTGGAAGTGTTC
Source organism: Pogostemon cablin (assembly GCA_023678885.1). Taxonomy (NCBI): domain Eukaryota; kingdom Viridiplantae; phylum Streptophyta; class Magnoliopsida; order Lamiales; family Lamiaceae; genus Pogostemon; species Pogostemon cablin. The sequence goes on along the minus strand of CM042985.1, from coordinate 26,441,314 downwards.
AGTGAATTTACTTGAAGTTGTGATGGGCAACAACATATTTTACTCTGAGTTGTTGCTTAGTTACTCAATATTCTAGTTTATCTATTTGATTATATGGTCTTTACTTGCACGTATGCTACAGGACTTGTAATATTCTGGCTTTGCTGTTTCTTAGATGCTTCTGCTGTAATATGTTCCAGTCTTTGGTGAAATGCAAACTTATAGAGCAATCAGCAATCTGGACTTTTTAGTGAATTTCAAACTTAAGAATGGCAAAGTAGAGATGCATTTGATGGCTTTAGGATGACTGTAATGCAATACATGGCCCACACCCCAAATTTTAATGCAATAGAATAATAAATGAAAACTAAGTAGAGATCTGATTGAAGAATTTTCTACAATATTAGTACTTAACGTCTGAGGCATCCACAATGCTCAGTGTTAATAATGCGGGGTCCACATGTCACATCCTCATCCCGTTAACGAAGTTGATTCATATCGTACTTTCACATTCATTTTTAACTGTATCATTTGTTATTTGTGGCTCCCATTATAAACTTTTTAGTAACAATATTTACAGGCCCAGCCTAAAGATGTAGTTAATAGTTAATACTCCCCCTGTCCCGCAAATTAAGCGTATATAAATTCACAGGACGGAGAGATTAACGAATTGTGTATATGCCCCACCACAAAATTGTTAATGACACATTCACAATGGTTTTAATCAATAAAATTTGTTAATCACAATTCTATTAACAAGCAATGTGGATGCATTATTTGCTAGAATTAAAAAAAATATAATGAATATAAGAATAGAAAAGTTTAAGTTCTAGGGGAGGAGCCACTGACCCTTACCTTCATGTACAACCTACCTCGAAAAGCTATCCAAAACTATGAAATCTATCTTCAATTAATTGTATTACCTCCAAAAACAACATCCAAAGCTGGAGAGATTACAGACTACTTATTCAAAGGAATAATAATCAATCAAGCAATAAACAAATAAAAATTTCTAATGCCACCTAGACCAAACAAGCATCTTCTCTTTAGTAAAAATTATATGTAATGTAATATCTATAACTCATTAATTATTATTATTGTGGCCCAAAGACCATCTTTTCTACCTAACAAGCGAACAGGCAAGTTACTAATATCTCCGATATATCAGTATAGATATTGCTGCAAATAAATTTAATTTATTTTTTTTGTGGTAATTCAAAATTTAAATATTTACATTAGATAGTTATAACAAGCAGCCATCAAAATTTGAAAGACTAGGCGCAAACTAATCTGCAAGTTACTGTAGTAGACTATCTGAGGAGCAATTAATGGGGCTAAATATTGATTCTCAGGTGATCATAAATCTAGAAAAACCAAGGTTTATAAGTTAATGATCAAAAGAGTCATATGCATGAAAAAGAACTGCTTATCTCTTTTCCATGAGTAGTAGTTCTGATAGCCAAAACATAATTCCAACTAATAATCCTAAGCAATAGGCTGTTTACCTTTCTTATCTGTTTTCTGGATGAATTAGCTTTTCTTCATGCATTATAGAACCTTAATGACCATAACTGGTGGCAAATATCTTAAGCATGTTCTTGATGTTTAGATGTCAAGCATAATTGATTTCTGATTCATCTGCTATTGCAGATTTCTTTCGTTTTGCAGAGTTGGTACAGGACTTTCTGATGAAGAGCTTAATGCTGTTGTCACCAAATTGAAGCCTTATCTCAGGTATTTGTTATTCAATAATGTTCAATTTGGAAGGTATTGATAAGAAAAAAGAATAGAAACTTGTCTGCTCATTGTTAGAATGCATGTCAGAAACTTCCTGGTGTTACAGTTGGTATTTGCCACAATTTTATTTTATTATATTATAGTTTGATTTCTGGCATCACTTGTGTAGCTTTGTAATCATTTATTAATAAAGCTGTTACCACCTAGAATATTTTATATGGGTAAAACTGAGCGCAAGCCTATATTTTCATTGATTTGTTATAAGAAGGGCATTATTATATTAATATATGATTTTAACTGGGTGTTTTTTATTCCAGGAAATACGAATATCCAAAGAAAGCGCCGCCAAGTTTTTATCAAGTTACAAATAACTCAAAAGAGAGACCAGATGTTTGGGTAGAAAGCCCAGAAAAGTGAGCGTGTTTTTAGTGATTAGTACAATTTTTTTCCGTTGCTTATTGTTTCTTGTGAATGCAGATCAATTATACTCACTATTACCAGCGACATACGAACAATTAGATCTGAGGTATGCAATTTAAAATTCTTTCTTCATTATTTCTTGCAATGTTAACCACTTACTTGGCAATAATTGTTAAGATCTTTGATGTGCTACTGTTTTCCATTTCCTTTATGCTATTCTGTTTTATCTCTACTGTGACCCTATATCCTTCTTGGGACTATCTAATGAATCTCAATGAATTGTCATGACTGGTGATATTTGGTGATCAAGGTATTTGCTGCTCCATATAGCTTGAGATTTCCACGGATTGATAGAGTGAGATACGACAAACCTTGGCATGAATGCCTTGATGTGCAGTGTGAGGGGATAACTTCATTTGAGTTATTTATGATCTTCAATTAACATTAACAAGTAGCCCAAGTCCTATTTATAATCGATTTTATTTACCTGTTGCAGCTTTTGTTGAACTGGTACACTCAAGCAATGGTACCATGCAAAAAGCAACAGATTTTGCAGCTGTGCAGGAAAATAAACCGAAACGGGAAAAAATATCTAGGAGAGCAAAGAAAAATACTTCTGTTGTTCCTTCACACTTCATTCAAACTGATGTTTCTCAAGTTAAGGGTGAAACATCGTTACTCTCGAACATGGTATTTTGTATCCTACGACCGTACTATAGATGTTATAGCTTCATAACTTACCATGTTTCTTTATTGCCTATACTTCATGTGGCTACACCTATCAAATGGATGAAAGTAATAAATCAAAAAAAGTTCTCTTTTAATTGGTGTTATATTACTCTCATTTTTATTAGACTAATGAGGCTATAATGACAATATAAATGAGGAAAGTGTATTTATGGAATATAGTCGGTACATGTTTCAATTGCTATATGGATGCCTAGCCACACCACATTTTGGATTTATGCAGCTTTTTTTTGTTGTCTTTTTTTTTGAATGATCTTCCTTGACATTTAGACTTTGTTAATTTACCTAAAACACATTCTCTTGATTCCTTGCACAAAATGGTTGTTGAGAATGGTGGGTCTTTTTCAATGAATTTGAACAATTCTGTAACTCACTGTATTGGGTCAGAGAATAAAGGTAACTCTTTTCCTGACTGTCTCATTTGACTTAAGGAAACTCAACCATCAACCCAAACTTATGACTTCTGAAAATGTTTAACAGGGATTAAGTTTCAGGCTGCTAAGCGCCAAGGAGATGTTATTCACTATTCCTGGCTCTTTGACTGTTGCTTGCAGAAGCAACTTATTCCCTTGCAACCGAAGTCAGTAATAGTGTAGCGCTTTCATCTCCCTCTTTTTGATACTCACTCTTCTGAAATACTATATCTCACTGCTGGTTCTTCTGTTCCCAAAGGTACTTCATCTTTCTCTCTGAGATGACAAAGAAAAAGCTAGAAGAAGAAATTGATGAATTCTCAGACTCCTACTACTTGGATTTGAATGTAACGGAACTCAGAAAGGTAAAATATGATGTCACAACTTCTCTAGATTTACCTGTATGAGAATGGTTCGCTTCTACTGCTTTGTGGAAATTCAGAAATCGAAAGTTGGTGCCAGGAAATGCATTTGTGACTTGGTTAATCCAATTTTTTGTTTTCATTACCTGGTTTTAGTTTGTTGTGCATTTCAGTTATTAAGTAGCATTGATAAAGCTGAAGATTCTATAGCAGCAGAGTATTGCAAGAAAAAATTCTGTCCAAGGGAGGAATGGGTTCGATTTCATGGTTTTCGTATTTATTTTCACCTTCCCCGGCAATTTTTGTAAGCCAACTATGTTAAATTTGATTAAAATAAAGTTAATGTTTGGTTGGCAGTGAGTCACTCAATGGTATTGTTTTATTGGTACTTAGAAAATACACAAACAGCGAAGTATCTTTGGAGCTAGCAATCAGAAGGATGAAGATTGAAATTTGCTCTGGGGGTGGCATTGTAGCTGATACTCTTTCTCATGCTACTCATTTAGTAATTGTGTCCGAGCCGGAAGTTTATTTTGACTTTGATAAGCTATTGAATGGGTAAGTAATGTTACTTGGCCAAGTACATGTATTTCTAGATGATGTGATTATATTACATTCAATGAAATATGCAATCACTATAAAAACTTCGTATAAGATGATGTGATTATATTATGTTCAGAGAAATATGGTATTACTATAGTAATTTTGTAGATAATATCAAAAATTGTTACTGCACTAGTTATAGAGGTAAAAGATAGTTGATGTTCAATTGGTTGAGACTGATGTAAAAGAATTTTACTCTGGCTTTTCTTCATGATGACAGCTTCTCTGCATCAGAGAGGTGTCTTTTGCACCATAGAAGGTTGCATATTGTGAAGTCTCAGTGGTTGGATGACTGTTTTGAGAAAAAACATAAGTTGCTAGAAGACGGATATAATTTGAAGCCTGATGATTTTCAAGAAGAAACTTCAGCTGGAGAGAGGTATATATTCTTGTGAATGTTATCATGCATCTTGTAATATGATCAGATTTTAATGCAATCCCTTGAAATGCAGAATATATGAACTATATTAGTCATAGTGGTGTAAATTACTCCCTCCGTCCCTCCTTAAGAGGGCCAAATGCTTTTTGGCACGTAGATTAAGGAGTATTATTATTTAATGTGTAGTGGGTAGTTGTATTAGTAGGAGTGTGGGTCCCAACATTTAATTGTATTAGAGGGAGTGTGTGGGTCCCATGTGTATAAAAAAGGAAAGGGGACTTTTTGGGTGGGACGACCAAAATGGAAAAATGGCCCTCTTAACCTGGGACGGAGGGAGTATATTTCATCTATGTCTAGTATCTTCTCGACTTGAGGCCATTATCTTAAATATTTGCTACATCTTTCATGTGAACTATTGAAGACACTAGACAGCCAATGTTGTGATATCCCATACTGATTCCGGACAAAATTGTGGAAGGGCAGATTGACAGTCAACCCTTTACTTTGACCTTGATTTTGGGTAAGTTTGGGATTCCTAACTTGTTTGCCTTACCACTTGGTCCAATTTGCCTAATTCAGGGGGGCTGCAACATGGCTATCCAATGGTTGGACCAAGGGTTGCCTGTTGTCACCTCAAGGTGGTCCTTGGTATGGGTTGATGCCCGATGTGCTGTCTGTGGATGTCTGGCTTTAAGGTGAATGGATTTTTAATAAATCCCTCAGATTCCACATGAAAGTGTGGACGAGCATAGAATGGGGTCAGCCTTTACCTTTAACCATGGTTTGGGTTTGGGTTAAGTTAGGACTCCATAGGTTATATACCTAACAGCAAAGAACTAGTGTGAATGAAGACTGAAGCAGTATGAACATGACCTGTAATGGATTAGTACTCTTCACCAATTAATAATAGATTCCTTGTAGTGTTCACTGACTTATAGTGGACTGTTTTGAGGGGTGGGGTAGTTATTGAAACAATTACGAGGTATGAAAATCAGCATTGTTTTATTTCCATTGCTCACTATCGATACCCTTACAGAGCATCCCTTATATTTATGGAGCACAATAGTAACTTTACAAAAAATTAGTAACGGACTATCTCATTGTGTTAAAAGTGTTGTGTTATTTGAATCTCTTCACACCACAAACATATATTTGTTGGCTTCAAATTTTCTCTTGAATGTTATGTCTTTGCTGTTGTATCAGTGATGAACATATAATAGCTGGGGAAGAACATCATGGCTCGGAAATGGGATCTAAAGACGCTACATCTTCTTACAAAGATGAGGGTGAAACTACATCAGACAAGTCGAATGCTGTCACCTTGCCCAGAAATGTTGGAAGGAAGAAAAGGGGTAGACCCAGCGCAAAGAGCACTAAAGCTAGAAAATCAGTTGTCAGTCTGCCTAGAAGAACCAGGCCTCGTGTCGGGAAGACACCTGCTAAGATCAGTGAATATGAATCGGATAATAGTGCTTCTTCAGATGACAAGAAGCTTTCTGAGATGGTAGGTAATAAAGGAAGAACAGATTTCAGTCAACCTGGAAGAACACGTGCTCAGTTTAGACACGCTCCTGAGACAGGAGGAAATGAACTGGATGAAGGTGTAGCTTCGGAGGATCACACTGTAGGTGATAACATCGACGTAAGTAAAACAAATCCCGGGCCTTTAGTGTCTTCTAATTTGCTTGTTCCCAACTTCGAAAAGGATGAGGTTCTGAAAGACACATTAGAAAAGGGTAAAGAAGTTGAACAGTTCATTACAAAAGATGATAGTTTTGGGCAAAGGCTTGATGAGGTTGGAACCAGACAGGGAAGCAGCAACCAACAAATCTACAATCACCCTAAGGACGATACTATCGATCCCATTCAGGTGATATTACTGAACATGATCCCGAGTCTTGCAACGAAGAAAAGTGAAACTGCAAACCTCGTTCCAGATGAGGTTAAAGCCGGCGGTAGGGATGAAAAATCAACTTCAGATGTTGAAACACAGCCCAAAAGTGAAACTGCAAACCTCGTTCCATACGAGGTTAAAGCCGGCGGTGGGGATGAAAAACCAACTCCAGATGTTGAAACACAACCACCAGTAAAGAGAAAAAAAGTAAGCTACAAGGATATGGCTAAAGACCTGCTTAAGGATTGGTGAAAGAGTAAAGCTTGCGTACGTGTGTATATATGTACAATGGTTGAGACTAATCATGATACCTGGAATTTTTCTAAATTTTTTATATGTTGATGCATTAAATCATCAAAATTTCTTATTTTATTTTGATGGTGTTCATTAATGGTGAGCATTTGATAATTTGTTGAGTCAATTCTATAATTGGTCAAGCCTCTACTGGATGAGGAAAAGAGACTCTGAACAGTAATAAAAGTAAGGCTAAGACTTCTACGAGACCATTTAATGTAAAGTCGATCCTACGATGAATAAAAAGTGATATTCAATTAATGAAAAATAATAATGCTATTTATGAACAATTTATAATATAAATAAAAAAGTGATAACTAATTACGAACACGTAAAATGGTCTCATCGTGAGATAATCCCACATAAGACTTGCCCTTCGATAGAATGGAAAATGCGGTCAGGCGTCATAAAGATAAGATAGGAAAAAAAAAGTAATTTCCATCAAGAAATAGAGCTTCTAAGTCGACTTTTACTGATTTTTCTATATAAATTCAAAAGTGAAAGGAAAAAATAAAACACAATATGCAATTTCCAAAACTTTGACATTAGAGTAAAAATAATATAGCAAACATATGTGCCGCATTCAAAAACAGATAAAAGAAAATATAAAGAAGAGTACCAAACTTTTTCATGCAAATAAAAAACTAAAACAGTATGAAAAAAGACAAGACACTGTTTACTTGGGAAGAATTTTGATATGTATATTTTGAAAATATTTAGGTACACTGAGAAGAAGAAAACCTGCCCAAGTATTTACATGTTTGCTCTTGCTATTTCTTTTCCATTTAATTCTCATTTATTTACTTTATAACAAATTATTAATGCAGTGTGAGTTGGTGTGAAAGCAAACATAACCAATGCAACCCCCACACTATAATATATGTACAAGAAAAAAAAAAATCCAAGATCTAATCCCACAAGCAACCAACATCTGGCTTGTTGGGTATGATCTCATTGGGTATTCATAGATCAATGTCAACTGGCTAACAATTGGGATTTACAGCTTTGAAGATGATCATCATCCCATGTTAATTTTATCTCTAAAACTTATACTGTATTCACATTATAAGTATCTAACCCCCTCCACTAAGCGGCCAGCTGTAGAAGCAAGAAAAAGCAGAAACAAATCAGAACAATAAATTGTGATCATGCTATTTTTTATTCACTAAGCCAAAAACTTACAGGTTGAACTGATGATCATCTCTCATATTGGTGACCATCATAGATAAATCTAGGCGGGAGTTGCCCATTCTTCTCATAACGACCAAATTCACTGATTTCCCGACCTTGTCCAATAATTCATCATAAAACTACCGAAAGAACAAATGATTATTAGAACTATACATGTCTACAGCATACTACTCAAGCACAAACTATTGCTCTACTGTAACCAATTACCAATTATGAGGAATCACTGCTGCAGCAGCGACATGACATCTAAAAATGACTGCCACATTATGACATTATCAATTTATCTGTCACATTGTTAGTATTTCTTAAGTAAACTAACTATCAATAAATGCTAACACACAAATCTATATGCTGACTGGCATTGTGAATTCTACTGATTCTATTGCTGAAGCCCAACCAAGTTGAGGCATAATGATTTTCAAATTACTTGGATGTCGAACATGCAAAGAAAGGCAGAACATATGTTGTATATTGAGATATTAGATAAAATGAGGCTATATGTTTATATGTAAGAGTTCTATAACTCCAATAATCGATTTATGTAAATCTTAATTCTTAAATTGAGTGCAAAGAAAAATATAATTGTCTCATTTCTCAAGTCCCCTAGTTTCCAAATCCAACTTGGAAGCTAGATACATATGAATAATTAAGAAATGTGACATTTATAGTCATAATAATGGAAAATGTGACATACCTGTATAGCGCTATCAACAGCTTCACCATCACATTCAACAATAATGTCGCCAGGGATCACATTTGCCGAATGGACAGGAGAATTTTCAGTAACCTAATAATATAAGGGGTTTCTTGGTTCAAATTTGAGAATAGCAACGAATAACGATAATGGGTATCATTAAGGGGCCAATGTAAATGGGAGTGATTGCAATTATATGTTAGTGTACAGTTCAATGAGAATAATTAATGGATTTTGATTAGTTAATTCCCATATCCAGCATAATATATGGTAATTAAAAATTTTCTTCCCCATTAACAACCTTAAATTACCCCCTACCAAACACCTCCTAAGATTATAAAATGTAAAACATATTGCATCTGTCCATCTGTAATAACAAAGTGCCAGCTATAGGAAAAGATTAAAAAGGACATTGTCCACAAAGCAGTATCATAAAAGTTGTGAAAACAACATAAACACATGCATAGAGTAAGTAACAAATAATCAGTTTTTATATCTAAAATTGCACCCACAATTCAAAGCTTTTGCTCAGAAAATAATTCGGTTTGATTTAAAAATATCTCTTCAATCGAAGTTCAATTTAGAGGGAAATGAAGATCTATATTAAAAGACAATCTAGTACGAAACATAACATAACAATTACTCCTTTAAGACAAAAGCATATGATTCATACCTCATCAACGACAATGCCGCTTTTGACATGGGGAAACTTCATGATGATCTTTTCTAAGTGATCCTCTTCAAGGGTGTGAAGAATACTGAATTCCATTCCGACCCAAGGTCGACAATACTCCCTGCTTAAAAGTTTTAACAAATGTATAAAATGCAATAATCAATGTGGCTATCCACAAATTACACTTTTGTAAATAACCATATACAATTTCAAAGAATGATAATTTAAGAAATGAAAACCAAAGGTTTTACGAACTACACATTAATTGCATAAAATTACAAGATAATAAAAGAAACTTCCAAACAGACAAAAAACCACATTAATTAGACAAGTTTATCATATCATCATTTTCCATTGGGATTAGGGAGGCCATAATGCTTAACATGAGAAACCTCAATACATGATATTAAGTGGGATAAAGCTGAGAATATCACCCTCAACAATGTAAAAGAAATTTCGAATTACATAATCAAATAACTATAAATCAAGAATCAATGCAAATTCTCCAAATAGAAAGGAGTTTAAAACTAAATTAAACAATGAAATATTGACAAGTTATGTAACTTACCTAAATCTCTTAAAATGTTTCCACCACCTAAAGATTGTGTTACTTGGTAAGAAAGGAGTGAATCCTACAGCAAAAAAATTCATTCCAATTACCTCCGCCTTTTCATTGACTAAAGGCCCCCCAATGCCACACTACAACATGAAAAAAACATTTTTAAAAATATTTCCAACAAAACAGAATGTCTTAGGTCAGAAATACACTACTATTCTTATGTTGAAAGTATTAAATGTCATAAGGAGTTATCAATGAAGACATTCTTATTCTCTATACATTATCAGTTTTGTTAAAACTACATCTAATACTTGATAGAGTGACATCAAACTAATGCCCAATGGTATACCAATAGAACTTGGAGCACTATACAAAAATACATAAATAAATGATTTAGAGTTTATTTAAATAATTATTCAAAAAACTAGCAAATTTGAAGATGTATAGATGTGATTTTTTAACGAACGTTATATGACTTGTCACTCATGAAAACAAAAATAATCTCATAATATAAACCTGAAGGATATAGTAAAATCTAAAGGATACTGACCTTTGTAATTCGACATGTGGACCTGAGGAGCTCTTTGCAATCAAATCCGCATTGTTCAATACTACAAAGAAATAGCTAATAACATTAAACGTTAAGGAATGCTTTAATGAAGCATAATTTGAAAATTACAACACTCACCTGTAAAGTCCTGGGGCAGCCATGATTCGATTTTCATAAATAGGATTTTCAATGCATTCGCGACCGACTGTTATTACCTTAATCTCAGGGACCAAATAAAATATATTTGTATGATGATATAGCTGGAACTCAGATGCGGATCTCTTATTTTGTCTTGAATCATCTAAGTGACATAATGCTGCAACTTGGGGTGATGTTTCCATTTCAACTTTTATTGCAGCAATGTTGAAGTGGAAATCACTAGCTTCGAGCTCACCAGTACATTGTTTTCCATCCCAGAAAACAACAAGCCCAGGGCAGGGGCGGTGGGGGCCCTGCAGCAACCAAGCCCAGGGCAGGGGCGGTGGGGGCCCCTAATGGTGGGGTACACCATAGAATATTAGGAAAATTATAGAGACAAATGGAGAAGTGACACGTGGACTGAAGACTGCAGAAGAATCCTTAACTTTCAGGAGATCATGTCAAATTATATGAGGTTCTTTAAATGGATGCATGGATTGCATTTAATGCATAAATTAACTATCAATTTACGATATAAGTGAGTGAAGACTAGAGAGCAAATGTAAGAGACTTGAAATCTACAGTCGTCAACAGGCATATTTCAAAACACAAATATAAAAGATTGAGAATGCCATACTAAAGACAATGACCATCCATACATAAAATAGCATGATAACACATAGAACATGTTGACCATCCATACATAATTAACTTCAAAGTTGAGAACTTCAATACAAATAAATAGTAATTCAATTAAACAAAATCTTCAAGTTAAGAAAGTTATTCAAATGATTAGCTAATAGCAAACCAATCAATTATTATCCTCATCCTGCTCCTATATTTTATTTATGAAAAACTGTAAGAGAAAAGGGATTTGAACCACAAGCTTGAACATAAAATTAAATAAGAATTCCACAGAGAAAATACTCCGCCTATACCCCAAATTCAATATAAAAAAACGGGCGTACAACCAAGAAATAAAAACTGTAACTACTCAATTAAACTTTAGCCCATAAAAACAAAGTCCAAAAACTCATATCTAATCTACTCTAATGTAATCTAATATGATCTAATCTAATCTTAATAATTATAAGAAACTAGCTGATATAATAAGATATCTAACAATTATTGTGAAATCATCTTCACTGATCTACATTAACTCATCACACATCTCTTGTGTATTCAATTTAATTTCCTAGTTTCTTTAGTTCAATATTAAGCTTGCTTTTTATTCAAAAATAGAGTGAATACTCATTTAACTTACCATAGAGTTAAAAATATATAAAGATTGCTTGTATTAAGAAGTGTTCAAACCTTTAAATTATCCAACAACAAGTTTGAGATGTGGTCAACTCTTAGAAGAGAGTTGGAAGTGATGATGATGCACTCAAAATTATTATTGCTAGTTGGAGAAGACTCCATCACAAATCCACATCCATTTCTTACCTGGTAGTCCCCTACACATTATTTTATGATTTATAATCATCCAACTAGCAGCATAAACGAAGGAGTAAATAACAAAAGGATGATATCACAAACACCTGAATAATTTTGATGCGCACGACAAAAGGAGAAGCTTTGATAGCAATCGACTTGGTAAATATATCCAACCCATAGTTTACCGACAACAAACCGAAGCTCCCATTGCACTCATTTTTTTGCAGATGCATATTTCTACCCCCTACCATAAAAAAAAAAAAGAAGCAAATTAGTCTCCTCATAAAAAAATAAAAATTTGATTGACTAAAAAAAAAGTATATGTATATATATACTCCCTCTGTCCCTTCAAAGAGGGTATTTTTCTCATTTTGGGCATCACACTCAAAGAGTTTTCTTTCATTTTTTACACATATGAGATCCATACACACCCACTAATACAATTAAAATGTGGGGCTCACACCCCACTAATACAACCGTCCACTACACATTAAATAATAATACTCCTTAATCCACGTGCAAAAAGTAAAAGCCACCTTAAAAGAATATACTTTACCTATATAACAATTATACTTTAAGAATGAGCCGACCCGTCTCACAAAGTTAACTTACATATGAGTTGATATGCACTGCATACATGCATCCATATATGTCTACATTTTTATTCAATAATGTATATATGTTTCTTAATAATTGTGTGTATACGTTTTTATTCATTAGTGCATATATATTTATTTATAAATGTGATTGGTATTGATTTTTAATTAATGTTGAGAGCGATTTACCCTTAGAACCTTGGCGATGGTCACGCTGCCAGAAATTGATGTACTTGTGCATTCTTGCAGTGTCACCGACGGTAACTTCTAGTACAAGTAAAATTCAGTAGGTTGAGGCATGGTACAAGAATAATGAATAAATTCCTGAACAATGAATTTAAATGAATGAATTTCAGTACTTGAAATATTTCTTCATGTACCATATAACATATTTAAACTTTTATTTAAAAAATAAAAAATAACAAACTAAAAAGGAATTAAAACCTTACACAAAAAAAGAGTACTCACTTCCTCCTTTGAAGCTGCTGCTCAGTACGTAAGCTGGAGCATAAATAAATTGGATTGTGGGAAAGAATTTAAGGTCAAACAATTAAATATGATCATATTCAATGGGCCTGAGTTGGGTGGGCCCACCAAATCTTTTTTTTTTTTTGGTTAAAAATCATGATTTTTTTAAATATAATATTACCCTTTAATACGATACTTACGTCAATATATATAATTTTTGGGTCGTTGTCTGTCGCTGCCCTGCCAAACCGACGGAAAAGGTACCTTCATAGTCTTTTTTTTCCAATTTGTGATATATGTAGAGAACTCTAATTTGAGGTCAAACAATTAAAAAGGACAAGTAAACAGAATATGGAATGGAATAGGGCTTCAATTTTTCATGAATTCTAAACTAATTCAATATATCTAAATTCATAAATCATACGAGCCTTTTTGTTCGATTTTTTTTTGAATTGATTCATGCTTGAGAACAATTTGATTCAGTTTTGTATATCTGTTCAATGCTTATTATGTTTCTGTAAACATTTGCATCTTGCTTCATTTAATCATTCATGGAAAAAAGAAAAGTATGACTTTTTAAATTGATTTGTGCTTCTAGTGGGAAACAATTTGGTATTGATTCTTACATCTATCAAAAACACTAATTTATGTTGTTTGTTGCATAACATGTGAAACTACTGACTAGTTGATATCTTTATAGGCAAACACTTGTGTAAACCAGGATCACGGTGTAAACCCTGTGGTCACCCCTTCCAATTCTATTGGAGTATAGTATATGTATTGCTAGGGTTTAAATTAAAGGGGACCACATGATTTATACTGTAAACCCGGTTCATAGGAGACTAACTCATCTTTTTACAATGTGTAGCGGCTCATCCGTGGAATTTATAACCACATAATCATACTAAAAGTGGGTGTTACAATTTTCAACATCACAATTTGTATGTATTTTCTTAATTATTTGTAATTTACTCTATCTGTGCATTGTATTAGTGTTGTTTCCTCCAACGAGAGCTACACCAATTGTGTGCATCCTTACTTATTTAGGTAAGGTTTACATAAATTTCCAGTTAAGGATATGGGGTTTTTGTATGCTTTGTACTCAGAATCAATAATTTTCATAATTGTAAAGGTGAGGTATAGAAGAGTTGCGGTTCAGGATTCGTGATAGAGTCAAATGCGCGAAATGGCATTTTTGTCTCTTCCATTTTAACTTCGGCCACTCTCTTAAGACCTCAACCTCTCTTAAATGAAGTGATGAATGACATTGAGGTTTGTTTGAGACAATTTCTCTTAAAAAGTTATTACTCAGCTTATCCCATTATAATGTTGACAGTTTAGATTGATATTTTCAGATTAGTGTCATCTTACATAATGGTCTGAAATTCAAGGGCACCATTTCAACTTGCAATTTCCACTATAATATTGGTGTTATAGAAATTGAAACAGAATCTCCACTGGAAATTGCAAGATTGAGGTTGATTGATGATTCATTTAGCATTGATCTGGATGACAACCTACTAAATTACACTGAGTCTGGAAAGTATAAATTATGCCCTGGTGAGATTGTGGCTGCACTTGGGCGCTGCTCTTATGGAAAAAATAGCCTTATGGCTATTTCTGGGGAACACGGGTATGATAATTATTAAGCAATTTTATAGATTTATGTGTGATTGACACATTAAATTTGCTATACACTGAACCTTTTCCCTTGCTCTCGTAGTTTGAGGGATATGCACTTGGATTGTAAAGAGCTTCTCTGGGCAAATTTCGAAATCTTAAAAGTAAGGCTCATCTTTCTATTATGTGCATGTATTCGTTTGAACTCATTACGAATTACCATGATTGAAGTTTCTTCACTTAAGCATGTTTTGTAATATATGTACCTCATTGGTTCTAATGTAGAATGATGAATTCTTCTAAATTCAAACTTTATTGATTTAAGTTTTTTTTTTTTTTTCATTCTCATGCAATACAAGTAGGGTTAATTTAGCCTAATCCGTTACAGGGATTATGTTACTTTGATTCTGTGTTGTCTCTTTTGGAAGATTTAGCACCTTCACCTTTTTTTGTGCATTCTCACCTTTCTCAAATTCTTCCCTTTTTTTTTTATCAATTTAGTGAAAAATATTATTTTTTGTAAAAGATTCATGACACATATACTATACTACTCAATAGTCAATACTACCTTTTAACCTGTACTTTTGTCATGTACTTTGTTAGACGCTATAGACTTTTGATATAATTTTCCAATGCTATTTATAATTGTATCATAACTTGATCATGAGAAGTTTTTTTTTCTCCCCCTCTTTCTTGTTAGTATGGCATGGGAGGACCGCTGATAAATTCATATTGAGAAGTTATTGGTATTACGTTTTATAATTTTTCATTTACGCCCTTCTTACCCATTAATATAGCTTTAATGTGGTGGGAGCAAACGAAAAAACAAAGGTATATATATTTTAAATGTATTATTAACGAGTACATCGCCAGTGGCGGACGTACTTAGAAGGTAGGGGGGCACTGGGCCCCCCTGAACTTTTTACACTAAGTAGTATATATAGAGAAATTATTACAAAATTCTTTGGTGGCCTAGTGGTGTAGCGAGCTGATTAACAAGCTATAGGTCGTGAGTTCAATTTATGTTCAAGACTGCAATATTTATTATTTTTTCCCACCTCTTTCTTTCTCTTTTATTTTATTTTCTCTTCCAGTACATCATTATTTGTTTTTTTTTTTTCTCCTTTTCTCTTTTATTTTTAATTGATATATTTTCTCTTCCAGCATTATTTGTTTTTTTTCTCCTTTTATCTCTTTTATTTTTAATTGATATATTATTTAAATAGTATACAATTTATTTGATAATTCTAATAACTTTAATTTCAAAATTATCACTCTTACTTAACGTAACTAAACAACGCGAACCATTGTATGAGAAAAATTGGGCCCCCCTGACGAAAATCCTGCGTCCGCCACTGTACATCGCGTCATCCTTTTGATTTCATGCTTAACATGATAGTTTTAACTCGCTTAATATTTGCTTTGATATTAGTTTGCTTAAAAATGTAGTTTTGTTTGGCTAAGTTGTCTAACCTTTTATCTATAATTATTCACTTGGTCGAGCCCTTGTCTCGTTCTGCAACTTGGGATGCAATTGAGAAATCTTTATGAGTGCGGAGTGCATTATTTGGAACTTGTGGCACTAAAGTTTCCAAATACCTTCAAGGGTGTTTCTATTCAGAAGGTATGTTTTGCTTCGAACTAATTTTTGATAGACTGTGCATGGTTTCATGCATGACTGGGTTACTCATTCACTGAATTTCATTCAGATTACTTCAGAGTCTCTGTCACTCGGTGGATTATTACCTAGAGACATCATTATCAAATGTGATGGAAATAATGTTGAAGGCACATTACAGGTGAAACACATATATTATTATTATTCTTTTTATTTATTTATTTTTTTCCTGTTATTAGTATAATTTTTCGTGTGATTGAGTTATTGAGAATTATTCTTCAGCTTATTAGATTTTCCAAATTGTCTACCTATTTGGATATCTCCAATGATGTGTAAAAGAACTTTTGGTGAACTTGAGCAGTAGACTTTATTTCTTTAATATAGTACAAAAAGATATTAGAAGACCAAGTATTAGGAGATTAAAACATATATCGTCCCATATCTTTTTATTTTATCCGTAAAGGTTCCAAAATAGTTAGAACATTCATTTTCGTCTTAAACCTTTCAATTTTGTTATGATTCGTCCCAAAACAATATTTTTTAACCAATTTCGTCTCATAACTTTGTAAAAGTACCGATTCAGTCTCATCCTATGAAATTAGAAAAATTGAATATTTTAAAGTAAAAATAAACATTTTTGGTGAGATTTTTAAAGATATTGGACTACTTCGGAGAAATTAAATTCCTTGAGACTATTTTGTATAATGTAAATTTGTATTGGACGATTTTGAGTTTGAATAAAGTAAATTTCTATGATAAGATTTTGATTTTAAACTCAACCATTAGTATAAACCTTTACGACCTTATTAGAATGTGTTATTTTTCAAGCATGCCTACCTATTTTAGTAAAATATATATTCAGATTGCAGTGTTCAATTTAATTATTTTCCCAATTTTTATCAGTTCTTGGAATTGGTGTGACACAAGATTGGGGAGTCCTTGAATTTGACCGTGATACGACCTTTCGAAGGTTCCCGACTGTGTGTGAATGTGGTTCTTGAATACGTTAAACCGAATCAAATTAACAGGTAGTATATATATTTTCTATCTATTGCTCCCTTTGTCCCTAAATTTATACACACTCCCTTTGTAAAATCACAAAGGAACGGTATATAAATAGGTTAATTGAAAAAAAAAAATCACGAACTTTACTCCTATTGCAAATTAATTTATATTTTTGAGGTTGCTAATTAATCCCAATCTTTAAGCATTATTGCAAAACGCACTCAATTTTTTTTTATAAAAAAATCCCTACTTTTAGTCACAAATTGTGAGCGTTTTGCAACAATACTTTGCAATTTCTTAAAAGCGGGAATTAATTTGCAATAGGGGTACATGATTTTTATTTTTTATTTTTCAATTAACCCTATATAAATTCGCAGAATGAGATAGTATTATTTAACATGATTGGGGTTGAAACTTAGTTTCTCTTAATTGCTTTCAGATTTCCTTTTAATTGGAGAAGGAAGAGATACGTGTGAGAAATTGCAGGAAACTATTATGAGGTTACTTGTTAAGAGTGTGTCCCTTCCCTCTTCAATCAACAACGTTGACCATTTTTAATTTGATTAATGCGATAATTTAGGTTGTGAGGATTTGAGGAGGGATTTATAAATCATTACCTCAAATGTTTTCTTCATATTTGGATCCGTAATTAAATTTACGGATTTATAAATCTAGGATTTCAAATGAATGGATTTCAAATCATGAATTTAATTTTAATACTTTTAGTAGGGGTGGGTATAATGTTAGCACTCAGGAATCAAACAAAGAACTCGTTTGCCAATAGCCAGATACGGCTCCTCAATTCAATACTTTAGGTAATAATCCAAAAGAGAGTACATCATAGAGATTAAATAGCAAGCTAACCCTAAGCCCAAACATACGGGCCCAACTAATCCATAGTAATTATAATAATAATAATAAGTCCATTAACAATCTCCCCCAGCCCGGTGCCGGCGACGGCGATACACGAGCAGTGGCCCCGGCTGGGTGGACTCGCCAACTTGCACCACATCATATAATTTTCAAAAACCGCAAAATTCGATCGAGCGACACCACATTGCACCGCACTTCATGATATTTTTACTAAACCTCGGTTAATTGTATTGGAGAAAACCACATCGCTTGAACGGTGCAATTTCAATTTTTATTTAAAATTGCACTGCACCGTCTTATATTATTCAAATCAAATTATAAATGGATTTAATTATATACATGTATATATATGTATCATTAAAGAGTCAAAAAATATACATAAGGTTAAATATATTTGATTGTGAAATAATTTTAATATAAGTAATGGATTGGATTGTGAGTCGCGTGTGTTTTATTGATGCATTATCAGGTGGAGCGCTGTTATCTAAGACAATACTTGAAGTTGTTTGAAGACATCTCTATGAATTCACGTGACTGACCTACGGAAAGAGTAAGAGGGTCATATGTACTTGACAAGGTAGCTGATAGGGGTTTTCTCAACACACAAATTAATCCTCAAGTATAAGGATATCAATTGTAGTCTCGAAGATGACCAAGTTACAATATCGAACCCACGGAATGGATAAATATCAATTTAATTATATTCTAGTATATTTCAGACTGTGTTTTGTAATTTAATGGTGTAGATTTCAAGTAACAACTATTAATTGAAATAGCAAAGTAAATAACAAGAATAAGAGACAGGTGAGTTGTGATCAAGAAAGATAGTAGGTAGTTCGTCGGGTCATCCAGTTTCATTATTAATTCATACTTTCGTGTGATGGTGTCTGACTCTGCCCTGTGGTTTGTGGACGCATCACTAAGCCATGCAAATCGACTCTATAGACACAAGTAGATATGCGTTTGACACGTGCGAATATCCTAGGAGCAAGATGTATACTTTACCCCCCTTTCTAGGTACTATCAGAATCAATTATTTCCCGTGCACTTAGTACTCTAACCTGATTTGATCTCCCTTTGTAGGTACTATAAAGTTATACTCTTCATCCTACTTATTAACCCGAATAAGATTCAATTAGCAAGTATTCATATAAGACAGTTCTAATAAGACTTTGGAATCCCTGCACTTAGAATTATAACATTAAACCCTGCTCAACAGTGAACGCACTCAACCAATAACCATGTTATGTATTCAGACTCTACACAACGATTATTGATGCACAAAACGACTATGAGTATGGATTAAATACGTGCAATCTTATACAAAACAAACCACAGGTAGTGTTGTACGGAGTTTTACACACGAAATACAAATTACATCATGAAACCTTCATAACCCTAGAACTACCAAAGCGGCTCTAGCCCATGATTGATCTAGGAACAATCATGGTTAGATGGACCAATCTTACTTGAACCTCCAGCGAAGCCTCTCTCACAGCCCTCCGGATGGTCGCCAATCTCCGTCTCCTTGTCTCTCTTATGATTCACGATCAAAAGCTCCCTTTTTTGACTGCATGAGCCTCCTTTTATACTTGTAATCACGTCTCTAGGGCTTAGAATGGGCTTTTCAAGTGATCTCACGCGTTGAGGCCTCGAAAATCCGGACAAGGTAAGTTTCCGCATCTTGGTTCGACCTCAGCAACAGGTCGAACCATTCTTTCCCAAGTCGAACCACAGGTCGAACCCATCTACTGGAAGTATTCTGCTCCTGGTTCGACCAACTGTGCAGGTCGAACCACTCCTCCTCATGTCGAACCACAGGTCGAACCCAGCTACTGGACAACTTCAGCATCTGATTCGACCAACTGGCAGGTCGAACCCGATGTCGTGGTCGAATTCCTTTTCTCGCGAACTGGTTCGACCTGATGATCAGGTTGAAGCCTCTGGTCTTGGTCGAACCTACCTTCTGTACACTTCATATGCCTGGTTTGACCTGATGGAGAGGTCGAACCCTCCTCCTTCAGGTCGAACCATCCTCTATCTTTGGTGGTTCGCACGGTCTCGACTTTGTCTCTTCAATTCTTGGCACTTTCTCTCCGATTTAGCTAGTAAAACCACTCAAATAGCTCCAACAACACCTGATTCATGCTCTTTCACAATATATATAGGTTTTCCACCTATTTCAACCTTAAAACTCTCCAAAACTAGCACAAATACCGGTGTTAAACTTGTGAATTTACACATTCATCAGTAGCACAGGTTGCACATCAAAGGGTGAAGCCGAATAGGGATGATGAGATCGTCTCTAGTTTAGCTAACATCAACAAGCTACTAGAGTCCCAGCAGAAGCAGATTATAGAGTTGACACAAAGTGGGCCTAGTCTGAAGCAGCACGAAGTGAGGAGTGTTGAAGATACCTTCAATCGATACATGGCTGAGAATGATGCAAGGATTGATCGTCTTGAGGATACCATGAACGTTGATCATTCAGATTTATCTAAGCAGTTGAAGGACCTTACTTTGATTATGGGGGGCAAATGACCGCGAATGTGAATCAATTTACACAAACGTTGGAGATTAATGCCATCACATTGAAGTCCAGAACGCAGTACGAGGGATCAATGAGGCCGGAATTGAAATTAAAAATGTTGGGAGCTTGATTTGACCCCAATTCGACCAACATGATTGGTTGAACTCCACAGGGAAAGTCGAACGAGGCACCTGGACGTAATTCGGAGGCTTCAGGTGACTAGTTCGACTAGAAACAGAACAATTCGACCAGGACCTCTGGTTGAATCCAAGTCGAATAGCACTGTCCAGAGCACTCTGTTTTTTCAGGTGTTCAGTTCGACCATTATACACCGAGTTCGACCAGCTATCCAGGTTGTACTCATGTCGAACCCTACTGTCCTGCACTATTTTCCATGCCGAATGCTTTACATGATGTTAATGCTACTCCCGTGCCATCCCAAGGACAGAATACTGAGCTTATAGTGGAAAATAAATGGGAAAGAGCAACGAGGTTGAGAGCCGATAAGCTTAGACTGCAGATGGATAATGAAGATGTGGTTTTCTCTCTTGATCAAGCAAAATGAAGATGCCCATGGAGACTCAATCATGCAAGAGCATAGATGTGATTTCTAACTTGTTTAATCTTGATTTTTCTATGACAGATGATTCTGAATTTATGTGGAAGATTGACAAGGAGGTGTCTAGATAGCCATGGGAGGAAGGATATTCGAAAGATCATATACTTGTGACCAAGAAAGGTGAGGTGTTGAGTGTAGACAAGAAGAGGGAAAGAAAGTACTTGAAGGTGAGGATGCGAGAAGACCACCATCTAATCTAGTAGTTCTAAAAGCGGTATTCCATCGTGACTCTTCGACGTTAAACATGAGCGCCTATTGGGGGCTTGCCCTTCCTTTTTATTGCTTTATTTTTTCGAGTGAGTAAGAAATTTTTATATTTAATGTGCTTACTAATCGGCAATTACATCACTTTGCAAACTTAGTTTCAACTTACGTTTCTACTAAGTTTGGGGGGTGTGATGTACTTACCTCATTGAAGCACCAAGAGTATAATATTTTCTTTGTAATGTTTGTTAGGGGAGTTGATTTTTTTTGCGGTATGTTGAAACTTTAATCGTTTTTGATGTGTCGATTTTTGGCAATTTGCCTAGTGTTCTGTGGTGTTTCTAGTGTGTGGAGTCAATTAGATAGTCAATTGATTCTTTCTTATAGTTCTCCTATATTATTAATGATGAATCCTGTGATGATGAGTATGTTTGATCTTTGATGGTAGAAAAAGGTAAAAGAGTGGCAAGACAAGTTGAACAACATGAGGAGCTTGTTGAAGAAAAATCAGGTGCCCTCGTTTCCTTATTCTAATTTTTATATGTGCTTTTAATTCATGGAATGGAAGGATTGAGTTTATTTTTGGTGATCCACATGTGAGCTTAAATTGTGTTGAAATTCATATGCTCTTGAAATTGATGAGGGAAGTGTACTTGAGTTATATTGTGATATAAAGTTCTATGTGTACTTGTGGGATATTACTTACAATGAAAGGTGCTCTGTTACTTGTTAAAAACCCATGTGAGATTTTGAGACTCATTGATCATGTTACATAATCACATAATATTTCTTTTCTGGTGAGTATCATTCTTGTGTGTATATTCTAGAACTTGTCTCTTGTCTTACTTGAAACTACATTTGTGTTAGATGATGGGAGATGATCTTAGGCCATCCTTGAATTTATGAGTCACTTAGCCAAATAATTCCCTACCGAATGATGTTTTTCTGTAGTTAGCCCTTTTGAGCCTGAAAGCCTTATTTCTTTGGCAACCTACGAAGATAGCCACTTTAATATCCTATTTGAGCCTTAAATTTCTATATTTAGTGGATAATTAAATGCTGTCAATGTGTGTGAGTTGATTTTCATGGAGTTTGGAAGGAATAAAATATTTGGAGCTGTACAAGTGATTATGAGCTTAAAAATAAGTTGCTTAGGGGTAGTGAAACTGGTACCCCAAGATGTTAGATGTAGTGCCCGAAACTGGTACCTCGAGAGAGAAAAAGAGAAAAGAAGGAAAAATGTTGACCTTGAAGGAAAAGGAGAGAAAAGAAAATTAGAAGAGCATGAAGCTAGATAGCCTTGAAGTGTAAAAAATCTGCAGTACAAAAGATCTCTGCTATTAATTCTCTACTAATTGAGTTACTTTATCCATATGTTTCCTACCCTTACCAAAAAGCCAACATTACATCCTAATGAAAGTCCTTTTTGATTCCATTGTCGAATCATACTTTAAGTGGTGGAGTGTTTGAGCGTTTGGCAAGCTTATGGTTACGCATGCACTTGAATTGAATCTGAGCGTAAACACCTTAACCCATAAGTGTACATCTTTTACACTTGAGTGCGAGTGATATATACTTCCCGTGAGAGCATGTGAATGGAGCATTTGAATTGGTGGTGATTGTCTTATCTTGTATGCTATGAATTGATTATTACATGTAATGAGAGTTGCATGACCTAAGTTGAGGAAAATTGTATTTTGAATGGGGTATGTTCTTGTTTCCCCGTTAATTTTCATACTCTCCCTTTCTTTATTTTTATTTTGTTGCCTCGGGACGAGCAACGGGTATGTTTGAGGGATTGATGAGAGTGGAAATTACCATGTTTTAGTGTCCAATTGAACACCTTTTTGATTGATATTGTTGTCATATATTAGCACAAGTGTCTTATATTCAATATATATGTGAAAAAGGTGCACTTGAGGTGTTTTATTGTGTTTTAGGTGGAAAAAAAATCGCGTGCAAGTTGGAGAAAAGGTGCAATTTGTGCGAGGATGCTCTGAAACGCACGTCCAACTTGCGTAATTATTTTGTGTTCGTGTGGAGCTTGGAATTGGAGTGTGTGATACATGGTTTAAAGCCACAGAAGAGAGGGTCGTTTTGGCATAAAGAAAACCTGAATCGGATTCCAAATGAGAAAGTTATGATCGAAATGGTGACGTCGCGCAAGCTATTTCTACTCAGCACGACTGTTCCACTTCACATGGCTTGTTACACCTGTTGGTATTCGATCATTTGGTTAACATGACCCGTTAGGGTTCATGCGTTTCTATCACAGCGGAAGCAATAAATCATAGAAACGATTACCGTTCACCAAGGGTTGATGTAGAGGTTGAATTCTCGCTGGCAGACTGCGCAGTCCCACGAGAATAGCCATAAGTTCCTCTTCTGATGTCGGAATTGAGTGGTCTTTGCGCTCAGACGATCCTCTCTTCGACGGCTTTCCATCAGTATATAATAAACCAAAATCGGAGAACTTTACGATTTTATATGAATTTTGTAACATGACAAACTGCAGCAGCAAACGACCTTCCGGTCTTCTGCTGTATGTCCCAAGTCGATCTCGACGTCGTGTGGGCGACGATCTACGAGATCTCCTCAATCTGCTGTTCAACCCTCATCACACATGAATAATGAATTAGATTAGATTAGGGTTCCAGATAAGCTGAGGTGACTTATATACATGGGCTACAGCAGGGACCAGGAGGAGAAATTGGGTTGGGCCTCCATTGGGCTTAAGTATCCAAGCTTAGCCCAAAGCTTATACTTAAGTCCAATAATAATAATATATTCCACTAAAATATTATTATTGCACTACCGTACCAATCCCAAAATTACGTTTTGGGCTCCTTCTTATTATGAGCCCGTTAGTCTCCCCATGTTTAAGATATACAATGTCCATTAATTAATTTAAGTTACTGACAACTCAATTAATTAATATCTCATCCAAGAGTAGTATCACTCAACCTCATTATCTTGCCGGAATAAATTCCACCTGCAGGGTTTACATGATAATCCTTATGAGCTCCTCAAGGGGACATCATCAACCTATGACGGACACGGATTCCTTCTACAATCAACAGCACACCATAGAGACATCACTACTTCTCAACTCATCAAGTTTGTTGATTTAATTACATGTAAATCTCACCCATTGATAAATCAAAGAAATACATACTGCCCTACGTGTCGAGGTTATTGTATAGGGATTAAGAGCACGAACTTCCATAATAACTGAGATCAAGTTCTCCTATAAGTCAGTATAAGTCGAATGATCTCAAGCGGTCCTGCTCAATACACACAAGTGCACTAATGTGATTCTATAGCCAAGACAAGCTAATACCAAACCACACTACAACCATCCCGATAGAGAGTCCCCGTCTATCTCGGTTGTGAGCATCTGTTTATACTTTATAAGGAAACCGATAATATGATCTTCCGCGTGTTGTCGCACAACATATTATCTACAGTATAAAGTAAGTGGACTATTGCATCGAACATATAAATAAATTATAAGATGCAATCATTTGATCATACGATTCTCATTTCAAATTAATTGTTGTAACATTGTTCATACAAAAAGCTAGACTTTTAGTATACAATCCAACAATCTCCCACTTATACTAAAAGACTATGCTGTCATGTCTTCCGCCATACATCTGATTTCCACTCCCACTACACGACCATCAAAAGCTCTCGCCTTAAGGTCCTTGTAAATGGATTTACTAGGTTATCATCTGATGCAATCTAGGTGACAACAACCTTCCCCTCATCATACGATTTCTCGTAACAGGTGGTACTTGCACTCCATGTGTTTAATTGCCTTATGGGCTCGTGATTCCTTCAAGTTTGCAACTGCTCCAATATCATCAATATAAATTGTGATATCCTTGGGCAAACTTAGAAACACTTCGAAGTCCATCTTGAAGTTTCTAGAGTCATACAGATACTTTGGCTGCCTCATAGGCTCCAATTTATCATCTTTCCATGATGGAGTCCGGAGTCTGAAATATATTTCTATATAACACTCCTCCACATTATGACTCAACTTCCTAAAATTAAACACATAACCTTGAGGTGGATTTACTGTCGTCCAATCTGACTAAAAAATCCGAATCTACGTAATCCACAAGAAGCAGTGAATTTGCCCAGTAAGCTTACATATAATTTCCAGTCCTTCTCAGGCACTTCATATATGTCTTACCACAGTTCATCATTCTTGTTCCGGGTTACGTTGATACCCACTGTTCATGCCATCGGCAAAACAGATATTCAATCTCGTGCATAGCATTCCTTAGATTAAGCTTCCTCATTTGCCGAAGCATAAGGAACTGCTTTCATCTTCTTTATCTACTTTTGTGTCACAAGACACATTCACTTAGATAAATTCACATGCTAAACGAGTAAGGATCATATCATTATATGAAACTTGAGATAAGCATAACATCCTTTTTTGTGATCCGTATTACCGTGATCAAAAGGATATTTTTGCTCTTCTTAAGTCCTTCATCTCATACCGCTTTATCAACCATACCCATACGCCCGACAATACTCTTTCATTGTCTCCAATGAGTAAGATACTATCTACGTATAGTACAAGAAATACCACCACATTTCCATCACTCTTTTCAATACACAAGACCCATCCGATCATTGATTAGATCCATGTCACTGGATTACCTCATCAAAACGGATGTTTCATGATCTTGAAGCTTGTTTTAGTCCATTAATGGACACTTTTAAGCTCACTATCACAATGCTCTTAGCTCTTTGCAATTAATCACTCTGGTTGCTTCACATAGATGTTTCCCTTAAGACTTCCAATCAGGAAAGCTGTCTCGACATCTATTTGTTATCCCTCATATTTCATATGAGTAGCAACAAATAAAAGAGTCCGGATCAACTTAGGCATAGCTACCGGCGAACAGGTTTTCTCATAATCGAACCCTTTCTTTCTGAGTATACCTTTTCGCAACAAGCTTGCTTCCAAGGTTTTCACCTTATTCTATGATCCTCTTTTATTCTTGCATGCCCGCTTCCAATGGCTTTTACGCCATTTAGCGGTTCAACAAGCATCCAGACCTAATTTAAAATCCATCGATTCTATTTTAATATTCATTGCACTTTGCTAGGATTTGGCATTTCTAACTTGTAGTGCTTTGTCGTATCCGTGGGTCCATTTCATGTTTGCGAGGGACCAAGTCTCACGACTTTCCCAAAACATGTATCTTACAAGTTGTCGAAGAACCCTCCCACTACGACAAGGCACTACATGCAATTGTATATCAGACGTGACACGCGTTGCAGTTTACCTTGTGGTATATCCTCTTGTACACTTGGTACTTATACTTTGTTTTTTTTTTCTCACTACCTTTAGAACAACTCATACATGGGTTTTTGATTTATTACATAGTCTCTTTCCAAAAATCTAGTGTTTGTGTTAACAATTACCCTTCGATCTTTTAGACTAAATAAATCACCTTCATTTTTATAGCATATCCCACAAACAGACAAACATTCAAATGAATTACTGTTTCTAGGGCTTATCCATAAAATGAATTTAGTAATTCCAAATAATTCATCATCCATCTAATCATTTCCATAAGAGTGCTACACCTTCTATCCACCACACCATTCATCTGGGGCATGCCCGGTGTAGACCACTTGAGATTTAATCTCAACCTCTGATTAATAGCTCCTAACTATCCTAAGAGGTACTCGTAATGATGATTAAATCGTCATTACTTGATATATTTTCCATGATGCTTTACTGTACCAACCTTGCAATTCTTGAATAAATCAAAGAACTTAGACATGCAGTGCATCAAATAAATATATCGGTATCTAGAATAATCTTCGATTATTCATTACCACCTCTCGCCTGGATAATATTAGGTCCGCTTGAATCAGAATGAACCAATTCCAACATATATATCTATGGCTCTACACCCCTTTACCTTGAAAAGGTAATTAATCATTTTTACTTCCAAGTAAGACTCGCAAGTCCGATAGTTTCCACTTCAGATAAACCTTGCGGTCCATCTGCTATCAACTTTTGAATCATACTCAAGTAAAATGATCTAGTCTTAGACGCCAAATGCATGTTTAGTTCATCTCCGAAGGTTACTTTCTCTTACTAAGATCAGAAGATGCATTATTAATTACTATTTGTTGCATCTGTGGAATATACATGATTTAAGAGTATACAAATTGTTCACCAACGTACAATAACAGATTACAACTATATCCTTCATTATAATGACCATGTCATTTAAATGAAATGGAGTATCCATCTATTAATGCATAGAAACCGAAATCAAATTCTTTCTATGAAAACGTACGTAAAACAATTTCTCATAATCAAACGTCTACTCATATCATTAGATAAATAGACAACTCCCACTGCAATAGCCACTACTCTTGTAGTTTTACCCATGTCTATAATAATCTTATCCTCACTTAGTAATAAACATTCAGTGATTCCAGTATCTACACACTTCGTGTCAGTAGATGCCATCACTAATCATGTTAAAACAACTAGCAAGTAAGATTCTATCCTTGTTCACTCCTTTTATGAAATTGGATTTCATTTACCACATGTTTTGTCAGAAGTTTTCCACCATATACAACCTCTTGTAATTCAGGAGAAACTTACTCAAAACATCTAGGCAATTATGAAGAATAAAATTGACTTAGGTTTCCCCTTCAACTTCTATTCCATGTAGTTCCAATTTATTCATCAAATTCAATCATGACCTACCGCCTTTTAAATTACTCAAGTATCCGAAGAGTTACATGGGACCATCATATTTCTATGAACCTCTCATCTCTTCACTAGAGACTTTAATAGGCATCATGAGACGTCCCTTGTGAGAACACACATGTATTTTCTTAAGCAGTAAAATTCAAAACCAAGATTCTTTTCTAATCATCTAATTTGGACAAGTAAATATAATTTCTTTTAGTTAATAATATGTGAGATAAAACCATTTGAAAATTAGAGAATCATAAATTAATTTACCGATCAAAACTTCGAATTTTATCCTTTTATATTGATTCCCTCAAAACAATATAAAAATAAAATTCACCGACATCTCAAGCACCGTGAGTCTGCAAGCCACGTTAGTGTGGACGTTTACAAACCCGAACATTTACAAGAGAAGGTTTTACCCATTAATTTCATTTGTCAACCTAACTTTATGACAAAATAATTAATAGTCGGTTCCTCTTTAGCCATGCAAATAATAGCAGTGACTCCGTTGGGGAGGATACTAATTATTTACACCTAAGTGTACACCATTATTTGATCCCAAGTCCACTGCGCGAGCTTGTGTGCCTTACAGTTGGAGAAGTACACACGCGCTCGGATAGCTTCCTACAATCATCAATTAAAAGTTTGTACCAGTGAGCCCCACATAAACTCATCCGTTAGGGAGGAATGCCTATTGCCAACACGCAAGTTCATGTACCACATTACAAACAATAATTATGTAATGAAGTCTGTACCAGTGATCCATGAATAAACTCATCCGTTAGGGAGGAAGGCCTATTGCCAACACGCAAGTTTACTCACATCACTTACAAACCAATAATGGAGGCCGCGGGAATATTTACCAATCCCCTCTCCCACTTAGTAATTTAACACCGAGGGTTTTTACATGCATATGATATTCAGAATAAAATACGCAACGCTAGCATGCTTCTATTACGGCACATAAGGCAGTAAATCACAGAGATTCATGCATACATATATAACAATAATCAATAATTAAATCAATCATTAACAGTTATATATCAGCGAATTCGATTGTTCGCCACCAGGCACGAATATCAGCAAAGACTTCCAGACTATCAAATTTTTGAAATTACCAGATTGTCCAATTTTCGAAACCATCGATATCGACCGTCGATATCGTCCAGATTATCAAAATCATCGATATCGACTAGATTATCAAATATTCGAAAAACATCAAGATTATCAACATTCCAAAACTATCGATATCGATCATCATATCGTCTAGATTATCAAAATCATCAATATCGACGAGCGACCATATATAACAATAATAGATAATTAAATCAATTATGCCAGTTATATATTAGGAATCAATTCAACATCCATATATAACAATAATAGACAATCAATTATGGCAGTTATATATTAGGAATTAATTCGACATCCATATATGACAATAATAGATTATTAAATCAATTATAGCAGTCATATATTAGGAATTAATTCGACATCCATATATAACAATAATATACAATCTATTATGGCAGTTATATATTAGGAATTAGTTTTCCTAAAATTGGATGTCTTATCCAACACTCTAGCAATACATGCATATAATATACCAAATATAATACGCAATCTAGCATGCTTCTATATAAGACAATAAATCATAGAGATCAGACATCCATATATATATATATATATATATATATATAACAATAATAGACAATTAAATCAATTATGACAGTTATATATATTAGGAATAAAAACGTCTCTAAATTTTAATGTCTTGTCCGACACTCCTACTGTGGAATCGATGCCTTACGCAACAAGCAGGATTGCTTGTGCCCCAAGACGTCCATCGTCATATCCCATTGCCAATCATGTCAGGGAGTGCCCCAAGTGCCTTGACGAGCGCCCCTCGCCCGGACTGTCGCTCGTCCAAGGGCCTACTTGCATGGAACCAAGTTCAGCCCAACGCGCAACACCAAACTACACCAACTGTCGTTCGTAGTTCGAAACTGAAAGAACCTCAGAATCCAATCTCCACCGTCCAGAATCTACGACTATAAGTCCTGAACATGCTGTCCAAATTACAGATCGATCCAACGGTTATATTGTGAGAAACGACTCTTTTCTCTCGACTGCGCAGAACAGAATCGACCAAAAAACTGCTTCTGTTTTCGGCGTATCCCCGACAACACAAAGCTCCAAATACGATCTTCACCGTTCAGAATGTACGTCCACAAAATCCGAACGTGCTGACCAAAAATCAGCCTGATCCGACGGTTGAATCTCCGGTTATTGCCTCTGCAATATCACTGCGCTGGATTTTCTCTCAATTTCTTCCTTCCATGTGAAATTGACGAACAGTTTTCGTCGAATCCTCTCACACACAACCATCAACGAACAGATATGATATAGGGTATATTTCACATAGAGATATTCATGGTTTGCGCAATAAAACCAAAACCCTAAACATGTGATCCTAATTCCGAAAAATTAATCATATAAACCATAGCCTAACGTGTCACGCTTCACCACGAAACCGAAGCTCTGATACCAATTGTTGGCATTCGATCATTTGGTTAACGTGACCCGTTAGGGTTCATGCGTTTCTATCACAGCGGAAGCAATAAATCATAGAAACGATTACCGTTCACCAAGGGTTGATGTAGAGGTTGAGTTCTCGCTGGCAGACTGCGCAGTCCCACGAGAATAGCCATAAGTTCCTCTTCTGATGTCGGAATTGAGTGGTCTTTGCGCTCAGACGATTCTCTCTTCGACGGCTTTCCTTCAGTATATAATACACCAAAATCGGAGAACTGTACGATTTTATATGAATTTTGTAACATGACGAACTGCAGCAGCAAACGACCTTCCGGTCTTCTGCTGTATGTCCCAAGTCGATCTCGACGTCGTGTGGGCGACGATCTACGAGATCTCCTCAATCTGCTGTTCAACCCTCATCACACGTGAATAATGAATTAGATTAGATTAGGGTTCCAGATAAGCTGAGGTGACTTATATACATGGGCTACAGCAGGGACCAGGAGGAGAAATTGGGTTGGGCCTCCATTGGGCTTAAGTATCCAAGCTAAGCCCAAAGCTTATACTTAAGTCCAATAATAATAATATATTCCACTAAAATATTATTATTGCACTACCGTACCAATCCCAAAATTACGTTTTGGGCTCCTTCTTATTATGAGCCCGTTAGTCTCCCCATGTTTAAGATATACAATGTCCATTAATTAATTTAAGTTACTGACAACTCAATTAATTAATATCTCATCCAAGAGTAGTACCACTCAACCTCATTATCATGCCGGAATAAATTTCACCTGCAGGGTTTACATGATAATCCTTATGAGCTCCTCAAGGGGACATCATCAACCTATGACGGACATGGATTCCTTCTACAATCAACAGCACACCATAGAGACAGCACTACTTCCCAACTCATCGAGTTTGTTGATTTAATTACATGTAAATCTCACCCATTGATAAATCAAAGAAATACATACTGCCCTACGTGTCGAGGTTATTGTATAGTGATTAAGAGCACGAACTTCCATAATAACTGAGATATAAGTCAGTATAAGTCGAATGATCTCAAGCGGTCCTGCTCAATACACACAAGTGCACTAATGTGATTCTATAGCCAAGACAAGCTAATACCAAACCACACTACAACCATCCCGATAGAGAGTCCCCGTCTATCTCGGTTGTGAGCATCTGTTTATACTTTATAAGGAAACCGATAATATGATCTTCCGCGTGTTGTCGCACAACATATTATCTACAGTATAAAGTAAGTGGACTATTGCATCGAACATATAATTAAATTATAAGATGCAATCATTTGATCATATGATTCTCATTTCAAATTAATTGTTGTAACATTGTTCATACAAAAAGCTAGACTTTTAGTATACAATCCAACAACACCTTCAAATGTTGGAGTTTTGGTGAGATCTTTATATTCTGAGAAATACAAGGAAAAGAGGATCGCGTGAGCATACCAATCACTAAAATTGGAGATCGGATGAAAAAGTTATGCTCAAAATCGTGAAGTCGCGCAGCTGCCAGTGAGAATTTCCGAAAATTACCTAATTTATCTCCTTTTACCGAAAATTACCATATTTATCTCCTTATCACATAATCATCCATGATTCACCCATATCTTTTATTTCCTTATTCCATTCTCACACCTATATATATATATTTCTTTCCTTATTTAATCCCATTCCAAGTCCCATAAGGAGAGCCTACAAGTATAAAAAGGAGTGTAGATCACAATTAGAATAATACGATACAATAGAGTGGATTGGAGAGAGGCCACAACACAATATGTTTGAATATTTGATACTCACGAGCAAGAATACTCAATCGTTGTAGGAGTATATCCTAAGAAATAAAATTATCAATCCACAAAGGAGTTAGGTTTGGATTAGCAAAATACGTGAGCTCTTGTTTATGTCACTTTTGTAAGGATGATCGGGGGGTTTTGAGTTTGAAATTAACAACTAAAGCAAGTAAATAAAATAACAATTAAGAGAAATGACAAGTAAAAATAGCTAAAGATAAAAGAGAGTAGGTGTTCAAGTTCAAGTATAGAAAAACATGGGATTAGAAACATCCAAGCACACTCAATTCATATTATCATGCAAAAGGAATTCAACTCAATTGATGTAGATTAAGGATGATCACGAATGTATCCTAAGCTCCCTTTCGGGTTACAAAGATTGTTGATCCACTAAAGACTCCCAAAAGCACTTAAGATCAAAGCCTAACATTAACCTCTTCCATCTAGGTACTAATTAACTCCCAATTCTCCCTTAGAAGGTACTAATTAGAATTAATTCTCCCTTTTTGTGTACTAGAGTTAACGAATGGATTGGTTCCCCTCATCAAATTCAAATATCCTTTCGGTCAAACCCAAACTCGATGTCTATTCATGCATTTCTAATACTTAAGAGGGTTATTTCCGTCTCACTCCAAGCAATATACACATGATCATCATAATAGCACTTAATTACCATAAATCATCCATTGATCAACAATCCATTAAACCAATAATCATTCATGAATAACAAACCGTGCCATCATAACATCAAAACAATTAAAGCCCATGAATAGAAACCAACATCAATTAAGTCAAAAACCAATTTAATTCACATAATAATATAAACCTAATATGCTCTTCATATTCCTAATCCCACTAGAGGAATTAGCCTAACATGATAATAGTAACAAAACACCTGAATGATTCATTACATATATCCATAGTTTAAAATCCAAAAGAAATACAAAAATGAATAAATTCTTCCCTATCAATTGCTTGAAGAGAATCGTCCATTCTTCTTGATCTCCATCTCTAGTTCTTGATTTCTTGATTTCTTGAATGGTGGATTTGATGGGTGGATGGAGAAGATGGAATGGATGGAGAATGGGTGAAGATGATGGTGTAAAATGGAGAAAATGGTGTGTGATGTGTGTGTAGGGATGAAACCCTTCGAAGATTCTGATCAAATGTTGAACAATTGGGTATTTATACCCCTTGGGAAGCTTCTAGAAGTTTCTGACTTTTTCTGACTTTTTGACCGAGCTCGACTCGAACTCAGTGACTCGGGTAGTGTTATGTCGGCCAATTTCAGCAATAGACGGCGCTCGAGTCGGCTCTCCTAGCTCAACTCGAGTGATGACATTACTCGACCCGTGTTGCCAACTCGTGCACTCGCCTGTTCGGTCGTGTTGCATGGCTCTGAGACTAGATTTCCTTCGGCGGCCAGCTCGACTCGAGTTACCAAGTCGTGCTGTGACTTGCAACTCGAGTGAGCACACTGCATGATTTTGAACTCCTGCTCTGCTCAACACGACCTCGAACTCGAATTGGCTCAGCCTCAACTTGACTCGAGTTGCAAGTTGAGTAAGTCCTTGCAACTCGAGTAAGCTTACTGGACAATTTCTGGATGAACACGGTCCTCAGCTCGACTCAAGTTACACAGCTCGAGTCGAGTTTGTTTGAGTTCTGCCCATTTTTCTCATTTCAGCTCCGTCTCCATTTTTGCTCCATTTTCACCTGTTTTACATACGTTTAAGCTCATTCTCACACATTTCCATAAAAATACAAAACACAACCAAATAACACATAAAATACGGATAAAATAATACAAAAAGACATACAAAAAGATACTAAAATCTAGGTGAAAATAGCGACAATCAACCCCCCAAACTTAAAGTGTTGCTCGTCCCCGAGCAACGAAAAAGATAACCAAGAGGAGAAATTTTCACCTAGGAAAAAGACCTAACGAATATAAGCAATAACACATCGACAACAATAATAACTACAACTTATGCTAAGTCATCCTACAACATTAAAATCATAACATGCAAATATTAACAAGTTCAATCAAAAGAGAATAAAGTGTAATATAGTCCCTTTTAGTCCAAGCCTCACATCGGATATCAATTTCGCTCAACACTCTTTAAATTAAGGTAACTCAACACTCTTTAATCGATTGATTCGACTCGCTATAAGCTTGCTCGTGGACTATATTCACAATCCACCAAAGTTTCAATTAATGATCAAAAAGGTCTTTCATTAAGGATGTAATGATAGGCTCTTTGGTAGGGTAGGAAGAATATGAATAATATAGTGACTAATCAAGTGTAAGTAATTGAAGAGGTAGCTACTTTCTTCCATTCCTTAACTTTTCTTTTCTTCCTTTTTTGTCTTTGCAATCTCAAGCACTAATCATCAATATTCCTTTGACTTTTGAGCTTCTTTTGATTCATGCTTCCTTTCTTTGAACTTTTCTTTTCTTGAGCATCTTGTTGTTGCGTTGCTCCTTCTCTTGTTTAAAGGTTGCATATGTATTCTTGTTTTTGCTCTTTTCATCCTTTTTCTTGCTTACTTACCATTTTCTTTTCTTCTTTTGTCATTCAATCAATCATTTCTAGCCACCATCTCCTCAATTACTCACACCAAAGGTATATATGAAAGACTTAAGTGGATAATCAAGGCTTGTAATGTGCTAAATTCACAAGAAATAGGTTTAAAGGCTCAAAATGGTTAACTAGGGATGATGTTCTTGGTAGGGAAATATATGGCAATGACTATAAATAACAAGGATGGCCTTAGATCATGTCACTAATCTCCACAGATCGGGCTCATTCCTATAGTCCTTGAGCAAGTTCTAGCTTATCAAACACAACCGATCCACTCATTAAGAAATACCATGTATGCACGGTCGAGGCTCAAATTCTCACAAGCTTGTGCTCGGACCTTAAGGAACTTATTACACCACATTCATCTCAAAATTGAACAAATTAAGTAAAACATGTCACAATTCGAAAGTGTAGAGATTCTTAATCATAACTTGTCATCCCTTATCACAACAACATGTCATCACTCACATTCAAAAATGACTCACGACATCCCAAAACAAACCACCAAACATACCAAGACAAAAATGAAAAAAAACACATCAAACATACAAGAAGACACACTAAAACAAGAAACAACACAAACACAAAATCATGCAAAAATAATACTCCCTCCGTCCGCCTGAAAGAGGGCATTTTGCTTTTGTGCACGTAGATTAAGGAGTATTGTTATTTAATGTGTAGTTGGTAGTTGTATTAGTGAGAGTGTGGACCCCATATTTTAGTTGTATTAGTAGATGTGTGTGGGTCTCATGTGTGTAAAAAAGGAAATGACCCTCTTTGGAACAGACGACTAAAATGAAAAAAAGACTCTCTTTTGAGCGGACGGAGGGAGTAATCACCACCATAAGACAATTAAGCACACATTCATAGCATCCATAATCAAATAAGCTCACAAACATCCCAACCTTGATTGAAAAGGAAACCTCCCAAAAACATAACAAATGAAGTAGCATGCTAATTACCTCAATTCAAATCATGTCAAGTAACTAAAAATGATAAGGTGTAGAGTACTCCCTCAATTGTCATTTGGTAAGGAAAACGTTAGCTCCAAGCTCCAATCATGCTTCCAATACCTCTTCATTCATGCTCAAAAACTCAACAACATCATTAGCTCAACAATTTCATTAAAAATATAGATTATCATGCACTTCAACACAACCAATCATGCCAAAATCAAACCAACACTCATGAGAAAATTTTTTAAAATTTAAAATTGACCCAATTTTACAAGAAGACCTCTCATCATCATAATATTAAGCATACTCAAGTGGTGAGTCACACCACACACTCTCCCCCCAAACTTAAATCGAAACAAGAGTTGAGAATTAAGTTTGCAAAAAGTAGTGGGACTTACCCTTGTAGTTTCCATTGATAATCTTCTTGTAAAGAAGTATATGCAACCAACGAATTGAGCTATGTCCACCACACACTAGCCCCCCAAACTTAACTCGAGACAAGAGTCGAGAATTAAGTTTGCAACAAGTGGTGTGACATGTCTACTTGAATCCATGAAATGATACTCAGCTAGGTCCCTGGCCATAGAGGCAAAGTTTGAAACGATTCTACCAGCATCCGAGCTTAACCCCTGATCAGTCTTATCATCGAAAATAGCTTCGGGGGTCCGGGGAATAGGTTTCACCGCCTGATTTTTCTTAGGAACAACCGGATGTTTTCCTCGAGCAATCCTTTTCTTTGGAGTCTCTTCAGACTCCCTTTCAGAGGATGCATCGGACTGGTACTGCTCGGCAATACCTCGGATGGTTGAATGGGTTTCAGATTGCGCTATAACGCTAGGAGAAGATCTATTTTTTTTCTTCAATATGTATTTTCTCACAAGCACAATCCACTTACAAGCCAAAAATTGCAAAACAACATCAAATCCACAATCCTTATTTAAAACATAAAATTAAGTAATAAAGATAATGATGGGTTGCCTCCTATCTAGCGCTGACTTTAACGTCTTCAAGCTAGACAGAATGCAAGATCATGGAACCAAAGAATGATCCTTCACTTTTTCCTCCCTCATCTTCACTTTGAGAAATTGCTTGGCTCTTTTCTTTTCCATCAACATGATTTCTCCATTCTTGCTTATAATCATCAAATCATCCGAAAGAATTGTGGATGGAAATGCTTCGTCTCCATAAGACCAATGAAATTCTCCCTTATCAACCTTCCATTCGATGTCCGAGTCCTATTGGTCATAGTCCTTATTTCCCCGCTAATTTTCTCTCTCTCTCTCTCTCTCTTTATTTTTATTTTGTTGCCTCGGGACGAGAAACGAATAAGTTTGGGGGATATCTCTTGAAGGATCCTCTTGAGACATGCTTGATGGAGTCTGTTACTTTTTCCACTACAGAGCTAGATGAACTCTTTAATGAGGTTTGTATATAGAGAAAGAGAATTGAGAAGAGGAGACAAGCAACACAACCATCATACACCCTATGATGAGAGTGAAAATAAGCGTGTTTCATTGTCCAATCTAACACCTTTTTTAAGAGAATTATTGTTATATATTAGCACAAGTAACATAGATTCAAGATATGTGAGAAAAATATGCGTTTGAGGTGTTTTAGTGTGTTTTAGGTGGAAAAATGATAAAAAGTGCAAAGTTGGAGAAAAGGTGCAATTTGTATATGAATGCTGAAAAACGCACGTCCAACTTGTGCAGTTTTTCTGTATTTTTGTGGAGATCAAAACTTATAGTGTGATAAATGGTTGGAAAGCCACTGAAAAGAGGATCGTTTTGACGTAAAGAACACTTCAATCGGAATTCAAACGAGAAATTTATGCTCAAAATGGTGACGTCGCTTGAGCTGTGCCGAACAGAATGGCTGTGTCACTTTTTATGGCTTGTTACACCTTCAAATCTTAGAGTTTTCTTAATTTCTTTACATGAATAGAAATCCAAGGAAGAGAGGATAGCGTGACCGCAAGAATCACTCAAATCGGAGCTTGCATGTGGAAGTTATACGTGAAATAGTGAGACGACGCAAGTGTGATTCGACCACGATAGTTTGGTTCGACCAGACTTTTGGTAGAACCACAACTATTTTGGTCGAACCAGAAGCCCGAAGTGTGAAAAATCATCGATTTCGATTCGACCAAGCCCTAAGTCGAACCACATGCCTGAACAGCGCTGGATCCGCATTTTTACACGTCAAGTGCGTCGTTTTGCGTGTTTTCATCTTAAAAAGCCTATCTAAGGTCCATAAGGAGAGCGTACAAGTATAAAAGGGTATGTAGATAACATCATTATGCATTGGGAGATAGAGAATTGGATTGGACAGAAGAGCAACACAATCATCCTATACCCCACAAGGGGGGATTACCCCCCAACCATCATCCACATCTTTTCCTCCATCCATCCATCACTGTGAAGATTCGTCTGTGGAATCAAGAGGAGAACCAAGAGGATTTGAAGAGACGGAAGAGAGAAGGAAGGAGACTTCTACACCAAGGGTTTTCCTAATTCTTTTCTTCTATTTTCTAATTTTCCAGACCATGGGTAAGATCTATCCAACACCCATGATTGTTCTTCGCAACATCATGGGCTAGAGCCTTTTTGGTAGAACTAGGGTTTATGAAGGTTTTATGAATTAATTGAACTTTTGTGTGTAAACTCCGTACAACACTACTTATGGATTTATTTTATATATGATTGTGCTTTCTTAATCCATATTCACGGTTGTTTTGTACATCTTCAATTGGTATATAGAGTCTGAATATATATCTTGGTTGTAGATTGAGTGTGTTCACCGGTGAACAGGATTTCATGTTATGATTCTAAGTGAGGAGACTCCGAAGCTTCATTAGAACTATCATATATGAATGTTTATTAATTGAATTGAATTCGGGTTAGTAAGCAGGATAAAGAGGGTAATTTTATAGTACCTATAAAGGGAGATCATATCGGGTTAGGTTTCAAACGTTGAAATAATTGATACTGATAGTACCTAGAAAGGGGGTGAAATTACGTCTCTTTCTCCGAGGTTATTCACACGTGTTACACGCATATTTACTTGTGTCTATAGAGTAGATTTGCATGGTTTAGTGATGTTTCATAGTCTACAAGGCAGAGTCGGCCAGCACATGAGAGGGAAATTAAGTAGTAAAATCGGATTACCCTAGAGCTACCTATTCTCCTCCTTGATCCACTTTCGTATTCTTCTAAGTGACTTTATTTTATTTGTTATTTTAATTAATTGTTTAGTAGTTAATAATTGAAACCTCAAACTTAAACTTAATTGCCATCTTGTATTAATTAATTTAGTTAATAATTAAATTAATAATACGTCGTCCTTTGGGTTCGATATTCACTTGGTCGCTTGCTTAAGCTGCAAATCCTTAATACTTGGGGATTAATTTTGCGTGCAAAGAAAACGCGCTTCAAGTTCTTGGCGTCGTTGCTGGGGAGACAAGCAACACAATCATCCTACACCCCATGATGAGAGTGAAAATAAGATAGGAAACGCGTATAATTTTTTTAGCAATCCCAATATCGATTCATTTCACTCTTCGATTCTAACATTAGCCAATCATACGAGATGCAATGCATAATAATTTTAATCTCTGCTTCTAAATGCCCCACAATCTTTGCCAATACTTTCTTTCATCGTATATTTAAAATGCACTATTTTCTAATCTTCTTACTGTTAAAAAGGAACATATCTAGCATGGATTGGGGGTCAATATTTGCCACTACTTTATTTCGTTATATATTTAAAATGCGTTGTTTCTTAATCTTCTTATTGTTAGAAAGGAACATGCATAACTTGGATTGAGGGATTGTATGCATAACATGGATTTCAATTCAGATAAATTTTAAATGAATATACTTCTTTTATAAAAACGTCTGATCGTGCAAAGCATGGGACGAGTATTACTATAGTTAATTAATAGTTATAATTTTTCAAGCCCATGAGCAAAGCCCATTCCACAAAAATATAAACTTAAACCTAAGAATCAATAGTAAACCTACTTATCCTCACTCATGTCCTGTGCGCCCCTTCTCTCCATCTCTCTCAATTCTGTATTGTTTTTTTCCTCTCAATCTTAACTCATTTCTGCTCTCTGTATCTCATCCACCCCCTCATTTTTTGTCTCTTAATTCCACAATACATATTCTCTTCTTCGATTTCACATCATAGTTTGAACATCAGTTTCCTTCGGTGATATATGACGTCATTTTGCTGTGGAGATAACACGGCAAAGACGATGGGTTCGGCTCCGACTTCTTTAAGAACTGGCATTTCTATATCTACTTTATTTGATTAGATTTGGCTAAGAATGTATGAGAATGTATGTATGTATAATTGAAATTTGTAAGTAATGTATTTTGAGGTTCAGTCATTTTGAAAAATATAGAATTGGAAATGTTTGAAATTCAGTCTGATTTAGAAAACAAAATCGATTGTTTTTCGATTTTACTGGTTATGCCAGTTTTTTAATTTTGATCAATTGGAATCGGTTATTTCTTGTCTAATTAAGAAAACGGTTATAGGGTTGTTTCGAACCGGTTTCGGCTCCGATTCCCGATTGAACCGGTTGAACCGGCCGGTCCAGTCCTGTTTCGAAAATACTGCCTGGTGGTACTGATAAACAGGCATGTGATGGGTACGGGTAACATAATAAATTTTTTAAATGGGATGGGTATGAGTAGTTGTTTTTTAATCGGATACGAGTACGGTATAACCCATGTGGTTTAGTGTTCATTCCAAGGGTGAAATCACGACTCCATGTGGTTTATGGTATACTTATTTTAATGTGAAGTTAAAATATCAATTTAGCATTCAAACAAGATCATGATCTTTCTTGCAATTAATTATTTAAATATTGAAATTATATTATATCTATTTTATATTTATTTAATATTAGTATATTTTTTATTTCAAAAATTAAAAAAAATTAAAGGACTACAAATTTAATTTCTCGCCACGTTAGAAGTGTCACATGACATTATTGGTTGGGTGACCTATTCCAGAGGATACATGCATTAAATTATCGAATATTTTGAAGTTAATGGATCAATTTCATATTCCTTCTGTCTGCTTCTAAGGTATCCATTTTACTATTTTTGGCGTCCGGTTCAAAGGTATTCATTTCCCCTATATAGTAAAAAGTACACAATATGGCCCATCACTTTCCTCTAATACAACTACCCAATTTACATTTATATAATAATAATACTCCTTAATCTGTGTACAAAAAGTAAATGGACACCTTAAAACCGGACGTAGGGAGTATATTTAAATCGTTAATTGCTAAAACACTTCAATCGAATTTCAAATGAGAAATTTATGATCAAAATGGTGACGTCGCGCGAGCTGTGCCGAACAAAATGGCTGTGTCATTTTTCATGGCTTGTTACACCTTTAATTCTTAGATTTTTCTTAATTTCTTTACATGAATAGAAATCAAAGGAAGAGAGGATCGCGTGAGTGCAAGAATCACTCAAATCATAGCTTGGATGTAGAAGTTATACGTGAAATAGTGAGACGGCGCAAGTGTGATTCGACCACGACAGTTTGGTTTGACCAGACTTTTGGTAGAACCACAACCATTTTGGTCGAACCAGAAGCCTGAAGTGCGAAAAATCACCGATTTCGATTTGACCAAGCCCTAGGTCGAATCATAGGTCGAACCACATGCCTGAACAGCGCCAGATCCGTATTTTTACACCTCAAGTGCATGTTTTTGCGTGTTTTCATCTTAAAAAGACTATCTAAGGTCCATAAGGAGAGCGTACACGTGTAATTATTCTGTGCACCCACTTTCAGAAACTTATTCACTTATGAATAAAAATGTATATACTAATGAAAAAAATGTATACACTTTGTTAGTGAATTTTCTGTAAGTTTTTTTAATGAAAAACTGATTGTAAAAAAAACTATACAATTATTAAGAAATACGTACTCCCTCCATCCCACAAAAGATTGCACCTTAATTCCGACAGGGAGACTAAGAAAGTGATAACTTTAGGGGTATAATGGTATTTTTTGTAAGGCATACTTTAAATACACACCCAATTATTATATAAATAAAATATTTATTGTTAAAAAGTCTAAAATATCCTTATATAAGTAAATACACATCCCCTATTTTTATACACATGTAATAAATCTTAAATTGATGAATCTTTATATAGATCCAATTGTGAACGATACACATCCTTTGTTAATATTATTTCACTTTTCAAACTTTTTAACATGTAATCATTCTTTTTTTATTTACCTAGAATTTAATTTTTTTTATTTTAGAGTTTGAACCACCCAAGAACAATAGATTTTTTTTCCATTAAATATCTTCCAAGGGGTGAGCAAAAGTTGGCAAAAACCGAAAAACCGAGCCGAACCAAGCCGAACTGAACCGAAAAATCAGTTTTTCGGGTTTACGGTTCGGTTTTGGTTTTCATGTTAAGAAAATTCGGTGGTTCGGCTCTGTTTCGGTTGTGAGAAAAAACTAAACACAATCCCTAGCCCATAATATTTGAAATTCAATCCAGTAGCAGAATCTCACAATTTGCCGTCTTCCGCAATCTTCGACTCTGCCGTCTTCCTCGTCTCACATGAATTGAGTTCAAAACTCTATCTCTTCACAATTCGTTGTCCCCACGCTCTACTCTCTTCGCCATTGTATTTGTATCAATTCAGTTCACGACTTTGTCTCAATTTGCGTCTCTCCATCCTCGCTTCTTCCTGCTGCAAATTGGGATTCTTCACGATATGTAAGAAAATTCCTTCTGGTAATTAAGATTTCTTACTGCAATTGCATTTTAACAAATTGGGTCTTGCTTGATGCTTCTGAAGAATCCTTCCTCGAATCACATA
The DNA here is from genome assembly GCA_023678885.1 of Pogostemon cablin. Taxonomy (NCBI): domain Eukaryota; kingdom Viridiplantae; phylum Streptophyta; class Magnoliopsida; order Lamiales; family Lamiaceae; genus Pogostemon; species Pogostemon cablin. The sequence continues at coordinate 26,398,198 of CM042985.1, read as the reverse complement.
CCTTATCCTTTAATGTGTCTTTTAGTGGAGGTAACAGTGAAGGTGTGGGTTTTTGTAATTATCAATTGAATTTAAGAACATCTCAATTGATGAAATGGATCATTGGTAGTGGAATTTACAATATAAATGAGAATGGATCATTGGCGGTGGAACAATTTCTTGTTTTTAAATTGTATTACTGGAAAGCTTTTTGTTTTTGTCTGGTATTTATAAAACTCGGTTTAATCAGTTTTCAAACCGTACCGAATCGATAATTTCGGTTCGGTTGTGTATCGTTTCTCTCATTATTCGGTGTCGGTTCGGTTTGCCATATTTAAAAAATTGGTGTTCAGTTCGGTTCGATTTTCAACCGATGCACACCCCTTCTTCTTTTATGCTACTGTCTGGGGATGAATATGTGTGTGCAAGTTGGATTTAAGAGGAATAGATTTTATGTGCATATATTGGTGATCATTGGTACAGATTTAGTGGAATTACTAGTAATAATTCATGACTTGTATCTTTGTAAAAGAATGGAATTTTATGACTAAGAGATCTAATGCAAAAGCTAATTAAATGGAAGAATTTATCAGAAAAGCTCAAAGTCGGTGGTATCGCTTGGGGATCGAACAGTTTGAGAATTTCCCAACTTGTATTGCCACAAAACCTTAGCCCAAAACCACGGATTCATCATTTTTCAAAAAGCTTGAATTAATTGAATTCAAACCAATTCATTCAATTATGTCTTTTGAGTTTGATTCATTAGAGTAATGAGGAAAGAAACATCAAATTAATATTTGAGGGTTGACGGTGATCTAAACTGTAACAATAATTAGGGTTTCACGTCAATTGATTTTTTTTAAAAGATTCACGTCAATTGATTTGATAATAAGAGAAATAGGGGTTTTGAGGGGTGTATGATCTTAAAATTAAAAGGGTAATTTGAAGTTTTAACGGGAGTGTGTATACAATAAAATTAAGATTTAAAATATTAAAAGAGGGTGTGTATTTTAAAACACTCTTTTGTAATAAATAAATGATAAAATATGTTAGATAGATATGATTTTTTTTTAAATAAAGTGTGCCGATGCTTTGGGGGCGGTTAGATAAGAAGTAGGTTCGAGCCTCGCGGAGGTCGGACTTCCATGCCCTCCCTGGACTGTCAAATCCGGAGCAAGCATTTCGGAGTCCGAAATCCCAGGAGCTAATCCAAAATCACCTACTCGATTGACAAGCATAGCTTTGATAGCTGCTTTATCTGCCTGTAGAAGGGTGGTTGTCTTTTTCTTTTTTGCTTTATTTTGGAAATGTGTATATTTTTGTGAAACAACCCAAAATGAAAAGTGTGTCATTTGAAATGGGACGGAGGGAGTATACATTATTAAATAAAAAATTATACACAAATGGGTGCATACTTGTGCACCCATATGTGTATAGATTAGGGTTTAGTGTATAGGATTTAGAGTTTTAATGTTTAGGGTTTAAGATTTAGCGTTTAAGGTTTAGGTTTTAGGGTTTAAAATATCAACACTTAATAGTCTTAAATATTTTTTAATTATATTTATTAAATTTTATTTAAAATAATACTCCCTCCGTCCCAAGAATACATTCGCGTATTCTTGGGCACGGAGTTTAAGAAAAATAACTTTTTGGTGGTGTGATGTAAAAAAGAGAAGGGGTATTTTGGGTAATTGAGTAGAATAAAGTGTATGATATAGTTGACTTTGACTAAATTGTGTGTAAGAAGAAGGTGACATTTTTGTAATATTGTAGTATTGTGAGGTTATTGATATTGTGTATTGTTTCCATTTTTAGGGGGCGAATGTATTCTTGGGACGGACCAAAATGGAAAGGACGAATGTATTCTTGGGACGAAGGGAGTAGAATTTATATTATATATTTATATTTAATTAATAATAGTATAATTTTTTTAAATATTAATTTAGGAAAAAATATATAAATAATTATAAAATAAACGGGTATCGTTTAATGGGTTTGGGATGAGTACGAGTATCATAATATTTTTTAATGAGACGGGTACGGATATGAGTAGTTAATTAGATACGAGTACGGGTACCCCTATAACAGTGGGTACCCTACCCGCCGTCATCCTTTACAACTACTCATTATACGTTAAAATATTATCTCTCAAACCAATATAAATTAAAATAGTATATTCGTTAATATTCAATTTGATTACTTGGTATTAGAAATACTTGGTATGAGAAATTAATCATTGGTTCGATTACAATTAATTTATGAGAAACATATATATAAAAGGTTTTAGGGAGCCACTCTTATAATTCATTGAAATTACTGGGAGCCACTCTTATAATTCATTAAAACAAGTGTAATCAAATTATGCCAGGATAGAAATGCAGTTTTTAAGGAGGTTTATAGAAATTTATAAGAAGGGGTTTTCATTTTTTAAAATATAATAACAATTTTAAGTGAACGATCTGTAAGAGTTTTTGTTTTTTCATTTAAATGGAATCTGTGTAAATCGAGAAAATAAATATTACCTGTGAGTAATAATTATTTTAGCGGTCCCAATATCGATTCATTTCACTATTCGGTTCTAACATTAATCAATCATACGAGATGTAATACAAAATAATTTTAATCTCTTCTTCTAAATGCGCCACAATTTTTGCCAATAATTTCTTTCATTGTATATTTAAAATGCGCTATTTTCTAATTTTCTTAGTGTTAAAAAGGAACATACGTAGCATGAATTGAGGGTTAATATTTGTCATTATTTTCTTTCGTAATATATTTAAAATGCGATGTTTCTTAATCTTCTTACTGCTCAAAAGAACATACGTATCATGGATTGTGAGGGATTATACTATATAAAATTCAGATAGAATTTAAGTAAAAATATACTTTTATTATAAAAACACGTGACTGTACAGCACGAGTATTACTAGTTAGTTAAAATCTCTAATTTTGGTGGGGTGGGGGAGGGGCGGTAAAAGTAGTGTAAGAGGTGAATTAAAAATTTTTGGTTGATGGTTGGTTAGTGGGTTGGGGTGAATTAACCCACAACCCACCACAACAAATTTAAGGGTTATTCTGGTGTGCACTTAGTGCATCGGTGCACCCCAAAATTTGGAGTTTAAAATAAGTAGTGGTAGTTTTTTATTTTTTAAATAAAAAAATTATTTTATACTTTTTAGTGGTAGAGATTAAATTGTACTATATTAATCTAATAGTTAGGATTGTTCAGGTGCACCCTAGTTGGACTCCTAATTTAATAATGGGTTTGTGTGGGTGGGGCGGACTTTTTTTTTACTTGGAGTGGATCACTGTGGGTGGGGCATTTTTTAGGCGGGTTAGTAGTGGGTTTTTGCGGGGTGGGCGGATAGGCTCGGGTTTGTCTCAAATTAACCTTCTAGTTCTAGGTTCTCCTTTTATAGGTTTGAAGCTCTTTTCCTAGCGAGATATCTTTTGAGGGAAGAAATAGCTTTTTTATCTGCTCTAGGGTTCATCTTTTTTTGGGTTTTGGAGCTCTTTCCCTCACTCTGTATCACAACATCTGAGATTCTGAACTGAGCTTGAGCTACGCGCCCACGACAATCACTTCTGTGGAGATATAAGGAAGGGGGTTAGTATATTTAAAAGTAATCATAATCTATATATACGTGCAAAAATGAATTAGAATGAGTATATGCACTTTTTGATGCTCTTAAATTTAATGAGATTTATATAGATTTTGAATTTAATGACTTTTACGTTACTGTAGGTGACATTGCAAGAATGAGCAACATCAATTTCTGGGAGCGGGATCCCGAGGCTCCTACGGGTAAATTTTTTTTTATACATTTATTAAAGAACATCTATTTCAATCCTAAAGATTTATTTTTTTTATGGGGGACTAATATGCTCTTCAGGTAGTTTTTAATTTTTTTTTAAAAATTATATTAGATGATGGAGATATGTTGGTGCAAGAAAGTATGTATAATGCCAATTTCTCTTTTTTGGGGGTGAACTACGGGTTGGATATATTTACCAAGAGGACTGCTATCAAAGCTTCTCCTTTCGTCGTACGCATCAAAATTTATTCAGGTGTTTATGAGATCATCCTTTTAGTTCTTTTATGCTTTTATGCTGCTAGTTGGATAATTATAATAACTATATGTACAGGCCACAATGAAGTAAGAAATGGGTGCGGATTTGTCATAGAGTCTTCTCCAACTAGCAATAATAATTTTGAGTGCGTGATAATCACGTCCAATTCTCTTCTCAGAGTTGATCATATCTCAAACTTGTTATTGGATAATTTAAAGGTTTGAACCCTTCTTAAATTAAGCAATCTTTTTATTCTTACTCTTTGATAAATTAAATGATTATTCGCTATATTTTTGAATAACGGAATCTCATCCTCAATTGTACGGATTGCTATGTAGTGAAGCTAGGACTAAGCTTAATATTGAACTGGGAAAACTAGGAATTTTTAATAGAATACACGAGGAACGTGCTTTTAGTCATTTTTAGAAAGAAACCTTTAGAGTAGTTAGTGAAGTTAATGTAGATCAGTGAAGATGATTTTCAAAAACTCTTTGCACACATACAATGAATCTGGTTAGTATATCATAGGCAATTGGTTGTTAAGCCAACTCCTTTGATACCACTTGTTAGTCTGAGGTAGAGGTGTAGATGGGGAATGGACCTCTACAACTTTTATTAAAATATGTTTAATACTTTTCCAAATGAGCTTTAAATACACCCCTCAGAAGATTTTTAGCGAATCTTCTCAATATCTGAGAACATTACATTATACAAAATGATAATCTGCTCAAAACTAAGGTTGAGCTCCTCATAGAGTATTTCAACCCTATAGTGGAATAAAATTGTACTCTCGTAGTTCCGGTAGAGTTGTTTTTCGTGGAGATTAGAAAACGCACTTGCCACTTAGTGACTAGCTTTACTGATTTTTGCAAGGGTAACATAGTATTTTTAAGTAATAAATTAAGTGTTATGTGTGTTAGCTAGGATGCCAATTTTGAATTTAAGAGTGTTTTGAGGTTAATGTGTTGATTTATTGTTTTGAAATTTGGATTGTTCATAATTTAGTGGGACAGCAAAAATGTAAGTTCACAATTTAGAGGGACGGAAGGACTACAATGCTTGTATATGAATCTAATTATAGTGACTTCTCAATTAACTTATGTAGTCTGTTCGTTTCCTTGCAGCAGTTTTCTCCTTGAAGCCTTTTCCTTTGACTTTAGAATTTCTTAGGATAATTTCTAAATTTTCGAATTAGGGGTTTCTAATCCTAACAAAATAACATTATCAAAATCTGTACAATATTTTTTCCCTAACATGTATGTTTTTAGTTTTTCCTCTATTTCTTGTTCACTTTTTCTTTCAGCCTCTTTTTCTGTAATGCGGCATTCTCATTCTTATATAATTGTGTTTTGGAATATGCCTATTACAGAATGTAGATTTCAAGTCGCTTACTTGTGCTGTTTTGTCTTCATTCACTTACCTCCTGTTTCTATCTGTTAGCCTGTTAGAGACAGCTACGTTATTCATTAAATGCTATTCATGCATCCATTTAACACACTTCACATAATTTGACATGATCTCCTAAAAATTAGGGATTCTTCTGCGATCTTCAGTCCATGCGTCACTTCTTCATTTGTCACTGCACTGATGTGTCTACTGGTTATCTTTATGTCTTTAACTTTCAAAACTTTAGCACATAGACATTCTGTTCTGAATTGAGTGAGTTTCCTCTTCGAAGTGGAATCTTCTTACTGATGGGTATTAAACATAGTTGTTAACCCGTTCTTCTTACCTTCATAGTTCTTCTGTTTTGAATCATGAGCACTATCTCATGCTTTCTCTTTAGATGCCTCTGATAGCATTTATTCTTCTCAACAAGATTCTTTAGCATCTGTGTATCCTTCTTAGTGGCTTCTTGGATACCGAAATTAAGATCTTCTTAAATATCTTCTCCTCTGTCTCATTTCCTGAGACAGACTCACTAAGATTTTTTCTTCTTGTATGTTGGGGGTCCTAAGCACTGTGTGTATCCCTCAGAGTATGCAGACTCTGTTGTTTCTTTTCAATGGCATTTGCTTCTCAAATATTGAGACCCAGTTTTGTTGAGACCTCCTTTGCATTCTGCCATTCTCCTCTTCAGAGTCAATCATGAGACTCTCTCTCTCTCACTAAGATCCCTCCCGTTTGTACATGGTTGTCCAGCGTATTTTTGTTTAGTTTAAACCTCGCAGGTTTCATGATTCCTTGCTGCGATTTTCCTTCACTGTTTTCCATTTTTCTTCTGTACTATATCTGCTCTAGTCCTATCATACATTAAGTACGGGGGATCATCTATCCTATATATATATATATATATATATTGTTTTAACATCATCAAAATCTATACAATAATTTTCCTAATGTTCTATTCCAGTTAGTTGTTGTTTTCTGGGATGGAAAACAATATAACGGCAATCTCGAAGCCAGTGATCTTCATTTCAACATCGCGGCGATAAGGGTTGAAATGGAAACTTCACCGAAAGTTGCAGCGTTATGTAAATTGGATAATTCAAGACATAATGAGAGATCTGCATCTGATTTCCAGCTTTATCCCCATGCCAATCTATTTAGATTGGTCCCGGGGATTAAAGTAATAGCGCTTGGTCGTGAATGCGATGAAGATATGCTTGAAAATAGCCTCATGGCTGCCCCAGGTCATTACAGGTGTGTATCATAATTTTCAAATTATTTTCAAAGCATGCTTTAATGTTTGATGTTATAAATTATTTCTTTGCAGTATTGAACAGTGCAGATTTGATTGCAAAGAGCTCCTTATATCCACATGTCAAATTACAAAGGTCAGTATTTTACCGTACCTTTATGTTTATATTATGTGAGATTATTACTGTTTTCATGAGTTGCTAGTCAAATAACGTTCGTTTAAAAATCACAATTATACATCTTCAAATTTGCTAGTTTTTTGAATTAATTAAAATAAACTCTAAATTATTGATTTATTTTTGTGTAGTGCTCCAAGTAGCTATTAACATACCATGGGGCATTATTTATCATGTCATTCTATCAAGTTTTCGATGTCGTCTTGACAAAAATGATAATATTATAAAGAGAATAAAAATATCTTCATATATAACTCTATGACATTTAATATTTTGGACATCAATTTATATAAAGAATAGTAATGTGTTTTTGACCTAGGATATTCTGGTTTGCTGGGGAACATTTTTAAAAATGTGTTTTTCATGTTTTAGTGTGGCATTGGGGGGCCTTCAGTCAATGAAAAGGCGGAGGTTATCGGAATGAATTTCTTTGATTTAGGATACACTCCTTTCTTACCAAGTAACACAATCCGCAGGTGGTGGCAACATTTTAAAAGATTCAGGTTGCATTATTTATTAAGTTTTAAATTCCTTTCTATTTATAGAATTTGCTCTGATTCTTGATGCGTAGTTATTTGATCATGCAATTCGAAATTTGCTCTGATTCTTGATGTGTAGTTATTTGATCATGCAATTCGAAATTCATTTTCCATTGTTGAGGGTGATATGCTCAGCTTTATCCCCACTTATTCCTACTAATGATATGATGAACTCTTTTAATTCCATGTGTTGGGGTTTCTCTTATAAAGCATTATGGCCTCTCATTAAGAAAATGATGATATGATAAACTTGTCTAATTTCATGCGGTTTTATTATCTTGTAATTTTATGCAATTAATGTTTGGTTCGTAGAACCTTTGGTTTGCCTTTCTATAATTATCATTTTTTGCATTTGTATATGGTTATATATAATATTAGTCAGTTTTTCTTATATCCTTATAGATGCTAAAAATCCGAAAAGTAAGGGTAATTTGTGATAGCGACATTGATTTTTGTGTTTAATACATTTATTAAAACTTTTTAACAGGGAGTATTGTCGACCTTGGGTCGGAATGGAATTAAGTAGTCTTCAAGAGAATCAATTAGAAAAGATTATGGTGAAGTTTCCCCTTGTTAAAAGTGGCATTGTAGTTGATGAGGTATGAATAATTTGCTATTATCTTGAAGGAGTAATTTTCATGTTAAGTTTCGTTATAATTTGTCTTTTAATATGGAACTCCTTTTCCCTCTAAATTGAACTTTGATTGAAGGGATACTTATAGATGAAACAAAATTACTGCCAGGGCAAAAGCTTTGAAATTGTGGTTGCACTTTCAGATGATTAGTTACTACTTACTCTATGCAAGTGTTTATGTTGTGTTTAAAATTTTCACAGCTCTGGTTTGTGGACAACGTTCTCTAATCTTTTTCTATAGTTGGCACTTTATTATTACAAATGGACAGATGCAAAATGTTTTGCATAATCTTATATTGTTTTGTGCGGGGGTAGGTTACTGAAAATTCTCCTGCCAATTCTGCCAATGTGATCCCTGACGACATTATTGTTGAATGTGATGGGAAAGCTGTACAAAGCGCATTGCAGGTATGTTAAATTTTCCATATTTTTATGATTAGAATATCACATTATGTAACAAGTTCCCAAGTTGGACTGGGAAGTAGGAGGCTTGAGAAATGAGACAATTATATTTTTCGTTGCATTCAATACATAAATCAATCTGTTGGAGTTGTAGAACTCTCTTACATAGTTAAATATATAGCCTCATTCTATCTAATATCTCAATATACAACATATGTTCTGCCGAATCTTGCGTTGCACGTTTGGCATTCAAGTGATATTGAAAATGATTATGCCTCAACTTGGTTAAGCTGCATAGAATCAGTAGAATTCACAATGCTAGTCAGTATATTGATATGTGTGTTAGCAATTATTCATAGATATTTTAGCTAAAGAAAGAAAAATGTCACAGATAAAGTGATAATGTTATGGCAGTCATTTTAAGATATCATCTTGCTGCAGCAGTGATCCCCCTCCCCCCCCCCCCCCCCCCCCCCCCCACCTATTGTATAGGGCGTAATTGGTTCTGATTGTTTACAAGTAGAGCAATAGTTTGTTCTGGAGAGTTTTTCTCAAATCTCCTCTCAAGGTATTCAATAGACATTTATGGTTATAATAATCTTCGTTCTTTCATTAGTTTTATGATGATTTATGGGACAAGGTCGGCAAATCAGTGAATTTGGTCGTCATGAGAAGATCGGCCAACTCTCGCCTGAATTTATCTATGATGGTCACCAATATAAGTGACGATCATCAGTTCAACAGGTAAGACTTTGACTTGAGTGAATGAATAAATAGCATGATCATGATTTATAGTTCTGATTTGTTTTTATGTTTTCTTTCTTCTACAGTTGGCCCCTTTGCGGAGGTTTTTTAGATGATTAAAATTTAGTGCGGTGCTATTGCCCAACTTGAATTTAAGGGTTACTCTGCACCGGGTGCACTTGCAGATTTATAAGGTAAAAGAAATAGATAGTGGGTGGTTATCACCATTATTTTAATTATTTTATTTTAATGAGTGGTGATGATTAATTAAAAGGTTGATCTAACAATGGAGATTATTTAGGTGCATTGGTGCCCCCGGTGCGCTTAGACTCTTAATTTAATTATATTAATTTAAACATGTTAAAATATTGAGGGTGATTCTGCAGTGCCATACTGAAGCAGCTGCATAATCTTATAATCTTGACTTGATAAGTGCCAAGTTTTATTTTAATTTTATGTTATAAATAAATATATTCAAATATTTAAAATGAACTGTTGTTTAACTGCCCAGATAAATATTTCATAACTATATTATCGGATTATGTAAATATTAACAATAATTAGAATAATTCTAAAAGTCTACAATTCAATACATCCTTTTAGATTTTAATTAATTCTACAAATTGTTTTCCCATTCTTAAAAAAAAAAAAAGAATCCTTAGGTGTCAAACATCTAATTAAATACCATTATTATAACATTGGTTTTGGTGTCAAATCCCTGACATAGATACCGACACAGGAATGATAACAAATTCGACAATTGGTGCTACGATGATGTAAAAATAATAAAAAAGAAGGGGTAAGGTATTTTTCTCCAAAAATGGACAATTGGATAGAAGTGTTAAACAATTTAATTAATTGTGGACAATGATCTTTTACCATTCAAATTGATTACTTTTGACAATCGACACTTATGTTAAAATAAATCATCCCTAATCAACACACCTAATTTATTTTATTACTCCCTTTATTACTCTCTTCATCTTTTGATTTATTCTTGGGGTTAGTTTAAAATGTTTTTGTAATAAATAAATGATAAAGCATTTTGTGTGTGTTAAAAAGGTGAAATTAGAATTAGTCTTCTGTGAACATAGTTTACGGTGTAAATTCTATGAATTTCTATAATTTAAACCTTAGTGATAGGGTACAATAGGATTAGGATGGAGACCATATGGTGTGAACTTGATTTACATAAATGTTTGCTTTGAAATTAAAGTTTATTAGAATTTAGAAGTATATTAGTTAATTAATTTTTCATTTTATGAAAGTGTGAAATTGAAATTGTAACGAATCAAAACAGATCAAAATAGAAAGTGTGAATTTGATGTTTGGATGTTGGGAGTATATATCTATTAAAAAAATATCGAAATACACAAATACTTTAAAAAATTATTCTTTTTTAATCTTTGTGCACAATTAAAATTGAAAAATTTTTCGGGACGCTATTAGTGTTATTTTCTATATGATTATCTTTTGAATAAATAAATAATCTTATTTATTATTTTTATATTATATTAAAAGTTCTAAATTTTTTTTGCATGATGTCTTTTAGGGTTATTGTTTCGTGCACCTACAGATTTATAGGGTAAAATCAATTGGTAGTGAGTAATTATTAATTTTTTTAAAATTATTTAATTTTATTGAATGGTGAGGATTAGGTAAAAAAGTGATCTAAACGTTGAGATGCACTAGGCGCATCGGTGCCCCAAATGCACCGAAATTAGACTCTACTCCATCTGTCCCACATTTATCTTCACACTTTCTGTTTTTGTCCGTCCCACATTTATCTTCACACCCAAAAAAGAAAACTTCACACTAACCAACAACCTCAAAAGTTACATTAATTTCAAAAATACCACTCTCACCTAACACACATAACATATTTTACAATTTATTTATTACTTAAAAATACCACAATATCCTTCAAAAGTAAATAAAGTTGGTCAAAAAGCAACTTTTCTTAAACTCCGTGTCTACAGTAACTACGAAGACAAATATGGGACGGAGGGAGTATATTTTAAATCTTGAATTGTTATTTATATTTTAGATCATGAATTTGGTGGAACCGGGTAGGATCAGTTAGGGGTGGGCGGTATGGCATACCGAAAAAATTTGGTCATACCAAATACCGTATCGAAATTTTCATTATATAAAAAATCATACCGTTACCTTGCCTAAACTTTCGGTATACCGTAGTTCGGTATACCGATATTTCAGTATAAGAAAATAATATACCTTCTGCTTACCGATATTTCGGTATACCATATCATACCTAAAATATCGGTATATACCATCCTATTAGATAATTTTCTATGCCTTTATACACCTAAAATTCAATAAATCTAATAAAAAATTGTACTAGAAAAATGAAGGATAGCTATAAAACAAATTCTAATAGATAACAAATTAATAATAAGAAAAATATACGACAATCCACAATCAACTAAATTAAATAAGTGTAAGTCTCATGAAAACTGGGTTTACATGTAAGTCTTATTTTTTAATATTACTCTTTAGTATATAAAAAATTACTTTTTGAAGAGTAATAATTTTTATATATAAGAGTAAGGAGTAATTCATATATCTAAAAAGTAATTTTTTATTTACTAAAAAGAAATCCATAAATCAGGATTTACAAGAATTTGAAGAGTAATTTCTTAATTTAGAAGTAGGGGTAGGCGGTATGGTATACCGAAGATTTTTGATCATACCAAATACCGTACCGAAATTTTCAGCATATAAAAATCATACCGTTACATTACCTAAACTTTCGGTATACCTTAGTTCGGTATACCGATATTTCGGTATAAGAAAATAGTATACCTTCTGCTTACCGATATTTCGGTATACCATACCATACCTAAAATATTGATATATACCATCCTATTAGATAGTTTGCTATGCCGTTATACACCTAAAATTCAATAAATCTAATAAAAAAACTGTATTAGAAAAGTGAAAGATAGTTATAAAATAAATTCTAATAGATAACAAATTCATAATAAGAAAAACATACGACAATCCACAAACGACCAAATTAAATAAGGGTAGGTCTCTTGAAAACCGGGTTTATATCTAAGTCTTATTTTTTAATATTACTCTTTAGTATATATACAAAAGTACTCTTTGAAGAGTAATAATTTTTATACAGAAGAGTAATAATTCATATCTCTAAAAAGTAAATTTTCATGTGCTAAAAAGTAGTCGATAAATCAAGATTTACAAGAATTTGAAGAGTAGTTTTTTAATTTAGAAGAGTAACAATTTATGTGCTAAAGAATAATTTTTATGTACTAAACAGTAACAGAGTTTACATAATTAATATATTCAAACCCGATTTACACAAGTGTTTGTCATTAAATAAATGGAGTAGTACCTAAGAGATCTTCACAAATTAAAACCATATGGAACTTATATTAAAATCAACACTTTTAAATTTTCATATAGGATAGAACCATATAATTAAAAAAAGAAGCATAAGATATCATGAAATCCAATCAACTTTATCACCCATTTATAATAATTATAAAGAAATATACAGTAGGATTTTAGATTTAATCTTTTAATTAAATAGTGTATATATATAAAATTTAATTAAAAATTATAATATATAAATAATAGTTATAATTGGATATATCATATAGTATGGTAATATCGTATCATATTACTCAAAATTTGAATATTTTACGATATTTCGGTATATACCGAAATACCGCGGTATTGATAATTTATATACTTTTATTGTGCCAAAATTTTCAATACGGTATCATATCTTACTAAAAACATCGGCATACCTAAAATTTCAATAAAATCGGTATTTTTCGATATGGTAAGGGCGATATATCAAAATTTCGGTATTTTTTCCCATCCCTATTTAGAAGAGTAACAATTTATGTGCTAAAGAGTATTTTTTTATGTACTAAACAGTAACCGAGTTTACATAATTAATACAAGTGTTTGTCATTAAATAAATACTCCCTAAGATATCTACACAAAAACCATATGGAACTTATATTAAAATCAACACTTTTAAATTTTCTTATGGGATATAATTACGTAATTAAAAAAGAAGTACAAGATATCATGAAAGCCAATCAACTTTGTCACCCAACGGCTTCCATGCCAATCTGAGCCAGTCTGCTGATCACGAAGCCTTAGCCCGATTAAGGTAAGGTCTTTCAGCCCTAAATCAGCACCTACTCGATGCTACAAGCACTGGTCCTCGTTCGTTTTGTTGGAGGCCCAGCCATCAGCCAGCTTCTAGACTTTTGGTGTCAATCAACCCGCTGTTATTATAGATGAGTGCATCGTTCATTCGATATGGTGTATTCTTAATAAATTTGGTTGATTTTTAGTCATTGATCCGCTTGTTTGGATCATCTTTAAGCCATCTGTTTGGCTCTTTTCACTGATTTTATCAGTCCCCCATCATCCTTTTTCTTTTGTACCCTTTTTTATTTTCTTTCTCTTTTTATAATATTACCTAGTTTGATAATTATGAAGAAATATACAGAAGGATTTTAGATTTAATCTTTTAATTAAATAGTGTATATATATAATTTAATTAAAAATTATAATATATAAATAATAATTATAATTGGATATATCATTTAGTATGGTAATATCGTATCATATTACTAAAAAATGAAATATTTTACGGCATTTCGGTATATACTGAAATACCGCGGTATTGATCATTTATATACCTTTATCGTACCAAAATTTTCAATACGGTATCATACCTTACCAAAAATTTCGGCATACCTAAAATTTCGGTAAAATTAGTATTTTTCGATATGGTAAGGGTGGTATACCTAAATTTTGGTATTTTTCCCCAGCCCTAGGATCAGTACACCTAGGGGTGGGCGGTATGGCATACCGAAGATTTTTGGTCATACCAAATACCGTATTGAAATTTTTTGTATATAAAAAATCATACCGTTACCTTACCTAAACTTTTGGTATACCGTAGTTCGGTATACCAATATTTCGGTATAAGAAAATAGTATACATTCTGCTTACCGATATTTCGGTATACCATATCATACCTAAAATATCGATATATACCATCCTATTAGATAGTTTGCTATGCCGTTATACACCTAAAATTCAATAAATCTAATAAAAAATTGTACTATAAAAGTGAAAGACAGCTATAAAATAAATTCTAATAGATAATAAATTCATAATAAGAAAAATATATGCAAACGACCAAATTAAATAAGAGTAAGTCTCATGAAAACCGGGTTTGCATGTAAGCGTTATTTTTTAATATTACTTTTTAGTATATAAAAAATTACTCTTTGAAGAGTAATAATTTTTATATAGAAGGGTAATAATTCATATATCTAAAAAGTAATTTTTCATGTACTAAAATATAATCGATAAATCAAGATTTACAAGAATTTGAAAAGAAATTTTTTAATTCAGAAGAGTAACAATTTATGTGCTAAAAAGTACGCACTCCGTCTCCTTTAACATATCCATTTTTTTATTTTGATCCGTCCCATTATAAAGTATCAATTTCCCTTTTTGGATTGATATGACACACTCAACACTAATACAACTACCCACTACACATTAAAATATTATTTCTCTCACCTTACTATAATTAAATTATCATACTCCTTAATCCACGTGCAAAAAGTAAACGAATACCTTTCAAGGGGATGGAGGGAGTAATTTTTTATGTACTAAACAATAAATGAGTTTACATAATTAATATATCTAACCACAGTTTACACAAGTGTTTGTCATTAAATAAATAGTACCTAAGAGATCTAAACAAAAACCATATGGAACTTATATTAAAATCAACACTTTTAAATTTTCATATATGATAGAATTACGTAATTAAAAAAGAAGTACAAGATATCATGAAAGCCAATTAATTTTATCACCCATTTATAATTATGAAGAAATATACAGTAGGGTTTTAGATTTAATCTTTTAATTAAATAGTGTGTATATATAATTTAATTAAAAATGATAATATATAAATAATAATTATAATTGGATATATCATGTAGTATGGTAATATCTTATCATATTTCTCAAAAATTGAATATTTTACGGTATTTCAGTATATACCGAAATACCGTGGTATTGATAATTTATATACCTTTATCGTACCAAAATTTCAATACGGTATCATATCTTACCCAAAATTTTGATAAAATTGATATTTTTCGATATGGTAAGGGCGGTATACCGAAATTTCGGTATTTTTCCCCACCCTAAGTACACCCCTCCCTCCCCATAATAATTTTGTGTTTGATAAGTTTGTAGTTTTATTTTTTAATTTTTTTCAGCATAAATTATACTCCCTCCATCCGGATTCAAGAGTGCCATTTGCTTTTGGGCACGAAGATTAAGGAGTATTGTTATTTAATGTGTAGTGGGTAGTTGTATCAGTGGAGGTGTGAGTCCCATTTTTAGTTATATTAGTGGGTGTGTATAGGTCCCATATGTATAAAAAAGGAAATGAGACCCTTGGGGGCGGACGCCCAAAATGAAAAAATGATACCATTGAAAGCGGACGGAATGAGTATTTTGTTCTATTTAATCAACATCTTTTAGATTAATCTTTTTTATTAATTGATTTACTCTTTATAATGAATTAATTTATTATGAATAAACTTTTGAATTATCCTTTATGTTTATTTGTTTATGTCCAGGTTTGTTTTATTAATAAAGTTACTTTTTTCTATACATTGAATTACTCTTTATAATATAGTTGTTAAAATATAATTATTAGTAATTATAGTATGTTTGTAATGAATCACGCTAATATTTTAAAAACATACTTTAATTTATTATTTATCATACTTTAAAAAAAATACTTTAATAGGAATTAAAATACTTTACCTATATAACAATCATACTTTAAGAATTGATCGAATCTGTAACAACAAATTTTGTATTTATAAAATAAATATAAATTGAGTACAAAGATAATTCAGATGGATTTAAATTGAAAGATAATGTAAATAGGTTACAATCTCAATCAATCTTTTGATTATTCACTTGAACCAATGTGGCTTGACTTTGACTTGTTTGTGTTGACTGCGCTGACTGTGTTTGTTGACTACGCTGACTATGTTGACTGCGTATGTTAGGTCGGATCTTCAGTTGAAACTTGTTCGAACTCGAATTTGGAGGTATATAGCGTAATTCGAAGGGGTCGAACATATGTTCGGATTAAACGTTATTCTTGAAACTTTCTGTGAAGAACGTCGAAAAACTTGAGTTGAATAACGTCAGATCAGATAGGTTTAGAACCTTGACTCTGACCGTAGGCTATTGTCTTGAAGAACGCCGGATCGGAGGGGTGTATAACCTTGATCTCTGATCGGAGGCTGTTTTTTACTTGAAGATGCTTGAAAATCTTGAGGGAGCATTGCTCGTGTTCTTAATCTCTTCAGAGCGTTGGGTCTTCAAATGTTTTTTAGTGTGTGGAATGAATGGAGAAGGGCTCCTTATATAGGTGAAGGATGAGGAAGCCTCATTAACTCGCAATCTGATTGGTCCAGGGATGATTTAACCTAATTTTGTGGGCTTGGGCTTTTCATCTATAACACAGTTTGATTGGTCAATACTTGATTTGACCTAATTCTGCGGCTTGAGCTTCCAACTTAATTGGACTGCAATCAGACCTATTTTACTTGGGCTTGTTTAATCTGTATGGGTTTGTTTGACTCAAGTCAGACCTCATTTAATTTAAGCCTCATTTAATTTGTTGGGCTCAAATTAATTATCAATTATTTATAATCTATTTTAACAATTTAATTTATTTAAATTCCAAAATAAATTAAAATTGATACTTAATCAAGAAAATCCACGTGTCACCATTTGATTGAACTGTGAATTTTAATTGCTTACAAATTCTCCCTTGCGATTTGTTCACGGACGTCATGTCTTGTTGTGAAGGAATCGCAAAAGTTCTATCTTTTTCTCAACATTTGTAATTTGGGCTTTTAAGTGTAGCTTAAATTAGGTGTAATACCAATTACACTATTGAGAAACTATTTTATAAAAGAAGTAAAGTAATTTTTTCTTAGCATATCTCTTTACTTCTCAAGTGGCCCAACTATTCTCTCAAGCCCAAATCAACTTTTTCTGCTCAACTTCAAGATTACTGGAGAAAGGAAAATAGGGAACATATTTGTTTCTTATTCATCAAGATAACTTGCATATCTTGTTCAAAAATTAATCAATTTTATTTGTAGTAAAGAATCTCTTAAAATTTTGAAGAGATTTTATTCAAATAATTTTCATGTATAACGCCGATGCCCTCAATTTCTTCATCATCATACTGTAAAATAATTCAACTCTTGATAATGTAAGTAAATTTCATGAGCAGTGCATCTAATGCATTCTCTCTTCCCTCTGCAGCAGTTAGAATTTTGGGGCTCAAGCTACATCAACAACTCCCACCGCCAACACCATATAATTGGCTTACACCATATATTTTTGGGGCTCAAGCTACATCAACAACTCCCACAGCCAACACCATATATTTGAATCTTCATACTTGGACTATACCGCCTCTCTATTGTATCTCCTCATTGTGCCTAATATAGACGGTAATGTTTCAAATCTGCTACTAAAATATTGTTACAAACCCGCGATGGCGACAACGACGGTGATTCAAACCCGCAACGACAATAATGGCAGTGGGATAGCTGTGTTTCAGACCCGACAACAACGACAATGGGACAGCTGTGCTTCTGACCCACGAAGATGGAGGGCATGGTGTTTCAGATCCGCGAAGAAGAGGGTGGTGCTTCAGAGACTCGATGAAAAGGACGGTGCTTTAAACCCACGAAGGCGAGGGCGTTGTTACAAACCCCAAGGAAGGTGTTTCAAACCCTCTAAGATGAGGGCGGTGTTGCAAACCCATAACTGCCGTCACTATCAACAGTGGTGTTTCAAACCCACGGTAACAAAGGTGGTGATACAAATCTTCTACGACTATCAACAATGGTGTTTCAAACCCACGGCGGTGATATAAACCCTCACCCGCGATGGCAACAACGACAATGTTATAAACCTAAACCTGCGGTGTTTCAGACTCGCCCGTATAGCCTGCAGTGTTTCAGACCTACAATCTTCAATGGTTGGAGGTGGACCGAAGGTGTCGAAGTGGTGATGGTTGCTAGTATTGAAAATTGGTCGAGGGACGGCGGCGTTTCGACTATGGGATCTGGCAATAAGCGGTGAAAGCGGCGGTGTGAACAAAAGTGATTCGGTGACAAGCCAGCCATGGCGATGGTGGTGTTCTCGACTTTGGCAGCGAGGCAATGACTTATGGCTGAGCAGTAGGTCCGTGTTTGAGACCTTTTGGCAACGATTGACGGAATAAGCAACGAACCTGGGTGATGGGCTCGAAGAGGGTTTGGCCAGCGGCTGGGCGACGAAAGATTCTTCTTCTTTGGTGGTCGATGGCGATATTCGTATGGCTAGTGACGGCGACATGCGGTGGTTTTTCCCCGAGAATCACATGGCAACAAGAGTGGAGATGCGACATCACCGGTGGTGGTAGTTCGATGATCGGAGATGGACGTGTGGTGTGGTAGCGATTTCTACTAAGAAATAAGAAAGAGCCAAGAGATTGAAAGTCGAGAAGGAAGGATAAGGCGAAGGAGGTTGATCGTGACGAATGGGGAATTCCTAAGACAAAGATACCTCCTCCGTTTCCTTTGAGGTTAGTAAAGAAGGGATTGAAAGAAAATTTCAAGAGATTCCAAGATATAATGAATAAGATAAGCTTGAACATTCTTTTTCCGAAGCAATCATGGAGATGTCGTATTATGCCCGATTTTTTAAGGTTATCATATTGAAGAAGAGAAGCTTGAACGGGGTTGAAACAGTAAGACTATCAGAGAATTACAGCTCGATCACTTAGAGAAAGTTGCCACAGAAGTTGAAGGGTTCGGGGAAGTTTCATGATTAACCATAACTTGTAGTTGGGTTGACCAATTCAAGAATTTATCGAACCACAAGGAGGAAGGTACTAGTGCTTAAGCGATATCACATTTTTTGCAATTTTATAGAGACGAGTCATCAAATAGCGCTTATTTAAAAAAGTAATATAAAAATAATCAAAGCAAGTGAACAAGCAATGATCAAATAAACAAGATAGAATAAATGAAAGGTGGTTTTCCAATTTAAGAAAAGGTGAGATTAACAACACTAGTGATGTGGTAATTCTAGGATTCATGCATTAAACTCATATGTGTCAAGGGTTTAAGACTAAAGGCCAACACATATTTCACCTAAACTTCCTCGGAATGGATAGGATGTAGATCTTTTACAAGGTCTAAAAAAGCTCTAAGGTTGGTTCTCAATCAAACAATTCCAACTAGGTACTAAGTTCAATTGGAGAGTCCCTTCACACGATCAATTGACCTCTCGATCTAACAAATCAAATGTCCTATCAAAGGGTTCTAAATTTTAAAGAATTTCTCAATCTCTTTACAATTTATAATGCACATGAAGTGTTTGATGAAATGATTCACTTAATTATCCTAAGCACGTAATTGACTTCTCAATCTAATCACATATTTAGAACAACAAAACACACAAGTCATCATAAACCTCAAGATCTATAGCATCAATGATAGAAAATCCATTAACCCTATCAATACATGAATTTAAATACATAAATCCCAAAATTATCCAACAACTTTCATGTAACTAATCTCACAAGGGAGATTAGCCTACCATATTCATAAGGAAATTAACATAGACAATTAAATCCTTACAAATCATGACAAACTATGAGGTTTAATACAAAATTGGATGAAAACTCCCTTGAAATGCTTCAATGGTGATCTCCTTTCTCTCCTTGTAATTTGCCTCTCTTCCTTACTTCTTTTCTTCACTTGGATGAAGTTTTCAATGGTGGGATGAAGGTGGATGGAATGGATGGTGAAAGGATGAAGATGATGGTGTAAAATGGGAGGAATTGTGTGTGATGTGTGTGAGCAGCTCTGATTTTTGGAAAAAAAACTCCTTCAAATGTTGAATGAAATGGTATTTATACCCCTTGGTGACATTCTAGAAGAATTCTGAAAATATTTAGATCTTGTACCTACACGGCTCATGTGTTGCAACACGGCTCGAGTCGTGTCAGGGTTTCTAAGTCAACGTTATACTTCAGACAGCACACGAGTCGTGTGCTGCAACACGACCAAAGGGTGGTCGTGTTGGTTATTTAAGCGTCGGTGCACGGCCACCTGTTACAGGCCTGTGTTCGATACACATGTCGTGTGCTTGCACATGGCTTGTGTACCCTACACAGCCGACCGTGTTCGTGCTCCCCTGTTTCTTCTTTCTTGTGTCATCTCCCATCTCTATTTTTGCTCCGTTTTCACCTGTTTTACATACGTTTAAGCTCATTCTCGCACATTTTCATAAAAATACAAAACACAACCAAAACACACATAAATACAGAGAAAATAATACAAAAACGGATATAAAAAGATACTAAAAACTAGGTAAAAATACCACTAATCACACCCGCAAACTTAAATTGTTGCTCGTCCCGAACAACGAAAATAATAGACCAAGAGGGGAGATTTTCACCTAGAAAAAGACTAACAAATATAAGTAATAACATATCAATAGCAATAACAACTAAAAATTATGCTAAGTCATCCTACAACATTAGATTTATGACATGAGAAATTAACAAGTTCAATCAAGAGAGAATAAAGTGTAATATAATCCCTTTTGGATCCAAGCCTCTCATAGGTTATCAATTTCACTCAACACTCTCTCAAATGGATCAAACAACACTCATCAATTGACTGGTTCGACTTGCTATAGACTTGCTCATAGACTACATTCACAATCCACCAAAGTTTCAATCAATGATAAAAAAGGACTTGTAATGATAGGCTTTTTGGTTACTAAACTTCTAATGTTAGGGTAGGAAGAATTTGGGTAAGAGTGACTAAACAAGTGTCAGTAATCGAAGAAGTAGCTACTTTCTTCTATACCTTTACTTATCTTTCTTCTTTCTCAACTTTGCAACTTTCAAGCTCTAATCATCAATTCTCCTTTGAATTTTATCTCCTTTAATTGTATGCTTCCTTTTCTTTTTGAACTTTTGATCTCTCAAGCATATTTGTTATATTTCTCTTTTTAATTAAAAGGTTGCACATGCACTTTTGTTTAAACTTTTTACATCCTTTCTCTTTCTTGTTTACCTTTTCCTTTCTTCTTATCTTGTACATCTCATCAAACTCTTCTAACCACTATATCTTCAATCACTCACACAAGAGGTAAATATATAAGGCTTTTGTGGGTAATTAAAGCTTGTAATGTGCTAAATTCACAAGAAATAGGCTTTAAGGCTCAAAGTGGTTGACTAGGGATGATGTTCATGGTAGGAAAATATTTGGCACTGACTATACAAAACAAGGATGGCCTCAAATCATATCATCAATCTCTACTAATCGGGCTCGTTCCTATGGTCCTTGAGCAAGTTTAATCTTATCAAACACAACCAATCCTGTAATACCCACCTTATATATATGTATATATAAATATATATTTTATTATTATTGACTAAATATGTGCTTGAGAAATATTTTGTTGTATTTTGATACTTGAAAGCAAACAAACGTGCACTTTCCATAATTTTTCTGTGTTTGTGTTGAAGTCGAAACTGGTCGTGTCATATATGGTTCGAAAGACACGGAAGAGAGGGTCGCATGGGCATAAAGAACACATCAATTGGATTCCAAACGAGAAAGTTATGATCAAAGTGGTGACGTCGCGCAAGATGTGACGAACAGAACAGCTGTGCCATTTTGCGTGACTTGTTATATACTCAAATGTTGGGTGTTTAGAGAGTTCTTTATATGGATAGAAAGACCAAGAAGAGAGGATCGTGTGGGCATAAAAATCACTCAAATACAAGGCCAAACGAAGAACTTATGATCAAAATGGTGAAGCCGCGCAGCTGCCAATGGGATGTACGAACTTCAGCAAGTTTTTATGATTGCTATTATTTGATCAAATTAGCCCATGAATTATCATCCCACAAGTGAAGCCATGTGCACTTATCTAACATGTGAAGTCATGTGAAAGAATTGCTAAGCCATGTTATGACTATGGGGCCATACAAACATGTTAGCTCACATGGAAATACACATGTATCACCACCTTACCATGTGCTAATATATTCTTGATTCCATCACATACACCTATAAATACCCAACTCCATTCAAGCCACACACACACACAAATACTTTGCTGCCCAAATTCCTTCACCTTCACTCATATTCTTTCCATCAACTCTTACAATTAGTAGTAGTGTGAAGAGTGATCAATTGAGAGGTAATTCTCCACTTTTCTTTTTTCATGTTTTCACACACACACACACACATATATATATATAACTCACACACACACATATGTATATATATATCAATCCTCACACACTACCCTTTTTAATTTTATTCATTTTGTTGTCAAACATTATCATGTTATATAAGAGAAACTATTCTTATTATTACTTTACAGATTTTCCATAATTAAGTTATTTTTGTCTAATATCTATTATTATATGTAAATGATAATATATATTTGATGGATCCTTTTAATCACAATCGTGCAAGTATATATATATATATATATATATATATATATATATATATATATATATATATATATATATATATATATATATATATATATATATATCTTTATACATGAAATCTTGACTTTTGATAAGAAGGGTTTATGTACATATAGAGTTGTTCCCATTTGTGCGTTCATGTATTTATTAATTTCAGTTGATTATTTTTAAAGGGTTGATCCATACATACTTTCGTTTTCCCTATTTGCTATTAATTTATTTATAATTTACTATATGGTATACTTTATTTACAAAGTAATTATTTATCATCTGATAATTATTACTACAGTAGTGTATATATAATTATCTTAGAGCTTCTAGTGTTATTTTCAACCTCATGTCCAATCCAACTATTTAGTGTCGAGAGTACAGTTAAGACTTATCTATAATTTTTACATTAATAGGCGACAAGGAGTTCAAGAAATAGACGTTCTACTGCATCAATATTTGATTTATAGCCAACTCAATTTCATTTTAAAGGTGGGGAAATTCTTACTTGACTCTATTAACTGCTATTATGTGATATCTTTGAGTGCATGCATGTACATATAGGTCTCCTGACCTTTATAAACGAGGCATTGTATATATAGGTCTCCTGACCTTTACAAACGAGGCATTTACTACTTGAATAATTGAGAAATCTTATTCAGTACATTTACAGCTACATTTCATGTTACTTATTTGGTATTTACATGTGGTATTTAATTTTGGCAAGTATGTTTCTCCACTGAGCTTGTCGTTTTGCTCACTCCAAATATTTTAACATTTCAGATGAAGGAGCTGACATGGTGGGACATAAGGAAGATGCTTAGCACAATTTCATTTTCATTAACACTTTATTATTATTACTAAATTTCTTTGTTAGACTTGTTAACTTATGCAATTTATTTCAAGCATTTCATTCGGATTTTATAACTTGTCAAATTGAATTTTGATTACAAAATTTTATTTACTTTAAGCTTCCGCTGAAAATGACATATTTATTTTAATATGATGTTTTTAAATAGTTAGAAATTTAGGATGTGACAAATCCACTCATGAAATGATATATCATGTATGCACGGTTTAAGCTCAAATACTCACAAGTTTGTTCTTAGACCTTAAGGAACTTATTATGCATGATTCATCTCGCAATTGAACAAATTAAATAAATCATGTCACAAGATTCTTAATCATAATTTGCCATCACTTCTCACAAAAACATGCCATTACTAATATTAAAAAATGACTCACGACATACCGAAACAAACCACCAAATTAAACCCTAAAAAAGAATGGAAAATCACAAAACAAATAACAAAAAGACACACCACAAGGAAAAATAACACATAACATGCAAAACAAAAATCACCATCATAAGAGAATTAAGCACAAATCCCAAACCATCCAAAGCAGTTTAAATCACAACATCCCTACCTTAATTTAAACTGAAAATCCTAAGCTAAGAAATTAAACATCCCAACTTAAACAAAACAAAGTGACAAATCCATTCAATTCAAATCAAACTAAAATGAGCTAAAAGGAGTGGTGAGCACTAAAAGTACTCCCTTAAATTATCCAGACGAGGAGGAGGATGTGGTTAACACGGTGCCCAAGGGATGTAATCTCGAGGAGATGCATGAAATTGAAAGTTGAACATCATTGTGAGCATTTCCTCCATATTGTTCGAGTGTGCACGAACTTTCTCCTCGTAGTAGTCTCTCCGACGTTGTCCTTCATGAATCTCCCCGATTTGCACTCCCTGCCTCTGCTGCTCCTCTCTAATTTCTCTCATTTACTCTCCATGCAAGTTCTGTGTCTGCCTAATCCCTCTGACTTCATCTTTTAAAAAGTTCCACCTCGCATTCCCCACTCCAGGGCCCATAAACTATTGCTGTTGCTGTTGCTCCTCCACTTCCTCTTGGACTTCATACTCTTCTTGCTAAAAAATTGGAGCCTCTGGTGCCTATTCTTCAAACTCCACATGATGGGGTTGCTCCTCTTCATCCCCTATCTCCAAGCCCACCGGTTCAGCTCTCCAAGCCCACCTATATTTAAATCGTTAATTGCTAAAACACTTCAATCGAATTTCAAATGAGAAATTTATGATCAAAATGGTGACGTCGCGCGAGCTGTGCCGAACAAAACGGCTGTGTCACTTTTCATGGCTTGTTACACCTTTAATTCTTAGATTTTTCTTAATTTCTTTACATGAATAGAAATCAAAGGAAGAGAGGATCGCGTGAGTGCAAGAATAACTCAAATCATAGCTTGGATGTAGAAGTTATACGTGAAATAGTGAGACGGCGCAAGTGTGATTCGACCACGACAGTTTGGTTCGACCAGACTTTTGGTAGAACCACAACCATTTTGGTCGAACCAGAAGCCTGAAGTGCGAAAAATCACCGATTTCGATTTGACCAAGCCCTAGGTCGAATCCTAGGTCGAACCACATGCCTGAACAGCGCCAGATCCGTATTTTTACACCTCAAGTGCATGTTTTTGCGTGTTTTCATCTTAAAAAGACTATCTAAGGTCCATAAGGAGAGCGTACACGTGTAATTATTCCGTGCACCCACTTTCAGAAACTTATTCACTTATGAATAAAAATGTATATACTAATGAAAAAAATGTATACACTTTGTTAGTGAATTTTCTGTAAGTTTTTTTAATGAAAAACTGATTGTAAAAAAAACTATACAATTATTAAGAAATACGTACTCCCTCCATCCCACAAAAGATTGCACCTTAATTCCGACAGGGAGACTAAGAAAGTGATAACTTTAGGGGTATAATGGTATTTTTTGTAAGGCATACTTTAAATACACACCCAATTATTATATAAATAAAATATTTATTGTTAAAAAGTCTAAAATATCCTTATATAAGTAAATACACATCCCCTATTTTTATACACATGTAATAAATCTTAAATTGATGAATCTTAATATAGATCCAATTGTGAACGATACACATCCTTTGTTAATATTATTTCACTTTTCAAACTTTTTAACATGTAATCATTCTTTTTTTATTTACCTAGAATTTAATTTTTTTTATTTTAGAGTTTGAACCACCCAAGAACAATAGATTTTTTTTCCATTAAATATCTTCCAAGGGGTGAGCAAAAGTTGGCAAAAACCGAAAAACCGAGCCGAACCAAGCCGAACTGAATCGAAAAATCAGTTTTTCGGGTTTACGGTTCGGTTTTGGTTTTCATGTTAAGAAAATTCGGTGGTTCGGCTCTGTTTCGGTTGTGAGAAAAAACTAAACACAATCCCTAGCCCATAATATTTGAAATTCAATCCAGTAGCAGAATCTCACAATTTGCCGTCTTCCGCAATCTTCGACTCTGCCGTCTTCCTCGTCTCACATGAATTGAGTTCAAAACTCTATCTCTTCACAATTCGTTGTCCCCACGCTCTACTCTCTTCGCCATTGTATTTGTATCAATTCAGTTCACGACTTTGTCTCAATTTGCGTCTCTCCATCCTCGCTTCTTCCTGCTGCAAATTGGGATTCTTCACGATATGTAAGAAAATTCCTTCTGGTAATTAAGATTTCTTACTGCAATTGCATTTTAACAAATTGGGTCTTGCTTGATGCTTCTGAAGAATCCTTCCTCGAATCACATACCTTATCCTTTAATGTGTCTTTTAGTGGAGGTAACAGTGAAGGTGTGGGTTTTTGTAATTATCAATTGAATTTAAGAACATCTCAATTGATGAAATGAATCATTGGTAGTGGAATTTACAATATAAATGAGAATGGATCATTGGCGGTGGAACAATTTCTTGTTTTTAAATTGTATTACTGGAAAGCTTTTTGTTTTTGTCTGGTATTTATAAAACTCGGTTTAATCAGTTTTCAAACCGTACCGAATCGATAATTTCGGTTCGGTTGTGTATCGTTTCTCTCATTATTCGGTGTCGGTTCGGTTTGCCATATTTAAAAAATTGGTGTTCAGTTCGGTTCGATTTTCAACCGATGCACACCCCTTCTTCTTTTATGCTACTGTCTGGGGATGAATATGTGTGTGCAAGTTGGATTTAAGAGGAATAGATTTTATGTGCATATATTGGTGATCATTGGTACAGATTTAGTGGAATTACTAGTAATAATTCATGACATGTATCTTTGTAAAAGAATGGAATTTTATGACTAAGAGATCTAATGCAAAAGCTAATTAAATGGAAGAATTTATCAGAAAAGCTCAAAGTCGGTGGTATCGCTTGGGGATCGAACAGTTTGAGAATTTCCCAACTTGTATTGCCACAAAACCTTAGCCCAAAACCACGGATTCATCATTTTTCAAAAAGCTTGAATTAATTGAATTCAAACCAATTCATTCAATTATGTCTTTTGAGTTTGATTCATTAGAGTAATGAGGAAAGAAACATCAAATTAATATTTGAGGGTTGACGGTGATCTAAACTGTAACAATAATTAGGGTTTCACGTCAATTGATTTTTTTTAAAGATTCACGTCAATTGATTTGATAATAAGAGAAATAGGGATTTTGAGGGGTGTATGATCTTAAAATTAAAAGGGTAATTTGAAGTTTTAACGGGAGTGTGTATACAATAAAATTAAGATTTAAAATATTAAAAGAGGGTGTGTATTTTAAAACACTCTTTTGTAATAAATAAATGATAAAATATGTTAGATAGATATGATTTTTTTTAAATAAAGTGTGCCGATGCTTTGGGGGCGGTTAGATAAGAAGTAGGTTCGAGCCTCGCGGAGGGTCAGACTTCCATGCCCTCCCTGGACTGTCAAATCCGGAGCAAGCATTTCGGAGTCCGAAATCCCAGGAGCTAATCCAAAATCACCTACTCGATTGACAAGCATAGCTTTGATAGCTGCTTTATCTGCCTGTAGAAGGGTGGTTGTCTTTTTCTTTTTTGCTTTATTTTGGAAATGTGTATATTTTTGTGAAACAACCCAAAATGAAAAGTGTGTCATTTGAAATGGGACGGAGGGAGTATACATTATTAAATAAAAAATTATACACAAATGGGTGCATACTTGTGCACCCATATGTGTATAGATTAGGGTTTAGTGTATAGGATTTAGAGTTTTAATGTTTAGGGTTTAAGATTTAGCGTTTAATGTTTAGGTTTTAGGGTTTAAAATATCAACACTTAATAGTCTTAAATATTTTTTAATTATATTTATTAAATTTTATTTAAAATAATACTCCCTCCGTCCCAAGAATAAATTCGCGTATTCTTGGGCACGGAGTTTAAGAAAAATAACTTTTTGGTGGTGTGATGTAAAAAAGAGAAGGGGTATTTTGGGTAATTGAGTAGAATAAAGTGTATGATATAGTTGACTTTGACTAAATTGTGTGTAAGAAGAAGGTGACATTTTTGTAATATTGTAGTATTGTGAGGTTATTGATATTGTGTATTGTTTCCATTTTTAGGGGGCGAATGTATTCTTGGGACGGACCAAAATGGAAAGGGCGAATGTATTCTTGGGACGAAGGGAGTAGAATTTATATTATATATTTATATTTAATTAATAATAGTATAATTTTTTTAAATATTAATTTAGAAAAAAATATATAAATAATTATAAAATAAACGGGTATCGTTTAACGGGTTTGGGATGAGTACGAGTATCATAATATTTTTTAATGAGACGGGTACGGATATGAGTAGTTAATTAGATACGAGTACGGGTACCCCTATAACAGTGGGTACCCTACCCGCCGTCATCCTTTACAACTACTCATTATACGTTAAAATATTATCTCTCAAACCAATATAAATTAAAATAGTATATTCATTAATATTCAATTTGATTACTTGGTATTAGAAATACTTGGTATGAGAAATTAATCATTGGTTCGATTACAATTAATTTATGAGAAACATATATATAAAAGGTTTTAGGGAGCCACTCTTATAATTCATTGAAATTACTGGGAGCCACTCTTATAATTCATTAAAACAAGTGTAATCAAATTATGCCAGGATAGAAATGCAGTTTTTAAGGAGGTTTATAGAAATTTATAAGAAGGGGTTTTCATTTTTTAAAATATAATAACAATTTTAAGTGAACGATCTGTAAGAGTTTTTGTTTTTTCATTTAAATGGAATCTGTGTAAATCGAGAAAATAAATATTACCTGTGAGTAATAATTATTTTAGCGGTCCCAATATCGATTCATTTCACTATTCGGTTCTAACATTAATCAATCATACGAGATGTAATACAAAATAATTTTAATCTCTTCTTCTAAATGCGCCACAATTTTTGCCAATAATTTCTTTCATTGTATATTTAAAATGCGCTATTTTCTAATCTTCTTAGTGTTAAAAAGGAACATACGTAGCATGAATTGAGGGTTAATATTTGTCATTATTTTCTTTCGTAATATATTTAAAATGCGATGTTTCTTAATCTTCTTACTGCTCAAAAGAACATACGTATCATGGATTGTGAGGGATTATACTATATAAAATTCAGATAGAATTTAAGTAAAAATGTACTTTTATTATAAAAACACGTGACTGTACAACACGAGTATTACTAGTTAGTTAAAATCTCTAATTTTGGTGGGGTGGGGGAGGGGCGGTAAAAGTAGGGTAAGAGGTGAATTAAAAATTTTGGGTTGATGGTTGGTTAGTGGGTTGGGGTGAATTAACCCACAACCCACCACAACAAATTTAAGGGTTATTCTGGTGTGCACCTAGTGCATCGGTGCACCCCAAAATTTGGAGTTTAAAATAAGTAGTGGTAGTTTTTTATTTTTTAAATAAATAAATTATTTTATACTTTTTAGTGGTAGAGATTAAATTGTACTATATTAATCTAATAGTTAGGATTGTTCAGATGCACCCTAGTTGGACTCCTAATTTAATAATGGGTTTGTGTGGGTGGGGCGGACTTTTTTTTTACTTGGAGTGGATCACTGTGGGTGGGGCATTTTTTAGGCGGGTTAGTAGTGGGTTTTTGCGGGGTGGGCGGATAGGCTCGGGTTTGTCTCAAATTAACCTTCTAGTTCTAGGTTCTCCTTTTATAGGTTTGAAGCTCTTTTCCTAGCGAGATATCTTTTGAGGGAAGAAATAGCTTTTTGATCTGCTCTAGGGTTCATCTTTTTTTGGGTTTTGGAGCTCTTTCCCTCACTCTGTATCACAACATCTGAGATTCTGAACTGAGCTTGAGCTACGCGCCCACGACAATCACTTCTGTGGAGATATAAGGAAGGGGGTTAGTATATTTAAAAGTAATCATAATCTATATATACGTGTAAAAATGAATTAGAATGAGTATATGCACTTTTTGATGCTCTTAAATTTAATGAGATTTATATAGATTTTGAATTTAATGACTTTTACGTTACTGTAGGTGACATTGCAAGAATGAGCAACATCAATTTCTGGGAGCGGGATCCCGAGGCTCCTACGGGTAAATTTTTTTTTATACATTTATTAAAGAACATCTATTTCAATCCTAAAGATTTATTTTTTTTATGGGGGACTAATATGCTCTTCAGGTAGTTTTTAATTTTTTTTTAAAAATTATATTAGATGATGGAGATATGTTGGTGCAAGAAAGTATGTATAATGCCAATTTCTCTTTTTTGGGGGTGAACTACGGGTTGGATATATTTACCAAGAGGACTGCTATCAAAGCTTCTCCTTTCGTCGTACGCATCAAAATTTATTCAGGTGTTTATGAGATCATCCTTTTAGTTCTTTTATGCTTTTATGCTGCTAGTTGGATAATTATAATAACTATATGTACAGGCCACAATGAAGTAAGAAATGGGTGCGGATTTGTCATAGAGTCTTCTCCAACTAGCAATAATAATTTTGAGTGCGTGATAATCACGTCCAATTCTCTTCTCAGAGTTGATCATATCTCAAACTTGTTATTGGATAATTTAAAGGTTTGAACCCTTCTTAAATTAAGCAATCTTTTTATTCTTACTCTTTGATAAATTAAATGATTATTCGCTATATTTTTGAATAACGGAATCTCATCCTCAATTGTACGGATTGCTATGTAGTGAAGCTAGGACTAAGCTTAATATTGAACTGGGAAAACTAGGAATTTTTAATAGAATACACGAGGAACGTGCTTTTAGTCATTTTTAGAAAGAAACCTTTAGAGTAGTTAGTGAAGTTAATGTCGATCAGTGAAGATGATTTTCAAAAACTCTTTGCACACATACAATGAATCTGGTTAGTATATCATAGGCAATTGGTTGTTAAGCCAACTCCTTTGATACCACTTGTTAGTCTGAGGTAGAGGTGTAGATGGGGAATGGACCTCTACAACTTTTATTAAAATATGTTTAATACTTTTCCAAATGAGCTTTAAATACACCCCTCAGAAGATTTTTAGCGAATCTTCTCAATATCTGAGAACATTACATTATACAAAATGATAATCTGCTCAAAACTAAGGTTGAGCTCCTTATAGAGTATTTCAACCCTATAGTGGAATAAAATTGTACTCTCGTAGTTCCGGTAGAGTTGTTTTTCGTGGAGATTAGAAAACGCACTTGCCACTTAGTGACTAGCTTTACTGATTTTTGCAAGGGTAACATAGTATTTTTAAGTAATAAATTAAGTGTTATGTGTGTTAGCTAGGATGCCAATTTTGAATTTAAGAGTGTTTTGAGGTTAATGTGTTGATTTATTGTTTTGAAATTTGGATTGTTCATAATTTAGTGGGACAGCAAAAATGTAAGTTCACAATTTAGAGGGACGGAAGGACTACAATGCTTGTATATGAATCTAATTATAGTGACTTCTCAATTAACTTATGTAGTCTGTTCGTTTCCTTGCAGCAGTTTTCTCCTTGAAGCCTTTTCCTTTGACTTTAGAATTTCTTAGGATAATTTCTAAATTTTCGAATTAGGGGTTTCTAATCCTAACAAAATAACATTATCAAAATCTGTACAATATTTTTTCCCTAACATGTATGTTTTTAGTTTTTCCTCTATTTCTTGTTCACTTTTTCTTTCAGCCTCTTTTTCTGTAATGCGGCATTCTCATTCTTATATAATTGTGTTTTGGAATATGCCTATTACAGAATGTAGATTTCAAGTCGCTTACTTGTGCTGTTTTGTCTTCATTCACTTACCTCCTGTTTCTATCTGTTAGCCTGTTAGAGACAGCTACGTTATTCATTAAATGCTATTCATGCATCCATTTAACACACTTCACATAATTTGACATGATCTCCTAAAAATTAGGGATTCTTCTGCGATCTTCAGTCCATGCGTCACTTCTTCATTTGTCACTGCACTGATGTGTCTACTGGTTATCTTTATGTCTTTAACTTTCAAAACTTTAGCACATAGACATTCTGTTCTGAATTGAGTGAGTTTCCTCTTCGAAGTGGAATCTTCTTACTGATGGGTATTAAACATAGTTGTTAACCCGTTCTTCTTACCTTCATAGTTCTTCTGTTTTGAATCATGAGCACTATCTCATGCTTTCTCTTTAGATGCCTCTGATAGCATTTATTCTTCTCAACAAGATTCTTTAGCATCTGTGTATCCTTCTTAGTGGCTTCTTGGATACCGAAATTAAGATCTTCTTAAATATCTTCTCCTCTGTCTCATTTCCTGAGACAGACTCACTAAGATTTTTTCTTCTTGTATGTTGGGGGTCCTAAGCACTGTGTGTATCCCTCAGAGTATGCAGACTCTGTTGTTTCTTTTCAATGGCATTTGCTTCTCAAATATTGAGACCCAGTTTTGTTGAGACCTCCTTTGCATTCTGCCATTCTCCTCTTCAGAGTCAATCATGAGACTCTCTCTCTCTCACTAAGATCCCTCCCGTTTGTACATGGTTGTCCAGCGTATTTTTGTTTAGTTTAAACCTCGCAGGTTTCATGATTCCTTGCTGCGATTTTCCTTCACTGTTTTCCATTTTTCTTCTGTACTATATCTGCTCTAGTCCTATCATACATTAAGTACGGGGGATCATCTATCCTATATATATATATATATATATATATTGTTTTAACATCATCAAAATCTATACAATAATTTTCCTAATGTTCTATTCCAGTTAGTTGTTGTTTTCTGGGATGGAAAACAATATAACGGCAATCTCGAAGCCAGTGATCTTCATTTCAACATCGCGGCGATAAGGGTTGAAATGGAAACTTCACCGAAAGTTGCAGCGTTATGTAAATTGGATAATTCAAGACATAATGAGAGATCTGCATCTGATTTCCAGCTTTATCCCCATGCCAATCTATTTAGATTGGTCCCGGGGATTAAAGTAATAGCGCTTGGTCGTGAATGCGATGAAGATATGCTTGAAAATAGCCTCATGGCTGCCCCAGGTCATTACAGGTGTGTATCATAATTTTCAAATTATTTTCAAAGCATGCTTTAATGTTTGATGTTATAAATTATTTCTTTGCAGTATTGAACAGTGCAGATTTGATTGCAAAGAGCTCCTTATATCCACATGTCAAATTACAAAGGTCAGTATTTTACCGTACCTTTATGTTTATATTATGTGAGATTATTATTGTTTTCATGAGTTGCTAGTCAAATAACGTTCGTTTAAAAATCACAATTATACATCTTCAAATTTGCTAGTTTTTTGAATTAATTAAAATAAACTCTAAATTATTGATTTATTTTTGTGTAGTGCTCCAAGTAGCTATTAACATACCATGGGGCATTATTTATCATGTCATTCTATCAAGTTTTCGATGTCGTCTTGACAAAAATGATAATAGTATAAAGAGAATAAAAATATCTTCATATATAACTCTTTATGACATTTAATATTTTGGACATCAATTTATATAAAGAATAGTAATGTGTTTTTGACCTAGGATATTCTGGTTTGCTGGGGAACATTTTTAAAAATGTGTTTTTCATGTTTTAGTGTGGCATTGGGGGGCCTTCAGTCAATGAAAAGGCGGAGGTTATCGGAATGAATTTCTTTGATTTAGGATACACTCCTTTCTTACCAAGTAACACAATCCGCAGGTGGTGGCAACATTTTAAAAGATTCAGGTTGCATTATTTATTAAGTTTTAAATTCCTTTCTATTTATAGAATTTGCTCTGATTCTTGATGCGTAGTTATTTGATCATGCAATTCGAAATTTGCTCTGATTCTTGATGTGTAGTTATTTGATCATGCAATTCGAAATTCATTTTCCATTGTTGAGGGTGATATGCTCAGCTTTATCCCCACTTATTCCTACTAATGATATGATGAACTCTTTTAATTCCATGTGTTGGGGTTTCTCTTATAAAGCATTATGGCCTCTCATTAAGAAAATGATGATATGATAAACTTGTCTAATTTCATGCGGTTTTATTATCTTGTAATTTTATGCAATTAATGTTTGGTTCGTAGAACCTTTGGTTTGCCTTTCTATAATTATCATTTTTTGCATTTGTATATGGTTATATATAATATTAGTCAGTTTTTCTTATATCCTTATAGATGCTAAAAATCCGAAAAGTAAGGGTAATTTGTGATAGCGACATTGATTTTTGTGTTTAATACATTTATTAAAACTTTTTAACAGGGAGTATTGTCGACCTTGGGTCGGAATGGAATTAATTAGTCTTCAAGAGAATCAATTAGAAAAGATTATGGTGAAGTTTCCCCTTGTTAAAAGTGGCATTGTAGTTGATGAGGTATGAATAATTTGCTATTATCTTGAAGGAGTAATTTTCATGTTAAGTTTCGTTATAATTTGTCTTTTAATATGGAACTCCTTTTCCCTCTAAATTGAACTTTGATTGAAGGGATACTTATAGATGAAACAAAATTACTGCCAGGGAAAAAGCTTTGAAATTGTGGTTGCACTTTCAGATGATTAGTTACTACTTACTCTATGCAAGTGTTTATGTTGTGTTTAAAATTTTCACAGCTCTGGTTTGTGGACAACGTTCTCTAATCTTTTTCTATAGTTGGCACTTTATTATTACAAATGGACAGATGCAAAATGTTTTGCATAATCTTATATTGTTTTGTGCGGGGGTAGGTTACTGAAAATTCTCCTGCCAATTCTGCCAATGTGATCCCTGACGACATTATTGTTGAATGTGATGGGAAAGCTGTACAAAGCGCATTGCAGGTATGTTAAATTTTCCATATTTTTATGATTAGAATATCACATTATGTAACAAGTTCCCAAGTTGGACTGGGAAGTAGGAGGCTTGAGAAATGAGACAATTATATTTTTCGTTGCATTCAATACATAAATCAATCTGTTGGAGTTGTAGAACTCTCTTACATAGTTAAATATATAGCCTCATTCTATCTAATATCTCAATATACAACATATGTTCTGCCGAATCTTGCGTTGCACGTTTGGCATTCAAGTGATATTGAAAATGATTATGCCTCAACTTGGTTAAGCTGCATAGAATCAGTAGAATTCACAATGCTAGTCAGTATATTGATATGTGTGTTAGCAATTATTCATAGATATTTTAGCTAAAGAAAGAAAAATGTCACAGATAAAGTGATAATGTTATGGCAGTCATTTTAAGATATCATCTTGCTGCAGCAGTGATCCCCCTCCCCCCCCCCCCCCCCCCCCCCACCTATTGTATAGGGCGTAATTGGTTCTGATTGTTTACAAGTAGAGCAATAGTTTGTTCTGGAGAGTTTTTCTCAAATCTCCTCTCAAGGTATTCAATAGACATTTATGGTTATAATAATCTTCGTTCTTTCATTAGTTTTATGATGATTTATGGGACAAGGTCGGCAAATCAGTGAATTTGGTCGTCATGAGAAGATCGGCCAACTCTCGCCTGAATTTATCTATGATGGTCACCAATATAAGTGACGATCATCAGTTCAACAGGTAAGACTTTGACTTGAGTGAATGAATAAATAGCATGATCATGATTTATATTTCTGATTTGTTTTTATGTTTTCTTTCTTCTACAGTTGGCCCCTTTGCGGAGGTTTTTTAGATGATTAAAATTTAGTGCGGTGCTATTGCCCAACTTGAATTTAAGGGTTATTCTGCACCGGGTGCACTTGCAGATTTATATGCAGATTTATAAGGTAAAATGAAATAGATAGTGGGTGGTTATCACCATTATTTTAATTATTTTATTTTAATGAGTGGTGATGATTAATTAAAAGGTTGATCTAACAATGGAGATTATTTAGGTGCATTGGTGCCCCCGGTGCGCTTAGACTCTTAATTTAATTATATTAATTTAAACATGTTAAAATATTGAGGGTGATTCTGCAGTGCCATACTGAAGCAGCTGCATAATCTTATAATCTTGACTTGATAAGTGCCAAGTTTTATTTTAATTTTATGTTATAAATAAATATATTCAAATATTTAAAATGAACTGTTGTTTAACTGCCCAGATAAATATTTCATAACTATATTATCGGATTATGTAAATATTAACAATAATTAGAATAATTCTAAAAGTCTACAATTCAATACATCCTTTTAGATTTTAATTAATTCTACAAATTGTTTTCCCATTCTTAAAAAAAAAAAAAGAATCCTTAGGTGTCAAACATCTAATTAAATACCATTATTATAACATTGGTTTTGGTGTCAAATCCCTGACATAGATACCGACACAGGAATGATAACAAATTCGACAATTGGTGCTACGATGATGTAAAAATAATAAAAAAGAAGGGGTAAGGTATTTTTCTCGAAAAATGGACAATTGGATAGAAGTGTTAAACAATTTAATTAATTGTGGACAATGATCTTTTACCATTCAAATTGATTACTTTTGACAATCGACACTTATGTTAAAATAAATCATCCCTAATCAACACACCTAATTTATTTTATTACTCCCTTTATTACTCTCTTCATCTTTTGATTTATTCTTGGGGTTAGTTTAAAATGTTTTTGTAATAAATAAATGATAAAGCATTTTGTGTGTGTTAAAAAGGTGAAATTAGAATTAGTCTTCTGTGAACATAGTTTACGGTGTAAATTCTATGAATTTCTATAATTTAAACCTTAGTGATAGGGTACAATAGGATTAGGATGGAGACCATATGGTGTGAACTTGATTTACATAAATGTTTGCTTTGAAATTAAAGTTTATTAGAATTTAGAAGTATATTAGTTAATTAATTTTTCATTTTATGAAAGTGTGAAATTGAAATTGTAACGAATCAAAACAGATCAAAATAGAAAGTGTGAATTTGATGTTTGGATGTTGGGAGTATATATCTATTAAAAAAATATCGAAATACACAAATACTTTAAAAAATTATTCTTTTTTAATCTTTGTGCACAATTAAAATTGAAAAATTTTTCGGGACGCTATTAGTGTTATTTTCTATATGATTATCTTTTGAATAAATAAATAATCTTATTTATTATTTTTATATTATATTAAAAGTTCTAAATTTTTTTTGCATGATGTCTTTTAGGGTTATTGTTTCGTGCACCTACAGATTTATAGGGTAAAATCAATTGGTAGTGAGTAATTATTAATTTTTTTAAAATTATTTAATTTTATTGAATGGTGAGGATTAGGTAAAAAAGTGATCTAAACGTTGAGATGCACTAGGCGCATCGGTGCCCCAAATGCACCGAAATTAGACTCTACTCCATCTGTCCCACATTTATCTTCACACTTTCTGTTTTTGTCCGTCCCACATTTATCTTCACACCCAAAAAAGAAAACTTCACACTAACCAACAACCTCAAAAGTTACATTAATTTCAAAAATACCACTCTCACCTAACACACATAACATATTTTACAATTTATTTATTACTTAAAAATACCACAATATCCTTCAAAAGTAAATAAAGTTGGTCAAAAAGCAACTTTTCTTAAACTCCGTGTCTACAGTAACTACGAAGACAAATATGGGACGGAGGGAGTATATTTTAAGTCTTGAATTGTTATTTATATTTTAGATCATGAATTTGGTGGAACCGGGTAGGATCAGTTAGGGGTGGGCGGTATGGCATACCGAAAAAATTTGGTCATACCAAATACCGTATCGAAATTTTCATTATATAAAAAATCATACCGTTACCTTGCCTAAACTTTCGGTATACCGTAGTTCGGTATACCGATATTTCAGTATAAGAAAATAATATACCTTCTGCTTACCGATATTTCGGTATACCATATCATACCTAAAATATCGGTATATACCATCCTATTAGATAATTTTCTATGCCTTTATACACCTAAAATTCAATAAATCTAATAAAAAATTGTACTAGAAAAATGAAGGATAGCTATAAAACAAATTCTAATAGATAACAAATTAATAATAAGAAAAATATACGACAATCCACAATCAACTAAATTAAATAAGTGTAAGTCTCATGAAAACTGGGTTTACATGTAAGTCTTATTTTTTAATATTACTCTTTAGTATATAAAAAATTACTTTTTGAAGAGTAATAATTTTTATATATCAGAGTAAGGAGTAATTCATATATCTAAAAAGTAATTTTTTATTTACTAAAAAGAAATCCATAAATCAGGATTTACAAGAATTTGAAGAGTAATTTCTTAATTTAGAAGTAGGGGTAGGCGGTATGGTATACCGAAGATTTTTGATCATACCAAATACCGTACCGAAATTTTCAGCATATAAAAATCATACCGTTACATTACCTAAACTTTCGGTATACCTTAGTTCGGTATACCGATATTTCGGTATAAGAAAATAGTATACCTTCTGCTTACCGATATTTCGGTATACCATACCATACCTAAAATATTGATATATACCATCCTATTAGATAGTTTGCTATGCCGTTATACACCTAAAATTCAATAAATCTAATAAAAAAACTGTATTAGAAAAGTGAAAGATAGTTATAAAATAAATTCTAATAGATAACAAATTCATAATAAGAAAAACATACGACAATCCACAAACGACCAAATTAAATAAGGGTAGGTCTCTTGAAAACCGGGTTTATATCTAAGTCTTATTTTTTAATATTACTCTTTAGTATATATACAAAAGTACTCTTTGAAGAGTAATAATTTTTATACAGAAGAGTAATAATTCATATCTCTAAAAAGTAAATTTTCATGTGCTAAAAAGTAGTCGATAAATCAAGATTTACAAGAATTTGAAGAGTAGTTTTTTAATTTAGAAGAGTAACAATTTATGTGCTAAAGAATAATTTTTATGTACTAAACAGTAACAGAGTTTACATAATTAATATATTCAAACCCGATTTACACAAGTGTTTGTCATTAAATAAATGGAGTAGTACCTAAGAGATCTTCACAAATTAAAACCATATGGAACTTATATTAAAATCAACACTTTTAAATTTTCATATAGGATAGAACCATATAATTAAAAAAAGAAGCATAAGATATCATGAAATCCAATCAACTTTATCACCCATTTATAATAATTATAAAGAAATATACAGTAGGATTTTAGATTTAATCTTTTAATTAAATAGTGTATATATATAAAATTTAATTAAAAATTATAATATATAAATAATAGTTATAATTGGATATATCATATAGTATGGTAATATCGTATCATATTACTCAAAATTTGAATATTTTACGATATTTCGGTATATACCGAAATACCGCGGTATTGATAATTTATATACTTTTATTGTGCCAAAATTTTCAATACGGTATCATATCTTACTAAAAACATCGGCATACCTAAAATTTCAATAAAATCGGTATTTTTCGATATGGTAAGGGCGATATATCAAAATTTCGGTATTTTTTCCCATCCCTATTTAGAAGAGTAACAATTTATGTGCTAAAGAGTATTTTTTTATGTACTAAACAGTAACCGAGTTTACATAATTAATACAAGTGTTTGTCATTAAATAAATACTCCCTAAGATATCTACACAAAAACCATATGGAACTTATATTAAAATCAACACTTTTAAATTTTCTTATGGGATATAATTACGTAATTAAAAAAGAAGTACAAGATATCATGAAAGCCAATCAACTTTGTCACCCAACGGCTTCCATGCCAATCTGAGCCAGTCTGCTGATCACGAAGCCTTAGCCCGATTAAGGTAAGGTCTTTCAGCCCTAAATCAGCACCTACTCGATGCTACAAGCACTGGTCCTCGTTCGTTTTGTTGGAGGCCCAGCCATCAGCCAGCTTCTAGACTTTTGGTGTCAATCAACCCGCTGTTATTATAGATGAGTGCATCGTTCATTCGATATGGTGTATTCTTAATAAATTTGGTTGATTTTTAGTCATTGATCCGCTTGTTTGGATCATCTTTAAGCCATCTGTTTGGCTCTTTTCACTGATTTTATCAGTCCCCCATCATCATTTTTCTTTTGTACCCTTTTTTATTTTCTTTCTCTTTTTATAATATTACCTAGTTTGATAATTATGAAGAAATATACAGAAGGATTTTATATTTAATCTTTTAATTAAATAGTGTATATATATAATTTAATTAAAAATTATAATATATAAATAATAATTATAATTGGATATATCATTTAGTATGGTAATATCGTATCATATTACTAAAAAATGAAATATTTTACGGCATTTCGGTATATACTGAAATACCGCGGTATTGATCATTTATATACCTTTATCGTACCAAAATTTTCAATACGGTATCATACCTTACCAAAAATTTCGGCATACCTAAAATTTCGGTAAAATTAGTATTTTTCGATATGGTAAGGGTGGTATACCTAAATTTTGGTATTTTTCCCCAGCCCTATGATCAGTACACCTAGGGGTGGGCGGTATGGCATACCGAAGATTTTTGGTCATACCAAATACCGTATTGAAATTTTTTGTATATAAAAAATCATACCGTTACCTTACCTAAACTTTTGGTATACCGTAGTTCGGTATACCAATATTTCGGTATAAGAAAATAGTATACATTCTGCTTACCGATATTTCGGTATACCATATCATACCTAAAATATCGATATATACCATCCTATTAGATAGTTTGCTATGCCGTTATACACCTAAAATTCAATAAATCTAATAAAAAATTGTACTATAAAAGTGAAAGACAGCTATAAAATAAATTCTAATAGATAATAAATTCATAATAAGAAAAATATATGCAAACGACCAAATTAAATAAGAGTAAGTCTCATGAAAACCGGGTTTGCATGTAAGCGTTATTTTTTAATATTACTTTTTAGTATATAAAAAATTACTCTTTGAAGAGTAATAATTTTTATATAGAAGGGTAATAATTCATATATCTAAAAAGTAATTTTTCATGTACTAAAATATAATCGATAAATCAAGATTTACAAGAATTTGAAAAGTAATTTTTTAATTCAGAAGAGTAACAATTTATGTGCTAAAAAGTACGCACTCCGTCTCCTTTAACATATCCATTTTTTTATTTTGATCCGTCCCATTATAAAGTATCAATTTCCCTTTTTGGATTGATATGACACACTCAACACTAATACAACTACCCACTACACATTAAAATATTATTTCTCTCACCTTACTATAATTAAATTATCATACTCCTTAATCCACGTGCAAAAAGTAAACGAATACCTTTCAAGGGGACGGAGGGAGTAAATTTTTATGTACTAAACAATAAATGAGTTTACATAATTAATATATCTAACCACAGTTTACACAAGTGTTTGTCATTAAATAAATAGTACCTAAGAGATCTAAACAAAAACCATATGGAACTTATATTAAAATCAACACTTTTAAATTTTCATATATGATAGAATTACGTAATTAAAAAAGAAGTACAAGATATCATGAAAGCCAATTAATTTTATCACCCATTTATAATTATGAAGAAATATACAGTAGGGTTTTAGATTTAATCTTTTAATTAAATAGTGTGTATATATAATTTAATTAAAAATGATAATATATAAATAATAATTATAATTGGATATATCATGTAGTATGGTAATATCTTATCATATTTCTCAAAAATTGAATATTTTACGGTATTTCAGTATATACCGAAATACCGTGGTATTGATAATTTATATACATTTATCGTACAAAAATTTCAATACGATATCATATCTTACCCAAAATTTTGATAAAATTGATATTTTTCGATATGGTAAGGGCGGTATACCGAAATTTCGGTATTTTTCCCCACCCTAAGTACACCCCTCCCTCCCCATAATAATTTTGTGTTTGATAAGTTTGTAGTTTTATTTTTTAATTTTTTTCAGCATAAATTATACTCCCTCCATCCGGATTCAAGAGTGCCATTTGCTTTTGGGCACGAAGATTAAGGAGTATTGTTATTTAATGTGTAGTGGGTAGTTGTATCAGTGGAGGTGTGGGTCCCATTTTTAGTTATATTAGTGGGTGTGTATAGGTCCCATATGTATAAAAAAAGAAATGAGACCCTTGGGGGCGGACGCCCAAAATGAAAAAATGATACCCTTGAAAGCGGACGGAAGGAGTATTTTGTTCTATTTAATCAACATCTTTTAGATTAATCTTTTTTATTAATTGATTTACTCTTTATAATGAATTAATTTATTATGAATAAACTTTTGAATTATCCTTTATGTTTATTTGTTTATGTCCAGGTTTATTTTATTAATAAAGTTACTTTTTTCTATACATTGAATTACTCTTTATAATATAGTTGTTAAAATATAATTATTAGTAATTATAGTATGTTTGTAATGAATCACGCTAATATTTTAAAAACATACTTTAATTTATTATTTATCATACTTTAAAAAAAATACTTTAATAGGAATTAAAATACTTTACCTATATAACAATCATACTTTAAGAATGGATCGAATCTGTAACAACAAATTTTGTATTTATAAAATAAATATAAATTGAGTACAAAGATAATTCAGATGGATTTAAATTGAAAGATAATGTAAATAGGTTACAATCTCAATCAATCTTTTGATTATTCACTTGAACCAATGTGGCTTGACTTTGACTTGTTTGTGTTGACTGCGCTGACTGTGTTTGTTGACTACGCTGACTATGTTGACTGCGTATGTTGGGTCGGATCTTCAGTTGAAACTTGTTCGAACTCGAATTTGGAGGTATATAGCGTAATTCGAAGGGGTCGAACATATGTTCGGATTAAACGTTATTCTTGAAACTTTCTGTGAAGAACGTCGAAAAACTTGAGTTGAATAACGTCAGATCAGATAGGTTTAGAACCTTGACTCTGACCGTAGGCTATTGTCTTGAAGAACGCCGGATCGGAGGGGTGTATAACCTTGATCTCTGATCGGAGGCTGTTTTTGACTTGAAGATGCTTGAAAATCTTGAGGGAGCATTGCTCGTGTTCTTAATCTCTTCAGAGCGTTGGGTCTTCAAATGTTTTTTAGTGTGTGGAATGAATGGAGAAGGGCTCCTTATATAGGTGAAGGATGAGGAAGCCTCATTAAATCGCAATCTGATTGGTCCAGGGTTGATTTAACCTAATTTTGTGGGCTTGGGCTTTTCATCTATAACACAGTTTGATTGGTCAATACTTGATTTGACCTAATTCTGCGGCTTGAGCTTCCAACTTAATTGGACTGCAATCAGACCTATTTTACTTGGGCTTGTTTAATCTGTATGAGTTTGTTTGACTCAAGTCAGACCTCATTTAATTTAAGCCTCATTTAATTTGTTGGACTCAAATTAATTATCAATTATTTATAATCTATTTTAACAATTTAATTTATTTAAATTCCAAAATAAATTAAAATTGATACTTAATCAAGAAAATCCACGTGTCACCATTTGATTGAACTGTGAATTTTAATTGCTTACAAATTCTCCCTTGCGATTTGTTCACGGACGTCATGTCTTGTTGTGAAGGAATCGCAAAAGTTCCATCTTTTTCTCAATATTTGTAATTTGGGCTTTTAAGTGTAGCTTAAATTATGTGTAATACCAATTACACTATTGAGAAACTATTTTATAAAAGAAGTAAAGTAATTTTTTCTTAGCATATCTCTTTACTTCTCAAGTGGCCCAACTATTCTCTCAAGCCCAAATCAACTTTTTCTGCTCAACTTCAAGATTACTGGAGAAAGGAAAATAGGGAACATATTTGTTTCTTATTCATCAAGATAACTTGCATATCTTGTTCAAAAATTAATCAATTTTATTTGTAGTAAAGAATCTCTTAAAATTTTGCAGAGATTTTATTCAAATAATTTTCATGTATAACGCCGATGCCCTCAATTTCTTCATCATCATACTGTAAAATAATTCAACTCTTGATAATGTAAGTAAATTTCATGAGCAGTGCATCTAATGCATTCTCTCTTCCCTCTGCAGCAGTTAGAATTTTGGGGCTCAAGCTACATCAACAACTCCCACCGCCAACACCATATAATTGGCTTACACCATATATTTTTGGGGCTCAAGCTACATCAACAACTCCCACAGCCAACACCATATATTTGAATCTTCATACTTGGACTATACCGCCTCTCTATTGTATCTCCTCATTGTGCCTAATATAGACGGTAATGTTTCAAATCTGCTACTAAAATAGTGTTACAAACCCGCGATGGCGACAACGACGGTGATTCAAACCCGCAACGACAATAATGGCAGTGGGATAGCTGTGTTTCAGACCCGACAACAACGACAATGGGACAGCTGTGCTTCTGACCCACGAAGATGGAGGGCATGGTGCTTCAGATCCGCGAAGAAGAGGGTGGTGCTTCAGAGACTCGATGAAAAAGACGGTGCTTTAAACCCACGAAGGCGAGGGCGTTGTTACAAACCCCAAGGAAGGTGTTTCAAACCCTCTAAGATGAGGGCGGTGTTGCAAACCCATAACTGCCGCCACTATCAACAGTGGTGTTTCAAACCCACGGCAACAAAGGTGGTGATACAAATCTTCTACGACTATCAACAATGGTGTTTCAAACCCACGGCGGTGATATAAACCCTCACCCGCGATGGCAACAACGACAATGTTAT
The DNA here is from genome assembly GCA_023678885.1 of Pogostemon cablin. Classification (NCBI taxonomy): domain Eukaryota; kingdom Viridiplantae; phylum Streptophyta; class Magnoliopsida; order Lamiales; family Lamiaceae; genus Pogostemon; species Pogostemon cablin. The sequence goes on along the minus strand of CM042985.1, from coordinate 26,353,502 downwards.
AAACCTAAACCTGCGGTGTTTCAGACCCGCCCGTATAGCCTGCAGTGTTTCAGACGTACAATCTTCAATGGTTGGAGGTGGACCGAAGGTGTCGAAGTGGTGATGGTTGCTGGTATTGAAAATTGGTCGAGGGGCGGCGGCGTTTCGACTATGGGATCTGGCAATAAGCGGTGAAAGCGGCGGTGTGAACAAAAGTGATTCGGTGACAAGCCAGCCATGGCGATGGTGGTGTTCTCGACTTTGGCAGCGAGGCAATGACTTATGGCTGAGCAGTAGGTCCGTGTTTGAGACCTTTTGGCAACGATTGACGGAATAAGCAATGAACCTGGGTGATGGGCTCGAAGAGGGTTTGGCCAGCGGCTGGGCGACGAAAGATTCTTCTTCTTTGGTGGTCGATGGCGATATTCGTATGGCTAGTGACGGCGACATGCGGTGGTTTTTCCCCGAGAATCACATGGCAACAAGAGTGGAGATGCGACATCACCGGTGGTGGTAGTTCGATGATCGGAGATGGACGTGTGGTGTGGTAGCGATTTCTACTAAGAAATAAGAAAGAGCCAAGAGATTGAAAGTCGAGAAGGAAGGATAAGGCGAATGAGGTTGATCGTGACGAATGGGGAATTCCTAAGACAAAGATACCTCCTCCGTTTCCTTTGAGGTTAGTAAAGAAGGGATTGAAAGAAAAGTTCAAGAGATTCCAAGATATAATGAATAAGATAAGCTTGAACATTCTTTTTCCGAAGCAATCATGGAGATGTCGTATTATGCCCGATTTTTTAAGGTTATCATATTGAAGAAGAGAAGCTTGAACGGGGTTGAAACAGTAAGACTATCAGAGAATTACAGCTCGATCACTTAGAGAAAGTTGCCACAGAAGTTGAAGGGTTCGGGGAAGTTTCATGATTAACCATAACTTGTAGTTGGGTTGACCAATTCAAGAATTTATCGAACCACAAGGAGGAAGGTACTAGTGCTTAAGCGATATCACATTTTTTGCAATTTTATAGAGACGAGTCATCAAATAGCGCTTATTTAAAAAAGTAATATAAAAATAATCAAAGCAAGTGAACAAGCAATGATCAAATAAACAAGATAGAATAAATGAAAGGTGGTTTTCCAAGTTAAGAAAAGGTGAGATTAACAACACTAGTGATGTGGTAATTCTAGGATTCATGCATTAAACTCATATGTGTCAAGGGTTTAAGACTAAAGGCCAACACATATTCCACCTAAACTTCCTCGGAATGGATAGGATGTAGATCTTTTACAAGGTCTAAAAAAGCTCTAAGGTTGGTTCTCAATCAAACAATTCCAACTAGGTACTAAGTTCAATTGGAGAGTCCCTTCACACGATCAATTGACCTCTCGATCTAACAAATCAAATGTCCTATCAAAGGGTTCTAAATTTTAAAGAATTTCTCAATCTCTTTACAATTTATAATGCACATGAAGTGTTTGATGAAATGATTCACTTAATTATCCTAAGCACGTAATTGACTTCTCAATTTAATCACATATTTAGAACAACAAAACACACAAGTCATCATAAACCTCAAGATCTATAGCATCAATGATAGAAAATCCATTAACCCTATCAATACATGAATTTAAATACATAAATCCCAAAATTATCCAACAACTTTCATGTAACTAATCTCACAAGGGAGATTAGCCTACCATATTCATAAGGAAATTAACATAGACAATTAAATCCTTACAAATCATGACAAACTATGAGGTTTAATACAAAATTGGATGAAAACTCCCTTGAAATGCTTCAATGGTGATCTCCTTTCTCTCCTTGTAATTTGCCTCTCTTCCTTACTTCTTTTCTTCACTTGGATGAAGTTTTCAATGGTGGGATGAAGGTGGATGGAATGGATGGTGAAAGGATGAAGATGATGGTGTAAAATGGGAGGAATTGTGTGTGATGTGTGTGAGCAGCTCTGATTTTTGGAAAAAAAACTCCTTCAAATGTTGAATGAAATGGTATTTATACCCCTTGGTGACATTCTAGAAGAATTCTGAAAATATTTAGATCTTGTACCTACACGGCTCATGTGTTGCAACACGGCTCGAGTCGTGTCAGGGTTTCTAAGTCAACGTTATACTTCAGACAGCACACGAGTCGTGTGCTGCAACACGACCAAAGGGTGGTCGTGTTGGTTATTTAAGCGTCGGTGCACGGCCACCTGTTACAGGCCTGTGTTCGATACACATGTCGTGTGCTTGCACATGGCTTGTGTACCCTACACAGCCGACCGTGTTCGTGCTCCCCTGTTTCTTCTTTCTTGTGTCATCTCCCATCTCTATTTTTGCTCCGTTTTCACCTGTTTTACATACATTTAAGCTCATTCTCGCACATTTTCATAAAAATACAAAACACAACCAAAACACACATAAATACAGAGAAAATAATACAAAAACGGATATAAAAATATACTAAAAACTAGGTAAAAATACCACTAATCACACCCGCAAACTTAAATTGTTGCTCGTCCCGAACAACGAAAATAATAGACCAAGAGGGGAGATTTTCACCTAGAAAAAGACTAACAAATATAAGTAATAACATATCAATAGCAATAATAACTAAAAATTATGCTAAGTCATCCTACAACATTAGATTTATGACATGAGAAATTAACAAGTTCAATCAAGAGAGAATAAAGTGTAATATAATCCCTTTTGGATCCAAGCCTCTCATAGGTTATCAATTTCACTCAACACTCTCTCAAATGGATCAAACAACACTCATCAATTGACTGGTTCGACTTGCTATAGACTTGCTCATAGACTACATTCACAATCCACCAAAGTTTCAATCAATGATAAAAAAGGACTTGTAATGATAGGCTTTTTGGTTACTAAACTTCTAATGTTAGGGTAGGAAGAATTTGGGTAAGAGTGACTAAACAAGTGTCAGTAATCGAAGAAGTAGCTACTTTCTTCTATACCTTTACTTATCTTTCTTCTTTCTCAACTTTGCAACTTTCAAGCTCTAATCATCAATTCTCCTTTGAATTTTATCTCCTTTAATTGTATGCTTCCTTTTCTTTTTGAACTTTTGATCTCTCAAGCATATTTGTTATATTTCTCTTTTTAATTAAAAGGTTGCACATGCACTTTTGTTTAAACTTTTTACATCCTTTCTCTTTCTTGTTTACCTTTTCCTTTCTTCTTATCTTGTACATCTCATCAAACTCTTCTAACCACTATATCTTCAATCACTCACACAAGAGGTAAATATATAAGGCTTTTGTGGGTAATTAAAGCTTGTAATGTGCTAAATTCACAAGAAATAGGCTTTAAGGCTCAAAGTGGTTGACTAGGGATGATGTTCATGGTAGGAAAATATTTGGCACTGACTATACAAAACAAGGATGGCCTCAAATCATATCATCAATCTCTACTAATCGGGCTCGTTCCTATGGTCCTTGAGCAAGTTTAATCTTATCAAACACAACCAATCCTGTAATACCCACCTTATATATATGTATATATAAATATATATTTTATTATTATTGACTAAATATGTGCTTGAGAAATATTTTGTTGTATTTTGATACTTGAAAGCAAACAAACGTGCACTTTCCATAATTTTTCTGTGTTTGTGTTGAAGTCGAAACTGGTCGTGTCATATATGGTTCGAAAGACACGGAAGAGAGGGTCGCATGGGCATAAAGAACACATCAATTGGATTCCAAACGAGAAAGTTATGATCAAAGTGGTGACGTCGCGCAAGATGTGACGAATAGAACAGCTGTGCCATTTTGCGTGACTTGTTATACACTCAAATGTTGGGTGTTTAGAGAGTTCTTTATATGGATAGAAAGACCAAGAAGAGAGGATCGTGTGGGCATAAAAATTACTCAAATACAAGGCCAAACGAAGAACTTATGATCAAAATGGTGAAGCCGCGCAGCTGCCAATGGGATGTACGAACTTCAGCAAGTTTTTATGATTGCTATTATTTGATCAAATTAGCCCATGAATTATCATCCCACAAGTGAAGCCATGTGCACTTATCTAACATGTGAAGTCATGTGAAAGAATTGCTAAGCCATGTTATGACTATGGGGCCATACAAACATGTTAGCTCACATGGAAATACACATGTATCACCACCTTACCATGTGCTAATATATTCTTGATTCCATCACATACACCTATAAATACCCAACTCCATTCAAGCCACACACACACACAAATACTTTGCTGCCCAAATTCCTTCACCTTCACTCATATTCTTTCCATCAACTCTTACAATTAGTAGTAGTGTGAAGAGTGATCAATTGAGAGGTAATTCTCCACTTTTCTCTTTTCATGTTTTCACACACACACACACACATATATATATATAACTCACACACACACATATGTATATATATATCAATCCTCACACACTACCCTTTTTAATTTTATTCATTTTGTTGTCAAACCTTATCATGTTATATAAGAGAAACTATTCTTATTATTACTTTACAGATTTTCCATAATTAAGTTATTTTTGTCTAATATCTATTATTATATGTAAATGATAATATATATTTGATGGATCCTTTTAATCACAATCGTGCAAGTATATATATATATATATATATATATATATATATATATATATATATATATATATATATATATATATATATATATATATATATATATATATATATATATATATATATATATATATATATATATATATATATCTTTATACATGAAATCTTGACTTTTGATAAGAAGGGTTTATGTACATATAGAGTTGTTCCCATTTGTGCGTTCATGTATTTATTAATTTCAGTTGATTATTTTTAAAGGGTTGATCCATACATACTTTCGTTTTCCCTATTTGCTATTAATTTATTTATAATTTACTATATGGTATACTTTATTTACAAAGTAATTATTTATCATCTGATAATTATTACTACAGTAGTGTATATATAATTATCTTAGAGCCTCTAGTGTTATTTTCAACCTCATGTCCAATCCAACTATTTAGTGTCGAGAGTACAGTTAAGACTTATCTATAATTTTTACATTAATAGGCGACAAGGAGTTCAAGAAATAGACGTTCTACTGCATCAATATTTGATTTATAGCCAACTCAATTTCATTTTAAAGGTGGGGAAATTCTTACTTGACTCTATTAACTGCTATTATGTGATATCTTTGAGTGCATGCATGTACATATAGGTCTCCTGACCTTTATAAACGAGGCATTGTATATATAGGTCTCCTGACCTTTACAAACGAGGCATTTGCTACTTGAATAATTGAGAAATCTTATTCAGTACATTTACAGCTACATTTCATGTTACTTATTTGGTATTTACATGTGGTATTTAATTTTGGCAAGTATGTTTCTCCACTGAGCTTGTCGTTTTGCTCACCCCAAATATTTTAACATTTCAGATGAAGGAGCTGACATGGTGGGACATAAGGAAGATGCTTAGCACAATTTCATTTTCATTAACACTTTATTATTATTACTAAATTTCTTTGTTAGACTTGTTAACTTATGCAATTTATTTCAAGCATTTCATTCGGATTTTATAACTTGTCAAATTGAATTTTGATTACAAAATTTTATTTACTTTAAGCTTCCGCTGAAAATGACATATTTATTTTAATATGATGTTTTTAAATAGTTAGAAATTTAGGATGTGACAAATCCACTCATGAAATGATATATCATGTATGCACGGTTTAAGCTCAAATACTCACAAGTTTGTTCTTAGACCTTAAGGAACTTATTACGCATGATTCATCTCGCAATTGAACAAATTAAATAAATCATGTCACAAGATTCTTAATCATAATTTGCCATCACTTCTCACAAAAACATGCCATTACTAATATTAAAAAATGACTCACGACATACCGAAACAAACCACCAAATTAAACCCTAAAAAAGAATGGAAAATCACAAAACAAATAACAAAAAGACACACCACAAGGAAAAATAACACATAACATGCAAAACAAAAATCACCATCATAAGAGAATTAAGCACAAATCCCAAACCATCCAAAGCAGTTTAAATCACAACATCCCTACCTTAATTTAAACTGAAAATCCTAAGCTAAGAAATTAAACATCCCAACTTAAACAAAACAAAGTGACAAATCCATTCAATTCAAATCAAACTAAAATGAGCTAAAAGGAGTGGTGAGCACTAAAAGTACTCCCTTAAATTATCCAGACGAGGAGGAGGATGTGGTTAACACGGTGCCCAAGGGATGTAATCTCGAGGAGATGCATGAAATTGAAAGTTGAACATCATTGTGAGCATTTCCTCCATATTGTTCGAGTGTGCACGAACTTTCTCCTCGTAGTAGTCTCTCCGACGTTGTCCTTCATGAATCTCCCCGATTTGCACTCCCTGCCTCTGCTGCTCCTCTCTAATTTCTCTCATTTACTCTCCATGCAAGTTCTGTGTCTGCCTAATCCCTCTGACTTCATCTTTTAAAAAGTTCCACCTCGCATTCCCCACTCCAGGGCCCATAAACTATTGCTGTTGCTGTTGCTCCTCCACTTCCTCTTGGACTTCATACTCTTCTTGCTAAAAAATTGGAGCCTCTGGTGCCTATTCTTCAAACTCCACATGATGGGGTTGCTCCTCTTCATCCCCTATCTCCAAGCCCACCGGTTCAGCTCTCCAAGCCCACCTATATTTAAATCGTTAATTGCTAAAACACTTCAATCGAATTTCAAATGAGAAATTTATGATCAAAATGGTGACGTCGCGCGAGCTGTGCCGAACAAAACGGCTGTGTCACTTTTCATGGCTTGTTACACCTTTAATTCTTAGATTTTTCTTAATTTCTTTACATGAATAGAAATCAAAGGAAGAGAGGATCACGTGAGTGCAAGAATCACTCAAATCATAGCTTGGATGTAGAAGTTATACGTGAAATAGTGAGACGGCGCAAGTGTGATTCGACCACTACAGTTTGGTTCGACCAGACTTTTGGTAGAACCACAACCATTTTGGTCGAACCAGAAGCCTGAAGTCCGAAAAATCACTGATTTTGATTTGACCAAGCCCTAGGTCGAATCCTAGGTCGAACCACATGCCTGAACAGCGCCAGATCCGTATTTTTACACCTCAAGTGCATGTTTTTGCGTGTTTTCATCTTAAAAAGACTATCTAAGGTCCATAAGGAGAGCGTACACGTGTAATTATTCCGTGCACCCACTTTCAGAAACTTATTCACTTATGAATAAAAATGTATATACTAATGAAAAAAATGTATACACTTTGTTAGTGAATTTTTTGTAAGTTTTTTTAATGAAAAACTGATTGCAAAAAAAACTATACAATTATTAAGAAATACGTACTCCCTCCATCCCACAAAAGATTGCACCTTAATTCCGACAGGGAGACTAAGAAAGTGATAACTTTAGGGGTATAATGGTATTTTTTGTAAGGCATACTTTAAATACACACCCAATTATTATATAAATAAAATATTTATTGTTAAAAAGTCTAAAATATCCTTATATAAGTAAATACATATCCCCTATTTTTATACACATGTAATAAATCTTAAATTGATGATTCTTTATATAGATCCAATTGTGAACGATACACATCCTTTGTTAATATTATTTCACTTTTCAAACTTTTTAACATGTAATCATTCTTTTTTTATTTACCTAGAATTTAATTTTTTTTATTTTAGAGTTTGAACCACCCAAGAACAATAGATTTTTTTTCCATTAAATATCTTCCAAGGGGTGAGCAAAAGTTGGCAAAAACCAAAAAACCGAGCCGAACCAAGCCGAACTGAATCGAAAAATCAGTTTTTCGGGTTTACGGTTCGGTTTTGGTTTTCATGTTAAGAAAATTCGGTGGTTCGGCTCTGTTTCGGTTGTGAGAAAAAACTAAACACAATCCCTAGCCCATAATATTTGAAATTCAATCCAGTAGCAGAATCTCACAATTTGCCGTCTTCCGCAATCTTCGACTCTGCCGTCTTCCTCGTCTCACATGAATTGAGTTCAAAACTCTATCTCTTCACAATTCGTTGTCCCCACGCTCTACTCTCTTCGCCATTGTATTTGTATCAATTCAGTTCACGACTTTGTCTCAATTTGCGTCTCTCCATCCTCGCTTCTTCCTGCTGCAAATTGGGATTCTTCACGATATGTAAGAAAATTCCTTCTGGTAATTAAGATTTCTTACTGCAATTGCATTTTAACAAATTGGGTCTTGCTTGATGCTTCTGAAGAATCCTTCCTCGAATCACATACCTTATCCTTTAATGTGTCTTTTAGTGGAGGTAACAGTGAAGGTGTGGGTTTTTGTAATTATCAATTGAATTTAAGAACATCTCAATTGATGAAATGGATCATTGGTAGTGGAATTTACAATATAAATGAGAATGGATCATTGGCGGTGGAACAATTTCTTGTTTTTAAATTGTATTACTGGAAAGCTTTTTGTTTTTGTCTGGTATTTATAAAACTCGGTTTAATCAGTTTTCAAACCGTACCGAATCGATAATTTCGGTTCGGTTGTGTATCGTTTCTCTCATTATTCGGTGTCGGTTCGGTTTGCCATATTTAAAAAATTGGTGTTCAGTTCGGTTCGATTTTCAACCGATGCACACCCCTTCTTCTTTTATGCTACTGTCTGGGGATGAATATGTGTGTGCAAGTTGGATTTAAGAGGAATAGATTTTATGTGCATATATTGGTGATCATTGGTACAGATTTAGTGGAATTACTAGTAATAATTCATGACATGTATCTTTGTAAAAGAATGGAATTTTATGACTAAGAGATCTAATGCAAAAGCTAATTAAATGGAAGAATTTATCAGAAAAGCTCAAAGTCGGTGGTATCGCTTGGGGATCGAACAGTTTGAGAATTTCCCAACTTGTATTGCCACAAAACCTTAGCCCAAAACCACGGATTCATCATTTTTCAAAAAGCTTGAATTAATTGAATTCAAACCAATTCATTCAATTATGTCTTTTGAGTTTGATTCATTAGAGTAATGAGGAAAGAAACATCAAATTAATATTTGAGGGTTGACGGTGATCTAAACTGTAACAATAATTAGGGTTTCACGTCAATTGATTTTTTTTTAAAGATTCACGTCAATTGATTTGATAATAAGAGAAATAGGGATTTTGAGGGGTGTATGATCTTAAAATTAAAAGGGTAATTTGAAGTTTTAACGGGAGTGTGTATACAATAAAATTAAGATTTAAAATATTAAAAGAGGGTATGTATTTTAAAACACTCTTTTGTAATAAATAAATGATAAAATATGTTAGATAGATATGATTTTTTTAAATAAAGTGTGCCGATGCTTTGGGGGCGGTTAGATAAGAAGTAGGTTCGAGCCTCGCGGAGGGTCAGACTTCCATGCCCTCCCTGGACTGTCAAATCCGGAGCAAGCATTTCGGAGTCCGAAATCCCAGGAGCTAATCCAAAATCACCTACTCGATTGACAAGCATAGCTTTGATAGCTGCTTTATCTGCCTGTAGAAGGGTGGTTGTCTTTTTCTTTTTTGCTTTATTTTGGAAATGTGTATATTTTTGTGAAACAACCCAAAATGAAAAGTGTGTCATTTGAAATGGGACGGAGGGAGTATACATTATTAAATAAAAAATTATACACAAATGGGTGCATACTTGTGCACCCATATGTGTATAGATTAGGGTTTAGTGTATAGGATTTAGAGTTTTAATGTTTAGGGTTTAAGATTTAGCGTTTAAGGTTTAGGTTTTAGGGTTTAAAATATCAACACTTAATAGTCTTAAATATTTTTTAATTATATTTATTAAATTTTATTTAAAATAATACTCCCTCCGTCCCAAGAATACATTCGCGTATTCTTGGGCACGGAGTTTAAGAAAAATAACTTTTTGGTGGTGTGATGTAAAAAAGAGAAGGGGTATTTTGGGTAATTGAGTAGAATAAAGTGTATGATATAGTTGACTTTGACTAAATTGTGTGTAAGAAGAAGGTGACATTTTTGTAATATTGTAGTATTGTGAGGTTATTGATATTGTGTATTGTTTCCATTTTTAGGGGGCGAATGTATTCTTGGGACGGACCAAAATGGAAAGGGCGAATGTATTCTTGGGACGAAGGGAGTAGAATTTATATTATATATTTATATTTAATTAATAATAGTATAATTTTTTTAAATATTAATTTAGAAAAAAATATATAAATAATTATAAAATAAACGGGTATCGTTTAACGGGTTTGGGATGAGTACGAGTATCATAATATTTTTTAATGAGACGGGTACGGATATGAGTAGTTAATTAGATACGAGTACGGGTACCCCTATAACAGTGGGTACCCTACCCGCCGTCATCCTTTACAACTACTCATTATACGTTAAAATATTATCTCTCAAACCAATATAAATTAAAATAGTATATTCGTTAATATTCAATTTGATTACTTGGTATTAGAAATACTTGGTATGAGAAATTAATCATTGGTTCGATTACAATTAATTTATGAGAAACATATATATAAAAGGTTTTAGGGAGCCACTCTTATAATTCATTGAAATTACTGGGAGCCACTCTTATAATTCATTAAAACAAGTGTAATCAAATTATGCCAGGATAGAAATGCAGTTTTTAAGGAGGTTTATAGAAATTTATAAGAAGGGGTTTTCATTTTTTAAAATATAATAACAATTTTAAGTGAACGATCTGTAAGAGTTTTTGTTTTTTCATTTAAATGGAATCTGTGTAAATCGAGAAAATAAATATTACCTGTGAGTAATAATTATTTTAGCGGTCCCAATATCGATTCATTTCACTATTCGGTTCTAACATTAATCAATCATACGAGATGTAATACAAAATAATTTTAATCTCTTCTTCTAAATGCGCCACAATTTTTGCCAATAATTTCTTTCATTGTATATTTAAAATGCGCTATTTTCTAATTTTCTTAGTGTTAAAAAGGAACATACGTAGCATGAATTGAGGGTTAATATTTGTCATTATTTTCTTTCGTAATATATTTAAAATGCGATGTTTCTTAATCTTCTTACTGCTCAAAAGAACATACGTATCATGGATTGTGAGGGATTATACTATATAAAATTCAGATAGAATTTAAGTAAAAATATACTTTTATTATAAAAACACGTGACTGTACAGCACGAGTATTACTAGTTAGTTAAAATCTCTAATTTTGGTGGGGTGGGGGAGGGGCGGTAAAAGTAGTGTAAGAGGTGAATTAAAAATTTTGGGTTGATGGTTGGTTAGTGGGTTGGGGTGAATTAACCCACAACCCACCACAACAAATTTAAGGGTTATTCTGGTGTGCACTTAGTGCATCGGTGCACCCCAAAATTTGGAGTTTAAAATAAGTAGTGGTAGTTTTTTATTTTTTAAATAAAAAAATTATTTTATACTTTTTAGTGGTAGAGATTAAATTGTACTATATTAATCTAATAGTTAGGATTGTTCAGGTGCACCCTAGTTGGGCTCCTAATTTAATAATGGGTTTATGTGGGTGGGGCGGACTTTTTTTTTACTTGGAGTGGATCACTGTGGGTGGGGCATTTTTTAGGCGGGTTAGTAGTGGGTTTTTGCGGGGTGGGCGGATAGGCTCGGGTTTGTCTCAAATTAACCTTCTAGTTCTAGGTTCTCCTTTTATAGGTTTGAAGCTCTTTTCCTAGCGAGATATCTTTTGAGGGAAGAAATAGCTTTTTTATCTGCTCTAGGGTTCATCTTTTTTTGGGTTTTGGAGCTCTTTCCCTCACTCTGTATCACAACATCTGAGATTCTGAACTGAGCTTGAGCTACGCGCCCACGACAATCACTTCTGTGGAGATATAAGGAAGGGGGTTAGTATATTTAAAAGTAATCATAATCTATATATACGTGCAAAAATGAATTAGAATGAGTATATGCACTTTTTGATGCTCTTAAATTTAATGAGATTTATATAGATTTTGAATTTAATGACTTTTACGTTACTGTAGGTGACATTGCAAGAATGAGCAACATCAATTTCTGGGAGCGGGATCCCGAGGCTCCTACGGGTAAATTTTTTTTTATACATTTATTAAAGAACATCTATTTCAATCCTAAAGATTTATTTTTTTTATGGGGGACTAATATGCTCTTCAGGTAGTTTTTAATTTTTTTTTAAAAATTATATTAGATGATGGAGATATGTTGGTGCAAGAAAGTATGTATAATGCCAATTTCTCTTTTTTGGGGGTGAACTACGGGTTGGATATATTTACCAAGAGGACTGCTATCAAAGCTTCTCCTTTCGTCGTACGCATCAAAATTTATTCAGGTGTTTATGAGATCATCCTTTTAGTTCTTTTATGCTTTTATGCTGCTAGTTGGATAATTATAATAACTATATGTACAGGCCACAATGAAGTAAGAAATGGGTGCGGATTTGTCATAGAGTCTTCTCCAACTAGCAATAATAATTTTGAGTGCGTGATAATCACGTCCAATTCTCTTCTCAGAGTTGATCATATCTCAAACTTGTTATTGGATAATTTAAAGGTTTGAACCCTTCTTAAATTAAGCAATCTTTTTATTCTTACTCTTTGATAAATTAAATGATTATTCGCTATATTTTTGAATAACGGAATCTCATCCTCAATTGTACGGATTGCTATGTAGTGAAGCTAGGACTAAGCTTAATATTGAACTGGGAAAACTAGGAATTTTTAATAGAATACACGAGGAACGTGCTTTTAGTCATTTTTAGAAAGAAACCTTTAGAGTAGTTAGTGAAGTTAATGTAGATCAGTGAAGATGATTTTCAAAAACTCTTTGCACACATACAATGAATCTGGTTAGTATATCATAGGCAATTGGTTGTTAAGCCAACTCCTTTGATACCACTTGTTAGTCTGAGGTAGAGGTGTAGATGGGGAATGGACCTCTACAACTTTTATTAAAATATGTTTAATACTTTTCCAAATGAGCTTTAAATACACCCCTCAGAAGATTTTTAGCGAATCTTCTCAATATCTGAGAACATTACATTATACAAAATGATAATCTGCTCAAAACTAAGGTTGAGCTCCTCATAGAGTATTTCAACCCTATAGTGGAATAAAATTGTACTCTCGTAGTTCCGGTAGAGTTGTTTTTCGTGGAGATTAGAAAACGCACTTGCCACTTAGTGACTAGCTTTACTGATTTTTGCAAGGGTAACATAGTATTTTTAAGTAATAAATTAAGTGTTATGTGTGTTAGCTAGGATGCCAATTTTGAATTTAAGAGTGTTTTGAGGTTAATGTGTTGATTTATTGTTTTGAAATTTGGATTGTTCATAATTTAGTGGGACAGCAAAAATGTAAGTTCACAATTTAGAGGGACGGAAGGACTACAATGCTTGTATATGAATCTAATTATAGTGACTTCTCAATTAACTTATGTAGTCTGTTCGTTTCCTTGCAGCAGTTTTCTCCTTGAAGCCTTTTCCTTTGACTTTAGAATTTCTTAGGATAATTTCTAAATTTTCGAATTAGGGGTTTCTAATCCTAACAAAATAACATTATCAAAATCTGTACAATATTTTTTCCCTAACATGTATGTTTTTAGTTTTTCCTCTATTTCTTGTTCACTTTTTCTTTCAGCCTCTTTTTCTGTAATGCGGCATTCTCATTCTTATATAATTGTGTTTTGGAATATGCCTATTACAGAATGTAGATTTCAAGTCGCTTACTTGTGCTGTTTTGTCTTCATTCACTTACCTCCTGTTTCTATCTGTTAGCCTGTTAGAGACAGCTACGTTATTCATTAAATGCTATTCATGCATCCATTTAACACACTTCACATAATTTGACATGATCTCCTAAAAATTAGGGATTCTTCTGCGATCTTCAGTCCATGCGTCACTTCTTCATTTGTCACTGCACTGATGTGTCTACTGGTTATCTTTATGTCTTTAACTTTCAAAACTTTAGCACATAGACATTCTGTTCTGAATTGAGTGAGTTTCCTCTTCGAAGTGGAATCTTCTTACTGATGGGTATTAAACATAGTTGTTAACCCGTTCTTCTTACCTTCATAGTTCTTCTGTTTTGAATCATGAGCACTATCTCATGCTTTCTCTTTAGATGCCTCTGATAGCATTTATTCTTCTCAACAAGATTCTTTAGCATCTGTGTATCCTTCTTAGTGGCTTCTTGGATACCGAAATTAAGATCTTCTTAAATATCTTCTCCTCTGTCTCATTTCCTGAGACAGACTCACTAAGATTTTTTCTTCTTGTATGTTGGGGGTCCTAAGCACTGTGTGTATCCCTCAGAGTATGCAGACTCTGTTGTTTCTTTTCAATGGCATTTGCTTCTCAAATATTGAGACCCAGTTTTGTTGAGACCTCCTTTGCATTCTGCCATTCTCCTCTTCAGAGTCAATCATGAGACTCTCTCTCTCTCACTAAGATCCCTCCCGTTTGTACATGGTTGTCCAGCGTATTTTTGTTTAGTTTAAACCTCGCAGGTTTCATGATTCCTTGCTGCGATTTTCCTTCACTGTTTTCCATTTTTCTTCTGTACTATATCTGCTCTAGTCCTATCATACATTAAGTACGGGGGATCATCTATCCTATATATATATATATATATATATTGTTTTAACATCATCAAAATCTATACAATAATTTTCCTAATGTTCTATTCCAGTTAGTTGTTGTTTTCTGGGATGGAAAACAATATAACGGCAATCTCGAAGCCAGTGATCTTCATTTCAACATCGCGGCGATAAGGGTTGAAATGGAAACTTCACCGAAAGTTGCAGCGTTATGTAAATTGGATAATTCAAGACATAATGAGAGATCTGCATCTGATTTCCAGCTTTATCCCCATGCCAATCTATTTAGATTGGTCCCGGGGATTAAAGTAATAGCGCTTGGTCGTGAATGCGATGAAGATATGCTTGAAAATAGCCTCATGGCTGCCCCAGGTCATTACAGGTGTGTATCATAATTTTCAAATTATTTTCAAAGCATGCTTTAATGTTTGATGTTATAAATTATTTCTTTGCAGTATTGAACAGTGCAGATTTGATTGCAAAGAGCTCCTTATATCCACATGTCAAATTACAAAGGTCAGTATTTTACCGTACCTTTATGTTTATATTATGTGAGATTATTACTGTTTTCATGAGTTGCTAGTCAAATAACGTTCGTTTAAAAATCACAATTATACATCTTCAAATTTGCTAGTTTTTTGAATTAATTAAAATAAACTCTAAATTATTGATTTATTTTTGTGTAGTGCTCCAAGTAGCTATTAACATACCATGGGGCATTATTTATCATGTCATTCTATCAAGTTTTCGATGTCGTCTTGACAAAAATGATAATATTATAAAGAGAATAAAAATATCTTCATATATAACTCTATGACATTTAATATTTTGGACATCAATTTATATAAAGAATAGTAATGTGTTTTTGACCTAGGATATTCTGGTTTGCTGGGGAACATTTTTAAAAATGTGTTTTTCATGTTTTAGTGTGGCATTGGGGGGCCTTCAGTCAATGAAAAGGCGGAGGTTATCGGAATGAATTTCTTTGATTTAGGATACACTCCTTTCTTACCAAGTAACACAATCCGCAGGTGGTGGCAACATTTTAAAAGATTCAGGTTGCATTATTTATTAAGTTTTAAATTCCTTTCTATTTATAGAATTTGCTCTGATTCTTGATGCGTAGTTATTTGATCATGCAATTCGAAATTTGCTCTGATTCTTGATGTGTAGTTATTTGATCATGCAATTCGAAATTCATTTTCCATTGTTGAGGGTGATATGCTCAGCTTTATCCCCACTTATTCCTACTAATGATATGATGAACTCTTTTAATTCCATGTGTTGGGGTTTCTCTTATAAAGCATTATGGCCTCTCATTAAGAAAATGATGATATGATAAACTTGTCTAATTTCATGCGGTTTTATTATCTTGTAATTTTATGCAATTAATGTTTGGTTCGTAGAACCTTTGGTTTGCCTTTCTATAATTATCATTTTTTGCATTTGTATATGGTTATATATAATATTAGTCAGTTTTTCTTATATCCTTATAGATGCTAAAAATCCGAAAAGTAAGGGTAATTTGTGATAGCGACATTGATTTTTGTGTTTAATACATTTATTAAAACTTTTTAACAGGGAGTATTGTCGACCTTGGGTCGGAATGGAATTAAGTAGTCTTCAAGAGAATCAATTAGAAAAGATTATGGTGAAGTTTCCCCTTGTTAAAAGTGGCATTGTAGTTGATGAGGTATGAATAATTTGCTATTATCTTGAAGGAGTAATTTTCATGTTAAGTTTCGTTATAATTTGTCTTTTAATATGGAACTCCTTTTCCCTCTAAATTGAACTTTGATTGAAGGGATACTTATAGATGAAACAAAATTACTGCCAGGGCAAAAGCTTTGAAATTGTGGTTGCACTTTCAGATGATTAGTTACTACTTACTCTATGCAAGTGTTTATGTTGTGTTTAAAATTTTCACAGCTCTGGTTTGTGGACAACGTTCTCTAATCTTTTTCTATAGTTGGCACTTTATTATTACAAATGGACAGATGCAAAATGTTTTGCATAATCTTATATTGTTTTGTGCGGGGGTAGGTTACTGAAAATTCTCCTGCCAATTCTGCCAATGTGATCCCTGACGACATTATTGTTGAATGTGATGGGAAAGCTGTACAAAGCGCATTGCAGGTATGTTAAATTTTCCATATTTTTATGATTAGAATATCACATTATGTAACAAGTTCCCAAGTTGGACTGGGAAGTAGGAGGCTTGAGAAATGAGACAATTATATTTTTCGTTGCATTCAATACATAAATCAATCTGTTGGAGTTGTAGAACTCTCTTACATAGTTAAATATATAGCCTCATTCTATCTAATATCTCAATATACAACATATGTTCTGCCGAATCTTGCGTTGCACGTTTGGCATTCAAGTGATATTGAAAATGATTATGCCTCAACTTGGTTAAGCTGCATAGAATCAGTAGAATTCACAATGCTAGTCAGTATATTGATATGTGTGTTAGCAATTATTCATAGATATTTTAGCTAAAGAAAGAAAAATGTCACAGATAAAGTGATAATGTTATGGCAGTCATTTTAAGATATCATCTTGCTGCAGCAGTGATCCCCCTCCCCCCCCCCCCCCCCCCCACCTATTGTATAGGGCGTAATTGGTTCTGATTGTTTACAAGTAGAGCAATAGTTTGTTCTGGAGAGTTTTTCTCAAATCTCCTCTCAAGGTATTCAATAGACATTTATGGTTATAATAATCTTCGTTCTTTCATTAGTTTTATGATGATTTATGGGACAAGGTCGGCAAATCAGTGAATTTGGTCGTCATGAGAAGATCGGCCAACTCTCGCCTGAATTTATCTATGATGGTCACCAATATAAGTGACGATCATCAGTTCAACAGGTAAGACTTTGACTTGAGTGAATGAATAAATAGCATGATCATGATTTATAGTTCTGATTTGTTTTTATGTTTTCTTTCTTCTACAGTTGGCCCCTTTGCGGAGGTTTTTTAGATGATTAAAATTTAGTGCGGTGCTATTGCCCAACTTGAATTTAAGGGTTATTCTGCACCGGGTGCACTTGCAGATTTATATGCAGATTTATAAGGTAAAATGAAATAGATAGTGGGTGGTTATCACCATTATTTTAATTATTTTATTTTAATGAGTGGTGATGATTAATTAAAAGGTTGATCTAACAATGGAGATTATTTAGGTGCATTGGTGCCCCCGGTGCGCTTAGACTCTTAATTTAATTATATTAATTTAAACATGTTAAAATATTGAGGGTGATTCTGCAGTGCCATACTGAAGCAGCTGCATAATCTTATAATCTTGACTTGATAAGTGCCAAGTTTTATTTTAATTTTATGTTATAAATAAATATATTCAAATATTTAAAATGAACTGTTGTTTAACTGCCCAGATAAATATTTCATAACTATATTATCGGATTATGTAAATATTAACAATAATTAGAATAATTCTAAAAGTCTACAATTCAATACATCCTTTTAGATTTTAATTAATTCTACAAATTGTTTTCCCATTCTTAAAAAAAAAAAAAGAATCCTTAGGTGTCAAACATCTAATTAAATACCATTATTATAACATTGGTTTTGGTGTCAAATCCCTGACATAGATACCGACACAGGAATGATAACAAATTCGACAATTGGTGCTACGATGATGTAAAAATAATAAAAAAGAAGGGGTAAGGTATTTTTCTCCAAAAATGGACAATTGGATAGAAGTGTTAAACAATTTAATTAATTGTGGACAATGATCTTTTACCATTCAAATTGATTACTTTTGACAATCGAAACTTATGTTAAAATAAATCATCCCTAATCAACACACCTAATTTATTTTATTACTCCCTTTATTACTCTCTTCATCTTTTGATTTATTCTTGGGGTTAGTTTAAAATGTTTTTGTAATAAATAAATGATAAAGCATTTTGTGTGTGTTAAAAAGGTGAAATTAGAATTAGTCTTCTGTGAACATAGTTTACGGTGTAAATTCTATGAATTTCTATAATTTAAACCTTAGTGATAGGGTACAATAGGATTAGGATGGAGACCATATGGTGTGAACTTGATTTACATAAATGTTTGCTTTGAAATTAAAGTTTATTAGAATTTAGAAGTATATTAGTTAATTAATTTTTCATTTTATGAAAGTGTGAAATTGAAATTGTAACGAATCAAAACAGATCAAAATAGAAAGTGTGAATTTGATGTTTGGATGTTGGGAGTATATATCTATTAAAAAAATATCGAAATACACAAATACTTTAAAAAATTATTCTTTTTTAATCTTTGTGCACAATTAAAATTGAAAAATTTTTCGGGACGCTATTAGTGTTATTTTCTATATGATTATCTTTTGAATAAATAAATAATCTTATTTATTATTTTTATATTATATTAAAAGTTCTAAATTTTTTTTGCATGATGTCTTTTAGGGTTATTGTTTCGTGCACCTACAGATTTATAGGGTAAAATCAATTGGTAGTGAGTAATTATTAATTTTTTTAAAATTATTTAATTTTATTGAATGGTGAGGATTAGGTAAAAAAGTGATCTAAACGTTGAGATGCACTAGGCGCATCGGTGCCCCAAATGCACCGAAATTAGACTCTACTCCATCTGTCCCACATTTATCTTCACACTTTCTGTTTTTGTCCGTCCCACATTTATCTTCACACCCAAAAAAGAAAACTTCACACTAACCAACAACCTCAAAAGTTACATTAATTTCAAAAATACCACTCTCACCTAACACACATAACATATTTTACAATTTATTTATTACTTAAAAATACCACAATATCCTTCAAAAGTAAATAAAGTTGGTCAAAAAGCAACTTTTCTTAAACTCCGTGTCTACAGTAACTACGAAGACAAATATGGGACGGAGGGAGTATATTTTAAATCTTGAATTGTTATTTATATTTTAGATCATGAATTTGGTGGAACCGGGTAGGATCAGTTAGGGGTGGGCGGTATGGCATACCGAAAAAATTTGGTCATACCAAATACCGTATCGAAATTTTCATTATATAAAAAATCATACCGTTACCTTGCCTAAACTTTCGGTATACCGTAGTTCGGTATACCGATATTTCAGTATAAGAAAATAATATACCTTCTGCTTACCGATATTTCGGTATACCATATCATACCTAAAATATCGGTATATACCATCCTATTAGATAATTTTCTATGCCTTTATACACCTAAAATTCAATAAATCTAATAAAAAATTGTACTAGAAAAATGAAGGATAGCTATAAAACAAATTCTAATAGATAACAAATTAATAATAAGAAAAATATACGACAATCCACAATCAACTAAATTAAATAAGTGTAAGTCTCATGAAAACTGGGTTTACATGTAAGCCTTATTTTTTAATATTACTCTTTAGTATATAAAAAATTACTTTTTGAAGAGTAATAATTTTTATATATCAGAGTAAGGAGTAATTCATATATCTAAAAAGTAATTTTTTGTTTACTAAAAAGAAATCCATAAATCAGGATTTACAAGAATTTGAAGAGTAATTTCTTAATTTAGAAGTAGGGGTAGGCGGTATGGTATACCGAAGATTTTTGATCATACCAAATACCGTACCGAAATTTTCAGCATATAAAAATCATACCGTTACATTACCTAAACTTTCGGTATACCTTAGTTCGGTATACCGATATTTCGGTATAAGAAAATAGTATACCTTCTGCTTACCGATATTTCGGTATACCATACCATACCTAAAATATTGATATATACCATCCTATTAGATAGTTTGCTATGCCGTTATACACCTAAAATTCAATAAATCTAATAAAAAAACTGTATTA
The DNA here is from genome assembly GCA_023678885.1 of Pogostemon cablin. Classification (NCBI taxonomy): domain Eukaryota; kingdom Viridiplantae; phylum Streptophyta; class Magnoliopsida; order Lamiales; family Lamiaceae; genus Pogostemon; species Pogostemon cablin. The sequence goes on along the minus strand of CM042985.1, from coordinate 26,333,100 downwards.
GAAAAGTGAAAGATAGTTATAAAATAAATTCTAATAGATAACAAATTCATAATAAGAAAAACATACGACAATCCACAAACGACCAAATTAAATAAGGGTAGGTCTCTTGAAAACCGGGTTTATATCTAAGTCTTATTTTTTAATATTACTCTTTAGTATATATACAAAAGTATTCTTTGAAGAGTAATAATTTTTATATAGAAGAGTAATAATTCATATCTCTAAAAAGTAAATTTTCATGTGCTAAAAAGTAGTCGATAAATCAAGATTTATAAGAATTTGAAGAGTAGTTTTTTAATTTAGAAGAGTAACAATTTATGTGCTAAAGAATAATTTTTATGTACTAAACAGTAACAGAGTTTACATAATTAATATATTCAAACCCGATTTACACAAGTGTTTGTCATTAAATAAATGGAGTAGTACCTAAGAGATCTTCACAAATTAAAACCATATGGAACTTATATTAAAATCAACACTTTTAAATTTTCATATAGGATAGAACCATATAATTAAAAAAAGAAGCATAAGATATCATGAAATCCAATCAACTTTATCACCCATTTATAATAATTATAAAGAAATATACAGTAGGATTTTAGATTTAATCTTTTAATTAAATAGTGTATATATATAAAATTTAATTAAAAATTATAATATATAAATAATAGTTATAATTGGATATATCATATAGTATGGTAATATCGTACCATATTACTCAAAATTTGAATATTTTACGATATTTCGGTATATACTGAAATACCGCGGTATTGATAATTTATATACTTTTATTGTGCCAAAATTTTCAATACGGTATCATATCTTACCAAAAACATCGGCGTACCTAAAATTTCAATAAAATCGGTATTTTTCGATATGGTAAGGGCGGTATACCGAAATTTCGGTATTTTTTCCCATCCCTATTTAGAAGAGTAACAATTTATGTGCTAAAGAGTAATTTTTTATGTACTAAACAGTAACCGAGTTTACATAATTAATACAAGTGTTTGTCATTAAATAAATACTCCCTAAGATATCTACACAAAAACCATATGGAACTTATATTAAAATCAACACTTTTAAATTTTCTTATGGGATATAATTACGTAATTAAAAAAGAAGTACAAGATATCATGAAAGCCAATCAACTTTGTCACCCAACGGCTTCCATGCCAATCTGAGCCAGTCTGCTGATCACGAAGCCTTAGCCCGATTAAGGTAAGGTCTTTCAGCCCTAAATCAGCACCTACTCGATGCTACAAGCACTGGTCCTCGTTCGTTTTGTTGGAGGCCCAGCCATCAGCCAGCTTCTAGACTTTTGGTGTCAATCAACCCGCTGTTATTATAGATGAGTGCATCGTTCATTCAATATGGTGTATTCTTAATAAATTTGGTTGATTATTAGTCATTGATCCGCTTGTTTGGATCATCTTTAAGCCATCTGTTTGGCTATTTTCACTGATTTTATCAGTCCCCCATCATCCTTTTTCTTTTGTACCCTTTTTTATTTTCTTTCTCTTTTTATAATATTACCTAGTTTGATAATTATGAAGAAATATACAGAAGGATTTTAGATTTAATCTTTTAATTAAATAGTGTATATATATAATTTAATTAAAAATTATAATATATAAATAATAATTATAATTGGATATATCATTTAGTATGGTAATATCGTATCATATTACTAAAAAATGAAATATTTTACGGCATTTCGGTATATACTGAAATACCGCGGTATTGATCATTTATATACCTTTATCGTACCAAAATTTTCAATACGGTATCATACCTTACCAAAAATTTCGGCATACCTAAAATTTTGGTAAAATCAGTATTTTTCGATATGGTAAGGGCGGTATACCTAAATTTTGGTATTTTTCCCCAGCCCTAGGATCAGTACACCTAGGGGTGGGCGGTATGGCATACCGAAGATTTTTGGTCATACCAAATACCGTATTGAAATTTTTGGTATATAAAAAATCATACCGTTACCTTACCTAAACTTTTGGTATACCGTAGTTCGGTATACCAATATTTCGGTATAAGAAAATAGTATACATTCTGCTTACCGATATTTCGGTATACCATATCATACCTAAAATATCGATATATACCATCCTATTAGATAGTTTGCTATGCCGTTATACACCTAAAATTCAATAAATCTAATAAAAAATTGTACTATAAAAGTGAAAGACAGCTATAAAATAAATTCTAATAGATAATAAATTCATAATAAGAAAAATATATGCAAACGACCAAATTAAATAAGAGTAAGTCTCATGAAAACCGGGTTTGCATGTAAGCGTTATTTTTTAATATTACTTTTTAGTATATAAAAAATTACTCTTTGAAGAGTAATAATTTTTATATAGAAGGGTAATAATTCATATATCTAAAAAGTAATTTTTCATGTACTAAAATATAATCGATAAATCAAGATTTACAAGAATTTGAAAAGTAATTTTTTAATTCAGAAGAGTAACAATTTATGTGCTAAAAAGTACGCACTCCGTCTCCTTTAACATATCCATTTTTTCATTTTGATCCGTACCATTATAAAGTATCAATTTCCCTTTTTGGATTGATGTGACACACTCAACACTAATACAACTACCCACTACACATTAAAATATTATTTCTCTCACCTTACTATAATTAAATTATCATACTCCTTAATCCACGTGCAAAAAGTAAACGAATACCTTTCAAGGGGACGGAGGGAGTAATTTTTTATGTACTAAACAATAAATGAGTTTACATAATTAATATATCTAACCACAGTTTACACAAGTGTTTGTCATTAAATAAATAGTACCTAAGAGATCTAAACAAAAACCATATGGAACTTATATTAAAATCAACACTTTTAAATTTTCATATATGATAGAATTACGTAATTAAAAAGAAGTACAAGATATCATGAAAGCCAATTAATTTTATCACCCATTTATAATTATGAAGAAATATACAGTAGGGTTTTAGATTTAATCTTTTAATTAAATAGTGTGTATATATAATTTAATTAAAAATGATAATATATAAATAATAATTATAATTGGATATATCATGTAGTATGGTAATATCTTATCATATTTCTCAAAAATTGAATATTTTACGGTATTTCAGTATATACCGAAATACCGTGGTATTGATAATTTATATACCTTTATCGTACCAAAATTTCAATACGGTATCATATCTTACCCAAAATTTTGATAAAATTGATATTTTTCGATATGGTAAGGGCGGTATACCGAAATTTCGGTATTTTTCCCCACCCTAAGTACACCCCTCCCTCCCCATAATAATTTTGTGTTTGATAAGTTTGTAGTTTTATTTTTTAATTTTTTCAGCATAAATTATACTCCCTCCATCCGGATTCAAGAGTGCCATTTGGTTTTGGGCACGAAGATTAAGGAGTATTGTTATTTAATGTGTAGTGGGTAGTTGTATCAGTGGAGGTGTGGGTCCCATTTTTAGTTATATTAGTGGGTGTGTATAGGTCCCATATGTATAAAAAAGGAAATGAGACCCTTGGGGGCGGACGCCCAAAATGAAAAAATGATACCCTTGAAAGCGGACGGAAGGAGTATTTTGTTCTATTTAATCAACATCTTTTAGATTAATCTTTTTTATTAATTGATTTACTCTTTATAATGAATTAATTTATTATGAATAAACTTTTGAATTATCCCTTATGTTTATTTGTTTATGTCCAGGTTTGTTTTATTAATAAAGTTACTTTTTTCTATACATTGAATTACTCTTTATAATATAGTTGTTAAAATATAATTATTAGTAATTATAGTATGTTTGTAATGAATCACGCTAATATTTTAAAAACATACTTTAATTTATTATTTATCATACTTTAAAAAAACATACTTTAATAGGAATTAAAATACTTTACCTATATAACAATCATACTTTAAGAATGGATCGAATCTGTAACAACAAATTTTGTATTTATAAAATAAATATAAATTGAGTACAAAGATAATTCAGATGGATTTAAATTGAAAGATAATGTAAATAGGTTACAATCTCAATCAATCTTTTGATTATTCACTTGAACCAATGTGGCTTGACTTTGACTTGTTTGTGTTGACTGCGCTGACTGTGTTTGTTGACTACGCTGACTATGTTGACTGCGTATGTTGGGTCGGATCTTCAGTTGAAACTTGTTCGAACTCGAATTTGGAGGTATATAGCGTAATTCGAAGGGGTCGAACATATGTTCGGATTAAACGTTATTCTTGAAACTTTCTGTGAAGAACGTCGAAAAACTTGAGTTGAATAACGTCAGATCAGATAGGTTTAGAACCTTGACTCTGACCGTAGGCTATTGTCTTGAAGAACGCCGGATCGGAGGGGTGTATAACCTTGATCTCTGATCGGAGGCTGTTTTTGACTTGAAGATGCTTGAAAATCTTGAGGGAGCATTGCTCGTGTTCTTAATCTCTTCAGAGCGTTGGGTCTTCAAATATTTTTTAGTGTGTGGAATGAATGGAGAAGGGCTCCTTATATAGGTGAAGGATGAGGAAGCCTCATTAACTCGCAATCTGATTGGTCCAGGGCTGATTTAACCTAATTTTGTGGGCTTGGGCTTTTCATCTATAACACAGTTTGATTGGTCAATACTTGATTTGACCTAATTCTGCGGCTTGAGCTTCCAACTTAATTGGACTGCAATCAGACCTATTTTACTTGGGCTTGTTTAATCTGTATGGGTTTGTTTGACTCAAGTCAGACCTCATTTAATTTAAGCCTCATTTAATTTGTTGGGCTCAAATTAATTATCAATTATTTATAATCTTTTTTAACAATTTAATTTATTTAAATTCCAAAATAAATTAAAATTGATACTTAATCAAGAAAATCCACGTGTCACCATTTGATTGAACTGTGAATTTTAATTGCTTACAAATTCTCCCTTGCGATTTGTTCACGGACGTCATGTCTTGTTGTGAAGGAATCGCAAAAGTTCCATCTTTTTCTCAACATTTGTAATTTGGGCTTTTAAGTGTAGCTTAAATTAGGTGTAATACCAATTACACTATTGAGAAACTATTTTATAAAAGAAGTAAAGTAATTTTTTCTTAGCATATCTCTTTACTTCTCAAGTGGCCCAACTATTCTCTCAAGCCCAAATCAACTTTTTCTGCTCAACTTCAAGATTACTGGAGAAAGGAAAATAGGGAACATATTTGTTTCTTATTCATCAAGATAACTTGCATATCTTGTTCAAAAATTAATCAATTTTATTTGTAGTAAAGAATCTCATAAAATTTTGCAGAGATTTTATTCAAATAATTTTCATGTATAACGCCGATGCCCTCAATTTCTTCATCATCATACTGTAAAATAATTCAACTCTTGATAATGTAAGTAAATTTCATGAGCAGTGCATCTAATGCATTCTCTTTTCCCTCTGCAGCAGTTAGAATTTTGGGGCTCAAGCTACATCAACAACTCCCACCGCCAACACCATATAATTGGCTTACACCATATATTTTTGGGGCTCAAGCTACATCAACAACTCCCACAGCCAACACCATATATTTGAATCTTCATACTTGGACTATACCGCCTCTCTATTGTATCTCCTCATTGTGCCTAATATAGACGGTAATGTTTCAAATCTGCTACTAAAATAGTGTTACAAACCCGCGATGGCGACAACGACGGTGATTCAAACCCGCAACGACAATAATGGCAGTGGGATAGCTGTGTTTCAGACCCGACAACAACGACAATGGGACAGCTGTGCTTCTGACCCACGAAGATGGAGGGCATGGTACTTCAGATCCGCGAAGAAGAGGGTGGTGCTTCAGAGACTCGATGAAAAGGACGGTGCTTTAAACCCACGAAGGCGAGGGCGTTGTTACAAACCCCAAGGAAGGTGTTTCAAACCCTCTAAGATGAGGGCGGTGTTGCAAACCCATAACTGCCGCCACTATCAACAGTGGTGTTTCAAACCCATGGCAACAAAGGTGGTGATACAAATCTTCTACGACTATCAACAATGGTGTTTCAAACCCACGGCGGTGATATAAACCCTCACCCGCGATGGCAACAACGACAATGTTATAAACCTAAACCTGCGGTGTTTCAGACCCGCCCGTATAGCCTGCAGTGTTTCAGACCTACAATCTTCAATGGTTGGAGGTGGACCGAAGGTGTCGAAGTGGTGATGGTTGCTGGTATTGAAAATTGGTCGAGGGGCGGCGGCGTTTCGACTATGGGATCTGGCGGTAAGCGGTGAAAGCGGCGGTGTGAACAAAAGTGATTCGGTGACAAGCCAGCCATGGCGATGGTGGTGTTCTCGACTTTGGCAGCGAGGCAATGACTTATGGCTGAGCAGTAGCTCCGTGTTTGAGACCTTTTGGCAACGATTGACGGAATAAGCAACGAACCTGGGTGATGGGCTCGGAGAGGGTTTGGCCAGCGGCTGGGCGACGAAAGATTCTTCTTCTTTGGTGGTCGATGGCGATATTCGTATGGCTAGTGACGGCGACATGCGGTGGTTTTTCCCCGAGAATCACATGGCAACAAGAGTGGAGATGCGACATCACCGGTGCCATTCGACTTCATGTTTCCCTTCGACGTGAATAACATGACCACTGTTTGGGAGGCGAGGAATTTGTTGATGAACTCCCTAGGACACACCGCTCTGTCCGTGACTGTGAAGACCAATGGGGATTGGAGAGCCGTGGCTAGAATATGCGCGGAGGGCAGATTGGCGGAGCTACAACAGATTGTGGATCAGGGAGAGTACTGTCCGCCACCACAGCCACCACAGCAGCCCGAGGTCGAGCATCGGGTAGATGAGCAGCTGGAGATGGAGATTCCAGAGTTGCAGCAGCACGACGCGCCTCAGCGTGGTCCAGTAGTGCCGCAGCAGTAGCGGGCTGTTCCGAACGATGTTCGGGAGCAGCTTCGCTTGATACATGAGCAGCTGATCGCGCTCGGTGCTAGCCATGCGGAGATACTAAGGCAGCTCGCACTCACCAACGTCAACTATGCTGTTTTGAATGACCGGGTTGGGAAGGTGAGCGATTGGGTGACCTTGATGGATAGGCACATGACTAGCCTATGCCGAGTTGTGGAGAATAGGTTGGATGAGGATGACGAAGATGATGAGGAGGATGATGATGCTCCTAAGGAGTAGTGTTTCAGGTTTTTTTTTTTTGTTTCTCCAATTCATCTCATCTCCATTCTTCTTTTTCTCTTTACAGGTGTGTTGGTGTGAGTGGCATGTATTACCTTGTATATATTTGCTAGGATAGATGGATTCATGAGTGAGGAATATTTGTATGATTGATTTGAGCTTGTGATTAATGTGCATTCATATGTTCATGTGTGCTTCTAGTTATGAACGCTTGTATGATTGTTGAGCATGTTGAATTCGTGAGGAATTGATCTCAAGTATATGCTATGAGGAGTACTAGGATTCTATTACCTATGTGAGGATTTGAGCCTTTTTATCATGCTTAGTCATGATAATTTATTCTTGAGAGGATCATCCATAGGAACATATTCTAGAACTTGGCTTGAAATCTCTTGTGTGAAACTTATGATTAATAATTTGCTAGGACATGATCTTAGGCCATTATTTTGTGATTAAGCTACTTAGCCAAATTTTATCCTTCCTAATGAACTTATTTACCTTTGGTCGCCTCGTTTGAGCCTTTAAAAGCTTTTTCTTTGGTAGCCAAATTAAATAGCCTTATGACCCTTTACTTGAGCCTTGATTGACCCATTCATTAGTAGAGAGTTGAGGAGATTAAGTGTTTTAAGAAGAAGAAGGAAGATAGACTGTGGTTGAATGAAAAGAATAAGAAGTATATGGTTAAATCTTGTTGAGTGTAGTGCCCGAAACTGGTACCCCGATTGCTTAGATAGAGTTTGAGGCTTTTTAAAGATAGCCGATTGTTTATGAGAAGGAGGGTAGTGCCTGAAACTGGTACCCTAGTTATCCAAAGAAGATGATGTTGATGCCATGAGAAGAAGGAAAATCCATGAATGGAAGAGGAGAAATTGGAGGAGATATTGCAGGAAAAAGAAGTAATCAAGAACCTCCAAGGTAACTCTCTACTAGTGTCTTAAGTTACTTGACCCAAATTTTCCTACCTATTCCAAAGAGCCAACATTACAATCTGAAAAACAAGTCCTTTGTGATCCTAGTGAAGAGTTGATTATAAGTTGATTTTTGAGATCATTGCCAAGCTTATGGTTACGCGTGAATAGGGATTGATATGAGTGTTTATACTTACTTATGTAGTGCCTCACGCACTTGAGTGAAAGAGAGTAAATACTTATCTTGTGAGCTAGATTACTTAGTACTCCGAATGGTGTGTGATTGGATTGGTTTTACATGAGTGATATATATGACGCAATTAATACTTGTTTGATTTCATGAAGTGGCATGAGTAATATGTGTTGTACTTGATCTTGGTGAATTATACACGACTCCGGTAGTGTGAATTGGTTGCCTCGGGACGAGCAACATGTAAGTTCGGGGGTTTGATGAGTGTGTAAATTCACGAGATTGGCGTCATGTTTTGTGCTAGTTTTGGAGAGTTTTGAGGTTGAAATAGGTAGAAAACCTATATATATTGTGAATTAGCATGAATCCGGTGTTAGTGGAGCTCTTTGAGTGGTTTTCGTAGTGAAATCGGAGTGGAAGTGCCAAGAATCGAAGACACAGAGTCGAAGCCATGCGAACCGCCCAAGAAAGAGGTGGGTTCGACCTATTGAAGGAGGGTTCGACCTCTCCAGCAGGTCGAACCAGGTGATACGAGCCTTACGGAAGAGGGTTCGACCACGATTTAATGGTTCGACCTGTTCATCAGGTCGAACCATGGTCGAACCATTTCGCGAGAATGTTGATTCGACCACGACATTGGGATTCGATGTGGTTCTATAGTCAAGACAAACTAATACCAAACCACACTACAACCATACCGATAGATAGTCCCCGTCTATCTCGATTGTGAGCATCTGTTTATACTTTATAAGGAAACTGATAATATGATCTTCCGCGTGTTGTCGCACAACATATTATCTATAGTATAAAGTAAATGGACTTTTGCACAAACATATAAATAAATAATTTATAATATGCAAAACAGTTTGATCATATGATTCTCATTTCAAATAAAATCGTTATTACATTGTTCAATACAAAAGCAAGGCTTTTAGTATACAAATCTAACACATTTGTGGATCACTGTACAAACTTATAATTGATGACTGTAGGAAGTTATCCGAGCGCGTGTGTACTTCTCCATCTGTAAGGCACATAAGCTTGGGCCGCGGACTTGGGGTCAAATAATGGTGTACACTTAGGTGTAAATAATAAGTATCCTCCCCATCGGAGTCACTGCTTTTATTTGCATGGCTAAAGAGGAACCGACTATTAATTATTTTGTCATAAAGTTAGGTTGACAAATGAAATTAATGGGTAAAACCTTCTCTTGTAAATGTTCGGGTTTGTAAACGTCCACACTATCGTGGCTTGCAGACTCACGGTGCTTGAGATGTCGGTGAATTTTATTTTTATATTGTTTTGAGAAAGTCAATATAAAAGGATAAAATTCGAAGATTTGATCGGTATATATATTTTTTTTTATGATTCTCTGAATTTCAAAGAGTTTTATTTCACTTATGGTTGACTAAAAGAAATTATATTTACTGGTCCAAAATTAGATGATTAGAAAAGAATCTTGGATTCGAATTTTACTGCTTAAGAAATACATGTGTGTTCTCACAAAAGACTTATCATGATGCATATTAAAGTCTCTAGTGAAGAGATAAGAGATTCATAGAAGTATGATGGTCTCATGTAACTCTTCGGATACTTGAGTAAGTTAAAAGGCGGTAGGTCATGATTGAATTTAATGAATGAATTGGAAATACATAGAATAGAAGTTGAAGGGAAAACCTAAGTCAATTTTATTCTTCATAATTGCCTAGATGTTTTGAGTAAGTTTCTCCTGAATTATAAGAGGTTGTATATGGTGGGAAACTTCTGACAAAACATGTGGTAAAAGAAATCCAATTTCATAAAAGGAGTGAACAAGGATAGAATCTTACTTGCTAGTTGTTTAAAAATGATTAATGATGGCATCTACTGACACGAAGTGTGTAGGCCCTTATCTCACTTACTTGAAAAGGATGTTCCTTATGTGTTTGATGATGAATGTCTAACAGCTTTTCAAGTGTTGAAGGAGGCGCTTACTACTGCACCTATCTTGATCACACCGGATTGGACTCAACCGTTTGTACTTATGTGTGATGCAAGTGATCTAGCACTTGGAGTGGTGCTTGGGCAGATGAGGGAGAAGAAGTTCTGCGCCATTTACTACGCGAGCAAAACTTTCAATGCGGCACAAAAGAATTACACGGTAACTGAAAAGGAGTTTTTGGCTGTTGTGTATGCATTCGATAAGTTAAGTCAGTATTTGGTTGGCATGAAGACAATTGTGTACACGGATCATTCAGCGATTCGGTACTTGATGGGGGAAGAAGGAGACAAAGCCTAGGATCATTAGGTGGATTCTTCTACTTCAAGAGTTTGACATGGAGATCCGAGATAAGAAAGGTACAGAAAATGTGTTGGCGGATCACCTTTCGAGGTTAGAGACTAGGGAGCATTGTGATGATTCATTCGACTATATTGAGGAGATGTTCCCGGATGAAAAGATTATGACAGTGTTCGTTGAAGGGGCTGAGCGAGCATGTGTGGTGGCTGCGCAAGGAGTTGATCCATGGTATGCGGATTTTGTTAATTATATTGCTGTGGGTGAAATTCCAAGAGATCTCAATCGATATCAACTTGCTAAATATAAGAGAGATGTTGAGACATTCATATGGTATGATCCGTTTGTTTACAAGATATGTACGGATTCCATAGTTCGCAGGTGTGTACCCGAGATGGAAATGGAAAGTGTGCTCGAGTTTTGCCATGCACAACCGAACGAGGGGCACTTCGGAGCGCAAAAGACGGCAGCCAAGGTACTTCAATCCGCTCTCTATTGGCCTACTTTGTTTAAAGATTGTGAGTCCTATGTAACGTCTTGCGATAGATGTCAGTGCATGGGCAATATAAGTAGGAGGGACGAGATGCCGCTTCAGCCGAGCATTATTGTTGAGATATTTGATGTATGGGGTATCGACTTTATGGGGCCTTTTCCCCCGTCGAATGGATTTCTCTACATCCTTCTTGCTGTAGATTATGTTTCTAAGTGGGTGGAAGCGATTCCTACTCGCTTGAATGATTCTAAAACTGTCATATCTTTCTTAAAGAAGCATATCTTTGCCCGCTATGGAGTTCCTAGAGCATTAGTGAGTGATGGAGGTTCTCACTTCGTCAATAAATTTCTTGAGAAAGTGCTTAGGGATTATGGTGTTAAGCATAGGGTTACTACACCCTATCATCCTCAAGCGAATGGGCAAGCGGAAATCTCTAACCGGCAAGTCAAACAGATTTTGGAGAAGGTTGTTGGAACCAATAGAAAGGATTGGGCTATGAAGCTCGATGATGTGTTATGGGGGTTCCGAACCGCTTACAAGATGGTGTTAGATATGTCACCATATCAAATTGTCTATGGGAAGCCGTGCCACTTACCTGTATAGATTCAACACAAAGCGTTTTGGGCTTTGCGGAGCTTGAATTTGACTCTTAAGGATGTGAAGGAGTTGAGGATAACTCACATGAATCAATTGGATGAGTTTAGGAGTCGTGCTTATAAGAATTCAGAGATCTACAAGGAAAAAATGAAGAGGTGGCATGATTCTAAGATCTCATACAAGGAGTTCAAGCAAGGAGATGAGGTATTACTTTTTAACTCTCGTTTGAAGCTTTTCGCAGGAAAGTTGAAATCAAAGTGGACGGGTCCGTTCATGATCCATAGAGCCTGTGGAGGGGGGAGTTTTGAGCTTATTGACAAGGATGGAGACATTATTGCAGCGAATGGGCATCGATTGAAGCATTACAAGTCGCCGGATGATGTTTGTGTCATTTTTGAAGATACCTTGATCTGATTTGGTACCGTCGTGACTCTCCGACGTTAAACATGAGCTCCTGTTGGGGGCTTTCCCTTCCGTTTTAAGTGCTTTATTTCATTCGTGTGCGTAAGAAATTTTTATATCTAAGGTGCTTCTTATCGGCAATTACATCTCTTTGCAAACTTAGTTTCGACTATAGTTTCTCCTAAGTTTGGGAGGTGTGATGATCTTACCTCGATAAGCACCGGATGTATAATCTTTTCTTTGTGATGTTTGTTAGGGGAGTTGGTTTTTGCGGCATATTTAAATTTTAATCGGTTTTGGTGTGTCGATTTTTACAATTTACCTAATATTCAGTGGGATTTGTTTTGTTTTGTCTACGGAGTTACTCATGAATGATATTTTTAAGGAACACTTTTTGATGAAGTTGTGCTCTAGTTGATACCTAATGATTCGTATTTGAGTTTGAATTGTGTAGGGATTGAAGAACACTCAGTTTTGAAGCTTAGAAGGAGAAGTTCGACCAGTGCCAGGAGGTCAAACCCGAGCAGAGGAAGTTGAACCAGAGCCAAAAATTGTCCAGTGAGGTGGTTCGACCTCATGCATAATGGTTCGACCTGTTCAACAGGTCGAACCAAGGTCGAACCGATGACCGGAAACTTACAGTAGGTAGGTTCGACCTAAGCCATTATGGTTCAACCAAATCAGGAGGTCGAACCAGGCAGTTCAAAGCACTCTGTTTTCCAGTAGAGTGGTTCGACCAAAACAAGGGAAGTTCGACCTGTTTATCAAGTCGAACCCAGGTCGAACCGAGCAGAGCAGTTGTCCAGAAGGTAGGTTCGACCTAGTCATCCATGGTTCGACCTATTCCAGAGGTCGAACCAAGGTCGAACCATGTCAGGTACGCATTTTAAATTCTAAAATTTCAGAGGGTTCGATCACTTTTTCGAAGCACCAAACCCCGAACCCTCTTCGAACCCTTACACCCTTGCACAAATTCTTCAATTACACGTGATTTCGCACCGATTACACAACACCACACCTTCAATTCTCGATTTGGTCGTCGATCTGAGCGAGTTTCATCGCGAGTTAGGGCTCCAATCGCATTTTTTTGAGTGTGTGTGGTCCGATCGATTATTCACCATGGGCAAGTCAAAAGAAAAGGGACAAGGATCAGGTAAAGGAAAAGGTAAGGAAGAGGAGGTTAGATCAAAGAAAAGGCACGATAGGCCTTCAAATTTGGACAAGGTGACAAAGAAACTGAGGTTGCAGAACCGTTTACCCGAAGAGTTTAATATTCAAATGCAAGATTGGGATGAGATTAAAGAGAAGTGGGAAGAAGTTTCAGACAAGATAGCTCGCACTCGTTACCAAGACGACGAGGCCATGAGGACAATGAGGATAGATGAGGACATCTTCTGGATGTTCGATCGAGTAGGAATTAGAAGATTCATGGAGTTGAAGAGACCAACATACTTCCATGTTACAGCGGAAGTTATTTGTTCGTTTGAGATGGTGAAGGACCCACTCGGGTATCCGTATCAGTGTACCTTTCAACTTGGTGGAATGAGTAGGAGATGGACGTCTGAGGATTTTAATGAGCTATTTCAGACGCCGCTGGAGATCCCTAGATTGGAAGATGCTGCGTTCGACGCGCATAAGTTTTGGAGGGAGATCTCCGGGGAGATTGGAAACTACAAGATCAGACAGGCTCGTGCTTCTTCGATAAAGAATCCAGTTTTGAGGTATATGGACCGCATTTTGAGCAACACGCTATTTGCCCGCTCGGAGGGGAGTGTAGTGTCAAGAGGAGAGCTTTACGCCCTGTGGTGTATGCTTAATGGGGTGCATTTCAACGTGGGAGCTTATTTCATTGCGCAGCTGCATCGATTCAGGACCATTGGGTTTCAAAAGGTTAATATTGGAGGGTTGCTGACGATAGTGGCTGAGCATTATAACTTGGATTTCATCGGCATCACACCAGTAAGAGGGGAGCCCGACTTGGTGATGCTCACATGTGTGAAGGGAGGATTTGCCCATTTCAGAGATGGAGTTTGGTTCTTCACGAGGGGTCTCTAGCCCTTCGATTTTATGTTCCCCTTCAGATTGAGCAACATGACGACCATTCGGGAGGCAAGGAACAAGCTAATGGATTCGATTGGACACAACGCCTTATCCGTGACAGTGATAGCGGGTGGCGATTGGAGAGCAGTGTCTAAATTGTGTGCGGAAGGCAGGATGGCTGAGTTACAGAAGATCATTAATCAATGAGAGTACCATCCGCCTCAGCCACAGCAGCCTGAAGAGGAGCTTCGAGAAGAGGAGCAGCAGGACGATGAGTTGCCAATACAGCACGACGCGCCTCAGCAAGAGCCAGCAGAGCAGCAGCGGGCTGTTCCGGTTACTACCCGGGAGCAGCTCTGCCTTATTCATGAGCAGCTGATCGCGCTTGTTGCTAGCCAGGAGGAGACGAACAGACAGCTCGCACTCGCTAACACTAACTACGCCGCTTTGAATGAGCGAGTTGGCAAAGTGAGTGATCGAGTTGATACGATGGACAGGCATATCAACAACCTATACCGAGCTGTGGAGCGAATGTTGGATGAGGATGATGAGGATGATGATGATGAGGATGATGATGCTCCGGAGGAGTAGATTTTCAGGTTTTCTTTTGGTTCTCCGATTCATCTCATCTCCATTCTTCTTTTTATTTTTACAGGTTGGGTTGTGATTCATGCGTGAGTGGAATGTATAGAGGAATTGATTGATTGATACTTGTAAGTTTGACTGGGTATGAGCTTAATAGTTATGTGCATTCATGTTTCATGTGTTAATTTTCAGTGAAAAGAGCATGTTTAGTTGATAAGTATATTGAATTCTTGTGGAATTGATTTTGATTATGTGCTAAGAGGAGTACTAGGATTTACCTATGAGAGGATTTGAGCTTTTAAATCATGTTAATCATGATAATTTATTCTTGAGAGAATCATCCATATGAATGTATTCTAGAACTTGGCTTGGAGTTTTGTGTGAGACTTATGATTGATAAGTTGGTAGGACATGATCTTGGGCCATTATTGTTTAAATAAGCTACTTAGCCAAATTTATCTTCCCTATGATTATAAAAACCTTTGGTTGCCCTGTTGAGCCAATTAAAGCTTTTTCTTTGGTAGCCGAAGTAAATAGTCTTATGAACTGATACTTGAAGTTTGATTAACCTATTCATTGGTAGAGAGTTAAGGAGATTAAGTGTCTAAAGAAGAAGAAGGAGGTGATAATGTGGGTAAGTGAAAAAAGAAAATAGAAGTATATTGTTAAATCTTGTTTAGGGGTAGTGTCCGAAATTAGTACCCCGGGTGTTTTGAAGTTTAGACAGCTAATTGCTTGCATAGAAGAAGGGTAATGCCTAAAACCGGTACCCGAACTGTGAAGAGTAAATGATGTTTGATGCCATGTAAAGGAGGAAATTTCAGAAGTTTACAAGTTCAAGAGATGAAGTTGGAGGAGAATTTTGCAATCAGAAAAGAATCAAGAACCTCCAAGGTAACTCTCTACTAGTGTCTTAAGTCACTATATTCCAATTTTCCTACACTTTCCAAAGAGCCAACACTACAACCCGAAAACAAGTCTTTTGTGATCCTAGTAATGATTCGAGTATGAGTTGATTTTTGAAACCCTTGCCAAGCTTATGGTTACACGTGAATATGGATTGAAAGAGTGTTTATCCTAGCCTGTGAAGTGCCTCACGCACTTGAGTGAGAGAGTAAATACTTATTTTGTGAGCTAGATTACTTAGTACTCCAATTGGTGTGTAATTAGATTAATTTTAATTGAATGATATGTACGATACAAGTAATACATGTTTGCTTTAGTGGAATTGCATGTGTAATATGTGTTGTACTTAGTTTTTGGTAATTATACACGACTCCAATGGATTGAATTGGTTGCCTCGGGACGAGCAACATGTAAGTTTGGGGGTTTGATGAGTGTGTAAATTCACAAGTTTAACACCGGAATTTGTGCTAGTTTTGGAGTGTTTGAAGGTTGAATAGGAAGAAAACCTATATATACTGTGCAAAAGCATGAATCAGGTGTTGTTGAAGCTATTTGAGTGGTTTTACTAGCTAAATCGGATAGGAAGCGTCAAAGAATTGAAGAGACGGAGTCGAGACCATGCGAACCACCAAAGATAGAGGAGGGTTCGACCTCGCCATCAGGTCGAACCAGGCACGCGAATTGGACAGAAGGTAGGTTCGACCTAAGACCAGAGGGTTCGACCTGATCTCTAGGTCGAACCATGGTCGAACCATATCACGAGAAGGAGGATTCGACCACGACGATGGGGTTCGACCTGCCAGTTGGTCGAAGCAGATGCTGCAGTTGTCCAGTAGCTGGGTTCGACCTGGGGTTCGACATGAGGAGGTGTGGTTCGACCTGTCTAAGTTGGTCGAACCAAGAGTAGATTTCGTCCAGTAGTGGGGTTCGGCCTGGAGCTGAGTGGTTCGACCTGTTGCTGAGGTCGAACCAAGATGCGGAAACTTACCTTATCCGGATTTTCGAGGCCAACACACGTGAGATCACTTGGAAAGCCCATTCCAAGCCCTAGAGACGTGATTACAAGTATAAAAGAAAGCTCATGCAGTAGAAGAAGAGCTTTTGATCGTGAATCATAAGAGGGATAAGGAGACGGAGATTGGCGACCATCCATCCGGAGGGCTGTGACAGAGCTTCGCTGGAGGTTCAAGTAAGATTGGTCCATCTAACCATGATTGCTCTTAGATCAATCATGGGCTAGAGCCGCTTTGGTAGTTCTTGGGTTATGAAGGTTTCATGATGTAATTTGTATTTCGTGTGTAAAACTCCGTACAACACTACCTGTGGTTTGTTTTATATAAGATTGCACCCTTTTAATCCATACTCATAGTTGTTTTGTGCATCAATAATCGTTGTGTAGAGTCTGAATACATAACATGGTTATTGGTTGAGTGCGTTCACTGTTGAGCAGGGTTTGATGTTATAATTCTAAGTGAAGGGATTCCAAGGTCTTATTAGAACTGTCTTATATGAATACTTGTTAATTGAATCTTATCCGGGTTAATAAGTATGATGAAGAGTATAACTTTATAGTACCTATAAAGGGAGATCAAATCGGGTTAGAGTACTAAGTGCACGGGAAATAATTGATTCTGATAGTACCTAGAAAGGGGGGTAAAATATACATCTTGCTCCGAGGATACTCGCACGTGTTAAACGCATATCTACTTGTGTCTATAGAGTCGATTTGCATAGCTTAGTGATGCGTCCATAAACCACAGGGCAGAGTCGGACATCGTCACACGAAAATATAAATTAATAGTGAAACTGGATGACCCGACGAGCTACCTATTATCTTACTTGATCACAAATCACCTTTCCCTTATTCTTGTTATTAATTCTGCTATTTAATTAAAGTTGATACGTAATCTACAACCAAATCATATAAATTACCAAACAATAGTCCAAAGCATACTAGAATATCATTGATACCCAATCGATAATTTAACTTGGTTGCTTTCGAAACTACAACTGATATCCTTACACTTGAGGATTATTTTGTGTGTGTTGAAAAATACCCCAACAGTCATACAGATAAAATGTGATAATATTTTTAATGTAAAGTTGCACATCTTAAAAAAAGTGATAATTCAGATAAACTAAATGGATTATTAGTATAAATTATAATAAATAGAAAGTGATAACTAATAAATAAACTTAATTTGTCATCAAATTATTTTGTCAATTAATATATATTTTGACATGATTTACCTTAACTGTGTTTCTATATATAAAAATATTTTCTTTATTTTATTTACGAATATATATATATATATATATATATATATATATATATATATATATATATATATATATATATATATATATATATATATATATATATATATATATATATATATATAAAAGCAGAATAAATTTAATCCTGGCCATCTAATTTTAAAACAAATCTCAGCCACCCATTAAAATAATTAAATAATTATAATTATGACATTTTCAAATTAGGAAATAATTTAGTATCTAAAACAAATCTTAGTCACCCATTAAAATAATTAAATAATTATAATTATGATATTTTCAAATGAGGAAATAATTTAGTATCTAAAACAAATCTTAGTCATCCATTAAAATAATTAAATAATTATAATTATGTCATTTTCAAATTAGGAAATAAGATTTTATTTATTAAAAAATTAATAATATTAAATAGACCAATCAAATTGTAGGGATGGAAAAACCCAAGCCCGCAGAATTATTAGGTCAAATAATCCATTGACCAATCAAATTGTGAGTTATATATGGGGCTTTCTTACCCTTCACCTATATAAGGAGCCCTCCTCCATTCATTTCAAACACACCGAGAACGATTCTCTAAGAAGATCAAAGACTTCAGAATTGTCTGAATAGTTCTTCGAATTCTTCAACGAGAATCAACTCAAGAATGGAATACATCTGGGATTCAGGTTCTAAACCCCGGATCAAGCGTTCTATAGTTAAAATTTTGAACGGCCTATAATCTGGTTCTAAACCGTCCGGATTAAGCGTTCTACAGTAAAAAAATTTGAACGGCCTATAATCTGGGATTCTGGTGCTAAACTGCCCGAATTTAATATGGGATTCTGGTGCTAAAATGCCCGAATTTAAGACTGCTTAAGTTAAAGTTCTTCCTATAATCAGGGATTCAGGTGCTAAACCACCCGGATTTAAGTATTTTTAAGTCAAGCAGGCATTAAAATAATTAAATAATTATAATTACAACCTTTTCAAATTCGAAAATAAGATATTATTAAATAAAACTTTAATAATATTAAATATATTCAAAATTTTCAAATAAATCTAAGTCACACATTACAATAATTATAATTATAACTTTTTCAAATTAAGAAATAAGATATTATTATAGCAGAATAACTGACCATCTATTTTTTAAACAAATTTCAGTCAACCATTAAAATAATTAAATAATTATAATTATGAATTTAGGGCCATTTACTAAAATAATTAAATAATTATAATTATAAAATTTTCAAATTAGGAAATGAGATATTATTAAAGAAGAATAATCTAATCCTGACCATCTATTCAAACACCTATTAAAATAATTAAATAATTAAATTATGAAATTTATAGTTTCAAGTTTTAGGATTTATGATTTAGAGTTTTATGTAATTATTTTCGTACAAAACACATATGAGATAATTAAAAACATAAATAAAGAAATAATACGAAAACAAAATTCAAACCACACCAAAACCGAATGAGAGAAGCTCAAACAAATCTCAGCCACCCATTAAAATAATTAAATAATTACAAATTATGAATTTAGGGTAGAATAAATCCAATTCTAACCTTCTATTACTTAAACAAATTTCAGCCACCCATTAAAATAATTAAATAATTATAATTATGAATTTAGGGTTTTAGGGTTTAGGATTTAGGGTTTTAGGGTTTATGGGATAATGTTTGCAGATGGTCAAATCCTGACCATCTATTTCTTAAATAAATAAATCTCAACCACCCATTAAAATGATTAATTGATTATAATTATGACTTTTTCAATAATTAAATAATTATTAACCCGTAAAAGCAGAATAAATTCAATCCTGACCATCTATTTTTCAAACAAATCTCAGCCATTCATTAAAATAATAAATAATTATATATGACTTTTTCAAATTAAGAAATACTCCCTCCATCCCACCCACCCAAAGGGTGGTGTTTGCTTAAACACATATGAGATAATTAAAAAACATAAATAAAAAAATAATACGACAACAAAATTCAAACCACACCAAAACTTAATGAAAGAAACTCACAAATCTCAGCCACACATTAAAATAATTAAATAATTATAATTATGAATTTAGGGTAGAATAAATCCAATCCTGACTATCTATTTCTTAAACAAATCTCAGTCACCCATTAAAATAATTAAATAGCTATAATTATGAATTTAGGGTTTAGGGTTTTAGGGTTTAGGATTTATGGGATAATGTTTGCAGAGGGTACCATCTATTTCTTAAACAAATCTCAACCATCCATTAAAATAATTAAATAATTATAATTATGACTTTTTCAATAATTAAATACTCCTAACCCATAAAGTAGAATAAATTCAATCATGTCCATCTATTTCTCAAACAAATCTCAGCCATCCATTATTAAAATAATTAAATAATTATAATTATGACTTTTTCAACAATTAAATAATTATTAACCCAACGAACTTTTATTGCAAATAATTGTTAATAATCTCATAAAAATAAAAAATAAATATATTACAACTTTATGACCAATAAATAAATAAATATTATTTTCGTGATATTATATTACATTGAGATATTTAATTTAAAACTTTAATAATCTCATTAAACTTTTTACTAATATAGCAACAATAAATACAAAAAAAATCAAAAAATAAATATATGTCAAATTTTTAATAATTTTATATGGCAAGAATATATACTCATTATTTTTGTATTCGTTTGATTAATTCTCTACCAACTAACGAAACAAACATTGCCGTCAAATTCAGATGCATTAGATTGTTTGAGTCTCCTAATTATCAAATTCATGTATGGTTCAACCAATCTGGAAGGTGTTTATCACGATGTTGAGATTTGTTAATATTTGTTACTACCTGAGTATGTTTTGTATGGGTATTTGTTTATTTTTTATTATTTTATATATTTTTTCAAAGAAATATTATTCTATTCAAACATCATAAAATCAAATGAAATTGTTGCCCAAAAACTAATACATATCGTGTAACGCACGGGTTAGCTACTAGTTAATATAAATGTAATATAAAAATTTGTACATGTTCCTATAAATTAAAAAATAATAAAAAGAGTGTAATTTTTAAAAATAAAATCATAACGATCCAAAGGAAAATGAATCAGGTAATGTTTGGTTTAGGATTATGTGAAATTTAAAAACCATGAATAGTGTGTTCTATGTTTGTTTTGGGTTTTGAATAGGGTAGGTTTTAACTTTATGTCAAATCAATGTATTAATTTATTTAAAAAGTTAAATGAAAGAAGAGAGATAAAGAGAGAAAGTGTATTAATTGAAGATAGAGAATATAGTAGGTATATATAGGGGAGATTTTTAAAATTTGGATGTGGATTTTGAAAACTAAAACCTGAATTTGAAATCCGAAAACGAACATTGCCTTAAGTAGGTGTGTACCTACGTGTGTTTAGATGATAATCCAATTTCAGGTAGTAAGTTGCATAAGATCCGCGTGTATTTTATATGGATTATATTTGACCCGTCTCACGGAATGAAATTTGTGAGACGGTATCGTGCAAGTCTTTGCCTATAAAAAATATACATAAAAGACCTAATTAATTTAGGATTAATTACTACTAGGTACACACTTTATATCCCTAATTACTACTAGGTACATTGATTTAAAATAATTATTATTATATATAAAATATTAAAGTAAAATACCAAGTATACCCCTAAATTGATACACTTTTAAACCACCATCCCACCCCTCACCCACCACCGTTGACCGGCAGTTGACTGGCGTTGACCACCGTTGACCGGCGTTGACTGTCGTTGACCGCCGTTGTCCGTCATTGACCACCGTTTACCTGCGTTGACCGACTGTTGACCGTCCGTTGACTGCCGCCGCCGGAGCTCCGCCGGGCCACCACATTTTTTTGTTGCACACACTTTTTTTCTACTGCACATACCTTGCTGCACACGAACACTTGCTGCACATAACATTTATGTGCAACACATTTATAGGGATAATATTGGAATATCACTATATATTTTTGTAGTTAGTAGTAATACTTTTGCATGTTTGTATCTCATAGTAATTAAGGGTGTTTTTGTGTACCTAGTAGTAATCCTTCCATTAATTTACTTTTGTAACTAAATTTTCAATTTTCTAATTTGACTACAACCAAACATGGCCCTTAAAAATATAATTAATGGGTGATCCGTCTCACATAAGGGGATCCGTGAGACGGTCTCACCCAAATCTTTTTTTTTTTTTTACTTTTATAAGGTGATTCTAAAGTACACTCTTCATAATTTAAATGAATTTTAATTTGCTAAATATTTTAGGATGATTCTAAAGTACACTAAGTACACCCTTGCATGAAAATTTATAAATATAAAATAAAGTGCAGTGGCTAGTTATTTTTTTAATTTTATTTAATTTAATGATATGAATTAAATTATAACTTAGTATAATACTAGTCGGTGCAAAATGTAGAACTCTAAATGTTTGAGTGATTCTGACCTGGTGTATATGGGTTAATGAGAAAAATAAAGTGCAGTGAGTAGTTATTTTTAAAAAAATTAATTATTTAATTTTATTTAATTGTGAAAATCAAAAATTTAATCTATAGTTAAAATTGTACTGGCCGGGCAGTTGGACTCTTATTTTAAGGCAAATTTGTGAAAATTTTCTTAGAATTTTAAGGCGGATTTGTGAAAATTTTGGCTCCATTACTTCCCTTCTCCTAATCTTTCCCTCCATCTAATCCATTTTTTACCGCCTTCTGGTATTTCCCTCCGTCTAATCTAATCTTCAATTTCAGAAATAGTGAGTCTAATCTCCTAATTTCATTCTAAAATTGTGGATTCGAAAGAAAAAAAAAATTCAGAATTCTCGACACCCAAAATGACGAGGGCAATTTCATATTTAAGCTATCCTCTAATCCTGGCACCTGCTTCTTCATATTATTTCATCATCTCCACAGCCCGAGGCTTCATTGTGACCACCACCGTCGCCTCTCGTACTCCGCGTATGGGCAATTTCGTGTTTGAGCCTCATTTTGGGTGGAGAAGTTTAATGTGACTTATCCTCTCTGGCCTCATTTTGTTGCATCGGCTACCTGGATCAGAAAGAACTTCCTAAAAATCGGCTGCTTGCCAGAAAACAATTTTGAGAAATGAGAATCTGTTCTTATACGGGTGGAGAAGAAGCATAAGTCAGCGAAATAGCTTCTTGACGACCTCGGCGCATTGAATGGGCATACCAGTTGAGCTAGTTATTGCTGTGCCGTTGGATTTCGGCTGCCAGAGAACGTCGGGGATCGATTATGGCTGAGATTTGGTCGAAGCCTTTAAGTAGCAACTTCGTTCCTCAATACGTGGTAATTATATATGCTATTTTTAAACTTAGAAAATTTTATTTGGTATACAGATTTGCATTGAGTTTTGTGATTCACCGTGTTAATCTCTGTTAGAATTCCGAGATTGAACTCTAATCTTTGTCCATTTCTTCTTATTTATGTAGTTTCATTTATTTATTCACCGTGTTAACGACAAGTACTGTGTAGTATGCTTTCTTGTTCCTAGTAGCATTCGTTTTTACTTTTATTTTTTTAAATTTAAGTTTGCGAACAGTTTCTTCAAACTAATGATGTGATTGTTAAGAGTACTTGTCTTGACAAGAATGAGAATGCCACAGACTGGTGTAAGCTTGGAGATTCAATATGCTCTGTTAAGAAAAACTTGTTTCTCAGTATCTTGTATTTAGTGAATCTCTCCCATTCTAGATAAATGTCCAAAAAGTTTGATGCTAGAAAAGTTTTGTGTATCTGTGAATATTTTTTCTTGGAGTATCATTTAGTGTTGTGTAGAATCTTTTCTCTTGGAGTATCATACACACCATAACCAGCAAATGTAACTATCATCTAACGCAATTCAAGTGCTTCCTCAAAGACCCGGTGAAATATGGTTGTCAAGTATCAGGTCTTTCCCTATCATACCACAAAATTATTTAGATTCATGATACAATTTCATAAATATAATGCAGCAAAAGAAAGGTGAAATGAGAATTTTGTTTTCATTTAAAAGATTACCCAATATTTGGCATTTTCGATCCCAGGCTAGTGCAAAACAATTCCTCATACTTGGTCTGTTAGTCACTGCTTAGCAAAGATAAATACTGAAATTGGGGGGATCAGGACTCTTGTTAAAACAAGCCCATCTACCCTCAGCTTTGCGTGTAGTTTTCTACAAACTTTTGCCACCATTTTTTGTTCTAGAAGAAATATTATCTAAATGCAGCACTGCCATCTTTCTTGTTTTCAGTTTTCATCTCTCATCAGACTTGTCAAATAAAAGAACAGTTCCATCCAAACACAACAACATCAAACAATGAAGATGAACAAAATAGACACATTAATCAAAGATTAAACCATGGAGGTATCCATATTCCATTATCTCTCAACCTTTTTTCTTTATCAATTTTATGTTTAAGTAAACCTTGATTGCGTGCATGATTAAGTATGAAGTATATGTACAAACTTGAGCTAGACACTGTTGGGTGTGAAACATCACTCACTTTAGTTAAGTTTTTTTTTTTTTTTTGGGTTGAGATTAAGTTACACAGTCTTAACATTCTATCTATGGTTCTGATGTTTCTCTAGGCATCTGGTCAAAACATTGATGATATTGCAAAATATTCTGATGCAAAAACAGACTTGAATTTCTGTAGAGAACATTGAGATGGAGTCACCTAGCACCGACTTTGAGTTGGAGGCTCCTTGAACTGAAAATTGTATGCTTTTCACAAGTGAATGAGTTCATGTGTTTGTTAAATGCATTTCTGTTGAGCTTGTAGAGAATCTTTCCTCTAAGATTTCTCTCCTCCTTCTCTCTAATCTCTCACCCCTAACTTGCTTCTTCCGGCGAGGGGGCAGGTGGCCGGAGTTGCCGGACCTGCCCCCTTGCTCCTCAGTTTTTCTTCTGTTTGTTTTTCC
Organism: Pogostemon cablin; assembly: GCA_023678885.1. Classification (NCBI taxonomy): domain Eukaryota; kingdom Viridiplantae; phylum Streptophyta; class Magnoliopsida; order Lamiales; family Lamiaceae; genus Pogostemon; species Pogostemon cablin. The sequence continues at coordinate 26,308,294 of CM042985.1, read as the reverse complement.
CTTTCTTTTCGTTTTTCTTTCTCTTTTTTTCATTTACATCAGAGGGCTGTTCTTGTTATATATCTTCTTTGCCTTTCTTTCGTCCCTTTGCAGGAGTTGATACCGGATTGTCCTTTCGACGGTTGCCATCCTACAAGTCTCGTCTCTATAGGGACGCTTGTCATTCACCGGAACTGATTTAATGACGCTCGGATGGGCCTCCTCTTCTTAATCAGCGACGACAACCTCAGTCTCTAGTTGCCGGCCATCAGCGACCCTCATTTGGTGTTGAGCACGCCGCCGCGTTCACTTGTGGCCGCCTCCGTCAGATTCAGCGCCGGGCCTTCTAGGGATCCTTTGTCCCCGGTTGATCGCTGCGCTGATATTTCTTTCCAGATGATAGCACATCTTTCCGGCGAAGCTTTGTTTCCGGCAGGCTTTCAGCTCTTGTTTCGCTGCTATCATCTCCGGTGCCGTCGTGCAGTTTGGTGACGACATATTCTGCAGATCCAGGTAAGGAGTTTGCACGTCCGACAGCAAGCTGTCCTTGGCAGCTATTTTCTCATAGTGGGGACATGACATCATGGGCAGCTGCCTACTTTCGGCAGCTTGTTTGCTGGTCCTTTTTTTTCTTCTAATGGGCTACCTACTTTTGACTTCTTTGGGAGCACTTTAGAGGAGTCCAGCTCATCATCCAAGGGGCTCCATTTGTACCACTTGCTGCTTTGATCAAGCCTTTCTCTTGGTAGTTTTTCCTCGTTGCCGCGCTTCTTCAACCAGCAGCGTTGCTGCTTCCTCATCGGAGACGATCTCCTGGTGCAGGCCTTCTTCCTCCGCATATCTTAGGAGTCCCTTCCTTATGCCTCTGCAATCTGCTTCTCATTTATACTTTTTTCTATTTAGTTGTTGTAGCTTATGGCTGTGACAGACCTTACATTGCTTCGTGCAATTCTTCCACACTGCTTCGAGCTATCTCCATTCCTCTTTTGGTCTGTATATTGGCTTCATTTCAGCAACCCCAAACAGCCTCATCATTCGATGTTTGCTGGTGAAGGGGTTCTTTCTTGACTCCCTTCCAAGGTTTACTCCTTGGATTTATCAGTTGATTTATGATTGAATTTGTTTAATGATGCAACTGATTTTGTTTTATGAGCATTGACTTCATAAAGTATGCTCATTCCTTGATTTTCGTTAGATGCACCGTATTGTGTTGAGGATATATGTGGTAGGATGCATCTGGAATTTTTCCACTATTATGTTTTATAGTTCCTTATCTTCCTGATGCGGCAACTCTAGTTGATTGGTGATAAATATGTTAGTTGTTCGTCGGGTGATTTTTATAGAGTCGATTGTTCGTTCTCTTTGTCAACTCCACGTTTTGAACATCTGCACGTTTTTGGAGTTCTTCTATGAGTGTTGGCCATGACAATCATGGTACCGGTGCAGATAGCAATTGTAGGAGGAGTAGGGATTCACTCTCCGTTGTGGCATTCTTAAGCCCACTTGCTGATCATGATCCCTGGATCAGCGCCTATTGATTTGCTTCAACTCCAGTCCTATGTTGTGTATTGTGTTTGTGTAGTTGGCTAACAAAGAGGGAGTAGGGTTATTCTCTCCGGCGTGGCATTCATCTACCTATGGCTTGATCGCCAATATAAGCCCGTTGCTGATCATACAACCCGTGATCAGCCCCTTCGTATGCCCAACTCCACACCACATCGCCAGTTACGGTCCATGCTCTTAGTTTATGATCCTCAGAGCCACCTGTTTAGGCTCTTTTTTAAAGCCGTTTGTTTGGCTTCTTATTTTTTATCAGCCTTATACTTTGTAGTATCATTGATAAATTACACTGAGTATGGCTGATTTTTATCTTTAACGAGACTGCCTATTTGGTCCTCTTTTTATTCGCCGCGTGTTTGGCTCGTCACATGATCATTTCCTTGATCATCTCCTCTATTTTCGTTTTTCTTTTTGTACGCTTTTCTTTTTCTCTTTTAATGTTATTGCCTAATTAGAGAGTTAAATGCATTTCTGTTCCTCTTGTGACAGAGATTTCTTTTTCATTGAGATGTGCCCTCATGTCTACTATCAAGATAAATACGAGATTAGCTTTTTTAGGGGTAAAATTCTTTGTATTAAAAACTGTTGCATCTATTGTTTTCTTTTGATTTTATATTGTGAAATTTAATCGGTAGTCCTAAACTGCAGGATCAAACGAGCCGGTGGTGAGGCTCATTTGTTCCTATGGTTTCTGAAGGAACTGCTGTGATGGTAGGTCTTATAAAAAAAATTCATACATAACCACTGCTGTGGTGGATTAGATGTACTATTTAACAGAATTCTGAAGTTCTAAGATCCAAGTAGTTCTGCTATGTTTTGAGTTCGAATTTCCATATTTCTTAAAAATGATTTTGCTGCTCCGCATATAGTATAGAAACACACATGATCAATCTTGTCTGTATGGAATTCATGCATATTTGTTTAATACTAAAATAAAGCTTATTAATATATTACCTGAGCTAGCAGGATCAGCAGCACAGAAATTTTGCAAAGAAGTAGGTTCAAAGGCCAATGCAACCAAGGCGAAAGACATAAACCAGGGTGATCGCAAAGACAACAATATTGCTGTTTGCCATGCTTAAATTCTCAATTAGGAAGAAAGCTGCAAAATGTAACCATACTAGAGAAATTGTATAGCAATTGATGAAGTGTATGTTGTTGCAAGTAAGTTAAAGTATTTATAGAGACAATTAATATTAATAAAAAACTATTTGTCTTTTGTATTTTCCGTCCACCGTTCACCCCAACAATAAGATTGCAGGCTATGATTGATTAAGTACTTGGGAAAGAAACAGTCCAATCCAATATGTGCACCTCATGTACATGGAATTTTAATGTCAATTAATTATACTACATTATAAAAAAGTTTATATTACATTTTTATCTATTAAACAATAAATTTTGTTATCAAAAGAAAAATAAAATTTAAAATTTTCATATAATGACGAAAATCATGTATTGTTTTAAAGTATAACTCATCTTCTAATGATAATACGACGATTTTTATTATCACGAAAACATGTTTTAATAATGACGGTAAGCGTCGTCACTAAATATTATAAATTCGTTAGTGAAGAATTAACATCTAATTTTTTTATTATTTTAATCAATAAAAATATTTTTTTAAAAAAATTGTGACGCGTTTTTAAAATTCGTCATGAAATAGATTAATTAGTGACGAATAAAATTACTTATAATGACAACAATAAAATGCGTCACTAATATATTAGTGACGAAAGTAAAATTCGTCATTTTTGAATAACTAAATATGACAAAATTCTAGCGTCGCAAAAATTTTCGTCACAAAATGTATGATTTCCTGTAGTGATTTATAATATAAATGATACTCGATCAATGTAAAATGATAATAGACCAATTGAACTATCTAATAAATAATAATAATAATAATAATAATAATAATAATAATAATAATAATAATAATAATAATAATAATAATAATAATAATAATAATAATAATAATAATTGTGTTCAGAATATCTAGCAGCAAACATTCCGATTTACTACAAAATTTCAAAATTTCAAAATTATACTCCGTCTCGTTTCAATGTTTACGTTTGCTTTTTGTACGTTGACTAAGGAGTATAGAATTTTTATAGATAATGGGTGGAAATATATAATATTTAATGTAAAGTATGTAGGTGTATTAGTATTGGATGTGGGGACCATAATGATATACTCTCTCTGTCCCACTATCTATTAAAATACTATACTCTTTAATCAACGTGCGAAAAGCAAATGTAGGATATATTAGGGGTTAATAAGGTGTGTAGTACAACCTCTTACTGTGTTTGGTACTCCCTCCGTCCGCCACAAAGGTGGACATTTGCTTTTTGCACGTGGATTAAGGAGTATTATTATTTAAGATGTAGTTGGTAGTTGTATTAGTGGGGAGTATGGGTCCCATAAATTTATTGTATTAGTGATGTGTATAGGTCCCATGTGTTTAAAAAGGGAAATGTGGACCTTTGGTGCGGACGCCCAAAATGGCAAAATGTGGACCTTTCGGGCGGACGGAGGGAGTAGAAAATATAGGTCCCGATATTAATTATGTGGCCCCGTTAGAATTCACTGTTCTCTCCACACAAGCAGTCGGAGGCCAGCTTTAGTATTAATATTATACATTGCACAGTAAAACCATATAAAGAGATAAAATTACATAATTATCCCTATCTTCTCCCATCCCCCTCCTTCCAATTCCACATTTTCTCAGCCGAGTCGGAGGCACAATTTGGCTTGTAAAGTTCATCGATGGGCCGGTGACGGAATTGGGCTCATCTACGATGAACTCTATCCGGTGTTTTCACTTGAAATTGGATCTGAAATTCTTGTCGATGAAAGTTTTTTTCTTTGATTGAAGATATCTAGCGACGGAGACCTCGATGTAAACGTCTCTAAGAGTGCTTAACGCCCTTCAATCATTCTGTCGGCACCACGTTGCACCATCAGATTTCCATTTCATAGAACTTTTTTTTTTGCAGTTGGGAGAGAAAAATTGGTTTTTTTTTGCTGTTGGGAGAGAAAATTTGATTGTTGTGGTTAATGTGTTTAATTGATGAATGGAGTGAGTGGGTGCCGGTGTGTGTATTTACATGGGGAGAAGAAATAAGATTGGGGAGAAAGGAAAGGAAAATGGTGAATCGGTGTGAGGGTGGGAGTATACACAAGCGGAGAATAGAAGATGGGGGAGAGAGAACAAATGAGAGAAAAGAGGTTTTGATTCACTCTGATTTGTGGTTGTAATAAAGGGTATTAATGTATTTTTCACATTTATCTTAATTCTTTTATTTCTTATCAAACATCTTAAAATTTTGATATATCAATCTTTTTACAATCTACCAAACTATCTCCAATTTTCATATTATCTATTCTTATCTTTATTTAAATATCAATTCTTATATATACCTCCTTATCTGATCTCTGTATATAAGAAGGGTAAAATTGTCCCCAAATAATTAATATTACATCATCCCAGTCTAATTAAACACACCAAGGAGTTGGATTTCAATCCACCAGGCTGAAGGATTTAACTACCTGGCTCAAAGGTAAAACATGACCCAAACTTTTGCAACCAAACAAACTATTAAATGGGTTAAATAATTTATTAAGAGCGCGTTAACTTTCTTCTTTCGGTTTAGACAACCCAAGATAACTTAACATTTAACTTATGACAATTCAATTTTCTTTATAGGTTAACTTTTATTTATGGTATATCACATTTATTTTGTGGGTTTGGTTTTAAAAGTTTACTTTTTTACCCTTGCATATTTACTTTAATTACTCATATTTACTTTGTGATTTTTTGTTTTTCTATGTTCTTCTATGTTCAATTTTTTTATGTTTAACTTTTATGCATTTTTTTCGTATAAATAAACATAAAACTCCAACCACACCATCTATTTTCAAGTATGAAAATGCTTCCTTACAAGCACGAGTTAAACAGTGAGTCATCCCCATAAGTCATTTGAAGTATATCATGCGATTTATCTCCTCCACCAATTCCCAGAATAAGGGTGGTGGGGCCCCTAATAGTGGGAACACCATCAAATATGAAAATGCTTTAATATTTTAGATAACATATTGTTACAATTCTAAAAAGATAACCATGCATGTCATCATAAGCATATGTCTACAACGTATCTTAGAACCTCCCTGTTCCAGAATTACAAGAGTAACTATTTTTTAAACCGTTCTGACCTTCCACCCCTCTTCAATTATCTTTCCCAAGCTGTGATAAATAGAGCTGTCAAAATGGGTTGGGCCAACCCGGCCCAACCCGTCTTAACCCACCAATTTCTCAATCCAAAATTAACTCGATCCATAAAAGCCCGCCCCACTTCAAACCCACTAGAGTGTGGGTTAACCCGCACCGCCCCACCAACCCAACATCAACCCACTTTTATAAATTAAAATTTAAAAAAGTGACATACAACTTTTAAATTTTAATACGGAGTATTTAAGTAATAAAAATATTATCATCCAACCCTACCCCCGACCCACGCCCACCCCACCCCACCCCACCCCACCCAACCCAACCCACCCCCAAAAAATTTTTTTAATTTTTTTAAATTTTAATATTTAAATAATAAAAATATTATCACCCAACCCTACCCCTACCCACCCCCCAAATTTTATTTTATTATTTAAAAATTAAAATCTAAAATTAAAAAAAAAATTGAGGGATATTAAAATCTAAAATTAAAAAAAAAATGTCGGGGGTGGTGGCCGGTGGGTGGATGGGTAGGGGTAGAATTGGGTGATAATACTTTTATTATTTAAATATGAAATTCTAAAAAATTTTTAAAAAAAATCGGAGGGGGTGGGTGGGGTTGGGTAATAATATTTTTATTATTTAAATATTAAAATCTAAAAGAAAATAAAAAAAAAATTTTTTTTTTGGGGGGGGGGCTTGGGTGGGAGTGGGTAGGGGGTATGGTTGGGTGATAATATTTTTATAATTTAAATATTAAAATTTAAAAAAATAAAAAAAATTTGGGGGGGGAGGGGTTGGGGTGGGTAGGGGGTAGGGTTGGGTGATAATATTTTTATTATTTAAATATTAAAATCTAAAAAAAAATTAAAAAAAAAAATTTTGGAGGGGTCGATGGGTGGGGTGGGGTGGGGTGGGGTGGGTAGGGGGTAGGGTTGGCTGATAATATTTTTATTATTTAAATATTTAAATCTAAAATTTTTAAAAAATTTGGGGGTGGGAGGGGGGTGGGTGGATGGGGTTGTGGGGGGTGGGTAGGGTAGGGTTGGGTGATAATATTTTTATTATTTAAATATTAAAATATAAAATATTTGAAAAAAAAATGGGCCGACCCGCAATAACCCGACCCGCGATGGGCCCAATCCGTGGTGACCCAACCCGCAAATGACCCAACCCATTTGAATCAACCAAAGGACGGATTGTGATGGGTTATGGGCTGAACCAGCCCAATAACCCAAATTGACAGTTCTAGTGATAAATGCATTCTCTTCACGGCGTGTACTCCATTTGACCTTCATTATCTGCTTTACAACCAATTACAGTAAAAGTGATTTACCATCAAATTTTCAAAAAATAATGTTTAGTATTTTCTTTTGCACTAGTATATATCTGCATTATCATTTTCCAAATTCCCTTCGAACTCAATCTCAAACTCAACCTCAAAAGATCTAAATCGTTGCAAAAAATAAAGTAAAATAAATTAGGGATTCATATTTATAAAAACATGATAAAAAAATAACCACAATCTAGATAGAAAGGAAAAAAAAAGACTTACACAAGATCGAGGAGGATGGAGAGAGACCGTTGCTACAATGCCGGCGAGAGTCGACGCACCAGAGATTTCTCCGTTCAGGTGTGGAACACGACACAACCCTTGTAAGCGGTAGGATTTCGCCTTTCTATGGGAGTAGGCAGAGAGCGGCGCCTAGATTGGAGTGACACGGACCAGCTGTGAAGAAGAAAAAATGAGGGTACATAAGTCATTTTCTCCCCTAAACCCACAGAACAAGAATTAACCCACACCCTTCTTTAGGATTTTTAAGTCAAGTGAACAGTGTATTTTTATCAATTAACCCAGGCCCAACTGATAACCCTTCAAAATTAAATAAATTAGTAATCAGAAATTAATCCATGTAAACCACCCTAAACAAGATATGACAATAGAAGTAAATGCGCTCTAAGGCTTTATAATTCCAAGCAATTCATTTAAGATTAGATATATTAGATTTGGGATAAGGTTAGTAAATGTTTTAGCCTTTAGGAGAGGGTAGGATATAATCCATTACATGTCACGGATAAAACGATATCACACAAACACCTTATTATATTAAATATTTAGAATAAAGTCAATTAATGTTTTAGTGAATAGAATATAATCCATCTTAGGGATCGGGACACGATGTAACACAAGTAATTGCCTGCATTTATTTTAGAGATTGGATAAATTGATATGGCGAGGAAGAATCATCCGTGCAGTCAATCATCACCTCTTAATAAGAATATCATCTTTTTTATCATCTCACTTACACAAGAAGTGGTCAACACAAAGTCTAAATTGTCGCATTAAATTAAGAGTATGACTTGTGTAAAAGGGGCACCAATTGAATTGTTGCTCCGGTCCCCACCATTCTTCTACTTCTTCGTTAATGTTGTTTTTTTTTAAAATTTATTATATTTAAATGACTATTATATCCTAAACCTTATAAATAAATTATACCATAAACCACAAGAGTAAAATATACCCTAAATCTTAAACCCTAGGAATAAATTATACCTTACACGTAAAATTATAATTATATCCTAAACCACCCTAAGGATAAATTATACCCTAAACCACAACAGTATAATTGTAAACCCTAAACCTTAAACTTTAGGGATAAATTATACCCTGAGTAAAATTATAATTATACCTTAAACCACCCTAAGAATAAATTATACCCTAAACCACAAGGATAAAATTACAATTATACCCTAAACCCAAATAAATTATAACCTCAACCATAATGGTAAATTATAATTATACGTTAAATTTTAGAAGTAAAATATATTCTAAACTCTAAAATTAAATTTGAAAAAAAAACAATAAAAAATGGAAAAATGAAAAAAAAAACAAAAAGAAAAATGCCTGTAGCAAAATTGGGGTGTAGAGTGGGTGGGGCCAGCGGTGGTAAATTTTAATTTTGGTGGACAAGCACAAGTTCCACAGATGTCATTGTCTTAAATTAATTAAAATTGTTCAACACAGATGATCGAAGAGTGAAGGGACACTATTACAACGGAAGCATTTCAATTTTGGTGGACAAGTTCCACAGATGTCATTGTCTTAAATTAATTAAAATTGTTCAACACAGATGATCGAAGAGTGAAGGGACACTATTACAACGGAAGCTCATACCCTGTCATTTCTTTAACACATCCTCTTCCTTTTCCAACTAAAAGGCCATCTGAAAGCAAAAACAAGTTGCAATCCCAATCGTGTTATATAATACTCTCCTCGTTCCGTTAATTTGTACACACTTTGAAGTGCGTATAAATTCACGGAACAGATAGCGGATTAAAAAAATATATACCTATATGTTTGATACGTTTAACACAATCAAGAACCACATTTACACAACGTTGGGAACCATTGTCGGGTCGAATCACAGTCAAATTCACGGGCTCTCCAATCTTGTGCCACACCAACTCCAAGAACTGATAAAAATTGGGAAAATGATTAAATTGAACACTGCAATCTGCATATATGTATTTTACTAAAATAAGTAGGCATGCTTGATTTAATAAAAAATACACATTTCAAAAAGGCCTCGAAATAATAAATAGTAACATTTGCTCATATTTTACTCCACAAAGGAAACATTTGGCGAGTGAACAATGGTGTTTATTGAAGGTCTATGCTAATGTTTTCGTCTTCTAATATCATTTTGCAATATTCAATGTGTTAATATAGAGTTCCATTTATCATGTACAGATTATCTAGTCTAGGTATGCACGATAATGGAAAATGAGAGATATCATTCAAAAGAAATAGTCTATTGCTCAAGTTCTTCAAAAGTTCTATTACACATCATTGGAAATAGGTAGATATTCTGGAAAATCTAATCAGCTGAGGAATACTCAAGTAACTCGATCACAAGGAAGATTAAACATACTCGATAACTAAAAGAAAATTAAATAAATTTATAAACAGAATAATAACTAGTTATTCACGTTTACCTGCAAGGTGCTTTCAACATTGTTATCATCACATTTAACAATTAAGTCATCTGGTAATAATCCACCATGTGACAGAGACTCTGAAGTTACCTGATTGAAATTTCAGTGAATGAGTAACCCTTTCTTGTAACCATGCACAATCTATCAAAAATGAGTTCGAAGAAAAACATACGTTTTCAATGTAAACGCCCTCGAAGATATTCGGAAACTTTAGTGCCACAAGTCCCAAATAAGACAATCCCCACATATAAAGATTTCTCAATCGCATCCCAAGTTGTGGCACAAGACAAGGGCTAGACCAAGTGAACAGTTATAGACAGAAGTTAGACAATTTAGCAGTGCATGACTACATTTAAAAGCTAACTAAGCAAAACAAATATATAAGTTAAAACTGTCATGGTAAGTATAAATAAAAAAAAAATTGTAATGTACTCGTTAGTAATACATTTAAAATATATGTACCTTTGTTTTTTTGATTGCTCCCACCACATTAAAGCTATATTAATGGGTAGGAAGGGCGTAAATGTAAAACCGTGAAAGGTAATCCCAATAACTTCTCCATATGAATTTATCACCGGTCCTCCCAAGCCACACTAACAAAAGAAGAAGGGGAAAAAAACTTCTCATGATCAAGATATGATACACTTATAAATAGCATTGGAAAATTATATCAAAAGTCTATGGCGTCTAATAAAGTCCATGACAAAAATTACAGGTTAAAAGGGTAGTATTGAATAGTATAGTATAGTGCCATAAATCTTTTACATGAAATAATTTGTTCGCTAAAATGATAAAAAGGGGACGAATTTGAGAAAGGTGAGAATACTCAAAAAAAAAAAAAAGTTGAAGGTGAATCTAAATCTTTTAATAGAGACAACAAATAATCAAAGTAACATAATCCATGTAACTGACCTACTAACTTTAGATATAGGCTAAATTAATTCTACTTGAATTGCACGAGAATTGAAAAAAAAATCAATCAAAAAGTTAGAATATAGAAGAATTCATCATTCTACAATAGAACCAATAAGGTACATATATAACAAAACATACTAAAGTGAAGAAACTTCTATCATGGTAATTCAGAATTAGTTCAAACAAATACGTGCACATAAAAGAAAGATGACTTACATTTAAAATTTCGAAATTTGCCCAGAGAAGCTCTTTACAATCCAAGTACATATCCCTCAAACTACGAGAGCAAGGGAAAAGGTTCAGTGTATAACAAATTTAAAGTGTCAATCACACATAGATCTATAAAACTACCAAATATTATCATACCCATATTCCCCAGAATTAGCCATGAGGCTATTTGTTCCATCAGAGCGGCGCCCAAGTGCAGCCACAATCTCACCGGGGCATAATTTATACTTTCCAGACTCGGTATAATTTAGTAGGTTGTCATTCGGATCAATGCTAAATGAGTTATCAATTAACCTCAATTTAGCAATTTCCAATGGAAATTCAGTTCCAATTTCTATAATACCAACATTATAGTGGAAATTGCAAGTTGAAATTGTGCCCTCAAATTTCAGTCCATTATGTAAAATGACACTAACCTGAAAATTTAAACTATCAACATCATATTGGAATAAGCTCAGCAATAATTTTTTAAGAGAATTGTCACAAACCAACCTTAATGTCATTCATCACTTCATTTACGAGAGGCTGAGGTCTTAAGAGAGTAGCCGAAGTTAAAATGGAAGAGACAAATATGCCATTTCGCTCATTAGATTCTATCACTAATCCTGAACCACGAGTCTTATTTACCTCGCCTTTTACAAAAATAAAAATTATTGATTCAAGTACAAAGCATCCAAAAACCCTATATCCTTAAATGGAAATTTATGTAAAACTTACCTAAATGAGTAAGGATGCCCACAACTGGAGCAGCTTCCTTGGGAGGAAAGGAAGCTAATAAAGTGTAAAGATAAAGATTACATTACAAATGATTAAGAAAATACATACAAATTGTGATAATGGAAATTGTAACACTTACTTTGCCTATGATAATGAGATTGTAAGTTCCAAGGATGAGCCGCTGCACTCTCTTCCATTGTAAAAAGATATCAACTACTCCTTCAATTCACGTGTTATGCACGTTCAAACAATAAAAATTAGAGTTTTAGAACAGATATACAAACCTATATCAAATTGTTTCCTACTAGAAGCATACATCAATTTACAAAGTCAAAGTTAATAAAGGTGTTTCTTTTTCCTTGAATAATTTATAAATTTAGAGATACACTGATTAGTCGATGTCTATGAAGGAAGATGCAAGAATATTCAGAAATATAATTAGCATTTGAACAGATATACAAACCTATATCAAATTGTTCCCTACTACAATCATAAATCAATTTAAAAGTCAAACTTAGAAGCAGTGCTTCTTTTTTACTTGACTAATTAATAAATTAAGAGATATACTAATTAGTCAATGAAGCAAGATGCAAAAATTTTCAGAAGTATAATCAGTGCTGAACAAAATACACCAAATACGAATATATATCAAATTGTTCTCTACTAGAAGCATAAATCAATTTAAAAAGTCAAAATACAAACAGTGTTTATTTTGTCTTTAAATGATTTATAAATATAGAGATATATTACTTATTAGTCATTGAAGCAGGACGCAACAAGCTTTGGGAAACATCAAATTAGTAGGACAGCAGAAACTGATTTACAAAGGACAAGGTTACCAAAGGCAAGGTCTTGTATACACTCAAGTGTACGTACACTCGATTGATTTTGGTTTAAGCTTTGCTCTTAAGGATTAAAAATACAGCCCCTTAGAGTTATATTGTCTATTCGCATCTATTTAATATATCAAATTGATTCAAATTAAGCCTAGGGGGGCCTAATATTCAGAGTATACTTGGAAGACAAATATTGAAACAATAATGAACACCAAAAAGTTCTATGCTTAGCATAAGTTTACATAGATCATTATTCAATAAAAGATTAAGAAAATTATGAATCAAATCCTTCACACAATCATTCCATAAATTAACTAATTTCAAGATTCAGATATCCATGCCCCAGTTAAAAATAAATATTTAATGCCTTTCAATAATTCTAATATAGAATTACTCATTAATACACAAGTATAAACTAGAGTAATGAGTACTCTAGAATATTTTAAGATAGCTCTTGCTGCTTTGCAGCTTAACTTTTCTGAGTTGGAGAATAATTGAACGCACAACATGCAGGGAGTCGAGAAGTGCAACAAACTAGAAATAAAAGCCACAATAAATTCCAACAAAAAAGGACATCATAAAGCCGTAAAACAATAGTGAGTCCTACAAAAAAAGTGCACATAGGAAAAGAGTAGGCATGCGCAACAGCGCAAACCGAATTGTAGAAACTGAAAACAAAAATCAGGATTTTGTGTAACAGCAAAACCGAAGAACGCATCAACCAAACCGAAATAAACTATTCGGTTCAGTTACCGGTTAAACCAAAACAATTTTATCATAACCATTTAGGAGTCTTACTTTATGGGATTAACTAAGATAATTTCAATGTTACTTCATATTTATCCTAACTTCCCAGGCACAAGAATAACATGGAACAATTGAATATTTGTCTTGAGCAAACATCATAAACCTAGTGCTATAGTGTACAGACAAATAATTTGAATAATATGAATAATTATTATTCATAGGGTGTGCATCGGTTGAAAACCGAACCGAAGACAAAACCAAAAACCGAAAAATTTAGAAAAGTCAAACCGAACCGACACCGTATATGACAAGGAACCAAACACAAATGAACCGAAATATTCGGCTCGATTCGGTTATAAAACCTAGTAAACCGAATTATAACTATTTTGACAGATTATTATCTATCAAATGAAATTCAAACAATAAATATTCAAATTACCACAGTGAAGATGTCTATTTAGAATGAAGAAAACCATAAAATTAGTTAATAGAGTGTCAATTCATTCTACCAAAAATATTTGTTGCACTACAAAGAATGCTTAAAACGTTCCAAAGACAAAAACCTCAAATAATAATAAAATTAATTTAAGAAATCAAAGAACAAATACAAATAAACAAAGAAATTTAGGAAGGAAATAGAAGAATGTCACGGCCACAGGAATTTTTAAAACAATTAAACAGATCACCAACTCTCACATCTCACCTCCCTACGACGTTGTCTGTCAATTCCTATCGCAATTACCTCAAGGGGTTAGGGGTAATGGGCCAAATTACCTGAAATGGATGGAAGCCTTATTGATTGAAGCCTTTGGGTTGGGCTGCTGCAATTTACCGCAAAGAATCCACTTGCATCAAGAATCAAGACCACTTGTCAAGGACCCGCGCACTCACCTGTGTATGAGAGTGAAAGCCGTTAGAGATGCAGGAGAGAATGCAAAACAAATGCTGGTGGATGGAGAGGGGAAACACATTCAGAAAACACGTATGAAATCATTCATCTCCCTACTATTTCTCTCTCTTCTCACTCTTCAATCTCGTTCTTATCTCCTTCTCTTCTTCTAATCTTCCCTTCACCCTCTGTTACAGGTTATTGAAGCATCATCAATGGAGTTCCCCATCTTCTTTATTTAATTTTAAGAGTTATTTCTTAATTCCTTGAAGAGAAACGTGTTTCTCATTCTACGTTTTCTCATTTTGAGTTGTAAGAGAATTCCTATTTTTATAGAAAAGGAAAATGTTTGTTGGGCCATAACAGTTTGGTACCAAAGCAGTTGATCCTTGGAACTCTGATACAAGAAAATGGCTGATGGAACCAGGTCGAAGGAGGTGCAAAAGTTAGAGACCCTAATAAGTGATGAAAAGGGGTAGAGAGTTTTTATGCAAGGCCAACTCCAAGCAAGCACTTAATCAAATCAGGCACATGAGGAATTGCACTCAACTATGAATTCCTTTCAAGAATCTCAATAAGGAATGCAATCAACAATGAAAGTGATGGAAGCAAACCAAAAGGCAATGATGTTGCAGATGCAGGATATTCTTCATCAGTTGCAGATGATTAGCAGAGGAAAGCAAACTGATGAAGGCATATTACCAACACCAAGGGCCAATAATATTACAAGAGAAAATATGATGCAAGAGTCAGGTAATACTCTTCATGGAGGAGGATCTGGTTCATTTTACAGTGAAGGAAACAACCAATCAAATTCATCCCTCCAGAAGTTCTAGAAAATTGAGTTCCCACACTTTGATGGAGCAGAACCCAGAGTATGGATAAAGAAGTGTAACAGGTATTTTCAAATTATTAATACAATTTCTGAAGATTGCAAGGTATTATTTGCTACTATGCATATAGAAGGAAAAGCAGAATTATGGTACCAAGGATTTTCGGCAACTAGAGGTGAAGTAGGGTGGTCAGATTTTATAGAGGCAATATTAAATAGATTTGATGATATTGATCCAGAATTAATTGTGGGAGAATTTCATGAATTAAAATAAACAGGTTCTGTGGCAGAATTGGTAGAGAAGTTTGAAGGATTGAAGTCTTATATGCAATTGTTTAAGAGAGAACTACCTGAGGAATATTACATTTCTAGTTTCATTAACAAGCTTAGAGATGACATTAAGGGGGCTATCTTGATTGTTAAGCCTAAGAGTTTTGAAGAAGCTGTGTGTATGGCTAGGAAACATGAATTTACTTCTGATGCTATTGCAAGGAGGAATAGACAAGTCTTAAAGACAACTGTTACCCATACCCCAAACAAGTTAACAGCAGACTTTCCTAGGTCTAATAATTTTAAGGGGCCTCCTGAGGATCAGAAAACTCTGAAAAAAGATGGTGTTATTAAGCAGCCACCACACGATGATTGTTAACGGAAGCGGAGATGGCAAGGAGGAGAGAACAAAAATTATGTTATAATTGTGATGAAGTTTTTGTCCCTGGACACAGGTGCAAGAATAGAAAGGTGTTTATGCTAATGTCAAAAGAAGAAGAAGAAGAGGCTTTGAATGGAGAAGAGGAAATAACAGATGAAATAAGGGAGCCAATCATGACCGAGGACATGGCTATATCTTTGAATGCTATTGATGGTTATTCAAATGTCAATAGCATTAGATTGAGGGCTAAAGCTTTTGGTATAGAGATAATTCCACTAATTGATAGTGGGAGTACTCATTGCTTTATTGATGAAGAAATATGCTACAAGACAAGATGCAAGGTAGAAGATGCTATATCCATGAGGGTTACAATTGCAGATGGGACCTAGGTAATAATTAGAAAAATCTATCCAAACTTAACTTGGGAGGTACAAGGGCATAAGTTCACTTATCCTATGAGAATCATCAAACTTGGAGGGTGCGACATGGTGTTAGGTGGAGATTGGTTAAGGAAGCACATTCTCATTGAGATTGATTATAATCAAATGAAGATTTCAAT
Organism: Pogostemon cablin; assembly: GCA_023678885.1. Taxonomy (NCBI): domain Eukaryota; kingdom Viridiplantae; phylum Streptophyta; class Magnoliopsida; order Lamiales; family Lamiaceae; genus Pogostemon; species Pogostemon cablin. The sequence continues at coordinate 26,292,156 of CM042985.1, read as the reverse complement.
AAGTAGTTTGGGAAGGAGGGTGAGAGTGAGGATCAAAGGAATGATGAACAAAGGATGAAGAAAATAGCTGAAAAGAAATCAATAGATTGGAACCTTAAGGTGGGAGGTTATGTTTATCTAAAGCTGCAACCGTACAAACAAAGAACATTGGAAGTAAGAAGAAAAATGAAGTTAGCTCCAGGTGTCATGGACCTTATCAAGTGCTGAAGAAGATTGGTTTGATAACTTAACAAAAAGCTACATCTTGATTCTATGATAAACCAAGTCTTTCATGAGAATCTACTAAGGAAAAGGATTGGAAATAACCATGCTTCTGTTTGTGAGTTACCAATAGTTGATCAGCAAAATTTTTCAAGAGTATGCTCTTTATCTGTGTTGGACAGAATCATTTTAAAGAAGGGAAATATAATGGAGGTTGAGTCTGATTATAAGGAAAGAAATGCAGTGGAGAATGAGTTCTATTACACGGCCAAGGAGGACTATGGTAGCTTGATTCCACGAATTTCGGAAAGGATCAACTCAAGGAGGGGGAAATGTCAGGAAATGTCATGGCCACAGGATTTTTAAAACAATTAAACAGATCACCAACTCTCACATCTCACCTCTCTACGACTTCGTCTGTCAGCAATTTACCACAAAGAATCCACCGCGCACTCACCTGTGCATGAGAGAGAAAGGCGTTAGAGATGCAGGTGAGAATGCAGAACAAATGGTGGATGGAGAGAGGAAACACATTCAGAAAACACGTATGAAATCATTCATCTCCCTACTATTTCTCTCTCTTCTCACTCTTCAATCTCGTTCTTATCTCCTTCTCTTCTTCTAATCTTCCCTTCTCTTCTTCTAATCTTCCCGTCACCCTCTGTTACAGGTTATTGAAGCATCATCAATGGAGTTCCCCACCTTCTTTATTTAATTTTAAGAGTTATTTCTAAATTCCCGATTCATGCTTTTAGGAATAAGCAAATTGAACAGCATAACTACTGATTCCACCTTAATTTGACTGTTGTAGATGTCTTCGTGGTTCACTTCCACACGTGTTTTAGATGTCTTCGTGGAGGAGGAGGGATTGAGATTGAGAAACAAGTGGAGGACGGCTAGGGATTGAGAAAGACAGTCCAAAAATAAATAATATATAATATTTTTATGCACATTGGATTGGATCCGTTCGGTTAATGAAGGTTTTTTTCCTTTAAAATCGAAACCGAACCAAACAACCAATTTTTTTTTTTTTGAAAATCGAAACCAAATCGATTTTTCAAAAACCGAACCGTTTGGGCGGATTCGATTTCAACCGTACTCTGCTCACCCTCATTAAGCCTAGTGCATAAGAAAAATAACACATACAAGATTATTTGCTCCTCAGAACAGTTTGGGGGAATCAGAGATGCACAAAACAAGAAGAGCAAGAGCAGAAGCTGCACCTGGTGGGGTCTCTCACTGTGGAGACGGCTCTGTAAAAAAACACATAAAAAAAAAATAAGAATCACCCAAAAAGATCAAAAAAATGTCAGTGAATAAGAGCAAAGAACATCGGAAGCATACCGTCCACGTGCGTAGGGCACCGGCGTCACCGGCTTTGAGAGAGATGGAGAGAGAGCATTGAGGCTTCAGAAGCGGAAGTGGAAGTGGAAGTGGAAGTGGAAGCGGAAGCGGAAGCAGCGCGTATGGAGTAGTGAAGTCCCACACCTTTCCCCAAAGCTGGGCCTAGCAGACCCGATGCATCAGATTGATAAAATTATTTAGGGCCTCTATAATGGGTATATGTCATGGACCGACTTGTTAGGGCAACCTGGTGGCTGTGTTGATTTGGTACATACCACACGCTGTCAAATGCTTGGACTCAAAATTTGGTATAAACGAAAATATTCTAAGAATCTTTTTACAAATACTATTTTATTCAATTTAAGTAATTATAATATTTTTAAGAAATAATTACTGATAGGTACACACTTTGTACCCCTAATTACTACTAGATACATTGATTTAAAATAATTATTATTTAATACAAAATATTAAAGTAAAATACCAAATATACCCATAAACCCATATACCTTTAAAACACTAACCCCAACCTCCACCCACCACCGGACCACCGCTACCGCTGCCGGACCGCCGCCGCCGGCGTAGCTCCGGCGGCCGGTCGCCGGAAAATCTGTTCGTCAGAAGAAAAAAAAAAAAAACTGGTCGCCGGAAAGCTGCCGCGCCGCCGCCGCCGGAGCTCCGGCAGCCGGTCGCCGGAAAAACTGTTCATCCAAAAAAAAAAAACTGGTCGCCGGAAAAACTGCCGCCGCCGGAAAAGCTGCCGGACCGCCGCCGCCGGACCACCACATTTTTTTTGCTGCACACACTTTTTTTTTCCTGCACACACTTTTTTTGCTGCACACACTTTGCTGCACATGAACTTTTGCTGCACACAATATTTATGTGCAGCACATTAATAGGGGTAATATTGGAATATCACTATATATTTTTGTACCTAGTAGTAATACTTTTGTATGTTTGTATCTCATAGTAATTTAGGGTTTTTTTGTGTACCTAGTAGTAATCCTCCCTATTTTTAAATTAATTATTTATGCCTTTAATTTTGAATTATTAATTAAATATTATATTTTTATTTATATTAATTAATTTTAATTTTAATTTTAATTTCTAACTTTTAATTTTATACTTTCTCCATCTACATACAATGTATCTATATTCCCTATTTAATATAAAGTTACACGACATGACCCATCACTTCCATCTAATACAATTACCCATTACACATATAATAATAATAATAATATTTCTTAATTCATATGCAAAAAGTAAATTGTTACATTCTAAGTGGCCGGAAAGAGTATAAATTTTACAAATTATATTAAAATAAATATCACATGAAATTAAAGAAATTTATAAACAACGCACATCTATCTATATATAGTAATATAATAGCAAAGTGAAAAAGTCAAAATTGAGATAACTTTTAATTTACACCATTGGATGTGATTACTAAACCATTTTTAATCACACCCACTCATTATATGATTTAATCTCATCCATTCATCACAATTATGAGACAAGATCTTGGTCATTTAATTAAATCACCTTATTTAATTACTAACCCCATTTAATTACATTATTTATGGTTTAGGATTTATGATTATTCCTAGAATTAATATTACTAAACCATTTTTAATCACAACCACTCATTATATGATTTAATCTCATCCATTCATCACAATTATGAGACAAGATCTTGGCCATTTAATTAAATCACCTTATTTAATTCCTAACCCCATTTAATTACATATATGATTTAATCTCATCCATTCATCACAATTATGAGACAAGATCTTGGCCATTTAATTAAATCACCTTATTTAATTCCTAACCCCATTTAATTACATTATTTATGGTTTAGGATTTATGATTATTCCTAATATAAGTCGATACCTTATTTAAAATCCTTATTTAATTTTTAAAATAATAATACCATATTTAATTAATTTTTATATTTCAACAAAATCTATAATACAGTTTTAACAATTAATTCATTATTAAATTATTTTCTTAATTATTAATAATTTTGAATTAATATTATTAGTCGTAACATCTTAATAATTTTAAATTGGTATATATAATCGACGGTAATGATAAACGGGTTTGGGACGAGTATGATCAACGGGTATTGATAAACGAGTTTTGGGACGGGTATGAGTAGTTATATATTTTTTATTGAAACATGTACGAATACAAGTAATTTATATTTAAATGGATACGAGTATGTAATAATTAATTCATTATTCAATTATTTTCATTTTGAATCTCAACCACTCATTCCTAATCACAATTAATATTACTAAACCATTTTTAATCACAACCACTCATTATATGATTTAATCTCATCCATTCATCACAATTATGAGACAAGATCTTGGCCATTTAATTAAATCACCTTATTTAATTCCTAACCCCATTTAATTACATTATTTATGGTTTAGGATTTATGATTATTCCTAATATAAGTCGATACCTTATTTAAAATCCTTATTTAATTTTTAAAATAATAATAACATATTTAATTAATTTTTATATTTCAACAAAATCTATAATACAGTTTTAACAATTAATTCATTATTAAATTATTTTCTTAATTATTAATAATTTTGAATTAATATTATTAGTCGTAACATCTTAATAATTTTAAATTGGTATATATAATCGACGGTAATGATAAACAAGTTTGGGATGAGTATGATCAACGAGTATTGATAAACGAGTTTTGGGACGGGTATGATTAGTATTTTTTTTATTGAAATAGGTACGAATATAAGTAATTTATATTTAAATGGATACGATTATGTAATAATTAATTCATTATTCAATTATTTTCATTTTGAATCTCAACCACTCATTCCTAATCACATTTACACTTACACCATTGAATTAAAATTAATAAAATAGGAAAAATAAAAAAATAAATATAAGGGTTTAGGGTTTAGGGTTTTAGGGTTTAGGGGTTTAGGGTTTAGGGTTTTAGGGGTTTAGGGTTTAGGGTTTTAGTGACCTTATTTAATTCCTAACCCCATTTAATTACATTATTTATGGTTTAGGATTTATGATTATTCCTAATATAAGTCGATACCTTATTTAAAATCCTTATTTAATTTTTAAAATAATAATACCATATTTAATTAATTTTTATATTTCAACAAAATCTATAATACAGTTTTAACAATTAATTCATTATTAAATTATTTTCTTAATTATTAATAATTTTGAATTAATATTATTAGTCGTAACATCTTAATAATTTTAAATTGGTATATATAATCGACGGTAATGATAAATGGGTTTGGGACGAGTATGATCAACGGGTATTGATAAACGAGTTTTGGGACGGGTATGAGTAGTAATATATTTTTTTATTGAAACATGTACGAATATAAGTAGTTTATATTTAAATGGATACGGGTATGTAATAATTAATTCATTATTCAATTATTTTCATTTTGAATCTCAACCACTCATTCCTAATCACATTTACACTTACACCATTGAATTAAAATTAATAAAATAGGAAAAATCAAAAAAATAAATATAAGGGTTTAGGGTTTAGGGTTTTAGGGTTTTAGAGTTTAGGGGTTTAGGGTTTTAGTGATAAAAACAAAATAAATCCAATCATAATCTTTATATTGCCTAATATAGTAGCAATATACATGAAAAAAATTAAAAAATAAATATATGCAATTTTGTAAAATATTGTTAAATATTTAATTATTAAATGAATTTGGGATGTGTATGAGTATCATAATATATATTTTTAATGAAACGATACAAAATGGGTAGTTTTTATTTAAATGAATACATGTAGTAATAATTAATTCATTATTAAATTATTTTCTTCATTATTAATAATTGTGAATTAATATTATTGGTCCTAACATCTTAATAATTTTAAATGGGTATGTATAATCAACGGGTAATGATAAACGGATTTGGGACGGGGAGTATCATAATATATATTTTTAATGAAACGGGTACGAATATATGTAGTTTATATTTAAATGGATATGAGTATGTATTAATTAATTCATTATTAAATTATTTTGGGAGGATTACTACTAGGTACACAAAAAAACCCTAAATTACTATGAGATACAAACATACAAAAGTATTACTACTAGGTACAAAAATATATAGTGATATTCCAATATTACCCCTATTAATGTGCTGCACATAAATATTGTGTGCAGCAAAAGTTCATGTGCAGCAAAGTGTGTGCAGCAAAAAAAGTGTGTGCAGGAAAAAAAAAGTGTGTGCAGCAAAAAAATATGGTGGTCCGGCGGCGGCGGTCCGGCAGCTTTTCCGGCGGCGGCAGTTTTTCCGGTGACCAGTTTTTTTTTTTGGACGAACAGTTTTTCCGGCGACCGGCTGCCGGAGCTCCGGCGGCGGCGGCGCGGCAGCTTTCAGGCAACCAGTTTTTTTTTTTTTTTTTTTTTTTTTTTTTTTTTTTTTGACGAACAGATTTTCCGGCGACCGGCCGCCGGAGCTCCGCCGGCGGTGGCGGCGGCGGCGGCGGTCCGGCAGCGGTGGTCCGGTGGTGGGTGGAGGTTGGGGTTAGCGTTTTAAAGGTATATGGGTTTAGGGGTATATTTGGTATTTTACTTTAATATTTTGTATTAAATAATAATTATTTTAAATCAATGTATCTAGTAGTAATTAGGGGTACAAAGTGTGTACCTATCAGTAATTATTTCAATTATTTTCTTCATTAATAATAATTTTAAATTAATATTATTCATCCTAACATCTTAATAAATTTTAAATGGGTATATGTAATCAACGGGTATTAATAAATGGGTTAGGTACGAGCATGCGTATCATAATTTTTTTAATGAAACAAGTACGAATATGAATAAACAAATATTAGGGATGATAATATGACAGATATTTTCGAATATCTGATTTACTCAAATCCTAAAAAAAGGAGTACGGGTAATTAAAAAAAAATCATTAGAATTTGAATAGGTATCCACAAATATTAAAATTATACAACTATTTGAATTATATTAATATATAATATGTTATGAAATAATTATATAATTAATTAATAATTTCGAGTACGTGTATTTCGAATATCTTATGTTATATAATTAATTAATAGTTATCACTTTTATTTGATCATATTAAAAATAATAAAGTGAATATTATATTTAATTAATAATTTATTAACAATAATATAATTTTTATTCCAACATTAATTTTAACACTAAAAAATATACTCCATATACATATAAATTAATTTATACATTAATTTAAATACTAAAAAAATATAAATACATTATAAATATATATTAATAATTATATTTTTATTTAATCATATTTAATTTAAAATTTAAATATTAGAAATGCACAATTTGATCTTTGTACTGCTAAAAAGTAACATATGTGGCATGAAAGTGATTTTATTATATACTATATTTATTTATTTTATAAAAACGCGTGATCGTGCAACACGTCCCGTAATTTTAAATCAAGATATACTTATATTTATTTTATAAAAACGCGTGATCGTGCAACGCATGAAACATATATTACTAGGCTTCTCTTTCATGTAGAAATAGAATGATTTATCTAAAGATATGATTTAGACTTTTCCTTCAAGCTTAAATAATATCAGAACACATTTGTCCCGTGCATCGCACGGGTTAAAACGCTAGTTTTATTGATAATTGCATATTATAACATACTCCCTCCGTCCCGTTTCAATATTTACGTTTCTATTTTGCGCGTCTCATTTCAATATTTACGTTTTCCTTTTTGGAATATGGATCCACCTAAAACAATTAATATATCATCCAACACTAATGCACACCTACCCACTTTACATTAAATATTATATTTTTCCATCCACTATCTATTAAAATATTATACTACTTAATCAACGTGCAAAATACAAACGTAAACATTGAAACGGGACGGAGGGAGTATATACAAATAAAAGACATAAACTTTTAACTTTTCAATTTTAATTATCAAATGAATACAATTCCTAAATATGATCAACTAACGCAACCCGAAGTTCATAATGAGCATCTCAATTTTTTATTTTTCTAAATCGAGCAAGAAAATTTCTGGAATTGATGTATCAATTCAACATTTATAGCTGGTGATTCTACGTGGTCAATAATAGATGTATCAACATCACGTTAATCTTCAATTATCATAGTGTGCATAATCTATAATAATAATAATAATAATAATAATAATAATAATAATAATAATAATAATAATAATAATAATAATAATAATAATAATCTATAGTAATATAATAGCAAAGTGTAAAAGTCAAAATTGAGCCAATATTTAATTTACACCCTTGATTTTGATTACTAATCTTCTTTGAATCTCATCCATTCATCACGTTATTGAATCTCATCTATTCATCACACTTATAAGATTAGATCTTGGTCATTCATTTTTTTGTCATAATAATGATACCTTATTTAAATACCTTAATCTCATCCGTTCATCACGTTATTGAATCCACACTTTCATCACACTTATAAGATTAGATATTGATCATTCATTTTTTTGTCATAATAATGATACCTTATTTAAATACCTTAATAATGATAACTTATTTAATTTTTGAAATAATGATACCATATTTAAATATTTTTTATATTTCAACAAAATCTATAATATAGTTTTAAAAATTAATTCATTATTAAATTATTTTCTTTATTATTAATAATTTTGAATTAATATTATTGGTCCTAACATCTTAATAATTTTAAATGGGTATGTGTAATCAACAAGTAATGATAAGCGGGTTTGGGACGAGTATGATCAATGGGTATTGATAAACGAGTTTTGGGACGGGTATGAGTATTATAATATACATTTTTAATGAAACGGGTACGAATATGAGTAGCTTATATTTATAATATAGTTTTAACAATTAATTCATTATTAAATTATTTTCTTCATTATTAATAATTTTGAATTAATATTATTGATCCTAACATCTTAATAATTTTAAATGGGTATGTGTAATCAACAGATAATGATAAACGGATATGAGACGGGGAGTATCATAATATTTTTAATGAAATGGGTACGAATATATGTAGTTTATATTTTTAATGAAACGGGTACGAATATGAGTAGCTTATATTTATAATGTAGTTTTAACAATTAATTAATTATTAAATTATTTTCTTCATTATTAATAATTTTGAATTAATATTATTGGTCCTAACATCTTAATAATTTTAAATGGGTATGTGTAATCAACGAGTATTAATAAACAGGTTTGGTACGAGTATGAGTATCATAATATATTTTTTTAATAAAACGGGTACGAATATGACTAAACAAACATTAGGGATGACAACATGGCGGATATTTTCGAATATCAGATTTACCCAAACCCTAAAAAAAAATAAGTACGGGTAGTTCAAAAAAAATATAATTAGAATTTGATCAGGTATCCACAAATATTAAAATTATACAAAATATTTTATCTATATTATATAATATTTTATGAAATAATTATATAATTAATTAATAATTAGGTATTTCGAATATGTTATGTTATATAATTAACTAATAGTTATAACTTTTATTTGATCATATTAAAAATAATAAAGTTCATATTATATTTAATTTATAATTAATTAACAATAATATAATTTTTATTACAACATTAATTTTTGCACTAAAAAATATGTACTCCATATACATATAAATTTATTTATACATTAATTTAAACATTAAAAAATATAAATACATTATAAATATATATTAATATTTATATTCTTTATTTAATCATATTTATTTTAAATATAAATATTTTTCTAAACCCTAAACCCTAAACCCCAAACCCCTAAAATCCTAACCCCTAAACCCTAAACCCCTAAAACCCTAAACCCTCGTGTTTATTATAGTACATTAAATAATTTTATTTAATAATATTATTAATTATTATGTGTTAATTATTTCTCTAATTTTTCTTTTTTTTTCTTCTCTTTTATACATTTTATTTTCATATTATTTATATAATATAATTACATGGGTTTAGGAATTAAATAAGGTAGTACATTAAATAATTTTATTTAATAATATTATTAATTATTATGTGTTAATTATTTCTCTAATTTTTCTTTTTTTTTTCTTCTCTTTTATACATTTTATTTTCATATTATTTATGTAATAATGTAATTACATGGGTTTAGGAATTAAATAAGGTAATATAAGGAAATTTAATTAAGGTAAAAGCTCCTGTGCACCCGGGCGCACGGAACACTTTCCGTGCGCCTTTAGAAATTTGTGCTAAATTGTATACCTTTTAGTATACAGATGTGTACCCTTTATTTTCTAAAGAAAAATCTGGGCGCACGAACAACACTCCGTGCGCCTTTAGAATTTTGTGTTAAATTGTATACCCTTTAGTATAAAAACGTGTACCCTTTATTTTCTAAAGAAAAAAAAAATATTAATGAAAAGTGTATACCCTTTAGAACAAAATTGTGTACCTTTTAGTAATTAAAGTGTATACCCTTTAGACCAAATTAATGTACCCTTACCCATAATACAAAATTTCTAAAGGCGCACGGAATGTGTTCCGTGCGCCCGGGTGCACGCAAGCCTCACTCTTTAATTAAATAGCAAAGATCTTTTCTCATAATTATGATGAATGGATGAGATTAAATTATGTAATGAGTGGTCAAGATTCAAAATAATTTAGTAATCACATCCAATGGTGTAAATTAAAAATTCCCTCAATTTTGACTTTTTCACTTTGCTACCCAAACTCCTAAAATCCTAACCCCTAAACCCTAAACCCCTAAAACCCTAAACCCTCGTGTTTATTATAGTACATTAAATAATTTTATTTAATAATATTATTAATTATTATGTGTTAATTATTTCTCTAATTTTTCTTTTTTTTTTCTTCTCTTTTATACATTTTATTTTCATATTATTTATATAATGTAATTACATGGGTTTAGGAATTAAATAAGGTAGTACATTAAATAATTTTATTTAATAATATTATTAATTATTATGTGTTAATTATTTCTCTAATTTTTCTTTTTTTTTCTTCTCTTTTATACATTTTATTTTCATATTATTTATATAATAATGTAATTACGTGGGTTTAGGAATTAAATAAGGTAATATAAGGAAATTTAATTAAATGACAAAGATCTTTTCTCATAATTATGATGAATGGATGAGCAAGTATCTTACATAATTATTTATTATGTTCAAAAAAATATTTACTATAGGGATTTCCATAACAACTACCGATTGTACACTAAAATATTATATCTTTCAAACTATACCCCCTATAAACTACAACATACCCCTATACCGATTTTTCACAAGTTAATATGTCTATATAAATATTATATCTCTAATTTCACAAGATAAAATTTAATTCAAAATAAACTTATTTTATAAAAATGCGTGATCGTGCAATGCACGGGACGAGTCTTACTAGGCTTCTCCTTCGAGTGGAGATAGAATGGTTTATCTAAAAGGCATGATTTATGCTTCTCATTCGGGTTTAAATAACATTAGAATACCTTTGTCCCGTGCAACGTACGTGTTCAAACGCTAATTTTAATAGTAAAACATATTGAATGCAGTACATTCGAATGGGCTTAAACATTTACCATAAAAAAAGAATTGTTGTTAACTGTTAGGTAGATATAGAAATGGGCCAAATGGCCCATGGATGAGGATTCATGTATTTCTTCAGAAAATAAGTATGGTAAAATGTGAAAGGCAAATTATTTTGTAAACATATTATTATTATTTTATAATTTTAAATTTCATGATATATCATTTATATTTAGGGTTATTATTTTGATTTATTTATTCAGAGTATTTTTATTATTAATTCATTTAAATATTTAAATTGAGTAAATCAGATTAATTATTATTTAACCTTTTGGGCTATTATTTCGTAGATGCATTTATTTGAAAACAAATTTAAATTGGGCCCAAATAAATAATGGGTTTCTGAGCCCAAATGTTTTAAGAAGTGGACTGTTCTTTCCGAAAGTAAAAGTAAGAGGGAAAATCAGATAAAGCAAAACCCTAATATAATATAACAAAGTTAAAAAGTCAAAATTGAGTAAATGTTTAATTTATACCATTGATTTACCAATTCTTATTGAATTTTATCTATTCATCACAATTATGAGATTAGATCTTGACAATTGATTTTTTGGGTATACTTTATTTAATTTTTGTCATAGATGTGTGTTTCTTGTACTTTATTTTTTTTAAAAAAATATAGATTCTCACTTCAATTAGTTGACGAACTCATTATATTGGCTTTCTTTTTGTCTTGTGAGCTCTGAAAAAGCTTGAGTGGATGATTAGTATGAAGGCAATACCCAAGTGGACTAGGTGTTTTCAGCAGTAATATTTAGGATTCATTGGATGACATTACTGGAGTCCATGAATTTATGTTCCCCTGAAGCTTTTTTGGGAGTACATACCTATTGCTCAATCTACTTTTACAATTTTCATGTTGCGTTAGTTGATGTAATTGTGTATGCATGTGAGTCTGCTGAAAATTACTTACACTTCATCACAGAAGGTACCCAAGTTGGATCCAGGGGCAGCCCTGGGGCGGTGCCCTAACTGAAAATAAAGAACCCTTTTTGGAGGACTATGTCTCTTCAATTATGCTCTTCGTTGGGATCTCCGTCTCCGATCCAAGTAGCAACTCCGACCGTCTCTCCGGTGGCTGGCGGTGCTAGTCACGCTGGCGGGCCAACGACAGCACACTGGTGGTGCGCGCATGGCCGCAGGCATTGTGGAATGACACGACGTGATGGCGCCTGGGAGACAGTGCGAGAGGCGCAAGAGCAGAAACAGTGAATCTTGGTCTTCGGAAGGATGACTCTCTACAGCATAAGTTGTCGGCTTCTGATAGGAGGAACGCATCCTTCACGCGTTCCACTTAGGCAAAGGCCTCATCACGTTCCCTTAGTCCTTTATTTTAAAAAATATTCAAAATTGGTCCGAAAGTGTATAAACTTTGGACAAAAAATGACCAAAATTATACCAAAATGATTAAAATTGGACAAAAAATTATCAAAATTGAGAATTACAAATGAAAAAAAAACTAAAGGTGAAATATGTCATTCTTACAGGACTAATTTTAATAATACTAGGATGGCGATGACCCCTGTTCCGCTGTTCTGTGATCTGCTACATCAGGCGGTCCAGTTCGATTTGATGACGAAGTCGTTGGAGGGGTTTGGTTCGGTTGCTCCTTCTGTCGCATTCATGGCATCTGGCTCCACTCCTGCTGCATCACGTCCAGGTGGCCAGTACTGATCTCGCGGCGGCTAAATTTGGACCAAAAGGACTAAAAATGGACCAAATGGACCAAAACTGGACAAAAAAATGACCAAAATTGAGAATTGCAAATAATAAAAGACTAAAGTTGGAAAATGTCATACTTACAGGACCAACAAGCCTTGTTTCAAAGTATCACCTTACCGTCTGATTCTCCGTTGAAAGATATCAGTGGAAAACCGATGTCAAGGAGTGCAACCGATGTCTATACAATGGAAAAGACATCGGTTTTTAACCGATGTCTATCAGCGCCCACTTTTAACATCGGGGGCTTCAATATCGGCTGCTTGGTGAAATAGACATCGGTTAAAAACCGATGTCTATCAGAACTTCTATGCAGGTTTAAGCTGTTGGCCTGCAAGTTGTAAAAGTTATGCTACAAAGAGGAATTGGTGCAGAATTTGATCCATTCTTAGTTTTTTACTGCTAACAGCAGCTGCACATGCAGCCTACAGCCTTACAAGTTGCTGCTTGCTGCCATTGGCAGCAAGCTGCCCTTGCAGTGAAGAAAGTACTCAAATCAGAGTTTGAGATGAAGGACCTAGGTGAAGCTAAGATGATCTTGGGGATGGAAATAAGCAGAGACAGACCAGCTGGATGAGGTGCTGCCGCACAGGGCCCCACCCCGACGAGGGCGCCCAATTTTTTTATTGTATATATATATATACTTAATTAGTTATATATATTTTAAAGTTGATTTATAAATAATGATGATGGGTGGCTCAGTTGGTAATAATTCTTTTACTCGTTTGCCGCCCATCACGATCAAATCCTAATTTTTTGGTTTTTTTTAATTCTTTCTTTTTTATTTATAATAAATAGTTTTAGATAAATATATTATATAGTATATGTTTTATTTTATCTTTTTTTCAAAATAAATACACAATCACAACTAGATAATTTGCTCTAAAAAATCAATATTTCTTTTCTTTCAAATATCCTCTTGATCGTTCTTCTTTTCTTAAATCTTTTCAATTGTTTTACTTAAATCTTTTCAATTCTTCATATTTGGTGAGTAGTAATTTTACAACATTTTTGAAAAGAATCGTACATCGTTATTCTTTTTGACAAGGTATTTTAATTTTACAATAATATTTATTATTCTTTTTATTTTTCTATTAAATTTTGTTTTGTGATTATGTTAAATTGATGTTATTTTGTCAATTATTCTTAATAGTTAATTATTTATTTTTGATGAGGTGATGCCTACACACTCCTCATTAAAAATACCTATCCCCATATGAAAAACGTAAGAAAAAGATGAAAGAAGAGACATTTATTGGAACTCAAATAGGGGCAATAAATAATTTTTTTGTTACAAAAGAAAAAAAAAGTTCATCAACAAAAGATTCAGAAAAGAAGACGGGTTGCAAGAAAAAAAATCAAGATGAAAATGTTTATATATTGTATATTGTATATTTATATTTATATTACTATTTTATTATTACATTTATAGATTGGATAAAAATAGGAGGCTCAAAAAATATTTCGCGGCCACCTCTCAAACCATAGGGACGGCCCTGGTTGGATCATTTATTTAGTTTGAACAGAAAATCATAAATATATATGGATTATATACATCGAGTTTGCATTTCAATTTTTCTATGATTTTGTTTCCTAATTTTTTTATATTCAGTAAACATGTAAAAATGTATTTAGAGAATTTTTAGAAATATTTAGGTTCTTATTATTAAATTTTGGATTAATTACTACTAGGTACACACTTTATACCCCTAATTACTACTAGGTACATTGATTTAAAATAATTATTATTATATATAAAATATTAAAGTAAAATACCAAATATACCCCTAAACCCATATACCTTTAAACCACAAACCCCAACCTCCACCCACCACCGGACCACCTGCCGGACTGCCGCCGGAGCACCGGAAAAATAGTTCGTTCAAAAAAAAAAAAAACTGGTCGCCGGAAAGTTGCCGGACCGCCGCCGACGGAGCTCCGGCGGCCGGTTGCCGGAAAAAAACAGTTCGGCAGAAAAAAAAAAACTGTTCGCCGGAAAAGCTGCCGGACCGCCGCCGCCGCCGCAGGACCACCACACTTTTTTGCTGCACACACATTTTTTTTGCTGCACACACTTTGCTGCACATGAACTTTTGCTGCACACAATATTTATGTGCAGCACATTATAGGGGTAATATTGGAATATCACTATATATTTTTGTACCTAATAGTAATACTTTTGTATGTTTGTATCTCATAGTAATTTAGGGTTTTTTTGTGTACATAGTAGTAATCCTCCCTTAAATTTTCGTTAATAAGGAACCGCTATCATTTTTACAACTAAATTATGTCAATTGTCTGTCAAAATTAATGTGCCACATCGTATTAGGCAAAATATGGTAGAGTTTTATTTGGCTGGGAATAAAATTTTTACTACATGCATGATAGTATTTAAATACACCAAATTTCATTGTAGTTGGAATATTTTAATACAATTTGAAAAATAATCGAAGAAACTTAAAAGGTGTATTTGGATGGAAGGATTTGAGGAAGGAATTATAAATTCTTACTCCAAATCCTTCAATCATGTTTGGGTGCCACTTAAAGATGTTAATATGATCCAGGATCGTAGGTCCAGCCCGTTTAACCCGAAAAAAATATAGGTTTATGTTTGTACAAGTAATGACCCGTTTAAATTAGGTCCTTTTTGGCCCGAACCGATTAGCCCGCAGCCCTATAGGGCTTGCCCGTAGGTTAATAGGATTGGCTGATTAGCTCGATTAAATTTTTTATAATAAAAAATTAATTAATAATATACTTAAATTATTAAAATTAATAATAATTTTGTATGTTAACAAATAATTTCTATTGATAATTATATCTAATAGTAATTTAATACCTTCTAACTATAACATTTATTATGGTTTGTCATTTTAAAATAAAATAATTTAAGTATAAAGTATGTGAGATATTTTAAAAAGTAATATTGAAAATAAACTATCTTAATTCATAAATAATATTAACGTATTTGTAATCCTAAAATTCTTTTTTATTTTTTCGTATAAACTTATAAATTTTATTAATGTTAGAACAACATTTGATGTATTTTTAATGTTTAATTATGTTTCAAATTAAATTAATATTTTTTTATTCACCGACCCGTTAGTGGTCTGTTTAGCCCGAGGCCCGCTAGGGTTAGGGTTAGGTTCGCATAAATGACGGCCCGTTTGACATGGACCGCTTAACCCTTGGCCCGCTTAGCCCATAACCCTATAAGTCTGGCCCTGTAGGTTCAGGTCCAACCCGTTTAACATCCATAGTGCCACTTGAAATTAATGGATTTATAAATATAAGATTTTAAATTAATGGATTTCAAATCATAAATTTGATTTTGAATTTTTTAGTTGTTTTTTAATGGATTGAAAATCCTTCCTCAAACCGTGTCATTTGAAATCCTTCCGTTATGTAATTGATATATTAATATATAATAAAATAATATATAAAATTAATAAATGAAATAAAAAATATATATTTAATTAATTTTTTTCTAAATTATAAACCCTAACACCCGACCTACCCACCCAACCCCAAACCCCAACCCCATTCCCCCACAACCCAAATTTTTTTAAAAAATAAAATTTTAAATTTTAATATTTAAATAATAAAAAAAATTTCCACCCAACCTACCCCTATCCTTCCCACCTACCCACCCCAACCCCACAACAAAAAAGTATTTTTAATAAAATTTTAAATTTTAATATTTAATATAATAAAATTTTATTATTTTTATTTATTATATATAAAATTCTATTTTAAAAATAATTTTTGAATTATGAATTTGAAATCCTTTCAAAAGTCCATAATTCATACAATGGTGTTGAAAGATGATTGGATGAGATGTAATCTTGATTAAATCATGCATCCTATGGCTTGGATTATGTAGAAAATTGAGTGAAAGATCTAATAGACGTGATGCATTGAAAGTTTTGACAGCATGCATGGCAGTTGGAAGCGGTTAAAACAGAAAATAAGTAAGATGGAGGCAGCTGGAGGCAGTTTGCTGGTGCAAACTTGTGGCGGTTATATCTTGAGGTGTAGGCATCCAATTGGATCGAATCAAGGGTGTATTTTGTAGCTCTCATTCCATACTATACGTTAGGATCAAGAGCAGTTACATTCCAACTCATCTTGTACTATATATAAGGCCTAGAAATTAGCTGGTTAGAGTAGTTTTACACTTAGCCAATTTTCTGCTCTTTTGCTTAGCTTGAATTAGAGTGTTCTTCATTAAGTTGTATTCAGTCTGATAGTAATAAGAAACTCTCTCTCACCCAAAGAGGACGTAGGAGGATTATCTCTGAACCTCTATACATCTTGTGTCTCTCGTTTTTAGCTTCAACACACACACACAGAAAGATCAACTTGTTCATAGTTGATAGTTTTGATAATTTTTGTGTTTTCTTGGATTCAAGAACTTAACAATTAGTGTCGTCTATGGGAAGCCAGACCAAGAAAGCATGGGAGGAGCTAAGTTCGATATAGAGAAGCTGAATGAAAAATCAGATTTCAGTTTGTGAAAGGCCAAGATGAGATTAATTCTGGTGCAATAAGGATTGACTCATGTCATCAAGAAGAAGACAGCTGATCCATTGGGAAAACGACCAGAAGAAACTGCTCAGGATGTTGAAGATCAAGAAAAGGCACATAGTGCTATTTTCTCATGCCTTGGTGATAAGGCATTGAGAGAGGTAATCAGGGAAACTACAGCAATATGTGTATGGGAGAAGTTTGAGAGCCTGTATATGGTGAAGTCTCTTGCCAACCGGTTATACATGAAACAAAAGCTCTATTCATTCAGAATGATAGATGACAAGTCTCTGGTTGAACAGATTGATGAATTCAACAAGATCATTGATGATCTTGTGAATTTGGAAGAAGTGATCAAAGATGAAGATAAGGCACTGATCTTGCATTCTGCTTTGCTATTTTCCATGGAGGATTTCAAAGATACTTTGCTGTTTGGAAGCAATACAATCACTTTTGAACAAGTACAAGTAGCTTTGAAATCAAAGGAGCTCCAGAAGGCTACAAGGGCTCAATTAAGTGGTGAAGGCTTATACACTAAGAAGCAGGGAAACCAGTGGAATCAAAACCAGAACAAGGGTGTTGTTGCTGATTCAAAGAAGAAGGACAAGAATACTAATCAGTCTTCTGATCCTGATGCCAAGAAGTGCTATCATTTTCATCAACCTGGACACTTCAAGAAGAATTATCCAAAATGGAAAGCATTCAAGGCTGGAAAGGGAATTAACAACAATAACAGTACAAGAAACCAGGTAAACCAGGTAAGTAGTTTAGATAATACTGATTTGGTATTTTATGAAGTTCTTTTGGTTACTTCAAATCATTTAATCAAGATTGGGTCATGGACTCTGGATGTTCATTTCACATGACTCCTAATCAGCATTGGTTTCATGATTTTAAGCAACTGAATGGAGGATCAGTATTACTAGGTAATGATGTTTCTTGTAAAGTTGAAGGGATTGGTTCTGTTAAACTCAGGTTACATAATGGCTTATTTAGATCTTTTACTAATGTTAGATATGTACACTTGGTATGTTAGATCTTCTTGGTTACAATGTGCAATTAGGAAAATGAAAATTAACTGTGACAAAAGGAGAAACAAAGGTCATGTAAGGGATAAGAAGAAGTGAACTATACTTCTTGGATGGAGAACATACTCTGGAGAGTCAAATGCAACAAGTCAGAATGTGGATGCTTATACATGGCATGGGAGATTGGCACATGTGAGTGAAAAAGGGGCTTTAAAAACTGCATAAACAGAAGCTTTTAGAAAACTTGTCTGATGTTGAAGTAAAGCAGTGTGAGTATTACATACTTGGGAAGGCCACGAAGCTTAGGTTTGGAGTTTGATCGCACACAACACAAGCAATCTTGGAATATGTACATTCAGACTTGTGGGGACCTGCTGTTTAGTACGAAAATTCGCGCTTTTCATATGCCGTTTTCATATGATTATTGTATAATTTTAGCATTGTTTGTGAAGTTTATTACTTATTTTCATATTTTTTATGACTTTACGGGTATTGTTAAGATTTTGCAGATTTAAAGCATATTATGAAATGAAATTGATAATTATAGTAAGGGAATAAAAGCAACATAATTGGATGAGCAGCATGTGATGTTATCACCGTGAGAGTGGGCAATTTCATGAGGTAGCATAGATTAAATTTTTAATTATTATGGGCCATGCAAAGACAATGGATTTTTCATGCAAGTATTACCACGTCATCATGAGTGTTGGGAGCAGTTCTGGAAAAGTAAATGGAAGTAGTGGGCCCAACAACATGAGAATTTGATTTGAAGACCAAATGAAAATTGCAATCCCATGGAATTCATGCAAAGAATTAATGGGGCCCACTAGTTTTATGATGTTGTGTGAAGGCCCAAGACTCTCATTGCCGTGAGAAGCCCATTTTAGCGCATAAAAGCAGAAGCCGTGAATCAACAGAAGAGGACGATCGAAACAGAACAGAACATGCCTCTCATCCATTCTTCGTCACATCCGCCTTTCACCACTACCCTTCACCTGCCGTCCATCCATCATCCTATCGGTCCGGAGGAAGATCCAAGTGCGATTGAGAGAGACAATCCAATCGGAGAGACAGGAAAGGAACAAAAACCACGTGATACTAGGATTTCGTATTTCTCTTTATCTTTTCTTTTGTTGATTTTGGTTATGAAATTGTCAGCCATGAGGGTTGTGTGTAACCTCATGGGCTAGATACTTTTACAGTTCTAAGGATTGAAGGTTAGGGTATTGATTTGGAAACCTAGACCAATATTGTGAATTTATGCTATTGATAATTCTTGTTTATTTGATTTATCCAGATTATATTATATGTTTGTAACGTCTTCATAACATGCTATTGATGTTGCCCGTGATGCTTGGTATATTGTGTTAACTTGTGTGCATTCGTACTTAATATTGTCTGTTTGCTAGGGATTATATTAGTTTGCCCGTGAACACGATAATCCTAAGGGCTGGTAAATAAGATACTTGACATTCTTAGTGGAACAATGCAACTAAGAATTCAAGTAGGAAGTGAATAGGATTGAGTAGTACTTTCAGAGAATATATGTTAGTCGAATTGGCCATCCGGAGGTTTATGAAATTTGCCTTATTAGTATCTAGAAAAGAGGTTCAAAACTATTCGCACATCATCTTGTGATGTATTTCCATTAAAATAGCATGAATAACTATAGGACGTCTAGAAGACCAAATCAATTGCACTACACCTGATACCTTAGAGTTGTTACTTCTCTCTTGATTAATCTTGAATTATTCGTATTGCTTTTATTTAATTTGTTATTTATTATTTCAGAACTTTAGTAATTAATCGTATTTAAACAATTGGGAATTGGTTACCACTATTCTGATTAAATAGTAATAGAAATTAAGTAAAATTAATTGTCTCAGTGAGAACGATATTTATTTTAACTGGGGTACTTGCCTCTGCAACTGACATCCTTACACTTGGGGATTTGAATTGAAGTGCGCAGTAAGAGCCTAACACCTGCTCAGAACAATACAAGAGGAAGTGGTAGATATTTTATATCTTTTATTGATGATTATTCAAGGAGAGTATGGTTTGCAGTGCTTAAGACTAAGGATGAAGCTTTCAAAACATTCAAGGAGTGGCTGACAGAAATTGAGAACACCAGTGGAAAGAAGCTGAATCATTTTAGGACTGATAATGAGTTGGAGTATTTATATGGAGAGTTTAATACTTTCTGTAAAGAGAAAGAGATCTCAAGACATAGGACTATTCCAGGAACACCACAGCAAATTGGAGTTGCTGAGAGGATGAATCAGACCTTACTAGAGAAAGTTAGGTGTATGTTGATCAGTGGAGGTTTCAGCAAGAATTTCT
Organism: Pogostemon cablin; assembly: GCA_023678885.1. NCBI lineage: Eukaryota > Viridiplantae > Streptophyta > Magnoliopsida > Lamiales > Lamiaceae > Pogostemon > Pogostemon cablin. The sequence goes on along the minus strand of CM042985.1, from coordinate 26,271,361 downwards.
GGGGAGACTTGATCTCTACTGCTGCTTATTTGATTAATAGGTGCTCTTCTTCTGTGTTAAATTTCAAAACACCAGTGGAAGTATGGTATGGAAGACCTACAGATTATTCATACTTAAGAATTATAGGTTGTTTAGCTTATGTTCATGTTAAACAAGGTAAGTTGGAACCAAGAGCTCTTAAGTGTATGATGGTGCGCTATCCAAAAGGGATGAAGGGTTACATGTTGTGGTGTTTAAAGACTCACAAGTTTATTTTGAGTAGAGATGCAGTTTTTAATGAAGATAGGATGCCACTGAAGGAAGCTATACCTGAATCAACTACAAAGGATAATAAAACGGTAGTTGAGGTAGAGTTTCAAGGAAAGAAACAAGCTGATCAAATTCACATCATGAAGGAAGTTGTTGATCAGTCTCAAACTAGGCTAGAACAAGCTGATCAGACACACAGTGGACAAGGATCAAATTAAGTTGATCAAGGACAGACTCAATCTGATGAAGGAGATAAAAGTAATTAGAGTGAAGCATCACAAGATTTGAATAGCTATCCGTTAGCTAGAGACAGATTAATGAGAGTAATAAACACACTAGTCAGATATGCACAAGCTGATGGTGTGTCCTTTGCTATGTATTCAGCACTTGAGGTAGAGTCTTTTGAACCTAGGACTTATTCTGAAGTAATTAGTTGCAAAGAAAGTGATCAGTGGTTATTAGTTGTTCAAGAGGAGCTACTGTCTTTGGAAATTAATGGGACTTGGAAGATAGTTCAGTAGCGTGATGGATACAAGCTTATTGGATGTAAATGGATATTTAAGAGAAGGCCTGCTGTTGTTCAAGGAGGGAGTATCAGATTCAAAGCAAGGCTGGTTACTAAAGGTTCACAAAAGGAGGGGATTGATTATAATGAGATCTTCTCACATGTGGAATAGATTTACATGAAGATACCTGAGGGAGTAACAGTTCAAGATGCTGATTCTAAGGCTTGTTTGTTACTAACGACTTTATATGGCTTGAAGCAAAGTCCAAGACAATGGTATCTTAGGTTTGATGAGTATATTATTGCATGTGGATTCATAACGAGTGCTTATGATAGTTATGTTTATTATTTGCATAATAAGGATCATTATACATATCTATTATTATATGTTGATGATATGCTTATTGCAAGTAATAGTTCTTATGGCATTTCTAGTACTAAAAGGCTCTTACAGGATGAGTTTGAAATGAAAGATTTAGGTGAGGCAAAGGTGATCCTTGGCATGCAAATTATCAGAAACAAATCTGAAGGAAAGCTCAAGCTAGGATTGGAGTCTTACTTAGTCAAAGTACTTAAAAGATTCAATATGGATCAATGCAAGTCTGTCACAAATCCTTTTAAGCAAAGGCTGAAGCAATAATTACAATAAGGAGCTAAAACAGATGAAGAAAGGAAGCTCATGGATAGGATACCTTATGCAAGTGTTGTTGGGAGTTTGATGTACTCAATGGTGTGTTGTAGGCCAGATGTAGCATATACATTGAGTGTAGTTAGCAGATTCATGAGCAATCCAGGGAGAATTCATTGGGAAGCTGTGAAGTGGTTACTGAGATACATCAGAGGATCAACTACAACGGTTTAGTGTTTGAAAGAAGTAAAGAAACTAAGGATGTACTTCATGGATATGTGGATGCCGATTTTGCAGCTAATATGAATACAAGGAAGTCTCTAACAAGCTATGTTTTCACATTATATGGGATAACAATTAGTTGGAAGGCAACACATCAATCTGTGGTAGCTCTTTCAACCATATAAGCTGAGTATGTAGCATTGACAGAGGCAGTGAAGGAAAGCATGTGGATCAAAGGCATACTTGGAGAGTTTGGAGTGAAGCAATCTGCTGTCAACATCTACTGTGACAATCAAGTGCAATTCACTTGTCAAAACATCTGGGATATCATGAGAGGACTAAACACATTGATGTCAAGCTTTACTTTGTAAGGGATATGTTGGAAAAAGGAGATTTCAAGGTATTAAAGGTGGATACTTCTGAGAATCCAGCAGATTGTTTTACTAAGGCTCTTCCTAAGTCAAAGTTTGATCTATGTTTGAGTCTTATTGGAGTTAAGTAAGAAGAGAGGGAAGAGGGTGAGAGATGAGGGAGCTGATGGAGATTGGAATCAAGTTTAAGGTGGAGATTTGTTGAAAGATGATTGGATGAGATGTAATCTTGATTAAATCATGCATCATATGGCTTGGATTATGTGGACAGTTGAGTGGAAGATCTAATAGATGTGATGCATTGAAGTTTTGACAGCATGCATGGCAGTTGAAAGCGGATAAAGCAGAAAACAAGCAAGATGTAGGCAGTTTGCTGGTGCAAACTTGTGGCGGTTATATCTTGAGGTGTAGGCATCCAATTGGATCGAATCAATGGTATATTTTGTAGTTCTCATTCCATAATATACGTTAGGATCAAGAGCAATTACATTAAAGCTCATCTTGTACTATATATAAGGCCTAGAAGTTAGCTGGTTAGAGTAGTTTTACACTTAGCTAATTTTTGCTTAGCTTGCATTAGAGTGTTCTTCATTGAGTTGTATTCAGTCTGATAGTAATAAAAAACTCTCTCTCACCCAAAGAGGACGTAGGAGGATTATCTCCGAACCTCTATACATCTTGTCTCTCTCGTTTTTAGCTTCAACACACACACAAAGATCAACTTGATCATACTTGTTCATAGTTGATAGGAGTACCAGGCACAGTCTTATGCCGTTTGATCTCTGATGAGAGTGTAAATTCGCATGTTTTGGGCCTTGATTTGCATGGAAATGGAGTACTATTTGGTCTTTTATCGAGACGAATTGGTACGTTTATGAAAAAGGCACGAATCAAAGGGTACAAGGGCGATTTGAGCATATTCGTGTAGGAAAACAGGTGAAAAAGGCTCGGAATTAGAAGACACGATTTTGGAGGCGAAATCAAGGTATTGTTCGACCAAGCTGACTTGTTCAACCTTCAATAGGTGGTCGAACGAGAGGTGACAAGTCAAGCAGATTGCCAGAGCTCGTCCAGAGAGCCAGTTTGACTTGGAGGATCTGCTCGACCAACATTATCTTGGTCGAACAGATGAGAGGAAGTCGAGCAATATGGAGAAAATATCCAGAGAGCTCGTTCGACTATTAGGAGTTGCTTGACCAGGATCAATCTGGTCGAGCAAGAGCGGTTTGGTCGAGCAAATTGCCAAAGTTGTCCAGAACGTTTGTTCTTCCAGGGGCTTCTTGTTCGACTTGGATGCTGAGGTCGAACGGCGTGTCGCTGAATGTTATTTATGGTAATTCTGGATGTCTTTCACCAAATTTGACGTGTGCTTCAAGCAAAGGCCCATCCTAAGCCCATAAGGAGATCCTATGTGTATAAAAGAAGGGCTTTCACAGGAGAAAAAGAGACGACACACAACACAAGATAACACATCTTTCTTCATCCACCAAACCCTACCACCATCCGAAGGGGTTGAGAGAGAGGTTCGTCTGGCGAGTCAAGTAAGATCATACCAACTAGCCATGATTGTTCCTAGATCAATCATGGGCTAGAACCACCTTGGTAGTTCTAGGGTTATGAAAGTTTTATGAGTTAATCGAATTTCTATGTGTAAACTCCGTACAACACTACTTGTGGTTTATTTTATATAAGACTGTGCTTTTTCAATTCATATTCACGGTTGTTTTGTGCATCATTAACTGTTATGTAGAGTCTGAATACATCTCTTGGTTATTGATTGAGTGCATTCACGGCTGAGCAGAATCACATGTTATAATTCTAAGTGAAGGGATTCCGAAGTCTTATTAGAACTATCTTATATAGATACTTGTTAATTAAATCGTATTTGGGTTAATAAGTAGGATAAAGAGTATTACTTTATAGTATCTAAAAAGGGAGATCAAATCGGGTTAGAGTACTTAATGCATGGGAAATAATTGATTATGATAGTACCTAGAAAGGGGGTAAAGTATATGTCTTGCTCCAAGGATATTCACACGTGTCATACACTTGCTTACTTGTGTCTATAGAGTACGCTTGAATGGTTTAGTAATGCGTCCATAAACCACAAGGCAGAGTCGGACATCAACGCATGGAAATGAGATTAACGAATGAAACTGGATTACCTGAAGAACTACTCTATTACTTATTCGATCACAACCGAATTTCTTCTCTTACTTGTTTACTTATCTTGCTAATTTTATTATATGCTATTTAGTTTCCTAATAAAACCAACTCAAATTTACCAACATAATCTTAGTTAATTATAATATAATTAAATTGATACTAATCCATCCCTTGGATTCGATATATACTTGGTCACCTTTCAAAACTACAATTGATATCCTTATACTTGAGGATTAATTTTATGTGTTGAGAAAACGCTCATCAAGTTTTTGGCGCCGTTGCCGGGGACGACATTAAATATTTTTTAATTATATTTAGTTTAATTGAGATTATTATTCTTGTTTTCAATTTCTAACACTTTCAAAGAAAGGTGAATTAGAACCATATAATCCAGAGATCGGAGCATCGTCAAGGAAGAAAAAGAAGAAGAAGAGTAAGAACAAGAACGTAGATCCAAATGAAGCTCTTAACTTTGGAGTTGAAGTTGACGTGCTAAATTCGCAAACGATTGAAGCTACTGATTAGCCATAATATAGTGGGCATGACCAATTAAAGAAATTATCGAACCACAGGGAGGAAGGTACTAGGGTCTAAGCGATCTCGTGTTTGTCATAATATTATAGAGATGAACAAGAAGGGGAGATAATAAAGAAATGACAATAAAATAAATGGATAGATGAATGGAAGATGGATGAATGAGCCAAGTAGATAGAGATGAGATTAGCAATACTTAAAGCATGAAAAATCTAGGTATCATGCAATGAATTCATATGTGTCATGGGTAAAAGACTAAGGGCCAACACTAAGTTCACCTAAACTCCCTCTCGGAATGAATAGGATATGGAATAATGCTCAATGGATTGGTTCTCACTCAAACAATTCCAACAAGGTACTAAGCTTGAAATGAGAGTCCCTTCACACAATTAATCAATTTCTCAATTAAACCAATCACATGTCCTATCAAAGGGTTCTAAATAATAAAGGACTTCTCAATCTCTTTACAATTTATAATGCACATGAGGTGTTTGATGAAATGATTCAATCAATTATCCTAAATATGCGATTGACTTCTCAATCTAATCATATGTTTAAAACAACAAACCACACAAATCATCATAAACCTCAAGATCTAAAGCATCACTGATAGAAAATCAATTAACCCATTCAACATAATCATTCAATTGCAAAATACCCAAAATTATCCAACACAATTCATATTGCTAATCTCACAAAGGAGATTAGCCTCTCATATCCATAAGAAAATTAACATAGACATTAAACTTCTTACAAAACATGATAAACAATAGGTTTCAATACAAAGTGTAGATGAAAACTCCCTTGGATGTCTCCAATGGTGATCTTCTTCTCCCCTTTGCAATCCTCCTCTCTTCCTTGCTTCTCTTAGCTAATTGGATGAAGGATTTGATGGTGGGATGATGGTAGATGGTGAGGATGAAGAATGGATGAAGGTGAAGGTGAAGAATGGAGGAAATGATGTGTGAGGTGTGTGCAGGGATGAAACCCTCGCCAAAAACTGATCAAATGTTGAATTATTGGGTATTTATACCCCTTGGGAAGCTTCTAGAAGGATTCTGATATTTTTCTGATCCCACAGTAACACGAGTCGTGCTCTGCAACACGGCCACAAGGTGACCGTGTTGTGTGAATTGATGCTCCCGCACGGCCATTCTGGACAGGCCTGTGTTGGCTACACGGGTCCTGTGCTGCGACACGAGTCATGCTCCTGACACGGCTATCCATAAAAACATTTCCATAAAAACACAAAACACAACTAAATAGCACATGAAATACGGATAAAATAATACGAAAACACATATAAAAAGACACTAAAATCTAGGTGAAAATATCACTCATCAGCTGCAACCGAAGATAATTTGGAAGTAGAAACAGTCAACATGGCAGCGAATCCTGATACACTTGCCATCCGTGAAGTCTTTAAGAACAACGGAGGGGGCAATGATGGGTTATTAGGAGCGAGAGAGATCGGAGCCGATTTCGATTTACACCCTGCTCTTATAACCATGATTGAGAGGAGTCCCTTCTTTGGGGGAACGTTCGAAGATCCTCAACAACATCTTAATAAGTTCCTTGGGTATGCAAGTACACAAAAAGATGCTGGAGCTCATGAGGATGCGAGGAAAATCATATTGTTTAAGTTCACATTGAATGAAAAGGCGAGAGATTGGTATGATAATCTTGAAGCTGCTGAATGTGATACATGGGAGAAGTTGAAAGTAAAATTCTTGGAGCGATACATGCCACCTTCTAAGGTGTCCAAGATGTAACAAGAAATCAATCAATTTTCTATCCATGGGAATGAGAAGTTTCATGAAGCTTGGGACTGTTTCAAGGACATGCTTCGTAATTGTCCTCAACATGGGCTATCGAAGGCCCAATATATCAGTATATTCTACAATGGGTTGGATTGCGATTCTCGAGTTTACTTGATGCTTCTTCTAATGGAGCATTGCTTACGAAGTCATCCATTGAGGCCGGAAGCTTTTTGAGGATATTTTGATGAACTCAAGGAATTGCCCGACTGATAGAGTTCGAGGCACTTATGTTCTTGGGAAAGTAGCATAGGTGGAGCACACGATGGTGAAGATGGGAAGAGATGACGAGATCATCTCTAGCTTGGCTAACATTAGTAAGCTACTAGAGTCTCAACAAAAGCAGATCACTGATTTATCCCAGAGAGTACCAATAGTGCAGCAGGACGGTGGCTATGAAGGAGCAAGCTAAGAGGAGATCGAGGAGGCAAACTACGCCATGGGTCAAAGTATTTAAGGAACTAGGTACCCGAATCAGGGAAACCGGAACTACCAAGGGAACTACAACAATCGTGGTCCCCCGGGTGGTTATCAACAACCTAGGAGGCCGGAGTTTTCATGGAGCAATTCGAACAATGCGATGCAACTTCCTGTTGGTGTTGATCCGGGAGCTAAAGTGGAAGAAGGGAAGCTGGGTTTTGAAAATACGGTGAACCGGTACATGGCAAGGAATGATGCAAGAGTAGACCGTCTCGAGGCAAAGTTAGAGAAAAATATTGATGATAATCATAAGGACTTGTCTACGCAAGTAAAAGACCTCACGTTGTTGATGGGGAAAATAGCTGGGAATGTCAACAAATTGACTCAAACTATTGAGAAAGGGAAGTTTCCATCTCAAAGTATTGAGAATCCAAAGTCTTGCCATGCCATCACATTGAGGTCGGGAATGCAATATGAGGGTCTGATGTTGCCTGCAAGTCAAGCCGAAGGAGATAGAGGAGTTGCTCAACCAAACAGGAACTGCTCGACCAGACTACCTAGTCGAGCAGAGGTCGAACAACCTCAAGAAAGGCAGAATTACGATACTCTGTTTTCTAATCAACAATTCGACCAATACCAAGCCGTTTGACCTGACCATCTTGGTCAAACGGAGGGCGAACAAAAGCACTGCGCCAGGAGTTCACGATCTGGGAACTTGTTCGACCAGAATCAATCTGTAAGACCAAACCATATTGGTCGAACGATGGTCAAGCAACATGTTCCCGATGAGAAGATGCAATCAGACGAGTTGCTCAACCAAAACCAAGTGGTTCGACCAACATACCCTGGTCGAACTGAGGTCGAGCAGAGCAGTTCAAAGTTCAATTTGATACCGAATGCGACACCTGTTGATCGGAACACTCCAGATACGTCTCAAGAGCAGAATACTGAGCTTACAATGATAGAAACGAAATAGGAGAGAGCCAAAAGGTTGAGAGCCGAGAGAGATAAAGTGGAGAAGGTTGAACATGATGAATGGGGGATTCCCAAAACAAAGATACCTCCGCCTTTTCCTCTCAAGCTCTTGAAGAAGGAATTAGAGGAAAAGTTCAAGAAGTTTTCAGAGATCATAAACAAAATAAGTTTGAACATTCCTTTCTCTGAAATTCTGGAGATGCCGTATTATGCCCGCTTTCTAAAGGACATTCTTTTGAAGAAGAGAAGCTTGAATGGAATCGAAATGGTGAGTCTGTCTGAAAATTGCAGCTCGATTATACAAAGGAAGCTACCAGCTAAGCTTAAGGATCCGGGAAGCTTCACTATATTATTTAAAATTGGAAAGGGGCCGGCACGTCGAGCCTTGTGTGATCTAGGGGAAAGCATCAATTTGATGCAATTGTCCACTTTTAAAAGGCTTGGTTTGGGGGAGTTAACTCCCATATCGGTGGCTCTACAGCTAGCGAATAGGTCTATGACATTTTCGAAAGGAGTTATCGAAGACGTTCTAGTCAAAGTTGAAAAGCTTGTCTTTCCTGTGGATTTTCTGGTGCTAGAGATGGAAGACGACAAGGATAATGCTCCTTTAATCTTAGGAAGACCATTCCTTGCAACTGCTGGAGCCATGATAGTGTTGGCAATTGGATCGTGTGGTTCAAACTGTTGGATTGTATACTAAAAGTCTAGCTTTTTGTATGAACAATCTTATAACAATTAATTTGAAATGAGAATCATATGATCAAATGATTGCATCTTATAATTTATTTATATGTTCGATGCAATAGTCCACTTACTTTATACTGTAGATAATATGTTGTGCGACAACACGCGGAAGATCATATTATCGGTTTCCTTATAAAGTATAAACAGATGCTCACAACCGAGATAGACGGGGACTCTCTATCGGGATGGTTGTAGTGTGGTTTGGTATTAGCTTGTCTTGGCTATAGAATCACATTAGTGCACTTGTGTGTATTGAGCAGGACCGCATGAGATCGTTCGACTTATACTGACTTATAGGAGAACTTGATCTCAGTTATTATGGAAGTTCGTGCTCTTAATCCCTATACAATAACTTCGACACGTAGGACAGTATGTATTTCTTTGATTCATCAATGGGTGAGATTTACATGTAATTAAATCAACAAACTCGATGAGTTGGGAAGTAGTGCTGTCTCTATGGTGTGCTGTTGATTGTAGAAGGAATCCGTGTCCGTCATAGGTTGATGATGTCCCCTTGAGGAGCTCATAAGGATTATCATGTAAATCCTGCAGGTGAAATTTATTGCGACATGATAATGAGGTTGAGTGGTACTACTCTTGGATGAGATATTAATTAATTGAGTTGTCAGTAACTTAAATTAATTAATGGACATTGTATATCTTAAACATGGGGAGACTAACGGGCTCATAATAAGAAGGAGCCCAAAATGTAATTTTGGGATTGATACGGTAGTGCAATAATAATATTTTAGTGGAATATATTATTATTATTGGACTTAAGTATAAGCTTTGGGCTAAGCTTGGATACTTAAGCCCAATGGAGGCCCAACCCAATTTCTCCTCCTGGTCCCTGCTGTAGCCCATGTATATAAGTCACCTCAGCTTATCTGGAACCCTAATCTAATCTAACTGATTATTCACGTGTGATGAGGGTTGAGAGCAGATTGAGTAGGTCTCGTAGATCGTCGCCCACACGACGTCGAGATCGGACTTGGGACATACAGCAGAAGACCAGAAGGTCGTTTGCTGCTGCTGTCCGCGACCTTGCGAAATTTGTATATATTCGTACATTACTCAGAATTTTATGACCAATATACTGAAGGAAAGCCGTCGAAGAGAGGATCGTCTAAACGTAAAGATCACTCAATTCCGATATCAGACGAGGAAGTTATGGCCATTCTCGTGGGACTGCACAGGCTGCCTGCGAGAATCAATCTTCAACAACATACCTTGGTGAACGGTAATCATTTCTATGATTTATTGCTTCTGCTGTGATATGATAGAAACGCATGATATCCCTTACGGGTCACGTTAACCAAACGATCGAAAGCCAACAATTGGTATCAGAGCTTCGGTTTCGTGGTGAAGCGTGACACGTTAGGCTAGGGTTTATGTGATTAATTTTTCAAAATTAGGATCGCATGTTTAGGGTTTTGGTTTTACTGCGCAAACCATGAATATCCCTATGTGAAATATACCCTATATCATATCTGTTCGTTGATGGTTGTGTGTGAGAGGATTCGACGAAAACAGTTCGTCAATTTCACATGGAAGGAAGAAATTGAGAGAAAATCCAGCGCAGTGATATTGCAGAGGCAATAACCGGAGTTTCAACCATCGGATCAGACTGATTTTTGGTCAGCACGTTCAGATTATGTGGATGTACATTCTGAACGGTGAAGATCGTATTTGGAGTTTTGTGTTATCGGGAATACGCCGAAAACAGAAGCAGTTTTTTGGGCGATTCTGTTCTGCGCAGTCGAAAGAAAAGAGCCGTTTCTCACAAAATAACCGTTGGATCGATCTGTAATTTGGAAATCATGTTCATGACTTACAGTAGTAGAGTCTGGACGGTGGAGATTGGATTCTGAAGTTCTTTCAGTTTCGAACTACGAACGACAGTTGGTGTAGTTTGGTGTTGCGCGTTGGGCTGAACTTGGTTCCATACAAGTAGGCCCTTGGACGAGCGACAGTCCAGGCGAGGGGCGCTCGTCAAGGCACTTGGGTCACTCCCTGACATGATTGTCGGTGGGATATGATGATGGACATCTTGGGGCACAAGCAATCCTGCTTGTTGCGTAAGGCATCGATTCCATCGTAGGAGTGTCGGGCAAGACATTAAAATTTAGAGACGTTTTTATTCCTAATATATATAACTGTCATAATTGATTTAATTGTCTATTATTGTTATATATATATGGATGCCTGATCTCTATGATTTATTGTCTTATATAGAAGCATGCTAGATTGCGTATTATATTTGGTATATTATATGCATGTATTGCTAGAGTGTTGGATAAGACATCCAATTTTAGGAAAACTAATTCCTAATATATAACTGCCATAATAGATTGTATATTATTGTTATATATGGATGTCGAATTAATTCCTAATATATGACTGCTATAATTGATTTAATAATCTATTATTGTCATATATGGATGTCGAATTAATTCCTAATATATAACTGCTATAATTGATTGTCTATTATTGTTATATATGGATGTTGAATTGATTCCTAATATATAACTGACATAATTGATTTAATTATCTATTATTGTTATATATGGTTGCTCATCGATATCGATGATTTTGATAATCTAGACGATATGACGATCGATATCGATAGTTTTGGAATGTTGATAATCTTGATGTTTTTCGAATATTTGATAATCTAGTCGATATCGATGATTTTGATAAATCTGGACGATATCGACAGTCGATATCGATGGTTTCAAAAATTGGACAATCTGGAAATTTCAAAAATTTGATAGTCTGGAAGTCTTTGCTGATATTCGTGTCTGGTGGCGAACAATCGAATTCGCTGATATATAACTGTTAATGATTGATTTAATTATTGATTATTGTTATATATGTATGCATGACTCTCTGTGATTTACTGCCTTATGTGTTGTAATAGAAGCATGCTAGCATTGCGTATTTTATTCTGAATATCATATGCATGTAAAAACCCTCAGTCTTAAATAACTAAGTGGGAGAGGGGATTGGTAAAAATTCCCGCTGCCTCCATTATTGGTTTGTAAGTGATGTGAGTAAACTTGCGTGTTGGCAATAGACCTTCCTCCCTAACGGATGGGTTTATTCACGGATCACTGGTACAGACTTCATTACATAATTATTGTTTGTAATGTGGCACATGAACTTGCGTGTTGGCAATAGGCCTTCCTCCCTAACGGATGAGTTTATGTGGGGCTCACTGGTACAAACTTATAATTGATGATTGTAGGAAGCTATCCGAGCGCGTGTGTACTTCTCCAACTGTAAGGCACACAAGCTCGCGCAGTGGACTTGGGATCAAATAATGGTGTACACTTAGGTGTAAATAATTAGTATCCTCCCCAACGGAGTCACTGCTATTATTTGCATGGCTAAAGAGGAACCGACTATTAATTATTTTGTCATAAAGTTAGGTTGACAAATGAAATTAATGGGTATAACCTTCTCTTGTAAATGTTTGGGTTTGTAAACGTCCACACTAACGTGGCTTGCAGACTCACGGTGCTTGAGATGTTGGTGAATTTTATTTTTATATTGTTTTGAGGGAATCAATATAAAAGGATGAAATTTGAAGATTTGATCGGTATATTTATTTATGATTCTCTGTAATTTCAAATGGTTTTATCTCTCTTATTGTTAACTAAAAGAAATTATATTTACTGGTCCAAAATTAGATGATTAGAAAAGAATCTTGGTTTTGATTTTACTGCTTAAGAAAATAAAAATGTGTTATCCCTTAAGGATGTTCATGATGCCTATTAAAGTCTCTAGTGGGGAGGTGAGAGGTTCATAGAAATATGATGGTCTCATGTAACTCTTCAGATACTTGAGTAAGTTAAAAGGTGGTAGGTCATGATTGAATTTGATGAATGAATTGGATACATGGAATAAAAGTTGAAGGGGAAACCAAAGTCAATTTTATTCTCCATAATTGCCTAGATGTTTTGAGTAAGTTTCTCCTAAATTACAAGAGGTTATATATGGTGGGGAATTTCTGACAAAACATGTGGCAAAGGAAAGCCATTCTCATCATAATGTGAACAAGTTTTATATCTTATTCACTAGTTGTTTAAAACATGATTAGTGATGGCATTTACTGATACGAAGTATGTAGATACTGGAATCACTAAATGTTTATTACTAAGTGAGGATAAGATTGTTATGACATGGGTAAAACTACAAGAGTAGTGGCTATTGCAGTGGGAGTTGTCTATTTATCTAATGATAAGAGTAGACGTTTGATTATGAGAAATTGTTTTACGTAAGTTTTCATAGAAAGAATTTGATTTCAGTTTCTATGCATTAATAGATGGATACTCCATTTCATTTAAATGACATGGTCATTATAATGAAGGATAGAGTTGTAATCTGTTATTGTACGTTGGTGAACAATTTGTATACTCTTAAATCATGTATATTCCACAGATGCAACAAATAGTAATTAATAATGAATCTTCTAATCTTAGTAAGAGAAAGATACCTTCGGATATGAACTAAACATATATTTGGCATCTAAGACTAGATCATTTTACTTGAGTAGGATTCAAAAGTTGATAGCTGATAGACCCTTAGGTTTATCTGAAGTGAAAACTGTCTGACTTTCGAGTCTTGCTTGGGAGTAAAAATGACTAATTGCTTTTTCAAGGCAAAGGGGGTGCAGAACCAAAGATATATATGTTGGAATTAGTTCATTATGATTTATGTGGTCCTAAGATTGTCCGGATGAGAGGTGGATATGAATATTCGTCAATCGATGATTATTCTAGATACCGATATATTTATTTGATGCACTGCATGTCTAAGTTCTTTGATTAATTCAAGAATTGCAAGGCTGGTACAGTGAAGCATCATGGAAAATATATCAAGTAATGACGATTTAATAGTCATTACGAGTACCTCTTAGGATAGTTAGGAGCTATTAATCAGAGGTTGAGATTAAATCTCAAATTGTTTACACCGGGCATACCCCAGCTGAATGGTATGGCGGATAGAAGGTGTAGCACTCTTATGGAAATGATTAGATGGATGATGAATTATTTGGAATTACTAAATTCATTTTATGGGTATGCCCTAGAAACAGTAATTCGTATGAATGTTTGTCTGTTTGTGGGATATCCTAGAAAAATGAAGGGTGATTTATTTAGTCCAAAAGATCGAAGGGTAATTGTTAACACAAACACTAGATTTTTGGAAAAAGACTATGTATTAAATCATAAACCCATGTATAAATTGTTCTAAAGGAAGTGAGAGGGAAAAACACAAAGTATAAGTACCAAGTGTACAAGAGGATATACCACAAGGTAAACTGCAACGCGTGTCACGTCTGATACACAATTACATATAGTACCTTGTCGCAGTGGGAGGGTTATTCGACAACCCGTGAGATACATGTTTTGGGAAAGTCGTAAGACTTGATCCCTAGTAAACATGGTATTATCCCAGGGATACGACGTTGCACTACAAAATTAAAATGCGGAATCTTAGTAAATGCAATGAATATTAAAATAGAATCGATGGATTTTAAATTAGATCTGGGTGCTTGTTGAACCGCTAAATGGCGTAAAAGCCATTGGAAGCGGGCATGCAAGAATAAAAGAGGATCATAGAATAAGGTGAAAACCTTGGAAGCAAGCTTGTTGCGAAAAGGTATACTCAGAAAGAAAGGGTTCGATTATGAGAAAACCTGTTCGCCGGTAGCTATGCCTAAGTTGATCCGGACTCTTTTATTTGTTGCTACTCATATGAAATATGAGAGATAACAAATAGATGTCGAGACAGCTTTCCTGATTGGAAGTCTTAAGGGAAACATCTATGTGAAGCAACCAGAGTGATTCATTGTAAAAAGCTAAGAGCATTGTGATAATAAGCTTAAAAGTGTCATTCATGGACTAAAGCAAGCTTCAAGATCATGAAACATCCGTTTTGATGAGGTAATCCAGTGACATGGATCTAATCAATGATCGAATGGGTTTTGTGTATTGAAAAGAGTGATGGAAACGTGGTGATATTTCTTGTACTATACGTAGATAGTATCTTGCTCATTGGAGACAGTGAAAGAGTATTGTCGGGCGTATGGGTATGGTTGATAAAGCGGTATGAGATGAAGGACTTAAGAAGAGCAAAAAATATCCTTTTGATCACGGTAATACGGATCACAAGAAAGGATGTTATGCTTATCTCAAGTTTCATATAATGATACGATCCTTACTCGTTTAGCATGTGAATTTATGTAAGTGAATGTGTTTTGTGACACAAAAGTAGATAAAGAAGATGAAAGCGGTTCCTTATGCTTCGGCAAATGAGGAAGCTTAATCTAAGGAATGCTATGCATGAGATTGGATATCTATTTTGCCGAAGGCATGAACAGTGGGTATCAAGGTAACCTTAAATAAGAATGTTGAACTGTGGTAAGACATATACTTATGTACCTGAAAAGGATTAGAAACTATATGTGGGCTTACCGAACAGATTCACTGATTCTTATGGGTTACATAGATTCAAAATTTTCAAATCAGATAGGGACGACAGTAAATCCACCTCAAAGGTTATGCGTTTAATTTTAGGAAGTAGAGTCATAATATGGAGGAGTGTTATATAGAAATATATTTCAGACTCCGGATTCCATCATGGAAAGATGATAAATTGGACCCATGAGGCAGCCAAAGTATCTGTATGACTCTAGAAACTTCATGATGGACTTTGGTGTGATTCTAAGTTTGCCCAAGGTTATCACAATTTATATTGATGATATTGGTGCAGTTGCAAACTTGAAGGAATCACAAGTCCATAAGGAAATTAAGCACATGGAGCGCAAGTACCACCTATTACGAGAAATCGTATGATGAGGGGAAGGTTGTTGTCGCCTAGATTGCATCGGATGATGACCTAGTAAATCCATTTACAAGGACCTTAAGGCGAGAGCTTTTGATGGTCGTGTAGTGGGAGTGAAAATCAGATGTATGGCGGAAGACATGACAGCATAGTCTTTTAGTATAAGTGGGAGATTGTTGGATTGTATACTAAAAGTCTAGCTTTTTGTATGAACAATCTTATAACAATTAATTTGAAATGAGAATCATATGATCAAATGATTGCATCTTATAATTTATTTATATGTTCGATGCAATAGTCCACTTACTTTATACTGTAGATAATATATTGTGCGACAACACGCGGAAGATCATATTATCGGTTTCCTTATAAAGTATAAACAGATGCTCACAACCGAGATAGACGGGGACTCTCTATCGGGATGGTTGTAGTGTGGTTTGGTATTAGCTTGTCTTGGCTATAGAATCACATTAGTGCACTTGTGTATATTGAGCAGGACCGCATGAGATCGTTCGACTTATACTGACTTATAGGAGAACTTGATCTCAGTTATTATGAAAGTTCGTGCTCTTAATCCCTATACAATAACTTCGACACGTAGGACAGTATGTATTTCTTTGATTCATCAATGGGTGAGATTTACATGTAATTAAATCAACAAACTCGATGAGTTGGGAAGTAGTGCTGTCTCTATGGTGTGCTGTTGATTGTAGAAGGAATCCGTGTCCATCATAGGTTGATGATGTCCCCTTGAGGAGCTCATAAGGATTATCATGTAAATCCTGCAGGTGGAATTTATTCCGACATGATAATGAGGTTGAGTGGTACTACTCTTGGATGAGATATTAATTAATTGAGTTGTCAGTAACTTAAATTAATTAATGGACATTGTATATCTTAAACATGGGGAGACTAACGGGCTCATAATAAGAAGGAGCCCAAAACGTAATTTTGGGATTGATACGGTAGTGCAATAATAATATTTTAGTGGAATATATTATTATTATTGGACTTAAGTATAAGCTTTGGGCTAAGCTTGGATACTTAAGCCCAATGGAGGCCCAACCCAATTTCTCCTCCTGGTCCCTGCTGTAGCCCATGTATATAAGTCACCTCAACTTATCTGGAACCCTAATCTAATCTAACTGATTATTCACGTGTGATGAGGATTGAGAGCAGATTGAGTAGGTCTCGTAGATCGTCGCCCACACGACGTCGAGATCGGACTTGGGACATACAGCAGAAGCCAGAAGGTCGTTTGCTGCTGCTGTCCGCGATCTTGCGAAATTTGTATAAATTCGTACAGTACTCAGAATTTTATGATCAATATACTGACGTAAAGCCGTCGAAGAGAGGATCGTCTGAACGCAAAGATCACTCAATTTCGATATCAGACGAGGAAGTTATGGCCATTCTCGTGGGACTGCACAGGCTGCCTGCGAGAATCAATCTTCAACAACATACCTTGGTGAACGGTAATCGTTTCTATGATTTATTGCTTCTGCTGTGATATGATAGAAACGCATGATATCCCTTACGGGTCACGTTAACCAAACGATCGAAAGCCAACACAAACGTGATCGGGATTTCAGGTAAACAATCAGCGGAAGCAATTAAAAAAATATTTACCGTACTTCTGGGTTGGTGTAGAGGATGAACTGCAGAGAACTACCTCTGATCTTCTACTGTATGTCCCAAGTGTGATCCTGCTGTTGTGTGGGCAACAGTCTGCAGGATCTCTCAATCTGCTTCTTTCCCTTCTGGTCAAAAGAGGTGCAGGAAATCTTAGGGTTCCAAGAAACTGAGTTCACTTATATACTGGGCTACAACAGGGATCATGAGGAGAATTGGAGTTGGGCCTCTATTGGATTAAATATCCAAGCTTAACCCAAAGCTTATATTTAACCCAATAATAATAATAAAGTCCACTAAATTATTATTACTGCACTACCCACTCCAACCCAAAATTACGTTTTGGGCTCCTTCTTATTATGAGCCCGAAGTCTCCCCATGTTTAAGATATACAATGCCCATTAATTAATTAAGTTACTGACAACTCAAATTAAATAATATCTCATCCGAGAGTAGTACCACTCAACCTTTTTATCATGTCGGAAATTAATCCACTTGAAAGATTTACATGATAAACCTTATGAGCTCCTCAAGGGGACATCATCAACCTATCTCGGACACGGATTCCTTCTACAATCAACAGTACACCATAGATACAACACTATTTCCCAACTCACAGAGTTTGTTGATTTAATACATATAAATCTCACCCATTGATGAATCAAAGAAATACATATTGCCCTACGTGTCGAGGACATTGTATAGGGATTAAGAGCACGAACTTCCATAATAACAGAGATCAAGTCCTTCTATATAGTCAGTATAAGACGAACGATCTCAGGCGATCCTACTCAATATGCACAAAGCATACTAATGTAATTTTATAGTCAAGATAAACTAATACCAAATCACACTACAACCATACCGATAGAGAGTCCCCGTCTATCTCGGTTGTGAGCATCCATTTATACTTTATAAGGAAATCGATAATATGATCTTCCGCGTGTTGTCGCACAACATATTATCTACAGTATAAAGTAAATGGACTATTGCATCATGCATATAAATAAATTATAAGATGCAATCATTTGATCATATGATTCTCATTTCAAATATTGTTATAACATTGTTCATACTAAAGCTAGGCTTTTAGTATACAATCTAACAATTTCCCACTTATACTAAAAGACTATGTTGTCATGTCTTCTGCCATACATCTGATTCATACTCCCACTACACGACCATTAAAAGCTCTCGCCTTTAGGTCCTTATAAATGAATTTACTAGGTCATCATCCGTTGCAATCTAGGTGACAACAACCTTCCCCTCATCATACAATTTTTCGTAACTGGCGGTACTCGCGCTCCATGTGTTTAATTGCCTTATAGGCTCCAATTTATCAACTTTCCATGATGGAGTCCAGAGTTTGAAATATATTTCTATATAACACTCCTCCACATTATGACTCTACTTCCTACGATTAAACACATAACCTTTGAGGAGAATTTACTAAAATCTATGTAATCCACAAGAAGCAGTGAATCTGCTCAGTAAGTCTACATATGATTTCCAGTCCTTCTCAGGCACTTCATATATGTCTTACCACAGTTCATCATTCTTGTTCCGGGTTACGTTGATACCCACTGTTCATGCATCCAGCAAAACAGATATCCAAGTTCGTTCATAGCATTCCTTAGATTAAGCTTCCTTATTCGCCGAAGTATAAGGAACCACTTTCATCTTCTTTATCTTCCTTTTGTGTCTCAAAGACACATTCACTTAGATAAATTCACATGCTAAACGAGTATGGAAAGTATCATTTATGAAACTTGAGATAAGCATAACATCCTTTCTTGTGATCTGTATTACCGTGATCAAAAGGATATATTTTGCCTTTCTTAAGTCCTTCATCTCTACCGCTTTATTAACCGTACACATACGCCCGATAATACTCTTTCATTATCTCCAATGAGCAAGATACTATCTACGTATAGTATAAGAAACACCACCACGTTTCAGTCACTCTTCACAACACACAAGACTCATCCGCTCATTGATTTAAATCCATGCCACTAGATTACCTAATCAAAACATATGCTTAACGATCTCAAAGCTTGCTTTTAGTCCATCACTGGACACTTTTAAGCTTACTATCAAAATGCTATTAGCACTTTGCAATGAATCACTCTGGTTGCTTCTCATAGATGTTTTCCTCAAGACTTCCAATCAGGAAAGCTGTATTGACATCTATTTGCTGTTCCTCATAGCAGTAATAAATAAAAGAATCCGGATCAACATAAGCATAGCTACCAGCGAACATGTTTCCTCATAATCGAACCATTTCTTTTCTGAGTACACTTTTTCGCAACAAGCTTTGCTTCCAAGGATTTCATCTTTCCGTATGATCCTCTTTTATTTCCTTTGACTACTTCCAATGGCTTTTACACCATTTAGTGGTCCTTCAAGTTCACAAACTTAATTTAGAATCCGTAGATTCTATTTCAACATTTATTGCAACTTACTAAGATTCCGCATTTTAATCTTGTAGTGCAACGTCGTATCCGTGGGATAATACCATGTTTACTAGGGATCAAGTCTTACGACTTTCCCAAAACATGTATCTTACGGGTTGTCGAATAATCCTCCCACTACGACAAGGTACTACATGTAATTGTGTATCAAACGTGACACGTGTTTCAGTTTACCTTGTGGTATATCCTCTTGTACACTTGGCATTTACACTTCGTGTTTTTCTCTCACTTCCTTTAGAACAACTCATACATGGGTTTGTGATTTATTACATAGTCATTTTCTAAAAAACTAGTGTTTGTGTTAACAATCACCCTGCGATCTTTTAGACTAAATAAATCACCCTTCATTTTTCTAGGATGTCCCACAAACAGACAAAACGTTTTACGAATTACTGTATATAGGGCATATCCATAAAATGAATTTAATTATTCCAAATAATTCTTTATCTATCTAATCATAACCATAAGAGACTTACACCTTCTATCCACCACACCATTCAGCTGGGGCTCGCCCGGTGTAGACTACTTGATATTTAATCTCAATTTCTGATTCATAGCTCCTAACTATGCCAAGAGGTATTCGCCATCACGATTAAATCGTAATGACTTAATATATTTTTCATGACGCTTCACTGTACTAGCCTTGCCATTCTTGAATTAATCAAAGAACTTAGACATGCAGTGCATCAAATAAATATATTGGTATCTAGAATAATCTTCGAATATTCATAACCACCTCTCGCCTGGATAATATTAGGTCTGCTTGAATAAGAATGAACTAATTCCAACATATATATCTTTGGCTCTACACCCCACAGCCTTCAAAATGCAGTTAATCATTTTTTCTTTCAAGCATGACTTGCAAGTTTGATAGTTTCCACTTTAGATAAACCTAACGGTTCATCGGCTATCAACTTTTGAATACTACTCAAGTAAATGAACTAATCTTTAGACGCCAAATATATGTTTATTTCATCCGAAGGTTCCTTTCTCTTACTAATATTAGAAGATGCATTATTAATTACTATTTGTTGCATCTGTGGGATGTTCATGATTTAAGAATTTACATTTTATCCACCAACGTACTGCTTGTTCACTTTCCTGCATGTGTCCCAAGTGTAGGGAATCAATTGTAGTTCACGTGCGACCAAGTCAAAAATATTTATATCATTCCCCAAAGATAATTATAGATCACTTATTCAATCTAATTATGACTATTCTAATTTAAGACAAATCTGGTTTTGGTTTTAGAGAATTACTTAAAATAACTAAATAACAAATAATTAAATATGGAAAGTATTCAAGAGAGAAGATAGATAGCACTAGGTAATCCAGTTAAATTGGCTAGATCAAGTCACTAGATGATTGGTTAGAATCCCTGCAGTTCTTATGAAAACATCACTTAATTATGTTAAACCCCTTTGGTTAAGTAAACTTAACACATAAATCTGGTTCAAACCCTCAGATGCAGAAGAATAATTCCTACTCCCTTTTTAGGTACTTAAGAGTTCATCCCCAATTTCCACCTAACAATCTAAGATAGATATATTAAGTGTCAAATATTAATAGTTCTAATGAATAAAAGTTGTATGGATTAGTCCCCTTTACCCATAACAGGTTGACAAATATAGTACCTCCAAAACACAAGCAATAATGCTTACACATGCAATAGGTATTGACATGCACTTGAACAAAGACAAATCATATGAGGCAAAATATAAGTCTCAAATCAAAACATTAATAAAGGAATAAATATACTGCAGGTATCCAACCTTAAATCTAGAACATTAATTCAAACCAATTCAACCTTCAAAACCTAGTACTATCCAAGAAGTACTAGCCCATGGTGTTACAAGCAACACCCATGGTTAGGTAAGAAGACAATCCCATAGGTCTATTATTCAAAATAAAGAAAGTAGGAATAAGAAAAACCCTAAATATGGCGTGATCCTTTGTTCTTCCTTCCGTGATTCTGAACCTTTTTGTTCTCCTTCTCAAGTAAGCAATACTGATGTGTGTGTGTGGAGTTGTGGAACTTTGTGTGTGTGAAAACTTCTTAACTTATGAAAACTTATGAAACTTATGAAAAACCTAGGGTTTGGAACACCCCAAGGACTCCTTTTATAGTTCAGAACTAATCCTTCTCGAATTCTGACTTGGAAGTGGGCTTTTTCACATTAAAAATATGAACGGGCCGAGAAAACGACGAAATAACAAATCTGGGCCGGCTGAACATTGGCACGAGTCGTGCCACTTCTCGCACGAGTCATGCGGGCGTCTGGCATGCTGGCTTCCTCGGCAACTCGTGCTCGGCGGTCTCGGCAGGCACTTCTCGGCAGGCGTCGGCAGCTCTCGGCAGCTCGTGCTCGGCAGCACTCGGTGGCTAGTGCGGTCGCCCCTCGGCATCAGCTGTGCGGCTCCTCTCGGCAGCACGCGCGGCATCTCTAAGCAGGTCTCGGCGGGTGCGCTCGGCGGTTCTCGGCAGGCGTGCGGGTGCCTCTCGGCAGCGCTTGCCTGCCGAGCATTTGCGGCACGATCTAGCTCCTCTGCCGGCACGAGTCGTGCTGGCTCTTCTTTTCCCGACTTCGTTCTGACTTCATTTCCGACTTCCGCTTTTGCTCTTTTTACCTTCTTTTCCACCTGAAAACACGAAATAACACCTCACGTGCATCTGAAACACAAATTTATGCAATTCTACTACAAGATGCTCAAATACGGATATAAATCCCACAACACTGTGCTAAATCGGACTCTGAAATACGCGGATTTTCACACTAATCAAACCCCCAAACTTAAGATATTGTTCGTCCCCGAACAATGAAAAAGATAAACAAAGAGGAAAATTAGTGTGTAAATCTAAGGGTAACAAGGAATATAACAACTAAGCCACTCCAAAAGATACTTCATCATCAACTCCGGTCATGTACTCCCATTACATGCAATAATTCATTCATAGCATACAAGTTAAGACAATCACCACCAATTAAAATGCTCCATCAACTTATTCTCACGGAAGTATATCACTCTCACTCAAGTGTAAAAGATGTACACTTAAAAGGGTATGGTGTTTACGCTCAAAGTCAATTCAAGTGCATGCGTAACCATAAGCTTGCCAAGCGTCTCAAACTCTCCACCACTTAAAGTATGATTAGACAATGGGATCAAAAAGGACTTTTATTAGGATGTAATGTTGGCTCTTTGGTAAAGGTAGGAAATATATGGATAAGTGACTCAAGACTCGGATCAATCAAGTCGCGATCCATCATGATCTTTCATTCTTCTCACTCACTTCAATAAAGCACATCATCCTCCTCAATTCTTCAATTTTCTCTTTCTTCCATGCACAACATATACATATTTTTCCTCTTTTCCTTTCTTCTCTTGAGGTACCAGTTTTGGGCACTACCTCACTCATCCTCCATAGGGTACCAGTTTCAGGCACTACCCTAGGGTGTTTGTTTCAATAGAGTATTAGATCTAAGCACTACTCCATGATTTTCCTTTAGATACAATTTCAAGCTCAATCACTATTTCAACACCAATTTTATTCCTTTCCAAGCTGTTATCAAGCTCCATCAACTCACTTTGAAAAGCCATTAATTATCTTCATGACGGACAATCAAGACTCAAAAGAATTCAAAGTAGTTCTTTCTCATAGGTTGCCAAAGAATGAGGTTTTAAGGCTCAACGGGGCTAACTATGAATGAACAATCATATGGTAGGGAATTATTTGGCTAAGTGACTCATAAATTCAAGGATGGCATAAAATCATCTCCCATCATCTAACATAACATGTAGTCTCAAGCAAGACAAAAAGTAAGTTCTAGATACACACACAAGAATGATACTCACCAGAAAGAAATATCATGTGTTTATGTACATGATTTAAAGCTCAAAATCTCACATGGGTTTTCAAGTAACAGAGCACTCTTCATGGTAAGCAATGTCTCACAAGTACACATGGAACTTCATACCACAATATAACTTAAGTACACTTCCATAATCAATTTCAAAAGCATATGAATTTCTGGCAAAACTCTAACAAATAATCATATAAAGCACACAACCAGAAACTCAAACTTATAATACCTCTACTACTAGATAACATCCTCCACAGTACAAATCAAAAGTGTAAACTAACAAAAATTCGAAGTTCGAAAAACTTACCTGAACACTGCACACGCACGACCTCCGCACGACTCGTGCCAGAATGTGGCACGGGTCGTGCCACTCCTCTGTCGGCAGCTTCCGTCAGCTCATTTTTGCGCGCGGCACGACTGGTGCCGGCGGTTCTCGACAGGTCGTGCCGCTCTCCTTCGTCGCTCGTGCCGCACATCTAGCGCCATGCTGGGCGGCGCGGCTGGCTCCTTGCAGCCATTCTTCACTCGGCACGACCCGTGCCATGCATTGCACGTGTCGTGCCACCCTTCAACATATGGCTGGGCACTTTTTTCGACTTTTTACCAATTTCTTCGAATTTTTATCCAATTCAAGCTCAAATACACTTAATTCATCAGTAATATTATCAGGAAAACTCAAAAATTCATTCAAAATATATCACACCAAATCTAGGAAAAATAAGCATGACAAAACAAAACACATGGATAATTGCAAAAAAAATTCAAACCTTCGAAATAAATTCCAAAAATTCTGAAAAAAAATCAACCTCCAAGCATCACACACAAGTGAAAGAAAACTTACCTCGGTGCTTCAAGACATTGGGATACACGTCCACCCCCCAAACTTAGTTCAAACAAAGTGAGAAACTAAGTTTGTAAAAAGTGAATTCCATAGGCGAAGAAGCACCTAATAAAATTTCCTACACCAAACAAAAACATTAAGCAATAAAACAGGAGGGTAAGCCCCCAACAAGCGCTCATGTTTAACATCGGAGAGTCACGACGGAATTCAAAATATATGTAGACTACTGATTAAGAGGGTGGTCATCTTTCATCTTCACATTCCAAAACTTTTTCCCCCTCTTATCATCTACTCTTACCTCTTTACCTTTCTTAGGCACCATAGGATTATTAGACTCTCCTTTATCAATCTTTCTCACCTCATTCCTGTCAATCTTCCTCTCAATTTAAGAATCATACCTATCGCTATCAAGATCAATGTCAGGGTAAAATTGATCACAAAATAAAGAAAGAGAGAAAGGACTTTCAAATTTATTGGTATCCGGTGGTAAGTTAGGAGGCTTCAAGTAAGCATCATCTCCTCTTCCTTTGTCTACACCCTTCTTCTCAACCTCATCTACTACATCCCTCACCACTTTCATAGGCGGTGGTTCTCTTGCACTTGCAACCTCAAGGCTCGCAGCAGTCGACTTAAGCTTCCTTGCTAAATCCCTGTAATCAGATTTATTCAAATATTCAATATATCCATTAGAAAGCTCATCATACCTGTCATCAAAATCAGTAGAAAGAAAAGCAAGAAGTTTGCTTCGGCTTTTCTCAACAGGATCCTTAGGCAGGATCAAAGGCAAACTCTCCTCCACAGCTCCCTCTACGTCTTTGATGCTTCTACACTCTTGCATATCAGTAGGCCACTTCATAACTCTCTCAAGTGAAAAGACGACTTCTTCATCATTGACTTGCAGCTTAAGTTCCCCCTTCTTCACATCAATGTTCGCTCCTGCAGTCGCAAGGTACGGCCTTCCCAAAATTAGAGAAACTCTATCATCATCGTCTTCTTCCATGTCTAGCACAATGAAGTCCACTGGAAATATGAACTTTCCAACCTTTACTAAAACATCTTCAACTACCCCCCGTGGGTAAGTCAAGGATCTATCAGCAAGCTGCAATGCTACAGACGTCGGCTTCAGCTCCCCCAAACCAAGCTTGATGAATACGGAATAAGGCATCAAATTTATACTAGCCCCCAAATCACATAAGACTCTCTTAGCTTGTCCTTGTCCAATCTCACATGGTATGGTGAAGCTTCATGGATCTTTCAACTTCGTAGGAAGTTTCTTTTGTATCACAAAACTGCAGCTCTCTATCTTATTCACTGACTCTCCTCCAGTCAAACTCCTCTTCTTAGACATGATATCTTTCAAAAACCCTTGCATAGTTGGGCATCTCTTCTAAGGCTTCTGCGAAAGGAATATTGATATGGATCTTCTTAAATATCTCCAAAAACTTCTTAAACTTTTCATTCAATCCTTTCTTAAAGAATTGTTGTGGAAACGGAATTGGATTCTTTGTCTTTGGAATCCCCCAAATATCCCTTTCAAACTCCTCTCCTTTTTCTTTTTCAGCTCTTTCTGCCTTAGCTCTTTGCCACTTTTTCAACTTAACTTCAGGTTCAGTCGAATTTTCTTCAGTTTCAGGCACCTGGGAATCATTCTGGACGGACTCAGCAACACGAGGATCGAGACGAACTTCCGAATTTTTTGCTGTAGGGGCGCACGAGTTGTGCTGGATAAGCGCATGAGTCGTGCCGCCGTTCTCCATCTCGCGCCGCAACACATGCACGGCGTCATCGTCACTCGGCTGCCCCCTGCACGAGTCGTGCGGGCGATCGTGCCGGACAGGCTCGGCAGTCGTGCCGCCTGCTGTCGCCTCCGTCGGCTGGCGCGATGCTTCGGACGGCCACAATTCTCGGCCGCACGAGTCGTGCGTGTTCTGGCACGAGTCGTGCGGCGTGTTAACTCCGACATGTCCGTACTCATCTGCTTTTTCGACCTCCATTTCAACTTCAGACCGTTCCGATGGCATTGTTGGACCTCTGTACTGTGTTCCACTCCTCAGGGTGATAGCCATAACTTGCTCCTTTGGGTTCGTCACCGTTTGAGATGGAAACTTATCTTGTTGCTCTAGTCTCCCTACTGCAGCATGCAATTGTCCAAGAGCAATATCCGTCTCTTTCTGCTTCATTTCAGCTTGTTCATTAGTAGATATCATCAGCTTGACCATCAAGTTTAACTGCTCCCCTTGCTGTGCTATCAACAATTTTAACTCATCATCCACGGGTGCTTTTCCTTCAGCTGGTTTATGTGCTGGATCAAATCCTGGAGGTAGTCCAACTGCATTATTTGGGTTAGCATAAGACATATTATCACTCATTCTTTGGTTATTGAAGTTGGAATTTCCTTGGTAATTCCCTTGCTGATTACTAGGCTTGAAGTTCTGTCTATTCCTATAATCCCCTTGAAAATTCTGACCAAAAGCATAATTTGCTTCCTCCATCTGACCAGCATTCTTACCAGCTTCTTCTCCTCTGCTTCCTAGTCCTAGACGATCCATCTTCTTGTGCAGCTCACTAAGTTGACTCTTTAATTCTGACAGCTCACTACTATTGACTTGAACTTCCACTTTAGCCACTTTATCAAAAGCGACTCCATCTGATCTCTCCATAGGCCAATCATATGTGTTAGATGCCATCTCCTCAAAGATCTCTTCTGCTTCATCCGCTGACTTCTTGAAGACCGATCCTCCAGCTGTTGCGTCCAACAAAACTCTTGATTCACTCCTTAGGCCTTGATAGAAGAAGCCTAAGTAAGTGTCTTTTGTAAATCCATGCTGTGGACCACAACGCAACAAGTCCTTGAACCTTTCCCATGCTTCATAGAAACTTTCCAAGGCTCCTTGTTTAAATTGTGTGATCTTTTGCTTCACCTTAAAGCTCTTGGATGGTGAAAAGTACTTTTTTAAGAATTTATCTGCTAACTGCTCCCATGTAGTACAACATCCAGCAGGAAGGTTGTTGTACCACTCTTTGGCTTTCCCCGTTAGTGAGAATGGGAAAAGCCTCATTCTGATAGCATCCTCCGGGACATTCCTATGCTTCTGCGTCCTTGCATACTCATCAAATAATTGCAGATGCTCACTAGGACTCTCCAAAGGATTACCACTGAACTGCTGTGCTTGTACCATTCGGATCAGTCCAAACGGTAGCTCAAAATTCTCCGCAGTAATTGCGGGTCCATTTAATCCAGCATTCGCGGTGTGTTTTAACTTATACTGGTCCCTCATGGGAGTTGGAACCTGTTCATCAGCCATCTCTACTGTTCCTTCATCTTCTGATGAATAATAAATATCTGATTCCGAGCTAGGAATAGGTGTGGTTGGATTTTTTCTCTTCTTTCTGTTTAGTCTGACAAGCGCTTCAAGTTCTAGGTTGAGTGGTTCAATTTGAAATCCACTTGACCTAGTTATCATACACCTGTTCTCACGTAGCTAATCAGAATAGTTTGGATGCAAATAAAAATAAAATAAAAACAATTAAATTTAACGTCCTAAAAATAAAATAAATCACAATAAAATATCAAATAAATAAATCTAATAATTATCCCCGGCAGCGGCGCCATTTGCTTGTTCACTTTCCTGCATGTGTCCCCAAGTGTAGGGAATCAATTGTAGTTCACGTGCGACCAAGTCAAAAATATTTATATCGTTCCCCAAAGATAATTATAGATCACTTATTCAATCTAATTATGACTAATCTAATTTAAGACAAATCTGATTTTGGTTTTAGAGAATTACTTAAAATAACTAAATAACAAATAATTAAATATGGAAAGTATTCAAGAGAGAAGATAGATAGCACTAGGTAATCCAGTTAAATTGGCTAAATCAAGTCACTAGACGATTGGTTAGAATCCCTGCAGTTCTTATGAAAACATCACTTAATTATATTAAACCCCTTTGGTTAAGTAAACTTAACACATAAATCTGGTTCAAACCCTCAGATGCAGAAGAATAATTCCTACTCCCTTTTTATGTACTTAAGAGTTCATCCCCAATTTCCACCTAACAATCTAAGATAGATATATTAAGTGTCCAATATTAATAGTTCTAATGAATAAAAGTTGTATGGATTAGTCCCCTTTACCCATAACAGGTTGACAAATATAGTACCTCCAAAACACAAGCAATAATGCTTACACATGCAATAGGATGCACTTGAACAAAGACAAATCATATGAGGCAAAATATAAGTCTCAAATCAAAACATTAATAAAGGAATAAATATACTGCAGGTATCCAACCTTAAATCTAGAACATTAATTCAAACCAATTCAACCTTCAAAACCTAGTACTATCCAAGAAGTACTAGCCCATGGTGTTACAAGCAACACCCATGGTCAGGTAAGAAGACAATCCCATAGGTCTATTATTCAAAATAAAGAAAGTAGGAATAAGAAAAATCCTAAATATGGCGTGATCCTTTGTTCTTCCTTCCGTGATTCTGAACCTTCTTGTTCTCCTTCTCAAGTAAGCAATACTGATGTGTGTGTGTGGAGTTGTGGAACTTTGTGTGTGTGAAAACTTCTTAACTTATGAAAACTTATGAAACTTATGAAAAACCTAGGGTTTGGAACACCCCAAGGACTCCTTTTATAGTTCAGAACTAATCCTTCTCGAATTCTGACTTGGAAGTGGGCTTTTTCACATTAAAAATACGAACGGGCCGAGAAAATGACGAAACAATAAAAATCTGGGCCGGCTGGACATTGGCACGAGTCGTGCCACTTCTCGCATGAGTCGTGCTGGCGTCTGGCGTGCGGGCTTCCTCGGCAGCTTCGGCAACTCTCGGCAGCTCGTGCTCGGCGGTCTCGGCAGGCACTTCTCGGTAGGCGTCGACAGCTCTCGGCAGCTCGTGCTCGGCAGCACTCGGTGGCTAGTGCGGGCGCCCCTCGGCATCAGCTGTGCGACTCCTCTTGGCAGCACGCGCGGCATCTCTCGGTAGGTCTCGGCGGACGCGCTCGGTGGTTCTCGGCAGGCGTGCGGGCGCCTCTCGGCAGTGCTTGCGGCACGACCTGCCGAGCATTTGCGGCATGATCTAGCTCCTCTGCCGGCACGAGTCGTGCCGACTCTTCTTTTCTCGACTTCGTTCCGACTTTGTTTTCGACTTCCGCTTTTGCTCTTTTTACCTTCTTTTCCACCAGAAAACACGAAATAACACCTCACGTGCATCTGAAACACAAATTTATGCAATTCTACCACAAGATGCTCAAATACGGATATAAATCCCACAACACGGTGCTAAATCGGACTCTGAAATACGCGAATTTTCACACTAATCACGTACTATAACAGATTATAGCCTCATTCCTCATTACTGTGACCATGTCATTTAAATGAAATGAAGTATCCATCCGTTATTGCATAGAAACTGAAATCAAGTTCTTTCTATGAAACGTACGTAAAGGCAATTTCTCATAATCAATCGTTTATTCCTATCATGAGACAAATAAACAACTCCCACTGCAATAGCCACTACCTTTGTAGTTTTACCCATGTAATAACAATCTTATCCTTACTTAGTGATAAACATTTAGTGATTCCAGTATCTACACACTTCGTGTCAGTAGATGCCATCACTAATCATGTTTAAACCATTAGTAAATAAGATATTAAACTTGTTCACATCATGATGAAAATGGCTTTCTTTTGCCACATGTTTTGTCAGAAGTTTCCCACCATATACATCCTCTTGTAATTCAGGTGGAACTAACTCAAAACATCTAGGCAATTATGGAGAATAAAATTGACTTAGGTTTTCCCCTTTAACTTCTATTCCATGTATTTCCAATTCATTCATCAAATTCTTTCATGACCTATCACCTTTTAAATTACTCAAGTATACGAAGAGTTACATGAGATCATCATATTTCTATGAACCTCTCATCTCTTCACTAGATACTTTTAAAAAAAAACATCATGAGACATCCTTTGTGAGAACACACTTGTATTTTCTTAAGCAGTAAAGTTCAAAACCAAGATTCTTTTCTAATCAATTAATTTTGGACCAGTAAATATAATTACTTTCAGTAAATAATAAGTGAGATAAAACTATTTGAAATTAAGAGAATCACAAATTAATATACCGATCAAATCTTTGAATTTATCCATTTATATTGATTCCCTCAAAATAATATAAAATATAAATTCACCGACATCTCAATCACCGTGAGTCTGCAAGCCACGATAGTGTGGACGTTTACAAACCCGAACATTTACAAGAGAAGGTTTTACCCATTAATTTCATTTGTCAACCTAACTTCATGACAAAATAATTAATAGTCGACTCCTCTTTAGCCATGCAAATAAAAGCAGTGACTCCGATGGGGAGGATACTTATTATTTGCATCTAAGTGTATACCATTATTTGACCCCAAGTCTATTGCGCAAGCTTATGTGTCTTTCAGATAGAGAAATACACACGCGCTCGGATAACTTCCCACAGTCATCAATTACAAGTTTGTACCAGTGAACCGCATATAAACTCATCCGATAGGGAGGAAGTCTATGCCAACGCGCAAGTTCATACGCATCACATTACAAATGTAATTATTTAATGAAGTATGTTCTAGCAATCCATGAATAAACTCATCCGATGAGGAGGAAGGCTATAATGCCGACGCGCAAGTCTATTCACATCGCTAACAAACCAATAATGGAGGCCGCAGGAATTAATAACCAATCCCCTCTCCCACTTAGTTATTTAACACCGAGGGTTTTTTCACATGTATATAATATTTAGATAAAATATACATCCTAGACATGCTTCTATTAACAGCAATTTAAATAAATAAATCACATAGAATATGTCTTTCATATATAACAATTAATTGTCAAGTCAAAACAATTAAATCAGTTATATATCTCAATTAATTGCATAATAAATAGTGGATCAATTAAATGGGCCCAAGAGCAACAAATAAACACAAAATGAGCAGCAGACTATATAATTAATCAAGCCCATTGTCTATGGCCCATATACTCAACCCATAACAAATAAAATCCACCAAGCCCATATATCCAGCAATTAATTTGGGCCCATGAGCATATGAACAAAAAAAAATGAAGCCCATGGTCCAAAACATGCACGGCCCAGCAGCCCACATAATCACATCAATTAAAATTGGGCCTAATAATGCACAGCCCAAAAAATGAGCCCATGAGGAAATGCAGCCTAATACGAACGCGCAGCTGCAGCCTGCAAGGGTGCTCCAAGCCCTTTCCGCCGTCAAAGCACACGCAGCTTCATCTTGCCTGCAACGCCGTCAGACCAAGCCACCGGTGACTGAGTTGTAGACTGAGGACCTGACACCGCATTGCTGCCCGCCGGTCTTGGTCGTCTGCCACTCTCATCATCACCAGACTAGTCCAAAAATGCACATCCGCAGCCTCTGCCCATCAACGTCGCTGAGCACATCCAGCAAGCCCAAGCCTTCGATTCACTTAGCATCCAGTAGATACGACCCAACCATCGTGAAGGCTGTCGAAAAAGGCTTCAGGATTGACGTGGTCGCCGAAGGATTCGCTCCAGAATCAGCTTGGACTCGACCAGAACGTTGCTGCTTATTTTCTGACGCCGTTTGCAAGATCAACTCCAGCGCCTCCCACCAAGCGGCGAAGATAGCCGCGTTTCCAGCCATCGTCACGACTTACTAGGGATCCCACCTGATCCGCCGTGCAACCATCGCCATTCGAACTGCACTTCCGAGGCCCGCCTTCAGATCACTCCAACTGGCTGGAGGTTTCACACTGAACGCCCGCCTCAGTCTGCTTCACTCGCCGCCTGGTTCTGCATCGATGGATCACACGTGAAGTCGCGCCTTCAGCCCATCGTACACCAGACTCCGTCGTCAGCCCCGATGCGTCCCTTTTTCGACAGCGCCACTATCAATCAGCCCGACGGGATTGCAGGGCAGCAGTCCAGTCAAAACATCATCGTCGCTCGTTCGCCGCTCATCAGCCTTGCCCATCAATAGTCAGGTGACAATCAGGATAGCCGTTCAACCTCTCATCGTCGTCGCGCAGCGAAGTGTGTGGTGTTCTCACGATGAGCGCCGGTTGCTTTCTGATTTATCGATGGATAGAGGCGCAAGAGCCAAATACACTCGCCCATAAACAGCAGAATCATACAGTTTTGTGCATGTGTGTCCAGCGTGTTCAATTTGCAACAATCACACACCAATAATTATCGACAAAGCACATAGGATATATGGATAAATCACACATATAAAAACCCTAATCTCATGCTATCAATTCGATAATAATAATCATAGGATTTCATAAATAATGCAAAAATATTTAAACCCTAACTAACATCTCACGTTTCACCACGAAACCAATGCTCTGATACCAATTATTGGCAATTAGATCGTGTGGTTCAAACGTGATCGTTAGGATTTCAGACAAACAATCAGCGGAAGTAATTAAAAAAATGTTTACCGTACTTCTAGGTTGGTGTAGAGGATGAACTGTAGAGAACTACCTCTGATCTTCTACTGTATGTCCTGTAGGATCTCTCAATCTGCTTCTTTCCCTTCTGGTCAAAAGAGGCGCAGGAAATCTTAGGGTTCCAAGAAACTGAGTTCACTTATATACTGGGCTACAGCAGGGATCAGGAGGAGAATTGGAGTTGGGCCTCCATTGGATTAAATATCCAAGCTTAGCCCAAAGCTTATATTTAACCCAATAATAATAATAAAGTCCACTAAATTATTATTACTGCACTACCCACTCCAATCCAAAATTACGTTTTGGGCTCCTTCTTATTATGAGCCCGAAGTCTCCCCATGTTTAAGGTATACAATGCCCATTAATTAATTAAGTTACTGACAACTCAAATTAATTAATATCTCATCCGAGAGTAGTACCACTCAACCTTTTTATCATGTCGGAAATTAATCCACTTGCAAGATTTACATGATAAATCTTTTGAGCTCCTCAAGGGGGCATCATCAACCTATGTCGGACATGGATTTCTTCTACAATCAACAGCACACCATAGATACAACACTATTTTCCAACTCACCGAGTTTGTTGATTTAATACATATAAATCTCACCCTTTGATGAATCAAAGAAATACATACTGCCCTACGTGTCAAGGTCATTGTATAGGGATTAAGAGCACGAACTTCCATAATAACAGAGATCAAGTCCTTCTATATAGTCAGTATAAGACAAACGATCTCAGGCGATCCTACTCAATATGCACAAAGCATACTAATGTGATTTTATAGTCAAGACAAACTAATACAAAATCACACTACAACCATACCGATAGAGAGTCCCCGTCTATCTCGGTTGTGAGCATCCGTTTATACTTTATAAGAAAACCGATAATATGATCTTCCGCGTGTTGTCGCACAACATATTATCTACAGCATAAAGTAAATGGACTATTGCATCATGCATATAAATAAATTATAAGATGCAATCATTTGATCATATGATTCTCATTTCAAATATTGTTATAACATTGTTCATACTAAGGCTAGGCTTTTAGTATACAATCCAACAGATAGATGTGCAAAAGGGTGAGCTACGGTTGAGGATGGATAAAGAAGAAGTCATGTTTAACTTGGATAAAGCAATAAAGATGCCAATGGAGACACAATGCCACAGCATTGATGTGGTGGAGGAGATCGTTAATGAAGACATGTCTATGATTCTTTCAAAGGATCCTCTTGAGACATGCTTGATGTAGTCTCTTACTTTTCCCACTACGGAGCTAGATGAACTCTCCAATAAGGTATGTATCGAATTTCTTGAAAACTTGCTTGCTTTGGGTGATGACAGGTATGTATCGCAAAGAACAAAGGTTGAAGAGGTAAAGTGGACAAGGAAGTACTTGCCTTTGGACAGAGAAAGTGCACCTCAAGAAGAGAAGAAAGAGGAGTTAAAACCGCTACCGGATCACTTGAAGTATGCTTACCTTGATGACAATGAAAAATATCCGGTAATTGTATCTTCTTCTCTTGATGATGATCAACTTGAGGAATTGTTAAATGTGCTTAGGAAGTATAAGTCTGCGATTGGTTGGTCTCTTGATGATTTGAAAGGTATTAGTCCTTCGTATTGCATGCATCGAATAAGATTGTTAGATGAGGCCAATAGTAGCATTCAGAATCAGCGGAGGGTGAATCCCGCTATTCAAGAAGTGATTAGGAAGCAAATTCTAACGTAGCTTGATGCAGGGATTATTTATCCTATTAGTGATAGTCCCCATGTGAGTCCATTGCATGTTGTTGCCAAAAAGGGGAGCATGACTACACCCTATCACCCTCAAGCGAATGGGCAAGCGGAAGTCTCCAACCGCCAAGTGAAGCAAATCTTAGAGAAGGCAGTTGGAACCAATAGGAAGGATTGGGCTATGAAGCTCGATGATGTTTTGTGGGGGTTCCAAACTGCTTACAAGACGGTGTTGGATATGTCACCGTATCAAATTGTCTATGGGAAGCTGTGCCACTTGCCCGTAGAAATTCAACACAAAGCTTTTTGGGCATTGAGAAGTTTGAACTTGTCCTTAAAGGACCAAAGGGAGTTAAGGATAACTCATATAAATCAACTGGATGAGTTTAGGAATCGTGCTTATAAGAACTCAGAGATTTTCAAGGAGAGAATGAAGAAATGGCATGATTCGAAGATCTCTTACAAGGAGTTCAAGCAAGGTGATGAGGTATTACTTTTTAATTCTCGCTTGAAGCTCTTCGTAGGGAAATTGAAATTGAAGTGGACGGGCCATTCATTATCCATAGAGCCTGTGGAGGGGGGAGTTTTGAGATGGGGACATTATTGTGGCAAATGGGCATCAGTTGAAGCATTACAAGTCACCGGATGATGTTTGCATCATCTTTGAGGATATCTTGTACTAGAATGGTACCATCGTGACTCTCCGACGTTAAACATGAGCACCTGTTGTGGGCTTTCCCTCCCATTTTATTGCTTTAATTTCATTAGTGTGAGTAAGAAATTTTCTTATTTGATGTGCTTATCATTCGGAAATTACATCTCTTTACAAACTTAGTTTCACCTATGGTTTCTACTAAGTTTGGGGGGGTGTGATGTATACCTCATTATAGCACGGAAAATATGATCTTTTCTTTGTAATGTTTGCTAGGGGAATTGGTTTTTTGCGGTATATCAAAATTTTAGCCGGTTTTGATGCATCGATTTTTTTTGCAATTTGCCTAGTGTTTAGTGAGAGGAGTTGTTGTTTTTGGTGTGATTGCGGAGTTACACTTGATGATATATGGTTTCTCTAGGTTAATTTTTGAATATCTTGATACTTGATGTTGTCCTAGAGTTGAATATTGCAGGAAGAAACGAGAAGGGTATGAAATTGAGGGAGACAGTGCAGTTGTTTGACCTACCTTGAGCTGTTCGACCAGTATTTTGGTCAAGCAACGGTCGAGGAAATGGCGAAAAACTTCCAGGGAGTTTGTTCGACCAATTAGTGGTTGCTCGATCAGGGGTATGAGATCGAACAAAGGTCGAGCAAGACAGAGAAGAACAGGGGGCACGACGAGGCAAGTTACTTGACTTCCAGCACTTGTTCGCCCAAGAACTTCAGGTTGAACAGAGGTCGAGCAAAATGCCCAAGTTATCCAGAAAGGTTGTTCGACCCAAACCAGATTATTCAACTAAGGAATCTAAGTCGAACAATGGTCGAACAAAATGTCTAAATTGTCTGGAGAGGTTGTTCAACTTAGCAGGAGTTGTTCAACCACGTCATGAAGGTCGAACGATGGTCGAACAAGTCCAAGAAAAATAGGGGCTCGACTACATGCATTGCTCGACTTCCACGTGCTGATTCGACCACGAAATTCAAGTCGAACGGAAGTCGAGCTAGGTGATTTTAAAAGCCAGATCTGGGTTGTTTGACTTAGAGAAGTTGTTCGACTAACCCTAACAAGTCGATCCGCAGTCGAACGGAGGCTGGGAGCAGTTTTTTTTAAAAAAAGGTATTTTATCCGTTCGACACACACACTTCTGTCACCCTTTCTCGAGCACCACTTCATAACCATAAGTTCTTCCCCTTAACTTCCTCCCTACACTTTAATCCTCTCTTCCACACACTTCACATCCGATTTTGAGGGATAGTAAGATCCAATCTTGGGGTTTCACTCAACTTTTGGGGATTTTCGCTCTTGTTCATCACACGCACACCATGTCAAACAAAGGTATGTCTTCTTCTCACTTTACTTGCAGATTTTGTTGAAAATGATTAATAAAGAATGGGTGAGTGGATTCATGCTAGATTTGGTTTGTATTGAGTGTTGAATTGCTTGAGTTGTTATTATAGATTGCATTCAAAAATTCTTGAATTGTTCTTCGTTGAATTGTGGAAATTTTGTGAATTCGATGTTGTATGAAGCATGGGCTTTGGTTTAATTTCGAATTATACATATGGGCTTATTGAATTTGGATATTGATTGGATGCAATTGGTTATGGAACTTAAGCATGATTGTTTTGTTGAAATTGGTGAAGCTTGGAGTTGACTTGCTATTATGTTAGTGTGGAGTAGTGTTGGATCACTTGAATCTTGACATTCTTGATTGATAGTGTTGGTTTAGAGTTTGATGATTTGGAAACACTTGAGATTGAGTTGAATTGGATACATGAGTTTGAAGTCTTGAGTAGAATTCATGATAGACATAGGTTTGGTTTTATCT
The DNA here is from genome assembly GCA_023678885.1 of Pogostemon cablin. NCBI lineage: Eukaryota > Viridiplantae > Streptophyta > Magnoliopsida > Lamiales > Lamiaceae > Pogostemon > Pogostemon cablin. Next base: position 26,234,356 of record CM042985.1, on the reverse strand, counting down.
CTTATTGGTATATTGAAGTACAACTTTTGTAGGAAAAGAGATTGCTTCCTCTTCGAAGAGGAAGGGAAACAAGTCACCCCCATTGGTGGAGATTGTCAAGAAGATAAGGATGGATAAAAGGAAAACACCAAGGGATTTTGGAATCAAGATTGGCAATTGGGAGGAGAAGGAGAAGCTGTGGAATGCAATCTTGTTGAAGATAAGAAGGACGAGGAATCAAGACGATCAGGCCATGGTGGACATGCACATTATCAACGACATTCGTTAGATGTTCAACCGAGTGGGCATCACATCATTCATGGAGATGAAAAGGGAGACATACTTTCACATCACTGCGGAAGTATTGTGCACGCTGCAAGTGGAGCGTGGTGAAGGATATCTTCCCTATGGCATTCATATGCAGATAGGTGGTCAAGAGCAGACTATGTGGGTGTGAGTTCAACGAGATCATTGGTTACGAGAATGTGGTTGGAAACGAGAGTGATGACTTCAGGGCGAACGATTTTTGGAGAGCTATAATGGGTAGGCAAGAGGACTACAATTCCAACACTTCTAAGGTTGCTTTCATTCGCAACCCTGTTATTGCTTACATGGATTGGATCCTAGGAAATACGCTGTTTGCAAGGTCTGAAGGAAGTTGTATCCCAAGGGGAGAACTATACGTCCTGTGGTGCATGCTCAATGGGGTTTGTTTCAACGTGGCAGCCTACTTCTTCCAGCAGCTTCACAAGTTCACCACGCACGATTTTCAGAGAGTAAACATTGGGGGGTTGATCACAATCATAGCAGAGTATTACAGGGTTGATTTGAGTAGGCATGAGCCTGTTCGAGGAGATCCGAACTTGATCTTGACTTCTTGTGGCAGGATGGGGCTGATTGAGAGAGTGAATGGTTCTTGGATGTTCATCCGAGGGAGGGAGCCTCGAACACTTGAGTTTCCGCTTATGATCACTGACCTTACCACTGTGAGAGATAATCGTATTTAGTTGATGAATACGATAGAGCACTCAGTAATCTCTAGGACGTGCTTAGGAAGAGGGAATTGGAGATTGTTGGCTGATTTGCGTGAGCAAGGAATTAGCTTGGATGAGGACATGGTTCTTATTGGAGATCTAGCTGATTTCGAGGAGGAGGAGCTACATCCACCACAAGATTTCGATTATCAAGAGGACATGCCTCCGGTGCAGTCTCAGCAGCCGTTCGAGCAAGAATTTTTCGAACCACCACCGCCACAGCCACAACCGTAGCCGCAGTAGGACTTCTGGGTGGCCCAAGATCAGTTCTATCGGGAGCAGTTCCGACTGATGCATGAGTACTTTGCCACGCTTAACGCGAACCAGCAAGAAACGAATAGACAACTGGCACTTAAGAATGCTAACTATACTGCACTCAACACGCGCTATGTTGAGATGGATGGACGGTTGAGGCAGTTGCAAGATCATGGGCGCAGGATGGATATGAATCTCAGTGCCTTGCATGATGATTTATTGATGCATGATATTTGTTAATGGCAAGCATGTTCTATTTGTACTTGTAGTTCATAAGAAATTGATGTTGATTGCATGCTTTGAAGAGTGCTTAGGATTCTATTAACCTTGTGTGGATTTGAGCCTTTTGATCATGCTATATGCATGATTGTTTATTCTTGAGAGATGTTTGTGTACGCGTATTCTAGAACTTGACTTGGAGTCTTGTGTGAAATCTATAATTGATAGATACTAGGAAGTGATCTTAGGCCGTTATTGTTAATCGAGTTACTTAGCCAAATTTATCTTACCTTATCATATAATTATCTTTGCAAGCCTTATTACCCTTTGAGCCTTTTTCTTGGCAAGCCTTGATAATGAGCTGTTTACCCTTTTGAGCCTTAAAAACCAATTACTAGTAAAGAGTGGAGGTAGACGAATGCTCCAGGAAGTTTTGAAGAGGATGAGAGATTTGATGAAAGTAAATTCGAGAGACAAAAAGTTAAATCTTGTGAGGGATAATGCCTGAAACCGGTATCCTGAATGTTAGAGAAGATAGTGCCCGAAACTGGCACCCTTATACTTGTAGAACACTGGAACTGGCTGTTGGCTATTAGATCGTTTGGTTCAACGTGATCCATTTAGGAATACAGGCAAACAATCAGCGAAAGCGATAAAATAAAACGTTTACCGTACTTCTGGGTTGGTGTAGAGGATGAATTGCAGAGAACTACCTCTGATCTTCTACTGTATGTCCCAAGTCGAATCCTGCTGTTGTGTGGGTAACAATCCGTAGGATTCTCTCAATCTGCTCTTGTTCTCTTCTCTCTGTCAAATGAGGCACTGACTCAGGGTTAACAGAAGATGAGATGACTTATATAATTGGGCTACAGCAGGGACCATGAGGAGAAATTGGACTGGGCCTCAATTGAATTTAATTAACCAAGCTTAGCCCAAAGCTTTTAATTAAATCCAATAATAATAATATAGTCCACTAAAATATTATTATTGAACTACCTATCCAATCCCAAATTATGTTATGGGCTCCTTCTTATTATGAGCCCGATGGTCTCCCCATGTTTAAGATATACAATGTCCATTAATTAATTAAGTTACTGACAACTCAAATTAATTATTATCTCATCCGAGAGTAGCACCACTCAACCTTATTATCATGCCGGAAATTAATCCACTTGCAAGATTTACATGATAAACCTTATGAGCTCCTCAAGGGGACATCATCAACCTATGATGGACATGGATTCCTTCTACAATCAACAGCACACCATAGAGACAACACTACTTTCCAACTCACCGAGTATATTGATTTAATATTTATAAATCTCACCCATTGATGAATCAAAGAAATACATACTGCCCTACGTGTCGAGGTTATTGTATAGAGATTAAGAGCACGAACTTCCATAATAACAGAGATCAAGTTCTTCTATAAGTCAGTATAAGTCGAACGATCTCAAGTGGTCCTGCTCAATACACACAAGTGCATTAATGTGATTCTATAGCCAAGACAAGCTAATACCAAACCACACTACAACCATACCGATAGAGAGTCCCCGTCTATCTCGGTTGTGAGTATCTGTTTATACTTTATAAGGAAACCGATAATATGAACTTCTGCGTGTTGTCGCACAACATATTATCTACAGTATAAAGTAAGTGGACTATTGCATCATGCATATAAATAAATTATAAGATGCAATCATTTGATCATATGATTCTCATTTCAAATATTGTTATAACATTGTTCATACTAAAGCTAGACTTTTAGTATACAATCCAACAATCTCCCACTTATACTAAAAGACTATGCTGTCATGTCTTCTGCCATACATCTGATTCCTACTCCCACTACACGACCAATAAAGGCTCTCGCCTTAAGGTCCTTGTAAATAGATTTACTAGGTCATCATCCGATGCAATCTAGGCGACAACAACCTTTCTCTCGTCATACGATTTCTCGTAACAGGTGGTACTCGCGCTCCATGTGTTTAATTGCCTTATGGACTCGTGATTCCTTCAAGTTTGCAACTACACCAATATCATCAATGTAAATTGTGATTACCTTGGGCAAACTTAGAAACACTTCAAAGTTCATCATGAAGTCTCTAGAGTCATACAGATACTTTGGCTGCCTCATAGGCTCCAATTTATCACCTTTCCATGATGGAGTCCGGAGTCTGAAATATATTTCTATATAGCACTCCTCCACATTATGACTCTACTTCCTAAAATTAAACACATAACCTTTGAGGTGGATTTACTGCCGTCCAATCTGATTAAAAAAATCCGAATCTACGTAATCCACAAGAAGCAGTGAATCTGTCCAGTAAGTCCACATATAATTTTCAGTCCTTCTCAGGCACTTCATATATGTCTTACCACAGTTCATCATTCTTGTTCAGGGTTACGTTGATACCTTCTGTTCATGCGTCCAGCAAAACAGATATCCAACTTCATTCATAGCATTCCTTAGATTAAGCTTCCTTATTCGCCGAAGCATAAGGAACCGCTTTCATCTCCTTTATCTTCTTTTTGTGTCTCAAAGACACATTCACTTAGATAAATTCACATGCTAAACGAGTATGGACTGTATCATTTTATGAAACTTGAGATAAGCATAACATCCTTTCTTGTAATCCGTATTACCGTGATCAAAATGATATATTTTGCCTTTCTTAAGTCCTTCATCTCTACCACTTTATTAACCGTACCCATACGCCCGATAATATTATTTCATTGTCTCCAATGAGCAAGATACTATCTACGTATAGTACAAGAAACACCACCACGTTTCCGTCACTCTTTACAACACACAAGACTCATCCGCTCATTGATTTAAATCCATGCCACTGGATTACCTTATCAAAACAGATACTTCACGATCTCAAAGCTTGCTTTAGTCCATCGCTGGACACTTTTAAGCTTATTATCAAAATGCTATTAGCACTTTGCAATGAATCACTCTGGTTGCTTCACATAGATGTTTTCCTCAAGACTTCCAATCAGGAAAGCTGTCTTGACATCTATTTGCTGTTCCTCATAATTCAATATGAGCAGCAATAAATAAAAGAATCCGGATCAATATAAGCATAGCTACCAGCGAACATGTTTCCTCATAATCGAACCATTTCTTTTTAGTACACCTTTTCGCAACAAGCTTTGCTTCTAAGGTTTTCACCTTACCGTATGATCCTCTTTTATATCCTATGACCACTTCCAATGGCTTTTACACTATTTAGTGGTCTATCAAGATCCCAGACTTAATTTAGAATCCGTAGATTCTATTTCAACATTTATTGCAACTTGCTAAGATTACGCATTTTCATCTTGTAGTCCTATGTCGTATCCATGGGACAATTCCATGTTCACTAGGGATCAAGTCTCACGACTCCCCCAAAACATATATTTTATAGGTTGTAAAACAACCCTCCCACTACGATAAAGTACTACATGTAATTGTGTATCAGACGTGACACGTGTTGCAGTTTACCTTGTGGTATATCCTCTTGTACACTTGGTACTTATACTTCGTGTTTTTCTCTCACTTCCTTTAGAACAACTCATACATGGGTTTGTGATTTATTACATAGTCCTTTTCCAAAAATCTAGTTATTGTGTTAACAATTACCCTTCGATCTTTTGGACTAAATAAATCACCCTCCATTTTTCTAGGATATCCCTTATACAGACAAACGTTTCACGAATTACTGTATCTAGGGCATATCCATAAAATGAATTTAATTATTCCAAATAATTCATCATCTATCTAATCATAACCATAAGAGCCTTATTCCTTCTCTCCACCACACCATTCAGTTGGGGCATGCCCGGTGTAGTCAACTTGAGATTTAATCTCAACTTCTGATCAATAGCTCCTAACTATCCCAAGAGGTATTCGCCATCATGATTAAATCGTAATGACTTAATATATTTTCCATGGCGCTTCATTGTACCAGCCTTACAGTTCTTGAATTAATCAAAGAACTTAGACATGCAGTGCATCAAATAAATATATTGGTATCTAGAATAATCTTTGAATATTCATAACCACCTCTCGCCTGGATAATATTAGGTTCGCTTGAATCAGAATGAACTAATTCCAACATATATATCTTTGGCTCTACACCCCACAGCCTTGAAAAGACAGTTAATCATTTTTACTTCTAAGCAAGACTCGCAAGTCCGATAGTTTCCACTTCAGATAAACCTTACGGTCTATCGGCTATCAACTTTTGAATCCTACTCAAGTAAAATGAACTAATCTTAGACGCTAAATGTATGTTTAGTTCATCTTTGAAGGTTCCTTTCTCTTTCTAATATAAGAAGATGCATTATAAATTACTATTTATTGCATCTGTGGGATGTGCATGATTCAAGAGTTTACATATTATCCACCAACGTACTTTAACAGATTATAGCCTCATTCCTCATTACTATGACCATGTCATTTAAATGAAATGAAGTATCCATCCGTTAATGCATAGAAACCGAAATCAAATTCTTTCTATGAAACGTACGTAAAGACAATTTCTCATAATCAATCATTTATTCTTATCATGAGATAAATAAACAACTCCCACTGCAATAGCCACTACCTTTGTAGTTTTACCCATGTCATAACAATCTTATCCTTATTAAGTGATAAACATTTAGTGATTCCAGTATCTACACTGTTCGAGTCAGTAGATGCCATCACTAATCATGTTTAAACCAATAGTAAATAAGATATTAAACTTGTTCACATTATGATGAAAATGGCTTTCCTTTGCCACATGTTTTGTCAGAAGTTTCCCACCATATACATCCTCTCGTAGTTAGGTGGAACTTACTCAAAAACATCTAGGCAATTATGGAAAATAAATTGACTTAGGTTTCCCCTTCAACTTTTATTCCATGTTTTTTCAATTCATTCATCAAATTCTATCATGACCTACCGCATTTTAAATTACTCGAGTATTCGAAGAGTTACATGAGACCATCATATTTCTACGAACCTCTCATCTCTTCACTAGAGACATTAACAGGCATCATGAGACGTCCTATGTGAGAACACATTTTTATTTTCTTAAGCAGTAATTTTCAAAACCAAGATTCTTTTCTAATCATCTAATTTGGACAAGTAAATATAATGTCTTTTAGTTAACAATTAGTGAAATAAAACCATTCGAAATTCAGAGAATCACAAATAAATATTCCGATCAAATCTTCGAATTTTATCCTTTTTATATTGATTTCCTCAAAACAACATAAAAATAAAATTTACCGACATCTCAAGCACCGTGAGTCTGCAAGCCACGTTAGGGTGGACGTTTACAAACCCGAACATTTACAAGAGAAGGTTTTACCCATTAATTTCATTTGTCAACCTAACTTTATGACAAAATAATTAATAGTAGGTTCCTCTTTAGCCATGTAAATAATAGCAGTGACTCCGTTGGGGAGGATACTAATTATTCACACCTAAGTGTACATCATTATTTGATCCCAAGTCCGCTGCCCAAGCTTATGTGCCTTACTGTTGGAGAAGTACACACGCGCTCAGATAACTTTCTACAACCATCAATTATATAAGTTTGTACTAGTGAACCGCATATAAGCTCATCCGTTAGGGAGGAAGGCACTATAGCCAACGCGCAAGTCCATATGCATCACATTACAAACAATAATTATTTAAAGAAGTTTGTACTAGTGATCCGTGAATAAACTCATCCGTTAGGGAGGAATGCTCTATTGCCAACGCGCAAGTTTACTCACATCACTTACAAATCAATAATGGAGGCCGCGAGAATTAATTACCAATCCCCTCCCCCACTTAGTTATTTAACACCGAGGAATTTTTTTTAACATGCATACAATATTCCAGAATAAAATATACAACTTAGACATGCTTCTATTAATAGCAATTTAAATAAATAAATCACATAGAACATGCCTTTCATATATAACAATTAATTGTCAAGTAAAAACAATTAAATCAGTTATATATCTCAATTAATTGCATAATAAATAGTGGATCAATTAAATGGGCCCAGTCTACTCAAGCAACAACAGCATAAAATGAGCAGTCCATTAATAAATTAATTAAGCCCATTTATCCCGCTAATTTTTGCTATAAACTTGGCCCAACAAAAATCTCACAATTAATTAAATCCAGCAATTAAAATTGCCTAGCAGCCCATTACCATTTTAATTAAAATTGGGCCCAACAGCCCAAAACCAAATTAAAATTAATTGAGCAGCCCACAAGCAAGAAATTGCCCCTTTAGCATTTTAATAATAGTGATTGAGCCCAGCTAGACAGCCCATCTCACAAACTGCTGCCATATTAACAGCCGCCGAGGCTTCATGATCCTTCCAGCTGCAACAAACAAAATGGAGCGTTCACCGGCAGCCACCAGCAGATCCCAACGGCGAACCATGGCCCCGCTGTTGCCGGCAGCCATCCCGTCAGCCTACCGGAGTCGCCTCGATAGCCTAGACATTGCAGCAGTGCCGGTGCGCCACGACAACACCTTGCCGGTCTCACGATCCACCGTGCCGATAGCGATCAGCCTTTCAACCATGCCCAGACATCCGCAGTGCCACCTTCAACCGCCACGAACAGGTGCGGCTGCTCTCGGCGGTAGTGCCGTCAGCCCACCGTCGTGCATCGATCCAGCGTGCCCAAAGACCGCCAGCCACCTGCCATGCTCCCACCAGCGCGCTCGACAGCGACCAGCCACGCCAGGCTGCAGACGATGACACGCTCGGAATCACCAGGGGACCCACCCGGAAACCTCCGTCGACTTGACCAGAGTGGCCGCTTCACCCATCGTCGTTAGCAATTGATTTCAGCAGCCGAGACAAAACCCACCATCTTGCAGTATCGCCGGTCGTGAGTCGGAAGCTCCACAAGACGCGCTCAGAAGTGTCAGGACTCGTTCAGAAACTTCTCAGAAGTGGCCTGAGACTCGACCGGAAGCACCAGTTGACTCGTCTGAAACCAGTGTTGCAGGTCCTATGTCTCGATCGCCACCCAGTTCCTGTCACAGCCGCCTTAACCCCATCGTTGGCGTGCTCCAAGTCCTTGCCATCGACTTTCAGTACCGGTCAGTCGACATGCCTCCCATCGAGTATCAGCGCCTGTGTCGTTCATCACGACAGCCCACGAGACAAGGTTTCCCTATCCAGCGTTGCCTTTCTCCATCATTCATGCCATCAACAGCCGTTGCCGCTGGTGATATGCAGCCACACCTCCGACGATCCAGCGGCGTGGCGTTGCCCGTCACCCATCGCTCATGGGCAATCGTGTGTGAGAATCAGCGTGTACAATTAATAATGATCGCACGCCCATAATAATCGACCAAGCACATAGGATTAATCAACACATATGAAACCCTAATCTCATGCTATGATTAAGATAATAGAAACACGAGAAGCAAAAATAATTGTGATCACATCTAGATCATTCACATAATCATATAATCACAATTACCCTAACCAACGTCTCACCATGAAACCAACGCTCTGATATCAATTGTTGGCTATTGGATCGTTTGGTTCAACGTGATCCGTTTAGGAATACAGGCAAACAATCAGCGGAAGCGATAAAATAAAACGTTTACCGTACTTCTGGGTTGGTGTAGAGGATGAATTGCAGAGAACTACCTCTGATCTTCTACTGTATGTCCCAAGTCGAATCCTGCTGTTGTGTGGGCAACAATCCGCAGGATTCTCTCAATCTGCTCCTGTTCTCTTCTCTCTGTCAAATGAGGCACTGACTTAGGGTTAACAGAAGCTGAGATGACTTATATAATTGGACTACAGCAGGACCAGGAGGAGAAATTGGACTGGACCTCAATTGAATTTAATTAACCAAGCGTAGCCCAAAGCTTTTAATTAAATCCAATAATAATAATATAGTCCACTAAAATATTATTATTGCACTACCCATCCAATCCCAAATTATGTTCTGGGCTCCTTCTTATTATGAGCCTGATGGTCTCCCCATGTTTAAGATATACAATATCCATTAATTAATTAAGTTACTGACAACTCAAATTAATTAATATCTCATCCGAGAGTAGCACCACTCAACCTTATTATCTGTCAGAGAGCAGAAAATGGCCCAATCAAAAAACCCAAAAGACAAGCCCAAACCCACGAGCCCAACCATCCCGAAGTACAAAACAGCCCATCAACTACAGGGATAAGAGAAAATGGGCCAGACGACCCAACTTGAATTCAAGCCCATCAGCAAGCCCAAGTGAAGACGACCCAGAAGAGGCCCATTCCCTGGAAGGATCTAGAAGCTCAGCATTGGATACCACTGGCAGGTGGGACCGGAACTACGTGTACTCCACTCTGAGTATACAGCATGATACAGTCTAGCTTAACCACTAAGCAAGTCCCGGTGGCCTACAGTCAAAGATGCCAAAGCAAAAACCACCACCACTATCTTTACTTAACCACTAAGCAAGTCCCGGTGGCCTACAGTCAAAGATGCCAAAGCAAAAACCACCACCACTATCTTTGCTTAACCACTAAGTTTACTTTACTTAACTTTATTCATGTTGTGTGAAAATCATCAAACAGCTTATAGGAGAAGCTGAAATCTCGCCTATATAAGGACGAGTAGTTTGCCATTTGTAATCATCAATCAAAATATCAATATAAACAAAATCCTTTATGTTCGCAGAAAACCCTTTTCTTCTTCTTAATTTTGATGCATCTTAATTAAGATTTAGAAGCCTCAGGTAATTTCCTCAATTCGTCTTGGAGTTCCTGAGCCTAACTTGTCTTCGATTCGTCTTAGGCAGAGTTAGAAAAACCAGATATATCTCGGCATATTGTCCATAGTCCCGAAAGACTGACAATACCCTTGATATTATCCAACATCCGAGCACGAGGTGTATCGTGTGCAGTTATCAAAGTATCATAAACTCTGATAATTCCTATCACCCATAGTCCGAAAGACTGGTGATCTATTCCCATCCACTCATTCCGCCATATTCCGCGCCATACCTTTTATGTCAGTAAACCAACCCCTGACAACTTGGTATCAGAGCAGTCGATCTTCCGACTAGCTCTGCCCAAAGTATGGTTACTACAAGATCTGGAGCAGCAAGTACAAGTATGACAGACGCAACCCAAAACCAGATGGATGCCATACAACAACAACTAACAACTCTGACGCAAACCCTGGAAGCACTCGTGGCAGCTCAGAATCAAACTGTGGCAGCAGCAGCAGCACCACCAGCACAAATAGAAGCAGAAAGAGCAGATGAACATCCTCCAGAAGAAGTACTACAGAGATGGAGAACAAACGTACCAGCGCCAAAGATAGATCTTTTGGTCTTCGATGGCCACAATCCTCGATCATGGATCCAAAGATGTGAAAAATTCTGTAAATACTATAATATTCCTCAGAACGATTACTTCGAGATACTATCCAACTATCTCGATGACCGGAGCGAACTATGGTTCAACCAATGGGTTGAATCTAACCCAGAGTTGAACTGGATGAAGTTCGTAGAAGACTTATGTGTAAGGTTCGGTGACAAGCAAATGCACGATGTCATCGAGGAGTTAAGCAAGTTAAAACAGACTGGATCTGTTATAACATACACAGAAAAGTTCGAGGAGCTCAGAGCACTAGTAAGGTGTAATCACCTCATGGCCAAATCCTATGAGGTATCACTATACCTCAGTAGACTACAAGAAGAGTTACGGGCAGCCATAAAAACATTCGAGTCAAGGTCATTACAACAGGCATACAAAACTGCGCGACTTCAGGACATAGCCCTTGGGCTATGGAAACGAGCCGGAGTAAAGCCCAAGCCACCAAGCATTCCCTACAGACGACCTCTTCCAGTAGCAGCACCGATGCCGCTACGAACACTGCCACCACCTAAAAGCAACAAATGCTTTAAGTGTGGAGAAGATTGGAGACCTGGACACAGGTGTACCAACTTCAGGAACCTCGCAATCGATGGAGAACAACAAGAGGAAGAAGAGATCATGGAGGAAGAACAAGAAGAGGAGCAAACTGAGGAAACCGAGGATGAACCAATACCCTTGGAACTCGCTCAGCTCTTAGGTATACAGAAAAGGAAGGGTACAATCAAGATCCAAGGGAAAAGCCAAGACAAGACCCTCAGAATCTTGATCGATAGCGGAAGCTCTCATACCTTCTTAAATAAGGAAAAGATGGAGGAACTCCAGCTAAGGACAACAAGGGCGAATCCACTACAGGTGACGATAGCCAACAGAGATTCCATGACAACAAGAGAAGTTATCCCAAACTTTCAGTGACAGATAGGCGCTCACCAATTCTATCACGATACATACGTGGTAAAATTGGGCGACCATGATCTGATATTGGGAACGGATTGGCAAGAGAAGCATGAGCCAATATCCTTCCAATACACAGATCAAATGATATCCTGCCAGAATGATGGGAAACTAATCACATTATTCGGGGAGAAAAGCCGGAGCAACTGCAAGATGATGACTTGCAAGGAAGTATTCTACTCAGGAGAGAGCAGTTCGGATGAAGTCTACATCATCCTTGAGGAGAAGAAGGAGTCCAAACATCCAGAGAATTTTGAGCTGGTAATGGAGATTCTGGATAATTATCCAGACATATTTAAGGACCCAGAAGGACTACCTCCACAGCGAAGTTTCGACCATGCTATTAAGCTCAAGGAGGGAAGCAGAATCCCCCAACAGAAGGCATACCGCCTACCTCACAACCAGAAGGTTGAAGTCGAATCGCAAATCCAAAAGATGCTCGAGGATGGATCCATACAACCATCCCAAAGTGAGTTTTCTTCACCAATCCTATTGGTAAAGAAAAAGGGCAGTAGCTGGAGAATGTGCGTAGACTACAGAGAACTCAATAAATCGACACAGAAGAACAAATATCCTGTGCCGGTGATTGAGGATCTATTGGACGAACTACAAGGAGCTACTATCTTCTCCAAGATAGATCTCAGATCGGGATACCACCAGATTCGGATGAAAGAGGAAGATATTCCCAAGACGGCATTCACCACACACCTAGGACTCTACGAATTCCGGGTAATGCCCTTTGGACTCACTAATGCTCCTGCTACATTTCAAAACTGCATGGACAGTATATTCCAGGATTATATCCGAAAATTCGTTCTCGTATTTTTTGACGATATCTTGATATACTCCAAGAATGTAGAAGACCACAAGAGGCATCTGGCCCTTGTGATGGACAGGATGAGACAACACCAACTAGTAGCAAAGAGATCTAAGTGCTCATTCGGAGTGAAAGAGATCCAATACTTGGGACACGTCATATCCCAAGAAGGTGTTGCAACCGATCCAGAAAAGATACGAGCAGTATAAGAATGGCCAATCCCCACTAATGTCAAGGAGCTAAGAGAATTTCTGGGATTGACAGGCTACTATAGTAGATTCATCAAAAACTACGGTACCCTAGCCAAACCTCTTACCCAACTGCTCAAGAAGGACAACTTCAACTGGACAGAAGAAGCAACAAGGGCCGTAGAGAAGCTCCAGCGAGCCTTAACCACAGCACCAGTTCTAGCTATGCCAAACTGGAATGCTCAGTTCGTCCTGCAAACTGATGCAAGCAATGAAGGGATAGGAGCGATCCTGATGCAGAACAAAAGGCCAATCGCTTACTACAGCCAAGCTTTAAGCCCTAGGAATCAAGGTCTTTCGACCTATGACAAAGAACTCATGGCGGTTCTGATGGCAGTCAAGAAATAGAGGCACTATCTTGAATCCTCCCCATTCATCATCAAGACAGACCACCAGAGTCTGAAATTCCTAACAGAGCAGAGAGCTACTACTCCAATGCAAAGGAAAGACATGTCGCAGCTGCTGGGATTGGAATTCGAGATCCAGTACAGCGAAGGAGTTAACAACACCGCAGCCGACGCCTTGTCTAGACGAAACCAGAAAGAAGTCATAGAACTACTGGGCCAACCGAGTAGAAAATACGATTACTGGGTATACCTCAAGATACAACTAGGAAGGCAGCAAACACTTCAATTTGGGAAGTTCAACAAGCTCAACCCCAAATACTACGGTCCATTCCAAATAACTGAGAGGATCGGCAAGGTAGCATACTGACTGCTACTACCAGAAGGAGCTAACATACATGACGTATTTCATGTATCATTGCTCAAGAAGTCAACTGGACCAGGAAAAATCAAAAAGCACCCATTACCACTGGTAAATCAACAACAGTACTATCCGCAGAGGATCATAGGAACCAGGTTCAACAACAATGGGGAACGAGAACACCTGATCCAATGGAACGACTCACCAGACGAAGAAAGCACGTGGGAACCTGAAGACAACCTCTTTTCACTCTACCCAGAACTCGAGGACGAGTTCAGTCTCAAGGAGAGGGGATTGTCAGAGAGCAGAAAATGGCCCAATCAAAAAACCCAAAAAACAAGCCCAAACCCACGAGCCCAACCTTCCCGAAGTACAAAACAGCCCATCAACTACAGGAATAAGAGAAAATGGGCCAGACGACCCAACTTGAATTCAAGCCCATCAGCAAGCCCAAGTGAAGACGACCTAGGAGAGGCCAATTCCCTGGAAGGATCTAGAAGCTCAGCATCGGATACCACTGGCAGGTGGGACCGGAACTACGTGTACTCCACTATGAGTATACAACACGATACAGACTAGCTTAACCACTAAGCAAGTCCCGGTGGCCTACAGTCAAAGATGCCAAAGCAAAAACCACCACCACTATCTTTACTTAACCACTAAGCAAGTCCCGGTGGCCTACAGTCAAAGATGCCAAAGCAAAAACCACCACCACTATCTTTGCTTAACCACTAAGTTTACTTTACTTAACTTTATTCATGTTGTGTGAAAGTCATCAAACAACTTATAGGAGAAGCTGAAATCTCGCCTATATAAGGACGAGAGTTTGCCATTTGTAATCATCAATCAAAATATCAATATAAATAAAATCCTTTCTGTTCGCAGAAAACTCTTTTCTTCTTCTTAATTTTTATGCGTCTTAATTAAGATTTAGAAGCCTCAGGTAATTTTCTCGATTCGTCTTGGAGTTCCTGAGCCTAACTTGTCTTCGATTCGTCTTAGGCAGAGTTAGGAAAACCAAATATATCTCGGCATATTGTCCATAGTCCTAAAAGACTGACAATACCCTTGATATTATCCAACATCCGAGCACGAGGTGTAACGTGTGCAGTTATCAAAGTATCATAAACTCTGATAATTCCTATCACCCATAGTCCGAAAGACTGGTGATCTATTCCCATCCACTCATTCCGCCATATTCCGCGCCATACCTTTTATGTCAGTAAACCAACCCCTGACATTATCATGCCGGAAATTAATCCACTTGCAAGATTTACATGATAAACCTTATGATCTCCTCAAGGAGACATCATCAACAGCACACCATAGAGACAGCACTACTTCCCAACTCACCGAGTATATTGATTTAATACTTATAAATCTCACCCATTGATGAATCAAAGAAATACATACTACCCTACGTGTCAAGGTTATTGTATAGGGATTAAGAGCACGAACTTCCATAATAACAGAGATCAAGTTCTTCTATAAGTCAGTATAAATCGAACGATCTCAAGCGGTCCTGCTCAATACACACAAGTGCACTAATGTGATTCTATAGCCAAGACAAGCTAATACCAAACCACACTACAACCATACCGATAGAGAGTCCCCGTCTATCTCGGTTGTGAGCATCTGTTTATACTTTATAAGAAAACCGATAATATGATCTTCCGCGTGTTGTCGCACAACATATTATCTACAGTATAAAGTAAGTGGACTATTGCATCATGCATATAAATAAATTATAAGATGCAATCATTTGATCATATGATTCTCATTTTAAATATTGTTATAATATTGTTCATACTAAAGCTAGACTTTTAGTATACAATCCAACACTGGCGTGATACTACAGAGAAAAAGTTGAGCCAAGTAAAGATGGAGGAATGGTCTATTATCGGGATCGTTGATAAAACAGTGAAGAGGGAGCAACTGAAAGTAATATACCAAGGTAACTCTTTACTAGTAAAGTTAGTCACTTACCTATATTCTTCCACCCTAACCAAAGAGCCAACATTACATCCTTTAAGCAAGTCCTTTGTGATCCTAATATTGAGTCGATTATGGATGGAGTTTTGAGACCTTTGTCAAGCTTATGATTACACGAGTATATAAATTGGAAGTGAGTGGTGATATCAACCATAAGGTGTATATCTTTTACACTTGAGTGAGAGAGTAAAAACTTACCCGTGAGCTAGATGACTTAGCACTCGTAGAAGATTGTGATTGATTGATTTTTTACGTGAATGAAAGGTATGATAGTTGCATGTTCTAAGTTAATATAATTACATGTATTTTGATGTATTGTACCTGGTGATTACACTCTTTAGATTTGTTTGATTTTTGTTGCCTCGGGACGAGCAACATGTAAGTTTGGGGGGTTTAATGAGAGTGTAAATTCGCATGTTTTGGGCCTTGATTTGCGTGGAAAGAGAGTACTATTTGGTCTTTTATCGAGACGAATCGGTACGTGTATGAGAAAGGCACGAATCAAAGGGTACAAGGGCGATTTGAGCATATTCATATAGGAAAATAGGTGAAAAAGGCTCGGAATTGGAAGACACGATTTTGGAGGCAAAATCAAGGTGTTGTTCGACCAAGCTGACTTGTTCGACCTTCAATAGGTGGTCGAACGGGAGGTGACAAGTCGAGCAGATTGCCAGAGCTCGTCCAGAGAGCCAGTTCGACTTGGAGGATCTGATCGACCAACATTATCTTGGTCGAACAGATGAGAAGAAGTCGAGCAAAGTGGAGAAAACATCCAGAGAGCTCGTTTGACTATTAGGAGTTGCTCGACCAGGATCAATCTGGTCGAGCAAGAGCGGTTTGGTCGAGCAAATTGCCAAAGTTGTCCAGAATGTTTGTTCGACCATAGGCTTCTTGTTCGACTTGGATGCTGAGGTCGAACGGCGTGTCGCTGAATGTTATTTATGGTAATTTCGGATGTCTTTCACCAAATTTGACATGTGCTTCAAGCAAAGGCCCATCCTAAGCCCATAAGGAGATCCTATGTGTATAAAAGAAGGGCTTTCGCAGGAGAAAGAGAGACGACACACAACACAAGATAACACATCTTTCTTCATCCACCAAACCCTACCACCATCCGAAGGAGTTGAGAGAGAGGTTCGTCTGGCGAGTCAAGTAAGATCATACCAACTAGCCATAATTGTTCATAGATCAATCATGGGCTAGAACCACCTTGGTAGTTTTAGGGTTATGAAAGTTTTATGAGTTAATCGAATTTCCATGTGTAAACTCCGTATAACACTACTTGTGGTTTATATTATATAAGACTGTGCTTTTTCAATTCATACTCACGGTTGTTTTGTGCATCATTAACTGATATGTAGACTCTGAATACATCTCTTGGTTATTGATTGAGTACGTTCACCGCTGAGCAGAATCACATGTTATAATTCTAAGTGAAGGAATTCCGAAGTCTTATTAGAACTATCTTATATAGATACTTGTTAATTGAATCGTATTCGGGATGATAAGTAGGATAAAGAGTGTTACTTTATAGTACCTAAAAAGGGAGATCAAATCGGATTAGAGTACTTAGTGCACGGGAAATAATTGATTATGATAGTACCTAGAAAGAGGGGTAAAGTATACGTCTTGCTCCAAGGATATTCACACGTGTCATACGCTTGCTTACTTGTGTCTATAGAGTACACTTGCATAGTTTAGTGATGCGTCCATAAACCACAAGGTAGAGTTGGACATCAACGCATGGAAAAGAGATTAACGAATGAAACTGGATTACCTGAAGAACTACTCTATTACTTATTCGATCACAACCGAATTTCTTCTCTTACTTGTTTACTTATCTTGCTAATTTTATTATATGCTATTTAGTTTCCTAATAAAACCAACTCAAATTTACCAACATAATCTTAGTTAATTAGAATATAATTAAATTGATACTAATCCGTCCCTTGGATTCGATATATACTTGGTCACCTTTCGAAACTACAATTGATATCCTTATACTTGATGATTAATTTTGCGTGTTGAGAAAACACTCATCAATCTCTTTCTCCTTGCAGTAGTTATTAAACTGCGCTCTAACATAAACTCAAGGCCATTATCTGTTCTCAAGCACTTAAGTTTGCTTCCTGTCTGATTTTCAACTTCTGTAAGCCATACCTTAAAAGTTGAAAATGCCTCATCCTTAGATTTAAAGATTCTTACCCATACTTTTCTTGAAAAGTCATCAATGAAATATATAAAGTATCGTCCACCTCCCATGGTTGTACTTCATGATGGCCCCCAAAGATCAGATGTATGTACTCTTGTCTTGCCTTAGTACTGTGTTCTGCAGCACCAAATCTTAATCTCTTAGACTTGCTAAGTATGCAATCTTCACACTGCTGCAACTTGCAAGTTGAACTTATTTCTAATAGTTTCGGTTTTACTAACTCTTGTAACCCACTTTCACTTATATGAGAAAGTATGCCATGCCATACTTGAACACTTTCTCAGTCTTGAGTAGCATTGCTTTGTCCCAATAACTGTCTGACCGTGAACCGTTAGATCAACCAGTTTGATCTCCAGTTCGGTTATGAAAATATTGATTTAGATATACAATAACTGTAGCAAGAATGATGCTTTGTATCAAATACCCCTATTCCGTTGTACCTTACCTCTATACCTTCTAACACTTAACACCCCCTAAAAGTAGATAATGCAAAACTATAATCGTCATTTGAATTGTCATCAACATTCTTTACTGACATGATTACCTCAAGGTCCAGGTAAAAAGGTGTTGCGTGTTTTTGAATACACACAAATTAATCCCCAAGTGTAGGGATATTAACTGTAGCAGCAGGTAACCAAGTTTTAATATCGAATCCTAGGGACGGTAAATTATCTATTTTCTAAAATTACTAAACTAAAGAAGACATGTGACAAATTCAATTTGATGATAATTTTCTAACAACTAATGAAGACTTAAAATTAAAATAAGAATAAATTATTAAAATATGAAAATTCAAGTATGGAGAAAATAGTAGCTCTAGGAACTTCAGTTAAAACTTATTAATCTAACATTATGATATGTGGATTCAATTCTATAGGAGTTATGGAAGAATCACCAAAGATACAAATTTACTTAATTGGTCTAAGAAAACTTAAAATTAATCTGGTGTATCCCCTAAGATTCTAGGCTAATATCCCCATCTCCCTCTCTAGGTAATTGCAATATTATTCCTCTCCCTCGTCAGGTACTAGAAACTAATATGTTTTCTCTTTTTAGGTACTACATGTTTATTACCTAATTTCCTGAATATTATCAACACGACTGATCATCATAATTAATAATACTCATCACATAATCCATGTCTAATAAATTAAGGAATAGGTCAATTACCTCAACTTATATAACATAATTAATTAATTTTACTGCGCACACAAGTTTCAATTATTTCAAGCATTAGTCAATGACAAACAAATAATCATAAACGCTACACAATATAAATTAAATAATTTCAAATAAATCCATGAAAAAGTGAATAAACATTCTACAGTTTCAAACCCACAAATCAAATACTAAATTACATCAGTTTTAACCTTCATGCCCTAGAACTACAAAAAGTATTTACCCCATGGAGTGACAGACAACTCTCATGGGTGTAAGAATGATCTTACCACTGTTCATATTTATTGAAAGGAAAATTGAGTTTAACGATAAAACCCTGGATTGAAGAATTGTTGATGTTCTTCTCTCCGTCTCCTCCAATTGTATGATCTCCCCTCCTAGAATGGCACACACCGGAATGATGGAGTGAATGGGTGAAATTTTGGATGAAGTGGGAATAAAGTGCGATGGATTTTTTTCTCGCGTGCAGTCGCGATACGTGTGTTCTGCTTTTGTTTCGATTCTGCTCTTCTCCACGCTGCAACCATTCTTCCTTGGGCTTTTCGTCAATTGTGGGCTGCTCCCTTTTTATGTAGTTCGCATGGCTGGCCCACTAATAAAAAGTTTAATGGCATGCATATATGTGATATCAAACTACTGCTTGGCCCATCTATTTAGTTGATTAGTGGGCCCCTCAACTTAATTCAATTTATGAATTGCTTAGCAACCCAACGTGGCAAAACACCTTTTCCACAACTCAATGACTAACTTGATTCCACAATTTCATGATATTGCTCACGGCTCTTCTTCACCATTCCTCAATCAAATGACCCACTTGAACATTCTCTCGCCCACTTCTATTCCTATATTTATTCAATTTCACTTCAACTTTTTTATCAAAATCTGTATAATCTCAACAAAATCCATGAAGTTATAAAAATTATGAAAATTAGCAATAAACTCCATAAATAATGTTAAAATAATGCAATAATCATATGAACACGGCCTCTGAAAAGAGTAAATTTTCATGCTAAACAAACTCTCCAAACTTAAACTGTTGCTCGTCCCGGGGCTACAAAAAGAATAAAAGAAAAATAGGACGTGACATATGATTATTTTGGTTTCAGAAAATTTTAATAAAAATAAATTTGAACAAATCAAGCAGACAAGCATGTGATACATCACAAAATCACTACTAACTAGATTGAATGCCTTGGTACATGGAAACTCACTAGGATAAGTATATCGCTCAACTCTCAAGTATATAGGCTTAAAAAAAAACTCAACATGATTTAATTGCAGTGTTTAACCATAGGCTTGCCCATTGTCTCTACTCTCCTTTTACTCGTAGCTAGTAAAATTATGGATCAAAAAGGACTTTTCAAGGATGTGATGTTGGCTCTTTGGTTAAGGTAGGAAATATATAGATAATGTGACTCAAATAGTAGAGAATTAAAGCTAGAGATTTTCTTTTGTACTGCAGACTTTAAACATTTCAAAATATCTCCAACTTCAACTCTTCTTATCCTTTTTAATACACACAATTTTTATTCCTTCTCCACCTTCAAGCACAACAAATATTTTCTTTCTTGGGGTACCAGTTTCGGGCACTACCCACAAATTTATTTATTCAGCTCTTCATGACCTTCTAATTTTTTTCTTTTTCTTTTTTTTCTATCCCAAGGCCTTCATCACTTTTTCAGCTCCAAATATTTTTCACCCTTTCCAAACTTTTGTAAACTCAATAACACACTTTGACAGCATTTAATTCTCTACTAAATATTGGAAATTCAAAGGCTCAAGTAGGGTATCAAAGAGGCAAGTGATTTCGTAGGTTGCCAAAGAAATAAGGCTTTAAGCTCAAAAGGGCTAACTATGGATAAATAATTATTTGGTAGGGAATTATTTGGCTAAGTGACTAAAAAAAAATTAAAACATGGCCTTAAATCATTTCCATAATCTACCATACTATTCTTAAATATTCAAGAAAACTCAGGGCAAGTTCTAGAACACATCACAATTAATCAAGATACTCTCAAGAATTAAACAATTATCATGCATCAAGATGTTCATGATTTTCAAAGGCTCAAAAGCTCACTAGGTATAAAATCCAACAACCAAGGTTATCTAGCAATTTATGATTTTTGTAACAACACAATTTCATCCACTCAATTAATAAGAATTTTCAAGTTGAGCATAAAAATATTTTCATCATAAACCAAATAATGTCACATACCTAAAATTCTATCAGAAGTGTTCAAGTTCATGGAGTAGTCAACAGAAAATTACGTTTCTCATACCACAACATGCAAACCATAATCACTCAACTCAAAGGTTAACTTACTTACCTCGGCTAGCGATCTCCCTCGATAGTCTCTTCCGCTCTCCAAATCAAAAGAATAATTTCATGAAACCACCTCCTCCTCCCCAAACTTATTTTTGATAAAATATCAAAATAAGTTTAAGAAAGAGTATAGGGGTCTTGAAATATAAAAATATAAAGCGAAGAATTATGAAAGAAAAGAGAGAATAAAATACTTACCTCGCATGAGTCGCAGCCGACTTCTTCTTCCTTTTAAGCTCATCTAAATAACTCAAGTACCCCACATCAAACATCAAATATCCCATTACCAATCAAAATAAGGAGACAAACTCATACTCTATACCAATCAATCAAGAAAAATGTAACCTCCAATCTCTAGGGTACTCACACAACAAGACAATATGAAGAAATTTTATCCCCGGTACATATGAGACAAGGTAAGAACATCACACTCCCCCCAAACTTATTTCGAACAAAGTTTGAAAAAGATGTGATTGCCTTAAGCGAAATTATGTACCGATGATCTAATTTCCAACACACAACATGAAAATAAAATAAAATAAAATAAAAATCAAAGCAAATAAAATGGGAGGGCAGCCCCCAACAGGCACTCATTTTTAACGTCGTTGAGCACGACGTGATGTTCAATCAGTGCAAATGATCAAGAAATAGAACTTCCCTATCTTGTGGCGACTTATAGTGCTTCAATCGATGACCATTAGCCACAAAGATATCTCCATTCTTATCTATCAACTCGAAGCTTCCTCCTCCACATGCTCTATGAACTACGAAAGGTCCCATCCACTTGGATTTCAACTTACCTGCAAAAAATTTCAAACGAGAGTTAAACAACAATACCTCATCTCCTTCATGGAACTCCTTGTGGCGAATCTTAGCATCGTGCCACTTCTTCACTCTCATCTTATATATCTTTGCATTTTCATAAGCCCTCTCTCTGAATTCATCAAGCTTATTGATATGGGTCATCCGCAGTTCCTTTGCATCAGTCAAACTCAAATTCAGTTTCCTTATCGCCCAGTAGGCTCTATGCTCAATCTCCACCGGGAGGTGACACGATTTCCCATAGACTATCTGAAATGGCGACATCTTCATGACGGTCTTGTAGGCGGTTCTAAAACCCCATAAAGCATCATCCAACTTCAATGCCCAGTCTTTCCTACTCACTCCAACCGTCTTCTCCAACACCTGTTTCACCTGCCTGTTTGAGACCTCGGCTTGCCCATTTGCTTGAGGGTGATAAGGTGTTGCCACCCTATGTTTCACACCATAGTCCTTCAATACTTTCTCCATCAATTTGTTGACAAAGTGAGTCCCCCCATCACTAACAAGCACCCTAGGTTCTCCAAATCTCGAAAATATGTGCTTTTTCAAAAAATTCTGCACCACTCTAGCATCGTTCGTCTTTGTTAGAATTGCTTCCACCCACTTCGAGATGTAATCGACAGCTAGAAGGATGTAGAGGAATCCATTCGATGGGGGAAAAAGGCCCCACAAAAGCTATCCCCCATACATCGAAAATTTCCACCACCATGCTGGGTTGCAACGGCATCACATCCCTTCTTGAAATTCCCCCATCCGTTGACATCTATCACACGTCTCCACAAAAGACTGACATGTCTTGAATAAGGATGGCCAATACAATCCGGACTGTAATACTTTTGCTGCAGTCTTTTGAGCACCGAAATGCCCCCCATTTGGTTGTGAGTGACAGAACTCAAGAACATTATTCCATTCAGCTTCAGGCACACATCTACAGATTATGGAATCCGTGCAAATTTTGTAGATGAAAGGATCGTCCCAAATGAAGCTCTGAACATCATACATGAACTTTGTTAACTGATGCTTGCTCATCTGATACGGCTTAGTCCCTGTTGCCAAGTAGTTGACATAATTTGCATACCAAGGGGTTTCTTCTTGTGTGGTCAACGCATAGATCTTATGGATGTCCGCCTCTAGTATCTCCTCATTGGGAAACACCTCCTTTATTACCTCACGAGCATCATCGCAGTGTTCCCTCGTCTCCAACCTAGATAAGTGATCCGCCACAACATTCTCACTCCCCTTTTTATCTCGAATATCCATGTCAAACTCTTGCAACAACAGGATCCATCTAATCACCCTTGGCTTGGTATCTTTCTTCTCCATCAGGTATTTGATTGCCGAGTGATTAGTGTAGACAATTATTCTCATCCCCACCAAGAATGGCCTGAATTTGTCAAAAGCATACACCACTGCTAGAAACTCCTTCTCAGTCACGGTGTAATTTTTCTGTGATGAATCAAATGTTTTGCTGGCATAATATATGGCACGAAACTTCTTTTTCCGCATCTGACCCAACACAACTCCAAGTACAATATCACTCGCATCACACATCAGCACAAATGGCTCAGTCCAATCTGGAGTGATCAACACCGGAGTGGTCACCAATGCTTTCTTAAGAACCTGAAATGCACTCAAACAAGTATCATCAAATACAAATGGCACATCTTTCTCTAACAAGTGAGATAATGGCTTGGAGTATTTAGAAAAATCCTTGATGAATCTCCTGTAAAATCTAGCATTCCCTAAGAACGAGTGATGAGTGATATTTTCACCTAGATTTTAGTGCATTTTTATATGTGTTTTCGTGTTATTTTATCCGTATTTTATGTGTTATTTGATTGTATTTTGTGTTTTTATTGAAATGTGTGTGAATGAGCTTAAACCTATAATTTTCACTTTTTATTGGATGCTAGATATGATAAGGAAGACATAAGAAAAAGCGGACCTCAATTCGGAGTTGAAACGAGGGAGAACGAGCCAAAACAGTGAAAGAGGAAACAGGGCAGCAAGAACACGACCAGCCGTGTGTAGGAACACGAGCCGTGTCGCGTACACGACCCGAGCTCCTCACACGGGCCTGTAAGCGAAGGCCGTGTGCAGGCGCCAGAAACACCAACTCGGCCACCCCTGTGGCCGAGTCCAGAACACGCGCCGAGTGCAGAGACACGGGCCGTGTACCAAACACGGCCCTATCCAGAATGGCCGTGTACCAAACATGGCCCTATCCAGAATGGCCGTGTACGAGCATCAGAATACACAACATGGCCACCCATGTGGCCATGTGCTGCGCATGAGCCGTGCGCTGTCCGAAGCTCGCCGTTGACCAGAATTCCAGACACGACTCGGGCCGTGTTGCAGCACACGAGCCGTGTTGGTGTAAAAAGTGCTGAAATTTCCAGATTTCTTCTAGAAGCTTCCCAAGGGGTATAAATACCCATTTATTCAACATTTGAGACCTAGATCCGAAATCCACACTTCCACACACACCTCACACACCATTCCTTCCATTTCACACCATCATCTTCATCCATTCTTCATCTATTGGATCTATCATCATCCCACCATCAAAACCTTCATCCAATTGAAGAAAAGAAGCAAGGAAGAGAGGAGAATTGCAAAGGAAGGAAGGAGATTCAATTGGAGCCATTCCAAGGGAGTTTTCATCTCAATTTAGTGTTAATCCTCTAGTTTATCATGTTTTGTAAGGATCTTAATGTCTATATTAATGTTCTTATGAATATGGTAGGCTAATCTCACTTGTGAGATTAGCAATATGAGAGTTGTTGGATAATTTTGGGAATTTGTGTAATTAAATTCATATGTTGATTGGATCTATGATTTTCTATCATTGATTATTAATTGCTTGATTTGTATTGATGATTTGTGTGTTTAGTTGTTCTAGATATGTGATTAGATTGAGAAATCAATTATATGCTTAGGATAATTAAGTGAATCATTTCATCAAACACTTCATGTGCATTATAAATTGTAAAGAGATTGAGAAATCCTTTAGAGTTTAAAACCCTTTGATAGAACATGTAATTGGTTAGATCGAGAGGTTGATTAATCGTGTGAAGGGACTCTCATTTCAAGCTTAGTACCTAGTTGGAATTGTTTGAGTGAGAACCAATCCATTGAGCTATTTGATATTCATATCCTATCCATCTCGAGAGGGAGTTTAGGTGATCTTAGTGTTGGCCCTTAGTCTTCAATCCATGATACATATGAATTTGATACATAATTTCTAGAGTTACCACTTCTTGATTGTTGTTAATCTCACTTTTAATCAATTTGGTAAACCACTTTCCATCCATCCATCTTGTTCGTTTGATCATTGCTTGCTTTGATTGATTTAATTCTTGTTTGATCACCAACCTCCATTGATGATTCGTCTCTATAAAATTGCGATAAACATGATCTTGCTTAAGCTCTAGCGCCGACCTCCCTGTGGTTCGATAAATTATTTTAATTGGTCATCCCTACTACAAGAAATGGCTAATCAACGAGCGAACTCCCTTCTCGTTGGTAGGTGGCAGCAATTTCACAATTGCAACTACTTTTGCACGATCTACTTGTAAACCTGCAGCAGACACATGATGACCAAGAACAATACCCTCTCTCACCATGAAATAACATTTCTCCTAATTCAAGACGAGATTGGTTTCTTGACACTTTTTCAACACAAGAGACAAATTAAACAAGCAAATCTCAAAAGAAGAGCCAAAAACTGAGAAATCATCCATGAAAACTTCCATTATATTCTCAATTAGACCCTCAAAGATAGCCATCATACACCTTTGAAATGTCGCAGGTGCATTACATAAATCGAAAGGCATCTTCCTAAAGGCAAAGGTCCCATAGGGGCAGGTGAAAGTAGTCTTTTCCTGGTCTTCAGTTGCAATCATTATCTGATTATATCCTGAATACCCATCTAAGAAACAGTAAAATTCATAACCTGCAAGCCTATCTAACATTTGGTCCATGAAGGGTAAGGGAAAGTGATCATTTCGCGTGTTTTCATTCAACTTCCTATAGTCCACACAAACACGCCACCCCATGGGTATCCTAGTAGCTAGTACCTCACCATCATCGGCCTTCACTATAGTCATCCCCCCTTTCTTTGCTACCACATGCAATGGACTGACATAGGGGCTATCACTTATAGGAAAAATGATTCCAGCATCTAACCACTTCAAGACTTCTTTCCTAACCACCTCCTGTATAGCAGGGTTCAACCTACGCTGGTATTGCACAGAAGTCTTTTTCTCATCCTCTAACCCGATTCTATACATGCAAACAGCAGGATTAATACCCTTTAAGTCATCTATGGACCATCCTATAGCTGACCTATGTTCCCTAAGAACCTCTAGCAATCTTTCAAGTTCAAATTTAGATAAAGAAGAGGATACTATTACCAGAAATGTCTCATTATCACCAAGGAACACATACATGAGATGATCTGACAATTGTTTAAGTTCTACTTTCTTTTCTTCCTTCACATCTGGCTCATCCTTCTCCAATGGCAAGAACTTCTGATTCTACCTCGTCTGCTCCAACCTTGCTGCTTCTTTCTTAGTATACCTGCAATCATTCAAACTATGTAAGCATTCAAAATATTCAAGACAAAGTTCATTAGATAAGTCATCCAACTCTGTGGTGGGAAAAGTGAGAGACTCACTGATACACGTCTCCAGAGGATCCTTAGACATGATAAGAGCCATGTTTTCATTCACAGTCTCCTCCACCACTTCCAAGCTCTTGCACTCTTCCTTATCTTTTGGGCACCTCATCGCTTTCTCTAGGGAAAAGCCAATCTCTTCATCATTAAACCTCAGTTTCAATTCTCCATTTTGAACATCAATTAATGCTCCCCAAGTAGCTAGGAAAGGTCTTCCTAGGATAAGAGGTACATTATTGTCGTCCTCCATGTCGAGCACCAAGAAGTCCACTGGATAGATGAACTTATCGACCTTTACCAATACATCCTCTATCACAACCTTTGGATAGGTTAGAGATCGATCAGCCAACTGAAGCGCTATCGATGTTGGCTTCAACTCCCCCAAACCTAACTTTTTGAACATGGTGTATGGTATCAGGTTGATGCTGGCTCCAAGATCGCATAAGGCTCTCTTCTCAGGCCCTCTCCCTATTTCACACGGAATTGTAAAACTGCCAGGATCCTTAAGCTTTTCAGGTAACTTCCTCTGAATGATTAAACTGCAATTTTCAGTGAGATTCACTGTCTCCACACCAGTCAAGCTTCTCTTCTTGGATATAATATCCTTGATAAACCGGGCATAGTGAGGCATCTGCTCCAAAGCCTCTGCAAAAGGGATATTAATCTGAATTTTCCTGAAAATTTCCAAGAATCTCTTGAACTTCTCATCAAGCCCTTTCTTGAGGTGAAGTTGAGGAAATGGAAGGGGTATTTTTGTTTTTGGAATCCCCCAACTATCTCTCTCTGGTTCCTCAACCTTCAGTTTTTCTTCCCTCAACCTCTTAGCCACTTGCCACTTTTTCTCAGGAATTTTCTTCTCAACTTGAATTTAAGACGAATCTGGAATGTCAGGAATAACTGCATCACTACCTGACTCCAACTCAACTTGAGTTGGGTCACTATCAAGCTGAATTGGCTCATTGTTGCCCACTGTATCTTCTACTTTATCCACTGGCATCTCTGGTCCCTCATACTGCTTCCCATACCTCAATGTGATAGCTTTGCACTCTTTTGGGTTGATTTCCGTTGTAGATGGAATTTACCCTTTTGTTGCTGTGAATCCCAATGTAGAAGCCAACTGACCAATTGAGTGCTCCAATTCTTGTAACTGTTTGGATATTGAGGAGTTCATCCCCACAATCACTCCTTCCAACTTGGTGATTCTTGATTCATGAGCCTTATGGGTTGCTTCATTATTCACCATGTATTGCTTGACCAAATCTTCAAAATCCGGTTTTCATTCCTCAGTCTTTGCTCCATGACCAAAGTTGGCTAGAAACTGAACTGCATTATTCTGATTTGAATATGAAAAATTCTCATGCCTTTTTTGTCCTTGTCAAATTCCACCTCCACTTTGATTATTCTGATTGCCACCTTGATTTGGGTAGTTACCCCCTTGGAAATTCTTATTGTTGAAATTTCCTTGGTTGTTCCTATTCCCTTGCCAATTTCCACCTTGGTTATAAGGTGGCCCTCTGTATCCTTGTGTGCTTTGACCCATGACCCAGTTAGTATCCTTAACTTCTTGCAAGTTCATTACTATGCCATCACTGTCGCTTCCTTGACTGCTTCCCCCACTGTAAAGATTGCTTAAGTGCTTATTCATTTCTTCCAACTGAGTAGCAACCTTATCAAATTTATCTGTTTCAGCCACTTTCTCCTCTACTTGTGCAGCCTTTCCAAGCACATAGCTTCCACGAATTCTATCTGAGGGCCAGTCTCTTGAGTTCATGGATATGTCATCAAAGAGCTTTTCAACATCTCTCGAGCTCTTTCCAAAGATGGTTCCCCCTGTAGATGCATCTACTAAGACTCTCAAATCATTATCTAGACCATTGTAGAACACACTGATAATTTGAAACTTCTTGAGGCCATGTTGTGGGCATCTCCTTAAAGCTTCTTTAAATCTCTCCCATGCCTCATTGAATGTCTCATCTCTTCGCTGCTTGAACTGGTTTATCTCTTACTTCAGAGCCATCACTTTTGATGGTGGCATGAAGCGTTCCACAAAAAGCTGTTGAAGTTCAGTCCAATTGCTGCAGCTCACTTGCTCCAGGTTATCGTACCACTCTCTTGCCTTATCAGCCAAGGAGAACTGAAACAACCTCATTTTCCAAGTATCATCATTGGCATCCGCCATCTTCACCGTGTTGACATAGCTGTTATAAAGCTTCAGGTGCCCATACGGCTCATCAAACACACCTCCCGCGAAAGGATTTCTTTCCACCATAGAGATCAGGGCTGGTCTGATGTCATTTCTTTCATTGACACCTCCAACTACGCCTGTCCATCCCGGATTAGTGGATTTGAAAGTCTCGCGGGGTATTATGTCATCCTCATCTGGCTGTCTAACGCCTGCCATGATCACTGTTTCAAATTCCTCTTCAACTTCTTGCAAGTTGAGGTTCTCAGTTTCCTCTTCGACTTCTTGCAAGCCGCGGTTCTCAGTTTCTCCTTCCACTTCTAACACTGTAGACTACACTGATGATTCCGTTTTATAGTTCTTTTTTGGCTCTTTTGCAGTCTTAGGAGTTGTATTAGCAACTTTTACTTTCCCTTTCCTCCTCCTCGCAGATGCTTCGATTTCTGGATCAAATTTCAAGAGTGGAAGTCCCTTCTTTATTCTCGTGTGCATACACCTATGAAGAAGAATATAAGTTTAAGAAAGAAAAAAATAATAATAACTAACACAAAATTTGCCCTAAATAATCTAGCAATTAAAAGAAAAATAAACAATTATGCCGTCCCCGGCAGCGGCGCCATAAACTTGTTGCGTATTTTTGAATGAACACAAATTAATCCCCAAGTGTAGGGATATCGACTGTAGCAGCAGGCAACCAAGTTTTAATATCGAATCCTAGGGACGGTAAATTGTCTATTTTCTAAAATTACTAAACTAAAGAAGACATGTGAAAAATTCAATTTGATGATAATTTTCTAACAACTAATAAAGACTTATAATTAAAATAAGAATAAATTATGAAAATATGAAAATTCAAGTATGGAGAAAATAGTAGCTCTAGGAACTTCAGTTAAAACTTATTAATCTAACATTATGATATGTGGATTCAATTCTATAGAAGTTATGGAAGAATCACCAAAGATACAAATTCACTTAATTGGTCTAAGCAAACTTAAAATTAATCTGGTTTATCCCCTAAGATTCTAGGCTAATATCCCCATCTCCCTCTCTAGGTAAGTGCAATATTATTCCTCTCCCTCGTCAGGTACTAGAAACTAATATGTTTTCCCTTTTTAGGTACTACAGGTTTATTACCCAATTTCCTGAATATTATCAACACGACCGATCATCATAATTAATAGTAATATTCATCACATAATCCATGTCTAATAAATTAAGGAATATGTCAATTACCTCAACTTATACAACATAATTAATTAATTCTACTGCGCACACAAGTTACAATTATTTCAAGCATTAGTCAATGACAAATAAATAATCATAAACGCTACACAATATAAATTAAATATTTTTAAATAAATCCATGAAAAAGTGAATAAACATTCTACAGTTTCAAACCCACAAATCAAATACTAAATTACATCAGTTTTAACCCTCATGCCCTAGAACTACAAAAAGTATTTACCCCATGGAGTGACAGACAACTCTCATTGGTGTAAGAATGATCTCACCACTGTTCATATTTATTGAAAGGAAAATTGAGTTTAAAGATAAAACCCTGGATTGAAGAATTGTTGATGTTCTTCTCTCCGTCTCCTCCAATTGTATGATCTCCCCTCCTAGAATGGCACACACCGGAATGATGGAGTGAATGGGTGAAATTTTGGATAAAGTGGGAATGAAGTGCGATGGATTTTTTTCTCCCGTGCAGTCGCGATGCGTGTGTTCTGCTTTTGTTTCGGTTCTGCTCTTCTCCACGCTGCAACTGTTCCTCCTTGGGCTTTTCGTCAATTGTGGGCTGCTCCCTTTTTATTTAATGGCATGCATATGTGTGATATCAAACTACTGCTTGGCCCATCTATTTAGTTGATTAGTGGGCCCCTCAACTTAATTCAATTTATAAATTGCTTAGCAACCCAACGTGGCACAACACCTTTTCCACAACTCAATGACTAACTTGATTCCACAATTTCATGACATTGCTCACATTTCTTCTACCATTCCTCAATCAAATGACCCACTTGAACATTCTCTCGCCCTCTTCTATTCCTATATTTATTCAATTTCACTTCAACTTTTTATCAAAATCTGTATAATCTCAACAAAATCCATGAAGTTATAAAAATTATGAAAATTTGCATTAAACTCCATAAATAATGTTAAAATAATGCAATAATCATATAAACACGGCCTGTGAAAAGCGCGAATTTTAGTGCTAAATAAAAGGGCTCATGACAGGTAAACCAATGTAACTCGTTAATACAAGCAATTGAGAATTGTAAAGCATTCATTATGTCATACAGCTCCAGCCAAGAGTTTTATTTCCATTAAAGGTATCAAACATTATACATCCTGCTACTAACCTACTGCCTCATTTATGTGAGGCAAGGTAGTGTAGCACTAAATTAAGAAGCTTTACATAGCATCAATATGCAAGTATATAAATTAAAGACACATAAGCATGCATTTAAAAGTCCATGCTGACACCATTCAAGTATCTTTTCCTAGTTTTGGAGATGCAATCATCCCAAAGATATGAGGGCGTTTCACATCATTCCGTTTGTAGAAGATCTACATACATTTCCATTGCAATTCATAATTATAAACAGAAACTAAAATAACGATGCATTGTATATATATAAAGGACTGTTTCAAAATATTACCTTCATAATTTCAGCATAAGGATGACTACTTTCAAGTTGTGCAGATGGTATTCAACAACGATTAGAAGTGCAGAAGTCTGAGGTGTCATCACAAGAACCTGTACGCGAAAAACAAATAGGATGAACAGATGCGTGTATAATTACTAAAGATTCATACAAATGTAACACCCAGTCAATAACATTTGACAGCCAGACCATACTCATATTATACAAGAGGCCATATTACATTCACCATCTGCCCCAGACACAAAATAATGCAATCTCATATGTGGGTGTGTGTATCATACATGTATTTTTATTTATTTTTTGGAAATCTCCGCTTCCAAAACAGGAGAGAGGCTTTCTGTCAGGTGGGACGCTTAAACTGAACTAAAATGGATGTTCATTGAGTAATATGTCCTTATAACTTTAAAACATCAATTAACTCAACAAACCTCATGTTTCGCAATTTCTTTCGCCCAGTCATGGAGTCTTTTTTGAGCTTCCACAACAGATCCCAACTCTGAAGTCAATTGAACTTTCTATGACCTTGGCTTGCTTCAATTACAAAATAAAAAATTATAAATTTCAGGGGAAAGTTCAAATGAGAAAAGTTCAAAAAGACGTAGTGCTATGTTATACACAGACATAATGCATTTATTATCCATCTCCGGAGGCTAAAAGGGCACCAACATCTAGACGCTATGTAAATAGTTATAACATGGATAAGGAAAATTTTAAGTTGCTTTATATTTTTCTAATCATCAGAAATTATTTTCTTCACTTGCATCTTATATGAAAATAATTGTACAAAAATAAACTTTCTGCTACTAAACACATTAAATATCAAAGAATCACAAGGTAAGCCTTATTACTTTCTACCGCCAGCATAAAATAGCCGTTAGAATCTTAGAACGGAATCTATATGTGATGAAGCTCCAAGAAGTGAATACAATTACATGCACATACGCATTAGATATAAAACACTACATGCAGAGCAACCTAATTAATCATATTAAAAAAAATATAATTATTATCTTTATGGCAAGTTCTTATATGCCTTAGAGTCACGTGGAAACTAATTATCATCTTATTTTAGAATTTATAAGCACCCATTCAAAAAAATGAATGCAGCTTACAAATATGTTAATAAACAGAAGCAGCTAGACAAATAATCCCAATCCCACCCACCCCACCTCCCAACCCCAGAAGTCCGATCTCCCTTTTTACTCCCGCATACCTCACAATCTTTATTTTTATCTTTTTTTTTATTAATCTTTTGCTCAACGTTTTTCTTCATCACTTCGTCTGAGATTTAAACTTAGAGAATCTAAATGCAACAGAAGAAGGTGAGATGGTTTCTCACAAGCAAGTTTACAAACCCATTTGTAGTAATCAAATTATTTCCACAAGTATGAAAGTAAAGAGACATTGACAGAGTAATGACTCATGCAGTCTCAATAGAGATTGTAACGGGAACGTAAAATTCAAACTAGAGAACATAGGGAAGAGAATAAACCTGCTGAACCAGAGCAACCGTAGGAGCAAGAAAAATGCATATGTTCTTTGGAGATTCCTAAATAAGGAACCGCATCTCATAAATCGGTAACACAGCAATATGAGTTTTCCCACAACCTTTTTCCAGATAGACAATAACATTCTCCTCCAGGGCTTTTTTACAAAGGTCAATTGGTACCTGTATAAAATTGAAAATTAAACAACATGTAGTATTCCTTTCTTGGCCAATCTAATATCACAAGTTCATTTTAAGAGAATGATACAGCAATCAATCAACAAATCAGGAAACATATTACACTACGGTAGATAAAAAATAATAATATAACAACTCTGACAAAAGAACAGCCATGGCTATGTTCTTTCACTACTTTCAGAGAATGCCTTCTAGGAACTTATAACAAGACTTAAATTGCTGATCACAAGAAGGGAAATTAAATAGAGTACTCAGTTTTGTAGAGATTCCTTCAAAGGAACTAATGTTGCTTCATTCAGGATTAGGAAAAAAAATCCAAGTGAGCTGCTGGTGTAATTTAATCACAAAATGGATTAGATAAATGGCTGAAAGAGAAGTTTGTGTCCTTAAGCGAACTGTAGGAAGCAACTTTCACTTGGTATTCTTTTTTTCTTATATGGCTCATTAACTTATTGATAAACACCTTTTAATATACACTACGAAATCTCTACGTGGAGTTCTATATTCCTGATGCAAATTCTAATTTATGGGTCCATTAATTTTATAAGTTTTCATTATATTTTACTGAACATGAGGTTTCATTAAGATTGGTTCTTCTTGTATGTCAAAACTGCACTCAACTTCACTTTATTTTTAAAACGGATCATAACTGAGCTCATAATTAGCACTTTATAACTTGAATGATGAAAATTATAATTATTGTAGTTTAATAATGAAAATATGCAGTTCCAAACTAATTATGTATACATGCATTAATCCTTTGAATTGAAATTGAGAAGAAAGTAGAAGAATGGATGAATGAAGGGTACATTGTTATCACGTAAAATGTATATTGTGGTCATATAAAGGGTATGGTATTTAAAGTTTATCGAGTTTATGTTGTTAAGGTATAATAGCATAGGGAAAAAAGTATATTGTTATCATATAAAGGGTATATTGTTGTCATGTAAAAGGTATATTATAGTCATGTGATCTGTATGAAGTTGACAGCATAGATATTTCGATGTTCCTTTAATGTTGTTATCCTCTACATTTAGTCTTCTAGTATAAAGCAGTTTATCATTTAAATTTGATAACTAATTATGCATTGGTCTCTAATTTTAGCATAAGGGCTTGCTGCTTTGTCGTATATTAAGTACTATAATGTTTCTTTTTATTGTCATGGTGGTTAATGAAGATTATTATTTTTGTAGGTTGAAGGTTGTTGAAGAGAAGAAAATGACTGCTGAGGAGAAATGAAAAGAATTTGATAAAGTTAAACTGGAAAAGAGGCATATGTGATGGTGTTTATTGGCTGCTATAGTTTTTGGACACATTATGTTGATATTACTATGTGACAAGTATGTTGAATTAGTACATGATTGGTCGTATATAGTCGGGATGACCAATTAAAGAATTTATCGAACCACAGGGAGGAACGTGCTAGAGTTTAAGCGATCCCACGTTTATCGTGATTTTATAAGGACGACGGAAAGGGAGGATAAGATGCAAACAAATGCAATTATACTAATGCAAGAAATAAATGATAAAATGAATGCAAGATGAATAGGGTTCCAAATGATGCAAGGATGAGATTAACTACAATCATGGCATAGACAATAAAGAAATTATGCAATTAATTCTAATCTCTCATGGACATGGCATAGAAGCGATCACTAATTCCACCTAAACTC
This sequence comes from Pogostemon cablin, assembly GCA_023678885.1. Lineage (NCBI taxonomy): Eukaryota > Viridiplantae > Streptophyta > Magnoliopsida > Lamiales > Lamiaceae > Pogostemon > Pogostemon cablin. The sequence continues at coordinate 26,199,353 of CM042985.1, read as the reverse complement.
TCTCTCGAGACGGATAAGATGTAGGCCCTCAATAAGGCTCCCAAAAGCACTTAGGATCGTGACCAAAGCAAACACCTCCCACTAGGTACTAATTACTCTACGAGTTCCCTAATTAGGTACTAAATCATAGGCAATATTCCCTTTTAAGGTACTATGAATTCACTTATGGCTTGGGTCTCCTCATCTAATCAACCAATCTCTCGATCAAGCTAATCAAATGTTCTATCAAAGGATTCTAAATCTAGAAGGATATCTCTATCACATTCTAAATTAATGCACATGAAGTGTATGATGAAATGATTCAATGAACTATCCTAAACACATAATTGATTTCTCAATCTAATCACATGCCCATGACAATTAATCACACATATCATCATATAAATCAAGCAATGAACAATCAATGATAGAAATAACACAAAGCCCATTCAAGATTAAAATCAAATTGCATAAAAACTAAATTATCCAACACCAATCATGGAGCTAATCTCACAAAGGAGATTAGCCTATCATAGTTTTAGAGAAAACAATCATAGACAATTGGATCCACAAATTCCATGACAAATCTATAAAGAAATACACAAAAATTAGATTTAGATTCCCCTTTTGAAGTGCTTCAATGGAGATCTCCTTCTTCTTCTTGTGATCTCACTCTCCCTTGTTTCCTTGATCACTTGGATGGTGGATTTGATGGAGGGGATCAAGTGTGGATGGATGGATGAAGAAATGATGAAGATGATGGTGTGAAAAGGAGAGAATTGTGTGTGAACTAGGTGTGCAGCTCAAAACCCTTCGAAAATCTGATCTAAAATTGAAGTATTGGGTATTTATACCCATTGGGAAGCTTCTAGAAGGATTCTGATATTTTTCTGATCCAGACACGACACGAGTCGTGCGACGCAACACGGCCATAAGGTGGCCGTGTTGTGTGAATTGATGCTCCCGCACGGCCATTCTGGACAGGCCCGTGTTGGCAACACGGGTCGTGTGCTGCGACACGAGTCGTGCTACTAACACGGCTACCCGTGTTGCTGCTGCCCTGTTTCCTTCACTGTTTTGGCTCGTTCTCTCTCGTTTCAACTCCGATTTGAGATCCGTTTTTTCCTATGTCTTCCTTATCATATCTAGCATCCAATAAAAAGTGAAAATCATAGGTTTAAGCTCATTCACACATATTTCCATAAAAACACAAAACACAACCAAATAACACATAAATACGAATAACAATATACGAAAACACATATAAAAAGACACTAAAATCTAGGTAAAAATATCACTCATCAGTACAGTGAGACAATTTTTGTTTTGTATATGAATTTAATCAGTATGATTGTTCGTTGCAAAAGGTATATTATTGACTAGTAAAAGGTATATTGTTGTCATGTAAAAGGTATATTGTGGTTATGTAAAGTGTATGGAGTTGCGAAGGGTATATTGTTGGTGAGTAAAAGTATATTTTTTTTCATGTAAAAGGTATGAAGTTTAGAGCAAATGTTGTTGACAGTGCTTTGAGTATACGTTGTTAATTATTATGGCATAATGCAAAGGGTATATTGTTGTTAAGTAAAGGTATTGACATGTAAAGTGTATAAAGTTGCAAATGGTATATTATTGATGAGTAATGCGTATATATTTGATTACTAAAATGTATATTCTTGTCAAGTAAAGGGTATAGAGTTTAGAGCACCTGATGTTGACAATGTTTCAAATTTATATTGTTAAGGTATTATGGCATGGTACAAAGGGTATATATTTTTTATACTAAAGGGCATGACACTCAATGTTAAAAAGTAAAACATTCAATAACAATGCCAAAGAAACACTTTAAACGAATAAAACTTAATAAATGATATCTTGTTGCCATATAAATATCTAGAATACAAGTTAACAAAGTGTAAATAGAGGGTATTCCATTGTTGTTTTCCTGTAAATTTAATTCAGGGTATTACATTAGTCACACATGATAAATCAATCACTTTATGTTCAACTCCCATTGATGTACTACATACTTTCTTCATAAATTCTCATTTCCTCAAAGGTTTCTTCATGGCATGCGTCAGTGTTGTCTTCAAACATGCATGATAAATCACAAATGTCTTTTTGAGATGACGAGAGTAGAATAAGACCTGTAAATGAACGATTACCTTATTAATCTAAGTACATAATTGTAGGTACAACAAAAAATATAATTAACTGCAAATTAAATAATGTAAACAAAAACATCATCTTGAGATGAAGAGAGTGGAATAAGATCTACACAAGGACAATTACATTATTAACATAAGTGCACAATAGTAGGTACAACAAGAAATACAACAAACTGTAAATTTATCAAATGAAATATAAAGATTTTGAACGCAGGTACAAACATTACAACTAAAGAGTATATCGGCTACTGTTGAAGGGTACATTTTTGTTATGCAAAGGGTATATTGTTTTCATGTGAACGGTATGGATTTGCAAAGGTTATATTATTGATGAGTAAAGGGTATATTGTTTGTCATGCAAAGAGTATAGTGGTCGTGTAAATTGTATTGTATGAAGTTGCAAATTGTTTTTGTGGATGAGCAAAGGGTACATTTTTGTCATAAAAAGGGTATATTTCATACGAGTAAATAGTACATTTGTTATGAATAATTGGTACATTATTCAAATCTGGTATTGGTGACGGAATAAAAAGATGATTACAAACATGTAGAAATAAGGGGATAGAATTTAAGAATTTAAGAAAATTGTGTTGATAGATGGGGTGTTCAGCAAAAAAAAAAAAAACAATTAATTACATATTGTTCTGCAATATAGATTAAAACCATAAAAATTGAAAGTCATTGTATATGATATAATGCAACATATACTTCAAATGCTAATTCAATTAATCAAACAAAAATGCGCAAAAAAAAAAGAGATCATCGTGATACAGCCAGCATTCTTACAGAAAACAAGCATATTGGTTAATACTATGAATTAAGGCGGAACTATGAATCTTCATCACAGAGGTTTCAACATATGCCAGGAATTAAGGCGAAATTGGAAAAATGAAAGGATTAAATCTCGATTACCTTGATCTGGAGTGAAAAATCGAAGGTCGAATCTCACGATGTAGAATCACCCAAATTGATCGCTAGTCCTCCGCACTCCGTCACCTTAATCTGGAGTGAAGAATCGAATGTAAAATCTCACGATTTTGCCCAGATTGATTTCACCCCTCTTCACTCTGTCCTCCGCAGCGCAGAAATAACACTCTCTTATGTGAAGAATGTGTTTTTAATTATACTTTTTAATTTATATACGACCCCTTTTTTTATGGGTCGATCCGGGCACATATAATTAGATCCGTATGTCCGGACACACAAGAGCTTCACTCATAAATGTATATTACTATTTAATAGGTTTCCAAAACCAAAATTTATAACATTAACAATAAATAGAGTTTTTTTTGTTAGAAAGAGCAGTTGCCTTCCCGTGATTATAAGGGGAAAGGAGCAAGTCCTACGGTAAAAATACATATTGACACTACGATAAAAAAAGAAGTTTAGTAAAAATAAGTTTTTTTTTTAGCTTCCCACTGCCCCCACTCATGACTCATCCAATACAAAAAATAAAGAGGGATGGGTAAGATAGTGGGTGTATAAGGTGGTGGGGGTAGCATTGATGTTTACTGATTTTCCCAGAAATCATAGACAAACACTAGATTAAACTCATAACCACAATATCAATGAACCATTAAATGTCTTCTGGATTAAAATTAGTCATAACTATAATAAAAGACTACAGAATTTACAAACATATCCAAAATAGTTTAAATTTCAATAAATCCATCACACAACCTTAGTAATTCATTTCCCACAAAAAAAAAAGTTTTTTAACATTCATCTCCTAATTGTTTACTTTTGACATCGATATCCGATTCCCAACATTTGGAAAACCTGCAAAAAAAAAAAATTGCATTACAAAGTAGATTTTGTTAAAACAACTAACTTATTCAAAGTAAAATTTGAATCATTATGATGCAAACAACGATATGTTCATCTACAGCTGAAACTAAATATGAGCAAATATTTAAATAACTGCCAAAATAAGTCATTGTTTAACTGGGAATTAGAAGTACATTTCTAGCATATAACATAATCACACTGCCTTGGCTGGAAAAAGAAACAGTTTAGGCAACACTATTTGTTAATAAGCGGTTAAAGCTGATAAAAGAAACTAACTATTAACTAACCTTGAAATATGAGAACAATCTTTTGTTTTTACCAGCTTTCTTTTTCTCCAATCCTTTGCTCGACACTTTTCACCAGCTCATCTTTTTCTCTTTCTCATTCTCTTCTCTTCATCCGCAGGTGGCAAAGGAGCCAGCCATTTAGAGACGAATTCATTGATAAACTTTGCATGAATAGCAAAATCATGTCTTGATTTCTGAAAAGAAACAACACCCGCCAGAGTTCCTGACCTTTCGAATAGTGGACATCCCCGACCCTCCATACACCCATGAAAATTATACAATTCATAAGTTTTAGATTTGAAACGACATTCATTAGACGCTCCCAAACCACCAATTTGAAGTACTGGGACATTGGGACCCAAATGCTCTGGATAAGCATAATCATCCTCACGTAGAAACTTCACTATTCCGCGATCACCTTTGCATTCGTTGGCTAAAAAGCCCTTCAAACAGACGGGATTGGTAAAGTTTCTTTTATAGAGAATTGCATGAAATTCTTCAGAAAGGATGTAGTCTGTTCTTCTACTAATATTCACAAAATCATAATAAGCATCTTTTTTTCCGTCTTCTACACGCAGCAAGGCCAGACCATCTTCATAGTTGTTCGCAATAACTAAGACACTATGTTTAAGTGCATCTACATTGAAAACTGAAATTCTCTTCATATTTGTATTATCAAATGCACGGGTGAGGATCGTCCCATTATATCTTATGCACACACCGGTGAGAATCTCCAATGTCGTCCTTTTGTCAACTTCTTTGATAAGTTTAATTTTCCACACGAATTTCTTATTATCATCCAAAAAAGACACAGTAGTCATAATTGAGAACCTGTGAAGAAATAAAGTAAGAGAAATGACTCAAGCCCAACAACAAAAAAAAGAATGTCCAATTTATCTACAACCCCAAAAAGAAATTGGTGCGTTCATTGCCTTAATTTTCATTTTCACGCTGGAAGGAGGTGAAATTCATTGAAAAGGGTTTTTTTGATAGAAGAAATAAATAGGAAATGTGGCATCGCCAATGTTTTCATTTTGACAGATAGATATAATCCATTTATGGTAAATTGAAAAGGAGGTAATAGGTTATATTTTTAATAATGTATAATAACCTGGAATTTGAAGCGAGGGCAGGAGGTAGGAAAGACAATCGCTCGGAAGATTGAAGAAATTATTAGATGAAGAAGAAAAAGATTTTAATGAGTAAGTAGAACTAATTGATGATGAGGACTTGGAGTTTGATAATGAAGAAGATGATAATTAGAATATATTTGCTACTAGTATTTTGTGTGATGCTTTGATTGACTTGTTTTATTTCAATTATGATGAAGTTTTGTATATGCATGTTTATTATTGGCGTCTATGGCTTAGTTCATGTGTCATACTCAAAAAATTTTATATTATATGCCTTTTGAACTTATTTATTAGGTATATATGTTGTATATGGTTTATATTTAGTATAGAATATGTTATGATGTATATTATGCATTTAATTTTGAGGCGCGCCTCAGGCATTGATATCCCTCAATGCGCCTTGGTGCGCTTTGCGCCCTTAATAACTATGATTATAATCAGTTCGAAATGAAATCGAACTAAAGAAGGTTAATTGGTTAACGATTTTTTTCCAAACTGAATTAGAATTAAGTTAGTTTACAGTTGTTAACCAAATTTTTTTTTATTCCAACTCAATCTATCTACAAACTAATTAAGATAAAGATAAAATATAGACTAAAAATTGGGAGTAGATATTAGCATCTTCAAAGCTACGGATACATTCTAGTACCACTTTAAAGGTCAATCACAAAAGTAGCATATCTAAATTTATCAAAGAACCAAAATAGCATAAATAGCATAAGCATGACAAACTATGAGACATTCATATAGTAAGAGCACATGAGAATGATAAACAACCATGAAATCATATTTGGAATACTTATACAAAAGCTTACCACAGCCCCAATACACACAATTGCTTGACATTTTTTTGATTTCCAAAGCTTCTCAGCAGCTAAGCCAATTTTAAAGCTTCCAAGAACCCTTACAACCTGGCACATGATGATCAACACAATGCACATTCAGTATAAGATTTGTTGGTGCACAAAGAAATCATAGCAAGGACACTAGTTTTATTCCCACAAATTTACTTAGAGAAAATTAATAAACAGCAAAGCACAGGCCAAATGCAACCGACAAAAATCACACTTTACCACTATACAATTTGTAATTTATCTATTCAAATTTTCTCAAATTGTTTTCTTTTTATTAAGAACTTTGATGCAGTAATCTTGAAAAGTGGTGGCGTTCACACTTCACATTCTATCACACTAGTATCTTCTTTGTATTCCCAATGTATTTGTGACTATATCACCGAGTTAAGAGTTTGTTACGTAATGAAAGACACTCGTAAGGTTAGCAGATCAGTACATGAAAATCTCACCAAGCAAATTCTAGTAATGTTGGAAGATTTTTTTAAAAAATACTGTATTCCAATCACTGCTGCTGCTAATTGGGGTGTCGCTTCAAACAAATACTGTATTTTGTAATTCACCATTTTAAATTGCACTTCTCTATACACATCATCCAATAAACAAAAATTCCATGGCTGAATATTTTATAATTTATATCAGCAATATTATACATAAATAAAATCACACTGATCTTGTGCTGAAGATAATTAAACTAAGATTAAAGCCCTATTTGTATTCCTTATTAAACATAAACACCAAATAGAGCAACTTATACATATTAAAGAACAAATAGAGGATTTACAAATTCCAACAGCAACACTAATCAAATCACCTCCCTCCTCAATCCTCTGAATTTCAACTTTGCTGCTTCCAATTTATTTTTTATTTTTAAATAACATTATAAAAATCGAACAATATTTTCATTCTGTATGTGCACATTTTGTTTATATAAAGCCAGGATAATACTATCTTTTCGAAAATCATGGGACATAATGCTAAAATCGACCGCCTAAACTTATCATTATAATAAGTTTTTCAGGAAAAGGTTGCTTTAGGGTTAGGGGGATAAGTTTTAAACAAATCAAGAAACAAGAACGGAAAAATATCAAGAAAAAAAAAGAAGAAGAAAACAAGATCAAAATAAGAATATCTACCTACACTAAAAGAGCGAGTCTGAGAGGGGAGGTGGTGGCAACTTTGTGACTGGAATTGAGCTAATTAATCTGTGCTAATAGTGGCCGCGGACAACCGCGTGAGACTCGAGAGGGAGAGGTACCAAGTGTGTAGGGAGTGGCTCAGTGTGGGCGCGAACAGCAAGGAGGGAATGGCGTCGAGCAACTGAGAACGGGAGAGCAGCGAGCAAACGGGAATGGCGCCGTCGCGAACGGGAGGTCGCGAGCGGCTGTCAAGATTGCGGGCGGTGGCGAGAACAGGTGGCGGTTCTTCGATTTCGTCAAGGGGAATGGCGCCGTCGCGAACGAGAGGGCTCGCGACCGATGACGTCGCGAGCGGCTATCAGGATTGCGGGCGGTGGCGAGAACAGGCGGCGATTCTTTGATTTCGTCAGCGCGAGTTCATGGAGATTGACTTTGGAAGTTCATATCGGCTAGGGCTTGATATTGATTTTTGGGGTGTGATTTTTTGATAAGTCTGGGAGTCAGAAGAGTGGGAGTTTGTTTGATTTTTTTTATTTTTAGGTTACAGAAACGCGATTTACATTCACAACTGTGAAAACGTTTTTTCTATTTTTTTTCCAATTAATTTATTTAAAAAATATTTATTAATGTATTAATATCATTGAAAAGATATCGGCTATAATAATCAATAATTATGTTCCGAATAAACATCATTAAAAGATACTCCCTCCGTCCCTCTGAAACGTATCCATTTGCTGTTTTCACGTGGACGGTTCTAAGGTCTTTATTTGCTTTTTTGCACGTAAATTAAGGTGTATTATTATTATAGATAAGGTGGGTAATTGTATTAGAGGGAAATGGTGAGTCATATTGTGTATTTTCTTTATTAAATAGAGGAAATTGATGCTTTTGAAGCGGATGCCAAGAATAGTGAAATGGATATCTTTCAAGGGGATAGAGGGAGTATATCAATAAACAATCACAGATATTTATTACTCCATCCCTCCCTTCAAAAGAGGGTTATTTTATTTTGCACGTTGATTAAGGAGTATTACTATTTAATGTATAGTGAGTAGTTATATTAGTGGAAGTGTGGACCCCATATTTTTAATTATATTATTGGGTGGGTGTGGGTCTCATATGTGTAAAAAAAGGAAAGGGGACTTTGGTGAGACACCCAAAATGGAACAGTGTGCAAAATTTCATCCACTGTTGGTCGAACATTTTTCCAAGTTTCATCCACTTATGGTCGAACATAAAAACTTACTACTACACTATAAAAAAAAATTACTTTAGAATCATAATTTATTGTGATTAGAATGTATAAAACTCTTAACTGAGTACTCTAATTCATTGTAATAATAAGAACAATAAATTTAAGATTGGTATGCACGGTTAAAATGATAATAAAATGAAAAAAAAATTATAAATATGGTTGAAGCAACTTATTTGATCATGTTCTTAAATCTAATTTAACAATACTAAGTTATAGTAAATTATACTTAGACAACTTTTATAAATTATAACTAAAATAATGGTTTATACGTATAGAAAATTAGAAAATTAAGATCCAATCAATTCATGGATGATTACAATAGATAAACCCCCTTATTGAGTAATATAATTTATTGCACTAATAATGAAATGAATGGGAATAATTTAAGGATTATTATACACCATTTTAATCATAATAATAATAACAATAATATTAAAAAAAACAATCTTATTGTTGATGTAAAGGCTTAATTGATCATGTTTCTTTTTTTTTTAATCTAATTTATTAAGTTATATTAATTGAACATGAATAGGTTGGATTACCAATTTATATATACTAGCATTGTCAAGGCTTTTTATATAAAATAGATGTGAGTTCTTTAAATTGTGCTAAAAAAGTATTTATAATTATGTTTCCCACTTGTTCCACAACAGTCTACATATATAAGACAAAACACATTACAAAACTGTTAAATAACTTGAGTAAAATATTATGAGAGGAAGCTGCAGCAAGGTTAATGGAAGCTATTGAAATTGAACAAATGCTGCTTTCATGGTTCAACTACATATCCTTCTCATACTCTGTTGGTAGTGGCCACCTATGTAACAACATTTTAAAAAAATAAAATAAAGGCAATTAGGAAAATATACTTATACCTCTACAAGCCAGCAAAACAAATTAAAGAGAGTTTAACTTTCCAAAATGAATCAAAAAAAAGTAGAATGTATGCATATATGTATACCGATTAAGTTGACTAGCGCAGCTAACAACTACGTGTAAATCGATTCGCTCGCCAGTCTTTGCACGTCGCACAGCCAAGCACAATTTTTTCCCTATATTGTCCTGAGACTTTTCAAATAACTGGAAACCACAGGAAAGAAGTGAAAAAAAAGGAATGAGTACCCAAATGAAGAACTTAAATGAGTAAACATATGGGCCCCTGTGAGACATTTGACTAATTACCTCCAAGCAGTTCTGGACATCGTCCCCGCCAATTGAACAATCAAATCCTTGGGACGTAATCCAGCAACGGCAGCCGGAGATCCTTTAGTAACCTAGTTACCCGATCAGGAAAATACATTTAGCTTCTAATAAGACAACTATCTAGGAAAAATATACAACTCAAAGCAAAAAAGAGCTGCACTTGTATTCAATCTAAATTGAATTGACAATGGTGAACATACATTTTTAACAATGATGCCTTTTAAGATATCTGGAAATGTCCGCATCACTACTGCAAGGTCATCCGCATTGGCGGCGTAAAGAGGACAAACTTTAACACCTAGCCACGCTCGATTATATTCCTCAGGCCTAATCATACCCAAATTAGACATCTGAATAGATATGCAAATAGAATATACTCCTACTAACACCTATATAGATTAGTTGCAGGTTATCAAATGGCCTATGATACAACCAACACCTCAACTGAATCCGAGGAAGAAATGGAAAACAAATATACATAGATTCTATTATTTCTAACACATGAAACATCATTTGGATGAGAAACAGTAGAAAAAATTACTTCAACAACTCCATATTTCTTATGTTGTTTCTAGATTCTAGAGCTCCCCATTTCAACATCCCAAGTGATAATTTAGAACTCCTAAACTCTAGATAATAATTTCCCTTTGGTAAATTTTACACCAAAAGAAGAAGACTTGATCTCTTCGTGTCAGATTCTAATGAGTGTTGGCTGAGAGTTCCAAAACACAAATTTTTCTCACTTATCACATTTTCAAATATTTCAATCAAGAATAGCATTGTAAAAATTTCTTGATTTTAATATCAATTTCCTCAAAACATAATTAAGCATACAATCCATAGCTTGCAGAGATTTTAAGATGCTGAATGTAATAAATAGAGAAAAAGAGAGAAATGTGACTAAAGTTTATGCTTGAATAAAATATAGGCAAAATATTACCTGCCACCTTTGACATGCTTCCACCACGTGCTAATAACATTTATTGGTAGGAAAGGAGTGAAGTGCTCAGAATAGAAGTTAATTCCAACAACCTCCCCATAGAGGTTGATCATCGGTCCCCCAATTCCACACTATTCAAAAGCATTTCAAATAAGCACACTTTAATACAATTACAATCAACTCATACTTTCAATTAATAAATGCGGATAAGTTCATAAAGCTCTATAAGCAAGTATGACATAATATTTTTTTTATTGACGTACAAACAATATATTTACAATATAAAAAAGAACAAAAGAAAATTACTTTAGTGATTTTGCAATCTACTCTGAGAAGTTCATCGCAGTCGAATCCACAATGATAGAAACTAAAAAAAAATACAAAAAGTTGGTCGACAAATATTTATCATAATTTATGCCAAAAACAAAGAAATTTTTGCTTTTTCCATGTAATTTAAAGGAATATAAAAGAAGTTTTCACCTCAGTTCACCGGGGGCTACCATCATTTCAAAAGTATCCTTATGATAGCGCCCCAAGGCTACAAAATCTAAACTTTCCTCAATTCTATCATCGAAACAATTCAAATTGGCTTTTGGCAACACAACTCCAATCTTGATTGCGCAAACATTAAATTGTCGCTCAAAAGCGATTACATCTCCCCAACATCTATGGCCGTCACGTGTGATTACTTCAACCTAAAAAAGAGATGTTAATTCAATCTAAAGGCAAAAAGATTTAGCTCAAAAGACTTCAAATGCAAAAACTAGACATACCTTAATTTCATTTAGAGCAAATGTATCGAGTCCAAGTACGCTGGCAGAAGTCAATATGGTACTGGAACTATTGACAGTCTCAGACTCGATTACAAATCCAGAGGCCCAAAAGAACTTCTTCTTCCCTATAAATAATAACAAGAAATAACAAACAATTAAAAGAACTTCTCCTCACCTATAAATAACAAATAAATAGCAAATTATTAAATTTAAGAAGTGATGTTTTCTCAATTTCATCAATTTCATATTTCTACATAAATGCATTTGAAATCAATGTACAAAAGCCTTGTAACTAACAACAATGAAATAAGATTACATACCATGATAAGAAATGAGACTAACAAGTGAGGGAGAGACTTGCAAAGCAGCGTCCTTAGTATCATAGTTTACGTAGGCGTTCACGTCAAGTTGATCAAAAGTGGCCTTAAACGAATTCTCAAGAATTATAAAATCCATTTCTGTGGATTGATTAACATTTGAATTACAACTAGTAAATTGTAACATGTATAAATGAGTCATTAATTTTAACTAACCATATTCTTCTTCTTTGGAACGTCTCCATAAATCGTGATTGCTAATATCATCACGGCCTAATAAATAAAGTATAAGATAGCATGAGAAAAAGTACTAGGAGGGGTAAGTTTTAGCTAATTGCTGAAATCTTACCTAAAAAGGTTTTGTGTTTGCTAGTCATGGCAAATTAGATCGAAGCTATGATGGTAGCAACAGTTACCTGCAGTTATAACTATTTCCCCATTAATGCCGACGACCAAATCAAAATCAGCAAAAGAAATACAACAATTAAGTCGAGTTTTCAGTCCATTCTTCCATTGATTATTTATTTTTTCTCTACCTCAACATATCCAAAGAAGAAGAGTCAGTTAAAATAAATCTGTGCTTCCTCTGTAGATGTATGAGAAAATTCAAGAATAGTAGTAAGAAAATATTCAAGCTGCCCCTGGGCAGACGAATTCTGCAAAGCAATAGAGTTTGTTTCATAAAGCTTCAATTTCAAGCCTTTTAGCGTTGTAGTAATAGCTGTGGTGTTCAGCTGATCACCGTGCAGTTCACATTTAAAAAAAAATAAAAATAAAAAGGGTTAATTGCGTAAACACTATAACAAAAAAGCATTAAGATTTAAGACAACATATATGATGTGTAGTCTATTAGCTTATTTTAGAAAAAATGCTATGTAGTCAAAGCTCCTGTTGTCTTAGAGTATATTTATGACTACACATATAATGTGTAGTCTTTGTGCGTCTTTTTTAAAAAGACGCACAAAGACTACACATATTCGCACAAAGACTACACATTATATATTCGCACAAAGACTACACATATTCTTATACAATTTGCTAGGAATAAGCATTCAGATTTTTAAATGTGAACCATTATCTCTCTTAAACACATGTATGGGGCATGCATGTATTATAAGCTCATTAATCATCAAATCATGCCTAATAATTACTTGCCAATAATCATTTATAAAAGCAGCAAGATTAATACTAAAAAATTTAGTAGAATGACATAATCTCACAAGAATAGATAGTTCACCCAATTATACTATGTTATGTTTAAGAATCAATTTCAACCAAACTCCACTTCGGATCTCTAAACTAGTTGTCTGCATATTTTTCCCTTTTCTAATTTTTCAATATATAATAACTGTATATGTAGAGCTTCATGTTTTAATTTCAATACATCTAACTACAATCAACCAACAAGAAAGTTGAACACATCGATACGCAAACTACTCAATAACCAAGAATCAACTTGCGAATATAATAATTCAGAAAAGGCGAAAATATCCAAAGAGCGAGGCAAATGAAAAATCTAATAATTTCTAATCTGAAATTTAATTATACAAACCTGAGAAAGAGCCGACAGATAATTTTTTCTCAAGATAACAGCCCTCCGATGACGACGCTCCTTCTACAAGATAGCAGACGGTCCTCTTCTCAATGAAAATCTCTCCACCTGAGAGAAGAAACAAATATGATGCAAAAATCTGAGAGAAGAAATATGAGTGAAATTTTAAGCTGCCAGCAAGAGCAGCCTTTCTTGCTTGATTTGAAGCAATATATAAGGAATATATTAAATTTAATTGTGAAGGGCAGAAGTGCCCACATTTGGGATGTAGCTAGTGTACATAGTGTGTATTAAGAGATAGTGCGATTGTTAATAGCTGCACCCTAATACTATACTATTAAGAATTAAATCAAATAGATAAATCCATGATCACCTAGGAATATCTTAGATCATTTTTTATGGATCATAGTATCATACTAGAACTTCCAAATCTGTCATCACTCTTCACGATCTAAAATATATTAACCCCTCCAGTATTTTCCCCAAACAATAAAATGGTAGCCTCATTTCATCATACACAATTGAATCAACATTTTCTCCAAACAAAAAATTGTGAAAAAGAAGGTGAATCATTGTGAGAAACATCAGCAAGATCTAGCAGCATACAAGTGGAATTGGTTGAATCTAGCTGGGAAAGGTTGGAGGTGTTTAAGGGTAGGTTGAAGGACTTGAGTGATTTTAGCAGATTGGTTGCAAGTAAGCAGGATCATCTTACATATAATATCATGATAACTGAAAACAAAGAGAGCTTTATAATAGACCGAAACGTTGGCTTTGGCAAAAGAAAATTGAGTATTTACAGCTACAACTTGTGGGATAGTGAGGGAAGTGAATTCACTATATTGGCTGAGTACATCCAACACCTCGAATTCTCATTTTGTGAGGGTCTGTAAAGAAAGCTTATTCTAGGTTCTGTAAAGAAAAACTTGCTTTTAGTATAGTATTTTTGAATGTGAGAATATTTCCATTATTCAGAATTTGGAAACTGCAAAATGGGATTTGGAATGCTAATCAAAATATTCATTACTCAATACATTTACCTGACCATATCACGCCATCCAGATAGGAAATGAGACACAGAGGACATAAAAGGCACCTAGGAAGCTTATGCCATAATAAAATGAAGAGCAAGTGGAATGGCACACATGATAAAAAAAGTAAGAGATGAATTTAAAACAATTCAACAGTAAAAAGAAATAAGTCATACAAATATTTAGGAGCATTCTGTTAATCTCCACAGCAACAAAAATCTGAAAATGAACATAATATTCATCTCCTTGGTATACCCTCCTTCACAAGAACACAGTATCTTAAGAATAATCTATTTCTTCATGTACTAAATTTGATCATTACATGGCGTATATGTTTTTGAACAACAGAAAACTCTGTATGGAGAACAACAAATAGTTCCATTAATTCTTTATAATGAAAGAAAATCAGCTCTACTACAGCAAAGCACATACACGAGTTAAGTAAAATGATCAATTAATTTTATTTCTGCTATCAGTTTTGTGAATTAATAGAAACTTATCATCTCCAAACAATAGGTGAAATTACATGCTATCAAGAATCAGATTAGAAAGCAAAGGCAAACAGAGAGATTATGCCCAGGAAAAAAAGAGTCCAAATCCAAAAATTCAAATGAAGTCTAACAATGGAAAATGGAAATTAAGAATCAATCTTAATTTATTCAGAAACACGTAAATTAAGAGAGAATTAATCAGTGAGAATTAATTTATGCATCAGTATGTTAAAAGAGGAGGAACCTTAGCAAGGCAGTCTGGCAGTGGTCGTCCCGGACAGGGAAAGCGGCGGCTGTCGTCGGAGTCGCGCGAACAGAGATAGCGGCGGCGCTCGACAGAACCGCGCGAGCAGGGACACCGGCGGCAGTCGTCAGAATCGCGCAGCAAGGAGGCAGTCGATGGTCGTCAAAGTCACGGGTTTAAGGAGGCAGTAGACGGTCGTCAAAATCGCCCAGCAAGAAGACAGTAGTCGGCGGTCGTTTTGGACGAAGTATGGGGCACCATTATTCGAGGGTTAGGTTTCCACTTTTGGGGCCAGCCACAAAAAACGTAAACAAATTTGGAAATTAAAAAATATAGATTAGTTAATTTTATTTAATTATTATTTAGTATATACAAAATACTTCTACATTGTATTTTTGAATTTTTTATATAACTTTAAATTTGTTTTTACATTTTAATAAAAAAAATTAATTATTAAATAATTTTAATTTTAAAAATTTTATAATAATTAAAATTTTCTCATCAAGCATTGCATAATTTTTTTTAATAAAAATATTTGAAAATTTGAATCTTTAATTTTATAATTTTTAAAATTTATTTCATATTTAATTAAAATAAAAAAAATTTACTTTTAAAAAAATCACAAATGTATGAGTAACAAAATATTCTAATTCTAATTATATATGTTGCTTCTAAATAAATTAATTAGAAAAAAAATTATTATATAATATATTGTCATTTGTTTAAGAAAAAAATATTAAAAAAAAATTAAGACAACATATATTGTCATATATGTAGTCTTTGTGTATTAAAAAAATTTATAACTACATATGTTGTTATATATGTTGTCTTATAATAAATTTCCTTACAAACTAACATGTTTCACACCACATTTAAGACACCACCAGTCAATATGTGTAGTCTTTGTGCGTGAAAAAATATTTAAGACAACATATATATTTAAGATTACATATATAAAGCATACGGCTACACATATTTCTAATATATGTAGTCTATTAACTGGTGTCTTAATGCTTTTTTGTTGTAGTGAAAAAATACCCACCTGTACATTAGTTGCAATTTAATCCAAACTTTTAACATTTGGCAAAAAAATCACCACCTTTGAGCATTTTGGCAAGTTAGACCCAATGGGCAGCCCTTCCCTGCCCGAATACATTTCCCTACCCAACTGCTGACTTGGCAGAACACCCTGCCCGAATACATTTCCCTACCCAACTGCTGACTTGGCAGAACACGTGGCAAGTATTTCAAAATTTTGTAGCCACTATTAATCTTCCTCGTGAAAGCCCATCTGCAACATGGATATGCGATTAAAATAAATAAGAACCCCAAATTAAATAACTCACCGCCGGAATAATCATGTTGCAGATGAATTTAACTAACCAGCCGGAAACGTCGTTGACCACTCTCCATCCACGTCGCGTGTCTGCTACCGGCACGAACCCACCACTAGCACAGCTGAAGATCGCAACACAGCCGCCCGTCAATCATCGCCGAGGCTTCTGTCCGTAGCCGCCGATCGCCACAGATCTAAAGTACCGCCGCGATGCCACCAAGCCGCGACGCCGAATCCCGCTGCCAGAAACGTGAACATCAGCTACTGCCATAATCGCGTATGCTCCCCTCCATTGCAGATATGTTCCTCCGTTCGTTGACTGAAATCGTAGCCTCACCACTAGCCGGAAATGCGGCGCAACTGCTTCGCTTGCCGGCCATGAAAGAAAAACGATCCATCATCCATTTGCCGCAGCCAGAATGTCGAATGTTACCCACTGTTGTCGGAAATCACGATGCCAGCCGCTGCTACCGTCGTGCGCTACAATTGCCATCCGCACTCGTCGTCGGGCTTGGTTCCAGATTCGCTAGCCCTACTGTCCTCGCCTGTTGAAGTCGCTGGACCCCTGCACACTACCGCTCCCATTGCCGGAGAACTGCCGCAGAAGAACTTAGCGCCACCACCATCCGCTGCTTCTCCCACCTTCCAGGAAACAAGTATATCAGTGACCAACTTCTCCTCTTAAAATTGGAAAGAACTTCTCCAACCCCAAAGGTGTTGCTGCTGCTTATCGTTGATTCAGAGCTCACTCCAGCCACTTTGCTGCTGCTTATCGTCAATAGCGGCACTACCAATTTCCTCGGCCTCATGATGCTTTTTCCAGCAGAATGTTCTCCCGCAAATACAATTGAAGAGTCCTTTGTCAAAAGCCCGGAAACCCGGAACTCCAGGAATTGATCCTTACCTTCCTATTCCAAGAATTGAAGTAGCAGCAAACGGAAACCCAGAACTCCAGGAAACACCCACACACACTCCCACACACTGATGGAGGCTGTGGTGATGCTTCATCCTAAATGAATTTGTTTAATCCACGGGTGTTAATCATGTTGTAGATGGGCTTTCACGATGAAGATTAGTAGTGGCTGTAACACTAAGTCAAGTTCTTGCCAGTGTGCTGCCAAGTCAACAGTTGGGTAGGGAAAAACATTCGGGCAGGGAAGGGCTGCCCATTAGGTCTAATTTGCCAAAATGCTCAAAGTTGGTGATTTTTTTTGCCAATTGTTAAAAGTTTGGATTAAATTGCAACTGATGCAAAGGTGGGTATTTTTTATGCAATTAACCCAAAAAAAAAGAACAGGAGATAAAAAGAAGTGTAGACTGATATGAAAATATTGGTTGCAGTTGAAAGTAAGAAAATCTAACAACTATCACGTGTGAATTTGTCTCAGGCAATTAATCAAACACTTAATGGGCAATAACAGAGGAGTAATTCACCCGCAACCAAAACAAACCCAGTTGTTTTTGTGATGTCGAAAACAAATGGCCCAGATAAAGATGATGAAACGAAAGTGTAACACTAAAAAGAACAACAGGTCAATACACAAAAAGACATGCTTTGATTAAAGAAGAGTACCTTTGGGTACTCGAAGGTCGCTTAGGGTTGAACAAACTGTGAAGAAACTTATAGAAACCGTTGTCGGAGTGAAGCGGTGGTCAAGAAGTGGTTGGGTGGCTGAAATTGCAAGCAAAAACGGGAATAGAGAAAAGGGAGTATGTCGTGCCAAAAACAAAAGAGCACAGAGAGAAGGGCGTACGGGCGGAAACGGGAGAAAGGCTGTGGGCTGGAATTGGCGACTTATGCGTCTGAAACTGGGCTTTTTATATATAGTAGTAGTAGATTACTAGATTCATTGTTAAATAAAATAGTAATATATTTAATTAATCTTTAAAAAAAAAAAACTCACTATCCGTTTAAACCTATAAATTTTAGAGTGCACTTTGCATCAAATACACCCAAAATCATCCTAATTTTATACTTATTAAATTGGTATAAAATTTTGGGTTACTCTCAAAGGCGAATTTACATTAGGAAAATCCCGGGCTCAATCCCAGAGAGCATATTATATTTTATGTAAATATAATTTGATTTTTTAAAGTTTAGTCCACCCTAAAAATATTTTAAGCACACTCAAAGAAAGCTCAAAAATAAATATATCTTCTCAAAGTATATATTCTATAAGCTCATTACACTAAATATTAAAAATTGGCACATCCTCTATTATATTGCTATATATATACTCTCTCCGTCCCACGGTATATGATTAAGGAGTATTATTATTTAATGATGTAGTTGTATTAGTGAGAGTATGAGCCCCATATTTTAATTGTATTAGTGGTTATGTGTGTGTCCCATGTGTCTAAAAAAGAATGAGGCACTTTGGGTGGGATGCCCAAAATGAAAAAAAAAAAAACATCTTTGAAAGGGACGGAGGGATAACAATTCGTGAGGAGTTGACTTTGATTCTTAATGTTTTATTTTGAATGAGCAATCTTATAATAAGAAACTAACTCCTATGCATTATAATTGATCATGTTCAATAGTTCCTATGCATTATAATTGATATGTTCGATAGTTTTATATCACGGGTCCATGAATTACAGGTTCTGTATATCAATATCGATTTCAAAAATTATTGAGCATGTATAGCCCAAACGAAAGTCATGTTTAATCCATCTTATGTCTACAAAGAACACCTCAATCGTTTTGCATCGAATCCAAAATTCCATCATCCAAGACAAAACATCACATCTTATCTACATAGAAAATACCTCAATATTCTTCCCTGACCTCGCGAAACGCTATGCTGAATTTTATTCTAAGCAGTACTTTAGTTTGGAGCTTTACAACGGAAGAACTTTGCTGCACCTAGAGATGGCAATGAGACCTACCCGGTCTTCTTAGGGTATGGATAATTGTAAATAGATTTGGGAATGGTAATTGTAAAAAATTTCATTAGGTTTGGTATGAGTAATGCCGATACCCCATTTATATATGTAGTAATATATAGTTATTATATAATTTATTTATATATTATATGATATTTTATATATTTAATTAGGGGCCGTTTACTTCGAAGGTTGTCGAAGGTTAACACATGCACTACCATAGGTAACTCGTATTTACTTGGCAGGTCAAGCCCGAAGGAGAACATCTGGGCCTCTGTCGGCCCGGTGTTAATTCCACTGTTGATTTGGGTGGATTAGCTTCTGTCCTCGGGTTAACATAGCAAAATTACTTTAATATCCTCAGATTCCACGCTCAATCGAAGAGAAAGTAAAACCCAAATCCTTCGATTCTTATGATTCAATTGAAGAGAATGGTAGATCTAAGATTTCCAGAAAGAGAGACAAGGTAATAGCACCGCATCAATTGATCCATCACAAAATCTAGTTTTAGATGGTACCCGCATCGACGGCAAGTGAGCGAGGGAGGTGACATTAGGTTCTCCAACGAAAACGAAAACCATCAATTGAATCAGTTTTTTTTCTGGGAAGGATTGGTTGTGAATTGCTCTTATCAAATGGGTACTGCTGACGGCGGAGTGTGATGCAATGACGTGGGTGGTGGTAAGTCGGCAACTATCATGTTAGGAAGGAGGGCGAGGTGGCAATGAGGATGGTGAGAATTGTGTTTGGAGAGCAGAGGAGAGTGGAGAGGAGAGAGAACATTACTGTAAGGGTCCGTTTACTTTATGTGTTAGGGTTAAGGTTTATAAACCTTTGGTAAGGGTTAATTGGTGGTTGAATTAAAATTAACTACTTTAGTAAAAGATGATTTGTGTTGTTTACTTTGTAGTTTTATTTAGAGTATTTTACCATAACACCCTTATACAAATATATATTAAATTATATATATAATATATCAGTTAGATTTGGGGCTAAGCAGATTCCATCGTGGTGAAGATTGACAAAGAGAACGTCAATTATTTTCCAAAACACAACATAAAAAGAAGATTAAAGACCATATATTCAATCAAAAATCTTTGAGTAATACATGTAGAATTTCAGAATCATGTTCGAATGAAAATTGACAGGAGCAGCCAAACTAAAAAAAAAAACTTTTTGTTAAATGAAAACAATACGTTCCATTAGACGAACGAAAGCAGAATGCTGAACTAAGGAAGAAGGCGCTACTGATTTCTTACTCGATGACAGAATCAGACAATTGAAATAGAATGAAGATTGACAAGTTCACCGATTTTTGATCCGAAGATGTGAAGATCTGAAATCAATGGTCTCCGATCTGAAGATCTAAAGATGTGAAGATCTGACAAATAGGAGGAGATTGACAAGTTCAATCCTAGAACTTTGCAGTCTCCGACCTGAAGATGTGTCCAAGCGGCTGTCGGAGTTGGGCGACTCAGTTTTCTCGATGGCGGCCGTCGGAGTTGGCGGCTCAGTTTTCTCGATGGCGGCCGTCGGAGTTGAGCGGCTAGATTTTCTCGACGGCAGCCGTTGAAGTTGAACAGCTCAATTCTCGATGGCGGCGCTACGTTGCCAATATCAATTTTCAGAACACGATTAAAGGAGAAGAACACGATTTAGGAGGAAGAAGAAGAGTATTTGGTGTGAAGAAACCCTATTTTTTTTTCATTCACCACCGCTTCAGTGGAGAATAAAAGGAATGTATGCCACTTCAATGGAGAAGAAAAGGAACGAGGGTAGAATGATAATTTCCCCCGTTAAACCTGAGGGTTGAAAGTTGTCCGCCCACTTTTTGAGGGTTGAGTTAGCCTCCATCTAACACTTATTCAGACGGGCCGACCAAAGCCCGAGGGTTATCCCTCGGGCCAAACCTTCAAAGTACTCAGCAATTAACTAGGGTTGAGTAGGGGATAACCTTCCTTAACCCTCAATGTAAACGCACCCTAAATGGAGAAGAGAGAAAATATTAAGGAAGAAGAACATTACTGTAAAGAAATTTTGGGTCCATTTTTAGGGTATTTTTGTAAAACTATTTTATAAAAACCCTCAAAGTAAACAAGTCTGTACCAAAAGGTTAACAATGATTTTATGGGTTAAATTAACTAAAGGTAACTTATCCCCCACTAAAAGTAAACGGCCCCTTAATGGTTATAAGTTTTATTTAATTATATTTATTAAATATTTATTTAAAATAATACTCCCTCTGTCCCAGGAATACATTCGTGTATTCTTTGGCACGAAGTTTAAGAAAAGTAACTTTTTGGTGATGTGATGTAAGAATGAGAAGGGATATTTTGGGTAATTGAGTAGAATAAAGTATATGATATAGTTGACTTTGACTAGATTGTGTGTAAAAAAAAAGTGGCATTGTTGTAATATTATAGTATTGTAAGGTTATTGATATTGTGTATTATTTCCATTTTTAGGGGGTGAATGTATTCTTGGGACGGACCAAAATGAAAAGTGCGAATGTATTCTTGGGACGAAGGGAGTATAATTTACATTATACAGCACTTGTTTTATATTTAATTAATAATAATGTAATTTTTATTACTCCCTCCGTCCGCTTCTAAGGTATTCATTTTACTATTTTTGGTGTCCGCTTGAAAGATATTTATTTCCTCTATTTAGTAAAAAAGTACACAATATGGCCCCACCACTTCCCTCTAATACAACTACCCACTTTATATATAATAATAATACTCCTTAATCCACATGCAAAAAGCAAATGGATACCTTAGAACCGGACGGAGGGAGTATTATATTTATTTAAATAACAAAAAAATATAAATAAATATATATAAAATAAATAAATATTAACGGGTACATGTACCCGCGGATATTAATAAATGGGTATGAGATGGATACTGGTATGAGTAGTTTTTTTTAATCAAATATGGATACGTATACCCCAAAATAAGCGGGTATCCTGTCATCCCTAATTGCACCTACACAAAGTAGTCACAGTAAAAAGCCTAACCAATAAATTTCACCTCCATAGGGATGTCAACTGGCCGGGTCTGGGGCGGGTACCTAATTACCCGAACCTGACCCATTTTAAAATTGCCTGCCCCGAACCTGCACGGGTCCTATAATACAGCCCCAGACCCAAACGAGGCGGGTCCGCCCTGCCCCGCCCAGCTCTTTTTTTTAATTTTTTATTTTTTTAAGACTTATGTGGCACTCATAAATCACTAACTCTCTCACTTCATCATTCTACATAGCTTCAAGTAATAATTACTCCCTCCATCCCGGGCAAAGAGGTGCATTTGCTTTTTACACGTAGATTAAGAAGTACTCCCTCAGTCCCGTTTCAATGTTTATATTTGTTTTTTGCACATTGATTAAGGAGTATAGTATTTTAATAGATAGTTGGTGAAAATGTAGTAATATTTAATGTAAAGTGGGTAGATGTATTAGTGTTGAATGTGGGTCCCATGATGATATATTAATTGTTTTAGGTGGGTCCTATATATCAAAAAGGGAAACGTAAACATTGAAATAAGACGTCCAAAATAGAAATATGTAAATATTAAAATGGGACAGAGAGAGTATTATTATGTCATGTAAAGTGGGTAGGTGTATTAGAGAGATGTGATGGGTAGTGATGGACTATTGGTGGACCATTTTTACTAAAAGAAGAAAATGATGCAATTTGAATGGGACGCCCAATATAGTAAAATTGTGCTATTTGGGTGGGAGGGAGGGAGTATGTCACAAAAATAAAAATAAAATTCAAATAATAATAATAATCATAAAATTAGTAGTAAAGTATAAAAATTTAAAGACTATAAAAATAAAAATATACAATATTTATATTTAGTACGGGGCGGGTCAGGTACCCGCGGGTCTGAAGTAATACCCAGACCTGTCCCGTTTCAAAATGGGTCTGGGGCGGGCCCGTTCCTTTTTCAGTTCGGGGTGGGTCTGGGGCGACCCAAATCGTGCGGGCCGGGTGGGTACCTGCGGGTCCGGACCAAATTGACACCCCTACACCTCAAGCTTCCATGATATCCCTCCGTCCTATAGAAAAGTTTATGCATTTTTATTTTGGACGTCCCATAAAAATGTTTACATTTTCCTTTATAGTAAATGGAACACACACAAAATATTTAAATATCTCCATGGACCCACAACACTACACTAATACAACTACACACTACACATTAAAATATTATTTCTTTCACCTCAATATACATTAAAATATTACTCCCTCCGTCCC
This sequence comes from Pogostemon cablin, assembly GCA_023678885.1. Lineage (NCBI taxonomy): Eukaryota > Viridiplantae > Streptophyta > Magnoliopsida > Lamiales > Lamiaceae > Pogostemon > Pogostemon cablin. Next base: position 26,175,719 of record CM042985.1, on the reverse strand, counting down.
AATTTCAAATTCACACTTTCCGTTTTGGTCCGTCCCAAATTCAACCTCACACTTCCATAAAAGGAAAAAAGCAATTAACTAATATCCCTCTAACCTACTTTAATTTCAAATTTGTCATCATCTTTTTAACACACGTAACATACTTTATCATTTATTTATTACCTAAAAATACCATACTATTCCTAAAAGTAAGTCAAAAAGTATTTTTTCTTAAATTCTGTATCTATAGTAAATGTGAAGTTCAATTTGAGATGGAAGGAGTATATTCATTAATCCTGTGCAAATAACAAACTTAAATCTTTATATGGGATGGGGGAGTAGATGGTAACAGTGCACAATTGCACATGGAAAAAATAATACTACTCCCTCCGTTCCTAGGTAAAAGTCTCATTTTACCATTTTGGTTGTCCCACCCAAAGGATCTCATTTTCTTTTTTGGACACATGGGACCCACCCACATCCAATAATACAATTAAAATATGGACTACACCCACTAATACAACAACCCACTACACATTAAATAATAATACTTCTTAATTCACGTGCCCAAAAATAAATGAGACTCTTACCAAGGGACACCAAGGGACGGAGGGAGTACTCCTTTGTACAAGAATCTTCTACATGTGCGGGATGGAGATATTCCTTTGAGCATAACATCACTATCAAATCAGACTTATGCCATTCTTTAAAAAAAATCAGACTTATGCCATTCATTACTGCTATTAAATTTCTTCATTAGGAGTGTTCGTGATGGGATTTAGAAAACGAGAGGACCAACATCTTAATTGAGAAAGTAGTGTAGTGAAGAGAAGGTTCAAGAAAATCCTAATTGAGAATGCTAGGTAAATATTGTTGTTTACCAAAATTCAGAATTTTCTCTCCCTAGGGTTCTCCCCATTAATGGAGGAATTTCTTAGTGTTATTTACTCTTGTGTCTAGAGTCGTGGTCCTTGTTGTCTCTCATCTTTCATTTTTCTCTTTCTAACTTCTTTGTTTTTCAGGCTTTTGAATTGGTGCTGGATTATTGGAGTTTTTTCTTGAATTGGGCTCCTTTTTGCTTAGTCTACGGTGACTATTGGATATCTCTTCATTTATTCCATGGCTGATCCTTTGGAATCTATTTATGCAAAGCTCTCCCTTCATGAAGAAGAAGTACCAATCAATGTAAGTGATAATTTTAGACTATCATTTGAGGATTCTCATTATTTGATTGGAAAACTCTTGGCCCCTCGCCAGATTCCCTCTGCTGAAATTGAGTCTTTGTTTCGCAATCTTTGGGGCCCCAAACAGTTGATGAAATGTAAACCTCTACAAGACAACAATTTTCTTTTCTCATTTGATTCTGAGGCAGATTTCATTCTATTCAGAAGGGTTCTCCATGGCTCTTTGACCGCTATCTGTTTGTTCTTATGCCGGTAGACCCGAAATCCATACCAGCAAAAATCATCCCCAAGTTTTGTCCATTTTGGGTACAAATACATGACCTTCCAATTGGCCTTATGAATTTGGATTTTACGAAAATTGTGGGTAATCAGTTGGGCTCCTTCATTGATGCTGATACAGATAAAGATGGAAGTTTAGTTGGGAGGTTCATGTGTGTTCGAACCAACATAGATATCTCAAAACCCCTGCGACGGGTTCTCAAAGTTTCTTATAAAGGAGCTAACATTACTTGCTCTCTGAAATTTGAAAGGATTCCACTCTTTTGTTACTTTTGTGGTTGTATTGGCCATGTTGATAAAGATTGTGATGCAAAACTTCTAAACTCTGCTCCAACAGTTCTAGTTTCCCCCTATGGTCCATGGTTGCGTGCTTCTACCCTTATAAAGTCCTTTCACCATCAATCGTCCCAATTCCACCCAAAATCGGCAACAAAAACCATCTGGGCACACTCATGATGCCTCTCACCCCAAAACCAGTTACACAACTCCTAATGCTCAGCTTCATACTACTGTAACTTCATCATCACCACCTTTTCACAACTCCAATTACCAATTATGTCTCTTTCTCCTTCAGAAAAATACACATATGGCACATTCAAATCAAATCTTACCTCTCATGCAAACCCTCACCATTCATCCACAAATGCCCTGGTTCCTTATGGTTCTTCTATTCCAGATATCTCTTGCGAGCTCACTTCAATCTAGAGCCGGCAAAAATGGCCCGGCCCATCCCGTTGCCCGCCATAAGTAGGCTGGGCTTGGCCATTAAAATGTAGGCCCGAAAAGAACCGGGCTATTTTGAACCGGCCCATCAAGCCTGGTGGGCCAAATGGCCGGCCCGTATTTGGCCCGCTTTTTCTGGGCTTTTTTGGCCTGATCATTTTATTTATATTTAATTTAATATTTAATCATAAATTATATATGATACTTAATTTATTTGATTATAAATTATTTTTAAATAAATTAAATTTAAATATATAAAAATAGTCGTAAAAATAACTTTCTAAAATAGTTATAATCTTCAAATTATATATGAATTTTCTATTTTACTTGGATATTTTGATTACTCTATGATAGAAATAAAGAAGTTAATGAAAAAGAAAAATAATAATAATAATAATAATAATATGATAAGTTGTGTATGAGATTTAGTATAATATATGATAGAAATATAGTTAAGGAGAAAGGAAAACATAATTACTCTATAGAATGGAAATTTTTTTTATGAGATTTATTGTTGTTGAAATTTGTAAAATTTGGATTTAAATTCCATTATATTATAATAATAAAATAAGTTGAATGCTAAAAATATAATTTTAATCACATAATAATCGTGATTATTGATGTTAAATAGCTCCAATCCATTATTTAACAACTCTTAATAATACACCCCTAATAATAAATCCTAATTTAATTGATTTGAAAATAATAATAATTAACTTGAATAGGTTATTTACCATTTATATCTAATTAAAAATTTAAGGATAATATTCAGTATTGACTTATATAATTATTACACGTATTAAAATAAATAAATTTTAATTTTTTTAATTAAAAATTTTAAAAATAAATTAATATTAATGGGCCGGAATGGCTCGATGGCCCAGTATGAGCTAGGCTGGGCCACAAAAAATAAGGTTCGTGAAAAACAGGGCCAAGCTCGACCCGGCCTGTAAATGTGCATTGGCCCGGTTGGCCGGTACCGGCCCGACCCGACCTTTTTGCCACCTCTACTTCAATCCCAACATCCTCCACCAAGACTACTCTACCATCTCCACCACCTCTCAACTCATCCCCGGACCAATCGCTTCACCCTTTTAATTCTCCTACCCCACCACCCCCACATACAAACTCCATCATAGTCCAAACAAGTTTCACCCCTCACCGCAAAGACACTCCTACTTCTCCGGATAAAAACCAAACCACTTCTGACTTGGTGGAAAATGCTTGCCTCGTAAACATCCAAGTCAACCATGATTCTCCAACCCAAAAAACCGCAAGAAAATTTGCAAGAACCAAAGATAAGCCTATCCAAACTTCTAGACCAACTCCCATGGACTTCAAGCTTTCTAAAAGGAAGCTCATTGATGAAAATTCTGATTATGAGATGGAAGGCTCCTCCCAAAAATGGTCAAAGTTAGACTCTCAGAATATAACTCTTTTGGATTTTGACTTGGCTAATGATATCGTGAATCTCCCAACGGTGGCGACTGGTGATTCCCAGTTCCACCGATCACAATGAGTCCCTTAAGTTGGAACTGAAGAGGGCTTGGGAACCCTCGAACAGTTTAAGAACTCTGCGAGCTCATTTTCAAAAATTCTCCCCTTGTTACTTTTTTATGTGAAACAAAATGTGATTCTCGCTACTTTGATGACTTAAAGGAGAAACTTAATCTTTTTAGTGTCGCTATTCTCGCTGTGGGAATATCCGGAGGCCTTGCTCTTTTTTGGCGTAAAGACATTATTGTCTCGCTTCGTGCCTTCAATAGAAGATTTATTGATATTGATATCACTTGCTCAGATTCTTCATTTTGTATTATGGGTTTCTATGGAGAGCCAAATGTCTCCAAAAGACACCTAGCTTGGCAAAATTTCTCAAATCTCAATACTTCTTCCGTGACTCCCTAGTTTTATTTTGGTGATTTTAATGAAATTCTTACACAAGATGAATTTGAAAGCAGAAACACCCGTGCAAACTGGCAGATGACATCTTTAAGAGATGCTCTTGATTCATGCAACCTATCAGATTTGGGTTTCTCAGGAAATAAGTTCACTTGGGACCGCCTATCTGTCCATCCTTTCACTCAAAGAGCATGACTTGATAGATTTACTTCAAATAGCCAATAGAGGAACCTTTTCAATTGGACGAAGGTGACTCACATCCAAACTTTCTTTTCGGATCATGCTTGCTTACACCTCTAGTTTGGCGCTCATAATCCTCTCTATACAAATTGGAGGAGTGGAACCATTTCGTTTTGAAGCACTTTGGGTCAGAAAGAGTGAGTGTGAAAAGGTCATCAAGGATAATTGGAGCATAGATATATTATCACTTCCTGAGAAAATAAACAAATGTTCAGCTGGTTTGATGGCGTGGGGAGGAACAGATTTTAAAAAGCTCAAGGAGAAAATTTCTAACGTGCAAAAGGAAATCTCTTATTTGAAGAAGTCAACAATCATCACAGCCGATATAAAAAATAAAATGGTGGATTTGCATTCCCAGTTGGACTTCTATATATCTTGAACAAGAAAGCATTAGTTGGAAACAACGTGCAAAACAATATTGGCATAAAGAAGGAGATATAAACACGAGTTTTTTCTATACTCATGCAAAAAAACATCGCGATATCAATCATATCTCTTCTCTTCTAGATGATCATGGAGTTTTAAAGCATACAAAAGAAGACCTGAAAAAAATTATTTTGGAGTATTTTGGCCATATCTTCACTTCATCCCAACCTCTTGATTCTGATATCCAGCAAGTCATTGTTAGACTTAGGAATAAGGTTGATTCTGAAAAAAAGACTCTGTTCCAACAACCATTCACCAGTGATGAAGTCAAGAAAATGCTGAAGTCCATGCACCCTTTCAAATCATCTGGCCCCGACGGTATGAGTCCAATTTTCTTTCAAAAATTCTAGCATGTGATCGGTTTTGATGTTACATCTTATGTGCTTGAATTCCTTAACTCTTGCTCCATTGATCCTTGTGTCAATAGAACTTTTGTTGTCCTTATCCCTAAAACAAAAGAGCCCAAAGTCTGTTTCCCAATTCCGCCCAATTAGTCTTTGTAACATTGTCTACAAACTGGCATCAAAATGCATTGTTAATCACATTCGAACTATTCTTCCTTATATAATTTCTGAATCTCAATCTGCATTTGTTCCTGGTAGATTAATTACTGATAACATCCTCGTTGCCTATGAAACCCATCATTTTTTAAAAAATCGTGTTGTTGGTCTAAATGTTTGATGTTTGTGAAACTAGATATGAGCAAAGCTTTTGATAGAATTGAATGGAGTTTTTTATGTGCTGTTTTAAATGCAATGAACTTCCCAAATCACGTTGTGGCTTTGATTCTCAATTGCATATCTTCTTTAACACTTTCTTTCATGTTGAATGGTTGTTCATTTGGCCAACTGACCCCTCAACGAGGCTTGAGACAGGGGGATCCCCTATCACCTTATTTATTCATAATCTGCTCGGAAGTTTTCTCTTGTATTTTGCAGGATCTTCAATGTTTCCAGAGAATCCATGGGATTAAAGTATCTAGAACAGCCCCAAGTATCTCACATCTCTTCTTTGCTGATGATACTTTACTTTTGGGACATGCTACAGTTGATGAGGCAAATCACTTCAAGTTAGCAATCAACTTGTATGAATCAGTTTCAGGACAACGAATCAATTATGACAAATTGGGTATTCTCTTCAGTCCTAACACGTCTACAGAACTTGTCTCCTCTATCTCACAGATCTTAGGCATGCAACCTGTGGACTTGCATGAAAAATACCTGGGATTGCCATCTGTTGTTGGAAAAAAGAAGAAAGATATTTTTTATGACATCAAGGATAGAATTTGGAAGCGCATCTCTAATTGGAATGAGAAATCTCTATCCCGAGCTGGAAAAGAGGTACTCATAAAATCAGTGATTCAAGCTATTCCTGCTTACACTATGTCTTGTTTTAAAATTCCGGATAGTGTTCTTGATGATATTAATTCAATGATGAGAGCTTTTTGGTGGGGTGCAAATAATAATTAAAAGAAAATTAATTGGGTTGCATGGTGGCTAACACTTCGGAAAGATGCTGATGGACTAGGGTTTAGGGTTTAGGGTTTAGCGCTTTTAATCTTGCTCTTCTCTCTAAACAAGGCTGGAGAATATTGAATCATCAACATTCCTTACTTGCGCGTTCGCTTAAAGCCAAATACTTCCCGACTACTTCATTTCTTGATGCACAATTGGGTCATATGCCTTCTTGGACTTGGAGAAGTATTGCGGAGGGTAGGAAAATATTGATAAAAGGTTGTTGCAGACTGATTTTCTCAGGTACAAACACAAGGATTTTTTTGGATCGTTGGCTTCCTAATACACCTGATGGCCGCGCCACCTTCATCCCTAATACTCTTCATGAGAATTCTCCTGTGTCATGTCTTATTGATCATGTAAACCATTGTTGGAAATCTGAGTTCATCAACGCATCTTTCAATTCAGAAGAGGCTGTACATATCTTGTCCAGTCATATTCGGCATTCTTTGGCACCAGATAGATGGGCATGGCACTTTACTAAATCGGGATCTTTTACTGTTAAATCTGCTTATCACGCTCTGAGAGACTCTGTGATAAATATGTTACCATCTTCTAGTAGTGGTCCAAACCGAACTTGGAAAAAGGTTTGGAAACATAAAATCCCTCCTCGAATAGTACATTTTTTGTGGAGATGCTACAACAATGTACTCGCTCTTGCTGATAACTGATAAGAGTGGAAATTCATGATCTTTTTGTACCGATAAAAGGTGCTCGAGAGGTATTTTATCATTTTTTCATAGGAAAAGAGGGAGCAATTAATTGAGTGTCGGAGTAGAGGTGAAACGAGCTTGGAAGAAGCTGGCTGGACAACAATCGGGAGTGGAGTCATGCACCCTGTCGGGCGCCGAGATTTGGAAACTGAGCACCAATCTTCTCACCGGGCGAGTTACCGTGCAGAAGACCGGGTGAAGCCACTCGTTGATGGAGTGGAAATCGGGAGCCATGATACATATGCAATCGTGTTATCAACCGAGCGCATGGACTTACAAATCGTGCGAGCCACCCGGATGCTGAGGAAACCGAGCGAGCCACCATGCAAAGGACTGGGTGAGCCTCCCAGTTGCTGAGGAGAAGTCGAGCGACACGCTTGATTTTCAACACTTGTCAAGCGGCCCAATTCCATACCGTGTGGCGTAAGTTGGCCCAGTACCCATTTGTGAAGTATAAAAGGAGCAGATACAAAAGCTAGAGGACACACATATTCACGACAGCAATTCATGCCTCACCAGTACAGAACCTGCCTTCACCATCACTTTCCACCCTTCCACCGGAGAGACGATCGGAGTTGCTACTTGGATCGGAGATGGAGATTCCGACAGAGATCGTGATTGAAGAATCGGAGTCCTAAAAAATGGTTCTTTATTTTTCAATTATTTATCTTTGTTATTTTAGAATAATGGTTAGGGTTAATTATATCTTTGTGATTTGCCCACGTAAATCTATGGGCTAAGTTTCTTTGTTGGAAATGTTAGGGCACTAAGACAGATTTGGTTATGTGATTTGATTGCCCTAAACTTGGATTTATTACTTTGCAGATTGTTTATTTCCTTATTGAAGAGAATATTTTGAGACTTCATATTATTGTGTTTAGGTTTTGATTTTCTCTAATTATTCTTGACGGTATCACTGATTGATAATTAATAGGATTCCTTATTTCTACATGATAGTTGTTGTTTCCTGTGACAGTCTTAGGGTATTGGCCTATAATTCCTAAGAGTGTTAGACAATCAATTTAGAATATTAATTACTTGGTAAAACATCATTATTAGGTAATTAATAAGGAGACAAAAGGAGTTAATAATTGCGTACCTAGAAAGGGAAGTCTAGTGCTCTAGCCTTTAATGGAATTTAGCATGAAGTACCTATAGAGGGAGAAATAATTAATTCCTTATTGATCCTAGGATTTTCAGCTCATTATAAGTGTTAGATCCTACCCGATCAAGGTGATTTAACTAGGCTTAGTGATCCTCTTATAAACGTCTGCAGGTAATTTATTTGGGTCTAGATAAATCAGTCACATAGTTAACTTGTTTACCCGAGCATTACCAATTCTCCATCCTTGAACTTTTAAATCGTATTCTCTTGCGTGATTTATTTTATTTTATAATTAGTTTAATTATTTAATTTTAGTTATATTTAGTTTAATTAATTATCCTTTCAAAAACCCTAGATTTGTCTTGCAATTTAATTATCATATAGAATCACTTACTAAATTTATAACTATCTCATGGAAATGATAATTTCACTTGATCACGCGCACTACAATCGATCCTTTACACTTGAGGGTGAAAGAAAATAGCGATCAATAACCTTGCTGTTCGAGGCGTGATTATTGACCCTATCTGCCATCTTTGTGGCTCTCAAGAAGCTCTCTCACCCCGACATTCTTTGACTGTAACTTTGTAAATTCTATTTGGAGAATGATGAACCTATCCGACCTCATAAGATCTTTCTCCCAACCATTGGCTTTGAGCTGGTTTCAAGATCTAATTCTCTTGGGAGACCCAGATATACTCCCTCCATCCCGGGCTAAGAGTCCCATTTGCTTTTGGGCACGTGGATTAAGGAGTATTATTATTTAATGTGTAGTGGGTAGTTGTATTAGTGGGTGTAGGGGCCCAATGTATTAATTATATTAGTGGGTGTGTGTGGGTCCCATATGTCCAAAAAAGGAAATGAGACTCTTTGGGTGGGACGACCAAAATAGTAAAATGACCCTCTTAGCCTGGGACGGAGGGAGTAGTTAGTTGTTTTGTTGTCCTCTACTACTTCATCTGGTATCATCGGAATAGGAAACTCTTTGAGGGTTTAGAACCTGATGCGAAAATGCTTGTTGGATCAGCAACAAAAATGCTCTCTAATTTCCGTAATGCAAATCTATGGCCAGAAAAAAATTTCTTATTGCTCATTAAGCATCCGTGGAAATCTCCTCCAGTTGATGGATTCCAAATCTTCTTTGATGGTGCTCTTTCTACTAGGTTTTCTTATGTTGGTTGTGGCGTCTATGTCACAGATAAAGATGGCAATTTTCACTTTGGACTCTCCAAAAAGTTTTCTGGTATCGTGGATGTTAAATCTGCTGAGTTGCTTGCTCTTAGGGAATGTCTTCTGCTTATTCTCCAGTATCTACATTTTCAACCGAGTTTTATTTTAGGTGATGCTGAGCATGTTATTTATGCGGCTATGGGTGAAACAAGTTGTGCAGCAACAAATTCTCCATTACTTAATGAAATTAAAAGCCTCTTTGCAATCATTTCACATATAGGCCTCTTTTAAGTGCATCGTTCCAAGAACTTAATTGCTCATGAATTAGCATTTTATGCAAAAAATTGTATTACATGTGAGAACTCTTGGTTTTCTCCACCTGACTTCCTTATGTCAATAAGTACTGGCTGATTCCAACTTTTTAATATAAGTTTTTATTTTCTTGTAAAAAAAAGGTAAATATTGTTAGGGTCCATTACTTATAGATACAATTTATCTATCTATATTACTAGTAGGTACTGATAAAATGAACTAAAAACATTTAAGATTGCAAGAGAAGAAATATACGTTAAATTTATCTTGTATATACAAGGTTGGGAAGAACTCATATTTATACAAAGGAGCGTGGAAATCAAATCCACTGATTAAGCTAATGAAAATCAATCAACAAAAACTATGTACAATTACAAAAGAATATATATATATATATACTATAAATAGAATGATATTTGAATTTTCCAAATATCAAAAATATCCTAAATATGGATATATTTTGATATTAAGATATGCATATCTCAATACTCCCCCTCAAGTTGGTAGGTGAAGATTCTGAACTCCCAACTTGCAAATAAGTCGTCCAAATTGATCGGTTCCAAGAGCCTTAGTAAATATATCTGCTATTTGCTCAAATGAAGAGATTTTCTTCTGCTCAATTTCCTTCGACTCGACTCGTTCACGAACAAAGTAGCAATCCATTTCAACATGCTTTGTTCTTTCATGAAAAAACTGGATTATTTGTGATGTGTCGTGCTGCTTGATTATCACAATGAAGTAAGGTTGGCGCCTTTTGTTGTGCATCCAAATCAATCAATAGGCATCTTAGCAATAAAATTTCACTAACTGTGGTTACCATTGCACGATATTCTGCTTCAGCTGATGATCGTGATACTACTATTTTCTTTTTTGTTCTCCAAGAGATAGGAGCCCCCCAAGAGAAATGAAATATCCCGTTCTAGAACGTCTCGTCATAGGAAATCCACCCTAATCAGAATCACAATACGCAATAAGAGACAAATCTCTAACATCAGGTAAAAGAATGCCTTGGCCTAATGTCCCTTTGAGATATCGAACTACTCGTAACGCTGCATCCAGGTGTGACTGTCGTGGTGAGGATAAAAATTGACTTAGAACATTGGTTGCATACTGTATATCCAGCCTTGTCACTGTAAGATAAAGCAATCTCCCTATCAAACGAGATACTGCAACATATCCACGGTTGGTCCATTCTAATATAACGTGTGTTCTGTTCCATAGGAAATGAACTGGGACGACAACCTTCGAAGCCACAGTCTCTCAAAATATCGAGCGTATATTTACGTTGACTTAGAACAAAGCCTTTTGCCGATCGTGCAACTTCAATGCCCAAAAAATACTTTAAGGATCCCAAATCTTTTACGCTGAAATTATCATCAAGATACATCTTGATTTCTCGAATTTTAGTGGTATCATTACCTGCAAGGATGACATCATCTACATATATCAATGCAGCTACATAAATATTACCTTGCTTGTGAACAAACATAGAATGATCCGCTTTGGATTGCCTAAAACCATCTCCAATAATGGCTTGAGTAAACTTGTGATACCAATTTCTTGATGCTTGCCTCAAACCGTAAAGTGATTTGCTTAATTTACAGACTCGAGTTTTTCCTTTCTTAGCAAAACCTTGTGGAATTTTCATGTAAACATCCTCAACCAAATCACCATGCAAAAAGGCATTGTTCACATCTAATTGATGTACGAACCAATTATGCTTTGCTGCAACTGCCAATAAGCTTTGAACAGTGACAAGCTTTGCAACTGGGGCAAACATTTCATGAAAGTCGATTCCTTCTATTTGTGTGAAACCTTTAGCAACTAGGCGTGCTTTGTAACGCTCAACTTCACCTGTTGGTTTATACTTTACTTTGTAGACCCATTTGGAGTCAATAGCATGTTTTCTCGGAGGTAAGTGCTTCAACTCCCAAGTTCCATTTTATCCTAATGCTTTAATTTCTTTCTTCATTGCTTCTTGCCAATGAGGTATTTTAGCTGCTTGAGAAAAACTTCGGCTCATCATGTTTATTGATGGCTGTTAAGAAACTTTTGTGAGCATAAGAGAATTTATCATAAGATACGTAGTTACTGAGAGGGTGTATCGTTGAAGATCTTGTATCAGATGTAGTCTGTGTGTGGTCTATTGAGCTCGGCAAGTCGACTTCATATTCTTTAAATGAGGTGGCCGCTACTTATACCTGCAACTTTTCTGTGTAGGCCTAACTTCATTGTTCACATCATTAACATTATCAACCGAGTTTTCGATTTGCACATTTGAAGAGTCATTTTCCTTTGTTTGTTTATGAAGCACTGTGTAAAGTTCCTCATCACATTCAGGAGAGATATTCCATTCCCCTTTTTTTTACATCATCTACTTTGGATTTGTAAGGAAAAATATCTTCAAAAAACTTCACGTCACGTGAAGTGTAAATTCTTTTACTCGAAATATCATATACCTTGTACCCCTTCTGCCCATGTGGGTATTCTACAAAAACACAAGGCCTCCCCCTTTCATCGAATTTATCCATTCATTTCCTCGTGTCCTTAGCATAAACAAGACACCCAAAAACTCTAAAGTGTTCATAAGAAGTTTTTTTATTAAGTAAAACTTCATAAGGAGTGCGATTTTGAAGTATTTTAGAAGGAAGTCTATTTATGATATAGGTGGCGGTTAAAACACATTCTCCCCAAAATGCAACAGGTAAGTTAGCTTCAAAACGCAATGCTCTCGTAATTTCTAAGATGTATCAATGTTTGCATTCTACTACTCCATTTTGTTGTGGAGTATGTACACAAGAAGTCTCAAGAGTAATACCATTTTGTATATAATAATTCAACATTTCATGTGATTGAAACTCACCACCATTATCAGTCCTGATTTTTTTAACCAATTTTCCAAATTGAGTTTTCACCATATTGCAAAACATTTGGAGATACTTGCGTGTTTCAGACTTAAATTTCATTAAATAAACCCAAACTCCTCGACTATAATCATCAACAATAGTAAGAAAATAATAAGCCCCTGTGAAAGAGGTAGTTCTATATCCTCCCCATATATCACAATGTATCATATCAAAGCATGCATTAGTCTTAATAGAACTCAGAGTAAAAGGGTTTTGAGTTTGTTTTGCTCTCATGCAAGTGCCACAAAAGTCATTTAATATTTTATTAGAAGGGTAAATACTTTGAATCTTTACTCTAGATGCGTGACCCAATCTCTTATGCCATACTTCTGGATCGACTGTTGCTGAAAACACCCTTCATTCATTAGCAATTGGTTCCAGAAGATATAGGCCATCACGCTGCTTACCAACTCCAATCAGATTCTTCGAAGCTAAGTCCTGCATAATACAAAAATTAGGAAAGAATGCCATGACACAAATGAGATCTTTTGTAAGCCGACTAACTGAGAGTAAATTTCACTTAAAATCAGGAACTTGTAACACCCGTTCAATATTCAAACCATTTGGCAAATTAACGATACCCGAGCACTGAACGGGAACTTCATCCCCATTGGGTATTTTAACTGGTGTATCAATTTTAGTATTCACAGGAGATTTAATATTGCTTTCTCATGAGTGATATATTCCGTTGCTCCGGAATCTATCACCCATGGTGTACTAAAATTAATCTTACCGGCCATGTTTATGGTAGGGGTAGAGGAAGTATTTGGAGTATTGATATTGTTGTTGAGAAGATCTCTCAATTGTGCAATCTGCTCTACAGAAAAACCTGAAAATGGGTTTGATTCTTTCATTGTATCCACATGCGCTGTTGTGCGAGTTTTCCCTCTTGTGGTGGATCTATCTTTCGACTTTCCTCCCTTACCACCTTTCTTTGAATCTGGGTATCCAATGATCTCATAACAATTTTGAATGGTGTGCCAAAGTTTTCCACAATTTTCACACTGTTGAGGGGGCTTGTCACGATTTTTACGTTCATGATTTTTGGGTCGTTGCACTTGGAAAGTAGCACCATCGATGGTGGATTTTCGTGAGGACAAAATAATTCATTGTCGGTCATCCTCCGAGACAAGATGATATGCCATCCCAAGACTTGGCATTGGTTTGGTGCTCAAGATCTGGGTCTTGATAGTATTAAATGAATCATCAAGTCCCATGAGGAACTCATAGATCCACTCTTTCTCATTCTTCTCTATGAATAGTGTCAACACATTGCAAGTGCACTTACCACAAGTGCATTTTGGTGTTGTTGAAATCGAATCGATCTCATCCCATATTCCCTTTAATTTTGTATAATATGCCGAGACAGACATCTTGTCTTGACGAGTAAGAGTAAGATCCCTCTTTAGTTCGTAATCCTTTGGGGCACTCTCCTTCCTAAACCTTTCTTGGAGATCGCTCCAAATTTCACGAGCAGTCTTCGCATATTTTACACTATTTCTGATTTCTTTGTCCATAGCGACCACCAGCCATCCCTTGACCATGGCATTGCAACGTTTCCATAGAAGGAATTCTGGCGTGCCTTCCTTAGGGGTTGATATGGATCCATCAACAAATCCATAATTATTTTTTGCAAAAAGACAATTACTCATTTCCTCACACCAATCTCCATAGTTTGCATCACTAAGGAGATCAGTAATATAAACATGGCTCGGATTATCGGATGAGCCAATAAAGTATGGAGACATTACATCAATGGTGATGTGATCAGTGGTACTACTGTCACCTTCTTTCGCCATTGACGTTTTCTTTTAAGAAAGAAATACAAATGCGGAAACTTTAACATTGCAGGAATTAAGCCTGTTCTGGTACCATGATAAAATGCACTAAAACATTTAAGATTGCAAGAGAAGAAATATACGTGAAATTTATCTTGTATATATAAGGCCAGGAAGAATCCATATTTATACAGAGGAGCGTGGAAATCAAATCCACTGATTAAGCTAATCAAAATCAATCAACAAAAATTATGTACAATTACAAGAGAATATATATATACTATAAATAGAATGATATTTGAATTTTCCAAATATAGAAAATATCCTAAATATTGATATATTATCCAAATTAAAATATTATCCACTACAAATTGAACCCATCAAATACCCTTTTTAACCCTATTATAAGATTTATTGTATTAAGAAATTAATTAATCATTAATTTCTCCACAAAAATCGGTGGAAAATTAATCAAATCTCTCCAAAATCCCTAAGAATTCAAAATTCGAAGCAATATTACTGGATACATTGGTGAGTATTTCTGAATACATGGTGAATATTTTTTAATACAAACTACTAATGTATTTTGAATACATTAATGAAAATTTTTGAATACATAGTGCTAATCTCATAAACTTGTTTGTATTTTGAAACAATATTACCGGATACATTAGTAAATATTTCTGAATACATGGTGAATATTTTTTAATACATAGTGCTAATGTATTTTGAATACATTAATGAAAATTTCTGAATACATAGTGTTAATCTCATAAACTTGTTTGTATTTTGAAACAATATTACTGGATACATTAGTAAACATTTCTGAATACATGGTGAATATTTTTTAATACATACTGTAATGTATTTTGAATACATTAATGAAAATCTCTGAATACATAGTGCTAATCTCATAAACTTGTTTGTATTTCGACACTTATAGGGTGACACCAGCGGGCAAAGATTTCGTTTATGGGCATTTATAGAGTGACACTTTTGAAGTATATGCAACTAGTGTTGAATCTTACATTTCATCATATAATTCATTATAAGACATTGAGAATCAAGAAACAGCGGATGATAACATTCAAGAATACGGAGTGAGCAAATAATGAAACCTTGCATTCATAATGTGGTTACTTCGAGGAACACAGACAAGTAATGTTGAACAATTAGATTTATGCGAGAATTAGATGTAAATTCTACGGTCCATCAAGTCAAGGATAAAGAATCAAGATATAAAAGTTAACATCCATTCAAGAATAAGAGAAGTAACAACCAGAAGGTAATACCAGAAAATCTCTCCCCCTAGAATCAAGTACCATTTTAAACTGTATAAAGTCAATTTTCCTAAATAATCAAGACATTAACATGACTGAAAATGAGTTATAATTTAAGCTAAAACAAGAGATAAACCCCAGATAAGAACTCAAACTACAGACGGTATAAAATTTCTGCATACATAAGTGCTAATCTCATAAACTTTTTTTATGCATAAGATATGAATCCCACGCACAAATATTGAAATAGTAATGAAACTATTTTTGCATGCATATCACAAAACACATATATTTATATATCTGAATACATATCACATTTATGAATACATATTCAATATTTTCTTTTAACTCCATCAATCATTGTCATCCTCATTCCTTATTTTTTTCTCCAAATTAAAAAAAAAATCTTCCCTCCATCTATTCTTCAATGGAACCGCCGGGATCTATTACTGCTTCCGCCGCCAAGATGGTAATCCAACGTTGGGACTCCATTGCCTCTGAGGACGCGTTCTACAAAATGATTTTCAGCAACAGCCGTCAAGAAATCGACAATTATCTCGACTCTGTCGATGAGCTCCAGAAATCCATGTCGCTTCGCTATCGTAATCAACCTCATCCACAGTTCAGATTGCTATGGCTTGGCTCGAAGGCCATGAATTTTGGAGGATTTGGCGAGGGATTCGTGGGTGATTTGCTCGTCAACTGAATCCGATGATTGGAAAAGTAGGATTTTATATAACTGAGATTTAATTTCATAGTATGTAGTGGTATATTGGGTATCTTATCCTATTAATTTGTATCTATTAGTAATATTGATACCATAATGTATCTCCTAGTAATATTAGTGTAGATTTTGTATTAAGTAGTAATAAATTCATATTGTTATTTGGGCCATTGGGATACAATGACATTCTTGGTTAAGTATTTTATCATAATATTGCATTAAAAATGACATGTTGTTCTATCTTATTGTATTAAAAAGACTTTATTAGGGATCTAATATGATGGTTAGTTTTGCATTTTGTTTTCTTCGTGGTTTTAGAGTGTTGTGACTCTATTTAGTTGTAGCATTTAGCTTGCTTTTGAAAGGCACAAGACTTGTATTAGTGTTGAAGAAAATTCACTTTTAGTGTCAAAAATTGTAGTTAACTAATAAAATAGTCTCGTACATATAAATTGATCCTAAAAATTTCACTTTAGTAGTAAGCATAGTTGTTTTTTATGAAAACCGTTGGAAAAAAAAATGACATTTTGGAGCAAAAATACTATGCTCTCAACTATTACATAAAAAATCACAACATCCTCAATCACCTTTTATTTCATAATTTTCCACCAATCCATACAAATGAAAAAAAAAAAAGCAACACAAGCAAAAACAAATCATCAATTGAAAATTCAAAATGATATTACAAAAGCACATTATTATGCACAAATATTATAACAATAATAAGATGTGCATGTCAAAAGAACCACTATAATTAAGTTACATAATCAACAAAGTTACATAATGACTACATCATCCTTATACCCTTTTAAGTGATACACTATTTTTTTTTAATTCCTTTCACTTCCCTCCCCTTTCACCTATATTCTTTTCTTGTTTTGGAATGTGGTGATAAATTACATATTTGAGGCAAACTTAGATGCTGATATGATGCATGATAATGTGTCTTGTGATTCATAAGACCTCAAACTCTTTCTCTCTTCTCATTCATCGATCGTGTCGCGTCTCCTTGTTAATCAATGGCTTCCTAAGTTCGTGAAAAATGCATTTCAAACATTATCGAACTCATGCAAGCTAGTCGAGCTCTCCGTCTTATGTTATCAGGTGGAACACATGAATATTATATGCTGATTTTCACAAATCAACCACAATATCAATGAACGATTAAATAGAGTAGTTTCTATATTCAAATTAGTTATAACTATAGAATTGAAAACTACAGAAGTTATAGTAACCACACCAAGAATTTTCATCACTATCCCCCATATATTATGATTTCTGTGAAATATTGTAATTCATAAACAAAATGACAACCAGAATTCCCATGAACTACTCACTCCGTCCCACATTGACATTTGCTTTTTGCACGGAGATTAAGAGATATAATATTTTAATGTTTAGTGAGGTGTTTAATGTAAAGTGGTCCTACATGAAATAATTAATTATTTTGTGTGTGTCCAACTTGATAAAAAAGAAATATAAACCTTAACTTGTGACAACCCAAAATGGAAAACGTAAACCTTAACGTGGGACGGAGGGAGTACTAACTTTTCTACTAAAATTAGTCGAAAACCTGAAAAAACAACCGATCCAAAGTTTTGGATCAGTTCATAAGTCTCGATTATCTTTTTTCTTTTTTCTAATCATGTTTTTTTTAGGTAAACACTTGTGTAAACCGAGTATCCCCTTCCAATCCTATACCCTTGTAACAAAAAAATTTGTATTTATAATAAAATAAATACAAATTGGAGTACACAAATAATTCAGATGGATTTAATTTGAAAGATATGTAAACAAGTTACAATCTCAATCAATCCTCTGATTCTTCTCTCGAACCAATTTGGCCTTGACTTTGACTTGTTGACTTGAGTGTATGCTGACTGTGTTGATAGCGTGTGTGTTGAGCTGGATCTTCAGATGAAACTTGTCCGAGTTGGAAGTGTAGTCTTGTAACGTTAATCCGGAGGCGTTGAACCTTTGTTCGGATTGAACGTTGACTGGAGAGCTTTCCACGAAGAACGTCGTTGATTGTGTAGAATGCCCGCGAAGAACGTCGAAGGACTTGATGTAAAGAACGCTTGATTTGGGGGGCTTAACACCTTGATCCCAGATTGGAGGCCGCTCTTGACTTGAAGTTACTTGAAGATCTTGAGCTTTTCTTGACTTGAAGCTTGAAGATCGAATGCCGTTCTCGGCTTGAAGCTTGAAGATGCTTGAAGTATTCTTCGCTTGAAGTTTGAAGACTTGAAGATTGCTTGAAGATCTTCAACTTGTTCTTCGCTTGAAGCTTGAAGATTGCTTGAGCTGTTCTTCGCTTGTAGCTTGAAGATCTTGAGGGAGCGTTGCCCGTGTTCTTGATCTATTCAGGAGCGTCATCGTCTTCGGGTGCTTGAATGTGTCAGGAATGAATGGAGAAGTGCTCATTATATAGGTGAAGGGTGAGGAAGCCTCATATATAACTCGCAGTCTGATTGGTCTAGGGCTGATTTGACCTAATTCTACTGGCTTGGGCCTCCAACTTGATTGGACTGTAATCAAAGGTATCCATTTTTACTTTTTAGTAAACTGATTTCACACACGACTCACTACATCATTTAAATATAACTACTCAATATATATAAAATAATAATACTCTTTAATTTATGTAAAAAAATGGTTAACTTTGTGCTGATCGGAGGGAGTATACATTAATGAATACTCCCTCCGTCCCACGTAAATATTGACTTTAGCTTTTTGAACAGAGATTAGAAGATATAATATTTTAATAGATAATGGGTTGAGAAATATAAAATTTAATATATAGTGGATAGCTATATTAGTGTTGTGTGCGGGTCTATGTGGAATAAATAATTATTTTGTGTGGGTCTCACTTGATAAAAAAAATATATAAACATTAACTTGGGACAAATCAAAATAAAAAATGTAATTTTTAATGCGGGACGAAGGGAATAATTTTTTGTTAGTTTTTTAATGAAAAACCTAATATAGAGTGAGGTTCTTGTGTGTCTGGGGACATGGATTTGACCTGTGTGTCCAACCCAACTTATTTGTTAAACGGGTCGTATATGAGCTAAAAAAAATTCAAAATTCATTTTTTTCAATTGCGTGGTTTTCTTGTCCTTCACTGTGTGTGATTTTCTCTCTCGCAGCAGAGTGCGATTCTTCCTCCTCACCAACATATGATTCTGCAAATTGGTAATATGAATTCTAGTTTCCATAAATTGAATTCTAGCTTTCATAGATTGAATTCTGGAGAATAAGCAAACTGATATTCTACAACCTCATCTTTTAAGCTTTCATAGATTGAATTATGGTGAGAAAGCAAACTGAGATTTCAAAACCTTATTCTAATTTCATATGTTTCTCACCATTCATAGACTAAATTCCAACTCATCATCGACAATCTAGATTTCAAGAGTGAAATTTCGATCGTCGTCAAGAATTAATCCAAATTTCATACCATCATCGAAATTCCAGATTTGATACGTACGTGGAGGTGAAGCTACGAAATTACGAAGGCAATACCGCAGCAATTTGAGAAAAAGATGAATCTCAAGTGGAACTAAGTGTTTGCATTCTCAAAAGACAAGATTCAATCCTCGATTGTTGAGGTATACATTAGAGACATGAAGATGGTGGGGAGGGATGATTACCTCAGAAGGGTGGTGTTTGATACGAACGAGGTGCCACGCGTGTGCCCCTGAACAGTTCATTAGCCACCCGATGTAGGCTAGAGGACCACAAGGACGAGAGCAAGCTGAAAGGGGGGAGGTGATGGTGGCAGTTTGAATGGGGACTCAAGCAGATGAGGATTTTTTAGAGGCTTGGCATTCTGGTGTTGTTTTTGTTCATGAAGAATGCGTGTTCAGTGTTAGATCAAAGGAGTACGTGTCGTCTAAACTTACGATAATACCTCAACATAAACTCTATACCCTTTATATGACCGCAATGTACCATTTACTCATAAAAAAATATACTCTTTACTTATCAACAAAATACCCTCTGCAACTACATACAATTTATATGACCATACTATACTCTTTACATCAATAATATACCCTTTACACCATACCATAATACCTTTAACAACATAAATTTGAAACATTCTAAATTTCATACTCTTTACATGACTGCAATATACTATTTACTCATCAACATTATACCCTTTGCAATTCCATACAATTTGCATGATATTATATACCCTTTGCTCATCAACAATATATCCTTTACACCATGTCATAATATCTTAACAACATAAATTTGAAACACTCTAAACTTCACACCCTTTACATGATCACAATTTACCTTTTACTCATTAACAATAACCCTTTGCAATTCCATACAGTTTACATGACCACAATATACACTTTACATAGAAACAATATACTCTTTACTCATCAACAATATACCCTTTGCGTGTAACAAAGATTAAAGAGGACACTAAAGTTCAACTTTCCATTTTATTTTATTTTATTGTAAAACCATTACATGGAATTTGTTTAATTTATAGGACACTCTACATATTATCTCTGAGTGATTTTTTTTTCTGAAGTTGGAATCATTCTTCATAAAGTTTCTTTTTATTCTTTTCTTTTCCAAATTGAGAGAGAAAAAGAAATCAAGAATGATCATGGATTGCAACCGTGTTGTAATAAAGTCACAAAATAGATCATAGATGTATGTGTAAAATATATGATGATTTTGATGTGGAATTCGATACATTATAACACCAATCTATCACACTTAATATTATATTCAATTAGTCTTAGCATAGTATTATCTATTTTCTTAGGTGAGATTGTTTAAAATTTATTTTTCTTCTTCCAAATCAACATGAATTTTCACTCATTGATGTTTTGAGACAAATGTAACTTTTACCCTAAACTCCATACCCTTTACATGATCATGGTGTACCTTTTACTCACCAACAATATACCCTTTACTTTTCAACAAAATACCCTCTGCAACTACATGCAATTTACATGACCATAATATACCCTTTACAAGACTATAGTATACACATTAGATATTAATAATATACCCTTTACACCATGTCATAATACCTTAACAATATAAAATTTTGAAACACTCTAAACTTCATATCCTTTACATGACCACAATATACCTTTTACTCATCAACAATGTACCATTCGCAACTTC
The DNA here is from genome assembly GCA_023678885.1 of Pogostemon cablin. Classification (NCBI taxonomy): domain Eukaryota; kingdom Viridiplantae; phylum Streptophyta; class Magnoliopsida; order Lamiales; family Lamiaceae; genus Pogostemon; species Pogostemon cablin. Next base: position 26,154,327 of record CM042985.1, on the reverse strand, counting down.
ATATAGTTTACAATATACACTTTATATCACAACAATATACTATTTACTAATGAATAATATACCATTTGTAGTGAACAATCACACTAATTAAAATTCATATACAAGTAAATGAAGGACCAAAAAAGTATGATATTTCCTTCACATAAAAAATATAAAACTGTCTCACTATACAAATTCAACAAGTTATATATTGATCATAAATCATACCAAAAACTGTCTTTACTGAATATCATATTATAACTACAACTTAATTATAACTACCTTCATATAAACATAATGTATCTAAAAAATGCAGCAGTCAACAAACACCATGTCTCTTTCCTAATTTAACTTTATCAAATTATTTTCATTTCTCCTTAGCAACCAATTTCTTCTCTTTTGTAGCCTTTAGTGCCTTTTCCTTTTCCTCCTCAACTTTTCCCTTTAAAACCCAAGGCTTCTCCTCATAATTCATATGCAAGTTCAGTTACTTGAACTCTCATCTCATTTTGATTTGAGTGCAAATCCCAGCCCTTGGTATAAGCTGAATCTTAGCCTTCAAAGAAAACAAGAGTCATAATAAATAACTTTATAAGTATACTATGTTTTCATTTTGTATACAAGTATACCAGCAAAATTAACAAGCAAAATAAATCACCTTAGTCAAATCAGAAGATGTATAGCCCCTCTATTGAAGTATATTAGATGGTACATCCAAACCACCCCACATTTAATAACCTGATAATTGGAACTATAAGGGGGCGTTTGGTATATTGAAAGGAATCGGAATAAGAATCATAGTAATAGTGGTGAGGAATGGTAATGGGTTTATCCTTTACACTTGTGTTGTTTGGTTGATGATAAGGAATGAGTATCATAACCATTGATGTTGTTTGATATAATTAAATTTTTTAGGAATTGGTTCATAATTTTTACTATTAATTTTTTATTTTATTATAATTTTATTATTATTAAAAGCAAATTACTAATTTATTAATTTATAATTTTAGTAAGATTTTATATAATTAAAAATATTAATAAATTGGATTACAGCCTTTTCCCACTAAGGAATTAAAGTGATAGTATAGAATTATGGAAGGAATGGGGGATTCCTCCCTTTTAAGGAATAAAAAACACTGTAGAGGTATGACACCATCTAACCAAACACATTTTCTGAATCCCTTTCCCATCCCATACCTCAAAAACCTTCAAATAAACAACCCCTAAATCTGAAATTTGAATATTTTTTTTTAAAATTCAATAACCTTATAAACAAATAGTAACGCTATAATTGGTCCCAATCCAAACATTCTCTATGAATTCGCATGAGTTCTTATAATTTTTTCATTTCTTTCCAACCAAATGGACCAATATACTTCTGGAACTATAATCCCACATATACCTTCGACTTTTAAACCCAAAGCAAAATAGAATAGATGTAGCTTTAAAATTAATGAAGAGAAGGTTGAGTACATCAAACTTATATTCACGCAAATTTATGTAAAATGGCACAACTCAAAAGCAGCCAGAAATCCAGTCTTCCTAAACTAGGATTGGTACAATAAAATTTTCAAAAAATTTAAGCAAATCTGGAAGAAAAATTTAATGTAGATTATCGCGAACATCGCCAAATAAGAAAACGATGTAGAAATAAAATATTGAAAACCTACAACGAATGTGCATAGAGGTTCATTCCTTTTAGCTATACTACAGCGCACACGTTTAGTTAACAGTGCCACCGCACAATGATCGTCGTTGAATTCACCTAGATTTTAGGTTGTTTTTGTGTTTGTTTTGTGTGTTTTCGTGTTGTTTTTTGCTTTTTATATGGTGGAGAAGGTGGAAAATATGAGTCTAATGTTAAAATACGCACGTACAGGTGTAATGGAGGAGAAAACTAGCAAAAATAGAGAAAATGGTGCAAGAAAAATGCAAAATAGCAAACTGACACAAAAATTCGACCAGAATCACAAAAATTCGGTCGAATTTTTGTGCAGAATCAAGGGAAAAACAGGGCAGCGGAGGCTGAGCACACTGATAGAAAATTTTGACCCATGCATGAAAAATCGATCGAATTTATCTGCTGAATTGCAGAAAAATTCGACATCCCTCACAAAAATTCGGTCGAATTTTTGTGAACTTATACACCTGTCCAGAAAATCAGTTTTTATTCCCATTTTGGCTGCTTATTCCCCAAGTTTGGATGGGACAATCAACCCTAGCCTCCATTTTCGTGAAAGACACACACTCCACACCATAATCTACACACACTACCATCTCCATCCTTACTTCACTTCATTTTCCACCATTTTTCACATTTTCACCCATCAATCTTCATGTTTTTCACTCATTCATCACATATCTAAAGGGGAGAGAGGCACTTGGAGGGAGGAGAACATCTTGAAGGAAGAAGATTCAACCCAACTCAAGAAGGGAAGAAATTTTGCCTTTAAGTTGTAATTTCTTTGTTTTATTTGCAACAATGGAGTTGTGTAAGCATTTTGAGGATGTTTTCATGATGTTTGTTGTTGGCTAGACCTCTTGTGAGGCTAGCCACATGATGGATTAGGGATCTATGGATTTTTGAATTTTTAATGGTTTAATTGATGTGATTTTGGAATTTCTTACATTATTTATGATTACTTAATTTGTATTATGATGTGTGTGGTTGAATTCTCTATTTATGGTATTAGGAGGGCCAATCCAATATTATGATTAGGGGTTTGATTGAATCATGTTATAATGTGGATTTTGTATGTTAGTGTATGAAGTATGTGGCAGCATCTTTGTATGCTTAGAACATTCATGTGAGAACACTTAATTGGTTTATCATTTTTGGTTGATTAATTGAGTGAGGAGACATATCTTGTTATCATAGTACCTTATGAGAATTGAGAGTGAGATTCAATCTTTTGTGCTTAAAACTTGTAATGAGTTTAGAACCTAATTACCTTGGCCTAGGGATTAGGGGTGTATATGTGATTGCTTCTATTCCAATGATCATTGATATTTGCCATTTGAATTCAATAAGCCATGTTATGTCCTTGATCTTGAATGTGGTTAGCCTTGCTCTTCTTTAGATTGTCCTACATCCATTTCATTTTCATTTTGGTTATTGGATATTTTGCTTGATCATCTTAGTTGTTAATTGCTTTTATTTGGTATTTGCTTAGATAATTGGTAGTTTAATTGCTCTTTTCAATTTTCAAAACTCAAAATCCGATCACTCCTCTAAAGTATGGTTGAAAACAAACATGGATACCCTCTTGATTTAAATCTCCCTTTGATCGATATTTAAACTTGGTCACTCACTACAAACGATAAAGTACGCTTACCTTAATCAATTTTAAACCAAATTTGTGACAAAGTTCATGGCGACGCTGCCTGGGAGAGATTAAATCTTGGGAGTAACGAGTTTTCGTTTAATTAGCTTTACTAGGAGTACTTTTACTTACTTTCTTTTTATTTGCTTTTATTTTAGTTCTTTGTGATCTAACTCGGTAAATCTTGTAGGTGTATGCACACTCGTTCAAGGTCTCAATCTATCGAGCCTTTGGATTTGGAGTTAGAGGCTACCTTACGAAGAAGAAGGAGAGAATTGTTATATCCAATAGAGGAAGAAATGGATCACGGATTGGAAGAAGTTAATGGCAATGGTGTTGATGAAGAGGGGAATGGACAAAATTTCCAGCATGGTGTGGAAAATGCTCAAGGAGTTCAAGTGAATCCGGAGCTTATGCAACAAGCAAATTTTCACCAAGTGCACTTGCATAATCAACAGTTGCAAGCCATTATTCAACAATTGCTAGCACAACAAGAGGCTAGAAATATTCCACAAGCTCCTCCGGTAGTGCAACAACCTCAAGTTCAAAGGTATAATGGAGTTGGCGTAAATGTTAGAGATCATTTCCTATCACAAGTGGGAAATTATGTTGTGGGGCCACCATTAAATGTCAACCATTTTGAGATCAAAACGGGGTTGATTAATATGGTGCAAGCGAATCAGTTTGGGGGTGGTGCTATGGAAGACCCTAATGCTCACCTATCTCAGTTCACAGAGTTGGCTAGTACCATTATGATCAACGGAGTGAGTGAATATGTTATCAAGATGAAGCTCTTTTCCTTCTCACTAAGGGATCGAGCTAAGGTTTGATACAATACTATACCTCCGAGATCTTGCACTACATGGAGAGAGTTAGCCCAGAGGTTCTTAAACAAGTTCTTTCCACCATCAAAAATGTTGCATCTGAAGGGTTTAATCATACAGTTCAAGCAGTTGCCTCTTGAAACCTTTAGTGAGGCATGGGAGATGCTTTTGATGTGTCCACATCATGGGTTCCCCCTCGATCAGGAAGTAGGATTCTTCTATGCAGGATTGAATGGAGGTTCGAGGATACTTGTTGATGCTTCGTCGGAAGGATCTATATTGGGGTAAACACCGGAGAGAGCTATAGCTATTTGTGAGGAAATTGCTTTGAATGCAGGACAGTGGCCTTTGGATCGTTCTTCAGGGATGTATGAGATGGAAAGGATAACAAAGATGGAAGAAGTGTGCATGAAACAAGTGGAAGCACCAAAAGAGGATGTCACTGAAAAGGCTATCTCAGAGATACTCAAGAGGATGAATACTAATTTACAAGTTTCTCAGAGTTCTATGCCTATGCCCATCATGAGTCAACCGTTTCCAAGTTCAAATGTTCAGTTGCCTACATCTCAAATTCCTCACCAAGGTATGACCTCCAACATGGGATTTCAAGAATCTTGGAGACAACCCGAGATGTCACTCGAGAAAGTTGCCTTCATGCAAGGAAGGAACTTCCAAGGAAACTATGGAGGAAATTTTAGACACCAATGAGGAGGTTATCCACCGAGACAAGGAGGATTTGGCCAAGGAGGTTTTGGTGGAAACTTTAACCAACCTCGTTGGTTTGAAAACTTGCCTTATGGAAATCAAGACAATGCTCTTACTCTTCCACCGGGGATCAATCCGGGGGCTAAGCCTCAAAACAATGAAGGGAAGCCTACAGTGGAAGATCAAATGAGTAAGATATTTGAACTTATGAAGCATGAGCGAGAGGAGAGGAAATTGGAAAAAGAAGAAAGAAGACAAGAGAATAAAGTGAATGATCGAAGATTTAAAGCATTGGAAACTCAAATGAGTCAAATGGCAAGCGAACAAGGTGAAATGCATCATAAGGGTAAGTTTCCCTCTACTACTGTCACTAATCCTAAGGAACAATGTTTGTATGTTACCGTGTGTAATATGGAAAGTAAGGTGGAAAAAGGGTTGTGGAAGCAACAAACATTGTTTCGAAGGTTGAAGAAGTAGTTTGTGATGAAGTCGTGTCCAAAAGGGAGAAGGAAGTTGTCATTGATGATGAGTTATTTTTAGATGAAGAGAGGATTATTTGTGATTTTTTATCCTCGGTGGAAGATGAGAGTAATTGTGATGAAAAGTTGATGTTTGAACAAGATCATGAAATTGTTGAAGTTGATGCTTCATTGAAGGTTGAGGACCCCGAAAAATTTGTTCTTACTTGTAAAATTAGAAATAGGGAATATTTTAATGCTATATGTGATCTTGGTTCAAGCATTAGTGTGATGCCATTGGAAATATTTGAAAGACTTGGCATTTGTAGGTTAAAGGAAACTAATGTGGAAATTGGAATAATGGATGGCTCAATGATAAAGCCCCGTGGAGTTGTGGAGGATATGCAAAATTTTTTAAGGATATTATGGCAAAGAAAATGAGCTTAGGTGATCATGAAACGGTGAATCTCACGGAGGAGTGTAGTGCCATATTACAAAAGAAGCTCCCACCTAAGTTGAAAGATCCGGGTAGTTTTACTATTCCGTGTGAGATGGGGAAGCATGAGAGTTACAAGGCTCTATGTGACTTGGGTGCTAGCATCAACTTGATGCCTTTGTCAATTTTCAAGAAGTTGGGCATTGGAGAAGTCAAGCCTACATCGGTCACTCTTCAATTGGCCGATAGGTCTATGACGTATCCAAAGGGAATTGTGGAAGATGTATTGGTAAAGGTTGGCAAGTTTGTATTCCCCGATGATTTCGTGGTGTTAGACATGGACGAAGATGCAAATGTTCCATTAATTTTTGGACGTCCATTTCTAGCCACAGGGAAGGCTTTGATTGATGTGGAGAAGGGGGAGTTGACCCTTAGAGTTAATGAAGAAGAAGTGGTGCTTTCATTAAAAAAAGCTATGAGATATCCGAGGGGGAGCAATGAGTGTAGACGAGTAGAAGTGATGGAGGATATTGTTGAAGAGCATCTACATTGTTTTCATTCAAAGGACCCTTTGGAATCAAAAATGAGCCACTCTCTCTCTCTTGATTTTTCTAACTCTCCTTGTTGTTTTAATGATGATGAAATATTTTATGATTTGCATTGTTTGAATTCTTGTAGTGAACTTACATTGGAGGAAGCGAGAGAGGTGCTTGAAAAGAAGCTTGATGAGGAGCCCAAAGAAGAGGAAAAAGAGGAGAAAAATGAGGAGTTAAAGCCTCTACCGGAGCACTTGAAGTATGCATACTTGGGAGAAAATGACACCTATCCGGTAATTGTATCTTCATCCTTGAGTGACTTAGAATTGGAGAAATTGTTGAGGGTGTTGAGAGAGCACAAATCTTCCATTGGTTGGTCTATTAAGGACTTGAAAGGTATAAGCCCCTCTCTATGCATGCATAAGATTCATTTAATGGAAGAAGATAAGTCTTGTGTGCAAAACCAACGACGTCTTAATCCTATAATGCAAGAGGTTGTAAGAAAAGAAGTGTAGAAGTGGCTTGATGCGGGTATCATCTTTCCAATCAGTGATAGTCCTTACGTGAGCCCTTTGCACGTGGTAGCAAAGAAGGGTGGTATGACCATAGTTCGGTCCGACACTAATGAGGTAATTGCCACGAGGACTACCACCGGTTGGAGAGTGTGTGTTGACTATAGAAAACTAAATGACAATACCCGTAAAGACCACTTCCCACTCCCCTTCATTGATCACATGCTTGATAGACTAGCGAGACACAAGTATTATTGTTTTCTCGATGGGTATTTGAGGTACAATCAAATTTTGATAGCCCCGGAGGACCAAGAGAAAACAACATTTACTTGTCCCTATGGCACCTTTGCATTTAGGATGATGCCATTTGGTTTGTGCAATGCTCCAGCCACGTTCCAAAGATGTATGATGGCCATTTTAGGTGGGTTGATAGAGAACATCATGGAGGTTTTCATGGATGATTTCTCCGTTTATGGTTCTTCATATGATTTATGCTTGACTAACCTTTCTATTGTGTTGTAGCGTTGTGAGGAGACAAACCTTGTGCTTAATTGGGAGAAATGCCATTTATGGTTACCGATGGAATTGTGTTGGGACACCACATTTTGGAGCATGGGTTGAGAGTGGATAGAGCAAAAGTTGTAGCCATAGAACGTCTTCCTCCTCCCACTAGTGAGAAGGGAGTTAGATCGTTCTTAGGCCACGCGAGCTTCTATCGCCGCTTTATTAAGGATTTTTCAAAAATTTCTAAGCCACTTTGTAAGCTTCTTGAAAAGGATACTAAATTTAAATTTGATGAAATGTGTCTTATTTCGTTTCAGGTACTCAAGGAAGCTTTGATTTCATCCCCCATACTTGTAGCTCCGGATTGGAGTGTACATTTTGAGCTGCATTGTGATGCAAGTGATCAAGCTATAGGAGTGGTGCTTGGGCAAACCAAAGAGAAGAAATTTAGAGCCATTTACTATGCCTTTAAAACTTTGAATTCTTGTCAAGTGAATTACACAACCATGGAGAAGGAATTTCTAGCGGTGGTCTATGCCTTTGAGAAGTTTCGCCCCTACTTAGTTGGAACTCGAACGGTAGTATACACGGATCATGCGGCCATCAAGTATCTCATGAACAAAAAGGATGCAAAGCCAAGATTGATTCGGTGGGTATTACTTCTACAAGAGTTCGATGTGGAGATTAAGGACAAGAGAGGGGTTGAAAATGTGATAGCGGATCACTTATCAAGACTTGAAAGAGAAGAGGGGGATGAAGATTTGACTCTGATTGGTGATAAATTTCCGGATGAGGAGATCCTTAAGGTAGAGGTTGACCAAGTGTTTGCTATCATGGTTAGTTCTTCTCCTTGGTACGCCAACTATGTGAACTATCTTGCTTGTGGCATTCGACCCACACTTCTCAATGAGTACAAGTTGAAGAAATTTTACATGGAAGTGAAAAAGTACTTGTGGGATGAGCCATTCTTGTTTAAAACTTGTGCGGATGGAGTTATCCGGAGATGTGTAGCCAATGAAGAGGTTAAAGGGATTCTAGAGTGGTGTCATTCATCTCTTTGTGGTGGGCATTTTGGTCACCACAAGACGGGAGCAAAAGTTCTTCAATCGGGATTCGTGTGGCCTACCTTATTTGGATAGTTGTGATAGATGCCAATGAGTGGGGGGAATCGGAAAGAGGGATGAAATGCCTATGACCTTGAATATTGAAGTAGAAATCTTTGATGTATGGGGCATTGACTTTATGGGACCGTTTCCTTCTTCTCAAGGGTACATATATATCTTGTTGGCGGTGGACTACGTGTCCAAGTGGGTGGAGGTGATCCCCACCAAGACTAATGATGTATTTGTGGTGCAAAGATTCTTGAAAAGGAACATCTTTAGTCGATTTGGAGTCCCACGAGCCTTGGTGAGCGATGGAGGTTCACACTTTGTGAACAAATTGAAGGAGGGACTCTTGAAGAAATATGGAGTAAAATACTAGATAGCCACTCCTTATCATCCCCAAGCAAATGGTTTGGCGGAAGTCTCAAATCGCCAAATCAAGTTAATGTTGGAAAAGACAATCAATGGGGGAAGAAAGGATTGGGCGGAGAAGCTTGATGATGCCTTATGGGCGTATCGAACGGCATTCAAAACTATCCTTGGTGTTTCTCCATACCAATTAGTTTATGGAAAGGCTTGTCACCTCCCCGTAGAGTTGGAGCATAGAGCTTTATGGGCAATCAAGAAGCTCAACATGGATGAGAGGGAGGCCGGAAAAGAAAGATTGCTTAAAATGGTGGAGTTAGAAGAATTTCGTGAGAAGGCATACGAAAATTCCACCATATATAAAGAGAAAGTGAAGAAGTGGCATGATGCGAAAGTAAGAGAGAAGACATTTGCTCCCGGAGATAAAGTGCTAGTGTTCAATTCAAGATTGAAATTATTTCCGGGAAAGCTCAAGTCTAAGTGGATGGGTCCCTTTGAAGTGTTGGAGGTCATCGGAGGACACACGTTGAAACTCAAAGGGCCAAGTGATGAGTTCGTTGTTAATGGTCATCGGGTTAAGCATTACCTATCTCCTTCTCAAAAGGAGATAGTGTATGTGGTCACCCTTTCTTCTTAAAACTCATCATGATATCTAGTAGAGTAGGTTTTTCTTTTATTTTTCATGTGTTGTTTGTATTTTTGGTGGTGTAGGTTGATCATGCTTGTTGAGGGAGATTAAAGAATTGGATTACGAGAAGCGCTACGTTGGATGCTTCGAGGGTAAGTCCCACCACTTTTTGCAAACTTAAAGTCTTCACTTGTGTTCGATTTAAGTTTGGGGGGAGAGTGCGTGGTGTGACTCACCACTTTTGAGTGCATTTCATAGTTTGTGGGTGCTCATTATGTATTTGATAGCTTGCTCGTGATTTGTGGTTAATTTTAAATTTTTTTCTTGACAAGCATGATTGTGTTTTGGAGTGTTTTTGGTGTATGTTTTGATCTATAGCTTGAGTTTTTGGGTACATTTGATCATATATGGTGATATGTTGGATAAATGTTGAGAAAACAGGGGAAGAATTTTTTTTTGGTGATTCTGGCAAAATTATTCGACCTCAGTGAGTCGAATTTTCCATACAGTGAGTTTTGCAGATTTGGGCACATATTCACAAAAATTCGTTCGAATTATTGTGAGTGTGCTCGAATTTCTCTGCAGTTGACCAGCGCGTGACAAAGTCAACAAACTCACAAAAATTCGACCCCTTCATAAAAATTCGGTCGAATAATTGTGAGTGTTGCCCAGGTAAGTGAAAGACGGGCTGACATAAAAATTCGACCTCCTCATAAATATTCGGTCGAATTTTTATGTCTGCAGGGATGTTTTTAAAACCCGTGTTCCCTGTTCTTCTCCCACACTCTCACACACTTCACCTTCAATTCTTTTCGACTCCAACACTGCACACACTGATCGAGCCTCAATCCCATTGGAAATGCGAAGTAGAGCTTTGATTTTCACCCCTTACCCGTCGAATTTCATCCCATTGAAGAGAAAATGGTAAGTTCTTCAACCCTTCTCCTATAGTTTGAACCCTATATGCAATAGGTGAAAATACATGATGAATAGGGATGGGTTGATGATTATATTGTTGGAATTTGAGGATTGAATTGTTTAAATGTGAAAGGGGTGAGAAATTGTTGAATGTGAGCATATTGGTTTTGAAATTTTGTGTTGAGCTGAGAGAAAAATGTGAAATGCATCCTGATTTTGTTCAATTTGTGATTTTTGTGTTAAAATTGAGTTAGATGCATGTGTTCTTGCGATACATGTGAACTGTATGGAGAGATTGGGCAAATTTAGATGTGTTCATGTGTGTTGTAGTTGATACTTGAAATTCTTGCCCACCAAGTGTTCGTAAAAATGCCTCAATGAAAATTCTTGTACACTTGGAGTTTAATACTTGAGGAATGTGATTGATAGGCCTGGGAAGGTGTTAAGTGAGCAGTGTGTGATTGTTTTCATAGAATTTAAAGTGAAATTCAAGCATGAGAAGTGTCAAACATGTTAAATTGTTGAGTATTGAGGCATGTATATGTATCAAGTTTGTGTGGAGAGTATAAGATGCATGTTTTGAATGTGTTAAATTGTGAGGAATGTTGTGGAATTTGAAGCATGCATTTTACTCCTTGTCTTGGGATTATTGATATAAAGTGTTGCACTTGAATGCTATGTAATGCCCATTACTCCATGCTTATCAAGAATCAAGAAAGTGATGCTCTTGTTTTGCTTTGAAATTGAGTGTGTTGATTGCTTATGAAGCTTGAATGCCTCTTGGTTGTTTTATTTGGAAATTAACTAATCTACTTGTATATTTGTAGGGAGACAACAAGACTGGCAGGGAGAGCTAACTCAGGAAAAGCTTGACAGAATCAACGAGTTTCTCTTGAGAAAGGGGTGACATCCTTCCGATTATGGTGTTGAGTTCACTCAAGAGGAATGGGCAGAAAAATGTCAAAAATTGAGGATGCTCGCCCCGAAAATTCAGAAAAATAAGATGGTTGGATATGAGATGTATGGAGGTAATGGGGATTCAGAACGAAGTGTTGGGGATAATGGATACAGTTGGACTAAGGTGGTTAGCACGAGATGGCCGGAGGCATATAGAGGACTCACCCTAGAGTTTTTGGTAACTCTAGAGGTGAAGAACTATTCAAGATTTTCATTCCCTAGGATAATGAAGTTCAAGCTCCGGAATACAGAGTACATTTGCTCAGCAAGGGATATAAATGAGTACTTTCACAGCCCCCTGAAGGAGACACTGAAGGATTGGGAGATTCGAACCGACTTTGTGGAGCAAGATTTCTGGCATTCTATCACTCAGCGAGCAGTAGACAAGAAGCCATTGAGATATGATCCATCTGGCTCCAGGGCAGCCCAAATAAGGAACCCTGTTGTACGGTACATTGAGAAATTCTTATCAAACACCATCTTTGGAAGGTCAGAGGGATCGTGTGTAGGGAAGAAAGAGCTGAACGTTCTAAGTTGCATCCTTGAAGGAGAAACGTTTAGTGCCGAGCTTATTGGATGTCTACTGCGAAAAGGGTTGTCAACCGCAAGAACCCTCAGAAAATTATGATAGGAGGGTTGGTGACCATCATAGCTGAAGGACTCGGTTTGGACACAACAAATCAAGGGCTCATCCGCAGAGCAAATTTAGATGTAGCTAGTATGAAGCAGGCTCGAGTGATAGAGTCGATTGGCAAAGAGTGGGTGATTGTATTTCCTATGGCTAAGTTTTTCCCACTTAGGCCTATCAGTTTGACGACCATCCACCCTGCGTGTCCAGAGGGAAATCTTGCACTCGTTGGTCGTGATCATGACAGAGCTCTTCAAGAGTTCTGTGTAACCCATGCAAATGAGCTATCAAGGAGATATGTTTCAAACAAAGAGATGACTGAGGACGCTGAGTTGATCCTAGAGGGTGAGAGAGCACCTCGTTCTACTTTCGAGCATGGAGAGGGTTCACAGGCAGCAGCCTAGCGAGGAAATGAGTGGAGTGATTGGAGGGCTGAGATCAGACAGATACAGAGGCACCAGCATAGGACATACTTCAGGATGGACAACATGGAGAGGAATATACAAAACATGAAGGAAATGATGACCTGGATGTATAATCAGAGCAATCCTCAGGCTCCCCGTGTATTTCAACCTTGGCCTGAGTATATTCCCCCTCAAGAATATGAAGATGTACCTGAAGAAGTAGTAGAGGATGAGGACACTGAGGTGGTTGATGAGAATGAGGACACCGAGGAGATCGGTGAGGAGGAAGATGATAATGATACCGAGGATTTCTAGGAGCCACACACGTAGCATGCTGGATTTTTCTACTCTCCATCCCTTACTCTATCTCTCTATCTCTCTATCTCTTTATCTGTTCTTACACTGTGATTTGATTTGAATATGTTTGGTCTGTATCTTTAAACTCTAACTGTGGATATTTTGTTGTTTATTTTGGTTTTTGGGATTATGGTAGATTTTGGATTCATTTGGGATTGTATTAGGATTTCTAGATCTTGGGATGTATGGCTGTCTTTATTTATCTTTTGTGATGTTCTTTTCTTTTCTTTATTTCTTTCTTGGTTAGTGTGTTGCTTGGGTGTTTTTGTGTTGTGGGGTAGATTTTCTTTCTTACTTTCTTTTTCTTTGGATTGGAAATATGGGTGATGATATAATGCCTTTAAATGCTTGATGACTGATTTGATTAAATGGTTGAACTCTATGATGTTGAAACATGCAAGGAGTAACTCGTTCAAAAGGAAAACAGAAAAAGGGTAATGTGCTCTTAGATCTCGAGCAAAAGCAAGCAAGGTTTGAGCCTCAACCGTGTACACACATACGGTATGTAATTTCATTTGGAGTGGGTCAATCAATGCTTTAGACAAACAAGAATTTGCTTGCGGACTTCCGGAACGAGCCCGATAAACGTAAATATTTAGAAATGATCTTAGGCCATTTTTGATCAAGCTACTAGCCAAATCATATCCTACCCTACAAGACTCCCTTGAAAACCACTTTGAGCCTTAAACCTCTTCTTTAATTAAAAAGCTCATTACAAGCCTAATAAATCCCACTTTTGGCCTTATAAAAACCTTTCGTGTGGGTGATTAAAGAGTTGGTTTTTAAGTGGAAAGATGTGAAGAAAATCATAAGAAAAGGGGTAAAAAGGAAAGAGAACAAGAACAAAGTTAGTGAGTTGATAAAGGATGGAAGGAAGTGATGCTAATACATGCTACAAAAGCTAAAGAGTCATTTCCAAGGCAATAAGAAACGAGTGGATCTACCAAAAGAATCAAAAAGCTCTATGTTATTAAAAAGAAAAATGAAATTGAGGAGCTAATTTGATCACTCATGAAGTGAAAAGAAAGGGAAAGGAAGTTGGAAATAAAGTAAGAATGATGTCAAGAACTATCAAGGATCAATTCTTAGATTACCCTCACAAAAATGAGTCACTTTTATCCAAATTTATCCTACCTTTCCAAAGAGCCGTACCTTACATTCAAATGAAAGTCCTTTTTGATCTTTGTGTTTAGTTTTGGTGGTTTGAGAAGGGTAGTCCGTTTGCAAGCTTATGGTGAGTCGAGTATGATTGGTCGATGAGTGCATTATCCCTACATACTTCAAAGAGTGTTGAGTGTTCTTCATACTCTCGTAAGGTTTGAGATCGAAGGGTAACATTACTTCGCTTCCTTTGACTTTTGAAGTTGTTAACTTTGTATGTGATTGACATTGTTCATGTTGATGCTATTTGATTAAAGTTAGTTAAAGAGGATTGATTGTAGTATATTGTTACTTGTGTTTTCATGATTCATTTTCCTAGGTGAATTCGCCTCCTAGTTCTTTTCTTTTGTTTTGTTGTTCGAGGATGAACAACGCTCTAAGTTTGGGGGGTTTGATCGTCGTTGAATTTACCAAGATTTTAGGTTGTTTTTGTGTTTGTTTTGTGTGTTTTCGTGTTATTTTTCGCTTTTATATGGTGGAGAAGGTGGAAAATATGAGTTTAATGTTAAAATACGCACGTAACGGAGGAGAAAACTAGCAAAAATGGAGAAAATGATGCAAGAAAAATGTAGAATAGCAAACTGACACAAAAATTCGGTCGAATTTTTGTGCAGAATCAAGGGAAAAACAGGGCAGCGGAGGCTGAGCGCACTGACAGAAAAATTCGACCCATGCATGAAAATTCGATCGAATTTATCTGCTGAATTGCAGAAAAATTCGACGTCCCTCACAAAAATTCGGTCGAATTTTTGTGAACTTATACACCTGTCCAGAAAATCAGTTTTTATTCCCATTTTGGCTGCTTATTCCCCAAGTTTGGATGGGACAATCAACCCTAGCCTCCATTTTCGTGAAAGACACACACTCCACACCATAATCTACACACACTACCATCTCCATCCTTACTTCACTTCATTATCCACCATTTTTCACATTTTCACCCATCAATCTTCATGTTTTTCACTCATTCATCACCTATCTAAAGGGGAGAGAGACACTTGGAAGGAGGAGAGCATCTTGAAGGAAGAAGATTCAACCCAACTCAAGTAGGGAAGAAATTTTGCCTTTAAGTTGTAATTTCTTTGTTTTATTTGCAACAATGGAGTTGTGTAAGCATTTTGAGGATGTTTTCATGATGTTTGTTGTTGGCTAGACCTCTTGTGAGGCTAGCCACATGATGGATTAGGGATCTATGGATTTGTTGAATTTTTAATGGTTTAATTGATGTGATTTTGGAATTTCTTACATGATTTATGATTACTTAATTTGTATTATGATGTGTGTGGTTGAATTCTCTATTTATGGTATTAGGATGGTCAATCCAATATTATGATTAGGGATTTGATTGAATCATGTTATAATGTGGATTTTGTATGTTAGTGTATGAAGTATGTGGCAGCATCTTTGTATGCTTAGAACATTCATGTGAGAACACTTAATTGGTTTATCATTTTTGGTTGATTAATTGAGTGAGGAGACCTATCTTGTTATCATAGTACCTTATGGGAATTGAGAGTGAGATTCAATTTTTTGTGCTTAAAACTTGTAATGAGTTTAGAACCTAATTACCTTGGCCTAGGGATTTGGGGCGTATATGTGATTGCTTCTATTCCAATTATCATTGATATTTGCCATTTGAATTCAATAAGCCATGTTGTGTCCTTGATCTTGAATGTGGTTAGCCTTGCTCTTCTTTAGATTGTCCTACATCCATTTCATTTTTATTTTGGTTATTGGATACTTTGCTTGATCATCTTAGTTGCTAATTGCTTTTATTTGGTATTTGCTTAGATAATTGGTAGTTTAATTGCTCTTTTCAATTTTTAAAACTCAAAATCCGATCACTCCTCTAAAGTATGGTTGAAAACAAACACGGATACCCTCTTGATTTAAATCTCCCTTTGATCGATATTTAAACTCGGTCACTCACTACAAACGATAAGGTACGCTTACCTTAATCAATTTTAAACCAAATTGAGACAAAGTTCACACAACGTCGTTAATCGGCGGCGAGAGTAGACGAAGAACAGAGACTTTGAGGAGAGGACGCTGATTGATCAGAATTGGAGAGAGAGATGGATTGGCGGCGAGAGTAGACAAAGAACAGAGACTTGAAGAAGACGACGCTGATTGATCAGAATTGGAGAGAGAGAGTGCGGGAATTAGAGAGTAGGAGCGGGGTGATGACTGAGAATGAAATTAGGGTTATTTTTTCTTATATACTCCGGGTCGGGGAGTTGTAATATGGGCAGGGTCGAGTTTGGACGCACAGGCATAATTCCGTTTGTCCGGGAATACAAGAGCTTTTTCCATATAAAAAATTATATATTTTATTATAAAATACAAATACACTATTAAATAAAAATTAATGCAAATATATATAGATTCGTAGTTAATAAATAGTCACCAGCATCAATGTAACGCCCCAGGATTTCGCTATTGGGTTAGGACGCTACTAGATATGCAATTCCCAATATAATAATAAAGGGGCCAAGAATGCACAACGGAAGTAATATAATAAAATCCCCAAAGCGATAATATTGTAAAGCACAAGTTGCATAGAGATTCTTTTACATAATAACGTCTACTCTCCCGAGTAGAGTGAAATATTTAAAACAAGTGCATTCAGATGATATATCTGAAATAAAATTCTAACAAAATACTAAATTATAAGTCATAATACAAAGTCCTCTAAGGTCTTGGGACATCTGGAAGGCCTCTTCATCTTCCAAACCTTATTCTGAAATTCAATAAGGGGTGAGCGTCTAAAATACACTCAGTGTGTTAACTTAAATGATTGCACAATTAAAAATAAATATGCATACCAAATATACCATAATATGTAACATATGCCATTTTAATAAAATAATTTACACATTGTCGTTCGACAACTTTATGAAAATATTTTAGACCGAACCGTCATCCGATAACTTGTGTTAGTTGGTATATGTGCACCGGACCGTCACCCAGTACGATATTAGCATACTTTGAAATACATTTTAGTACTGAACCGACGTAGCCAGTAACTTGTGTTAGTTGGTATATGTGCACCGAGTCGTCACCCCGTACAAGTGTTAAGTAAAAAAATATATTTGTCATCGAACTAAAATCACAAATGACATATAACATGACATATAAGTAACACATATCACATCTTAACATAGCAATCATGACATAAAATGTAGCACTCGATAAAGAGTGAAAGTTACCCCACCTTAAACTTATTGGAAACGTGTAAATTGAACTAGGCTTGCTCGTGAGTCTCAAGTATGCCTGCAAGGATATACTAAACTGAGTTCTACTTATAATAATAATTCTTAATACTTAAGCTAAATTTCTAATATAGTAAAATTAAAATAAACTAATTATTAACTAACTTAACAGAATATAAATAATTAATCACTAAATAAAATGAGTTAAAATAAAATTATAAATAGAAATACATATTTTAAAATTTTAAAAATAATAATTTAATAATCATAGTTTACAACTTTAGTAATAAATCGTAACATTAAAAATATGGATACAAATGACGTTAATTTTAATAGAAACGGATATTAAATAAAAATTTTATACCTAAAATAATAAAAGTAGTGACAAATTTATATTTAATATTTAATATTTAATATTTAATATAAAAAGTTATATTAAATAAATAATAAAATAAAATAAGATAAATATAACTAAATAAAATATAATAATTAATATATAACACACGCACACACATAACTCAAGTCTTTCAGTACTGCATAACGTACTTTTTGAATAGTAAGTTCTAAAATTTAAAATTTATTATTATTAATATATACTTTAATAAATTGCAATTAAGTCCCTACATTATATTAAATTCTCATTTAAACTTACCCTAAACTTTAACCTTATTACAAAATGACCCAACTTGAGTTATACAACTCAGTTTGAAAATCCGAAAGTACGTATGGAGTCCTCGCAAGACAAGGATCACATGCATACTAATTTTTCATGAAAATAACGAAGTTCAAAGGGGACAAAATTGTAATACGAAGTGGGTTTCTTCCCATCTTCTTCATTTCACGTCCAAACTCAAAACTAATTATATGTTTGTGATCCTCATGAGGAGAGCTTCAAAATGGTCTATAATATCAAATTTATGTCCCAACGAAACAAAATACGCTGTTAAAGGGTTAAAATCTTCGACGGAGCTTTTCTAACTCATATCGCATTTATTTCATAAAAGAATTATATATATACAATCTACGCATCGAGACGATCATTTACGTATATAACAAAATAAAAATCGACTATGAATATAAATTTTTTGCAAGTAACAGAAGCTTCCAAATATGAGTTGTTCATAGATGTGTGTATATATACTCACATATATATTTCTGTATATATACATACGCATATTAGTCTATTTAAAAGAATTAAAAACTGCCTAATGAATTTGAAGAATACATTACCTGCTATCTCTCTCCAACCTCCACACGGCTTAACATACGTGTTATTTTACATATATATATATATATATATATATATATATATATATATATGGTAAAAATCTTCCACAATGCACATCTTATCTCTAATTTAACCTCATCCAATATAACTAAGCATGTGCCTAATATAAAATAATATAATAATATATATACTGAATGTTTCCTAACCACATATTTATATATATATATAATTATTATTATTATAAATATAGATATTATAATATGTGTGGATATTACATCCACCCCTACTATAAATAAAATTTCGTCCTCGAAATTTCACTTACTAGATAAGAATAGACTCGGATATTTGTTTCGTATGTCGTCTTCGCGTTCCCACGTTGCATCCTCTTCATTGTGTCTACTCCATTGAACCTTGACTAGAACAACTTCACGATTCCTTAGCTTATGAATTTTCTTATCAAGAATGGCTATAGGAAATTCCTCATATGCTAAGTTGTCGTCGACTGTTATAATCTCGTGGTTAACAGCGTGGCTTGGATCAAACACATATTTCTGTAGTATGGACACATTTAATACATCACGTACTCCAGTTAATTCAGGTGGTAAAGCTAATCTGTATGCCAACTCGCCGATTGGTTCCAAAATCTCGTAAGGCCCAATGTATCTTGGCTTGAGTTTTCCTTTCCTTCCAAAGTGAGAAATTCCTTTCATTGGTGAGACTTTGAGAAAAACTTTATCTCCTTCTTGGAACTGCAAATCTTTGCGTCTCTTATCAGCGTAACTTCTGTCGATTTTGCGCTATCAAAATTCTTCTTCTGATATTTTCAATTGCTTCCACTATCTTTTCTACTATCTCTGGTCCTAGAACTTTCTTCTCACCCACTTCGTCCCAATAAAGTGGAGATCTACACTTCCTCACGTAGAGTGCTTCGTAAGTGGTCATGCCTATCGTGGCTTGAAAATTGTTGTTGTAAGCGAACTCAATCATTGGTATGTATCTTTCCCAACTTTCCCCAAAATCTAGGACGCACGCCCTCAACATGTCTTCCAATGTTTGAATAGTCCTTTTAGACTGGCCATTAGTTTGATGGTGAAATGTCGTGCTAAACTTAAGCTTTGTGCCCATTGAGTTTTGTAAGCTGTGCCAGAATTTTGATGTAAACCTTGGATCTCGATCCAAAACTATAGAAATTGGTACACCATGTAATCTGACAATTTCTTCTAGATAGATCTGTGCAAGCTTATCCATACCGTGAGTCATTTTGACTAGAAGAAAATGCTCAGACTTGGTCAAACGATCCACTATCACCCATATAGCTTGATTTCCTCGCACTGATCTTGGTAAACCAGTAACGAAATCCATTGTGATATGCTCCCATTTCCACTCAGGAATATCTAATGGCTTCAAGAGCCCTGAGTGTCGTTGATGTTCTGCTTTCACTTGCTGGCAAATCATATACTTTTGGATAAATAAGCCTACATCCCTCGTCATATTTCTCCACCAAAATGCATTCTTCAAGTCTTGATACATCTTGGTTCCTCCTGGATGTACCGTGTATGGAGTACAATAAGCTTCTTTCAAAATTTCTTTAATAAGATTCTCATTTTTAGGAACACATAATCTTTTTCCAAAGACGAGTGCCCCATCTTCAGTGAGAGCAAATCCCTTTCCTTCCCCAGTTTTTACGTGTTCCTTAATTTTCCTGAGAAATTCATCTCCATCTTGAAGTTCCTTAACTCTATCTCTTAAGGAGGGTTTAATCAGTAACACAGTTAATACTGCTTCAATGCTACTTGGAGGTATCACGACTTCCAAACTCATCCGAGAGAACTCAGCCACCAATAATTCTTGGTTTGTTATAGAATAGACTAATTCCCCTTTTTCTTTTTTGCTTAGAGCATCTGCTACCGCATTTGCCTTCTCTGGATGGTACAGTATTGTACAATCGTAATCCTTGACTAATTCCAACCATCTCCTTTGCCTCATGTTTAATTCATTTTATTCGAAAAAGTATTTTAAGGTCTTGTGATCCGTATAAATTTAGCATTTTGCTCTATACAGATAATATCTCCAAATTTTTAAAGCATGCACCACAGCTGCCAATTCTAAGTCATGAGTTGGATAGTTCTGTTCATGGATCTTGAGTTGCCTAGATGCATAGGCAACTACTTTATTACGTTGCATCAGAACACATCCCAATCCTTGCTTTGAGCATCACTATAGATGACAAATTCTTCTGTCCCATCAGGAATTGTCAGTACAGGTGTAGTGATCAATTTATGTTTAAGGAGGTTGAAACTCTTTTCACACTCTTCCGTCCAACAGACCTTAACTTCCTTGCGAGTTAATTTCGTCAAGGGCCTTGCAATCTTTGAAAATCCCTCAATAAATCTTCTGTAATATCCAGCCAATCCAATGAAACTCTGTACTTCTCCTACATTCGTAGGTGTCATCCATTTCTCTACTGCTTCCACCTTGGTCGGATCCACCTCGATTCCTCGAGCTGACACAATGTGCCCAAGAAATGCAACTTTGTCTAACCAAAACTCACATTTCTTGAATTTGGCATACAACTTTTCCTTTCTTAGTGTCTCTAGAACTATTCTCAAATGTTCTTCATGTTGTTCCCGATCTCTAAAATACACTAAGATATCATCAATGAACACGATCACGAATTTGACCAAGTACGAGTGGAAAACACGATTCATCAAATCCATGAAAATTGCTAGTGCATTGCTGAGACCAAAAGGCATTACTATGAACTCATAACGCCCGTAATGTGTTCTAAAAGCAATCTTCGAAGTGTCGCTCTGCTTGACTCGCACTTGATGATATCCAGACCTCATATCTATCTTGTAGAACACGCTAGCACCGCCCAGTTGAGCAAATAGATCCTCAATTCTTGGCAAGGGATACTTATTCTTGATGGTAAGTTTATTCAATTCTCGATAATCGATACCATCCTAAACGAACCATATTTCTTCTTTATGAACAAAACAGGTGCTCCCCAGGATGAAACTTTAGGGTGTATGAAACCCAATTCAAGAGTTCTTGTAACTGGATCTTCAATTCTTGCAACTCCTTTGGTGCCATTCAATAAGGTGCTTTTGAAACTGGTGTTGCTCCCGGTACTAGATCGATTGTGAATTCTACTTGCCTTTCGGGTGGCAAGCCTGGTAAGTCTTCTGGAAACACATCTCCTTATTCCCGCACAATAGGAACATCCTCTATGCTCATCTTTTCGCCTTCACTTTCCACGATATTCACTAAAAATGCTTGACATTCCTCTTTCTTCATCATTTTGATTGCTTTCATTGCAGTTATAATTCGCGGTACTACTCCTGCTTTAGCTCCGTGAAAAGTAAACTTCTCATTTTTTGGGAGTTGGAACTGTACTTCTTTTTCACGACATCTAATTACAGCATGATTAGCTCTAAGCCAATCCATTCCTAAAATTACATCAAAATCTTTCATCTCAATTACGTGAAGATCTGCAAGTAGAATTGTCATTCATCCCTATCTTCACATTTTTGCACAACTTCATAGTTCGGATGGAGTTACCCGAAGGTATACTAACCTCAAGAGTTGATTCGTCTAACTCCTCACAATCATTTTCTACTTTCTTATACATCTTAGTAGATATGAATGAATGAGTGGCTCCCATTGATGAATGTGTTAATTCACGAATATTGCGCCTGGATTTGTGCTATTATGGAGTGTTTGAAGGTTGAAATCGGTTGTAAATCGATATATATTGTATGAAGTCATGAATCAGGTGTTGTTGGAGCTATTTGAGAGGTTTTTCGAAGGAAAATGGAGTGGAAGTGTTGAATACTGAAGAAAGGAAGTCGAAGCCATACGTTTGGGCGAAACAGGAGTGCAATTCGACCTGAAAGAGGTCAATTTGACCAGCCCTTCAGGTCGAATTGGAAACACAACATGTACAGAAGGTGGATTCGACCACGATAGGGGGATTCGACCTAGGCATCAGGTCGAATCAAGGTCGAATCGATTGGTTGGGATGCCGATTCGACCTCGTCACGTCAATTCGACCAGGGCAGTTGGTCGAATCGAGCGTCTGGGACTTACAGTAGGCTGATTCGACCTCCGATTCGACTTGTGGTGGTCAATTCGCCCTGTTGTTGAGGTCGAATCGATGCTCGGGAACTTACCATATCCGTATTTTACACCGCCAATGCGTGTGACCACTTAAAAAGCCCATTTCAAGTCCAGGAGACGTGATTACAAGTATAAAAGAAGGCTTATGCAGCAGTAAAGATATTCATCGAATCATAGATCATACAAGAAGACGTGGAGACGTAGAGTTGAGAGGAGATCGATCATCCATCATCCTGAGGGGGCTGTGACAGAGGTTCCGCTGGAGATTCAAGTAAGATTGGTCCAACTAACCATGATTGTTCTTAGATCAATCATGGGCTAGAGCCGCTTCGGTAGTTCTAGGGTTATGAAGGTTTCATGAGTTAATTGTCTTTCGTGTGTAAACTCCGTAAAACACTACTTGTGGTTTATTTTATATAAGATTGCGCATTTTTAATCCATACTCACGGTCGTTTTGTGCATCAATAATTGTTGTGTAGAGTCTGAATACATAACTTGGTTATTGGTTGAGTGCGTTCACTGCTGAGCAGGGTTTTATGTTATAATTATAAGTGAAGGGATTCTGAAGTCTTATTAGAACTATCTTATATGAATACTTGTTAATTGAATCATATTCGGGTTAATAAGTAGGATAAAGAGTATAACTTCATAGTACCTATAAAGGGAGATCATATCGGGTTAGAGTACTAAGTGCACGGGAAATAATCGATACTGATAGTACCTAGAAAGAGGGGTGAATTATATCTCTTGCTCCGAGGATATTCACACGTGTCATACACATGTTTACTTGTGTCTATAGAGTAAACTTGCATGGTTTAGTGATGCGTCCATATTCCACAAGGCAGAGTCGGATATCAACACACGGAAGGGAAACTAATAAGTGAAACTGGATGACCTGAAGAACTACCTACTTTCTTACTTGATCACAACTCACTTATCTTCGTTGCTTGTTTTAATTCAATTGTTATTCATAATTATTGGTTACTTAATCACAAAATCAAAATCATTATAATACCCAACATAGTCTAAATATACTAGAACATAATTGAATTGATATTTATTCATCCCTTGGGTTCGATATATAACTTGGTCACCTTCGAAACTACAATTGATATTCTTCATACTTGAGGATTAATTGTGTGTTGAGAAAACCCCTATCAAGTTTCTGGCGCCGTTGCCGGAGACGGCGTAAAATATCTTTTTATTATTTCTAGTTTTATTAGGACTATTTTAATTCGTGTTTTATGTTCTAACTCTTAATCTTTTCAGGTGTATGCTTACTAGATCAAAGGTTGGAAAGTTAGCAACTTTTAATCCGGAGATCGGGGCATCAACTAAGAAGAATAAGAGTAAGAGTCAAAGCAAGAAGGAAGAACCGAACTCGGAAGCGACTGAAACTGTAGTTGATCCAAACGCAGCAGCAGAGGAAGTCGACATGGCTAACGAAAGGACTAATCCAGATAATCTAGCCATCCGTGAATTTTTAAACAAGTTCTTGGGCTATGCAAGTACTCAAAAAGATGCCGGAGAACTTGAAGATGCACGGAAGATCCTCTTGTTTAAATTTTCGCTTACTGAAAAGGTGAGAGATTGGTACGACACTATTAATACAGCGAATGCACTACTTGGGAGCAATTGAAGTTAAAGTTCTTCGAAAGATACATGCCACCTTCGAAGGTGTTCAAGATTAAGCAAGACATTAACCAATTTGCTATCGGTAGTGGAGAGAAGTTTCATGAAGCTTGGGACAGATTCAAGGACATGCTTCGTAAGTGCCCACAACATGGGCTATCTAAAGCTCAGTATATCAGCATATTCTACAATGGATTGGACTGTGATTCATGTGTATTATTGGATGCTTCTTCTAATGGAGCATTGCTTACTAAGTCATCCGTAGATCCTGATAAACTTTTCGAAGATATCTCAATGAACTCGAGAGATTGGCCAACTGATAGAGTGTGAGGCACTTACGTCCTTGGAAAGGTGGCTAAGGTTGAACATGCTATGGTGAAAACAAGTAGAGAAGATGAGATCGTCTCTAGCTTGTCGAATATCAACAAGCTACTTGAGTCTCAACAAAGCAAATCAGTGATATATCTCAGCGCGTACCAATCATATAGCAGGAAGTTATGAATGATGGAATGATCCAAGAGGAGATGGAAGAAGCAAACTATGCTATCGGATAAAGTATTCAAGGAACAAGGTTTTAAAATTAGGACAACCGAAATTACCAAGGGAACTACAACAATCATGGACCCCCGGGTAATTATCAACAGCCTAGGAGGCCAGAGTTTTCATGGAGCAATCCTAACAATGCAATTCAACCTCCAATGGGTGTTGATCCGGGTGCAAAAGTGGAAGAAGGAAAGCTGGGTTTTGAGGATACGGTGAACAGGTACATGGCTAGGAATGATGCTAGAGTGGATCGTCTTGAGGCTAAGTTAGAGAAGAAGATTGATGCAAATCATGAGGATTTATCCAAGCAAGTGAAGGACCTTACATTGTTGATGGGGGAGATGGCAGGAAGTGTTAACAAGCTCACTCAAACTATTGAGAAAGGAAAGTTCCTGTCGCAAAGTATTGAGAATCCAAAGTCCTGCAACGCCATCACATTGAGGTCTGGAACACACTACGAGGGACCGATGAGGCTGGAATCAAAATTGGACATGTCAAGGGCTCAATTCGACCCCAATTCGACCAACAATACAGGTCGAATTCAACAAGAGAGGTCGAATTGGATGCCTGGACGTGATTTGGAAGCAACAGAGCCTCGATTCGACCAACAACAGTTCAATTCGACCAGGGGGCCAGGTCGAATTGAGGTCGAATCTATCCTTCCGAAGCACTCTATTTTATCAGAAGCCTGATTCGCCCAGCAGCCTTTCAATTTGATCAGACCTTCAGGTCGAATTGAGGTCGAATCGAAGGGCAAAAATCTTACAGTGAGCCGATTCGACCAGAGGGACTTCAATTCGACCAGACCTTCAGGTCGAATCCAGGTCGAATCGGAGATACAGAGTGAGAATCATGTTCTAGGTGCTCAATTCGACCACTATGTTCCCAATTCGACCAGAGCACCTGGTCGAATCCAGGTCGAATTATCCAGCACTGCACCTGTTCCTTCACCGAACACTCCTCATGATGAGAACATTACTCCATTGGTTCCAAATGAGCAAAATACTGAGATCATAGCAGAGAAGAAGTGGGAAAGAGCCAAGAGGTTGAGAGCCAAAAAGGATAAAGCGGAGACGGTCGAGCGTGATGAATGGGGTATTCCCAAAACAAAGATACCTCCGTCTTTTCCTTATAAGCTGGTTAAGAAGGGTGATTGTCGTTATTTTCACCTAGATTTTAGTGCCTTTTTGAGTGTATTTTGCGTATTGTTTTATCTGTATTTTTGTGTATTTTGGTGGTGTTATGTATTTTCATAGGAATGTGTGAGAATGATCTTAAACATACATATAACAGGTGAAAATGGAGTAAAAATGAAGAAGGAAGATCAAACAAAGAAGAAGAAACAAAGGTGCAAGAACACGGCCGGCCGTGCTGGCAACACGGCTCGTGTTGCAGCAAAACGGCCCGTGTGCCAGACACGGGCCTGTCCAGAATGGTCGTGCGGCGGCATCTATTTATCCAACACGAACACCACTTGGTCGTGTTGTGGAGCACGACCCGTGTTCAGAGCACGACCCGTGTACAAGACACGGGCCTGTAAGCGGAGGCCGTGCGGCGACGTCTAGGCATTCAACACGGCCACCATTTGGCCGTGCGACGCAGAACGACTCGTGTGCCGCATGCCCTGACACGACACGACCCGTGCTACGTGACACGACTCGTGTCGGCACCAGAACAGGATATTTTTTTTTACAATTCTTCTAGAAGGTCTCCATGGGGTATAAATACCAATCCATTCAACATTTTAAGGGAGATCCGAAATTCTACTGTTCCCACACACCTCACACACCATTCCTTTGATTTCACACCATATTCTCCATCCCATTCATCCATTTTTGAGATCTACATCATCTCTCCATAATTTCCTCCATCCAAATCAAGTGAAGAAGCAAGGAAGCTTGGGTGATCACCAAAGGAAGAAGGGAGATTCAATTGGATCCATTTCCAAGGGAGTTTTCATTCCAATTTTGTGTTAATCCTTTAGTTTATCATGATTTGTAAGAATTATAATGTCTATGTTATGGATCTTATGAAGATTGTAGGCTAATCTCCCTTGTGAGATTAGCAACATGAAGGTTGTTGGTTAATTTGTGGATCTATGTAATTAAATTCATATGTTGATGGGGATATTTGATTTTCTATCATTGGTGCTTATATATCTTGAGATCTATGATGTTTTGTGTGTTTGATTGTTCTAATTATATGATTAGATTGAGAAATCAATGATGTGCTTAGGATAGTCAAGTGAATCATTTCATCAAACACCTCATGTGCATTATAGATGGTAAAGTGATTGAGAAGTCCTTTATTATTTAGAACCCTTTGATGGAACATGTGATTAGTTAGATTGAGAAGTCAATTGATTATATGAAGGGATTCTATAATTGAACTTAGTACCTAGTTGGAATAGTTTAATTTAGAACCAACCTTTGAGCTATTTTGAGATTGTGCAAATGATCTACATCCTATTCATTTCGAGAGGAAGTTTAGGTGGTATAAGTGTTGGCCCTTAGTCTTAACCCTTGATACATATGAGTTTAATGCATGAATCCATAAGTTACCACTTCATTAGTGTTGTTAATCTCACTTCTACTTAATTTGGAAAACCACTCATTCATCATTTTTATCTTGTCATTGGATTATTGTTTGTCTACTTTCATTTAATTACTTGTTACCCAAACCATCCATCTATGATTCGTCTCTATAAAATCGTGATAAACGTGATATCGCTTAAGTGCTAGCATCGACCTCCCTGTGGTTCGATAAATTCTTGAATTGGTCAACCCGACTACAAGTTATGGCTAATCAAATGACGCCGTTGCCGGGGAGGTAACGGTTGCTAGTAGCTTAAAGAAGGAACGTTTAAAGCGATCTTACTAGAGACATTTATTTTCTTGTATTTATTACTTGTATTTGCTTTGTGAAAATTTGTTCTAATTTTTCTTGTCTTGAAGGTGTATGCAAACGAGGTCAAAAGGGAAGCAAGTCGAACCAATTGATCTAGAGCTTGAAAACACTTTGAGGAGAAAGAGAAGAGAGAACAAAACCAAAAATAGTAATTCAATGGAGAATTTTCAAGGAGACAATCGTGTTGGGATAGAGCATGATGGGGAAGGAGGACACAATATGAACGTGCATGACAACGCACATCAATTCAATGAGAATCCTCCTCAACAAGCCTATCAAAATCATGGAGCTATAAACAATCAAGCTTATATTCAACAACTGGTGCAACAAGCGATGATTCAACAAGGTTTTCAACAACCTTATCCTCCTCAACAACAAGCTTATGTGCCACCACCTCCACCTCCGGTTCAACATGGAGTTCAAAATGATCAAAGAGTGATACGGGACTTCTTCATGCCAAGGGCAATTCCACAAATGATGGGACCACCAATTCATGCTAACAATTTTGAGTTTAAAATGGGCTTGATTTCATTGGTGAGAGAGCAACAGTTTGGTGGAGCTCCGAATGAAGATCCTAACGCTCATCTAGCTCAGTTTGTGGAGATTGCCAACACAGTAAAGATGAACGGAGTGAGTGAGGATTGCATAAAGATGAGGTTATTCCCATTTTCTTTGAGGGATAGAGCAAGAACATGGCTCTCCACTCTTACTCCCGGTACGTGCAACACTTGGGATGAGCTAGCGCAAATGTTTTTGAACAAATACTTTCCACCTTCTAAGACGCTTCAAATGAAGAGCTTGATCACACAATTCAAGCAAATGCCTCAAGAGAGTTTTTATGAAGCGTGGGAAAGGTTCAAAGAAATGCTACGCAAGTGTCCACAACATGGCTTCCCGGAGAATCAACAAGTTGGATTTTTCTATCAAGGACTTGTGAACGGACAAAGAGTGCTTGTTGATGCCTCGGCAGGAGGATCCGTACTAGGTGTAACTCCGGAAAGGGCTATTCGAATTTTTGATGAGATTGCTACAAATGTCTATCAATGGCCATCGGAGAGAGTTAGTGGAAGCTCTGGTTTTGAAAGCTATGATAAAGGACAACAGTTTAGTGTGAAGAGTGTAAGTGTTGAACCAAGTATGCTAAGCATGGAAAAGATAGTGGCGGAAGTTGTTAAACAAATGAGCTTGAATCAAAGTATGAACAATCAAGGAGTGAATATGGTTGAGGGGCTACAAGTCGAGCAAGGTGTGCTACCTCCGAATGCTGTGAATGGTGAACAATGGACCAACTCTATGCCCCGTGTTGAGGATGTGTCTTATATGCAAGGAAGAAATTATCAAGGTAATTATCAAAACAATTACCAAGGTAATTTCAATCAAAATCAAGGAAGTTATCCACAAAGGCAAGGGGGATTCAACGCTCAAAGTAGTGGAAGTTCACATTCACAACATCAACCAAGGCAAGGAGGGTTCACTAGCCAAGGAAGCGGAAGTTCTTATCCACAACAACCAAGGAGGCAAGATAATTTTTCTTATGCAAACCCAAGTAATGCGATTGCTTATCCTCCGGGGTATCATCCGGGAGCTAAAGCGCCAAATAATGAAGGGAAGGCGACTACCGAAGAACTTCTTGAGAAATTGATTGCTTCCAACAAAAATCAAGAGGAAGTAATTGAAAGAAAATTCAAGGCTTTTGAGGAAGTAAATGAAAGACGATTAAAAGCCATTGAGGAAAACAGTGATAGAAAACTCAAAGCCTTGGAGTATTCATTTAGTCAAATGGCGAGCTCAATGAGTGCTAATGAGAAAGGAAAATTTCCTTCCACTACCATTGTGAACCCAAAGGAACAATGCAAGGCAATTACCTTGAGAAGTGGAACAAATTATGATGGACCATCTATGCCATTAGAAGATGATAAGGTGGAAGAGAAGGAAATGGAGAAAACCTTGGTTGAAGAAGAAATCGATGTTGAAAGTGAAGTTGAAGATAAATTGAATGAGGAACCAGAATTGATTGATGACAAGGTTGTTGAAAAGAAATGGGAAAGAACCAAGGCGATGAAAAAGAAAGAGGAAGTAATTGAAGTGGAAAGGGATAGTTGGGGAATTCCAAAAACACAAGTACCTATTCCTTTTCCACATCGATTTTTGAAGAAAGGCTTGGATGAAAAGTTTGCAAAGTTTTTGGAAATTTTCAAGAAAATCCACATTAATATACCCTTTGCGGATGCTTTGAAACAAATGCCTCACTATGCGAAGTTTTTGAAGGACATTATGTCAAGGAAGAGGAGCTTGATAGAGAATGAGACCGTCAACTTGACGGAGGAGTGTAGTGCAATAATTCAAAGGAAGTTGCCTCCAAAGCTCAAAGATCCGGGGAGTTTTGTTATTACATGCGAAATGGGCAAGAGTGAGGTTCATAAAGCTCTTTGTGATCTTGGGGCAAGTATTAACTTGATGCCTATGTCCATTTTCAAGAAACTTGGTATAGGGGAAGTGAAACCTACATCCGTTACATTGCAATTAGCGGATAGGTCTTTAACCTACCCTAGAGGAATAGTAGAGGATGTGTTAGTCAAGGTTGGAAAGTTTATATTCCCGGTTGATTTTGTAGTGCTTGATATGGACGAGGATGCAAATGTTCCATTGATATTGGGGCGTCCATTTTTAGCAACGGGAAGAGCTTTAATTGATGTACAAAAAGGGGAGTTGAAGTTGAGAGTAAATGAGGAAGAGGTGGTTTTCTCGTTGAAGAGTGCTATGAGATATCCAAATGAGAAAGAAGAATGTAGAAGGATCGACATGATTGATGAAGTTGTTGAAGATAACCTACCATTCATCTTAGCTAAAGATCCTCTTGAAATGAGCATAAGCCATTCTCTTACTTTATCTTTAAACTCTAATCATTCTGTTCATTGTTTGGAAGATGAAGATATTAATGATTGTTTACATGAATTGAATGCTTGTAGGGAAATGCAAGAGGGTGAAGCAAAGTTGGCATACTATGGAAAGAGGGAATACCTTCCATTAGAGATGGAGATTGAAGAGTCAAAGGTTGATAAAGGAAAGGAAGAATTGAAGCCTCTACCCGATCACCTTAGGTATGCATATTTGGGGGACGAGAAGACATTTCCGGTAATTGTATCATCATCCCTTTCTCCTTTAGAACTTGATAAATTGTTGAGAGTACTTAGAGATCATAAGAGTGCTATAGGGTGGAGTTTGGATGATTTGAAGGGAATTAGTCCTACAATTTGCATGCATCACATAAGGTTGATTGATGAGAACAAATCATGTATACAACCTCAAAGACGTTTGAATCCTATTATGCAAGAAGTTGTTAGAAAAGAAGTTTTAAAATGGTTGGATGCTAAAATTGTTTATGCCATTAGTGATAGTCCTCATGTAAGTCATTTGCATGTTGTGGCTAAGAAAGGAGGGTTAACCATTGTTAAAACGGAATTTGATGAAGAACTTGCAACAAGGGTGAAAACGGGGTGGAGAGTTTGTTGTGATTATAGAAAACTTAATGACAATACTCATAAGGATCATTTCCCTTTGCCTTTTATTGATCAAATGCTTGATAGGTTGGCGGGATACAAGTATTATTGTTTTCTAGATGGTTACTCGGGGTATAACCAAATCATGATAGCCCCCGAGGATCAAGAGAAAACAACTTTTACTTGTCCGTATGGCACATTCGCTTTCTATAAATTGCCTTTTGGGTTATGCAATGCGCCCGCCACCTTTCAACGTTGTATGATGGCTATTTTTGGAGGATTGATTGAAAATGTGATGGAAGTTTTTATGGATGATTTCTCCATGTTTGGATCTTCATTTGATATATGCTTAAATAATTTGTCCATGGTCTTGCAGCGATGTCAAGATACGAACCTCGTCTTGAATTGGGAAAAATGTCACTTTATGGTTCAAGAGGGTATCGTACTTGGTCATCATATCTCCGAAAAAGGTTTGAGAGTTGATAGAGCGAAGGTTGTAGCCATTGAACATCTTCCCCCTCCTAAAAACGAAAAAGGGGTTAGATCGTTTCTTGGTCACGCCGGTTTCTATCGACGTTTTATAAAGAATTTTTCTAATATTGCCAAACCTTTGTGTAAATTGCTTGAGAAAGATACTCCATTTGAATTTAATGATGAATGTCTTGATGCTTTTAGGGTGTTAAAGGAAGCTTTGATTTCTTCACCAATCCTTGTCTCTCCCGATTGGAGCAAACCCTTTGAACTCCATTGTGATGCAAGTGATAGTGCTTTGGGAGTAGTGCTTGGACAAGTGCGAGAGAAGAAATTTCGAGCTATCTATTATGCATCAAAGACGTTCAATGCAAATCAAAAGAATTACACCACAACGGAAAAGGAGTTTCTTTCCGTAGTCTATGCTTTTGAAAAATTTCGTCCATACTTAGTTGGCACGAAAACCATTGTCTATACGGATCATGCGGCCATTAGGTATTTGATGAGTAAAAAGGATGCCAAACCAAGACTAATTCGTTGGGTTCTTTTGTTGCAGGAGTTTGATGTTGAGATACGTGACAAGAAGGGAGTCGAAAATGTCATAGCAGACCACTTGTCATGATTGGAGAATGTTGATGAAAAAGGAACCATGGAGCTCATAAATGATATGTTCCCTGATGAAGAGATACTTCAAGTGGATTTTCATCGGATGTACACTTTGTGTGAGACCGGAAGACCGTGGTACGCGGATTTGGTAAATTACTTAGCGTGTGGTATCAAGCCGGACCATCTCACCGAGTCAAAAAGGAAAAAGTTCTACCATGATGTTAAAGAATATTTTTGGGATGATCCTTTGTTGTTTAAGCATTGTCCGGATGGTATCATACGGAGGTGTATTCCGGAGGAAGAAAAACTAAGTGTCATGGAGATGTGCCATAGTTTACCATGTGGAGGACACTTTGGGTTTCAAAAGACGGGAGCTAAGATCTTACAGTCGGGATTGTTTTGGCCAACATTGTTCAAGGATTGCAAAGAATACGTCATGGAGTGTGATAGATGCCAAAGAATTGGAAGTATTGGACAAAGAGATGAGATGCCTATGAAGAACATCTTTGAAGTTAAAGTGTTTGACGTTTGGGGGATGGACTTCATGGGCCCATTTCCGTCTTCCAATGGTTTTCTTTACATTTTGCTTGCGGTAGACTATGTGTCTAAATGGGTAGAAGCAATTCCTACAAGAACAAATGATGCTCTAATTGTCAAAGTTTTCTTGAAGAAGAACATTTTTGCAAGGTTTGGAGTACCAAAGGCAATCATTAGCGATCAAGGGACTCATTTCATAAACAAGATCATTGAAAAGCTTTTGAGAAGCTATGGAGTGAAGCACAAGGTGTCAACACCTTATCATCCGCAAACAAATGGTTTGGCGGAGGTATCAAATAGGCAAGTAAAGCTTGTACTTGAGAAGACAGTAAATGGGAATAGGAAGGATTGGTCTTCTAAGCTAGATGATGCGCTTTGGGCTTATCGAACGGCGTACAAGACCACTCTTGGTTTGTCTCCTTATAAACTTGTCTATGGGAAAGCATGTCATCTTCCGGTTGAAATAGAACACAAGGCTTTATGGGCATTGAGGAAGTTAAATCTTGAGGAGAAAGAATCGGGAAAGAAAAGATGCCTTCAATTGATTGAGCTTGAGGAATTTCGTGAGGAAGCATATTCAAACTCACAAATTGTCAAGGAGAAGCTGAAACGATGGCATGATGAAAGAATCAAAGAAAAGGAGTTTATACCGGGGGATAGAGTACTTTTGTTCAATTCGAGATTGAAACTGTTTCCCGGAAAGCTTCGTTCAAAATGGAATGGTCCATACGAGGTGATTGAAGTTAGAGAAAATGGATCTTTGATGCTTGAGGGATCGGATGGGAATTCTTTTATTGTCAATGGTCATAGGGTTAAGCATTACCATTCTCCCTCTCAAAGGGAGTTGGTATACGTTGACACCTTCTCTTCTTGAGATCCGTATCCTTTTAGTAGTTTAGGTTTGTATATATTTTTTTTTTCTTGTTTTGTTTTCTTTTGGTATCGTAGGTGGATTGTGCTTATGAGGAGAAGATTTTTGTTAAAACATTCTAAGTGTGTGTCATTGATGTGAACGGTTTATCGTACCACTTTTTGCAAACTTTCTTTGAAACTCTTGTTTCAATTCAAGTTTGGGGGGATATGATGTGATACGATATATTATATTCTATGTTGACATGCATTCGTGTGTTTTTGAGCCAAATTTAAAATTTTCTCATAAGTTCGGTTTAGTTTTGATTCGTTTTGGTGGTGTTGAAGTTGATAGTCCTTTTTGTTTTGATATTACCATGAACTAATGATGTTGATGAAGTGTGAGCATGAATAGGGAGTTTTGGAAGCATGGAAACAAGGAAAGACAAGAGTTGAAGATGAAAAGTGGAAGATTCAAGGGAGTAGTGACACGCCTCGTGTCGCCGACACGGCCCTGTTAGCTTTGGCCGTGCGGCGACATCAGTTAGTCCAACACGAGCAGGATTTTGTCGTGTTGCGTGACACGGGTCGTGTCCAAGCGCGAGACTCGAGTCGTGTCACCGACACGACCCTGTACACTTTAGCCGTGCGGGAGCACCAGAACACGCAACACGGGCACCTTATGGCCGTGTTGCGTGACACGACTCGTGTCGGGTCTGAAGCAGCGTTTTAAAAGGCGGATTCTGAACACAGCTCGAAGGCCAAAAACTCATTCCACCGTGAATTTCCAGTCGAAACTCCACCCATCATCCTCTAAACACCAAAGAGTGGTAAGATTGTGAGTGTAGAAGGTGAACTTCAAAGCATAAACAACAATCCCCTACATTTTTTTCAATAGAATTCAAGGTATGTCTTCTTGTGCCCTAATTCTCAATTCGAGGTATGAATGGCGAAATTCATGTATGGGTTTTGAATGATGGAATGTATAAAGCATGTCTAGGATAGTGAAACATGAATTTGTATATTTAATTGTTGGATTGATTGAATTTTGATTAGATTTAGGGTTCATGAAGGATGAATTTGGGGATAATTGTTTTAGGATGATTAATTTAGGGCATGTGATTGTTAAATTGATTAATAATGCTTCTATGATGATTGTATTGATGTGAATTAGTTTAGGTATTGAGGAATTGAGCATGAAAGCATAGTTAAGACTTGTTGAATTGAATTGTGAAATAGGTGCATGCCAAGTGTTTGATGAAATGCCTAAATGAAAATTCAAATTAGAATTCAAAGTTTTTACATGAAGCATTATTGAATTGAATTATGCC
Source organism: Pogostemon cablin (assembly GCA_023678885.1). Classification (NCBI taxonomy): domain Eukaryota; kingdom Viridiplantae; phylum Streptophyta; class Magnoliopsida; order Lamiales; family Lamiaceae; genus Pogostemon; species Pogostemon cablin. The sequence goes on along the minus strand of CM042985.1, from coordinate 26,119,593 downwards.
CATTGAAAAAGTGAAATGTTATGAAAGAATGAGAGGATTAGGATGTTGAAAGTGAGTGATTGAATGAAATTTTTGAAATAACTTTGTGTTAAGTTGATTGGATCGAAATGTTAAGTCTTTGAAACAAAATGTTTATTGTGCTTGAATATGTGCTAGGATTAACACTTGGTTGAATAACTAGTGATAATTCTAATCAACATGAGACATTTTGTTTTGAGTTAACTTGAAACTAATTTGAATTATGTTGGACATTGTAGATGGCTGAAAGAAGAGTGAGGAAACGCAATGAGGACTTCATTTTCATTGAGTCAGATATGGAACTGTCCAACCTTGATGCCAAACTGCTAATGAAAGACCAACACCCTGAGAATTTTGGAGTAGAGTTCATGGAATGGGAGAAGTACGCATTGAGATGGGAGTACATAATCCCAAAGATTAGGGCAACTCGATTCCAAGATCAAGCAACCATGGAAGGCCTTGGAATAGAAGGTGATCTGAGGACTCTATTCCGACGAGTGGAAATGGAGGAGTTTTTCGATAAGAGACCTCCCACTTATCTCCACCTTACAGCCGAGTTCATGAGCACCTTGGAGGTTCACAGAGATAGGAACAAGTTTCCTATTGCTATCACATTTCAGTTAAACAATGAGATGTGGGAGAAGATACCTGTGAATGAGCTGAATAGATTTTTTGGGTGCCCAATCATGAGAGGCCATCAGAACTTCCTACCACAAGGGGGTTTCAATCAACAAACGTGGTGGAGAAAATTGGTTGAGGATGGGACTGAGCCTCCAGAGTACATTCCAAGTTCGTCTAAAGGGACAGCCATAAGGAACCCAGTCATGAGGTACCTTGAGAAGATAGTATCAAATACTATTCTGGGTCGGTTCGAGAGTGGATCTGTTGGGGAGAAGCAGTTGTACATCATGTACAGTATATTCAAAGAGTTCACAGTGAACATTGCAGCTCACTTCGTTCAGCATGCAGAGAGAGTGGCGAAGAGAGAGAACACTAGAGGGATTATGATTGGAGGAATGGTGACAATGATTGCTCAAGGGTTAGGCATCAACCTTAGAGGGATGCAACACTCGATGATTAGTGAAGGGCTCACGTACAATCAACTCATAAGGATGGAGTTCCTATCATTCATAGGAAATATGTATTGTTTGAAGCAAGATAAGGGAGCTCCATTCCCTCTACCTGCTCCTGAGCTCACCACACTGCAAGGACGAAGAAAGCACCAGAATTTAGCAATGGCAAGTCCTAACCACTCCGCAGTCGTGAGAGCTTTCTACCGAGAGAATAGAGATGGAGTGGAAGCAGTGCTCCAGCAGATGAGAGTGGATGAGAATCCTGAGCTAAGGAATCTGAGAGCTGAGCCGATGGACATGGATGTAGGGGAGGAAGAGCAACATCATCAGGTGGAATTTGAAGAGCATGCACCAGAGCCTCCAGCATTTGAGCAAGAAGAAGAAGAACAAGAGGAAGGAGATGGACCAAGAGAGGGGAATGCAAGATGGAATCTTCTGGAGAACGAACTCATGGAGATCAGGCAGACGCAGCAGGCGCTTGGAGATGAGATGAGAGAGTTCCGAGAGGAACAGCAGAGGCAGGGTGCAATGATAAGGGAGATCCATGAAGGGCAGCGTCGTAGGGAGTACTATGAAGAGAATACACGATCACGCTCGAACAACATGGAAGAGATGATCACAAGGATGTTCAATTTCCAATTCCCTACCACACCTCGTGCTTATACTCCTTGGGGATCATGGCATAATCAACCCCCTCCGTCTCCGGATAACTAAGGGAGTACTTTTGGTGTTCGACACTTCATTAGTTCATTTTCTTTAGTGATTAAATTGTGTTGGATTTGAGACTTCGTATTGTTTTGTTTTGGGATGTTTAATTTCGTACTTTTCTTTCAATTAAGGATTGAGATGATTTTTGTTGTGTATTGATCATGGATGGGGTGAATTTTCTTTGTATTTTTTTCTTTTATTGTTGTCTTTGTGTTTTTACTTTTGTCGTTTTGATGTTTCTTTGGTTTATTTGTGTTTGTGTGTTGTTTTTATTTTTTTCGTGTTTAGGTTTGATTTGGTGGTTTGTTTGGGAGGTTGTGAGTCGTTTTGAATATGAGTGATGATGCATTATGGTGATAAGTGAGGTCGAATTATGATTAAGGAACTCTACGCTTTCGAATTGTGATATGTTTTATTTAACTAATTCAATTAAAAAGAATGAATAAGTTGTAATAAGTCCTTTTAAGTCGAGCATAAACCTGTGAGAATTTGAGCCTCGACCATGTATACATGGTACCTTTTCATGAGTGGATCGGTTGAGTTTTGATAAACTAAATACTTGCTCAAAGACTTTAGGAATGAATCCGATTAATGGAGATCGATGAAATGATTTAAGGCCATCCTTGTCATGTATAGCCATTGCCAAATATTTCCTTACCTTTAAAAATCATCCCTAGTCAACCACTTTGAGCCTATAAGCCTATTTATTGTGAAGATAGCACATTACAAGCTTTAATTACCCACATGAGCTTAAGATATATACCTTGAGTGTGAGTAATAAAGAAGATGGTGGCTAAAAAAGGTGTGATGAGATAACAAAAGAGAAAGAGGAAATGGTAAATAAGTAAGGAAAAGGATGAAAAGAGCATAAGAAAGAATGGACATGCAATTTCAAAACAAGAAAATGAGCAAGCAACAATAATATGCTCAAGTACTTAAGAGTCAAAGAAAAGAGGCATGAATCTATAAGAAGCTCAATCCAAGAAAGTGATGATTAGTGCTTATGATCAATAAAGAAAAGAAAGGAAGAAAAAGAATGTGAAGGGATGGAAGAAAGTAGCTACCTCTTCGATTACTTACACTCGTTTAGTCACTTTTACCTATATTCTTCCTACCCTACCAAAGAGCCTATCATTACATCCTTAATTAAAGACCTTTTTGATCATTGATTAAATTTTTGGTGGTTTGTGAATAGAGTCTACGAGCAAGTGTATGGTGAGTCGAGCCAATTGATTGATGAGTGTTAATTTACCTTATTTAAAGAGTGTCGAGTGAAATTGATAAACTTATGTGAGGCTTAGACTAAAAGGACTATATTGCTCTTTATTCTCTTTTGATTGAACTTGTTAATTTCTCTTATCATGAATCTAATGTTGTAGGTTAGCTTAGCATGATTTGAAATTCTTGTTGCTAGTGATGTGTTCTTACTTGTATTCGTTTAGTCTTTTTACTAGGTGAAAACTTCTCCCTCAGTCTATCATTTTCATTGTTCGGGGACGAACAATACTTCAAGTTTGGGGGTGTGATTGTCGTTATTTTCACCTAGATTTTAGTGCCTTTTTTAGTGTATTTTGCGTATTGTTTTATCTGTATTTTTGTGTATTTTGGTGGTGTTATGTATTTTCATAGGAATGTGTGAGAATGATCTTAAACATACATATAACAGGTGAAAATGGAGTAAAAATGAAGAAGGAAGATCAAACAAATAAGAAGAAACAAAGGTGCAAGAACACGGCCGGCCGTGCTGGCAACACGGCTCGTGTTGCAGCAAAACGGCCCGTGTGCCAGACACGGGCCTGTCCAGAATGGTCGTGCGGCGGCATCTATTTATCCAACACGACCACCACTTGGTCGTGTTGTGGAGCACGACCCGTGTTCAGAGCACGACCCGTGTACAAGACACGGGCCTGTAAGCGGAGGCCGTGCGGCGACGTCTAGGCATTCAACACGGCCACCATTTGGCCGTGCGACGCAGAACGACTCGTGTGCCGCATGCCCTGACACGACACGACCCGTGCTACGTGACACGACTCGTGTCGGCACCAGAACAGGATATTTTTTTTTACAATTCTTCTAGAAGGTCTCCATGGGGTATAAATACCAATCCATTCAACATTTTAAGGGAGATCCGAAATTCTACTGTTCCCACACACCTCACACACCATTCCTTTGATTTCACACCATATTCTCCATCCCATTCATCCATTTTTGAGATCTACATCATCTCTCCATAATTTCCTCCATCCAAATCAAGTGAAGAAGCAAGGAAGCTTGGGTGATCACCAAAGGAAGAAGGGAGATTCAATTGGATCCATTTCCAAGGGAGTTTTCATTCCAATTTTGTGTTAATCCTTTAGTTTATCATGATTTGTAAGAATTATAATGTCTATGTTATGGATCTTATGAAGATTGTAGGCTAATCTCCCTTGTGAGATTAGCAACATGAAGGTTGTTGGTTAATTTGTGGATCTATGTAATTAAATTCATATGTTGATGGGGATATTTGATTTTCTATCATTGGTGCTTATATATCTTGAGATCTATGATGTTTTGTGTGTTTGATTGTTCTAATTATATGATTAGATTGAGAAATCAATGATGTGCTTAGGATAGTCAAGTGAATCATTTCATCAAACACCTCATGTGCATTATAGATGGTAAAGTGATTGAGAAGTCCTTTATTATTTAGAACCCTTTGATGGAACATGTGATTAGTTAGATTGAGAAGTCAATTGATTATATGAAGGGATTCTATAATTGAACTTAGTACCTAGTTGGAATAGTTTAATTTAGAACCAACCTTTGAGCTATTTTGAGATTGTGCAAATGATCTACATCCTATTCATTTCGAGAGGAAGTTTAGGTGGTATAAGTGTTGGCCCTTAGTCTTAACCCTTGATACATATGAGTTTAATGCATGAATCCATAAGTTACCACTTCATTAGTGTTGTTAATCTCACTTCTACTTAATTTGGAAAACCACTCATTCATCATTTTTATCTTGTCATTGGATTATTGTTTGTCTACTTTCATTTAATTACTTGTTACCCAAACCATCCATCTATGATTCGTCTCTATAAAATCGTGATAAACGTGATATCGCTTAAGTGCTAGCATCGACCTCCCTGTGGTTCGATAAATTCTTGAATTGGTCAACCCGACTACAAGTTATGGCTAATCAAAGGGATTGGAAGAGAAGTTCAAGAAGTTTTCAGATATCATAAATAAGATAAGCTTGAGTATTCCTTTCTCTGAGGCGATATTGGAGATACCGTACTATGCCCGATTCCTTAAGGATATACTGTTGAAAAAGAGAAGCTTAAACGGAGTTGAGATGGTGAACTTGTCTGAAAATTGTAGCTCGATTATCCAAAGGAAGCTGCTATAGAAGATGAAGGATCTGAGAAGCTTTACTATCTTGTGTGAGAAGGGCCGGCACGACGAGCCTTGTGCGATCTTGGGGCAAGCATCAATTTGATGCCATTGTCTATCTTTCAAATGCTTGGTTTGGGGAAGTTATCTCCTACAACAGTTGCTCTACAATTGGCGGACAGGTCGATGACGTTTCCGAAGGGTATCATTGAAGACGTTCTTGTCAAAGTAGAGAAACTAGTCTTCCCTGTGGATTTTCTTGCACTTGAGATGGAAGATGACAAGGATAATGTCCCTCTTATTTTGGGAAGACCTTTCTTTGCTATTGCTGGGGCCATGATTGATGTTCAAAAGGGGGAGCTCAGGTTGCAGATGGATAAAGAAGAGGTCCTATTAACCTTGACAAAGCAATAAAGATGCCTATAGAGTCACAATGTCATAGTATTGATGTGGTGGAGGAGATTATGAATGAAGATATGTCTTTGATCCTGTCTAAGGAACCTCTTGAGACATGCTTGATGGAGTGTCTTACTTATCCCACCACGGAGCTTGATGATCTCTCCAATGAGGTATGTATTGAATATCTTGAAAACTTACTTGCTTTGGGTGATGACAGGTATGAATTGGAGAAATCTAAGGTTGAATAAGTGAAGTGGACTAGGAAGTACTTTTCGTTGGATAGAGTGAGCACTCCGATAGAAGAAAAGAAAGAGGAGCTGAAACCGTTACCGGAACACTTGAAGTATGCCTTTCTTGGTGACAATGAAAAATATCCGGTAATAGTATCTTCTTCCCTTGATGATGATCAACTTGAGGAGTTGTTAGATGTTCTTATGAAGTACAAGTCTGCGATTGGGTGGTCTTTTGATGATTTAAAAGGTATTAATCCTTCATATTGCATGCATAGAATAAGGTTATTAGATGAGGCCAAGAGTAGTATCCAAAATCAGCGGAGGGTGAATCCCGCGATTCAAGAAGTGATTAGGAAGCAAATCCTAGCATGGTTAGATGCTGGAATTATTTATCCTATTAGTGATAGTCCCCATGTGAGTCCATTGTATGTAGTTGCTAAAAAGGGGGGCATGACTATAGTGAAAGCCGATGATGGTGAGACAATAGCCACTAGGATTCTAAAGGGATGGCGTGTGTGTATTGATTACAGGAAACTGAATGAAAATACATGCAAAGACCACTTCCCCCTTCCTTTCATGGATCAAATGCTTGATCGTCTCGCAGGGTATGAGTTTTATTGTTTCTTGGATGGGTACTCGGGATATAATCAAATCATGATTGCTCACGAGGATCAGGAAAATACTACTTTACGGGACCTTTGCTTTTAGAAAGATACCATTTGGATTGTGTAATGCACCTGCTACCTTTCAGCGCTGCATGATGGGAATTTTTGATGGGTTGATAGAGAAGATCATGGAGGTGTTCATGGATGATTTTTCTATATTTGGTTCCTCCTTTGATATTTGTTTATCTAACCTTGCTACTGTTTTGAAGAGATGTCAAGAAACTAATCTTGTCTTGAATTGGGAGAAGTGTCACTTCATATTGAGAGATGAGATTGTTCTTGGGCATCATGTTTCTGCCAAGGGATTACAGGTGGATAGAGCGAAAGTGGTGGTAATTGAGAAGCTTCCACCACCAACCAATGAAAGAGAAGTGCGGTCCTTCCTTGGGCATGCTGGTTTTTATAGAAGATTTATCAACGACTTCTCAAAATACTCCAAGCCCTTGTCTCATTTGCTTGAAAAGGATGTTCATTTTGTTTTTCATGATGACTGTCTAACAGATTTTCAGGTTTTGAAAGAGGCGCTTATTACTGTACCTATCTTGATCACACATGATTGGACTCAGTCGTTTGTACTTATGTGTGATGCAAGTGATGTAGCACTTGGAGTGGTGTTTGGGCAGCTGAGGGAAAAGAAGTTCTGCGCCATCTACTATGCGAGTAAGACTTTTGATGCAGCACAAAAGAACTACACTGTGACTGAAAAGGAGTTTTTAGCTATGGTGTATGCATTCAACAAGTTTCGAGAGTATTTGGTTGGCATGAAAACTATAGTGTACACAGATCACTTTGCGATTCGGTACTTGATGGAGAATAAGGAAATGAAGCCAAGAATCATAAGATGGATTCTTCTTCTTCAAGAGTTTGACATGGAGATCCGAGATAAAAAAAGGTATGAAGAACGTATTGGCGGATCACTTATCAAGGTTGGAGACAAGGGAGCATTGTGATGATTCTTTTGATTATATTGAGGAGATGTTCCCGGATGAGAAGATTATGGCTGTGTTTGTTGAAGGGGCTGAACGAGCATGTTTGGTTGCTGCACAAGGGATGGATCCATGGTATGCGGATTATGTCAATTACATTACCGTGTGAGAAATTCTGAGAGATCTCAACCGATATCAACTTGCTAAATTCAAGAGAGATGTTGAGACATTTATATGGTATGACCCGTTTGTTTACAAAATATGTATGGATTTTGTCATCCGTAGGTGTGTGCCCGAGATGGAGATGGAGAGTGTTCTTGAGTTTTGCCATGCACAACCTAACGATTGGCATTTTGGAGCTCAAAAGACAGCAGCCAAGGTACTTCAATCCGCTCTCTACTGGCCTACTTTGTTTAAACATTGTGAAACCTATGTGGCGACATGCGATAGATGTCAAAGGATGGGGAATATAAGTAGGAGAGATGAGATGCCTCTGCAACCGAGCATAGTTGTAGAGATCTTTGATGTGTGGAGGATCGATTTTATGGGGCATTTTCCCCCGTCTAATGGATTTCTCTACATTCTTTTAGCTGTGGATTATGTTTCTAAGTGGGTGGAAGCCATTTCTACTCGCTTGAATGATTAAAAAACTGTTATATCTTTCTTGAAGAAGCATATCTTTGCCCGCTATGGAGTTCCTAGAGCACTAGTGAGTAATGGAGGTTCCCACTTCGTTAATAAACTTCTGGAGAAGGTGCTTAAGGATTATGGTGTAAAGCATAGGGTTACTACACCCTATCATCCTCAAGCGAATGGGCAAGCGGAGGTCTCTAACCGTCAAGTCAAGCAAATTTTGGAGAAAGTAGTAGGAACAAATAGGAAAGATTGGGCTATGAAGCTCGATGATGTGTTATGGGGGTTCCGTATTGCTTATAAGACGGTGTTGGATATGTCACCGTACCAAATTATCTATGGGAAGCCATGCCACTTACCTGTGGATATCCAACACAAAGCTTTTTGGGCTTTAAGAAGCTTGAACTTGTCTCTTAAGGATGTGAGAGAGTTGAGGATGACTCACATAAATCAACTTGATGAGTTTAGAAGTCATGCTTACAAGAATTCTGTGATCTACAAGGAAAGGATGAAGAAGTGGCATGATTATAAGATTTCATACAAAGAGTTCAAGCAAGGTGATGAGGTATTACTTTTTAACTCTCATCTGAAGCTTTTCGCAGGAAAATTGAAATCTGTGGACGGGGCCATTCATTATCCATAGAGCCTGTGGAGAGGGGAGTTTTGAGCTTATTGACAAAGATGAAGACATTATCGCGGCAAATGGGCATCGATTGAAGCATTATAAGTCGTCGGATGATGCCTGCATCATCTTTAAAGATACCTTGCACTAGATTGGTATCGTCGTGACTCTACGACGTTAAACAAGAGCGCCTGTTGGGGGATTTCCCTCCCGTTTTATTATTTTATTTCATTCGTGTGAGTACGAAATTTTTATCTTTGAAGTGCTTACTTATCGGCAATTATATCTTTTTGCAAACTTAGTTTCGACTATAGTTTCTACTAAGTTTGGGGGGGAGTGATGTACTTACCTCGATAAGCACCGATAGTATAATCTTTTTTTTGTGACGTTTGTTAGGGGAGTTAATTTTTTTACGGCATATTTAAAATTTTAATCGATTTTTATGTGTTGATTTTTTATAACTTGCCTAATGTTTAGTGGTGTTTTGTTCCGTGTTTTATGTCGTTTGCGGAGTTACTCATGAATGTTAAGTTTTAGGATTGATTCTTGATGAAGTTATGCACTATTTTGGTATCTAATATTCGTTTTTAAGCTTGAAGTGTGTAGGGGATGAAGAACTCTCAATTTTGGAGCATCAGGGAGCCAATTCGACCAGGGAGCATGGTCGAATCCAAGCTTTCAAGTCGAATCGAGGGGCAAAAATTATCCAATAGCCCAATTTGACCTGAGGCATAGCAATTCGACTAGAGGCCCATGTCGAATCAAGGGCAAATCGGAGTGTGCAAACTTCCAGTGAGCCAATTTGACCATGACTGTTTCAATTCAACCAGCAGCTCAGGTCGAATTGAAGTCGAATAGAGGACCTAAATCTTACAGTGTGGGGATTCGACCTGAGGCATGTCAATTCGACCAGGAGACCAAGTCGAATCGAGGTCGAATCGGAGGAGAATGTTGTCCAGAAGGTCAATTCGACCATGATGAAGTTGATTCGACCTCGTTGACAGGTCGAATCGAGGTCGAATTGGGCCAGGTAAGTGTGTTTTTAACCCCAATTTTCATATCATTCGATCACTTTTGCACACCACCTCCACTCGAATTCACCCCTAATCGAAGAACATTGCCTCCAATCTTCAATCCTACTCATTTTTCCCACCGATTACACTACACTCCACCCTTAATTTCTTCGATTCGTCGTATTTTTGGGCAAATTTAGTCGCAATCTAGGGTTTATCTGCGCGATTCGAAGGAGATTATCACTTGTTTAATTTTGAGCCATGGGAAGAACAAAATGTACGTTTTCTCAATTCAATTACCCTAGGATTGATGTTCTATGTATTGATTTTGGTATGGGTAAGTTGATTAAACTTGTTTTATTGAGAATTCATGGTGATAGTTGAATGTTATGAACAGTTTCATATGAATACTTGTTTGGTTTGATTTGATTGCTTAATTGATGTGAGAACCTTGAGTTTTATGTGAATTGTTGGGTGAGTAGGGAGTGTGATTGATGAGCATGTTGATTATGAATTGGAATTATCGAATTCGAGTAGTTCATTGTGGTTGTTCATTTTGAATTGCTTGAATTGTTGAAGCATGCTTGTTGTTGGTTATGATTAATTGATTTTATGCTTGATTGGTGTTGGAATTATGGTGAATAGGCAAGAGAATTGATTATTGGATGTGAATGGAACAAGTTTGGCTTGGTTGATTGTGCATTGAAACTTGAAGTCTTGAGTAGAGTTGGATGCTATGCTAGTCAATTACTTGGTTTGTTTTTCTTGTTGGTTGTTATTGAAGTATTGTTTTCAGGACAAGGAAAAGACAAGGGCAAGGAGGTAGACGTTCGATCAAAAAAGAGGCAGGATAAGCCTTCTCGAGAGGATAATGTGACGAAAAGTTGAGGCTTAAGGAGAGGTTGCCTGCTAATTTTAAGATCCAAATGAATGAGTGGGACGAGATAAAAGAAAAGTGGGCTGAAGTGTCTGAGAAGATCGCTAGAACGAGGCACAAAGATGATGATGACATGCGCACAATGAGGATCTAAGATGATATACTTTGGATGTTTGATCAAGTTGGGATCCGGCGTTTTATGGAGCTGAAGAAGCCGACATATTTCCATGTGATGGCTGAAGTTCTGTGCTCGATCCAGATTGAGAAGGATCCGATGGGGTTCCCTTATGAGTGTACCTTCCAGCTGGGAGGAGTGATGAGGACATGGTCTGCGGAGGAGTTCAATGTGTTATTTCAGACTCCTACAGAGATAGCTCGGATGGAGAATGGGTTCTTCAATGCCAACAGGTTTTGGCGAGAGATTTCTGGGGAGGATGGAGACTTTAAAACGCAGGACGCTCGTGCTTCTATGATCAAGAATCATGTGCTCCGGTATATGGATAGAGTGTTGAGCAACACGCTGTTTGCCCGCTCTGAGGGAAGCTGCGTGTCGAGAGGAGAGCTCTACACTTTGTGGTGCATGTTGAATGGGGTAAAGTTCAATGTGGGATCGTATTTCATCTATCAGCTGAATCAGTTTAGAGTCTACGGGTTTCAGAAAGTGAACATTGGAGGATTGCTGAGCATTATCACATGGACTTCACCGACATCACACATGTTCGAGGAGAGCCCGATTTGGTGATGTTTACCTGTGTAAAGGCACAGTTTTCTCACTTCCGAGATGGGGATTGGTTCTTCACGAGGGGTCCCAAGCCCTTTACTTTTACGTTCCCCTTCGATGTGAGTGACATGACTACCATTCGGGAGGAGAGGAACAGGTTGATGAGCTCATTGGGACACACTGCCTTGTCTGTTACTGTTAGCAAGAGATGAGATTGGAGGACAGTGGCCCGAATGTGTGCAGCTGGTATGATTGAAGAGCTGCAACAGATTGTAGCATAGGGTAAGTTTCGGCCACAGCCGCCACCGCAGCAGCCACCGCCGCAGCAGCATGGAGAGGATGAGTACCAAGAGATGGACATCTCGGAGCAGCAAGAGAGGTTCCACAACCCATTCCAGCGGTGCCACAGCAGCAGCAGTGGGCTGGTCCGGATGATTATACATGGGAGAAGTTCTGTCTGTTGAATGAGCACCTGGCCACGATCAGAGCGAATCAGTAGGAGATGAATAGGTAGCTTGAGCTCGCGAATGCCAACTATGTCGCGCTTGATGATCGTTACAAGGGCATGAATGAGCGGGTTAGTAAGCTGACTGATCGTGTTGATTAATTGGATAGACACATCAGTGATTTACACCGAATTGTGGAGCGGAAGATGGATGAGACGAGTGAGGATGATGATGATGAGGATGATGATGCTCCGGAGGAGTAGAGCTGCAGGTTTTTTGTGATTCTCTGATTCATCTCATCTCCATTCTTCTTTTTCTATTTACAGGATGGATGTGTCTTGCGTGAGTGGCATGTATATTGATATATTTGATCATCTTGGATATGGATTGTGAGGGTAGACTATGTTGCATGAGTTGATTTGTAGAGAAGCTTGTATGATTGATTTGATATATGGATTTTGTGCATTCATATGTTCATGTGTTAATTTTCATTGATGAGAAGCATGTATAATTTGATAAGTATGTGGAGTTCTTGTGAAATTGATCTTGATTATGTGCTATAAGGAGTACTTAGGATTCCCTTTTAATCATGTTTGATCATGATAGTTTATTCTTGAGAGAATCATTCATATGAACGTATTCCAGAACTTGGCTTGGAGTCTTGTATGAGACTTACAATTGATGATTTGCTAGGACATGATCTTAGGCCATTCTTGATTATTGGAGTTACTTAGCCAAATTTTACCTTCCCATTTACTATTTATATCTTTGGTAGCCCCGTTTGAGCCTTAAAAAGCTTTTTCTTTGGCAAGCCGAATAAAAGAGCCTTATTTAACCTTTACTTGAGCTTAGTTTAAATACCTTATTCATTGGTAGAGAGTTGAGGTGAATAAGTGTTGCAAGAAGAAGAAGGAAGATGGAATGTGGTTGAGTAAAATAAAAGAAGTGTATGGTTAAATCTTGTTTAGGGGTAGTTCTTGAAACTAGGGATGGCAATTTAGCCCGACCAGCGCTTGCCCCGCCCCGCCCCGCCCTGTTTGGGCCAGATCAAGCCCGCCCCATAGAGAAGATAGGGCGGGTCCGCCCCGCCCCGGTCACGGGTCAGGTCGGGTCCGGGTACTAAGTTCAACCCGTCCCGCCCCGCCCCGTATTAATTTAATATATAAAACTAAATTAATTATTTATATATTATATATACCATATATTTATAATTTGGGATTAAATTATTTTCCCAAATGTTGCCTTAGCATTAAGCGCCGTTCTCTTCTCACTCTCAACACTGTCGTTCTCGTTCCTCTCTCTACGTTCTCACTTCTCACGCAATACTTCCAGTTCCAGCCCAAGGTTCAAATCTCATTCTCATTTCTTTAGTTCTTATCTGAGTTTTCAAAGTTCGTTGCCTGCCCGCTTCCAATCACCTCAATTTCTGCGGCCGACAGCAAAGGTATGATACATTGATACTTGTTTCATTTTTTCCCTTTATCAAATGCTTGACTGCTAGATTTCTAAATCTTGTCTTCCTCACGTTGTATAATTAGCTCACCCATTACACTCAATTCACCACTTTGATGTATCTCTTCCGTTGCGCCGCTGTCTCCGTCGTCTCGCCCAACTAGGTATATTTTCACTTATTTTATGAGCAAGTCAATTTACTAAGTATGTGTGCATTGTTTCGTTTTTTTATTACTACTACAATAATTATGGGGTAAATTGCTTTTCTTTAATTATGTGGAAAAAAATGACATCTATCACACAAATTTATTTTATATTTTTATCAGTTGAACAAATAAGATATAAGAGAGTTATCTGGAAAAAAAAATTGGCAAAAGGTGAAATCCTAAGCCTTAGGCAGTAGCCACCATCTTTCTGTTATATTTGAATTGTTTTTGGAATTCGGTTTAAGTTTTTTCAATAATTTAAGCCCTTGATTTTTACATGAATTAATATGTTGATCATGTAAGTTAATGTCTTGTTTTTTAATATTAGATTACATTTTTTTTTTAAATTTGCCCTCAATTCTTTTGTTGAGATGATGGATCCCTTGTTAATTTTGAACACACATGAATAAACAGAAATACATGATTTTGTAAGTATGCATATATGTGAGGTTCATTGAGTTTATTATTTCCTCTTTGTATTTAGAATTGGTTTGAACTTTTTTGGTAATTTCGTGGGTAATTATTTTCAATTATGGACTATATATCTTAATGGGCTTACTGCAATACTCATTACATGCAAGGAATATTTACTCTAATATTATAACATCCAAATCTACAACTCCATCTCCCATGTCACCCGTTAGCACTGATATGGTGTCTGAATCACAAGAGTAAAGTTCACCAAATGACTTGACATCTCTCCCAAACGCATCACCTCCCGACGCTGAAAGTTCACCAAGTATTTCATATGTCCCGAAGACAACTGTTGGACGGGTTACTTCTAAAGCTTGGGAACATTTTGACAAATTGACTGTTGGTACTGATTTGAAAGCCAAGTGCAAGATGTGTGGTTTGTTACTGTTGGGAGATCCAAGTCAAGGTACTAGTCACTTACATAAGCACATTCTTAGATGTCCTAAGAAGAAAATGAAGGATATAAGACAACAACTCTTACAAACTAACTTTTCCAAAGGGAAAATGGAACTTTCACCGTATAGCTATGACAAAGAGTTGCTCGCAAAGAACTTGCAAAAATGATCATCATACATGAATATCCTTTAAAAATGGTGGAACATGAAGGATTTAGGTCATTTTGCAAGAGTTTGACTCCAAATTTCAACCCAATGTCAAGAAACACAATTAAAGCAGATTGCTTGAAGATATATGAGTCGGAAAAGGAAGCCACTATGCAAATTTTTGGGAAGAATGAAAGCCGCATCGCTATAACAACAGATATGTGGACATCTTCTTTTCAAAGGAAAGGATTCATGGCCGTCACAGCCCAATACGTTGACAATAATTGGAAACTAAACAGCAGAATTATCGGGTATTAGTAATAAAACCACATATATTTCTGATGTATGTTTGAATTATCTCATTACTTATTTGATTTTTACTAATTCTTTTTTAAACTTTTGTAGGTTTTTGTTTGTGCCAAGTCCACATACAAGTGAAGTTCTTTGTGAAGCATTGCTTGATTGTCTCCTAGATTGGAACATTGATCGAAAATTATCTTCTATAACAATTGATAATTGTTCGACCAATGATGCTATGCTGAAGTTGCTCTTAGAGAAGCTTTCCCCGGAAACTTTATTAGTTGGTGGTAAGTTATTCCATATGCGTTGTTGTGCTCACATATTAAATTTGATTGTGAAAGATGGATTAGATGTCATTGAAAAGGAAATTTTGGCAATAAGAGATAGTGCTACAACATAAGTATCATTATATAACACGTTATTGTAACACTTTCAATTAATTTAACACATATTGATAACACTTTCTAAGTTATTAAAATATGTAACACATTTGTAACACCTTTTATATAAGTAACATATATGAGTAACACTTTTCTAATATGTAACACCTGCATATAACACTTTTACATCTTTTTCTAATATGTAACACCTGCATATAACACTTTTATATAAGTTACACTTCTCATGTAACACTTTTTTATAAGTAACATCATTATATAACACTTTTATATAGTTAACATTTTTAAATACCACTTTTACACAAGTAAAATACTTATGTATAATTTAATGTAATTTTTATTTAATAAGTATATATTTATAGTTTATAGGTATGACAGCCCTTCGACTAAGGTGCTAATTAGGATTGTGGTGTGATGATAAATGTAGAACAAGCACTTATAGAGACTGTCACATGGAAGACAAAAAATTGATTAATGTCGCTACACTCATCATTAAAAATATCAATTGCATTTATTGTCCACATATAGTATGTAATTAAATTAATATGGCGAAGTGGAAGCAAGTGAGCTTATCATGTGAATTAAATAATGAATAATGCACGTAGCATTTAAAGTCACTGTAATTCAACTTTTAATTAGAGCTTCGTCTCACGTTAAAAGATGCTTGAAACAATCATGCATAAATGTCCCTTAAATAGAGTTACTTTTTGCATTTTCTGAAACTAATTTGACTTAAATTTAAAATGTATAAAATTTAGAAAAATATCAATTTTCTATTATTTACTCCGGAAGGAGGAAAAAAAAACACTACAATAAGTTTTCTATCATTTAATAGTTTAGGAGAAAAAAGAATTCACTCACTAAAAAAATAACTTTACATAGACATCACCGATGTTCCCAAAAGATATTAAAACCAAGACCATTATTATTACATAGCAAAAAGTACAAGGTATTTAATGAAGAAGATGCTACCTTGAGATGAGGGAAGCTATCTGTTATGGCAAACGGTTGTGCATCCATGTTAAACATACCACCAATGTTGAGGTTTTGTAGAGACATAACTTAAATAATCTATAAATAAATAACACAACTAAGACAACAAATAAAAAAAATAGTGGATAATTTGCACATTCATCATAAACTATGTTGTATATAATGAACAAGTGAAAGATTTAGTCAAGGTGCAATGCCATTTGTGGTAATTCAGAAATTCGAATTCCAAATGCAACACTAACATCTCCAACTGTATTTGCCGCAATCTGAAAAATAGCATCGTCTAATTACAAAAAAAAAAGGAATTACAATCAATTAAGAGAAGAATATGGTCATATATCAATGAGGAGAGAGATATATAACAAATACCTGGTGTAAGAGTTGGTGGAAGAGTAGGAGGTGCTGTGAGTAGAAAAGTCAGTGTAACTTGTGACACGTGCAAGACAGTGGCTCAACCAGCAACGCCACCAACAACGTGCAGGATCGGTTGCGGTAGGGGGTGGCATCCAATCCATTAGCTAAGCAAAGCTATAGTGCAAACAATAAATAGTGAACTCGAATCAATTTTTTATAAAGCCAAGTGGTGCTGCTTTGAGACGTAAATAAAAACAACAGCAAGGTATACTTAACCTACAAATTTTATATTTAACTAGGATGAGATGAAACATAAAACAGATCTGAAATGTGTATCAGTAAGTTTTAAGAAAGAGTATTTAGTTTAAAAAAATAATTCAAGATATATTTCAAGACATACAAGAGCAAGAAAAAAAAATCATAGGATTTTGTTGATAGAAGTTATGAAGGCAATGGTGATTCTTCCATGATGCATCTGGAAGAACATGAACAAAAGTGTAGAATGCCAAAGGTTTGACTAAAATTGTTTACCTCACATGAGAGCATATTCTCAGTTCAACTTCTTTGTTGGATCTTTTGGAAATAAAATAAACAATTAAAATTACTGATAAAAACAACAACAGTAGCAGAGTCCTAACTGATTCTTGAATTACTAAAAGTTGTCAAAATCATGTTCTGATTTTGCAGATTCTCTTTGCTGATCCTGAAATCATGATGATTGTGCAAATAGTTTCAAGTAGTTTTGTAGTAAACTGATGCACATGCCAGAGTAGGTTAAGTTCTTGAAATCATCATAATCCTTATCTAATGTTTGCTGCTGTAAACACGAATTGGAATGATGATTTGAAACGATTCTAGTTACATAATGTGAATTGAGAAAGACATACATGAGAAGGATGAACACTAGTTTTCCAGTGCCAGGAACTAAATATTCATGTCACTCGGAAAACTTCTTGGATACGGTGAACATGGCACTCGGATTTCTTACTGCAATCGCAACTATTTTTTGCAAAATAGAGTAACATAGCGAGAAGTGAGAAAAACCTTGAGAATGACGAGAAGAAGAGAAAAAACTCAGGTAGAAGAGATTACCGAGTCACCGAATCTGGTTGTTAATCCTTGACACCAAACTCATCATTGATTGCGTCGTCGTTGTCGCAAGTGTCAGAAGTGAAAGAGTTTTTCTTTTCTTTTTTTAATTTGGAGTGAGGTGAGGTTAGAAGATTAGGGATATTAAGGCCAGAGAGATTTCCAATCTAAATTTTCAGAAGATTAAATGGGGGAAAAGAACATAAAGATTGG
Source organism: Pogostemon cablin (assembly GCA_023678885.1). Taxonomy (NCBI): domain Eukaryota; kingdom Viridiplantae; phylum Streptophyta; class Magnoliopsida; order Lamiales; family Lamiaceae; genus Pogostemon; species Pogostemon cablin. Next base: position 26,101,866 of record CM042985.1, on the reverse strand, counting down.
CGCGCTTTTACCCTCCTTTACTTAAAATTGGCACTTCTCTTTTGTCCAAAGATATTTGTTGGGTTTTAATTTGAAAATTTTGAACGACTCTACCAATTACCCACCTTCTCCTTCAAAGTTCAAACCATGTGAGTTGTGACTACTCACATTAATTTTGGGGTTATTTTCGGATTATTAATTTAATTATTTGTTTAATTAAAATGTATACTCAATTTTTTTTGTTAGACGGGTATATGTGAGATTAGTCGACACATTATTAATATGATTATTATATAGGTAGAATATTGCTATTAATAATTAAAATATATTTTTATTGAATCATACTCCCTCCGTCCCAGGCTAAGAGGGTTATTTTATCATTTTGGTCGTTCAACCCAAAGAGTCATATTTCCTTTTTTGGACACATGAGACTCACTCACACCCACTAATACAATTAAAACATGGGGCCCCACACCCACTAATACAACTACCCATTACTCAAAAGCAAATGAGACTCTTAAGTTGGGACAAAGGGAGTATATTTTAGAATTATATATACTTTAATTCATTATTCACCATACTAAATATATTTTAATTACAAATAAACATATTTTATCTAAAGTTGGTTTCTTGTGCCTCTAGATGCACAAAATGTGTAAGGGTGCACAATTTTATTCTAAAGGTATACATTTTAATTAATAATGGTACATCATTTTGTTCTAAATAGTATACACTTTTCATTAACATTTTTTATTTTTTTCAAAAAATAAAGGGTACACATCTTTATGTTAAATGATATACAATTCAATGCTAAAGGGTATGGGCGCACGGGCGTGCCCTCGAGGACACACAAACTTTTGCCTTTTATCTATATACAATAATCATATTTTAATAATTGGTTGATTCATCTCACAACTCATCTCTCAAATACTCCATCCGTCCTAGGTTAAGAGTCTCATTTGTTTTTGGGCACGTGGATTAAAGAGTATTATTATTTAATGTTTAGTGGGTAGTTGTATTAGTGGGTGTGGGGGGGCCATGTTTTAATTGTATTAGTGGGTGTGGGTGGGTCTCATGTGTCCAAAAAAGGAAATGAGACTCTTTGGGTGGGACGACCAAAATGGTAAAATAGTCCTCTTAGCCTGGGACGGAGGGAGTAAGTATATATAGCCTCATGAGAAACTTTGCCTTATTTTAATAATAATAATAGCATTAGAAATTAAAATATACTTCTAATTTAATTTTTTTTAATTATGCTAAGTACTATTTTTAATTCTAATTGAAAGTTTTAAATTTTATCTTCTAATATCATATTTGAAGTTTTTTTAATTTAAAAGAATAAAATCAAATTAAATAAATCAAATATAATTTAATTAATTCAAATTAACTACAGGCTTTTTTTTTTTAAAGAATTCTAGAGTTGACATAAGCAAGAAGTAACTCTTCTTTATTATATATTAAAAATAATGTATACTTATAGTATTTAAGACATATTTGTAATGCATCATTCATTATATTTTAAAAAAATATATTTTAATTACAAATAAACATATTTTACTTATATAATAATTATACTTTAACATTTCAGTTTTCAAATTAACTATATTTTTCTTTTTAATTTTTTATTAATTTATTTATAATTTAATTTATTTTAATTAATACATATATACCACATATTTAAAGTAATCCTCATCATATTTTCACATAAATTATAGTAGTCTCTTAAAATAAATAATTTATGGTGTATATTATTATCTTTTTTATAATTTTAGTAGTATTATTGTTATTATTATTTATAATGATACTCTATATATTAAGATTATTTATATATTATTTTTCCAATTTCTAAATTATCTTTACACTTTTAGTTTTGTTTTTCACACAATAATTCACACCACCCAATAATGAAAACACTATACAAATCCTATAATTTAAATAATATAGTACATTTTAAAATTGTCGTCCCAAATTAAATGTTTATAACATTATTGTAATCTATCACGAGATGTGAGTAATATTAAGTGACGTGTCCTCCTTTCTAAAATTTATGGGTCTGCCACGGATTAATATGGGATACGGCGGAATAACTTTCGTAAGACAAATTAAAAATAATAATATTTTAATAAAAAATTATACTTAACCTGATGAAGTGATAATAGTACAATATAAATAATTTATAATATAAATAAAAAGTATTAATATAAAAAAAATATCTTTACCATAAAAATATGAGACATCGTTCTAAAAGTCTCATATTTAACTAAAAAAAAAGGCAAATTACCAAAACTCCCCTTGAGGTTTGTCCAAACTACCAAATAAACTTCGTGGTTTGAAAAATTACCAATTACACCCTTTAACTTATTTTTTATTTGAAAATTAATAAAAATACATTTTTTCTTAAAATAAAGAATGATGAAAATGACATCAAGACATATTTAACATTGAATTTTTAAATTTCACTATTTTAAAAAAAAAAAGTTTTTTAAGGGAGTAATTGGTAATTTTTCAAACAACGGGGTTTATTTGGTAATTTGGACAAACCTCGAGGGGGTTTGGTAATTTACCAAAAAAAAAAAAAAAAAACCTTTAAAATAAGGTTTTGAGTGAAAAAAAACAATTAAGAAAATAGAGGCAAGGAGGAGTGCTTATGAGATGTGTGCGTACAAGGAGAATGAGTCCCCCAAAATTTCATTTCGGTTCTGAATACCCCTCACACGATTTCTTCCCTCTTTACCATAACCTCACTAGTTAATTGTAGATTTTTTCCCGGAAACTTTGTAATCATGGCGGCGGCGAAGACGGAAGAAAACTGCAGTGGCAGGCACCCACTAGTCCACTACAAACGCAGTCGTGGTTTCATTAAAATCAATGGCGCTCCAATCGAGCTATTTCAATTCGAAAATTTTTGGTGAAAGGCGTTTTAGCCGATTCTGCTGCTCAGTCGCCATCGCTTCGCTGGAGTCGACCTGACCGCATGAAATGCGGTGTTCACACCTCTCTGATCTATACCATCCGTCAGTAAATCGCGAAAGCTCTCATTGCCTTCTACTAGAAGTCCATTGACGACCTATAGAATGAGCAAATAAAGGTCATTCTGCTTCGTTACGATGGGACTGTGTTGGTGGATGAATTGAATCTCGATCTCATTAAAATGTAAGTCTCTACCTTTGATTACAAAAAATGACATTTACAAATTTGAGGATGAAATTGAATCAATAAGCTTGAGTGAGGAGTCATGCCAATCAGCTTATTACGGTTGTTTGCTTGCTCTTGTTACGGCCACAAAGATGGGAAGGAAGTTTTATATTTCTGCTCTTATTTCGAAATCAATTCACTTGAGCTATGGTATAGTTGTTTCTAGGATTTTTTGTGAAAACCTTTTAATTATATCAGTTAAATCATTTAAATAATTAGAATTTTAGAAGTACTTCTTTGACATCTATGTTAATTTTAGAAGTACTTCTTCGCAAGGTTTAGTCAACTGAATTATTGGAATTTATTTATGTTTAGCTTAACTCAATACTAAGAATATCCATGAAGCATCTGTGACAGAGGTCATTACTCAATAAAAATTAAGCTTATGTAATTGTTATCTTATAATATTTTTACTTGTGAGTAAAAAATTATGCAATAACTGTGGTTGGATGGATGAAATTTCGGCGCTAAAATCCTCTCAAATTAATATACAAGGTAGGCCACTATATGCTGTTAGTAATTTCATGTTTTATCTTCTAGGTCTATTTTGAGCATCAGCATATGAAATTCCTTTTGGCCACATTTTACTCCGAAAATTGTTATAGCCACTGCGCTGAGAACAATTAACTTAACTTCCTTTCCACGTGTTACGGCTCTTTTATTCAATCAGTAGTTCTGTGTTACAGTCCTGTGACAATATCATCATTCTTATTTCTTATGTCTGCGTGCCTTGTTTGTGATCCCAATTTATATCTTATCCAGCTTTTAAGGCCATGATTGAAGGAGATTAGTGATGAACTTAGTAGGGTATCTGAATAAGACTATAATTTCATATTGTGCAAAAGAACTTAATATTGGTGGAATGAGTATTGTGGCTTCTCTGACACTGTTCACTTGAATTATTTTCAATACTAGGATTATGTCGCAGAAATCTGATTCTGTTGCCTCATGAATGTCTCTAACTATTTTTACATATTGTATTTTGTACCAAGATTTCAAGCTCCACTATATTGGCTGAAGGTCAGGAACGAAAGAGACAACTTTTTAAAGAGTATGTAGCCTTTTCCTTTTCTCTAACTAATAGACAGCACAATCAATGCATTTACTAGATGTTGGCATATCGAACTATCCTCAATCATTCCCTGGTTTTTTTTATGTTGTTTGTCTTTGTTTGTTGCTTCTCTTGTTTAACAACTAGTATAAAATGTCCAATAACTTTACTACGTATGTGTACTGTAATTTGATGAAGCTTTAGATTTTATATTGCATATGAAAAATTGAAAGGCCCTTTCACAATAGGTAATGGTTATCTTTAAATTGCTATAGTAGATTGCAGTAGATTTTTCCGGTTACTTCGATGTTACATACTAGTTGTCTGCATTACATAGAGCACAAAGAATGCATCTTTCGTAAAATGTTGAATAATATTAGCTGATAATCTTGGGAAAGTATCTAGAGTTCCATATTAAAGCCATCCTTCATGTTGGAAATGAATTTAAATTGGTTCTCTAGTTTCCAGTTCTCTTTAAGACGTGCAATTATGTGGTTATAAACCTATCAGTTTCCTGAATATGATATATTGAATAATATTTTTTCTTCTCTTTTTTTTTAATCTTTGAGATAGTTTTTAATATTTTATGTCATGTTTGGGGCTTGGAAGGTGGAGAAGCAATATTTCTCATTGAATTTAATTTTTATCCCTGAATATTGACTATACTTTTCATATAAATTAGTTAGAGTCAATCATGCATATAAATAATACTTTCTTCTGTTTTTATTTCCTTGCTTACATCATGTCTTATGTCTCCTTATATATATGTCAATGATTAATTTTATTTTGCAATCTAAGTATATAAAGAGCATGTCAATGTGATGGGAATTAGTTGAATCTTGTGTTGATCAAAATGGCTTGCTTTTGCAAGCTAAATAATGAGGTGCGTTCTTTGGGTGCTTTCGTTGATCTTACTGATTGTTGGGTGAACTTTTTGTGCTAGTTTATCTTGTGATCTCCTTTAGCTAGTATGAGTTTATAGATAATTCAGAGATTAAGAGTAGGATTATTTCTGCGAATGTTTGTTGGAAATGTAACAGCAATCTTGTGGTTTGATCTCAAGATACCCTAATTGATTCTTTCTCTAGAATGCAATTGTATGTATGTCTGACCTTGTAGTAGTAATGTTTTATTAAGGTCAATTTCAGGTTTCTAAGATCCACGATTTAGACATGTAATGTAAAGTTATAGGCGTGGCTGCTATTGTGAGACTCAATTCCTTGTCCACCTTCATTCACATCAACATAAGGAATTACGTCAAATTTCCACTTTCTTGTGAACAATCATACATTTTTTTTTTATCATATCACTTTGTATGGTAAAGCTTTTATTACAAAGATAAAGCAAGCTTCCTATCTTTCAAGTTTAATAATTTGTTTATAGGCTTCTGATGTTCATTATGCAATGTTGCTAAAAATTCTGCAGATTAGATGTAGATTTGCTTTGCTTTGCTGATTTGTATCATGTTGCAGAGTTCAATGCTTGCTGGATTTTGCTGCTGAATATACTGTTGCAGTTTGATGGTGCTCAAGTTTTTCTTGTTCAAAATTTGAAGCTGCAGTTAGTTTTTTGTTTCTTTTTTATTGTAATTATGTAACATGCTAGATAGATGATCTAACTATGTTGATTGATTGTTTGTTTTAGACAGAAGTCAGACTTAGTTTAACTGAGGAGCAAGTTTTTGATAATGCATTGTTGTGCCTTCGATGTATTATTATACACTATACAGTTACATTTTTAATATAATTTCCATTTTCAGAAAAATTAATAATAAAAAAATATCATTATTAAATTATTATTTTTATTTATTATTTAATAATCAATATATATAATAATTTAATAAAATTACTATTATTTAATAATAAATTAATAATTCATAAAAATATTATTATTATTAAATATTACATAAAAATCTAAAATGTTAATACAAGTGTTACATGAAGGTTTTACAAAAGTGTTACATTTATTTTTTTAAGTGATAAAATTAATATGTAATTAATGTTACATTATATTCAAAAGTGTTATTAAAATAATGTAATTAATGTTATTTTATATTTAAAAGTGTTATCAAAATAATGTAATTAATGGAATGTTATATTTAAAAGTGTTACCAAAATAATGTAAATAATGTTACATTAAATTCAAAAGTATTAATAAAATAATGTTACATTAGAAAAATGAAATGTTAAATAAGTGTATATGAAACATTTTTTAAAGTGTCACGATAAAGTGTTAAAATTGATATGTAGTGTTATCTTAAGATAAAAAAGTGTAACATTAGACTTTAGATAACAGGGGCAACAACGACACCGAAACAAATGTTACTTAATACCTATAATAACATTTTTTCAATGTTAAATAATATTTTTTGGGTGTTATATAATGATACTTATGTTGTAGTTATTGGTCGAGCACCCAAAAGAAATGTGAGAAGTTTGAGGAAGCAGCTCGTCAAGTTCGTGTTCCAATTACAAAAAAACTTGCTCTTGATTGTAAAACACGTTGGAATTCAACATACTTGATGTTGCAAGTGGCCCTTGAATATAAAGACATTTTTGCTCGTTTGAAGCACCGTGATTCAAAGTACAAGTGCTGCCCAAGTGATGATGATTGGAAAATTACAAATGAAATTTGTGGCAAGCTCAAGGTATTTTACATTGCAACTGAGATCTTTTCAGGCACTCAATATCCTACTGCAAACTTGTATTTTCCTAATATTTGTGACATTAAGTTGGATTTAGTCCAGTGGCAAGTTTCTGGTGTTAAATTTATTGAGTCGATGGCTTCGAAAATGATAGAAAAATTTGATAAATATTGGTCTATTGTGAATGGTTTGATGGAGGTGGCAGTTTTACTTGATCCAAGGTACAAAATTGATTTGTTGAACTATTGTTTTGGAAAGATTTATGGTTTAGGAGGTGAAAATGAGGTACAGAATATTCTTACGTTATGTCGTGAGTTACATGATCAATATAAGAGAGATTCTTCAAAAGAAGCTAGTGAGGTTTGTGGATCATTGGAGGGCAGTCAAACTACAAATTCATCATCTCTTTCTGAATATAACTTGTTTAGATCTCAAAGGAAAAGAAAACCAATGAGGTCAGAGTTGGATCACTACTTAGAAGAAGAATCTTTACCCGATGTGAAAGATTTTGATGTCTTATCCTGGTGGAAATTAAATAAGGGTAAATATCCAATCTTGAGCCAAATGGCAAAAGATATTTTAGCTATTTTCGTCTCTACGGTAGCTTCTGAGTCTGCTCTTAGCACAAGTAGAAGATTAATTGGCCCTCATCGTAGTAGACTTCACCCGAAAACCATAGAAGCTTTAATGTCTGCACAAAATTGGTTATCAATTCAGATGAAAGGTAATTTACTTCAATTATTGTATTCTACATATTTACTTGCTACATTGTGATTTTGTATAATTATTCATATTTATACTCATTACTATATAGATGGCACATCCAGTGAAAATGCACATGCAAGTGTATTATATGACTCAGATGTTGAAGGCGAACAAGTGGTATGTTAATATAAAATTTATGTTATATATTAATTAAAAGTCTTGATATTAATACATTACTTTAAATCTCTCAATGTTTTATTTAAAATTCTTGTTTATTATTGTAGGAGGATTAGTATGGAACGAAGGATATCAATCAATGGTTTAATGGCTTCTTGAGTGAGAACATGGGAGAGCTAATGGTTTGTAATGAATTTAGGAGAATGTTACTTATTTATATAATTGCAGGACTGAACGTTTGTTTGTATTTCATGGTTTGTAATGAACTTATTATTGTGGTTTGTAATGAAAATGATGTTGGTTTTGATGTTGTGGTATTTTGAATGACATGTTTTTTTAGGGTGGATATTGAATGTGAACAAAACTTGGAATACAGGTTTTTTTATATATACAGAAAAATAAACGAGGCGGGGCGGGGCAGACCCGCCCCGTACCAGGACGGGTCTGGATATTAAATGTATGACCCGTGCTGGGGCACGGGGCAGGGCGGGGCATCAAAGTAATGGCACGGGGCGGGGCAGGGCCGTCAGGTACCCGCCCTGACCCCGGCCCATTGCCATCCCTACCTGAAATTGGTATCCCGATTGCTGTTTAAGAAAGGTAGTGCCTATAACCGGTACCCGAGTCAAAAGAAGAATGATGTTGATGCAAGAAAGAGAATGAAAGTTCGAAAGTTGCAAGTGCAAGAGAAGAAATTGGAGGAGAATATGTAGCCGAATGACGAAAGCAAGAACCTCCAAGGTAACTCTCTACTAGTGTTTGAGTCACTTAATCTAAATTTTCCTACCCTTTCCAAAGAGCCAACATTACAACCCAAAAACAAGTCCTTTGTGATCCTAGTCATGAGTTGATTGTAGTTGATTTTTGAGACCCTTGACAAGCTTATGGTTACGCGAGATTATGGATTGAGTGAGAGAGTAAACACTTATCTTGTGAGCTAGATAACTTAGTACTCCGAATGGTAATATGGTTGAGTAATGTTTTGCATGAATAATATGTATGATGCAAGAAATACTTATTTTTAATTGATAAAATTGCATGTGTAACATGTGTTGTACTTGGTGATCTCGTGAATTATACACGACTCCTTGGTTTGATTGTGTTGCCTCGGGACGAGCAATATGTAAGTTTGGAGGTTTGATGAGTGTGTTAATTCACGAATATTGCGCCTGGATTTGTGCTATTATGGAGTGTTTGAAGGTTGAAATCGGTTGTAAACTAATATGTATTGTATGAAGTCACGAATCAGGTGTTGTTGGAGCTCTTTGAGTGGTTTTTTGAAGGAAAACGGAGTGGAAGTGTTGAATAGTGAAGAAAGGAAGTCGAAGCCATCCGTTTGGGCGAAGCAGAAGTGCAATTCGACCTGAAGGAGGTCAATTCGACCAGCCCTTCAGGTCGAATTGGAAACACAACATGTACAGAAGGTGGATTCGACCACGACAGGGGGATTCGACCTGGGCATCAGGTCGAATCAAGGTCGAATCAATTAGCTGGGATGCCGATTCGACCTCGTCACGTCGATTCGACCAGGGCAGTTGGTCGAATTGAGCGCTTGGGACTTACAGTAGGCTGATTCGACCTCCGATTCGACTTGTGGTGGTCAATTCGACCTGTTGTTGAGGTCGAATCGATGCTCGAGAACTTACCATATCCGTATTTTTACACCGTCAATGCGTGTGACCACTTAAAAAGCCCATTCCAAGCCTAGGAGATGTGATTACAAGTATAAAAGAAGGCTTATGTAGCAGTAGAGATATTCATCGAATCATAGATCATACAAGAAGACGTGGAGACGTAGAGTTGAGAGGAGATAGATCATCCATCATCCGGAGGGGGCTGTGACAGAGGTTCCGCTGGAGATTCAAGTAAGATTGGTCCAACTAACCATGATTGTTCTTAGATCAATCATGGGCTAGACCTCTTCGGTAGTTCTAGGGTTATGAAGGTTTCATGAGTTAATTATCTTTCGTGTGTAAACTCCGTAAAACACTACTTGTGGTTTATTTTATATAAGATTGCGTGTTTTTAATCCATACTCACGGTCGTATTGTGCATCAATAATTTTTGTGTTGAGTCTGAATACATAACTTGGTTATTGGATGAGTGTGTTCACTGCTGAGCAGGGTTTTATGTTATAATTCTAAGTGAAGGGATTCCGAAGTCTTATTAGAACTATCTTATATGAATACTTGTTAATTGAATCATATTCAGGTTAATAAGTAGGATAAAGAGTATAACTTCATAGTACCTATAAAGGGAGATCATATCGGGTTAGAGTACTAAGTGCACGGGAAATAATTGATACTGATAGTACCTAGAAAGGGGGGTGAATTATATCTCTTGCTCCGAGGATATTCACACGTGTCATACGCATGTTTACTTGTGTCTATAGAGTGAACTTGCATGGTTTAGTGATGCGTCCATATTCCACAAGGCAGAGTCGGACATCAACACACGGAAGGGAAACTAATAAGTGAAACTGGATGACCTGAAAAACTACCTACTTTCTTACTTGATCACAACTCACTTATCTTCGCTGCTTGTTTTAATTCAATTGTTATTCATAATTATTGGTTACTTAATCACAAAATCAAAATCATTATAATACCCAACATAGTCTAAATATACTAGAACATAATTGAATTGATATTTATCCGTCTCTTGGATTCGATATATAACTTGGTCACCTTCGAAACTACAATTGATATCCTTCATACTTGAGGATTAATTGTGTGTTGAGAAAACCCCTATCACCCGTATCAAAAAGTATAAGAGCAGGAGTGCCAAATACTGATAGCATACCTGCCATTGTTTCTGGTTCTTCCTCAGCTTCTTGATGTGTCATAGCATATGCACGTGCTGGTCTAGCACTCGATCCTCCTGCTGCTTTTGACTTTGGGCATTCTAGTATGGTGTGTCCCGGTTGACGGTATCCATAGCATATTCCGGTTCCATATAAGCATGCTCCAAGGTGATTCTTTCCACATTTTGGGCAGGGAGAATTTGTTTCGAGTGGCGGTGGTCCTGATCCTCCTCCAATTTTTATTTGCTTGTTTTGAATCTTATGGTTTCCTTTTCCGATCACCGGTCCTCCCCACTTGCGCTTTGTAGGTATTTCCATTGCTTTTTTGTTCTGGTTACTGTTGTTCTTCTGTCGAGACTCAATTTCTTGAGCTCTGGAAAATGCTTCCGTAAAAGTCATCGTTCCTTGTCCAGCCAAGATAGTGCTGATCTCAGATCGCAATTCCTTTTCAAATCGTCTAGCTTTCTTCTCCTCCGTGTTGACAAGGTGTATGGCAAATCTGGAGAGTCGATTAAATTCCTTTTCATATTCGAGAACACTCATTGTTCCTTGTTTTAAGTGCAGAAATTCACTTTCTTTTTCATCTCGAAATGACTGAGGCATGTAGTTTTGAATGATCACATCCTTAAAGTCTTCCCATGTCATCCTTGCCTTCTGTTCAGGTGTCTTGGTACGTCCATAAGACTCCCACCAGAAATTCGCTTCTCCCAAAAATTGAAAAACAGCACACGCGATCTTCTGTGCAACAGTGCAATCAAGATAGGTGAAAATCTTGTCCAACAACCTCAACCATTTCTCAGCTTCTGTGGGGTCCTCTGTTCCGTTGAATGTTGGAGGATTGAAACGTCGAAATTGTTCAATTACCAAGGCTGGTTCATTTCTAGGAATAGGTTCTGGTGGTGGTGGTCGTGCAGAGTTTGCTTGAAATTGTTGAGTCAATCCCCGAAGGATTGTCACTAAATCATCCCCTGGATCGCCATAAACGTTTTCAAGATTTTCATTTGTAGGTAGGTTTTGTGGTCTTCTTCGACTCATGATCTGGTCAAAATATTACTAATACTATATACTAGTATATAAATTAAACACACATAAAAATCCTAAAGTGTATTCACGTCATAGTCATAGAATAGTCAATCCTAGGGTACGGTATAAAATTCTAAATTAGGTACTTGAGCAAGTCTTAGATAAACCGCTCTGATACCACGCTGTAACGTCCCGGGATTTCGCTATGGGGTTGGGACGCTACTAGATATATAATTCCCAATATAATAATAAAGGGGTCGAGAATGCACAGCAGAAGTAATATAATAAAATCCCCAAAACGATAATATTGTAAAGAAAAAGTTGCATATAGATTCTTTTACATAATAACGTCTACTCTCCCGAGCAGAGTGAAATATTTAAAACAAGTGCATTTAGATGATATATTTGAAATAAAGTTCTAACAAAATACTAAATTATAAGTCATAATACAAAGTCCTCTAAGGTCTTGGGACATCTGCAAGGCCTCTTCATCTTCCAAATCTTATTCTGAAATTCAATAAGGGGTGAGCGTCTAAAATACACTCAGTGGGTTAACTTAAATGATTGCACAGTTAAAAATAAATATGCATGCCAAATATACCTTAAAATGTGACATATGCCATTTTAATAAAATAATTTACACATTGTCGTTCGATAACTTAATGAAAATATTTTAGACCGAACCGTCATCCGATAACTTGTGTTAGTTGGTATATGTGCACCGGGCCGTCACCCCAGTATGATATTAACATACTTTGAAATACATTTTAGTACTGAACCGACGTAGCTAGTAACTTGTGTTAGTTGGTATATGTGCACCGAGTCGTCATCCCGTACAATTTTTCGTAAAAAAATATATTTGTCATCGAACTAAAAGCACACATAACACATAACATGACATATAAGTAACACATATCACATCTTAACATAGCAATCATGACATAAAATTTAGCACTCGGTAAAGAGTGAATGTTACCCCACCTTAAACTTATTGAAAACGTGTAAAGTAGACTAGGCTTGCTCGTGAGTCTCAGGTATGTCTGCAAGGATATACTAAACTGAGTTCTACTTATAATAATAATTCCTAATACTTAAGCTAAATTTCTAATATAGTAAAATTAAAATAAACTAATTACTCCCTCCGTCCGCCCGAAAGGTCCACATTTTGCTATTTTGGGCGTCCGCACCAAATGTCCACATTTCCCTTTTTAAACACATGGGACCCACACACATCACTAATACAATAAATTTATGGGATCCATACACCCACTAATACAACTATCAATTACACCTTAAATAATAATACTCCTTAATCCACGTGCAAAAAGTAAATGTCCACCTTTGTGGCGGACGGAGGGAGTATTAACTAACTTAACAGAATATAAATAATTAATCACTAAATAAAATGAGTTAAAATAAAATTATATATAGAAATACATATTTTAAAATTTTAAAAGTAATAATTTAATAATCATAGTTTACAACTTTAGTAATAAATCGTAACATTAAAAATATGGATACAAATGACGTTAATTTTAATAGAAACGGATTTTAAATAAAAATTTTATACCTAAAATAATTAAAGTAGTGACAAATTTATATTTAATATTTAATATAAAAAATTATATTAAATAAATAATAAAATAAAATAAGATAAATATAACTAAATAAAATATAATAATTAATATATAATGCACGCACACACATAACTCAAGTCTTTCAGTAGCATAACGTACTTCTTGAATAGTAAGTTCTAAAATTTAAAATTTATTATTATTAATATATATTTTTATAAATTGCAATCAAGTCCCTACATTATATTAAATTCTCATTTAAATTTATCCTAAACTTTAACATTATTACAAAATGACCCAACTTGAGTTATACAACTCTGTTTGAAAATCCGAAAGTACGTATGGAGTCCTCGCAAGACAAGGATCACATGCATACTAATTTTTCATGAAAATAACGAAGTTCAAAGAGGACAAAATTTTAATACAAAGTGGGTTTCTTCCCATCTTCTTCATTTCACGTCCAAACTCAAAACTAATTATATGTTTGTGATCCTCGTGAGGAGAGCTTCAAAATAGTCTATAATATTAAAGTTATGTCCCAACGAAACAAAATACGCCTTTAAAGGGTTAAAAGCTTCGACGGAGCTTTTCTAACTCATATCGCATTTATTTCATAAAAGAATTATATATATATACAATCTACGCATCGAGACGATCATTTACGTATACAACAAAATAAAAATCGACTATGAATATAAATTTTTCGCAACTAACAGAAGCTTCCAAATATGAGTTGTTCATAGATGTGTGTATATATACTCACGCATATATTTCTGTATATACATACGCATATTAGTCTATTTAAAAGAATTAAAAACTGTCTAATGAATTTGAAGAATACATTACCTGCTATCTCTCTCCAACCTCCACACGGCTTAACATACGTGTTATTTTACACACACACACACACACACACACACATATATATATATATATATATATGTATATATATATATATATAAATGGTAAAAATCTTCCACATTATACATCTTATCTCTAATTTAACCTCATCCAATATAACTAAGCATGTGCCTAATATAAAATAATATAATAATATATATACTGAATGTTTACTAACCACATATTTAAATATATATATATATATATATAATAATTATTATTATAAATATAGATATTATAATTTGTGTGGATATTACAATCAACACATATTTGTTAAAAAAACACCTGCGTATGATCTCATACTATTACGTGTAGGATCGGAAAAAAAAGGTATAAAGTCGCGGACATAATTTTAGACTAAAGATAAGATCGAAATTTAAGGAGTTAAATTCATTTTTTGCCCTATAACTAAGCAAAACTTCGATTTTTGCCCTAAAAAAGGTAAGTGGTTCAATTTTACCTTATAACTAACGAATTGTTTCAATTTTACCCAATTTTCGCCGAAAAATGAGAATTTCGCCGGAACCCGCCACGTCATACTTCAATTCCGGTAGGTCAATCCGACGTGGCAATTTTGACTTTTTTTTAACCAATAAATCCGCCACGTCATATTCCACCTATTTATTGTATTATTTTTTTCATTTCTAAATCAGCAAAATATTTAATTAAATTAAAAATATAAAATAAAAAAGAAAAATCAATAAAATAAATTAAAACCAGTAAAATGAATTTAAAAAAAAATCCACATTCAAATTGGCCCATTTAGGTTTCCATGCCCAACCCAGTAACACACCGACGACAACAGCCACCCAGATGGGCGCCATGAACACCATCAACTCAGCAATCACATCTCCAATGGTGGGCTTCTGCAGAATTTTTTCAAGAAAAACCGAAACAAGTGCCATATCTAGAAATTCCCCAACACGAAAACTAGGGCAAAACACAAACAACCAGCAAAAACCCTCGATTCAATCGGGTATAAGATTTAGATTTAAAGCGCAGTGATGAGTCGAGGGTTTCAGGAAAGATTTCGAATAAACCCCCAATCAACCAATCCAATTGCAAAGATTGGGGGAGAAAAGCAACGGATAAGAAGAAGGGGTAATATTAATACTGAATTATAAGTGGTAGAATTTGCAGAAGCGGGAAGGATGAAGACAGAAGCGTAATCTCGTTAATCGAAGATTTGGGGATTTCACGTGTTAAATTAATCCTCTTTTTTCTTTTTTTTTTAAAATTCATTTTACAGATTTTAATTTATTTTATTGATTTTTCTTTTTTATTTTATATTTCTAATTTAATTAAATATTTTGCTGATTTGGAAATGAAAAAAAAAATAGGTGGGATATGACGTGGCGGATTCATTGGCTAAAAAAAGTCAAAATTGTCACGTCGGATTGACTAACCGGAATTGAAGCATGACGTGGCGGATTCCGGCGAAATTCGCATTTTTCGGCAAAAATTGGGCAAAAATTGAAACAATTCGTTAGTTATAGGGCAAATTGAACCACTTATTTTTTTTAGGGCAAAAATCGAAGTTTTGTTTAGTTACAGGACAAAAAATGAATTTAACTCAAATTTAAAACTTAAAACGTTATTTTTTTCCAAAAAGAAAAAGAGTGAGGCTTGCTAGCATCCGGGGCACACCGTTCGCGTTTAGAATTTATTATTATGGGTAAGGGTGCATTGTTTTATTCTAAAGGGTATACACTTTAATTAGTAAGGGTACACCATTTTGTTCTAAAGGATATACACTTTTTATTAATACTATTTTTATTTTTCTTCAGAAAATAAAGGGTACACATTTTTATACTAAAGATATACAATTTAACACAAAATTCTAAAGGCGCACGGAGTGTGCCCCCGTGCGCCCGGGTGCACACAAGTTTTTGCCAAAGAAAAATGATAATGCGTTACTCCCTCGATCGATTCCCCACCCCCACCCCCAAAACGGCATTTCCTTTGTTTTTGGTATTTTTATTCGTTTGTATGAGAACAAAGATTAAGAAGTGTTTTTTTAATATATAATAATATAAGAAAAAATATGGGATAAATTGGTAATTTTTAGAAAAAAATTAAATAAAGTTGTTGAAAATAATGAATAAAGTGTAAAAAAATAAATAAACGTTATTAAGATTGATGAATAAAATGTAAACAATAAATAAGATGTACAATGTATTTTTATCATTAATTGAACGAATAAAAATACGTGGGACGGCTTAAAATAGAAAATGGTAAAAAATACATGGGATGGGGTAATTAGTTTAAAACATATTATATGATGTATGCATTTCTTTAATTAATTTTTAATAATTACAATTGCATAGTATAATATATGATATTATTATTTACTAATCATAGAAAATTTGAGAAATCTCTAAAGCACAATTGCTACACTTGTAAACAATAGAACCAACAGAATTTATGAATATAAAATTATCATTTTTTAAATCACAAATAAATATTTCTATTGTAAAAATTAAAACAATAAAAATAATTTTATTAAATAATGAATTTAAAATCTATTGATTTACAATTCTTTTTACAAATTCATAGTACATCCAAACAACATATAGTTCAAATGAATTGATTATATATTCAAGAAATATAAAATCTCTTCAATTTTAAATTTCTTAAATTTTAAATGACTAAATTTAAACACACCCAATACTTGGCCGGTAAGTGTTGCAGGCTAAAAATTCTATTGCACAAAATGTAGTATTTCACAATGAAAAAATATATTTTCAACTTGGAATATAAAAAATAATATTCTTTTTATTGATTTTAAAAATATCTAACTATCTCAAAGTGTTTATTTATTTATTTTTTATTTTTTTTCCTGAAAATTCGGATGTATTTTGCAAGACGATCTCCTCTAAAATTATGTAAGAAATAAAATGGTGCTAAAATGAAATATAGAATTGATTATATGCTCATAGGACTCGCTGGATCATTGAGAGCTGCTATGGCAGATCTTATCCTGAAGCTCAAACTTTCTTTCTCTTGCTCATCGCCCTACACATCAAAACAAAGGGGAAAAAAAATAATTAAAAAGTAGAATATAGCTATTTTTATTTTTATTTTATAAAAAATCTTTACATGAAGATAATTAATTATTTCTTCCGCTAGTAATTTTAATAGCAATTCATGGTGTATCATTTGAGATTATTTTATATATTGTCTTTTTAACTATCACTTTTAGTGAGATGTTGTAATTTTTTATTTATTACACGGAATATTTTAAAAATAGTTCAACTTGTATGGTTATCATTTATTTATTTATATATATATATATATATATATATATATATATATATATATATATATATATATATATATATATATACTTTTATTGATTGATTTAATTATCTATTTATAACCAAGTAATTAATAATAAAAAAATTATTTTGGTATGCGAGATTTTATTTATTTCAATTTTATTTAATTCACTCGTTTCTTCCGACTGGTCTGATGTAATGTTGAGGCTACATTGTCGATTTAAATATTTTATAAGTTAATTAGCTGGATATATTTTTATTGATTGACTTAATTATCTATTTCCAATAAAAAAAATATGATTAAAGGTGATATTTAATTTGAAGATGTACATGAATAATAATAATATAATAAGTTGGATATATTTATTGATTATCTATTTCTAACCAATCAAAAAATATGATTAAATGTGATATTTAATTTATAAATAATAATAATAAAAAATAAAAATAGTATTCCTAACCAATAAAAAATATGATTAAAGGTGATATTTAATTTATAGATATACATAATTTAAAGATATACATAAAAGTAGAAAGAATATATTTGTGATATTAAAATAAAAAATATACGACAATTAACCTAGTCGCGACACATCATACTTTTAAAAAGTTATTTATAGCAGCGTATTCGTAATTAGTATATATATATATATATATATATATATATATATATATATATATATATATATATATATATATATATATATGTATGTGTATGTGTGTGTGTGGTATTACTCTACTCTAGTCGACTGTCATCCCAAATCTAAGTTTACCATAATACAAATATAGCAATTTTGGAATTAATTAGTTTATACCAATTTGGCATATATGATGTATATATCATTCAAATATGTCATAATTAGCAAGTAAACTGTCCTTATCCACCAATTAATTGTTGTGTTAAAAAAAAAAAAAGGAAGTAAACTAATATATTATCTTGTTAAATCTCCAAGATAGTTTAGTTTATTTATATTTATAGTTATACACACCAAGTAATTAGCCAGAAGAAGTTTTTCATTTTATATTTAATAGACACTTGATGATAGTAACTTGTCCATTTGTGGCAGGTTTTTATTTTATTAATTATTAACAAATAATATTGAAATAATTTTAAGGTCCCACTTTGGCAAGGATGACAATTTAATTAAATATATAATAATAATTACACGATTACTTCTATTAAAAGATATAAATATTTGACAAAAACAGATTTGTTAGATCACATAATAATGACAGATTAGTACAGTTGTATAAAGGGATATCAACGGCCGTATCTAACTGGAAAATTATAATCGTCTTATTACATCTTTTGTCTTGTATTGTAGCTAACTCTTTTTGATCTGATTCAATATTACAATTTTCGTATTTCTATTATTTATTACTTCTACAATTCCATAATAACAAGTTTCACCCTTATTTGTTACACGTTATTTACAAAAATTATTTTTTTATTAATTTTATTGACTTTTGGGGAATTTTAAAATTTTTAGATAATAAATAAGGTAAAAGAAATATTATGAGTGTGAAAATAAAATAATAAATTTGAAATTAAAGTAAATTTTGAGGTTATAGGTTATAGTTATTTATTTATTTATTGAAAAGTATCGTAGGACGAACAAATTAAAAAAATGTAAATATTTTGATGGATTGGAGAAAGTATTTTATTTTATTAAATAAATTCTGCATGAGATTTAAACTTTAAAATTTTCATGTTTTATTATTTATTTATTTTATTATATTTTGAGATACAAAATAGCCTCACAACACAAATCAATTTTTAAAAAATAGCAATCACTTTAAACTAAAATATATAGCTTACTTTATATTTTATTATTATAAATATTAACATCACAAAATCAATTAAATTAGTCAATAAAATAATTTAGAGGTGAAAAACTATGTAAGAGTAGTAGTACTATTTATTATGGGGGTTGTGGCATGATGGGAGAAACTAATATACTCCTATTATGTAATTTAAATGAATCCACTTTTAGTTTTATAATTTTTTAAATTAATTTTAATAAAGACAATGAATCGGAGTAAAATTGATGTAGAAAAATAAAAATAAAAATATAAATATAGAGTATTAATAATTAGTGAGAGAAATAAAAAAAAAATGTATATATATACCTGGAGGAAAACAGTCTTCAAAAGCCTCCCAGAGAAAGCAGTGATATTGGCAGTAATGATTTTAAGATTCAAAGTTTCGAAGATTTCACACAACTTTATCATCGTGTCTGTTCTCTTACTGCATGTCAAGCTTACTACCAACGTTTTTTCTCCCATGCTCGTCACTTTTAACTGCATAGTTTTCATCAATTCATCAATTTTTCTCCGGAATCCATAATCTTCGTCAACAATTTTTATTTTGGTCTCCCACTTATAACACCTCATACTAGATTTTTAATAAAAAGCATGCATCACATATAACTTTTGAACACATCTTGCTTACTAAAGTCTCATCCCTCACACAAGTAACATACTCCCTCTGTCCCGAAAAAGTTATCACATTTTTTTTGGCATTGAGATTAAGGAGTATAATAATTTAATGTAAAGTGAAGTGAGAGAAATAATATTTAATGTCTAGTAGGTAATTGTATTAGAGGTGTATGTGGGCCCCATGAAAATATATTAATTGTTTTTGTATGAGTCTCATGTATTAAAAAGAAATATAAACACTTGTGTAAACTGGGTTCACGGTGTAAACCTTATGGTCCCCCTTCCAATCCTATATACCCTGTGTATTGATAGATTATTTAAATTAAGGGGGACCACAAGGTTTACAAAGGGTTTATTATGTTAACCCAGTTTACAAGAGACTAACTAAAAAAAAGTCAACTTATATAAGATAAATAAAAAAGAAAAGTGTGTTAACTTCTATGGGGAGAAGGGAATACTTTTTACATCTACTAATCTCTCTCCATCCCCCAATAAATTCATATTTTTTGTACCACGGATATTAAAAAAAAAATATTTTTAACTAACTTTATTAATTTTAGAGGAATAATATGTAATTTTTAGGTAATAAATAAAATATTATAAAATATATTATGGATGGAAAAAAGAAATTGACATTTTAAAAATTAATGTGTACTTTAGGTTTTAAGTTAGACTGATACTTCTTTACCGTGAATAATGATGTGAGACAAAACAATAAAAAAAAAAAAAAAAAAAGTGAACAATCTAGTGTAATGGAGGGGCCATAATTATTATCCAAGATTCCAAGGTTACAACAGTTACCCAGAATAGTAAAAAATGCAACATCTTTAGACTTTTGAGTGCGTTTTAAGGTCATGTCACGGCGTTTCAAAGAGTATTAAATAAAATTAGTTGAGATTGATAATCACCTCAAGGAGTTCTATGGGATGCAACGGTGGCATTGAGAATGTGGAAGAGGAGGGTAGAGAAGAATGAAAGTGATGCTCAATTCTTGTTCTCTTCTGATTATAACTAGGGAACGTAGTGGATTCTTGATCCGGGTAAAACACTTCACTCCCGGACAAGGCCCGACCCGACTCCAACTCCAATATATCCGCCTCGATCCTCCTCTCCTCCTCCTGCAACGACTTGATGTACTCGATCGCGTCCTTCACAATCGACGCCTTGTCCATCTGCCCACCGCAATCAATTAAACAAACAACAAATTATACGTAGCATAGAGTCGAGTCAGAGTCGGATGAGCAGAGCCCCAAGGAGTGAATCAGGTGGGCTAGCTCATCTGGCTACTGGGCTCCTCGCTAAAGTGAGTGACCCATGTTCGATTCTCATTGGGAACGAATTAGGAGGGGAATTATACTAACAGCTAACATTATGGATAAAAAAGAAAAAAGCAGAGCCCCCAAGAAGTGAACAATGAACAACCTTGGTAATGTTGGGGACGACAGATCTAAGGGCGTAGAGCCTCTCATTGAGTTTGTGCCTTCGATTTCTTTCGGAAATGATGTTCTTGGATGAAGCTGGGTTGGAGGAGTCATGAGCTCCATCTGGTGAGCTGGAGTCGTAGTCCCCTGCTGCTGATGATATGGCTTCTTCAAATTCAATATTATAACTGCACAATTCATGATTCATCAAACCATAATTATGATTGGAATAAGTATGTATGGGCATACCTCATGTTGTCCAGGTCTTCCAGTGGGAACAAGGTGTTGTTATCCCAGTAGTGTATGTTGTCCATGATGATTGCAGCTAGTGTTTTTAGAGGGGTGTTTTAGAGAGAGTAGTGGGGGGATTGTTCAGTTGTGGAAATATACTTGGGAATGGGGTCAGGAGTGATATTTATAGTGTTGGGAAATGATAATAGGACGTGTAATTGGTTGTTATGTTATGTTTTGGACAACGCAAAAGATACCATGTTACTCCTCTCCTTTTTTTTTTTGTTGACCCACGTCAGAAATCATTAGCGCTACTTTTTTTTTTTTTTTTTTTTTTCGAACGTGTGAAGATATTTTTTGTCATTATTAACTCTTCTTTCTTCATCGTGGAAATGACAGTCATTATTTTAACGGGTTAATTCAAAAAAAAATTATAAACTTTATTCATATTGCAAATTAATCCCCACTTTTGAGAAATTGCAAAAAAAATCATCATCTTTAAGTATTTTTGCAAAATAAACCCAAAAAACTCTACTTTAGTAAAAAATTGGGTTTATTTTGCAACAATACTTAAAGGTGGTGGTTTTTTTGTAATTTCTCAAAAGTGAGGATTAATATACAATAGGAGTAAAGTTCATGGTTTTTCTTGCAATTAGCTCTATTTTAACTCTTCTTTCTTTATCGTGGAAATGACACATATTAATCACTTTCACTTAACAATAATTTTTTTAAGTCATCTATTTTAAAAATAATTTATTTTAGCCATTTTTGTTGGAAGTGGTCTAAATGTCCTTTGAAAGTGACTTACTAATCACATGTTGAGGAATCTGATGCCTCTCTTTTTGACCAAAAAGTATCAAAATACAATACTAGGTCAGTGGTAGGCATGTTTTCCCTCATATGCTTAAAAAAATAAGGAAATATATAATGCTTCATATCATACGCATGTGCTGCACATTTATTTTTCAAAATTTTTAAATAGTTTGCACACAATGAATGTCTGAGAATTGCGGAGCAAGTATACAAGGTATGTTTAAACTTGTTTTACAGTCTACTGAATGCATTAATTTGTTGTTTTACATGCCTCATGAATGTATTTATTTATTAAAATGCAAAAAGATGCATTCTACGTTTTTTTTCTGGAGAAAAAAAATATAGGCCGAATAGGCAAATATTTATAGACCGAATAGAACAATCATTTGGGCCGAATAAAATATGTGTAGGCTGAATAGAAGAAAATTTTTATCCGTTTGAAATTTTGTTCTAATTTTTCTGAAAAAAAAATAAAGGCCGAATAAGTCAAGTCGTATAGACCGAATAGAAGGAAATTTGAACCGAATAGAAGAAACTTAGGCCGAATAGAAGAATTAACTTTCTGAGATTTTATGAGGCATTATAAGGTAGGCCAAATAGCGAAACATATTTTGGGCCAAATATACTAATTTATTGGCCAAATAGAATAAATTATGGGCCGAATAAAATACTTGCACCTAATTTTTTAAAGTTATGATTTTAAACAATTATTGTTTTAATGTTGACATCATTTATGTTTTTTGTAAAACTGTGCAGATGAGTTTTAAAAAAGTTGGAATGTGTTGGGTGGATTTTGGGAAGGGTTACTATACAATGGTGGAAATGTGAACTGGTTATTCTTGCGAGATGACGATCTGTATTATAATAGTTTGCTTATACAAACTCATAACATAGTACAAGCTGATATGAGTTATTAGGGTTATGAAGTGCACTATCTGCTTGAGCACAATGGTCGTTTGTCTAAATATAAGATAAAAATGATGCACATGTGGAATACATTTTCAACTGTGCTGATTTAAGTTTGGTCTACGTGACACTCCGGCCTATCGCGGGCAATCCAATCAATCAACATTCTGTACAAGGTAAAAGGATTAGCTTGGGTTTAGGGACTAGTTATGAAGATAGAAGTGCTAGTCCGAGCAATGATCCATGTATGAGGACACAATATAGTGCTAGGCTTGAATTTGATTTGAATGAGGATTACAGTCCTGCGTCAGAGCTGCGGTGGTCTAGTTTTAAAGAAGCGCTAGATGCTGACGCTGATGACAATGATGCTGGTGAGGATGAGGATGATGTTGATGATGATGATGTTGAATCCAAGAATGGGACTGACGAAGAAGAAGATGAAAGCAACAAAGATTATAGATCGCATGAGTCTAATCATTTTTCTGGCAATAGTGATGATGTTGGTGAAGCCTCAAGAATCCAATTGTATGAAGATATTTGTCATTACATACGTCAGAGAGGTGGCCCTGGCTTTTTAGAGCCAATTAGTCGTGACTTGCCCCATTCCGAAATGCAGCCAGCAGAGTATCATAGACGAGGGTCGACCACCCGTCATTGGTTGATTCCAAGTATTAAAATTTTCTTGGTTGAGAATAGAACTAATAGTAAATTTCTATTTAATACTGATGCACATTTCATGTTCATAGACATTCCAGATGATGCTGACAGAGCAGATCATGTGACTAGCCCTGCATTTGATACATCTTGCGACCTTCACACGAACAGTGTATTTGATACGAAAGAGGAGTTGCAAATAACCCTAGGAATGTATAACTTGAGGAACGGAGTAGAGACACGTGTCGAAAGATCTAACTCCATAAGGTTCAATGTGATATGTAAGCTAAAGGTTACTACACGTTGTAAATTTACGACGCACGCAAGATAGAGCTTTGGGATGTGGAGAGTGATTAAATTGATTGAACATCACGGTTGTGTAAATGATCTAGACAGGACCGCTTCAAAACATGTCTCATCCAAGGTAATCGGACAATATTTTGCTGCTAGACAGTTTGATAAGATTACTGGACTCAAACCCCAGGGAATGAGATCAGAGATCCTACAGGATTTCGGGTTTGACATTAGCTACAATGTAGCATTAAAGGCCAAACACCTGGCTGTTGGGCACATGTACGGGGATCACGACAGCTTATTTCATATGCTCCCTGCGTATATGTATCAATTAGAATTGGCAAATCTTGGTACGCGCACTAGTATCGCCGTCGGTGAAGATGATCATTTTAGGTTTGTATTTTATGCACTTGGAGCATCCAGGTGTGGATTTCTTGAGTTTGGTTGGTCAGTCATTGTCATAGATGGTACTCATATGAAGGGAAAGTATAGGGGAATTGTGTTTGTCGCAGTTTCGCAGGATCCAAATCACCAGGTTTTTCCTCTCGTCTTAGACATTAGTGACATTAAGAACAACACGTCATGGACGTGGTTTTTAAAAAGACTGCGAGAGGCATACGGATGTCCACGAGATTTGTTGATAGTTTCCAACAGGCATTTGAGTATCGCGCATGCTATCTCTAATGTTTATCCTGATGCACATCACGGGCTATGCGGCTATCATTTAAAGAACAAATTGGTTCATTTTGGACAGACCATTATGTTTATATTCCAAAGTGCGATGGATGCATACCACATGAAAGATTTTGATCGGTTAGTCTTCCAACCACTTCTTGGTAATTTAAAATTTACATATCATCATTATAATTGATTTTTCACTCATGTTCCCCCTTCCCACTTGGTATTTGCAGCTGCATGACCTCCTTGCGAGCTGCTGGTCCTCAGGATTTCATAGACTTAGTTGAGTCATGGGGATATGTGAAATGGGCAAGGGTCCATTGCCCTATCAGACAGTACGAGTTTATAAACTCTAATGCAACTGAATTGTATAACAATGTCATCCTTTGGGCGCGCAAGCTACCTATATGCACACTGCTAGAGATTTCCCGCACAATCACTGAGAGGTGGTTTTATGATCGTCGAACTCAATATGAGAAAGAGAGTACCATTCTCTGCAAGCGGGTCCATGATGAGTTAGTGGAACTTTCTCGTGCTACACCGAAGCTACACATATCGAAACCCATTGGCCATAAATATTTAGTCAAGAACGGTGACAAGAATTTCACAGTGGATTTGAATGCTCGTAGCTGCATATGTGAGAAGTTCCAACATGAACTAGTTCCATATATTCATGCGATGAAGGCAATCGAGTATGTAGTTATATGTTTTACTTGTATAGATCGCATGAATCACTGACCTTATATTCTATTTTGTTCAGTAATTGCAAGTTGGCAGCTAGTGGGTTCGTGTCTATAATTTTCCATCGCAGTAATGTAATCGGGATGTAGGCTAGTCTTGTTATGCCTGTTCTGCACTATAGTCAGTGGGACACACCTGACGGAGTCTACTCACAGCGGTCATACCCTCGCTACCACACAAGCAGATAGAATGCCCACGGTAGTCTCGGATAAGGTCAGGTGTGGAGTCATCCAGAAGACGTCACAAACAACATCTGTGTTCGCACTATCGACAGTCATGTCACAATTGAGTAAACTGTACAGCAGCTTCATCATCGAACAGCGGTACAATAACGTCTTATACAGATGCGCTTCTCCCCGTGTCTGGAGACAGAAAAAATATGGGCTTTGCGGTGAATCTGGACACACTCATCTACGCTATCCTTCTTTGTTCAACCAGTAGATTAGAAGTGGTTTTCTTAAAAAGTGGTTCATTTTAAGCATGTCAATGACTAACTCTTATGCAATTCAATTAAAGACAATTCCAGTTCTTAATTTCCCAAAAATATTAATAATCTTCATATAAATATAATAAAAAGCAAAACATATCATCGGTGGCCAATAATAATAATTTTTTACTCAAATAAATAGTAATTCATCCTTTCAATAGTAATCTTCATAATAAAGACATATTTCTGTCACACAAGAGACATGTCCATCATACTGTAGAGACCATGGTGCCTAGCCGAAAGATTTGGAATGCAATGCGCTTCTGGTAAAGCGTCATGTAGTCAGTGTCATTCCAGTTCCTGTCCCTCGATAATAACCCCTCTGCAGTTCTGAGAGATGCAGCGCCGCAATTGTTCGGGTCCTCTTGTCTGTAATACAGCTCTAGCCAAGCAGGAGTCAACTTCATATAAAGAGGAATCTGACGGGAAGGATCAAGCTCGCGCATCAGAGCTGGAATGATTCGTCTGAATGACAGAGTCTCCACTAGTCGAAGCTCTCTCAATTCGGGCTCGCTCAATCATCTATGCCAGAACGAGTCAAAACATAGGCTCTGTGAGCACCTCACAGAGGTAGTAGTACACTTACGCATGAACTACAAACATAATCTGCAGTGGAATTCAGAACAATGCAAATATTATATGTAAAATATTGGGAAATTAGCAGACATATGTATTCCACAGTGGTAAAGCAAGGGTTAAGCTGTAGTACCATGTCAACATCTGTCCATCGCCTCAACCCTGACCACACAGAAAGTGTTCCTACTGCGTACTGGCGAATATCTGTCAATAGTTCATTTGGGATGTTTGCGAATGTCAATCTATCATCTATGGTCGTCTTTGTGTGGTCATTCCAGACGACATTTACTCTGGCCTATGAGGAAATTGATGCGTGAGTTTATAAGATCGGAGTCAAAATAATTAGAATTTATTTTAAAACTTAAGATTATGATTGTTACTTACAGAGAATTACATGTCTAGAATGCAGTAACGGCTGGCATCAGTATGAACGTGTACGCCTATGGTCGTGGGTCACTCAGATAATATACGGAGGAAAGCATCCAGGTTCTGAAACATAATCACATGCATTACAGAATAATGTGAAATAATTAACAAATTAAGTTGAAAATGAACACTCTTTCAATCACCTCTTCGTCTAACCAAGTAGTGGGTTCCTGTGGAAAAATTGATTGTTCACTCCGTACCCAAGTCCAATGTCAATCCTGAATTCAAAAAATGTTAACCAACAAGCACATATATTATAGAAATTTATGAAAATACCAGACAAGCAGAATAACTCTTACAGGTGAGGGCTGGTCTTGAATCGCTTATACAGCTGCATCATGCGCTCACGCTCCGCCGTTGTAAATGGTGGTTGTAACGCTGCACTTGGGTTTCTTGTCCGAGTAGGACGCATTAGACCAGAATAGCGACACCCGGTGTCAGAGCAGCGCCACTCTCAGGATCTACCTTCATGGGAGGGGGTGAGCTAACCCCTACCCTGGAACTAGATGACTCATACTCAGAGTGAGTGCATCTAAGATCAGCACGGAGGTGGTAAACTGCACCATAATCGCTATCCAGAAGATATTCTTGTACTAATTAGATACCACCATGTGACTGTTGGATTGTATACTAAAAGTCTAGCTTTAGTATGAACAATACTTTAACAATTTATTTGAAATGAAATCAATGATCAAATGATTGCGTCTTATAATTTATTTATATGTCTGATGCAATAATCCACTTACTTTATACTGTAGATAATATGTTGTGCGACAACACGCGGAAGATCATATTATCGGTTTCCTTATAAAGTATAAACAGATGCTCACAACCGAGATAGACAGAGACTCTCTATGGGGATGGTTGTAATGTGATTTGGTATTAGTTTGTCTTGACTATAGAATCACATTAGTGCACTTTGTGTGTATTGAGCTGGACCGCATGAGATCGTTCAACTTATACTGACTATATAGGAGAACTTGATCTCTGTTATTATGGATGTTCGTTCTCTTAATCCCTATACAATAACCTCGACACGTAAGGCAGTATGTATTTCTTTAATTCATCAATGGGTGAGATTTATATGTAATTAAATCAATAAACTCTGTGAGTTGGGAAATAGTGTTGTCTCTATGGTGTGATGTTGATTGTAGAAGGAATCCGTGTCCGTTATAGGTTGATGATGTTCCCTTGAGGAGCTCATAAGGATTATCATGTAAACTCTGCAGATGGATTTATTCCGGTATGATAATGAGGTTGAGTGGTACTACTCTCGGATGATATATTAATTAATGAAGTTGTCAGTAACTTAATTAATTAATGGGCATCGTATATCTTAAATATGGGGAGACTAACGGGCTCATAATAAGAAGGAGTCCATAACGTAATTATGGGATTAGAACGGTAGTGCAGTAATAATATTTTAGTGGTATATATTATTATTATTGGACTTAAGTATAAGCTTTGGGCTAAGCTTGGATACTTAAGCCCAATGGAGGCCCAACTCTAATTTCTCCTCCTGGTCCCTACTGTAGCTCATATATAAGTCATCTCAGCTGTTCGGAAACCCTAATGATAACTGAATCACGCCTAACACTGTGAGGAGGGTGAGGGAACAGTAGATTGAGAAGATCTCAAATATCGTCGCCCACACAACGTCGAGATTGGACTTTGAAATACAGCAGAAGATCGGAAGGTTGTTTGCTGCTGTTGTTCGTCAACTTCCATGATTTTTATAAAATCGTGTGGAACTTATCACTGAACATGTGATACACCGTTGGAAAGCAACTGAAGAGATAATCGTTTTGGCACATAGATCACTCAAATCTGAGATCGGATGAGAGAGTTATGTCCAAAACGGTGAGGCTGTGCATGCTGCAGGTGAGAATTCATGTTCTTTCTCAGCATACCCTAGTGAAAGGTAATCCGTTTCTAAATTTCTTTCTTCCGCTGATTTAGAAATGCATGGAACCCTAATAGTTCACGTTAACCAAACGATCGAATTCCAACAGTGACATGCCATTTGAAAGAGGTACTCATCCTGATCAGCCAGCCTACGGAGGACACTATCCCTGAAATCTGGATAAACCCCGTCGTCACCCCTTCACTCCCGCTAACACTGGGGGAGAATCCACTCCAGTATCACAGTGAGGCTACGCAAACAACTCAGGTGTAGCTCGATCATTCCATGATCGAGTGGCGGAGGACGAAAGCATATGATGTGTGGGATCATAAGTACTGGGCTCATCGAAGAACGTCTCCCCTGAATCATGTCTACCTCGGTCAGGGCTAAGGTGTGGACATCAGTCGATATGAATAGGGATCCCAGTTGGACTGTCATGCTCCAAGATCTTCTATACGTCTGCCCTGCCACAGGTCCTCAGAAGCTTCCCTGGCATAATATTGCTGATCCCAATGATCACGGGTGGGATCGTACGCCTCCCCCCGAGCGTGGAATGAGTCAAAGATGAGCCTACAGGCTATCGGAGGACCTTTCTTCTGGGCCATAATTTATTATTTTTTTTACGAATGGTCAAGTGTTTAATATTCTAAATATTTGTTGTTCCTTTGTTAAATATTATTTAAAATAATAAATTAAATCATAACATTAATATTCTAAAATCTAAACGTTTTGTACCATAGATTAGTATACAAAATATGTAAATAATTTAAAATCCTATTTTGCTTGATTTTGAATTATTTTTAATTTTTGAAATTTTAATATATAAATGTATATATATGGATTAGAAGCAAATGCAAATGCAAATGCAAATTATAAACCTTTAAAATATCTAATCATTTAAAGATTGACAAGGATATAATAATATAATTGATCAACATGAAGATTGAGATGTTTATATTATGATGTCATGATGGATGAGTTTTGAATAGACTTTGTAATTATATTTTGAGCTTTGTGATTGGCCTTTAGAACTAGTAAATTTTTTGTGATTTAATTTGGGTTATTTGAGGATAATTAGACTTACATTGTTTTATTTGAGATTCTTAAGAAATATATAATTAGTAAACTTTATGTTGTTTGATTAATGATCTTTGTTTTGTTTAATTGTTCATGGAGCTATTTTGTAAAATCTATATATATATATATATATTATCTAATTGATATTATAGATTTGTAAGAGCGTCCATCATTTAGATATTTTATTTTCAAATAATGATAATGATAATTATAATTTTGCAACCGTCCATCATTTTGATATTTTATTTTTAAATAATGATAATTATAATAACATCGTTAAAAAAAAGGTGGGTTGACTCGCCATAACCCGCCACCCGCCTTTAAATGGGTTGGGCCTAGCAATTCTAGCCCGTACCTGCAGGCCCGCCCTGCCTAAACTCGCCAAAAGGCGGGTTGAGGTGGGTTTTGGCCCGGCCCGCTTCGACGGCTCTAAAGATTCTGATTGAAAAAGTTAAATAATTAGATACAAAATAACTGATTATATGTTAAATTTCCTCAAGTCTTTATAACAATTAAGATTTCATACCTCAGAAAATAGGGGCCTCGTATCCTTCTTCGATACACGAAACTTCCATCGTAGGCAAAGTGGCCGCCAAAGAGCCCTTGCGACAAGGACATCCCCAAATGGTGAAGCAAGGGCTGATATATGCTCATAGGCCCAAATCTGTCATAGACAAAATGCTATTGTTTGATTATAACTGTTACATAAACTCGGATTAAGCTGAAATAAAATAACTAAAAAGTTTCAGTAATGTACTACACGCGTACCATGAGCGCAAATGTGCACCTGTAGAAATGGTACCTGTAGAATCGGGGTTTCGTGGCCTTAGGCAGAATGGTCAGAACGTTGTCCATGAAATGCAGTAGAGTCACGTAACTAACATGGCCCCAAGGGAATAAATCCCAACTGCGAATGTCCTCGACTAGCACCCAAACCCAACTATCTACACTGACCTTCGTCACGTCCGCTCCCAGCAGAAAATAATTGACCAACAAGACTTTAGCCACATTGAATGCGTCCTCGGGACGATCATCAAAGGTACAACCTTTAAATGCATTGGCAAGCTCGCTTACTAATTATTTGGTGCGTTGTCCATAATATCTAGCATACACCCCACCAGCTGGGATATCGAACGTCTGGTTCGGATCAAACCCCAGTCGATCCTAGAAGCATAGTCTCATAATCCGCATGAACTCTACCTTACCAAATCTAAGGCACTGGTCCTCGATTAGAAAGAATATCTAGAACTTAAATCCTCCTCGGTAACTACAATCTCCCGTGTCATCAAATCGTGTAAACAAGCGTGCGCGTTCCATTGGTCGTCAAGATCCAAAAAATGCCCAAAGCATGACCCCCTAAACATTTTCGCCCAACTTTGATAACTTCTTACGAATCATTTGCATAGAAACTCTCAGTTTGCAGTAATTATGGATACTACATTTCTGCCCCTGCATACTAGGACGCTTCCACTAAATCTGCACAAGTAACAATTTTTTTATATTGTTAGACGCTGCATATCCATCTATTCAATAAATAGACATAATTAAAAAAATAAAATTACAATAAGGTAATTGCAGTTAATGAACAAATAATAAGCCAAATTAAACAAAAAAAATTATAAATAATGATTGCCTATTCGGCCTATCTTTATTCTATTCGGCCAAGAGAATTTCCCTATTCAGCCTACTTCAATTGTGGTATTTGGCCTACGTCGAGATTGTCCTGATTTATTACACCTAGACCATCATTGGTTCTATTCGGCCTATATTTCCTTCTATTCGGCCTATAATTTATTCTATTCGGCAAACCACAGATGTTCTATTCGGCCTATTTTTTTTGTTATATTTGGCCGACCACAGATGTTCTACTCAACCTACGTTTGAGCTTTAATATTATTCATGTTACAATTTGTTCTATTCAGCCTAGAGTTGTTCTATTCGGCCTATTTTTTTATTCTATTCGGCCTATGTCTATGTTCTATTAGGACTACACAGTTTTTTCACATATTCGTCCGACATAGACTCCCACTGCGGTCCTACTTTCTTAAATGATGTATACACAATTAAGTCACATATTTTACAAGTAAATTTCCACCATTTCACCATAAACAACACCACAAAATGTAGGCAAACATGTAAAATTTAAACTGCTCCTACAATACGAAATTAAAACTATTTTTATACTTACCCGAAAATATTCCATTACAAAATCTCACCGGAATCCGCCTTCCTCGGGAAACGCCTACTCCAGCAAAAATGAAGGTTTGGGCAGAGAGAGAGAGAGGGGGAGCGCAAATTTGGGACGAAATGGACAGTTACGTTTGGGACAAAATGGGGGGAGAGAGAGAGAAAAAAAATGACGTTTAACTATTTTCCTATAATTTTAAATGTGTTCCCATCCACCACCGTTTAATGCGGTCAACACAAACATAATGATGGGCCCATGATTTTTGTCCTTTCCTCATGACAGTTATGGGGTAAATTGGGAATAGCCCTTGATAGTGGCTAGAAAAAATTCATTTTTTTGTAAGTGGCCAAATAAAATTTAACTTAATGCATAGTGGTCATTTTAAATTTTGTCCCTTCTTCATTTATGACCTTTTCTTTTCCAGTTATACAAAGAAGTACTATTATTTTATATGTAATTGGTAGTTGCATTAGGAGTGAGTAGTGAGTACTGAATAGTAAGTGGTGGACATATTTAAGACGCTTTTACTTAAAAGAGTAAATTAGTACATTTGAAGGAAACGCTCAAAAATAAAATGAGGCATTTGGGGTGGAAGGAGGAAATATTATATTTCAGCCCTAAAAAGTAAAATTTTCAAAATTAATAATCAATACATTATATTTAAAAAGAGTTAGTCTTCTGTTAACTGAATTTACAGTGTAAATCATGTGATCCCCTTTTAATTTAAACTCATAACAATACATAAGTATAATAGGATTGGAAAAAGGGATCACAGGATTTAGGGTGAGAAAAGACCTGAGTTCATATACTAAGCTATGTAAATCGGGTTTATAAGAGTGTTTGTGATCTAAAAAAATGCTACCCTCATCTAATTGATTTGAATCTTCCGTTACATTATGACATTACATCTTCTGTTGTGAACTGTTTGATAAATGAGACGTAGGATACAAAATACTCTAAAAGGAAATTTCATTCCTAAAAGAAAAAGGTTGAGATTTTTCTATTGATACATGTTACTTATATAGCACGTGTAACACTAAAGTATAACAAGATATCTTGTCCCTAATCTAACACACATTTAACTTAATTACTTTATTATCTAATCATTCTATCCCACGTTAAGATAAACATTTTACACGTAATTTAAAGGATGAGATGTTTTAATAGGTGGTGGACAAATTTATATTGTACTCTTGTTTAAACTTTTAAAAGACAAAGTTTCTTGTGAGACGTATTAAAGTATGTCTATTATTTAGATAAAATATGTTTAATAGTTGTTAAAGTATTTTTTCTAAAGTATGTTCGATTATGCATTAAAGTATGATTTTAACGTGTTATAATTTGATTTATTATTGACATACTTTAACTACAAATAAGCATACTTTATCTATACAATAAGCATATTTTAGTGATGGGTCAACCCGTCTCACAAATAACCCATCTCACAAAAGAGTAACTCCTTTTAAAAATACTTATTTTGTGTGTAAAATTGAGTGAAAATGTTCATTGGATCTTAGGTAATATTCTAAAAAACATTTTGACTTAGTTTTAGATTACAAGAACACTTAACTCTATTTTTTTTTTTTAAAAAAAAGTACAGATTTTAAGAGAAAATTTTAGATTTTTTTCTCTTAGATATTAAGCCAAATTTAAATTAAATTAATTTAAAGTGTATAAAAAAAAATTAAATTTAAGCGCAAAACAATAAATGAAGCACCAAAAAAGTTACTATGTGATAATACAATAACCAACTATGTTACATCAAGAATAGAATTTAAAGTCTCAAATAAGAAAATACTACTACTTGTATGTACACTGAAAATTAAGAATATAAAATTAACAAAAAATTTACTGCATCTGGACATCAAAAACATATACTACGCTAGAGTGATAAATAAAAATATATACTTCCTCCCTTTCGTGTTAATGATTACGTTTGTTTTTTGTACGGAAATTAAAAAAATAGTATTTTAATGTATATTAAGGCGAGAAATTATAATATTTTAATATATAATGGATAGTTGTATTAGTGTTGTAGGTGAGTATCATTGAGATATTTTAATTGTTTTGTATAATTCTCATATACCAAAAAGGAAAATGTAATTATTAAGATGAGACGCACAAATTGCAAATATGTAACCAGGGACGGAGGGATTACATTAATAAATAAAAACTTATGCATTTTGTTAGTGAAATTTTTATTATTTATTTAATGAAAAATTAAATATAAAATAATTATACATTATTACAAAAAAAGCACATATTTCTTCTGTCTGAAATTAAATTTCACACTTTCTATTTTCGTTCGCCTCATATTAAACTTCACCATCCAAAAAGAAAACATCACATCAATCATCACCCACATCTTAACTATAAATTTGTCACTCTCATCAAATACACATAACATATTTTAAAATTTATTTATTACCTAAAAGTATTATATTATCCTCCAAAATTAAATAAAATTGCTCAAAAATCATTTTTTCTTAATTACGTATCTAATAACGCAATTTAAGATGAGATGAAGGGAGTATATATTATTAAATAGAAATTAATAGCATGATATTAAATAAAAATTTATATATATATATATATATATTAGTAGTGCTTCTAGATATCCAAAATATCAACTTAAAAAGAAAATTAATTTAGCGATGAAGATGATTGAAACATACAGCGTTGACGGAGCGTGGACCAGCAGAAGGCAATTATGAGGCGCGTGATATTGTTGAGTTCATCATTCTTGAATCTTGACCATCAAATGATGTAGGAGTGGAGTAGTATTTCTATTTCCGTGTGAAATTATATCCTAACGCGGAGCCTACTTTATGTATCCACCATTTACAAATACACTTGTAAATCGGGTTATATAGTAAATCATATGTTCCTCCCTTTTAATTCTATTACATAATTAGGATTTAAATTAAAGGAGAATTACAAAATTTATATTATGAACTCGATTCACATGAGATTAACTCTTCGTTATATATCCTACTCCCTCCATCCCAAATTTAACTTCACGTTTACTGTAGATACGAAGTTTAAAAAAATTTACTTTTTGACTTACTTTTGAGGGTTGTATGATATTTTTTGGTAATAAATAAATGATAAAGTATGTTATGTGTGTTAAAAAGGTGATGCCAAATTTGAAATTAAAGTATGTTAGAGGGATATTAGTTAATTGTTTCTTCTTTTTATAGAAGTGTTAAGTTGAATTTGGAACGGATCAAAACGGAAAGTGTGAAGTTGAAGTTGGGACGGAGGGAGTATTAATCACTACCATGCTTTTTTGGTTATGTGAAATTATTTAAAGCTTTTAAAGATGTTATTTAAAATTTTTTAATAATTCATAAAATAATTTAATTTAATAATTATTACTTGTTCATATCATACTCTTTTCTTTTTATTTTATAAATACAATAATTTTTTATACATCTCACAAAATTCATTCTTTAAACAATCTTACACAAATATTTGCCTAAATAATATTAGCATGAGACCGTCCAAATGCAGGTTATTCGGTTCGGATATTTTGTTACATTTTAGTGTACATCTTTTATTGTAAAACGTTGAATGAAAGACACATGGTACACCCTAAAATAAAAATATATTAATTTAAAAGGGAAAAATTACTTATAGGTACACACTTTGTATCCCTAATTACTATTAGAAATATTGATTTAAAAAAATTACTCTCACATACAAAATACTATTAAAGTAAAATACCAAATATAACCCTAAACTCATACACTTTTAAACCACAAACCCTAAACCCTAACCCACCGCCGGAACACCGCCGTTGCCGTCGGACCGCCACCGCCGGACCGCCGCCGGAACTCCGCCGAACCACCACACTTTTTTTGCTGCACACACTTTTGCTGCACACGAACTTTTGCTGCACACAAATATTTATGTGCAGCGCATTTAAGGGTAATATTGGAATATCACTATATATTTATGTAGTTAGTAGTAATATTTTTGTATGTTTGTATCTCATAGTAATTAAGAATTTTTTAGTGTACCTAGTAGAAATCCTCCCATTTAAAAGAAAAGATTGAAGGGTTTATTATTTATAGGTACGTATATTTACCACTTAATTATTAATAAATACATTAATCTAATATAATTACTGCATGATACATAACGATTTTTTTTTCTCCCAATGGTATCCTTGTTCACAATGTTTAATATTCAATGTTTATACAGAACAATAATTTCGTTGAACACCGATGTACACTATTATTATACTTATTACTCGAGATTTTAGGAGAGGGAATTTAGGAAAAAATTATTTTCCTAATTCTGTCTGCGGTCACTTCCTTTTATTCCTCTCTCTAAATGCACGCTGATGTACATATTTTGAAAGAAATAATTTAGGAAAAAATCATTTTCCTAATTCTCTCTGCTGTCACTTTCTTTATTTCTCTCTCTAAAATGCACGCTGATGTACAGATATTGAAAGAAATAATTTAGGAAAAAATCGTTTTACTAATTCTCCCTGCGGTCACTTTCTATTATTTCTCTCTTTAAATGTACGCCAATGTACAGATTCGTCATCGTTCTTCTAATTGTGACTTCATTCTTCATTTTGTGAAAAGTTTCCGATTAATTAATCAAAATTCAGATTGATTAAGTACATTGTGCACACGTGTGTACAAATTAAGGTTGTATTCAATGACTTTATCTTCGGCAATTATTTATCCTACCTAAATGTACACTGATGTATATTCATATAAATAGTTTATTCATTTTTTCTCCCCAAAAATTATTTATCTCAAATGAGTGCACAATGATGTATATACATATAAATACTTAATCGTATTTTTTTTAATTTGCTTCACACGATGCACACTGATGTTCAGTAAGTATGGGTAATATGGGAAAAATAAAATTAAATTTTGTATCTGTGCGTAATTTTCTATAGCGAATGTATGAATTAGTGATATCTAAATACGTTTTGTACCTAATATTTATTCCCCAAGATTGAAATTTCCATAGTGAATAGGAGTATGTATCATTCATTTAATGCTTATAGTATAAGATGTAGTAGCACCAAATGTAATAAGACTTCGTGCTCTTCCATTATAGTACATGTATTTTAATGTGTTTTATATTTTTTAAAGTATAACTATTTCATAAGTAAATATATTTATCATGTAATTAAAGAATGAATATTTACTAAAGTATAATGATGATGCATATTCAAATATATATTAGGTATTATAGCATGATTTATATTAAAATTATACTTTAATTAATTATTCATCATACTTTAATAATAAGCCTTCCCTATATTAGGTGTATTATTGAGGGATTTCACTATATTAAAAGACAACTTGTAAGCCTTCCCTATATTAGGTGTATTATTGAGGGATTTCACTATATTAAAAGACAACTTGTGAGACTTTATTTACATAAGACGGTTGATGAGACGTGTTAAAATATGCAAATTATATAGATAAAGTATGTTTTCTAAAGTATACTGGATTATGCATTAAAATATAATTTTAACGTGCTATAATATGATTCGTTATTAACATACTTTAACTACAAATAAGCATACTTTATCAATACAATAAGTATATTTTAGTGATGAGTCAATTCGTCTCACAAGAGGATGTTTCATATTAAAATTATTAACAATTGAATGGAATAGAAAAAAGGGTGGCGCTATTGTCACCCGAAACTTTACTAAGAGCACCCGGATTTTTAAAAAAAATATAGTAAAATTTATATTATACCCCACTTCTACCTTATACCTACACTAAACCAATTAACTTATTTTGTTAAGTCCACCCCGTATTATTACTAAGTGCACCCAAAATTATTTTCAAACACCCAACCTTAAACCCTAATTACATCCCTAGAAAAAAAATGTATAAGAAAAAAATAACAAGATTAAAAATAAAAAAGAAATAATTGATTCAAATTATTTAAGAAATAGTTACGTAAATTATTGAAGTGATGAAAAGAGCAGCAATTACGATTTTCTTTGTCCATTCATAATTTGCCTTATCACTGCAACCCGATCTGAAATTCTGTGATTCCATTTTCAGCCATATGGTGATTAAGAAAGTCAAGAATTCAGAAAAGATGTTTATGTTAAAATCAATTATGAATATGCGAAGATTTTTTTAAGAAAATACACGTAATCATTTGGTGGATTTGGGAACCAAAGTATTGCACCTTTGTGTGGCGATTAATTAATAATATTTGTGTGCTGATTGTATAGACGATCATCATTCGTAAGTGCTTTCGAAAGTGTGGTAATGCATTCTTGGATGAATATCGTTGAACATGATTTTATTTTTCTTCTTAATGCGAAATAATATTAATTTTTTAACTTAATAATTTACTTCAATTATTTTTTGTTCTTGTTTTTATTTTTTTTTTCTTTTTCTTTCTCTTTTTCTTCTTCTAAGTTATATGCATATGTGTTTCTAGGGTTTAAGATTTGATATATAGTGTAATATTTTTGGGTGGACTTAGTAAATAGGTTAGTTGGAGTTGGTATGGTTCTAAATTAAAGATAAGGGTATAATAGGAATTTTATTATCATTATTTTTTGGATTCGGGTGCCCTTAATAAAGTTTCGGGTGGCAATAGCGCCGGCTTATAAAAAATTAATTAAAACTATTTATAATTTAAATGGGCTGAGGGAGTACAATTTTTCGTTTTACACAAAATATATCTAATTGGTAGAGTCCATAAATGTGATTCTCACTTCACTAGAAATTGACGAGGCCATGTCATCATAATAACTAATGTCTTGCTTTTAAAAGAATAAATAAAGAATAATATATATATATATATATATATATATATATATATATACATTTTTGTTTTTTAATATACTATTTCTAAAAGAGTGCTGCTATTTGCACATTCATTTTTATTAAATACAACTTTAATATAATGATTTTTTAATTAAATATAAATTTTGATACGAGGATAAGTGAATATATTAAAAAAAATACCCTCTCCGTCCCAATAATTTGTGCACACTTCCTTTGTAATTTACAAAGGAAGTGTGCACAAATTACAAAGAAAGTGTGCACAAATTACCGGGACAGAGGGAATATATAATTGTTCTTAACCATTGTATAGATCACTATAAAATTCAAAGAGTAGGACTTGGGTAAAACCAGCGCACCAAATGAATTGGTGGAACCTTTAATCCCTACCCTTCTTAATTAATTCATGCTCCTTTGTTTTTTATTTTATTTTTTAATTTATTATACTTAAATGATTATTATACCCTAAATCCTAAGGATAAATTATACTCTAAACCACAAGGGTAAAATTACAATTATACCATAAACCCTAAAGATAAATATACCCACAAGGGTAAAATTACAATTATACCCTAAATTCTAAATCATAGGGATAAATTATATTCTAAACCACAAAGGTAAAATTACAATTATACCCTAAACCCTAAACTCTAGGGATAAATTATACTCTAAACCACAAGGGTAAAATTACAATTATACCCTAAACTCTAAACTCTAAAATTTAAATATACCTTAAATCACAAGGGTTAAAATTATAATTATATTCCTAAAATTAAATTAAAAAAAAAAAGAAAAAAAAAGAATAAAACGAAAAAAAAGTAACCGTAAATAAATTTAAAAAAACGAAATTAGATGAAACAACAAAACATACACTGAAAGTGAAGGAATGAGGTTGTAAATTTCAAAATTAGTGCAACTTGCTCACCCTAGTCATTGCCAAATTCAAAATAATATAGAATAATTAATTCAAATAATAAAATCATAAAATAGTAATAATATTGATTATTCTTTAAAATCATACAATATAGATTACAAAATTTAATTTATATTTTTAATTTTTTTTATCGGTAAATGTTACTCCATTGTTAGTAGTTAGAAGTTAATCTGGATCACTCACTTTAGTGAGGAGCTCAGTGGCCAGGTGAATTAGCTAACTCACCTGATTAATTTATATTTTTCATTTAATATTGAATTTATATTTTTCATTCAATATATATAATACACGAGTGTATATTTTATTAAATAGAATATTCAAAATAAAATTTCATACCATGCATGACACGTGAGTTATATTATAATTTAAATATAAAGTAAATTATGTGAGTTGGACATCATTATTAATTTATAAACGTATAATGTTAATTGACATTTCTTTGTTGGAATGTAAAAATAGACACCCTTGTTCCACAATAATGATTACAAATTTCTAATTTCAGCGCTTCACTTTAATATTTAATTTTTTTTTCCTGAAACCACACAAAATAATTAATACTCCCTCCGTCCTCTTGAAAGGTGTCCATTTCACTATTCCAGCATCCGCTTCAAAAGGCATCAATTTCCTCTATTTAATAAAGAAAGTACACAATATGACCCACCACTTTCCTCTAATACAATTACCCATCTTATCTATAATAATAATACTCCTTGATTTACGTGCAAAAAGCAAATAAAAGACATTAGAACCGTCCACTTGCAAACAACAAATGGACACCTTTCAAGGGGACGGAGGGAGTATGTTTTTGTGAGATCCACACACAACACTAAAATAACTACTCTCTCCATCCCACCGTTACGCTTCCTTTGTATATTACAATGGAAGCGTAATCATTAGGACGGGACGGAGGGAATATTCATTATACATTAAAATATATACCTTTTTACATATTTACTATTCCCTCCGTCCCATTAAAATATATACCTTTTTACATATCTACTATTACCTTTTTACATATCTACTATTACTTCTCTCTATATGAGCCTACATGTCATACTAATACACCTACACACTTTACATTAATATATTATTTCTCTCACCTCACTACACATTAAAATATTATACTTCTTAATCAACGTGCAAAAAGCAAACGCGTACGTTGTAACGGGACGGATGGAAACTATATATTAAAATAATATATTTCTTAATTTTCGTAAAAAAATTCCATTGAAATCGGATGGGGGGTATGAGATTTTCCAAAGAAAAAAAGTGTGAACATTATAACGGAGATATTACTAAGAAAGGAAGAAAAAAAAAGTGTATACAGAAAAATTGGAGTGGAAATAGCTATGGCAATGACCAAATATTTTGGTCGGAGTTTTGGCTTGTGGGAACATATTACTAATAAAGTGTAAACATATTACATTTCTCATCTCAGCTGAATGACATCAGTCTCTAAAAAAAGCCACACAACTAACGAATCTAATGGGAAAGACGACTTATGCCCCTTTTTTAACACGTTTCTTTTTCTTCCCCACGTTTTTTTATTTGTATGCAGTAATGTTTTACTAAGTATTTATTCTTTTCTCTCTACTTCTTATCATCAAAATAGTATAGTATTCATTTATTTTGTATAGTATAAATTAAGGAGTATTTCCTCTATCCACTTACCTATTATTTATATACGTTTATTTTTGCATATAATTAAATTTAATGTATAGTGGATAATTTTTTAAGATATATTTTACTACTTTTTTTACTTTTTTATAACTTCAGTATAACGGTAACAAATTGCGTAATATTCCCTCAATCCAAAAAAAAAAAAAAAGTTTTCACCTATGATTGAACACGGAAATTAAAAAATTGTATCTTTTAGAGGTATTATAATTTTTTTTTAATAATTACATTTGTAGTGTAAATTATTGCGGGAGTAAAAATTGTCTCGTATTCCTTTATAGTTAGTCCCAAGATTTTTGTAATATATTATTAGGTATTCCCTCCATCCTATAATAAAAGTTAGAGTTACCGTAAATATGAGAATCTAAAAAAGTTTTTTTTAACTTACTTTTAAGAGTAATTTAATATTTTTAGGTAATAAATAAATTATAAAATAAATTATGTGAGTCTAAAGGATGACAATTTTAAAATTAAAGAATGTTGTGGAGTTGTTAGTTGTGTGATATTTTGTTATTTAAGGGTGTGAACTGATTTATAATACGAATAAAAATAGTAGTGTGAACTTGTTTACGAGATGAAAAAAAATAAGAAATGAGTTACATAATTTATCCCTAAACTTAAACAACGAAAACAAACATAGTTTAAATGTAAATAGTATTAAATTATAGTATTAGCAAAATATACTAAAAACCACATAAATAATTTCATATATATATATATATATATATATAACAATTCGTAAATTTTTATTCGGAAACCACTCTCTTACTCCCTTCGTTCATTTGACAATGTTTTTATATATTTTTTTAATTAAGGAGTAATATTATTTTATGTGTAGTGAATAATTATATTAATGGAATATGTGAGTTTTATATTTTAATTGTATTACTTCATTCATCTCCCCCAAAGATTCACATTTTACTATATTAGGCGTCTCACTCAAATGTCTCATTTTCCCCTTTTAATAAAAAATCTCAACATATGGCCCATTATTCACTACTAATACAACTACTCAACATACATAAAATAACAATACTCCTTAATTTATGTGTTAAAAGCAAATAGGGACATTTGCCCGGATGGAGGGAATAGTAATGTTTGTGGGTTTTCCAACTCCTATATATTTAAAAGGAGAAATAAATAGATTACAAGTGAATAAAATTAATATATTAAGGATGAATGGTATAAAACTTCCAATTATACATTCACCTTAACATAAGTTAATTTAGAAGTAAAAAAGAACGTGAGTAAAATAAAATCGCACCATATTTACCCAAATTTTAATAAACCAAACTACCATAGTGAACACACAAACCCCACCTGTTACAAGATGACGTCATAATGTATGTGGCAATGACGACGTCACGGTCCAATGATATCCGTCGATGGGATTTGAATGGGATTCTATTCTCGATTAGTGTGGCTACTTCATTTGATAAGTTATAAGTAAATTTAAATAAATATTCCATGCTTATTTTTTTTAATTGGTGTACATTCCCAACTGCCCCTACTTTTAAAATTAGCGGAGAAAATAAATTGCATGATGTAACTTAAGTAGCTTAAGACTTATTCTCTCTGTTTGGCGTTAAAATTATTCTCTCTGTCTGGGGTTAACGTTTATGTTTGTCTTTGTATATAGATTAAGATATATGATACTGTATTTTAATAGATAGTGGGTTAAGAAATATAATTTTTAATGTGTTGTGGGAAATTGTATTAGTATTATGTGTGAGCCTTATATTGAATAATTAATTATTTTGTGTGGGTCTCACCTGATAAAAAAAAATGTAAACCTTAATTTGAGACGAATCAAAATAGAAAAC
This sequence comes from Pogostemon cablin, assembly GCA_023678885.1. Taxonomy (NCBI): domain Eukaryota; kingdom Viridiplantae; phylum Streptophyta; class Magnoliopsida; order Lamiales; family Lamiaceae; genus Pogostemon; species Pogostemon cablin. The sequence goes on along the minus strand of CM042985.1, from coordinate 26,058,475 downwards.
GTAAACTTTAACAGGAGACTGAGGGAGTATTGTTTAACTGTTCTTGTTTTTGGGATTTGTGGAGGAGTTAAATTAGGGTTGACAATTCGTGCTAACGGGTTAGGTTTCGTGTCGACACGATAGTGACACGACACGATAAGGGCAAACCCGAACATGACACGATAAGAATTCGTTCCAACATGACACGAACACGAAAAATAACGGGTTGACACGACACGACACGATAAGAAAATAAAAAATACTAATTAAAATAAATAAATTTTTTAAATTAATATATTTTAAAATTATTATTAAGTATTTTTATCATATATTTTTCTAATTTTATAATTATATTGAGTTGTTAACAGGTTATTGGGTTGTTAACGGGTTAATGAGTCATCTGTTAATATTAATCGTGCTTAACGGGTTGACACGAAACCGACACGAACACGACACGAAATTTTCGTGTTCTTATTGGGTTGACACGATAATGACACGAACCCAATAAGGTCAAACACTAACCCGCAATTATCGTGCTCGTGTCGTGCTATCGTGTCGTATCGGGAATTGTCATCCCTAAGTTAAATGCGTTTGTAAGGGATCAAACACATGCCCTTGCTCTTGGTTATGGTGAAAGAGTGTCTCAAGTGACTTATAGAGAGGAGAGAGTTTAGTCTTATTATTTAAATACGCTTGCAAGAGACCAAATTCATGTCTATACTCTTGAGATTGATAAATGAGGTAAACTGCAGATGTGACTTAAAGTGAATTATGGAGAGAGACCAAATCTAGGGGTGTCAACGGGCCGGGTAGTGCACTATCCGGACCCGGCCCGTTTGTGAAGGCCCCACCCCGGACCCGCCCCGGACCCGTACGGGTCCTACATAATAGGACCCGTGCCCAGACCCATACGGGGCGGGTCCGCCCCGCCCCGCCCCGCCCCGGTTTTTTTTAAATAATTAATCCTAAAAATTTAAATCATAAAAAAATTATTCATATATTTAAATAAATAATCATAAGAATATTAAATATAATTATAATTTAATAAATTATATATATATATCATATAGTTATAAATAATTTTTATGTATAAAATATAAAATAATTGTATAATATATATATATATATATATATATATATATATATATATATATATATATATATATATATATATAAAATATAATTATATATGTATAAAATATAAATTAATTTTTAATATATTCTAAACGGGGCGGGGCGGGTCGGGTCCGGACGGGTCTAAGTTAAGACCCGGACCCGCCCCGTATATGTACGGGTCCAGGCCGGGCCGCCCCGTTTCTTCTACGGACTGGGTCCGGCCGCCCCAAAACGTGCGGGGCGGGCCGGGGGGCCATTGACACCCCTAACCAAATCCATGCCCTCATGCCTCTGGTCTTGGGATTGATGGAAATTCACGTCCTACTCTTTGGATTGGTGGAAGAGTGTCTCAAAGTAGGCTTATAGAGAAGAGGTCTTTTTTTTTTTGATCGGGAATGAAATTATTATTATTGAAGGGCACCAGAGGTACCTAAAATGTAGGAGTACAAATACAGAGAAATCGAATTACATAGAAAGAGGATTGTTATACCACTCCTTAAAGGATAAAGAGTTAGGTTTAAAATGTCTAACATTACACCACGACCAAGTACGAAACTTCAGTTCCTCTAGCATGGAGTTGGTATCCACAGCAACATTGTTGAAAACTGCATTATTTCTAGACTTCCATAAGATCCATATTACAGCTTCCCAAATACAGACAAGCATGGATATATGAGTTGAATTTGGAGAAAGGTTGCAGAACTGAATTAAATGTGCAGCTGGATTTTGGCATCCTAATGCAGATTGAAGACCAAGCTAGTTTAAGCATCCAGACCATACCTTAAATGATATTGTGCAAGAGAATAACAGGTGCAATGTTGATTCTGGAATGGCTTTACAAAATGTGCATTCAATGGAAGTGTTCGGCGGCAAGCATTTGATATGGTGGAGAGCGAGACTTGTAGGAATTCGGTTCCAGATAACCCTCCAAGCGTGAAGACAAACTTTTGGAATAGAGATTTTGTTCCAGACATAACGAAAGACTTCTGAAGTGTTGCATGGGTCATCCACTTGTGTCTGGTATGATGCAGAGAGATCCTTATACGCGTTGTTCACAGTGTATGGCTTCTTGGAAGAACTCCATGACCAAGAGTCTTTGGCATCTAAGAGAGGAAGATACCTGTTGATCATAGAAAATAAATTTATAAGAAAATTAGACTCCCTCTCAAGGAGAGGACGTCTCCAATTGATATTCCAAACCCACGAATCTCCTTCCCAAGTACCACAATCTGAGACTAAACAACAACTATTACTACTCAACCTATACAACCTAGGAAATACGACACAAAGAGGGAATTGACCAGTCCAACGATCGAGCCAAAATCTGGTATTACTACCGTCTCCTAGACTTCGAACAAGGTTCTTGACAAACCAACCATCCTGACCCCCAATGGCTTTTAAAATATTGCCCCACCACCCACGAATCCTACTTCGACGACCAAGAAAGAAAATATCAAGAGTCGACCCAACATTTCTAGCCCATCTAGACTTAATAACTTTAACCCATAGACTATCCTGATTGGTGTAGAACCTCCACACCCACTTTCCCAACAGACAAGCATTAAACTTACCTAAATCCCTAAATCCAAGACCCCCCAAAGATTTATCCATGCAAAGAGTGTTCCAACTGATCCAGGCTATCTTTTTATTTGTCTCACACCCTCCCCAAAAGAAATTTCTTTGCAGTTTGGTAAGTTCGTTCAGCACAGACTTAGGAGCAAGAAAAATCGACATGGTGAAAACAGGTAATGCTGAGAGAATCGAGTTCACCAAGGCCATACGACCACCAATCGAGATCTTCAAATTACTCCACTTGTTTAGACGATTTCTGACTTTCTGAATAATATTGTTCCAATCATTCTTTTTATTGTGAGTACAACCAATGTTGATCCCAAGATACTTGAAGGGGAGATCTCCTCGTTGGCAGCCGAGCAAATTGGCATAGTGAGTGGCTCTGTCACGATCAAGATTACAACTGAAGAGGTTGCTTTTCTGCAAATTAACTTTCAATCCAGACACCAATTCCACAAGCATAAGAATTCTCCGAGTAACTCGAACATTATCAGTTGAAGCCTTACCAATAATAACCGTGTCATCAGCATACTGTATGTGTGAGATAGGAATCAAATCCTGACCAATTTCCAAAGGGCTGAATAAGTTCAACTCTGAGGCTTTTGCCAACATGAGGCCTAGTCCTTCTGCCGCCAATAAGAAGAGGAATGGAGAGAGCGGGTCCCCTTGACGTAAACCTCTCCCAATTTGAAAGTCACCTGAAGGACTTCCATTCACGAGAACCGACACATGTGCAGTAGAAATACATTCTGTAATCCACATAATCCACTTCTCACAGAAATTAAAGCACTTCATAATGTTCTTCAGATAGCCCCATTCAATAGAATTAAAAGCCTTTTCGAAATCGATTTTATAGAAAAAACACTCAAGTTTTTTGGAACTTGCTTCTTCGAGGATTTCATTTAGGAGCACAATGCAATCTACCATTTGTCTGCCAGAAATGAAGGCTGCTTGTTGAGGAGAAATTATTGATGGGAGAACTTTAGCCAATCTGCTTGCCAAAGTCTTAGCCACTATCTTGTACAGACTGTTAATCAGAGAGATAGGTCGATAGTCTCTAATTTCTGCAGCTTCATCACTTTTTGGAATCAAGGTAATGAAAGAATGATTGAGGCCCTTCACCAATTTTCCATGACGATGAAATTCATTGACGAACTTCATGATATCCTCTTTAAGTACTTCCCAGTTGTATTTGAGAAAAGCAAAGTTGAACCCATCTGGTCCAGGGCTTTTAGAGCCATCACAACCTTAATAGTGGCCAAGATTTCTTCTTCTGTGAATGGAGTAGTGAGGGCAAAATTATCTTCAGCAGACAATTTTCTCGGAAAGATGTTCGGGGATATCGAAGGCCGAGTGATGTTGATAGCTTGGAAGTGGTTTTTAAAAGTATCTCTGATGAAAGCTTTAACTGTAGGGACATCATCATTCCATTCACCATTTATAACTAGTCCGGGGATCTCAATTTTCTTCAATCTAGAGTTAATAAAGCGATGAAAACTAGCTGTATTCAGATCCCCTTCTTTCAGCCACTTGCATCTTGATTTTTGTCTTAAAAGATTATTCTTCCAACGGATATCATTGAACAAGAAAGCCCTTTCTCTATTTCTAAGAATCACATCATTATCATCAAGCCCCATAGTGTCCTCCAACATGTCAAGCTTAAAAATGGTATCTTGACGATCTTTAATTTTCTTGTCTAAGCGCCCGAACACTTCTTCATTCTATTTCTTGAGATCCGCTTTGAGCATCTTGAATTTCTCCTTAACAACATAGCCACCCCAGCCTTCAACTTTATAAGAGGTCCAACAGTTAGAGACGAATTCCTTAAATGTCGGATGTTCGAGCCAGGCGTTGATAAATTTGAATGGTTTAGCACCCCAATCAATGGATTTCATTTCAAGTATCACCGGGCAATGATCCGACAATGAACGTTTCAGACCTGACTGATACATATTAGGCCAAATACTAAGCCAGTCAGAATTAACGAGAAATCTATCCAATCGGCTTCTGCACTTACCATCTGATTTGTACCAAGTGAAAGTTCTACCATGAAGAGGAAGATCCAAGAGGTCTGAATTTCTAATGAAATCATCAAAAATTGAGATATCTCTTCTATTGAGATTGTTACTAGAGCCAGCCCTCTCAAAAGAATTCCTGACAGAATTGAAATCGCCAGCCACGCAGAGACAACAATTACTGAATTGAGCAATTACAGAGGAAATTCTATCCCAAAGAAGTACTTTCTCACTCAAAAGGCATGGTGCGTAAATATTAATGATACAACAATCCAAATTATCATAACTCCATACTCCATTTACCACAATAGCTCCATTCAAGTGCCAAGAACTTCTAACTGAAAATTTGCTGCTATTCCATAGCGTCAGAATGCCACCTGATCTTCCCAGAGAGTTTTGAGCTGCCCAACCAACATTAGACCCACCCCAAAGACTTTTACAGAATTGATCATCAACAGACTCCTTTTTAGTTTCTTGAATTAAACAGACATCTACTTTGCGAACCTTAATGAGATCTCTTATTTCTTCAATTTTTGCTTTAGACCCCAAGCCACGTATGTTGTAAGTGAGAACCTTCATTACAAACCACGATCAATATTCTCCGAGTCAACTATGCTTTCAACGCCAATCTTCTCCACTAGATTTGTAATCTGGTTAACAATTGATGAGTCACTATTGATGGAAAATAGTCCTAGTTTTTTCCCAAGATCCCATGTCTCCTCTGCCTCTTTCCTGATAGCTTTGTTGGATTGTATACTAAAAGTCTAGGTTTTTGTATGAACAATGTTTAAACAATTAATTTGAAATGAGAATCATATGATCAAATGATTGCGTCTTATAATTTATTTATATGCATGATGCAATAGTCCACTTACTTTATACTGTAGATAATATGTTGTGCGACAACACGCGGAAGATCATATTATCGGTTTCCTTATAAAGTATAAACAGATGCTCACAACCGAGATAGACGGGGACTCTCTATCGGGATGGTTGTAGTGTGGTTTGGTATTAGCTTGTCTTGGCTATAGAATCACTCTAGTGCACTTATGTGTATTGAGCAGGACCACCTGAGATCGTTCAACTTATACTGACTTATAGAAGAACTTGATCTCTGTTATTATGGATGTTCGTGCTCTTAATCCCTATACAATAACCTCGACACGTAGGGCAGTATATATTTCTTTGATTCATCAATGGGTGAGATTTAGATGCAATTAAATCAATAAACTCGGTGAGTTGGGAAATAGTGATGTATCTATGGTGTGCTGTTGATTGTAGAAGGAATCCGTGTCCGTCATAGGTTGATGATGTCCCCTTGAGGAGCTCATAAGGATTATCATGTAAACCCTGCAGGTGGAATTTATTCCGGCATGATAATGAGGTTGAGTGGTACTACTCTTGGATGAGATATTAATTAATTGAGTTGTCAGTAACTTAAATTAATTAATGGACATTGTATATCTTAAACATGGGGAGACTAACGGGCTCATAATAAGAAGGAGCCCAAAACGTAATTTTGGGATTGGTACGGTAGTGCAGTAATAATATTTTAGTGGAATATATTATTATTATTGGACTTAAGTATAAGCTTTGGGCTAAGCTTGGATACTTAAGCCCAATGGAGGCCCAACCCAATTTCTCCTCCTGGTCCCTGCTGTAGCCCATGTATATAAGTCACCTCAGCTTATCTGGAACCCTAATCTAATTCATTATTCACGTGTGATGAGGGTTGATAGCAGATTGAGTAGGTCTCGTAGATCGTCGCCCACACGACGTCGAGATCGACTTGGGACATACAGCAGAAGACCGGAAGGTCGTTTGCTGCTGCAGTTCGTCATGTTCCAAAATTCATATAAAATCGTACAGTTCTTCAATTTTGATGTATTATATACTGATGGAAAGCCGTCGAAGAGAGGATCGTCTGAGCACAAAGATCACTTAATTCCGACATCAGAAGAGGAACTTATGGCTATTCTCGTGGGACTGCGCAGACTGCCAGCGAGAATTCAACCTCTACATCAACCCTTGGTGAAAGGTAATGCGTTTCATGTTTATTTGCTTCCGCTGCTTGTTAGAAATACATGGAACCCTAACGGGTCACGTTAACCAAATGATCGAGCACCAACAATTGGTATCAGAGCTTCGGTTTCGTGGTGAAGCGTGACACGTTAGGCTAGGGTTTATGTGATTAATTTTTCGGAATTAGGATCACATGTTTAGGATTTTGGTTTTATTGCTCAAACCATGAATATCCCTATGTGATATATACCCTGTATCATATCTATTCGTCCATGGTTGTGTGTGAGAGGATTCGACGAAAACTGTTCGTCAATTTCACATGCAAGGAAGAAAAAGAGGACAAAAAATTGAATCACGTTTTTGAGAGAAAATCCAGCGCAGTGATATTGCAGAGGCAATAACCGGAGTTTTAACGGTCGGATTGAGCTGTAATTTGGTCAGCACGTTCAGATCTTGTGGATGTACATTCTGAACGGTGGAGATCGAATTTGGAGCTTTTTCGTGCTAGGATTACGCTGAAAACAGAAGCAGTTTTTTGGGCGATTCTGTTTTGCGCAGTCGAGGGAAAAGAGCCGTTTCTCACAAACTAACCGTGAGATCGAGCTGTAATTTGGTCAGCACGTTCAGACCTTATGGATGTACATTCTGAACGGTGGAGATCGAATTTGGAGCTTTTTCTTGCTGGAATTACGCTGAAAACAGAAGCAGATCTTTGGGCGATTCTGTTTTGCGCAGTCGAGGGAAAAGAGCCGTTTCTCACAAAATAACCGTTGGATCGACCTGTAATTTGGACAGCATGTTCAGGACTTACAGTAATAGATTCTGGACGGTGGAGATTGGATTCTGAGAGTTTTGCAGTTTCGAACTACGAACGACAGTTGGTGTAGTTTGGTGTTGCGCGTTGGGCTGAACTTGGTTTCATGCAAGTAGGCCCTTGGACGAGCGACAGTCCGGGCGAGGGGTGCTCGTCAAGGCACTTGGAGCGCTCCCTGACACGATTGGCGGTGGGATATGGCGATGGACGTCTTGGGGCACAAGCAATCCTGCTTGTTGCGTAAGGCATCGATTCCACAGTAGGAGTGTCGGACAAGATTAAAATTTAGAGGCGTTTTTATTCCTAATATATATAACTGTCATAATTGATTTAATTGTCTATTATTGTTATATATATATATGGATGCCTGATCTCTATGATTTATTGTCTTATATAGAAGCATGCTAGATTGCGTATTATATTTGGTATATTATATGCATGTATTGCTAGAGTGTTGGATAAGACATCCAATTTTAGGAAAACTAATTCCTAATATATAACTGCCATAATAGATTGTATATTATTGTTATATATGGATGTCGAATTAATTCCTAATATATGACTGCTATAATTGATTTAATAATCTATTGATGTCGAATTAATTCCTAATATATAACTGCTATAATTAATTGTCTATTATTGTTATATATGGATGTTGAATTAATTCCTAATATATAACTGACATAATTGATTTAATTATCTATTATTGTTGTATATGGTTGCTCGTCGATATCGATGATTTCGATAATCTAGACGATATCGACGATCGATATCGATAGTTTTGGAATGTTGATAATCTTGATATTTTTCGAATATTTGATAATCTAATCGATATCGATGATTTTGATAATCTGGACGACATCGACGATCGATATCGATAGTTTCGAAAATTGGACAATCTGGAAATTTCAAAATTTTGATAGTGTGGAAGTCTTTGCTGATATTCGTGCCTGATGGCGAACAATCGAATTCGCTGATATATAACTGTTAATGATTGATTTAATTATTGATTATTGTTATATATGTATGCATGACTCTTTAGGATTTACTGCCTTATGTGCCGTGATAGGAGCATGCTAGGATTGCGTATATTATTCTGAATATTATATGCATGTAAAAACCCTCGGTTTTAAATAACTAAGTGGGAGAGGGGATTGGTAAAAATTCCCGCAGCCTCCATTATTGGTTTGTAAGTGATGTGAGTAAACTTGCGTGTTGGCAATAGGCCTTCCTCCCTAACGGATGAGTTTATTCACGGATCACTGGTACAGACTTCATTACATAATTATTGTTTGTAATGTGGCACATGAACTTACGTGTTGGCAATAGGCCTTCCTCCCTAACGGATGAGTTTATGTGGGGCTCACTGGTACAAACTTATAATTGATGATTGTAGGAAGCTATCCGAGCGCGTGTGTACTTCTCCAACTGTAAGGCACACAAGCTCGCGCAGTGGACTTGGGATCAAATAATGGTGTACACTTAGGTGTAAATAATTAGTATCCTCCCCAACGGAGTCACTGCTTTTATTTGCATGGCTAAAGAGGAACCGACTATTAATTATTTTGTCATGAGGTTAGGTTGACAAATGAAATTAATGGATATAACCTTCTCTTGTAAATGTTTGGGTTTGTAAACGTCCACACTAACGTGGCTTGCAGACTCACGGTGCTTGAGATGTCGGTGAATTTTATTTTTATATTATTTTGAGGGAATTAATATAAAAGGATAAAATTCGAAGATTTGATCGGTATATTTATTTATGATTCTCTGTAATTTCAAATGGTTTTATCTCGCTTATTGTTAACTAAAAGAAATTATATTTACTGGTCCAAAATTAGATGATTAGAAAATAATCTTGGTTTTGATTTTACTGCTTAAGAAAATAAAAATGTGTTCTTCCTTAAGGATGTTCATGATGCCTATTAAAGTCTCTAGTGGAGAGGTGAGAGGTTCATAGAAATATGATGGTCTCATGAAACTCTTCGGATACTTGAGTGAGGTTAAAAGGCAAGAAGTCATGGTTGACTTGATGAATGAATTGAAAAGCTTGAAGTAGAAATTGAAGGGGAAACCTAGATCAATTTACTCTCCATCATTTGCCTAGGTGTTTTGAGCAAGTTTCACCTGAATTACAAGAGGATGTATATGGTGGGAAACTTCTAACAAAACATGTGGCAAAGGAAAGCCATTTTCATCATAATATGAACAAGGTTTATATCTTATTCACTAGTTGTTTAAACATGATTAGTGATGGCATCTACTGATACATTGTGTAGATACCGGAATCACTAAATGTTTATTACTAAGTGAGGGTAAGATTATTTTATACATGGATAATACTACGAGAGTAGTGGCTGTTGCAGTGGGAGTTGTTTATTTATCTTACGATATGAATAAACGTTTGATTTTATGAAATTATCTTTACGTACGTTTTCATAGAAATAATTTGATTTCGGTTTCTATGCATTAATAGATGGATACTCCATTTCATTTAAATGACATGGTCATTATAATGAAGGATAGAGTTGTAATCTGTTATGGTACGTTGGTGAACAATTTGTATACTCTTAAATCATGTTTATCCCCTGGATGCGACAAATAGTAATTAATAATGAGTCTTCTAATCTAGTAAGAGAAAGGTACCTTCGGAAATGAATTTTCCACCTTAATGGTGTGACGAATAGAGGGAATAGCACTCTTATGGTAGTGATTAGATAGATGATGAATTATTTGGAATTACTAAATTCATTTTATGGATATGCCGTAGGAACAGTAATTCGTAAGAATGTTTTTCTGTTTGTGGGATATCCTAGAAAAATGAAGGATGATTTATTTAGTCTACAAGATCGAAGAGTGATTGTTAACATAAACACTAGATTTTTGGAAAAAGAACTATGTAATAAATCAAATACCCATGTATAAGTTGTTCTAAAGGAAGTGAGAGGAAAACACAAAGTATTAGTACCAAGTGTACAAGAGGATATACCACAAGGTAAACTGCGACGCGTGTCACATCTGATACACAATTGCGTGTAGTGTCTTCTCGTAGTGGGAAGGTTGTTCTAAAACCTGATAGATATATGTTTTGGGAAAGTCGTGAGGCTTGGTCCCTAGTAAACATGGAATGGACCCACAGATACGACGAAGAACTACAAGATAGAAATGCGAAATCTTAACAAAATGCAATAAATGTTGAAATAGAATCAATAGATTCTAAATAAGATCTGGATGATTGTAGAACCACGGATGGTGTGAAAACCATTGGAAGTGGTCATACAAAATAAAAGAGGATCATACGGTAAGGTGAAAACCTTGGAAGTAAAGCTTGTTGGGAAAAGGTATACTCAGAAAGAAAGGGTTCGATTATGAGAAAACCTGTTCGCCAGTAGCTGTGCCTAAATTGATCTGGATTCTTTTATATGTTGCTACTCATATGGAATATGAGGGATAGCAAATAGATGTCAAGACAACTTTCCTAATTGGAAGTCTTGAGGAAAACATCTATGTGAAGCAACCATAGTGATTCATTGCAAAGGGCTAAGAGCATTGTGATAGGAAGCTTAAAAGTGTCCATCGATGGACTAAAGCAAGCTTCAAGATCATGATGCATCCGTTTTGATGAGGAAATCCAAAGATATGGATTTATTCAATGCGCGGATGTGTCTTGTGTATTGAAAAGAGTGATGGAAACGTGGTGGTATTACTTGTACTATACATAGATATTATCTTGCTCATTGGAGACAATGAAAGAGTATTATCGGGCGTATGGGGTATGGTTAATAAAGCGGTATAAGATGAAGGACTTAAGAGGAGCAAAAATATCCTTTTGATCACGGTAATACGGATCACAAGAAATGGATGTTATGCTTATCTCAAGCTTCATGAAATGATACAATCCTTACTCGTTTTAGCATGTGACTTTATCTAAGGAAATGTGTCTTGAGACACAAAAGGAAGATAAAGGAGATGAAAGCAGTTCCTTATGCTTCGGCAAATGAGGAAGCCTAATCTAAGGAATGCTATACATGAGTATGGATATCTGTTTTGCTAAATGCAAGAACAGTGGGTATCAACGTAACCTGGAACAAGAATGATGAGCTGTGGTAAGACATATATGAAGTGCCTGAGAAGGACTGGAAATTATATGTAAGCTTACTGGACAGATTCACTGCTTCTTGTGGATTACGTAGATTCAGATTTTTTAGTCAGATTGGACGGCAGTAAATCCACCTCAAGGTTATGTGTTTAATTTTAGGAAGTTGAGTCATAATGTGGAGGAGTGTTATATAGAAATATATTTCAGACTTCGGACTCCATATGGAAAGATGATAAATTGGAGCCTATTAGGCAACCAATGTATCTGTATGACTCTAGAAACTTCATGATGGACTTTGTAGTGTTTCTAAGTTTGCCCAAGGATATCAAAATCTATATTGATGATATTGGTGCAGTTGCAAACTTGAAGGAATCACAAGTCCATAAGGCAATTAAACACATGGAGCGCGAGTACCACCTGTTATGAGAAATCGTATGATGAGGGGAAGGTTGTTGTCACCTAGATTGCATCGGATGATAACCTAGTAAATCCATTAACAAGGACCTTAAGGCGAGAGCTTTTGATGGCCGAGAAGTGGGAGTGGAAATCAGATGTATGGTAGAAGACATAACAGCATAGTCTTTTAGTATAAGTGGGAGATTGTTGGATTGTATACTAAAAGTCTAGGTTTTTGTATGAACAATGTTTAAACAATTAATTTGAAATGAGAATCATATGATCAAATGATTGCGTCTTATAATTTATTTATATGCATGATGCAATAGTCCACTTACTTTATACTGTAGATAATATGTTGTGCGACAACACGCGGAAGATCATATTATCGGTTTCCTTATAAAGTATAAACAGATGCTCACAACCGAGATAGACGGGGACTCTCTATCGGGATGGTTGTAGTGTGGTTTGGTATTAGCTTGTCTTGGCTATAGAATCACTCTAGTGCACTTATGTGTATTGAGCAGGACCACCTGAGATCGTTCAACTTATACTGACTTATAGAAGAACTTGATCTCTGTTATTATGGATGTTCGTGCTCTTAATCCCTATACAATAACCTCGACACGTAGGGCAGTATATATTTCTTTGATTCATCAATGGGTGAGATTTAGATGCAATTAAATCAATAAACTCGGTGAGTTGGGAAATAGTGATGTATCTATGGTGTGCTGTTGATTGTAGAAGGAATCCGTGTCCGTCATAGGTTGATGATGTCCCCTTGAGGAGCTCATAAGGATTATCATGTAAACCCTGCAGGTGGAATTTATTCCGGCATGATAATGAGGTTGAGTGGTACTACTCTTGGATGAGATATTAATTAATTGAGTTGTCAGTAACTTAAATTAATTAATGGACATTGTATATCTTAAACATGGGGAGACTAACGGGCTCATAATAAGAAGGAGCCCAAAACGTAATTTTGGGATTGGTACGGTAGTGCAGTAATAATATTTTAGTGGAATATATTATTATTATTGGACTTAAGTATAAGCTTTGGGCTAAGCTTGGATACTTAAGCCCAATGGAGGCCCAACCCAATTTCTCCTCCTGGTCCCTGCTGTAGCCCATGTATATAAGTCACCTCAGCTTATCTGGAACCCTAATCTAATTCATTATTCACGTGTGATGAGGGTTGATAGCAGATTGAGTAGGTCTCGTAGATCGTCGCCCACACGACGTCGAGATCGACTTGGGACATACAGCAGAAGACCGGAAGGTCGTTTGCTGCTGCAGTTCGTCATGTTCCAAAATTCATATAAAATCGTACAGTTCTTCAATTTTGATGTATTATATACTGATGGAAAGCCGTCGAAGAGAGGATCGTCTGAGCACAAAGATCACTTAATTCCGACATCAGAAGAGGAACTTATGGCTATTCTCGTGGGACTGCGCAGACTGCCAGCGAGAATTCAACCTCTACATCAACCCTTGGTGAAAGGTAATGCGTTTCATGTTTATTTGCTTCCGCTGCTTGTTAGAAATACATGGAACCCTAACGGGTCACGTTAACCAAATGATCGAGCACCAACAAGCTTCTGTAATGACGACTGATGTATCCTCTGCCTCTTTCCTGATAGCTTCTGAAATGGCAATTGATGTCTCCTCTGCCTCCTTCCTGATAGTTTCTGTAGTGTCAACAATTGGGGTAACCACATCTAAATTGGGGGCAGCATTTTCCGGTTGAGAGTGGATAATAGAATCACTGAAATTGACCATCTTTAAAATTGTTTCTGCAGAACCACTCTTCGGGACCGAGTCATGCATATCCATCAAAAAATTACGCAGCCTGGACAATTCAATTTTCTTTTCAGCTCTTTTGGAAATTTTCTTCTTACCATTCTGTGGGTATATGTTGCGAGTGTTATGAAAGTGTGGAGGATCCTGGGTTTCATAGGGGGGGAGTGACTGGGGGATAGAGGGGTCGGAGGGAATCAATATGGAAGGAAGGTGAGGCTCAGAGGTGGGAGGACGGTGAATCAAGGAATGGGGAGGCAAGGAGGAGAGAGACGGAATAGATGAGGAATCTGGGGAGGCTTCGAATTTAGAATGAGGAGAACAAGAGCCAGAATTAAAATGGGCTAGATTGATAATGGTCTCAAATGTGGGCCCAACAAGATTAAGAGAAGAATGATGGGTTAAAATAGGCCCAGTTGGATTGTTAAATTGAGAATGGGCTTTAGTGGAGGGGGAAATAGAAGTGGGCTCAGTATCATGTGGGCTAGCTATGAGTAGTGGAGGGAAAATATGAGGGCAGTGTGTGGGGTTAATGAGAGGGTTCTCAGAGATTGTGGGATTACCAAGACTTACAGAATAGTGAGAAGAAGGTGGCGCAGTAAATGAATTGTCTCGGGGAACATGAGACGATTCCACTTCCCTAGCATGTTTCTCTGACATGGCATTCAAGTTATCTGGTGCATCGATCTTGGAACTTGATACCAGATTTCCGACGGAGGCCTCGCCGGAGTCCTGGGTATCACCATGCATGGTTGCAGCTACTGGTCCAGATAGGATTGAACCATTAACATCAGACGGCCACTCATTGCACGTATCATCTGAATCTCCATCATCAGAGTGGATTACATCATTAAATAGCTGCTCTGGTTCTTCTGAAATTCTGATTGAATACTCTATTTCATCAACTTTCACAGATAAAATCAAGTTGATGGCCTCCAGATGGGATGCATAAACAAGTACTCTAGCTCTATCAAATCTGTCTTTCTTATCTGTAGCTTTGTCCAATTTGATCATTCTTCCAAATTTAGAACTAGCACTCTCAAAAAACCTGTGGGACCAAATGTGTAGTGGAACTCCCCACCAGGTTGTCCACACTTTCCTATTTTTGCCGACGTCTGTTGGTTTCCATGGTCTAACCCAGGTGAACCAAAAGGAGGTCCATTCATTCAAACCAGATAGCAGCAGGTCTTGATTCTCCAGCATGTACATTAGGATGTAATTATCTCCCATGTAACTCAGTTTTAACTCAGTTATAGAGAAGAGGTCTTAGCCTTACCGTTTAACTGCGTTTGCAAGCGGCAAAATTCATGTCCACATGCCCCTGGTCTTGGGATTTGTGGATGAGGTAAATCGCAGATGTGCCTTAAGTGAGCCAAATTCATGCCCCTACTCTAGGGATTGATGAAGAAGATAAATTGTAAGATGTGTTTCAAATGACTTATAGAGATATCTTACTGTTTGATTGCTTATAATGGGTCAATTCATGTCAAATGTGGGATTCGAACTCCCACATTACAACCATCAACTCAATTGAAAAATCTTTCCAGCTATGCCCTAGGAGCCATGTTTATACTCCCTCCATTCAGTTCTAAGGTGTCCATTTGCTTTTTTGCACGTGAATTAAAGAGTATTATTATTATATGTAAAGTGTGTAGTTTTATTAGAGGAAAGTGGTGTTCCATATTGTGTATTTTTTTTACTAAATAAGGAAAATTGATACCTTTGAACCGGACGCCAAAAATAGTAAAATGGACACATTAGAAGTGGACGGAGGGAGTGTTTTATAAGTTGTATTAAGTATAAAACGCATGCCATGCGAGATCATTCATTTTTAATCTATAAATATATAAAAGCAACCCTAAAATTCCAATTTTGTTTTTAATTTTTTTTCAATTTTACTCTATTTAAAAATAATTCAATATAAATTTGGTATTATAAGATCATTTCTATAAATATTCTTTTAATTCAATCCTTAGTATTAATGTATGGAATTTATTTTTTATGTTTTGTAATTTAATTTAATTGTTCATTCAATTTTATTTCATTAGGACCTTCTCTATAAATATTAACTTTCAATCACGATCGTTCATTCATTAAAATAATTCTATATAAATCTTTTCAATAACTAATCAAAATTTTACTCTCTCCCTCTTTTTTTTTTCTAATACTTCTTCTTTTTCTTCGTAGATTCTACTTTTATATTTTTTATTTATAATCTATTCTAATTTGTTTTATCTTTTATACTTTTATTTGATCTTATATGCATGTTCAATCATTCTTCTTAGAGGTATCATTGTACTTTTTAATTTTTTGTTATCTTATTTTTTTTCTTTTCGATTTTTGTATTTTTATTAAAAATCAAATTCTTACTTTCTACCTCTTTTTTTTTAACGCTTATTCTTTTTCTTCTCTTTTACAGATTCTACTTTCATATTATTTATATTTTTTTGTCTTTTATACTTTTATTTGATCTTGTATGCAAGTTCAATCATCCTCCTTGAAGGTATCATTATACTTTTTAATTTTTTGTTATCTTATCTTTTTTCTCTTCGATTTTTGTGTTTTTTTAAAATAATTCTATAAATCTTATTTTTATAATTTAATTTATTTTATCTTCTTTTATGCTTTTATTTGATATATTATTTTTAGGTTCAATCATTCTCATAATTGATCTAATTTGTAGGTCCAATCATTCTCATTTAAGATATTATTTTTTTTTATTATTTTTTAATCTTTTTTTTCTTCAATTTTTTTGTGTTTGTTTTATAATTCTATAAACCCTATTTTTATATTTTAATATTCTATCTTTTTTAAATATATTTTAATATTCTATCGTTTATTTTTTTAATCTTATTTTCAGGGTTCAATCTTTATCATTTGAGACATCATTCTTTTTTTGTTTATCTTATGATTTATGTTGTTTTTTGTGTTTTCTTTATCTTTCATAAACTCTATTTTTAAAATTTTTTTATTTTATTGTTCTTATTTTTATTTGATCTTATTTGCACTTTCGATTATTAAAAAAAATCATTGTATCCAGAATTAACTTTAAAAATTTTAGAGTTTCAAAATTCAAAGCACATGTCTGCTATTTTTTTTTTATTTTTTTATTTCATCTTTAAGATTAATGTATGAAATCTATTTTTGAAATTTATTAATTTATTATAAGTTTTTATTTAATTTTATTTTCATTAGATAATATCTATATATATTCTTTTACTTTTGGATTAATTTATAAAATCTATTTTTTAAGTTTTGTAATTTATTTTGACTGTTCATTCAATTTTATTTTCATTAGTATGACTCTATAAATATTATTTTAATATTTATAATTTATTATATTAAATAGTATTTTATATTTTATTTTATTCATATGTTATTTAATTAGAAAATAATATATATTATAGTAAACTATATCTTTATTTTAAAACAAAATAATAATTGAGTTTTATAGAGAAATTATATCTATATTTTCAATATCTTTATTTGTGTTTTTTTTAATAATTCTATAAATCCTATTTTTATAATTTAATTTATTTTATCTTCTTTTGCATTTTTATTTGATATTATTTTTAAGTTCAATCATTCTCATATTTGATCTTATTATTTTTTTTTTCCTCTAATGCTTCTTCTTCTTTTTTTCTCTTTTACATATTCTACTCTAATTTGTTTTATATTCTATACTTTTATTTGATCTTATATGCATGTTCAATCATTCTCCTAAAGGTATCATTATACTTTTTAATTTTTTGTTATCTTATTTTTTTTCTCTTCGACTTTTGTATATTTTTTAGTAATTCTATAAATCCTATTTTCATAATTTAATTTATTTTACTTCTTTTATACTATTATTTTTAGGTTCAATCATTCTCATATTTGATCTTATTTGTAGGTCTAATCATTCTCTATTTATTTTTTTTCTCTAATGCTTCTTCTTTTTTCTTTTTTTTTTCTCTTTTACAGATTCTACTTTCATATCATTTATAATCTATTCTAATTTGTTTTGTCTTTTATACTTTTATTTGATCTTATATTCAATCATTCTTCTCAAATATATCATTATACTTTTTAATTTTTTGTTATCTTATTTTTTTTCTCTTTGATTTTTGTGTTTTTTTAAATAATTCTATAAACCTTATTTTAATAATTTAATTTATTTTATCTTCTTTTATACTTTTATTTGATACTATTTTTATGTTCAATCATTTTCATATTTGATCTTATTTGTAGGTCCAATCATTCTCATTTGAGGTATCATACTGTATTTTTTTGTCTATATTTTTTTTCTTCAATTTATGTGTTTCCTTTATAATAATTATATGAACCCTATTTTCATATTTTAATATTCTATCATTTGTTCTTCTTTTTAATCCTCTTTTTGTTTTTTTTTCTCTAATGCTTCTTATTTTTCTTCTCTCTTACAGATTCTACTTTCCTATTATTTATAATCTACTCTAATTTTTTTTGTCTTTTATACTTTTATTTGATTTTATATGCAGGTTCAATCATTCTCCTTACAGATATCATTATATTTTTTTATTTTTTGTTATCTTATTTTTTTTTCTCTTCAATTTTTGTGTTCTTTTTAATAATTCTATAAACTCTATTTTTATAATTTAATTTATTTTATCTTCTTTTGTACTTTTATTTAATATTATTTTTAGGTTCAATCATTATCATATTTGATCATATTTGTAGGTTCAATCATTTTCATTAGATATATTATTCTTTTTTTTTCTATCTTTTTTTCTTCAATTTTTTGTGTTTGCTTTATAATAATTTTATGAACCCTATTTTTATATTTTAATATTCTATCTTCTGTTCTTCATTTTAATCTTCTTTTTGTTTTTTTTTCTCTAATACTTCTTATTTTTCTTCACTTTTACTGATTCTACTTTCATATTATTTATAATCTACTATAATTTGTTTTGTCTATTATATTTTTATTTGATCTTATATGCAGGTTCAATCATTCTTCTTAAATGTATCATTATACTTTTTATTTTTTGTTATCTTATTTTTTTTCTCTTCATTTTTTGTGTTTTTTTAATAATTCTTTAAACCCTATTTTCATAATTTAATTTATTTTATCTTCTTTTATACTTTTATTTGATATTATTTTTAGATTCAATCATTCTCATATTTGATCTTATTTGTAGGTCCAATCATTCTCATTTGAGATATCATTCTTTTTTTTATTATTATTTTTTGTTTATATTTTTTTTCTTTAATTTTGTGTTTTCTTTATAATAATTTTATGAACCCTATTTTTATATATCTATCTTTTATTCTTCTTTTTAATCCTATTTTCAGGTTCAAACATTATCATTTGAGTCATCATTCTTCTTTTATTTTTGTTTATCCTTTTTTTTTCTTTTTTATTTGATCTTATTTGCAGCTTCGATCATTAAAAAAAGTTATCAGTGTATGTATCTTATATGCAGGTTCAATCATTCTCCTTAAATGTATCATTATACTTTTTAATTTTTTTTATCTTATTTTTTTCTTTTCGATTTTTTCGTTTTTTTAATAATTCTATAAACCCTATTTTTATAATTTAATTTATTTTATCTTCTTTTTTACTTTTATTTGATATTATTTTTAGGTTCAATCATTATCATATTTGATCTTATTTGTAGGTCCAATCATTCTCATTTGAGGTATCATTCTTTCTTTTCTTTTTTTTTTGCCTATCTTTTTTTTCTACAATTTTTGTGTTTGCTTTATAATAATTTTAAGAACCCTATTTTTATATTTTAATATTCTTTCTTTTGTTCTTCTTTTTAATCTTATTTTCAGGTTCAAATATTATTATTTGAGGCATCATTCATCTTTTCCGATTATCTTATGATTTATATTTTTTTTTCTTCTTTTTTTGTGTTTTCTTTATATTCCATAAACTATAGAAGACATACTTCTTGAATGTGGTGATGACCCTATGAAGAGTATTGTGGACGCTATATATCCTAACTTCTCGAACGCGATGGATGATCCAGGTTATCTCAGGAGCGTGATATACTTGCACCCACGCTGGATTCTCTGAATTCAATAAATGAATACAAGATAACATAGAATAAGAACGTATCCAGGATATATCTCAGTTCGGACACCGTTGTAAATTGGATACCAATGTAGACATCTTGGCAGATGTTCATACTTCAGATTTTCTAAATTCAATAAAGTGTTCGGGAATGTCAAATCATGAGCTCATTTTGAAGGTTGATACACAAGTTATGCTAATCTAGACCACGCAAGAGGATTATGCAACAGTCTACGTTTACTCATTACAAGACTCGGCCCTCGGGCATAGAGTAGTACAAGCTAAGGTGATGACAGGTAATGGTGTCGGAGAATATTATGTTTTAATTTCGAGACTTACCTTAATACCTTTTGATGTTACGATTCCATTCAAAAGTCAAGAACAATCTTTGAAGAATGTTGGATTGAACTTGAAAAGGCCAATATTTAACTATGGTCAACTCTACGTTGCTATATCTAGAGTTACAACAAGGAAAGACTTGAAAATAATGCTTTGTAATACTAATGATTGGGCCACAAGTATGTGCAAGAACATTGTGTTCAGGGAGGTATTCAGAAATGTCTAGAAATTAATAGCTGCAAAGCTCTAGAAGGTAAAATGCATAGATGATTTTATCCATAATTTGTACGATAATCAACTTCTCATCTTCTTGATGCAGGATCAGGTACGTCTTTCACCTAAATTTGAATGTAGCTAATTTATTTCGATGCATTCAGAATTTGTTTCTTAATGGAATTTTGGTAATGCTATGGAAATTCTATTGTTCTCATCAATGTGTGGGATTGCTAAGTCAGAACTTTTTTCCTCTCTTCTTCACAACATACCATATATATTGAGAATGGACCTTATATTGGTGTAAGGGAAAAAGTTTGAGATATTTAGGGGAGAAAGTGTTTATAGTGGAAATTTTTATTTTTCGAAGATCATAGTCGTGCATTGTTACATACACTAAGTTTTTCCAAATCACAGTCTAAATATTTTTAAGATTTATGCTGATGTTTTGAAAAATTTAAAAACTATTAATCGTATAATACAGTTCAATATCTTTGAATTTTGTAGTTAACAACTATATATATATATATATATATATATATATATATATATATATATATATATATATATATATATATATATATATATATTTCATGTTTCAAAGATTACTGCAACTTTTTTTTGACAATTGAAGTTAATGGAAGGATTCGTACTTAACATGATAGGCACAAAATCAAAAGATGATTTCAATTGTATAAATCATCTGCAGGCAAAAAAAAAAAAAACAGTTACTAACTGGTTATGGAGATAGTTTCATCATTCAGAGATTTTTTTTTAAAATAAAGGGCCTTGAACACTGTCATCTATATGGAATTTATAATTATTATTAACGGCTAGACTCATAGAATGAGCAATGGAAACTGACCAAAATGGTGAATATCTATTGAAGCTATTGTTTTAGTACTAATGTTGAATGTCGAACAGATTTTAAAAATTAGTTTATGCCCCATTAAATTATATTACTATAACTACACAATACGCAAAAAAAAAAACTCGCTCTATCCCGTCCTAATGGTTACATTTGCTTATTGCACGGTAATTAAGGAATATAGTATTTTAATATATAGTGGATAATTGTATTAGAATGGTAGGTGGGTCACATGTAGATGTTTTAATGTTTTATGTGGGTGGGTAATGAAACCGATTAGGAACTGATCCCCAAATTGAAAATATGTAACTATAAGGCCGGGAGGACATACGAAGTATAAGAAAGAAAATCAATTATAGATAAAAATATTTATAATTATTTCCATGCAAAACACATATGAGATAATTATAAATATAAATAAAAAATAATACTACAACAAAATTCTAACCAGACCAAAATTGAAAGAGACAAGCTCAAACATATTCGTAGAGATAAAACTATTAAAAATAAAATATAATTAACAATAATCCAATAATAAAATGTTAAAAAATTATTCGCAAAATATAATTATTTCCGTGCAAAACACATATGAGATAGTTATAAACATAAATAAAAACAATAATATTACAATAAAATTCAAATCAGACCAAAACCGGATGAGAGAAGCTCAAACATATTCATATACATATATAATAACACTACAAAAAAAAAAAATTAACCAACAATGTATATTAAAATGCTTTCCGTGACGAGAAATACTAGTATAATTAAATTTTGATATAACTTAATCGCTCCATCAAAATAAAATTTAAACTGATTTCCTTGTGATTGGAATTGACAAAGACTTGACCCCATTCTTTAAAGGTGAATCAATTTTCTACTCGAATTATTCTATGGAAATATAATTTTATACTGATTTGAATCGATTTTTTTAGAAAAAAAATTGAATAAAGCTCCTATTCCTTTTAAATATTCAAATATTGTGAATGATCCAGAATAAAGCTCCTACTCTAATTGATTCAATTAGCATAAATTTTTTTGGAACTTTATCAATTCAGGGCCTGAAAAATTAGTAAACTATTAATAGTCATATATACATGTTTTTTTAATAATTGGATATTTTTTACACTCAATTTTTCATTAAAAAACTAACAAAAAATTCACTAACAAATTTTATACATTTTTATTCATAATTGTATATGCTTTTGTTCATAATTGTATACATTTCTGTAAGTGGGTGCACCATATCGTGGGGTGCACAGTAGTATTAATCTTTATAAAATATAATGAATGATGCATTAACGTATAATTCTATAATGTTACAATATGATTAACTACAAATATATTTTAACTACCCATAAATACATAATACATATTTTACTTAAAAATAAATATATTTTAATAATTGATCTATACATCATACATTTCACATATATCCATCTCAAATTTATCAATACATCATACATTTCACATATGCCCATTTCGTAAAAGAATGGTATTTGAAAAACATTGTCTTTTCATTAAAAATTGAATCGATCTCACGATATTAAAACCATCGAGCTAGATACATGTACTTTCTCACGATATTAAAACCATCGAGTTAGATACATGTACTTTAACACAAGTCAATTTTAGAAGTAAATATGTACCTGAAAAATGAAAATCAAACCCAAGTTCAATATACCAAATCTTCAATAAAGATTCTTTCATGCAAATTTAATATATCAAATCTTCAATAAAGATATTTTCACGCAATCTAGTGGATAAGTATTACTACTTTTTAAACATAAAAAATACTTATATGCAAGAAATCGTACACAAGGTTATATATTATTCTGTATAAACTTTTCCACTACAAAAAATAATATTATTTTTATTTATAACATACTATAAATTTTCTGAAAAGAGTAATATCAATATTTTAAAGTGTAACACTCACGTTTTTAAAGGTAACACGTCTAAAAGAGGCACCACAAGTTAACACGTTCTAAAAGAGGCACAAGTACTACACTGGTTTCATATTAGTGTCTTTCATTTTTTTTAAGATATCGAGTGCTACTTTTCTTAGAAAATTCTAGTTTGACATTAAAGTAGTTGTATTCTTTGTTTTGAAGAGTAATTATCAATTTTGCAGAAAAATAATACTCTATTGTTCAGATGAGTATAAACGTTAATAACAACAATTCATTATAAAAAAGTACTCCCTCCATTTCAGACCACCCTTCCCATTTATAGCACCACGTTGTTTAAAAAAAATTATTCTTTTAAATCAAATTTGTTAACTTTGGAGGATATTGTAGTATTTTTAGATAATAAAAAAAAATATAAAGTAATGGTATGTATTTGAAAAAATAGTGATAAATTTGAAATTAGAGTTATTTTTTAGATTGTTGGATAAAATGATATTTCCATTTATGGAGTGTAAAGGATAGCATGGCACGAACTAATATATAAAGTGTGAAGGGTGGTGTGGTATAGTAAATACAGTAACTTATTGTACCACTGCACATAAAAGTTAAAAACGATCCCCAAAGGGTATTAATTTATGTTTTGGGTTTTGATTGAGTGACGTTTCAATTTAATTTATGTCAAATATGATGGTGTTTTGATACAGGTAAGAGTGTTGATTGAGGAGAGATAATAGAGTTTGTAGATATAAATAAAAGTGGACAAACACTTGTGTGAATCTAATTCATATGTAAACCCTATTTTCAAATATTATTCTTTGGTACATGAAAAATTATTCTTTAAAGATATAAATTACTATTACTCTTTTAAATGAAAAAATTATTCTTTAAATTATTATAAACATTGATTTATCGATTACTCTTTAATACATGAATAATTACTCTTTAGAGAGATGAATTATTACTTTTCTAAATAAAAAATATACTCTTCAAAGATTAACTTTTTATTTATTAAAGAGTAATTTGCAGAAACAGGATTCATGTGAACCAGATTCACACAAACTCACACATAGTAATATATAAAATTTAGGGAAATTTGGAAGAAAGCCCATTTTAATAAGGTCACTTTTTTTAAAAATTGACATCCACGATAAATTTCTTATTTAAGAATGACACTTTGAAAATTTTAATACACAATTATCGTCCCACTTAAGTTACAAATGACCCAGCATGCAATCGTTAGTGCGACCAACTATGCGACTATGCTCTACTATTATATGCAACTTCATGTGCAACTGCTTTTGAAATCACACACACAACCCTACATGTGATCATTTGTGCGACTACACCTAGTCGAGTATTTGGTTGAATAAATAGTAGCATGTAGGGTCGTGTTTTACTCAGATTTAGAGAAGAAGTAATTGTATCTTAAAATTTCAAAAATGACATTCTTTCAAAAAATTTATATGGGTGAAAATTATCAAAACAAAGTATGAAGATGGACATTTTTCCAAATTTCCCTAAAATTTAGGTGTGGTTTTAAGAACCAAAACATTGGTTTTAAACCCTACAACAAACATCCCCATATTGTTTGAGGTTTATATTAAGTTTGAAAATCATGAATAATGATAATTTATATTTGTTATAGGTTTTAGTATGATGATTTTTAAATTTATATCAAATCATCATTTAAGAGTAGAGAGAAATATGTGAAAGAGTGTATCAAATAACATGAAAAAGGCAAAGACTTGTGTGAGACTGTCTCACGGAGTGATTTTTGTGAGATGGATAAAAATTTATAATATTTTTAATGCAAAGTGATAATCAATTAATGAAAAATAATAATGGTGTTTTGAATTATTTCATAAACAATTTATAGTATAATAAATAATAAAAAATGATAACTAATTACTAAAGCACTAAAGGGTTTACTTTGAAACGATCTCAGCCAAAACTGTCCCTATACAAAATGAAAATAGATAAGAGGAAAAAAAAAAAATTGGTAGTGATAATACATAAAAATTGCGTGCATTAAAGGTGATTAAGATAGGAAGGTGTATAGTATATAAATGAATTTTAAAATATGAATATGAAAATTTAAAAATAAATAAAAACAGATAGTGCCATAATTCTATAAATAAACTAACTAAATCTTATGAAACAAATATCCATTTACAGGAATTATTAAATGACGTCATTGTTGGATGACGTCATGGTTGAATTGAGTGGGATTAAATTAGTGAAACTATTAAATTTGCGGCTAGACTGTGAATCACGTTTCTATGGCGAGTCTTCATTTCTATTGTAAAATCATTCCCACCTCATTAAAACCTTATGGGTCCCAAATTTGGGTGCCCTTCAATCACTGCAAGTATGCAACATGGCAACAACGACTCATCTTATTTTGCATCACGCCTTTAATTAAAAATTAATTTTTATTATTTTAGTAATTAAATTTTTTTTTTTTAAAAAAAACTATCTTCAAATCATAATTATCTTCACCATTCAAAAAAAAAAAAAATCACATCAATCATTAACCTCAAAAGTTATCTTAATTTCAAAAATAAAGTTGATCAAAAAGTAATAGTACTCCCTCTCCGTCCCATAAAACCTTTCACACTTTCCTCATTTGTTTGTCTCACAAAATATTTCACACCCCAAAAAAGGAAACATCACTTTATTTAACAACATTATAAGTTACTTTAATTTCAAATTTGCCACTCTTTTTTCACACACGTATATCATTACTTTATACTTTTTTATTACCTAAAATACTACAATACCCTCCAAAGTCAATAAAGTCGGTCAAAAAGTGCAACTTTTTTTAAACAACGTGGAACAATAAACGTGAAAAGTATTATGGGATGGAGGGAATATTTCTTAAACTACGTATCTACAATGTTGGTGCAGTTAAGTGTGGATGGAGGGAGTATTTTATTTTTAAGATTAGTACTAAGAAAATAATCATTACTACTCCCTCCGTCCCGCATTAGGTTTACGTTTGTTTTTTGCACATGTAGATTAAAAGATATAATAATATTTTAATGGGTAGTGTGTTGAGAGATACTCCCTCTGATCCACGTTAATGTTTACATTTTCTATTTTGATTTGTCTTAAGTTAATGTTTACATTTCCTCTTTTTGTCAAGTGGGAGCATAAAATAACTAATTATTCTATATGGAGCTACACACAATACTAATACAATTACACACTAAATATTAAATACTCCCTCCGTCCTATTGATGAGAGTGTAAATTCACGTATTTTGGGCTTTGATTTGTGTAAAAATTGAGTACGATTGAGTCTTTTATGGAGACGAATCGGTATGTTTATGGAGAAGTCACGAATCAGGGGATGCTGGGGCTTTTTGAGCATATTTGTACAGAAAAACAGATCAAAATGGCTCAGAATTGGAAGACACGATTTTTGAGGCGATTTTCTAAGGCCGTTCGACCTCAGGACCTTGTTCGACCATCAACACTGTAGTCGAACAAGGTGGTCTACTCGAGCAAAATATACAGCAACGTACAGAGAGCTTGCTCGACCAACATGAAGTCGTTCGACCAGCATCACTCTGGTCGAACAGGAGATCCAAGTCGAACAAGATGTGTAAAAACGTCCAGTAGCGTTGCTCGACCAAACGTGGCCGTTCGACTAGGATCACCTTGGTCGAATGGATGAGGCAAGTCGAACAGAATATGCAAAAACTTACAGAATTCTTGCTCAACCGTTGCTCGACCAGGAGGCCTTGCTCGACCAGTCAAGACGTGGTCGAACGGATTCTCGCTGCTTCTATTTATGGTAATTCCAGATTTCTTTTACCAAATTTGACGTGTGCCTCAAGCAAAAGCCCATCCTAAGCCCGTAAGGAGATTCCACGAGTATAAAAGAAGAGTTTTCGCAGGAGAAAGGGGACACACATCATTCATCATCATCCATCCACCACCGAAACCCTACCATCATCCGAAGGAGTCTTGAAGAGAGGATCGTCGGGCGCGTCAAGTAAGATCATACAAATCAACCATGATTGTTCCTAGATCAATCATGGGCTAGAACTGCTCCGGTAGTTCTAGGATTATGAAAGTTTTATGAGTTAATTGAATTTCCATGTGTAAACTCCATGCAACACTACTTGTGGTTTATTTTATATAAGATTATGTTTTTTCAATTCATACTCACAGTCGTTTTGTGCATCATTAACTGTTATGTAGAGTCTGAATACATATCTTGGTTATTGATTGAGTGCGTTCACTGCTGAGTGCTAAGCAGGATTACATGCTATAATTCTAAGTGAAGGGATTCCGAAGTCTTATTAGAACTATCTTATATGAATACTTGTTAATTGAATAATATTCGGGTTAATAAGTAGGATAAAGAGTATAACTTCATAGTACCTATAAAGGGAGATCATATCGGGTTAGAGTACTAAGTGCACGGGAAATAATTGATACTGATAGTACCTAAAAAGGGGGGTGAATTATATCTCTTACTCCAAGGATATTCACACGTGTCATACGCATGTTTACTTGTGTCTATAGAGTGAATTTGCATGGTTTAGTGATGCGTCCATAGACCACAAGGCAGAGTCGGACATCAACGCATGGAAAGGAAATTAATAAGTAAAACTGGATGACCCAAAGAGCTACCAATTTCTCACTTGATCACAGTCATATTATCTCTATTACTTGTCTAATTAAATTGCTATTTTAATTAATTGTTATTTAGTTCCGTAACTATTCCAAACCATATTGCCAACATAGTCTTAGTTTACTAGAATATAATTAAATTGATAATCATTCGTCCCTTGGGTTCGATAATCACTTGGTCACCTATCGAAACTACAATTGATATCCTTAATACTTGGTAATTATTTTGTGTGTTGAGAAATCGCTCATCAAGTTCTTGGCGCTGTTGCCGGGGACGTCATAGATTATTAGTTTATTATTTCTAGTTTAATTGAGATTATATTATTCTTGTCTTTAGTTTCTAACACTTATTGTTCTTAGGTGTATGCTCACTAGATCGAAGACAGGTGAATTAGAGCCTTTTAATCCTGATATTGGAGCATCGTCGAGGAAGAAAAAGAAGAAGAAGAACAAGAACAAAAACATAGACCCAACTGAAGCTCTTAATTTAGAAGTTGAAATTGACGTGCTGAATTCGCAAATGATTGAAGCTGCAACCGTAGTTAACTTGGAAGCAGAAGCAGTCAACATTGCAGCGAATCCTGATACACTTGCCATCCGTGAAGTCTTTAAGAACAACAGAGAAGGCAATGTGGGACTGTTAGGAGCAAGATGGGCCGGATCCGATTTTGATCTACACCCTGCTCTTATCACCATGATTGAAAGGAGTCCCTTCTCTGGGAGAACCTTTGAAGATCCTCAGCAACATCTAAATAAGTTCCTTGGGTATGTAAGTACACAAAAAGATGCAGGAGCTCATGAGGATGCGAGGAGGATCATCTTGTTTAAGTTCTCGCTGAATGAAAAAGCGAGATATTGGTACGATAATCTTAATGCTGCTGAATGTGATACTCCCTCCGTCCCGGAGAAGTTGGTATAATTTTTTTTGGGCACGGAGATTAAGGAATATAATAATTTAATGTAAAGTGAAGTAAAGTGAAGTGAGAGAAATAATATTTAATGTGTAGTGGGTAGTTGTATTAGAGGTGATATGTGGGATCCATGAGAATAGATTAATTGTTTTTGTGTGGGTCCCATGTATTAAAAAGAAAATGTATCAACTTTAGTGGGACAAACCAAAAAGGAAAGTGTGTCAACTTCTATGGGACGGAGGGAGTATATGGGAGAAGTTAAAAGTAAAATTCTTGGAGTTATACATGCCACCTTCGAAGGTGTTCAAGATGAAGTAAGAAATCAATCAATTTGCTATCCATGGTAATGAGAAGTTTCATGAAGCTTGGGACAGATTCAAGGACATGCTTCGTAAGTGTCCACAGCATGGGCTATCTAAAGCTCAATACATCAGTATATTCTACAATGGGTTGGATTGCGATTCTCGTATTTTACTTGATGCTTCATCCAATGGAGCATTGCTTACGAAGTCACCCATAGAGGCCGAGAAGCTCTTCGAGAATATTTTGAGGAATTCAAGAAATTGGCTGACTGATAGAGTGAGAGGCACGTATGTTCTTGGTAAAGTAGCACAGGTTGAGCATACTATGGTAAAGTCGGGAAGAGATGATGAGATCATCTCTAGCTTGGCTAATATCAACAAGTTACTTGAGTCTCAGCAAAAGCAAATTACGGATATATCTCAGAGAGTACCAATGATGCAGTATGATGGTGGCTATGAAGGAGCCAGCCAAGAGGAAATCGAGGAGGCTAACTACGCCATGGGTCAAAGTATTCAAGGAACGAGGTTCCAAAATCAAGGAAATCAGAATTATCAGGGGAACTACAATAATCGTTGTCCGCCGGGTAATTATCAACAACCGAGTAGGCCGGTGTTTTCGTGGTGTAATCCCAACAATGCAGTGCAACTTCCTATTGGTGTTGATCCGGGTGCTAAAGTGGAAGAAGGGAAACCGAGTTTTGAGGATACGGTGAACAGGTACATGGCGAGGAATGATGCAAGAATGGATTGTCTTGAGGTCAAGTTAGAGAAAAAGATTGATGCTAATCATGAGGATTTGTCTAAACAAGTGAAAGACCTTACATTGTTGATGGAGGAGATGGCCGGAAACGTAAATAAATTGACTCAAACTATTGAGAAGGGGAAGTTTCCATCTCAAATTGAAAATCCAAAGTCTTTCCATGCCATCACATTGAGGTCAGGAACGTAGTACGAAGGTCCGATGATGCCGGCGAGTGAAAACGAAGGAAGCAGGGGAGTTGCTCGACCAAACTACAGTTGTTTGACCAGACCTGCTGGTCAAACAGAGGTCGAGCAGACTCCGAAGAAATAGAATTACGACACTCTATTTTTAGACTCTCCGTTCAACCAATGCCATCCCGTTCGACCTGACCATCTTGGTCGAACGGAGGTCGAACAACACCTGAGAATGGGATTTCTCGATCTGCAAAGTTGTTCGACCAAGACAGTGCCGTTTGACCAGACCATCTTGGTTGAACGGTGGTCGAGCAACACTTGAAGGAACAGAGCTCGCAATCAGAGAAGTTGCTCGACCAATCCCAATCTGTTTGACCACACCATCTTGGTTGAATAGAGGTCGAGCAGTTAAGCGCAGAGCCCGATTCGATCCCAAATGCTACACCCATTGATCAAAACATCATAGTACCATCTCAAGAGCATAACACTGAGGTTACAGTAGAGAAGAAATGGGAAAGAGCCAAGAGATTGAGAGCTGAAAAAGATAAAGAGGAGAAGGTTGAACGTGATGAATGAGGGATTCCCAAACAAAGATACCTCCACCGTTTCCTGTTAAGCTTGTCAAAAAGGGATTGGAAGATAAGTTCAAGAGGTTTTCAGATATCATGAATAAAATAAACTTGAATATTCCTTTCTCTGAAGCGATCTTGGAGATGCCGTATTATGCCCATTTTTTTAAGGATATACTTTTGAAGAAGAGAAGCTTGATTAGAATAGAAACAGTGAATCTGTCGGAGAATTGCATCTCGATCATACAAAGGAAGCTGCCAGCTAAGTTGAAAGATCCGGGAAGCTTCACTATCTTGTGTGAAATTGGAAAGGGGCCGGCACGACGAGCCTTGTGCGATCTTGGGGCAAGTATCAATTTGATGCCTTTGTCTATCTTTAAAAGGCTTAGTTTGGGGGAGTTAACTCCCACATCGGTTGCTCTACAGTTAGCGAATAGGTCTATGACCTTTCCGAAGAGTGTTATTGAAGACGTTCTTGTAAAAGTAGAGAAGCTTGTCTTTCCTGTGGACTTTCTTGTGCTTGAGATGGAAGATGACAAGGATAATATTCCTCTAATCTTAGGGAGACCTTTCCTTGCGACTGCGGGAGCTATGATTGATGTGCAAAAGGGTGAGTTACGACTGAGGATGGATAAAGAAGAGGTCTTATTCAACCTTGACAAAGCAATGAAGATGCCGATGGAGACTCAATGTAATATCATTGACGTGGTGGAGGAGATCATGAAGGAAGATATGTCATTGATCCTTTCTAGAATCCTCTTCAGACATGCTTGGCGGAGTCTCTTACTTTTCCCACCACGGAGCTAGATGAACTCTCCAACGAGGTATGTATTGATTTCCTTGAAAATTTACTTGCTTTGGGTGATGACAGGTTTGAGTCGAAGATGACCAAGTTTGAAGAGGTGAAGTGGACTAGACAATACTTACCTTTGGATAGAGAAAGCACGAACAAAGAAGAGAAAAAAGAGGAGTTAAAACCATTACCGGAGCACTTGAAGTATGCCTACCTAGGTGACAATGAGAAATA
Source organism: Pogostemon cablin (assembly GCA_023678885.1). Taxonomy (NCBI): domain Eukaryota; kingdom Viridiplantae; phylum Streptophyta; class Magnoliopsida; order Lamiales; family Lamiaceae; genus Pogostemon; species Pogostemon cablin. The sequence goes on along the minus strand of CM042985.1, from coordinate 26,026,907 downwards.
TCCGGTAATTGTATCTTCTTCCCTTGATGATGATCAAATTGAGGAGTTGTTAGATGTTCTTAGGAAGTATAAGTCTGCGATTGGTTGGTCTCTTGATGATTTAAAAGGAATTAGTCCTTCATATTGCATGCATAGAATAAGATTGTTAGATGAGGCTAAGAATAGCATTCAGAATCAGCGGAGGGTGAATCCCGCTATTCCAGAAGTGATTAGGAAGTAAATCCTAACGTGGCTAGATGCAGGAATTATTTATCCTATTAGTGATAGTCCCCATGTGAGTCCATTACATGTTGTAGATAAAAAGGGGGGCATGACTATTGTGAAAGCCGATGATGGTGAGACTTTAGCCACTAGGATTCCTACGGGATGGCGTGTGTGTACGGATTACAGGAAACTGAATCAAAATACATTCAAAGGCTATTTTTCCCTTCCTTTCATGGATCAAATGCTTGATCGTCTTGCAGTGTATGAGTTTTATTGTTTCTTGGATGGGTACTCGGGTTATAATCAAATCATGATTGCACCCGAGGACCAAGGAAAGACTACTTTACTTGCCCTTATGGAACTTTTGCCTTTAGAAAGATGCCTTTTGGATTATGTAATGCGCCTGCTACATTTCAGCATTGCATGATGGCCATATTTGATGGGTTGATAGAGAAAATTATGTAGGTGTTTATGGATGATTTTTCTGTGTTTGGTTTCTCCTTTGATATTTGTTTATCTAACCTTGCTACTATTTTGAAGAGATGCCAAGAAACTAATCTTGTCGTGAATTGGGAGAAGTGCCACTTCATGGTGAAAGATGGGATTGTTCTGGGCCATCATATTTCGGCCAAGGAATTGCAGGTGGATAGAGCAAAGGTGGTGGCGATTGAGAAGCTTCCACCACCTACTAATGAAAAGGGAGTGCGGTCCTTCCTTGGACACACCGATTTTTATAGAAGATTCATAAAAGACTTCTCGAAATACTCCAAGCCCTTATCACATTTACTTGAAAATGATGTTCCTTTTATTTTTGATGAAGATTGTCTAACAACTTTTCAGGTTTTGAAAGAGGTGCTTATTACTGCACCTATCTTGATCACACCGGATTGGACTCAGCCGTTTGTACTTATGGTGATGCAAGTGACTTAGCACTTGGAGTGGTGCTCGGGCAGTTGAGGGATAATAAGTTTTGCGCCATTTACTATGCGAGTAAGACTTTTGATGCACAACTTTTCAGGTTTTGAAAGAGGTGCTTATTACTGCACCTATCTTGATCACACCGGATTGGACTCAGCCGTTTGTACTTATGGTGATGCAAGTGACTTAGCACTTGGAGTGGTGCTCGGGCAGTTGAGGGATAATAAGTTTTGCGCCATTTACTATGCGAGTAAGACTTTTGATGCTGCACAAAAGAACTACACGGTAACAGAAAATGAGTTTCTAGCTGTAGTGTATGCATTCAATAAGTTTCGACAGTATTTGGTTGGCATGGAGACTATTGTGTATACGGATCATTCTGCGATCCGGTACTTGATGGAGAAGAAGGAAACTAAGCCAAGGATCATAAGATGGATTCTTCTTCTGCGGGAGTTTTATATGGAGATCCGAGATAAGAAATGTACGGAGAATGTTTTGGCGGATTACCTATCAAGGTTGGAGACAATGGAACACTGTGATGATTCTTTCGATTACATAGACGAGATGTTCCCTGATGAGAAGATCATGGCGGTGTTTGTTGAAGGAGCAGACAGAACATGTGTTGTGGCTTCCCAAGGGATGGATCCATGGTATGCGGATTATGTGAATTACATTGTCGTAGGGAAAATTCCAAGAGATCTCAACCGATATCAACTTGCAAAATTCAAGCGGGATGTTGAGACGTTTATATGGTATGATCCATTTGTCTACAAGATTTATACGGATTCTATCATCCGTAGGTGTGTGCCCGAGATGGAGATGGAGAGCGTTCTTGATTTTTGCCATGCACAACCTAACGGGGGCACTTCGGAGCTCAAAAGACGGCAGCGAAGGTACTTCAATCTGCTCTTTATTGGCCTACTTTGTTTAAGGATTGTAAAACCTATGTGGCGACATGTGATAGATGTCAAAGGATGGGGAACATAAGTAGGAGAGATGAGATACCACTTCAGCCGAGCATTGTTGTTGAGGTCTTCGATGTATGGGGGATCGATTTTATGGGACCTTTTCCCCCATCTAATGGATTTCTCTACATCCTTTTAGCAGTGGATTATGTTTTTAAGTGGGTGGAAGCCATTCCCACTCGCGTGAATGATTCAAGAACCGTGTTGTCTTTCATGAAAAAACATATATTTGCCCGCTATGGAGTTTCTAGAGCACTTGTAAGCGATGGAGGTACTCACTTCGTCAATAAGCTTCTTGAAAAGGTTCTTAAGGATTATGGTGTTAAGCATATGGTTACTACACCCTATCATCCTCAAGCTAATGGGCAAGCTGAAGTCTCCAATCGGCAAGTGAAGCAAGTTTTGGAAAAGGTAGTCGGAACCAATAGGAAGGATTGGCTATGAAGCTCGATGATGTTTTGTGGGGTTCCGGACTGCTTATAAGACGGTGTTGAATATGTCACCGTATCATGGGAAGCCGTGCCACTTACCCGTAGAGATTCAGCACAAAGTTTTTTGGGCATTGAGGAGTTTGAACTTGGTTTTAAAGGATCAAAAGGAGTTGAGGATGACTCATATCAATCAATTGGATGAGTTCAGAAATCGAGCTTACAAGAATTCAGATATCTTCAAGGAACGAATGAAGAAATGGCATGATTCAAAGATCTCTTATAAGGAGTTCAAGCAAGGTGATGAGATATTACTTTTTAACTCTCGTTTGAAGCTTTTCGCAGGGAAATTAAAATCAAAGTGGACAGGGCCGTTCATTATCCATAGAGCCCGTGGAGGGGGGAGTTTTGAGCTTATGGACGAAGACGGAGACATCATAGCGGTGAATGGGCATCGATTGAAGCATTACAAGTCACCGGATGATGCTTGCATCATCTTTGAAGATACCTTACACTAGATTGGTACCGTCGTGACTCTACAACATTAAACAAGAGCGCTTGTTGGGGACTTTCCCTCCCGTTTTATTGCTTTATTTTCATTGGTGTGAGTAAGAAATTTTTATATTCGACGTGTTTATTATTCGGAAATTACATCTATTTTGAAACTTAGTTTCCACTTTAGTTTCTACTAAGTTTGGGGGGTGTGATGTACTTACCTCATCGTAGCACGGAGAGTATAATCTTTTCTTTGTAACGTTTGCTAGGGGAGTTGATCTTTTTGCTGTATATTAAAACTTTAACCGGTTTTGATGTATCGATTTTTTACAATTTGCCTAGTGTTTAGTGGTGTTTTGTTTTTAAGTGTCATTGCGGAGTTACACTTGATGTTATTTTGTCTAAAAGTGGTTCTCAAGCTTAGAAAGTGTTATCATGTTGTCCTAGAGTTGAATTGTTACAGGGAGAAACGAGAAGAGTATGAATTTTCAAGATGTCGGGTTGTTGTTCGACCAATACACTATTGCTCGATCAAGAAGACGAATTCAAGCAGAGGTCGAGCGAAATGCACAAAACTTACAGTAGCTCTGCTCGACTAAATTGAGGTTGTTCGACCAAGAGTGTCAACTAGAGCTCTGGTCGAGCAAAATATGAAATTTGTCCAGAAGGGTTGTTCGACTTGGACCTTGTCACTCAACCGAGTTGTCTTAGTCGAGCAAAGGTCGAACAAAATGTGCAAAAACTTACAGAGAGTTTGCTTGACCAAGTAAGGGTTGCTCGACCAAATACTTAAAGTCGAATGAAGGTCGAACGGAACAGAGGAGAACAGAGAGCGCGACTAGGCAGTTTGCTCGACTTCCAACACTTGTTCGACTAACATATTTTGGTCTAACGGAGGTCGAATGATGCCAATTTTAAAAGGTAGATCTAGGTTGCTCGACTTGCAACCCTTGTTCGACCAATCTGATCAAATCGAGCGGGCTCCGGAAACAGTTTTAAAAGGTCAGTTTTCATTCCGTTCGACATACACCCGTCACCCTTTCTCGAGCACCGATTCTAAACCATAAGTTTTTCTTCCCAAACTCTTTCCTACACTTTAATACTCCATTCCACATACTTCCACATCCAAATTCAAGGGTTTTCAAGTCCGATTTGGGGCTTTTCGCTTGAATTTTTGGGGTTTTCGTCGCCAATCACCACACGCACACAATGTCCAACAAAGGTATGATTTCTTCTTACTTTCTACTCTTGAATTGTAGTAATAATGCTTAGTGAAGAATGGGTGAGTGGATTCATGCTAGTTTTGGTTAGATTTGATTGTTGAATTGTTGAAGTTCGTATTTGAAATTGCACTTGGATTTTCATGGTTCAATTTACGTTGAATTGTGGAATTTTTGTGAAATTGATGGTGTGTTTAATATGGGCTTGAGGTTAATTTTGATTTATAGATTTGGGCTATTTGAATTGAAGTGTTGTTGTGATGCAATTGAAGGTGGAAGATGAACATGCTAGTATTTTGGCTGAAGTTTATGAATTGAAGAAAGCATGTTTGTGTGGAGTAGTGATAAAACTAAGAGAGTTTCCGTTATTCTTGATTGAAAGTGTTGATGCTGATCGGTGTCATTTTCTCCTAGATTTTAGTGTCTTTTATTATGTATTTTTTGTGTGTTTTTATTCATTTTGTATGTCTTTTGGTGGTGTTATATGAAGATATGGAGATGTATACTTTGAATTGATAAATGTGTGAGAATGAGTTTAAATGTATGATTTCCAGGTAAAAAGAGATTCTAGAAGTAAAGAGGAAGATGTAGGAAAAAGCGGATCTCAATTCGGAGTTAAAACGAGGGAGAACGAGCCAAAATAGTAAAGCAGCGCGAAACTGTCACAAAAATTCGACCGAGTTTTAGAAATTCGGTCGAATTTTTGTGCAATTTTTGTGGAAAACACGAGCGAAAACAGAGCATGCACACTGTAAGAAAAATTCGACCGAATTTTAGAAACTCGGTCGAATTTTTGTGCAAAATTTCAGCTGTCAAAGTGCGATTTCAAGGGTTTTTCAAGGAGTATAAATACCCCTCCTTCATCATTCCAAAGGGGAATTCGAGGGTTTCTCCTTCTACACACACATCACACACATTTTTCTTCATTTTTCACCATCTTCTCCATCCATTCTTCATCCATCCATCTACACTTGATCCCCTCCATCAAATCCAACATCCAAGTGATCAAGGAAGCAAGGGGGAGTGAAGATTACAAGAAGAAGAAGAAGAAACTCCATTGAAGGACTTCAAAGGGGGAATCTAATTCTAATTTTTGTGAACTTCTTTATAGTTTTGTCATGGGATTTGTAGATACAATTGTCTATGTTGTTTTCTATAAGACTATGATATGCTAATCTCCTTTGTGAGATTAGCTCCATGATTGGTGTTGGATAATTTAGTTTTTATGCAAATTGATTTTAATCTTGAATGGGCTTTGTGTTATTTCTATCATTGATTGTTAATTGTTGATGTGTATGATTGATTTGTGTGATTAATTGTCATGAGCATGTGATTAGATTGGTAGATCAATTATATGTTTAGGATAGTTCATTGAATCATTTCATCATACACTTCATGTGCATTAATTTAGAATGAGATAGGTATATCCTTCTAGATTTGGAACCCTTTGATAGATCATTTGATTAGCTTAATCATGAGATTAGTTGATTAGATGAGGAGACCCAAGCCATTAGTGAATTCATAGTACCTTAAAAGGGAATATTGTCTATGATTTAGTACCTAATTAGGGAACTCGTAGAGTAATTAGTACCTATTGGGAGGTGTTCGCTATGGTCTAGATCCTTTGTGCTTTTGGGAGCCTTATTGAGGGCCTACATCCTATCCATCTTGGTAGAGAGTTTAGGTGGAATTAGTGATCACTCCTATGCAATGTCCATGATAGATTATAATCAATTGCATGATTACTTTGTTATCTATACCATGATTGTTGCTAATCTCATCCTTGCATCATTTGGAACCCCTTTTATCTTTGCATTCATTTTATCTTTATTTCTTTCATTAGTTTAATTGCATTTATTTGCATCTTATCCTTCCATTCCGTCGTCCTTATAAAATCACGATAAACTTGAGATCGCATAAACTCTAGTACCTTCCTCCCTGTGGTTCGATAAATTCTTTAATTGGTCATCCCGACTATAACGACCAATCAAATGGCGCCGTTGCCGGGGAGAAAGGCTTCGGTGTAACGTGTTTGAATTTGTTAGCTCTACTTAGGACATTTTTTCTTATTTTTGTTTTTATATTTGCTTTGGAAAATCTTGTTCTAATTTGTTCTTCTTGATAGGTACATCAACCTTGAAAGAAGAGAAGAAGGAGCAACCAAAAATAGAAAGTGAAGGAAGTTGTAGTGAGCCTTGAATTGAAGAGTATGAACATGGTGTTGGCAATTGGATCTTATGGTGAACACGATTCGAAAAGAAAACAAGCAATAAAAAACAACGGAAGCATAATCAATACCTGTCTTCTGGATTGGAGTAGAGGATGAATGTTTGAGAAGAACTACCTCTTGTTCTTCTACTGTATTACCCTAGTCAATCCTACTGTTGTGTGATCAACGGTCTGTAGGATCACTCAATCTGCTCCTAACCACTTTCTAGACAAAAGAACGGCGTTCTCAATTCTTAGGGCATCCAGGAGCTGAGCAGACTATTATAAAGGGCTACAGTAGGGACCAGGAGGAGAAATTGGGCTGGGCCTCAATTGGATTTAATTAACCAAGCTTAGCCCAAAGCTTTTAATTAAATCCAATAATAATAATATAGTCCACTAAAATATTATTACTGCACTACCCATCCAATCCCAAATTATGTTCTGGGCTCCTTCTTATTATGAGCCCAATAATCTCCCCATGTTTAAGATATTCAATGCCCATTAATTAATTAAGTTACTGACAACTCAAATTAATTAATATCTCATCCGAGAGTAGTACCACTCAACCTTTTTATCATGCCGGAAATTAATCCACTTGCAAGATTTACATGATAAACCTTATGAGCTCCTCAAGGGGACATCATCAACCTAAATCGGACATGGATTCCTTCTACAATCAACAGCACACCATAGAGACAGCACTACTTCCCAACTCACCGAGTTTGTTGATTTAATTCGTTTAAATCTCACCCATTGATGAATCAAAGAAATACATACTGCCCTACGTGTCGAAGTTATTGTATAGGGATTAAGAGCATGGACATCCATAATAACAGAGATCAAGTTCTTCTATATGGACAGCACAAGTCGAACGATCTCAAGCGGTCCTGCTCAATACACGCTAAGTGCACTAATGTGATTCTATAGTCAAGACAAACTAATTCCAAATCACACTACAACCATACTGATAGATAGTCCCTGTCTATCTCGGTTGTGAGCATCTGTTTATACTTTATAAGAAAACCGATAATATGATCTTCCGCGTGTTGTCGCACAACATATTATCTACAGTATAAAGTAAATGGACTTTTGCACAAACATATAAATAAACAATTTATAAAATGCAAAAACGTTTGATCATATGATTCTCATTTCAAATAAAATTGTTATTACATTGTTCAATACAAAAGCGAGGCTTTTAGTATACAAATCTAACAATCTCCCACTTATACTAAAAGACTACGCTGCCATATCTGCTGACACGCATCTAATCCCCATTCCTTCTACATGCCCATCGAACGCTTTCGCTGGAAGGCTTTTAGTAAAAGGATCAGCAAGGTTATCCTCAGATGCTATCTTAGCGACAACGACTTCCCCTCTTTTAACGATGTCTCGTATCAGGTGGTACTTGCGCTCAATGTGTTTACTCGCCTTATGGGCTCGTGGTTCCTTCGAGTTTGCTACTGCACCACTATTGTCACAATAAATTGTGATTGCTTTGGGCAAACCAGGAATCACATCCAAGTCCATTAAGAAGTTCCTGAGCCATACTGCTTCCTTAGCTGCCTCAGAGGCTGCCACATATTCAGCTTCCATGGTGGAGTCCGCAACGCATTTCTGCTTTACACTCCTCCATATTATGGCTCCTCCTCCAAGAGTATACACATAACCCGAGGTGGATTTACTAGCATCCCTATCTGACTGGAAATCCGAATCAGTATAACCCAAAGGTAACAAAGTATCTGCCCGGTAAACCAGCACATAATTCTTAGTCCTTTTCAGGTACTTTAAAATGTGCTTTACCGCAGTCCAATGCCCTTGTCCTGAATTACTTTGATACCTACTGACCATGCCCACGGCATAACAGATATCCGGTCTCGTACATAGCATGGCATACATGAGGCTTCCTACTGCCGAAGCATAAGGGACCAGCTTCATTGCCTCTATTTCATGTTGTGTCTTAGGAGACATTTCCTTAGATAGAGGTATTCCATATCTGAAAGGTAGAAAACCTTTCTTAGAATCTTGCATGCTAAAACGAGCCAGGATTGTATCAATGTATGAAGCTTGGGATAAGCACAACATTCTTTTCTTGCGATCCCTTATCAATTTGATCCCAAGAATGTGTCCGGCTTCTCCTAAGTTCTTCATTTCAAACTACTTGGACAGCCATACCCTTACGCCCGATAATACCTTTACATTGTTTCCAATGAGTAGAATATCATCCACGTAGAGTACAAGAAATACCACTACATTTCCGTCACACTTCTTGTACACACATGATTCATCCGCACATTGAATAAATCCATATGACTGGATTACTTCATCAAAACGGATGTTCCATGATCTAGAAGCTTGTTTCAATCCATAAATGGACTTTTTAAGCTTGCACACTAGATGCTCTTCGCTTTTAGCAATGAATCCTTCTGGTTGCTTCATATAGATGTTTTCGTCAAGACTTCCATTTAGGAAAGCTGTCTTGACATCCATTTGCCATACCTCATAATCCATATGAGCAGCAATAGACAAAAGAATCCGGATTGACTTAAGCATGGCCACAGGGGAGAAGGTTTCCTCATAATCGATTCCTTCTTTCTGAGTATATCCTTTAGCCACAAGCCTTGCTTTAAAGGTTTCCACCTTACCGTCAGATCCTCTTTTCCTTTTATAGATCCACTTGCATCCAATAGCTTTTACACCATTGGGTGGTTCTATAAGCTCCCAGACTTGATTAGAATACATGGATTCTATTTCAGATTTCATTGCATTTTGCCATAATTGAGCATCTTTATCTTGCAGTGCCTCGTTGTAATTCCATGGGTCAATTTCATGTTCACCAGGGACCAAGTCAGAAGACTCTCCCAATCCCATGAATCTATCCGGTTGTCTCACAACCCTCCCACTACGACGAGGCTCCGCAGGCAATTGTGTATCAGGTGTGACACGCGGTGCAGTGTCTTGTGGTATATTTTCTTGTACAGTTGGTATTATGTTTGGTGTTTCCCCTCTTACTTCTTCTAGAACAATTTTACTCATGGGTTTGTGATTCATTATATAATCTTCTTCCAAAAACCTAGCATTCGTGCTAACGATCACCTTTTGGTCCTTTGGATTATAGAATAAACCACCCTTCGTTCCTTTAGGATATCCTACAAACAGACACACTTCCGTACGCGACTCTAACTTATCAGTATCCGTCTTCAACACATGTGCTGGAGCACCCCATATCCGAAAGTGTTTCAAACTAGGATTTCGCCCAGTCCACAATTCAATGGGTGTGGAAGCTACTGATTTAGAGGGTACTAAGTTTTGAATGTAGGCCACTGTTTCTAAGGCATACCCCCAAAACGAATTTGGTAGTTCCGAATAACTCATCATTGATCTTACCATTTCCATAAGAGTCCTATTCCTTCTTTCCGCTACACCATTCTGCTGGGGTGTGCCTGGTGCAGACAATTGGGATTCAATCCCATTCTCCGATAAATAATTCCTAAACTCTCCCAAGAGGTATTCGCCACCACGATCAGATCGTAGTGTCTTGATATATTTTTCAAGATGCGTTTCCACATCAGCCTTGTACTCTTTGAATTTATCAAAGCACTCAGACTTGCGGCGCATCAAATAAATATATCCATATCTCGAATAATCGTCAATGAAAGTGACGAAATATTCAAAACCCCCTCTTGCCTGGATAGACATAGGACCACATAAATCGGAATGAACCAATTCCAACAAATCCTTGGCTCTATACCCCTTAGCCTTGAAAGGCCTTTTGGTCATTTTTCCTTCCAAGCAGGATTCGCAAGTTGGATAATTTTCCAATTCTAATGAACTCAAAGGTCCATCAGCTATCAACCTTTGAATCCTACTTAAGTTAATATGACCAAGTCTTAGATGCCAAAGATATGTTTGGTTCATTTTCGAAGGTACTTTTCTCTTATTAGTAGATGTATCATTCGTTTCTATTTGTTGCACCGTGGGAGAAATTGGATTAAGAGTGTACAAATTATCTATCAATGCACCATTACAGATAACAATTCTATTTTTCCTTATAACAACCTTGTCATTAAAAGAAACAGAATATCCATCCATAAATAATTTAGAAACTGAAATTAAATTATTTCTAAAATGAGGTACATAAAGACAATTCCTCAAAACAAGAGTTTTATTCTTATTGAAAAATAAATGCACGTCTCCTACTGCAACAGCTGCTACACTTGTAGCATTCCCCATGAGTATGGTAATCTCCCCATCACTAAGCTGCCGGGTTTGGTGGAACCCCTGCATAGAATTGCAGACATGATCAGTGGCTCCTGTATCTACACACCAAGTGTCAGCAGATACCGCCGCTAAACACGATTCAACAACTAGTATGTAAGACTTACCATTCCTGTTCCCCTTCAGAAGAGGGCAGTCAACCTTGTAGTGTCCCGGCTGCTTACATTTGAAGCACTTGCCTCTAGGTTTCTTGACCGCACCCGTCTTTGCCTTCACTTGGTTCACCAGTGCTGGATTCCCTTGCTTCTTCTTCTTCCTACCGCCTTTCGGCCTAGGATGAGAAGCTTGTTCAGCAACATGAACCTGAGGTGGTCTACGAAATAGTTCTTCCGCCGCCACGAGTTCTGTCATCAGTTCTGCCAACGAGTACAAATGTTTGTTCATACCATAGTTCAGGCGAAACTGCTCAAAACTCCTAGGCAAGCTTTGGAGTATAATATCGACCTGGGTTTCCCCATCGATTTCTGCTCCAAGAACTTCCAACTCATTGAGTTGGCCCATCATCCTAAGGACATGCTCCCTTACGGAAGTGCCCTCAGCCATTTTTGTGTTCATCAAGACCGACATGCCCTTCGACCTAGCAGGACGACTCTGATGACCGAAGAGTTCCCTAAGATTATGCATCATATCATAGGCGGTGTCCATAGCTTGATGCTGAGTCTGAAGCACATTTGACATTGAAGCCAAAATATAGCACTTAGCCATCTTATCAGCTTTGACCCACCTATTATAAGCATTTCTTTGCTCTTCGGTAGAGGCATCAGTAGGTGCCGGAGGGCATTCCTCAGAAAGTACAAAGATGTAATCTTCAGCAGTTAAAACAATATCCATGTTACGCTTGCAGTCGACATAATTAGTGCCAGTAAGTTTGTGTTCTTTAAGTATGACAGAAAGTGAGTTTAAAGCCATTTGAAAAACCTGAGAATCATAAATAATAAACAGATCAAACACTTCGAATTTACCAATTTATATTGAATCCCTCAAAACAATATAAAACAAAATTCACCAACATCTCAAGCACCGTGGATATGCATGCCACGTTAGTGTGGACGTATACAAACCCGAACATTTACAAGAGAAGGTTTTACCCATTAATTTCATTTATCAACCTAACTTTATGATAAAATAATTAATAGTCGGTTTCTTTTTAGCCATGCAAATATCAGCAGTGACTCCGTTGGGGAGGATACTGATTATTCACATCTAAGTGTGTACCATTATTTGATCCCAAGTCCATTGCGCAAGCTTGTGTGCCTTACAGTTGGAGAAGTACACACGCGCTTGGGTAACTTCCTACGATCATCATAAAGAAGTTTGTACTAGTGATCCGTGAATAAAACCCATCCGTTGTGGAGGAAGGCCTGTTGCCAACACGCAGGTTTACTCACATCACTTACAAACCAATAATGGAGGCCATGAGAATTTATTTACCAATCCCCTCTCCCACTTAGTTATTTAATACCGAGGGTTTTTGTCATGCATATAATATTAACAAATAAAATATACAATAAAGCATGCTTTAAATCCAAGTAATTTAAAATTAAATAAATCACATAAAACATGCTTTACACATATATAACAATTAATCGTCATGTTAAACAATTAAATCAATTATATAAATCAATTAATTGCAAAATAAAATTGGATCAAAAATTGGGCCTACCTATTCCAAATAAAATTAGCAATTAATGAGCAGCCATAAAAAAAAATTAAAGCCCATTAAGCCAGCCAATTTATTTCCTTGGAACAAGCCCAAAGTTAAACTAGGCCCAACCACTCAAACAATTAATAAATAAACACATACAGGCCCAGCTGCTCTAAATAATTAATTACAATCCAGTAAGCCCATTACAAAAAAAAACAGGCCCAACAGCAATTAATTAAAAAACAAGCCCAGCCCATTCTAGAGAAACCCTAGCCCATGTCCAGCCGCCACTGCCGTCAGCCTCCAGAAGCCACCGGCGCCACCAGCTGCCGCCGCTGCCGGCGATGCCGCCAACAGTCCACCGGAAACTCACCGTTTCCCCACCAGCGACCTAGCTCCGCACCGCAGACAAACCATCAGCGCCCGACTTCCACGACAGTAACGACAGAGCCAGTACCGGAGCTACCAGCCGCCGCTGCCCCCAACGCCGCCACCGCCGACGACACCCACAACCTTGCGCAGTCGCACCGTCAGTACGCTCGAAAAAACGTCATCCGACCACTGCAGTGAAAGCTTCGCCTTGCCAATCCCGTCGGCAGTCGATAGTCGCCGCAACCGCTTCGCCAAGAACTGCCTCCACCGAGCCGACGCCGCCGTGGTCGATGCCCGCACCAGTGCCGCCGCCTCTGATCTGAACAGCCTCGACCACGTCGCTGATGGATCTGTCCCGATCGCACAGTCCAGACGATCCTCGCCGTGAAGACGACGCCCCCGTTACCGCAGCGCCTTTGTCTTCCAGCTCTTTGCGCCGCTGACTGCAGGGCACCAGTGAACGAGCGCCGTCGGTTGAAGTCTCCGCCCCGACTTCGCGCCTCCATGACTGCCACCGCCGCTTTCGTCCGATCTGGTGTCGTCGCCAGTGACTCACCCGGATAGCGGCGTGTTATCTCCGTCGCCGGTCCGATTGGGACAGTCTCCCTGTCACCCCACCTTCTTCGATTTTCCCTCTGCCGCTATCGCCGCCGGTTTGCCTCGAATCGCCGAGAAACCCAGCCGTCGTGCCATTGCCGGCGACTGTCTAAAGGCCGTCCGTCTCGGTCGCCGCCGCCAGCCGCCGTCAGAAGCAGTCGCTGCCCCCAGACGTGACGAGAGAGAGAGAGAGAGAGGAAAGGGAGGGAAAGGGTGTTGTGCGTGTGTGTGGAAGAGCAGGGCTGTCTGTCTAAGTGTGTGCCACATAATTAACAATTAATCAATTAATATTACACACCATACAAACAAACATGCCTGTCTGTCTGTCTTCTCTATGTGAAAAATTCAGATTAAAACAAATAATCAATTAATCACATAATTCTTTACAAATCAGTTTCACCAAGAAACCATGGCTCTGATACCAATTGTTGGCAATTGGATCTTATGGTGAACACGATTCGAAAAGAAAACAAGCAATAAAAAACAACGGAAGCATAATCAATACCTGTCTTCTGGATTGGAGTAGAGGATGAATGTTTGAGAAGAACTACCTCTTGTTCTTCTACTGTATTACCCTAGTCAATCCTACTGTTGTGTGGTCAACAGTCTGTAGGATCACTCAATCTGCTCCTAACCACTTTCTAGACAAAAGAACGACGTTCTCAATTCTTAGGGCATCCAGGAGCTGAGCAGACTATTATAAAGGGCTACAGTAGGGACCAGGAGGAGAAATTGGGCTGGGCCTCAATTGGATTTAATTAACCAAGCTTAGCCCAAAGCTTTTAATTAAATCCAATAATAATAATATAGTCCACTAAAATATTATTACTGCACTACCCATCCAATCCCAAATTATGTTCCGGGCTCCTTCTTATTATGAGCCCAATAATCACCCCATGTTTAAGATATTCAATGCCCATTAATTAATTAAGTTACTGACAACTCAAATTAATTAATATCTCATCCGAGAGTAGTACCACTCAACCTTTTTATCATGCCGGAAATTAATCCACTTGCAAGATTTACATGATAAACCTTATGAGCTCCTCAAGGGGACATCATCAACCTAAATCGGACATGGATTCCTTCTACAATCAACAGCACACCATAGAGACAGCACTACTTCCCAACTCACCGAGTTTGTTGATTTAATTCGTTTAAATCTCACCCATTGATGAATCAAAGAAATACATACTGCCCTACGTGTCGAAGTTATTTTATAGGGATTAAGAGCATGGACATCCATAATAACAGAGATCAAGTTCTTCTATATAGACAGCACAAGTCGAACGATCTCAAGCGGTCCTGCTCAATACACGCTAAGTGCACTAATGTGATTCTATAGTCAAGACAAACTAATTCCAAATCACACTACAACCATACTGATAGATAGTCCCTGTCTATCTCGGTTGTTAGCATCTGTTTATACTTTATAAGGAAACCGATAATATGATCTTCCGCGTGTTGTCGCACAACATATTATCTACAGTATAAAGTAAATGGACTTTTGCACAAACATATAAATAAACAATTTATAAAATGCAAAAACGTTTGATCATATGATTCTCATTTCAAATAAAATTGTTATTACATTGTTCAATACAAAAGCGAGGCTTTTAGTATACAAATCTAACACATGGATGGTTGGAACCAATACTTGGGAGGAAATTATGAAAATCTATTTGGTTTGGTTCCACCACAACAATCAATTGGCTACATGAATGAGAGCAACTACGGGTATAACTGCCAGATGAGTCAAGCAAGCTCTCAATGCTACAACAATGGGAGTTATGAGGAATAGCAAAGTGCTTACAATGGAAATACGTTCCAACCTCATCAAACAAACACTTATTCCATACAAAGTTCCTACAACCAAGTTCCGACGTCTACTCCTCTATCTGAGAATAGTGCCTTAATGGAGTTGTATAGAAGATACGCTCATGGGAGCAATGAAAGGCAAAGTGTTCAACCAAGTCTTCCTAGTTATGGGGATCAATATCTTCAAAGTATGCCAAATTCTTATACTACGGTGCAACAAGAGTGGATGATGCCTAATCCTCAAATGGAGGAAATTTCTTACATGCAAGGGAGTAATTTCCAAGATCAAGGGAATTATCTCCAAGAACAAAGATGGCAACCACCGAGTGAAGAAGTTAAGCCACTCGTAGAGAATAGAGTTGGGCAACTTATGGAAATGCTCGAAGAAATGATTGAAGAGAGAAGAGAAATGAGAAAAGAAAGAAAGAAAGAGCAAAAGGAAAATGAAAGGAGATTTGAGATTCTAGAGCATCGAATGAGTCAAATGATAAGTGAACGAAACACTCTTCAAGAAATGAAGAATTTTGATGAAAATATTGAAGAAGAGTTAGAAGTAGAAGAGTGTTCGGTAGATGATGAAGACTCAAGAGATGTTGAGCGTATTGAGGATAAGAAAGACAAGGTTGAAGAGAATTTGGGGGAAAAAGAATCAAAGGAGGTGCTTGAAGAGCCTATTGAGGCAAATGATGTGGTCGAAGAGGAACAAAGTCTAGAAACAAGTGATGATGACTTGAAGAGTGACATAAGCATTTCTAAATCTTTGAACTCTTTAAGTTGTTTTGAATTTCAAAATATTGTTTTTATTGACTTTATCTTACCTATTGATTCTTCTCAATGCCTTAGGTACAAAAGAGAACTTGAAGAAATTTTGGGAGTCTACTTGATAAAAAGGAATAAGTGGTGGTCACGAAAGGAGAGGTTAATGGAATGCAAACTCAAAAGAGTCGAATATCTAAAGCCAATCTCAAAGGACTCTACTGAGGTCGTTACTTGCCACAAATGCCTAAAAGAGGAAGAAGCACAAAGATTAAAATTTGATGGCAAGAACGAACGATATCCTTGGCCATTCCGATGAGTTCTCCATGATCCGTCCGGCTTGAAGACGTTAAACTTAGCGCTGGATGGGAGGCAACCCATTGTTTATTTAAATGCTTTCATTTAATTGCTTTGATTTAGTTTTCTTGCATTTTTGGTATGTAGGTTGATTGTACTCATGGAGGAGAATACGTATTGGAAATACGAGAAGTGCTCGATTTGAAGTGTGAAGGAAGGTCTCACCACTTCTTGCAAACTTAAAGTTCAACTCTTGTTTCACTTTAAGTTTGGGGGGATAGTGCGTGGTGGACGTCCCTTGAATTGTTGTGACGCATATACTTCTCTACAAGAAGCTCATTGTTGGAAACTACAAGGGTAAGTCACACCACTTTTTACAAACTTAATTCTCAACTTGTTTCGATTTAAGTTTGGGGGGAGAGTGCGTGGTGTGACTCACCACTTGAGTGTGCTTATGTGGATTGAGAGATCTTCTTGTAAAATTGGGTTAAATTTTTTTTTTTTTCATGAGTATTGGATTGATTTTGGTTAGTTTGGTTGTGTTGAAGTGCATAGTAGTCCATGTTTTTGATGATATTGTTGAGCTAATATTGTTTGTTGAGTTTTTGAGCATGAATGAAGGGTATTGGAAGCATGAATGGAGCTTGGAGCTAATGCTTTCATTATCAAATGCCTATTGAGTGAGTTTACTCTACACTTTATCATTTCTAGTTGCTTGACAATAATTGATTGTGATTTGGATTGTTTGGATTAGTATGCAACTTCATGTGTTATGTACTTGGGAGGTTTACTTGCTTTATTTTTATTTTTGAATAAGGTGGCAAAATCTTGAGCTTAAACGATATTGGATGATGAGGATATGTGCTTGATTTTCTTTTGATGGATGAATTGTCGTTTTTTGCATGTTTTGTGTTGTTGTCTTGTTCCTTGTTTGGTGAGTCTTTGCTCATGTGTTTTGTTTGTATTTTTATTCTTGTATAGGTATGTTTGGTGGTTTGTTTCGGGAAGTTGTGAGTCATTTTTGAATGTGAGTAATGGCGTGTTGTTTGTGATAAGTGATGGCGAACTATGTTAGGAATCTCTACTCTTTAAAATTGTGACATGTACTATTTAACTTGTTCAATTTTGAGATGAATTGAGGTGTAATGAGTTCCTAAAGGTCCGAGCAAAAGTTTGTGAGCGTTTGAGCCTCAACCGTGCATCCATGGTTAATTTCTTAATGAGTGGATCGATTGAGCCTTGATAAACTAGAACTTGCTCATGGACTACGGGAATGAGCCCGATTGGTGGAGGTTAGTGAAATGATCTTAGGCCATCCTTGTAATTTCATAGTCATTGCCATATATTTCCTTACCTTATACATCAATCCTAGTTAACCACTTTGAGCCTTAAAGCCTATTTTTGTGATATAAGCACATTACAAGCCATGAATACCCATTTGAGCCTTATATATATATATACCTTTTGTGTGGGTGATTGAGGAGATGATGGTTTACAAGGTTGATGGTGAGAATTGTGATAGAGAAGAAAGGAAATGGTAAACAAGTAAGAAAAGGATGAAAAGAGCTCAAGCAAAATGTACATGCAACCTCAACATAAGAAAAAAAAAGGAGCAAAACAACAAAAATATGCTCAAGGAATTCAAAAGTCGAAAGAAAGGAAGCATGCAAATTAAAAATAGCTCAAGAAATCCAAGGAATGATAATGATTAGTGCTTGTGATTAGAAAAGAAAAGAAAGGAAGATAGAAACGTGAAGAAGTTGAAGAAGTTGATCATCTCTTCGATTACTTATACTCGATGAGTCACTCTTATCCATAATCTCCCTACCTTTACCAAAAAGCCTAACATTACATCCAAAAGTAAAGTCCTTTTTGATCATTAGTTGAAGCCTTGGTGGCTTGTGAATGTAGTCTGTGAGCAAGCCTATGGTGCGTCGGGTTCGATTGGTTGATGAGTGTTGATATACCCTACTCTAAAGAGTGTTGAGTGCATTTTGATATCCGACATGAGGTTTGGACCGGAAGGGACTTTATTACTCTTAATTTTCTTAGACTTGAACTTATTAATTTTTTATGTCATGATTTTAATGTTGTAGTGTGACTTGATATGATTTGTAGTCCTTGTTACTTATGATGTGTTGTTGCTTATGTTCTTTAGGTCTTTCTCTAGGTGAAAATTCCCCCTCTCATTTTTTCATTTTCGTTGCTCGGGGACGAGCAACACTTTAAGTTTGGGGGGTTGATCGGTGTCATTTTCTCCTAGATTTTAGTGTCTTTTATTATGTATTTTTTGTGTGTTTTTATTCATTTTGTATGTCTTTTGGTGGTGTTATATGAAGATATGGAGATGTATACTTTGAATTGATAAATGTGTGAGAATGAGCTTAAATATATGATTTCCAGGTAAAAAGAGATTCTAGAAGTAAAAAGGAAGATGTAGGAAAAAGCGGATCTCAATTCGGAGTTAAAACGAGGGAGAACGAGCCAAAATAGTAAAGCAGCGCGAAACTGTCACAAAAATTCGACCGAGTTTTAGAAATTCGGTCGAATTTTTGTGCAATTTTTGTGGAAAACACGGGCGAAAACAGAGCATGCACACTGTAAGAAAAATTCGACCGAATTTTAGAAACTCGGTCGAATTTTTGTGCAAAATTTCAGCTGTCAAAGTGCGATTTCAAGGGTTTTTCAAGGAGTATAAATACCCCTCCTTCATCATTCCAAAGGGGAATTCGAGGGTTTCTCCTTCCACACACACATCACACACATTTATCTTCATTTTTCACCATCTTCTCCATCCATTCTTCATCCATCCATCTACACTTGATCCCCTCCATCAAATCCAACATCCAAGTGATCAAGGAAGCAAGGGGGAGTGAAGATTACAAGAAGAAGAAGAAGAAACTCCATTGAAGGACTTCAAAGGGGGAATCTAATTCTAATTTTTGTGAACTTCTTTATAGTTTTGTCATGGGATTTGTAGATACAATTGTCTATGTTGTTTTCTATAAGACTATGATAGGCTAATCTCCTTTGTGAGATTAGCTCCATGATTGGTGTTGGATAATTTAGTTTTTATGCAAATTGATTTTAATCTTGAATGGGTTTTGTGTTATTTCTATCATTGATTGTTAATTGTTGATGTGTATGATTAATTGTCATGAGCATGTGATTAGATTGGTAGATCAATTATATGTTTAGGATAGTTCATTGAATCATTTCATCATACACTTCATGTGCATTAATTTAGAATGAGATAGGTATATCCTTCTAGATTTGGAACCCTTTGATAGATCATTTGATTAGCTTAATCATGAGATTAGTTGATTAGATGAGGAGACCCAAGCCATTAGTGAATTCATAGTACCTTAAAAGGGAATATTGTCTATGATTTAGTACCTAATTAGGGAACTCGTAGAGTAATTAGTACCTATTGGGAGGTGTTCGCTATGGTCTCGATCCTTTGTGCTTTTGGGAGCCTTATTGAGGGCCTACATCCTATCCATCTTGGTAGAGAGTTTAGGTGGAATTAGTGATCACTCCTATGCAATGTCCATGATAGATTATAATCAATTGCATGATTACTTTGTTATCTATACCATGATTGTTGCTAATCTCATCCTTGCATCATTTGGAACCCCTTTTATCTTTGCATTCATTTTATCTTTATTTCTTTCATTAGTTTAATTGCATTTATTTGCATCTTATCCTTCCATTCCGTCGTCCTTATAAAATCACGATAAACTTGAGATCGCATAAACTCTAGTACCTTCCTCCCTGTGGTTCGATAAATTCTTTAATTGGTCATCCCGACTATAACGACCAATCAGATGCATAGTGCAAATTATGATTGAATGAACACTTGAGGTTGAGTTGATTGAAGCACATGAATTTGAAGTCTTGAGTAGGATTCATGTTAATTTAGGATGTGTATATCTATCTCTTTTGGTATGTATTGAAGTATTGTTCTTGTAGGAAAAAGGATTGCTTCTTCTTCCGAGAGGAAGGGACCTAAGCCGCCTTCGCTTGGTGAGATAGTCAAGAAAATGAGGATGGAGAAGAGGAGGCCGTCCGATTTTGACATCAAAATTGCAAATTGGGAGGAGAAGAAGGAGCTGTGGACTGCAATAGCACAAAAGATCACGAGGACGCGGTATCAGGATGATCATGCGATGATGGAGATAAACATTATCAATGATATTCGTTGGATGTTCGGTCGAGTGGGCATTACTCAGTTCATGGAGATGAAGAGAGAGACCTATTTTCACATAACTGCAGAGGTCTTATGCACATTAAGGATTGAGTGTGGAGACCGATACCTTCCTTATGGTATTCAGATGCAGATTGGCGGGCAGGAGCAAACTATGTGGGCCCGAGAGTTTAATGAATTGATTGGCTGTGAGAATGAGACGGATGTAGAGCATGATGATTTCAAGCCGGATGAGTTATGGAGATCTATTATGGGGAGGCGAGAGAGATATAATTTGAATACTTCCAAGGTTGCCTTCATCCGCAACCCCGTGTTAGCATATATGGATAGAATTTTGGGTAACACGCTGTTTGCAAGGTCCGAGGGGAGTTGTATTCCAAGGAGGGAGCTATACGTGCTTTGGTGTATGCTACATGAAGTCCGTTTTAATGTAGTTGCATACTTCTTTCAGCAGCTTCATAAGTTTACTACTCACGGATTTCAGCGTGTGAACATTGGAGGGCTCATCACCTTGATAGCTGAGTACTATAGAGTCAATTTGAGCAGGCACAGGCCTATCCGAGGGGATCCAGACTTGATTCTGACATCATGCGTGAGGATGGGGCTGATTGAGAGGATAGATAATACTTGGATGTTCATCCGAGGAAAGAATCCTAGTACATTCACATTTCCACTGGCGATTGTTGATCTCACCACCGTAAGGGTCAACAACAATTTATTGATGAATACTACGGAGCATAAGGTGATCTCGGAGACTTGCTTGGGAAGAGGAGATTGGAGACTTCTTGCTGAGATGCGCACTTAGGGGATCGTCTTAGATGAGGACATGGTCCTGATAGGAGATCCTGTCGACTTTGTTGAGGAAGAGCCACAGCCGCCTCCAGCTTTTATATATCCGGAGATGGATATTCCTCCGATGCAGCCTCTACAGCCACAGCCATATGAGCAGGAGTTTTATGAGCCACCGCCACAGCAGCAGCAAGATTTTTGGCGAGCTCAGGATCAGTTCTATCGGGAGCAATTCCGATTGATGAATGAGTACTTTACCACGCTTAATGCAAATTAGCAAGAGACGAATAGATAGCTGGCATTGGCGAATACGAATTATGCTGCACTTGATGCGAGGTATAACACGCTACAGGGCAACTATGTTGAGATGGATAAGAGACTAGGGAGGACGAGCGCGAATTGGATAGGAAGCTTAATGCTCTTCATAGAGATGTAGATCGGTTGCGCTTGGAGATGGGCGATGGTGATCATGAAGAGGGAGCGAGTGATGATGATGCTCTGGAGGAGTAGAGATCATCAGGTTTTTCTTTGTCTGTTTCATCTCATCTCCCTTCTCTTTTATCTTTACAGGTTGGGTATTTGTGGTGTGAGTGGCATGTATTTGATATTGATGATGATTGGGTGATTGATTGTTGGAAGATATTTACATGGATTTGATTTGGAATTGTTAGTGATAAGGATTATTCATGTTATGCATGTGCACTTATTTTGATACATGTTGATTTGTTGATGATGAGCATGTTCTATTTTTACTTGTAGTTCATAGAAAATTAATGTTGATTACATGCTTTGAAGAGTGCTTAGGATTTAATTAACCATGTGAGGATTTGAGCCTTTTGATCGTGCTATAAGCATGATAGTTTATTCTTGAGAGTCGTTTGTATACTCGTATTCTAGAACTTGACTTGGAGTCTTGTTTGAAGTCTATAATTGATAGATGCTAGGAAATGATATTAGGCCATTGTTGTTGATTAAGTCACTTAGCCAAATTTATCCTACCTTATTATATGATTATCATTGGAAGCCCTTTTGAGCCTTTAAACTTTTTCTTTGGCAAGCCTTTGATAAATAGCTATTTACTTTTTGAGCCTTGAACACCTATTACTAGTAAAGAGTGGAGGTAAATAAATGCTATGGAAAGTTTTGAAGAAGAATAGGAAGGAGGGATTTGGTGTAATAAGAATCAATAGACAAGTGGTTAAATCTTGCAAGGAATAGTGCCTGAAACCGGTATCCCTAATGCTCGAAAGGGTAGTACCCGAAACTGGTACCCTTATACTTAAAGAACACCGAAAGTGGTATTCTACTGCGAACAAGAGATGTTGATATAAGTAAGGATGGAGAAAGCGCAAATTGAAGTGATCATAAGAAGGACGAAGGAGAAAAGAAGGAAGCTGTTGAAAAGCAATTCTCCAAGGTACTTCTTTGCTAGTAATTTAGTTACTTATCTAAATTCTCATACCTTTACCAAAGAGCCAACGTTACATTCTAAATGCAAGTCCTTTGTGATCCTAGTATTGAAATAGTTATACATGGATTTTTGAGACCCTTGTCAAGCTTATGGTCACGCGAGTATATTAATAGAAATTAAGTGTCGATACTAACCATGAAGTGTACATCTTTTACACTTGAGAGAGAGAGTAAACACTTACCCGTGAGCTAGATGACTTAGCACTCGTAGGAGTATTGTGATTGATTGATGTTTTTGCATGAATGAAAGGTATGATGGATTGCATGTTTTGAATTGATATAATTACATGTGTTAGGATAGGTTGTGCATGATCACGTGATTACACTCTTTGGATTTGTTTTGATTTTTGTTGCCTCGGGACGAGCAACATGTAAGTTTGGAGGTTTGATGAGAGTGTAAATTCACGTATTTTGGGCTTTGATTTGTGTGGAAATTGAGTACGATTGAGTCTTTTATGGAGACAAATTGGTATGTTTATGGAGAAGTCACGAATCAGGGGATGCTAGGGCTTTTTGAGCATATTTGTACAGGAAAATAGATCAAAAGGGCTCAGAATTGGAAGACACAATTTTTGAGGCGATTTTCTAGGCCGTTCGACCTCAGGACCTTGTTCGACCATCAGCACTGTAGTCGAACAAGGTGGTCAACTCGAGCAAAATATGCAGCAACATACAGAGAGCTTGCTCGACCAAGATGAAATCGTTAGACCAGCATCACTCTGTTCGAACAGGAGAGCCAAGTCGAACAAGATGTGTAAAAACGTCTAGTAGCGTTGCTCGACCAAACGTGGCCGTTCGATCAGGATCACCTTGGTCGAACGGATGAGGCAAGTCAAACAGAATATGAAAAAACTTACAGAATACTTGCTCGACCGTTGCTCGACCAGTCAAGACGTGGTTGAACGGATTCTCACTGCTTCTATTTATGGTAATTCTGGATTTCTTTTACCAAATTTGACGTGTGCCTCAAGCAAAAGCCCATCCTAAGCCCGTAAGGAGGTTCTACGAGTATAAAAGAAGAGCTTTCGTAGGAGAAAGGGGACACACATCATTCATCATCCATCCACCACTGAAAACCTACCATCATCCGAAGGAGTCGTGAAGAGAGGATCGTCAGACGCGTCAAGTAAGATCATACCAATCAACCATGATTGTTCCTAGATCAATCATGGGATAGAACCGCTCCGGTAGTTCTAGGATTATGAAAGTTTTATGAGTTAATTGAATTTCCATGTGTAAACTCCGTACAATACTACATGTGGTTTATTTTATATAAGATTATGCCTTTTCAATTCATACTCACAGTCATTTTGTGCATCATTAACTGTTACGTAGAGTCTGAATACATATCTTGGTTATTGATTGAGTGCGTTCACTGCTGAGCAGGATTACATGTTATAATTCTAAGTGAAGGGATTCTTAAGTCTTATTAGAACTATAAAGGGAGATCATATCGTGTTAGAGTACTAAGTGCACAGAAAATAACTGATACTGATAGTACCTAGAAATGAGGATGAATTATATCTCTTGCTCCAAGGATATTCACACGTGTCATATGCATGTTTACTTGTGTCTATAGAGTGAATTTGCATGGTTTAGTGATGCGTCTATAGACCACAAGGCAGAGTCGGACATCAACGCATGGAAAGGAAATTAATAAGTAAAACTAGATGACCCAAAGAGCTACCTAATTTCTCACTTGATCACAGTCGTATTATCTCTATTACTTGTCTAATTAAATTGCTATTTTAATTAATTGTTATTTAGTTCCGTAACTATTCCAAACCATATTGCCAACATAGTCTTAGTTTACTAGAATATAATTAAATTGATAATCATTCGTCCCTTGGGTTCGATAATCACTTGGTCACCTATCGAAACTACAATTGATATCCTTAATACTTGAGGATTATTTTGTGTGTTGAGAAATCGCTCATCAAGTTCTTTCATGTGGACTTTCTTGTATTTGAGATGGAAGATGACAAGGATAATATTCCTCTAATCTTAGGGAGACCTTTCCTTGCGACTGCGGGAGCTATGATTGATGTGCAAAAGGGTGAGTTACGGCTGAGGATGGATAAAGAAGAGGTCTTATTCAACCTTGACAAAGCAATGAAGATGCCAATGGAGACTCAATGTAATAGCATTGACGTGGTGGAGGAGATCGTGAAGGAAGATATGTCCTTGATCCTTTCTAAGGATTCTCTTGAGACATGCTTGGCGGAGTCTCTTACTTTTTTTCCCACCGCGGAGCTAGATGAACTCTCCAACGAGGTATGTATTTATTTCCTTGAAAATTTACTTGCTTTGGGTGATGACAGGTTTGAGTCGAAGAGGACCAAGTTTGAAGAGGTGAAGTGGACTAGACAATACTTACCTTTGGATAGAGAAAGCGAGAAAAAAGAGGAGTTGAAACCGTTACCGGAGCACTTAAAGTATGCCTACCTAGGTGACAATGAGAAATATCCGGTAATTGTATCTTCTTCCCTTGATGATGATCAACTTGAGGAGTTGTTAGATGTGCTTAGGAAGTATAAGTCTGTGATTGGTTGGTCTCTTGATGATTTAAAAGGAATTAGTCCTTCATATTGCATGCATAGAATAAGATTGTTAGATGAGGCCAAGAGTAGCATTCAGAATCAGTGGAGGGTGAATCCCGCTATTCAAGAAGTGATTAGGAAGCAAATCCTAACGTGGCTAGATGCAGGAATTATTTATCCTATTAGTGATAGTCCCCATGTGAGTCAATTGCATGTTGTAGATAAGAATGGGGGGCATGACTATTGTGAAAGCCGATGATGGTGAGACTTTAGCCATTAGAATTCCTACGGGATGGCGTGTGTGTACGGATTACAGGAAACTGAATGAAAATACATGCAAAGACCATTTTCCCCTTCCTTTCATGGATCAAATGCTTGATCGTCTTGCAGGGTATGAGTTTTATTGTTTCTTGGATGGGTACTTGGGTTATAATCAAATCATGATTGCACCCGAGGACCAAGAAAAGACTACTTTCACTTGCCCTTATGAAATTTTTGCCTTTAGAAAGATGCCTTTTGGATTATGTAATGCGCCTGCTACATTTCAGCGTTGCATGATGGCCATATTTGATGGGTTAGATAGAGAAAATTATGGAGGTGTTTATGGATGATTTTTCTGTGTTTGGTTCCTCCTTTGATATTTGTTTATCTAACCTTGCTACTGTTTTGAAGAGATGCCAAGAAACTAATCTTGTCTTGAATTGGGAGAAGTGCCACTTCATGGTGAAAGATGGGATTGTTCTGGGCCATCATATTTTGGCCAAGGGATTGCAGATGGATAGAAGATTCATAAAAGACTTCTTGAAATACTCCAAGCCCTTATCTCATTTTACTTTTTGCACGTGGATTAATGAGTATTATTATTTAATGTGTAGTGGGTAGTTGTATTAATGGGAGTGTGATCCCCATATTTTAATTGTATTAGTGAGTGTGTGTGGTCATAAGTGTGTAAAAGGGAAATAAGACTCTTTGCGCGGGATGTACAAAATGGAAAAAAAATGAACTTTTTAAAGGGGGCCATTAAAATATCATATCTCTTAATCTACGTACAAAACAACAAACGTAAATCTTAAAGCGGGACAAAGAGAATATAATATTTAATGTGTATCGGGTAATTGTACTAGTGTTGTGTGTGGGCTCATGTAGAATAATTAATTGTTTTGTGTGTGTCCCACATAGCAAAAATGAAAATATAAACCTTAATTTAAAACAAACCAAAATAGAAAATATAAAACTTAACGCGGGATGAAAGGATTAGTATATTGGAACATGCTAAAGATTTCTGTGAGACCGTCTCAAGGGAAGACTTCTGTAAAACGAATAAGAAATGATAACATCTTAATAAAAAGTAATACTCGGATTAATAAAAAATAGTGATGCAATAAATTATTTCATTAATAATTTATAATATAAATAAAAAGTTATCATTATTTTATAAAACGAACAAAAGATCAAAACATAGGTTAGCACTATAGAGTCTATTAATATATAAATAGAGTAACGGTATATTAATATTGTAAGAGATAAATGGTGATCATATAACGGGTCTGATAGAGGAAATGAGAGAGGAGAAAAATAAAGGTAAAAAGGAACATCATGTATTAATTAAGGGGGAAAAAAAAGTGCAGAGGATGGGTGGGTATAAAGGAAAAATTGCACTAAAGTTTCAATTCTATGTTACAAACACTTTATTGATACTGGAAAATATTATTGCTATTACTCAAACAAGGATGAAATGTATGCTTGCATATTTGTCCATAGGTCAAATCGGATATGTAATTATTGGAATATTTGTTGGAGACTCAAATGATGCCGCTAATATGCCCAATGTACCTATTGCAATATGATGAGAAGTTATTCCTCCCGGAACAAAAGGAGACATCGGCATATTATTTTAGCTTGGTGGAATCAAAATCATTTTCCTTAGGATCTTCTCAAATAGAAATAGAGAACGAAATAACTAGAAAGATCTTCTCAAATAGAAATAGAGAACGAAGTAACTAGAAAGATTGTTAAAATGACCCTCTTCTAAAAGGATCATCGTATGAAGTAAAATATGCACTAAAGTTTCAATTCTATGTTCCAAACACTTTATTTATTACTTACTGCAGTTTTCTTATGTCTAATAAGTCCATCCTTGCTATCTTATAGCTACTAAGGGATTGTTTGGTTCGAATTTTTTAATTGGGATGACAATAAATATCATTAAGGAGATCAATCATAATAAAATTAAAAGTGATTGAAGAGTGTGAAGTAATTATTAAATTAATGGGAATGATTAAAGAATTTTAATTCCTATTACATCAAGCATCAACAATAAGAATTAATATACCTCCATTCTCATTAACCCCACCCAATACAGGTTTCAGGAAGAATTTTTTTAGGGAACGACATGAAATTTTAAAAATATAGTATTCCATATTTAAAATTACAGTTACCAGTTATGGGGTTACAAACCGGTGACCTAGTACGCAGGATCACACGCCGTTACCACTAGGCTAAGGATGAGTTGGTGTAATGTCATGCTATATATATCTATATTAATTTTTTGGGGTACAGCTATCCCCATGTCTTCCCCAATCAAACACCTCCTAAATATTCTTTCGGTTTCGGTATTTTTACCCATTTGTATGGAATATAAGAAAATGTATGGATAAATTGATAATTTTAAAAGAAAAAATAAATAAAGTTGTTGAAATTGATGAATAAAATGTAAAAAGTAGGTAAGATGTAGAGTGTATTTTTACCATTTATGGAATGAGTAAAAATACGTGGGATGACTCAAAATGGAATGCGAGTAAAAATACGTGAGACGAAGAGAGTAGTTAAAACAAGTTTTTTAGCTTAAGTTTCAAAAACTTTCAATAACTATAGAGACGAGTCTGGACTCTTTCTTTCCCATAGGGGGATGATATTCGGTCCTCTCATTGTTTACAGGTGCATCTCATTGTTGACAAGGAACCACTGTTCACATGAATTGGGAAGGAACTGAATCTGCATACGTTATACTAAAGACTCGTGATCAATTTCACACTATAAATGGCAAAATTAATAAGGTTGAATTCTAAATGGATGTTGGAACAAATTGAAGTTGAAGTTCTTCCTTGTTCAATTTTTTTATTCCTTCTAAAGGTAAACACTTATGTAAACCGAATTTACGGTATAAATTATGTGGTTCTTCTTTAACTTAAAAATCCTAATAATACATAGGATATAATAGTTTAAATTAAAAGGGGACCACATAATTTACACCTTAAGGCCGATTCCAGGAGAACAGACTAACTTCCTTTTAAATGTTTGAAAGGAAGGATTTTTCAATGGGAGTGGCTATTTGCACCCCCAGATTTACTAAATGAACCCCATTAATTTATAAATTTAAAATTTATTTATGTAAGAAGACATAAACACCCTTATATAAATTAAATTTCTAAATGCACCCCAATTAAAATTTTAAATGTACCCCATTGACTGCTTGCCCTTTCACCTACATTGGAGGCACAATTGCAGTTCCCATCCATCCATCACCCTTGTTCCACCGTATTGTGTAGTAAACATTATACCAATACTATCAATTAAAATAGTTTGATTTTCATTCCAACACCAAATACATAATGCAGTACAATAATAGAACTTCAATGGTTGAAATGCAATGATGAGAAAAAAAATCTTACAAAAAAAAAAACACCTAGATGGAAGGAAAAAAAAATAGAGAAACGGAAATGCTAATTATAAAAGCACTTCTACATGATCCTAGAACTTTTGTTTCTTGCAGCATCCTTATTAAACAAAAGACCATCATCAGCGGTGATGTATCACCCCCAACATTTATCCTATGAACAACGTGTTGTGAGATGTTCCGAACACCATTAAAGGTACCACGAGGACCTTGTTCAGTCACACGAGGAACGTCATCAGAAATGTAATCAGTGGGTGTAAGAATTACTTCCATTGCACTAACAAAGCCAAAATTAGATTGCTGTGATAAGAAATCAATCTTGAACTTCCCCTATAGAAGTCGCAGCAAGAACTCTTCAATGTGTGGATAAGAACGAATATTCCCGACTCTGAAATCGTGAAAGAGAGAAAAACCAAAAGCAAAAATGCTGAATTGAGCATTTTCCAGAGAGGGTAACGGGTAGAAATGAAAACGCACCATGTAAGTCCCATCTTGGTCCAAATTGAGCTCGTAAGAAGATGCTTTCTCGAGCCTTCTTAAGAAGATGCTTCTCAAGCCTTCTTGCATTTTTATAAACCTCCTCTGCCGACAAAGATTGATTTTCCACTTTTCTGCAGTCCCAAGAGAATCGCACGCCGGCGAGCTCGTCTGCAGCCCCAAGAGAATCGCATGCCGGCGCGCTCATCGCTGGTGAAGTTCTCTTATATAGCGGGACGGTTGAAGGTGAGCCATAGTTGATGTAGTGATTATAGATCTGCAGGAAGCTCTAGGTTTCAACGGCAACGGAGGAAACTTTGAAGTGCAAATAATTGATTCCAACTTTGCCTCATTATCTAAATCTAGTAATAGCCAGAATACAGTTAATAGTATAAACCTGAGAACAGAGTATCAGTGCTCCGGATATTGATAAGGAAGAAGGTGAATTGGCTAAAGCACATGATTGTGTTGATGGCTGCAGAGGTTTTACTCACGAAGGCACAACTAGTAAGAGTTTGTTCGGGTACAGGAATCGAACAAAATAAGTTTGATCGGTTATGAGTTTGTTCGGTTGTAACAAGCGTACTTTTTAAGTCAATAAGGGTATTATGTCTTATTAAATAAGATATTTTAATTTTATAAATTTATGGGGTACGATTAGTAAAATTGGAGGTGCAAATAGCCGCCCCTTTTTCAACTTCTATTTTGATTTAAATATATGTAGCTAAGGTCTGTACATCCAATCCAACATGCGCAAAAACAAACGTTATTTATTTATAGGGCAATAATGGTGTGAAACCGTCTCAAAATGATAACATTTTAAATTTTGTTATGGGTAAATGGTCAAATGTATCCTCTAACTATTGTAATTAAATGGGGCTAATTATATTACTAAAATTAAAATGCATTGCTAAAATTAAAATTAAAAATTATAATTAAACTAATTCAAATGCAAAAATAATTAGATATGTTAATCATACATACAATATATTGAATAGATTTATAAATAATAATATATGACAATTAATAAAAATGGAGTATATCAAATAAAAGTTGTATTTTGATTTAAAATTGTATTTTGATTATTTTGATTTTTACAATTAATTAAATCTATGTAAAAAATACAATATCAAATAAAAGTTGTATTTTGAATATTTAATCAAAAATTGGGAAATGAGTGGTCAAACCAATCAAAGGTGAAAATTTGATCACCAGTGTATAGGATTAAAATTAGAAAATGCTAAAAAGGAAATTGGCAAATGGGCGGGAAAATTGAATTTCTATTTTGACTTTCGAAGTTTGCTTTATTATATATATATAAAGATAAAGATAAAATATAAAGTGAGTTATGTGAGTTGTAAACAAGTTATTGATTTGTGTGTATTTTTTTATTTGGGGGTGTGAACTTGTTTATGAAACGAATAAAAATAGAAAATATAAATTTATTTATGGAACGGAGGGAGTAATCTATTTTTTAAGGTGATGAACTATTAATCTTTTAAATAAAAAAATATTACTCTTTGTCAAAATATTGAGAAAAGTAATTTTTCATCCTACATTCAAATAATAATTATACATGTACACTTTATTTTTAAAAATATCATACTCCCTGAAAACATTATATTCAATGAATATATAATTAGACTCGCAAAAGAAGAATTAAAATGTATCATAAGCGATTGCCTCACATAAGAAATAGTACATTACTATGTGCGTAGATCTAAATAATTAAAAAAAAAATAATATTTTAAGATAAAAATTGTATAGTTTTTATTTTTTTTTTTTTTTTAAACTTGTGAGTCTGTCCTATAAAATGTGTTAGTAGTGAGATGTCAGTATCTTTAAGGCCTTCTACAATGGTTCAACACAAAAAGTAGGTTTTTCAGCGCCATATCATCGCCATCTCAAAAGTAAAAAATCTCTACCAACAAAATAAAACACTTCCCCAATAATAAATACAAAAAGTAGGTTTTTTGGGGACCCACCTTTTTTATTTTCATTTAACTTAATTTGTCAACTATTTATATAATTTTCAAATAAATTATAAATATGGAGTATATATTTCGATTATTTTAATTTTATAAAATTTCAAAAAAATAAAAGAAAAAAATTTATAAAATTATCATTTAATATATATTTATAAAAAATGTATATATATTCTCAAATAAAAATTAATAGAGATGTATGCGTGTATTCATATATACTCCATAATGACTTAATTTGGTCATCATGTTATATTAAAAAATACTTGTAAAATATATAGAATTTAAATTAAAAGAAATAGATAGAGAGAGATAATTTTAGGAAAATAAAATTTACAGGGAGAGATAAAATAAAGGGGGAGATAAAACTATAAAAAGTTTTAATTAACATGGTACAAAAATCAAAAAAGAAAACGTTTAATAGTAAAAAATAAAAAATAAAGTGGAAAGAAATGTGCATTCAGCAAGGAAAGAAAAAATGAATTAAATTAAAAGTACGGGTACAGAGAGTCAAAAGATGGGGCGCGGGCCCATGCCACGGGCGCGTGAGGAGAACTTGCTTTGCAGTTGGTTGGTGTCACCCACTCTTCTGTCTTCCACTCTCTCCCCCCTCTGTGAAAAACCTGGGTAGTATGTATAATACCCAGCAAAAAACCTAAACGCATTCCCAACGGAAAAAACCCAATTTTTAGGTCTTTTGTAATTGACACATCATCAAAAAACCTCCCGTTGGGGGAGGCCTAATTAAAAGTTACACTAATCGATATTAAATGTATCATTAATAAATTATTTCATGAATAGTTTTTAAAATTTATTGATGAAAATTGATAGTATCATTAATTAATTAATGAAAAAATAGTGATAATTAATAATAATATAAAAAAAAAAGTGAAACAATATTATGTAAGAATACCAACACCATACATACTTTTCACGTATTTTACCATATCACCCATAACACATTAATCTTTGTATTTATATGCCAATGGGGGTAGTTGAATCATTTAGAGATGCTATGGCAGCTTCAATCTTGAACCCCAACCCTTCTTTCTCTTGCTCATCACACTGGGGAAATTGTTACATGAATCTTGTTAAAAGAGAAACATATATAACATATAAAATTAGTAAGACAAATAAATTATGGATAATGGCATGTGTAATATTAAATTGATGTAATGTTTTTTTTTAAAGCATCCGGTTATACAAGCATCAAGTCTTTTTAACGTAACATTATGGAATACCTCTTGATTTGATCCGGTGAAAATTACATCGGATCGTCTGCATCATTTTCGTACATTATCTTCTATGTTATGCATTATATAATTAACACGTAAGTGGAGACATAAATTTAATCATGGTCTCTAGGGTTTAACCTTTTCTTTTAGAGTATAGTTTACCTCTATCTCCTACGTGTCATCTATATGACATAGGAGA
The DNA here is from genome assembly GCA_023678885.1 of Pogostemon cablin. Lineage (NCBI taxonomy): Eukaryota > Viridiplantae > Streptophyta > Magnoliopsida > Lamiales > Lamiaceae > Pogostemon > Pogostemon cablin. The sequence continues at coordinate 25,994,128 of CM042985.1, read as the reverse complement.
TGATGTATCAAAATGACACAGATAATCCAAACCGAGTGAAAACAATTCTGACTCGATAAAGTATCATTTATACCCGTGTGAGTGTATGTCCAATTGATCATGACACATATTAATCATTTAGAATATAGAATACAAGTAAAACACTGCCTTGGAATAAATGATCTGGTGCCCTAATAGTTGTAGTCATGATAAGTTAATTGAGAGATAGAGAGAGAGGAGGATTAAGGGACCTGGAGGAAAACAGTCTCCATAAGTGTTCCTTGGAAAGCAGTGATGTTGGCTGTAATGATTTTGAGGTTCAAAGATTGGGTAAATATTAAAATTAGTCTTGTAAGTATGGCGTTTTCCAACTTTAGTCATTTTTCTTTTGCAATTCTCAACTTTGGTCCTTTTTTGTCCACTTTTAGTTCTTTTAGTCCAAATTTAGTCCTTTATGTTTAAAAAAGTCAAAAAATGGTCCGAAAGTGTATACATAAAGGACTAAAATTGGACAAAAAAATGACCAAATTTTGAGAAAAGGACCAAAACTGGACCAAAAGGACTAAAAGTGGACTAAAAAGGACCAAAATTGAGAATTACAAAAGAAAAAGGACTAAAATTGGAAAATGCCATACTTACAGGACTAATTTTGATATTTACCCTCAAAGATTCCAACACCTCACATAGCTTCACCATTGTGTCTCTTCTCTTACTGCATCTCAAGCTCACTCTCAACACTCTCTCTCCCATGCTTTTCACACTAAACTGCACTATCCACTTCTCTTTAATTAATTCTTACTTTACCATAAAATTTAAGTTGAAAACCAAAGAATATTGATACTAATTTGATCACCTCAAGAATTTCAATAGGATGCAATGGTAGTGTTGAAGTGGAGGGTAGGGAATAGGGACAGTGGTGGTCCATTCTTGTTCTCTTGTTGTAACAAGAGAATGTTGTGGGTTGATCAAGATGTTCTTGATCCGGGTAAACCCGACCCGGTTGCAATATCCCGGACGTCTCAGCCTCAATTCTCCTCTCTTCATCCTACAATGATTTGATGTACTCAATGGCATCCTTAACAATCGATGCTTTGTCCATCTGCAGCATATATATAGTAGAAATTAGTAAGCAAAGAGTTGGTCGTTTGTACATCCGGGTATATGTATCTCCGGCTCAATTTGAGATCATGAAAATAGATGATGGGTTGACTGCTCCTACAGGCTACATTAATAGTTAAATTACATGGAGATGGATGGTGATAGGATTATAAGTATGAAATGAACTCTCCCATAAAAATCTCATTCACGATTGTTGTAACTTGTAAGTATGGATCATTAAGTTCTCCGTAATTAACATCTCATTCATATTTGTTAGACATGTGGATGAAGGCATTTTGGGTGTGACACATGAATAAGACCTTAATGGCTAAAGTGTCCAGAAGCGGATAATATCATGTTGATAAATTAAGTGGTACTCGCACAGTGCCGGATCCAATGCAATAAATAATGATTAAATAATTGGGATAAGTACTAATAGGTACACACTTTTAACCTAAATTACTATTAGATACATGGAATTTAAATAATTACTCTCAACTACAAAATATTAAAGTAAAATACCAAATATAACCTTATACTTAATACACTTTTAAACCAACAACCCTACCCCACACCCACCCATCGGAGTTGACCGGCCGTTGACCGGCGAAATTGTGCAAAACAATTATGCAAAATAATTGTGCAAATATATAGGGGATCGGGAGTTGACCGGTCGTTGACCCGGCGTTGACCCGCGAAATTGTGCAAAATAATTATGCAAAATCAAATTGTGCAAAACAATTGTGCAAATATATAGGGGACCGACCGTTAACCGGCCGTTGACCGGCTGTTGACCGGTGTTGACCGGCGAAATTGTGCAAAACAATTGTGCAGAATCAAATTGTGCAAAATAATTGTGCAAATATATAGGAGTATTTATGGTACTACAGTTATAATTGTGTAGTTATGAGTAATAGTGCTTTGAGTCATGTAGTTAATAGCAATTATGCTCTTTTTTTTGTAGCTAATAATAAGTGACCCTAAATAATTAAATTAATACAATAAAAAAATCAAATTTTATTGACATAATTATTGTGGAGATTGTATTTTTTAAAATGATAAATGACATTATATCATTGAAAATTTATAGAAATTGTAGAGGGTATAACACAAATTAGTTGGGTCACTCTTTAATCTGGGGTGTAAATTTTTTACTATTTGTTAATATGAAATATATACGTATATTAATGAGTATTATTATTTAATGTGTATTTACTACAGTATGTAATTGTATTAATAATATGTATGAGTTTCATATGTTTAAAAAAAAAAATAAATTATTTTTCATTTTTAGGATACAGTTGTATCCCTTTTAGGAGGCTGCACATGCCATGTCCTAGGGTCCTGTGTGGGCTTAAAATATGGTACTAACAAAAGTTCATGCAAATTAAACCCCTTACACACGTCGCCGGCTTACATGTTAGAGTGATCTAATTAATTAAATGATATTCCTTTCTAGCCGTTTAAGCTTGTAAATTTATAACCCACTTACATAGGTGAGAGGCATATTAAAGTGATCTAATTAAACATCAAATGATACTCCTTTTTATTAATTTAACCTTTTAAATGAAATGATCATTTAAAAGGAATAAGTTGGGGAACAAATTATTAGAATAACACTCAAATGTAGGCAGTAAGAAAATAAGAATGTAATATATACTAACTTTGATTAAGGAGGTTTTAATGATGACAAAAGCTCCTATGCGCCCGGGGACACGGAAAGATTCTCCGTGTCCCCATGTGAACACAATCTTCCCCTCCAATCCTATTTAAATCTATGTATTGCTAGGGGTTTAAATTGTAAAGGCGCACGGAATGTGTTCCGTGCGCCCGGATGCACAGGAGCCTCACTCTTTAATGATTCTTGAAAAATAGAGTAACCTTAGTAATGTTAGGGACTTGAGATCCGAGTGCATAGAGCCTTTGATTGAGTTTGTGTCTTCTTTTCCTCTCAGAAATGATGTTCTTCGAAGAAGCTGACTTATAATACTCTGCTGATGATATTGCTTCTTCGCTCTCAAGATAACTTCACAAACACCAACAATATTTTAATCTATATATATATATATATATATATATATATATATATATATATATATATATATATATATATATATATATATATATATATATATATATATATATATATTTAATGTTGTATTCATACGTATGTAATAGATACATACATACCTCATGATGTCCAGATCTAGATCTTGGAGGAGGTCCCAAGGTATGTCATCCATGATGTGTATTTTGATGTTGTAGGGAAGAAATATATATGGGTGTTTAGCATTTATAGAGTTGAGAACTCATAATGGGACGTGTAAGTGGTTGTTGAGTTCTCAACATTGGAGAATTAATGGAGAAATTTTCATCCATAGTTTCAAATTTTAAATTATTAGATGGGCGGGGGATAAATACCGATTTGGTCCCATAACTTTTCTCATGGTCTTTTTTAGTCCCAAAAAAGATAAGTTTGCCAAATTAGTCCCACCGGTGAAGAAATATGGCCAAATACGTTCTATTTTCATCGGACAACGGTGACATCGCCGGAAAATTCCGGCCATCACGTGACAATCAAGTGCCATTTTTCGGCGAAAATAGGACGTATTTGGCCCTATTTCTTCACCGATAGGATTAATTTGGCAAACTTATCTTTTTGGGACTAGAAAGGATCATGAGGAAAGTTATGAGACCAAATCGGTATTTATCCCGATGGGCGTCACTCTTAAGGAAAAAAGTCCCTCCGTCTCGATTAGCTCTACACCATTACTGTAGTTACGGAGTTTAAGAAAAATTATTTTTTTGATAAATTTTAACTTTTAGTACATTGTGATATTTTTAAGTAATAAATATAAATGATAAAGTAAGTTAATTATATGAGTTATTATGTGAGAGTGTATTTTTTTAAATATATGAAGTAGTGAGAGGTTATTTGTGTTATACTTATATGGAGGGTGAAGAATATTATAGTGGGACATAAATGAGGAAAGATTGAAAAATTTGTGTCATTGCTTTTAATTATCTCCAACAAATTATTAAGGAAATCAATTTGGATTTTCTATTATACATTGGTGTTTTTTTCCTATTTTATAATATGTACTATATTTTTTTATTATAAAACTATATCCTAACAAATGTGTAAACCCCAGCTTCATATTTTATAATATGCATTTTTTTTTATTTATTAAAAAGCTATATCCTAACAAATGTGTAAACCCCAACGCACTCTTGATAGTAATTTAGACAATGATTACAAATTTAAAAATAGAATAAAAATATGAATAGGTGATCCCATTTAATATGAAAAGTTTAATTGAGTGATTATCATCTTTCTTCATTACGTAACACTTTTTATTAAAAATATCATTATCTCTCTCACATAAATTATTATTTTACAAAACAATCTCATATAAAATTTTCATAATAATAATCTTCTAAAAATATTAATACCTAAAATTTAGATTTTATTTAATGAATGACACATAAAATAATAAAGGCTAATTATAGTGTGCACCCATATACAAATAAAAACATAAATATATACAATTAAGAGCAAAAATGTATACAATTTAATTGTTAATTTTTTTAATGAAAAATTGAGTTTAAAAAAATATACAATTATTAAAAAATATGTATACACTATTAAATAAAAAGTTATACACATATGATGCTAGTTTTTTTAATGAAAAACTTAGTGTGAAAAAAATATACAATTATTACGAAACACGTATACAAAATAGAATAACATATATACAAAATAGAATAAAAAGTTATACACATGTGAGTGCACCCTTGCACCGGGTGCACCCAATATACACTCAATAATAAATAAGAATAACACATGAAATCTCATGATAGAAAATCTACATTTAAAAGAAAAAACATTAAAACCTTAAAACAAGTTATAAATTTCTTCATCTCTCTAGGCCATGTCCACACTAAGACATCTCTTTACATTTTCTAGATAAATGCAACATAATTTTTTTAAAAAAAAAAATTAAAAGAAAACCTAAAAAAACTAAAAAAAAACTAAACATTTCTTCTAAAATTTGTGCAATCTTTTTATGATGTAAATTATACTAGCTTTCGTATTCTAATAATTTTTTAACTCTTTCCTTTCCTTCGTATATTCTATTATAATCTTTACCTCTAAACTAATAAAAATTTCAAAATTATTAATCTCCCAACATACAATATTTTCAAAAATATCATTTCGACCTAAACGCACATAATTTGCTTTATCATTTACTTATTTATTATTTAAAAATACAATTTTACCCTCAAAAGTCGATAAAGTTAGTAAAATAAAATAATTTTTTTAGGGCAAGTCTTGCGTGAGACCGTTTCACATAAGACAATTTTACACTTTTTAAATTAGTTATTACTTTCACTTAAAAATGTTATCACTTTCATTATAAAATGTTATCATTTTTTATTTATATTATAAATTATTCATAAAATAGCATTAACACTTTTCATTACTTAGTATCACTTTATATTATAAAAGTTATCATTTTTTATCCGTCTACATAAACCTTACGTGAAATAGTCTCGCTCAAGTCTTTGTTTTTTCCTTAAACTTCATATTTATCACAAATGTGAAGAGTTTCCTGGTACTGAGTATCATCTAATCCCAAAATTTAATCGGAAATTTGAATGGCTTCATGCCACCCACACATCATCAATGAATCAAAAGGCATATAAAATGTGTGGTGTAAATGAGTGCCAAATAAGGTTTGGATTTTCTAATACGATGCCACTTATTTTCATTTCACGTACCTAAAGTACACAATTATTTTGGACCCATTTTGAAGAAATTTTATCAAATTATTTAAGTATGAAACATAATCTAGCTTTCAAGCGATTTTCTTATCCGTAATAAGTAAAACAAGACAAAAGAGAATATAACAAACAAGATGGATTTGGATCTCACCATTTAGGTCTATATATTTAAAATTTCCTTTAATGTACACCATTTAATATATCCTTGGACCAATATTTAATGGCCCACTCAATTTTAATACAATTCACATGGTTGCTCATTTGATTTAATTAAAGTATAAAATTTTAATATATTAGGATTAATTACAATTAGATACCTTTGGGATTGAATAGGTGAGGAGTAATAAGGAGGCTTGGAGATAGGAGGTGTATGGGTACTTGGTGAACTAACTACTAATTAACTATACTAACAACTAACTTTGTCCGATAAAAAAATTACAATTAGATTTACATTAATATTTGTTCATTAAAAAATATAACTATGGATAAAAAAGTCTAACTATACATGTATCCCTAATTTAATATTAAATCTTAGATAATGTATTATCTATTTTTCCTCATTTAATACTCCCTCCATCCCAGTTAAAGAGTCTTTTTTCCATTTTGGTTGTTCCACTCAAAGGGTCTTCTTTCCTTTTTTATACACATGGAACCCACACACTCCTCTAATACAATTAAAATATGGGGCCCACACTCCCACTAATATAACTACCCACTACACATTAAATAATAATACTCCTTAATCAACATGCAAAAAAGTAAAAGACCCTCTTTTGACGGGACGGAGGGAGTACTCTTATCATTCCATTCAAAATTATCTACTTTCCATATTCAATTGAGTATGTCTGGTATGAACCGGGTTCATATATGAATCATATTTTTGTAAAATTACTCTTCAGCACATAAAAAGTTACTCTTTAACGGGTAATATTTTTTATTCAAAAGAGTAATACAGTAGTTCATATCTCTAAAAAGTCATTTTTCATGTACTAAAAAGTAATCAATAAATCAGGATGTGCAAAAATTTGAAGAATATTTTTTTGCATTTAGAAGAGTAATAGTAGATCTCTTTAAAGAGTAATTTTTCATGTTCTAAAGAATAATCGGTAAAAACATGATTCATGTGTGCGCTCGATTCATACAAGTGTTTGTCTAGTCAATTATTTCTTCCACAAAAAGAGGACATGTGCAAGAGGATCATTAAGTTAAGTTTGCTAAACGTAATATATTCATCTTCTGAAAAATGCATTTACATTAGGGTTTGGGATATTTACATAATTTACAAAACACTTTTTGTTGCAAACAAAAATATAAGATTGATTACTCAATATAACTACAGCTTAATGTGAGATAACAATTACCCTATATTTACACTGCACACAAACTTTTATGCTGCAGACACTGATTTACGCTGCACACAAACTTTTATACTGCACACAATCATTTATGTTGCACACAAACTTTTATGTTGCACACATAAAAATAATTTTCTAAACTTTAATTGGAATTATATTGCTGCACATAATATTTATGCTACACACAAATATTTATAATACCACAAAATCAAATTGGAACCATGGAAAAATACACAACTGGTGCAACGACTTTAATGATTTTCTCACTATAAAAAACTGTCGGATTACCGATGGAAAATTTCTATCGGTAATACTTGTAAAACCCATCGATATTGATCCGTCGCTAAAACCATGGTTGGTAATTCATTAACGACGGAAAATAAATTTGTCGGTAATTACCGACAGATTATGGACGTCGGTAAATAGAATTTTCCATCGATAGTCATGCAAATCAAATTCGTCGGATGCTGTAAATTAGCGATGAAAATATCTGTCGAAAATTGCCGATGAAAATTTTCGTCGCAAATTAAAAAATACAAAATCATACGAAAGTTAGTTTACTGACTGTAATCCGTCGGTGATTCTGTCGGTAATTACCGACAGAAATAATCTGTCACAAATTTAGTGACGGAATATTCCGTCGGTAATAGTAGTTCTTCAAATTACATATTTCAGTTACCGATGAAAATTTTCGTCGCAAATTTATGTATATATTTGAATTTTATATTTTAAAATTAATATTAATACCTATTAAATAATATAAAATTCTAATTAATTAAATCTTCAAAACACAACCCAATATAAGATTTAAATTCAACAATCTCCACAATTTGAAATAGATTATCCAAATTTGACACAAAATATCAAATTCTACTCAATCCTTGACACAAAACATCTAAATATGATAAACATATCACAAGTCTCCCAAATCAGCATCAACCTCGTCATCAACATCAATATCGTCATCAGCATCAGCATCAATAACATCATTATGACCGACACCAGATGTAGATCCACCACCATAAGGAGAAGCCATTGTACTTCCACCTCGCATCATTTTCATAAGCTGTTGCACTTGGGCTTGAAGTACTTGAATTTCTGCTTGCATCTCAGTACGCACCTCCAAGATCTTTTTATCTAACTGTCTTTTGAACTCTGATTTTGAACAGACACCTTGAGTAACACTGGATTGGCTGCTTGAACTTCCTTCTCCCAAATTTTCAATGCCGAATATGCGACCTTTTTTTGGTGCAACAGTTTGACGGAAGATATCTCTCATATTAATTTTAGGAGCGTCAGGCATTTGACTCAGTTCATCTTTCTTTTGTTGGATTGTTTTCTGTGAATTTACATGGTTAATAATGAATTATTAACCAAATATTATAGATTTATCATTTTACTTAAAATCATAAATACTTTAAAAATACAAAATATTATACTTACAGCCATATTTTCAGCTACTGCATAGGCGTACTTTCCATTTTCATCCGGAGGGTGGAAGTTTAACAAGATGTCATACTCAAGGGCTTCTTTTTTATTCTTTTTGGCCTTATTAACAAAGAAGAAAACAAATTAAACATATTTGTAAACTAATACAATCTACAAAAAAATCAATTACCAAAAACCAAAGAGAATAAAAATATACATGAATCAGATAAGACCCAATCATACTGCATCGTCATATACTTTCGAACATATATATTATTTTTTAAGTCAAACTTGCTAAAGAATTACAATTAAACCTTAACTTTTTCATGTCTCTATTTACTAAAATGTATAAAAAATGTAAACTTAATGCAAATAATTTTAGCCCAAACATTAAAAAGAATAATTAACATAATAGATCTTCATAAAAGATAAGTGAATAAGAGATAGAAACTCACAAACTTTTCAGCAAATTCACAAGCTCCTATTGAACATCCTTTATGGCAAGAAATACCAGTACCCACTCCTGTCTGCTCGCTTCGACGATTTTTCTTAATATGTTCAGCCTTTGCTATCTCTTTTGGATCTTGTCAATGAGAAATAAAGCTAGCCCAAGTCTCATCACTCATATATTCTGGGTTTTCCTTCTTATCTTCCCATATTTTCTTCCAGTCGTGGAAAATGTCACTATAACGACGAGCACATATAATGTTCCATTTGTCCGGAACTAGTGCATTGATGTCATCGCTCCACACGCATCTTTTCTACATAAATAAAATAAAATATTAAGATTATATCAAAATAGAACTCTAAACTTTTTAATGCATACCTTAAACTCCTCAAAATATATATGTTTGGTCTCCACAGATATCTTCTTCCAACGAGTTGCTCATTTTTCAACCCGACCTAAAATTATCTCTCTAAGCTTGTGGGATAGTTTATGACCAGATTGTAAACTACAAATTAAGCAAATCATGGTTACACAACATAATTTATAATTATACACACTATAAGAATTATAATAAAAGAATTTACCTTCCGTCTTTGATCCATACTTCTAGCTTTTCAGTCTTAGTTTGAGAATTCTCTACAGCAGATGATGTTGATGGTGCTGGTGCAGATGGTACAGTACTAGTAGGTGGAGCTGAGGTTGATGGTGCAGATGGTATGGGAGGTGGAGCTGAGGTTGATGGTTCGGAAGGTATAGTTGTTGCTGCTAAAGTTAATGGTGCAAATGACGTTGATGGAGCAGCTGAAGTTGATGGAGCAACTGAAGTTGATGGTGCAGCCGAAGATACACTACGTCCACCCGGTCTACCCCGACCATATCCACCAATACGTCCATCAGTACGTGTATTAGTACGTCCACCTGTCATCTGCAACCCAAAAAAATTGTAATATATCCAATTTTTCAAGCTATAAATTATATTAAATATTGTAAAGTACAAATAAAAAGAGGAAGAAGAAGAAACTCACAAAAGCCTTTATACATATCATATATAGTTTGTGAAATACATCTAAAAAAATCGGTGTCAAGAGTTATTTTCTGAATCTGAATTATTCGAATTTTCAAAACTATTTTCAGATTGCAACTCTTTATCGATATCATCTTCCTCGTCAATGATTTCCATGTATGCACCACTTTCATCATTTAAACCTGATGGACCATCATCTGATTGCACATTGTTGGGCTCATCTATGAAATCCTCTTAAAATGGAGGAGGAATAGAATCTTCACAACTTTTAGATATTTTTGCAATGTGCAACTTTGACTTTACTTTACAAACTGGCCACCAATCACTCTTTGTTTTCTTCTCAGTTGGATATGTACAATAATACACTTGGACAGCTTGAATTGCCAATACAAATATCTCATATTGACTGAATCTCCTTTTGCGGTTAATCTCGACAAGTTTATATTCCGGATGAATTCTTGTTCCCCAATGTGATGGGTCAAACCACTCGCACTTGAACAACACAACCATTTTAACAGGTAAACCAGGGTACTCTAATTCAACTACCTCATCCAACATCCCATAATAGTCACTCTCATCTGTAAGGTAATTTGTTCATTTTATGCAAACCCCACTATTTGATGTTGATTTAGAAGATCCATATTGAACAGTGTGGAATTTATAGCCATTCACATCAGTGTTTTCATAACCGGACCGGAGGTCAAACCGGCATCTTCACCGGTTCGAGGTTCAACCGGTCGGACCGGCAGTCCAACCGAAAAAATTAAATTTATTTTATTTTAATTATATTTTACTCCATATTATTCATATTATTACATGATTAGAAATATACTTCATAATAAATATAATTATTTAATTTAATAGATGGTTAGTTCTAATTTAATGTTATTAGAAAGGGAAAATATCAATATAAACTTAATAAAAATAATACTGCATACACCATATTTTAAAAATAATGAAAGTATGGGTTGATTTTTTTTATTAATAAATAATCTACAAAGACAAATTAGGGTTAACATTTTAAAATTAGATGCAACGGCCGCTGTTCTCAAGTTTCTCTCTCCCACTGCCGTTTCCTTTCTCTCCAATTTTGAAACAACAACAAATGTTCTTTCATGTCTCACTCTTCAATTTTGAAATCTCAAACCTAAATTAGAAATCCCCTCTTCTCTCTTTTGAGCAACCTTTGAAATTTCTACCGCGTTCTCTCTGTTTCTCTCTCATTTTGCTGCAACCCTTCTGCTATGGAGACGAATTAACAGACCTAAGATGGACAAAGTTACAAATTCTCCTCACAAATTCAAGGTGGGTTTCGCAATAATAAACACATATATGTGATGTATTTGAGATTCAATCACATTAATTGAATGGAGAATAGAAATGCAGTTGTTTGGTATTGGAATAGAGCAGAAATGGTGTTCTTTTGAGATAAAATCGAAGATTTTCGGTTCTACCGGTTTCAACGGTTTTCCGATTTTCACCAGTTTTAATCGGTTATTTCCGGTCCAATCACAAAATGGTTATTAAGTCGTTCTAGACTGGTGTCGGCTCCGGTTCCCGGTTCAACCGGTTGAACCGGTCGGTCCGATCCGGTTTTGAAAATAGTGATTCACATAATATCCATGATATATGTTAACTCTGCGAGATGGGCCATTTGAGAGATCTCTAATCATTTTACAATGAACGATTGAATTGTTGAGCACCTAATAATATAAGTCATCGTAAGGAGATTTTTAAATTATGTATTGCAAGAATCTTACAATATGCATAACATATAAATTTATGGAATTTACTCTTACATGAGATTTGAACCAAGTTGCAAATTCACTTGCTATCCTTGAATCAATCTCGCCAACTGACATGATTGGTTGACTCTGCTGCAACTCAGTCATATAAACACTTCAAAAACAATAGGTGCGGTCATTAACAATGAAATATATTAAGAGTTGAGTATAATAGTAATGTTATTACTTGTATTAACATGTGATAAAATTTACTCTATATAAGGCTGGACTTCTTCACAATTCAATAATACGTAGGAGTGTGCTGCTCGAAACTTCGCATCATCCAGATATCTTTTCTTTGCCTTTCCAAATGCACGCCCGGGCAATTGAAATATAGAAAGACATTCACTGTTGCCCACAACAAAATCTCCACAATCATCATCATTTCGAGGAATCTTATTGTGTCTTGTCATCACATGATCCTCAAAATAATAAGAACAGAATGATGATGCTTCCTCTACTAAATAAGCATTGCAAATCGAACCTTCAACCTTTGCTTTATTTCTTACATTGTTCTTTAACTTGCGAAGGTATCTCTCAAAAGGGTACATCCATCTATACTGAACTGGACCGGCTATCTTTGCCTCATAAGCCAAATGAACTGGTAGATGCTTTATTGAATCAAAAAAACTCAGTGTAAAGATACGTTCAAGCTTACATAATTGATGAGTGATATTTTCACCTAGATTTTAGTGTCTTTTTATATCCGTTTTTGTATTATTTTATCTGTATTTATGTGTTATTTGGTTGTGTTTTGTGTTTTTATGGAAATGTATGAGAATGAGCTTAAATGTATGATTTCTAGGTAAAAATGGATTCTAGACGCGAGAAGGAAGATTTGGGAAAAAATGAAGCTTAATTCGGAGTTGAAACGAGGGAAAATGAGTCAAATTAAGCAAAATACTGAAAAACGCACGTCCAATTTATGTAATTTTTCTTTATTCTTGTGGAGCTCAAAACTAAAAGTGTGATATATGGTTGGAAAGCCACATAAAAGAGGATCGTTTTGGTATAAGAAACACTTCAATCCGAGCCCAAACGAGAAAGTTATGATTAAAATGGTGACGTCGCGCAAGCTATTTCTACTCAGCACGGTTGTGCTACTTTGCATGACTTGTTACACCTTCAAATGTTGGAAGTTTTGTCAGATATTTATATGGATAGAAAGCTAATGAAAAGAGGATCGCGTGAGCGCAAGAATTACTCAAATTGGAGATCCGAAATTCCACCCTTCTACACACACATCACACACAATTCTCTTCATTTCACACCATCATCTTCATCCATTCACCATCCTTTGGATCTACCATCATCCAACCATCAAAATCATCATCCAATTGAAGAAAAGAAGCAAGGAAGAGAGGAAGATAACAAGGGAAGGAAGGAAATCACCATTGAAGTGACATCAAGGGAGTTTCCATTCATTTCTTGTATTAAACTTCATAGTTTCATCATGTTTTGTAAGGATCTTAATGTCTATGTTCATTTTCTTCTTAATATGGTAGGCTAATCTCCCTTGTGAGATTAGCAACATGAGAGTTGTTGGATAATTTTGGGGATTTGTGTATTTTAATTCATATGTTGATTGGATCTATGATTTTCTACCATTGATTATTAATTGCTTGAATTGTATTGATGATTTGTGTGTTTAGTTGTTCTAGATATGTGATTAGATTGAGAAATCAATTATGTGCTTAGGATAATTAAGTGAATCATTTCATCAAACACTTCATGTGCATTATAGATTGTGAAGAGATTGAGAAGTCCTTCATAGTTTAGAACCCTTTGGTAGGACATGTGATTGGTTTGATCGAGAGATTGATTAATTGTATGAAGGGACTCTCATTTAAGCTTAGTACCTAGTTGGAATTGTTTAAGTGAGAACCAATCTATTGAGCTATTTGATATTCATATTCTATCCATCTCGAGAGGGAGTTTAGGTGATCTTAGTGTTGGCCCTTAGTCTTCAACCCATGATACATATGAATTTAATACATAATTCCTAGAATTACCACTTCTTGATTGTTGTTAATCTCACTTTTAATCAATTTGGTAAACCACTTTTCATCCATCCATCTTGTTTATTGATCTTTGCTTGCATTGAAAAATTTTAATTACTTATTTGATCACCCAATCCTTGATGATTCGTCTCTATAAAATTACAAGAAACGTGAAATCGCTTAAGCACTAGTGCCTACCTCCCTTGGGTTCGATAATTTCTTGAATTGGTCATTCTCCACTAAACTATGGCTAATCAATAATATCACTGGAATGTCCTTATGCAAACGTTCCATGTCTTCTTCCTTGATGGTTGTAGAAGTTAAGTCTTTGAAGAACAAGCTTAATTCAGTTATAGCTTTCCAAACATGCTGTGGGAGTAAATCCTGAAATGCCATTGGGAGCAATCGCTGCATGAATATGTGGCAATCATGGCTTTTCATATCAAACATTCTCAATTTTTTTCTTATCCACACATCTATTCATGTTTGAGACATAACCATCAAGAAATCTCAGCTCTTTGATCCACTCAAACAAAACTTTCTTTTGTTTTTTGTTAAGAGCATAACATGCCTTTAGAAATTTTCATGTCCCTTTATTCTTCTTTAACTCAGGACGTCGACAATAATCATTTAACTCATCTCTTGATTTACGAGTATCTTTTATCTTTCCTTGAACATTCACCACAGTATTGAATATATTGTCGAACATATTTTTTTCCAATGTGCATTACGTCCAAGTTATGTCGAATCAATAAATCACCCTAATATGGCAAATCCCAGAATATACACTTCCTTCTCCAACCTAAAATTTTAAGTGATTCATTGATTTCATAACCACCTAGTTCAGTTATCTTTTTAAACCCCAGATATTCTGTCTCAGCCAAGATCTCGTGTCCCGTTCTAATTGGAGGAGACTCGGTGAAAACAGTTCTATTCTTGAGGAACCAAGTTTTATTTCTCCGCCATGGGTGATCATTCACTAAAAACTTTCTATGATTGTCAAACCATGATTGCTTCCCACTACACTTAAGGGTAAAGGCTTCTGAATGGTGCATGCAATAAGGACATGCTAATCTTTCTGCAGTACTCCATCCACACAACATTGAATAAGCTGGAAAATCACTTATTGTCCATAAAATTGCAGCTCTCATCATGAAATTATTTTTCTTGGAGACATCATAAGTTTCCACGCCAACTTCCCATAATTGTATCAACTCATGTATAAGGGGTTTAAGAAAAACATCCAATTTCTCCTTTGGATTCTGTGGCCTGGGAACCAACACAGTAAGAAACATGTATTGTTCCTTCATACACATAGATGGAGGCAGTTTGTAAGGCGTAAGTATAACTGGCCAAGATGAGTATTGCTGCCTCGATTGACCAAATGACTGAAAACCATCAGTGCAAAGACCCAATCTTACATTCCTACTTTCAACTGAAAATTCAGGAAACCTGTCGTTCAATTGTTTCCATGCCTTCGAGTTGGATGAATGTTCCATGCCCTGATCCTTGTCATGATTAGCATGCCACCTCATCTCATTAGCGATAGCTTTAGAGGCATACAATCTTTGTAAACGCGGAGCCAAAGGAAAATAATACATAATCTTGCGGGCTACATTTTACTTATCATATCGAGGTTTGTTACAAAACTTGCAACAAGTTAACTCCTCATCTGCTCGCCAATAAATCATGCAATTCTTAGGACAACAATCAATCTTTTGCACTGGTAAGCCCATTCCCCGTAGCAATTTCTTGCACTTGTAGAAGTCGTCAGGAACAGAGTTTTCTTCAAGTGCTAACTTTTTTACTAATCCGACAACCTCATTAAACAACTTCTCGGACATGTGATTCTCTGATTTCATGCTCATAAGTCGAGAAATAAATGATAATTGTGAATGACTACATCCGGGCCACAAGTCCTGGTCTGCTGCTTCAAGCATGACAAAGAATTTTTGAGCTTCTGTATTAGGTTTCTCTTCATCAACGTTTTCAGCATTAAAAGCTGGTCCAGCTGCATCCATGACCATTTCGTGGTATGGACTATATTCTTCCTCATTAATTATATGAGGAGATAAAGGAATTGATCCATCACCATCTATCTCCATGTCATCTCTCGACCATCGCTCACCATGAAAAACCCACTCAAAATAATCTAGAATGAATCCATTTCTGACTAGATGTCCTTTTACTACGTCAACAGGTAAAAGCCTTTGTTTTGACATTTTCTTTTAACATATGGACACTTAATTTTTTCACCATCCGTCCACTCATGTTGACTAGTTGCAAATTCAATGAATTCATCAAGCCCTTTCAAAAATTCACAAGTCAGACCCCATTTCTCATGCGATTGTACATCCACAAACGAGTTGACTTCATTGTACAATCAAGTCTATGAAACTCCACGTAACCTAAAATATTAAATGGCTACCACTTACTCCAATTTAAACAAGTGATGATTGAAGTGTTGTTGTAATCTTTCATTTACATTTCATGCAGAACTACTCAAAACTATTTCACTGAAGGAATAAAACGATAATCAAAATAATATAAGCAAAGAAATCCAAAGAAAATTAAGAATGTAGAATTATGGGATGCACCTCAAATGACTCAAAACCATAAATATACAGGATCCTGATGGACCTTCCGGTGTGCCTTTTTCCAATTTTATAATTTTATTGTTGATACTTCCCTTAATCTGTCAAGCTATTGAAACAAGAGTTGCATTGCAAAAATTAATTTATTCATTTTTTTACTGACTAGTGGAACTTAATATCATACTAATGACTCCCAGGAATCAAATATTTTCCAGAATAAGAAGCGGGCAGCAACTGGCCTAGATACAACTAAAAGAGAAGGCTATATATTAGAACCATGACATAAAAAAACTGGTCGTGGAATGCTTCACAAACAGTAAATTGCAAAGTGAAAGGACAGATGATTCAATGTGTACAAACAGTCAAAAAACTAATAGATTTAAAAGCCTCACTCTTAAATTCTTGCTGCAACTCAATGAACCTTGTAAACAACTAGAAGCAAGAGTTGAATTCATTAAATCAAACATTTTAATTAAAGAGAATCCAATGAGATGTGAAAAGTATTCTATACCCTTCACTGCTTCAGAGGTACCAACAATGACACAAGACCAATTTTATATTTCTAGAAATTACTATATCAACTGCATGATCACAATCAAACGCCGTCGTTTAAAGAGTTTAAGTGTAACCTATATTCCAAAATCCAAAAGCATCCAACTGCTCTATTTTCCCAAATGTCAAGGGCACAGCGGTTCCCTAACTATGATAAACACCGATTCCGCAAAACCTAAATCAAGCTAGATAAAAGAAGAGCATGTAAGAAAGAGGGAAAATGAAAGTACCAGAGAATTGGATTGAAGAACTAGTTGTAGTAGAGATTGAGACCCATGCCGTCGTAAATTTCGTAGTCCTTGAGGGACACCATAAGCACCAGAAACGCAATAGTCACGGATTTGGGAGGGTTATTGTCGCTATCAGGTGGGCTGCGAGCGGAAGAAGTGGAGTTGCGACAGGTTGGGAACAAGTGGCGTCGGGATCGGAGGCAGGAGTGCGGCCGAATATTGACGCGAACGGGTGGACCACCAGCTGAGGAGGTGGCGTCGGGAGTGGAGGTAGGAGTACGGCCGGCGACAAGAGGGGGTGGCGTGTTCTTCGAGGATTTTGGGAAAAACTCTCAATCTCACATCCTAGACGATTTTGGAAATTAGGGTTCACGTTCATAATGTGTTTAAAGTTCAGATTGTGTTTTTTATTTTTGGATCAGATATTGTGTTTTAAGATTGGGGATGGGTTAACGTTTTTAAGAAACGTGTTTTGTGTTTTTTTAAATTTAATTTATTTAAAAAATATATATTAATTAATTAATATCAGTAAAAGTTACTTCATATTTACCGATGGATTTTAATCTGTCTGTAATTAAAGACTAAAATGATTATTTTTAAAAATAAAGATATATTTACCGATGGATTTAATTCGTCGGTAAAATAAAGGCTAAAGTTAATGTTTTTTAAATAAAATTTGATATATTTACCGACGGATTAATTCTGTCGGTAATTTAAAGACTAAAATTAATTTTCTTTTAATAAAAATTTTATATAGTAAATTAAAGACTAAAATTAATTTTTTAAAAAATAAAATTTAATGTATTTACCAACGAAAAAAATCCGTCGGTAAATTAAAGACTACAATTATTTTTTTTAAAACTAAAATTTAATATATTTACCGATGGATAAATCCATCGGTAAATTAAAAACTAAAATTAATTTTCTTTAAATAAAAATTTATATATTTACCGACGGATTAAATCCGTCGGTAATCTTCAGGGATTTATTCCCTCCAAATACCGACGGATTCACCGACGAAAAAAAATCCGTCGCTAATTCCGTCGGTAATTCATCGCAAAAACCGTCGAAATTTTTTATTGATGATTTTTTTAAAATAAATCCTATTAAATCAATAAACCGTCGGTAATTTGTCGGTAAACCGTCGGTAATTACTGATGATTTTTTTTCGTCGGTAAATCCGTTGGTATTCCGGCAGTTTCTTGTAGTGTCTGAACTTTAATTTTGATAGGAAAATCAATGGAAGAATGAGCTTCTAAAGAATTAGAAATGGGGAAGATGGAATTTGAATGAGAAATTGGGGAAATGGGTAATAATGCGTGTCCATGGTTGACCAAATCAACTAATGAAGGAAAATAGGGTAAATATGACTTTATTTTGGTACAATTTTGTAGGTCGCAGTAATAAATACTTTTTTATGTATTTTATTGTAAAAATGAATTATTCTTTAACTCACCCAAAAAATTATTTTATTCGTATCTTGATACATTTAGCTTATTAAAGAATTTATCGTTATTCTTCAATTGAAGCGATATGGCTAGTTTTCTAGCGATACGATATTTCTAGCTTTCATTAAGGCTTCGAAGCCCCTCTCCTCTCTAGTTGAGGTAGGCAAACCTGAGTTTAGAGCTACCTCGATTCGGGATGTCGGAACACCAACAAGATCAGAAACCGACTGCGGAACAGCTTCGATCGAAACCCTTTCCTATCTAGTGTCAGCTGATCCTTCAGCATCTGCACCAACTAAATCGGAAGATTCTCGCAGCGCATTTGATATTTTCAAGCCAAAATTGAAGATTTTAGAGAAAGTTGGGCAAAAATGAACCAATTAAATAAATTATGAGACTAAGTTGATATAAATAAATATTCTAAAACTTAAAATGAAAGAGAATTTTAATTATGGTACCTCTAAGCCATAACAAATTTGAATTTACGCTGCAAATGCTGTCTCAATTGTGACGGAAAGTTTTTAGCCCAACTGTTAGGGCTTGCTCTATTGGAGTTGTAATATTTGAACTGAAGTCTGAATAACATATTTATCATTTTCAGGAATTGTGACGGAAAGTTGGCCTAAAATTTTCGTCACTATCACCAATCTTTTTTCTCATACACGAGAGTTGTTAAATGAGTCGGGACTAATGGATTGGATGTGACACATAATAATACTTATAGTATTTTTTACAACTTTAACCTATGAATATATTTCGTATGCCTAAGTGCACGAAAATATTATATTCACCCGAGTATTATAGTATATCATTTTAACTTTGTAGTTTAATCCATTCGACACTCGGTGTATATATAGTGATCGCACATATCATTAATATCTTATCAATTTTGAGGAAAACACTTTTCAAAATTATGTATTTTATGTTTGATGTCGTGCAATAAGGAGCAATTAATTTCACATATTATTTAGGACATCAATATCAAATTTTAATCAAAATAGAACAACAATTTCATCTTAGATCAAACGGATCCACTTATAGAACGACATTTTATTTCAAATCACACAGATCTGTATAAAACAACGATATTGTCTCAGATCACATAAATTTATATAAAATAATTTCAGATCACAAATATCTACATATATATAAAAAATAATGTTTTTATCTTAAATCACATAAATTCACAATTTGTATCATAAATTAATCATAAATAATTTACAAAGTAATATATTTATGCATTTTAGTTGTAGATGAACTTCTATTTACTTAAACTACGTGGTAGTATTTATATATTTCGTGAAGATGTATTACTAATCCAAAAAATAAATTGAAGTATATCGTAAAAATGATAACAACAATTGAAATCTTACTACAACGCTAACAAAATTAGGATTACTTCTTTTTTTCCACTACCAGCTAAGTTTTTTTTTTTTTTTCTTTTTTTCTTTTTTTATTTGGATGCTTCTTGTGATTACCCCAAATGTGAGAGAGATATATATCTTAAAATGAGATTAAAGGTGGAATTTATTTTTTAAAATTAAGTGCATTTTGCAACAATGCTTAAAGTTGCGGTTTTTTTTATCTTTAGGCCATGTGGATTAATTTGCAATATGAGTAAAAAAAAAAATTCTTCAATTTTTTAAGGTCGTGCATTAATTTGCAATATGAGTAACATTTGTGGTTTTTCTTGCAATTAACCTATGTATTTTTCTCAATTTTTAGAAAAAGAAAGGTGTGAAATATTTTGTGAGATTGATTAAAAAAAGTATGAAATATTTTGTAGGACGAATGGATTTAATTTATAAAAATAATAAAATCCATACAATTTATAGAATTGACTAGTTCATAATATGAACCAGGAGTATTTATTTTGAGGTTATTTTATAGTGCACTAGGTGCACCTAAGTTAATAGAGTAGTTTTTAGGGTATAGTTATTTTTATTTTTTTAATTTTTAATTATTTTGTTTGATCTAAAGGTAATTATAGAAGAGTTTTGATCTAATAGCTTATATTAACTAGGTACACCGGTACTCTAACTCATTATTTTAAGAGATTATTACTAATAGGTACGCGTGTATATAACCTAATTACTAATAAATACATTGATCTAAACATCTATTTCTTTTTCCAGCTTTACCCTTATTTACAACGCTAAATATTTCAACGTTTTCACTTTTTACACTAGTTTCATTGAACACTAATGTACGCTAAATTAAATAAAGACAATGGGTGAGAGATTTAAAAATAATTATAACAACCCTATTTTCAATTTAATTAATCACGTATTTTCTGTTTCTTTCTCAAAGATGCACACTAATGTAAATTCGTAGGGTTCTTCAATTTAATTACGTATTTTCTATTTCTCTCTAAGAATGCACACTAATGTACTTAACAATAGTTTCAATAGTGTATTTTATGTTTCTCTCTCAAAGATGCACATTGATGTACATTCGTATGGTTTTTCAGTTTAATCAAGTATTTTTTGTTTTTCTCTTTCAAGATTGCACACTAATGTACATTAGTATGATTCTTCAATTTAATCGTATATTTTCAGTTTCTTTCTCAATAGAATGTATAATAATGTACATTCGTATAAACAACTTATTTTTATTTTCATGTTAACAATGCACACTAATGTACGGATAGATATATGTATTATGGGAAAAATAAAATATAATTTTGTACTTATCGGTAATTTTCTGAAGCGAATGTATTGCTTAGTAATTTTTAAATACGTTTTGTACCTACTATTTATTGACTTTTTTTTAATATATTAAAAACATAATTTATCTGAATTTAGGGTTTATGGCTTTAAGATTTAATGTTTACGGATTTTAGGCATTAAAATTTAGAATTTTAGGATTTTTATTAAAGGGTATGTTAATAAATAATAAAGATGAAATTAATATTTTATCAAAATCTGAATGTTTATATTCTGAATATAAATTAAAATTTAGAATAAATTAAGCTGATTGTTAGGAATATATGTATTGCCCAGGAATAGTATTTGTGTGTAAAAGCATACCATTAATTGCGGCGCCTCATCTTTAAATTGTCTTAATTTCGCATTTTCACATAAATAAGTAATTATGCCACGCTTTCCACATTTGTCTATTGGGGTTGTATTTGTTTTTTAGTTGTTCTATTATTATACCGTTAATAATAAGGGTTAATTGCAAAAAAAAAAATCATCAACCTTTACTTTTATTGCAAATAAATTCCAACATTTGAGAAATTGTAAAGAAAACCTCGACCTTTAGGTTTCGTGCAAAACGCACCTAACGGGCAGGAGGCGGATGCCCGACGTCTGACGTGGCGTTGACCTTTGCCACGTCAGCTTTGAGTTTATTGCAAAAAAAACCTCAACATTTACTTAAATTGCGATTTAATCACAACCTTTGAGATTTTGACAAAAAAGACCATCAGTTTTTTATTTTTTATTTTAAATTGCACCCATTATATTTTATATTTAAAATTTAAATTCTAAAAAATTATTAAATAAAATAATAAATTTATTTTAGTTTTTAAAATATTTTATGCATTATAGAATTTTTATAATTTATAAAACAAAGTATTCTTAAACATGTTTTAATTTTTTTTTGTAATTTTATGTTATATTTAATATGACGAATATATATATATATATATATATATATATATATATATATATATATATATGACAAATTAAAAATTTATACAAAAAATAGTTTATAATTTATGTAGACTTAATTTATAAACTCATAGTTTTATATGGACAAAAAATAGCATTAGTTAAGTTTTAATTTATACAAACCAAATTTTCATGTACTCCCTCCGCCCATTTCAATATTTACATATCTTTATTTTTGGCGTCTCATTTCAATCTTTACGTTTCTCTTTTTGGCATATGGCCCACTTAAAACAATTAATATATTACCATGGTACCCACATATTGACATACAATAATAATACACTTACCCACTTGCATTAAATATTACTCCCTCCGTCTGGATTCAAGGGTGCCATTTGCTTTTGGGCAAGGAGATTAAGGAATATTGTTATATAATGTGTAGTGGGTAGTTGTATTAGTGGAGGTGTGGGTCCCATTATTTAGTTGTATTAATGGGTGTGTGTGGATAAAAAAAGAAAAGAGAACCTTGGGGGCGGACACCCAAAATGGAAAATTGATACTCTTGAAAGCAGACGGAGGGAGTACTTCCCCGTCCGCTCAAAAGAGGGTCTGTGAGAGATTAGGAAATAATGGTCATTGCGTTCCTTAGAATCATATAACAACAGATATATATACAGTATACAATAATGGGCCTAGCCCAACAACTATACAATGAATTAGGCCCTATACAAATATATCTAACAGCCCCCCACAAACTAAACGGGAGGGGAGCGAACGTTGAGGTTGGAACGAAAATCCACAAAGACATCACGAGGCAAGCCTTTAGTCATAATATTTGCAAACTGAAGAGTAGATGGTACATGTAGGACTCGAATATCACCAGCAGCGACGCGTTCACGAACAAAATGCAAGTCGATTTCCACATGTTTAGTACGTTGTGTCTGAACTGGATTAGCACTGAGATAAATTGTACTAACATTATCACAGAAGACTAAAGTGGCAGCCTTTAAAGGACTTTGAAATTCATGTAGTAAAGAACGAATCGAGGCAGCTTCGGAGACAGCATTAGCGACAGCCCTTTATTCAGCTTCTGCACTAGAGCGAGAGACAGTCTGTTGATGTTTAGAGGACCATGATACCAAATTACCTCCCAAAAATGCACAATAGCCAGAAGTAGATAGACGTGTATCTGGACAACCCGCCCAATCAACATCAGAGTACATAGTAAGCTTGTCAGGAGGATCAGGACGGAGGAGTAAGCCATGAGTATTAGTGCCACGTAGATAACGCAAAATGCGTTTAACAGCCTGAAAATGAGATGTCCGCGGGGCATACATAAAGAGACATACTTGCTGAACAGCATAAGCAATCTCGGGTCGTGTGAACATTAGATATTGCAAAGCACCTACAATGCTTCGATAGAGAGTGGGATCTGAGAAAATATCACCATTTGTCAAGGATAACTTTGACTTTGAATTAACTGGAGTATGAGAGGGATTGGCGTGAGACATGTTGCACTTGTCCAAAAGTTATCGAAGGTATTTATCCTGGGACAAAAATAATCCCTCTGATGTGCGAGTAACAGAGATGCCCAAAAAATAGTGTAGATCACTCAAATCAGTGATGGCAAATTCAGACTTGAGAAGAGAATTAACAGACTGTAGTAATGTTGAGAAAGAAGCTGCCAGTATAATATCATCAACGTAAAGCAATATAATGACAGAGTGAGACCAGCGATGCAACACGAAGACTGAGGAGTCAGACCTACTATTCACAAAGCCTTTGTTATACAGAAACAACATGAAATATTGATACCAGGCACGCGGTGCCTGTTTGAGACCATACAAGATTTTATGGAGCTGACACACATAATCAGGATGTTCTTTATTCTCAAAGCCAGGGGGTTGACGTAAAAATACCCTCTCAGCGAGATAGCCATGCAAAAAGGTATTCTTGACGTCTAACTGGTGAATAAGCCAATTCTGAGAAAGAGCTAAAGATAGAAGGATTCGAATAGTTGTGGGGCGAACCTCAGGACTATATGTATCACCACAATCAATACCTGGTCGTTGATTGTAGCCTTGAGCTACAAGCCTTGCTTTATACTTATCTAAAGTGCCATCAGCTTTCTGTTTTGTTTTGAACACCCATTTGGATCCCACAACGTTCATGCCAGCGAGCCGTGGAACAGGAGACCATGTCTTGTACCTTGCAAGTGTTCAATCTCAGATTTCATCGCTTCAAGCCACACTGGGTCCTGCAAAGCTGCTTTAACTGTCTTGGGTTCCTGCAGAAGAGAGTTAGCAACAGTAGCATGTAACGAAAACATCATTTTTAGTTTATGAATCCCTGCTTTCGCAAGCGTAATCATGGGGTGACTAGGGGTGGCTCATGGGAGGTAGAAACAGGAGATAATGATAGACGAGTGTCGGCATTAGGGGGTCAGTGATAGGAGGGTCGGTGCTAGGAGATGGAACATTTGACGACGGAGTGGTGTTGTGGGATAGTGAGGGTGAACAACTGGAAGGAGAGGGTGGAGAAGATATGGCTGACGAGGATTGTTGAGGTGGACGCTGGGGAGATAAGTGTTGTGGTGTAGTTGAGGAAGCACCCAATTTTGGGAACGACAGAAGAGGACGTGGTACCATTTTAATTGGAGAGAGGGCATGATGGAGAAGTTGATTTTGTGATGCAGTAGGGTGATGAATGGAAGAAGAGGCATATGGAAAAGTTTGTTTATCAAAAATGACATGGCGAGACACAATAACTTTACGAGTAACGGGATTATAACATCTGTAACCTTTCTGATAAGTGGAGTATCCGATGAATACACATAATGTAGAACGGGGTGATAGTTTGTGAGAGGCTTGAGATTGAATATTTGTATAACAAGCACAACCAAATACACGTAAATGTGTGTATGTAGGTGTGACAAGATACAAACATTCATATGGTGTTTTATGATGAAGTAGAGGGGTAGGAAGATGGTTTAGGATATGGACGGCTGTGTGGAGTGCCTCAACCCAAAAATAAAAAGGTGCAGATGATTGAAAAAGTAAAGACCGAATCATATTGACCAAGGTGTGATTGAGGCGTTCGGCTTTACCGTTTTGTTGAGATGTGTATGGACAGGAGGATCGGAAAAGAATACCATTTATGCGACAAGTATTTTGGAATTCATGGTTTGTGTATTCAGTACCATTGTCACACTATATTGTTGGAAATTGATTTATTCAATTTCCAAATTTGAATTGTTTTGCTTTTTCCTAATCTTTAGTTAATTTATTTAATTAATTAGCATGTGTTTAGGTAGTTCCTATTTATTAGGAAAGAAAAAGTCTTTCTGTTATTTCTTTTGCAGGAGAGAAGAACGTGAATAGAGAATGTGGGAAACTTAAGATAGCATCTTCTTCTTGGTCATCAAGTAAGGAATTGGTCATCAAGTAAGAATGAAGAACGTGGAGTACGTGGAAGAAGAACTTGATCTCCAAGGAATGCAGAACGTAGGATGATCTGCTTGGAGAGCAAGGATTTTTACTGCTATAAAAGGATCGTTATCTTTTCACTTTGATAGAGCAGAATACCGAGATTTAGAGATTACACATTGAGAGCTTTTAGTTTTAGTTTTGATATTCTTTGTGTTGGATATCATTCTTGATATTCCTTCTGTGAATCCTATGTCTAAGGATTTAGAATAGGATTTCTTTTCGTGTTTGATTTTCGTGGTTTGTTTTTGTAATCGTCTTGAAGGTTTTAATAAGAAAGTTTTTGCGCCGGTGAAGGCATCACAAGTCGTAAGACTTGTGAGAAAATTAATTCTGGTTTCTTATCTTTTTATTCCGCTGTGCATAGTATTGTATTCTGTGTCTCGATATCATTTATGTCAAGACATTGTTATACACATTTTTATACTCTGTTCTACTTTTAAGCTTACGCCGTTTTTGGCCCATCGCAAACTCAATTTAATTCACGGCGTCTTCCATAGCACTTTCAATTGGCACCAGAGCCTACACTTGATTTATACTAAGTGCAGATCCTATTTTTCTTGTGTTTAAATTATGGATTATTCCAGTTCTCCTATGTTACGCCCTCCAATTCTTGATGGAACTAATTATTCCATGTGGAAGGTGCGAATGCGAACTCACATCAAATCAATTGATGAAAGAGCTTGGCGTTCGGTTGTTAATGGTTGGAGTCCTCCTCGAAAAATCGATGCGGACAATGACACAATCATTAAACCTGAAGGAGAATGGACTCCAGAAGAAACTCAACTTGGAAATTACAATTCAAGAGCTTTAAATGCAATTTTTTCTTTTGTTGATGTAGTCATGTTTAAGATGATTACAAATTGCGTCTCTGCTAAAGATGCATGGGATATTTTGCAAGAACATTGTGAGGGTTCTGAGAGTGTTCAAAAATCTAAAATGAGATATCTCACATCCATGTTTGAAAATCTTCGTATGGATGAAGATGAATCAATATCTTCATACAATGAAAAGATTTTTGATATTGCAAATGAAGCTCAAACTTTGGGAGATCCGATCAGCAATGAACGACTTGTCAGTAAAGTCTTGCGATCACTTCCAGAGAGATTTCATATTAAGGTCTCTGCTATTGAAGAAGCAAGAGATACTGCAACTCTCCCTCTAGGAGAATTGATAAGTATCGTGAAGACCTATGAACTTAACTTTGGGCATAAACAGGTTCACCTTAATTCTCCACACACGTTTCATACAGGGAAGAATCTTGCTCTACAAACTGAATCTTACACACCTGTGAAAGAAGAAAGTTTTATAGAAGAAGAAGTCGATGAGATAGAGTTGTTGGATGAAGGATGTGCGAATGTTGTGTTGCTGACAAAAAAATTTAACACAATCATCAAGAAGATGAATAAACAAAATCGCAGCAGCGTAAAATCGCGCATCCAGATTAACAACTCTCCTCAAGTGTCTTCAGCACCTCCTGCACCACATCAGACAAAGAGGTATACACCGGTGAGAGGCCTGCAGAAGTCACAATCTGACCCTGGTTCTTCAAAAATGACAAGCTGGTATCCTCCAAGCAGTCAAATTGAAATGAATGACATGGATTCAATTCAATGTAGAGCTTGTCATGGATTTGGGCATTTTGCTAAAGAATGCGCAAATACTCTAAGGAGAAGGAAGATGAATCTGAATACCACCTGGAGTGATGATGATGGATCCGAACCTGAAAATTTTGATCAGAATATACTATTTGCCACCATCGATGATAGTATCAGTTCTGATGATGACTGCAGCGATGTCGTAACATCTGTCACGACAACAAACAGGTATTCTGATAAAAATTTTAATCGTATGAACTGTTTTAATTCATCTGTTGTTTCTGAGACAGAAGATACATTTGAGGTGAATGATGAAGCCCTGCAAGTTATCAATGAACTCAAAGTTCTGTATGATGAACTTCTTGGGAAGTGGAAGGATCAATGCAAAATCATTGATTCGATTTCAAAGGAAAATGATGAACTTAAAGTGGTGACCACTCGTCTGGAAGTTTCTCTCACTAAGAAGGACATGGAATTGAGCACTGTGAAAAAGAAGCTTGAAGAAGCTACCCAAACCTTTGACAGATTGAATAAAGGTAAGTATACTCTAACTGAAGCATTGTCTTTTGGTCAATCTAGTAAGGCAGGTTTAGGTTTCAGTCCTAAAAAAGTATTTCCTAACTTATATGTTGATGGTAGTAAACCTGTGAATTTTGTCAAACCTGAAATATTGACTGATGTTCAAAAGAAAGATACTACTCCAAAAAGGAAAAGAGTTAGGAAAAGGCATTACATCTGTCATTACTGCTTTGTTAGAGGTCATATACGTCCTTTTTGCTATAAAATGAAAGAAGATATGCAATCTAATAAAATGTCGTCTCCAGTGTCTTCACATTCTGCTCCACATCCTAAGACTAAACTCAAATGGATTCGTAAATCTGATCTAAAATGCAATGTCGTTTACACTTCTTTAAGTAGTAGTATTGCAGGATCTTGGTACTTCGATAGTGGCTGTTCTCGCCATATGACAGGTACAAGAGAGAATTTGATTGATTTCAAAGAATTTGATGGAGGTAAGGTTACCTATGGAGGCGGAGCAAAAGGTAAAATCACTGGAAAAGGTATTTTAAATCTTGAAGGTTTTCCAAAATTGCATAATGTGTTTCTAGTTGAAGGTTTACGTGCAAATTTGATTAGTATTAGTCAACTGTGTGATGATAATTTGCGTGTCCAGTTCAACAAAGATTCATGTGAAGTTTTTGATGATTCTAATTCTTGTGTCATGACAGGTAAGAGATCTATCGATAACTGTTATTTGGTTGAAACTAGATTTGTTGCATACAATGTGCGTGTTGATGACATTGTCTTATGGCATCAAAAACTTGGTCATGTTAATTTTAAAAATCTTTTGAAACTTGCAAAATTTGATATAGTTCGTGGTCTACCTTCTTTGAGTCAAAATGAAAATGTGGTGTGTGGTACATGTCAAAAGGAAAAACAAACTCGAGTATCACATAAGATGTCTCAACATTCTGGAACATCAAAATGTTTTGAACTTCTTCATATGGACCTTATGGGACCTATCGAAGTTGAGAGTCTTGGTAGAAAGAGATATTCATTTGTCTTAGTAGATGATTTTTCACGATTTACATGGATTGAATTTTTACGTGAAAAATCGAATACTTATGAGTCATTTAGGAACTTGTACAAAAAGTTTAGAACGTCTTACAATGTCAAAATTGCTAGAATTCGTTCTGACCATGGTAAAGAATTTGAAAATTCTCTTTTTTCTTCTTTTTGTGATAGAAAAGGAATTTTACATGAGTTCTCTGCTCCTAAGACGCCTCAACAGAATGGGGTTGCCGAAAGAAAAAATAGAACTTTACAGGAAATGGCTCGAGTTATGCTAAGTTCTAAACATCTTTCTAAAAGATTTTGGGCTGAAGCTCTTAACACGTCATGTTACATATCTAATCGAACGTATATAAGATCGGGGAGTATGATGACATCATAGGAAATTTTAAATGGAAGAAAACCCAATCTTAAATACTTTCATGTTTTTGGATGTGTATGTTATGTGTTAAATGATAGAGATCAACGAGCAAAGTTTGATTCAAAAAGTGATAAGGGAATTTTTCTCGGATATTCTCTTAATAGTAGAGCATATAGAGTTTTTAACTTGAGGTTGCGTACTATTCAAGAATCTGTGAATATTGTCTTCGATGATTTTTCTAATATTGCAGGTAAAACTAAAGAAGATGACATCTCTGGATTACTTGACGTAACAGAAAGTCCCGCATCAGAAGCTGATATAAATCTGTCACCAGGTGTCACGACATCAAAAAGGACATCGAACACGACAGGTCAGTCACCAGATGTCACGACACCTAGCAGGACACAGAACATGACGGATTCAGAAACAGAATCTGAATCTGATGCAGTTGGCGACACTTCCAAAAGAACAGTCGAACCATCCAGAAGAGCTCAGAAAAACCATCCTACCACTCAGATAATTGGAGACTCATCAGCTGGAGTGACGACAAGGCAAAAAGACCGTGTCAATTACAGAGATATGGTAAAATTTGCTTGTATGTCATCTATGTGCAGTAAAATAAATTTTGATTGCTACATTTCATCTCTAGAACCTAGGAATGTAAATGAAGCTTTGCTAGATGATTGTTGGATAAATGCTATGCATGATGAATTAAATCAGTTTTCAAGGAATGATGTTTGGGATTTAGTTCCTAGAACACCTGATTTGAATGTGATTGGCACAAAATGGATTTTTAAAAATAAAACTGATGAGTTTGGAAATATTGTTCGTAATAAGGCTCGATTGGTAGCTCAAGGCTATACACAGGTTGAGGGGGTTGACTATGATGAGACCTTTGCTCCTGTAGCTCGGATTGAGTCAATTCGTTTGTTACTTGCAATTGCTTGTTACATTGGTATAAAATTGCATCAGATGGATGTTAAAGGGGCATTTTTAAATGGCATTTTGAATGAAGAAGTTTATGTTGCTCAACCTAAAGGTTTTGAAAATCCCACATATCCATCGCATGTTTATAAATTGAAAAAAGCCTTATATGGATTGAAACAAGCTCCTAGAGCTTGGTACGGGAGACTCACTGAATTTCTTCTTGAATATGGTTTTGTTAGAGGAGAAGTTGATCGTACTTTGTTTATCATGCATAAATGTGATCATTTAGTTATTGCTCAAGTTTATGTAGATGATATCGTATTTGGTTCTACTTCTGATTTGTTACTTGATAAGTTTGTGAAGTCAATGTCTTCAACATTTGAAATGAGCATGGTTGGTGAATTGAACTTCTTTCTTGGCTTGCAAATAAAACAGATGCATGATAGTATATTTATTTCTCAGAGTAAGTATGCTAAAAATCTTGTGTCTCGTTTTGGTCTTGAATCTGCTAAACATATGAAAACACCCATAGGATCATCGCAGAAATTGTGCAGGGAGAATATTGGAGATGATGTTGACAACACTCTATATCGATCCATGATAGGTAGTCTTCTTTACCTTACTGCTAGCCGACCTGATATAATGTTTAGTGTTTGTTTGTGTGCTAGATACCAGGCTGATCCTAAATTGTCCCATTTGAATGCTGTTAAACGTATCATACGATACATTGCGGGAATACAAGATCTTGGATTGTGGTACACAAAGGATACTAATCTGAATTTGGTGGGTTACAGTGACTCCGATTGGGCAGGAGATGCAGATGATAGAAAGAGTACAAGTGGTGGATATGTCTTCCTTGGAAATAATTTGGTGTCATGGCATAGTAGAAAGCAAAATTGCGTCTCTTTATCTACTGCAGAAGCTAAATACATAGCTACTGGAAGCTGCTGTACTCAACTACTTTGGTTGAAACAAATGATTGCAGACTATGGGTACGCATCTGACACTCTTACTATTTTATGTGATAATACAAGTGCGATAGATATCTCAAAAAATCCAGTACAACATAGTCGTACAAAGCATATAAGTATTAGACACCACTTTATTCGGGATTTAGTAGAAAAAAATATAATTACGTTAGATTACATTCACACTGAGCACCAACTTGCAGATATTTTTACTAAGGCGTTAGATTTTCAAAGGTTTTCAAATCTTAAAAAATCTCTTGGCCTTTGTAAAATTTGATTTTTTTTAATCCCGATTTTTAATTATTTTTTTTCCTACGATTTTAAAAAAAAAAAAAATTTATTTCTTTTATCCTTATCTGTTGTTAACCTTGACGTGATTATTTTTTGAATTTATAATTTCATGCGTCGACTACCCAATCCTGAAAGAATCCGATTAAAAAAAATTATTAGCAATAAAACACCAAGTCGAAAAGGTGATTGCTAATTAATAAATATAATAAGGAAAAGAAAGGGTGTATAATCTTGTCACTGAGTAACTAGGTGCACGGCGGTGGCTACGACGATGCATTCTTTTCAAAAGGTGATGAGAAAGTACATCTATATTCGTTTATCACTGAGTAACTAGGGGCACGGCGGTGGCTACGACGATGCTTTCTTTTCAAAAGGTGGTAAATTGAATATTTTAATTTTTCCAAAAAAAAAAAAAAATCGGATAAAAATAAATGGGTGTCACCATTGAAATTTAAAATTTAACTGATGATTTAGTCATGGTTTATCTATTTACGGTTGTTTATTTTGTGATTTTTTTTAAAAAAATAACGTGGTGTGTGATAATTAAGTATTTGATACTTATCCTTATTATTAGGAAATTGTTGATATTGTTGAGATATTTTTGGTATTTATCCACTTTTATTACCATATTTAAATAGTTGAGGTGTTTTCTATTTCTTTCCTAATTTTTTTTTCTTCTTGCGTGTAATATCCTTTTTCTTTATACACGGATATTTTTTTCTCTCCCAACATGAATACCGATCACATCACGATGCTTGTGAATTCTGTCACCCAAGCCGTGATCTCCTCACTCCAATCTGCTCAGCTTCCGTCAACTCCATCACCGAAAATTCCTCCATTGACTTCTGTGATCAATCCTCAAGCTTCAAATCTATCTGGTTCAAAACTCCATACGCACAGTCCTATGGATGTTGATTCTATTGCTCCTGTTCCGGGTTCGAACATCTCACTTCCATTGGTTCCTTTGAACTCCACTCCTCAGAAGGCCACCTCTTCTCGCTCTAACGAAAACTCTTCCCCTTCGCAAAAACCTATTTCTGCTCAAAAGAAAATCACCAAAAAATCCTCTGTGTCGAGTGTTGGAAAATCTCCGACAACTACTCGTAAGGAATCCTCATCTATTCATCAGCCACGCCGTTCTAATAGACTCCATCAATGTCCTCAAGACTTACCTCTGCCTTCTCAGAATAAGCAGAAGACTATTCTGCGTACCACTGAGATTTCCAAATCCAAAGTTTCTGTGAGGTATGAGACTAATCCATCTGAGAATGAATCTGGACCTGATGTGGATATTGCTAGTGGTCAAAATTTTGTAGGTACTCAAGGTTCTGATTCAGAGTCAGAAGTCATAAAGTCTGCCAACGCTGATGAACAGATTGATGAAGAGATTGACTACACTGATTCAGAGTTTGACATTACTCCGGATACTGACCCACGTTTCTACTATGAAGACGGTATAAATTCTTGGAACTCTATGTCTGTGCGTTCCATATTGCCTGAAAAAGTGATTGATGTAGAAGAATTCAAGAAATACAATTTGGATGAATTTTTGAAAGAAAGAAATTTCTTGAATACTGTGGTCAAAGTCAGTGGATATGTTGATGATATTGTGAAGGAATTTTATGTTAACTTGGTTGAATCGATACTTGAAAAGAGATCTCGAAAATGTGGTAAAATTTATCTTCGCAGTAAAGTTTGTCGTTTCTCTGCTGGTCTTATAAACAAGTATTTTAATGTTCCGACTCCGGGAGAAACTGATGACACGCTCAACATGGATGAAGTTGCACGAGTGTTGACAGGTGGTGTTATCAACACTTGGTCCAAAAGGTTGAAGGTATCTTCTCTTAGCTCTCTAAATGCCGCTCTTCATAAGATTGCAATTCATAATTGGCTGCCTTCATCAAATTCTAGTGTTGTGACATCGGATCAGGCTACTCTGCTTTATAAGCTTTATACTCGGCGTCCTGTTGATTTTGGTGTCTTGGTCATTAATAATATGTTCAAGTTTGCTAATATGAAGATAAAGACGGGTATTCTTCCTTATCCTTCTCTGATTTGGAATGTCTTGACATCTAACGGTTTTGCTCTTAAATCTCCATATTTCCTTTCAACCGTTGAACAGTTTGTGATTCCTTCTTCTCTACTTAAGGGTGGTCATCTTTGTGATTTGCCGTATTGTTCAACTGCTCCTTCTGTGCTCTCTTCTCCGTCTTGTGAGGTGTCAACAGTGTTTCTTCGCCAACAAATCTTGCTTCTTACCAGTCATGCTGCAGCACTTTAGAAAGAATATTCTCTTGTGCTTAATGTTCGTGATCAGTTACATAGTTTGATGCCCAAGAACCATGGGGGAGATAATGACGGAGGTACAGGTGGTGGTGCAAATAATGACGATGGAGATGCTGATAATTCGGATGCTGTTTAGGATTACACAGCCGATGATGTGGATTTTTTTTAATCGCATTTTATTTAGATATTGCTACTAAGTTTTTTTTTACATATTGGTGATATTTAATATTTTTTTTGGATATTATGTTTTTGGAGTTTATTATGATATCTTGATATTTTTGGAGTTTATTTTATTTATTTTTTTTTCCCGATATTTGATATTTTTTACATTTTTGGAGTTTATTTTTTTTCGGTTCTTTTCATGGGGGGAGAATGTGTTTTTGTATTATGGGGGAGTATATTATTTTTCTTTTTCTGCAGGAAACGCAAAATGGGGGAGATTGTTGGAAATTGATTTATTCAATTTCCAAATTTCAATTGTTTTGCTTTTTCCTAATCTTTAGTTAATTTATTTAATTAATTAGCATGTGTTTAGGTAGTTCCTATTTATTAGGAAAGAAAAAGTCTTTCTGTTATTTCTTTTGCAGGAGAGAAGAACATGAATAGAGAATGTGGGAAACTTAAGATAGCATCTTCTTCTTGGTCATCAAGTAAGGAATTGGTCATCAAGTAAGAATGAAGAACGTGGAGTACGTGGAAGAAGAACTTGATCTCCAAGGAATGCAGAACGTGGGATGATCTGCTTGGAGAGCAAGGATTTTTACTGCTATAAAAGGATCGTTATCTTTTCACTTTGATAGAGCAGAATACCGAGATTTAGAGATTACACATTGAGAGCTTTTAGTTTTAGTTTTGATATTCTTTGTGTTGGATATCATTCTTGATATTCCTTCTGTGAATCCTATGTCTAAGGATTTAGAATAGGATTTCTTTTCGTGTTTGATTTTCGTGGTTTGTTTTTGTAATCGTCTTGAAGGTTTTAATAAGAAAGTTTTTGCGCCGGTGAAGGCATCACAAGTCGTAAGACTTGTGAGAAAATTAATTCTGATTTCTTATCTTTTTATTCCGCTGTGCATAGTGTTGTATTCTGTGTCTCGACATCCTTTATGTCAAGATATTGTTATACACATTTTTATACTCTGTTCTACTTTTAAGCTTACGCCGTTTTTGGCCCATCGCAAACTCAATTTAATTCACGGCGTCTTCCATAGCACTTTCATATATGTATTGGACATTGCTGTTATGTTGTGTATGAACCAGAGCAAGAAAAGTAAGGAAATGAGAAGGGACTTCAGCTTTTGTTCGCATAGGAAAAATCCAACAATAATGTATAAAATCATCCAAAAATGTCAAGAAATATTTAAAACCAGTATTTGAGACAATCGGAGATACCCAAACATCAGAATGTATCAATTGGAAAGAACGATTAGTCTTAGACAAAGAACGGGAAAATGGAAGACGAACATGCTTGCCCAATTGACAAGCATGACAAATACATAAATTTTTAGTCTCAAAATGGAAACACTTTATTAAATTATGACGACATAAAATAGATAAAACTTTAGGGCTGGTGTGGCCTAGACGACGATGCCACAAAGTTGTAGGAATGGAGGCGGTAAGAGCAACATTTGGAGAATGAGAGGTTGGCAGCTTGGAAGGATATGTGTACAGGCAACTGGAGCTACTGGAGTTGAGAAGAGGTGCCCTCACGTGAGGATCCTTAATAGAAACACCAGATGGAGAAAACTCAATTAGACAGTTATTATCTTTGATAAACTGACGAATGGACAATAAGTTATGAGCAAGGGTGGGAGAGCATAGAACATTATTTAAAGGAAAATTACACATGGGAGAGCGAAGAATTGATTTACCAGAACATGTTATCGGTATCATGTCACCATTACCAACACAAATTCCAGCGGGCTTAGGACAATTATTAACAGTCAAGAGTATACCTGCATCATTAGTCATGTGTGTAGAAGCCCCGGAGTCAAACACCCATGATGTTGTCCGTTGATCTGGTGACGGAAAAATAGAAAATGCTTGAGGAGTAGAGTCTTCATTCTTCAGTATAGAAGGGCATAGACGAGTTGTGGCCAAAACCTCCACACCTATAACATGTGACAGAACGAGTGAAGCTCTGTGGATTAATCTGATTGGATGGTGTAGACCCCAAAATCCCACGTCCAGGAGCATTATTGGGAAAATAACCATGGCCAAATGAGCAACCGCCGCGTCCTCGACCCCGTCCACGATTTACTCGGGTGACAGAATTATCACGGCCAGCATGAACTTGATTAGCAAAAAGAACATGTTCTGCAGAAGGAGAAGATGGAACACGTTGGGCATTTAACTTTGCCTCCTCTAAGAGTAACATAGTCTTCATTTGATCAAAGGTAGGGGACGGGTGTTGAGTGGTGAAGATGGATGTGATTGTATTGTACTCGGGTTCAAGACCCATCGCAACTTGCAGAAGGAGATCACGAGATGTTACAGTGTCCCCAACGGACACACGACAATCGTAAAGATCCTTTAACTTAAGAAGAAACTCTTGTATGGTGCGTTCCCCTTTCTTGATGCTATAAAACTCCTGCCTCAATTGCACTATGCGACTTTCCACATAATCGCGGAACAAAGCCTCGATCTTGGCCCATGCAAAACCAGCGATCATAGATGTACCAGGTGTGATAATTGAGTGAAGAATGTCGCGAGATATCGTGGATTGAATCCACGACAGCACCAACGCGTCGACTTGATTCCAGGCATAATACTCAGGGGATGTAGGCAATGGTGGAGGTGTGCCATCGATATGATCCATGACTTGATACCCACGAAAATGGGTAAGAATAATTCTCGCCAAAGGAGATAATTCGTGTAGTCAAGAATTTCAGTGATGTGGGATCTTATGTTGGAAAGAGTGAGAGCAGGGTGATGAGAAAATCGTGGTGGTGGTGCAGTAGAAATCTCCATAGATGAGGCGATGGAATTGAGTGGATAAGTTGTGGGCGGAGGGATGGAATTTGTGAACAATGGTGAGGAGAAAAGAGAAGTATCAATTTGTGGATCAACAAGGGAAGATGAGGATGGAGAAGACGTTTGTGCAGAGAGAGAGAGAGGATGTGACTGGCGGCGTAGTGGAAGTGGGGGCAGATGAGTTCTCCATTAGAAATTAGATGGGAGAGAAAAAAAATAGGGTTTGGATAGTGGCTCTAATACCATGTGAGTAGGTCTGTTAAACGAGCCGAGCGAGCTCAAGTAGTGCATACTCGAGCTTGGCTCGAGTAGTTATCAAGCCGAGCTCGAGGTCGGCTCAATTTGATAACGAGCTTAGGAGCGAGCTCGAGCTCAACTTGAAAATTACTCATCCGAGCTCGAGCTACTCATCCAAAATCGAGCTCGAGCTCGGTTCGGCTCATTTAAAGAAAACGAGTCAAGCTTTCGAGCCTTGACGAGCTTTCGAGCCGGATTTTAATTAATATATTTAATATTATATTTAATAATTATTATATTAATATACTCCCTCCGTCCGCTTCTAAGGTATCCATTTTACTATTTTTGGCGTCCGCTTCAAAGGTATCCATTTTTCCTATATAGTAAAAAAGTACACAATATGGCCCACCACTTCCCTCTAATACAACTACCCACTTTACATATAATAATAATACTTCTTAATCCACGTGCAAAAAGTAAATGGATACCTTAGAACCGAACGGAGGGAGTATATAATTATCATTATATAATATTTATTTTAATATTATTATTATTATCGAGCTTTATCGAGCTGAGCCGAGCTCGGCTCGATAACATAATGAGCATTTCGACGAACTCGAGCTCGAGTAGTCACGAGTCGAGCCGAGCTCGAGCTTTAACGAGCTGAGCCGAGCCGAGCTCTGTAGCGGCTCGTTTCGTTTAACAGCTCTACATGTGGGAGACTAGGAAATAATGGTCATTGCGTTTCTTAGAATCATACAACAGCAGATATATACAGTATACAATAATGGGCCTAGCCCAATGATGAGTGATATTTTCACCTAGATTTTAGTGTCTTTTTATATGTGTTTTCATATTATTTTATCCGTATTTTATGTGCATTTGGTTGTGTTTTGTGTTCCTTAGTGTCTAGACATGATAAGGAAGACATAGAAAAAAACGGATCTCAATTCAGAATTGAAATGAGAGAGAACGAGCCAAAATAGTGAAGGAAACAGAGCACGACCCGACTCGAGCCGAGTGCTGAAGCTCGAGTCGAGCTTCCGCTGCACGAATCATGCGCCGCGCATGGGCCTGTCCAGAATGGCCATGCGCGGTCATCAATTCGTCTAACACGGGCACCCCTATGACCGTGTTGCGCAACACGAGTCGTGCCCAGTATCCGCACTCGAGTCGAGTTGTCGACACGACTCGAGCTCAGTTTGCTGCTGAGAATTGCCAAGAACTGCCGAGAAGACATGACACGACTCGAGTCGTGTGCATGAACTCGAGTCGTGTTGTGTAAAATCTGGTAAAAATTTTAGAAACCTTCTAGAAGCTTCCCAAGGGGTATAAATAATCAATACTTCAATTTTGGATCAGATTGGTCGAGGGTTTTCACCCCTACACCTACCTCACACACCATTTCCTCTATTTTACACCTTCACCTTCATCCATTCTTCATTCCTACCATCTACCATCATCCCACCATCAAATCCTTCATCCAATTAGCTAAGAGAAGCAAGGAAGAGAGGAGGATTGCAAAGGGAAGAAGAAGATCACCATTGGAGACATCCAAGAGAGTTTTCATCTACACTTTATATTGAAACCTATTGTTTATCATGTTTTGTAAGAAGTTTAATGTCTATGTTAATTTTCTTATGGATATGAGAGGCTAATCTCTCTTGTGAGATTAGCAATATGAATTGTGTTGGATAATTTTGGGTATTTGTAATTGAATGATTATATTGATTGGGTTAATTGATTTTCTATCATTGATGCTTTAGATCTTGAGGTTTATGATGATTTATGTGGTTTGTTGTTTTAAACATGTGATTAGATTGAGAAGTCAATTGCATATTTAGGATAATTAATTGAATCATTTCATCAAACACTTCATGTGCATTATAAATTGTAAAGAGATTGAGAAGTCCTTTATTATTTAGAATCCTTTGATAGGACATATGGTTGGTTTGATTGAGAAATTGATTAATCATGTGAAGGGACTCTTAATTCAAGCTTAGTACCTAGTTGGAATTGTTTGAGTGAGAACCAATCCATTGAGCATTATATTCATATCATATTCATTCCGAGAGGGAGTTTAGGTGAACTTAGTGTTGGCCTTAGTCTTTTACCCATGACACATATGAATTCATTGCATGATACCTATATTTTACATGCTTTAAGTAGTGCTAATCTCATCTCTATCTACTTGGCTCATTCATCCATCTTCCATTCATCTATCCATTTATTTTATTGTCATTTCTTGATTATCTCCCCTTTATGTTCATCTCTATAATATTATGACAAACAC
Organism: Pogostemon cablin; assembly: GCA_023678885.1. Taxonomy (NCBI): domain Eukaryota; kingdom Viridiplantae; phylum Streptophyta; class Magnoliopsida; order Lamiales; family Lamiaceae; genus Pogostemon; species Pogostemon cablin. Next base: position 25,954,798 of record CM042985.1, on the reverse strand, counting down.
GAGATCACTTAGACCCTAGTACCTTCCTCCCTATGGTTCGATAAATTGTTTTAATTGGTCATCCGTACTACAAATATGGCTAATCACCCAACAACTATACACTGTAATTAGGCCCTATACAAATATATCTAACAGGGTATTTTTTTCATTTTGGTCGTCCGCTTCAAAGAGGGTCATTTCCTTTTTTACACACATGAGACCCACACACACCCACTAATACAACTAAAATATGGGGTCCACATTCCCACTAATACAATGTTGAGAGTGGGATTTCACGTATTTTAGGTCTCACATTACACCGTTTTATATAGAATATGGCCATGATTTTGTGTAGAATTACGTGGTTTTCATATCTTGCATAATTAAGATGCTACTAAGGTATTTTTTTGGGTTTTGAAGGGTAAAACATGATCAAAAGTTCAAAGTTGGAATGAAGAGTGAAAGTATGAAGGAATGCTGAAAAATAAATGTCCACATTGTGTAATTTTTTTGTGTTTGTGTAGAAGTCCAACTTAATCATGTGACATATGGTTGGAAAGCTACGGAAGAGAGGATCATTTTGGCATAAAAATCACTCAAATCGGAGTCCGTATGAGGAAGTTATGCTCGAAATACTGAGGTCGCGCAGCTGCCGATGGGAATTTCCGAAATTTTCCAAAAATTGGCCCATCTTTTCTATTTCTTGGAGCACAATTAATTTCCTTATCTCATTCCCTTCTCATACCTATATATATTTCACATCATTATTCATAAGAGACACCACCCTCCACCACAAGGGGATCACCCCCCATCCATCATCTACCATCATCCATATCCATCCCATCATCCATCCACACCAAAGGAGCTTCAAGGGCTATTCAAAGAGGGAGATCAGTCAATCGGAGAGACGGAGAAGGAAAGCAGAATAACGCCGACACTAGGGTTTTTTCTTCCCTTTACTTTATTTTCGTTTGTCAAGACTTCTGGTATGACTTTGAAAGCCATGGGAGTTTCTTGTAACCCCATGAGCTAATTTTGTTTACAGTTTTAAGGTTTGATGGTTAGATTTAATTGATTTGGAGACTTAGACCAATTTTGTGAATTCATGCAGTTGATATTCTGATTTTACTTTATTTTATTCAGACTTGCTTATCTGCTTCGTTACGTCTTCATAGTAATTTCATGACATCCGCTATAATGTTTGATTTTTTATGTTAGCTTGTGTGCGTTCGTGATAGGTATTGTCTATCTGTTAGGGATTGAAGTAGTTCCGTTATAAACACATCAATTCTAAGAACTAGTAAATCAGATACTTGAATTGTTTTGTGGAACAATGCAATTAGACTTTCCAGTAGGAAGTGAATAGAACCTTGTGGTACTTTCAGAAAATATCTTGTTAGTCAAACTTGCCATCCGGAGGTATTGTTGTTTGCATTGATTAGTATCTAGAAAGAGGCTTGGTAATATTCACGCACCTTAGGGTTAAAACCAGATAATACTGTTAGCTTTGAATCAGATCATATCCGGTGGGAAAACAGGGTTATGTGGTGTATTTTCATAGAATCTGCATGAATGAAACAATTGGAAGTCTAGGAATTCAAATTAATTACTTTATACCGGATTACCTTAGAACTGTAGATTCTCTCTTGAATTAATCTTAAATCTTTCTTTTGTGATTTTTATTTTATTAGTTATTTAATTTTTAGTATTTAGATAATAATTTACAACTCCTGGACATCGGTTACTCTATTCTGATTAAACTAGTAATATTTAGAAGATAAATAATTGACTGTCCTTTTGGGATCGATAATTTAACTTGGTTGATTGCCACTACTATTGATATCCTTACACTTGGGGATTTTAATTGAAGTGCACAAAAACGGCTATCATACAACTACTCACTACACATTAAATAATAATACTCCTTAATCAACGTGCAAAAAAATAAAAGACCCTCTTTCGGGCGGACGGAGGGAGTATATCTTTAAACTCACTATCCATTAAAATACTATATTTCTTAATCAACGTGCAAAAAATAAATGTAAGCATTGAAATTTAAGTTTTAAATATTACTACATAATAAGTTTTGAGAATATAATTTTAATATAAAATATAAGTTTTTTATTAGATTGGTGCAATTTTAAAAAAGTTAAAAAATTTGATGGTTATTTTTGCCAAAATCTCAAAGGTTTAAAAGTAAAGGTTGAGATTTTTTTTTTGCAATAAACTCAAAGCTGATGTGGCAAAGGTCAACGCCACGTCAGACGTCGGGCAGCCCTCTCCAGCCCGTTGGGTGCATTTTACAAGAAACTTAAAGGTCGAGGTTTTTTTTACAATTTCTCAAAGTTTGGGATTTATTTGCAATAAAAATAAAGGTTTGAGTTTTTTTTTGCAATTAACCCTAATAATAATCAATACATTCTAAAAACGGGTCATACATATATATATATATATATATATATATATATATATATATATATATATATATATATATATATATATATATATATATACTTTCTTCATCAAAAACTTTGGTATGTTCACGACAAAATAATCTCTTTGATTTTTATGTATCTTTAAATGGTTCACTCAAAAGTCAAAACTCGAGAACACAACGTCATGAAACTTCCCAAATCACCAAAATTTAGTTAGTTGTTAAAATTATAAACAAAGTTTTCATAAATATACATTTATTAATAAAATATTATGCTACTTCTATTCGCTGATAATATATTCATTTTGTCATTTTGATCATCCATTTTAAAAGTATCAATTTCTTTTTTTTAGCAAGAGGATTCCACACATTCCAACCACTCACCACTAATACAACTACTCACTTTACGTGAGACTAAAAATATTTTAATAAAAAAAATTAATGAACAATTTGCAGTATAAATAATAATTAAAAGATAAAATATGTTAGGGTATTGGTATGATTGATTTTTTAAAAAAAAATAAAGTGTATGAAAGAGATTAATTGTTTAGGTTTTTTTTTATTAGGTTGGAAATTTTTATGAGACAAACAATAATAAAAAAATAAAACTTTTACAAGATGAAGAGTACATTTTTAATAAAATTAAGGATTAATTACTACTAAGTACACACTTTGCATTGATTTAAAATAATAATTACTCCCTCCGTCCCAAACTCGTTGTCTTACTTTCCATTTTTATCTGTCCTAAACTAATTGTCTTATTACAAAAAAGAAAATATCACATCAATCCTCACCCCTAAAAGTTCATCTTAATTACAACTTTACCACACCCACCTAACACACATTACATACTTTATAATTTATTTATTACCTAAAAATACTACAATACCCCTAAAAAGTCAACTTTTCTTAAACTCCGTGTCTACAGTGTCGCAGACAACAAGTCTAGGACGGAGGGAGTATTATATATAAAATATTAAAGTAAAATACCAAATATACCCCTAAACCCATATACCTTTAAACCACAAACCCCAACCCCCACCCACCACCGGACCACCTGCCGGATCGCCGTCGCCGGAAAAAATTGTTCGTCCGGAAAAAAAAAAATGGTTGCCGGACTGCCGCGCGCCGCCGCCGGAGCTCCGACGGCCGGTCGCCGGAAAAAAACTGTTCGCCCGAAAAAAAAAAAAACTGTTCGCCAGAAAAGCTGCCGGACCACCACACTTTTTTGCTGCACACACATTTTTTTTGCTGCACACACTTTGCTACACATGAACTTTTGCTGCACACAATACTTATGTGCAGCACATTATAGGGGTAATATTGGAATATCACTATATATTTTTGTACCTAGTAGTAATACTTTTGTATGTTTGTATCTCATAGTAATTTAGGATTTTTTTGTGTACCTAGTAGTAACCCTCCCTAAAATTAATTAAGAGAAGAGAGTAAAAATATATAAATAAAGGTCTCAAGCAGATTATATTCTTTCTATATAAATAGATACTCCCTCCGTCCCGCGTTAAGGTTTACACTTTCCATTTTGGATTGTCCCAAGTTAAGGTTTGCATTTCTTTTTTTATCAAGTTGGCCCACACAAACAATTAATTATTCCACTAATACAACTACCCACTTTACATTAAATATTATTTATCTCACCTCAATATACATTAAAATATTATATCTCTTAATCTCCCTGCAAAAAGCAAACATCAATGTACCCCACCATTAGGGGCCCCCACCGCCCCTGCCCTGGGGATTGGTGGAGGAGGTAAATCGCAGAGGACGGAGGGAGTATATATCTAGGGGTTGGCGGTATGGTATACCGAAGATTTTTGATCATACCATATACTGTATCGAAATTTTCGGTATATAAAAATTCATACCGTTACCTTACCTAAACTTTCGGTATACCGATATTTCGGTATAGAAAAATAGTATACCTTCTGCTTACCGATATTTCTGTATATAGTATCATACCTAAAATGTCGGTATATACCGTACTATTAGATAGTTTGCTATGCCGTTATACACCTAAAATTCAATAAATCTAATTAAAAACTATACTAGAAACGTGAAAGATAGCTATAAAACAAATTCTAATACTAGATAACAAATTCATAATAAGAAAAATATACGACATTCCACAAACGACCAAATTAAATAAAAGTGAATCGCATGTAAATCGGGTATACATGTAAACTCTATTTTTTAAAATTACTCTTTAGTATATAAAAAATTACTCTTTGAAAAGTAGTAATTTTTTTACAGAAGAGTAATAGTAATTCATATATTTAAATAGTAATTTTTCATGTACTAAAAAGTAATCGATAAATAAGGATTTACAAGAATTTGACGAGTAATTTTTTAATTTAGAAGAGTAACAATTTATGTGCTAAAGAGTAATTTTTTATGTACTAAAATGTAACAGGTTTATATAATCAATGTATGTAAATCGGTTTACACAAGTGTTTGTCATTAAATAAATAGTACACAAGAGATCTACACAAGAACCATATGGAACTTATATTAAAATCAACAATTTTAAATTTTCATATAAGATAGAACTACCTAATTAAAAAAGAAATACAAGATATGATGATAGCCAATCAACTTTATCACCCATTTATAATTATGTAATTTACACTAGGATTTTAAATTTAATCTTTTAATTAAATAGTGTATACTCCCTTCGTCCCCTTTAAAGAAGGTCTTTTTTTCATTTTGGTCGTCCCACCCAAAGAGTCTCCTTTCATTTTTTACACACATGGAACCCATACACACACCCACTAATACAATTAAAATATAGGTCCCATACTCCCACTAATACAACTACCCATTACACATTAAATAATATTACTCCTTAATCCACGTGCCAAAAGGCAAAAAGGTCTCTTAACAAGGGACGAAGGGAGTATATATAATTTAATTAAAAATTATAATATATAAATAATATAATTGCATATATCATGTAGTATGGTACTCCCTCCGTCCCGCTCAAATGTCACCGATTGCTTTTTGTGTGTAGATTAAGGAGTATTATTATTTTATGTGTAGTGGGTAGTTGTATTAGTAGTGAGTGGTAGGCCACATGTGCTACCTTTTTATTAAAAGTGGAAAATGGAGACATTTGGATGAGACGCCAAATATAGTAAAATGTTGACCTCTCCGTGGGACGGAGGGAGTATATTGTATCATATTACCCAAAAATTAAATATTTTACGGTATTTCAGTATATACCGAAATACCGCGGTATTAATAATTTATATACTTTTATCGTACCAAAATTTTCAATACGGTATCAGACCTAACCAAAAGTTTCGGCATACCTAAAATTTCGGTAAAATCAGTATTTTTCGATATGGTAAGGACGACATACCGAAATTTTGGTTTTTTTTCCCAGCCCTATATATATCTATATATTTTTAGTAGGGAGACAAGCCCAAATAACCAATTTTAAATGTTGGAAATCATTGACATCCATCCATCAAATAATTTGTATAACATCAATACCAAATTGTTCATTTTTGGACCCAAATACTCACATCCTGTCGAAATGCTATGTTGGGGTTCCGACACCAATTCGGACATCTGATAAAATACCCCCACCTTGTCGGAATGCTATGTCAGAGTTCCGAAATCAAATCCGACAACCGATGATGTCAGAATCAGTATCGGGATCCCATCATAGTAGGAGTATTTTGGTCTAAAAATAAATAATTGAGTATGAATGTTATATAAATTATTTGATACTATGTGACAATGATTTTTTGTCATTTTAAATAATTTTGACAATTGTCACTTTTTAAAATTATATATATATATATATATTATATTAGTTTATTACACGTTTGAAATTTTGAATTTAACGTTACGCTGATCTTATAGTCACTCCTCTCCGTCTCCATATTCAAAGTTTCAAAGTGATACTCCGGCGAATCAGCTTCCCGAAAGTCGATACTGGAGTATCGGAAGTTCGATTTTGAAGAACTCTCCATCAGGTGAGTACTCTATTATCCAATCATTTATTCTCTCAATATTATTAACACTGAGAATCCCTAATTTTCTATTCTCCTTGATTTATTGAAATTCCTTTTTTTGTCATGTTTTATTGCATCATCTGAGATTCTGTACAATGTTTCTGTGGCTTGATGTATGTTCTACGAAAGGAATACGAATTCTGGAAAGGGAATAAATTGTATATTTCTCAAATTATACGTTTGGATTAATGTATGTATTTCCCAACCACAATATCGTTGGATGGAGTAAAATACCCCATTCATTTTGCATAATGATTAACATATGACGTTAACGAAAACTATACACATTGATGTGGATTAATATTCAGTAAGAAAGGTCTATTTGTTGGCTTTAAGTAGGCAGAGAAATATTAAGATTGATTTGGAATCATTTCTAACTTGAACACATAGCATCCACTTTGTAAGGTTTGGTCACATTGCTCTCGTGTATTTCAAAAGAGGTTATGATTATGCACATGGGTCATGGGTAGAATGTCGTCTTGATTAGTTCTGCAACTCATTAATGCATATTTTAAAGAATGTAGAGAATTTATGTAGGGTTCATTGTATTTAGGGAAAGAAAAAATTTCTAGGCATTTTCATTATAGATGTATGTAGCTGTATGTTCTGAGATGATTTTCTATTGAGCTACTGTCTTAATTGAGTGGATTGATGGACCTATTTTCAGGAAGATTATAAATATTGTTACCAGGGTACAATTGTCTAGATGATGGAGATATATATATATATTTTTTATGTAAATATCTTGCTTTTTTTAATAGCATTTGAGCATTATTAAGAGAAGCTTTAACTAAATTTGTCTTGCAATGTGTTTGCTCTTGTTGGTCTCAGAGTGGGTGAAATGTAGCTTGGCTTCATTTTTTTTTTTTATTATTATTATTAAAAAAAAATGACCACAGTATGTATTTTTGTAATAAAAATGTTTCTTTTGTTCAGTTTGCCACTGTCAATGTTTGATAATCTAATTTTTTTTAAAAGATTGTATGCTTGGTCTTTAGAGTGCTTTCATTTGTCTTCATCAAAATTCGATTTTTTTTTCTAACTTAAATTTTGTGAAGAATGTTTTCTTTACAATGAGTTTGTCCATTAGTAGCTTCCATAGATTAGGCGTTGACTGTACTGTCCATATCTGGTTTCAGGCTTCTACATTATAAAAGTATTACATCTAAACCTGACAAAGTATTGCCATATAATTGCTACTTATGTTTTTCTTTTTTCTTGAAAGTACTTATAAGGCAGGAATAATTTCTTCCATGGAGGTTTCTGAGGAAGTGATTCATACTGAATCCGGAACTGATACAGAATATTCTAATGATTCTGAGGACGACCCAAGTTTCAATATTGTTGAGGAGGCTCGATATTCGCTGTCTAATCTCTCACTCAAGAGAAGATCCAAGACACTCGAGACCAAGGGAGCTGATGAAAAAGAAGATAGAATTGATCTTAATGTGCAGGACCAGAATAGTTATGAATTTATTCTGGAAATTATTGAAGGTGGTAAGGTGGATAGTTTGAAAGTTGAGCAGTGCAAGATTTATTTGAGGAAACATGGATTGAGATTAAGTGGCAGCAAGCAGATACTAATTCAGCGAATCAAGGAGCATATTGATATTATCAATTGTGGTGGGGAGAAGAAGTATCCACCATCTAGTTTTGTGATAAATTGCAAAGGTGACGCTTGCACTGGAGACGTAGTCATGTTTCAACAGAATGTATATGATGAGTTCAGTATTGTAACTCGTAGAGCGAAAGGTGGCAGTCCTTATGGGAGAAGAGTTGTGGCAGGGCGGATTTTGAAGGAGAGCTATGGTGCTGCTAAGCAACAACATACGTTTACTATTGAAGTGCTATGGAGTACAGGAGAGAAGCCACTGCATCCACTACGCCCCCTGCTAATTAAAGGAAGGAACCTCTACAGGATGAACACCGTGAGACAGAAATGGCAAGACGAAGGTGAAAGGCAGAAGATTTTGTTAGAAAAGCATGCTAGAGGTGGTGCTGCTCGTCTAAGAAGAGATGAGCGGGTTCAAAAGAAGAAACTGCGAGAAAGACCAAAGAAAACTAAAGAACCTGTACATTCAGTTGATGTGAGGTCTGATAAACCGATTATACAACCTTTGATCACCCAGAGCTGCAGCTCTCAGAGTGGCCATCTCACAGGCTCACAATTTTCCAACAAGTACAATGCGGTACATGAGAATCATGGTGCTGTCAGAGGCCATATCCAAGCTCATCCTCCAACAAGGATCCCATTGCACCCTATCCAAGTTCGTCCTCCAACGATTTTCCCAAACTCCAATCAGCGGGGAGGAAGTTCGGCAGAGAATCGTCCTCCAGCAGTTTTCCCAAACTCGAATCATCGGGGATGAAGTTCGACAGGGAATCGTCCTTCAACAGTTTTCCCAAACTCGAATCATCAGGGAGGAAATTCGACAGGGAATCATTGCAAGTGTTCCGTCCTAGAAACTTTCATGCTTATCCACCAGTTCAGCAGATGGGCAAAGAAAAAAGGCAGATATGTTGGCATTTTGCTCGAGGAAGGTGTCATTTTGGAGAGAGATGCAAGTTCTTGCATGAAACAGCATGAAGTGATGGTATAATTCAGTTTCAGCTATATCACTTGATTAATTCATCTTCTTGTTGGTTGGGGATAAGTTTCCAATTATGAAATATTATCAAAAGTTTACAATTATGATTTTCTTTGGCAACTGCTCCACCTTCTAGCTAGGAGGCTGATGATAGATGTTGTACCATACAATAAAATTTAGTTAATGATAAAAGTGTAGCCTTAAGGACTTCTTGCTTTAGTCTGATTTGGGCCTTCTTTTCTCATACCTGTTTGACACATTAAATTAGGGTGATTACCCTCTTTAGAAGTTTCATTATCATCCCTATTGGCTAAGTTTGTCTCTAGCCTTAACCAGTTCAACTTCAAAATTCCCTTATTGTAGAACAGTCTGCCACCTTTCACCAAAATGATCATAACGCTTTTTAGGAATATTATTTTTGAACTCCATAAATTTGTTGGAAACTAGAATCAAATGGGTTTCCGAGGATGTAGAACTTGCTTTGTAATTTTTCCCCAGTGAAAACTGATTACTTTTTTAAGTTACCTCAAAATTCTGATTGTGAGTCTGGAGCTGGGAAAGGAATAGTGTGAAAATTTCTTTAATTCCTTGTTTGGAAATCAAGCCTTTATTGCTAAATTTGTTGGTTATAATTTTGTGGGAAGAGTGCTTGTGTTTCTTTATTGTAAAAAGCATGGCATGCATGCTAGCTAATTCTGGCTGCCCTATGTGCACAGAGTCTACACTGCTTATTTCACTTGATTCCGTTTTCTTCGGATTTCTACGTACTGCAGTACTCGAAGCAGCATCTATGTTACGTACGTGGATTGAATGCAAATAGTGGCATTCATAGGGTTAATATTTGTTTGTTTGATCAACCTATCCTTTGATGATTCATCTTTATAAAATTACATGAAACGTGAGATCGCTTAAGCACTAGTACCTACCTCCCTGTGGTTCGATAAATTCTTGAATTGGTCAACCCGACTACAAGTTATGCCTAATCAAATGGCGCCGTTGCCGGGGAGAAAATGGTTGCTAATAGCTTGAAGAAGGATCGTTTTTAGTAATCTTACTAGAGACATTTTTTTATTTTTGTTATTTGTATTTGCTTTTGAAAATCTTTTGTTCTAACTTCTCTTCTTTGTGAAGGTCCTCCGCACGTTAATAAGCTATGAAACTATTTATGAATGAAAAATCGGAAACTGTTCATATTTTAAGCTTTGGTATTCCACCCTATGGTGGATGGATTGTTGACCCAAAGGTAACATTTTACTCTTCCATTTATTGCATGAACCTTGTTGTTATATAAGGCCATTTTATACCATCATGAAAGATGTGGTGGGATACTAAACAATTATCAGATAACTTAGTTAACTAATGGTGCATTAAATTTTGATGGATGTAAAATCTAAGGCTATTCAACCTTACTCTTAGTAATTTCTGTGTTGAATTCTATAATTAGACATTTTAAATTTAAGCTTGATGTTGTTTTTTGATGTAATTGTTCAGAAGCTTAGTAGGCTAAGACATGAGAGTTCTAGTTTGAGGTTATATTTGTAATTCGCACTACAGACCCTGAAGGCTAAACCTTCTCTTCTCCTATACCATTGGATTAGCTATTGGTATTGCTTCAACAGCCCTTTCACGAGCTTTAACTTCACAAAGAATGTTAAGTAGTCGATTCGTAACAATTTGCATTTGAACTTGGATCCAGTAGATGTGATTTGCCTTAATGTTGCATAGTTCTCTGAATTTCTCTAAGAACTTGGCTTGTTTTATAGGGAATCGGTATTGATTTTGTTTCACTTTTCAATAATAACTAAGAAAATAGGGTTTCAAAATTAGTAGGAGCTTTGGTCAAGGCATAGTTTCCACATCTTAGAAATCTTGTTCTATAAATAGAGCTCTCCATTTTCAAACCATTGTTCATAAATTATTCCTAGCTCGCTTTTAATCGAATTCATATCTTCTAAAAAATCTTCTCTTGTTATATGAATTTATAAGTAATAAAATTTTCATTCATGAGTAAAAGTATATGGGCTCAAATCATTTTTAAAAATAGGCTCTTATCAATTTAAAAATGAGAAATAGGGTGAAAATTGTGTAGCACATGACTTATTGAATCTATTTTTTTCTGTGTTTGAAAGCTACGGAATTAATTCTGCAGTTATATTTTGTACCAATAATGGGCCTTGTTACATCAAAACTTTAATAGAATTCAACTAGGGGAGCAAGCAAACAACTCGTCACTCAGTCGTTCGTTTATGTATGTTTGATTAGTCAAATGAACACTAACGCGATCCATTTTTAAATTCGTTTTATAAACGAATAGAATTTGAGCATTGCATGATCGTTTATTAAAACTCATGAACAGACTCGTTTCGCGTTAGTTTAGCATGTTCGTGAACAAGCTCGTTAAGAGTTAGATTAATATAATAGTAAGGGAGGATTACTACTAGGTATACAAAAAAACCCTAAATTACTATGAGATACAAACATACAAAAGTATTACTACTAGGTACAAAAATATATAGTGATATTCCAATATTACCCCTATTAATGTGCTGCACATAAATATTGTGTGCAGCAAAAGTTCATGTGCAGCAAAGTGTGTGCAGGAAAAAAAAGTGTGTGCAGCAAAAAAATGTGGTGGTCCGGCGGCGGCGGTCCGGCAGCTTTTCCGGCGGCGGCAGTTTTTCCGGCGACCAGTTTTTTTTTTTTTCTTTTTTTTTTTTGGACGAACAGTTTTTCCGGCGACCGGCTGCCGGAGCTCCGGCGGCGGCGGCGCGGCAGCTTTCCGGCGACCAGTTTTTTTTTTTTTTTTTTTTTTTTTTTTTGACGAACAGATTTTCCGGCGACCGGCCGCCGGAGCTCCGCCGCCGGCGGCGGCGGCGGTCCGGCAGCGGCAGCGGTGGTCCGGTGGTGGGTGGAGGTTGGGGTTAGTGTTTTAAAGGTATATGGGTTTAGGGGTATATTTGGTATTTTACTTTAATATTTTGTATTAAATAATAATTATTTTAAATCAATGTATCTAGTAGTAATTAGGGGTACAAAGTGTGTACCTATCAGTAATTATTTCTAATAGTAATTTATTATTATTCATAAATAAAATATTATATATTAATATACATAAATATGATAATAATTTATGTGATTATTTAAATATATCATTTTAAATTTTATAACTATTTATAATTGAAGAATGAAAATATTTATATGTTCATGAAAAAGTATTCACAAGCATGTTATTAAAGTAAACCGTGAACATATTCGCAAACATAAGCAACCCTTAACATAGAGATTCTATTTGAGCTCGAATTTTGTAACTTTTTTATGACAAGCTTGAACTCGAGATTAAACTCAATTATTTCTTAACAAACGAGACACAAACTGTGAAACATGTCAACGCCAGTTTTGAATTGATTCTGTTGGAAATTTTAGGTGAATGGAAAAGTAACCTTAAAATGGTGTCTATTAGATTAAAGTGTGTCTAAGAAGAGGTGTGATCAAAAGGTGTGATTGTTGAATTAGTTGTGTCTTTTCGGAAGGGCTTATGACATTGTCTGTAAATTTGCAAGTTATTTATCAAAAATATGAAATATAGTTCTAAATATTCATGTTCATGACATGAAATCTGTGGTGAATTAATGTCAGCGACTTAGTTATAACCACATGAATGGATTATTCTTCCTACTTCGATGAAACGTGACGTGAATCGTGAAGAGATGTGAGATGAGTTTTTTCTCCAAGTTGTGTTTCTTCGTGAAAAGTCGTGTCCCTTAAAGAAGAGTAATGTCTCTTCGTGAAGAGTCGTTTCTCTTGGTAAAGAGTGATGTATCTTCGTGAAAAATCGTATTCCTTGATGAATGAATATCTCTTCATGTAAAGTTATATCCTTGAAAAGAGTAAATTACAAATTATAGTTAAAGACTGTATTTTAATTTGGGTGTGTTGACCTAAATTATAAAGTTTCAAATATAGGGTGATTGCTAAGGGCGTAGCTCCTAAAGTTAAAACTATGTTGGCTTATGGCAACCGATCTCAAGAAAATTAAACGGATCCGTGATGAGATTTATTGGAGATCAAATGTTGCATGTCTAAGAGGAATGTAATAAAAAGCCGCACATTAAAAAATATTTATAGCGGTAACTCAACCATGATGGGTGGAGATCCAACAAACTTGGTTCAATGAGACAACTAAGTTATATATATTTAGGTGTGCACTTGAAATATATTAATTAATCCATTCTTAGAGACAATTCAAGTGCAAATGAACATGTTGACGTGTGGTAAGGGTAAGTATAAAAGCTTTTAATGACTCTTATACATAATAAAGGTGGGGTATAACATGATACTCCTGATGAGAGGTCACCTATGTAAGTGCGAGGACGGGCCGCCTCAATGAAGCACTTATGAATCCAAAATATGGTCCACGGCTGAAATGGACACAACCATGAGAACCAAAGGTATTAGGAGAGGTATTATGTTGGTACTGTTGTCTAGTCATACACAAAAGTAGAGTAGTTCAAGGCATCGCGTCCACTAAACTGCGAGTATGTCCGATAGTATTCAACTAGGGAAGGTTCAAAGCCGGAAGCTACCTATCCCGTATAATATCTTTTCGTTTGAACTCACTTTACTGTCAGTCTCCCGTGTCGTAGTCTTTTAGTTGACTTTATCCATTCATGTAGGGATTGTTGGAAATTTTAGGTGAATGGAAAAATAACCTTAAAATGGTGTCTATTAGATTAAAGTGTGTCTAAGAAGAGGTGTGATCAAAAGGTGTGATTGTTGAATTAGTTGTGTCTTTTCATTAAAAGACATATGAATAGAGCCGGCAAAAAGACCGGGCCCGCCCGACCAGGTACCGGCCCACAGGTACAATGCAGATTTACGGGGGCCGGGTCCGGATTTTTGGCGGGCCTCATTTTCCGTGGCCCAGCCTAGCCCATACTGGGCCACCGGGCCATCGGGCTATTTCAGCCCATTAATATTAATTTATTTTTTAAAATTTTAATTAAAAAAATTAAAATTTATTTATTTTAATGCGTGTAATAATAATTATATAAGCTAATATGGAATATTATCCTCAAATTTATAATTAGATATAAATGGTAAATAATCTATTCAAGATAATTATTATTATTTTTAAATCAAATAAATTAGAATTTATTATTATGGGTCGATTGTATTATTAAGTATTGTTAAATACTCCCTCCGTCCGGATTCAAGGGTGCCATTTGCTTTTGGGCACGGAAATTAAGGACTCTTGTTATTTAATATGTAGTGAGTAGTTGTATTAGTGGAGGTGTGGGTCCCATTTTTTGTTGTATTAGTGGGTGTGTATGGGTCCCATATGAATAAAAAAGGAAATGAGACCCTTGGGGGTGGACGCCCAAAATAGTAAAATGGAACTCTTAAAAGCGGACGGAGGGAGTAATGGATTAGAGCTATTTAACATTTGTAATTACGATTAATATGTGACTAAATTATATTATTAGCAACCAACTTATTTCATTATTATAATATAATGTAATTTAAATCCAACTTTAATAAATTTCAACAACATTAAATTTCATACACAATTGTTTTTTTCATTCTATAGAGTAATTTTTTTTCTTTCTCCATAACTTTATTTCTATCATATACAAATACACAACTTATCACATTATTTTATATGTACATATTTTCTTTTTCCTTAATCTTATTTCTATCATAGAGTAATCAAAATATCCAAGTAAAATAGAAAATTCATATATTATTTGAAGATTATAACCATTTTAGAAAGTTATTTTTATGACTATTTTTATATATTTAAATTTAAGTTATTTAAATATAATTTATAAATCAAATAAATTAAGTATCATAAATAATTTATGATTAAATATTAAATAAAATATAAATAAAATGACCGGGCCAAAAAAGCCCAAAAAAAAGTGGGCCAATAGCGGGCTGGGCCATTTGGCCCATTGGGCTTGATGGGCCGGGCCAAAACGGCCCAGTTCTTTTCGGGCCTATATTTTAGTGGCCCAGCCTAGCCTACTTATGGCGGGCTACGGGCCGGCCCATCGGACCGGGCTATTTTTGTCGGCTCTACATATGAATTTGAATTTAAAATCAGATCCAATGATCGCATCAATTCACGTAAAGACGTCTTAAAATCTATAAATAGGCCCTTTCATTCCATAATCACTTACTTGATTTTCACTCCGAACTCGAATGTCACTTGAGTTACTTAAACACAAGACACTTGAATGACTCGTACACTTTCATACACTTGAGCACACATATGATCAAAGACAAAAAGTCGTCCTACTCCTAAGGTGAATTCATAATATCGGTTGGTTCGCCGTATCTTGTGATTTGTAGTGTTACTATCGCAAGATGTGAGTCATTGTATCTTGGAGATGATTGCCATAGAACCCAGAGGGGGGCAATTTCGTCTTAAGGAGAAAGTGTGTAACTCTTGACTCGACTCAAATTCCGTTCTTATTATTTTTGTCATATTTTTTTAGTCAACATATTATAGCGATACCCAAATATACTCAACAGATTCATCATAAGTGTTTGTGGTTTAAAAAAAAAAAACTAGTAAGAGATTAAATTGCTGATTTAGAACCATTTTGAAATCACCTCATTCCTTTAGTACTAGAAAAAACTCCAACTTTAGGTTGGAAATGTAAAATAAAATCTCTTCATGGACAACTTTTCTGGTTAAGATATAAAATAGTTTTTGGTTTATACTTTAAAAGCAATAACTTACTTGCGCCTAGGTCTGACCCAATCTGACTTTCATACTACACATTTATAATTTTTAGTATAAAAAAATGGGACAACACTTATATTACCCTATATCACCCATGCAACATCTTTTTTGCCTTAACTTTTTAAAAACATCTAATTTGCCCAATTTTTGGTGTATATCCCTGATTTACCCCCTGCCACATGTCATATCTTTTCTCTTCTTTTTGAAATCTCCGAATAGTCGCGCAGCAGTTACCTTTTTATCACTTTTAGAGGCGTTGAAATTGGGGACAGAATCTTTGACCCCTTTATCTCAAAATTTTTATTTTTTACTATCTCTCTCTCTCTCTGTCGTCGCACCCATACTTTTTCTCTCTCTCTCAAACTCTCAATTTTTCTCGCTGACACAGCTCTCTATCCGGGCCTCCGCCGTATCGTCCAATCCCCCTCATCTCCACGTCGGAAAGTAGCAGAAGTAAATATGGATAATTAGGTACTCCGTCCAGCCGTATATCAATTTGGGGGTTTAGGATTTTAGGGTTTGGACGGAATTTTGATTAATTAAAGTATAGTGAATTATTTTTTTATTTGCGTAGTCGTTTGTGTACTGTGCTGATGTAGTGTAAATAAAATTCGAGTATAATTGAGCTTGTCCGCCAAAATTTCAGCACCCTATCTTAGCAAAATTTAGCTTGACCGCCAAAATTTGTACTGTAATTGAGAGTGTCCGCATATTTTTCTAATCTTTTTGAGCTTATTCGCCGATAATTCTAGCTTAATTGAACATGTCCGCCGATATTTCTAGCCTAGTTGAACATGTCCGCCGATAATTGTACTGTAATTGAGCTTGTCCGCCAATATATGTAGTACAATTGAGCATGTCCGCCAATTTTTTGGCCCTAGTTGAGCTTGTCCGCCTATTTTGTGCGTTAATTGAGCCTGTCCGCCGAATTTCTCAGCATTATTTAGCATAATTTGCCATTATTTCTACATAAGATAGCTTGTCCGCCATTTTTGTGCCTTTATTGAGCTTGTCCGCCGATGAATAAGTGTTTAATTTGCATCACCGCTGATACTTGAAGCTTTAAATAGCCTGTCCGCCAAATTTCTTAGCATTATCTAGCTTAATTTGCCATTTTTTGCATAAAATAGCTTGTCCGCCGATGTTGTGCCTTAATTGAGCTTGTCCGCCGATGAATAAGTATTTAATTTGCATCACCGCTGATACTTCAAGCTTTAAATAGCCTGTCCGTCGAATTTCTTAGCATTATTTAGCTTAATTTGTCATTATTTCTTCATAAAATAGCTTGTCCGCCGATTTTGTGCGTTAATTGAGCTTGTCCGCCGATGAATAAGTGTTTAATTTGCATCACCGCTGATACTTCAAGCTTTAAATAGCATGACAGTTGGTAAATTAAGGCGTAATTTTAGTGTAGTTAGATACCTATTCATAAAAATATGTACTGTATTATTTAAATTGTAGGAATATAATAATATTTTTAATTATTTTTTATCAGAAATTTTTATGTATAAAATGTAGTCACGTCGTATATCTAATCGAGTTATCTTTCACTGTAGTGGAGCTGGAAATGACGTGGACTTCAATCACGAAAAGTTGGGATTAAAGGGTATTGTAGGCCTATGAAAGTTTTGAATTGCATACGCGAGGTGCTTACAAAGAGTGGCGATCAAACAGTACGGATGTTCAGAAGATCGCATTTCGGTCATTATTGGGATTTGGAGTCAGATTATGGGTCTCCTAAAGCTTTATTTCAGCTGATGGCTCAGGAGGTTGTAATCCCTGGTTCAGATATGTACACCCGGTACTTCAGGGTGTCTGATACAATTCTTAGCTTTACACCACAGAAGTTTATGCGTGTTATGGGACTAGGGTTTGAGGACGGTGGGGATATTGACCCGAATGATTCATTTCAGCCACCAGCAGGCAGTTTGTTTGCTAGCTTTCGTACGAAGAGGGTCCTAGTTGATGAACTTATGAGAAGATTCAATGAAAACAAATATAAGTGCCATACTGCGGTGAAAGCAGCCAACATTCTACTTCTGTACTACTTTTTGCTAGGCCGGGATACGTCCAAAGTATACATAGAGCCCTGGGTATGGTATTTAGCTGAAAATGATCACCAGTGGAACTCTTTCCCATGGGGGAAGTACACATACCTAACCCTATTGCATCATATGGACTCTGTGAAGACTACGGTGCAAGAGTTAGGCAGACAACAACGCATCAACTTTTATGGATGCTCATTTGCCCTAGCAGTAAGTGATACTGAGTTTATGTGACCGGTTTTTATTCTTATATTAAATGTATTTAAAAAGATATATGTTGACATCAAATTACTTTGATGTTTGGTCACAGGTTTGGGCCTCCGAGCGTATCGAAGATTTTGTAGCACATTTCACCGATGGACAGCCCGAGCCTGGCGTCAGACCTCTTTGTATTCGCTGGACATATACAACTGCCAAAAAAGTTGACGATACTCAGTTTTTTAGACATGTTTGTCAATTATTTTTTTGTACGAGTTTAAGCTTTTGATTATCTAAATTGGATGCATTTGGACACTATTTTGGTCACCTGAGTATATGTCTTTATATTTTATTATTTTACTTTCAGGACCCGAGAGTTGTTGATTTACCTGCCATCCTCCCTGAGGAGTCCCGCCGATCATATTTTAGGGGAATACATTCTGATTGGAGTTCTAGTTTTCAAATTTAGTTTAGGATCTTTGGGGATCCAAAACCAAAAGGGAAGGCTAAGGGTAAGTAACAGGTGGTACGCTCTAGTTCTGATTCCGAAGATGAAATTAGTGGTCAGGGTGCCATTCCGGTGGAAGTGAATATTTCTTCAAATTATGCTGGCGGCGAGCAATACTATAGAAGGATAAATATTGAGGTTGATGATGATACAGCATTAGGGGGGCAACACAGAATAGCAGAGGATTTACTACGTGATTTTCATGCTGTCGGAGGGGATGACGAAGATGATGACGATGAGGTAATGGGTGATCAGGATGACATCTCTTACATACCATTTGAGGATTCACCCCCGCGGCCATCTCAGTCTGCTCCAAAGTATCGTACTCACATGCCTTCTACCCATGGCCCCCATAATGTTATAGTTCCACACCCGCTGATGTCCATTCCGGAGAGATCATATCCTCCTGTGTTTGGAAAACCATATTTCTCTTCTGCTGGATTTCAACCACCATCTTACTCTTCTCCTTTTGGTGGATTTCAGGGCCCACATCAATCTCATCCGTATGGTGGAAGTGAAGGGTCATAGCAGGGTCATCATAGTGGGTTTGGAGGATCTGTCTATAGTCAAGGAAGTCTAGGGTTTCACGGATCACCTGGTAGCCCTCCATCTACCCAGGATCAAGTCCACAGTGGGATCATTCCGTGCCTCATCAGCAGAGATAAGACAGTGGGGGTCTGTCTCAAGAACAGTACGATCGGATTATGAGGAGAATGGATGATCATGACCAAAAATTTTTTGAACATGATGCCCTTCTCACTTAGCTGCTGGATCGAGACGACAGATGGGAGAAGAGGTTTGACACACAGGATACAGAGCTAGCTGATATTCGTAGGAGCCAGGAGGAGGGCCGCGGTGAAATTAAAAGAGTTGCTGGATGGTTGATTGGAGCACAGGCCCAGGTGCACCGTAGCCACGAGAGGTCTATTCTTGGTTCGATATATAAAATGTTTAAGGAGGGATTCAAGGTCCACCACCTGAGCCATCTACGTACAAAGTACCAAGTATTCCAGCTACATTTGAGGAACAACGGAGTGCTCAGACTATACCCCCACAGAGTAGTTATGCAACACCAGGGGGCCTCTTTGCCGGAGATGTGGAATTGGTACCAGGTGCTTCAACAAGATTGCCTGAGGCACCCGGATCACACAGACAGCATGGTTATACTACTCCCGGAGTCTCAACTCCTGTAGGGCCCGGTACAGGATTTCATGGAGACATTGGTTTCAGCATGGTGTCAGCTGAGAAGCACTTCCTACGTCGTCCGCAACATCCAAAGAGAAAAGCGACGACAATCCAATCCCCATACACAACTGTGGATGACGCCAAGGTCAACAGAGCGTAGGAAAAGTTGATGATATCCCCTGTAATGTAAGAAATGTCCTTAATATGTTCTTGTTTTAGGGTTTATGGTTGTTTATTATGTAAAGGTTTTTACATATATGTGCAGGATGGACGTCGGCATAGGGTTCCTAGTGAAGAATGATTTCTTCGTGAGAATGATGATGTCTAAAGTTTGGATAGAGGATGAGGTATGTCAATAAAACTTAAAATTATTTACACACTAATCTTATATATCTCATCGTTGAAATGTTTTCTTTCTAGCACATTGATGCGTGTTTGGCTATACTGACACAAGCCCCTGATTACATTGGTGTTCACTCGGATCATCGAATGCAATCGTATGCTATTCTACCGTGTCAGTTTTTGGTAAGTTTTTACGTGCAATACGGCGTATGAATTTTATTCATATTATAATCTTTTATATTATAATTCTTTCTTTATCAGGCGACTCTAAAAGCAATTTGGGATGAGCATGTTGCGGCACATGGCGATGACCCGTTCGAGTTGGCCGAATTACCTCAAGATAAGCTATAAGTTTTGGATAGGTGGTGGAAAGAAGAGATGTTGTACTGGAGGCCTCCGCAATGGACCTGTGGCCATAAAGACTGGGATAAGGTTGAACGGGTGAGTATGTCATCATTATTTAATTTTTCGGGGAGAACTACATCGTTACTGTCGTAATTCAGATTTCATTCTACAGCTGCTGTTCATAGTACATTCGCATTCGTACCATTTCACTGTGTGTGTTTATATAAGGTCTTTGAAGATCGCTGTCTTTGATTCTTTGTTTCACATGTGGGAAAAAATGAAGTCCGTTGAAGATAGCAGAAAGGAAAGCACATTTCATTTGCGACGGTTGCTGCCTTTGATGTTCCATCGAAGTGGTGCCCTGTATGATACTCCAGAACAGAAGTTCAGAGCCACTCTGAAGTGGGCTAGACCACTAGCATCCATGTGCTACATGCAGGATGACAGTTGGTGTTGTGGTCAGGCTTGCGTTAGAGAAATACAGTATCTACTCACAGGCGATGATTCATGGGGAAATAATCCACACCTGATGGAGTACCGTAAAAAATAGGCTCGGTATATTTTTGCGTACATCCTTTACGTGAGAAAGGGTGCGGATACGGACCTTTTTTTTCGTTAGTCTGTTCTTTTTTTCATGTTGTATTATATGAAATTAGTGTACTAAAACATTCTGACAAGGAAAGCAAGGGGCATTTCACCTGTTCTCATAATACATCATACTTAAACCATAAAAACAAACAGCAGGTCCAAACTATTTTTTTCCACCAACATTGCATTTCAATCATTTGATCAATAGTTTTCCCTTGTGTGAAACAAAATATTGGCTTGACATTTCACTTTGTTGTGTCCCGGCTCTCTGCATCTGCTGCAATGCTGACGCCCCCCGAGTACCCCTCGAAGTCTCTACTGCAGAATGCAGACGGATGGTATGAGGTCTGCCTGCTTGTCGATGCGCTGGTGGCTCGTCCACACGGACACTACACACATGCTCTGGTGTTGACCAATCGAATGGATCGGGCACAGGTATAACAACATCTTACCATAATGAAATGATAGCCGTTCGATGATACCACGGGGCAACAAATGCACTATTCGCAAGTTTGCAATGGCTGTTACATGCACACATTGAGACCGGAGTATTATGAAATAGAAAATTATAATGTTACTGCAACTACTGAATATAAAAGATTATATTATACGCAAAATAGCATTTCAACTTACTCTATAGCCTTCAATGCGTGAATGCATGGGTATTGATGGTACTGGAATCTGCCACATGAGCAAGTACACTCCCTTAAATCAACAGTGAAGTTTCTTGTGGTGGAATTGACCTGGAATGTTGTCGCTGTAAGATTCCCTACTTTAAGTTTCCATGCCTCACCATTCAACGCTGCCAACTCGCTGTGTACTCGTGTGCAAAGAATATCTCGACTGTTCTCTGCACTCGTTCTTCTATCATAAAACCATCTTTAAATGAGAGCACGTACAACCTCTAACAAACTACAAATGGGTAGTGTCCTGGCCCATAGGATGGCCTTGTTAAAGGTCTCAGCTGCGTTCGATGATGTGAACTCGTAATGAGTGACTGGGCAGTTAGACCTCGATCATTTATTGTAACCCCACCCCTCCAGCAAAGCCATCAATCGAGCATTATTATGGTTGCGCAGCTTTCCTTCCCATCTACGCAGTACGGTAATGTGATAAATCAAATAAAAACTGCATACTAATACTAAAAAGTGACCATACCTCTTGAATTCATGCTTCGTGTATGCCTCCACAGCCATATTGAACTGATACAACACATCCTTTCCAAAACCTTTGAGCCGTTTCTTTAGATGATAAGAACATAAACCATGGTGTGCCTCAGGGTACACAATATGTATAGCGTGTGATATACTTATATGCGTGTCAGACACAATAACTTGCCCATGCGGAGCTCCGTACGATTCTTTCAACCTTTGAAGAAACCAACACCATGACTCATTATTTTCAGTGTCACCTACACCAACGGCCAGGGGAAAAATATTGTGGTTGCCATTCTGAGTGACTGCAACGAACACGATCCCACGGTACTTTCCTCTTATGTGTGTACCATCAATGACAATCACGGGACGACCCGCTCTTGCAAAACCCCATATCGAAGCACCAAGTGCATAGTAGACATACCTGCATCGAAGTATTTAGTACACATATACCTCATAATTTAAAAAGAGTGTGTATTGACTTACTTGAAACAATTGTCATCTGCAGTTGCCAGTGCTGTGTGCGTGCCTGGATTTTCCAACTTAAGGTGATGCAAGTACGAAGGTAGGGAACTGAAGGAAGAACGATGGTCTCCGTACGTGTGTCCCACAGCAATATATTTTGATTTGAGGGCCAAATTATAGGAGAAGTCGAAACTAAATTCTTTACGTATCTCATCTGCCATTCCAGCAGGACACAATGCTGTGGTTTTATTGAACTGTCAAGCTGCATAGTATCTGCCAACAGTTTTCGAACCAATTTGCCTTGGCGCATTAGTGTCTGGATTCAAACGACATGCATGTGGAGGTCCGAACTTGATTACCCTCCATACTCTACCTAGGCCACTGGAATTCATCTCAAACATACAACCCTGCTCCACTTGGTACTTTCAGACGACGTTGAGCCTGTACGAGTCAGATTTCTTGACCCGTGTCTCAACTTGATTCCGCAAGTTGTACATACCCAACACAAACTGGCAATCATCTTTTTTATCGAAGGCACTTTTTTCATGAATCTCAACTGAAGTATCAATATTGTTGTTGTCTTCAACTTCATTGTCCACATTACACTGTTCTAATAACCCTGCAACAACGGATTAGTTATTCTTCAATTGGTATTAGAATACAATAAGGTTCAGTAAATTACCAGGTACTATATTGAACACATACATGGAATGCTCCATGGATGGCTGCAAGAACTATATGTGTCTTGAATAGGACGTACTGGTGTGGGCATCTGCATGTGTGTCATAACGGGGTCCAAGAAACTCATTCCTCCATTGGCTCTGATGTAGGAACAGAACCTCTCGAACAGAGCAGTTTCAGAATCCTCATCTTCAGCATTACGTTGATCACCATCACGCCCCTCATCTTGCGAAGCCTCAGCACCCTCAGAATCCTCACGCTGCGGACCCTCAAATGAATCATACCCATCGCCTTGCGATTCATCGGACCCATAATCTTGAGAACCAGAAGAACCATCAAACCCATCACCCTCTGAACCCTCAAACACATCACTTAGAGAACATTCATTTGAATTGTCCTCATCTTCATTTTCATCAGAGAAGCACATTTCATCTCCATTCTCTACCTCTTCCTCAACCTGTTCTTCGCCAAGTACTCACTGTTCAAATAAATATTTGTCGTACGACTCGAAAGGTCCACATCTGTACTCCTACTCTGCCCGGCCAAATCTACGAGACTAGGAATATTGACAGATGGAATTTGTGAACGAAGCAAGTCGGTCCAATAACTGCTCCCCGACGGCACCGCACTAGTGCAACAATTATCAACTGATTGATGTGGTATGGCCTTAACTGTGACAAATAGCATCGGCTCATCAACCTACTAATACAAGCCCCTAATATCCAGATCATCCTTCACCTTATGTTTTGTTATACAACTACCGATGTCCACAAGTGTGTGTATAACATATTTACAATGATTCACACCGGCACGAACTAAACTGTGCACATGCCCAATAATAAAATACAACGTCAACTGATCTGAATTTAAAACTAAGCTCGTGTGTTGGCCACGTACATACTCTAAACCTTGCCACCAGCCGCCCCACCATATAAAAAAATTCTCATTTCCAATTCAAAGCCTAAACCTTTCAACAAAAGGACAATTAATTATTATATTGACACATGATTCATTAAAGTATTTTTATGATACGCGTGTTTAATATGTACACACAAATTAAGCCTTAAATTATCAGCACACATGCAAGTTAAACATTGAGTTGTACGCGGACAAGCTCAATTAAGCTCCATAAATCGACGAATAGGTCTATTATACTAAAAAAATAATGACTTACATGCTGAATTATGCTCAAACTTGACGAACATGCTCAATTAGCCAAATATAATCGGAGGACATGACATAATATGCGTAAAAAATAGCCAAACATGCCCAATTATGCAATAAAAATCGGCGGACAGGTTCAAAAATAGGAACAATTCGGCGGACATGCTCAATTTGGGTCAAATAATCAGTTTACATGCCCAATTACGCTAGAAATATCGGCGGACATACTCAATTACGCCCAAATAATCGGAGGACATGCTCAATTAGGGTGAAAAAATCGGCGAACATGACCAATTAGGGTGAAAGAATTGGCGGACATGATCAACTAGGGTCAAAACATCGGCAGACATGACCAATTAGGGTGAAAACATCGGCGGACATACTCATATAGGGTCAAATAATAGGCGGACAGGGTCATATACGTTACAAAATCGGCGAACATGCGCAACTATGGTCAACTTATCGGCGGACATGCTCATTCATGGTCAAATTATCGCTGGCGGTGTTCAATTATAGTCAAATTTTCGGCGGACAGGCTCAACTGGGCTACTACTTTCGGCGGACATGCTCACTTAGTGAACAAAAATGGCGGATAAGCTCAAATAGTGTCAAATAATAGGCGGACACACTCTATTAGGCTACAGAAATCGGCGAACATTTTCGATAAGGCTCAAATAATGGGCGGACAAGCACAATTAACCATGCATATTAGCGGACAAGTCTACAGTGGGTGTATGTAGTGGTATTCATGCATATTACATGCATAGTTTACCTTTTTCCTCGGCAGACAAGCATATTACATACATACTTCATCATTTTCTTCAGCGGACATGGATATATATAACCATTTTACTCAGCGGACATGCATTTTTAAAACCCTAAAACCGTAAAAACTCTAAAATCGTAAAAACCCTAAAATCGATACATTATAACCCATAAATAAATTAACAGCAAGATTGAAAGAACAGTTTAACCATTAAATAAAATAAAATGCAAACAATGTTCGTATCTTACCTTTGGCTCTAACTATGGATTCGTCGACAAAAACGGTGGGTAAATAGGAGAGCCGATCACCTTTTTATGCTCAAATAATTTGTGAAACAAGAGGAATGAAGTTTGAATCCACTGTGTCCAATATTGTTGTTTGTTGGTGGTGAAGTTATTTGGTTGGTGGTGATAGGTGAGAGTTTAATATGACAAAAATTTACATAAATGAACTGATTGTGAACACAGTGCCTTAATTTTCACCCCATTTAATGAAGTGTGTTTGGGTGACAGTGGTAGGTAGTTAATGCGTGTGTTTAATCTAACAATTTAAGGAATTTAAAAATGATATTTGCTGAATTTTAAATAGTTCTTGTCCGCTTACAATTTTTCTTTTTTCACTTAACTGAGCTTGTCCGCCGAGTTTATTTTTTGGAAGTGATAACCTTTAATAGATTTATTTATTTATTTTTTACTATGTTATCCCTTAAAAAATCTACATATTCCCTGACACATGGATTTGCCTGCAACTTACTTGTTAACTCATTCCCAATACAAAAAGATGGGTCATCCTTGAGGGTATTCATGGCATTGCATGTATTTTTAGGACAAATTAGATGTATTAGAAAAGGTAGGACAAATTAGATGTTGACCACTCCACAAAGGGCAACTTGTGGTATTTCCCTAAAAAAATTATGCTCTTGATTTTTCATTAAATTTTTTTTATTCTTTTGGGCTGAACATTAATATTCTTATTTTTCAAATTTTAACCACAATTTCAATGAAACATAGTAATATTCTTATTAATAAATTTACTTACAATAAAATATTAGGGTAAATATCAATTTTGGTTCTCTAAAATTTGTCAAATTCAATTTCAGTTCTAAGGATTTGTCATTTTTCAAAAGTAGTCCTCCAGTGTACGAAATTAGTCATTTTAGTTCACTTTTTGTCATTTTCTCGTCAGAATCCGATAATTTTCCGACAAGAATTAGTAAATTCCGGCGATTAAAGGACCAATAATGGACTAAAATGACTAATTTCATTACTTGAAGACTACTTCTGAGAAATTACCAATCTTAAAAACTGAAATTAAATTTGGCGGAATATAATTGATATTTTCCCTAAAATGTTATAACTTGGTAACAAGATACCAAGTGTTGTTCAAATAGCCTGATTACTCATATTAGTTTATAGGAAAATTGAATATAGTTGGTTGGTGTGATTTGTGAAGAAAGAAAATGAGATTGTAGCTGGAAAATGGGTTTGGGGGATGACAAAACATGGATCCACTCTATCGTTTACCTCCTCCTCCTCTCTGCATTCCTTCACCTTCTTCACACGCGCCTCATCTCCCCCACCCTCACCGTTAACCATCACAACCCCAGGATCAAGAAACTCGCCCCCCACCCCCTGCGCTTCCGCTCTGATGGCACTTTCAAAATACTCCAGGTGATTGAGTGACCCATGATTCACTTCTCTTAATGGTTTATGTAAAGATGAGTTTTCGAATTTTGATGCAGGTGGCCGATATGCATTTTGGGAACGGGAAGTCCACTCGGTGTCGGGACGTGTTGGACAATGAGTTCCCCTGTTCTGACCTCAATACGACCCGATTTCTTCAGAAGATGATCCGACTCGAGAACCCTGATTTTGTTGCCTTTACTGGTACTGAATCGCTTTTGCTTTTTTGAATGTGGACGTTACTGTTTTGTGTGAGTGAGGAATTGAAACTCATGATTGCATGTGTTTTATTAGCATTTGGTTTTGAGATAATCATGCTTACTAGTGTCACTGATGATTGATTCGATGGGTTTTGATGATTTAGTATTTTCAGTCCAGAGGTTAGCTTAATTGGGAAAAATGATGATTGGTGGCTTAGTGTGACTGTTGATTTTGGGGAATAGTGTTGATTTTGAGGTGATCTTATTCTTTAGCAGGCAAATACTAGAAGTTATGTGGCCGAATATTTGTCATATGATGTGTTTCTGTGCACCCGTGCTCGTGTTTATACTTGTATATGAAGGTTTCCGTTTCCATTTCCTGGGTTCATGTTTTTAGCTATGTTGATATCCCTCACCATTATGGTTATAGAAGTGGTAGTAAATGAACTTCCTTTGTCACAATGGTGAAAAAAGTAAGAGCATAATTACTGTAGCAACATGGATTTTTCAAGATAGGACTGAAACTCCAATAGATTTGCTTTTGGGAACCTGAGGGGTGGGGGTGGCATGGATCACTTAATCAAGAATATATATTCTCTGAAAATTTGGAAGAAAGCCAAAGGTAGGCTTCATCAGAAGCAAATAGCAATGGTCGACATTAATGTAAGATAGATTTTTTTTTCTCTGTTTTAAACTGTTTTTCAAATTTGTCGCATAGAAATCTCTAAAATGTCTCATAATAAACTTTAGGCATGTTCATCTTCCTGTTCAATTGGTTCAAAGCTGTAGTTGTTCATCACAAAAATGTTTAGTAGTATGTCTTAAGTAACCTTAGCAGGTCTTTTTTTTTTATCTCCGACACATTTGCATGTTAAAGTATATCAACAGTACGATATATGATTTGATGTTGGTCCTAGTGCAGTATGTACAATCAAAGTTGGCGCCTGGCAGTAGCCCAAATAAATCATTTGAGTGCTAATCTAGCTGAAAAGGATATATATATTCGCATAACCCTGTAAAACATATACATAAATACTTCTGGCGAGGGGCAAATTTAGACAGAATTGTCATCAAGTATCGCCTTGCTTGTGCACTTTACCTTTTTTCACAAGAAGAAAATTCCCAATGTAAAATCATGAATTAGGTTTACTTATGTCTGATCGTTTACGTATTTGCAGCTCTAACTTATTAGTAATTGATTCATATTTTTGTTGATTTACTTCTTGGACCTATTATTTCTTTGAAAATGCTTCTGTATGAAGTAACAACTTCTCTCAATAGCATATTACTCTGCCAGAAGACTACACTTGCTTAACAATATCATTAAATTAGGATTGGGCCGTTTTTTATATTTTCCTGAAGTGTTTTTGAAACATCTCTCTTTTAAGTGGTGTACTACATATGGTGTGATGTAGTTCATGTTCTGTTTCGTTGAAGGTGGTCAAGTGTAATTTACATACCTGTGCGTTCACTGTATGAACCTGTCTTTAATATGCATTCTGCTGTAGTTCATGTTCTTGCTTCACTGAAGATAGTTAACTCTTTACATATGAGGCCTTGAACTGTGTAGACCAAATATATGCATCAATCATCTTCTGAAATAGGACATCTAGTATGATGGTCTCTATTGAGATATTGGCATCCTAATATTTCTTGAGAAAGTGCAATAGCTTCTCTTTCTCATTTATTTGAGTTTTGAATCCCAGGTGACAACATTTTTGGTTCAAGTGCCACTGATGCAGCTGAATCCCTATTCCAAGCTTTTGACCCCATTATGAAATCAGGAATTCCTTGGGCTGCTATTTTAGGGAATCACGACCAAGAATCTACTATGAATCGTGAAGAGCTGATGTCTTTCATCTCCCTCATGGATTATTCTCTATCACAGACCTTCCCTTCGGTGGATGATACCTCCAATTCCGGCAAACAGGACCCAGTTTGGAAAATTGATGGCTTTGGTAACTATAATCTTAGAGTCTGGGGTGCTCCAGGTTCTGATGTTGCTAACAGTAGTGTTCTTAATCTTTATTTTCTTGATAGTGGGGACAGAGCCGTTGTTAATGGTGTTCGAACGTATGATTGGATAAAAGAATCCCAGCTTAAATGGCTGCGTCAGGTTTCGGAGAAATTAAAGGTACAGCATTTCACAATTTCGAACCTTAAAATAATTTTTTAGTGACTCGACTCCACATTCATGAATAACTCCCTACATGCATATGCTTATGAAATAATAATTAATTAGTAACTAAATTATAGAATGTTGATTTTGTCACTTGTTGCTTCTTTAGTAGCTATACTATCACTTGCCTTGAAATAGGTTATTGCATATGCTACACCAATGACCTCAGATTTGCACATTTACGTGTGCATTCATGTGCATGATTTGATTGTATGCTTTTGGATAGAGGGTAAGTCACCCGGTGTATTCAACCTGGTGTAGCATTGTATAAAACCTAAAACCAACACTAGAGCTTAAAGTGCATGCATAATATTTACCCATATTTATCGAAGATTTAGAGCCATTAACATGTTTCAGGCAACACACTAACAGGAACAGAAGCTGCCATCAACCAGTCCTTCATTGACATTCTTCCACATCCCGATCCCTGAAGTCAGGCAAGGTCCCATTCACAATATGGTCGGTCAATATCTAGAATATACCGCATGTTCCATTGTAAATTCCGGTGTTCTCAAGACACTCGTCTCAATGGGAGATGTGAAGGCAGTGTTTATGGGTCATGATCACACAAATGACTACTGCGGGATGCTTGGTGGCATATGGTTTTGCTATGGAGGTGGGTTCGGGTATCATGGTTACGGTATTGCTGGTTGGCCGAGAAGAAGCCGAGTCATTTTGGCTGAACTCGAGAAAGGGGAACAGTCCTGGGGCACAGTGAAGAGGGTCAGGACATGGAAACGACTTGATGATGAAATGCTGACAAAGATTGACGAGCAAGTTCTATGGGAGATGCATTGATAGAAGATTATGGTTGCATCGTCTATGAAGATGAATTGAAGAGATATGTGAATCATTCAGTTGGTTTTATTTTAACTGAAATCAGTTTACTGGAGTTATTTAAAATTAATTTGAAGTATTTGTAAATGAAATGCATTCAGGGGCATAAACAATGAGAAAGTAGCACTCTTCTTCACCAAAAAAATAGTAACTCACTCTCTTTCATTAGCTCTTGTTACACCATTCAATTTAGGCAAAATAGTGTGAATGAACATGTTAAATGGGTAGTTCTCACAAGGAGGGTATGAAAGATTCTTTCTAAGATCTTTTATGTACAAAGAATACCACTAACTATTACATGCTCTAGTATACATTTTTGTACCTAATGCTTTCTTTTGGACAAGGCACAACGGGGTAATTGGTAGAAATTATCACCCCTTGGTTGCCATCAAAAATAGAGAGAGGGTGGGAGAGAGCAAAACCAAGAAATACAGGATTGGAACTCCTACATGTAATTGGAATTTCATTTTCACACAGAGTTATCCTCCATAACCTGAGGACTTGAATCGTCTAAACTTCGATTAAGTTCAAGCAGAGGATGTAGACTTCTTTCCACCTCATGACTTTGCAATTTGATTTCTTCAAGAACCATAATCAGAGCATACTTACAAGATTCTTCATCCCGGAACGCCAGAGTCCACCTTCCATCAACCAAACCTTTCGATTTTACTTTTCCATGGGAAGTATACTTCGCTGTGTCCGTAAAGGGAAGAGAAGATGGACGTATTCGAAGGTGCAGCCATCTTGAGTGTTTATCATCTACTTTGGGCTGAAGGGTGAACAAATAGAATGGTGTTAAAATCGATCAAGTATTAAAGCATTGAAAATTAATGATGCATTTTGGGTAATAAAAGTATGACCTAATCTGTAGTGTTTCAAATGAATGAATAAAATAAAATGTACATAATCTGTCAAAGGGCAGATATGCAACTAGAAAAGGTCCTTAACTTTAGTTGGACTTTGCTTCAGTTCCAAGCAGCTAGTCCATAGATTTATGGTGTTAGGATTTCAAAAACAAATTGAAATCCAAAAAAATATCAAACCCCAAGGGTTCCTCTTCACATTCATATATCCACACGACACTAATTTTTTAGCGAAATAGTCATACCATGCTATGGAAACAGAACTGCAGAAGTAATATTTTCCACATAAAAGTAAATATTATGGAAAAAATGAAAACTGTAACTTTCTCGTTCTAGTATTTCCCCGTGCAGCATCTCACAGAAGACTACATCTCCAATCCTTAATCCGTTACTGACTGCAGACCGAAGTCCCATAATATAGTTAATCCCACAACTAATTTTTAAGATCTCACAGAAGACTACATCTCCAATCCTTAATCCGTTACTGACTACTGACCGAAGTCCCATAATATAGTTAATTCCACAACTAATTTATAAGACATCTAACCTTTAATCCGTCTTACTGAATCCTGACCAAAGTCCCATAATATAGTTAATTCCAAAATAATTTACATGACATCTAACGATAGGGTTGACATACAGCATATCTATTTGAACTCGAGGAATAAATATTTAAAGATCATAAGAGCAGAACTCACATTACATCCAGCCAATGGAGCTGGAACTCGCACAACTCCACGGCGCGGTTTCATGGGTAATTCCTCTGCAAGGACCAGCCACCCACTGACACCAATAGAGAGTGCTAGGAAGTGAAAATGCCGTTCTTTACCCCTCTCAAATGCAATCCGACAAGGCACTGTGTCCACTGAATAAGGAAAGTGCTAAGTCAATAAAATAAAAATATAAAACCTCGCTTTGATGATCTTTTTTCATGTTCACTTGGTCATCAAAGTAAAAGTGCCTGTTCTGGTTTCTGAGAAAGGATAAAAAGAAAACAAGGATCCCACAATATATATAGAGTTCAAAGTTGAAATTACCTAGATTTATTTCAGTATTTGATTTAAGTTCTGGTAGATTTAAACCAGCATTCTTTGCTCTGGATTTCTCTGGAATATCCAAAGCAGAGGAAACGGGAGGCTGATCCAGCAAAACTCTACCAAGTGAGAAAGTATGGAGATGATGAAGCAGCGCAAACACCTATCAGGAAAGAAATTTGGGAATAAATAAAGTGATCATAAAATGTGATCTTTTTTAAACACAAAGTATCTAGAATGCAACAAAGACCAGGTACTTCCTACAAGTTTATACAGGGTTCATTTTTTTCCAACCATCTTAAACTTTGTGAACTTCAGTAGAAAGTTTTTGAAAGACAGTTTTCGCTTTCATTAATTGTTATATTTACGCAAATATCATAAGGAAAATATTGTCAAGCACAACCTTCACAGTCTCGCACATTCTTTCTCCAGCAGCAAATGAAGATTCATATGAAGCTTGCTCTGTAAGACAGGAGTTGAAAAATACGATTTGGATACATTTCGACACCATTCATCTGCCACAGGGATACACACACACACACATTGAGACAGAGAGATAGAGGGGTACCACCAGAGGCCAACTTGCATGGGGGCAATAGCATACACTTTGGATCTTTTCGTGGAGAAGCAGCCTCAATAGCTGAAGGTAGTCATCATTCACCGTGAGTTACTAGCCATGCTATTCATTGTCTTAGCTTTAAGGATAGAAAAATAATGATTTGCATACCTCTTTTGCATTTTCTCCACTCATCACAAATAACTGTCAATAGCAGATCAGACCAAGTTCCTCTGGTCTCCTCTAGTACACGACTAGTGCAATGATGAAATGAATCCTACAGATAGAGACCATCTGTCATTGAATGAAGACATAACTGTTCTTTGAAAAACTAGACCTAAAAGCAACCACAGGTTAATGCGCTACATATTAATAGCAGCGGAGAATATTTCACAAAATATTTAAGTGGTCTTCAAACTTTTTATTCTAAATGATCTTCAAAGTTTAATGATTGAAATTAACATTTTCGAGGTCCTCTACTAAAGGCTTTCATTTCACCACTCGAGTGTTTCACAATATCACCAGTCTAAGTTACTGGAGGGGTTTATAAAAAAGAAAAAGAAAAAAGGTTACTGTAGAGACAATCATAATTTTCACATAATTTGGCAAATAATATCCATCTGTAAGCACTTCCACAGTACACGTTATAAAACTTACTTTGAGCAAGTCAAGATGATGGCCGCTAAACTCAGCCTCACTATGAGGTAACAACTGGCGCAAAAGCCAACCACCATCCCACAATGTTTCTGCAGAGATATTTGATCGGCAGAAGAGTTTAACCAGGGAATCGAGTACCTATAATAACAAAGCAATTTATTTTAAAAAATATTATGTCACTTGTAAATATTAAAAATAGACTCCTTTACAGCATATATTTCTAAATAATTAAATAGCATACCCGATCTTGGCTAACAAGACAATGATTTCTTCTTCACTAATTAATAAGCACAAAGAAGTAAGAAAAAAAAACATATATCATCTCTCAGCTTGAATTTATGTCACCTGAGGTCTACGAGGGAAAGGTCAAAGGTGCCCATCTAATTCATTTGCAAAGGGATGCATTCACCAGTAAAACATAGTACAAAACACATCAACAAAAGGGTGTTTGAACCTGGCGTTGCTGGATGTTTGATTATGTAGATTACACTCATCGTTGTTTATTTTTTAAAAATTTGGTTGTTTGATTACAGAAAATTACTTCAAACGAAGACAAGATGTTGATTATCTTCATGTGTTAACCAAGACAGTTTTTGCAATATATGACTAGCAATTTATGATCATTCAAGGAAGTCTGCAATTCCAATGTTTAGCAGTTAAAGCAAATATCCCTCTCAAGATATTCTAGACAAAACCAAATGAGAGAACTGAAAGATCAATCAAGTTATGATTTTATATTGAATACATTCAATGAAGACAAGAAAGTAGTTAAATCCAGAGCCAAATAAGAAGCCAACAACCAATTTCAGAAGAAAATTTCTATTTAAACACTAAGGGATCAATCAGCCCAAAAATATCAATGTACTGTACTCCACTAACTTTGCTGCCACAAGGAACCCTAAGCAAAGTTTCTAAAAAACACAAGAAGCCATATCTGCACATAAAGTTGATTCAATATGAACTCTTTGACACTCTTAACTGCCCATCAGTGAAGAACCCATTCAAACAATTGAGTATTACCAAAACTAATAAATGTACTGAGAGTCCATCAGTAACATAAAATTCTGAAATTATGAGATTTAAAGGGACAATTGGCAACTGGAACTTTAAACAATATCCCTTTACCTATGCTAAAACGTTCAACACATTGGAGCAAATTATCTGTTTCGTAGTTTCATTATCAGGGTTAATCTCCAAAACCACACTTCTAAAGCATATGTATATGCACAGGCAGATTCAAAAGTAACAAATACGTTAAAGTATCTAACAATGACTAGTACTTACAAATATGATTATTTACAATATGGTAAAAGAACATACCTGAAATCTATGAACACGAGGACTCACTCCGACCTCTGGGTTTGCACAAGAAATCCCAACATATTCCTGCTGATTTCGATAAAGCAAAATGAGTTCAACTTCTTTGGAATTCACTTTTTTTTTTACTAGGATCTTAGTGCAGAACATTATTTCACTCAACTCCCATAATTAACTATTCTGTAAGGTTTGAAATTCAATATACTATAGAAGACAGCTTTTAGGATGTTTAGACTTTATGTCTAGGTGATCCTTTCAAAATACCAAGTAAAGATGTCATAATAACTTGATTATTTAGTCTACTTAGCCGTGATAAAGAAAGCTAAATCTAGTTCTACAATAGTGGAGCACATCATGAATGCGACAGTGTTTCATATTTTGATTATTATGGGAGAATTGAAATTATTTTTTGACCCATAACCATGACTATATCACAGAAACCGAAGAACAAAAAGAGAGAATATAAATTGGTCTTTAAAGTAAACTGATTTTTTCCCCATCAGTAAATAAGGCACCACAAGGATTTAGAACTGCATAACAGATTCCAAAAATATAGAAACATAAGAAATCTGTCTAGTAATTACAGAGTGCAGTCCTTGAATCTAGCAGGGAAAGAACGCTATATGAATTGTGTTATTCCTTTAAACAACCTCATTTGTTCAAATACAGAAGTAGCCATTTGAGAAAGCTATAAATATATCTACAAGGCTAATTCAAAACTTCTTATACCTTCAGGTTCTGCAGATAGATATCAAGTTCACTCGTGACACCATCTTTAGCTCCACTACTTTCTGAAGAGAAAAGTTGCTCTTCCCCAGAATCTTCCCCAACCAAGGCTTGCTGTAGGTACACAACAAATAGGCATTCTACTAAGACATATATAGCAAAATATCACACACATAGAACTCCAATCAATCTCTCAAGATCCAGAATATGATGCTTAAAATCCTTGATTTTAAATAAGGAAAGATGAAGCTTAATTCTCTAGTCGATCTGGTTCTCTGGATAATGGAAAAAAGATATCATGATCACCTAAGGATAACTACATAATTTCATCACTTTGATTTAACTTGAAAACTTGTCAAATGATCCAAACCACCTATTTCTTTCACGAAATGCTATTTTTTCCTCTATCCGTCTCATTTTTCCTTCACTCCATTATTCCAATAGAATAAAAACCACATACCAGCAGCTTCTTCTTATGTTGTTTGCGTTGTGGAAGTATGCCAAGTGCATCAATAATTGACTCATCTAGTTCTGCAATTGCATAAATTACTTAGTTGATAGCATACAAGTATCACCATAACAACATAGTGAGAGCTTTTTGACCTTTAGTCTGCAATAAAGTAGCCAGAACATTTAAGGAGCCAGAAACTTGAACATCATCCCCACTGGCAACAAATGAAAGCAAAGCTTCTCTGCGTAATTTGCACAACAAAATATAATTGATACTAATCAGTTATAGTACAAAGAAATTGGCTCATTTATCTGGCTGATGGCCAGCCACAGAAGGTCAGGGAAAAGCAACAAAATAAATATTTCTGCATTCAGCTGATAACCACAGAAGGTCAGGGAAAAGCAACAAAATAAATATTCCTGCATTCAGCTGATAACCATCATAACAGAATATTTCAGGTCATCAGTTCATTAAGTGAATCCTGCCAGAATGGAAGTTAAAGTTTTTGCCTCATTCATAAATCTTGTAGCACCTCATAATTCTGCACTTTCCAGTCGCCCCCCACCCCGCATATTGAAGAAGAAATTCCATGTTGCCCCATCTATGTATTCTTCTAAAGAGAAAAGTTATAGATCCCATACAACCCTAAAAGGCACTTAGCCCCAAGAAAAAATTTGAGCACATATCTGCCACAGAACAGCCAACATGATTTATGATCTGGTGATGGCACGTGCAGAAAGACTCTAAGTGGGAAAAAAAAAGTGTACGTGGGAACACATAAAAAAAGTAAAACAAAATCAAGTCATATGAATTACTTAGAGATACATATAACTCTTGACATTTTTTAACCAATGCAGCTATTGGAGTGAGAGAGCATCACCGTGCTCCTTCCTACAAGGCTACAGTACCCAAATAGTTCAATGACAAAAAAAAAATTGGTCTCATTACTAGCTAATATAAGGCATACAAAGGATTTATGTTAGTGTTGCTAGAAATATGTGTTCATAAACTTCATTCCAATGACTGGTAAACTTTGAACTAGAGTTGACAAGTGACAATCAGTCTACATCCAAGAGATCATAAGTCTATTTAACAGCTTCTAAAATGAGTTTTATTTAGGAAATAAACAAGAATTGCCAGAATAAATGCTAAGATAGGTGTGGCAGATAGTGCTGATTACCTGGGTGCAAAATTTTTAATACCAGAACTATGATCCAAAAAACCGCACTGTCGATGGTTCTGAGAAGAACTAGATGTCAGGGATGCAACTTGCAAGCTTCCAGCATCAGCTTCTGCACTACAATGGCTCTTATCTGTATATGGGTTAGCTGCATTAGTAGGAGCAGGGCCTGATATATGACCATTGAGCTTAACTTCAAAAATCTCAGAAAAGGTTTCCGGATAACATAGAAGAGCAGCAGCAACAATGTTTGCCAGATCTTTGATTTTGAGGATGCGCAAAATGCAACAAAGTAAATATAACGATGTGACAGCCCCAAGACTTGGTTCCTGAATATATATGACACAATGTGAGTTGACCCATAACATTGGTAATAAACTAAATACAACAATTGACACAATGTTGGGGGGACAAACATATAAAAAGGCATAAGGAAACAGGACGGATGAGCATGAATACCTTTACTGCTTCAATCCTCAAAGAAGGGAGAATTATGGGAAATATGAGAAGCCTCAAAATGCTGTCCATTATTAACCTCCCAACATCTGGGATTCCGGCAGAAACAACATCACTAAAATAGTAGAGATTGTCTTCAATCTCGTCGACAGCAGAAAGAATAGCAGTTGATTCCATGCTCAAATTTCTGTTCAATATTTATTTATACTCGTAAGCATGAACTCAATAAAAGAATCTCAAAGTTTAGCGATATAAGATTCCGCATCTTACTTTGAAGCACTTGAAACCACTAAATCCAAACGGATACACAGCTCTTGGAAAAATTTGACCAAGTTCGAGAAATAATTTGCATGTGGAGCCTTCGACACAAACCTATTTACAGCATCATCTCCAACTGCAAATCAGCATCAGTTACCTTTTATGTAACATGGGGTAAAATTGAGAAGTATAGAGATTCGGAGGCTAACAAAAGTCAAATAAACAGGACCTCACCATGATATACATTCAGTGTTAAAGCACGGACAGCAGTTCGAATCATACTTTCTTCATGGAAGGCAAACCGTATCGCCTCAACGTAAAGGGGGAATTCAACCACCTCATCCTGAAGGGGGGAGAGGGGACCAAATGGAGAATACAAAGAGATTTCAATAAGTAACAGCCAGGTATAATTTCATGTTTACTTTTTTCTCTATTAGTTAAAAAATGACTTGCAGGTATTGCTTCAGCTACTAGCTAGCTTTTCTCAAATTGCTGGAATAAAGCTAAATATGTAAGATGATGAAGCAACATTCGACAAATTCTTTTGAAAAAAAACGGATGTTGAATTATGTCAATTGAAAATGTATAACAAATACACATTTTTATTGCCAAGAATAATTTAACTTACTATTCTACTCCCAATGAATAGATCCAAGACTCCAAAATGCACTTCGTACTAATAGCCGTTTTTCATGTCATCTTGTGATAATCCAAAAACAACCAAGGGCAACTATAAACCAAACATATTAATGATCTTTAATTTCTTCCATTTCAACTTTCCTTAGTTAAAGAAGGGTATGGTAATTCCATAATTATGTACAGAAGATATATAACCACACAAAATTATGACATTCTGGAGCCTTTTTTATGTTTCCAAGACACAAAAGAATAGTCCCAACAAGAGGTTTACCTCGAAGTTTTGTAAAAAAAGATAAATCTTTGAAATACCATGACATATCAATCTCAGAGATCTTGAGCAGGAATGGACATATCTCAAATCCTTTGCTCACACCTCTCTCATATCTATATACATTTCAAATGAACTCTAAACAGATGATTACAAGAATCACTCTCCCATGAAAAAAAAAAAAAAACTTTTAGCACTTTTTATATGTGAAAGACCGAGATGAAGGATACAAATGCTAAAGGTACTCCCCACAAGTCATGAATTTTATATAAGGTTTTCTAATACAGAAATCAATTGTTAAAGTAATAGTTATCTTATTAACTCATGTTGAAAACATTTTAAGCTCAAGAATAAGAGAATGGCTTGGCAAAGAGAAATTCAATGTCACACAGAAAAATGGTCCATTTTAATATAGTAGTATGAAACAACAATGTTACCGTGAAAGAGTCATATAAACTTACATCTTCAGTCTTAACAAGGAGAGAAATTGTATCCCTGTTCAACTTCCCACTAATTGCCCTTTTGCAGTCCAAGTGCAGTTGAATAACCAAAGTTAGGAAGTCAAAACATTGTAAAAATTATAAAATTGCTTGAAATCTGAATTCTAGAGCAAACCTTAGGAAAGATATGTAGTAGGATAATAGCTCTTCATTTTTGAAGTCAAACGGGTAAGTAATAAGGTAGTTAACATGTTCATTGCTAAACATATAATCTGCACAATTTCCGAAAGAAACATCTCAGAGAGGCAAGAATGGTAGAAAGAATGAAAAACGTGCTATCCAAATCCAGAAGTGATGACACAACTTACATATGGAATGTTTACTTCCTAGGTTTTGGATCATTATGCTCATCGTCTGTAATAGCTGCAGCGGGACAAACAAAGTTTTACTACTAATTTTTAATATACGTACAAACTCGCCCATGACCTGCTTCTCCATGAAAAACCTAAAAAGGAAGCAAAATAATCACAATGAATTAAAAAGATAGGTCATGTAATGGTTAAGGGATGGATGAGCATATCAGACACAGAAAGCACTGATGCCTCACTCAAAATAGGCAGTATCATGTTGGTCACCATAAGTTATTAACTCTGAAATAGATCTCAAAGCCTCAATCACAAAGTCCTGGGCAACACAAAACTAAAGTTAAAATAAAAATTAGAAAGTCTCAAGGACACAAAAAAAAATGTAGAGCAGACAAACAGAAGAACATCTTACCTTATTAACCTCATTCACAACTTGAACTTTTATCAGTTGGTCAATTAGGAATCTGGAAAAGAAGAAAATGGCAACTGTTAGTAAACCAAGAAGGAGCCAAAAGTATATGTTGCATTTTCAGTTGGTTGATTAAATTTATTAAAATCATATGATAAATCATTATCTGATACAGGTAGCTGATTTTACTTAAACACAATCAAGATTAGACTGTATATAGAAGAGCATTGCAATTTGCTACATAAGTAAACAGCAGCCCTGTTTTGACAAAATGAGAATATTAGGCTTCCATCCATAGCATAATTACCACATGCCAGGAAAAATAACACATGGCAATAGGAAAATCATCATAATAGACTAAACAGTCTATAACATATCGATCTGAAACTAAGCAAAATATAGAAGCCATCACATCCAAGTGCCTAAAGTTGACCCTGATCCACCCCAAGACCATTTCAATTCTAGTGTCCAATAATATTGCATGTATATATTTTAAAATAAAAAGGACAAATGGAATAGAAATATATCACATTCCATTTTTTTTAGAAAAAGCAAGTATAACAATCTTTCCAAGGCACTAAAAGAAGTAGTCTTTCATAACATGCTTAGACTATTGTCCTTTTTATTGAGTATTTTGTGTTATGTTAGACTAATGTCCTTTTTATTGAGTATTCCGTTTTAAGTAAAATGTTAGACTGTTGGAAATGTTATGAAATACTCAATTCTCTAGGCATTGTGATAACCCAAATCTGTAGTTTGCCTACATAACATGAAAAAGATGTAGTGGAAGTAACATATACATTTTGGCACACATCTCCGGACCACC
Organism: Pogostemon cablin; assembly: GCA_023678885.1. Lineage (NCBI taxonomy): Eukaryota > Viridiplantae > Streptophyta > Magnoliopsida > Lamiales > Lamiaceae > Pogostemon > Pogostemon cablin. Next base: position 25,914,225 of record CM042985.1, on the reverse strand, counting down.
AATCAGATCCTAATGGTGGAAGTAGATTGAGCAATTTCAGTAAAACTAGTTGTCTATTCGCTAGATGTAGTATGTTAGATGGTTTATTCAGCTTTTCAAACTCAGTGAAGGATCTAAAAACTCTTAACAGCAGAGAACCTGAGACAGTTTTTATAATTTATAAGACATCATACTTGGAATACATTCTTTTAATACTTCCTTTCCAGCAATGAAAACTGATAAATGTACTCTGAAGTCTGATCATCACCTCAACTTGGGTGTCAATACTCAAAACTAGCATTATAAAAGAACATGGTTTGACGAGATTCATTGTAGCAATATCATATATACCTAACTGGGAGACAGGGAGTGGAAGTATTCAGTCTGGGACTAATTGCATGTGAATAAGATTCCAGGAAAAGCCATTGAATTGCAATTTGATTGAAGAATTTGGCATTTTGAAAAATTATGCAGGAAGGAATTTATGACTCCATACTAAGGTTTCGGATCCCACAAAGAAAATAGTAGTGCAAAAATGAGAGTTTGAATTCCAAATCCATGAAACAATGAACTCATCCAAGCACCCAAAACAAGAGTCATGAATTCAAATCCATTGAACAGTAGACTCATCGAAACGCCTAATTTTGATTTGTTATTATGGGTTTCAAATCCATTATTCAAATCCTTCAATTCAAGTGCAGAGAAACTACAAAAAATTAAGCCTGAATCCTACTCTCTGGGGAAGGCTCTATATAGATCTTATCTTGCAATCACGCACTGGCAAAACACATTTTCCCAATTATATTCAGCATAATAGCTCACCAAAATATCAACTTTACTTAAAACTTCAATTCTCCTTTAATCTTAATTACAGGCACAAGTCCAGACCATCAAAAGCGAGTATCTTGAATTTATCTTTTGGCGCTGCCCCTACCTTTTTCAAATTCATCTTTGTCTAATTTAATTTAACTAATTTAGTGTGTAAGCACATCCATATTTACTCATTCCTGCTTTCATCATTTTTTGTTCATGGTAAAATTTATTTGTCCAATCCTTTCGCTCTGATCCATAATGCATCACTGGTCTTGTTAATCTATAGTTTCACCTTACGATTTTCAGCACAAGGGAACTGGGATGCACTTCTCCATTTCCCAACCAACTTGAATCTTATGTGTAACATCTTTATCACTTCCCCATTTTTCTTTGATGACAGATTTTTTTGAAGGAAAATCAAAGGTTAATCAGGTATACTATGACTAGCAAGATAAGCTCATTCAACCTTCACTTGACTTTAATATTGAAAGTTACACCTTGAACAAGTTTGTATACATATACCAAGCATCTTCCTATGCTATGAAAGAGTATGACTAATACTAATGTAAAATGAAACCTTGTCCAATTCTCCAGCGTAATGTTTAAGTGCAGATAAACGAGCTACATGTGCCTTCCACAACCGTACTCAGCTTTTTTTAAGTGGGAAAATGGAGAAAGAATATGATAGTACATGATATTCTTGGATTTATTCAGAATTATTAAATGACATTGCAGTAGTAAAAGCAAAACATGAATTAAGCCCTTTCTCAGCAGAAACTCATGCTCAGAGCTCATGTATGGTCCTTAAAATCATCCACCGGCATACAATTCTAATCCAATCAACAGGAAAACCAGGAAATAGTTTATCATATACCTAAAATACCAGTATACTAATAAGCAACAACTGGTATAGGTACCATCCACCTTGAAGGAAGATAGTTTTTTTCCCCTAAATGTGCAGCCATGCACTAAGACTAGATTAATTATTGCTCAAGTCTTTATACTACATACAATATAAACTACACTATACTGAATGTCATTGCACAGTGAACACATAGAATACTTATAAAAGCTCTCAAAAGAAAAGAATTACTTGCTCAAAGAAATCTTTGAACTTCTTCCCTAGCAGACCAATCTATTTACACAAACTTAGTTCCCAAAATCCATGCATGCCACTAATTCATCATTCACGCAGAGGACATTCATTAGTTTTTCCTACCAGTCCAATGTTAATCAAAAAGCAAATTGATCACTAAAGTAATTAACTAACTGCTGATATTGCTGAATAGATATATGTTCTCTCAATTGTAACATGAAATAGTTTCTTAAAAAACAATTTTAAGGGAAATCCACCGAGTATAACATATAACGAATATACGTTAAACAGCTTCCTATGCGTTTGCTTTTCAATTGCAGTTTAAACGGCTAAACTAATATAAATTCATTCATCAAAATTGAGATGATAATAGGGAAGAGAAGGAAGCAACAGTTCACCCGATCTATCCAGCTCAATATTAAAGTACATTACTTCTACTTTTTCAATTTTTTGGGACGAAAAAAATACAGACTTCGTGGCTGTTCTAGAATTATTTCTGATTCAAATTACACTAAAAAATACGTAATTACAAGTGAACAAGAAATTAAATCAAAATTATGATAATACAGATATACACTACCTGAGTTCATCTAAAGAGAATCTATCCCGGGATCTCCAAAAGGAAAACCACATCCTTTTAAGAGCTCGCGATCACCCTTTCCTTCTTCTTGGCATAAAATTTCATCCTCAGAACCCCCATAAGTAATTAATTAACCATAACTCTTGGACTCAAATTGGATGCAATTACGACCTATCACAACTCTTGGACTCAAATTGGATGCAATTACGACCTATCACGCTTGAGAAGACCATCCAAACGTGAAACAGAAGTACGACAAGGTGAGAGAGAGAGAAAGAAATAGGGTTTGGGATTGCCTCCACCGGAAAATAAAGAGCGGTGAGAAGCTAAGAATCAAATCGAAGGAATATCCGCGGAGAGAAGGATGATCAGATCAGAGATGGAAAGTTTGAGAACAGCATCTGGGTTGGGTTGGGTCGGGTCGGGTTAGCGGCAAGCAAGTCGGAGCCTTGATACGAACAGGTTATCTGACGGATGACAGTATAATTGTTGGGTTGTGGCTAGCAAGAAAGCCCTCAAACTTTTCTGACATCTCATGATTGCCCCTCATCTTTGCGAGTTCCTTGTCTATTGTCGCGCAAGGGCAAGGGCTAGGCTATAAGCAAATCAAATCGAATTATTTAAAATTCAGTTTGATAAAGTATTTGTTTGAACTTGTTCGTTAATCTTAATGAGTCAAACTAAGTTTGAATTTTGAATTTGAATAGTCTATCAAACCAAACTCAAAGCTAAAGATGTTCGAATCGAAAGCTCGCAAACATATTCGTTAATGAGCTCGTCGTGAAGACGTTCGTAAAATTTATTATTATTTGTTAGTAGTATATATTATTATTTATTTATTAATATTCAATAATTAAATATTTTATATTAAAAAACACAAATATGATAATAATTTAATTAAGTAGTTATTTAATATTGTATCTTTTTTAACATTTATTATTATATTTTGTTTGTTTGTTTATTCAATATTATTAATAACATTAGATGTTTAAAAATGAAAAGTTCTTTTAATGTCTACGAACAAAAATGTCTAATTTTTACGAGAAAACGTTCATGAACAAGTTACCTTATGTATTCGTGAACTCGTTCACGACCCTTAACAAACAGTCTAAGTTCGAGTTCGATATATTTTTTTCTCGATGAGTTCGAGCTCGAGTTCGATAATTCCTTAACAAACGATACTCAAGCATATTAGTGCTCGGTTTGGCTCGATTCGTTTACATCCCTAACAAGGGTCATGAACTCAAACTATTGCCCATATTTTTATTTTTTATTTTTTTGGTTAAATTATTTGGGGTCACTCTCTTATGAGACGGGTATATGTGAGATTAATCGATTTATTATTAAATTATGTTTATTGTATATATAAAGTAGACTTATTGGTAGATAAAGTATATATTTATAATTCATCATATTATAACACTTAAAATCATACTCCCTCCGTCCCTCTGATAAGTATTTGTTTTGTCATTTTGGACAGTCCCACTACAAAGTATCTGTTTCCTATTTTGGCAGGAAATGGCCCCGCATTTTATAATAATAACTCAAAATTTTACACATAATTACAAGATTGCCATTATTTTAAAACACAATTTGTCATGAATTAACACTTCTATTAACATCAATTAAATCAAAATTACTGATTACTAAACATCAAACATAGCTAACCCCTAAATCATTCACAGCCTCCCTCTCTCTTCGATTGAGTACTCCTTTCTCTTACAAATCTTAAGTCATCTCTCGCCTCCATCTCGAATGAGTTCATCCGAATCCCATCCCACGTTTACTCTCTCACACTTTGAGCTTCCGAACTCCATGGTCATGGAGACAGAGGAACTAACTTCCACCCTCGAGTGTTGGGACATAACTAGTCTCGACCTAGGGTTAACGACTGATTATCCTTCTTTTGAGTTATCTCGAAGGCTGAAGACTTGTAAGGTGGCCAATTCGTCAAATCTGATAACCGAGAGCCCAAATCCTACTGGATATATGGTTCTGAAATCTTAGATCTACACTGATATGGTGGTAGCCAACTCCGATGAGGATACCTACGTCAATCGGTGTCCTGTCGTGAGGCCGAAGGCCAGAGCCAAACTGAGGCCAGAGATTGACAGAGAGGATAAGGGTTTGCGCAAGATTGTAATCAAATTTCTGCGGATTTTACTTCCGCGTGCCCTAACTCTGCCCGAATACAGTGAGGTATACCATTGTTCCCTATTATTATAGCACATGTTGTGTTGAGAATATGGGTATAAGGACTGAAATGATGATTATATGTGCTTCAGAGTTGGGATATTTAGTTGTGCCACCATGCATTAAGGTTGTAGGCTTAATTGTTTGTAATATCATCATTTATGCATTTTTTAGGAGGCACACACACTCTATAATGAGATTATCCTAAGAGTGATGCATTACACTTCATGTGTGAACTATTGGTTGAACTGATGTTGGTTGTATGTTAACTGGTGTAAGCTTTCTCAATCAATATGTGAACTAGTATTAATATGTTGGCTAGAAATGTGATTAAAATGTGGGAATTTGATTGTTTTGAGGCTATTTTGCAGTCTGTGATGATTGTTTGAGGTTATTTTGCAGCCTGTAATGATTGTTTTAAGGTGTTGGGCATGAAATTTGATTCAAATGTGGAATTTATCAGCCTTGCAGTGCATTGGTATGCAAATGTTGCCTATATGTGATACAAATGTTCAGATTTTGAAGGCAATTCCATTGAATATGTCATCACTTGGACATTTATGTCATATACACTCTATGATGATGCTATAATCTGAGAGTAATCATATTATGCCACTAATAGAATTCACATGAAGGTAGTTTGTTTAGTGCTTAAACAACTCAACACATATAGTTGTTTTCTAGCTATAAACAAACAATCTTTACAAAAATAAAGGACTGAAATTGCCACAAAACATTGAAGTCTAAGCCTCAACACAAAAGCATCATCCTGCATAAAAATTCCCTCCATCCAAAAGCTGCAAACTACCTTAAACCAAAATGTATCCAACTTGCAAAATAGTTAATCCTTTAACATGTACAAAAAGATCTAGCATTTACCATTAGATCATTCCCTCAACACATGTTATGAAGCCTTCAAGTTCATCAGTTTCATTTGCATCAATCAAATGTTATATGCATGACTGGACCAATTCTTTATCAACCTTTAAATTACTGGGAAGGTTTCCTATCCTCCTCAAGGATTCCTTTCTTAAATGAGGGACTTCTACTTATTTGATCCATAACAAGACATTATATATTTCCCTATGGCATGCTTGTAGGCTTAGGAAAATTGAATCAAGTGTGGTGTGTGTCGATCCATCAAATGATTTGTGTACAGCCTTCAATAAATCATCCACTAAGTAAGTTGCCTCATTATGTTGCATAGATTGTAGTGCCCTAACCACCCTAAATCATTTACATTAGTATCTGGACTATTTGGTGGTTGAAATGTGATTTGGATGTTGAATCTATCTGAATCTGCAACTTTCCTAAAATCTGGATAATTATCATCAATGTGAGAAGTTGTACTATCTTGCTAAATTTATATGTTGTTGCTTGAACCCTCTGGCCACTTAGCCTTTATAGCAGCTATAACATGAAATAATGTCACCAATAAGATTTATTTAGTTAAATCTTATTTTGGAGACTTATTTCATTGTTTAACTCAATGATGAAATAACTCTGAGAGTTACATACACATATGTATTCTGCTTAGGTTGCATATCTGAGTTATCAATACATGTTTGAAGACTTCCTTTGTGACTGAATCCAAAGGTTTAGTCACCAGTATGCCAGCTGGCCTATTTCTTGAATTTCTTTGAGAAAGAACATGTTCAGTAAATGGGAAAATACGTATTTTCTCATCAAATATGCACTTACAATTTGGACCATATAATGGTCTAGCCACTGCACACAAGAACATCACTTTACCAATGTACTTTTACTTTGGCATGTTCTATGTGGTTCCACTTCATCTGGTCCTAAGTAATATCTTTCACTAGTTTTTTTTTAAATTAACCCACTTCTTATCAATATGAACAATATTTGACATACTCTTAAACTTTATCAAATTCTGATCAGGAATAACATCAAGTGCTAAAAGGATGAATTTTAACCTGGTTATTTTTATTTCTTCCATGAGTGCTGGCTTGGTAGCATTTGTATGAGGTCTGATTAGTCTATTTCTTACCCATCTTCCAACTATAGTTTTGCATACTTTCATCTGTTCTGTTACGTTCATATAAGTGCCTCTTTTCCTTAAGGAAATGCTTTGTAACTTCTCTAAATCGAGTGATTTTCTTTCGTCATGATGAATGACTGTTTTTCTGTTGCATATTTGGATTGGTTTCCCTGCTAAAACTTGCGCCATTGCTCGTGACCATATCCTTCGAATCATTGGCCTTGTTACTCCATACTTGGTTGTTGCTTCATTGATTTTGCCAATGTCTTGGCCTGCCATTTGATACATCTTTTAATAGGAACTGAGCAATAAGGTTTAACTCGTCACTTGTTAAATTTTTTTCCTCCATGTTTAATTTTTTTGGTGGTGCAGTTAAGGTAAAGGGGTGAATATTTTTATTCCACTGTTTTGGAGGGAATTGGGATATTAGGAGGGAAATTGTGATTAGGTGAATATTTCCCTCCACTCATTTTGTAAATTATTGTACTCTCTAGTGTTGTACTTATAGAATGTAATGGAGGGAATTTTAATCACATTATTATGATTTGGATTGTAAACCTATTTTGATTTTGTAATGGTTTTAGGACTGTTTATTATTGTGTTAATTGGTTAATGTAATTTATAAATGAGGGAAGTACTAATTACTGTACTCTAGAATTGAATTGTTATACTTTTTATAATTATTATTTTTACTTTATTTTACTTGCAAAGTAAAAAAATTGCTACTTTAATTAAGGGAATACTAATGATAAGAACAAAAAGGTAAAACATCATTTCAAATCTACCCACTACACATAAAATATAATACTCCTTAATTCACGTGAAAAAAGTAAACGGATACTTATCAAAGGGACGGGGGGAGTACTTGAATGCATAATTCATCATACTTTAGAAATACATACTTCAACTACCAATAAGCATACTTTAACTATATAACAATCATATTTTTCACACTCTATTCATTCAAGCGACTCTACTCAAATCAAGCTACAATCCAGAATAAACTCTTGAGTCAAAGGAAGAAATTGATTATAAATTGATTAGATATCTTAGAACTCTTGCTATTGAGGACGTTGAGGAAGAAAACAAAGAAGAAGAGCAAAGTCAAAAAGCAACCAAAGAGGTCTTGAAGAATGAAATCAGCAATTCTGAACCTTTAAACTCTTTAAGTTGCATTGAATGTGATAACACTACTTCCATAGACTTTTTTTTTACCTAATGATTCCTCACATATTTTTAGGGACAAGAATGAGTTGAAAAAGATGTAGGGAATTTTTGTAGAAAGAAAGAATACCTGGTAGAGAAGAATGAAGAGGTTGATGAGATGTATTCAAAACATGGTTGGCAAATTTAAAGTTGAATTTTAAGAATGCCAACAAGATCATCTATTGACACCTATTGACATGGTTGATGAGATGTATTCAAAACATGGTTGGCAAAACATAATTGATGAGAACCACCTATTGACATAAGTACATGATTGATGAAGAAGCATAATAATTAGAGTACGATGGCAAGGACGAAGGATGCCCAAAGCCATTCTGATGAACTTGCTGAATTTCATCCGACTTGAAGATGTTAAACTTATTGCTTGATGGGAATCAACTCATTCGTTTTGCTTTACTACTTTCTGTCTTTTAATTTTATTAGTTTAGGGTGTCTTTGATTTTATTTAACCACTCCATTCTCAATTCGTAATTGTTTTGAATGTAGATAAGTGATTGGATGTAACCATACGTGTGTGATTTTGGTTGGAAAATTATTGGAAAAGGCAAACTACGGTGAAAGGATAGAGAAAATAGAATCGACGTGGTGCTCACACGATCACATCGACCGACCTTGCTTGAGGTCAAGCCATCACTCGAGATCGAGCAGAGAATAAGAGCACCTATTCATCTTTATCCATCCACTAACTAATCATTATTCACCAAGGCAGGACAAATATCAACCATGAACTTCCATGCAGTGTCTGTTATCTTCGATGGAAAGGAAAATATGAAAGAATGCCTACGACTGTTAATTTTCTCCATCTTGATCGTAAGCATACATAAGAAATGCAAGGAATAACAACCATCACTCAACTTGATATCTTCATGTGAAAGAAAGATCACTAGTGGCTTTGGTGAACATTTCCAAATCGTTACCCTTATCTTATCCATAGTTATCAAGTACAAGAGATGAGCAAGAAGAATGAAGGAGTAATTAGGCCTAAGTAATAGTTCGGAGATGAGGAATGAGTAACGACCAATAATAGAGTGAATAAAAGGAAAAAAAACACTAGCTCGATCATGTTGAGTGGCTACAAGGGATGTCAAACAAAAAAAACAATTTGTTCATTAATTTGGCTCGAGGTAGAGCCACGTTCACACGAAGTCGAGCAAGACATCCTGCATATCCAAAGAGTTTGTTCAAGATCAAGCAACATTCATTCGATGTCGAGCAGAATCGTCCAATTATACAGAAGCTTGGCTCAAGGTTGCACACCCATTCACTCGATGTCGAGCTATAAATTTTTATTTATTAGGGTATAAGTTTCTAACTGTGGATACACAGTGCACCCAGGTGCAATAGAGAATTTGCCATAAATAAAAGAGTTACTTTGGTGGAACCCTCTCTACCAAATTATTTGGTAGAACCAATGATGAGAGTGATAATTCACGTATTTTAAGCTCTGATTTATGTAGAAATCGAGTATGATTTGGTCTATAACAAAGGAAAATTGGGATGTTTATGGGAAGTACACGAATAAGATACTACTGAGGCTATTTGAGCATATTTATACAGGAAAACAGGTCAAAAGTGCTCAGAATTGGAAAACACGAGTTTTGAGACGTCGGTCCGCTCGACCAAGCTATGTTGGTCTAGCGAGAGTGAATTTGGTCGAGCGAGACACCGGATAGAGCTTCAGCTTACAGATAAATCGCTCGACCGCCACTCGACCAAGCCATTCTGGTCGAACGGGGACACACCATTCTATTTTTGGTAATTCCGGCCCTCATGTACGTGTTTTGGCGTATTCTCCAAGAAAACGCCCAGTAAAGGTCTATAAGGAGAGTTTACAAGTATAAAAAGGGAAGCAGATCACATCAAGAAAGGAGTTAGATTCCACATCCATTCTACACCATATCTAAACCCTAACTCCATCAACATGAGCTGTAGAGAGAGAACCAAGCAACGAATTAAGTGAGAACCAAGTGAAGATTCAAGACGGAGCGAGACGCGACTGCGACCTCATATAGGGTTTACTTTGCATCTTAATTTATCTTGTAATTTTCAAGACTATGGGTAAGATCTATCCAAACAGTATAAACGTTCTTCGAAACATCATGGGCTAGAATCGCTTTGGTAGTTATAGGGTTTATGAAGGTTTTATCTAGTTAATTGAACTTCCATGTACACACTCCGTATAACACTACTTGTGAATTTATTTTATATAAGACAATGCATTTTTAATTCATACTTGATGAGTGATATTTTTCCTAGATTTTAGTGTCTTTTTATATTTGTTTTCGTATTATTTATCTGTATTTTGGTTGTATTTTGTGTTTTTATGGAAATGTGTGAGAATGAGCTTAAACATATGATTTTCAGGCAAAAATAGATCCTAGACGCGAAAAGGAAGACATAGAAAAAATGGATTACAATTCGGAGTTGAAACGAGGGAGAACGAGCCAAAACAGAATAAGAAAAATAGGGGCAGCACCAACACGACCAGTGTTCCACACATGCCTAGCCGTGTGCGAAACATGCCCCTGTAAGCCAAGGCCATGTGCAAGCATCGAAAACACCTACACGCCCTCCCCTGTGACCGTGTTCGGCACACGAGCCGTGTAGGTGCAATTTCTGAGAAAAAATTAGCAAGCCTTCTAGAAGTTTCCCAAGGGATATAAATACCCAATACTTCAATATTTAATTAGATTTTCATGGGTTTGAGGCTGCACACACACATCACACACCATTTCTTCCATTTTACACCATCATCTTCATCAATTCTTCATCCATCCATCTACAATTTATCACCTCTATCAAATCCACCATCCAAGTGATCAAGGAAGTAAGGGGGAGTGAAGATTGCAAGAAGAAGAAGACGATCTCTATTGAAACACTTCAAAGGGGGAATCTATTTCTAATTTTTGTGAACTTCTTTATAGTTTGATCATGGGATTTATAGATTCAATTGTCTATGTTGTTTTCTCTAAGACTATGATAGGCTAATCTCTTTTGTGAGATTAGCTCCATGATTGGTATTGGATAATTTAGATTTTATGCAAATTAATTTTAATCTTGAATGAGCTTTGTGTTATTTCTATCATTGATTGTTAATTGCTTGATGTATATGATTGAATTATGTGACTAATTGTCATGGGCATGTGATTAGATTGAGAAATCAATTATGTGTTTAGGATAGTTCATTTAATCATTTCATCATACACTTCATGTGCATTAATTTAGAATGAGATAGAAATATCCTTCTAGATTTAGAACCCACCCTTTGATAGAACATTTGATTAGCTTAATCGAGAGATTAGTTGATTAGATAAGGGGTCCCAAACTATTAGTGAATTCATAGTACCTTAAAAGAGAATATTGTCTATGATTTAGTACCTCATTAGGGAACTCGTAGAGTAATTAGTACTTAGTGGGAGGTGTTCACTTTGGTCTCGATCCTAAATGCTTTTGGGAGCCTTATTGAGGGTCACATCCTATCCATCTCGAGAGAGAGTTTAGGTGGAATTAGTGATCGCTCCTATGCCATATCAATGAGAGATTAGAATTAATTGCATGATTTATTTATTATCTATGTCATGATTATTGCTAATCTCATCCTTGTATCGTTTGGAACCCATTTATTATTGCATTTATTCTATTCTTGTTTATTGCATTAGTTTAATTGCATTTATTTGCAAGCTATCCATCTCATTCCTTCGTCCTTATAAAATCATGATAAATTTGAGATCGCTTAAACTCTAGCACGTTCCTCCCTTGGGTTCGATAAAATCTTTAATTGGTCATCCCGACTATTAACAAACAATCAATTGGCACCATTTCCGGGGAGGTAAAGGTTGCTAGTAGTTTGACGAAAGATTGTTTAGAGTGGTCTTAATAAGGATATTTTTTTGTAATTTTTTGCATCTTATATCTACTTTAGAAAATTTTGTTCAAAATTTTAATTCTTTTATAGGTGCATACCTTGAGAAGGAAGAAGAAAGAGAACAAGCCCATAAAAAATGAGCTACATGGATATTCCTTGAGATATGGTGAATAGAAGTACCCATCCCACTATAGACACACAAGGAAATTTTCAAGGATTTCAAATGCCAAATTGTGAGCCTAATTTGCAACCGAATTTTGGAGTACAATTGCCTAATATGCGATTCCATCAACAAAGATATGAAGATTTTGGAGTCCCTTACCAAATGCATCAACAAGTATACTCTCAAGATGTGGACGATATTTTTCGAGGAAAATTTTCTAGAAATCAAGAAGGAAATCAACCACAACTATGGGGAGATTTTCAAGACTCCAACACCTCTTATTCCGCCCAACGTGACAAAGAGAAGCTTAGAGATGAGTTGATCGAAAGATTATAGAGCGCATGGAGAAGGAGAGGAAGTCTAATGAAGTGTGGATGGATCGAATGGGAAATTGGTGTGAAATGGTGACAAATGCAATCGTAGCATTCGTTACTAGATTGGATTCCATTGAGCACCAAGTTAGTCAAGTTGTGTTCACCGTGGAGAGACTTCAAGAAGAGAACAACAAGCCTTCTACCTCCCGAACAACGAATCTTTGCATGGCCATTAAGGATAGGAAAGAAGATAGTTTGGGGGTTGATGAGGTTGTGAAGGAAAAGAGAGAAAGAGTTCCTAAGTGGGTGAAAGCAAAAGAGTTAAAAGAAGAGTTGAAGGAGGAATTTGATAGATTTGTCGAATCTCTTGAAGAGATGGTTGAGAAAGTGAAGCTTCAAAATCAAGAAGAGATTCATGCACTTATGGAAGAAAAGAAGCATCCGGAAACTAAGATTATGGACTCTACTTCACACAAGCCAAAAATTTCTCATTCTCTTGAACTTTCAAATTCTCTTAAGAATTTTCATGATTTCATTGATAAAAATTTATTTGTTGAAAATTTTAGGAAAAGGGTTGCAAGAGGGCACCAACACTTGTCAATGCCCGAATTCTTACCGGGGGATGTGGTTGAAGTTCAAAATTTATATAGAGCCCCATGGAAGAAATGGAACAAGTGGAAAGGGTCATTCCTTGTGAAGAACGCCTTCAGAGAATAATTGCTTGAATTATTCAATAAGAAAGGAAATGTTCTTGTAGTTGAGTGGGGGAGCACAAGACACTACTTCAAGAAGAAACCTATGACAGTGACTAAAGACTATTCTAGACCACCATGAGCTTGACAATCTCGTCCGGCTTGAAGACATTAAACTTAGCGCTAGATGGGAGGCAATCCATCATTATATTTATTATTTTATTTCTTATTTTTAATAAGAATTGTGGATTTGATATTGTTTTGCAATTTTGGTATGTAGGTTGATTGTGCTCGTGAGGACAAATGCATATTGGAGATACGAGAAGTGCTTGATTTAAAGTGTAGGTACATCTCACCACTTGTTGCAAACTTAACTCAAAACTCTTGTTTCAATTTAAGTTTGGGGAGATATGGCGTGGTGTGACATATCTTTGTGATGATGCATATACTTCTCGTATTTTTAGGGCAATTTAAAATTTTTCTCATGAGTTTGGGATTGATTTTGGTCCGATTGATTGTGTTGAAGTGCATGATAGTCTATATTCTTATTACAATTATCGAGCTAATGGTTTTGATGAGTTGTTGAGCATGAATGAAGTGTAGTGGAAGTAGGAATTGAGCCCGGAGATCAAATCGAGATTCGTTGTGCATTCAATCCAGAAGCTCGTGCCAACCATTTCAACTACAAAATGTCTATTGAGGGAGTTTACTTTACACTCATCACTTCTATGTGCTTAGTATAATTTGATTTGATTTGCAATGTTGTTGAGATTAACATGCAACTTCATTTGTTATGTTTTTGGGAGGTTTATTCTTCGTAATTCAGGATTTTCATTTTTAATCAAGATGGAGATGTTTGTGAGCTTATTTGAATATGGATATTATGAATGTGTGCTTTATTCTCTAATGATGGATGGTTTTGTTATTTTTGTATGTTATGTGGTTTTTGTTTGTTTCCTATTTGGTGAGTCTTTTCTTATGTGTTTTGTGTGTTTCTTATTCTTGTTTAGGGATGTTTGGTGGTTTGTTTTTGGGATGTTATGAGTCATTTTTGAATGTGAGTGTTGACATGTTGTTGTGATAAGTGAGGACAAGTTATGATTAATAATCTCTATACTTTCGAATTGTGATATGTTTTATTTAACTTGTTCAATTTAGAGATGAATGTGGTGTAATAAGTTCCTCAAGGTCCGAGCATAAGCTTGTGAGCATTTGAGCCTCAACCGTGCATACATGGTATTTCTTCATGAGTGGATCTGTTGCATTTGATAAACTAGAACTTGCTCAAGGACTATGGGAACGAGCCCGATTAGTGGAGATTAGTGAAATAATCTAAGACCATCCTTGTTATTTATAGTCATTATCATATATTTTCCTACCATGAACATCATCCCTAGTCAATCACTTTGAGCATATAAGCCTATTTATTGTGATATAAGAACATAACAAGCCTTGATAACACACATGAGCCTTATATATTTATCCTTTTATGTGAGTGATTGAGGAGATGGTAACTAGAAAGGTTTGATAAGAAAAGAAAAAGAAGAAAGAAAATGGCAAACAAGCAAGAAAAGAGATGCAAAGAGCACGAGCTCGAATGTACATGCAACCTTAAAATAAGAAAATGAGCAAAGCAACAACAATATGCTCAAGTACTTAAAAGTCCAAAGGAGGAAGCATGAATCAAAAGAAGCTAAAAATCTAAGGAAAGTTGATGATTAGTGCTTGTGATTTCCAAAGATAGAAAGAAAGAAAGAAAATTGGAGAAGTTGAGGAAGTTGATCATCTCTTCGATTACATACACTTGTTTAGTCACTATTATGTATATTCTTCCTACCCAACCAAAGAGCCTATCATTACATCCTTAATGAAAGACCTTTTTGATCACTAATTAAAACTTTGGTGGTTTGTGAATGTAGTCCACGAGCAAGCTTATATGTTGGTGAGTGTTGATTTACCCCACTTTATAGAGTGTTGAGAGAAATTTATATCCGATGAGAGGCTTAGAACGAAAGGGACTATATTACACTTTATTCTCTTGAAGTTGAACTTGTCAATATTTTTTGCATGTAATGATTATAATGTTGTAAGATGACTTAGCATAGGTTGTAGTTCTTATTGCTATTGATGTGTTATTGCTTATGTTTCGTTAGTCTTTTCCTAGGTGAAAATCTCTTCTCTTGTTTTATCATTTTCGTTGTTCGGGGATGCACAACACTTTAAGTTTGGGGGTGTGATGAGTGATATTTTCACCTAAATTTTAGTGTCTTTTTATATGTATTTTCATATTATTTTATCTGTTTTTATATGTATTTTGGTTGTGTTTTGTATTTTTATGCAAATATGTGAGAATGAGCTTAAACGTATGATTTTCAGGCAAAATTAGATCATAGATGAGAAAAGGAAGACGTAGGAAAAAGCGGATCTCAATTCAGAGTTGAAACGAGGGAGAACGAGCCAAAACGGAAGAAGAAAAACAGGGGCAGTACCAACACGATAGGTGTTCCACACACGCCTAGCCATGTGCACGCACACGAGCCGTGTGCGGAACACGCTCCTATAAGCCAAGGCCGTGTGCAAGCATTCGAAACATCTACATGCCCACCCCTGTGGCCGTGTTCAGCATACGAGCCGTGTGCATGCACATGACCAGTGTGCAAGCACACGAGCCGTGTAGGTGCAATTTCTGAAAAAAAAATCAGCAAGCCTTCTAGAAGCTTCCCAAGGGGTATAAATACCCAATGCTTCAATATTTGATTAGATTTTTGTGGGTTTGAGGCTGCACACACACATCACACACCATTTTCTCCATTTTACACTATCATCTTCATCCATTCTTCATCCATCTATCTACACTTGATCTCCTCCATCAAATCCACCATCCAAGTGATCAAGGAAGTAAGGGGGAGTGAAGATTGCAAGAAGAAGAAGGCGATCTCTGATTGGTCGTTAATAGTCCGGGCGATCAAGCAACAAAATATCAAACCCAAGGGAATTTAGGATTTGTGGCCTTCAAGTTATAGTCTCGTATTAGTTAGGGACGACAGAGAAAAGAGATAATAAAAACAAGAAAAGAAACTAACTACAATATTTTTGGAATTTTCAATGCTAAGGAAATCTTCATGATGCAATTCAAATGGATAAATCATGTAATACATCTAATTGGCTCCCAATTGAAGCTATCATAGTAAGAGCGATCACGATTTCCACCTAAACTCTTTCTCGAGATGAAGAGGATGTAGGCCCTTATAAAGACCCCAACATAGCACATATGATCGATACCATAGCGAACACCTCCCAATAGGTACTAATTACACGTACGAGTTCCCTAAAAGGTACTAAATCATAGGTAATATTCCCTTTCTAGATACTATGAGTTCACTAAGGTTGGGTTCCCCTCACTAGATTAATTGACCTCTCGATCTAACCTCTCTAGTGTTCATTTATGTAATTCTAAACATGAGAGGTCATCTCCAACTCTTCCCATATTAATTCACATAACCCACATGATGAAATAATTCAATTAATTCACAAGACACATAATTGAACTCTCGTCCTAACCACATGCATTAGACAATTAATCACACAAATCAAACACATAGATTAAGCAATTAAGCATCCATAAATGAAACTAATCAAAGCCGGGATCACAATTTAAATAATATCACAAATTAATCCATAATCTAAATATCACTTAAACATCCAAAACAAAGAAAATAAAAAAGATAATAAGTAGGATTAGATTTCAGCGAATGAAGTTTTTACATCCACCAAGCTCATCCTTTCCTTGGTGTCCCCACCTTCTTGAAAAGCAATAAATTCCTAATCTAGAAAAATATTTAAAACTATGGATCCCTCGCCCTGAAAGAGGGAGGGATCTCAACTATGGAGGTCTTACTTAAAAGCCCTCTCAACTATTGAATCTTGGAAATGATTCAATTTAATAGAATTTAAATAGGTAAATAATTGTCCAATGGTGGCTTTCATGGGAGAGTGTATTTATAGTAGTATGGGTGAGAGAAATTTGAGTGAGTTTTCAATATGGGACAAGTGGGTTCATGTAGTAGTAGAGTGAGAGAAATTTGTAGTAAGTAATCAATGTGGGATAATTTAGCTCATGGGACCAAAAATGAGATTTATAGCAAATTTTCCTTTGGCACGTTCTTGCTCGTTTCAACTCCAAATCGAGCTCTGTTTTCTGCCACATCTTCCTCTTCACTTGTAGAATCCATTTTTATCAACATCGCCAATTTTTCTACAAAAATAAATAAAAATACCTTTCTCAAAATAATCAAGCAATTAATAGTATTTTCATTAAAATCAGGCTTAATTATTGAATTAAAGCCACAAAAATCCACTTAAAATCTAGGTGAATTTCACACCGATCAAACTCCCCAAACTTAAAGTATTGCTCGTCCTCGAGCAATGAAAGAAAAGAAAGAACGAGGAGGGGAATTCACCTAGAATTGAATCAAGATATCAATGATATTGAGTCACTTCAAAACCATTTCAATTCAATCAACACAAGCGACAAAACAACAATTTAAATGCATACAAGTCAAACTTAGGAAATATTCAAGCAAGTGAGACTTCCACTACTCATCTCTAGATTTTTCTTTTCACTCTCACACTCAGTGGGTGTATGGGAGAAGTCTATACGCTCAAAAATCAATTAAAATGCATGTCATTACCATATGCTTGTCATAGGTCTAAACTTTCTACCACTTGTATGTGTTAATCATTGAATCAAAAATGTCTTTAATGGAGTTATAATGTAGGCTCTTTGGTCTTGGGTAGGAAAATATTTAGGAAAAGTAAGCTCATGATTAGTAGAGAATTTAAGTTGATTGATCACTTCAACTCTCATCCTCTTTTTTTCTCTTTTCACCTCAAGAAAAATTTAATCTTCCATCTGACACACTAACGAACCTCTATTTTCTTTTCTTCCACTTTTGAGTTTCTTATCTCTTTTCTCCAAGGGCTCTATTTCCATTTTTCTAGTAGAGCTCCTTTATGCTTCTTTTATACAAGCTTCACTCAATTTTTTTTCTTTTACACAACCTCTATTTTTTTTCTTTTTCATCTTTTCTCCCTCTTTTCTTGCACTTTTACCATTTTTTTCTTTTCAAACTCTCATGTAAGCTCAATTCAATCACTTCATCCCCATTAATCCTCTACTAATCGACAAAGGTGATTAGAATATAAAATATGGATAAAATGGCTAAATTTGTAGGTTGCCAAAGAAATAAGGATAATAAGCTCAAAGGGGCAAACTACGAAATAATTTTATTTGGTAGGATTAATTTGGTTAAGTGACTTGTCCAAACAAAGATGGCCTTAAATCATTTTCAACAATCTTCACACATGTAGCTTCAAGAAGAAACACTGACAAGTTCTAGAATGCACACAAAAGAATGATGCACACAAGAAAGGAAAAATAGTTTAATATTACAATTTAAAGGCTCAAAAGCTCACGGGCTTGTAGTAGTGAAAGAAAACACATAACAAGCATAAACCAAAACTCAACAAGTACACATATAAAAATTCATCTCGTCACAAGTTCAACCAAATATCATAGCTTCAAAATTTCTCACAATCAAGCACGAGAGATCCAAGAAAGATTTCTCCTTATTAAAAGCAAAAAACAAAGAAAGGAGAAAAAGATATGCCAAGGAAAAGAGTAAGGACTTAAACGTGCACCAGTGCAATATGCTCAAATAGGAGTTCATGGATGCAATTTTATAATTCAAACCATAGAAAAGTCAAGTAACAAAGATGACATACCCCCCAAACTTAAATTAGACAAAATCGAATTTAAGTTGAGATGATATTCATTACCTCAATTTGCAATACTCTTTTGCTCTTCAAGGCCAATACCATGGCACCACGCTTTCGTCCCTACAAACACAACCATAAAACAAAAAACAAATCAAAGAAAAAAATATCCCTATCCTAACACTCAACGAAACCTGAAGTCACAAATACAACTAAATTCCCCGGCAACGGTGCCATTTGATTGGTCGTTAATAGTCCGGGCGACCAGGCAATAAAATATCAAACCCAAGAGAATTTAGAATTTGTGGCCTTCAAGTTATAGTCTCGTATTAGTTAGGGACGACAGAGAAGAGAGATAATAAAAATAAGAAAAGAAACTAATTACAATATTTTTAGAATTTTCAATGCTAAGGAAATCTTCATGATGCAATTCAAATGGATAAATCATGTAATACATCTAATTGCCTCCAAATTTAAGCTATCATAGTAAGAGCGATCACGATTTCCACCTAAACTCTCTCTCGAGATGAAGAGGATGTAGGCCCTTACAAAGACCCCAAAATAGCACATATGATCGATACCATAGCGAATACCTCCCAATAGGTACTAATTACACGTACGAGTTTCCTTAAAGGTACTAAATCATGGGTAATATTCCCTTTCTAGGTACTATGAGTTCACTAAGGTTGGGTTCCCCTCACTAGATTAATTGACCTCTCGATCTAACCTCTATGTAATTCTAAACATGAGAGGTCGTCTCCAACTCTTCCCATATTAATTCACATAACCCACATGATGAAATGATTCAATTAATTTCTAAGACACATAATTGAACTCTCGTCCTAACCACATGCATTAGACATTTAACCACACAAATCAAACACATAGATTAAGCTATTAAGCATCCATAAATGAAACTAATCAAAACCGGGATCACAATTTAAATAATATCACAAATTAATCCATAATCTAAACATCACTTAAACATCCAAAACAAAGAAAATAAAAAAGATAATAAGTAGGATTAGATTTCACCGAATGAAGTTTTTACATCCACCAAGCTCATCATTTCCTTAGTGTCCCCACCTTCTTGAAAAGCAATAAATTCCTAATCTAGAAAAATATTTAAAACTACGGATCCCTCGCCCCGAAAGAGGGAGGGATCTAAACTATGGAGGTCTTAAAAGCCCTCTCAACTATTGAATCTTGAAAATGATTCAATTTAATAGAATTTAAATGGGTAAAGAATTGTTTAATGGTGGCTTTCATGGGAGAGGGTATTTATAGTAGTAAGGGTGAGAAATTTGAGTGAGTTTCCAATGTGGGACAAGTGGGTTCATGTAGTAGTAGAGTGAGAGGAATTTGTGGTAAGTAATCAATGTGGGATAATTTAGCTCATGAGACCAAAAATGAGATTTATAGCAAATTTTCCTTTGGCCCGTTTTTGCTCGTTTCAACTCCAAATCGAGCTCCGTTTTTCCCCACATCTTCCTCTTCACTTGTAGAATCCATTTTTATCAACATCACCAAATTTTCTGCAAAAATAAATAAAAATACCTTTCTCAAAATAATCAAGCAATTAATAGTATTTTCATTAAAATCATGCTTAATTATTGAATTAAAGCCACAAAAATCTACTTAAAATCTAGGTGAATTTCACACCGATCAAACCCATTTGGTTTGTCGTATTATAGTCAGGATGACCAATTAAAGAATTTATCGAACCACAGGGAGGAAGGTACTAGAGTTTAAGCGATCTCAAATTTATCGTGATTTTATAAGGACGATCGAAAAAGAGGATAAGATGCAAATGAATGCAATGCAAGAAATTAAGGATAAAAGGAATCAAAAGATGAATGAATGGGTTCCAAACGATACAAGGATGAGATTAGCAACAATCATGACATAGATAATAAATAAATCATGCAATTAATTCTAATCTCTCATTGATATGGCATAGGAGCGATCACTACTTCTACCTAAACTCTCTCTCGAGATGGATAGGATGTAGACCCTCAATAAGGTTCCCATAAGCACTTAGGATCGAGACCAAAGTGAACACCTCCCACTAGGTACTAATTACTCTACGAGTTCCCTAATGAGGTACTAAATCATAGGCAATATTCACTTTTGAGGTACTATGAATTCACTAATAGTTTGGGTCCCCTCATCTAATCAACTAATCTCTCGATTAAGCTAATCAAATGTTCTATCAAAGGGTTCTAAATCTAGAAGGATATCTCTATCTCATTCTAAATTAATGCACATGAAGTGTATGATGAAATGATTCAATGAACTATCATAAACACATAATTGATTTCTCAATCTAATCACATGTCCATGACAATTAATCACACTATTCAATCATATACATCAAGCACATGAAGTTGCATACTAATCCAAACAATCCAAATCAAATCAAGTATATGCTAAGCAAATAGAAATGATGAGTATTAAAGTAAACTCCCCGAAAAGGCATTTAGTAATGGAAATGATTGGCACGAGCTTCCGAATTGCATGCACAATGAATCTCGACATTGATTGTTGGGCTCAATTCATGCTTCCACTACACTTCATTTGTGCTCAACAACTCATCAAAACCATTAGCACAACAATTACTAGCAAATAATGAACTCGCATGCACTTCAACACAACCAAATGATCCAAAATCATACTACTACTCATGAGAAAAATTTTAAAATTTACCCAATTTTACAAGAAGACCTCTCAATCATCATAATAAGCACACTCAAGTGGTGAGTCACACCATGCACTCTCCCCCCAAACTTAAATCGAAACAAGTTGAGAATTAAGTTTGCAAAAAGTGGTAGGACTTACCCTTGTAGTTTCCAACAATGAGCTTCTTGTAGAGAAGTATATGCATCACAACAATTCAAGGTATGTCCACCACGCACTATCCCTCCAAACTTAAAGTGAAACAAGAGTTGAACTTTAAGTTTGCAAGAAGTGGTGAGACATTCCTTCACACTTCAAATCAAGCACTTCTTGTATTTTCAATACGCATTCTCCTCAATGAGCACAATCAAACTACATGCCAAAAAAATACAAGAAAACTAAGTCAAAGCATTTAAATGAAAGCATTAAAATAAATGATGGGTTGCCTCCCATCCAGCACTAAGTTTAACGTCTTCAAGCCGGACGGAATATGGAGAACTCATCGGAATGGCCAAGGATATCGTTCGTTCTTGCCATCAAATTTTAATCTTTGTACTTCTTCCTCTATTAGGCATTTGTGGCAAGTACCGACCTCAGTATCATCCTTCAAGATTGGCTTTAAAAACTCAACTCGCTTGAGCTTGCATTCCATTAACCTTTCTTTTCTCGACCACCACTTATTTCTTTTTATCAAGTATGTCCCCAACATTTCCTCAAGTTCTCTTTTGTACCTAAGGCATTGAGAAGAATCAATAGGTAAGACAAAGTCAATATAAACAATATTTTGAAAATCAATGCAACTTGAAGAGTTAAAAGGTGTAGATATGCTCATTTCACTCCCAAACTCATCATCAAGTGCTCTTAGACCTTGTTCCACTTCATTAAACTCATACTCCTCTATTGATTCTTCATCTTCACTTAAATTTTCCTTATCAACAAGGGACAAGAAATCTTGGATAATCTCTTCATTCTCAAAGCTCTCTTCTACCTTAAGCTCTTTACTCCTCTTACTTTCCTCCTCTAAGCTTTCTTTTATCTTGTCTTCATTATCCTCAATAAGCTCAATATCTCTTGAGTCTTCTACATTATCCCCCGAACACTCTTCTACATCTAACTCTTCTTCAATCTTTTCATGAAAATTCTCCATTTCATGAAGAGTGTTCCGTTTTTGTATCATTTGGCTCATTCGATGCTCTAAGGCCTTAAGTCTCCTCTCACACAACTCTTTCTCTTGTTTCATAAAGTCAAATCTTTTATCATTCACTTCTTTCTCTTGTTTCATAAAATCAAACATCTTAGCCATTTGATCCTCCATTGTAGGCTTCCCTTCATTATATTGTGGACACTCTTCTTGGAAATTCCTTTGAACATACCCATTTTTCATACATGTTCCATTCCCCATTTGGTAATTGGGCATATTCCACATTTGTCCCCCATTAAAGTTGGAAGTAGGCATTGAGTAGGCATTTTGAAGCTCATAGCTTGAAAGACTTAGTTGAAAACTTTGCCTTGTATCACTTTCATATCTTCTAAATATTTCCATCAAGGCATTATTTTCGGATAGAGGAGTAACCGTAGGAACTTGATTGTTGTAAGAACTTAGTACGGAATAAGTGTTTCCTTGATACGGCTGAAATGTATTCATATTGTAAGCTCCTTGCCATCCCTCATAACTCCCATTGTTGTAGCCTTGAGAGCTTGCTTAACTCATTTGACTACTATAACCATAGTTGCTCTCATTCTTATAGCCCATTAATTGTTGTGGTGGAACCAAACCAAGTAGATTTTCATAATTTCCTCCCAAGTATTGGTTCCACTCATCCATGTTCATACTCTTCTTTTCAAGGCTTGCTACAACTTTCCTTCACTTACTATTTTTGGTTTTGCTCTTTCTCCCCTTCTTTCAAGGTTGATGTACCTATCAAGAAGAACAAGTAAGAACAAAATTTTTCAAAGCAAAAATAAGATGCAAAAATAAAAAAAAAGTCCTAAGTAGAGCTAACAAATCCAAACACGTTACACCAAAGGCTTTCGCCCCGGCAACGGCGCCATGAACTTGGTTTTAATTTTGGTTAAATTGATTTAGAGCAAGTGTACTCTATCGTGTGTAGCATGTAAGCGACCAAGTGCAAAATTTATAAGATATCGAACCCAAGGGCAAAAGTGGATAGCCGTATTTGAAAGATGTTTCACTCTAGTAGGACTAATCAAAGAAGGAGGGTTGATTAAACTACAAACTAACAACTAGGAAAGCAATTAAAGATAGAACATGTACAAATGTTATAGAAAATGAATGAAGGTGAACAATCTAAGAAGTATGCAAGGCAAGCAACATTCATGGTAAGGTATATATAGACTCACACATACACATGCATTGATGGTTTTCATGTTATGATATTAAGGGCAATCACGTTTGTACCCCTAATCCCTATGGCCAATGTGATTAGGTTCTCAACTCTTTTACAAGTTTAAATCTCCTAGGATTGTTATTACTCTCAATTCCCATGAAGGTACTATGATCATAAGTTGGGTTCCCCTCACTAGTTCATCACTAATGTCCTATCATGAGGTTCTAAGCAGTTGAAGGGTATGGCTTACCTCTCCTCATACTAACTAAGTCATCTCACGCAATCAATGATTCAATTAAACCACTAAGCATAATATTGGAATGACCATCCTAACACTATGAATAGAGAATTTAACCACACAAATCAAACATAAAATGAGAATAAGCATTCATGATAGAAAATATTCATAACAATCAATTCATCAAACATGTGGTGTGCAAAATCTACATAATACCTAACCAATTATATTGCTAGCCTCACATGAGGACTAACCACTACAAATCATAATAGAATCAATATATTCCATAGCTTGCTCCAATTGAGCCAAATAATGAAGAAAATAACAAAATAAAGGCAAGTTGGCTCCCCTTTGATGGTGAACTTTCTCCCCTTTGATCATGCTAAAATCTTCAATCAATGATAAATTCCTCTTTTTAGATTGGTAGATGGATGGATTTATAGATGGATTTGAGAAGATCAAGTGGATTGGATAGATGAAGTGAAGGGTGGAAGAGATGGAGATGAATGTGTGTGATTTAGGTGTTTAGTGTGTGTGGAAACTTATCCAAAATGATTCCTCTCAGATTTTGTAGTCAAAACATGTATTTATACCCCCATGGAAGCTTCTAAAACGTGTGGAAATCATAAAATGGACTTTTGTCAGAACACGGGCCGTGTAGTGCATCGCGTGATGCACAGTCTCACCGTATCGCACATAACTTTCACATCCGATCTCCAATTCGAGTGATTCTTGTGCTCACGCGATCCTCTCTTCCTTGGCTTTCCAACCATATATCATATGTTCAGTTTTGAGCTCCACAAGAATATAGAAAATTATACAAGTTGGGCGTGTGTTTTTCAGCTTTGCTTTGGTTGTTCTCCCCCATTTCAACTCCAAATTGAGCTCCATTTTTTCCCACATCTTCCTTATCATGTCTAGAATACATTTTACCTGAAAATCACACAAATTACACCAATTTACCAATTCTCTAAATATTTACAAATATAGCACAATTTAAGGCACTTAATCATGAAAATCACATATTTATCATTTCAAAGCACACATCTCTATATCTTCATATAACACCACCAAATGATATACAAAATGAATAAATCCACATAATAAAAGACACTAAAATCTAGGTGAAAACGACACCGATCAACTGCATTTTTATACCCTGAAGTGAAGAAGTAATCTCTTACTTCATTTTCTAACTTATATGAACTTTTCTTATTATTAGAGCACTCAAATCTTCTTTATAACTAATAAATTGTACTCCATTAGTTTTATTTTACTGATATACATACACAGAAAATTAAAACAGTGTCCGTAACTAAAATTGAATCTTGAGGTGTGTTTGATCGTATTGTATTATAGAGTATTTCTTATGAATTGTCGATATTATAGTAGACTCAGTCACAATCTCTCTTACTTCAGAAATAGGGCTATTTTTATAATATTGCAGTAGAATTTAAAATGTTTAGAACTTGAGGACAAAAAAGACAGACATGGAAATTACGAAGTTAAACAGAAATAAATATCGATTTGGTAAAAGGATTTAAAAAATGTTGTGATAATATACAGAGTATATACATTTGTTTCCACTCATGGAAAAGAATTGCACACTGTTAAACCCAGTTTTTATCTTTGGTCATTTTTGCTTCATCTGCTTGATTAAAGAAGGAGATTTTTGGTCTGTTCTGTAATAGATGATTTCTTATGATATTTCATTCATAGGGTATGTCATTATTTATCACGTTCCACTTAGTTCTCCATCAGCGTTATGTAATAGGTTGTTATTTTTAATAGTTCACCATCAATGTTCTGTCCGCCTTATTTTAGTGTATGTTTCGATAGTTGGTATTGATCAATGAACAAAATTGAGATTGAAAGGTCATTTTTCCCTCTTAAAAGATTCAGAGTATAGCAATGAATTGGGGGTTTGATTTAAACGTTGTGTAATGACATCTAGTTATTGTTATGCTTTAGTTTTAATGCTGCATGTTGTTATTTATTGCTATAATTTGTTTGGTCAATGTCATTAAGAAAAGAGTTGATAATCGAAGAAAAATTTTGTGGATCTTTAGTAAGTATGATGCTATGAGCAATGTGGTTGAAGGTTTAGGTGTTGGGTTGGTGGATGTGTTATAATAGGTAATAAATTTGTATGTTGTCAAATGATACTTTATCACGATAATTTTTATCCATAGAAAAAGAAACAAGACATTTCTTATCGATTCATACTTCATTATGCTTCTTTATCCATGAAATTAAATACGGATGTGCATGAGCTGTTGTTGTAAGGTTGAGTTTATCCACCAACTCATGAGAAACAAAATTCTCAAAGCTACCTCCATCAATCACCAACGAACATATCTTTCCTTTGATTTACATTTCGTTCGGAAGATGTTGTGTCTCAACCACGATTGAGTATGTTCATGTTTAGGGGCTTCAAGAACTCTCCGTATCACCAAGCAATCTCTATCTTCGGGTTCGATCTCTTCTTGTTCATGCTTTTTTATTCATCATAAATTGGATTATCAAATCCAAGATGTGGCTCTTCATCTTCTTTGGTTATGATTCCCGTATGAGCATCAATCTTTCTATTGGGACATCCACTTATAAAATGACCTACTTCACCACACTTGAAACATGATTTTGCTTTGTTTCTAGAAGTTGAAGTGACACCTTCTTTTGTTTGCAACCTTCTTTGAAGTATCTTTACTTGATTCACCATTTTGAGGATAGAAACTTTGTACATCAGCATACTTTTTTGCTCCACGCCTTTGCAATTTGGATTCGACTTTTAATGCCAGTTGATAAACATTATTAAGCCTCCACAAATGCTGTATATCAACTTTATCCCTGATCAAAGTTTTAAGTCCATTAACATACCTCGTAACGAGTAGTTTTTCAGGTTCTTGGCTGTTAACTCTTGCCATCAACTTATAAAATTC
This sequence comes from Pogostemon cablin, assembly GCA_023678885.1. NCBI lineage: Eukaryota > Viridiplantae > Streptophyta > Magnoliopsida > Lamiales > Lamiaceae > Pogostemon > Pogostemon cablin. The sequence goes on along the minus strand of CM042985.1, from coordinate 25,887,325 downwards.
CTCAGTATAATCCATCACATTTTTGTTAACTTGCTGCAAAGTATTGAATTGAACAAAAATACTTTGAGCAAAATCCACTGGAAGAAAGTTCTCACGAAGCATGGCCTTTATTTTCTCCCAAGAATCAATTTTGGATTTTCCTTTGCACAGCCTAATTTCTTGTGTTTTATCCCACCAAAGTGATGCATATCATTGAAGCCGAGTAGCAACAAACTTAACTTTCTATTTCTCCATGATATCCAAGAAATCAGAATCTCTACCATACAACTTTTTTATGCTATTAAATCCATCAAGCTGAAAACTTACAGAATTTATAGTGGTTGTGAAATTATAGTGGTTGTGATATTAAAATTAAATAATAAATAATAATTGAAATAACGAGAAGAAGAGATAGGTGAGTTGTGATCAAGTAAGATGATAGGTAGCTCGTCAGGTCATCCAGTTCCACTTTTAATTCATACTTCGTGTGTCGGTGTCCGACTCTACCTTGTGGTTTATGGACGCATCACTAAACCATACAAATTCACTCTATAGACACAAGTAAATATGCGTATGACACGTGTGAATATCCTCGGAGCAAGATGTATACTTTACCCCCTTTCCTAGGTACTATCATAATCAATTATTTCCCATGCACTTAGTACTCTAACCCGATTTGATCTCCCTTTATAGGTACTATAAAGTTATACTCTTTATCCTACTTATTAACCCGAATATGATTCAATTAATAAGTATTCATATAAGATAGTTCTAATAAGACTTCGGAATCCCTTCACTTAGAATTATAACATAAAACCCTGCTCAGCAGTGAACGCACTCAACCAATAACCACGTTATGTATTCAGACTCTACACAACAATTATTGATACATAAAACGACCGTGAGTATGGATTAAAAACGCGCAATCTTATATAAAATAAACCACAAGTAGTGTTGTACGGAGTTTACACACGAAAGATAAATTAACTCATGAAACCTTCATAATTCTAGAACTACCGAAGCGGCTCTAGCCCATGATTGATCTAAGAACAATCATGGTTAGTTGGACCGATCTTACTTGAATCTCCAGTGGAACTCTGTCACAGCCCCTCCGGATGATGGAAGATTGCTCTCCTCCCAACTCTACATCTCCACGTCTCCTTGTATGATAGATTGATCCTTGGATCCTTCTTGTACTGTATGAGCCTCCTTTTATACTTGTAATTACGTCTTTAGGGCTTGGAATGGGCTTTTCAAGTGATCACACATGTTTAGGCCTAAAAAATCCAGATATAGTAAGTTTCCGCACATCGGTTCGACCTCAGCAGCAAATCGAACCACTCATCACAGCTTGAACCACAGGTCGAACCAAGCTACTGGAAGTCTCCAGCATCCGGTTCGACTAACAGAATAGGTCAAACCTCAGCGATGTGGTCGAACCAGTGCCCTTGCGAATCGATTCGACCATGGTTTGACCTGTTGCCCAGGTCGAACCCTCCCATCATGGTCGAATCAGCCCTCTGTACAAATTGTGTCGTCAGTTCGACCTGTTGGACAGGTCGAATTAGCCTTCTTCAGGTCAAACCGAGCCTCCTCTTCGCCTATACGGATGGCTTCGACTTCGTCTCTTCAATTCTTGACACTTGCACTCCAATTTCACTAGTAAAACCACTCAAATATCTCCAACAATACCTGATTCATGCTCTTTCACAATTTATATAGGTTTTCCACCTATTTCAACCTTCAAACTCAACAAAATAGCACAAATTCCGGCACAAGATTAGTGAATTTACACACTCATCAAACCCCCAAACTTACATGTTGCTCGTCCCGAGGCAATGCAATCAAACCAAGGAGTCGTGTATAATTCACAAGAATCACCAAGTACAACACATATTACACATGCAACTTCATCAATTTAAAAATAAGTATACCTGCATCATACATATCATTCATGCAAAACATCACTCAATCATAATACCATTTCGAGTACTAAGTCATCAAGCTCACAAGATAAGTATTTACTCTCTCACTCAAGTGCTAATTACACTTAACAGGTTAGTGTATACGCTCATACTCAATCCATATTCACGCGTAACCATAAGCTTGTCAAAGGTATCAAAAATCAACTCACAATCAACTAATGACTAGGATCACAAAGGACTTGTCTTTGGGTTGTAATGTTGTCTCTTTGGAAAGGGTAGGAAAATTTAGATAAGTGACTCAAACACTAGTAGAGAGTTACCTTGGAGGTTCATTCTTTCTTCATTCAGCTTCATATTCTCCTCCAATTTCTTCTCTTGCACTTGCAATTTTCAAACTTCCTTCTCTTTCTTGCATCAACATCATTGTTCTTTTGATAGTTCGGGTACCAGTTGTAGGCACTATCCATTTTGAACAGCAATCGGGGTACCAGTTTCAGGCACTATCCCTAAACAAGATTTAACCATGTACTTTTCTTAATTTACTCAACCACGTTCTATTTTCCTTCTTCCTCTTGCAACACTTATTCACCTCAAATCTCTCTACCAATGAATAGGGTATTTACAAAGTTCAAGTAAAAGTAAAATAAGGCTCTTTTATTCGGCTTGCCAAAGAAAAAGCTTTTAAAGGCTAAAACGGGGCTACCAAAGAATTTAATCAATAGGAAAGGTAAAATTTGGCTAAGTAACTCAATTAATCAAGAATGGCCAAAGATCATGTCCTAGCAATTCACCAATTGTAAGTCTCACACAAGACTTCAAGCCAAGTTCTAGAATACGTTCAAATGAATGATTCTCTCAAGAATAAACTATCATGATCAAGCATGATTAAAATGCTCAAATCCTCACATAGATAAATAGAATCCTAAGTACTCCTCATAGCACATAATCAAGATCAATTCCACAAGAACTCTACATACTTATCAAATTATACATGCTTCTCATCAATGGAAATTAACACATGAACATATGAATGCACAAAAATCAACCCATATATCAAATCAATCATACAAGCTTCTCTACAGCCCAACTCATGCATCATAGAAAAATAGGGTTAAGAACACACTTTTCTGGCCCAATTCGACCTCGATTTAACCTGTTGAAGAGGTCGAATCAACTTCATTGTGGTCGAATTAACCTTCTGGACAACTTTCTCCTTCGATTCGACCTCAACTCGGCTTGCTCCCCAGGTCGAATCGGAATGCTTCAGGTCGAATCAACACACTGTAAGATTCAGGTTCCCGATTCGACCTCAATTTAACCTGGCCTCTGGTCGAATCACCATGCCTCAAGTCGAATTGAGCTACTGGACACTTTTCACTCCCCGATTCGACCTGTACACCTGGATTCAACCTTTCCCTTTGGGCGAATTGACTCCTTGATGCTCCAAAATCGAGTGTTCTTCATCCCCTACACACTTCAAACTTAACAAACGAACATTAGGTACCAACATAGAGCATAACTTCATCAAAATTCAATCCTAAAACTTAACAATCATGAGTAACTCTGCAACTACACAAAACACAGAACAAAACACCACTAAACATTAGGAAAGTTACAAAAAATCGACATATAAAAACCGGTTAAAGTTTTAAATATGCCGCAAAACATTAAGTCCCCTAACAAACGTCACAAAGAAAATATTATACTATCAGTGCTTATTGAGGTAAGTACATCATACCCCCCCAAACTTAGTAGAAACTATAGTCGAAACTAAGTTTACAAAGAGATGTAATTGCCGATAAGTAAGCACTTCAAATATAAAAATTTCTTACTCACACGAATGAAATAAAGCAATAAAACGGGAGGGAAAGCCCCCAACAGGTTCTCTTATTTAACGTCGGAGAGTCACGATGGAATACCACTTTGAAGACTACTTGATCAGAGGACAGTCTTGTCGCATCCTCACCTTCAAATACTTTCTTTCTCGCTTCTTTTCGTCTACACTCAGCACTTCACCTTTCTTGGAAACAAGTAAATGATCATGAGAATTACCTTCATCCCATGGCCGTCTAGACTCCTCTGGGTCAATCTTCCACTTGAATTCCAAATAACCTGTCGGATATTTTTCATTGTCACCAAGATAAGAATACTTCAAGTGTTCTGGTAACGGTTTTAGCTCCTCTTTCTCTTCTTCCATCGGAGTGCTCTCTCTCTCCAACGGCAAGTACTTCCTAGTCCCTTTCACTTTTTCAACCTTAACTCTCTCCAATTCATACCTGGCATTACCCAAAGCAAGTAAGTTTTCAAGATATTCAATACATACCTCATTGGAAAGACCATCAAGCTTCGTAGTGGGATAAGTAAGAGACTCCATCAAGCATGTCTCAAGAGGATCCTTAGACAGGATCAAAGACATATCTTCCTTCATAATCTCCTCCACCACATCAATACTATGACATTGTGACTCCATAGGCATCTTCATTGTTTTGTCAAGGTTGAATAACACCTCTTCTTTATCCATCCGCAACCTGAGCTCCCCCTTTTGAACATCAATCATGGCCCCAGCAGTAGCAAGGAAAGGTCTCCCCAAGATAAGAGGGATATTATCATTGTCATCTTCCATCTCAAGTACAAGAAAATCCACAGAAAAGACTAGTTTATCCACTTTGACGAGAACGTCTTCAATGATACCTTTCAGAAACATCATCGACCTGTCTGCCAATTGTAGAGCAACTTTTGTAGGAGATAACTCTCCCAAACCAAGCCTTTGAAAAATAGACAATGGCATCAAATTGATGCTTGCCCCAAGATCGCACAAGGCTCGTCGTGCCGGCCACTTTCCAATCTCACACAAGATAGTGAAGCTTCCCGGATCCTTCATCTTCTGTGACAGCTTCCTTTAGATGATCGAGCTGCAATTTTCAGACAAGTTCACCATCTCAATTACATTCAAGCTTCTCTTCTTCAACAATATGTCCTTAAGGAATCGGGCATAGTACGGCATCTCCAATATTGCCTCAGAGAAAGGAATACTCAAGCTTATCTTATTTATGATATCTGAAAACCTCTTGAACTTCTCTTCCAATCCCTTCTTAACCAGCCTATAAGGAAACGGCGGAGGTATCTTTGTTTTGGGAATACCCTATTCACATGCTCGACCTTCTCCACTTTATCCTTCTCGGCTCTCAACCTCTTGGCTATTTCCCACTTCTTCTCTGCTACAATCTCTGTAGTCTGCTCATTCGGAACCAATGGAGTAATGTTCACATCACGAAGAGTGTTCGGTGAAGAAACAGGTGCAGTACGGGTCAATTCGACCCGGATTCAACCTGAAGATCTGGTCGAATCGGGCACATAGTGGTCGAATTGATCTTCTAGAATAAAATTCTCTCTCTGTCTCTCTGATTTGACCTGGATTTGACCTGTAGGTCTGGTCGAATCAAAGGTCCCCTGGTTGAATCGACTCACTGTATGATTTTGCCCTTTGATTCGACCTGGATTCGACCTGAGGGTCAGGTCGAATCAATAGGCTGCTGGTCGAATTGGGCTTCTGATAAAACAGAGTGCTCTGGACGGGTGGATTCGATCTCGATTCGACCTGAGGGCCAGGTCGAATCAATTTTATATTGGTCGAATCGTGCTTCTGATATAATAGAGTGTTTTGGATGGGTCGATTCGACTGGGATTCGACCTGAGGGCCAGGTCGAATCGACTGGATGTTGGTCGAATCGAGGCTCTTTTGCTTCCAGATCACGTCCAGTAGGCCAATTCGACCTTCCATGTTGGATTTGACCTGTGGTGTAGGTTGAATCGGGGTTGAATTGAGCTCTTGACGTCTCCAATTTTGATTCTGGCCTCATCAGTCCCTCGTACTGTGTTCCATACCTCAATGTGATGGCGTTGCAGGACTTGGATTCTCAATACTTTGAGACGGGAGCTTCTCTTTCTCAATAGTTTGAGTGAGCTTGTTAATACGTCCTGCCATCTCCCCCATCAACAATGTAAGGTCCTTCACTTGCTTGGATATATCCTCATGGTTTGCATTAATCTTCTTCTTTAATTTGTCCTCAAGACGATCCAATCTAGCATCATTCCTAGCCATGTACCTGTTCACCGTATCCTCAAAATTGGGCTTTTTTTCTTCCACTTTCGCACCCGGATGAACACCCATCGGAGGTTGAATTGCATTGTTAGGATTGCTCTATGAAAACTCCGGCCTCCTAGGCTGTTGATAATTACCCGGGGACCACGGTTGTTGTAGTTCCCTTGGTAATTTCGGTTCCCTTGATTTTGATACCTTGTTCCTTGAATACTTTGGTCCATAGCATAGTTTCCTTCTTCCATATCCTCTTGGATCGTACCATCATTCATTACTTCCTGCTGCGTGATTGGTATGAGCTGAGATATAATGCTGATTTGCTTTTATTGAGACTCAAGTAGCTTGTTGATATTCGACAAGCTAGAGACGATCTCATCTTCTCTACTTGTTTTCACCATAGCATGTTTAACCTTAGCCACTTTTCCAAGAATGTAAGTACCTCTAACTCTATCTGTTGGCCAATCTCTCGAGTTCATCGAAATATCTTCAAATAACTTATCGGCCTCTACAGATGACTTAGTAAACAATGCTCTATTAGAAGAAGCATCCAATAACACACGTGAATCACAGTCCAATCCATTGTAGAATATGCTGATATATTGAGCTTTAGACAGCCCATGTTGAGGACACTTACGAAGCATGTCCTTGAATCTGTCCCACGCTTCATGAAACTTCTCTCCACTACCGATAGCAAATTGGTTAATGTCTTGCTTCATCTTGAACATCTTCGAAGGTGGCATGCATCTCTCCAAGAACTTCAACTTCAATTGCTCCCAAGTAGTGCATTCAGCTGCATTGATAGTGTCGTACCAATCTCTTACCTTTTCAGTAAGCGAGAATTTAAACAAGAGGATCTTCCTAGCATCTTCATGATCTCCTGCGTCTTTTTGAGTACTTGTATAGCCCAAGAACTTTTTTAGATGCTGATGCGGATCCTCGAAAGACCCTCCTGAAAAGGAGTTCCTTTCTATCATGCTAATAAGAGTGGGGTGAAGATCAAAATCTGCATTAGCCCCCTTGCTCCTAGAAGCCCAAAGTTTCCAGCCCCGTTATTCTTGAAGACTTCACAGATGGCCAGATTATCCAGATTAGCCATTTCATTGGCCATGTCGACTTCCTCTGCTGCTGCATTTGGATCAACCACAGTTTCAGTCACTTCCGAGTTCGGTTCATCCATTTCAACTCCAAAATTCAGAGCTGTATTTGGTTTTTCTTTCTTAATCTTACACTTTTTCTTCTTCTTCTTCTTCCTCGATGATGCTCCGATCTCAGGATTATATGGTTCTAATTCACCTTTCTTTGATCTCGTGAGCATACACCTGAAAAGAATAAGAGAAAATAGTAAAACAAGAAAAATAGTTCTAATAAACTAGGAATAACAAAAAGATATTTTAAGCCATCCCCGGCAACGGCGCCAGAAACTTGGCAACATGTAAGTTTGGGGGTTTGATGAGTGTGTAAATTCACAAATCTTGCACCGGAACTTGTGCTATTTTGGAGAGTTTGAAGGTTGAAATAGGTGGAAAACCTATTTATATTGTGAAAGAGCATGAATCAGGTGTTGTTGGAGCTATTTGAGTGGTTTTACTAGTGAAATTGGAGTGTAAGTGTCAAGAATTGAAGAGGCAAAGTCGAAGCCATTCATATAGGCGAAGAGAAGGCTCGGTTAGACCTGAAGAAGGCCAATTCGACCTGTCCAACAGGTTGAACCGACGACACAATTTGTACAGAGGGCTGATTCGACCATGATAGGAGGGTTCGACCTGGGCAACAGGACTCGGAAGCGACTGAAACTGTAGTTGATCCAATTATAGTCGAAACTAAGTTTGCAAAAAGATGTAATTGCCGATAAGTAAGCACTTCAAATATAAAAATTTCTTACTCATACGAATGAAATAAAGCAATAAAATGGGAGGGAAAGCCCCCAACAGGCTCTCTTGTTTAACGTCGGAGAGTCACGATGGAATACTGCTTTGAAGACTACTTGATCAGAGGACGGTCTTGTCGCATCCTCACCTTCAAATACTTTCTTTCTCGCTTCTTTTCGTCTACACTCAGCACTTCACCTTTCTTGGAAACAAGAATATGATCATTAGAATTACCTTCATCCCATGACCGTCTAGACTCTTCATGGTCAATCTTCCACTTAAATTATGAATCACCTGTCGGATCCTTTTCATTGTCATCAAGATAAGCATACTTCAAGTGTTCTGGTAATGGTTTCAGCTCCTCTTTCTCTTCTTCCATCGGAGTGCTCCCTCTCTCCAACGGCAAGTACTTCCTAGTCCCTTTCACTTCTTCAACCTTAGCTCTCTCCAATTCATACCTGGCATCACCCAAAACAAGTAAGTTTTCAAGATATTCAATACATACCTCATTGGAGAGACCATCAAGCTCCATAGTGGGATAAGTAAGAATCTCAAGAGGATCCTTAGAAAGTATCAAAGACATATCTTCCTTCACAATCTCCTCCACCACATCAATACTATGACATTGTGACTCCAGAGGCATCTTCATTGCTTTGTCAAGGTTGAATAACACCTCTTCTTTATCCATTCGCAACCTTAACTCCCCTTTTCGAACATTAATCATTGCCCCTAGCAGTAGCAAGGAAAGGTCTCCCCAAGATAAGAGGAATATTATCCTTCTCATCTTCCATCTCAAGTACAAGAAAATCCACAGGAAAGACTAGTTTATCTACTTTGACGAGAACGTCTTCAATGATACCTTTCGGAAACATCATCGATCTGGCCGCCAATTGTAGAGCAACTGTTGTAGGAGATAACTCCCCCAAACCAAGCCTTTGAAAGATAGACAATGGCATCAAATTGATGTTTGCCCCAAGATCGCACAAGGCTCATCGTGCCGGTCCCTTTCCAATCTCACACAAGATAGTAAAGCTTCCCGGATACTTCATCTTCTGTGGCATCTTCCTTTGGATAATCAAGCTGTAATTTTTAGACAAGTTCACCATCTCAACTCCGTTCAAGCTTCTCTTTTTCAACAATATATCCTTAAGGAATCGGGCATAGTATGACATCTCTAATATTACTTCTGAGAAAGGAATGCTCAAGCTTATCTTATTTATGATATCTGAAAACCTCTTGAACTACTCTTCCAATCCCTTCTTAACCAGCCTATAAGAAAATGGTGGAGGTATCTTTGTTTTGGGAATACCTCATTCATCACGCTCGACCTTCTCCGCTTTATCCTTCTCGGCTCTCAACCTCTTGGCTCTTTCCCAAATTTTCTCCACTATGATCTCAGTATTATGCTCATTCGGAACCAATGGAGTAATGTTCACATTATGAAGAGTGTTCGGTGAAGAAACAGGTACAGTACGGGGCAATTCGACCTGGATTCGACCTGGATTCGACCTGAAGATCTGGTCGAATCGGGCATATAGTGGTCGAATTGATCCTCTGGAACACGGTTCTCTCTCTGTCTCTCTGATTTGACCTGGATTCGACCTGTAGGTCTATTCAAATCAATAGGCTCCTAGTCGAATCGACTCACTGTATGATTTCTGCCCTCTAATTTGACCTGGATTCGACCTGAAAGCCAGGTCAAATTGACTGGACGTTAGTCGAATCGAGGATCTTTTGCTTCCAGATCATATCCAGTAGGCCAATTCGACCTCCCCTGTTGGATTCGACCTGTAGTGTAGGTCGAATCGGGGTCAAATTAAGCTCTTGATGTCTCTAATTTTGATTTCGGCCTCATCGGTCCCTCGTACTGTATTCCAGACCTCAATGTGATGGCGTTGCAAGACCTTGGATTCTCAATACTTTGAGACGGGAGCTTCCCTTTCTCAATAGTTTGAGTGAGCTTGTTAATACTTCCTGCCATCTCCCCCATCAACAATATAAGGTCCTTCACTTGCTTGGATATATCCTCATGGTTTGCATTAATCTTCTTCTCTAATTTGGCCTCAAGATGATCCAATCTAGCATCATTCCTAGCCATGTACTTGTTCACCGTATCCTCGAAACCAGGCTTCCCTTCTTCCACTTTCGCACCCGGATCAACACCCATCGGAGGTTGAATTTGCATGGTTTAGTGATGCGTCCATAAACCATAAGGCAGAGTCGGACATCGTTACACGAAAGTATGAATTAATAAGTGGAACTGGATGACCTGACGAACTACCTACTATCTTACTTGATCACAACTTACCTATCTCTTCTTCTTGATATTTCAATTATTATTTATTATTTAATTTCAATATCACAACCACTATAAATTCCAACATAGTCTAAATATACTAGAGCATAATTAAATTGATATTTATCCGTTCCTTGGGTTCGATATATAACTTGGTCACCTTCGAAACTACAATTGATATCCTTCATACTTGAGGATTAATTGTGTGTTGAGAAAATGCTCATCAAGTTTCTGGGGTGTGATGTACTTACCTCAATAAGAACTGATAGTATAATCTTTTCTTTGTGATGTTTGTTAGGGGAGTTAATTTTTTGCGGCATATTTAAAACTTTAACCGGTTTTTATGTGTCGATTTTTTGTAACTTGCCTAATGTTTAGTGGTGTTTTATTCCGTGTTTTGTGTAGTTGCGGAGTTATTCATGATTGTTAAGTTTTAGGATTGAATTTTGATGAAGTTATGCTATATGTTGGTACCTAATGTTCATTTGTTAAGCTTGAAGTGTGTAGGGGATGAAGAATAGTCGATTTTGAAGCATCAAGGAGTCAATTCGCCCAAAGAGAAATGTCGAATCCAGGTGTACAGGTCGAATCGGGGAGTAAAAAGTGTCCAGTAGCTCAATTCAACCTAAGGCACGGCGATTCGACCAGAGGCCAAGTCGAATCGAGGTCAAATCGGTGACCTGAATCTTACAGTGTGTTGATTCGACCAGGGGAGCAAGCCGAATCGAGGTCGAATCGAAGGAGGAAGTTGTCCAGAATGTTGATTCGACCACGAAGAAGTTGATTTGACCTCTTCAACAGGTCGAATCCAGGTCGAATTGGGCCAGAAAAGTGTGTTCTTAACCCCGTTTTTCTATGATGCATGAGTTGGGCTGTAGAGAAGCTTGTATGATTTGATTGGGATTTTGGTTGAGTGCGTTCACTGCTGAGCAGGGTTTTATGTTATAATTCTAAGTGAAGGGATTCCAAAGTCTTATTAGAACTATCTTATATGAATACTTGTTAATTGAATCATATTCGGGTCAATAAGTAGGATAAAGAGTATAATTTCATAGTACCTATAAAGGGAGATCAAATCGGGTTAGAGTACTAAGTGCACGGGAAATAATTGATTATGATAGTACCTAGAAAGGGGGGTGAATTATATCTCTTGCTCCGAGGATATTCACACGTGTCATACACATATTTACTTGTATCTATAGAGTGAATTTGCATGGTTTAGTGATGCGTCCATAAACCACAAGGCAGAGTCGGACACCGTCACACGAAAGTATGAATTAATAAGTGGAGCTGGATGACCTAACGAACTACTTATCATCTTACTTGATTACAACCTACTATTTTTTTTTCTTGTTATTTTTACTTGTTATTAGTTGTTACTTAATATCACAACCATTATATTTTCCAACATAGTCATAATTCACTAGAACATAATTAAATTGATATTTATCCGTCCCTTGGGTTCGATAAATAACTTTGTCACCTTCGAAATTATAATTGATATCCTTCATACTTGAGGATTAAATTTTGTGTTGACAAAACACCTATCAAGTTTCTGGCGCCATTGCCGGGGACGGCTTAAAATATCTTTTTGTTATTTTTAGTTTATTAGGACTATTTTTCTTGTTTTACTGTTTTCTCTCTTATTCTTTTTAGGTGTATGCTCACGAGATCAAAGAAAGGTGAATTAGAACCATATAATCCTGAGATCGGAGCATCATCAAGGAAAAAGAAGAAGAAGAAGAAGAGTAAGAATAAGAAAGAAGAACCAACTACAGCTCTGAATTTTAGAGTTGAAGTGGACGAACCGAACTCGAAAGTGATAAAAACTATGGTAGATCTAAACGCAGCAGCTGAGGAAGTCGACATGGCCAACGAAAGGGCTAATCCGGATAATCTGGCAATCCATGAAGTCTTCAAGAATAACGAGGCTGGACACTATGGGCTTCTAGGAGCAAGGGGGCTAATGCAGATTTCGATCTTCACCCCGCTCTTATTAGCATGATAGGAAAGGAACTCTTTTTCAGGAGGGTTTCGAGGATCCGCAACTGCATCTAAACAAGTTCTTGGGCTATGCAAGTACTCAAAAAGAAGTAAGAGATCATGAAGATGCTAGGAAGATCCTCTTGTTTAAATTCTCGCTTACTGAAAAGGCGAGAGATTGGTACGACACTATCAATGCAGCTGAATGCACTACTTGGGAGCAATTGAAGTTGAAGTTCTTGGAGAGATACAAGCCACCTTCGAAGGTGTTCAAGATGAAGCAAGACATTAACCAATTTACTATCGGTAGTGGAGAGAAGTTTCATGAAGCATGGGACAGATTCAAGGACATGCTTCGTAAGTGTCCTCAACATGGGCTATCTAAAGCTCAATATATCAGCATATTTTACAATGGATTGGACTGTGATTCACGTGTGTTATTGGATGCTTCTTCTAATGGAGCATTGCTTACTAAGTCATCCGTAGAGGCCGAGAAGTTGTTTGAAGATATTTCGATGAACTCGAGAGATTGGCCAACTGATAGAGTTAGAGGTACTTACGTCCTTGGTAAAGTGGCTAAGGTTGAACATGCTATGGTGAAAACAAGTAGAGAAGATAAGATCGTCTCTAGCTTGTCGAATATCAACAAGCTACTTGAGTCGCAACAAAAGTAAATCAGCGATATATCTCAGCGCGTACCAATCATGCAGCGGAAAGTTATGAATGATGGAACGATACAAAAGGATATGGAAGAAGCGAACTATTCTATGGGCCAAAGTATTCAAGGGACAAGGTATTAAAATCAAGGCAACCGGAATTACCAAAGAAACTACAATAATCGTGGTCCCTCGGGTAATTATCAACAGCCTAGAAGGCTGGAGTTTTCATGGAGCAATCCGAACAATGCAATTCAACCTCCGATGGGTGTTGATCCGGGTGCGAAAGTGGAAGAAGAAAAGTCTGGTTTCCAGGATACGGTGAACAGGTACATGGCTAGGAATGATGCTAGATTGAATCGTCTTGAGAACAAATTAGAGAAGAAGATTAATATAAACCATGAGGATATATCCAAGCAAGTGAAGGACCTTACATTGTTGATGGGGGAGATGGCAGGAAGTTTTAACAAGCTCACTCATACTATTGGGAAAGGAAAGCTCCCGCCTCAAAGTATTGAGAATCCAAAGTCCTTCAACTCCATTACATTGAGGTCTGGAACATAGTACAAGGGACCGATGAGGCTGAAATCAAAATTGGAGATGTCAAGAGCTCAATTTGACCCCGATTCGACCTATACCACAGGTCGAATCCAACAGGGGAGGTCGAATTGGCTTACTGGACATGATCTGGAAGTAAAAGAGCCTCGATTCGACCAACGTCCAGTTGATTTGACCTGGCCCTCAGGTTGATTCCAGGTCAAATCAACCCATCTAGAACACTCTGTTCTACCAGAAGCACGATTCGACCAACATCAAGTTGATTCGACCTGGCCCTCAGGTCGAATCGAGGTCGAATCCACCCATCCAGAGCACTTTGTTTTATCAGAAGCCTGATTCGACCAGTAGCCTATTGATTCGACCAGACCCTCAGGTCGAATCCAGGTCGAATCGGAGGGCAAAAATCATACAGTGAGTCGATTCGACCAGGGGACCTTTGATTCGACCAGACCTACAGGTCGAATCTAAGTCAAATCGGAGAGACAGAGAGAGAACCGTGTTCCATAAGATCAATTTGACCACTATATGCCCGATTCGACCAGATCTTTAGGTCGAATCTAGGTCGAATTACCCCGTACTGCACCTGTTTCTTCACCGAACACTCTTCGTAATGTGAACATTACTCTATTGGTTCCGAATGAGTAGAATACTGAGATCATAGCGGAGAAAAAGTGGGAAAGAGCCAAGAGGTTGAGAGCCGAGAAGGATAAAGCAGAGAAGATCGAGCGTGATGAATGGGGTATTCCCAAAACAAAGATGCCTCTGTCATTTCCTTATAGGCTGGTTAAGAAGGGATTGGAAGAGAAGTTCAAGAAGTTTTCAGATATCATAAATAAGATAAGCTTGAGTATTCTTTTCTCTGATGCAATATTGGAGATGTCGTACTATGCCCGATTCCTTAAGGATATATTGTTGAAGAAGAGAAGCTTGAATGTAATTGAGACGGTGAACTTGTCTGAAAATTGCAGCTCAATCATCCAAAGGAAGCTGCCACAGAAGATGAAGGATCCGGGAACCTTCACTATCTTGTGCGAGATTGGAAAGGGGCCGGCACGACGAGCCTTGTGCGATCTTGGGGCAAGCATCAATTTGATGCCATTGTCTATCTTTCAAAGGCTTGGTTTTAGGGAGTTGTCTCCTACAATAGTTGCTCTACAATTGGCGGACAGGTCGATGACGTTTCCAAAAGGTATCATTGAAGACGTTCTTGTCAAAGTGGAGAAATTAGTCTTTTCCTGTGGATTTTCTTGTACTTGACATGGAAGATGACAAGGATAATATCCCTCTTATCTTGGGTAGACCTTTCCTTGCTACTGCTGGGGCTATGATTGATGTTCGAAAGGGGGAGTTAAGGTTGCGGATGGATAAAGAAGTGGTGTTATTCAACCTTGACAAAGCAATGAAGATGCATATGGAGTCACAATGTCATAGTATTGATGTGGTGGAGGAGATTGTGAAGGAAGATATATCTCTTATCTTGTCTAAGGATCCTCTAGAGACATGCTTGATGGAGTCTCTTACTTATCCCACAACAGAGCTTGATGGTCTCTCCAATGAGGTATGTATTGAATATCTTGAAAACTTACTTGTTTTGGGTGATGCCAGGTATGAATTGGAGAGAGCTAAGGTTGAAGAAATGAAAGGGACTAGGAAGTACTTTCCGTTGGAGAGAGAGAGCACTCAAGAAGAGAAAGAGGAGCTGAAACCATTACCGGAACACTTGAAGTATGCCTATCTTGGTGACAATGAAAAATATCCAACAGGTGATTCGGAATTCAAGTGGAAGATTGACCTGGAGGAGTCTAGACGACCATGGGATGAAGGTAATTCTAATGATCATATTTTTGTGACCAAGAAAGGTGCCGTGCTGCGTGTTGGTGAAAAGAAGCGAGAAAGAAAGTATTTGAAGGTAAGGATGCGACAAGACAGTCCTTTGATCAAGTAGTCTTCAAAGCGGTATTCCGTCGTGACTCTCCGATGTTAAACAAGAGCGCCTGTTGGGGGCTTTTCCCTCTCGTTTATTGCTTTATTTCTTTCGTGTGAGTAAGAAATTTTTATATTTGAAGTGCTTACTTATTGGCAATTACATCTCTTTGCAAACTTAGTTTCGACTATAGTTTCTACTAAGTTTGGGGGGGTAATGTACTTACCTCAATAAGCACTGATAGTATAATCTTTTTTTTGTGACGTTTGTTAGGGGAGTTAATATTTTGCGGCATATTTAAAACTTTAATCAGTTTTTATGTGTCTATTTTTTGTAACTTGCCTAATATTTAGTGGTATTATGTTCCGTGTTTTGTGTAGTTGCGGAGTTACTCATGATTGTTAAGTTTTAGGATTGAATTTTAATGAAGTTATGCTCTATGTTGGTACCTAATGTTCGTTTGTTAAGCTTGAAGTGTGTAGAGGATGAAGAACACTCGATTTTGGAGCATCAAGGAGTCAATTCGCTCAAAGGGAAAGGTCGAATCCAGGTGTACAGGTCGAATCGGGGAGTGAAAAGTGTCCAGTAGCTCAATTCGACCTGAGGCATGGCGATTCGACCAGAGGCCAGGTCGAATCGAGGTCGAATTGGTGACCTGAATCTTACAGTGTGTTGATTCGACCTGAAGCATTTCGATTCGACCAGGGGAGCAAGCCGAATCGAGGTCAAATCGAAGAAGAAAGTTGTCCAGAATGTTGATTCGACCACGATGAAGTTGATTCGACCTCTTCAACAGGTCGAATCCAGGTCGAATTGGGCCAGGAAAGTGTGTTCTTAACCCCATTTTTCTATGATGCATGAGTTGGGCTGTAGAGAAGCTTGTATGATTTGATTGGGATTTTGGTTGAGTACGTTCACTGCTGAGTAGGGTTTTATGTTATATTTCTAAGTAAAGGGATTCTGAAGTCTTATTAGAATTATCTTATATGAATACTTGTTAATTGAATCATATTCGGGTTAGTAAGTAAGATAAAGAGTATAATTTCATAGTACCTATAAAGGGAGATCAAATCGGGTTAGAGTACTAAGTGCACGGGAAATAATTGATTATGATAGTACCTAGAAAGGGAGGTGAATTATATCTCTTGCTCCGAGGATATTCACACGTATCATACGCATATTTACTTGTGTCTATAGAGTGAATTTGCATGGTTTAGTGATGCATCCATAAACCACAAGGCAGAGTCGGACACCGTCTCACGAAAGTATGAATTAATAAGTGGAACTGGATGACCTGACGAACTACCTATCATCTTACTTGATTACAACCTACTATCTTTTCTTCTTGTTATTTTAAGTTGTTATTAGTTGTTACTTAATATCACAACCATTATATTTTCCAACAAAGTCATAATTCACTAGAACATAATTAAATTGATATTTATCCGTCCCTTGGGTTCAATATATAACTTGGTCACCTTCGAAACTACAATTGATATCCTTCATACTTGAGGATTAAATTGTGTGTTGAGAAAACACCTATCAACTGTGCATGGGCTTGTAAATGATGGTCGTGTACGAGCATCAGAAAATGCTACACGCCCATGACTAAGGGCGTGTACGGAACACGAGCCGTGCTCTGTTCAAAATTAGGTTTTAAAAGCCCGATTTCAAAAAAGTTCAAACGCATCCTTTCCACTCCGTACGCATCCAAGGTCTATCCCCACCACAAATTATCCATGAATCTTTTGTTGTAAGGTCAGTTTGAGTGATTTAAGCACTTTACCTTCAATTCCTCATACCAATTCCGTCAAGTTTCTCCAAGATTAATCAAGGTATGATTCGTGAACCCTAGTTTTCAATTGAAGATTTGAGAGTCAAAATTCTTGCACGGGCTTTGAATAGTAACGTGTTTAAAGCATGTTTAGGTATGTGAAATATAGATTTGCAAGTTTTAATTGAGAAATTGTTTGAATGGAGTAGGAATTAAGGTTCATGAGATATAAATTGGGGAATTTTTTAGTTTGGTTAAATTAAGTGATTGTCATGTGACACATTGATTGGAAATATTTGTATGATGATGATATTGTGAAATAGGGCTTAGATGTTTAGGATTTGGCATGAGGCTATGTGGATTTTGTTAGAAAACATATTAAAATATTGTGCATGCCAAGTGTTTGATGAAATGCCTAAGTGATAATTTTGTGTAATTCTGAAGTCATACTTGTATTATGAGTAATGATGGTATACTTGAAGAGTTATATGTGAAAAATGTGAGCATACATGATACAGTTTTGAGGTGTAAACTCATGGATGATAGAGTGGATTGATAAGTAAATAGGAGCATATGTAGAATGAATTGTTGTTTTGGCTAGTTGCTTGAAGTGAGCATGATAACCTTCAAAATGTAATAATTATTGATGATACTTGAAGGTATTATGATGAGAGTAGGTAATGCTAATGCATAGTATAGTTCAAACTTAGTTGAATAAAAAGTGATGAAACTAATCCTAATGCATTATCATTTTTTTTTGTTATAATGAAATTGAATATAACTTGAGCTTGTTGGAAATTGTAGATGGCCGAAAGGAGAGTAAGAGCAAGGAATGAGGATTTAATCATTATCACGGATGAGGGAGAACTTGCTAATCTTGATGTGCAGCTGATGCAAGATGGGACTCACCCAGAGTACTTTGGGGTAGAGTTTGAAGAGTATTGGAGAAAGTATGTGCTTCGGTGGCAGACACTCTTCCCTAAGATTAAGCCAACCCGCTTCCAAGACACAGCGACAATGGAAGGGTTAGGAATAGAGAGAGACTTGAGGAAGTTGTTTAGGTTTGCACACATGGAGGCATTTTTCGACAAGAGGCCACATACATACCCATATCTTACTGCTGAATTCATGAGTACACTTCAAGTAAAGAAGGATAGAAATAAGTTTCCCATTTCCATTACATTCCAGTTGGATAACGTGATGAGAAGGGAGATTCCTCTACATGTGTTGAATGAATTTTTTGGGTGCCCGCCATGTGAAGGACATAGAAGTTTTTATGAAGGTGGAGGCTTTAATCAGCAAGATTGGTGGAAGAGATTGGTAAATGATGGGACGGAGCAGGCAGAATACATTCCCAGTGCTTCAAAAGAAACCGCAATAAGGAATCCTGTGATGAGATACCTGGAGAAGATTGTCTCAAACACCATTTTAGGAAGATTTGAAAGTGGTGCATTGGGCGAGACACAACTTTATATCATGTTTTATCTATATAATGAGCTACCACTGAACATGGCAGCGTATTTTGTTCAACATGCTGAGAGAGTTGCCAAGAGACAGACTTCTCAAGGATTAACGTTATGAGGGATGATATCCATGATAGCTCAAGGTTTGGGAGTAAATCTTGCAGGGATGGAGAACATGATGGTAAGTGAAGTGTTGAATTATCAGCAGTTGATGAGAATGGAGTTTTTGTCTGTGGTTGCGAACCAATATTACCTAAGGCAAGAAAATAGGGCCTCATTTCCTTTACCAGCCCCGGAGCTCACTACAATTTACACTCGAAGGAAGTTTGCCAATTTGGCAATGGCTAGTGCTCACCACTCTAGGGTTGTACGAGCATTCTACAGGAGAAATAAAGAGGAAGTGGAGGAGGTTCTCCGGCATATGAGGGTTGAGGAGAACCTTGAGCTAGCCAACTTGCGAGCAGAACCGGTACCAATGGAAGGAGATGAGGAGGAGCCTCCACATCATCAAGTTGAGTTCGAAGAACAAGCTCCTGAGCCTCCATAGTTTGAAGAGAAAGAGCAACAACAGCAGCAACCAAGGGGTCCCGAATATGGAAATGAGAGATGGAACTACATGTTGGACGAGGTGAGAGAGATAAGGTAAGTTCAACAGGTGCACGGAGCACAGATGAGAGAGATCCGAGAGGTGCAGCAGATGCATGGAACGTACATCCAAGAGCTTCGAGATGGACAGCGTCGTCTGAGTATTATGAGGAGCAGTCTCATGTGCACTCAAACAACATGGAGGAAATGATGACGGTGATGTTTAATTTCCAATTTCCAGGATCTTCTCGTGCATACATACCATGGAACATGTATCATCCACCTCCACCTCCGGAGCCATGAAGGGAGTAATTTTGGTGCTAGGCACTTTTTCGAGCTTATTGGATTATGTTAGGAATTTGATTAGATATTGATGGATTGGATTGTACTCTATTTATTTTGAATGTTGGGAGGTTTTATTTTTGGATTTATCTTGATTTTATGCGATTTAATTTCTTTGATTTTTGGGTATCTTGGTTTGATTTTTATAATTTGGATGTGATGGTATTTGAGCTTATTTGTTATGAATGTTGAATTGATGAGCTTTAATTTCTTGAATGGATGATTTTTGGTGATGCATGTTATATGTTTGTGCTATGTTTATGTTGTGGCAAAATTTTTCTTATGTGTTGTGATTGAGTTTTTCATTCTTGTATAGGTTCGGATTGGTAGTAAGTTTTGGGAAAGTGTAAATGTTTTTGAGTATGAGTTATGATACATTATTTGTGATAGGTGATAGCAAGCATGTTAAAGGTCCCTACTAGTTGAAATTGTGTATGAATTACATAATTTGTTTAATTTTCAGAAGTATGAAGGATAATTAGGTTTCTTTTTGGTCCAAGCAAAAGCTTGTGAGAATTGAGCCTCAACTGTGCCTCCATGGTTAATTATTGATGAGAGGACCAGTTGAACTTAGACAAACTAGAATTTGCTCATGGACTATAGGAACGAAGCCCGAATAGTGGATCTTTGTGAAATGATCTTAGGCCATCCTTGTTTAATGAAGTCATAGCCATAAATTTCCTTACCCAAACATTATCCTTAGTTAGTCATGTTGAGCCTATAAACCTATTCTTTGTGATTTGAGCACAATACAAGCTTTAAACACCCACTTAAACTTTATATATATAACTTTTGTGTGGGTAGTTGAGGAGATGATAGTCTAAAAGGATTGATGTGGAAAAGTGCAAGAAAAAAAAAGAAAATGGTGAATCAAGAAAATGATGAAAGAGCTCAAGTTAAATACATGTGCTACTTCAACAAAAGGAAAAGGAGCAAAAATCATAAAAATGTGCTCAAGAAAGTCAAAAGTTAAAGAAAGGGAGAATGCAATTCAAAACAAAGCTCAATGAATCCATGGTATGATGATGTTTAGTGCTTGAGAATATTTGAAAAAGGAGAGGAAGGATGAGAAGTGGAGGTAATAAAATAGATTATCATCTCTTTGATTACATATACTTGTTGAGTCACTATTATCCATATTTTTCCTACCTATTCAAAGAGCCTAGCATTATATCCAAAGATAAGACCTTTTTGATCACTTTGTGAGACTAGGGTGGCTTGTGAATATAGTCCATGAGCAAGCCTATGGTGAGTCGGTTCAACCGGTTGATGAGAGTTGTTTTACCCTACTTAATAGAGTGTTGAGTGCAATTGATATCCTATGAGAGACTTGGATTGAAAAGGGCTTGATTAAGCTTTAATTTCTTGAGATTGAACTTGTTAATTTTTTATGTTATGAATTTGACGGAGTAGGGATACTTAATGTGATTTTGTAGTCCTTATTGTTTGAGATGTGTTGTGGTTTATGTTCGTTAGGTATTTTTCTAGGTGAAAATTAATTCTCTTGTTTATCATTTTTTGTTGTTCGAGAACGAACAATACTTTAAGTTTGGGGGGTTGATCGTTGTCATTTTCACCTAAATTTTATTGTCTTAATTTGTGATTTTCGAATGTTTTTATCCGTATTTGTGTAACATTTGGTGGAGTATTATGTTAATGAGGAAAAATGTGTACTGATTGATAAATGTGTAGAAATGAGCTTAAATGTGTATAAAATAGGTCAAAAATGGAGTCGGGAGCTAAAACGGAGAAAGAAGAACAGGGCATGCTCGGACACGCCCCGTGTACAGAACACGGGCCTGTCCGAGATGGCCGTGTATTGACATTAGAAAGCGCAACACGCCCAGGAAGGAGGCCGTGCGCAGCGCACGAGCCGTGTCCGAGAACACGCCGAACTGCGTGTGCAGCACATGGGCCGTGTGCTGCTACATGAGTCGTGTAGGTGTAGATTCCAAATTTAGTTGGCACATGTTCTAAAAGATTTCAAGGGGTATAAAAACCCAATTGGTGCAAAAAATTAGAGGGGAATCACATTTTGGAGCAGTTTCTAAGATCTAAACACATACTATCACACCATACCTTCACACACACATTCTAGATCATCCATCTTCCACATTTTTCATCCATTTAATCCATTGGTTCTCCTAAAATTCATCCATCACTTTACCATTCCATCAATTTGAGAAGAGAAGATCATCATAGATTGAAGAATTGAGCATGTTGGAAGGAAGGAAGGCCATCTTCACAAAAGGGAAGCTGATCTACTTTTCAATTGCTATTTTTCTTCATATTTTGGCTCAAATGGAGCAAGCCATGGAATGTATTGATTTGAACATGATGTGTAGTGGTTAGTCCTATAGTAGGGCTAATCATATGATTAGTTAAGAAGAATGCTAGTTATGTAGGATTTTAGATGTTGAATTGAGTTAATTTTGGACTTCCTTTTATGATTAATGATTCATGTCTCAATTCAGTATTTGTGTGACTAAATTCTCTATTCTTAGTGTTAGGATGGTCATTCCAATATTATGATTAGTGGTTTAGTTGAATCATTTATTAAGATGAGCATGTATGTTAGTGTGAGAGGAGATAAGTCATACCCTTCTTGTGCTTAGAACATTCATAGGGGGACACTTAAGAAATTGAGTGAAAAGAACCACACTTATGATCATAGTACCTCAAGAGAATTGAGAGGAAGAACAATCCTAGGAGATTTAGATTTGTCGATGAGTCGAGAACCTAATTGCCTTGGCCATAGGGATTAGGGGTAAAAAACGTGATTGCTTTTAGTCCATGATTAATGAAGTTCAATGTTGAAAGTCATGCATATCTAGCTAGTTTCTCATCCATGACTATGGTTAGCTTTACTCTCTTCTTAAATACATTCTATCCACATTCCATTCATCTTATTACATGATTGATAATTGATACTATTAGTTATTAATTGATTTCTTAGGTTAATTGACTAGAGTAATCATTAGTATAAAACCAAACCTTCAATCTTATCACTCTTACAAAGCATAAATGATGACAAATCAGGATACAACTATGAGTTTACTTTCCCTTGGGATGACATTACTATAAATTTTGTTACTTGTTCACACGTGTACAATAACGGTATAGTCTCTTACTCTAATTCATTTTACTAAAAATGGGACTAAGAACAAAAGCTTAAGCTGATAGAGAGTTGAATCGTTTAATATTTAATCAGGTTACACTTAACATGGTATTAGAGCCCATGGTTAACAAAGGTCCAGGGTTTGAACCTCACCGCCACCCATTTATGAGAAAATTCCACATGCAAGGCTTGAGGCAAAAATTCTCCGTCTGCATGTGAGGGGGCGTGTTAGAGTGTAATCTGATTAAGTATTAAAAGATTCAACTCTCTATCAGCTTAAACTTTTAGATGAGGTGGTCATTTAAACAATACAAAGAATAATATATACATAGGTCAACTCTTTCCCTTAATAACTTGAAAAAAAAAATGATTTAAAAGAACACAAGAATACCGTCTTTATTAGAGACGATTTTATGACGATTTAGAATTAGAGAAAAATAGTGTACCCTAATGATGGGGCCATCATGTAAATCATTGAATGTGCTTTAAGTAGTTTACATAGAGAACTTATAAAAAGAGTTTATTGTTTAACTACATTTGCAAGAGGTCAAATACATATTAAAATAGGATTTGCACTAACACTATTTGGTCAACAGTACAACCAAAATTAAAGACGGCCTGTAAGCTCTCTTTAGTGTGGAAAAACTAGTTGTTTAATGGTTTGAAATATCAAATTGATCCAGAATCAACATTATAGACTATCTTAAAGATGAGCAGTAGATTATTTGTTGGTATTTAGGATAAAGGTTGATAGTGATTAGGTGTGGCGTGATGTTGAATAGATGGAGGAGAGAGGGTGGCTAATGATATAGTGGGAGTTGTGGTAGAAGAAAACTTCGATTGATGAGTTTTCTTCCATCTTAGATGTGGATGCCTCTCTACTATTTTAGTAGTGAAAGTCGGTCAATCCACCCACACTTTTACTATTTTAGTAGATTCTTAATTCTACCTATTATAGTTGCTTTTATCTTCTACTCTCTAGAATATTCATAGCCTATTGCTGCTACATATTTCTATATAATGACTAAATTTATTTTCTAGAACTTTTTAAAATGTGCATCAATATTCTATCATCTACCAATACTAGAGTTTTCTAGAATATTTTTAAGAAGTGTGCACCACATTATTTAATACTCTTCCTTGGTGCATATTTCTTGGACTCCAATAAGTTCTCGTAATGTCTTGAACTTCCGTCGTGGTAGTATTTTTGTGAATATATCTGCTAGCTGTTCTTCCGTCTTACAATACTTTAGCTCGATTTCTTTGTTGGCTTCTACTTCTCTAATGAAGTAATACTTTATCTTGATGTGCTTTGTTCTGCTATGGAACACTGGATTTTTTGCCATAGCGATTGTTGATTTACTATCGCAGTAGATGTTTGTAGATTCTTCTTGTGGATCTCCCATATCTTCAAGTATTCGCTTCAACCATATTGCTTGACTCATAGTTATTGTCACTGTTATGTACTCATCTTCGGCTGATGATTGTGCAACTATAGCTTGCTTCTTAGATGCCCGGGAAATTTTCCTGAACCTATTATGAATGCGTAGCCAGATGTACTTCGCATGTCATCAAATGATCCTGCCCAATCACTGTCTGTATAGCCTATTAGTTTAGAGTCAGGGGTTGATGCATACCAGATGCCAAAATTTTTCGTCTAAGAAACTCATCAACTAGTTCTCTAAAAAAAGTGGTATCAGAACCCGGTTAGATCAATAATTGGGCGTTAAACTAAGCTTCCGCATATTACTATCCAAAATCCTTACTATACTACCCAAACCATTTGTAAGCCTCTAAAAATTTCCTCTTTATCTAATACCCACCAAATCCTAATACCAACATTCTCAGACGATTGCTACAACTATTGGGCCATCAAAATAAAGACATACTTCATGTCTCAAGGCCTATGGGAGACCATTGATAAAAGATATGATGTCCCAACGGAAACAACATCTTTATCTAATACAGACAAAGAAAAACTAGACAAAAGTATGGAGAAGGACAACTTGGCGGCTCAACATTCTACAAATAGTTGTGGCGGAGTTACTATTTCTAAGGTCTGGAGTAAGACATCCAAAAAAAGCTTGAGATATACTAAAGGATGAGTATCAAAGGATATACTAAAGAAGGAGTATCAAATGAGTGACAAGACAGTGGGTGCAGCGGAAATTATACAACGACGGAGATGAGAAAATCTTTCAAAATGTTGATAAAACTGTCAAATCTCAAGTAAAGTTGAGCCAAAAAATTTCAAAGTCGTTATCAAGAAAAGGCCATGGCTAAAGAAATCAAGGCGCTACCAAAATTAAGGTTCGAGATACTATGAGAAAAGGTAGAATCATCCAAATGTACATCAAGGGGGAGTAATAACATTTGATGCACATTATTAAAATAAAATCTTGAGTTATCTAGATAAATTTAGAAGAACTAGATAGGGAAGGTGTATGGTGTAATCTAGAAAGTAGTGGATCATCTAAATAATTCTAGGGAAATAATCTTAGAACTCGGTGGAACATTCTAGCGTGATTACCACCGACCTAATATTACCTATAAATAGAAATGCATGTATCATTGTAATGGTGCTCAACAACTAATTAAACCCATCAACTATTTCTAAACATTTCTGCTCCTATCTAGTGTTTCTAGATTATTTCTTTTTTTAGTCATGTGAGCATTAGTTTATTATTTTTCTAATTACAAACTTACCTTATTGATTTAGCTAGATTTCTCTAGAATATGCATCAACCCATTGACACTCCCCCTTCAACTTATCCCATGCTTCTTTAAACATTTTTGCTCCCATAATCCTAGAAAGCATTTGTCTGAGAAGGTTGGTATTGAGATTTGGTGGGTATTAGATAGAGAGAACATTTTTATAAGAGGCTTAGAAATGGTTTGGGTAGTATAGTAAGGATTTTGGATAGTAATATGCGGAAGCTAAATTTAACGTCCAGTTATTGATCTAATCGGGCTCTGATAGTATGTTGGTTTTTAAAGAAGATTGGTCTGTGGCATTTGGTGTGATTTGGTTTAAGAGAACTATAGTGTTTGTGGGAGTGAGATGGTAGATACTGAACTAGAGAAATAGTTGATGGGTTTAATTAGTTGTTGAACACCATTACAATGATACATGCATGTCTATTTATAGACAAGGTCGGTGGTAATCACGCTAGAATGTTCCACCGAGTTCTAAGATTATTTCCTTAGAATTGTTTAGATAATCCACTGCTTTCTAGATTACATCATACACTTGATATTTCTAAATAATTCCTTCCCTATCTAGTTCTTCTAGATTTTTCTAGATAACTCAAAATTTTATTTTAATAATGTGCATCAAATGTTATTATTATTTCTAATTTAGTAGGGAGTGGTGCTATTGATATCCAAAACATTACTTTGAGCAACCAACCATCCAAAAATTTTGAGTGTAAAAGACTTTAATAACATTAGTAAAAACTCAATTAAAATTGAACATTACAATCTGATTATTTCTTTTGACAAAAAACAATTTTTTCAATTATTCCCTTGATTAAATGATATCAAAATTCTACTACAGTTATTTGTAAGAACAAAAAATATGATCTATCGCCAGATTGCTTCAACGATATCTCTTTAACCTACATCTCCATAGTCACCACCATGAATCGATAAGGTGCTCTCTCTCACGCAGATTCAATCAGACTTCAACATTTGAAACCCCTAATTAATTCTTTATTCTCAGTTTCCATGTTTTATGTATGGAAGTGGTAAGGTTATTAAGGTCTTTTCAGCATATTATTTTATAATTGGGTACCCTTTATGGCAATAGCTTCACCTTTTAATTACTCCGTCCATCCCCTTTGTGTTCTCTTTTTTTTTTTTTTTTTTTTGATATCGAGGTTCCGGGCTTACGCCCGACTAGTCCTCGAGGAAACAGTCCCGGCCCCTCAGAACTGCCTCCAAGTAAACCGCGGTAACCACACAATGGATCACAGGTTCCTAATTTTTATATATATTGGATCCACACACACCCACTAATACAATTAAAATATGGGACTCACACTCCCACTAATACAACTACCCACTACACATTAAATAATAATACTCATTAATCCAGGTATCAAAAAGTAAAAGATCCTCTTAGTGAGGGACGGAGGGAGTATAAAACAATAATGTCTCTTGTTAAAGGCGACTTTGACCATCTTAAAATCCATCTTAAATGTTTATAATTATAAAATTTAGAGTTTAACTACAGTGCACATGTGACACCGGTGCATCTAAATGATTTTAACTGTTAGATCAATTTTAATTTAGTATTTATTATTAAATAAATTAAATAATTTAAAAAATAAAAATAAAAAACTACTCACTCCCTCAACTTTTAGTCTATAAATCATGGGGTGCACCTGTACACCAAGTGCACTTCAAAATCACCCTAAAATCTATACTTATATAAATACGAACTTAAATTTCAATTTTAAGATTATTAAATTTAAGAATTCAACTGGGATGCATCTGTCACACATGTATTTTTCGACGATCTTAACTAGTATTAAATTACATTTTAAATTTATCTCAACCATTAAATTAAATAAAATTACTCCCTCCGTCCGCCAAATAGGTCCACATTTTGCTATTTTGGGTGTTCGCACCAAAGGTCTACATTTTCCTTTTTAAACATATGGGACCCACACACATCACTAATACAATAAATATAGGGGACATATACACCCCACTAATACAACTACCAACTACACATTAAATAATAATACTCCTTAATTCATGTGCAAAAAGCAAATGTCCACCTTGCGGGCGGACTAAGGGAGTATTAAAAGTTAAATAAAATAACTTCTTACTACTACTTTATTTAAACCTATCAAACCTAGTGTCCGTAAAAATTAAAAAAAAAATTTAAAAAAAACTATCAAACCTAGTGTTACTCTTAAATCACCTGAAACTTAAATATCCATATTTTAGTATAGTAAATATATTCTTAAATACATAAAATAAATTATATTTATTATATTTTCATGTCTTTACATTTAATTCTATTAAGGTATGTTTGTTTGGATTATTGTGAATTAATAAACCATGAATGGTATGTTTGTTCGGAATGTAGTAGGAGAATTTTATTTTTATGAAAAATCAATGTTAAAAATGGAGTAATGATATGTGTAAAAGAGTATTAATTAAGGTGACATAAAGAGCGAAAAACTAAAAGAGAAAGTAAATATATGGGGATAGTTACTTGGGAAATATAACCTATATTTGTGATAAGATACAAATTAATAAATACTTTATCCAAAACAGTCCCAAAAATATTTAAAATTTCCGATTTAGTCCCATACTTTTTCCAAAAGTTTTGATTTAGTCCCATACCTTATTTTTTTCTCCAAGTTCGTCCCATACCTTTTGAAATTTCTCCAAAATCGTCCCAAATATTAAAATCTTCAAAAGTTTTGCTAGGTACCATCCATTCCTTTTACTATTTTCAGATTTATTTAACAAAATGGCTTTTATACCTTTACATACTCATTTTCACCCAATTTTTCATCAAATTCTTATTTTTCAAAATAGACATAATCCATTACGACCATATCAGGCCCAGCATGCTTCCGTATATTAATTAAACAACATTAATCTCATAACTAACCAACTTAAAACAGTAATAGTACCTTTTTTACAGTTATTCTACCGGGTATCCGAGAGGTTTTACAGCTGCTCCTTACAGCCAACCACGTGCCCCGCAGTGTGATGGTTCAATCTCGTTCATTTAGCGAACCTCAGCACAATCCTGGTTCGTTTTCACACCTGGTGTACAGGATGCTGCTATTGTTTATTGTCGAAAATTATGGAGATTAAGGTTGCAAAATAAAATGGATGGTTACATGCTTCGAGCAACAGCCCAAGATTATTTATTTATGAAATGGAAATATTTATTACACACTCATAGCACTTCAAACAAGAGGAGAATACTCATCTAGCTACCTGTGGTAGTTGGAACAGAAACACTCATACAATGAAAGGAAAGAAACTACAATGTTTATTGAAAGAGAAAACAGAGGGTGATGGTCAATGCCTTCTGCTTCCTCATACTCTCTATTTATAGAGGTTTGTGGACTTGAAATCCGGATTTCAAAGCCTCCTAACTTCTTGTGATGTCACTGCTTACGTCACATTTCTTGGGTGCATTCAGTAGCTGTCTGCATTGGATGCTCTCTTTATCAGCTGGCCAGGTTCACTTTTCTAGCCCCTTTTGCTGCAGGATCACATTTCTTTGTTTCCTTTCGGCTGTTGGTTATTTTGAAGAGATTTTACCCTCTTCTTTCCATGTGTCTCGGTTTCTACTGGGACAAGTCCAGCATTCCTGTTTCTTTCTATACTCAATTGTACTTTTTTCCCAAACTCTAGTTCAGTTTGGATAGGGCAACTGGTGCATATCCTTTCCTTCCACCTTCCTCGGGGGATCATACTGTAAAATTTTCGATGAGTTTCCCTACTCATCGGCAGCTTGTTTTCCTAGAGCAGATTTCTCTTTCTTTCGAAACAGTCTTCCGCATACTTTGTCTTTTTTTTTCTGTTAATGTGTTCAATAGGAAAGACCCGTTCTCAGTGTGGTCCTCAAATTTGAACGGAAACTTGACTTCGATCATTGCCTGGAAGCAAGCGTACAAACCTCTCACCCTTCGCGTAGAGATTTGATCCTCTGAGTAGGTTGAAATCAAGATTGGTTCCTTCCCCGAAGGCTCTTTGATGTTATTCGCAGTTTTAATATCTGGCCTTCGTAGCTTGATATAATGAAAGGCCTCATGACGGCCTTTTTCAACTGGTTCTGGAGCTGCACTAATGAAATATAGCTCCAATGGTTCTTCCCTGGTCAAAGTATTGTTATTTGACCATACCTTGAATACTGCATCCCCTATCCGCTTTGGTAATTTTGAGATTTCTGGGAAGTTGGGCTTCATGATGTATATTGAGGCTAATGCCCCAAAGTTGAACCATTGCTTGACGTCTTCTGGATTCGACCCAGGTCTCATCCAGACTCGGGGATATTCCCCAGACATATCTATCCGGCACTTCTCCGAACAGATTTCCTATCGTGTGTTCAATTTCTCCCAACTGGACAAGTTCTTCCTTTGGAAGTTCCAATCCAGAACTTGTGCTAGGGGTACTTGAATTCCCTGCTCCGGGTTTAGGGCCCCATTCCCGAATGCACTCCTTTTGCTGATTGTTCATGATTGTACGGAGTAAAGGCACCTTTATTGTCTCGAATAAACCCACATGACTGCGGATACAATCTCGTATTAGATTAGACACTTTTATCTCATCTTCTCATTGTAATTTTTCAGCAACATTAGCATTGATTGCCAGAGTCTTGTAATCCTTTTGGAGCGCCGTAAGGAGGTCCATCAGGTGCTTGGACCTTATTAGGATTGGAGTCTACTTCACCTCCTTCCATCTCTCGTCAGGAAATCTGTCAAAATATTTTCAACAGATTTAATAATGACAATATTAAAATCATAATATTGGCATTCAACTTGTCATCTTAAAAGTCTAGCCTTTTCTGATTTTGATTCAATTTTATTTTTTAAAAAGGCTTTAACACTCGTGTTATCGATTTTAAGAATGAATTTCTTCGCAAGAAGAAATAGCGGTCATTTTTTAACGCTCTCCGCACTTCAAAGAATTCCTTCTCATTGATGTGCCGCCTCTTTGACTCATTCTCCGCAAAGAGTCCGCTACAGTATCTGCATGACACTTCTCCTTCTGGTGTGGACTTGGTAAGAACTCTCGCCCACCAATGGTCACTGGCATCTGTATATAGTACCGGTTGATCATCGTCATTTTCACCTAGGTTTTAGATTCTTTTTGTGTGGACTTTCGTATGTTTTTATCCGTATTTGTGTAACTTTTGGTGGAATTTTGTATTAATTGAGATAAATGTGTACAGGGTGACAAATATGTGAAAATGAGCTTAAATGTATGTGAAACAGGTCAAAAATAGAGCAAAACCGAGTCAGGAGCCGAAACGAGCTGAAGAATACCCAACTCGAGTTGCATAGTCTTACTCGACTAAGCAACTCGAGTCGAGTTGGTGTCCGAGAAGGTGCAAGAATTATCCAGTAGCTCAACTTGAGTTGCAGGTCTAACTCGACTTGCAACTCGAGTCGAGCTAGGTGCCGAGGAAAACCAAGCTTCTGACACGACTAGACAGGCGATAGCTCGAGTTACCTTACTCGAGTTGAGCTAGGATCAGGGCAAATCGAGCAAGTGGCGCAGGAAAGTTGTCCAGTGAGCCAACTCGAGTTGCAAGGTCCAACTCGACTTGTAACTCGAGTCGAGCTAGGTAGAAATACCTGTCCAGAATGCAGAGCAACGCAGCTCGACTTGACAGGCGAGAGCTCAAGTTGACAACTCGAGTCGAGCTGGCTCCGAAGCTGTGAAAAATCAGAAAATTCCAGAAGCTTCTAGAAGGTCTCCAAGGGGTACAAATACTTAAGTTGTGCGAAATTGAGAGAGAGGCTCATTTTTTACAGTTATTTTGGAGAGCAACACACACATTTTCTCACCACCATTTCACACACTACATCCGATCCATTCTACCCTTCATTTCATCCATCAAATCACCTTGATTTTCATAAATCCTTCCATACATCCATCTATTCCATCATCTAAGAAGAGGAAATCAGATTTGTTTGAAGAATTTGGCATGATCAAGGAAGAAGGAGTCTACTTTCAAAGGGAAACTCAATCTCCTTTATTTTATTACTTTCTTCATTATCTAGTTCATATGGAACTTGCAATGGATTGTAGCCAATTTGTAATGGATATTTGTGGCTAGTCCTCAAGTGAGGCTAGCAATATGATTGGTTAGGAATTTTGTAGATTTTTTCACTCCAAATGCTTGATGAATTGATTGCTATGAATACTTTCTATTATGAATGCTTATTCTCATTTGATGCATGATTTGTGTGGTTAAATTCTCTATGCATAGTGTTAGGATGGTCATTCCAATATTATGTATGGTGGTTTAATTGAATCATTGATTGTATTAAGTGACTTAGTTAGTATAAGGGGAGGAAAGTCATTCCCTCCAAGTGCTTAGAACCTCATGATAGAACATTAGTGAAGAACTAGTGAGGGGAACCAACTTATGATCATAGTACCTTCATGGGAATTGAGAGTAAGACAATTCTAGGAGATTTAAACTTATAAAAGAGTTGAGAACCTAATCACCTTGGCCATAGGGGTTAGGGGTACAATTATGATTGCCCTTAGTGCCATAACTTGAATGTCATCAATGCTTGAGTGTGTGTGAAGTCTACATAAAATCTTTCCATGATGTTGCTAGCCTTGCTCTCTTCTTAGATACATTTCATCCATTTCATCTCATCTTGTCACTTGATTGCTAGTTAAGTTCATTAGTTAATTGTTAGTATAATCATAGTGTTAAAACTCAAACCTTCTATTGATAATCCTTACAAAACATAAATCAATGGAGAATCCGGATACAACCTAAAGCTTACTTTTCCCTTGGGACGACATACTTATAAATTTTATTTCTTGGTCACACGTGTACAACAACGATAAAGTCTCTTACTCTAAAAATATTTTACTAGAAATGCAACTTAAGAACACCGGTCGTCCTCGTCATTTGGAATGGCTAACTTTGGGAGCTTTTTACAAACCTTCTTTAATTGTTTAACCATCTCTCGATGTGATTCCTCCCATTTGAACTCAGCATCTTTTTTCAATAGAGGATTGAACACCTTCCTGTATTGTGCTAGATTGTTTATGAACATTCCAACAAAGTTGACAACTCCTAGGAAGCTCTGGAGTTGCTTTTTATCCTTGAGATCTTCAGGAAATCCTTGAACCTTTTCTACAATATGTGGTCGTAGAATAATTCTGGACTCATCAATCTATACTCCAAGAAACTCGATCTATCTTGTTGCAATTACTGTCTTCTTTTCAGAAAACACTAATGCTTCCTTATGACATACCTCTGAAAATACTTGCAGATGCGCTAAATGCTCCTTCAAGTTTTTTGAGGCTATGATGATGTCATCCACATAAACAAACATGAATGAGAATATAATCTTTAAAAAGATTATCATCTTCCTTTGGTATATCTGGGGTGCGTTCGCTATGCCTATAGGCATGACATTCTAGATATAATGACCTTGTGGTGTGGAGAAGGCTGTAAACTTCTTGCTTCCTTCTTCCATCATAGTCTGGAAGAACCCAGATTTGCAATCGAATTTTGAGAATAACTTGGCATTCTTGATACGGTTGACCAAGTATTCCCTACTTGGTATATAGTATCCATCGAACTCTAAGATGTTGTTGATCCCTTTATAGTTGATCACAAGTCTCGACTTCCCTCGCTTGACTTCTCCATGATTTCTAACTAGAAATCCTAGACTGCTGTATGGAAATACTTCTGGTGATATTAACTTAAGGTACATATGTTCCTTAAGTAATTGATGCATATCCTTATGATCCTCTTGGTTCATCAGGATAGGTTTGTATCTCACGAACTCATGCTCATTTCCTTCTTTCACTTTGAGTGAGGCTTTGAGCTCATTTTTATCCCACCAGGCTAGAGGATCCTCGTTGAAGTTCCTCTGTATCTTCTTCTTGACGTCCTCCAAAGATGTTTGTTCTTTGATTGTGACGTTTCTCTGTAGGTTTTTTCCCAAGCTTGCTTTGAGAAGGTGGATTGTATTTTCCTTTAGGTTCTCCATCTTCCATCCTCCTATGGTCTCGGTTCTCATTTGAAGGACCGCTTCGCCATATCTTCTTCGATCATTCATCTTTAGATGGCTAAGTTTTCCTTCATTATCACCACGCTTGCTGCAAAATCTGATTGGCATTTTTCTTTGGAATGCATTACGCAGTTTTGGTGCGATTATCTTATGTTCATAAAGGGTTGTGAAAATAAGCCTTCTTATTGCGTTTTCATGGGTAAAAAGCTTGAATGTCTGTAGGAAATTATTTCCTAACAGAATATCTGCACCGGTATCATGAAAATATATCGGTGGAGTTTTTACCTTGTACCATGGGGTATAATCCGCTCCTCCGATCATGATCTCCTATTGCTTGATTCCTCTTTTAAGGATTAGTACCCTTTGTGAGAAATCTTTCCCTAGTACTGTTTGCAAATCTTCGCCTAAACCTTTAGGAAAGACTCCTTCCTTTGTTGTGCAAATACCGACTCCTGAATCGATGTATGCCACAAAATACTCTGCACGGTGCTCCTTATATATCATCCCGACGGTGATATATATAAAAAATGGGCTTGTGGTCATTGGTAGATCAGAGCTTATAATCCTGAGTTTCTGCTAGTGAACCTTGTATTTCTTCCCTTTAACCGTGAATTTCATTCCATCTTGTAGTTGTTCCAAAGGTTTGTGATCCTCGAGAAACTCCAAACCCAGCACTAGTTATTCTGAGAATCTTCCTGCAACTCCCTCGATAATTAGCTCAAGATCACCAAGCTTGAGTTGTCCTTGGCTTCTCTCATCTGATACCATTTTTAAGCGTATAGATACGATGAAAATTGAGTATAAAATGAGTTAAATATAAGGTACAAGGGTTATGTTATAAAAGGGGTGTTGCTGAAAATGTGTTGTTAAAGCTAGGTTTGGCATTAGCAAATTTAGACAATTTTTAATGAAAATTACCATTTTGGAGAGATTTTAAAAGTTGTTGGACTAATTCGGAGAAATTAAGTTTTCTGAGAATATTTTCAAAAAAGTAAAAAGATATGAGACCTTTTTGTTTAAGCCCTAAAATAAATGATTGGATTACCATAAATGCGCAACAAACCCTAATTTCCATTCTTTATATTTTCAATTCTAAACCTTATTTTAGCAATTCCCACGAAAGACTGAGTATATCTCGGCACTCCACACCTCTGCCACCACTCATAATCTATCTGAATCTTTCTCCCTCTTCTGTCTCTCTTCCCTGTTCCTCTCTCTCTCATCACTCATCAATTGATTTCCATGGCACAATAATACACGCAGCAATTTCTCAATAGCGTTCTCACAGCGAGCGACGATGCCGTACGTCGGTGCTCGACGTGATTATCAATGCAATTTCGATGAACTCAATCAATTTTTTTGGAGAAATCTTGCATTACATAATAGTTTGTGTAGCAAACTTAATGTGAATAATACTCTCTCCGTCAGTTTCTAAGGTATATATTTTACTATTTTTGGCGTCCGATTCAAATGTATCTATTTCCCCTATTTAGTAAAAAAGTACACAATATGGTCCACCACTTCCTTCTAATACAACTACCCACTTTACATATAATAATAATAATAATACTCCTTAATCCACGTGCATAAATGGATACCTTAGAACTTTGCAAATGGATACCTTAGAATTGGGCGGAGGGAGTAAGTGTTATGTACAGTAAAAAATATCATTTTCAATAAAAATATTATTTAAAAAAAACAAAAAATTATCATTTGCAGCAAAAATGCTAATTGAAAGAAATAAATTATGTGAGTAAAAAATATTATGTGCAGCAAAAAAAATAAAATGTTATTTGAAAAAAAAAATTATCATGTGCCGCAAAAATGCTAATTGAAAGAATAAATTATGTGCAGTAAAAAATAAAATGTTATTTGAAAAAAAAAAAAATTATCATGTGCAGCAAAAATGCTAATTGAAAGAAATAAATTATGTGGAGCAAAAATATGAATAAAATATTAAATATTTATGAATATATATGTGACGGTGATCATAAATTTAAAGTATAAGTATATATTAAAAAATTTTATATTGAGATTCATTTAGTTAGTTGAGATTTTATCACTGTTGTAGTATGGAAATCCCATCATTCGTGGAATAAATTATAGTTATGATTCGTGGAATAAATGACATTATGATATTATAAAGGATTAAGGTTAAATTTGGAATTTTATTCTTTAATTTTGGGGTTATTCTTTGGTGCACCTATTGCACCGGTGCACCTGAAAATTTATAGAGTAAATGGGGTAGTTAGTGAGTGGTTATTATTTTTAATTTTAATTAATTTATTTTATTTAGTGGTTAGGATTAAATATATTTATGATCTAATGGCTTAAATTATCTAGGTGGACTGGTGTACCCGGTGCACTGAATTTGGACTCTTAATTTTGTATGTATAAGTAATTTTTTTAAATTTGATGTACCTTGTAGTAATAATGAGTTCAAATTATATATCTATGAGTAATTAATCCAATAAGGTGAATGAATTAATATTAAAAAAAAAACTCATTTTAAACCATGGAATTTACCAACATAATTCAATTTGATGCTATGAACGAGTTGCCAAATAAAAATATATTTTCTTTTAGCAACAAAATTCCAACGAATTTATACTATTTTTACCAATAGAAAAATATATATTGTTATTTATCAATAAATTACCAATAAAATCATTATAGATTTATCAATGGAATAGTTATTTGAAAAGTAAAGATTAATAGAGTTTAAGATGTACTCCCTCCGTCCCACCACAAGGGTGGAGAAACTTTTTTGCACGTAAATTAAGGGATATAATATTTAATGGATAGTTTAGGGTAGTTGAGGTGAGAGAAATAATATTTTAATGTATAGTGGGTAGGTATATTAGTATGGTGTATGGGTCCCATGAAAATATATTAATGGTTTTGTGTGGGTCACATTTACTAAAAAGGAAAATGCATCTCTTGTGTTGGGACGGACGAAAATGGTAAAATGCACTCCTTGTTATGGGACGGAGGGAGTATATCAGTGGTTTTTTAAATTTAATTAACAATCTAAATCTAACTATAGGGCTATTTTGCACCTGGTGCACCGGTGCACACAAGGTTTTATAGGCTAAAATTATGGAGTAGTAGGTGATTTTCTATTTTAATTTTTTTATTATTTAAAATAATTAACGGTAGAGATTGTATTATAATTTAATCTAACGATTAAAATCATCCAGGTGCACCGAAGTTAAACTCCTACCTATGTTATTGAGCAAAACTTGTGGGGCAAGTTCCACAAAATTGATTATGTGGAACCGTTTTCGCTGGTTGTTGTATTTTACGTTTTTTTAAAAATTAATTTTAGATATATAATTATAATTATACCTATATAGTTTAGGATATATTTTCGTTTATTGTTTATCTTTAAAGTTTAAAGTTAATTATAAGGGTATAATTATAATTTTAATCTTGTATATTTCACCTCTAAGATGTAGGGTATAATTGCAATTCCATCCTTGTGCTTTAGGGTATATTTTTTCTCTAGTAACTTCAAGAATATTTTACCCCTAAAGTTTAGGCTATAATTCTTTCACGCTTATGGTTTATGATATAATTTACCCATAGCGTTTGGTATGATTCATCCTTACGGATTAGTGTATAATTGTAATTTTATCCGTGTGATTTAGGGTATACTTCACACCTAAAGTTTAAGATTTATGATATAATTGTAATTATGTATTTTAGAGTTGGTATCCTATGCCCCCGGGAACCTACCGTGCCCATGAAAACACAAGAGTTTTAGTATTAAAACTCTTGTGTTCCCATGGGGGCACAGGATTTTTTTGCCTATATTTTATCCTATGGTTTAGGATATAATGATCTTGTAAGTACTCCCTCCGTCCATCTCCAATCTATCCATTTACTTTTTGTGCGTAAATTATTACTTCCTCCGTCCCAGGCTAAGAGTGTCATTTTTCCATTTTGGAAATACCACTACAGACATGTGCAAAATGAGGTAATAGAAAGGCTTGTAGAGGAAATGCTTGTTGGTGTGATTCAACCAAGTTGTAGCCCTTACTCTAGTCCTGTTCTATTGGTTCAAAAAAAAGATGGAAGATGGAGATTTTGTGCAGATTACAGGGAGCTTAATAAAGTCACGGTGCTTGTCAAATAGCCCATATCTCTCATCCAAGAAATGTTGGATGAGCTCCATAGTGCCAAGTTCTTCAGCAAGCTTGACTTACGTTCAGGCTATCATCAAATTCGAGTTGTGCCAGAGGACATACCAAAGACATCCATACGAACTCATTCCGGGTATTATGAGTTCGTTGTGATGTCGTTTGGATTGATTAATGCACCAGCGACCTTCCAGTCTACGATGAATGACATATTTCGACCATACTTACGTAAGTTTGTGTTGGTATTTTTTATGACATCTTAATTTATAGTGCATGGTGATTGTCATTATTTTCACCTAATTTTTAGTACATTTTTATGTGTATTTTCAAATTATTTTATCCGTATTTTATGTATATTTTGGTGGTGTTTTGTGTTTTTATAGAAATACATGAAAATAAACTTAAACGTATGATTTTTAGGTAAAAATAGATTTTAGACGCGAAAAGAAAGACGTGGGAAAAAACGGAGCTCAATTTGGAGTCCGAACGAGAAAGTTATTATTAAAATGGTGACGTCGCACAAGCTGTTCCTACTCAGCATGATTGTGCCACTATAACTTGTTATACTTTCAAATGTTGGACATTTTGTCAGTTCTTTATATGGATAGAAAGCCAAGTAAGAAATGATCGTGTGAGCGTAAGAATCACTCAAATCGGAGTTCGGATGTGAAAGTTGTGAGTGAAACGGTGAGACTGTGTTGCACCTACTCGACATGAGTACCGAGCTCACCCTACTGAGCACGACCCGTGTACCAAGATCGACCCGAGCTCGTTCAAAAGTGAGTTTTTTGGCCAGTACGTCTTCCAACAGGTTCTAGGACCACAAATACATCATTTGGCGTAAAAATTAGGTAGAAATCGTTCATGGATCCAATCTACACCTAATTCACATTATTTTTCACACACTTTCCTCTCCATTCCATCTACCCTCATCCCATTCATTTATCCTTGAATCCACCCATCCAATCCACCATCCAAGTGATCAAGGAAGCAAGTGAGAGTTGAAGATTGCAAGAGAAGAAGGAGATCTCCATTGAAGACACTTCAAAAGGGGGAATCTATTTCTAATTTTTTGTGAACTTCTTTAAAGTTTAATCATGGGATTTGTAGATACAATTGTCTATGTTGTTTTCTCTAAGACTATGATAGACTAATCTCCTTTGTGAGATTAGCTCCATGATTGGTGTTGGATAATTTAATTTTTATGCTAATTGATTTTAATTTTGAATGGGCTTTGTATTATTTCTATTATTGATAATCATTTCATCATACACTTCATGTGCATTAATTTAGAATGAGATAGAGATATCCTTCTAGATTTAGAACCATTTGATAGAACATTTAATTGGCTTAATCGAGAGATTGGTTGATTAGGTGAGGAGACCCAAGCCATTAGTGAATTCATAGTACCTTAAAATGGAATATTGTCTATGATTTAGTACCTAATTAGGGAACTCGTAGAGTAATTAATACCTATTGGGAGGTCTTTGCAATGGTATAGATCCTAAGTGCTTTTGGAAGCCTTGTTGAGGGCCTACATCCTACCATCTCGAGAGAGAGTTTAGGTGGAATTAGTGATCGTTCCTGTGCCATGTCCATGATAGATTAGAATTAATTGTATGATTGCTTTATTATTTATGTCATGATTGTTGCTAATCTCATCCTTGTATCATTTGGAACCCATTTATCTTTGCATTTATTTTATTCTTATTTCTTGCATTAGTGTAATTGCATTTATTTGCAAGCTATCAATCCCATTCCATCGTCCTTATAAAATTACTATAAATCTGAGATCGCTTAGACTCTAGCACGTTCCTCCCTTGGGTTTGATAATTTCTTTAACTGGTCATCCCAATTATTAACGATCAATCAAATGGCGCCGTTATCGGGTAGGTAACGGTTGCTAGTAGTTTGATGAAGGATTGTTTAGAGTGGCCTTAATAAGGATAATTTTTATTTTTTTTATTTTTTGCATCTTATATTTGCTTTAGAAAATTTGTTTAAATTTTTCTTTCTCTTGTAGGTGCATACCTTCAGAAGGAAAAAGAAGGTGAGCAAGCCCAAAAATATTAGCTACATGGATATTATTCGAAATATGGTGAATAGTGGTGCCCTTCCCACTATGAATACACAAGGAAATGGAAATTTTTAAGGAGTTCAAATGCCAAATTGTGGGCCAAACTGGCAACCAGATTTTGGAGTACCAGTGCCTAATATGCAATTCCAACAACAAAGTTATGAAGATTTTGGAGTTTCTCATCAAATGCATCAACAAGTACACCCTCAAGTTGTGGAAGATGTTTTTCAAGAAAATTTTTCTAGACACAGGGTGAACATTTGTCTCATCTTCAAAAAGTGCTTAAATATTATCTGAGAACTCATTTGTGGTAAACCAAAACAATTGCTCCTTTGGGCGGCGCTCGGTGGAATATTTAGGGCATATTGTTTCTGAAGATGGAGTTCAAATGGATCCAAATAAAATTAGTATTGTTCTACAATGTCCAACACCTAAGACGGTCAAATGAGTGAGGGGGATTTCTGGGTTTGACGGGTTACTACATGAGGTTCATTCAGAACTATGGGAAGATTGCTCAATCACTAAAAACACTTTTAAAAATGATCTCTCCAAGAAATTTGAGTGGTCGAGAGAGGCAGAGTCTGCCTTTTGTGATTTACAAAAAACGGTGACTTCTGCTCCAGTCCTAGCCATGCCAAATTTCTCTTAACCTTTCATCATAGAGTGTGATGCTTCGGGTTGTAGCGTGTGAGCGGTGTTGATGCAATCCTCACGACCAATTGCTTACATTAGCAAGGCCTTATCGGATAGAGGGCAAAGAAAATCAATATATGAGCGAGAGTTGATGGCACTTGTCTTGTCAATCCAACATTGGAGGCCATATCTGATTGGGCAAAAGTTTTAGGTGCGCACGAAACAATGAAGCCTACAGTATCTTTTGCAACATAAAATCTCCACACCAGCTCAACAAAACTGGGTTGCAAAACTCATTGGTTATGATTTTGAGGTGGTCTATAAGACAGGATCCAGCAACAACGCAGCTGATGCTTTATCCAGGCATGGCGAAGGAGAATTTTCTGCAATTACTATGCCTCAGTGGGTGAATTGGGATGCCCTAAAACAAGCTATCAACCAAGATCTGGAACTATAAAAAATAATTCAGCAAGTGGGGAACGACATCAATTACAAAGGCCCTTTTTTTCTTTAATTAATGGCTACCTTTTCTTTAATGGCAGGATTGTGGTACCTGGAGACACCATGTGGACGAAAAAAATGATAGAGGAGTTTCATTCTACACCATCTGGAGGACACTCGGGCGCCTACCGTACCTACCGACGTTTGGCAAGTAGCGTCTATTGGAGAGGCATGATGAAACAAGTTCGAGCATTTGTAGTCGAGTACCTAGTTTGCCAAAGGAACAAATATGATACACGCATACCAGTTGGGCTCTTGCAACCACTTCCCATTCCCACGCAAGTGTGGGACGACATAATTTTGGATTTTATCTCGGGCTTACCATGTTCATTGACTATGGATTGTGTTCTCATGGTGG
This sequence comes from Pogostemon cablin, assembly GCA_023678885.1. Taxonomy (NCBI): domain Eukaryota; kingdom Viridiplantae; phylum Streptophyta; class Magnoliopsida; order Lamiales; family Lamiaceae; genus Pogostemon; species Pogostemon cablin. The sequence continues at coordinate 25,846,296 of CM042985.1, read as the reverse complement.
TTGATCGTTTTTCCAAATATGGTTACTTCATTGGGCTAAAACATCCTTTTACTGCCAAAAGAGTTGCTAAAATTTTCACAAAAGAAGTGGTGCGCTTGTATGGGATACCTCGATCTATCATCTCGGATAGAGACCCCTTGTTTATGAGTAATTTCTTGTTAGAATTATTTAAAGCCTCAGGTACCAAGTTGAAAATGAGTTTTGCTTACCATCCAGAGACCGATGGACAAACTGAGGTACTAAACCATTGATTAGAAACTTACCTACGTAATTTTGCTTCTGAGCATCCCCAACAGTGGGGTAAATGGCTACATTGGGCAGAGTACTGTTACAACACCACCTTCCAATATACAGCTGGGCAAAAACCTTTTCTCAGCGTATATGGCCGCCCTCCTCCAACTTTGCATTAATTTTTTGTCGGGTGAAATCCGAGTGAAGAAAGTTGTGGATGAGCTGCTAGAACGAGATGTGGTGTTAAAATTTTTGAAATAGAATTTGGAGCGTGCACAACAGCGGATGCAAAAGGCAGCTAATAAACATAGACGCGAAGTGACTTTTCAAGTGGGTGACAAAGTATTTCTCAAAGTTCGTCCTTTTCGGCCGCAGTCGTTACAATCACATGGACATTCAAAACTGGCGCCCCATTTTTATGGACCTTTTGAGATTATTGGGAAGGTTGGGGATGTGGCATATCGTCTGCGATTACTTGATTCTTCGAGAATTTACCCAGTATTTCATGTCTCTCAATTGAAGCCGTCAGCAGGGAACCATGAGGCCATAGCCACTCTTCCGTCCTATCTCATATCTGAGGAGCACGCTTTTAAGCCTGAGCGTGTGCTCCAAACTAGCACAATGTGGACAAAGGATGATAGGGTACCCCAACTGTTGGTTCAATAGCGTGGCCGCTCGAGGGAAGATGCTTCTTGGCTAGATGAAGCTGATTTTCGAGGACAATTTCCAGAATTTAGCCTTGAGGACAAGGTTGTTTCACCCGATAGAGTAATTGATAGAGTCAATCAAGCTTCATTTTCTTACCGAGTGTATACTTGTCGCAATAAAAGAGATTTCCACAATCAGGGCAATCATTGCTCCAATTAGCATAATAAATGGCGATCATTACTCCTCCTAGCGTAATAAGGGGAAATATGTTGGCAAGAAATTAGGAATAGAATATTATTAATTAGAGAATAAAGGTGTAGAAGAGATATCAAGTGTGTAAAATCCTTTTGGAGGCAGCCTAGTACTGACGGGATTGTCCCTGTGTCTTTTACATTTCATCAATAAAATCTTCAATCCATTTTCATAAGTTCTATATGCTCTTTACTCTATCATTGTATAACATACAACATTCGTCACCAAAATATGAAATTCATCTAACGCAATGAATTAAAGAAAAAGCAGCAAGTCTATAGAACCCTAAATAATCTCAAAAATTAGACGCCACGGCTCTATCAGCATCCATTCGCATTACAAATACAACCATTGATGATTATAAATTCCAAGAAACACATAAAATATGAATTAAAACAAAGATCGTCGATTAACCTGATTCAAATGAGCACAAACAAGAAGGTTGTCTTCGGCAATAGGTGGCTCCAAGATATATGTCAAGAAACCCTAAATAATTTTATATAATAGGAAGATGGAGTTCAGTCTTGGGGGGACTTGATTGGACTCATATATCAAGCCCATCATCTAGAACCCAAAAAAGATAGACCCATATGGTCCAAAATATCAAGATCCCTCTTGGTCCTATACATCTATTAGGAATTTTGCAGAGAAGTGACGTGATGCTATTGTCACCCGAAGTTTTACTAAGGCACCCAATCATCCAATAAAAATGTAATAAAAAGACTATTATAACCCTACATCAAAAAATTAACAAACTCTCGCTCATTCACAAGAAATCGTAACATAATGAAATTTTCATATGGTAAATCCAGATTTGCGACCCATGGTGTTTATTGGGTTTGCAGATCATACACATTATTCTTATGGAATTGTGACACATTGCGTTTATTGAAAATTTGGGATTGCAAATAAAAATATATTGATATGATACACAATTTTATGGAATTTGAGATCTGCAAATCATCATCTTCCTCCTTTCTCCCGGCTCTAAACTGCAACAGTCACTACAAAAAAAACTCCTTTTTACCAACTGAATTTACCAACGGAATGAATTTCGTTGGTAATTAGCAACGGATTGGCAACCCACGGAAAGTTGAATTCGTGTGATAGCAACGGAATAGCAACGGAATATTTTACCGAAAAAAAAATTTTCATTGTATGATTGTTAAGTTTGTTGTCGAATAGACGAAAATATAAATTGTAAAAATTATTTTGAAATGGAGAAATTAGTATATCTTATAAGTGGGGTGATATAGTTGGTGCTCTTCCTTATTAAGTATTGTTTTTTAGAAGGGCACAATTAAATATTATTACGATGTAAAATTGTTAACATATAGTATTACATTATTCCATGCTTTTATAAGAATTTTTTTTAATGATAATTTAACTTTTATAGAATAAAATATTATTTTTAAGTAGTACATTAAAGTGTAATATATGTACTCTTATGTGTTAAATACAATTGACATACACGATTCACGAAAATAAGATTTATTTATGGATTATTTTTTAGTAATGAACAAAGTAACGGATTGGATATAATACCTTATTTTCTTCACTTTGTCTGTCCAATAGTTTCATTATGTTCATTATGTTATAGCATGTTTTATATAAATGTGAACTTGCTTGCTACAAATCTATACACTTTCCAAATAACTGGTGCAGAGTTACAAGCTATTATAGTTCATTTGAAATGCAGTACTTTATGTTGATTCTTTTGTAGGAAGAGATAGATGCTGGTTGTGCTCTCGATCCTATTTTATCAAATCCCGAGATACAAAAGGATGACCCAGTTCGTCGTAGGAAGATTGATGATCTATATATGGAAGTTGTTGGAAAAACAAAAAAGCAATGCATTTATGGTCTTGGTACTTATGGTTCGGCGTTATCTTCTATAGTTATACCATCACAAATCAACATTCAGCGTGTTCGAGAGGATGCTTATGCTCAGGGTCAAGCTGATGGTCGTGCTGAGGTGCAAAAGGTGTTGGATAATGTTGTAGCACGACAGACGCAAATGGAGGAGCAAATGCGCGTCATGATGGAACATTTAATGCCCGACTTCGATACCTTTGATGGTAATGCAGATTAGTAATGTTTATTTTTATGATGATGCTTTGATGCTTATGTTGGAGACTATCTGGATATTCGTTTATTTGTATTCGACTATAAATTAGGTTTATGCTAATGATGATACTTTGACATTTATATTAAAAATATTTAGGTATATTTCAGTTTTAAGTATATGTTATATTTTTAGAATATTTATTTTATTTAAGAGAGAGGAAAAAAAATAAAAAAGGCATATATTATTTATGAATGAGCTATCCAAATTGATTTAAAATAAAAATTATTATTTTTAAATTTACCAACGGATTAGCAACGGAATATACTTACCAATGGAATAGCAACGGAATTTTTAGCAACGGATTAGCAACAGAATATACTTACCAACGGAATAGCAACGGAATTTTTTAGCAACGGAATATACTTACCAACGGAATAGCCACGGAATTTTTAGTAACGGATTAGCAACGGAATATACTTACCAACGGAATAGCAACGGAATTTTTTAGCAACGGAATAGCAACGGAATATACTTACCAACGGAATAGCAACGGAATTTTTTAGCAATTGATCAGCAACGGAATTTTTAGTAAGGGATTAGCAACGAAATTTTTAGCAACGGACCTCAATTTTGGTTGCTAATATTTACAAACCACCACTTTAACAACTAAAAAATTTGGTTGCTAATCCGTTGGTAACACCATTTAGCAACGGAATTAGGGCATTTACCAACGGAATTTTCCGTTGCTAAAAAATTATTTTTTTGTAGTGAGTATTTTATTATTATTATTATTATTTATCTCCACTAATATATGTCCACTGCCTTAGATCTCAATGCTTTCATCTCTCTCATTCATTAAACATTTAAGTTTAATTTATATCTCTCTATCATCTATTGTTTGCTCTCTTTGAGTCATTCTTAATCTCTCTATGGTCAAAAATCAATTTATGATCTATGTGCGAATAATTCATGATATATGCTTGAAAACTAATTGAATCTTGAGAAGAAAAAAAAAATTATATGCATACTGTGTTCGTGCTTTTTAATTGTGTGTGAATTTTAAGTAAATATGAGTGAGGGTTCATAATAGTCTTTTTTTTATTGTATTTTTTTAAATTATTGGGTATCTTTAGCGATAATTAGAATGTCAATATCGCTGCCCTTAAATTAAATCAATAATATTTTAAAAATTGAATTAAATTTTAATTTTATATAAGTTACAAATAAGTAGTACTCCACATAATTTTTATAAAATATTTAAGACAAAAACTCGTGTAAAACATCTCATGAAAAAATTTTCATGAGACGAATAAGAAGTTGTAATTTTGAAAAAGAAATAATATATTGGATTAATAAGAATAGTATATTATTTTATAAATAATTAATAATATAAATAAAAATTAATAATATATTTAATAAATAATTATAACTATTTATAAAAAGTATATAAAATGATTTTACGTGGAATGATTTCATGCGTGCATTCTCGAGATTTAAAGCATTGTGGTAACTTATTTGTAAAGGTATTACCATTTTGTCTTTACTATGAATTTCATGGAAAAATCACCCTACTGTAGGCTATATATGATTGTTTTTAGTTTTTCAGGGTTAAGTAAAACTAAATTATACAATGTGACTTACTTTTTACTCTTTCAAAGATCACTCTTTATTCTTACTCATTAATTTAATATATAATTAAATCTATCCTACTTAAATTTTATGACAAATATAGATTAACATTATTAGATTTACTAAATTCATATAATTCTAAATTTAATGTTTTTATTCCTACTAAAAACCAAAAACCAATATTACCTTAAAATTGCAGATTTCATTTCATATAAATAAATATATCACATTTTATAGGTTAAAGCATCATATAATATTATATGTTCAGTCCGATAATGATTACATATATATTTTTAATTAATTATGTGATTGTCTGACGTAAGGGTTTACGTGACAGATAAAAAATATAATTTCTGTAATAAAAAGTAATTCTCAATTAATAAAACGTGACGATGATATTTCATTAACAATTTATTTATAGTATTAATGAAAAGTTATAACATTTTATAGCGAAAGTCATAATAAATTTAATTGCTCATTAAATAATACACTGTAATATTACCATTTTTATTAATTCGGATGTCACTTTTTATTCGAAAAATATTAGGCTAATACTACTGTGCACCTGGGTGCACCCCAAGATACGGTGCACCCACTTTCAGAAATGTATACAATTATGAACAAAAGTATATATACAATTATAAACAAAAATGTATGCAATTTGTTTGTTAGTTTTTTTAATGAAAAATTGAGTGTAAAAAATATACAACTATTAAAAAATATGTATATACTATTAAATAAAAAGTTATACACATATATATGCTAGTTTTTTTAATGAAAAATTGAGTGTGAAAAAAGTATACAATTATTAAGAAATATGTACTCCCTCCGTCCCACTCAAAGAGTCTTTTTTCCATTTTGATAGTCCCACCCAAAGAGTCGACTTTCCTTTTTTACACACATGTGACCCACACACACCCACTAATATAATTAAAATATGGGACTCACACTCCCACTAATACAACTATCCACTACACATTAAATAATAATACTCATTAATCCACGTGCAAAAAAGCAAAAACTACTCTTAATGTGGGACGGAGGGAATACATAAAATAGAATAAAAATTTATACACATATGGATGCAACCTTGCACCCGTACACGAATATCAACTCAAAAGTCTAGTTTTATGAGATTACAAGTTATTCTATTAGTATTAGGTTAGTCTATGGGGGTATTTCCCGGAAATTTCCCCACTACTTATTATAGTTGGATGGATGTATTCAGTATTGTTGCAGGTGAGGAGATGATGAATGGATTCTTTGCTTAAACCTAATGCAAAAGAATCAATATCAAACTAATCTTCATCGCCTTCTTCTCTAAGGTACGCGCTTTCATCTCCATCTCCTACCTTTTTCACTGCTTTTCCCAACCAATACTCCTCCCATCTCTATCTTTTCACTCTGCTGTGTTTTGAGAGAGAGAGGAGAGAATGCACAAAACACCTTTGCATCCATTTATATATAATAGATTTAAAAGAAATTTATATCTTGAAAATTAACGATGTGCTGCCTCCGTCCCGCTAGCTACTTCAAGATAATTATATCCTGAAAATTAACTATGTACTCTATCCGTTACTCTAATTACCTCACATCTTTTTTTTAGATCTGTCTCAATACTTATACACATTTTTTAAAAGAAAAAAAAAGTACTATCTCCGTTCATTGTCAATCTATACATTTTACCATTTTGGTCAGTCCACTCTTAATCTATCCATTTCCACTTTTAGACACATGGGACCCACCCATGTACTAATACAATTAAAATATGGGACCTACACACTTCACTAATACACACATTTCACTGTCAATCTATACATTTTACCATTTTGGGTCGTTCACTCTTAATCTATCAATTTTCACTTTTAGACACATGGGACCCACCCACCCACCTACCCACTAATACAATTAAAATATGAGACCTACACACTCCACTAATACAACTACTCACTACACATTAAATAATAATACTCTTTAATCTACGCGCAAAAAACAAACAGATAGATTGGGAATGGACGGAGATAGTATATCTCAATAATAGTACTTGTTTTTTACACACATCATAACAACTTTACACATTTTTTTATTGAAGTAACGAAAATACTCACTTTTTATATACATCTCAATAACTTTATATATTTTTTTACATAAAATAATAATAATAATAATTTTTCTTAATTTTCGCGTAAAAAAATAAGTGCAGTAATTATTGGGTTAAGAGAGTACTGTCTTACAAGCTATGTTTGGTTCGAATTTTTAAAACCCAATCTTAGGAGGTTGTTGATTGAGGGTAATGGGAATTGGGGAATGTTGTAATGCTATTCATCAATTAACTCCTTCAATTACTTTCAATCTAACTGTGATTGACCTCTTTATTGATACACATTATCATTCCATTTGAAAAATACAAACAAAGCAACACCTTAGTTAACAAAACTCACTAGTTTTACAAATCACTCATGTGTACGCTCCTATTAACTATTAACATTGATCGTTCTCATTAGTTAATAAGTACACTTTCTCTTCATTCTCTTACATTAATTAGTACTCCTTTAGTCCTACTATGCAATTTTTATTTTGGGTGTCAGGTTTATATTTTCTTTTATAATAAATGAGACCCACACAAAATATTTAAATATTTTTATGGAAGGTTCGATTCTCCTGTTATATTTTGATGTTACATCTCCTATTGCGCACCGTTAGATGATTGACACATATGTATACCCTAAACATTTACGTCACAAGGGCCCACAACAGTACACTAATACAGCTACCCATTATACATTAAAATATGACAAAAACTTGTGTGCCACCAAATCTCGCATTTTTCAAAAGTTATACATTTTAGTATTAAATGATATACCCTTTAGTATAAGAACATGTACTATTTATTTAAAAAAATATTTTTTTAATCAAATATTTATATTATTCATATTTCGGCCGATTCTTTCAATAAATAAATTATACTCTTATATTCTTTAGAATAAAATGTTATACCCTTACACACCTTGTGTACCTGGGAGACATAAGAGACCAACTCTTAAAATATTATATCTATCACTTCAATATATATATTAAAATGAGTTAATATCTTGTAAATTGGGTTTACATCATAAACTCTTATAAACCTTGTGGTCCTCTTAATTTAAACATCCTAACAATATATAGGGGTATATAGGATTGGAAGGGAGAATCACAAGTTTACACTGTAAACCCGATTTACACAGGTATTTGTGTATTAAATCTATATATACAAAAAATAAACTTAAATGTTTTAACGGGACGGAAGGAGTATTCTTACACAAACCTCTATCCGTCTATCAAATATTGATTTAATATGAAGTAAAAATTTACTATACAAAAACTCAAAACAAACATAAATTACTTTTATAATTTTCAAAATTCACATAAACATTGAGCAAGCATACTCAAGCAATTTTTGTTTTCGATTTTGAAAATTAGTTTTTATTTTTAAAATCCAAACCCAAAATTTTAAAGCCACCCTTATACATATAACAATAAACTTTATAATTTCAATACATCCACATTCCCTATATCATCTCTTCTCAATTAATATTATTTCTTTTTTTTTCATCTCTCATCTTTTTTATTATTTATATTTTTTATATTTATTTAATTAAAATTAATTTAAACTGAAAGTTCATTTATTAAACTTATTTTCAATTAAATTTACCTTTTCTTTTAACATTATATATTTATTTTTTTAATAATAAGATGAATGTTTATATTTTTAGATTTGATGAAAAACTAGGGAAATGTTGTGTTTGAATTATTTTATGAAAAATTCATAAGGAATTTAACAAGTTATAATATTTTTAAAAAATATCTAATTAAGGAATAGTAATTCTCATCTAATTGAACTATTTCATATATAATTAATAGAATAGATAGAATTTGGTAATATTTTTAATAAAGAGTGATACCTGATCAAGAAAACGTAATATCTATTCAATTTAATTATTTTATAAACAATTTGAAATTAATAAAAAAAGTGATAAATTTTAATAAGTGATAAGCGCTAAAGAAAAAATGACAATCGTTTAATTTAATTTTTTGTGAACAATTTATTATATAATAAAGAGCGATTCTTTAAAAAAATGACATGATTAAGAAAAAAAATAAGATTCATCAAATTATTGACCTATTTTTTGAACTTAATGACATGATTAAGAAGAAAATAAGATTCACCAAATTATTGAGCTATTTTTTGAACGTTTAATAAGACGAATAAAATGTGATAAAATATATAATAAAAAGTGATATCTAATTAAAAAATAAATTAAAATTAAATTATTTTATGAGTGATTAATAAGATGAATAAAAATGGATCATTGAAGAGTGATAACTTTTTAATTAAATTATTTAATAAAAAAACAAATAATAAGTTAATAACATTTTAGTATTACAATACTTCAAGAGAGACTACCAAATGTCCTATTACATTTTACAAAACTTCAAAAAATAACCTAAAATATTCCAAACTCCCAAGTCATTTTATGTTAAATTAACGATTAACTATACCAATCATAGACTACTTGTTACATTTTAGTATTGCTAATCATCATGTTACATTATCTTAAGTGAATGATGCACGCATATTGTGATGGAAAATTTTCAACATTTCCTCTTAAATTTGAAAACTTAAAAAAATATATACTTATTGAATTTCTCATTTATACGACATTCATTCACCCAAGGATTCACAACACTACGAGCTAACACCAAACTATGATGCGTGAACTTTACGCAATCGAAGAAACACAAAATATTATTAATTCGTTGTTTTGTAAGATGCAGTCCACGCGTCGCCTAACAGAGGAGCAACCGCGTTGAAGAGATTAGATGCATACACACACAGTATCACACACTAGAAAGAGAGAGGGAGGGTTCCAATTTCCTCTATCGTTTAGTATTTCAATCTCCGCATTGTCCGACGATCGACACCTAGGAAAAATAAAAAAGGTTATATCCTTAAAATTAATAAAATATAAAAGGATGAGGTGTACCGTGTATGAGGTGGCTCAGTGCATGTGATCCACGTGTGTAAAGAAAGAGGAAGCAAGTTTTAGTCAATTTAAAGAAAGTGGAACCACCGATGATTCAGCAAGGCCAAGGTGGGGTTTATGTTGTCGTGAGGGTCACTACTACACGTGTTCCTAACCGCCCTTTACACGATTCATTCCATTTTATTACCATATAAACTACGTGTCATTCATGTTTTCACCTAATAATTCCTACCATTTTAAAGAGTATCAAATACCCTACACCCTCCCTCCGCTTCTAATATATTCATTTACTTTTTACACGTGGATTAAAGAGTATTATTATTATATGTAAAGTGGATAGTTGTATTAAAGAGAAATGGTGGGTCATATTGTGTACTTTTTTACTACATAGGTAAATGAATACCTTTGAAGCGAACGCCAAAAATAGTAAAATGGATACCTTAAAAGCGAACGGATGGAGTATTATATATTTTGGTGTAATATCTCCTATTTAGCATCATTGAATTATTGACACGTTAGATATAACAAAACGTACCATAAAAGAAAATATTAATCATAAAAGAAAATATTTAGATTTTTTTTACTCATAACATGAGATGTAATATTAAATGTAACATGAAAACTTGATCATAAGTGTACCAGATGTAACACCAGGACATCCAAGATTCCAAACGTATGCAATACAACGTAAGGTGTTTATTTTATAAAATAGACATTTATTATGAGACGGGTGGATCCGCTTATCTACTATATACTCATACTTCTTTTTCCATTTAGAAAAATTCTTATTTTGTTAATTTAGATGTTCGCTTCAAAATGTCTTATTTTTCTTTTAAAACATATAAAATTCACATACATTATTAATACAATTAAAATATATGATCCATACACTTTACATTTACAATTACTCATTACACATAAAATAATATTAAACTTTAATGGACTTGCATAAAATAAATGAGTCTCTTGGAAATGGAGGGTGGTAGTATCTCTCATTAATTAATATATTTTTTTTCACTAATCCTCTCCTATCATGTATATTAATATCCATAATTAATTAAATTCACCTAAACCTAAAACTAGTTAATTTTTTTAATAGTGGATTAATATTAATTTTATTTATCGCAAACCGGTACACACGTACGCCTATTTTATAAATTACATTTTAATACATAAAGAAAAATACTTTTAATAATAGGGATGAAATATTACTTTTCTAATATACTTCTCAAATTCCTACTGATTCATTGATTATTTTTTTACTATATGAACAAATGTTCTTTATAGAAATTAATTAATATTTCTTTTAATAAAAATATTAACTCTTTCAATTTTGATATATTGTTAATTTTTATATTTTTATTGAGACTAAGAAAAATATGGTTAACTTATGTAAAGAATAATTTTTAACAAAAAGAATGCACTTGTGATGTAATGTACTCAAAAGTATATATAAACCATGAATTTTATTTTTTTCTTCTACGCGATGCTTTACATTACACCTATCACTGTTCCGAATTAACCCTACTTTCTTATCTTCCAAATTCTTTCACTTTATTGCGTTTTTCCTTTCAATCGTTAACGAATCTTGTAAAAATATTGAGCGCACAGCTGCGCATCCCATCGTTCACACTTCACACTTAGATAATAATTTCCCTATATCCCACGTTAAACTGTTCAATTAGTGTGCGCCTAATTTTTTGCGACGTACATCATCTTTTATACCACACGTAAAGTAATTGACACGTAAGAGGAGGAAATAAATTTAACCATTGACATAGGGTTTAAGGTTTAGGATATAGTTTCTCTCTCATACCTGTTGTCCATCTAATGGTGTGCCACATGAGATGATGTACTATATGACACAGAAAATTCGAGGCGACGTTAGTGTTGATCTAGAATTTAAAGTTTTTTTTTTTTGTCAATTTTATTGGTTTTGAGATGATAATGTAGTCTTTTTATGTTATAAATAAATTTAAAATTATGTTATGTGTGTTAGGTGAGAATGATAAAATTAGAATAATTAAAATGTACTCCCTCCGTCCCATGCAAAGATGTGTTTTTGCTTTTTGCACATAAATTAATGAATATTATTATTTAATGTGTGGTGAGTAGTTATATTATTGTGTGTGTGTGAAAGGAGACTCCTTGAGAGAGACGTCCAAAATGTAAAAAATGGACCCTTTGGGAGGAAGGGAGTACTTTTAAGGTTGAGAATTAATAAGATGTTTATTTTTTGTGTGGTGAAATTTAGAGTGTGACAAACGAAAATGAAAAATGAAATTTAATGGAAATTGAAATTTAATATGGGACATGAGAAATACAAGTAAAATTGTTTAAAATTATTTTTAGTGGATAATAATTATATTAGTATTATGTAAGTTTTATAAAAATATACATAATTATTTTGTGTAATCTCAATTATCAAAATAAAAATTTTAATTATTGAAGTGAGAGATAAAATGTGGCCATTGGGTATTGTAAAAGATAAAATGCGTGTGAGACAAATGAGTTAAGAAATACTACCTCTATCCCAACTTCAACTTCACATATTTTATTTTGATCCGTCCCAAATTTAACTTTATATTTTCATAAAAGGAAAAAGTAACTAACTAATATCCCTCTAACATACTTTAATTTCAAATTTGTCATCACCTTTTTAACACACATAACATACTTTATCATTTATTTTTTATCCAAAAATAATATAATACTCTCAAAAGTAAGTCAAAAAATGATTTTTCTTAAACTCAGTATCTACCGTAAACGTTGAATTTGGGACATGGGAGTACTATATTCTTTTGATTAGATAAGACATAAAATCAATGGAGTACTATATTCTTTTAATTAGATAAGATATAAAATCAATTAAAGTAAGCTTGGGTTTTTACTCTATATAAGAAACGAATGTATTTTAATTTGACAATAAAGTATTGTGATTCTATTTTCAGTTATACATGTAAAAATTAGATTTGATTCGATTATTTTTAGACAAAAGCTCCTGTGCGCCCGGGGACACGGAAAGATGCTCCGTGTCCCCATGTGAACACAACCCTCCCCTCCAATCCTATTTAAATCTATGTATTGCTAGGGGTTTAAATTATAAAGGGGCATGAAAATTGTAAAGGCGCACGGAATGTGTTCCGTGCGCCCGGGTGCACAAGAGCCTCACTCTTATTTCTATTCTCAAAATGAAAATAGAAACAGAATATTAAAATTAACAAATTTCGATTTTATTATCCAAATTCCAAACTATGCCGAAATTTTCGAAAAAAAAAGAAAAGAGAGAATAAATCCGGCTGCATAAAATGTGAAAAGTTGAACGACGTGGCGATTTCTCTAGAGTAAAGTTTACTTAATTAATTAAAAAAATAAAAGATTAAGTTGGAAATATTTAAAATTTAAAAAGACACATCTACAGCTCAAATCAACGGAAAGGATTTGAAAGTTTGTTTGTTGCAGGAAATTACAAGGAAGTTTCCCCACCATCTTCGCCTCTGTTTCTGCAACTCAACAACTGTACGAACTGCACCGACTACCGATTCCTCAGGGTTCGTAATACTCTCTACACTACGGTTAATCATTCAAAGGATATTCTACTGATTTTCAATTGAACAGTAAAGTGGAAGTTGTGCAAATTGTTGAAGCAATGAATAAAGTGAACGTTCATGAGTTTCTGGATTTGCGTAAATCTTATTGTTTCTGGCAACATGTGTGTGATGTGTTGATGTGATTTCTCAGAGATAAGAGGTGTCATCTCTCCTGCGACGCAAAATGGCAGAAGATTACAAAATGTCGCCGTACCGGCGGCACCGGAACGATCCTGAAGCTCGTGGTAGTACCAGGGACTATGAAGACGACGACGACGATGGTTCGCCGTTTTATATTGCGCGAACTAAGAGTGCTCCGATTGATCAGTTGCGTAGGTGGAGGGTAAGTTCGCCGCATTGCCTTTTGTTATGTGTTGAATTATGTGATGGAGATGGTTCGTTTTTATTTATGTGATATACTGATACTGAGGGGGATTAGTGTTTGGTTACGACAATATGGAAATGCTATGATGTTTGTTTGTTATGTTTACTTTTCTGGACTCCTTGAGGTGGTTTACAACGCGTGATTTTTATGGCGGGATTCATTATGCATTCTGCAAGTTACTTGAAATGTAGACTCATTTCTATTTGAAACGATTATCATTTGCTTAAGTTTCTGGATCCATTCATAAGATCATAGATGTGGTTTATGATATTTTTGGTATTAATTGGTTGTTGGTTCATCATGTCTTGGCCATTAATCCAGTTAGGGTTTCACTTTTTTGTGTCTTTAATCCACATGCATACAAGTGATTGCCTTCGGTGATCCCATTGTATATCTGCTGTTAGGAGAGATTGATAAACCGTACTTTTGTAATTTATTGAATTGCCCAATCTTTGTCATCAAGTCAAATGTTGATCCTTCTTCAAACAAGCGAGTGCTGACTACAAATGAAGCTATTCATAGCTGGAAACTGACTACACAGAGCACTGATATTTCAAATGTTTGAACCTTTTCAATATTAATGGGCTGTAGCACCCATTAATAACTCGTGCGGGCTTTGCATTTATGAAGTTTATTAATGTTTCTGAGATGATGCACTTCTTGCTCCAACTGCATGGATTGACATTCCTGCCATCAATATTTTTTTAGTATGTGTGTGTGTTTAATATCTTCAAATGATATGACCATTCAGGAACTTACTTTAAAAATTAGGGTAGTTTTCTACAGAATGGACACCTTGGGGTGTTAGTGTTACCCGAAGGCCATGTGGGAAGATAAATAGCGACTTGGGAATTCTGGCATGCCAATAGCATACCTCATTGCGCTTGTTTTGCTTTCTACGCATACGATCCATGTTATATTGATTGCATGGTTTCTTAATAACTTTGTCTTGGCATAGATTATCTATGTCAATTGTTTATACTTTTAACAGTTAGTTATAATCTTAATTCTATGAAATTGTTGTATTTTTTCAGCAAGCTGCGCTTGTACTAAATGCATCTCGGCGATTTCGGTATACATTGGATTTGAAGAAAGAAGAAGAGAGGAAAGAGTTGATTGCTAAGATCAGAATGCATGCTCAAGTTATTCGGGTACTTATTTTTTGCTTTTAATTAATTGGATTGTTAGACATTTGTTTTGTAATCAATGATGTCTTGAGCAATGAGCAGGCTGCTGTTCTCTTCCAAGCTGCTGGCAAAGGTTTAAGCGGTAATTCTGTTTTTTTTGCTCTTTCAACTCAGTGCTTTTGATTCTTGAAGCTTTAGTGGAAGTGTGCTAGCAAGCATCAGGTTGCATGATCTTGAATCCATTGTTCTCTTAATTTTGTTTATGCCAGATGTACTGCTTGATATCACATTATCTCTGTGTTGGAGCTTGTATAATCAAAGATAATTCGTTTATCCTCACTTTTCATGACTTCACTCTTCGATTTGATTATGGTTGAGAATTTGTATGTTTGCAATTTTTATGATTCCTTTTCTGTTAACAATTTTCCTTGCGATTTCATCTTGGTATAGGATGTTCTATGATTTTATGTTCTCTGCGTCATATTTATATTGTCTCCTTTACTTTTAGTTGAATTAACACCTCATATAAATGCTTAAGTTGAAAGAGTGTAGTGTCTGCTACATTTGATATATTCAGTTCATACCAATATCGTTTAAATTTTTATTTGATATTTTCAACAAATGCCCTCATGTTCAAGTGGGTTATTACATACCAAAGCGTTGCTCATGGAAATTGTTTTAGCTTAATGAATTTGGTGAGATTTGAGTTCGTGATCTTTCATATGCTCATGGGCTTATGGCTCTGATACTATATTAAATACACCTCATCCAAAAGCATTAGCTGATAGAGACATATCATTTTAATACATAATTAATATCTTCAGTGTTTTCTAATCACTACTGTCACATTTCTGTGTTATAGTACCACAATCTGCAAAGTTGCCGTCAAGTCCCAAACGAATTGGTGAATTTGGTATCAGTGCAGAGGAACTGATTGCAATGTCCAGGGAGCACGATATCTCTTTTCTGCAGCAAAATGGAGGGGCAAGTTGAATTTAATATGCTGCCTCTTATCTGCTAGCTTTATATAATGTTATTTTCATATATATACTCAGTTGTCCTAATCCTTCTCTCTAATATTTTTGCATCAGGTTAAAGGAGTGGCAGAGAAATTAATGTCCGATACAGAAAAAGGTGCACCTGGAGATGAGAATGACCTGATAAATCGGCAGAGAGCTTTTGGAACAAACACATATCCTAGAAAGAAAGGGCGAAATTTCTGGGTTAGGAATGGTTAATTTTGTTACAAATTCAGTAGTTTTACTGTATAGGCAGTGATGTATTAGTTCACTGGTCTAACTGTGTGCTCTAATGTTTTGCTTTATCGTGTAGTCATTTGTTTGGGATGCTTGTCGAGATACCACACTCATCATATTGATGGTTGCTGCAGCGGCTTCTTTAGCTCTTGGCATTAAGACTGAGGTAAGTTTAGTAGAGCAAATTTAGTGAATTGTAAGTATTAGTAGAGTATACTTGTTACACTTTACCTTAATTTTGAACTGAGATGAAATTAAAAATCTGCCTTGTGCCATCAATGTTTAAGACGTGGTGGCAGCAGTGGCAAGGACCCAGGTTACCTGAGTCAACTTTTCGTGAAACCCTGTTCAAACTAGCGTCATAAGTTTTTCCATACATAAAATCGAAATGTGTTAGATGCATAAACAATACGTAAGAAATTCCAATTTTAAAGATATTAAATCTATAAACAGCTCAGCTGAACCAAAAAGATAACTAAATGGACTTCAAGCTCTAAGCTAAGTATTAAAAAAATTGATAGGTGTGTCCCATCATGCTGAATGTGGACAAGTGTAGTGACTGAGGGGTTGATTACAAATATGAAGCATTCATCTTACAGCTGTAGATTATATCTATTGAACCCTGGGGGAAAAATAAATTTCTGGGCTAAAGATGACAAGAGTGAGTGAAAGTGACATTTGAATTTAGGAATTGAAGCATTTCCTCTATTTATGTTTTATACTAAAAAATACCGACCACTAAATGGGTGTTCTTTCAGTGTCACTGTCACAGGTTTTCAGTTTTAATATGAAATACTTTGGTTCCATATAAATTTGCCTAATTTGTTTTGAATTGTAAAAAAGTTGAAAAACTCCGTAGGTTTTACCAATTTCACAGAAACTCATGATGTTTAGTGGTCGTAATCAAGCCATTCGATGTCTAAGTGGAGATGTCAGATTGGGTGGTCTGCAAAATTTCAAAAACATTTCATTTGATTTTGCAGTGAAGGAAAAGAATGTGCGATTTTCTATTAGAATTCCTGTTCATATTTTTATATTCATTATGTTCAGAGCTCTCTCTGCGGACCGACCCTCGCATGCATAACAGGAGCACACATAAAAAAAGAGGATGGTCTGACATTGGGGAACTCATAAGCAGTGCAAGCATGACTTAGTGAAGATCTTAGGTTCACAAAAATAGTTAGATATTCTTATCTAGGGAGATGTCACTCTTTTTAGAGGCGCTCAAAAATTGTTATTTAAACATGACATTAGTGCTTGTACATGTGATATGGTATAGTTCTTGTGCCTGTCTAAGTACATACAAAATATTGGTATCCTCGGCACTCGCTATTATTTCAATTTCAGTGTTCTCATGAAATGCTTATTTAACTTTCAGGGTATAAAAGAGGGTTGGTATGATGGAGGAAGCATTGCCTTGGCAGTTCTCATAGTCATTATATTTACAGGTATGTTTTGATTTAATTTTTTATTTGTTGCAGTTTATAACTTTTGAATTGCATGTTCTATGTGCTACTATAATTTTTTAGTGTATGTGTTAGCACTCAGATTATCAAACGCAAAAGCGTCTGCCCAATAGCCAAAAGGCTCCCTTCTATTACTTCAATATTCAATAGATAATCAAAACAACGATGTAACTACAACTAAATAACAAGAGTTAAACCCTAAAGCCCACAGACGGCCCATAGCTAATATAAAGCAATAAGAATGAAATAACTAATAACAAATCAAGCCCGAGGCCTACGGCGATAAACCAATAACGGTTTGGGCCCACCAGCCTCCTCCTCGCCATCCTGGCAGCTTGACACCGGCTGTTTCATAACAACTCCTCCCTCCTTGAAATCAACCTTGTCCCCAAGGTCGAACCAAGGAAACTGCTGCCGAAACTCCGCCAAACTCACCCAACACGCATCCTCCGCCGACTGGCCCGACCACTTGACCAAAACTTGCTTCACCACCTTACCCCCGTCATCTATACTGCGCTCGGCCAACACGCCCTCCGGCTCATAGACGGGAATTTCCGGCAGCTCCAAGGAGTCGGGCAAGTCCAACTCCACCTCGTGATCCCCCACCACCTTCTTCAACTGCGAAACATGGAATACAGGGTGTATTCTACTAGATGCGGGCAACTCTAGCCGATACGCCGCCGGCCCAATGCGCGCCAACACTACAAACGGGCCATAGAACTTAGCCGACAGCTTATTGTGCGGTCCCCCGGAGATAGAACGTTGTCGGTGAGCACGGACTTTAAGGAAGACGCGATCACCAACCTCATAATTCACATCCCGTCGATGCCGATTTGCGAACCTTACCATTCTCTCCCGTGCTCGCACTAGATGCTCGCGCAAACGCGCTAGCATCGCATCCCTCCCTTCGAGCATTTCCGCAACAGCCGCCACTTGACATTCACCAGGAAGATACCTCCGCAAAGAAGGGGCCGGCCGCCCATACACAACCTCAAACGGGGTTGTCTGGATCGCGGTTTGAAAGGCAGTATTGTACCAGTACTCCGCCCATGGCAACCAATTGACCCATTTCTTTGGCTGCTCACCCGCACAACAGCGCAAGTAGGTTTCTAACACCCTGTTTAAAACCTCAGTTTGCCCATCCGTTTCCGGGTGATACGCTGAGCTAAAGTTGAGTTGGGTTCCCGACATTTTAAACAGCTCCCTCCAAAAAGAGCTCATAAAGAGCGGATCCCGGTCGCTCACGATCGTCCCCGGGATGCCATGCAAACGCACGACATCGCGCGCAAATACCTCAGCCAACCCTCGAGCCGAGACGCCCCCCTTCATGGCCGAGAAGTGAGCATACTTCGACAACCGGTCGACCACAACCAAGATCACCGAACACCCTTGCGACCTCGGCAGTGAGGTGATGAAATCCATGGATAAGTCCTCCCAAACTCTTTCCGGAATCGGCAATGGCTGCAGCAGCCCCGCCGGAGAGAGAGCCTCATACTTCACCTTCTGGCAAACCAAACACCGAGCTACATATTCCCTCACCGCTTTGAACATTCCCCTCCAATAAACACTAGCAGCCAGACGCTTATAGGTGCGCAGCGCGCCAGCGTGACCACCCATTGGAGTATCATGAAACTCCCGAAGTAGCACCGGAATCCACTTAGAATCTGAAGCCAATACAATCCTCCCTCTATAAAACAATTTCTCACCATGCAACTCAAACCCCACCCGGCATCCCGGGTTCTCGCGCAATTCCTTCGTCACACTCCGAATATACTCATCTCGAGACTGCTCGACTAAAACGTCGGCCAACTCACCCCAATTAGGCATGCTGAGTGCTAACAAGTCGCCGCCACCACCCCGACGAGAAAGAGAATCAGCCGCCGAGTTCGAGACTCCCGGCTTATACTCTATCTCGAAATCATAGCCCATCAGCTTCGCTACCCAAATTTGTTGCGACGGCGTCACAATTTTCTGAGAAAGAAGGTGCCTCAGACTACTGTGGTCCGTCCGGACAGTAAACCGGTGCCCCACCAAGTAAGGCCTCCAATGCTGAACGGCAAGAACCAATCCCATCATCTCACGCTCATAAGCTGATTTTGTCAGTGTCCTGTCCGCCAATGATTTACTGTAGTACGCTATGGGTCGCCCGTCTTGCATAAGAACCGCCCCGACTCCCGTACCAGAGGCATCGCACTCGATCACGAATCGCTTCTCAAAGTCCGGCATAGCCAACAAGGGTGCCGTAGTAAGGGCTGATTTCAGCCGTTGGAAGGCTCCCTCGGCCGCCTCCGTCCAAACAAAAGGCACCGGCGCTGACTTTTTAAGAAGCTCCGTCAGAGGACGCGCCAACAGCCCATACTCCCTCACAAACCGGCGATAATAGCCAGTTAGACCCAGAAACCCGCGCACCTCGCGGACATTCCTGGGGCACGGCCATCTCACCACGGCCGCCACCTTTTCCGGGTCCATCTCCACCCCGGCGGCTGAAATTATGTGACCCAAGTATTCCACCCTCCGACAACCGAACGAGCATTTCTTCCGATTCGCCTTGAACTGATTATCTAGCAAGATTTGCAAGACTTCTCCCAGATGTTCCTCATGCTCATGCCAGGACCTGCTATAGACCAGAATATCATCAAAGAAAACAATCACAAACTTTCTTAAATAGGGACGAAATAACTCATTCATAGCCGACTGAAACGTAGCTGGTGCATTAGTTAATCCGAACGGCATCACCAAAAATTCATAGTGTCCGCTGTGCGTCCGAAAAGCAGTTTTGTGGACATCCCCGCTCGCCACTCGGATCTGATGGTATCCAGAGCGGAGATCAATTTTTGAGAATACCCCCGCTCCTGACAACTCGTCCAACATCTCCTGTATGACTGGTATCGGATACTTATTCAAAACAGTCACTTTGTTGAGCTCCCGATAGTCTATACAAAAACGCCAACTCCCATCCTTCTTTTTCACCAGCAGAACCGGGCTGGAGAAGGGACTGGAACTTGGCTGTATCACTCCTGCCAAGAGCATATCCGACACCAATCTTTCAATCTCGTCTTTTTGAGCCTGCCCATACCGATATGGCCTTACCGAAACGGGTCCGGCACCGGAGGCCAAGACAATATGGTGCTCGGCCCACCGAACCGGCGGAAGACCCTCCGGTTCCTCGAACAACTGCTGATACGGCGCCAATAACTCCGCCACGCCGCGGGACACCGGATCCGTCAGCTTCGGAGGCCCCGCCTCCAACAGCATGATACACAACTCCGCGTCTTGGATCTGAATCAACTCGCGGAGATCCATTGGGGCGCGACAAAGGGATGGATCGCCCCTCAGTGTCACCCTACTCCCACCATGTGTGAAGGACATCGTCATCCGGGCCCAATTCGTGTCTACATCACCGAGAGTTGCCAGCCAGGCGATCCCTAGAATCACGTCCACGCCACCCAGTGGAAATACATGGTAATCCGCCACTATGGCGGTGCTAGCAACTGAAATCTCTAGCCCACGGCAGTGCCCTTCCGACTCCTGGCGTCTCCCATCACCCAACTGTACTCCAAAACGGCTGGACCTGTCAAGTTTTAGAGTCAACTTAGTGAGCAATGAGCTGGAAATAAAATTATGACTAGCTCCACTGTCCACAAGTATGGTGACATCCTGCCCCTGCAAAACCCCCTTCATGCGCATAGTTCGAGGCCCCGTAAACCCTGCCATGGAAAATATCGGAAGCTCAGCCTCTTCCTTCCCTTCTTCCAACTGGACGGTTGCGCCCTTGGAATCCTCAGTTGCCACGCGGTTATCATTGAATTCAAAGCACTGTAGATCCATGGGCTCATCCTCCTCTGCCATCAAAATATTCAGCTGCCTCATCGAACACTGGTGCCCCGGTCGGTAAGTCTTCTTACACCGGAAACACAACCCCTTCGCACGAAGCTCCGACATCTCCTCGGGAGTCATGCGCGCAAAACGCACGGGCCCCGGAGGACGGCCAGCCGAGAAGGATTGGCTGTTCGAAAACGACCTCGCTGGAGGAACACGGCTAACTTCCCGTGGCGCCGACGAACCGGCTGATGACGCCCCGGACACTAGTCCCACGGTCCCGCTGACCCTCGCTGGCGTGTTGAACCCGCCGCCAGCCATGAACCGGCCTTGGAATGAGGGTCGCGCATACCCGCTGGCCGCCCTGATTTGGGGAATCTGCCCCCCGTGACAGCCAAATTATACTCCACGTCCCTGGCGAGATCCATTGCTGTTTCCAAATCTGGCGGCCGAAGAAGACGAAGAGAGCTCCTAACATCCTCCGCCAAACCTGTCATGAAATACCCCATGTAGTGTTCATCGCTGAGCCCCGGAACTTGGCTTGCCAACTGAACAAACACCGTCACGTACTCCTCTATAGAGTCAGTTTGCTTGACTGAGGAGAGCCGTTCGAACGGGCTTCCCTTGAAGCGTGCGTCAAAACGACTCGTGAGGGCTTTAGCAAACTCATCCCACACCATGTTAGGCTTCCGGGCTTGCAGCCACGTAAACCAGTACAGGGCCGACTCCTCCATTGCCACCATGGCAGCCGGCAGCTTCAACTCCTCCGGTGTGCGGTGTAGTGCAAACTGCTGGTTGGCTCGGGCTAACCAACCGATAGGCTCCCCACCATTGAAAGGAGGCAGCGAAGGAGGGGTCGGTGGCTTGTCTGTCCCCACCGCGAGCGTCGCTCCTGACTCCACGGCGACGGAGGCCACCTCCTCAGCCGTGCGGGTCCTCGAGGCAGAACCCGCTGTCGCGTTGGCCGCTGCGGAACGAGCGGCTGCCGCCGACAGCGCCGCCATCGACGTGGTCAGCCCGGCAATCGTCTGTGCCATGCTCTCCAGCTGTTGGGCGAAGCTTGCTTGTTCTTCCGCCATCTTCCCAACCGTCTCCTTGATCAACTCCTGACCTTGTTCCAATTCCTCCATCCGTTGTTCGCTGCGTGTATTTGTCATCTCGGGTGAGAGATCCGGCAGGTCGGACCAATTGTTAGCACTCAGATTATCAAACGCAAAAGCGTCTGCCCAATAGCCAAAAGGCTCCCTTCTATTACTTCAATATTCAATAGATAATCAAAACAACGATGTAACTACAACTAAATAACAAGAGTTAAACCCTAAAGCCCACAGACGGCCCATAGCTAATATAAAGCAATAAGAATGAAATAACTAATAACAAATCAAGCCCGAGGCCTACGGCGATAAACCAATAACGGTTTGGGCCCACCAGCCTCCTCCTCGCCATCCTGGCAGCTTGACACCGGCTGTTTCATAACAGTATGAGTCCCTCAGGTGCTTGATTTTAAATTTAATTTTGATATGACTGCTCTCAGGATGTGCTTTATCATATTAGTAATATTATAAGAGAAGATATTTAAGTTATGTTGTGTGTTAGAGACCTTACCTTTTTCACGATTTTACATACTTTTCACAGAAATGTGTTAATGGAGTTTTGGACTTTGGATGTGTGCATAGGAGTATACGATCCACAAATAGAAATATATTACTACAGTGAGACATAGAAACACTTGGAATGAAACTGTTAAAGATATATTTTTAAATGTAAATTTGAGAAGTGACTTAAGTCTTTATTGAGCAAGGCGTGTAAGATATGATCTGTATAGCTGATCCCACTGTGAGCTTAAGACATACTTTTTTCTGGAATAGTCTGTTCACAAAATGCCTTTCGTCAAAATAATAAAATTTCCAATTTCCTGTCTTCAGATGAAATGATTTGAATTTAAATACGAGAATTTCAAAATTTCCAACTTTTGTATCTTTTTCTGGTTTACAAATTACACCACTTATCTCAAGATTCAGATTGAACTAATCCATCAAATAGTTCATGGGAGAAATTTGAAATATTTAGGTCCTGGATGACTAACCGGGTAAATTGCTAGTGTTTGGTCCATACTAGTCACTATGCTCTTATTTTCCCAATTGACAAGTCGGTAGGAATTGACGCTGGACCTATTGGACCCTCAGCAATTCTTTTGAGCAAGTATGGGTTCCTGAGTGGATCTGGGAATCTGCTGGTCGCGGGGTTTGGGAAGTCTGATACTTGATTAACTTTTCAAAGTTGGTTTTGGCGACCTAGAGTTGTAATTTAAAGTCCTGCCAACAAGTTTGGTAGTCCTTGACAACCCTCAACAGGGTGGGAAAAACTCGTAGGCTCTGGATCCCACTAATGTCGTTTATAACCAAATTTCCATGGTTAGTTCAAAGTTAAGGCCTAACTCTGTTCTTGACCTAGCTTCTATCAATTAATAAACTGAACTAAAATTTTTGATCTTGTAATGTCACACAGTTGTCTATTTCCGTAAAATCAGTTATGATTCGTCTTTGTGATTTTGCAGCTGTAAGTGATTACAAACAATCTCTTCAGTTCCAAAACTTGAATGAGGAAAAACATAACATTCAAATGGAGGTAATTTTAGTGCAATGAACTATTCTTCACACTTCTAAATCATCCCATTGTTCTAATATTTCATGCCTTCATGGTAATTACGCAGGTTGTTAGGGGTGGGCGTAGAATTAAGGTTTCAATATTTGAAATATTGGTTGGTGATATTGTGCCTCTAAAAATTGGTGATCAGGTGATGGAAAGATTTCTCTCTCGGTCTCTCCTCCCCCCCATCCACCCAAAAATAATCTAAACAAAGTTTTGAGTATATATACTGGAAAGCAGAAAATTAAACAAAATTAGCCCTTGCATGTATTTTTTTTTTAAAACAGGTACCTGCAGATGGACTAGTGGTTTCTGGTCACTCCCTTGCCATTGATGAATCAAGTATGACTGGGGAGAGCAAAATTGTGAGCTCATGAGATCATATGCCACAATTTTTTATGGCATCTATTCTCATATTCTTATGCTAGTGAATTCTGGTATTAGGTTCACAAGGATTCAACAAGGGCACCTTTTCTTATGTCAGGATGCAAGGTTGCTGATGGGTATGGCAGCATGCTGGTAATATTTTCTGTTTCATTATTCTTAATTAGGATATTAAATGTGAATCCACAGATCATAGTATTAAAAAAAAAAAAGACACAAGTAAAGAATATTCATGAAGTCCTTGCTGTAATGATTTTATCTATTATTACTCATTTATGAGTAGTTACTTCACAGCAATAGATATTACTACTTTCTAGAGCCCAAGTATGAAAAATCTCTGAAATGATACCTTTTGAATGACTCATTGCTGTACATGCATTTTTCCTTGGGGTGTTTGTGTGGTGTTTTTTTGTAGCATCTACATCTTTTTATTGAATAGGTGAAACAAATAGTATATTTGGCTTCATTCCATCTTGTAATTTTACAAGTTACTTGGCATTAAGTTATGCGGCTTAAAACTGATTGTCTCAATATTGATTTCCAATAGAATTGAATGAAAGCTTGGGGGGGGGGGGGGGAGTTAGCGAGAAAGTTCCATTTCATTTTTGTCGATCAATGTCTGCTTGAAGTTCATGATATGTTTAGATGCATTTACATGCTTGCTTGCTTGTTTCTAAGCATGATTCCCTATAATATATATGCCCTGTCTAAACAAATTTAGATTTGTATCCTTTGACCATCATAAGATGCCGGAAAAATGGTTTTATTTGGACAATGCTCAAAATCACCATTTTATGCTCTCATAGTAGGCTGGAATTTTATTGCTTACTAGGTAACAAGTGTTGGAATAAACACAGAGTGGGGTTTACTTATGGCGAGCATATCGGAGGACAATGGTGAAGAGACGCCATTGCAGGTTATTTATTCTGGAATTTTTTAAATCCTTTATCTGCATGCCTTATGCTGTCATCTAATGCTGAGGCTTCCTTGTTACTAAATCTAGGTGCGGTTAAATGGGGTTGCTACATTTATTGGTATGGTTGGTCTTGCTGTAGCAGTAGCAGTTCTATTAATCCTTGTGACTAGGTAGTTCCATTGATGTTGTGGTTGATGATTTTCTTGCTCTAGTTTCTTGAAGATATGTACTAAAATATATTTTTGTGATCTTCAAGGTATTTTACTGGGCATACTAGAAACCCCAATGGCTCGATACAGTTTCAAGCTGGGAGGACTAAAGTTGGTCGTGCAGTTGATGGCTTTATCAAAATATTCACTGTTGCAGTATGTTAACTATTTAGATTATTATTTGCTGCAGTTTAAAGTGCTTATCCATCTTCTTGTTAAACTAATCTGAACTATACTCTAGGTCACCATTGTAGTTGTCGCTGTACCAGAAGGTCTTCCATTGGCTGTTACCCTAACGTGAGCCTATATCTTAATATCCATCTCTTGTGAACCCTCTGCTATTCTCTTATTAGATTTCTTATTAGTGATTCGTGAGAATGTCATCATGTCTGCAGCAATTGTGCGGAATGTTTTGTGTTTCTTTAACTAGAATGGATATTGATTATTTTCCTTTGGAAAATGGCCAAAAGGCTCATTTCTATATTCTTCATCTTTACATGGTATTATATTGTCAGCTTATGTAATCCACCTCACTTGAGTTACTATTCATTTAGAACCAGATTCTGTATAAACAGACATTTCATTCTTATATTTTTGCTTATTTAAAATTAAATTGCTTTGCAGGCTTGCTTATTCCATGAGAAAAATGATGGCTGATAAGGCGCTGGTATGTATGAATATTATAGATCAAAAGAACTTGTAACTATGCTGCTTCTTTTTAAAAGCTTCCTATTATTTATTCATAGCACAATTTAACTGCAGGTCAGGAGGCTATCAGCCTGTGAAACAATGGGCTCTGCCACTACTATCTGCAGTGATAAAACTGGGACTTTAACACTGAATCAGGTGCTTAGCACTTGCATTATCTGGATGAACCAGTTGTTCTTGCTTTCTTTTACGAAAGAGTTCTAGCATAGTTATGTGTTTGAATGATTAATATATTATTTAGTTATTCTTCCACAGATGACAGTGGTTGAGGTACATGCTTGTGGGAAAAAAATTGATCCACCTGAAAATAAATCTCTTCTTCCTTCTATGGTTGTATCTTTGCTTAGTGAAGGCATTGCACAAAACACGACAGGAAGTGTCTTTGTGCCTGAGGTAATTTATAAGTCAATGCTGCAATAGTGTACGTTACTTGTATTTTCTTAGGCATATATATCCCGTCTGAGAGATTAACGGAAGATGCTTGAGAAAATAAGCTCTCTAAGCATCTTGAGGTTATTTGGCACTTCTGAACTTGAGAATTGAGTTGAGTATAAATGGAACTGCGTGAATTTCCGTTCTACAAATCTGAATTTTTTTTTTAAATGAACATCAACGGAAGATGCTTGGGGAGAATGCTTTTCTATGATGATCTCATGCATCTGAGATTATATTACACTTATGAAATTGTGTTGGGTATAAATGGAACAGTGTTAATTTCTGCTGAACAAGTCTCTTTTTTAAATGTCAATGTTCATTATCCTCTGTATCTCTCTTTTAAATGTACTGATTGTGGTGTGCTCCAAATACTTTGAATGTACTCATCTAGCGTCTAGTATTATTTATTGATATTTTAATTTGCGCAATATGGTTCACTAACTAACTAGAGGAGCCGGGTTCCACTCCTTGTTGTACAGATCTTTGACAAACACTAGTAGTCATCCTATATTCAGCCACTGATTTGTTTTACCAAACATGCAACTAATAGATATTTTCTTAATCACTGAACATGGTGTAGTCTAGGATGTTAGTATAGATCATGTTTTTTTTTTTAATTATTGCCTATTATATGTAGACTTACTATTTCATTTTGTATGTTAAATATTAGTCATAAGATAGTTTATGAGATATATATGTGATTCCTGATTACGCAGTTCACTTTTATGTGCTTAAGTAGCTCAGAGCTAGACCAGGATGTTCTAATCTAATGTATGTGGACTGATGTTGCCAAAGATATTAAAGTATTGAATTAATTTCCAGTTTATACTTTTAGATGATATAGTCAATTTAACATGTATAAAGTTAGATTCAGACTAAAATAAAAGATCCTTTTTCGGATCTCATTCTATCCATTTATCAAACTTTCCTGCAAGCCAGGCCTCGAGGCAGTAATTTGAAATCAGTTCACCTTAGGATGAGGTGCATTTTGAAATACTCAATGATAACTTCTCTAATAACTTTTCTTTCAGATAAAGTGGACATTTAGCAATAGCCCTGATAATATTATCTGTATAGACCGTATTGTAAGTTCTTTTCCTCACCTTTTCGTATACTGAGCTTGAGTTCTCTGGGTTGGTCTTTAATAGGGTGGTGGAGCATTGGAAATATCTGGGTCGCCAACTGAAAAAGCCATTTTGCAATGGGGAGTTAATGTAATGCGACAGCCCCTTTTTTGTTTTCTTTTTTCTTTGGGGTCATGATGTCTCTTGTTAGCTTCAGTGATGTGTTTTTATGATTTTTCGTCCATAGCTTGGAATGGATTTTGGTGCTGTGAGATCAGATTCAGTGATAATTCATGCTTTCCCATTCAACTCTGAGAAAAAGAGAGGTGGAGTTGCTCTGAAGCTGGTAAATTCTGATATCTATTAAATGATATGTAATTTTAGTTTTTCTTATATGCCTTAACTTGCTGCATGTGAAAGCGCACATTCTTGACATCATATTTTTGACATCTTATTCTTTTATTCTTTTTTTGGGCAGTCAAATTCTGAGATACGTGTGCATTGGAAAGGTGCTGCTGAGATAGTCCTTGCATCTTGTACTAGTTATGTAGATGCCAATGATAATCTGGTTGTGATGGACGAAGAGAAGGTTTGTCTGATGATGGCCTCTTTTTTAAACTGCTATCTCGAATGCCTTAAATAATTCCTACTGCAATATTAGAAGTTAAATTATTCGAAACTTGGCAAGAATAAAGTTCTGAGTTTAAGAGCTGTAGTGAAAAAGACATACAAGTCATCAGATTATATTGTCTGATTTTGACCTTAGTAAGTTGTCCAAGCCTCTAAGGTGTCTTATTATTCTAAAGTTCTTGCTATGATTTTTTTTAAGCTGTTGAGTGAGGGTACTTTTGTCTGCAGATATCATATTTTAAGAAATCCATTGAAGATATGGCTGCAGGAAGTTTGCGCTGTGTTGCGATAGCCTATAGAATGTGTGAAACGGAGAAGGTTCCAACTAGTGATGAAGAACTGGAGAGCTGGGAGATACCTGAGGAAGATCTCATCTTGCTTGCCATCGTTGGTATAAAGGTACTTATGACTTCCAATATCTTTGATTAGTATCTTGTTGAACTTTTTGTAATTTTGATATATCCTCGATGACATACAAAAGTGGTTTCACTAATAGAAAGGAAGAAATCAGTAAGTACTAATTATTATTTAAATTGGAATAATTATGGATTGCTTCTAGAGCATAGTCATAAGCATTTGAATCCTAATTAAAAACATCTTCTAATCATTGTTAGAAAGCTTTGATTTCATGAACAGTATGATGTTTTTTTGACATCTTATAAACTTCTTAAGTTCGAACCGGAAGACAGTTTTCCGCACCTCGGTTTGTCTTGTTTGTTGTCTGCATGATGCACGACTTGCGTGCAATTGCATTTTGAGAGTCATTGTGAAAGTCATTAGTCTGGTATTTCCATTGAAGGTTCTTTATCTCTGAATCTGTTCCTTCAATAAATCAAATGTTCTCAATAGGAATGTGAATGTTGTAGGATCCGTGTCGGCCAGGAGTGCGTGATGCTGTTCAATTATGTGTTGATGCTGGTATTAAGGTATGTGCATTCATCACTTATATGTATATTAAAGAAGTGAATGTGATTTTTTACTTGTTTTACATTTTGTTGTCATGAACGCTTTTCTTCTTGTTCTGATTTCCGGATATTTTATTCCCATCTGTCCCTTTCTTATGATTTTGTTTTTGGGTTGGATTTCGTGCCTTCAAATTTTAGAATGACATTGATGATTCTTACACTGGGTATTTCATTCTATTAATCATATTCTTGGTCAAGTTTAGCTACAGAAGGAAATGACTGACTGAATTTGCGTTGTAGATCATATAGTACAGATCCTTCTGTCAGGTTTTTCCTTCATGTGTTCTGTTGATTGTGACAGTGTGAACTCTTCATGCTATTAGCATCTCAAAGCATGTAGACGGAATTTGTGATCACAATGGTGTTACAGAACTCTTTGCTCATATATAAGTTATCTATAGGCTATATGAGGTGGATACTGTTCGGAGACATTGGGCAGTAGCTGTATTTTTAGATTATTATTAGAAGATTATAGTATACATTGAAATAGGATGCGAATAGTATTACTGATTTCTCTGGTCATTTCATTTGTTATGATACTATGTTGATTTTTTCTTATTTGCTCGATTATGTAGCCAAACTTAATGGTTCTCCTTTTATCCTTTTCTAGTTGAGATGCTTAGGCAGTTATTATTATTATCATCAATATTATTTTATTATATATTTTTAATTATTATTACTATTTATTATTACTCTAACCATCCCACAAAACCTTTCACACTTTTCTTTTTCGTCCGTCTTACAACACTTTTCATCCAAAAACTTGTACTACCTCTCAATACTGTATACTTTAAAAAATTCCATCCCTACCTAAGACACAGCGTGCTTTGCACTTTGTTTATTATCAAAAAGTACGTAGTTATCCTCTAAAAGCTACATTTTCTTCCATGTGAAAAAGGTGGTGTGACATCAGACATGTTTCATGTGATGGAAGAGTACTTTATAATTACATTTTAGTAACAAATATTTGATCAATACACTTATTGTCATTGGTATACCTGTTACTTTTTCTCTTTGTTCATTCTTTTTATCTATAACTGATGCAATGTATGCTTTTATGATTATAATATGACTTTAGATGTAAATAAGTGTTACAGCGTCTGTTGTAATTCATTGCTATCTGATTTGGATGATCTCTGCTTGTTTTGGTCTATCCATTGGAACTTTATATGTCACCTAAATTTTATTTGATAATTCTTTCTTTAAAAAAAATATTATATATTAATTTGCTTCTTGTCTGACCATTAAGTTTGTCTGAGAATCCAATCATGTCAATTAAGGGTTAATTATACTGAATTTTTGTTTTAACTTTTTTATAGGTGCGCATGGTCACAGGAGACAATCTTCAAACTGCTAAAGCAATAGCTTTAGAGTGCGGGATACTAGGGAAAAATGAAGATTCTGCAGAGCCTAATTTGATTGAAGGCAAAGCATTCCGTAACATGACTGAATCACATAGATTAGAAGTAGCTGATAAAATTTCGGTATGAGCTGTACATTGAATTGCTGCCTGAGCATAAGCCTATTTGTGGTTGTTATTGATAGGGTTCTGAATTGTTTTTTGTTGCAACTTTTTCTGACAGGTGATGGGTAGATCATCACCCAATGACAAGCTCTTACTTGTCCAAGCACTGAGGAGGAAGGGACACGTTGTTGCTGTGACTGGAGATGGTACTAATGATGCTCCAGCACTGCATGAGGTTAGCTTTTCCAGTTCATGCATAAACTAAAACTCCCTTCTACATTAGAAGTAGTGTGTGACATTATGTTGTGCTTTGATCTGTTGTTGTTCCTCCATCTCATCGCATTCTGCTTTTCACATTATTCTGTTAATTTATTACTTTGATTTGATATGAAATTATGGAGATTTTTTCTTCCGTCAATATTGATAAACAATTCATAGATCAGACGGTATCAATTTATTCCTTGACAGAGACTGAACATTACATGAATTCACACTGTAATCTGGATGAAAATTAGATGTTTTTATCATTCACTTGTATTTGCTATCCATGAGTGGTTATTGGATTTTCGAGGGTGGTCTGTTTGTAGGACTGCTGTCTCTATTTTTAGTTTCAGCTTGATTTTCTCTTCTAAACTTAATATGGCATGTTTGTCAATTCTGGTGTGACATAGGCTGATATTGGACTTGCTATGGGTATCCAAGGCACAGAAGTGGCCAAAGAGAGTTCAGATATAATCATTTTGGATGATAATTTTGCTTCTGTTGTAAAGGTGAGTTTATAATATCACAAATATCTTTATGGAACTACATTTTTATGGGGCTCTACTGGAATCCCATCTTTTTCTGCTACATCTTTGGTTATGATTTTTAAATAATGTTTTTGATTAATTTTCAATTGGTCATCAAGTCTGTGGTGAATGTTGAGACATGTAGTGGCCTCTATTTGTCTATATTTTGAAATTTGGATAAGAATGGCAGTCAGATATTGATTTAAGAAAACTGAGAGTGTAACTGAACTTCACTCAAATAAACGTCAATTAAATCATACTTTAGTCATTGTCATGAGTTCTGCAGGTGTAATTTTTGTCAATGATATTAATTGTATGTTTTCTGCTTTATAACCTTGCATGTTCGAGAAATTTTAAGGTTGAACTATTATGTCATTAGTTGAGAAATTATAGAGTTGAACTTTTACGTCATTGATTGAGGAATTATAAGGTTGAACTGTTGCGTCATTAGTTTAGCTGGTAAAGATTTTATTTGTTTGTTTGCAGGTTGTCCGGTGGGGTAGATCTGTGTATGCTAATATTCAGAAATTTATACAATTTCAACTTACAGTTAATGTTGCAGCATTGGTTATCAATGTTGTGGCAGCAGTTTCTTCTGGTAATGTTCCATTAAATGCAGTTCAGGTGCGTGTGTAATCTCTCTCCCAATTTATCTGCTCATTTACCAGGTTTTCTGTTTGACCTCTACTTTGGTTGGTCTCAAAAGTTTATCTCTGAATTTTTTGCACACAAATTTTCCTTTCTTATATCTTCCAGCTGCTTTGGGTAAATCTTATTATGGACACGCTAGGAGCCCTTGCGCTTGCCACTGAGCCTCCTACAGATCACCTTATGCACAGACCACCTGTTGGTAGAAGGTTAGACTTTATGCATATTTAAAAAGAACCTCTGATGATATAGTGATTTTAAACATGCATTCCTCTTTGCTAAAAGGGTTAAGACTCTTCTCATATTTTGTTCCCCTTAAAAGAAGAAATATAATTATTCAAGTGGAGATATTGATTCATATGATCCAGTTACAGTGTTCGTTTTTTACTTGACCACATGATTGGCATGGAATATGGCTTTGCTTACTTTCTACATGCTGAACAATCATTACCTATGGTTTAATCTAGCTAACGTACTTTTCTTTCACTCTGGCATGCAGAGCCATCAACAATCTTAAGAGTCTTTGAGATATTCAATTCTTGTTCTAGAATCTGCTTTGATTTTTTAGTCCAAAAGATCCCTTACCAGAATGCACTCTCTAGGATTGATAAGCATTTGGATCTTGTTAACCAAAGAACATTATAAGATTGTGCCTTTCTGATTCAGTTTCCTCTTAATAATTGATCAGTTTGTGTGTTTTGTCTTCTGAGCATATTATATGGTGATTGGAAGATCTATTCTAACTTATGTATTTTGACCAGTATTATTTCGGAGTAACTGTTGCACGGACTAAGTTGCCGCTTACTGTTGAGGAACTATGCCTTGTTGTCCTGCCATACTTGGAAAATTTTGGATATGTCTGCATGAGTAAGGATATACAAAAAAGAACCAATCCCAATGAAAAGGCCGAATAAATTGGATTCGGAAGTAATACTACTGCCAGACTTCCTAATATAAGACCCGCTCCCAAAAAGACTAAAAGAAAACTACCTCTGTTCTAATTTCATTCAATTAAAAAGTATCCTAAAAAATAGGATAACTTCTTTTTTTCCCGGTCAGGTCAACAAAGGCTTGAAATATTTCGATTTTTTTTATAAAATCAAATGGAATTTTGTTTTGATTAAGGATCGTCTCAATAAAAGAAATTAGGTACGGTCTTGAAACAATTCCTCGAAAATCCATTTTATTATTCAAAAATCAGCTACTAGCCACTATTAGTATAGTGGATATTTATATCTATATTTATATGTATATAATATTTTTGATATAATTTTTGTTCTTGTTTATACACTTAAGTGTGTTTGGCAATGCATGGGTAATAAGGCTTCTAAAATGTAGTGATAAACAATATGTGCACATGATGATTGCATCAACTTGTATTAATTTCGTGGGTTATTGTAACCCACAACCCCATGGGTTGTCTTCCACCAGGACGCTTGATTTTAAGTAACGGGGTAGGAAGAAAAAGAAGTGCAAACAAGTGTAATTAGTGTGTAAGTGTATCTTCTAGTAATTTTAGAGATTCGTTGAATATCATTAACCCAATATGAACCAAACACACTCTTAGTGAAAATGTGATTGTTTTGCAATGTGTTCTGTTTCAAAGATGACCATTGAACTTCCTGGCCACCCTAGTTATGTTTGTGACATGTTCAAGAGCTGTTGCTCAAATATGCTTTCGATGGTAGGAACACGATTGGATTGATGAAATCTTGATCTTATAGATCTACAGAAGGCATTTCTTTCATTATATTTGTGCTATCTGTTGTTTTATATTTACTGATTAAGGCACTGTTACTGTTGTAGAGAACCTCTAATAACAAACATCATGTGGCGGAATTTGCTGATACAGGTATTATATGTTTTTTTAAGCAGCTTCTTTGCACTTTTTTAAATATCAAATTGAGATTAGGACAAAGATGTACTGAATGTTGTTGATAACCAATATAAATAATCAAGGTCAAATTTGGTATGCAATTCAACACGTTAATCTCTACTATGAACTCCGGATAACTTAAGAAATTCCAGTGTTAACCTAATTTTCCCAGCTATTTTAATTCTGTGCCTGTACATAAATGTGCAAGCCATTGTACCAACTCACTTTTACTTGGACCAACTCACTATTGCATCTCAAAAGCTTTGTTAATTTTTTGGAAATCATAACTTTTGATATTGAATTGTTGTAGGCTTTGTATCAAGTAACTGTTCTCTTAGTCCTCAATTTCGGCGGAAGGAACATTCTGAACCTGAGGCATGATACGGGTGATCATGCTTTCAAAGTGAAGAATACTCTGATTTTCAATGCATTTGTCTTTTGTCAGGTAAATACATTTATGAATTATGTTACACGGAATGGTCCTATATACTGTAACCCAATTTTGTCTGTCAGACCTAAAGTAAATCACTCCCCTTTCTATTTCTCTCTCATTAGATTTTTTTTTTAAAATTTCCCTATTATAGATATTCAATGAATTTAATGCTCGAAAGCCTGATGAAATCAATGTGTGGAGAGGAGTCACCAAGAACCTTCTCTTTATGGGAATAATTGGCCTCGAAGTGGTGCTTCAGGTACTTTGATTACTTAAAAGTAGCAACGTGCTGTAGTTCTTGAAGACTTAGTATCTTATCATTGATCATATCCTTCAGGTCATGATAATTTTTTTTCTTGGGAAATTTACTTCGACCGTACGTCTTAGTTGGAAATTGTGGCTTGTATCACTTGGCATTGCCTTTGTCAGGTTGGTGGATAAACTAAGCATTTCTGATAGTCTGTATACTATCTATAGGACTACAAAAGCATTCACCTTCATGATACCAACATATCTATGATAAATTGTTTACCATTTATTGTTTTATGGTGTTAATAGCTGGCCTCTTGCTATGGTCGGAAAGTTGATCCCTGTTCCAGAGAGAAATTTCGGAGACTACTTTACTAGGAATAGGAAAAAGAACCCCAGTGGTAATCATGACTTAATTTTACCTAGATGAAACAATTGTTGTTTTAAGATGCAAAGGTGAAGTGATGATTGTTTCTTCTTCTTCAGGTAAGGCTGCCGATTCTTCACCGGAAGCTTCTATAGAATAAGCTGACATTTGTGTAGATGCAAAGTAGCAACTGAGAACTAACTTTGGACAATCAGGTTTGATACATAGATAGGGGTTGCATTCTAATCTTTTAAAATGACGTTGAGTTTTCATAGTAACTGAGATTTGCATTGGTATATGTACAGTTTAGTAGTTGCTTCATCTATCTGTGCATAGCTGATAATTACATTACTGGTCTGTATATTTTTATAATTCTTGGTTTTCTTCTCATGCTCGCCTCCATTGACATGATGGATGCTTTGTTACTCCTTTTATTGTTCTATTTTTTCGTTCATTAGTACTTGCTTTCTGTATGGTTGTTATTTTTCTTGTTTGATCTCATTAGTTTTGTTTTAGAGTATTATTTATATTTTTTGCCCCTTAAAGAAACTATTGACAGAACTTGCGTCAATTCTAAGACATCCAACAAGAAGCTTTTCGACCGTACTCTTATAAAATATGAGAAACTTCAAAATTATTTCATCTGTTCTGATTAGAATAATTGTACGCACTTTCTTTTTTCATATGTTTTAGAACAATTTGCACATTAATAAAATGAAAATGACCTATAGTATGAACTCCTTTATAATAACTAAAAAATACCAATGAAGTACTCTTTAACACTTCATTTAGTTAAACTCAACAATATCAAATACTTTAATCTAATATTGATGATCGAGAATACGCTTATATATATTCCCGGAAGAGAGGAAGTAAGAAATAGAAAATGAAAAAGATCTTAGCCATGTTCGTTTTGAATTTTCAAATCAGTTTTCAAAATACACACTTATAAATTTTAAAAAGCACCCATGTGGAGTATAATATTACAAATATTAATTCCCAACTCATATATCTTTCTTTCATTTTTTTTTTCGATTAACATTTTTTCTTGCTTATAAGCTCAGATTCTCTTTACACACTAATTGAATCCTCCAACTGTACTTTAAAAATTAGTGGAGCTTATCATTGTTGTCGTTGAGTTATTAGGACCAATCACTTGTTATGTTTTCCTATTCTCTATTATCATGTTAATAATACTCTTTATCCCAAATTTTTTTTCATATTTTTCATTTTTATCCGTTCCAAAATAATCTTTATTTTTCTATAATGATAAATAAGTCAAAAACTAACATTCTCTTACACTTTATTTACAACAATAAAAAACATATTTAATATATTTTATCATTTATTTATTACCTAAAATACCAAAATACATTTAAGAATAACAATTTTCTTAATTTACACGCAAAAAAAAAATGTGAAAATTATTTTAAGACGAGGTGAGTATAATACATATGTACATGATGTCCTTAAATGGTACTCTATACCAAATCCCACTTAAACCTTTGAATTCTCCCAACAAGATAGGGAATGTACATGATATCAAAATATAGAGTATTACTAGAGTTCATCTGATGCACGGCGATTATTAAATGTTTTAATAATTAATCTCCATCCTTTAATTTTTATGAATAACTAATTTTAAAATTATGTAATTACTATTATACCTTAAATTATAACATTAACTCTTAGGTGCACTGGGTGCACTACAAGATTACCTCAAAAATAATTTGATGATGTCATGTATTAAATTTAAGATGATAAATAAATAAGAAAATAAAATAAAATGATATATGGATTAGACATGCACTAAAAATTGGAACCGACAGTTTGAATCGAAACCAGAACCACTGATTTTGGAACCTGCCAAAACGGAACTCGTAATCGTATATTTTCTGATTCGGTTTTGGTTTCAAACCGAAGGTTTTCTTTTTCTATTTTTTTTTGAAAAAGTACTGTTTAAACTTTATAAATAAAACCGAAACTTGCTGTTCTATAACCGAACCGAAACCGGTGGTTCTAAACCAAGTGCTTGGCGGGTTTGGCGTTTTGGGCCAAGTGTCGAACCAAGTACCTGTCAAATCTTCATTCATTCATTTTTATTATCTTCAACAGAAAACGAGCTTTCCGCCTCCACCTGAGCTGAGCTTAGCAGCAATGGAGACGGCTCTCTCATGTGCTTCTTCTCGCTTCGCTTCCTCCCAACGTCAGTTCTCTTCTCTGCACTTTCTCACCTCCCTTTTCTTTTATCATTCCTAACCTTCTCTCTCTTTTCAATCCGCTCTTTCTAAGACTACGGCATAGCGGATGCTTTTCGGAGAATTTATCCCACTGTTTCGACGCGCTACAGTAATTCACTTTTGACTAGGAAGGCATCAACAAGGCGAGCAATTGTTTCTTCTGTGGTTCGTAATTTTCATCCTAATTTTGGGATTGCATTCATTTCTTCGGAAATGTGATTTTCTGACCAAGTAATTGAGTGTTAGGTTTTATGTGTTGCAGTTGGGGAAGAATGTTAAGAAACAGACTATCATCCCGGATCCTGATTACCGTCTTCCAATTGTGCTTCTTGGTCAGCATTCAAACTCTCTCAATCTATTTCTGAGTAGAATTGCACTAACATATTTGGCATTGCATTGGATGTTTAATTTGAAGGAGTGGTGGATAGATTTTGATATTCAAGGTTAATCTCAATAGATTTTCCTCTTAAACTGGGCAGGAATAGCTGGTGGTTTCGTTTATGTGGATAATTTAGTTGCAGCAGTCCCAACTGGGCTTCTCGGCTTACTGCTTCTTGTCCAGGTACCACTTAGCTATTTAAACTATAGCTGTATGGGATTTTTCACATTCCAAAAAACACTAATCATGGAGAAACTATCCTACATAAGTAGTTCTGAAGAGTGTTTGGTTTATTAAAATATTAGGTGGGCTAATTTGGTTTGAAAATGTTAAATACAAGGAATGATCATGAGAATTGCTTTCATTTTTATTAGTTTCATGGGATATTATAAATAATCTTCCCCTTAGGTTGTGATCCAACGGCCCTTACTTTTAACTAACTGGTTTAGAAGGAAATCAAGCTTGCTTAAGTATAATTAGTGTGTAACTTCTTTATTTTAGTAAATTTTTAAGGCCCATTGAGTATTGTTAACTCAATGTGAACCAAATACTCCCTAAAAGAATAGGAGAACATCCCACTCACTCAATGCACTAATCTTGGGATTACTAAGAAACTAAAACTGATTCGTCATTAAATTAATTAGTCTGTTTTAGGGCCAAACTAGTCGCGACATCTTTTTTTCAGTAGGTGTCTCTCTCAAATATGCAAGAAAAAGGGTTAGAATTCCACATATGCTGTTTTGGTAATGCCACTTTAGGCATGTGGCTTCATGTATAAGATACTAATTATTACGTATTCTTTCTATATCCAGCTCAATTCTTGATATTATATTTGGAACTTTGTGTTCCTAAATGTTCATAAATTTATATAAATTGTTGTGCCTTCTTTAGACTCATCTTCTAGTTCTTGAGCTAACATAAGGATGGATTCTCTGGTTTTCTTCTTTCAGACATCAAGAGTGAGATTCGTCTTTGATGAGGAGGCTCTGGTTTGTTTACTCATGATTCCTTCACACTATAACATCTGATTTTTAAATTATGATGTAGACATGCATTTTATATAATCTTACATTGCCATATTATTTTGTTGTTGCTGGAATTGAATCTCTAGCTTTTGCTATTTTTGCTCTAAAAGAACTTTGTCAAATTCATTTTCCGCTGTTATTCTTGTTGTCACTTGAATGGGACTCTTTTGCTCTTTGTGCTATAAAAGAGCTTTTGCTATTTTTGATCTAAAAGAACTTTGTCAAATTCATTTTCCGCTGTTATTCTTGTTGTCACTTGAATGGAGCTCTTTTGCTCTTTGTGCTATAAAAGAACTTTGTAAAACACATTTTATTCTTTTTTCAGTAATTTTTTTTCTTCTTATAGACATAAATACATCTGGTGCGTCCTATCCTAGTACTGATGGTGGAGTTTATTGGTAATGATAGTGTTGCCTCATAATATGTGTTATGATGTTATGAACTCAGCAGTGTCATAATGTGGAACAAATTTCCTAGTCTGATCAGATAATGAGGTGTAATGACAGATATGTGTAAATGTTTCAGGAACTTAATTAATTCTCTTGATCCATTATAGTATTAATCATCTTAGCTGGGAATTATAACTTTTATCAGCACTCTTTCATGCGGATTAACCATAATATTCCTATTTTCTTCTTTATTTCAATATAAGTTATACCAAAAGAGCCTAATTACAGGAGGTAAAAGTAGGAGATGACCTACAAGACTCGGGTGAAAATGCTTTTGTGGGTGGGAAAAACCGATGGAAGTAAGTTGAGCAATTTTTTATTAATCTGATCATTTTCTCACAAAATCAATGCTTAACTATTGAGCTGGCTCTCCAGATATTCAACTTTTGTCAACTGGGAGCTCTGGTGGCCTACAT
The DNA here is from genome assembly GCA_023678885.1 of Pogostemon cablin. Taxonomy (NCBI): domain Eukaryota; kingdom Viridiplantae; phylum Streptophyta; class Magnoliopsida; order Lamiales; family Lamiaceae; genus Pogostemon; species Pogostemon cablin. Next base: position 25,806,503 of record CM042985.1, on the reverse strand, counting down.
TTCCAATATTGGTTTATTTTAAGGAGACTCAAACAAAACCTGAAGGACAAATTCACTTTTTCCCTGTAATCTTTGTAAGTATCTCACTGGAACTCTAAAGTTGTTTTGGATGGACAGATCTGCTGATGGATTTTAAATTTGTAGTATCAAATTCGTTGATAGATATTTGGATAGATATGGATTTGAAATCCATGCCTCTCATCTTGAACTAATTAAGACATTTTGGATTGGTTTGAGATCTATGATAATCCATTTTTATTTCCCAAGATCAACCCAATCTAATGTTTTGGATAGTCTACTGATGTTTTCCATTATCCTTGTTCCACACCATACAGAATGGGAAGCAACTCTATGATGTTATGGTGGAAAGATGTGGTCCTTCAAAAACTAGCGGACCCAAATAAGTCGACCTGAAGTAGATCCAAACGTGAGATTCGTCTGGGATCAAACATCATCCAAGGTATGAAGCGTTGCAACAACATTTTTCGAGTTTATATTTTCCATAATAAATTCGCATGCTGTCTTCTTTATGAATGAAACTACAGCTTCAGATTCTCTTTGGTACATGTAGATTAGATAGATACATATATCTATCAACCCATTATCTTACTTTTTCAATTGATGGTGATTCTTTGACCTTTAATCTCAGGGTAGTAATCCACGTTTGAGAAGATGAATTTGAGAAAGATGTACGTTCTATTTCTGGCAATCTCTGCATAATCATGTATATAACGTAGTTTACCCTCTTATTATCCCAACATATATCCCATAGTAGCCTGTAACTAGTAGTTTTCTGTGTTGTACGTGGAATCTTTCTTTTCAACACAAAAGCTTGTGCGCTTAGACAATCAGTAATACTGGTATGTAAAGTCCCACTATGAGATGTGATGTCTATTCAACATCCAAATTCAAGGTCATCAGAGTTTTATTTTTATTTTTATAGGAAAACATTATTTTGTTTGATTGGTCTTGTACAATTAAGCATGAAGTTAAGTTAGTATTAATCATTGATCTTTTGTTGAAAAATGCACGAATAATGCTGAAAATGAGTTCTTTTGTGCTCGATTTGGAGTGCGTAAATGCTACTGTAAATGCTATTATATGATTATAAGAACTTGGCATGAGATATGTTTATAAGTGTTGTCAATATGAATAATACATTACACAATGAAAAGATGAGATGCAGTTAAGAGGTTATGGGGGAGGAGAGATGTTGATATAGTAGAGAATGAAAATGATGCATAGGCATCTCAACCATCGGAGTGTAGCGCCCGACGTTGTACGCTGGAGATTCAAGCCCTCGTTGAACCGCATTGCACAGTATTGTGTCCTCATCCTGCACCATAACTGCTTCATTCTTCATTGCTTCCAATATGAATAATGCATTGTAGTTATTGTTATTATTATACCTGAACTTTTTCACTTTCTTCTAAGCTCTTCTTGATGAAATCACTATCCTCCTAACCATCAAACACAATGACAAAGCTTGTAAGACCATAGTCCTATAATCAAATCAAGCAGAATCAATGTTGACATATGGCTTAGAGCAAGTAGATTGTACTTGCATATAACCGAAAAAAAAAAAAAAAAAAAAAGTTAGGGATGTGAGTCGAGCCGACTCACAATTTACCTGCCTCGACTCGATTAATATTGAAAAATAAACTCGAGTTTGACATTTAGTGAGATCAAATTTAAAAAGACTCACAAGCTTAATCGAGTTAAATGTGCTAATATGTTATTTTTCTGAGCTTAGTCCTTTTTTGAGTTTTTCAGTCATCTTCAGGCACAACACTATTCGACTCGACTTTTCTCATTTACACACCTAATGTAAACGAATCGACACTGGCGACATGAGAGGGACCTTTTACGATATATAACATGTGTAAGTCTTACCAGAAGAGAAGCATCTAAGAAGTAATCGAAAATCACTTGGCATTTCCGAGGTCCCAATGGTAGAGCCAGATTGGTGTCCATCCATGGTCCGTACCTGAGTTCCAGGCACCACTTAAGACAATAAGAAATCATACACATTTAACTCATCCATTCCAGATACAAATGGGTAGCTAGCTTAACCTATTGATCATGAAGTTCGGGTATACGAAAGCATAGGTAGATTTAGACCCAAGTCGATCGAAGCCTCCTTTAGAGTCCTTGGAAATGCCTTCACAGCTTTGGATGCTAACTCTTTCATACATCTTGCAATAAAGTAGAATATCAATAGAGTATCTACCAACAAGCCATACAGTTCAAAAAGAAAGAAAAGAACGAAAACGAAACACCAAATCATACTCTGCTAGAATATGTATCTGTTCTGAGACCTGATGAAAGACCTTTATGTGCATATGGCACATGATAACCACCATCTAAATAGTTGTCACAGAAAACCTGCAAACAACGTTGCCACATATGTATATCATTGATAAGAAATGTGCACTACTGTTTAGAATATATACGAAATATATAGCATTCAATCTTGAATGTGAATAAATTCGAGAGAGAGTGCTGTAGCTGGACCTTCCAATTGCAGTCAAGGGTGTATGTCCTTCTGCAGATGAATTTTAATGATGTATCGACTCCGCTGGCACTCAGGATATTAGCTGCATTTGTCACACCCCAATTTTCACAATAAAGAAATTCCCATATATTTTTTTTTATAGGGCATTAAATAGGGCGTGATAAAATATTTTAGTTATAAAATAAATAAATAAATGAGCATCCAAAGATAGGGGATTTAAAAATAGGGGACAAGTCCCATAAGTTTCATTAAACTTTAACCAAATGATATAAAGTAAAAATTTAAAAAAAACATATGTCCTAAGTTTTAACAAACTTTAGGCAATTAATGCAAGTATAAGGAATTTAATAAGGATTTAGTCCCACAAGTTCTTGCAACTTTATTTTAAGAAGAGTATTTAGCAAAAGCCTTTAAAGAAAAGGACTACAAGTTTATTTTCAAATTCATAACTAATAAATTCATAACTTATAAAACATACCGGACTAATCAATCTTATAAAAGTGACATACCCTAAATATAAAGATAGTAATTAGTGACTTAACAGGGATAAAGGAAAAGTTTAATGAAATCGGTCCTGTAAGTTTATACAGAAATTTCAAGGAAGTTTTATATACAAAATTCTATGCAGACCAGTTTTACTCCCAAACCGAAAAGAAATTTTTATTGAAGACTTTATTTACCTTTGAAAATATTAATGCAACACACTGACGTCCACTACAAAAAAAAAAGAAACATGAGTTTTTCCAAACATCTTGATTTAAAATCTAAATACTACTTAGTGTAGACAAAAATGCATACTGACTTTATGTGGCAGACAACCATGTATAACTAAATTAATATCTATTCCCCAATTAAATAATGTGAAATACCCATAGAAAACCATCTACGCATCTTACGAAAATTTTCTGAAATTTAAAAGGAATATAAGTCAAATAATGGCGTCAATCCAAACACTTGGTTAACATACTAGCACACTGGACTTCCCACGTGTTGAACTAATAGCAAACTTTGTCACTTTTGGTATCTCTAACACCTTAGAAAGAGTAATAATAATAATTATTTATTAACTCAAATCCTACCACTAACCTTTATCACCATCCACATGAATCTGTGAAGCACACATATACATACTCAAACCTCCAACCAATATTCCGATTCGGAATGTCAACAGCAATTAAAAGATAGAATTTGAAAATCAACCAACCCATGTAGTGCCGAATAAATTTATTGAAAGAAATTCTTAACGATCACAAGTTTCGAACATATAATAACAACTCAAAGCTCATGTCACAACAATATACCAAGAACTCAAATATACGAAATATTTCAAATAAAAATTTATAAATACGCAGTGAATGTTTTGCTCTTTTATTCAAACATTCTTATTCAGTCTCCTCTTGCTTGACACACCCCCGCTCGTACGCTAGCGCCTCGCTTTAATCTGAAAGGAAGGTAATTTGTTGGGGTGAGCAACCACAAGCTCAGTGCGAATTTTTCTCATGCTTATACAAGTAAAAATAATTCATATACAATAATTTAAATTCACTTACGAAACATTCCTGACATATTGATAAGGCACCTTTTTTTTTTTTGGTCCTTTATCCGTGACTTATAAGATACGACATCGATTCGTTACCCGTGATAATAGCAAGGCACCACAATAGTCCCAACCCGTATTGCACATATGATTCACATAATCCACATCAAGATCATAACAAGATGATAATACTTCAGTTAAAATAAACTATCACATACAAAATATTTCACATATATAAGATGAGAGAAATCCCCACCTTTTAACCACGTAAAAACCTTGGATTCGAGTAATGAACGTCGCGATCAAGATCCCTCGAAACCTAGAATCATATAACTATACGTTACTACCCACGTCATGATATGTTTACGAAATTATTCAAATAGAATGAGGGTAGAAAAAAAAATTAAAAGGAATAGGCTAGAACTTTGATTGATGACAACAAAAGGATAAAAGAATGAGACTGAAGGTACTGTTACCCTTCTCTCTTGATACAAGTGCAGCAGCGTGAGGAGGAACTGTAGATGGTGTGTGAGAATGAAGAGAAGGGTTTAATTTATGCATTGAACGGCTGAATTAAAATTCCAGAAATTGACGCTAAGGTTGGTCAAACTTTCCATAATTGTGAGAATGAATTTTTGGGAATGATTGCAGGGAAATAACTCCCCTGCATAATGGTCGTGATTTGATGTTCCTTTGAACAGAATGATTCTTTCCTATTAATGAGGGAGATAAATTTGAGAGTGATTGCAGGAAAATTAATAATAGATGAGATATGATTGTATTTTCTTGGGTAGAAAGAAATATCACATATATGGAAGGTGTATATCATACTGATGATCTCTCCTTCACGCGGTTGTAGTGGAATAAGTGGGCTGGACAACAATTTTATGCTTGTATTGGGCCTTCAAGAGTTGGGCCACAATCAGATTCATGAATAATATTGTATGGGTTGTTACATCCTACCCTTCTAATAAAAATTTCGTCCTCGAAATTCTATCATAATATAAATGTCTTACCCGACATGAAAGAGGGGTATCTTGCTTGCATTTCATCTTCTCTTTCCCATGTAGCTTCATCTTCCGTGTGTTGACTCCATTGGACTTTAACGAGTGTCACATCATGATTCCGAATTCTTTGTATCTTTTGCTCCAAAATCGACACAGGTTCTTCTTCATATGATAGGTCTCTAGCAATCTCCAATGTTGAGAAATTTATCACATGATTAGGATCATGCACGTATTTTCTCAACATTGAGACATGGAAAACATTATGAACGGAGGATAACTCGGGTGGTAAAGCCAAACGGTAGGCTAGATCCCCAATCCTCTCAAGAACTTCAAAAGGTCCGACGAAACGGGGCCTTAGCTTCTCTCTTCGTCCAAATCGTATGACGCCCTTCGTGGGTGCCACTTTTAGAAACACATGGTCTCCAACTTCAAAATGTAAGTCTCTTCTTCTTTGATCAGCATAAGACTTTTGTCTATCTTGGGCAGACTTGATTCTTTCTCGAATGACTCTAATCTTGTTCACTGCTTCTTCTATCATTTTGGGACCTAGGACAGCCCTCTCGCCAATATCGTCCCAATATAATGGTGATCTACACTTCCTTCCATAGAGTGCTTCATAAGGGGCCATCTTGATGGTCGCTTGATAACTATTGTTGTAGGCAAACTCGACTAGAGGTAGAAACTTTTCCCATGCCTCATCAAAGTCGAGTGTGCATGCTCTCAACATATCTTCCAAAATTTGGATTGTTCTTTCGGATTGCCCATCGGTTTGCGGGTGATAGGCGGTGCTGAAATTTAATCTTGTTCCCATGGCCTTGTGCAGACTTTCCCAAAATCTTGAAGTAAAGCGCGCATCTCTATCGGACACTATAGAAATTGGTACACCATGAAGTTTTACTATTTCTTGAATATACAGTTGAGCATACTGCTCCATTTTGAACGTCATCTTCACTGGTAAGAAGTGAGCCGACTTGGTCAATCGATCAACGATGACCCATATGGCATGATTTCCCTTTGAAGACCTTGGCAAACCCACTACGAAATCCATGGCAATTTGCTCCCATTTCCATTCGGGAATCTCGAGTGGTTTAAGCTTTCCGGCTGGCCGCTGGTGTTCAATCTTAACTTGTTGGCAAGTTAAACATCTTTCAACAAAGTATCCAATGTCTCGCTTCATGCTTCTCCACCAAAATCTTTCTTTCAAATCTTGATACATCTTTGTTCCTCCAGGATGAGCGGTGTATGGAGCTCCATGCGCTTCGCCTAAAATCTTCTCTCTTAATTCTTCCACCATTGGAACACATATTCTTCCATTGAGTGTCAACACTCCCTCGTCATCCACTTTGAAGCCGTTGTATTCGCCTCCTCGTGCCTTCTTCTTCATTCCTTGCAAAAAGTGATCTTGCTCTTGAGCTTCCTTTATTTCCATTTTCAGACTTGGCTGGATTTCCAATGCTGCAATGATCGCCCTTGTACCAGAGGATGATATCACAAATTCAATTAGCATCTTGGCGAAATCTTCGATCAACTCTTCTTGCTTAATTTGCAAACTATTGAGTTCCATTTTGGTTTTTCGACTCAAGGCGTCGGCTACCACATTAGCCTTGCCTGGATGGTATTCAATTGAGCAATCATAATCCTTTACCAATTCTAACCATCGTCTTTGTCTCATGTTGAGCTCCTTCTGCGTAAAAAAATACTTCAAGCTTTTATGGTCCGTGAAAATTGTACATCTTCCTCCATAAAGGTAATGTCGCCAAATCTTCAGCGCATGAACCACGGCCGCTAATTCCAAGTCATGAGTAGGATAGTTCACCTCATGTGGTCTTAGTTGTCTTGAAGCATAAGCGATAACCTTCCCCTGTTGCATCAATACACATCCGAGCCCTTGTTTCGATGCATCACTGTAGATTGTGAATTCTTCATTTGGGTTAGGTATGGTTAGGACCGGTGCTGTAGTCAGGTCATGTTTCAACCTTTGGAAACTCTCTTCACACTTCTCAGACCAGATAAACTTTTCTCCTTTGCGAGTCAAACGTGTCATTGGACCAGCTATCTTCGAGAATCCTTCAATGAATCTTCGGTAATAGCCTGCTAACCCCAAGAAACTACGAACTTCTTGTACATTTGTAGGCGTCTTCCATTGGTTCACAGCTTCAATCTTTGAGGGGTCTACTTCAATTCCTTGAGATGTCACCACATGCCCAAGGAATGTGACTTGACTCAACCAAAACTCGTATTTCTTGAACTTTGCGTAGAGCTTCTCCTTTCGAAGTGTCTCGAACACTATCCTCAAATGCTCCTCATGTTGTGCTTCGCCCTTCGAGTACACCAAAATGTCATCAATAAAGACTATGACAAATTGATCAAGATATGGATGAAAAACTCGATTCATCAAATCCATAAACACAGCAGGGGCGTTACTCAACCCAAAAGGCATTACGACGAACTCGTAGTGCCCATAGCGAGTTCTAAAGGTAGTCTTGGAAATATCTGACTTCTTCACTCTCAATTGATGGTATCCGGATCTCAAGTCAATCTTGGAGAATGTACTTGCTTCTTGTAGTTGATCAAACAAGTCCTCAATTCGGGGCAAAGGATATTTGTTCTTCACTGTCAAGCGATTAAGCTCTCGATAGTCAATGCACATCCTCATCGATCCATCTTTCTTCTTGACGAAAAGGACAGGCGCTCCCCATGGTGATACGCTTGGACGAATGAGTCCTAAGTGTAAGAGCTCTTGTAGCTGGACCTTCAATTCTTGTAGTTCTATGGGCGCCATTCGATAAGGAGCTTTGGATACTGGTGCTGATCCTGGTAGCAAATCTATTGAAAACTCCACTTGACGGTTGGGAGGTATTCCTGGTAAGTCCTCCGGAAAAATATCGAGATATTCACGTACAATTGGTACGTCACTCGGTGATATCTCCATAGCACTGGGGTCTATTATGTTGACTAATAACCCTTGGCAGGATTTCTTCCTCAGCATCTTCGCAGCCTTTGCGGCTGACAAGACTCTTGGTATGACGCCACTCTTGATCATGTGGATGATTTTTCTTTCGGATCTTGGTTCTCTCAGTACCACTTCCCGTTCCTTGCACTTGATGTTGGCTTGATGATAAGTAAGCCAATCCATCCCCAAAATCATATCGAATCCGTGCATATCCAAAACATATGGCTTGACACTAAAATCTACTCCTTCAATGCATACCTCTACTCCTTCTATCAAGGAATGCGCAATGATTCTCTCTCCCGATGGTAAACTTATCTCAAGAGGTTCGTCACTCTTGACTCGTTTACAATAAATCTTATTGCAATACTTTGCAGAAATAAAAGAATGCGACGCACCAGTGTCAAATAAAGTGAAAGCTTGGGATTTACCCACTGATAAAGTACCTGTCATAACATTAGGGTCTTTGCTTCCCTCAGCTTGATCCATAGCGAACACTCTTCCTTGCCCTCCAGTGGTTTGCCTCGCGTTTCCTCCCGCAGGCGGTCCCCTAGTGTCAGGCCTGTAGTTCGATGGCTTTGGGCAATCCTGGGCTCTATGACCAATTTCATGACACCGAAAACATCTACCCTGTCCTCTGAGGCATTCACCATAGTGATTCTTTCCGCACTGTGCGCAAAGCGGCTTTGGTCTTGGTGTATTTGCAGCCGGATTGTTGTTCGGCCTTGTCTGCCTGTTACGGTTGTTATTCCTTCCTTGGCTAGAACCTTCCCATTTCCTCTTATTGGGGTTCTCCATCTGCTTGTTATTGTCTCGCCTCTTTAGCATGCAAGCTTCGATCTTTTGTGCCCTCATAAACGTATCAGCATAATTCATATCGGGCAATGCAGACAATTTCTCTTGTATGTCCTGGTGCAGTCCACCCAGGAACTTCTTTGCCCGTTTTTCTTCAGTGTCCACCAATTGTGGAGCGGATCGGCGCAGTTGATTGAACCGCCGCTCGTACTCGATCACCGTCATACTTCCTTGCTTGAGATTGTAAAACTCGTTTTCCATCTTTTCCTGGTGAGCTTGAGGGTAGTAGTTTGCTTTCACGGTTGCCTTGAATTCATCCCAAGTGATTGCTTCTCTGTTTTCGTTTGGCCTCATGGCCCAATATGCGTCCCACCAATGGTCTGCGTCCTCAGCCAGTTGGTTGGATGCACAGAGCACCCGCTGTTCATCGTTGCATTTTAGTAGGCGGAAAGTTCTCTCGAGCGATCGAATCCATTCCTCCATGTATTCAGGTCCTTCACTACCCTTGAAAATGGGAGGGTGGTTAGCACGAAACTCATGAACTATTTTCGTATGGGCATCCGGATCAGCATTGGGAGCATTTCGTGCATTTTGAACATTTTGTGCGTCTCTTCGGGGAGGCATCCTTCAAATTTCAATGCAAATAATTTTTTTAGTACTTTATTAGATAGAATCTATAATCTATAATTAAAATAATATTGCATATCATCACATTATTCGGGCAACAAATACATGATAGAGGCACATAATTTAAAATAATAAAATTTATATTCATCATTAAGAGAATAATTATTTTCAAATCCACAAATCATAAAGTAAATAGGTAAATCATGAAATAAAAGGTTTTGTCCCTAACATACGGGACCTTATTTAAAATTTTCAAAATGGGATATCAAAAACCAACATTCGCATACTTCACTTATTTATCATCTTCTCCCATATCTTCCTCAGGGTCTTCTTCTTCGGAATCTCCATTGTTGAGTACAGGTCCAACCTCTGCATAATAGTCCTCGTGCATTATCTCTCCCCATTGTGTCAAAGGTCCTTCAGGTGGTACCAAGCGAACAACTCTCTCGAATAAACGTAAGGTGAAGTGAGCATAGCTTATTTGTGGAACAGGGGAATCAATAGCGTATCGTAAGCCACTTTGAAAAATTGGGTCGGCAATGTCCTTCCAAGCCCAAGGCAGTGTGTCGATCAGCTTCAGACAAGCCCAGTAGTCGGTAATTCCCTCACCAACATCCTTGACTTGTCTCCATAATTGTAGCATGTAAGCAATGTGGGTAGATAAGTCGTGTTGGACATCACGATAATAGTTACGATAAGCTTGTTGTAGTTGTAGGCCATTCATCTAACGTAAAAATTCATCTACTTGTCATATTGTTTCGCATAAAAAAAAAATTCTAACCCCATAATAAATCATAAAATTTCATATAATCCATACAGCTCACATATAATCATGACTTGCATTTAAATTTCACATGTAATCCAATTAAGAAATTTAATACTTCCGTACCTTGATTGTAGCGGGCGTCGTACTCGGTGGATGCGTGGCAAGAGACTTTATTAAAAATTTTATTCAATTACATCATGTAAACCAATTAACTCATGTATATGCGGAATTAAATGAAAACTTTTGAACAAGTATGCAGAATCGCATACCTGCTCTGATACCAATCTGTCACACCCCAATTTTCACAATAAAGAAATTCCCATATATTTTTTTTTATAGGGCATTAAATAGGGCGTGATAAAATGTTTTAGTTATAAAATAAATAAATAAATGAGCATCCAAAGATAGGGGATTTAAAAATAGGGGACAAGTCCCATAAGTTTCATTAAACTTTAACCAAATGATATAAAGTAAAAATTTAAAAAAAACATATGTCCTAAGTTTTAACAAACTTTAGGCAATTAATGCAAGTATAAGGAATTTAATAAGGATTTAGTCCCACAAGTTCTTGCAACTTTATTTTAAGAAGAGTATTTAGCAAAAGCCTTTAAAGAAAAGGACTACAAGTTTATTTTCAAATTCATAACTAATAAATTCATAACTTATAAAACATACCGGACTAATCAATCTTATAAAAGTGACATACCCTAAATATAAAGATAGTAATTAGTGACTTAACAGGGATAAAGGAAAAGTTTAATGAAATCGGTCCTGTAAGTTTATACAGAAATTTCAAGGAAGTTTTATATACAAAATTCTATGCAGACCAGTTTTACTCCCAAACCGAAAAGAAATTTTTATTGAAGACTTTATTTACCTTTGAAAATATTAATGCAACACACTGACGTCCACTACAAAAAAAAAAGAAACATGAGTTTTTCCAAACATCTTGATTTAAAATCTAAATACAACTTAGTGTAGACAAAAATGCATACTGACTTTATGTGGCAGACAACCATGTATAACTAAATTAATATCTATTCCCCAATTAAATAATGTGAAATACCCATAGAAAACCATCTACGCATCTTACGAAAATTTTCTGAAATTTAAAAGGAATATAAGTCAAATAATGGCGTCAATCCAAACACTTGGTTAACATACTAGCACACTGGACTTCCCACGTGTTGAACTAATAGCAAACTTTGTCACTTTTGGTATCTCTAACACCTTAGAAAGAGTAATAATAATAATTATTTATTAACTCAAATCCTACCACTAACCTTTATCACCATCCACATGAATCTGTGAAGCACACATATACATACTCAAACCTCCAACCAATATTCCGATTCGGAATGTCAACAGCAATTAAAAGATAGAATTTGAAAATCAACCAACCCATGTAGTGCCGAATAAATTTATTGAAAGAAATTCTTAACGATCACAAGTTTCGAACATATAATAACAACTCAAAGCTCATGTCACAACAATATACCAAGAACTCAAATATACGAAATATTTCAAATAAAAATTTATAAATACGCAGTGAATGTTTTGCTCTTTTATTCAAACATTCTTATTCAGTCTCCTCTTGCTTGACACACCCCCGCTCGTACGCTAGCGCCTCGCTTTAATCTGAAAGGAAGGTAATTTGTTGGGGTGAGCAACCACAAGCTCAGTGCGAATTTTTCTCATGCTTATACAAGTAAAAATAATTCATATACAATAATTTAAATTCACTTACGAAACATTCCTGACATATTGATAAGGCACCTTTTTTTTTTGGTCCTTTATCCGTGACTTATAAGATACGACATCGATTCGTTACCCGTGATAATAGCAAGGCACCACAATAGTCCCAACCCGTATTGCACATATGATTCACATAATCCACATCAAGATCATAACAAGATGATAATACTTTAGTTAAAATAAACTATCACATACAAAATATTTCACATATATAAGATGAGAGAAATCCCCACCTTTTAACCACGTAAAAACCTTGGATTCGAGTAATGAACGTCGCGATCAAGATCCCTCGAAACCTAGAATCATATAACTATACGTTACTACCCACGTCATGATATGTTTACGAAATTATTCAAATAGAATGAGGGTAGAAAAAAAAATTAAAAGGAATAGGCTAGAACTTTGATTGATGACAACAAAAGGATAAAAGAATGAGACTGAAGGTACTGTTACCCTTCTCTCTTGATACAAGTGCAGCAGCGTGAGGAGGAACTGTAGATGGTGTGTGAGAATGAAGAGAAGGGTTTAATTTATGCATTGAACGGCTGAATTAAAATTCCAAAAATTGACGCTAAGGTTGGTCAAACTTTCCATAATTGTGAGAATGAATTTTTGGGAATGATTGCAGGGAAATAACTCCCCTGCATAATGGTCGTGATTTGATGTTCCTTTGAACAGAATGATTCTTTCCTATTAATGAGGGAGATAAATTTGAGAGTGATTGCAGGAAAATTAATAATAGATGAGATATGATTGTATTTTCTTGGGTAGAAAGAAATATCACATATATGGAAGGTGTATATCATACTGATGATCTCTCCTTCACGCGGTTGTAGTGGAATAAGTGGGCTGGACAACAATTTTATGCTTGTATTGGGCCTTCAAGAGTTGGGCCACAATCAGATTCATGAATAATATTGTATGGGTTGTTACAGCATTACCTAACCATTCATCGCCCACGCTCTTGGAATCAAGAGCTTCGTTTGAAAAAGCTCCGAAATTTATTAACACGAACGGCCCCCAAATTGCAACTTTGAGTGGAACAAGTCCCATTTCCTACCTTCCATATCGTCGAGGCAAATTCAAAATTATACGATGGTATGAAATGAAATTGATAAATAGATAGATTGCTGTTGCAGCATACATCAACTTTGAAGTTCTTGATCCCTGTGATCCTTGTTGCCTTTACAAGTGTTCCATCCAAATTGTATGTCCAACCCTGGAAGATAAAAAGAATAAAACTAAAGGATATGAAAATTGAACAAACTGGTTCTTATTAAACTACTCATTTGGTCCAATTGGTGCAACAAATTTAGAACATTGGTCCGATATGTGTTACTTAAATTAAGCAAATAAAGATGAATACAATTAAAATCAACTAATGCAAAGCAACCTAAGGCATATCTAGATCCATAATTTCAAATAAAGCAGCAGCAAGGAAGAAGAAAAACAACAGCAAGGAGACTAGGCCTCCACTCTTCCCAGAGCTCGTCACCACCTCGCACCCACACACGAAGACGCCATACCCACACTCCTATTACAACAGAAGCACCTAACACCTACACTCTCATGTCACCAACGAAGCAAATGTATGACAGAAGGGAGGGATAGGTGTGTAACAACAAATTTTGTATTTATTAAAATACAAAATAAATTACAAAGAAAATCCAATATGGATTGAACTTGAGAATTAAGGTAAACAACTTCTATTTGTCCTCTGATTCTTCTCTTGAGTTGACTTCTTGACTTTATCAACTTTCGGAGCCGGATCTTCGGATGAAGCTTGTTCGAGCTCTGACTATGTAGTCTTGACGTTGACCCGGAGACGTCGAGCCTTTGTTCGGATTGAACGTTGACTTGAAGACTTTTCTGTGGAAGAGGGTTGTTGACTGAAAGATCGCCGGATCGGAGGGGCTTGGCACCTTGATCTCTGACCAGAGGCGGATGACTGGAAGAACGCCAGATCGGAGGGCTTGGCAGCTTAATCTCTGATCGGAGGCGGATGGCTGGAAGAACGCCGGATCGGAGGGCTTGTCAGCTTGATCTCTGATCGGAGGTGGATGGCTGGAAGAACGCCGGATCGGAGGGCTTGGCAGCTTGATCTCTGATTGCAGACCGTTCTTGACTTGAAGATGCTTGAAGATCTCAGTCTTGACTTGAAGATGCTTGAAGATCTCAAGGGAGCACTGCTCGTATTCTTGATCTCTTCAGAAGCGCGTCTTCAGATGTTTTTTGGTGTGTCTGGAATGAGGACTGAAGGCCCTTATTTATATGTAGAGAAAATAACCACTTGAGAGATATTTTCTCCTTTAAAAGATATGTTGGGCTTTTTTCCTTTAATTAAGCCTGCTGGACTGGATAAGGCTTAATTATCAATTATTTACTCATTTATTTTAGGAATTAATTTATTTAAATTTCTTAATAAATAAATAATTAATTGATAATTATTGCATTAATTTGCCACATATTTTATTTAATAGACAATAAAATTCAGGTGCCTACAAATGCCCCCTCGCACTTTGTTCACAGACGCATTTGTGTTGAAGTGAACAAATTGCGACACTCCATTATTGATCAACATGACTGAATTTTATTGCTTGTCTCAGCAACTTGATACGAATAGCCTGAATTATGACTGAACTTAGTAAAGTGCTAAGCGGCTACGTACCTCTTCACAGAGAATCAAGTCATAACGTAGTTCAAAAGGACATGATTTGGTTTGAATAGGGGGTGCCGTACACAGTTTATACTCGTGCGGGCCAGGAGTAACATGCAGTTTATGCTCGTGCGTTAAAGAGCTTTGAACTTGAATTTGCTGACAATTTATACTCGTGTCAATGAGTCTTCAATTTGATTTGTAGACAGTTTGTACTCTTCTCAAGGAGTCTTGAACTTGAGTTGGAAAGTTTAATCTCGTATCAAGGAGTGTAACATGTAGAGAGTTCCATCTCTTCTCAAGAAAATTTGATTTAAGTGGGATAGTTTAAGCTCGTATCAAGGAGCATAACATATAGAGAGTTTCGTCTCTTCTCAAGGAGATTTGATTTGAGTTTGATAGTTTAGGCTCGTATCAAAAGAGCATAACATGCAGAGAGTTTCGTCTCTTCTCAAGGAGATTTGATTTAAGTTAGATAGTTTTAACTCATATTAAGGAGCATAATGTGGACAGTTTTTGCTCATGTCGGGAAGCATTGCTTGAGAAATTTTAGATAGTTTTAACTCGTATCAAGGAGTATAACATGTGGACAGTTTATGCTCGTGTCGAGGAGCATTGCTTGAGAAATTTTAGATAGTTTTAACTCGTATCAAGGAGTATAACATGTGGACAGTTTATGCTCGTGTCGAGGAGCATTGCTTGAGAAATTTTAGATAGTTTTAACTCGTATCAAGGAGTATAACATGTGGACAGTTTATGCTCGTGTCGAGGAGCATTGCTTGAGAAATTTTAGATAGTTTTAACTCGTATCAAGGAGTATAACATGTGGACAGTTTATGCTCGTGTCGAGGAGCATTGCTTGAGAAATTATAGATAGTTTTAACTCGTATCAAGGAGTATAACATGTGGACAGTTTATGCTCGTGTCGAGGAGCATTGACTTTGTTAATAGTTCATTGCCCCCAATCATCGGGTGCATTACTTTCTCTTACTTTAACTTCATTTCTTTGAATCTTTATTGATACCGGCTTCTTTGAATGTGATTCCTCCTCGAGAGGTTCATCAAGTGAAATGTCTTCAAATTCATAAGAGTTGTTGCTTGGCAATTCGAAATGACTTGATGTCATACTTAACTCCATATCATGAGCTCTTGTAGCTAGTTCTTCAAAAGTCTTTGGTTGAATCCCTTGAAGGATGTATCGCAGACTCCATTGCATCCCTTGAATGCAAATATTGATGGCAGAGACTTCAGACAATTGATCTTTGCAATTCAAGCTTAGATTTCTCCATCGATTAATATAATCGAGTACTGGCTCTTCTTTCCACTGGCAAGTGTTAGTCAAGATCATACTAACAGTCCTTCGAGTGCTGTAGAAGCTATTGAGAAACTCTTTTTCCATTTGCCCCCAACTGTCGATGGAGTTAGCTTCTAATTCGATATACCAATCAAAAGCATTTCCTTTCAGCGAGCGGACAAATTGTTTGAGCATATGATCATCAAAGGTTCCAGCATCGTTGCATGTCTCGACGAAATGCGCTATATGTTGCCTTGGATTGCCTCTGCCATCGAATTGTTGAAAGTTAGGAGGTTGGTAGTCAATTGGCATCTTCAAACTGTCAACTCTCTTTGTATATGGCTTTTTATAGGCAACAGAAGAATTTGAGCTCTCTTTAAATTTGTCTTTTATTGTCTCTAGTACGATGCTCTTCAATTGGTTCATAGGGAGCATTCCGTCAGCAGAAATTTGTATATGTTCTTCAACTGGCTTCTTTTCAGAAAGATGATGTTTCGAAGAGTCTTCCTCCTCGTCTTTACCTTCAACTTGCTTATCATCTGCATGGCTTGTCTGTGCTATCTCCATCTTTTCCATCAGTTTGGATATCAACAGACCTTGTTCTTGGCTTTGTTTAGTGAGTGCAGCAATGGACTGAGTCAAACTTGCCAGTTGTTCTTCGACAGATGAAGCATTTGTTGCCATGGCAGAGGCTATGGGTGAGTCATACGCTGAATTTTCTATGGATTGAAGAGTTTGGATGTTAGAGTCACCTTCACTATCTTTGTCGTTGTGCATTGGCTTATCGAGAAAGATCTTCTCCACAAGGTTTGTCATAGAGGAGCCTTCAGATATACTTCTTGTAACGACTTCGACATCTTTAGCCTGCAACTCTGAAAGCTTTGAGGCAGTAGATCTTCTTATTGCAATCTTGATTGGAGTTGTCCTTTGAATCTTCACAGTCTCCAGCTCTGAAGGCTTTAAGACAGGAGACCTTCTTATTGCAATTCTGAGAGGAGCCATACTTTGTATCTTTGAACTTTTAAAGAGAAGAGATGAGAGGTCGAAACTGTCCCACTGGGCGTGCCAAAATTTGTAACAATAAATTTTGTATTTATTAAAATACAAAATAAATTACAAAGAAAATCCAATATGGATTGAACTTGAGAATTAAGGTAAACAACTTCTATTTGTCCTCTGATTCTTCTCTTGAGTTGACTTCTTGACTTTATCAACTTTCGGAGCCGGATCTTCGGATGAAGCTTGTTCGAGCTCTGACTATGTAGTCTTGACGTTGACCCGGAGACGTCGAGCCTTTGTTCGGATTGAACGTTGACTTGAAGACTTTTCTGTGGAAGAGGGTTGTTGACTGAAAGATCGCCGGATCGGAGGGGCTTGGCACCTTGATCTCTGACCAGAGGCGGATGACTGGAAGAACGCCAGATCGGAGGGCTTGGCAGCTTAATCTCTGATCGGAGGCGGATGGCTGGAAGAACGCCGGATCGGAGGGCTTGTCAGCTTGATCTCTGATCGGAGGCGGATGGCTGGAAGAACGCCGGATCGGAGGGCTTGGCAGCTTGATCTCTGATTGCAGACCGTTCTTGACTTGAAGATGCTTGAAGATCTCAGTCTTGACTTGAAGATGCTTGAAGATCTCAAGGGAGCACTGCTCGTATTCTTGATCTCTTCAGAAGCGCGTCTTCAGATGTTTTTTGGTGTGTCTGGAATGAGGACTGAAGGCCCTTATTTATATGTAGAGAAAATAACCACTTGAGAGATATTTTCTCCTTTAAAAGATATGTTGGGCTTTTTTCCTTTAATTAAGCCTGGATAAGGCTTAATTATCAATTATTTACTCATTTATTTTAGGAATTAATTTATTTAAATTCCTTAATAAATAAATAATTAATTGATAATTATTGCATTAATTTGCCACATATTTTATTTGATAGGCAATAAAATTCAGGTGCCTACAAGGTGAAAGGGAAGAAAGAGAACCGAAAGGAAAAGGGAGGGAGGGGCTTGCCAGCGACGCAAAGGAATTGCGCTGCCGGAAAGTGGCTGGGGAGTGGGGAAGGAAAAGACAGAGAGGAGGTTTGACTGAAAGGAGAATCTAACAAATGTTTTTTTTTAAAATAAACATATGCTAGTCTTGAAGATAATAAACACAATTGGTCTGAATAAATAGTGCCTGCCAATAAACATAAGGCAACATAGCAAGAGTGCCAAACAAAGAGACATATTAAGAACATATGAGCATTAAGAACAACTCACATGCAAGAATAGTCTCCAATAAGTTAGCAGCTTCTGATACGAGTCATAAGGAAATCTTTATTCAAACTCACATGATATGGACATACAAAACAAGATTTTTTCCCTGATCCTCCAGCAAGTAGAGACGCATGATGGCGGCAAACATTGTGAAAAGCATGCAACGTGCCTTCTTCGTCCCGAGAAACCACGTACTCAATACTTCCCAATCTGATTACACTCGCAACTCGCAAGTTAACAATCAACATTCATAACAAGCTTAGTCACATTAATTAAACAAGAATTTATCCCTTCATTATCTTTGTTTATTGGAAAACAGTAATTCCTTTGGAACTATTTGGAAAACAGTAAAATCTTAACATGCTATGCTGTTATATCAAGATATAAATGATTGGGTTTATGATTACCTTCCAGTAAAATAGTCACGTGGCTCCTTAATCTGCTCAGTGTATCCTTGAAAAAACCAATTCAAAAGAACACAAAAATTTAACAGCACTAGAAATCAGTTGATCAGCTAAAGATTCATGACAGTGTAGTTACAGCAAAATGCTGTCATTGTAAACTGAAAGGATGACATTATTACTAATCGGGCCTAAAATTTATACCACACAAAGCCCGCATAGAATTAAAGCATAGATGGGCGTAAGTATATGAGAAATCACAACGCAACACAAGAAATTCACACGAATCACACCCAAAAGCACATGAACAAGTATAATTCGCACAAAGGAGATTGAAAACATGTTACATAATTCTAGAGAAATTGCAGAATATGAAGAAAATTGTGTACCAA
The DNA here is from genome assembly GCA_023678885.1 of Pogostemon cablin. Classification (NCBI taxonomy): domain Eukaryota; kingdom Viridiplantae; phylum Streptophyta; class Magnoliopsida; order Lamiales; family Lamiaceae; genus Pogostemon; species Pogostemon cablin. The sequence goes on along the minus strand of CM042985.1, from coordinate 25,787,558 downwards.
TGGGGTGCCATCCTGTATAGAAGACTCGATTAAGCTCTCGAGAGTAGAAATCAGGGTCAGTGTACCAAGAAGTTGGTGGGGTGGATGCTTCTTCAATTGGGATTTTGGGATTGAATTGTTGGACCATTTGTTCCACTTTCCTATCAATGTGACTCATCGATTCTTCGCATGTGAACTTAAGAGAGTTAGCATTGATTCTGCGAAGGCTAGTGGGGTTCTTGTTTAAAGGTTTGTTGTTGAAGAAATGGAAATGGCGGAGTTGAGAATCTGGCAAAGGGGTGAGCTTCAGCAACAGCATTTTTACAGCCATGGCGATGTTAAATCTATCTTCACTTCTTTTCTCCCAAATTTAATTCTGGCAGGTGTTCATTTGGCTATATTCTACTTTTGCCGGCCAACCACTATCGTTTTTATCTAACCATTCTGCAATACCTATAATTTTATTTTATTTTTCAAAAATAAAAAAAGCAACACGCCTTTTACACAAAATTAAATAAGGAAACTAATTCTAAATATTTGTATTAAGATTAAGATGCTATTAGTATATCATATTGCTGTTACATTTTGTATTATATTTTTTATTACGCATCATTAGTTGATTGATAGGTAGGGTCATCTCTAGGGGAAAATATTGAAAATTTTCTTTTAACATAAGTCAATGTAACACGTGATAAAATATTCAGGAAAAAATAAAATATTTTTTAATTAAAATGGATACTTTTTATAATAAAAAATATTACTTTTTTTTACTTAAAAATATCAAATTGTACACTTTAGAGTTTAAAATGGTTCCATACCTTTTTATTTTATCAAAATAAAAAATTCCAAATTAATTAGGATATTTATTTTCGTTTTAAATCTTTCAATTTTTCTATGATTTTGTCTCAAAATAATTATTTTAACCAATTTGTCCCATCATATGAAATTAAAAAAATTGAAAATTTTATTTTAATTAAAAAAGATAAATTGTGAGAATTTAAAATTTATTAGAACTATTTTGGAGAAATTAAATTTATTAAACTATTGTAATAAATTTAATTTGTGATTTTGATTTTAAACTCTACACTTTGCATTAGTATAAAAACCTACTCCTACACTTTTAATTCTCTAAAAAAATTAATTAAATATCGATTATTTTAAGTGAAAATAATACTTTTATTTATAAAAATGAATAATTTTTAGAGAAAAAAAAAATACTAGTACTATACTATAATTTAAAACAATTTACTATGCATTTCGTTATGTAAGAGACTAGACTATTCCATAGGTTTCAAAACTGGAGAGAGAATTGCCAAAATAAAAAAATAAAAAAAAAAGAGAGAAACAGACGCGACGTCGTTTGCTGTATCCTCCGCACTCTCAACTTTCACACTCATCCTCTCTCCGCCCGTGAGGACTGGTTGCTCCGCCGTTCGCACTCATCCTCTCTCCGGCCGCCGCTACTTGGAGGACTGGTTCGTGATCTCATCTTTTTTTAATTTTCTGTTCTTCTCCGGATCACTCTTCCTGGCTTTTCATATATTTTTTTTGCTCTATTTGCTTCGCCCGCTCACCAGGTGTTTGACAAATTTCCCATTTGGCTAATTTATGCTTTCGTGCCTCTTCTTGCTAATGTATGCCTTGTGTTAGGAAAGGGAAAGAGTAACAAGAAAACCTTTGCACTTAATTTCTTCCCGAAAGTATCTTTGTTTGATAACACTCGCTGAGAATATGTATGATGGTGAACTCATTTTTTGCAACCATCAACTTGACAGTCTTTTGTTTTCCTCATCTATCCACCATTCTGATTTTTTTTTTCTGGTGGAGCTCAAATTTTGCAGTAACAGAAATGTATATTTTTAGCTCTAAATATCAGTCTGTGTGTATAACCAATTTTCTCTTGGACTTGAATTGGTTTTGTCTGCTTTCCATTAAATATTGATTTCCTAAATATGGGAATTTTAGTGAGATGCAGAATGGTATCTCTTTTTCAGCTAATTGAAGTGTGCCCTTCTATCGCCTTCACACTGATTTTTTATTCTTTGGTCTCTCATCTTTTCATTTGGTTAATTTAATAATCTACTGTTATCTGCACATCAGTATATGCTTCATATTTTTTGCTCAATTGGTCACTTTATTACGTGGAGCTAAAATAAGCCAACATAATAATACTAATGTGCAGACATTGTTCTGAAATTCATGTACTACAAGGTTTCTTTCAAACAGCCTTCTTCCATGTCTTAAGGGTTTCCGTAGGTCTGATTCATTAACTTCTGCAAAGACATCTATATCATTTCAACTATGATTTCTGATTTTCCCACTCGCTCCCTCAGATTAATTCACTGAACACCATCATTACTGAAAAATATTATCCCACTAAACACCATCATGTCTTAAGGGCTGCCATAGATCTGATTCATAAACTTCATAACATATTTTACTTTTAAAATATTTAGATCTTTTAAACATTGATAATGACACTTACATTTACACAAGTTTATTATTTCAGTATCTTAATGTTAAAACAATTTTACAACTAAAGTATTAGACATGATCAATAAGTGAAAAATATTCATGGGTACTAAATAAATAAAATCAAGAACGATTGATCACTCATACTCATTAACCTATCAGAACAATCTTTACATCATAATCAAATCTTAGCACTCATTTAACAAATGTAATATGCATGCCTTAACACAAAGTTAAATTATAATCTAAAAAATGCAGTGAGATCATAGTTACTTTTAACTGAAACTTGTCAGCATTGTACATTTTTAAATGTATATAGTGCTTTCTGTAAGGATTATACAAATATATAAAACATATTCTAATAATTGAAAGCCTTGTCAATCACCTATTACTTGGTACTCAGGATAGATCTCTTTATTGCATCCGTACAACAGGCGCACTGCAAAATTACTGTAAAAGTAAACACGCCGGAAACAGCACATGGTGCATCACTTGGTTTGAACTGTGTTTGGTGATACCAACATCCCTCACGTGACAAGGCCTGCATGAAACTCAAGGTCCGGCGACTGCATCCACGCGCAAAAGAGCTCCTGTGTTGTTTCTCCTACATGTTATATGTTATTTTCGCTTTCTTCAGTTTCTTATCTTTCGCTTATATTCTTACGCGATAGCTTTCCGCAGGAGCTCTAACTGTACGCCTCGTTCTTTTTGCCTTCACACATCAGCTCACAAGTTCTACGTGTGCTCCTGTTGCACTGCAGCATCCTTTTATTAACCAGTTCCTTCCCCAAAAGCTGCATTTTCGTTCATTACAAAAACCTTTGCGCTATTATTCATCTATTGCCTGCACTTTGCTTTGTGTGTACGCCAATTAAGAGTTATTTAGCCTGTCACGAAATCTTATCTACCCAGACTTATTGCACATAAAAAGATACTTCATACACACTAACCCACCGTAACAACCTTTAAATGATAATGAAATTAAATTATTACGCCGTACAACAATACGTCCGGGCTAACACCTCAAGAATTGAGGTGTTGCCTCACTAGTCTTAACTAAATTGATGAGTCAGACTCGCGGGGCTTGCTGGTTAGGCTTTGATTTTGTAGACAACTCTACCCGCAGGATCGTTTCCAGATCCACAATCGATCATAGATTTACTTAATCTCTAGTTATAATTATAATTGGTTGATTGAAGAACGAAAAGTGGAAGGGAATCAAGCAATCAGCTTCTTCTATTTCAGTTACTGAAATAGCACTCTCCTTTTGTTTCTTGAATTGTTTTGCTTTATAGGTTCTATTCTTGAGACAACAGATTTTAAAAAAAAAAAAATTTCATTTTTCGTCTTATATTTGGATTGTTATAGTTCCTTGCACGGGTTTGGAAAATTGGAGAAAAATGTTCAAAGCAATTCCTTTGAAGCATTTTCATAGGCAATCAACTGCAGCTGCTGTTTTTTCCCAGTTCAATTTGTGGGTTAGTTCTTTTATCTTATATTAATATTAATGTTATTTGAATTTTTATTTATTTCATTCTTTCACCCTTTCTTTGCTTTTTGTTACAGAGAGGAATGCACAGTAGAACCAAGAAGGCAATGGAGTTCATAGCCAAAGGTTTTAGTGCTTTACAGGAAGTTGATAGAGTTATTGATCATTGTGAAATCGGTGACAAGCGTCTCCTCCCTTGGCTTAGGGTAATTTCATGTTTGAATGAACAACAAGACAATTATGATTTTCTTTTTTCTTATTTTTTTAGTGCCGCATCATTTTTGTGTTTTCTGGAAAATGTTCTATCTCATAATTAGACTCTGTATGAATTAGCCGATGAACTGATTGATTATGCTGAGGATCGGAGTCAAAAAGTTGAAATCTCTTTCTAGATTGCCTCTACTTAAAATTTTCTCTATATCCATTAGTTGACCTTTGTTTGTTTTGATACTTTGACAATATATTAACCTTTTTTAAAAAATATCATGAATGACTAGTGGTTTTTGTTATGAAACGCGCATGTTTTGGAGGTTCCAATGATGAAACTGAGAATGAGCAAACTAGCTATGTGGTTTCTATGATTTATCCAGAAATTGAATTAGTACGATTGTAGTGAGGAATTGGATTGATACTCCCCATTTAGGAGAGAAATGGGTCATTCCGGAAAAATGAGAGTTGGTTCCTTTTTTTTCCCAAAGAAGTACTCAAACCTCATTTTAGAGAAATGAGCCATTCTGCTTAAAACTGTGAGTATCAATGTATATCCTCACTACAATCATAGCAATTCATATCCATTCCTCTCCATAATATCAGGCACCTCCTAAGTCTTCATAAACAACTCTCTTTCTTCTTTACTAAATTTCCCATATTTTGGAGGCTTAGCCCTGTTTCTAAATTGTGCATGCTGCATCTCTAAAGTTTCTTTCTGCCTCTACCACTAAATTATTTTGATTAATGTTTTTCAACTTAACACTATATTTTTTGTTTTTCATTTAATTAAAGTAAATCTTCAATTTTTTTGTTGAATAACATTCTTTCTTTTGGTGTTGTCATCAGAGAGCAAAGGAAAATTTTGAGTTGGCTCTTGAAGCTGACAACTCAAATACTCATGCTAGATATTGGTTATCCAAAATGCATCTGAAATACCATTTCTGCCCCGGTTCAAATAAAGCTATGTAAGATTACTGTTTTACTGTTGTAACTTTTCATGGGAGGGTCCTTTATACACACATTTTGGGTTTTATTAAATTAGCCATGTCTGGAAAAACTCTGGACTGCTTCTGATTTCTAAGCAATCCATTGATTTTCATAAATTTGAAATTCTGATCTTTATTACTCCTCCAATGTACTGTATCACTCAGTTGTCATAGACTAAAGTGATTATTTAAACTTGATTGTGCATTTGCAAATGTTTTGCATGAATTCCTCTATGCTCATTTTTTTCTTTTACTCTTCTCATATTCAAAGAGGAGCTGCATTGCTAGTGGAAGCTGCTGAAATGGGCAATCCTGATGCACTGTATGATCTTGGTTGCCGTCTAAGAGCTGAGGTCAGATTTCCTAATTAATATAAAATATTAACTTGTCTCCACTCTATCTAGTTGATTTTTTTTTAATTTTTTTTTTTCACAAAAGTTCAACAAATTCATGTCATTAGAGTTAATAAACCTACAGCAAACCGGCTCTTTTCACTTGGTTGATCAATGATCTACGCTTGATATTGTAGTTCTTTTGCAGCTCAAATTAAGTAGTATAATCCATCGGTTACTTATTTATATAGTCCAATATATGTGGCCTGATTGGAGTTTAAGGTCTAAATAATTATTTGGAATATCTATTTATTATGTGAAATGCATTTCTGAGTTTTTTTTGTATGAAATTTAGTAGGTGAATACTCATACCACACCATCCTCATGCATACTTTATAATTTCCTATACAAGCAATATTGGTTGAAACAAAATCTTGGAAAAACAGTAGATTAAGATTGGCATAGTTTGTTCTTAAAGAAAACTTTTAAATTTAATTCTATGAAACTTTTGTTACTCAGTAGAACGACCTACTGTTTTTTGCAGTTCAGTAGAATATAATCTTTTGATTTTAGTACTGTTGCTTACAGTTGTCTTCCATTTATGTATCTTGTTCCAAAGAGACAAAAAATTTCTTCTAGATCTTAAAAGATTGGTATTGTCTATGTTCTTAATTTTTAAAATAATCTTTTGTTAGAATCCTTACGCATCAGAACAGCAAGCTTTCTATTATCTGGAGAAGGCAGTTGACCAGGTATTTACGTAAGAAATGCACAGATGATATCATTTTCAATGTATTCCTTACTCTCAAGATGTTACATATGATGTTTGAAGCCTTAATAGAGCTTGTCATGTTCTAGTTACATCCGGGTGCTCTCTATCTCCTAGGAGCTGTATACTTGACTGGGGATTGTGTGAAGCAGGACATTTCTTCTGCCATATGGTGTTTTCATAGAGCATCTGAAAAGGTAGTCAATTTTTTTCTTCTTGAAACTTAATTGTGATTTGTTTTAAAGAAATAATCATTTTGATCCATACAAGTATATCAGTTCATGTCTTGCAAAAGTTGCTCTAATGATTTGAGATTTATGCAATGTTTAGCTATACAAAAGATATAAGTTAGATCTCTTTAGACTTGAGGGTGCTTGACTATTTTTCCCATAAAAAACTTTTAACCTTTTGATATTATATAGGGTCATGCCGGTTCTGCCATAGCTTATGGATCTCTTATTCTTGCAGGTTAGTTCTTTTCCTTGGAATATGTTTAGCTGAATTATGTTTGCTCCTTGTGCTATCACAATTAATGGAAAAATGAGATGGACAGTTGCTGGGAGTTTTTTATAAGTTCAATGGGCAATTAAGTGATCAACAACGGTTCCCTCAAACATAGTAGTCTTGGAAAAAATAAAATTAAAGAAGCTAGAAAGAACACCTTCTGGTAGTATTGTCCACATTCAGCAGAACCACTAGGGGAAACCACTTTGTCCATTATTTGTCCGTTTCATCTTCTTAAATTTACTTTCGTGTTAAGGAGATCAAATTAACAGTTTTTTTTATTATTATTATCTAAGTGCGTGAATGAGAAAGAATGAGTATTATCTGTATACCTCGTTACCGTCATCCCAATTTGTTTTGTATTATCTTGGGCACTTTCTAGATCTATGATGTGAGGCAAGAAAGGTATTTTATATATTTGTATAAAGCTTAAAGTGACAGTAATAGCTGACCATCACTGGTTTCAAAATATTAATTTTACTCATTATCCTGCAGTTCCATGTTAAAAGTAAATGTCAAGACTCAACAAAAAAGGTTGAAACTATGTGAAGGCTAACCATCGGGATATTGTTACAGAACATTGTATAACATACCCCCTCTATCTTTTCAACATATTCCTGCCTTATGATTTGTGCTTCAGTGATTAAAAATATAAATAACTTGACTCAACCAGATGGGATGAAACTATATGAAAGAAAACCCGTTGGGGAATGCCTCTTCCCTTCCTTTTTTTCTTTTCTTTTACTATTTTATCACTAGTGTTGTTTGTTTTGTAATAGAAATAGTTAAATTCACATAGGCAATTTCAGTAATCTGATCTCTTAGAATATTACTGAAGAATGTGTTTTGACTTTAACTTCAGAAGTTGAGGCAGTCATCCCTATACTCTTAGTTTTGTTGATGTCTTTGTTTCTTAAGGAAATGAAAAGAATTGTAGCCTGCTGTCTAGACATCGTTGGGCAGACTTGTTTGAACATTTTCTCTAACCTCTTCATTATTAATTTGTCACTTGAAATTATTAATATTCTTTGCCTTTTCACTGGGTGGTGTTTGGGATTCACAACAGCTAGATATATATATATCCATTTCATGTATTTTGGTATTCTATCTCATGAAACAAAATTAATGAATTTTTTTTCCCTAGCCTATGTATGGGATATTGAATTGTCTCTATCTATGCTTTTATCTTTTGCATTGCTATAAAATCTCCCCATAAGCAGGGATGGTGTTATTCATTAATATTTTCAGAACTTTGAAACACATGGAGTCTGAGAATCAAATTTATGAAATTAGATATGCCTTTTGATTGAGATTGTGTGATTAAATGTTCTGGGGATTTAGAAGTCCTCTCTTTTATGTAACTTGCAAATATTAAATAGTTTCTAGTTGTCTGGAGATGTTGCATCTCTTAACTACAATGCATTTAGCTTTTAGGGGGTGTTTGGTTGAGTGGTTTTGTTTGTGGGGAACTGGAAAGGAAATCAAATGGGGCGTTTTGCATGGAAGAAGAAATGGATTCAAATTCATCACCCTCTCTTTAATTCTCATTATTTCTCCGTTCTTTAAAATATTGGCAAATATCCCCTAAGTAAGAAATTTACTCCCTTTTATATTTAAAAAGGGCCCCAAAAAAGGTTCAAGGGACCTTCAGGTTATTTTATTGCCTGTCGGTTTACATTTTTGTTACAAATGTTGTAGGCGTTCAAGTTCCTGAGTCACTAACCAAATTCAATGTGAAGAAGGCATTGACAGACAAAAAATTGAGCAAGAATGTTGGAAGCTCCGAGTATAATCCAGTTGAAATGGCAAAAGAGCAATTTGAGATTGCTGCCAATGCAGGATGTGATCTTGGATTGAAATGGCTAAAACTCCTCGAAGAGAAAGAGAGAGAAAAAGAAAAAAGCCAGTTAGCTGGGACTCTTGATATATAGAATTCAATTATCAAGTGATCAGATGCCACCAAAAAGTTGGAAAATGGCATAATGAACTTGGTTTGGTTTCTTAAACTCATCAAAGGAACGATGATCAAAAGAGCGTACTATGCCAGTCTTTTGTACAGCAACTTTAAGTATAAAGGTGCCATGCATCCTATTTCCAGGTACGTTCGTCGAGTATGGTAACCGCCACATATATAACCCATTGAGGGCATGCGCCTTGAAGTCATGGTAGTATTTCAACATTGTGCCGTGTAATTAAACTGGATGGTGAGATATGATTTTCGTTGTACGGTTAGGTCATGGTGATTAGTGGTGAACGACGTAAGGGGGAGAGTTCAAATGATAGTTAAAATTTTGTCCTTGAAAGCATCTTACTCATTGATTTTTTTTTTTTTTAAGTCTGATGAATAAGGAATGATGGTGTGTTCTCTCTACTGCACTTTCCTCGTTTAAAAGCATATGAGTTATCAACATTAAGACTCCCACTCCGGATTTAAGATGCACCAGCCTTTGTATGTGGTATGTTGCACAATGCGCGACGTTTTGTGTGGATATTAGGTTCGTGCAACGATTATGAACTATTCAAATTCAACACAAGTGAAAAGGGTTAATTGTAAAAAAAAATAATAATAATAATAATAACAACAACAACAACGAATTTTATACATATTGTAAATTAATTATATTTGTTTAAAAAAAGTATAAAAAAACACTACCTATAAGTATTGTTGTAAAATGCATCTAATTTCTAAAAAAAAAGAAAACCACTTTTATTCAAAAATTGTGTGTGCTTCAATGTTTTTTTTTTAATTTCTCAAATGTGAGATTAATTTGTAATAAGAATAAAGTCCTTACATTTTTTTGCAATTAACTTAATAAAAAGTGTAATAACATATTCAAAGGTGGTGTTCTTTTTTTAATTTCTTAGAGGATTAATTTATAATAAAAATAAGGTTCTTATTTTCTTGCAAAGCCTAGGGTGAAACTTGCCCACCAATTCTAGAATTTAGGATTGTGGGCCCACCTAGGAATGGCAACGGGTAGGGTACCCGTTTATTTTGGGATATTCGTATCCGTATCTGATTAAAAATAATTACTCGTATCCGTATCCGTCCTGTTTAAAAAAATTACTATGGTACCCGTACCCGTTTAACATTCATTTATTTTATATATATTTATATTTTTTTATTATCTTAATAAATATAATAATAAAAATTACATTATTATTAATTAAATATAAAATAAATATAATATAAATTCTATTATTTTAAATAAATATTTAATAAATATGATAAAATAAACTTATAACTATTAATTAAATATATAAAAATAATATACTGTATAAAATATATAATTTTAAAATATTTAATAAATATGATAAAATAAACTTATAACTATTAATTAAATATATAAAAATAATATACTGTATAAAATATATAATATATATTAAATTTTATAAATATATATATATATATATATATATATATATATATATATATATATATATATATATATATATATATATATATATATATATATATATATAATCGGAGTATCCATGGGTTTTGAGGCATTATCTGTACCCATTTCAAACCCTAATGGTATTTCTTACAACTACCCGTACCTGTCTTAAACTCGTTTACAACTACTCATATCCTATCCATTAGAATTCGGATAGACCGAATACCCGGAAATACCCATCCCATTGTTATCCCTATGTCCACCCCCTTCTCACCCCCAAATTATAAGGCGATCAGCTAATTTTTTTCCCTTTTTTGTCATTTTCTTTTTTCCTTTTCTTTTTGGGTTTTTTTAGTTTTCTTTTTCGTTTTTTTTTAATTTAATTTTAGAGTTCAAGGTATATTTTATTGTTGGATTTAAGGTATAATTGTAATTTCACTATTGTGGTTTAGAGTATATTTCACCCATAGGGTTTAAGATATAAGGGCTTCTTTTTATATAAAGATAACTACTCTTTTGTATAACATACAATTAATTAGAAATGTTTAATATCTGTATAACTAATATATATATATATATATATATATATATATATATATATATATATATATATATATATATATATATATATATATATATATATATATATATATATACTCCCTCCATCCCACTCAAAGAGTCATTATTTTTCCATTTTGGATGTCCCACCCAAAAAGTCATCTTTTCTTTTTTACACACATGAGACCCACACACACACCCACTAATACAACTCACCACTACACATTAAATAATAATACTCCTTAAACCACGTGCAAAAAGCAAAATCTATTCTTTAAGGGCAAAGACTTGTGTGAGACCGTCTCACGTAAGCTCTTATGTGAGATGGCCAGAAAGTGCTAACTTTTATGAAAGAAAGTGATAATAAATTAATGAAAAGTGATAATGTTATTTCATGAACAATTTATATTATAAAAAAAGTGATAACATTTTATAGCGAAAGTGATAATGATTTATAGCGAAAGTGATAACTATTTTAAAAAGTGAAAAATGGTCCGGTCTCACGCAAGACCTACCCTTTTAAGTGGAAGGAAGAAAGTATATATATATATATGAATCCAATTGCATATTTTAGATTCATTGAACTAGCACGCATGAATCAATCCCTCACCAATGTAAATCTATAAGGTTAGAATATTTTTATGAAATGAACGATAAGGGATAATATTTAATAAAAAATGATAATTAATAAAAAGGTTATAATGATCAAGTGAGGTATCAATTATAGATTCGCATTTTTTAAAATAAAAAATTTTTATTGTTGATGTTTGTTTTGGGTTTAAATTGATTTAATAAATCAGTGAATAGTGTTATTCTTATTTGTTATGTTTGTTTTTGGTATAAGTAGGGTATGTTTAAATTTTATGCCAAATCAAATATTAATTGAAGTGAGAGAAGATGAGAGAGAAAGAAAGAAAAAATTATTAATTGAGGAGAGATAATATATTGTAGGGGTGGGTAAATATTAATAGGGTATGTAGGTGTATATAGGTGAGATTTAAGAAGATTTATTAAATCTAAATCTAAAAGATTAAATCGGAAGTGAACGTAGCCTACATTTATTAAATTAGGACTTAGGAACCCTGTAGACATGCGAGATCTTAAAATTATTAAACCATTTAAATTAATTTAATAATAACTACATTAAAATTTCATACATCCTCACTCATATAACAGCTTTCACAATTTTCTCATTTATTTATTTCTCAATAATTTTCACACATTAAAAAAAGAAATAAAACTTTATTCAATATCCTCAAAAGTTACACTATTTTAAAAGTTGTCATTCCTTTTTCACACTTATAACTCATAAGTCATGACATTACTTTACACTCTATTTATTACCTTAAAATATTAAAATACTCTCAAAAGTCAATAAAGTTTGTCAAAAAGTAACTTTTATTTAACAACGTGAAATAATAAACATGATTTTTAATAGTATTTTATACTCCCTCCGTCCCTTGGTAAGAGTCTCATTTGCTAGTATTTTATACTCCCTCCGTCCCTTGGTAAGAGTCTCATTTGCTTTTGGGCACGTGAATTAAGGAGTACTCCCTCCGTCCCATTTCAATGTTTACGTTTGCTTTTTGCACGTTGATGAAGGAGTATAATATTTTAATAGATAGTGAGTGGAAAGATATAATATTTAATGTAAAGTGGGTAGGTGTATTAGTGTTGGATGATATATTAATTGTTTTAGGTGAGTCTCATATTCCATAAAATAAAACGTAAACATTGAAATGAGACGCGCAAAATAGAAACGTAAACATTGAAACGGGAAGGAGGGAGTATTATTATTTAATGTGTAGTGGGTAATTGTATTAGTGGGTGTGTGAGCCTCATGTTTTAATTGTATTAGTGGGTGTGGGTGGATCCCATATGTCCAAAAAAGAAAATGGGATCCTTTAGGTGAAACAACTAAAATTGTAAAATGAGACTCTTGCCTAGGGACGGAGGGAGTATTTATTTATTATCAATAGAATATTAATCACGATAAATTTTGTAAGATTACTTTAATCTTTACTGATTTTAAGTTCTAAAATGACAAATTTACATCTTTTAAGTTGTTAAAAAAAAAAAAAACTTTGGACTTTGGAGTAGTATAGAGGAATGATGATATCCATTTCCAATAAATTGGGCGTTTGGCGTTCCATCTTTCTTCAGCAGTAATGAAAACCTACTCACTATTTGTAGCTGTAACTGACATACTCTGCCTACTTGCTATTTTAAATCATTTTAGATTCTTAAAACTCCAAAGAAAATATTGTCTGAAGCGCACATTAACGTCATACTACTTCGTCTCCTAAACTACACTTTAATTTTATTCAAAACGGTAAAAATACTCGACTATAATAATAAGTATTTTTTACACACACAATATAATATTCACATTTTTACTCATCTTAATAATTTTACACACACTTTCTATTAAGTTTGTTAAAATACTACTCAATTTAGTATTTTCTTTGTTAGTTTATACATTTAAAAAAAAAGGACCACGCAATTGCCCGCCCTAACTCGTACGTTTTGTGGCGACCTAAGTTCTCATAATAGAAACAGGACGGTGCAGACCCGCAAATGGCAAGTCCGGGTATTAGTTTAGCCTCACCACGCACACAATATAATTAGAATTATTTTATATTTTATACATTTTATATAATATATGATGTATATATATATATATATATGATATATATATATAATTATATTAAATTATTTATTGTATTTATATTATGGGTCACTTATTAGGAGGTGCATAAAATAATGCATAATTGCTGTAAACTACATGACTCAAAGTACTATTACTCATAACTACACAATTATGATTGTGATACCATAAATACCCCTATGTATTTGCACAATTTTGTTTTTGTACAATTTTGTTTGCACATTTTAAATTCCGGCAGCAGGCGGCGGCGATCAACGGCTGTCCGGCCGGCGATCAACGGTTGTCCCCCCGCCGGTCAACGCCGGTCCGGTCTTCGGTCAACGGTGGTCAACGCTGGTCCGGCAGGTGGGTGGGTGAGGGGTAGGGTTGGTGGTTTAAAGTGTATGGGATTGTAAGGTTATATTTGGTATTTTACTTTAATATTTTGTATATGAGGGTAATTATTTAAATTCCTTGTATCTAATAGTAACTTAGGTTAAAAGTGTGTATCTATTAGTGCTTTTCCCTTATATTATTTAGAAGTTTGAATAAATTATTTCGTTTATATTATTTTATTGTGTATATTATTTTATTATAATTATTTTATATTTTATACATATAGATTATTTATATTATATTTTATTCTATTAAATTATTCATTGTGTATAATAACTATCATTTCATTTATGTTGATCTGATGAAACTTATTTAAAAGATAAATTCTCTTGTAAGACGGTTTATGAGACGGGTCAATCCGTTGATATTTGTTATATAGATAAAATATATTAATTCGTGGTTTAAGTATGTTTTTTTTTAAAATATGATAAATAATAAATAAAAGTATGTTTTTAAAGTAATATGGTATGATTCACAAACAAACATACTTTAATTATCAATAAGTATAATTTACTTATATAATAGCTATATTTTAACAATGGATCGACTCTTCTCACATATACCCGTGACCCGTCTCACAAGTGAATATTCCTATTTAATAGGCTTATACTTTATTTCTTTATTTAAAATTTATGAATATTATTTGTATGTGAGTGCATATTAAATTAATGTTTACGTGAAGATTGTTGTTAAAAATAATAAAAATAAATAAATAAACTAAAGAATGGGATGGGGTGGACTCGCCTCGTACGGTTATAGGCACGAGTATGTAATATAGGAACAGTGTGGGTAATTGGGTGAGTTTGGAACGAGCCTTCTAAAAATGGACCAGGTCCGAATAGTTAATTACCTGCCTCGACTTGGCCCGTTGACATCATTAATGACATTTATATAATCTGATTTTACTAAATCCAATTAAAAAAAGAATTAGATAATCATTGTTATATGTATTATATCTCCTATGTCAAATGGGCCGAAAGCCCAACAAGTTGGCCCATCGCGAACAAAAGGTCCAGTTACGGAGAGGCCCAAGAACATGAAGAAATGATAACTCATGAGATGATTGCGGCCCAGAAGAGAGCCCAAGAGACATCAACAGGGTAAACAAGAAGAGGTTCGAAAGGCAAGTCCATAATCAGGGGCCGAAGAACCCAAGAGGACGAAATCAAGAGAGAGCCGAAGAGCAGGAAACTGATGCAGCGGAAGATACGAAAGAACGATAAACAAAGATACTAATCCGTTGATTTTACAAAGAATACCGGAATAGCGAGATAAATGTCTACTCAAACGTTGATTCTTACAAGAATACCGTAGGAGTAGACGAAAACGCGATTAAGAGTATTAGTCCGTTGATTCAAGAGGAATACCGGAAGAATACAAATAAAACATGATAAGGGGATTAACCCAAACTTTTCATTAATAAAATTCAACTCCCTAAAACTATTACAATATCACTTATTTATAGGTGATAAAAGGATCTGATATGACAAATATAAATAAAAGGAAATAAATCATAATATTATTATAAAATATTCTAATCACCATCATATCTCCATCATTCTCCTCCTCTTGGAGTCGATTCGACCTCGAATCGTGTAGGGTTGTATCACGAACGAAAGTGCGAAGACACACTGGAACATCCTTGAATCCCAAAATCCTTTATAATAATACTTTCATATTCAATGTTGCAATAAATTATGAGATCCAGAAAATATGAATCTTTTGGATCTTTTGAATTAGGCGCATTAACAGCAACTTCAATCATCTCTCTATAAAAAATTCGATCACCATAAACGTAGTGGAAAATTACATCACCTTCTTTATAAAAAGTTGATGGGTTATCATAGCCGAAACCTTCTTCATCAAAGATGGGTGGACCATCATAGCCACTATAAGAAACCTCATCTTCCTCATAAAATACCGGTGGACCTTCACGGCCACCATCAACAAACTCGTCCAAATCAAGATTGAACGGAGAAATTGATTCGTCATAATATAGTGGGTATGAGCAATTAAAGAAATTATCGAACCACAGGGAGGAACGTGCTAGAGTTTAAGCGATCTCAAGCTTATCGTGATTTTATAAGGACGACGGAAAGGAGCGGATAGGAGCAAATGAATGCAATTATGCTAAAGCAAGAAATAAAGATAAAATGAATGCAAAGATAAGAGGGTTCCAAATGATGCAAGAATGAGATTAACAACAATCATGACATAAATAATTAAGTAATTATGCAATTAATTCTAATCTCTCATGGACAAGATATAGAAGCGATCACTAATTCCACCTAAACTCTCTCTCGAGATGGATAGGATGTAGGGCCTCAACAAGGCTCCCAAACGCACATATGATCGAGACAATAGCAAACACCTCCCACTAGGTACTAATTACTCTATGAGTTCCCTAATTAGGTACTAAATCATAGGCAATATTCCCTTTTAAGGTACTATGAATTTACTAATGGTTTGGGTCTCCTCACCTAATCAACCAATCTCTCGATTAAGCTAATCAAATATCCTATCAAAGGGTTTTAAATCTAGAAGAATATCTCTATCTCATTCTAAATTAATGCACATGAAGTGTATGATGAAATGATTCAATGAATTATCCTAAACACATAATTGATTTCTCAATCTAATCATATGCCCATGACAGTTAATCACACATGTCATCATATAAATCAAGCAATAAATAATCAATGATAGAAATAATACAAAGCTCATTCAAGATTAAAATCAAATTGCATAATAACTAAATTATCCAACACCAATCATGGAGCAAATCTCACCAAGGAGATTAACCTATCATAGTTTTAGAGAAAACAATCATAGACAATTGGATCCACAAATTCCATGACAAATCTATAAAGAATTTCACAAGACTTAGAATTAGATTCCCCCTTTGAAGGTCTTCAATGGAGATCTCCTTCTTCATCTTGTGATCTTCACTCTCCCTTACTTCCTTGATCACTTGGATGGTGAATTTGATGGAGGGGATCAAGTGTAGATGGATGGAATCAAGGAATGGTGAATGAGATGAAGGGTAGATGGAATGGAGAGAAAAAGTGTGTGAAAAATGGTGTGTATTAGGTGTAGATCTGATCCCCACTGATATTTACACTCCAAAATGGGTGTTTTTACCCCTTAGAACCTTCTAGAACACATTCTAATCATAAAAATGACTTTGGGCCAAGCATGGGTCGAATTCGGGTCAAGTTCGGGTCGGTGCAGTGCAATCTCACCGTTTCGCGCATAACTTCCACATCCGATCTCCAATTTGAGTAATTCTTGCGCTCATGCGATCCTCTTTTCATTGGCTTTCTATCCATATAAAGATCTGACAAAACATCTAACATTTGAAGGTATAACAAGTCATACAATGTAGCACAACCGTGCTAAGTAGAAACAGCCTGCGCGACGTCACCATTTTAATCATAACTTTCTCGTTTGGGCTCGGATTGAAGTGTTTCTTATACCAAAACGATCTTATTTTATGTGGCTTTCCAACCATATATCACACTTCTTGTTTTGAGCTCTACAAGAGTACAGAAAAATTACACAAGTTGGACGTGCGTTTTTCAGCATTTTGCTTAATTTGACTCATTTTCCCTCGTTTCAACTCCGAATTAAGCTTCGTTTTTTCCCAAATTTTTCTTCTTGCGTCTAGAATCTATTTTTACCTGAAAATCATACATTTAAGCTTATTCTCACATATTTCCATAAAAACATAAAACACAACAAAATAGAACACAAATACGGATAAAATAATACGAAAACACATATAAAAGACACTAAAATTTAGGTGAAAATATCACTCATCACACCCCCAAACTTAAAGTGTTGTGCGTCCCCGAACAATGAAAATTATAAACCAAGGGGAGAGATTTTCACCTAGGAAAAGACTAAACGAACATAAGTAATAACACATCGATAGCAATAAGAATTACAATTTATGCTAAGTCATCCTACATCATTAAACTCATGACATGAAAAATTAACAAGTTCAATCTAAAGAGAATAAAAGTGTAATATGGCCCCTTTTTAGTCCAAGTCTCACATAGGTTATAAATGTCACTCAATACTCTTTAAAGTAGGTTAAATCACACTTATTAACCGATTGGCTCGACTCGCCATAAGCTTGCTCGTGGACTACATTCACAAACCACTAAAGTTTTAATTAGTGATCAAAAAGGTCTTTAATTCGGATATAATGATAGGCTCTTTGGTAGGGTAGGAAGAATATGGGTAATAGTGACTAATCATGTGTAAGCAATCGAAGAAGTAGCTACTTTCTTCCATACTTTCACTTATCTTTCTTCCCTTCTCAACTTTGGTAATCACAAGCACTAATCATCAACTTACTTGAATTGAGCTTCTTTATAAATCATGCTTCCTTCTTTGAATTTTTATTTCCTTGAGCATCTTGTTGTTGCTTTACTCATTTTTCTTGTTTTGAGGTTGCATGTTCACTCTTGTTTATGCTCTTTCATCTTTTTTCTTACTTCTTTACCATTTTCTTTTTCTTTTCTTTTTTTTTATCTCATCAAACCTTACTAGCTACCATCTCCTCAATCACTCACACAAAGGGTATGTATATAAGGTTTAAGAGGGTAATCAAGGCTTGTAATGTGCTATATTCACAATAAAAAGGCTTATAGGCTCAAAGTGGTTAACTAGGGATGATGTTCATGGTAGAAAAATATATGGCAATGACTATGAATAACAAGGATGACCTTAGATCATTTCACTAATCTCCACAAATCGGGCTCGTTCCAATAGTCCTTGAGCAAGTTCTAGCTTATCAAACTCAATCGATCCACTCATGAAGGAAAAACCATGTATGCACGGTTGAGGCTCAAATGCTCACAAGCTTATGCATTGGACCTTAAGAAACTTATTACACCACATTCATCTCAAAATTGAACAAGTTAAGTAAAACATGTCACAATTCGAAAGTGTAGAGATTCTTAATCATAACTTGTCATCACTTACTACCACAATATATCATCACTCATATTCAAAAATGACTCACAACCTCCCTAAACAAACCACCAAATCAACCCTAAACAAGAATAAGAAAACACACAAAACATAAAATAAAGACTCAACAAACAAGAAACAAAACAAAAACACATAACATGCAAGACTAAAAATCACCATCATTAACAATAAAACACACATTCTATATCATCCATGACAATTTAGCTCACAATAATCCCAACCTTAATTGAAAAGAAAATCCCAAAAACATAACAAATGAATTATCATGCTAGTTACAACAATCAAAATCAATTCATTTCAAGAAATAAAATGATAAAGTGTAGAGTACTCCCTCAATAGGCATTTGGTAAGGAAAGCGTTAGCTCCAAGCTCCATCATGCTTCCAATACCTATCATTCATGCTCAAACACTCAACAAACACCATTAGTTCAACAACTTCATTGTAAATATGGAATATCATGCACTTTAACACAACCAATCATACCAAAATCCAACCAAACTCATGAGAAAATTTTTAAAATTAGCCCAAAAATACGAAAAGTATATGCTTTCAAAATAAAGTACGTCACACCAAACCATATCCCCCCAAACTTAGATTGAAACAAGAGTTTCGAATTAAGTTTGCAAAAAGTGGTGTGACGAACTTACACACTTCAATTCAAGCACCCTTCGTGTCTTCAGTACGCATCTTCCTCACAAGCACAATCAACCTACATGCCAAAAATGCAAGAAATAACAAATCTACCATCCTTATTGAAAACACTAAATAAAGCAATAAAGATAAAGATGGGTTGCCTCCCATCTAGCGCTAAGTTTAACGTCTTCAAGCCGGACGAGAGTCTTTAGCTCATGGTGGTCTTGAATAGTCCTTAGGCACTATCATAGGTTTCTTCTTGAAGTAGTGCCTTGTGCTCTCACGCTCAACCACAAGAACATTTCCCTTCTTGTTAAATAGTTCAAGCAATTGGTCTCCGAAGGCGTTCTTCACAAGGAATGACCCTTTCCACTTGTTCCACTTTTTCCATGGGGCTTTATATGCATTTTGAACTTCAACCACATCCCCCGGTAAGAATTCGGGCATTGACAAGTGTTGGTGCCCTCTGGCAACCTTTTTCCTACAATCACCAAACAAATTTTTATCAATAAAATCATGGAAGTTCTTAAGAGAATTTGAAATTTCAATAGAATGAGAAGGTTTAGGCTTGTGGGAAGTGAAATCCATGCTTTTAGTTTCCGGAGGCTTCTTTTCTTCCATAAGGGCATAAATCTCATCATGGTTTTGAATCTTGACTTTCTCTACCATTTCTTCAAGAGCTTCGGCAAATCTATCGAATTCCTCCATCAACTGTTCTTTCAACTCTTTAGCTTTCACCCACTTAGGCATCCTTTCTCTTCTTTCCTTTATAACCTCATCAACCCCCAAACTAGTCTCGTTTCGATCCTTAATGACCATGCATTCACTTTTCGTTCCGGAGGTAGAAGGCTTGTTGTTCTCTTCTTGAAGTTTCTCCATGGTGGACACTATTTGACTTACTTGGTGCTCCAATGAATCCAACTTAACATTGAATGCTACCATTGTATTCATCATCATTTCACACAAGTTTCCGATTCTATCAATCCACGCTTGATTAGACTTCCTCCCCTCTTCCATACGCTCCATAATTTTTTCAATCAACTCATCTCTAAGCTTCTCTTGGTAGTCACGTTGGGCGGAATAAGAGGTGTTGGAGTCTTGAAAATTTCCCCATAGTTGTGGTTGATTTCCTTCTTGATTTTTAGAAAAATTTTCTTGAAAAACATCTTCCATACCTTGAGGGTATACTTGATGATGCATTTGATGAGGAACTCCAAAATTCTCATAACATTGTTGTTGGAATTGCATATTTTGTATTCCAAAATCCGGTTGCAAATTAGGCTCCCAATTTGACATTTGAAATCCTTGAAAATTTTCTTGTGTGTTCATAGCGGAATGAACACTTCTATTCACCATATCTCGAAGAATATCCATGTAGCTCATATTTTTGGGGTTGCTCTCCTTCTTCTTCCTTCTCAAGGTATGCACCTATAAAAGAAAGAAAAATTAGAACAAAATTTTCCAAAGCAAATATAAGATGCAAAAATAAAAAAAATGTCCTTATTAAGACCACTCTAAACAATCCTTCGTCAAACTACTAGCGACCGTTACCTCCCCGGCAACGGTGCCATTTGATTAGCCATAGTTTAGTGGGTATGACCAATTAAAGAAATTATCGAACCACAGGGAGGAATGTGCTAGAGTTTAAGCGATCTCAAGCTTATCGTGATTTTATAAGGACGACGGAAAGGAGCGGATAGGAGCAAATGAATGCAATTATGCTAAAGCAAGAAATAAAGATAAAATAAATGCAAAGATAAGAGGGTTCCAAATGATGCAAGGATGAGATTAACAACAATCATGACATAGATAATTAAGTAATTATGCAATTAATTCTAATATCTCATGGACAAGGTATAGAAGCTATCACTAATTCCACCTAAACTCTCTCTCGAGATGGATAGGATGTAGGCCCTCAACAAGGCTCCTAAACGCACATAGGATCGAGACAATAGCAAACACCTCCCACTAGGTACTAATTACTCTATGAGTTCCCTAATTAGGTACTAAATCATAGGCAATATTCCCTTTTAAGGTACTATGAATTTACTAATGGTTTGGGTCTCCTCACCTAATCAACCAATCTCTCGATTAAGCTAATCAAATGTTCTATCAAAGGGTTCTAAATCTAGAAGGATATCTCTATCTCATTCTAAATTAATGCACATGAAGTTTATGATTAAATGATTCAATGAATTATCCTAAACACATAATTGATTTCTCAATCTAATCATATGCCCATGACAATTAATCACACATGTCATCATATAAATCAAGCAATAAATAATCAATGATAGAAATAACACAAAGCTCATTCAAGATTAAAATCAAATTGCATAATAACTAAATTATCCAACACCAATCATGGAGCTAATCTCACAAAGGAGATTAGCCTATCATAGTTTTAGAGAAAACAATCATAGACAATTGGATCCACAAATTCCATGACAAATCTATAAAGAATTTCACAAGACTTAGAATTAGATTCCCCCTTTGAAGGTCTTCAATGGAGATCTCCTTCTTCCTCTTGTGATCTTCACTCTCCCTTGCTTCCTTGATCACTTGGATGGTGGATTTGATGGAGGGGATCAAGTGTAGATGGATAAGATGAAAGGAATGGTGAATGGGATGAAGGGTAGATTGAATGGAGAGGAAAAGTGTGTGAAAAATAGTGTGTATTAGGTGTAGATCTGATCCCCACTGATATTTACACTCCAAAATGGGTGTTTTTACCCCTTAGAACCTTCTAGAACACATTCTAATCATAAAAATGACTTTGGGCCGAGCATGGGTCGAATTCGGGTCAAGTTCGGGTCGGTGCAGCGCAGTCTCACCGTTTCGCGCATAACTTCCACATCCGATCTCCAATTTGAGTAATTCTTGCGCTCACGCGATCCTCTTTTCATTGGCTTTCTATCCATATAAATATCTGACAAAACATCCAATATTTGAAGGTATAAAAAGTCATACAATGTAGCACAACCGTGCTGAGTAGAAACAGCCTGCGCGACGTCACCATTTTAATCATAACTTTCTCGTTTGGGCTCGGATTGAAGTGTTTCTTATACCAAAACGATCCTCTTTTATGTGGCTTTCCAACCATATATAACACTTCTTGTTTTGAGCTCCACAAGAGTACAGAAAAATTACACAAGTTGGACGTGCGTTTTTTAGCATTTTGCTTAATTTGACTCATTTTCCCTCGTTTCAACTCCGAATTAAGCTTCGTTTTTTTCCAAATTTTCCTTCTCGCGTCTAGAATCCATTTTTACCTGGAAATCATACATTTAAGCTTATTCTCACACATTTCCATAAAACATAAAACACAACCAAATAGAACACAAATATGGATAAAATAATACGAAAACACATATAAAAGACATTAAAATTTAGGTGAAAATATCACTCATCAGAAATAAGATCATAAAAAGAAAGATTATCGTATTCATAGATCTGCTCATCATACATGATATCATATACCGATTGATGCCTCGTAATCATCATCGAGGATCATAAATTGACTTTGATTACCAACTGATGCAACGGAAGATACGAAAGAACAATAAATAAAGATACTAATCCGTTAATTTTACAAAGAATATCGGAATATCGAGATAAATGTCTACTCAAATATTGATTCTCACAAGAATACCGTAGGATTAGACGAAAACGCGATTAGGAGTATTAGTCCATTGATTCAAGAGGAAAACCGAAAGGATACAAATAAAACACGATAAGGGGATTAACCCAAACTTTTCATTAATAAAATTCAACTCCCTAAAACTATTACAATATCACTTATTTATAGGTGATAAAAAGATCTGACATGACAAATATAAATAAAAGGAAATAAATCATAACATTATTATAAAATATTCTAATCACCATCATATCTTCATTAGAAACCCACCAAGGGAATCGATGGCCGAGACACCTCGACTGGACATCTCGGTTCTGAAGCTAAAGAAGACGTTCAGGGACTCAGAGGAATGGCATAGCCTCGGAAACAAATCCTTCCGAAGCTAATGGGAAAGTACATACAACACTGGGGGAACGACTGGAAGTAGCAGGCTAAAAGGCAAGAATAACGATAAGAAGAGATATCTTGAACAACACTCCCAACTAGAAGACAACACACGACAGCCACGTTCCTCTTCATCCGCCAATGAGAAACAAGCAAAGGACAAAAGGAGACATGTTACACTCTACAAGTCACCTGGCGGCTTTGCACTGCCCCAAAAAGTCGTCGGTGTACCGGCCAGCTCCCATTTATGACTGCTTGTCTCCATCCAGATGACAATGTGGAATTGGTCGGCCATTAGGGTTTACTGATAGTATAAATAGCTTCTCTCACAAGAGAGAAACATGTTACTCATTCTCATACTAGACATTACACTTGTAATTAGGAGGATTTTTATAAGTGTTGTTCTTGAGGAGAGTAATAAAAAACGGTTAAGGTCTTTGGTCGGATCCCATCTTTCGCATGTTCATTGTGTTTGTTGTGATCGTTCTTAGTTCAATTAAACAAAAATCTCTTCTTTCTTAATTCCAAAATTAACTAGTTAAGAACACACATCAACAATCATAAACTTGGATTAACAAACCAAAAACAAACATAAGTTTTTGCAAATAAAAGTTTCGTCTACAAAATATACGAAAATTTTGCTCTCTTTTGTTTTATTTTTTTCAAAACGAAATGCATTTATCCTCTAACATTTTGTTTTAAAATATATATATATTTTGATTAACAAGGTAATAAATTTTTAATTGAAAAGGTAACTAAAATATAAAAAGTATAAATATTTAATTTAAATTTGGGTGTAAGATGTCCCAAAACCACGCAAATTTTAGCGCTATTAATCTTAGTTAAAACTTAAAACATAGAATGGGCGTTTATAATAAATTCAATCAAATTATATAAATTCATTAATAAAAGATTCAATGATAAATATAATCCAATTAATGACTAATATACATTGATTTAGCACGTTCTCACATACTTTGTCACGTAGAATTTAGAAAGAAAGTAATGTTATATGAGTCGGTCTAATATGTCTATGCGTGGATAATGTGGGTAAGGATATACCATTTTTTTTTGTTATAAAAGATAAACACTTTAATTAAGAAAAGTAATTTTTTCATTGAAAAGGTATACCGTGATATTATCATAAAAGTTTGATTAATTTTTTTTAAGAAATAAAGGATACACTTTCTTATACTAAATAATATATCATTTAATACTAAAGTATATATTTTTAAAAAAATGGGGGATTTTGGGACATGATATCCCAAGAGCACGCAAGTTTTTGTCATGTTATATTTTTCTCAACATAATATTCATGGTGATTTTAGGGTGATCTAGATGCATCAAAATATCTTAGGACTTATATAAGATTATAATAAGGTGTAGTAGGTAGTTATTTCTCTAAAATTTTTATTATTTTATTTTATTTAAAAATAAAAATTAAATAAAAATGTAATCTAATTATTTAAAAAATTTTATTATTTTATTTTTAATTTAATAATTTAAGGTGTAGATGTAATGCAAATATTTAAAAAATAGTTGATCTTATGTACAATTGGTGTACGCTAATAATATAACCCAAATTAGAAAATGGGTTCAATATATAACGTAAATAACTCGAATGATGTCATTCAACTCTCCATCCCCGCCTCTCTCCTTCTCTCTCATTCGTTCTGAAACTCTTCCAGTTCTTCTCCAAACCAATAATTTCCTCTTCTCCTATATTACTACAAAGATTAATTCGTTCTGTAAATTGAATGAATTGATCTATTCTAAAAGAATCGCTTATAGATTTATCATTTTTTAACAAGATTGAGTGAAAATCAATTGGGGATCTGAAACATAATTTGAAGAGATTTTTATCAGATATTGTGAAATTCAGAAACTACATCTCAACGTTCCCACTAAAAGCACAACAAGATGAACGAGAGACTGGTGGTCGGCTCTGAGGTCAACTAGGCTGGTGGTCGGCGCTGCGGCAGCGAGTCCGACAATCATGGTGGTTGGCGGCAGATGGCAGAGGGTAGCGACAATTTGTAGCAGTTCGATGGTGTTGTGGCTAGATCCGATGTGGTATTGTGGTTTTTCCGGAAAGTCCGTGGCGGGTCACCGCTGAGAAGGAAACGGGAAGTTCCTTTTCCATTATCGGTTTTAAGCATAAGCATTAATGTAACTTTAAACAATATTATTATTTTTTATAATAATAATGTATTACTTGTTATTAATTAATGTATAATGTATACGTTAAAGTGGTGGAGATGTGATAAAGTATAATCAAGGGAAAGCAATTTGTTGTGAACTGGTGAATTTGTTTATTATGCGTTCGGTATGAAATTAATATTGAAAAAATATTGTTTGTGTGCTTTCTGTGATCCCTCTATTGTCAAATCTTCATTATTAGATATTGTATTTTTTTTGTAATTCAATAGTATATAAGTTTTTCTTAATAATTATATTACGTTTTTTTAATATTTTTAATTTTATACACTACTTTAAAAAAATAATACAGTTATAAATAAAATCATATACATTAAAAATTTAAATTAATTCCAAATATTAAGAGAGAGATAGAGAGAGAGTGTGTGTGTGAAAAAATTAGGAGAGGGAGATAGTGAGAAAAATAAAGGGAGAGAGAAATAAGGGAAGAGAGGAATTTAGGGGAGGGAACAGGAAAAAAAAAATAAATGAATGAAATATGGGTCAAAATTATTTACTATATATGATGGATCAATTGAATTTGGGTTATTTGGTGCACCTTAAAAACTGGTGTACAATAATATTTGCCTTTAAGAAATAATTTAACTTTTAAACTAATTTTATTGACTTATTTAAGATAAGTTAGTATTTCAAAAAAAATATATATATAAAATATATTAATTGAGTTTGCTAATGATAACCGTTACCCCATCCCATTTCAATGTTTATATTTCTATTTTGCGCGTCTCATTTCAATGTTTACGTTTTTCTTTTTGGAATATGAGATCCACTTAAAACAATTAATATATCATCCAACACTAAAATACACCTACCCACTTTACATTAAATATTATATTTTTCCACCTACTATCTATTATAATATTATACTCATTCCTCAACGTTCAAAAAACAAACGTAAATATTGAACGGGACGGAGGGAGTATTATAGAAATACCTTTATGACATCTAAACATTGAGATTATTTTACTTTTCATTAATTGTTGCTTTTTAATAATTTTTTTTTTATTTATACTATGAAATATTCATAGAATAGTTTATTTTACAACCATCATTTCTTATATGTTTTACGAAACTAATTCAGTGAGATCTTGTATTAAGTTTTTGTCTTAATTTTAAGGTATTATGTAGGAGTGTTTGGTATATGAAATGGTATGTATTTTTTAAAATATCATATCGAAAGTTCGGTATGCATTTTTATAAATAGAAAATTTAATATCATACTGAATTTTGGTTCTAAAACAATACGATTTTCTTATAATTCATTATGTTCGCAACGAATTTTTGATTGTATTTGAATCGATACGGTTTGGATTGATGCAGCTCGGTATAATGAATTTACCAAACAAATGCATTTACAAAAATATTTAATTTTTTATATTTATTTTAAAAATAAGATGTAATTATGTAAATATTGATTTATAATTTGTGATTTTATAATTACATTTAAAATAAATTAAAATATTAAATTTAAGTATATTTTAAATTTTATTAAATAACATTATAGTTAATACTATATACAAATAATTATTTAATATATTAATATTGTCATATTATACAATTAGAGAAAATAAAATTATAGAAGTAAGAATTTATGCATTTATAAAATAAAAATTAAATAATTAATAATATTTTAATATCTAAAACAAAAGATGATCAATTTTTATACTGGAGTATAAATTATTAAAAAAAAAATAAATATTATTTTAGTATGAAGATATATTAATTAAAAGCAGAATATAATGTTTATTTTTCATTATTGACACTAAAAAAAACTATTTTTTACCAAAAAAAAAAATTTCGTTGGTAAAAGCCTCAATTCCATTATTAAATTGGTTTACCAACGGAATTCGTTGGTAAAGTGGTAGCTAGTAAATTTTTAGCAACGAAAATTTAATTTCGTTGGTAAATTATTCCATCGGTAATCCATTGCTAATAATTCCATTGGTAATTTATATAATGTTTTCGTTGGTAATCCGTTGGTAATTACCAACGGATTGAATTCCGTTGCTAAAATAGAGAATAAATCTGTTGGTATTCCATTACTAAAGTAAAAATGTCATTTTTGTTGTTATTCCATTGGTAATTACCAACGGATTGAATTCCGTCGGTAAATGCTGTTGCTAAAAATGATTTTTTTTTGTAGTGTAAGCTTTAATAGTATATAAAATTTTATTTTAAAACATATTTGTATTCGGTTTTTTTGTTCAGTATGGATCAGTTCGGGTTTCAGTACCATTTATCATAATTGAAAGTTGAATTGGATCTTTTATTTCATATTTTAAATTATTTGTATTCTTTCTCAATGGTGTACCCCACCATTAGGGTGCAAGGGGGCAAATATATATCAAAGGCAGGATTCGAACTCTATCCTGCAGCAACTAAGCTCAAGTGCAAGGTTTTTACACCCTCCTCTCTACCACTTGAGCTATGTCCGAGGGCTATTTGGATTCTTTCTTATTCTAACATGTTATTCATCAGGCAGAGATACCTTATTCATCTGTTTAAAACGTATTCATTCTTTTATTTTGATTTATCTCAAAGCAAAATATTTAATTTCTTTTAACAAATACGAGTCAGAACATGTCCAATAATATAATTTAAAAAATTACTCAATATATTATCACTTTAAATTTAAAAGTGGAGATAAAAGAATAAAAGAAGGTAATTATAAAATGGCAAAAACTTGTGTGCACCCAGGCGTACGGACCACACTCCGTGCGCCTTTAAAATTTTGTATTAAATTGTATACACTTCAGTATAAAGATGTGTACCCTTTATTTTCTAAAGAAAAATAAAAAATATTAATGAAAAGTGTATACTCTTTACAACAAAATGGTGTACCCTTGTTAATTAAAGTTATACCCTTTAGAATAAAACAATATACCATTGCCCATAATACTAAATTCTAAAGGTGCACGGTGTGCCCTGACACAAGAGCCTCACTCCTATAAAATTTACTTACTATACATTTAAACTATATGTTTTCCTTTTATTATTCCTAAGTGTAAGTTTAATAAATCTTCCACACACACACACATATATATATATATATATATATATATATATATATATATTTTTTTTTTTTTTACTCCCTTTGACTATAGTAAACAATAAACATATTAATTTGTTTTATACACGTAAATTAAGTAATCTTATTATTATATGTTTAATGAATAGTTATATTAGAAAAAAGTGATGAGACTATATGATGAAATAAATACTTTTGGATTGGTCCCCTAAATAATAAAATGATACCTTAATCTTTATTTCACACACCTAATTATGTATTCTCAATTAACTTGCTTCTCTTATTTCACATCAAATTTGATTTGATATATTCCCTCCATTCCAAAGATATTGATATTTTTTTCTATGAAGATTAAGAAATATAATAATTTAATATATATAATATTTTAATGTGTAGTGAGTATTACTGTGGTTAGTAAGCCCACTGAATATATTTATTGTTTTGTGTGAATCTCATGTAGTTAAAAAGGAAAATGTGTCAATTTCTTCGGAACAAACCAAAAAAGTAAGTATGTTAATTTATGTATGACTGATGTAAATATTATTAAATGTTATACTATTAAGGCAAAGATTTGTATGAGACAGTCTCACATAAGGGCTTACATTAGACGCACAAAAAGTGATAACTTTTATAATGAAAAGTAATACTCAATTAATGAAAGTAATAATGCTATTTCATGAACAATTTATAATATAAATGAAAATGATAACATTTTATAATAAAAGTGATAACTATTTTAAAAAAAAATATAAAAAATGATCTCACATGAGACGGTCTCACACAAGATTTACACTATTAAACCCTATAACAAATACTTCATCAATCCCATATCAAACTTCACACTTAACGTTTCTGTCAGTCTCACATTAAATTTTACAAAAAAAAAAGAAACATTATATCAATCATCAACCTTTAAAGTACATCTTAATTACAAATTTACAACATACTACTTTATAATTTATTTATTACTTAAAATTACTATATTTTCCTAAAAAATCAATAAAATTGGATAAAGTCTTTTCTTAAACTCTATATTCACCGTGCAATTTAATATGAGAAGGATGGAATATAAATTATCATGTACTCTCTCCACTCCAACTTTAATTTCATATTTTTATAAAAGAAAAAGACACTTAATTAATATATCTCTTAACATATTTTAATTTTAAAATTGTTATTACTTTTTTTAACACATAACATATTTTAACATTTAATTTATTAAAAATAGAGAATTTGTGAAAAAATGCCCAAAATAATACTCCACTGTCCCGGGTATTTTACCCGTTTGTAAGGTATTGAAAATTAAGAGGTATTGTTCTTTTAATATACTCCCTCTGTCTTATCCTAATAGTTACGTTTGCTTTTTGCACGAAGATTAAGAAGAATAGTATTTTAATGTGTATTGAGGTGAGATAAATAATATTTTAAAGTATAGTGAATATTTTTATTAATGTTATAGGTGTGTCCATGAAGATATTTTAATTATTTTGTGTGAGTCCCATATACCAAAAAAGAAATGTAATTATTAGGATAAGACACCTAAAAAAGAAATATTGGGATGGAGGGACTATAATGTAAGAAAAAATATGGATAAATTGTTAATTTTGTGAGATAAAAATAAATAAAGTTGTTGGAAATTATGAATAAAATGTGAAAAACTAAGTAATATGTAGTATGGAGTAATATATTTTTACCTTGAGTTGATATTAGGTGCACCCGGGTGCAAGGGTGCACCCATATATGTATAATTTTTTTTATTCTATTTTGTATACAAGTTATTCTATTTTGTATATATATTTTCTTAATAATTGTATACTTTTTTCACACTAAATTTTTCATTAAAAAAACTAGCATCCATATGTGTATAACTTAGTATATTCAATAGCAGTATACGTGTTTTTTAATATTTGTATATTTTTTTTACACTCGATTTTTATTAAAAAAACTAACAATTAAATTGTACTCCATACATTTTTGTTCATAATTATATATGTTTTTGTTTATATTTGTATACGTTTTTAAAGTGGGTGTACCCTATCTTAGGGTGCATCCGAGTGTACAGTATAATTAGTCATTTACCTTCAATGAAAACATATAAAAATACATGGGACACTTTAAAATGGAATAAGGTAAAAATACGTTGGACGGAGAGAGTAATTAATTTTGAATACACAATTTTTTTTTTAATGTCACATATTGATTTTTTTTGCCATCTCATTATATAAGTAATATATATAGTCGCGTGTGTATGCATATATATGGTTTCGCAAATAATGGTTTATGGGGTCGAATGGAAAAAAATGTATAAAATTGTAAGCGTAATTGCATGTATATTAAAAACATAGTCACGTGCACACATGATACTCCCTCCGTCCCAAGAATACATTCGCCCTTTCCATTTTGGTCTGTCCCAAGAATACATTCGCCCCCTAAAAATGGAAACAATACACAATATCAATAACCTTACAATACTACAATATTACAAAAATGCCACCTTCTTTTTACACACAATTTAGTCAAAGTCAACTATATCATACACTTTATTCTACTTAATTACCCAAAATACCCCTTCTCTTTCTTACATCACACCACCAAAAATTTACTTTTCTTAAACTCCGTGCCCAAGAATACGCGAATGTATTCTTGGGACGGAGGGAGTAATATTTAGTGACACTTGTGATACTTTTGTGTGACATGTTACAAAATGGTAAAATATCCAAATTCAAACCCAAATCGCGCTAGGCGTGTATGAAAGTCAGAAGTATAATTACAAATTTAATCGTAAAAAAGATCGCAAATTAAAATTTTAAGAAATGACATTTTTTTTTTGAAATGATTTTATTAGAGGTAATATATCAAGCTACAGCCTATTGTAAACGCAAGTAGTATAAATTATAATAAAGTGAATTTTATTAAGAGTAAATATTAATCAAGTCTCAGGCAATGGGTTCACACCACCTTCTCTCTCATCATAGTCTCATGGGTTGGCAATAATGTTAAGGAATCAAAGAAACAGAATAGTACCAACACAACCT
The DNA here is from genome assembly GCA_023678885.1 of Pogostemon cablin. Lineage (NCBI taxonomy): Eukaryota > Viridiplantae > Streptophyta > Magnoliopsida > Lamiales > Lamiaceae > Pogostemon > Pogostemon cablin. The sequence continues at coordinate 25,755,879 of CM042985.1, read as the reverse complement.
TCCCATATATCCGCCCACACACCCATTTTCAGTACCATGATCACTCTTCACTCCTGCTAACAACACACTTTCCACTGCTCTCTCTCTCTCTACCTCTCTCTCCACCCGCCATGTCCTCTAACCCTTGGTTCGCTCCCCACACTGCTTTCTCTCCCCCACCTCTCCGCCCTCGTCTCCCCTACGTCGCGCCTCACCTCCGCACACAACCGGACGCCACCGGAAACAACCGCTTCGCCCCTGTTTCCGACATCGATGATGTCTCCAACAAGTTCGATGATCTGAAAGTCGAGGATAAACTGGACTCGCCGCCCGAGGTGCCGGTGGAGGCGGAAGGGGTGGACATTCCCCCACCGGCGACGTCGTTTCAGGAGATGGGGTTCTCGCCGGGTGTGATGAACAACATACGGAGGTGTGCGTACGTGGACCCCACGCCCATCCAGAGGCACGCGATTCCTGTGGCCATGATGGGGAGGGATTTGATGGCCTGTGCGCAGACGGGATCCGGCAAAACTGCCGCGTTCTGCTTCCCCATCATTAATGGCCTTTTGATGGGTAAGCTTCACTGGCACAGTAATGGCGGTGGGACTGCTCGCCCTAATGCCCTCATACTAGCTCCCACCCGAGAGCTCGCTTCTCAGGTACTCTAACAAATCTCTCCGATACATTGTGTATATATTTATGTCTTTATTTTTCTCAGTGATTTGTTCTTCTGCTTTTCTATTTCTCCAGTTATATTCGTGGTTTAGATAAATGCGAAATTTCTGTTGCTCCGTCAACTTTTGTCAACTATATAGTTTTTGAACACCCTTCAATCTTCGTCCGCTTTTGCTAAAGAGAAAAATATGTTTCACATTTTAAGAAATGAAACCCTAATTTAGGCATAATTTTGGGGATTTATTCTGATTCATTGTTGGTTGGGTTTACAGATTCACGAGGAAGCTAAAAAGTTTTCGTTTCAAACTGGACTAAAAGTTGGGGTTATTTATGGCGGTGCTCCTGTTCACCAACAGGTTATATGCTCTAATTTTTTTATTTATTATTTTTTTAAATTGCATTATATATTTTATGTATATACTGATTTCGATGCGATTTGATGACCACAGCTGAGAAATATTGAGAGGGGTGTGGATATCTTGGTTGCAACTCCTGGTCGATTGGTGGACCTCATTGAAAGATCAAAGGTTTCATTGATGAATGTCAAATATTTGGCATTGGATGAAGCTGACAGGATGTTTGATATGGGATTTGAGCCCCAAGTTCGCAAAATTGTTCAGCGACTCGATATGCCTCCTCCAGGATCCAGGCAGACTTTGCTTTTCAGTGCCACTTTCCCCCCTGAAATCAAGGTCTCCACCCCCCCTCCTCTCTCTCTTCTTGCATACACATTGGTTGTTACTTGATCTCTGTTTGCATTATAATCCTTGTTTTGTTAGTATGCACATGTGAATTCTTTATTTGAACCTTTGATGCTCCCCTGCCTTGGAATCTTTATTTGATGTGTATTGAGGAGTAGAATGTATGAGCTGTGTCTTATTCCGTGCATATGTATTGCAAAAACTTGCGAGAGATGGACCTTCTCACGGCAAAGATTTCGGGTGGAGGGTGTCACTTTTGACTGGCTTTTGTATATATCTCATTCAGTGTATTCCTTGCAGAGGCTTGCATCCGATTTTCTTTTGAATTATGTGTTTCTGGCTGCGGGGAAGGTCGGATCCAGCACTGATCGCATTGTTCAAAGGGTTGAATTTGTTCAGGATATGGATAAACGGAGCTGTTTGGTGAAACTTCTTTCCCAAAACATGAACAGAGGAACCCCTGCTAAGGTACACTAACTTGCTGAGTTACACAAAACTATATAGCAATCGATGCTATGTGTAAGACGGACGAAATTCGTGTTGATTGCAGGATTGCTTGACGCTGGTGTTTGTTGAGACTAAAAGAGGAGCTGATTCACTTGAAAAGTGGCTATCTAGGAAAGGCTACCCCTCTGCTGCCATTCATGGTGACAAAGTGCAATTTGTAATATTCCAGTCTATTCTCTCTATCATCATTCTTGCATTCATTCAGCTTCTCTTAGTTTACATCAAAACTCCAATAATTAATCATCTATTGTGCTACTTGTGTGGGATGCAGGAAAGAGAGCGCTCATTGCATTCATTTAGAACGGGGCGCACCCCGATCCTGGTAGCAACCGACGTTGCTGCAAGAGGCCTCGACATTCCTCACGTAGCTCACGTCATCAACTTCGACATGCCAAGAGGCGTGGACGACTACGTGCACCGGATTGGGCGCACTGGACGAGCAGGCAAATCAGGCCTTGCAACTGCATTCTTCAACGACAAGAATCTCCCCACTGCAAAACCACTTGTTGAACTGATGCAGGAAGCCAAACAAGAAGTTCCCCCATGGCTAGTTGAGTTTGCCAGCAGGCCATGCAACAACGTCCCACGCGGTGGCCGCCATGACTACAGAGATGGCGGCGGCTACTACTCGGAAAACCAGTACGCCGCCGCAGCTGATCCTTATGCTCATGAACCCCAACTCCAACCTCAGGGGGTGAACTCTTGCTCTACTGAATATGGGGCTCCGTTTACTGCTGAATCATCCGAACCGTATTACTTCGGTTATGGATCTGATTATGGTTCAGTGGTTGCCACCGGATGGGAGTAGCCTCTCCTCCATCTGCCTGCTAATTATGCTTACTATTTTTGGTGAAATCACATGAATTATACATAGAATAGCTGATTTGGAAGTAAAAAGGTTAGGCTAATGTATGGGATTTGGTTTTGACTTTTGGTATATGAAGATTTGGAGAAGATGAAAAACGAAACGACGCAGTATTGTGTTCATCTCTTTACCCATTATTCTGTAGTCTCAGCTATTCAGCTTACTGCACTTCGTTTATTGCTACGGAGTTCTACTTTTTGCCACGACTTTCTACTCTCTTCTATGCTTGCTTTGAATTTTATTTAAGATACGTTAAAACTATTATTACTTATATAATTTTATGATTATCATTTATTATATCTTGAAAATTATATGTTCCAGTTTTAAATGTTTATGTTCCTGAATTTCAAATAAATTTTTATATTTAAAAAATAAAATTTTGTGAGACCGTGTAATTTATCTTTTATTTATTATATACTTTTAGATTAACAATACCATCGTTTTTTTATTTATAAATTATTTATAAAATATTTAATTCAAATAATAATTATTTTTGTTGATTATATGTCATATTTTATTTAAAATTTTAAATTTCTTCCTTCGGCGTAGTTGGTCGAATGTAAGATTAAATGTTTGATATTTAAAATGGTAATCATTATATTATAATAGAATAAATTGCTACCCTAATTTCTAATTTTAAAAAATTCAATCAACTTGTGATTGCCATTTCTCAACTTTAAAGTTTTAATATTCTAGTTGATTTATTATTTTAAAGGTGAAATTTCCTTTTAAGACTCTAAAATATATTCTTAAATTGAAAAAAGAAAAAAAAAATTGCAATAATCACTTTCAAGTACAATTCTTTGGGTAAGAAAATCCAACTCGATTGCAACAAATTATTTTAAGAAAAATAATTGTTGATAGGTATAAATAAATACAATTATAGATATAATACAATTAAATTAAAAATATAACACTAACTTTATATGTAAGTAACTTTAATATAACTATACATAAGCACAAATATATAAAAGACAATTACTATAAATGATGATTTGTAAATAAAAATTAATATATTAAACATAAAAAGATATATATATATATATAAATATATATTATAGCAAAAGATAAATAAATATTAGAAACACAATAAAATATTATCTGATGAGGTATATAAAAGTTATTCTTTTAAAATGTGTAATAGTATTATATCACTACATAAATAAATATTAGAAACAAAATAAAATATAGAAAATTATAATAGTGATCTATAAAGAAGGAGAGTAAGATTATTATAATCTATAAAGAATGAGAGTGAAGATGTGGAATGAAACATGAAATGTGCATCATATTTATTCCTATATTTATATATATACAACAATTAATGCTACTAAATTTCAATAAATAGTATTAAATTTAAATAGATGAAAATTAGCCTTAACTGCATATGCAGTTATATATAATTCATGAAAAGAAAATGACGTTTATCAACTCAATAAAAAAAAAGGAAAATTTTAAAATAAATGTCAACACATTAATGAAATTAACTAAAATAAAAAACTAAATAAAATCAAATTAATCTAAAATTTACATATCATCACCAATCCATTCTAACTATGCCACCCCATCATTCAAAAACTCTCAATTAGATGTATTAAAATAATATATATATATATATATATATATATATATATATATATATATATATATTATTTTCAATTTCTCCTAGCCTCCTTGCCCTAGTGTCCGCCCCTGAATATAGCATAGAAAATCAATGAAATAATTATTTTTACTATTATTCTTACTTTGTAGATTCATGCCATAGAAATTAGTTTCAATTCCTATGATCTATTGGGTGGTTGTCGAGTACATTTGTTGTTTTTTTCTCAATGCTCTTTGCAGGCAGAAAAGAGTGTAGAGAAATGGTAAAGATATATAATTTTAATTAAATGAAATAAATAGGTATCAAAACAAGTTGCTAATTTTTATTTTTATTTTTTATTTGCGCGGAAGGCGTGTGAGAGGATTCAAAATACAATTCTTACATCATTACAATTTTGGATGATTTGAGATGAAAATACAGTTAAAAGAAAATTGTAACTTTTAGGGATTGACGTCAACAACTATTGTATTGCGCTGTTCGCTGGTGTTGTTGAGTTCGAGCTCTTACAAGGAAATAATCCAAAAAAAAAAAAAAATATATATATATATATATATAACTTATTTAATAGTAGCTTTTTTAAATAGGGTAGGTCTTGGGTGAGATCGTCTCGCAGATCTTTTTAGGTGAGACGGATCCTATCCTATCCACTAATACAAAATACAAAATAAAAATAAAAAAGAATTAAATAAAAACAAAAGCCTTGTTTGGCTAATTAATTAAGACTACAAATTCTATTTAACAAAATTTGCGGCACTTCATTTTAATTCCATTAACAAAAATAGCGGCGCTCATCTTGCTGCTTTAAATTGATAATTTTTCACTAATGTAATAATTTTTTTAACTATTATTATTATTATTGTGGTTGGTTATTCAATAAAAATAATACTAGTAATTATTTTTTAAATAGTTCAACTATTTTTTTATCATTTTATTTTGATTGAATATTACTTTATATTAAAAATATTATATCTTTTTATTTATTCCACAAATTGTCAAAAAAATATTTAATTAAGGATAGGTCTTACATGACACCGTCTCATTTGAGACCATTTTTCACATTTTAAAATAGTTATCACTTTCGCTATAAATTGTTATAACTTTCGCTATAAAATGTTATCACTTTTTATTTACACTATAAACTGTTCATGAAAGAGCATTATCACTTTCATTAATTTATTATCACTTTTCTTCATAAAATTTATCACTTTCTGGCCGTCTCACGTCACTTTCACATAAGTCTTTACGTGAGACGATCTCACACAAATCTTCATTAAACAATTATCGCTTTTTGTTTATTATATATTATTTTTTAGGGTAGGTCTTGCATGAGACCGTCTCACGTGAGATCATTTTTCACTTTTTAAAATAGTTATCATTTTCTCTATAAATCGTTATCACTTTCGCTATAAAATGTTATCACTTTTTATTTACACTATAAACTGTTCATGAAAGAGCATTATTACTTTCATTAATTTATTATCACTTTTCTTCATAAAAGTTATCACTTTTTGACCGTCTCACGTCACTTTCACATAAGCCCTTACGTGAGACGGTCTCACACAAGTCTTTGCCTATTTTTTATTAAAAATATTATCACTTTTTATTATTTCATTGATTTATTTGTGAAATAATTCAATTATATGGATATTACTTTTCTTTGATTAAGAATAATTTTTTATTAAAAATGTTATCACATTATATCTATTTTATAAATTATTTGTAAAATACAATTTGATAATTAGTACTCCCTCCGTCCCATAATACTTTTCACGTTTACTGTTCCACATTGTTTAAGAAAAGTGGTACTTTTTGACTAAATTTATTGACTTTGGAGGGTATTGTAGTATTTTTAGATAATAAAAAAGTATAAAGTAACGAGATGTGTGTGAAAAAGGAGTGACAAATTTAAAATTAAAGTAACTTTTGAGGTTGTTAGGTAATGTGATATTTCCTTTTTTTGAGGTGTGAAAGGTTTTGTGGGACAAACAAATGAGGAAAGTATGAAAGGTTTTATGGGACGAAGGGAGTATAATTTTTTATTAAAAAATATTATCACCTTTTATTTGAGATGTTATCACTTTTTTATTTAAAATATTATCACTTTTCATTTATATTATAAATTTTTCATGTAATATTTCACGTCACTATTATCACTTTTCGTCAATTGAATATCACATTTTATAAAATTTATAATTTTTAATTAAAAAATAAATTAAATGAATAATAAATTTTAATTAACAAAAATTTTAATAATAAAATATAGGGAAAATCACTAATAGGTACACACTTTTAACCTAAATTACTATTAGATACATGGAATTTAAATAATTACTCTTAACTACAAAATATTAAAGTAAAATACCAAATATAACTTTATACTCAATACACTTTTAAACCAACAACCCTACCCCACACCCACCCACCGGAGTTGACCGGCGCCGTTGACCACCACCGCCTGCTGCCAGAATTTAAAATGTGCAAAAATGAAATTGTGCAGAACAATTATGCAAAATAAAATTGTGCAGAACCAAATTGTGCAGAATCAATTTGTGCAGAACAATTGTGCAAATATATAGGGGTATTTATGATATTACAGTCATAATTATGTAGTTATGAGTAATAATGCTTTGAGTCGTGTAGTTAATAGCAATTATGCATTATTTTTGTGTAGCTAATAGTAAGTGACCCTAAAATATAATATAGCGCATGACTTTAGTTTCTTTGAACAATGCTTCCGCTAAGTTTCCGCTAATAACTGTCATAATTAATTTTTAAGTTTTCAAATTTAATAATATCTAAACAAGGCCGTTACAAATGTGATTAATGGGTTAATGAGTTAATTCGTCTCACATAAGGAGATTCGTGAGACGGTCTTACCAAAGTCCTTGTCTTTTAAGGTCTTAATTATTATTATAATAATCAAATATATATCTTGTATTTTTAAAAAATGAAATTGTATTATTTTCTTAATTTAAATTTAATTATTCATTAATTTATTTTGTATTTTAAAAGTAACGGAGTAATGCATTTATTTAAAAGTGATTTTACATAGAGAAAAGTGATAACTGCTAAATCATTTTGTAAATATATTTAATAGATGGAGAAAAGTGATTATTTTTTTAATCTAATCAATAAGAAGTGATAATTAATTAATTAAACTATTTTATAATAATTAAATGTGCGGATAAAAGTGACAATATTTTTAATAAAATGTTATATTTAATAAATAAAAAGTGATAATCGATCAATTAAATTATTTTATAAATAATTAATATATTGAATTAAATGTAATAATACTTTTAATAAAAAATTATACATAATCAATGAAAAGTGATAACTGACTAATTAAAATATACTCCCTCCGTCCTGGCAGAGTTTTCACATTTACTGTTACAAAAATATTCTACTGTTTGGGGGCAAATTGATACATTCAATTATGTGTTGCTTTAGGTTGGGTTGAGTTTGGTTAAATTAAATTGTGTTAAAAGTTAAATATGTTAAGGTATATAATTAGTGTTTTAAAAATGTAAAAATGAAATTGTATTTTTGTAAATAATGGGTCATGTTTGTGTGTTTTTTTTTTCTATTTTTGGGGTGTGAAAACTGTGTTGGGACAGACAAATGAGGAAATGTGAAAACTGTGTTGGGACGGGAGGAGTAGTACTTTCAGAAAAATTAATAGAATTAAAAAATGAAAATATTTTTAATAAAAAGTGATATATAAATAAAAAGTTCTATCCGTCTAAATCAAATATTTTCTTAAAGAAATAATAAAATAAATAAATGATAATATTTTTAACAAAAATTGATTACATAATTAATGAAGAGTAATAACCAACCATTTAAATTACTCCCTCCATATCACAGAAAAAGTTGCACTACCTTTATAATTTATAAAGGCTATACATGACCGAGGGAGTATTTGATGAATAATTAATAAGGATGGATCGATAATTTTTTAAAACAAAAAGTTATACCCAAAAATTATATAAGAAATTTAATAATCATTTAATTAAATTATTTTATAAATAATTTATAGATAAATAAAAAGTAATAATATTTTTATAATAAATTTAGTAAACGTTCAATAATTAAAGTAATTCTTTTAAAAAAATTATCTGTAAAAAGGAATAAAAATGGCGGTAATGAATTATTAATGGATAATTGGTTTTCACACTAGATCTTCTACGCCATTTTGATGTATTATTTTTTATGTCATAGATTGACATGTAAAATGGAGAAATAAATTCAACTATTGCCCCCTGGATTTAAGGTGTAGTTTCTCTCTCCTATTATATCTAACATCTAACGATGTGACACATAAAATAATGTATCAAATGACACAGAGAATACGAGTCAATCCTCCCATAAAGTGAGATTTGTTAAATAATCTTGCACAAAACTCACTCAAATATAAATGACAAAGACTAGGTTGGAACCGGCCCTTTTTTTAATCCATAGGACCGGATCTTTCAATTAGAAATGGGTCAACTTTTAAAAATATGGATTCAACAAATTCAACAACCTCCCTCTCCCCTCACTTTTCACAACCAACATTCTCGTGCCGCCTCTGATTCCGGAACCCCTGCCCCCGATGCCGATGCTAATCAACCTCCGAACCCATCCCCATTACGATTCACCTCCTTGATCATCCCCAATCACAAGACTCGTAGGCCGCTTTGAAGATACAGTCGATCGTACCCCACCATCTATACCGCTCTCTCTCCTTCAGTCTTCCAACACAGGCTCTAAATCCCCTCTCCACCACCTTGAAATCTGCATCTACCCTTAAATGGACGGTGCAATTCTTGTGGTTTCCGGCACCGATGGGCCGATCCCATAAACGAAGGAGCACATTCTATTAGCCAAACAAGTTGGGTTTCCAAATATGTGTCTTCTTGAATAAATAGGACCAGGTTGATGACGAAGAACTGCTCGAATTGGTGGAATTGGAGGTAAGGGAATTGCTTTCCTCTTATGAACTTTCTGGTGATGAAATCCCAATTGTTTCTGGTTCTGCTTTACTTGCTCTTGGGGCTTTAATGGAAAACCCCCCAAATAGAAAAGGAAAAAATTGATGGGTAGATAAAATCTATAAATTGATGGATGAAGTAGATAGTTACATTTCCATTCCTAAAAAATAAACTGATTTGTCATTCTTGATGGCTGTTAAAGATGTTTTTACCATCACTGGTAGAGGTACAATAGATACAGGTAGAGTAGATAGAGGGACTATTAAGGTGGGAGATACAGTGGATATTGTGGGGTTGAAAGACACAAGAACCACCACTGTTACAGGTGTGGAGACGTTTCAGGAAACATTGGATGATGCCATGTGGGATTATTGTTAAGAGGTATCCAAAAAATAGATATGCAGATAGGGATGGTGTTGTCGTAGCCGGGTACCATCACTCCTCACAAGAAATTTATGGCCATTGTGTATGTGTTGAAGAAGGAAGAGGGTGGGAGGCACTCCCCTTTCTTTGCAGGTTACAGACCTCAATTTTACATGAGAACTACTGATGTGACGGGAAAGGTGAACACCATCATGAACGATAAGGATGAGGAGTTGAAGATGGTGTTGCCCGGTGATCGTGTGAAGAGGGAGGTTGAGCTCATCACTCCCGTTGAGTGTAAGCAGGGGATGAGATTTGCTATCCAGGAGGGTGGGAAGAGCGTTGGTACAGGTGTCATTCAATCCATTATCGAGTGAAGATGGCTGATTCAAACTTGCCTTGATTCAGATTTTCCTAAGAATGTATGCCATGAATTGATTGATCTTTTGCAATTATCATATATTATGGAAGGGTTTTGGGTTATTTTTGTTATGCATTAGTGCATTAGTTTAGCTTCAAAACATTGTTATGATAAATTCAATTAAAACCTGATAAATTCAATTAAAACCTTACTTCAGTTTCAATTACTTCTGCTGTTTTCTAAAGATATTATTCATGGAGTATGTTATGTTTGCTATGTTGGATATTATTTCTCCAAGAATGTATTGAATTTGTCGGAATCTTGAATTGGTATGGTGGATTGTGGTTATAGTTCTTGATCTTCTTTTCTTGTATTTCATTAACATAGCTTTTGTTTATGAAGAAGTACTAAACATTCTTGAATGAAATCATCACAACAAACATTAAATCCGTTGAATAGGTATTGAATTACATCACAAATATTACAATTATATATGGCTTATAAGATTTCACACTAAATGGCATTATATTAAAGCTGATATGATATCTAGAGACATCTTCTTGGCTATATTTTTAAGTAATAAGCTTGCACTAATTCGATATTCCAACACCATGCACCACAAATAAAACCTGTGGCCACCATAAACGAGTACCATCAACCGTTTCCTCCATAGAAGAGCTAAAAAATAGTCGACAGAAGAAGCTCCTGAACATATGCACCTCGTTGCCTCATTTCCTCTTAGTTGTGTGCTTCAACTTCATCCAGACATGATGTTTTGCTGCTGTCCGAAAGCAAGAACAAAAAAAGGAACTAATTCAGCTTGTGTGTTTATGGTTGTGTTTTCAATTGATTAAAGCAAATAATTTTGGGAGAACTTTAAATTGCATGTTTTCATATTAATTGGGTTTCTCTTTATAAATAATTGAATTACTCTTTATAATAATTTAGATTACTCTTTAATTTAAGACTCTAATATTTCTAAAAATCAAACAAAATTGCCTTTTCTATTAGCATTACTTGGGTTACTCTTTATAAATAATTAGGTTATTTAAGTAATTAGGTTACTCTTTATAATAATTTATATTACTCTTTGATTTGAAACTCTAATCTTTCTAAAAATCAAACAAAATTGCCTTTTCTATTATGATTACTCTTTATAATAATTTAGGTTATTCATCATACTACAATGACTATTCAATGAAGAACCAAACCAGGAAAACAACTATTAATTGGAAAGTAACTTGAGCGGAATAGTGAAACATATTAAAAATGAGTTTAACTCAAAATATTGACTGGAGTACATACACATAGTAAAGAGTGATCTGGTAAGTCTTTAAAATACCATACCAATTTATATACACAGATCCAAGATGATTCAAGCACTTGCACTTGCACTTCCCTCCTTCCCTTTTAAAAAGTATAAAAAATCTTGTAGCAAGTAATAAAATTCCAGAAAATATTAATTTATTCCCTTTTAAATCTTAAAAAGTCTTTAGTATCTTCCCACCTTCCCTCTTAAAAAGTATATTAATTTATTCCCTAGTATTTTTTATAATTTTTGTATATAACCTCTTTAAATTAATAAATTATTAATTTATCGATTATATAATATCTCTCTAAACTAATAAAATTCTTTGGTTTCGAGTATATTAATTTATAGAGGTTTTATCGTACTCCAATTATTAATGACGTACTGTGGACGATGAATGGGGGCGGTGGAAGATGGTGGAGGATCTGTGGTGGTGGACGATTAGCGTGCAACTGGTGGCAGATCAGACCGGTCGTGGCGTTGGACATGTGCGGTGGACGGTGAGCACAGTGGAGAGATGGGAGCGGCGACAGCAGATTCGACAGTTGAGGTGATGAGATCAACGACTGAACTACTAAAGCAGAGTAATGTTTTTTTCCTGCAGTGGTAGCAAACATTAAGGAAGGAGATTGAGATCTAGAAGAAACCCACGTGATCTTACATGGGCTTAATTTAGGATCCGGTTCCATGAATTTCCTTCGTGTTGGCGAAAAAATCACCTCAATCGGAGATTGGATGAAGAAGTTATTTTCAAAACTGTGAGGACGCGCAGTCTGCTGGCGGGTGGCACGACCCGTGTGGACGTGCTGCACGAGTGGGTGGTACGAGTCATGAAAATAGAAAGAAATAATGAAAATTCGCATATTTAAAAGTGGCACAAGTCATGAAAATATTGGCAGCGAGCCGTGCCTTTCCGGCACAGTTTCCGCAACTTCACCTTTTTGATCATAACTCTCTCATCTGAGCTCAGATTGAGATGTTTCTTAAATCAAAATGATCTTCTCTTCTGTAGCTTTCCAACCATATATCACATGATCAGTTTGGATTTCTACAAAAATACAGAAAAACTATGCAAAATGGACATGCATTTTTCAGCATTTTTTCACGATTTCACTTCATTCCAACTTTGCACTTTTAATCCATTTTTCACCTAAAATACGAAATAAAACCTCAAATACACTAATATCTTAAATATATAAAAACTAACCATTTAATGCTAAAATACGAACATAAATTCCACTAAAGGGTGATCGCTAATTTCTTTCACCCTCAAGTGTAAGGGATCGATTGTAGCGCGTGTGACTAAGTGAAATATCATTCCCATGAGATAGTTATAAATTTAATAAATAATTCTATTTGATAATTCAAATAAAAGACAAATCCGGGGCTTTTTTTAAGAATGATTAATTAAACTAATAAAATTAAATTTTAATAATTAAACTAAGAAAAGAAAAAAAAATCATGCAGAGAAAACGATTTAGAATTCAAGAATGAAGAATTGGTAATTCTCTTGCAAATAGCTTAACTATGTGACTAATTTATCTAGACCCGAATTAATTACCTGCAGATATTGTTAAGAGGATCACTAAGCCTAGTTAAAGCTCCTTGATCAGGTAGAATCTAACAGTTATAATGAGCTACAAATTCTAGGATCAATAAAAAATTAACTCTCACTCCCTCTATAGGTACTTCATGCTACATTCCAAAGGTTAGAACACTAGACTTCCCTTTCTAGGTACTAAATTATTAACTCATTTTGTCTCCTTACTAATTACTTAATAATGATGTTTTACCAAGCAATTAATATTCTAAAATGATAAAGAATCCCCTAAAACTGTCACATGAAACAACAAGTATTATGCAAAAATAAAGAATCCTTTAACTATCAATCAGTGATACCGTCAGGAATAATTAAAAGGAATCAAAACTAAAAAATACAATAATATGAAGTCTCAAAATATCCTCTTCAATAAGGAAATAAATATTTTTCAGAGTAATAAATCCAAGTCTAGGGCAATCAAATCACATAGTCAAAACTGTATTAACGCCCTAATATTACCAATGAAAAAATTTAGCCCATGGATTTACGAGGGCAAATCATAAAGGTAGGTTAGGCGATTTCTCCACATTTTTATGTGGTGATGAGAATGAATTATATATAGTTGAAATTAGGGCACTGTATGAATGAGGTGCGTGTATATGGGTCTTTTATACTTGAAGTACTGGGCTTGGGCCAAAAATAGAACACGAGCGTAAGTTGGACCACACATGGAAGTCGCACGGTAGATCATACGGCATCATGCTACAACACACGACACCTTGCGGCACGAATTTCCTTTGCAAGGCAACAACCGTGCGCGATTCTTCCTCGCATGGCAACGTGATCCTCATGCATGGCTTCGTGTTCTTGATTTCGGTAACTACGACTTCGAAAACTCCTTACGCGGCCTGGTTGGTTGTCACACATTCACATCTCTCGCTCGCCGCCGGGCGAGTCTGCGCCGAGTGTCCATTGGCAGCCTGCGCGACTCTACGGTTTTGAGCATAATTTCTTCATCCGGCCTCCAATTTGAGTGATTCTTGATCTCACACGATTCTATCATCCTTAAATTTCTATTCATATAAATAACTCACAAAAACTCTAATATTCGACGGTGTAAAAAGTCATGCAAATTGGCACAATTATTCTCTGCAGGAACAGCTTGCGCGATGTCGTCATTTTTATCATAACTTTCTCGTTTGAATTTTGATTGAGGTGTTCTTTAAGACAAAATGATCTTATCTTCTATAGCTTTCAAAACATATATCACATAAATTATTTGGACTTCCACTCAAACACAGAAAAATTAAGGAAAGTGGACGTCTGTTTGCTTGCAAGTAGTACAAATTCATCCTTTATTCCAACTTTACGTTCCTGGTCTTTTTTTCTATCAAAACACAAAAAAATACCTCTCAAGCACCCTTTAGTCATTAATAATTCAAAGTATTAAGATTTGTGCAAATAATATCAATTATACACTCAAAGAGGTATCAAATTAGACCAAAAAATATATGAACTTCCAATCTCACCAATGGAGCTAAATCGGACCCTAAAACATGCAGATTTTCACACTAAACACCATCCCTACCTCCTCTACTATATACCACTCTCTGTCAACTCACTCAAAATTGCAGTCGATCAGATCCATCGATAATCTCGACACCCTTATCCATCAAATCTAGATTCATGGGTATATCTATCGTAGATCCGACTAAGCCAGCGCCATTCATGGGCACCTCCGGCCGGAAGATATGGAGACTCCACTGCACTCTCTGTCTCCCTCTATTAGGGAGACAGAGAGTACAATGAGGCACTAATCGACGCATATTGATTGCAACGAATTCAATGTTAGGTGTAACCGCGAAGGGCGGTGATGGCGTCGGTAACAAATACAGTGTGGATGGATCCTCAGGGCATGCTGACAAATCAAATATGGGAGGCAGCTGATGAGAGTGAAAATAAGCATGTTTTAATATCCAATTTAACACCTTTTTGATTGATATTGTAGTCTTATATTAGCACAATGGTCTTATATTCATTATATGTGAGAAAAAGGTGCAATTGAGGTGTTTTGTTGTATTTTAGGTGGAAAAAGGATCAAAAGTGCAAAGTTGGAGAAAATGTGTAATTTGTGCAAGAATGCTGAAAACGCACGTCCAACTTTCATAATTATTCTTTGTTGATGTGGAGATCTGAATGGGAAGTGTGATAAATGGTTGGAAAGCCACTGAAGAGAGGGTCGTTTTGGCATAAAGAACACCATCATTGGAGTCCGAACGAGGAAGTTATGAGCAAAGTGGTGACACCGCGCGAGCTGTGCCGAACATAATTACAGTGCTACTTTACATGGCCTTTAACATATTCAATTCTTAGATTTTTTGTGATTTCTTTATATGGATAGAAATCCAAGGAAGAGAGGATCGCGTGAGCACAAAAATCACTCAATTTGGAGGTTGGATGTGGGAGTTATACGCGAAACGGAGAGACTGCGCAAATCGGTTCGACCTGATTGAGGTCGAACCGAGGTCGAACCCGACGGAAAAACGACCAATTCGACCACGACATTTTGATTCGACCTGAAATCTGGTCGAATCGACTACCTGGGACATCCAGAAGGGTGGTTCGACCATGGTTCGACCTGTTTGGGAGGTCGAACCGCGCTTCGGGAACTTACCAAATCCGTATTTTCGAGGCCTAAACGCTTGTGATCACTTGAAAAGCCCATTCCAAGCCCTAGAGACGTGATTACAAGTATAAAAGGAGGCTCATGCAATGAAGAAAGACGCCCAATCAATAGAGAACACAAAACAAGAGAGGAGAAGAGAGGCCACAACATACACCACCCCACAAGGGGGGATCACCCCCTACCACATCCTTTCCTCCATCCATCCATCACTTTGAAGATTCGTTTGTGGAATCAAGAGGAGAACCAAGAGGAGGATTCAAGAGCGAGAAGGATGCGATGATGCCACATCTAGGGTTTATTCGTTTCCTAATTTATCTTGTATTTTCCGGACATTCGGGTAAGATCTATGCAACACCCATGTGTGTTTCCTACAACACCATGGGCTGAGCCTTTTTGGTAGAACTAGGGTTGTGAAGATTTTATCTAGTTAATTGAACTTCCATGTGTATACTCCGTACAACACTACTTGTGGATATAGTTTATATATGATTGTACTTTATTAATCCATACTCATAGTCGTTTTGTGCATCAATAATCGTTGTGTAGAGTCTGAATACATAACATGGTTATTGGTTGAGTGCGTTCACTGTTGAGCAGGATTTTAAGTTATAATTCTAAGTGAAGGGATTCCGAAGTCTTATTAGAACTATCTTATATGAATACTTATTAATTGAATTGAATTCAGGTTAATAAGTAGGATAAAGAGGATAATTTCATAGTACCTATAAAGGGAGATCATATCGGGTTAGAGTACCAATCCTAGGGGAAAATAATTGATACTGATAGTACCTAGAAAGGGGGGTGAAATTATATATCTTGCTCCGAGGTTATTCACACGTGTTACACGCATGTTTACTTGTGTCTATAGAGTAGATATGCATGACTTAGTGATGCGTCCATATTCCATAAGGCAGAGTCGGACATCGACACATGGAAGGAAAATTAATTAGTGAAACTGGATTATCCTAGGGCTACCTATTCTCCTACTTGATCCACTTTCGTACTCTTCGAGTGATATTTTATTTTATTTATTATTTATTTAATTGTTTATTAGTTAATCATTAAAATCCCAACCTTTATTGCTTTTCATCTTAATTAATTTAGATAATAATTAAATTGATAATACGCCGTCCCTTGGGTTCGATATTCACTTGGTCGCTTACTTAAGCTGCAACTGATATCCTTAATACTTGGGGATTAATTTTGCGTGCAAAGAAAACGCGCATCAAGTTCTTGGCACCGTTGCCGGGGACGGCTGTAATTATTAATTTTATTATTTCTAGTTTGATTAAGATATTTTTTTTTCTTTTATTTGTGATTATTTATTTCTATCTAACCTTGAATTTTTCCGAGTTACTTGTGTGCTTGAAAAAGGAGAGGAAGGAAAAGAAGGAATATCGCATTGAGCTAAACATGGCCGGAGCAAGGCAGAATCCGGATAATGTTTCCATTCGTGAAATTTTCACGAACTTTGGGAATGTCAACATGGGGTTGATAGGAGCAAGGGGGGAAGTTGATTATTTTGAGATAAATCCCGCTCTTATTAACATGGTGAAAAAGAATCCCTTTTCTGGAGATTGGTTTGAAGATCCATATCAACATCTCCGAAGATTTCTTGGTTATGCAAACACTCAAAAGGGTAGTGGAGCGAATGATAATGCTAGGCGGATCGCCTTATTCAAGTTCTCTTTGTTTGATAAGGCGGAAGCTTGGTATGAGACTCTTGATGCCACAGATTGCACTACATGGGACCAACTGCAGCAGAAGTTCTTGGAGAGATACATGCCACCTCAATGATCTTAAGAATGAAGCAAGAGATCACTCGATTTGTTATGAATCAGGGTGAGAAATTTTATGAGGCGTGGGATAGGTTTAAAGACATGCTCAGGAGGTGTCCACAGCATGGAATGCCGAAAGCTGAATACATAAGCATCTTCTACTATGGATTGGATTATGAGTCGCGTATTTTTATTGATGCATCATCAGGAGGAGCGCTGTTATCAAAGACAGCACTTGAAGAGGAAAAGTTATTTGAAGACATCTCTATGAATTCACGTGACTGGCCAGTAGAGAGAGACAGAGGATCATATGTACTTGGTAAGGTGGCGCAAGTTGAACATCAGGTGGTAAAGCCGAATAGGGATGATGAGATCGTCTCTAGTCTAGCTCATATCAACAAGCTACTAAAGTCCCAGCAGAAACAGATTACAGAGTTGACACTAAGGGGGCCTAGTATACAGCAGCACGAAGTGAAGAGTGTTGAAGATACCTTCCATCGATACATGGCTGAGAACGATGCAAGGATTGATCATCTTGAGGATACCATGAATGTTGATCATGCAGATTTATCTAAGCAGATGAAGGAGCTTACTTTGATTATGGGGCAGATGACCGCGAATGTGAATCAATTGACACAAAAATTAGAAGATAAAGCTATCACGTCAAGGTCTGGAACACAGTATGAAGGAACTACGAGGCCGAAATCAAATTTGAACATGACTAAGCATCGGTTCGACCAACACCCAGAGAGTTCGACCTGGCATACAGGTCGAACCATGGTCGAACCTCACCATTCAGAGTACTCTGTTTTTCAAAATCATCGGTTCGACCAACACCAAGAGGGTTCGACCTGGCATACAGGTCGAACCATGGTCGAACCTCATCATTCAGTGTACTCTGTTTCGTCAGCAGCTCGATTCGACCACGACATAATCGATTCGACCAGTACCCTTGGTCGAACCAAGGTCGAACCGGTAGGCAGAAATCCAGTAAGCCGATTCGACCTGGGGGAAGTTGGTTCGACCAGTACCCCTGGTCGAACCCAGGTCGAACCCAACATGCAAGGTGAGAATGCACTTCCAGGTGCTCGATTCGACCAGTACCCCTGGTCGAATCCAGGTCGAATCCAACATGCAAGGTGAGAATGGGCTTTCAGGTGCTCGATTCGACCACGACGTTCCCAATTCGACCTGTGCCATTGGTCGAATCCAGGTCGAACCCTGCCAAAATGCACCGTTTTCAGCGCCGAATACACCGCATGATGTTGATGCTACTCCCATGCCATCCCAAGGACATAATACTGAGCTTACAATGGAGAAGAAGTGGGAAAGGGCAAGGAGGTTGAGAGAAAATCTTAGACTGCAGATGGATAATG
Source organism: Pogostemon cablin (assembly GCA_023678885.1). Taxonomy (NCBI): domain Eukaryota; kingdom Viridiplantae; phylum Streptophyta; class Magnoliopsida; order Lamiales; family Lamiaceae; genus Pogostemon; species Pogostemon cablin. The sequence continues at coordinate 25,737,163 of CM042985.1, read as the reverse complement.
AAGATGTGGTTTTCTCTCTTGATCATGCAATGAATATGCCCATGGAGACTCAATCGTGCAAGAGCATTGATATGGTTTCTAACTTGTTTAATCTTGATTTTTCTAAGACAGGTGATTCTGAATTTAAGTGGAAGATTGACAAGGGGGTGCCTAGACAGCCATGGGAGGAAGGAAATTTCAATGATCATATTTTTGTGACCAAGAAAGGTGAGGTGTTGAGTGTAGACAAGAAGAGGGAAAGAAAGTATTTGAGGGTGAGGATGCGAGAAGACCATCCTCTACCGTCGTGACTCTACGACGTTAACCATGAGCGCCTGTTGGGGGCTTGCCCTTCCGTTTTATTGCTTTATTTCTTTCGTGTGAGTAAGAAATTTTTATATTTGGCGTGCTTATTATTCAGAAATTACATCTCTTTTCAAACTTAGTTTCAACTTACGTTTTTACTAAGTTTGGGGGGTGTGATGTTCTTACCTCATTAAAGCACCAAGAGTATAATTTTTCTTTGTAATGTCTGCTAGGGGAGTTGATTTTTTACGGTATGTTGAAACTTTAATCGGTTTTGATGTGTCAGTTTTTTTGCAATTTGCCTAGTGTTCAGTGGTGTTTCTAGTGTGTGGAGTCGATTACATAGTCAATTAATTCTTTCTTATAGTTCTCCTATTTTATTATTGATGAATCCTGTGATGATGAGTTTGTTTGAGCTTTGATGATAGAAAAAGGTAAAAGAGTGGCAAGACGAGTTCTACATTGAGGCTTTGACTCGAGGAGCTCGTGCTCACGTTGAAGAAAAATCAGGTGCCCTCGTTCCCTTATTCTAATTTTTATATGTGCTTTTAATTCATGGAGTGGAAAGATTAAGTTTAAGGTGGTGATCCATGTGAGCTTATATGTTTAAAATTGTCTTTGAAATTCATATGCCTTTGAAATTGATGAAGGAAGTGTACTTGAGTTATATTGTGATATGAAGTTCTATGTGTACTTGTGGGATATTACCTTCCATGAAAAGTGCTCTGTTACTTGTTAAAAACCCATGTGAGATTTTGAGTCTTATTGATCATGTTACATAATCACATGATATTTCTTTTCTGGTGAGTATCGTTCTTGTGCGTGTATTCTAGAACTTGCCTTGAGTCTCCTTGAATATTCAAGATTAGTCTAGCGGATTATGGAAATGATATTAGGCCATCTTTGATATTTAACCCATATTTTCCCATATACTTTACCTGAATTCATTATATCCCTAGTCAGCCCATTTGAGCCTTGTTAAATCCATTCTTTTGATAGCCAATAAAGCTTAATTGAAGAGAGTGGTGATTTGAGGGTTGATAAGGATGATGAAAGAAGAATCTTAAGGATCAAGAAGAAAATTCGTGGAGTAGTGCTTAAATCTAGTACTCCATGGAATCAAACACCCTAGGGTAGTGCTTAAATCTAGTACCCTATGGAGGATGTGAGAGGTAGTGCCCGAAACTGGTACCTTGAAAGAAAATTAAAAAAAGAGAAAAAGAGGGTGAAGAAAAGGAGAATGATGGAGTTGAAGAGCTAGGAAAAGTTGAAAGAAAATATGTTGTGCTTGAAGGAGAAAGATGGAAGAGTATTGTGCATAATTGAAGTGATGAGGAAGAATGAAAGATCGAGAGAGACTGCAGCTTGATTGATCCGAGTTTTGAGTCACTTATCCATATATTTTCCACCTATTCCAAAGAGCCTACATTACAACCTAATGAAAGACCTTTTTGATCCATGATTTACTAGCTACAAGTAAAAGGAGAGTTGAGACAATAGGCAAGCTTATGGTTGCGCATGCACTTGAATTGAATTTGAGCGTAAACACCTTAACCCATAAGTGTACATCTTTTACACTTGAGTACGAGTAATATATACTTCCCGTGAGAACATGTTGATGGAGCATTTGAAGTGGTGGTGATTGTCTTAACTTGTATGCTATGAATTGATTATTACATGTAATGAGAGTTGCATGAACTAAGTTGATGACGATTGTATTTTGAATGGGTATTGGTCATAGTCCTTGTTTCCCCGCTAATTTTCTTACTCTCTCTATCTTTATCTTTATTTTGTTGCCTCGGGACGAGCAACGGGTAAGTTTGGGGGATTGATGAGAGTGAAAATAAGCATGTTTTAATATCCAATTTAATACCTTTTTGATTGATATTGTAGTGTTATATTAGCACAATGGTCTTATATTCATTATATGTGAGAAAAAGGTGCACTTGAGGTGTTTTGTTGTATTTTAGGTGGAAAAAGGATCAAAAGTGCAAAGTTGGAGAAAATGTGTAATTTGTGCAAGAATGCTGAAAACGCACGTCCAAATTTCATAATTATTCTGTATTGATGTGGAGATCTGAACGGGAAGTGTCATACAGGTTGGAAAGCCACTGAAGAGAGGGTCTTTTTGGCGTAAAGAACACCATCATTGGAGTCCGAACGAGGAAGTTATGAGCAAAGTGGTGACGCCGCGCGAGCTGTGCCGAACAGAATTACAGTGCTACTTTCCATGGCCTGTTACATATTCAATTCTTGGATTTTTTTTGATTTCTTTATATGGATAGAAAGCCAAGGAAGGGAGGATCGCGTGAGCGCAAAAATCACTCAATTTGGAGGTTGGATGTGGAAGTTATACGCGAAACGGAGAGACTGCGCAAATTGGTTCGACCTGATTGAGGTCGAACCGAGGTCGAACCCGACGGAAAAACGACCGATTCGACCACGACATTTCGATTTGACCTGGAATCTGGTTGAATCGACTACCTGGGACATCCAGAATGGTGGTTCGACCATGGTTCGACCTGTAGGGGTTTGTTCGACCTGTTTGGGAGGTCGAACCGCGCTTCGGGAACTTACCAAATCCGTATTTTCGAGGCCTAAACGCGTGTGATCACTTGAAAAGCCCATTCCAAGCCCTAGAGACGTGATTACAAGTATAAAAGGAGGCTCATGCAGTGAAGAAAGACGCCCAATCAATAGAGAACACAAAACAAGAGAGGAGAAGAGAGGCCACAACATACACCACCCCACAAGGAGGGATCACCCCCCTCCCACATCCTTTCCTCCATCCATCCATCACTTTGAAGATTCGTTTGTGGAATCAAGAGGAGAACCAAGAGGAGGATTCAAGAGCGAGAAGGATGCGATGACGCCACATCTAGGGTTTATTCGTTTTCTAATTTATCTTGTATTTTTCGGACATCCGGGTAAGATCTATTCAACACCCATGTGTGTTTCCTACAACACCATGGGCTAGAGCCTTTTTGGTAGAACTAGGGTTGTGAAGATTTTATCTAGTTAATTGAACTTCCATGTGTATACTCCATACAACACTACTTGTGGATATAGTTTATATATGATTGTGCTTTATTAATCCATACTCATAGTCGTTTTGTGCATCAATAATCGTTGTATAGAGTCTGAATATATAACATGGTTATTGGTTGAGTGCGTTCACTGTTGAGCAGGGTTTTAAATTATAATTCTAAGTGAAGGGATTCCGAAGTCTTATTAGAACTATCTTATATGAATACTTATTAATTGAATTGAATTCGGGTTAATAAGTAGGATAAAGAGGATAATTTCATAGTACCTATAAAGGGAGATCATATCGGGTTAGAGTACCAATCCTAGGGGAAAATAATTGATACTGATAGTACCTAGAAAGGGGGGTAAAATTATATATCTTGCTCCGAGGTTATTCACACGTGTTACACGCATGTTTACTTGTGTCTATAGAGTAGATAAGCATGACTTAGTGATGCGTCCATATTCCACAAGGCAGAGTCGGACATCGACACATGGAAGGAAAATTAATTAGTGAAACTGGATTATCCTAGGGCTACCTATTCTCCTACTTGATCCACTTTCGTACTCTTCGAGTGATATTTTATTTTATTTATTATTTTATTTATTATTTTATTTAATTGTTTATTAGTTAATCATTAAAATCCCAACCTTTATTACTTTTCATCTTAATTAATTTAGATAATAATTAAATTGATAATACGCCGTCCCTTGGGTTCGATATTCACTTGGTCGCTTACTTAAGCTGCAACTGATATCCTTAATACTTGGGGATTAATTTTGCGTGCAAAGAAAACGCGCATCAGCAGCGAGGCCAGTTCATTCTCTCTGCCCCACCTTTTCTTTCCACACAGTCGTCGCCAACAACATCCAGACGCCCCCTTCTCCTCGCGTCGTACTTGTTTCCGTTGGACTTCGAATTTGCAGGAAGACATCACCACCGCTCTCTTCTCCGGCATACCCTCTACTCCACAACTTGGATGGGTCTCTACAACGGTCCTCAAGAACAAATGGTGCATAATTAAATAGCATTGTGAGAAGAGGAAGTTGTTGGAGATAGATATGGAAGAGATTCGAAGTGATTTGGATCCTCTCCATTCATTTTGGCAGTTGGTGCAGTTGTAAAGTTGGTGCAGTTGTAAATTTCATTTCATCCACGCCACTTATTATCATATTTAAGGTTCAAATTTTGCCACATCACTGATGAGAGTGAAAATTTATAACTTTTCGGTCTCATTAATACCTTGATTTGTTAGGAAAAGGCCATATATTCATGTGGGATTGCATGGTTTATATAATTTGCATGATTATGGTACTACTAAGGTATTTTATTGTGTTTTGATAGAAAAAAGGATCAAAAGTGTAAGGTTGGAGCAAAGGTGCAAACTATGCAAGGATGATGAAAATCGCACGTCCAACTTTCATAATTTTTTTTGTGTTAATGTGGAGATCAAAACTTATGGTGTGCTATATGGTTGGAAATCCACTGAAGAAAGGGTCGTTTTGGCATAAAGAACACCAAAATCGAGTTCCGAACGAGAAAGTTATGAGCAAAATAGTGACAACGCACGAGGGGTGCCGAACAGAATTGTTGGCTATTTTCCGTAGCTTATTGCACATTCAAATCTTGGTGTTTTTGACAGATCTTTACATGGATAAAAAGCCAAGGAAGAGAGGATCGCGTAAGTACAAGAATTATTAAATTCGGAACTCGGATGTGAAAGTTATGCGCGAAACGATGAAGAGGTGCAAGTTCATTCGACATGAAGAAATGACAATTCGACCTTAACACCTTGATCCGACCAGCCATGCATGTCGAACTAGGCATATTAAGACTCCAGTACATCGATTAGACCTGAGCTTCATTGATTCGACCAAGAGCTCAGGTCGAATTCTGGTCGAATCCACATGCAAAGAAATTCCAGTATGGTGATTCGACCACGACGACATCGATTCGACCAAGAGCCTTGGTCGAATCAAGGTCGAACCAGGATGCGAAGATGTCCAGTAGGGTGATTCAACATACACTTCACGTCGAATCCTGCTCGAATCACCGATTCGACCTAAATTCGACCTCGCAACAAGTCGAATCCAGGTCGAATTGAGCATCTGTTCGTGCAATAACGCTGATTCGACATCCGATTCGACCTGGGAGCCTTCAGTTCGACCTCCCCACTTAGTGCACAACCTACGTGGATAGCAAAAGCAAGTGGGAAAGATAGTGCACACACCATATTAGAGAAGATAATGCACCACATGAAGCACTCAAAACATAATGGGATGCCTAAGAGAAGAAGACAGGAAGAAGAGTTAGCTAGAAAATGCATAAACAAGCATAAAAGAGGAAGACAAAAATAAGAGGGAAGGCATGGACAGCACTAGCAAGAAGAAGTGGGTGTATGGAGCACCTGAGCAGCCATTAAAGAAATGTGCAGCTGTATTCTTTTTACATCTATAAAAGGGGGCAGTGTGAAGAGCATATGAGACACAATACAACACAAGGAGAACACAATAATACACACAACACTAGTCACAAATTGAGAGAAAAACTTGAGGTGGAGTGTATGCAAGAAGCTGCAGGCAAGAGCAGCAAGCTGAAAGGGGAATTCAAGATTGATCAAAGGAGCAACACGATCAGAGATAAAGGGAGGAATAAGAACAACGTGACACTAGGTTTTTGTATTCTTTTCTTTACTCTTTTCTTGTACTTATTGTTATGCATTGCTTAGCCATGGATGTTGTGTTCAATATCATGAGCTATATTCATTTACAGTTCTAAGGTGTAAGGTTAATGTAGTTGGTTTGGAAACTTAGATAACTATTTTACATTCATGCTATGATAATTCTAGTTTATTCGATTCAATAAGACTTTGTTGACATGTGTGTAACGTCTTCATAATATGCTATTGATGTTGCCCGTGATGCTTAGTATATTATGTTAGCTTGAGTACATGCTATATTAATAATGTCTCTTTGCTATGAATTAGAGTAGTTTGCCCGTGAACACGATAATTCTAAGAGCTAATAAATTGGATACTTGATTTTCTTAGTGGAACAATGCAATTAAGAAATCAAGTGGGAAGTGAATAAGTTTTGAAACGTATTTTCAGAGAATATATGTTAGTCGAACTGGCCATCCGGAGGTCTGTTAAGTTTGCCTTATTAGTATCTAGAAAAGATGTTCAAAACTATTCACCCGTCATTTTATGATGTATTTCCATTGTAATAGCATGAATGAAAAATAGGACGTCTAGGTAACCAAATCAATTGCATTACACCTGAAACCTTAGAGATATTATTTCTCTCTTAATCAATCTTGAATAATTCTTGTTGCTACCATTTATTTATTAATTGTCATTTAAATTCTTAGATTTTAATTTATTCAAAATCTTAAATATTGAAAACCGTAATTCTAGTTAAATAGAAATATTAATCGAATAAATAATAAACTGTCTCTGTGGGAATGATATTTATTTTTAGCTTGGGTACTTGCCACTACAATTGACATCCCTACACTTGGGGATTTTAATTGGGGTGCGCAGAAAACGCCGAACAAGTTTATGGCGCCGGCTGCCGGGGACAGTAAATTATTTATTTGTTTTTATTACTTATTTAATTAGAATATTTGCTTTGAGATTTAATTGTCTAATCCTTGAGCTTTCTTGAAGTTGCATGAACACCAGATCAAAAAAGGGAACTCAAAATCTTGAATTTAATCCGGAAGTTGAAACATCTGCTAGAAAAAGGAGAGGAGCAGCAAAGAATCTCAACGCACCTCCTAAGGCGGTTAAGGCACCAGTTCAAAAGAAGACATCTGACAAACCGGAGCCTAGAGCGGTCGTAGAGGAGAAAGAAGAGCAGATAACAAATCCAGTTATCCCATAAAGAGCTATGGGAGATAGAACACATGAGGATGACATAATCATCCGAGAGACGTTCAAATCCACCAATCTTGGAGGACCAGGCGTAGTTGGGGCCATTCAAGCAGATGAAGCAAACGATATAAGACCAGCCCTGATCAACATGGTGGAGAAAAATCCCTTTGCCGGAGGCATTTTCGATGAACCATACGGACATCTGAGGCGTTTCAACAGCTACATGGATACCGTTAAAGTCGTTGACAATACAAATGACAGATGGAAAATGAGGCTTTTCCAGTTTTCTCTAGCTGACAAGGCAAGGGAGTGGTACGACAAGTTGTCAGGAGACAGTTGCTCAAACAGGACCGAGCTGCAACAACTGTTCGTTGATCGTTTTATGCCACCAGGAAAAATTCTTGCACTAAAGCAAGAAATCAATCAGTTCAAACAAAGAAGAGATGAATCGTTTGGGGAGGCTTGGGAGAGATTCACTGATGCGCTGAGACGATGTCCACAACATGATTTCAAAAAGTCTCAGCTAATCAATGTTTTCTACAATGGTCTAGATAATGAATCCAGAGTACTAGTTGATGCATCTGCTGGAGGAACGATTTTTGGCAAAACGTCAAATGTCGTCGAGAAGCTGTTTGATGATATCTCTATGAACTCTAGAGATTGGCCATCTGAAAGAGTACGTGGAAATTACATACTTGGAAAAGTTGCAAGGGTGGAAGAGAAGTTCTCCGAAGCTGACAGAGATGATAAAGTTGTCTCCCAGTTAGAACAAATGAACAAACACCTAGTTGCTCTGATATCAGGCAAAAGTGGAGGAGACAACCAAGGACTAGCAAGTGATGATGTGGTGATGAAGGTTGAAGATGCAAATTGGGCTATGGGACAAAGTCTCCAAGGTTCAAGAGCACCTTAAAATTGGCATGGAAACAGATACCCTCAAGGAAATTTTAATCAAAGAAATAACCAAGGGGGAGGTTCCAACAATCAAGCAGGTCCAAGCAATCAAGGAGGATGGCAGAATCAGCAGAAGCATGAGAACTTTTCTTATTCAAATCCGAATAATGTAGTTCCATATCCTCCTAATTTCGATCATGGAGCCAAAACTGAAGAAGGGAAGCCAAGCATTGATGATGTGTTGGCAAATTAAATGCAGAAAAATGATGCAGCCATCAACAAACTCAATAACTACATAGTGCTAATAGATTCAAACATGGCGAAACAAAATGAAGAAATGAATAAGCAGTTGCAGAGTCTCACATACTCTATGGGTCAGATTTCCACAACGGTAAATCAACTGCAGCAGCAGATTATGAAGGGAAAATTTCCTTCAGATACAGAAATCAACCCGAAGGAGAGTGTAAATGCGATTACTTTGAGGTCCGGGAAGCAGTGTAGTTAACAACTGATGCAGGACATGACAGAAATAAGGCAGGATGGAAGAGAAAAAGAGCAAGGTAACTTGTTCACTAGTACGGTCCCTATTCAAGCTGAGCTAAGTTTGAGGGGTAATCCGGAAGAGCTAAAGGATGCAGTGCAACCCCGGCTCAAAACAAGCACACCTCCTGGGTTTCCTGCGATTCCAAATTCTGTGGTGAACCAATCTGATCAAGCAATAGCTGATAAAAGGTGGCAACGAGCTAAGAAACTGAGAGAAGCAGAAGAGGTATTCGAAAGAGATAGTTTAGGGCTTCCAAAAATGAAGGTACCACTCCCGTTTCCCCAAAGACAATTGTCCAAAAGCTTGGATGAGAAATTCAGGAAGTTTGCTAAGGTTATGAGGGATGTTCAAGTAACTATTCCCTTTTCAGAGGCCTTGGATCAGATGCCACACTACGCAAGGTTCATAAAGGAACTTATCTCGAGAAAAAGAAAGCTGCCCAGTGTGGAGACAGTAAGTTTGATGGAAAACTGCAGCTCTATAATTCAAAGAAAGTTACCTGAGAAGCTGAAAGATCCAGGAAGCTTCATCATTCCTTGTGAGATAGGAAAAGGACCATCAAGAAGAGCATTGTGTGATTTAGGAGCCAGTATAAATTTGATGTCTTTATCGGTGTACAAGAAGCTTGTTTTGGGGGAGTTGAAACCCTCATCTGTGGCCCTATAATTAGCGGATAGATCACTAACATACCCTGAGGGAATTGTGGAAGATGTGCTGGTGAAGGTATCAGATTTGGTTTTTCCAGTGGATTTTCTAGTACTTGACATGGAGGATGAAAAGGATGGCGCACCTCTTATCTTAGGGCGTCCATTTCTTGCTACTGGAAGAGCTCAGATAGATGTATTCAATGGGAAGTTGAAGCTTAGCGCCAATGACAAGGAAGTGGTTTTCTTGTTGAATAAAGAGATGCAGTGGCCTAAAAATCAGCAGCAGTGCAAGTCTGTGGATGTGGTGGACACAGAACATGATAAGAACTTTTTCTTATCTGATGCTGAGTTTGAGAGTTTGTCCAATGATGCAAGTATTGAATACCTTGAGAAGCTACTTGCATTAGGGGATGCCAGGGATGCACAGTTAAAGAGGACCGCAGCTGACATGAATAAGAAGGGTGTTGAAAAAAGGAGACATACGGCCGAAAGGGTTGATTATGAGGAGAAAAGAGTTACAGTAGTAGAGGAGATCGAAAAAGCAAGTGGATCTCTCACTTTTCCTATTACTAACTCTGATGTTATGTTTGATAATGTTTTGATTGCAGGAAATATAGATGATCCATATTTGAAGCCTCCTGACTTACCTCCAGATTTCCCTTTCTATATGGACGTAAAGCATTCTAACTTGGGCAGTCCGTGTTTTGACAAGAAGGATCATATATTGGCAATAAAGAAAGGTGAGGTGGTTGTAGCTGTCAATGATAGAGGAAGGAAGTACTTGAAGGTACGAATGCGAGGGGACTATGCTACAATTCAGTAGTTCAAGTTAGAGGTATCCATCGTGACTCAACGACGTTAAACATGAGCGCCTGTTGGGGGTTTTTCCCTCCCGTTTTATTTGCTTTATTGAGTCTGTGATAATGTAGGAATTTTATTAGGTGTTGCTTGACTGCAATGTATATACTTCTTTTCAAACTTATTCCCTCACTTTGTTTGATCTAAGTTTGGGGGGGGGATACGTATATACTTGTGTCTCGCAGCACCAAAGTACAATTACTTCATTGTGTGGTGTGCTTGGATAATTAATTTTTTTTTATTTTTCAGTATTTTGATTTATTTGATTATATTGAGAGGTCGATTTTTTTGTGATTATCCAGGTGTGAGTCGTTTGTTTGAGTTTATTTAGTGTTAATCCTAGTATCTGTGGTTCTCGAGCATGATTGTTGGATCTTGATTGAATTGACAATGTGGAGATAAAAGTGAAAATCCAGTCAGAGATGTAGAAATGCTTGAGACTGTTGCATGTATTAAAATTGGTTCATAGACCCATGTAGGAGTGTTCATTATTCTATTATACCCATGTGAGATTTGAGCTTTAATAGATCATGAAAGTATGCATGATTAATTTCTTTCTTGAGAGCATCGTTTACATGCATGTATTCTAGAACTTGACTTTTAATCTACTTAAGATTAGATGATTGATTAAATGATGGGAAATGACCTTAGGCCATTTTGTTCTTTATTGAGTTACTAGCCAAATATTTATCCTACCTTGAAATTTTTATCCATAGTTTCCCATTTGAGCCTTTAAACCTTTTTCATTGGAAACCTATGAAGATAGCCAATTTAATCCTTTAAAAGCCTTTTAAATACCTATCATAGTAGAGAAATAAAGGAGATAAATTGGTGTGTTGTGCTAAGAAAATTGGAGAGATAAATATTGGTTGATCGTGATTGAAAATGAAGGATGGTTAAAACTTGCAAAAGGGGTAGTGCCTGAAACTGGTACCCCATTTGAAGGAAAGACGTTGATGCTTGAAAATAAAGGGAAGATTGAAATGGAACTGAAAAGAGAAAATGAGAAAATGAGATTTATGTATTGAAAAAGTATCTCTACTGATTCTCTACTAGTGATCAAGTCACTCATACCATAATCACCTACCTTGTCCAAAGATCCAACGTTACAACCCTTAACAAGTCCTTTGTGATCCCATCATTAAGTCTATCAAGATAGTGGAGAGTTTAGATAATTGTCAAGCTTATGGTAACGCATGCATGTGAATTGATTAGAGTGCATATATTTCAACCATGAGAGTATAGCTCACACTTGAGCAATGAGTGTAAACACTATCCGTGAGAGTGGATGATAAGCATTCTAAAATGGGGAGTGACTAGTTTGAAACACATGTTTCGATTGATAAAATTTTGGCATTGAGTACATTATCTTGGTTTGGAATTATATGATCCCTTGTTTACTGTATAATTTCAACTCTCATTTCTCTCTTGTCTTGGATTCGTTGTTCGAGGACGAACAACATGGTAGTTTGGGGGATTGATGAGAGTGGAAATTTACAACTTTTCGGTCTCATTAATACCTTGATTTGTTAGGAAAAGGCCATATATTCATGTGGGATTGCATGGTTTATATAATTTGCATGATTATGGTGCTACTAAGGTATTTTATTGTGTTTTGATAGAAAAAAGGATCAAAAGTGTAAGGTTGGAGCAAAGGTGCAAACTATGCAAGGATGATAAAAATCGCACGTCCAACTTTCATAATTTTTCTGTGTTAATGTGGAGATCAAAATTTATGGTGTGCTATATGGTTGGAAAGCACTGAAGAAAGGGTCGTTTTGGCATAAAGAACACCAAAATCGAGTTCCGAATGAGAAAGTTATGAGCAAAATAGTGACAACGCGCGAGGGGTGCCGAACAGAATTGTTGGCTACTTTCCGTAGCTTATTGCATATTCAAATCTTAGTGTTTTTGACAGATCTTTACATGGATAGAAATCCAAGGAAGAGTGGATCGCGTGAGTGCAAGAATTATTAAATTCGGAACTCGGATGTGAAAGTTATGCGCGAAACGATGAAGAGGTGCAAGTTCATTCGACATGAAGAAATGACAATTCGACCTTAACACCTTGATCCAACCAGCCATGCATGTCGAACTAGGCATATTAAGACTCCAGTACATCGATTCAACCTGAGCTTCATTGATTCGACCAAGAGCTCAGGTCGAATTCTGGTCGAATTCACATGCAAAGAAATTCCAGTATGGTGATTCGACCATGACGGCATCGATTCGACCAAGAGCCTTGGTCGAATCAAGGTCGAACCAGGATGCGAAGATGTCCAGTAGGGTGATTCGACCTACACTTCACGTCGAATCCTGCTCGAATCTCTGATTCGACCTCAATTCGACCTGGCAACAAGTCGAATCCAGGTCGAATTGAGCATCTGTTCGTGCAAAAACGCTGATTCGACGTCCAATTCGACCTAGGAGCCTTCAGTTCGACCTCCTCACTTAGTGCACAACCTACGTGGATAGCAAAAGCAAGTGGGAAAGATAGTGCACACACCATATTAGAGAAGATAATGCACCACATGAAGCACTCAAAACATAATAGGATGCCTAAGAGAAGAAGACAAGAAGAAGAGTTAGCTAGAAAATGCATAAACAAGCATAAAAGAGAAAGTCAAAAATAAGAGGGAAGGCATGGACAGCACTAGCAAGAAGAAGTGGGTGTATGGAGCACCACGAGCAGCCATTAAAGAAATGTGCAGCTGTGTTCTTTTTACATCTATAAAAGGGGGCAGTGTGAAGAGCATATGAGACACAATACAACACAAGGAGAACACAATAATACACACAACACTAGTCACAAATTGAGAGAAAAACTTGAGGTGGAGTGTGTGCAAGAAGCTGCAGGCAAGAGCAGCAAGCTGAAAGGGGAATTCAAGAGTGATCAAAGGAGCAACATGATCAGAGATAAAGGGAGGAATAAGAACAACGTGACACTAGGTTTTTGTATTCTTTTCTTTACTCTTTTCTTGTACTTATTGTTATGCATTGCTTAGCCATGGATGTTGTGTTCAATATCATGAGCTAAATTCATTTACAATTCTAAGGTGTAAGGTTAATGTAGTTGGTTTAGAAACTTAGATAACTATTTTGCATTCATGCTATGAAAATTCTAGTTTATTCGATTCAATAAGACTTTGTTGACATGTGTGTAACGTCTTCATAATATGCTATTGATGTTGCCCATGATGCTTAGTAATTATATTAGCTTAAGTGCATGCGATATTGATAATGTCTCTTTGCTATGAATTAGGGTAGTTTGCCCGTGAACACAATAATTCTAAGAGCTAATAAATTGGATACTTGATTTTCTTAGTGGAACAATGCAATTAAGAAATCAAGTAGGAAGTGAATAAGTTTTGAAACGTATTTTCAGAGAATATATGTTAGTCGAACTGGCCATCCGAAGGTCTGTTAAGTTTGCCTTATTAGTATCTAGAAAAGATGTTCAAAACTATTCACGCGTCATTTTATGATGTATTTTCATTGTAATAGCATGAATGAAAAATAGGACGTCTAGGTAACCAAATCAATTGCATTACACCTGAAACCTTAGAGCTGTTATTTCTCTCTTAATCAATCTTGAATAATTCTTGTTGCTACCATTTATTTATTAATTGTCATTTAAATTCTTAGATTTTAATTCATTCAAAATCTTAAATATTGAAAACCATAATTCTAGTTAAATAGTAATATTAATCGAATAAATAATAAACTGTCTATGTGGGAATGATATTTATTTTTAACTTGGGTACTTGCCACTATAATTGACATCCCTACACTTGGGGATTTTAATTGGGGTGCGCAGAAAACGCCGAACAATCACCCACTCTTAAATTGAGAAACAATTTTTTTCTCTTTTAATTCTGTTTAGTTTATAGTTTTTACATTTTATATTTTTTTTCATTTGTTATTATTAATTACAATTTTGATATTATATATAATTTTTTAGTTCATAACTTCTTTTAACCTCAATTAAGGAATCCTATTTATGCTCCTAGGGTTTAATATTTATTTTTAAGGTTTAATGTTGATTTTAAAAGTAAACTAGTAATTTTACCTTGTGGGTTATGATTTACTTTAACCCTAGAGTTTATTATTTATTTTTAGGGTTTAGTGATAATTTATAGAGTATAATTAAAATTTTACCTGTGTGATTTATGGCATTTTTTTTCTAAAATTTAATATATTATATTTAGGATTTAACATTAATTCCAAGTGTATAATTATAATTATAATTATCATTAATTAATTAAAAAGATAATTATAAAAAATATGATGAGTATCATAGAAATTTAAGATTAATTAAAGTTAAAGTTGATGATGTGGCAACTTATTAGCAATAAATATATTAATGTTTTAAAAAAGACAAATTTAGAAAATTTAAAATAATTAAAATTTTAATTAGTTAGAGGAGTGAGGTGACTTTATGATAATCGTTACATTTAATAATTGATACAAATTTTAGAAAATGTAGGAAATTGACGGTGCTCTCAAATGAAGAGAATCCAGGTCCAATCCGAAGAGACACGAAATGGTGCATAACTGAAGCACCAAGTGCTCCAGAAAAGGGTGCGGAGTGCCGACCTTAACATGACAAAGCATTGTGAAATGATAAAATGTATAAAATATTTATTAACAACGATAAATAAGCGATAATATTTTTGTGAGTGTTGCAAGTAATCCTTGATCCAATTATGATGTTGCATGAATCAAATGAATTGCAGAACAAAAGTGAAGGGCAGCAAAATCAGCAAAACTGATAATGTATGAATCAACTTCTGATGGGCATGGTTTTAGTTGAGCAAATAGGATATTTGATTCATGTATAAAATTTTTATTTTATTGAATCCAACAGTAAATACGACAAATCCTTAGTTGGATATTAGTTCATCAACTTAAAATAATAAAAATGTTTCACTTGTGACTGCAATATTGAACATATGGGAGATCAGATGATAATAAATGGGGGTGAGGGGAACTAGTGGAGATGATAGGATATTAAATATGCAGTGCCGATACCAAATGGTATGAAACTGAAAAGTGAAAAGGATTAGATCCACTAAAGTGAACCCGGTGTTAGAGGTGCATAGGTTAATCTTGACTGCAGTGCTGAGGTGTGACAAGAAGTTAGTGAACGGGGTGCCCCCAAGAAATGAAACTGAATCAACTACAATCAAATTTGGTCATATTTTTTTGCTAAACCCAATAAAGCGGAATTGCTGATATCACCTGTTGACCGAATGACCTACAATCGAAGCTAACCTGAGTTATGTATGAGTTTTGGTCAGCTAAGAATCTCCCAAAAATTCTACCATCTTTTTAGGATTGTTTAGTACACCTCCCAATTTAATGAAAAAGTGTTTGACACACATAAAGAAAGTATTCAATTTACCTTGGTATTCCATGGTAGACTATGTTTATTTTCATTTTCCCATTCTTTACTTCGATCAGGGTGGAGCCTTGCGTTACCAGTCAAGAAATGAAAGATCAGAAGCATCTGCTGGATGTTGTAGTTAGTAAGTGTAGAAAAAAATAAAAATAAAAAACCTTATCACAATACCCTGAAATGTTCCATCAGATGCGTGCTCTTTCCGCTCAAAGACGTGCAAAAGGCCTCCAAAAAAGGGGTGATTAATGAAGTTTCCCCATAGTCACTGGCTCACTCTTCGACAATTGCAAATGAATATTGAGTTCTTAGGCGGAAATTTTTACTCTTGGAGGAGGAAAGTTTTGGATTAGGAAGGGAGTTGAAGGAAGTTGAAGATGAGAGCTTGTGTTGTCTAGAAGGTCTTATCGATCCTTCATATCTGGAATCCCAAGGCCAAAGATTCTAATGAACTGTAATCCATCAGTGCACAGTAGTATTAGATGGTGAAGAAAGTATACTATCGGTGTCATTAAAATTGTATGTAGAATCATTGCAAACAATACTTAACATTACAAGTGTAGATTAAAGGTGAAACCCTAGTTGGAAGGTTGAAACTCGAGGCTGGCGATAGAGAGCAAGTGTGTTTTCCAGACATTTCTCTCTTGCTTTATATTCACTTGATGCACAGTTGTGCGAAAAGCAACATAAAAATTAGAAACACATACACCTGCCACATCAATCAATTAAACCAATGCGATATTGTTACAGGAAAGAAAATAAAACACTACAACTTAAAAGTTTCTTCAGCAACAACTTGAAATCAACTCAAATTACAAAGAAACCGTGATTTTGAAAATACGGGTAAGCATCAAAGGAAAATCGCAGAGTCTGCACAACATTGTTCTCAAGTTCGTCAAGATCAGTGCAACAAACGTCAATTATTGCGCGAAAGGTATAGTCTTCGTATTCCACTTCTTTTTCAAAGTCCCTTTCTCTGTCGCCTTCTTCCACAACGGATTGTACTCTCGAGACCCATGTCGTGCAAACTGAGTTGGCTTCATCTTCACCACCGAGGAAGATGGCAGGGGGTGGAAAGAAATCTCCATCATCCGAAGCTTCATCATCCCAAGCTGAGAGTTGATACGTGGTTGAACGACCACCTCGTTGAGCAGAAACCACAACCTCAACCTCACCCTCACCAAAATCACACATCATCCTATCCTTATCCCCATTCTGTTGTCCAACATCTAGAATGTACCCGGGACTTAAAACATACCGATTCTTTATCGTGAGATAAAGGAAATCCACATATAATTCAATAGGAGTAGCACGCTGCCACTGTCTGTAGGCCGAATCAAGATCCATGACAAACGCTTCACATTTTGTGTTAATCATAATGCGAGACTCTCCTAACAAGCTACAGGAAATCAAATCACAGATAGGACGGGCAGCCTCAGGCATTGTAAAGGGTATTCTAGGTAAGTTTTCCAAAGAGTCATTAGAGGTATCATACAACTCTATATCAGTGCTAAATAGCCCCTCCTCCTTGAAACCATTCGCTATTACCTCCGATAAAACTATAATTTTAAGGCCAGCAGAGGTTGAGATAGGAACAGGCACAGGACAAGTTTTTTTTGAAAGCATATCACGTACCGGGGTAAGTAGCCTTATATCCAAGGTTTTTGGATGGGCGCCCTTTTGGAGGTAAGATGAGATATCTAATTTCCACACTGATCGTCCTACCCAAGGGTCCGTTCCAATAACACAAAAATGCCTAGTTCGTCCCTCAAATATATAAAGGGTGGAATTGCAAATACACATCGCCGATGACAGACTATCCTCCCCAAACCCACGGATTCGGAGCACCGGCTCAATTTTGGGGTAATCATCTCCGCCATCGCCTGAATTCAGCGCGAAAATTAGGAATTCAATCGAATTCAAGCCCGACGATATGAAAAAGAAGCCGATTCTTTTCGGATCTGATAACTTGGTTGATCGCTGCTTTTTCGCAGGCGGAGAAGCATAAGCAGATCGCTGATTGAAGCCGATTCTTTTCGGATCTGATAACTTGGTTGATCGCTGCTTTTTCGCAGGAGCAGAACAAGAAGCAGTTCGTTTATCCATGGTGGTGTGCGATTAACGGGAGGGGAGATTTGGTTGACAGTAAACTTAGGGTTGCTACTGCCCAAGTTAACTATATATACCCAATCGTTGGGTTGGGTGCAACTCCGTAAAGATTAGGCCCATTGTGTTATTAAATTCCTTCCCAGCAACCTAGCGGCCCGGCCCAACTCCAGGCATCCGCCCAATTTCAAGTTGTAGCCCTAATTTTAACCACAGGTCCACAATCACCGAGCATCTCCATTTAGGTAGTTACTAATTAAATACTGTATAAAATTAAAAAAAAAAACTTCTTCAATTAAACCCATCATCATGCGATATTGAAAATAGTAAATAATAATACTCTCCACTATAATTTGTTAATCTTGAAAGAAAATACTTACTATAACTAAAACAGCAACAACTTGAAAACGACTCAAATTCAAAAGAAATCATGATTTTGAAAACGAGAGTAAGCATCAAAGGAAAATCGCACAGTCCGCTCAACGTTGTTCTCAAATTTGTCAACATCATTGGGACAAAGGTCAATTTTTGCGCCAATGGAATATTTTTCTTCGTCTTTGTTTATGCTTTCCTCTTTGTTTTTGAGAGTGGCCACATTTTTTTGAATGCTCCTCCCGTATTTTAACCCATTTGTACAGATATGAAAATTAAAAAGTTTTTTTTTTAATATATAATAAAAAAACTAAAGATAAATTGGTAATTTTGAGAGAAAAAGTAAATAAAATTATTGAGAATAATGAATAAAAGGTAAAAAAAGTAAATAAAATTGTTGGAATTTATGAATAAAGTACAAAAAGTAGGTAAGATGTAGAGTATATTTATAACATTTATGGAATTGGTAAAAATACCTGGGACACCTCAAAATAGAAAGCGGGTAAAATACGTGGGACAGAGGGAGTACAATTTTTTTACCTTTTTATCTTATTACTAGTAACTGAACCGTGCGTAATATTTATTTAGAATTATATCTAATCTAATGTTTCAATATTAAAGTCTAATATAGTTATGGGCAAAACATATATAAAATCTTACGAGCCTGTTAAGTTGATTAATTCGTAGAAGCTCATTAGTATATCTTTTGCAATGAGGTTAAAATGCAAAAAATTTTAGCAATTTAAAATGCAACAATAAAATTTTCTCTTTTCAAACTTATAAGATCAGATCTATATTACTAATTTATAAACATCAATAAATTAATGAAATATTTTACTGTTAAATAACTCAACCAAACTTTCATTGAAAATAATTTAAAAGACGCATCTAAAATTTAATGTATACAATTATTTAATTATTTTAACGGGTGGTTGAGATTTGTTTGAAAATTTTGAATATATTCAAATAATATATTTAACATTATTAAATTTTTAATAAATAATATTTTATTTTCTAATTTAAAAAGGTCATAATTATATTGAGATTTGTTTGAGAAATTACTATGATTTGGACTAAATTATTTCATAATTTTAAAAATTTATTATTATAATTATTTAATTATTTCAATGGTGATTGACTGAAAATATTGTCATAAATCCTAAACTCTTAACCCTAAATTCTAAACCCTTTGTTAACATATTGTCATAAGTTTAAATTCTTTTAATTATTTAATTTTTTAATGGGTGGTTGAAATTTGTTTGAGAAATAGATGATTAGGATTTGGACTAAATTATTTCCTGATTTAAAAGTCATAATTAATACTATAAAATAATTATTTTAATGGGTGGCTGAAATTTGTTTGAAAATTTTTTATTTATACTATAAATTGTTTATAAAATAATTTACTGCATTACAATTTATAAATTTGAGTATTACTATTTTTTGTTAAAATAGTACTCTTTCCATCCCGTTAAGACATTCACGTTTGTTTTTTACATTCGAATTAAAAAGAAATATTTTTATGTATATTGAGAGTAAAGATATAATATTTTTATGTATAATAGTAATGAGTAATTAAATTAGTTTAGTGTTACGGGGCCCATGAAAATATTTAAATGCATTGTGTTGGTCTTTTTTACTATAAAAAAAAATATACTCCGTTCGTCTCACTCAAAGGGTTATTTTTATTTTTTGGCACGTGGATTAAAGAGTATTATTATTTAATATGTAGTGGGTAGTTGTATTAGTGAGAATGTGGATTCCATATTTTACTTGTATTAATTGGTGTGTGTGGGTCCCATGTGTGTAAAAAAAGGAAATGAGACTCTTTAAGTGGGACGTCTAAAATGACAGAAATGAACTCTTTTGGTGGGATGGAGAGAGTATTTTCTTTATAAAACGCTCAAATTAAAAATGTGTAAACGATATTTTAGGGCAGAAGAAGTAACGATTTGACTTGTGTTTGCCCATTGTGTTATTAATTTTCTTCCCAGCAACCTAGCGGCCCGGCCCAACTCCAGGCATCCGCCCAATTTCAAGTTGTAGCCCTAATTTTAACCACAATTTTATTTTAGTCCTTATTTTTCGTCAAATTCAATTTTAATCCTGTAATTTTTAGTATTTTTTATTTTAGTCCTTTGAGTTTCAATTTTAGTCCTATAAGTTTTAAATTTAATCCTATATCTTTTTGAGTTATCAAAATTAGTCCTATCAAAATTAGTCCTGTATCTTTCGAAGATATAAGATTAAATTTGAAACTTATAGAAGTAAAATTCAAATTTTAAAAGTTATAGGACCAAAATTGAAATTAAAAGAACTAAAATTGAAATTACTAAAAGTTACAGCACTAAAATTGAATTTGGTAAAAGATATAGGACCAAAATTGATATTTTCTCCCACTTAGGTAGTTACGAGCATGCAACCCGCGTAGCAGGTATTCCGATTTTATTTATTATAATTTAATTTTTAATTATATTTAAAATAATTTATTAATTTGCAAATAAAATAATATTTTATACTCTGAAATTATGTAGGTGACAATGTATTGAGATTTGCATAGAATGACATAATCCTAATTTTTATCAACATATTTCTAAGAGATATTATGAGGTTGAATAATAGAAATCAAGTATAATCAATTAAAAACTTTGTTGATTTCATAGTGATAACTAAGGACATTAAGTAATTATCCATCATAAAAGAATTAAAATATTTTTAAATAAATATTTAGAATAGAATATAAATATTCATATATATAGTCAAATTAAGATATGTATATAAGAAAACAGGATTTTATATTGTCTTTTACTAAAAAATAATAAATGATGGCTAATTATGCTGTGCACCGGGTGGACTTTAAGATAGGGTGCACCCACTGTTAAAAAACGTATACAAATATAAACAAAAAAAATATACAATTATGAACAAAAAATGAATACAATTTAATTATTAGTTTTTTAATGAAAAGTCAGGTGTAAAAAGATATAAAATTATTAAAAAATATGTACTCCCTCCGTCCCACCCAAATAGCACTATTTTACTATATTGGGTGTCTCATTCAAATTGCACCATTTTTCTCTTTTGGTAACAAAAGTACACCAATGGTCCACCACTACCCATCATATTTCTCTAATACACCTATCCACTTTACATAAATAATAATACTCCTTAATCTACGCGTAAAAAGTAAACGGTGCGATTTGCTTGGGACGGAGGGAGTATACATTATTATTGAATAAAAAGTTATACACATATGAATGCTAGTTTTTTTTTATTGAAAACTTAGTGTGAAAAAAATTTATAATTATTAAGAAACACGTTTACAAAATAGAATAACATGTATACAAAATAAAATAAAAAGTTATATACATATGGGTGCACCCTTTCACCTGGGTGCACCTAATATCAACTCATAAATAACACATTAAGATAAAAAAAATCTCCAAATTTAAGTTAAAAGCAATACTCTATCAGTCCCAAAATACTTACACACCCCTAAAAATGGAAATAAAACATGAATATCAATAACCTTACAATACTACAATATTACAAAAATATCATATTCTTTTTATACACAATCTAGTTAAAATCAATTATATCATACATCATATTCTATTCAATTACCCAAAAATATTCCTCGTCTTTCTCATATCATTACAACAAAAAATTACTTTTTTGAAAATTTCATACCACCAAATACGTGCATGTATTCATGAGACAGAGATATTTTTTTCTTTAATGTTACGTTATTATATTATAACCAATGTTGTCATAATCGGACCGGAGATCAAACCGATGACCCTAACGGTTCGAGGTTCAACCGGTCGGACCGGTTGGACCGCCGGTTTAACCGAAAAAAAAAAACTTTATTAATAATTTATTTTTATTATTTTACAACACAAGACTCATCTCTAATTAATTTAAGGATATGGGCTTATTTTAATGTGGGCCTGCAATGGGTTTAACTATTTACCTTGAAACGTCCCATGTAAAGAAAGTCAAAATTAAGGGTTATCTAAATCTTCAGACCTCACGCGCATTGCTTATAGGCTTTTCTTCATCTGCTTCTACGCTTTCCTCCGTTTCTTATCACGCGGAAACCCTCTCCCTCTACCACCACATATCTGCCACCACCATAGATCCGCCGCACCGGGGGATCTCTTTCTACGCTCTTCACTCCTCTACCCAAAAACTCCTTTCTTCTGCCTTCAATACGCATTCCCATATCCAAAAATCAAATTTATCAGATGAAACATTCATCTTGGGAAGAGGCAGTGTGAAGAAAAATTCATTCAACTTCCATATAAGCCAAATTTCTCGCTCAACTTTAAAATTTTTGTGGGTAATTTGCTATTTAGTGCTGCAATTGTTGGGTTGTTTCATCGATACGGGAATATTGAGGTGATTGAGGAGAAAAGAGACCAGATCTGTCCCCGACGCGTGAATCTTATAGATTAGAACAGCAAAACCGACGGTTTTCGATTTGTCCGGTTCAACTGATTATTCCGGTTTTTCCCAGTTCAAGCTGGTCCTTCCCGGTCTGACTCCAATAATGGTTCTTGATGGGCCTCCGGACTGGTCTCGGTATCGGTTCCCGGTTGAATCGGTCGAACTGGCCGGTCAGATCCGGTTCCGACAACTGATTATAACAATGCATGGTTTAAAAGATATTTTTAATTTGGCACTTTTGGAAATTGAAATCCTAATTAAATTTTTATCTTGCTACATGTCTCTAAAAAGACACAAAATATAAGTGTTACTCAAAACCACTATTTTCATAACCGGATCGGAGGCTGAACCAGTAGATACAACGGTTCGAGATTCAACCGGTCGGATCGGTTCAACCGAAAAATTAAATTTTATATATTTTCAATTATATTTTATAATATTTACAATTCATTTAAAAATTATACTAACAAAATTATTTTATAAATAAAAAATTCAATTTACATAATAATATGATTAGATAAAATATTTATAGATTATAATTTATATTTTATACAAATTTTTATATACTTTCTCAATAGGATATTACATTATTTATACTCAAATTACTATACATTTGGTGCACCACTCCAGAAAAAATTACATAATTTAATTCAAAATTTAGATATTATATTTTAAAATAAATAATAATAAAAGTTAAATAATATAAAAATATAAAATATAAAAAGAAAAATTCAAAAATAAAATCAAAAAACCGGTTGGACTAGTTCAACTGGTTTTACTAATTTTTTCGGTTTTGGCCGGTTCTGACCGGTTCAATTCAAAAAATGGTTTTGTAGGTGTTTTGGACCGGTTTGGAGGCCGGTTCCTAGTTGAACCGGTCCAACCGGCCGGTCCAACCGATTCTTGAAATCACTGCTCAAAACACAATTTTAAAACAATGCATCTAAAAGTAGAACGGTAATGCATATAGTAAAACACATGTTGTCAGTGCTTAACATATAATTAGATATGTCTTATACATACATAAGACTATGTAAGTAGAAACTAATTTGAAAAAAAATTACATGAAAAGAAAATAAATTTCAACAGAGTTTAAATTCTAAGCAAAAAAATAAGAGAAATTATCACAAATATTCCTTTGAGTATTACTAAATTCACAAACGGTCCTATACTTTTTAAAATTTTCAATTTTAGTTATTTGTTATCAATTTAGTTCAATTTCTTAATTTTTTTTTTCAAAAAATTTATCAGAAGTCCATCGGTTTCTCAATTTTGGTACATTCTGATGAACTCGTTTCAGCAAGATTGATATGGGTATTTTGAGCACTCCAATTAAATCCCAAGTTTAGGGATTTCAATTGCAGAGGCAAGCACCCCACTAAAATATCGTTCTCATTGAGACAGTTAATTATTTATTGTACTATAAATTACTATTCCACTAGAAATAATGTAACCAATTTCAGGGTTTGAATTTGATAATTATCTAAAGAATTGAAATAACAATTAACCTAATAAATAAAAACAAAGAAGAATTATTCAAGAATGAATCAAGAGAGAAACAGCTCTAAGGTATCAGATGTAGTGCAATTAATTTCGTTCCCTAGACATCCTATTGTTCATTCATGCTATATCAATGGAAATACATCACCAAGCACTATTAACCCATCAAATATGATTCAATTTCAAGTTAATAGTATTATCCAATTTATATCAAAAGATGCATGATTATTCCTGAACCTCCTTCCTAGATACTAATAATGCAAACTTAAGAAACCTCCGATGGTGAGTTTGACTAACAAATATTCTCTGAAAGTATTATCCAGTCCTATTCACTTCCTATTTGAACTCTTAATTGCATTGTTCCACTAAGAATATCAAATATCCAATTTACCAGTCCTTAAAATTATCGTGTTCATGGGTAAATTAACTACTATAATCCCTAGCAAATAGACAATGTTGAATAATACAAGCTAACACAACATACCAAGCATCACGGGCAACATCAATAATAAATTACGAAGACGTTACAAACATATAAACAAAGTCTTAATCAAACAAATAAATAAGAATCTTAATAGCATGAATTCATAATAATTATCTAGGTTTCCAAATCAACTATCCTAACATTCAAATCATATAACTGTAAAAGGTTTTAGCCCATGAGCTTACACACAACTGACAATTTCATAATAAAATCAACAAAGGAAAAGAATAAGTGAAAATACAAAACCCTATTGTCACGTGGTTCACGTTCTCCCTCCGTCTCTCCGATTGGATTGGCTCTCAAAACCGCACTTGAATCTTCCTTCAAATCGATGAAATGGATGGATGAATGGTTTAATGTGAGTGGGTGGATGGATGGATGGTGCGTGAAGTGATTCAGGATGTTTTTCTGTGGGGAATGATATGTCTCTTTTCTCCAGGTATCTTGATCCCATTTTATACCTTGGGCCATGAATTTTACTCCACTGGGCTGTTTTCCTTGTTTTCACGCACTGGAGGGTGAAATCCTGATTTTTGGCCAAAAATAACCCAATACGTGTTGGGGTGCCCCAACTTAAGTTGCAACATGACCAATGTTACGTTGAAAATTAACTCGAGTAACACCAACACGAGTCATGTTGACAACTCGTGCTATTGTCTGTCTAGTCGTGTCGCGATGCTCTAAAACTGGAATGTCTTCGGACCCCAACACTGGTCGTTTTACAAGTTGTGTTGGGTCTTACAACTCATGTTGGCTCTCTGGACTGCCCACGGACCCCAACACTGGTCGTGTTACAAGTCGTGTTCGTTGAGAGTGGAATTTCACATATTTTAGGCCTCACATTACACTATTTTTGATAGAATATGACCATGATTTCATGTAAGATTGTGTGATTTTCATATCTTGCATAAATAAGATGCTACTAAGGTGTTTTGTTGAGTTTTTAAGGGTAAAACATGATCAAAAGTTCAAAGTTGAGATAAATAGTGAAAGCGTGAAGTAATACTGAAAAACACACATCCAAGTTGCATAATTTTTCTGTATTTTTTTAGAAGTTCAAATTTATCATATAATATATGGTTGGAAAGCCACGGAAGTGAGGATCGTTTTAGCGAAAATATTACTCAAATCGGAGTCTGCATGAGAAAGTTATGCTTGAAACGATGACGTCGCGCAGTACAGTTTGTAGCTCGACGGACCGCTCGAGAAGCAGCTTGGGGCGAAGTCGGTCGGCAACCAATTTTGGCCAAGCTAGGGTCCTACGGAACCCTCTCGACATCATCTTTTCACATGTATATGGCTCGGCACCAACTTGGCATGCCCATAGGGAGCTCGGCTCGAGTTGAGTGCCGAGCGGCCCAAAATTTGGTCCAGACGAGGCATGTTCGATTGTGCACTGTATTTATACCCTTCAGATCTCGTTTTGAAGTAGAAATCATCGAAAAACAGCCCTACATCAGTCCAAGACAAAAGAGGGGAGATCAACACACAATTGGAGAGAACCCATCAACAATCTATCGATTTGTCACACCAAAAACACTTCATATCAGATTAAAATCTGATTTTTCATCTTCCATTCATCTTCAAGTGGTTCCAAGATAATAGAGAAAGACCGGACGATCGGAGAGACGAAAAACGAATGCAGACTTATGCTTACGCTATGGTTTCGTATTTTTAATCTTTTTTTTTCCTTTTATCTTGATTTGTTATATGAATTGCATAGCCATGAGTGTTGATTGTAACCTCATGGGCTAATTTTCTTATATAGTTCTAGTTTTTGATGGTTTGACTTGATTGATTTGGGAACCTAAACCAAAGATTTGGATTTTATAAAATTGATATTCTGATTTTACTTAATTTATTAAGACTTGCTTTTTTGCTTTGTAACGTCTTCATAATATTTTCATGGCATCCGCTATAATGCTTGAATTATTGTGTTAGCTTGTGTGCGTTCTTGATTGGTATTATCTATCTGTTAGGGATTGAATTAGTTCCGCTATAAACACTTTAATTTCATGAACTGATAAATTAAATACTTGAATTGTTTAGTGGAACAATGCAATTAGGCATTCAAGTAGGAAGTGGATAGAACCTTGTAGTAATTCTTGAGAATATCTTGTTATTCGAACTTACCATCCGGAGGTATTGTTGTTTGCTTTGATTAGTATCTTGGAATAAGACTTGGTAATATTCGCGCACCTTAGGATTTAAACCAAAATATAATGTTAGCTTAAAATCGGATCATATCTAGTGGGTTAATGGGATTTAGTGGTGTATTTTCATTGAAACTGCATGAATGAACAATTGAAGGTTTAGTAACCCAAATTAATTGGTCTACACCTGATACCTAAGAACTGTCGTTTATCTCTTGATTAACACTTCCTTATTTTTTTATTGTTTTTAATTAATTCAGTTATTTAATATTTTGTTATTTAGATTATTAATTCACAATAAACTCTTGGAAATTTTGTTACTCAATTCTTCTTAAATAATAATCTAGAATAAATAAATAATTAACCGTCTCAGTGGGATTGATAATTTAACTTGGGTATTTGCTGCTATAATTGATATCCTTATACTTGAGGATTAAATTGAAGTGCGCAGAAAAAGCCTAACAGTGTTGCACATGCTACGTCGTGTTGCACTAGTTTTGCATTCTGACCATCTACGGGACTCAATATTGGTCGTGTTGCAAGTCATGTTGAGTCTTGCAACTCGTGTTGTCCTTTTTTGCGCTCGTTTATTGCCTATCTTCGGTTCTGCTTCATTTTAACATGTTTTAACCTTCAAAACTCAACAAAACACCTAAGTAGCACCATAATCATGAAAAATACATAAACCACACAATCCCACACGAATATATGGCTTTATTCTAACAAAAACAATGTAGTGCGAGACATAAAAGACGTAAATTTCCACACTCATCAAAGATCCTACGTGGTAACACACATTCGGTAAATTTTGAAAAATTTTAAAGAAATTTGACCAAAATTGATAACAAAGGATTAAAATTAGATTAAAAAGGACTAAATTTGAAATTTCAAAAGATATAAGAACATTTTTTGATTTAGTAATACTTAGATAACCAAATGATAATTTCTCCCAAAAATAATTATATAGCTACCAGCTGCAAGTGCACCTACTATATACACAACTTTGGATTATTGCAATTAAGCCAAAGAAGATAAGTAAAAGAGTCTAGTAATCAACACAAAATTGAGCTTTCAATTTACTGAATCTAATGAAGCTTTTACACTAATAAATTTATTTCTCTCTACTCCCACTATTCTATCAAATCCTGCAGAAATTCAAGTCGTTTGAAGAACTAAACTATTGAAACAAAGATTCACGGAATATTTTTAGGGCAAATCAGAAAAAAGCAAGCTTTTATCTGAGTGGAACTGTGCAGAGTAGGCCATTTCCTAGATTTAGATTGCTCTAATGGATACATGTGGCATTTTATACATATTTTCGATGTTCAATAGCAGCTTTACCACCCAGTACTCTGATGAGAGTGTAAATTCATGTATTTTAAGCTCTGATTCTTGTTATAATGATGTATGATTTGATCTAAAGTCGAGATAAATCGAGACAGCAGTGGAAATTCACGAATCAGGTGCGTGTGAGGCCGTTTGATCGAATTTTCGAAGGGAAATAGGATAGAAGTGCTCGGCACTGGAAAGTGGAGTGATCAAGCATCTGGTTCGACCAGAACACGGGTGGTTTGACCACCGGTTCGGGTCGAACCATCTACCAGCGGTTATGTTTCAGCATGGTTCGACCACGACATTGTGGTTTGACCAGGCATGATGGTCGAACTGTGGTCGAACCAAAAGCTTAAAGGGATGCAAAGATGGTTTGACCGACGGTTCGAGTCGAACCAGCTACCTACCAGTGCATTACAGGCCATAAGTGGTTCGATCAGGCCATAAGTGGTTCGACTAAGGACTTTGGTCAAACCAATGCGCGAGAAGATTATGGATCCGTATTTTTACACTTTCACCATGTGTTTTCGCTCAAAAAGCCTATTAGAGGTCCATTGGAGAAGCCAAAAGTATAAAAAGAAGACCTTACGCATGAGAAAGGAAGTCATTCATCACCTTCATTCTACACAACATCCAAAACCCTACACCATCCTATGGAGCTGTGGAGAGAGATTCGTCTGTCGAATCAAGTGAGAGCCTAGTAAAGATTCAAGATCGAGAGAGACGCGATGGCGCCCGCGTCTAGGTTTTACTTTGTTTCTTAATTTATCTTGTAATTTTCAAGACTATGGATAAGATCTATCCAACCACCATAATTGTACTTCGATCAATCATTGGCAAGAACCGTTTTGGTAGTTCTAGGGTTTATGAAGGTTTTATGAGTTAATTGAACTTCCGTGTATATAATCCATACAACACTATTTGTGGTTTATTTTATATAAGACTAATCATTTTTAGTTCACACTCAGAGTTGTTTTGTGCATCATTAATTGTTATGTAGAGTCTGAATTAATATCTTGATTATTGATTGAGTGCATTCACTGCTGAGCAAGATCACATGTTATGATTCTAAGTGAGGGGACTCTGAAGTCTCATTAGAACTATTTTATATAAATACTTGTTAATTAAATCTGACTTGGGTTAATAAGTAGGACAAAGAGGATAACTTCATAGTACTAATAAAGGGAGATCATATCGGGTTAGAGTACTTAGTGTACAGTTAATAATTAATACTGATAGTACCTAGAAAGGGGGGTGAATTATATCTCTTACTCCAAGGATATTCACACTTGTCACACGCTATTTACTTGTGTCTACGGATTAGATTTGCATGGTTCAGTGATGCGTTCATACTCCTCAAGGCAGAGTTGGACATTGATACATGGAAGAGAAGTTAATGAGTAAAACTGGATTGCCCGAAGAACTACCTAATTTCTCACTTTTTCACTTTCATTTAATCTCTACTGCTTGTTTATTTTAATTGTTATTTTAATTATTTATTTATTAGTTACTTAATAATCACAACTATATTGTCATACTAGTCTTAATAAGTTAGATTATAAATGAATTGATAATAATACGTCCCTTGAGTTCAATAATCACTTGGTTGCTTATCAAAGCTACAATATCATCCTTCACACTCAGGGATTAATATTTTGTGTTGAGAAAACACTCATCAAGTTCTTGGCGCTGTTGCCGGGGACGACATTAATTATTAGTTTATTATTTCTAGTTTAATTGAGAGTATTTATTTTTGTCTTTAATTTCTAATACGTATTTTTCTTAGGTGTATGCACACTAGATCGAAGGCAGGAACATTAGCGCCTTTGATCAGGAAATTGGAGCATCATCAAGGAAAAAGAAGGCAAAGAAGAAGAAGAATAAGAACGTGAAAGCAACTGAAGCTCTTAATTTAGGAGTTGAAGTTGAGGAACCAAACCTGGAAATGATTGAAGCTGCAACCGGAGATATCTTGGAAGTAGAAGCAGTCAACATGGCGAATCTAGATAATGTTTCTCTCCATGAAGTCTTTAAGAACATGGAGAAGACAACTTGGGGTTGTTAGGAGCAAGAGGGGCCGATGCAGATTTTAATCTTCACCCTGCTCTGATCAGCATGATAGAAAGGAGCCCTTTCTCTAGGGAACCTTTGAAGATCCTCAACAGTCCTGGGTATGCAAGCACACAAAAATACACAGGAACTTGTGAGGATGCGAGGAGCCCTTTCTACAACGGGTTGGATTGAGATTCTAGAGTGTTACTTGATGCTTCTTCAAATGGAGCATTACTTACTTAGAACCCGTTGAGGCCAAAAAACTCTTTGAGGATATTTCAATCAATTCAAGAGATTGGCTAAATGATAGAGTAAAGACACTTATGTTCTTGAAAAAGTAGCGCAGGTTGAGCATACTATGGTTAAGTCAAGCAGAGAGGATGAGATCGCCCCTAGTTTGGCTAATATCAACAAGTTACTTGAGTCTCAGCAAAAGCTGATTACTGATATAGCGCATCGAGTACCAATTATACAGCAGGATGTTGGGAATGAAGAGCCAGCTAAGAGGAATTGGAAGAGGCAAACTATGCCATGAGTTAAAGTATTCAAGTAACAAGGTTCCAAAATCAAGGAAACTGAAATTATCAAGGGAACTACAATAATCGAGGCCCTCCTGGTAATTATCAACAACCAAGGAGGCCAGAGTTTTCATAGAGTAATCCTAATGCAGCAGTATAATCTCCTATTAGTGTTGATTCGGGTGCTAAGGTTGAAGAAGGAAAACCTGGTTGGAGCAATCACCAGCATGGAGCAATCACTTGGGGATCGACTCCTTGTGCGCAGTGTGGGAGGCTGAAACTCGGTGGGAACCTGCGGCTGAGCTGGGGGGAGGGTCAGTATGGAGCAATCACCAGCATGGAGCAATCACTTGAGGATCGACTCCTTGTGCGCAGTAGTTAAAGATATTAGGAACCGGTGATCCATTGTGTGGTTACCGCGATTTACCTGGAGGCAGTTCTGAGGGACCGAGACTGTTTCCTCGAGGACTAGTCAGGCGTAAGCCCGGAACCTCGGTATAAAAAAAAATGGGTCAAGGAGGGTTACAAGTTACAACCCGTGATGACGTCATTTTTCCATTCTTCATTTCTGCT
The DNA here is from genome assembly GCA_023678885.1 of Pogostemon cablin. Classification (NCBI taxonomy): domain Eukaryota; kingdom Viridiplantae; phylum Streptophyta; class Magnoliopsida; order Lamiales; family Lamiaceae; genus Pogostemon; species Pogostemon cablin. The sequence continues at coordinate 25,706,096 of CM042985.1, read as the reverse complement.
TTTCTGATCTATTTCTCCTCTGATCTCCAACTCCATTAACGTTCTTCGCCAAATTAAATCTTTTTCCTCTCATACACTACAAAATAGATTGAAATTAATTCAATAATAGAGTTATGAAAATCGATCGATCTATTGAGTTCAAAATTTGTGAGATTTGAAAGATCTAAATCTCATCTCCCTCTGAACCACAATAATTATTTGGTGAACCAAATATTTAAGAGTTTGCGTAATCAAAAGTATGTGTCAATGTTTAATTTCATAGTAATTCGTGTTCAATTGCTTCTGGAATTGGTTGGCTAGGCAGACAGCTAGGGCGTGGAAATTGGGAATTGTGAAACTGGAGATTGAGATCGTGGATTGAGGCGTGGAATTGGTCGGAATCGGCGTGTTATTGGGGCTCATTGGAGATTTATTATGTTACATGAAATTGGTAATATTGGAGCTGATTGGAGATTTATTCTATTACATGAAATTGGTAATATTGGGGAGAGCTCTGCCATGTATATCCATCCGCTATCTCGTCGGAGCTCTGTCTCATCGGAGATTGGGGGTTGGTGACTGGGCTGTTCTCCCAATTTTTAAACGATAGCATAATTGAAGAAAACAAGAGTTGCAATTAGGTGTTGGGAACTGGAATTGGTTATTCTCATATAATTGAGAAGAGAATTTGGCACATAGGATTGGTTGATGTATTAGTTGTAATTCATGTATAAATTTTTATCAGTTAATGTAGTAGTTGTAGTTCATGAATGTATTTTTTTTTATTAGTGAATGTATTAGATGTAAGTAATTAATGTATATACTTTTACTAGTATGGATCATATATTGCATGGGTTGTAAAGTTGCAATTTAATGTAATGTAATTCAAATTTAATATAACTATTTATTTACAATAACAATTTTAAAAAATATAATTCAAATTTAATACAACTATTTATTCAATTATAACTTAGTATAAGATGCTATACACTCAATTGTGAATTTACTTCTATTGGTAAAACCTTACTTCATTATTTAATTGATTTACCAATTTTTTCTTTTTAAAAAATTATTAAAGTAATCGATTCAAAAACATTGGGAACCCTTATAAACAAATCCTCCAAACTAAAATAAATATATTGTATGTATTAATTAAAAGAAATAGCAAAATATAAATTTAATTTAGGATAAAAAAACAGAATGAAAAAATATAAATTAATATATCATGAAATTAATTATAATAAATAAAACAAAATAAAAAATTGTTACTTTTTGTCTTGGTGAATAATTTATGTGTGTGTAATGAATGCATAAAGAGTATTATATTATATGTGGAGGAAAAATAAACTAAAGAAATTTATGTATATATCATTAAACTTTAATTAGTAATTATTAAAAGTTAATATATTTATCACTAAATTTTAATTAATAATTATCAAAGAGTCTTATTTATAAGTGAAAAATAAATTTTTTCTTTAATATTAATTATAAATAAGATTTATTTGTTATTTGATCTAATAATATCTATATTTGAAACTTAAAAGTGAAGTTATGCATTTACTGCTAAATTTTTATTTGAAATTACTTAAAAGTGGGCAAAAACAATGTAAAGTGTAAAATTAGAAAAAAAAAATGTCTACTCTTTACTTTTGGACATTTTGTGTTGCATCCCAAAAATGTTTTTTTACTCCATTTTTAAGAAAAAGGATTTTTTTACTCCAAATTGAGATAAAAAGACATATCGCAATCCAAATCCAATCATTTCGATATTCGTCGTCTCATATAAAAGAATTTTTAAAAAAATTAAATAAATAGAAAAAATAATCTAAAGATAAATTCATAAAAAATTTAAATAAAAATAATAATTAAATTAACCATGAAAAAAAATTATTAACTTAAAAAAAGATTAAAAATTACATATTAATGAAAAATTAAAAACAAAATAACATAATTAAAACAAAAAAGAATTTAAAAAATATAAAGAAAAAGTAAAAATTACAATAATAAAAAAAAATATCACATTATTTAAAAAATAAACTTATTTATATATTATTAAATTTTAATATTGGTGAAAATATATTTAAAAATTTAAAAAAAGCAAAAATAATTATAAAAGAACCTTGAAAAAATATAAAAGAAAAACTATAATAAAAAAATGAAATGAGAATTAAAAAATCATAACAAAATTAATGAAATAATTACTGATAGGTACACACTTTGTACCCCTAATTACTACTAGATACATTGATTTAAAATAATTATTATTTAATACAAAATATTAAAGTAAAATACCAAATATACCCCTAAACCCATATACCTTTAAAACACTAACCCCAACCTCCACCCACCACCGGACCACCGCTGCCGGACCGCCGCCGGCGGAGCTCCGGCGGCCGGTCACCGGAAAATCTGTTCGTCAGGAAAAAAAAAAAAAAAATGGTCGCCGGAAAGCTGCCGCGCCGCCGGAGCTCCGGCAGCCAGTCGCCGGAAAAACTGTTCGTCCAAAAAAAAAAAAAAAAAAAAAAAAAACTGGTCGCCGGAAAAACTGCCGCCGCCGGAAAAGCTGCCGGACCGCCGCCGCCGGACCACCACATTTTTTTGCTGCACACACTTTTTTTTTGCTGCACACACTTTTTTTGCTGCACACACTTTGCTGCACATGAACTTTTGCTGCACACAATATTTATGTGCAGCACATTAATAGGGGTAATATTGGAATATCACTATATATTTTTGTACCTAGTAGTAATACTTTTGTATGTTTGTATCTCATAGTAATTTAGGGTTTTTTTGTGTACCTAGTAGTAATCCTCCCAAAATTAATTAAATAAATTTATAAAACCATGAAAAAAATAATGTAAAAAATAAAAAATTACATACTAATAATTAAAAAAATAGAGAATTAAAACAAAAAATAAATAAATAAAAAATATATAATCAAAATTGAAACCTTAACAAAATTAGTTTAAAAGAAATTATAAAATTAACCATGCTTAAAAAAATAAAAAAAAATTACATTCTTAACAATTTAGAAAAAAAAACTAATAACACAAAAAAAAAATTAAATAAAAACAAAAAAAAATCAAAAGAGCATATAAAAAATATGAAGAAATAAAAAATAATCAATGAAATCATAAAAAAATTAATTAAAAAATATTATAAAACTAAAAATGAATAAAAATTAGTTACGTAAAAAAATAAAAAAATTTATAAAATCATACTAACAATTAAAAAAATAGATGTAAAACAAAAAAATAAATTATAATAAATAAAAAATATCAAAGAAACAACAAAAATTAATCAATAATAATATTAATAAACGGATACCTTTATTTATAATTTGAAGAAAAACTTTTGTTCGTCATGATTAAAAAACTATGTGTGTAAAACGACTGAATAAAGAGTCTTTATTTATAGGTGGAGTGGAGAGTGGATAATTTTTTAAATATTAAAGTAAATATATGTATTTATCATATTAAATTTTTTAATTAATGTAATTAATTTTGATTTGATAATATCATATTAAAATCTTAAGATAATATATGTATTTATCTATATTTAATTTTAATTAATAATTAAAATAATTGAGATTAATTCTAGTGACGACACCTCATCAAAAATAAACTCTCCTTTATTATATTAAAGATTAGTAAATGTATTATTATTTATATTTTTGTTAAAGTGTATAGATATGGTAATATAATAAAGTTAAAAAATAAAATAAAAAGTAATGCTATAAAAACTTATACATTATTGTATTAAAACTAATACATTTACTTATTAGATATTAAAATATTCATTTTAGATATTAATGTTGATAAATTTTAAAAATATTATAAAATGTATACATTTATTAAGAAAAACATACTATACATTATAAAATTACAACTAATACCGTTTATTTTTAAGATGTTTATTACAACTAACAAGAAATCAACTTAGCCTCACAGTATATATTATAAAACAAATACATTTATTTTAAAAAATATATACTCCCTCCGTCCCACATTTATCTTCACACTTTCTGTTTTAATCCGTCCCACATTTATCTTCACACCCCAAAAAAAAAAACTTCACACTAACCAACAACCTCAAAAGTTATCTTAATTTCAAAAATATCACTCTCACCTAACACACATAACATACTTTATAATTTATTTATTACTTAAAAATACCACAATACCCTTCAAAAGTCAATAAAGTTGGTCAAAAAGTAACTTTTCTTAAACTCCGTGTCTACATTAACTACGAAAACAAATATGGGACGGAGGGAGTACATTATAAAATTATAACTAATACAATTGGTTATTAAACTTTAAAATATTGATATATAAAATTTGAAAAGAAATACATTTGTTAATAAAAATATACTATATATTATGAAATTACAATAGTACAACTAACAAAATTGTTATGAAATGTTGATTATAATTAATATAAAAATGACATCCTAGTAAAATTTAAAAAGTTTATTAAGAAAAATATATACATTATGACATTACCATAGTACAACTAATAAAATTGTTATAGAATGTTGAGTACAATTAATATAAAAATTATATCCTAGTAAAATTTAGAAAGTTACATTGCAATATATTTATTAAGAAAAATATATACACCATAAAATAGAGTTTCGGGTAGGGTACGGGTATACCCATAGAGTATATGGGTAATTCATGGGTAAACGGGTACCCGCAATTTTAGTAAATTTTGTGGGTAATCCACGGATACCCGAATCAACCCGACCCAACACGACTTAATTTTTTTAAAAAAACTATAATCCACCCTAAAATCATACTTTAATCATTATTTATCATACTTTAAAAAATATATTTTAACAATCATTAAACATATTTTATCTATATAATAGACATACTTTAACACGTCTCACAAATCGTTTTACATGTATAATATCTCACAAGAGAGTTTGTGTAATAAGACATATTAAAAAGAATTCTTAATAAAAAAATATAATCACATAAAAATCAAAATTTACATTTTAATAGTTTTATCTTAATTAATTAATCCAAAAAAATTAATATATATATATATATATATATATATATATATATATATATATATATATATATATATATATATATATATATATATATATATATATATATATATATATATATAATTTATGGTAGAACATGCATAAAATAATACACATGTTATCCATTTGAATATTCCAATAAAATACAATAATATATAATCTCATAATTTAGAGATTATATTTTTTTTGATAACATTTAAAAATTTATAACTTATTATGAAAACGAAAGTCGGAAAGCATAATATGGTTTCTCCTCTCCGCGAAACGGTCTCAAACACGACAGTTCATTTCTTAAATAGCTATAAATACTTTGTATCAAACATATTAATATTATTTTTCATTAAAAAAGTTATTACCTTTTATTTATACACTTAGATTATTCATAATATAATCCACCGAACTACTATCATTTTTATTAATTTGAATATCATTTTTTTAAAATTTTAAAAAAATAATTATTATTTTTAAAAATAATTCTAAATACTACATAAGATTATAACATAGAACAAGAATACAAGATTTATTTAATTCTTAAAAATTATTTATATTCATATAAGGACAAGAATATAAAAAAGTATTAAACATATTATAATAAATAAATATTAAATACATCATAAATTTTTCATCAACAATATTATATATATATATATATATATATATATATATATATATATATATATATATATATATATATAAGGGTATTTTTCGGGTCGGGTACGGGTAAATATAAAGGAACACGTAGTATTTTTCGGGTCGGGTACGTGTAAATATAAAGGAACCCGTACCCTACCCTTACCAGCATAATTCTCTTTCGAATTCGGCTACTACCCGACCCGTTACCCGATTTTACCCAATTTTTCTATACCCGATACGCGGGTACCCGTCAGGTAACCCGACCCGATGGGTAAAATTGCCATCCCTAAGCACAATAGATTTTGCCTAATATTTTTAATGAAAAGTTATCGATGAAAAGTAATAATAATGTAGTTAACTATTTAATAAATACTCTCTCCGTCCTATAGGAGTTGAAATACTTTCTTTTTTGCTTTGTCCCACTAAAATTGATGCATTTTCTTTTTAATACATGAGACCCACACAAAAACAATTAATGTATTCTCATGGGCCCACATATCACCTCTAATACAACTACCCACTACACATTAAATATTATTTCTCTCACTTCACTTTACATTAAATTATTATACTCCTTAATCTCCGTCCCAAAAAAAATTATACCAACTTCTCTAGGACGGATGGAGTAATAATTTATAATATAAATAAAAAATGATAATGTAATAGGAGTAATATTTATAATAAGGTTTCATAATTAATTAAAAAAGTATAAAATAGTCTTATTTAGATGATTTACTACTCTTTTCTTCCTTGGGGTATGAGATATATGAGACAAATAAGAAAAGTAAATGACCGAAATATATTAAGTGCTTTATTTAAGGCAATTTCATGTGCATTCGTATGCACTGTGTACATATTTTTAGAAAATTTATACACTTATGAATTAAAATGTATACAGTAGTGAAATAAAAATTTATACACTTTGTAAGTAAATATTTTTTTGTTTTTTAAATTTAAAATTGAATCTAAAAAAACGATATAATTATTAAGAAATTTATATAAAATATTAATTTTAAAAAATTATACATACATGGATGCACGTGGGATCTGAATGCACTGTATATCAACTCTATTTATTTCTTAAATACTGAAATATTAAGTATATAAAATAATTTAAAAGAAAAAACTCTTAATAATATTCGTCAAAAGAAATATAAATATTTGAGGGGTGACTATTATATTATGATAAAGCTAAATAAATAGACCGCAGTAGCTCAAGTGGTAAAAGGGAGGGAGGAAAGACCTTCCAGCTGAGCTTGATTGCTGCAGGGTGGGGGTTCGAATCCTGCCTTTGGCATGGATTTGACCCCTTGCAAGCACAAGTTTAACAGTGAGCCCTCCCTATAAGTCACTTGAGGCACATCCTGCGATTTACCTCTTCCACCAATCCGCCCTCCCTATAAGCCACTTGAGGCACATCCTGCGATTTATCTCTTCCACCAATCCCCAGGGCAGGAGCAGTGGGACCCCTAATGGTGGTGTACACCATAAAAATGGACTTAGATGTCGTGGCTAATAAGAAAAAATGAAATAGAATTAAATACCCGAACAGACTTGATGACGTGGCTATTAAGAAAAAATGAAATAAAATTAAATACGGGTGATAAACGGTAAAATTTTTGGGTAATATATGACCCATGTCACACAAGTGATCCCCAATATTTGAGGGTGACTATTATATTATAAAATAAAGCTAAACAAATAGAATAAATCTAAATACGGGTGATAATCGGTAAAACTTTTAGGTAATATATGACCCATGTCACACAAATAATCCCCATTAATTAATACTCCCTCCGTCCCAGAGAAGTTGACACACTTTCCTTTTTGATTTGTCCCACTAAAGTTGACAATTTCCTTTTTAATACATGAGACCCATACAAAAATAATTAATCTATTCTTATGAGCCCCACATATCACCTCTAAAACAACTATCAACTACACATTAAATATTATTTCTCTCACTTCACTTTACTTCACTTTACATTAAATTATTATACTCCTTAATCTCCGTGCTCAAAAAAATTATACCAACTTTTTTGGGATGGAGGGAGTATTATTTATATTTAATATATAAATATATATTAAATATTTTCTGCATATGATAGTGAGTGGATAAAGCAAGAGAGAGAGTTAAGAGACGGTTTTGAACCCATATCTTTTTGGGATATATGATACGGCGCAGAGCAGTTATCAGAGAGACACATTGCAGAATTCATAACGCTAGAAGGCGCTCTCTCTCTCTCAGATTTCTCTCCCGTATTCACTCAAATTACAGTTCATCATATTCTAATCATATTTTACAACCCCGTATTGTAAGATTTGATCCAAAGATCACAATTTCTCACCACGGGAACCCAGTCATCTCAAAACCAGCCCGGCGAACGACATTCTTTGACTGGGATCAAACATTTGCTTTTAGTCGCAATTCACCATATTCCTCCTCCATACTCAAAGTCTTGGTGGGACCAGATTGGTCGTATATAGTCGGGATAACCAATTAAAGAATTTATCGAACCACAGGGAAGAACGTGCTAGAGTTTAAGCGATCTCAAGTTTATCATGATTTTATAAGGACGATGGAATAGGAGGATAAGATGCAAATAAATGAAATTAAACTAATGCAAGAAATAAAATAAAATAAATGCAAGAATAAATGGGTTGTAAATGATGCAAGGATGAGATTAGCAACAATCATGGCATAGATAACAAAATAATTATGCAATTAATTCTAATCTCTCATGAACATGGCATAGGAGCGACCACTAATTCCATATAAACTCACTCTCGAGATGGATATGATGTAGGCCCTCAATAAGGCTCCCAAAAGTACATAGGATCGATACCATAACAAACACCTCCCACTAGGTACTAATTACTTTATGAATTCCCTAATAAGGAACTAAATCATAAGCAATATTCCCTTTTAAGGTACTATGAATTCACTAATGATTTGGGTCTCCTCACCTAATCAACCAGCCTTTCGATTAAGCCAATTAAGTGTTCTATCAAATAGTTCTAAATCTAAAAGGATATCTCTATCTCATTCTAAATTAATGCACATGAAGTGTATGATGAAATGATTCAATGAACTATCCTAAACAAATAATTAATTTCTCAATCTAATCACATGCTCATGACAATTAATCACATATATCATCGTATAAATCAAGCAATGAACAATCAATGATAGAAATAACACAAAGCCCATTCAAGATTAAAATCAAATTGCATAAAAACTAAATTTTCCAACACCAATCATGGAGCTAATCTCACAAAGGAGATTAGCCTCTCATAGTCACAAGAAATTCAACATAGACATTAAAATCCTTACAAACCATGATCAATCTATAAAGAAATGCACAAAAATTAGAATTAGATTCCCCCTTTGAAGTGCTTCAATGGAGATTTCCTTCTTCTTCTTGTGATCTCACTCTCCCTTGCTTCCTTGATCACTTGGATGGTGGATTTGATGGAGGGGATCAAGTGTAGATGGATGAGATGAAAGGTAGATGGCATGGAGGAGAAAATGTGTGAAAAATGGTGTGAATTGTCTGTGGATCTGATCCCTACTGATCTTTACACTCCAAAATTGGTGTTTTTACCCTTTCGAACCTTCTAGAACACATTCTAATCATAAAATTGACTTCGGACCGAGCTCGGGTCGAATTTGGGTTAAGTTCGGGTTGGTGCAGCGCAGTCTCACCATTTCGCATATAACTTTCACATCCAAAATTCGATTTTGGTGATTCTTGCGCTCACGCAATCCTCTTTTCCTTGGCTTTCTATCCATATAAAGATATGATAAAACTTTCAACATTTGAAGGTGTAACAAGTCATGCAAAATAGCACAACCGTACTGAGTAGGAATAGCTTGCGCGACGTCACCATTTTAATCATAACTTTCTCGTTTTGGCTCCAATTGAAGTGTTTCTTATACAAAAACGATCCTCTTTTATGTGGCTTTCCAACCATATATCACACTTCTAGTTTTGAGCTCCACAAGAGTACATAAAAATTACACAAGTTAGACGTGTATTTTTCAGCATTTTGCTTAATTTGACTCATTCTCCCTCGTTTCAACTCCGAATTAAGCTCCGTTTTTCCCAAATCTTCCTTATCGCGTCTAGAATTCATTTTTATCTGAAAATCATATGTTTTAGCTTATTCACACACATTTTCATAAAAACACAAAACACGACCAAATAGCACATAAATACGGATAAAATATACGAAAACTCATATAAAAAGACACTAAAATCTAGGTGAAAATATCACCCATCAGGACCCATCTGGAAACGACAAATTCTTTGGTGGCATTTGCTTTGATGTGAGAAAGATTCCCCTGCGGGACCCACCTGACAGCCCGCTGGCTCTAAGGGTGGGTAATATCGGGTACCAAAAATATCGATAATGTATCAAAAATTTCGGTATGGAAAATAATAAAATTAATATAAAAATATTTCAAAATAATTAAATTTTTTAATCTCAAACATATTACTTTAATGACATTTACGTTGCTTTTAATTTATTCATGATTATATATATATATATATATATATATATATATATATATATATTAAATAATAAATTTTTTGTTATTATATTTTTATACTCCTATATTTTAATTTAGAAGTGTATCATATTATTATTTATTTTTTTATTAAAGCTTATTTTAAATTTAAAAAATATATATATATATAATAAAATAAAAATAATTTTAATATATTAATAATATAAAATATACTTAAATATAGTATTATGTATATTTAAATTTTTAAAAAATTAATATAAAATTTTTGGTATACCGAAAATTTTAATATCCAATACCGATACCGTACCAAAATTATCGGTACGATATCCATACCGTACCAAAAATTTCGGTATGTTGAAATTTCAATATTTTTTGGTATTTTTTGATATGGCGAGCGCGGTATATCGAGTTTTTGGTATTTTTCCCCACCCCTGGCTGGCTCCACAGTGTTACTGTCTTGAGGGAGGTGGGGCCTACCGAGGGAACCTCATGCTCGCCACGTGGCTAGGCACTCAAGCTGACGAATCATTTCCCAACGCATGGAAAACTGATACCGTCGATGGTGGCAATGCGAACTCAAGATCCAAGGTGTACCAGTCGCCAAAACTGTGGTACCTTAGATCAACTGTCATCGAAGCACAAGATATCTCCATGTTGGTACATTTTAAAGGATCATTCTTTCAAGTTAAAGCCCAACTGGGATTTTAGATTCAGAAAATAAAATCAGTTCTAACAAGTGGCTGCGGCGGTGTTTCGTCATGGAATGAAGACTTGTTGTTCTTCTCCGTCGAGCCATTCACCAAGCACCACCTCATATTCTTCTTGATCGAAAACCGGCCACTGAAGGAGCATGTCATCGTCGTTGTTTCTAGAATCCCTCTAATGTCTATAGAACGAATAGTGGACGATAGGAATGTGGTATCCAGATGGTTCACATTATGATGCACCATTTGAGGCCTATCGGCGTCAAGTGAGGCTCTTGTGCCCCCGGGAACACCATGCCCCTTTGCAATTTCTGTGCCCCTTTACAATTTAAACCTCTAGCAATACATATGTTTAAATGAAATATGGAGGGGGAGGGTTATGTTTACATGGGGACACGGTATATCCCTGGTGGCGCAAGAGCTTTTGCCATCAGCGTGGGCCAACAAAAGGCCCTGAAGGCAATTTCGGTAAAGATAGTGGTGGCTCACTTACGTTGGTCTCCGATCTGAGGTGGTGAGGTACATGCTGGACCCCACCAATTCCAACACCTTCAGCATGCGTAAGGTATGCGCTAACTGAATCATCAACGTGGTAGCAGTGGTGATGGAGGTGTTCAGGTGGGTGGATGACACGCGCTCATGGAAGAATCCAACGGCTACTGTGCTAGTCCACGCGCTGCTGGTGATGCTCGTGTGGTTTCCAGATCTGATCATCCCGATACTAGAACTGTACATGTTCGTGATCGGTGAGTGGAACTATAGGTTTCGATCGAGAACTTCATTGCCACATTTCGATTTGAAAATGTCGATGGCAGAATTAGTAGACAGGGAGGAATTAGATAAGGAATTCGACGCGCTACCGTGTTTAAGGGGTAATTATTAGGCAATTATTGTGCACTCCAACTAAAATCCTCAACTATAGGGATGTCAATTGTAATGACAAGTACCCCAATTAAATATCATTCCCACTAAGACAATTAATTATTTATTTAATTTATAATACTCTTTAACTAGAATTATTGTAACCAATTTCCAAGTGTTTGAATATGATTAGTTACTAAATAATTGAAATAAAAAATTACTTATAAATAAAAGTAAAACAAAGAACTATTCAAGAATGAATTAAGAGAGAAATAACAACTCTAAGGTATCAGGTTTAGTTCAATTGATTTGGTTTTCTAGACTTTCTATTGTTCATTCATGCCATGTTAATGGAAATACATCACAAGATCCTATTAACCCACCAAATATGATTCGATTTCAAGTTAATAGTATTATTCAATTAATAACAAAAGATGCGTAAACAGTTATGAACCTCCTTCCTAGATACTAATAATGCTAACTTAAGAAACCTCCGGATGGCCAGTTTGACTAACATATATTCTCTGAAAGTATTACTCAAACTTATTCACTTCCTACTTGAATTCTTAATTGCATTGCTCTACTAAGAATATCAAATATTTTATTTACCAGCCCTTAAGATTATCCTGTTCACGGGCAAACTACTATAACCCCTATCAAATAGACAATATGAAATATGTATGCACACAAGCTAACACAATATATCAAGCATCACAGGCAACATCAATCATAAATTGTGAAGACGGTTACAAACATATTAATATAGCCTGAATTAATCAAATAAACAAGAATCTTAATAGCATGAATCCACAGTAATCGTCTAGGTTTTCAAATCAACTACCTTAACCTTCAATCTCTAGAACTGTATAAGGTTTTTAGCCCATGAGGTTACACACAACCCTCATGGCTGACAATTTCATCATAAAATCAACAAAGGAAAAGATAAAGAGAAATACGAAACCCTAGTGTCATGTGGTTTTCGTTCCTTCCCCGTCTCTCTGATTGGATTACTCTCTCAACCACACTTGAATCTTACTGTGGAAATGGATGGGTGGATGATCTGATGGGAGTGGGTGGATGGATGGTGCGTGAATGATTTCATGATGTATTTATGTTGTGTATGATCGGTCTTCTTCTCTCCAGGTGTCTTGATCCCTTTTTATACCCTGGGCCACGATTTTTACTCTACTGGGCTGTTTTTCCATGTTGTCATGCACAGAAAATAAAAAAATCCCTATTTTTGGCTCAAAATAACCCAACTCGAGTTGCAACACGAGTCGAGTTGCATATATTGTAACTCGTGTTGACATAGCTCGACTAGTGTTGTCAACTCGTGCTCTTGCCTGTTAGGTCGTGTTGCCAGGATCTGAAATTGGACTGCTTTCGGGACCCAACTCGACTTGAGTTGCAAGTTGAGTAATGACTTGCCAACTCGAGTTGGCTCACTAGACAATTTTTGACTTTGCTCTGCCCTCAACTCGACTCGAGTTGCAAGTCGAGTTGGACCTTGCAACTCGAGTAAGCTCTCTGGATTTGGACCCCAACTCGACTCGATTTGCAAGTCAAGTTGGGTCTTGCAACTCGAGTTGGGTCTTTTCAGCCCGTTTCTTGCTCGTTTTTATTTTTGCTTCATTTTTACCTATTTTTGACCTTAAAAACTCAACAAAACACCTTTGTAGCACCATAATCATGCAAAATATGTATACTACGCAATCCCACACGAATATATGGCCTTATTCTAATAAAAAAAGTGTAAAGTGAGATAGAAAATATACAAATTTCCACTCTCATCAACCCCCAAACTACCATATTGTTCGTCCCCGAACAACGAACTCAAAATAAGATAGAAATGAGAGTTGAAATTCTACAGAAAATAAGGGATCACACATATCAAAACCATGATAATATACTCAAATGCCAAAATCCTATTAATCGAAACATGAACGTCAAATTAGTCACTTCCCATTTCAAAATGCTCATCATCCACTCTCGCAGAAGGTATTTACACTCATCGCTCAAGTGTGAGCAAGACACTCTCAAGGCTGGAATATATTCACTCAAATCAATTCCCATGCACGGGTTACCATAAGCTTGACAATTATCTAGACTCTCACTAACTTGAAAGACTTAACGATGGGATCACAAAGGACTTGCTTAAGGTCGTAACGTTGGCTCTTTGGACAAGGGTAGGAAATATGGGATGAGTGACTCGATCACTAGTAGAGAATCAATAGTAGAGATACATTTTCAACACATATACTTGACAATTCAATCTCCCACTCTTTTTTCCTCTTTCCTTTTCTTTTCATAATTCAATCCTCTCTTAACTACAAGATCAACGTCTTCTTTTTATTTCCTCTTCTTTTTCAAATAGGGTACCAGATTCAGGTACTACCTTATAACTGGGGTACCAGTTTTAGGCACTACTCCCATTTTGCAAGATTTAACCATTATTCATCTTCAATCACTTTCCACCAATGTTCATCTTTATTTTAAACAACACCAAACCGACTCCTTTAATTCTCTAATAGGATAGGTATTTAAAGGCTTTTAAAGGATTAAATTAGTTATCTTCATAAGCTTCCAATGAATAAGGCTTATAGGCTTAAACGGGAAACTATGGATAATATTACAAGGTAGGATAAAAATTTGGCTAGTGACTCAATAAAGAACAAAATGGCATAAGCTCATTTCCCATCATCTAATCAATCTAGCCTCAAGTAGATTAAGAGTCAAGTTCTAGAATACATGCATGTAAACGATGTCCTCAAGAAACAAACCAATCACGTATAATTTTCATGATTAGAAGAAGCTCAAATCTCACATGGGTATAATAAAATAATAAGCATTCCTACATAGACTTATGAACCAATTTTAATACATGCAATAATCTTAAGTATTTCAACATCCAAATACATCTCTAGCTGGATAATCACCAATGCATACTATCACAACACCACATTAATACTCAAAACACCAATAGTAAAACTCAATCAAATGCTTACACAAATCAATCAATCAATCATCAAGAACAAAAAATTAACCATGATGAAACTATGATTAACACGCAATAAAACAAACTATCACACCTGGACAATCACAAAAATCGATAACTCAATATAGTCAAATAAATTGAAAATACTGAAAAATCATAAAAAAAATAATTATCCAATCACACAACACAATGAAGCAGCTTTACTTTGGTGCAACAAGACACATGTATATACGTATCCCTTACAAACTTAGATCAAACAAAGTGAGAGCATAAGTTTGTAAAGAAGTGTATACCATAGTCGAGCAACACCTAATAAAATTCCTGCATCGACACAGACTCAATAAAGCAAATAAAAAATAGGAGGGTTGGCCCCTAACAGACACTCACGTTTAACATCAAAAAGTCACGACGGAGTACCTCTTATTGACTATTGGCCCGGAGAGAAGTCTTCTCACATTCTTACCTTCAAGTGCTTCTTCCCTCTCTTGTTCTCTATAGCTATCATCTCCCCATCTTTTGTTTTGGAAACAAGAACCTTTGAATTTTCTCTCTCCCACGACTGTCGCCTCTTGTCCTTGTGAATCCTCCTCTCAATTATAGAGTCAACGTGTGTAGCAAAACAAAGATTGTACAAGTTAGAACTTTCAACACCAATATACGAATGAAAATCTAGAGGTAGGTTTGGAGGCTTCAGATATTGATCCTCAGCTTTTCCTGCACGCAAAAGATTATCAAAAATATCATCAGGGTTAGTAATAGGAAAAATTAAGAGATTCGTTTGTTTCTTTGATCTCCTCTACTACTTCGACAGACTTGCACTGTTGTTGATCTATGGGCCACTACATCACCTTGTTCAATGAAAAGATGATTTCTTTATCATTTACCCTCAGCCTCAACTCTCCTTTGAAAACATCAATAAGAGCCCTTCCAGTTGCAAGAAAAGAATGCCCCAATATCAGAGGTTTTCCATCCATATTATCTTCTATGTTAAGAATAAGGAAATCTATCGAAAAAACCAAGTTTGACACCTTCATCAGTACATCTTTGATAACTCCATCGGGATAAGATAATGATATGTTTGCTAACTGTAAAGCCACAGATATAGGCTTCAGCTCCCCCAAACCAAGCTTCTTGAAAACTGAAAGGGGCATCAAATTTATACTGGCTCCCAAATCACACAATGCTTTCCTTATAGGTCCTTTTCATATCTCACAATGAATGATGAAACTACCAGGATCCTTCAACTTTTTGGGTAGCTTTCTCTGGATTATGGAGCTTCAGTTCTCAGTCAGGTTAACCATCTCCACACTATTCAAGCTTCTTTTTCTAGAGATGAGCTCCTTGATAAACCTCGCATAGTTTGGCATCTGATCCAAGGCCTCTGAAAAGGGAATTGTGACATGGACATCCTTCATAACCTTAGCAAACTTTCTGAACTTCTCATCCAAGGTTTTCAACAAAAATCTCTTAGGGAACAGAATTTCTAATTTTGTTTTTGGGAGACCCAAACTATCTTTCTCGAACATCTCTTCCGCTTCTCTCAACTTCTTCGCTCGCTATCATTTTTTATCAGCGATGGCCTGATCAGACTGGTTCACTACAAAATTTGGATGCGTATGGAACCCCAAAGGTGAGCTTGTATCTAGCTGGGGTTGAACTGCAACCTGAGGCTTTGTCTGATCTACAAAAATGCTACTTAGCTCGATTTGGTTACCCCCCGATTCTAGCTCGGCTTGATCAGGTGCCGAGCTAGTGGCCAAGTGACTTTGCTCTTCTTTTATTCTATCCTGCATTAGTTCTGTTACGTCCTGCATCAGTTCTACACCTTTACACTGCTTTCTGAACCTCAAAGTGATTGCATTTGCACTCTCCTTCAGGTTGATTTCTGTATCTGAAGGAAACATGTCTCTCTGAAATCTTTGATGTTGCTGATTCACTATGGTGGATATCTGGCCCATGGTATATGACGAATTCCATAACTGTTTGTTCACTTCCTCACTCTGTCTTGTCATGTTTAAGTCCATGAGTACTATGCAGTTATTGGTCTTGTTGATGTCAGCATAATTCTTCTGCATGTATTTTGCCAACACTTCATCAATATTGGCCTTCCCTTCTTCGGTCTTAGCTTCATGATCAAAATTAGGAGGGCATGAAACTGCATTATTCGGATTTGAATAAGCTAAGTTCTCATGCCTCTGGTTCTGCCAGTTTCCTCCTTGATTACATGGTCCTCCCCCTTAGTTATTTCTTTGGTTGGAATTCCCTCGAGGGTATCTATTTCCTTACCAATTCTGAGGTTCCCTTGAACCTTGAAGACTCTGCCACATTGCCCAATTAACATCTTCGACCTCTTTAAGGTACATCACCACATCATCACTTGCAGGCCCCTGGTTGCCTCTTCCATTTTTACATGATATCAGAGTAACCAGGTGTTTGTTCATCTGTTCTAACTGAGAGACAACCTTATCATTCTTATCAGCTTCGGAACACTTTCCTTCAATCTGAGCAACTCTTCCAAGTACATAACCTCCACGGACTCGTTCAGATGGCTAATTTCTAGAGTTCATAGAGATATCATCGAACAACTTCTCTCCTACATTTGACGTTTTACCAAAAATTGTTCCTCCCGCTGAAGCACCAATCAACACTCTGGATCCATTGTCGAGGCCATTGTAGAAAACACTGATGAGCTGAGACTTTTTGAATCCATACTGAGGGCATCTCCTCAACACATCAGTGAACCTTTCCCAAGCATCTACAAACGATTCATCTCTCCTCAATTTGACCTGATTGATTTCTTGTTTCAGTGCAAGAATCTTACCCGGTGGCATAAAACAATCAACAAACAGCTGCGCTGCAGCTAAGTCCAATTAGAGCAACTGTCTCCTTTCAACTTATTATACCACTTACTCAACTTGTCAACTAGAGAAAACTGGAAAAGCCTCATCTTCCATCTGTCATTATTAGCATCTGTTGCTTTAACTATATCCATGTAGCTGTTGAAGCACTTCAAGTATCCATAGGGTTCATCGAAAATGCCTCCGGCGAAAGTATTTTTCTCCATCATATTTATTAGGGCTGGCCTTATGTCGTTCTCCTCATCAGCTAGAACAGCTCCAACTACGTCTGGTCCTCCTAGGTTGGTGGACTTGAACGTCTCCCAAATGACAATGTCTTTCTAATGTGTGACTTTTTCTCCCATAACTGTTGTTTCTGATTCAACTTCTGATTTAGCCTCTTCTGGGATAGTCTGATCCTCAATCTTCTCTTTTTCCTCCACTACAACTGCTTTAGGCTTCGGTGTATCCACTTTCTTTTTCGGTGGTACTTTAGCAGCCTTATGAAGTGATTTGAGATTCTTTGCTACTCCTCTCCTCTTTCTTGTAGACCCACCTTACTTATAACTTATAATTCAAATACTAACTAATATAAACATCATTATTATAAAAATTGCATATATTTTTTCTCATAATATATTTAAAACCATAGTCTAACATACGTCATCAAATCCTGACACCACATCATTCTCGACAAACTCATGATAATACTAATTACATGACATAACAAAACATCAGCGGAAATAAAATAACCCACAACCTAGCCCAACAGGTCGTCATCTATGTACATTCGCTCAAAACCCTGAAGGAGCTCCATAGCTTGCACAACACATCACATACTCAATCATCATCAGGCTCACCTACAATGCATAAACTAGTGAGACAAAAATCTCAGTAAGTAGAAATCATGCATGACAGTGCATGAAAATGCATTTAGTTTTCTATCGCCTATTTCCTAATGTAGTTGGTTTCTTTTATTTTTAAAACTGTTCACGTTGCGGGATCCCCACGACACACTTATGATAGCACCCCAAATGAGCTCAATGGGGATGATTTTTTCGAACCCCGAATATAGTACCGGGAATGATTTTTCCGAACCCTGGCAGAGTGTTGGGGACAATTTTTTTGAACCCCGAATATACTACTGGGAACAATTTTTTTAACCTAAAATAAAGTGTCAGGAACGATTTTTTTGAACCCTGACAGATATGCATATATAGTGGCCGCACACACCATTAATATCTTATTAATTTTGGGGAAAACGCTTTTCATGATTATGCATGGTATGCAACCAGGACAATTAAATATGCATCATAAACTATTTTTCGATATCAATGTCAACAATTAATCATAATAAAGCAACAATTTAACTTCAATTCACACAGATCCACTTTAGAAATAACAACTTCACCTCAATCACATAGATCCAGTTATAAAATCAGTGTTTTCAGAATCGGACCGGACTGGCTGGTTCAACCCATTCAACCGAGAACCGGCGTCAGTACAGATCCTAAAGCTCCCTAAAAACCACTTTGCCTATAGAACCGGGGAAAACCGGTTTGAACCGGTCAGAACCGAATTAACCAGCTGAACCATCCAAATCGGAAACTGCCAGTTTTAGTTTTTTTTAATATAATCGCTACATTCACTGACTGAGTCACGGGAATAGAAGCAGTAAAATATCAAAATTCCTTTCATTTCTTATTTCATAAAAGAGTAGATCTGAAAAGATCTAAGAGAAGTAGCAAAACATTAGATTAATAAAAAATTAAAACTCAATGAGATGTGGTCATCTGATCCCGACACTAGCGCGATGTATGCCAAAGGCGCCGAGTGTTGGCAAAAGATGGCAACGAATTCAACGAATCACGACAGTGCTTGGTTGATGGGACGCGCCCGTGGTGCAGCAAACGAACTATCTGGCGGCGAGAAGTGATGGACCCGTGATGGACGGTGTTCGACGGAGTGACTTCCAGATCTGTTATGGGAAGAGAAGTCCAGATCTGTTTTGAAAATGATACCTCATTCTCACTCACTGTCCTTTTACGTCGAAGTCCGCCTTTCCAAATTCCAACTTTTGTCACATGTACTACTTATTTTTTTTAATTTGGGCTTAGAATTAATATATTTCTTGCCAAAATATGGGCCATCACTTTTGACATAAATTGGGCTAGAGTAATCGATTAAATTATTTATTTTAATGTAAAATAATATTTAAAATAATAAAATATTATTAAAAATAGGTGATTTTTATTTTTTCCGATTGAACCGTCAGTCCGACTTTCGATCGCGAACCATTGGGCTTACCAGTTCGATCTCCTGTCTGATTATGAAAACACTGTATAAAATAACCACATTACCTTGAATCACTCGGATCCCTTTTTAGAATCACAACTTCATCTCGGATCTCACAGATCCTTATAAATAATATCTTCTCAGATCATACAGATCCATATTCAACAATTTCCTTTCACACAAATCTATGTAGGACAATGATATTATTTTAAATCACATAAATCCATAACTTGTATTGTAAATTTATCACAAATAATTTACAAATAATATTATTGAATATGAACCCTACTTTACCCAAATCACATAAATCTACAGCTTGTATCACACATTAATTCCAAATAATTTATAATGTAATTAAACTAAATACAAATAATCCATAACATAAATATCACATATTAATTACAAATAATTCACAAACAGCATGTTTATGCATTGTAGTTGGAATTCTACTTACCCGGACTCCAAATAGTGATAATACTAAAGACTTCGTAAAGAACTATAACTAATCGTTCCGATGCACATGTTTCGTCATGCTCCCTTTCTCCCTTTCCGGCTGTACAAGCGCTCTTTTCTTTCTTTCCCTCGCTTCCTCTCTCTCTCTCTCTCTCTCTGGCTTGCTACTTGCCAAAATGAGGGTTACCCCTTGTACTTATAAGTAGATGTGGTGGTGGAATCAATGCCACAACCCCACCGCCCCCAATTTCTAATTTGGGTGCACACACCATTAGTATTTTAATAATTTTGGGGAAAATGTTTTTCATGATTATGCATGGTATGTAACCAGGACAATTAAATATGCATCATAAACCATTTACGATAACAATATCAACATTTAATCACAATAAAGCAACAACTTAACTTCAATTCACAAAGATCCACTTCTGAAATAACAACTTCACCTCAACCACATAGATCCATTTATAAAATAACCACTTAATCTTTGATCACCCGGATCCCTTTTTGGAATCACAACTTCATCTAGGATCACACAGATCCTTATAAATAATATCTTCTCAGATCATACAGATCTATATTCAACAGTTTCTGTTCACACAAATCTATATAGGACAATAATATTATTTCAAATCATATAAATCCATAACTTGTATTGCAAATTTATCATAAATAATTTACAAATAATATTGTTGAATATGAACCCTATTTTTTCCATATCACATAAATCCACAGTTGTATCACACATTAATCCCAAATAATTCATAACGTAATTAAACTAATTACAAATAATCCATAACATAATTTTCACATATTAATCACACATAATTCACAAAAAATATATTTATGCATTGTAGTTATACTTCTACTTACCTGAACTCAAAATAATGATAATACTAAAGACCTCGTGAAGAACTATAACTAATTCGTTCCGATACCCACGTTCCGGCATGCTCCCTTTCTCCCTTTCCGGCTACTCAAGCGCTCTTTTCTTTCTTTCAGTTGCTTCCTCTCCTTCCCCTCTCCCTCTCCCTCTCCTCTCCTCCCCCTCTCTCCCTCACTTTTCCTCTTTTCTCTTGCAAGCTTGCTGCTTGCCAAAATGAGGGTTACCCCCTTTACTTATAAGTAGATGTGGCGGTGGAATCAATGCCACAAGCCCACCGCCCCCAATTTCTAATTTACTATTAATAGTAATTTACTATTTATAGTAAGTAATATTTATTATTATTATTACTACTATTATTATCCATTACGAATATACGTGTAATACTTAATAATTAGGATATGATACATTTACAAATAAATACACATACGTGTATATTTTTTCACCACTATTATTATTACGAGAATATGTGTGATACTTAATAATTAAGAAATAATTTATTTACACTTATAAAAAAATTTAATTATATATTCAAATTAATGCACGTAAATATTCACATATTGTCATCATTTTTATCACGAATGTCTCAAATAAAATGTAAAGATAAATAAAATATAGAAACAATTGTCACATAATTGCCACATAATTATCACATAATTTTAAAATGCATATAATACAAATTAAATTATATTGGCACATGAATAGTGAGAAGCTCGGGTATCACAACCTGCGACATCCGATATGAAGAGAAAGGATGTCGTCGCCGGCACTCAACTTCTTTCGACGACATGATTAAGAAAATGAGGATTTTTATGCAAATTTACAGTTAAAAATTAATACTGACACATTTATTTTGAAATTATTATATATATCTAATAGCCACTTTTTGACTCTATCACCCCCAAACCCCATAACCGTTCTCCCAAATCCACCCAGCTGCCCCCGCCCCTTGCACTTTAAGCCAATTTTAGGTTAAATTGATCAAGGTAAGCGTATCCGATCATTTGTAATTAGTGACTTAGTTTAAATATTGATCCAAAGGGAAGTTAAATTCGAGGTGTATCCATATTCGTTTTCAATCATACTTTATAGGAGTGATCGAGTTTGTGAGTTTTAAGAATTAAAAGAGCAATTAACTATCAATAATCTAAGCAAGCAAATAACAAAATAACAACTAAAGATGATCAACAAGAGAGTCAAATTCCTAAGACAACTTTGAAATGGATATAGAGTAATCTAAAGAGGAGAAATGCTAACCACAATCAAGATTAAAGGCACAACATGGACTTTTTAAATTCAAATGGCAAGTATTAATCATAAATGGAATAGAACAATCACAAATGTTTTCCTAATCCCTATGGCCAAGATAATTAGGTTCTCAACTCATTACAAGTTTTAAGCACAAAAGATTGTTTCTTATTCTCAATTCCCATAAAGGTGCTATGATTATAAGATTTATCCTCCTCCCTCAATTAACAACCAAATATGATAAATAAATTAAGAGTCCCTACATGAGTGTTCTAAGTATACAAAGATACTACAACATACTTCATATATTAATATACACTATTCATATTATAATATGATTCAATCAAAATCCTAGTCACAATATTGGAATGACTTTTCTAATATCATAAATAAGGATGTCAATCACACAAATCATAATACAAATAAAATGGATCATAAATCATGTAGAAAAAATCAAATATTAACTACCATTTAAACTCCAACAAATACACAAAACCCTAATCCATCTTATGGCTAGCCTCACTAGAGGTTAGCCAACAATAAACATCATGAAAACATTCTCAAAATGCTTACAAATTCATTGTTTCAAAATAAACCCAAGATAATACAAATTAAAGGCAAAATATCTTCTCTCCTTAGTGTAGGTTGGATGTCTTCCTTCACTTTGCAAGCTCCCGCTCTCAATCCTTAATCCTCAATAGATTTGTGATGAAAAAATGATGAAAATATGGAGGATGGATAAAAGGATGATGAATGGATGAAGATGAAGGTGTGAAATGTAGAGAATAGTGTGTGCGGTGTGTGTCTTGGAACCCTTGCCATTCTGCCTTGAGAAAGTGCGTATTCAGGGTATTTATACCCCTCTTAAATGCAGGAAATTTGAATTTGGCAGCTGAAATTTTGCATGAAAATTTGACCGAGTTTTTATTCTTCGATCTAATTTTCCTGCAACATGTGCTTTCTCAATTCTGAACACGTTTTATGTCATCAATCTGTCCAAATATTTGACTGAATTTTAGCTCTTTGGTTGAATTTTCGTGTTTTGCCTTAGACTTCCAGATTCACACTATACCAGAAATTCGATCGAATTTTTAAAAATTCAATCAAGTTTTTACATCACCTTTTTAGTCTTATTCTATACCAAAAATTCGGTCGAAGAAAAGAAATTCGACTGAGTTTTTTTTATAATTTTTTAATCTTCAATTTCGTCTTCATATTTACTCGATTCTCCTTTTAAAACACCTATTTAACATTAATTCAAACTAAAATTAGTAAACTTCATCAAATCCAGACTCAAAATATGATACAAAAATATATTAAACGAACATAAAAACATGATAAAATCTAGGTGAATTGGACAAAAATCACCCCTCTTTCACCGCCGGACCACCATCGGACCACCACCTTATCATCAGAATGTCACCAGAAACCCATCGAATTGCTGTCGGACAGCCGCCGAACTATCGCCGGAAACCCACTGGACAGCCGCCCGCCACCGCCCTAGGTGGCAAAATTGATATAATGAAAGGAAGGGCAATAGAGTCCAAAAAGTGTCTATTAGTTAAAAAAGATAATTAAGTTAGTGCCAATAGACAAATATACCCAACACTCCATATACAAATATTGTTACCAACAACTCAAAAAATTTATTTCTTTTTTTAACCAAAATCTACCTAAAAGGACCATTATACCCCTCCCCCAAAGTTAAAAAAATCTAAGAAACCCACTCACCCACTGACGCCCGCCGCCGCCGGTGTGGGTGACCCACACCCTAACCCACACCCACTACCGATCGCCATCCCCGGTCACCGGTGTGAGAGAGGGGTAATAGTGTGGGTTTGTGGGTGAGTGTGGGAGAGGGGTATAGTGTCATAAGATGTGCAAATGTGCAGAAATGATAACAAATATATTAAATTGTTGGTAAAGATTTTGTATATTAAATTTAGTGTATTATTTCAATTTTCCCATTAAATTATATGATTCTCGGTATTAATTTTTCACTTTTTGTTTTGGTTATTTTTTTAGTATTGGCACATTAAGAAATTATTTGTAATGAAATTTTAATATAAATAAATAACTGATTTGCTTAACTTATTTATTATTGTATTGAAACTAGAATTTTTATTATATAAAAAAATTGCAATCGAAAAAGAATTGAAAAAAAAAAACCATTGCGAAGTATGACATACAACACAAGTCTAAAAAACTCGTTCATTAAAAAGTTGAAAAGTAAAAATGAAGTATATAGATGTAATTTTAGTTTAGTTCATTAAAATTTGAAAAGTAAAAATGGAGAATAGAGATGTAATCATGGATGGACCCATGTAAGGGTGATGGGGCACTGCCCCTGCAACATTTACTCCTTCTTACCATCAAAAGGGTCTTTTCTTTTTTTTTCATGTAAATTAAGGAATATTATTATTTAATATGTAGTGGATAATTGTATTAGTAAAAGTGTTGGTCGCCCCATAATTTAATTGTATTAAGGGGGTGTGTGGGTCCATGTATGTAGAAAAAAAAATGAAACCTTTTGGGTGAGACGACTAAAATGAAAAAAAATATCATCTTTAACTGGGACGATGGAATATTATACGTATAAGAAAATTAAAATCATATTATCATATTAGCCTCGTGGTTTGGGTGATAAGGAAGTATTTTGGGTGCTTGTGTGTTCGTACTATTTCATGAACAATTTATAGATATATAGATATAAATGAAAAGTGTTAATATTTTATAACAAAAGTAATAATTATTACTCCCTTCATCTAAAAGAAGTTGACACACTTTCCTTTTAGGTTCATCCAAAAAAAGTTGACACACTTTCCTTTTTGGTTTGTCCATTAAAGTTGACACATTTTCTTTTTAGTACATGATACCCACTTAAAAACAATTAATTATACTCATAGAGCCCATATACGACCTCTAATGCAACTACTCACTGCACATTAAATATCATTTCTCTCACTTCTCTTTACATTCAATTATTATACTCCTTAATCTCTGTGTAAAAAAAATACCAACTTCTGTAGAATGGAAGGAGTATAAAATATGTAAGTTTGTCACATTAAAGTTGACACATTTTCTTTTTAGTACATGAGACCCACTTAAAAACAATTAATTTATACTCATGGGGCGTATACCACCTTCAATACAACAACCCACTACATAATAAATATATCTCCGTGCCAAAAAAATATATACCAACTTCTCTGGGACGGAAGGAATATAAAATATGTAAAATGATCTCACGGGAGACGATCTCATGCAATACCTACTCTTCTTATAAATATTGATACAACTCTTCATATATTTGCCTATTTTTTTATACATATTTATATTTAATAAAATTTTGAATAATAATTTTTTATTTTTACAATTAGTACGTTACATAGAAGTGATAATATTTTTAATTAAAAGTGACATGTGAATAAGTTAAAGTGATAATTTGTCTTAAAAAATATTTTGTAAGATAGATAAAAATGGTATCTGATCATCAATAAAAAATTATAACAAATTTTAATTGTATTATTTCATTAACAATTAATAGAATGGTAGGTCTTGCGTGAGACCGTGTCACGTGAGACCATTTTTCACTTTTTAAAATAGTTATCACTTTCGCTATAAAATGTTATCACTTTTTATTTACACTATAGTTTGTTCATGAAAGAGCATTATCACTTTCATTAATTTATTATCACATTCCTTCATAAAAATTATCACTTTTTGACCGTCTCACGTCACTTTTACGTAATCCTTTATGTGAGACGGTTTCACACAAGTCTTTGCCTTAATAGAAAGAATAAAAAGTGATAACATCTTTAATTAAAAATGATATGTGAAAATAAAAGGTGATAACATCTTTAATCAAAAGTGATACATTAGAGTGTTTTGTGCATGAATAATTTTTAAGATAAAAATAATAATATATTTTTCTAAAAATAAATTAAGTATACAATGCGAGAGAAAAGAAATTATAGGTCTTGCATGAGACCGTCTCACGTGAGATCATTTTATACTATTTTTAAAATAATTATCACTTTCGGTATAAAACAGTATTACTTTCGCTATAAAATGTTATCACTTTTCATTTATGTTATAAATCGTTCATAAAATAACATTATCACTTTTCACTAATTTAGTATAGGAGTTATTACTTTCCGACCGTCTCACGTAAGCCCTAACGTGAGACGATTTCATACAAGTTTTTGCCGAAAAGAAAAGGCAAACATAAAAATAAAAAATCAATCTTCAATATACTAATTTGGAGTTTGTACATACACGTGTCGTCTCCAGAAGCGTTTGTGCCATGTGTCAAATTTATATAGAATTTAAATGCTTATATGGCATTTTTAAATATTGTTTGTTTATGTATCAATATATAAAAAAATTTAATTACATAACATATCATATTTATATTAGTATTAAATATTAAGAAAACTTTTATGTGTATTAATTATTTATCGCTTTAATGGTTACAATTATCATAAATATGAATTCTATTATTTAT
Organism: Pogostemon cablin; assembly: GCA_023678885.1. Taxonomy (NCBI): domain Eukaryota; kingdom Viridiplantae; phylum Streptophyta; class Magnoliopsida; order Lamiales; family Lamiaceae; genus Pogostemon; species Pogostemon cablin. The sequence goes on along the minus strand of CM042985.1, from coordinate 25,679,111 downwards.
TCTATTTCTTTGTTAAATTGATTATAATTAATTAATTTAATTATTATAATAATATATAATTACTCAACAATTCAATACATATTCTTTTTATGGGATTCTATTTGATTTGATGAGCAATCTTTTATATCAATTCACTATAAATTTTAATTTATCTCAATAAAAAATTTAAAAATTCATAAAATAGCAATTTCGAAGACAAATAATTATTTAATATTATTTAAAAGAATAATAATTTATTAATTTGAAAAGTAATAGTTTATCATGTAAAAAATAAATTTTTTTAATATGCAATGATTTCACAAAAATAATTTACCTTTTAAAATGATTTGATTATTAATTTATTTTTATATATTATTATACAGTTGGTCAAAATCATGATTATTATATTTTATTAATTGATATGTGTATATTTATATTTTATATTATGCTTTTTTATTCATGTGAATTATAAAATTAAATTGATTTAATTTAAAATTGATGGCTTTTTTGTGTAATGCATGAGACAAAATATTATAATATATATCATTTAAAAGAATAAAATTTAATATATAATTTTATATGTTCTCAAAATAATTTGCATTATTAAAATTATTTAGTTAATATAAAATTATTAATTAACCTAATATATTATTATCTATTACTTATCATATTTAACAAAAGAAATGTATATATTTATATTTTATTTTATTTTTTTATTTCTTTAAATTAAAAAATAATATTAATAAAATTTAAAATTAACGTATTTTCCCGTGCAATGCACGTGCATAATACTAGTTAACATGGATTAAGCAGTTAAGTTGAAATCAGTTGATTGCGGTATGCAGTTAAACGGCTGGGCAATACCACCGAGTTTTTTTTTTTTTAAATGAGTTAAAAGGGAGGATCCGTCTCATATAATGAGATCCGTAAGAGGTCTTACTAAAGATCTACTCTATTTTTATTGAATTTATGTTTCTTTTTTCTCTTTTATTTATTTAATTTTATTTCTTTATTTTTACTTTTAATTTAATTTATTTATTCTTTTAAAATTAATTTAATTTTTTAAACTACTTAAAAACATTTTTTATTCAATAACCTCAAAGAAATTTAATTTTAAACATAGTTTACATTTTTTTTACTAATAAAAACAAAGTTATCATAAAAGATATGCGAACCTAAACTGTTTTTCACAAGACGAGAGAAAGTAACATTCGAGCCTCTAAACAAAATTCTTATTTCTGTCATTGGATGTAATAATAATGTGAAAAGAGGGAAGTATAACTAATCTATTAATATTATCATAGTGTTAAATTTGAAAAAAATTCGTGGAGCTGCATAATTTTCAAATATATAATATACAATACTGCATAAAATAAAGATATTGATCATCTAATCAATATATATACAAAAGATTTTAATAAAAATCATATATTTTTCAAGTTCAAACTTTTCCAAATATTAGATTTTTTAAGATGAATATAGTCAATGGCGGACGCAGGAATTTTGAACTGGAGGGCCCGATTTTTTAATGTGTCATAAAGTTTGTCTTCCATAAAAACACAGTGAGCGTAAATCCTCCTTACTTGTGAATTTTGGCAATAATTATACATTTAAATATTATAAACTTTAAAAATAAAAATTAAATTTTAAGAATAATGGGATATAAACAATTAAATATTATTGGAATTAGTAGAAAAAGAAAAAAAAAAAGAAAACAAAGAGGAAAGAGATAGGAGAAAAAGAACTAAAAAAACAAAAAGAAAAAATATAACAAGAATCATTATTGAAAATAAAATTAATAATTTAACAAAAGAATAGGAATGAATAAATTTATAATAAAATACACATGAGACAAAATTTAAATATAACACTATAAATATTATTGGAACTAGTAGAAAAGAAAAAAAAAAACAAAGAGGAAAGAGATAGGAGAAAAAGAACTAAAAAACAAAAAGAAAAAATATAACACTATAAATATTATTGGAACTAGTAGAAAAGAAAAAAAAAAAGAGGAAAGCCGAAAGAGAGAGGAGAAAAAAAATTGTAAATGTAAAGAAAGAAAAGGTTAAGGCTGGGAATCAACCCCATGCCAAATGGATAGGCAGATACGTTGTGCTACCGTTGGAGAAGATCATGTTTTAAAAAGTACTACCATATATGGTAACTAGCAAAACTTACTAGTGCGTTGCACGGAAATGTATTTAAAAAAAATTAAAAATATATAAATATTATTTCGTGAAATTATTGAATTTATTTTAAACATCTTTTACATATACACCATATAAATATTATTTTGTGAAATAGTCAAATTTATAATATAAACGTATTTTATACCCTTATGTGATTTTTAAGGGCGATTAAACATCACAAATAAATAAATAAATAAATAAAAGGTGTTTTTCTCATTATTTTTTAGGTTTCTTTACGTACCTTTTATTTTTTAGGTTATATATATATATATATATATATATATATATATATATATATATATATATATATATATATATATATATATATATATATACCCTGCATTATTTTTTAATGGATAATTTTCATTTAAGAATTATTTGTTACATACAATTGTTCATCATTGGGGACACACCTCTCTTTTTAAATACAATCAAATCCCTCTTAATGATTTTTTCTTGTTTAACCCGTGATTGAAAAGCTTTCGCGAGAAAAGAGATTGAGTATTGTTACTTGATTGTTAAACTTATGCGTTACACGGGAATGGATTTTAAAAAAATTAAAATATATAAATATTATTTCGCGAAATAGTCAAATTTATAATATAAACATCTTTTATACCCTTATTTGATTTTTGAGGGCGATTAAACATCACAAATAAATAAATAAATAAAAGATGATTTTCTCATTATCTTTTAGGTTTTTTTTATTTATATATATATATATATATATATATATATATATATATATATATATATATATATATATATATATATATATATATATATATATATATATATATATATATTCTACATTGTTTTCCAATTGAACTTTCATTTAAGAATTATTTGTTACATACATTCATCATTGGGGACGCACTTCACTTTTAAATACAACCAAATCTCTCTTAATGATTTTTCCTTGTTTAATTCGTGATTGAAAAGCTTTTTCGAGAATAGAGGTTGGGTATTGTTATTTGATTGTTATAGTTTTTTAATAAATTTTAAAAAATAAATAAAGTAAACTATATTTTAAAACTGTGCATATTATGGATCAGACAAAGACTTGTGTGAGACTGTCTCACATAAGCCCTTACGTACGGTCAGAAATTGATAATTTTTATTAAAAAAAGTGATAATAAATTAATTAAATGTGAAAGTGTTATTTCATGAACAATTTATAGTGTAAATAAAAAGTGATAATATTTTATAGTGAAAGTGATGACTATTTTAAAAAGTAAAAATGGTCTCACGTGAGACGGTTTTACGCAAGACCTACCCTATGGACCAAAGGTATGTTATATTTATTCATTCATTTTAATTAATATTAGTTGAACAATTAAATTTTACTAATTTTTTTAATATGAGAATAAATTAATTAGTACATATTTATAATTACAAAAATTAATAAATTGTCAGAATAGTTTCTTGGTTTGTGTTAAATCATTGCTTAATTTGAAATAAAAAATGCTTTTAATTTATTAAATATGCTAATTATACTGTGCATTCGGGTGCACCCTAAGATAGGGTGCAGGCACTTAAAAAAATGTATAAAAATATAAACAAAAAAATATACAGTTAATGAATAGAAATGTATACAATTTAATTGTTAGTTTTTAATAAAAAAATTGAATGTAAAAAAATATACAATTATTAGAAAAACATGTATGCACTATTGAATAAAGAGTGAGGCTTGCGTGTGCCCGGGAATTCTGTGTGCCTTTAGAAATTTAGTATTATGGGTAAAGATACATTATTTTCGTATAAAGAGTATACACTTTAATTAATAAAAAGTACACCATTTTATTCTAAAGGGTATACAATTTTCATTATTATATATTTTTTTCTTTAGAAAATAATGGGTAAATATTTTTATACTAAAGGGTATACAATTTAACAAAAAATTTTAAAGGCGCATGGAGTGTTGTTCATGTGCCCAGATACATATAATAATTTTCTTTAGAAAATACAGGTACATATATATATATTAAAAGGTATACAATTGAACACAAAATTCTAAAGGCGCACGGAATGTGGTCCGTACGCCCAGGTGCACATGAGCTTTTGCCTTGAATAAAAAGTTATATCTAATTTTTTTAATATAAAATTTAGTGTAAAAAATATATATAATTATTAAGAAACACACATATAAAATAGAATAGGCAAAGACTTGTGTGAGACCGTCTCACGTAAAGGTTTATGTGAAAGTGACGTGAGACGGCCAGAAAGTGATAACTTTTATGAAGGAAAGTGATAATAAATTAATGAAAGTAATAATGCTCTTTTATGAACAGTTTATAGTGTAAATAAAAAGTTATAACATTTTATTACGAAAGTGATAACGATTTATAGCGAAAGTGATAACTATTTTAAAAAGTGAAAATTGTCTCACGCAAGACCTACCCAATAGAATAATATGTATACAAAATAAAATAAAAATTATATACATATGGGTACACCTGTGCACCTAATATCAACTCATATAGTAATATGAGATATAAGATGAGAGATATTTAAATAATATGATATAAGTAATATGTATAGGCAAAGATATACTGATGATAACTTGACGATAAAATGAGAAAATGGGGATATATCAAAATGGGATTGTTTGGGAGGGGAAAAAAAGTTTAGATTTGCTGCTTATATATATATATATATATATATATATATATATATATATATATATATATATATATATATATATATCTTAAGTATACTATAGCAGAAACTTTTCTGCCTGCGCGTCGTCTCCAGAACGCTCCGTTATGACGTGTAATTTTCTCAAATTTTTGAATTTTTAATACTTTTTTTTATATTTTCCTTATTTACTTTTAATTAACTTCCTTATTTAATATTTTTTTAAAATAATGTATTTCTTATTTTTGATAATAATAAATTTTTTATATTTTATTTATTTATTTGGGATATCATTAATTAATTAGTAAATCTTTTAATGCAATAAAAAAATTAATTAATATCAAATTAAGTCATATATATAAAAGGAAAAAAGAATATTTTATATAATATTCTCTCTCACCCACCTATAAATAAGACCTTTTGGTTATTCATTCTAAATACATACATTCTATTCTCCGAAGAGGAATTGGAGCTTTCTTCAAGTTCCTCTAGAGAATTGATTTATGAAAGTATAAAAAATTATTTCGATAGAGCGAATCAAGTAGAGATTCGATCTACCTTTAAAAAATCGATTCAAGTATTCTTAAAAAAGAAGAGAATTGATTCAAGTATTCTTGAATCGATTTACCTATTCAAGTATGGAGAATCGATCGAGAGGAAGAGAATCAATTCAAATATGGAGAATCGATTCAAGTATTCTTGAATAGATTTACATCGTAAAAATTGATTTTTCAGAGTAAGAGAATCGATTCAAGAATACTTGAATCGATTTATATCTTAAGAATTGATTCTTACCTCTTAATAATCGATTCAAGTATTTTTTAAGATCTACCTTTAAAGTATTTATTCAAGTATTCTTCAAGTGAAGAGAGGTTCGACGATTCAAGTACTCTTGAATCGATTTACCTCTAAAGAATAAGAGGTTGAAAAATTAATTAATGTATAAAATCGAAAGTTTAAGTTTTTTAAGTTAAATCATTATTTCATATCAAATAACTTTAAAATTGATTTTGTAAATATTTGTTAAATTTTTCAAATTTAGCATATTAATAATTACTTATTTATTTACATATATCTTAATTATTCAATTATGACATACGTATAAAATTAATTTTCTTTAGTTGTTTATATAATTTGAAACTAATAAAATTAAATTAAAAAATAAAATTTTATTATAATTTACTTTTAATTAACTTCCTTATTTAATATTTCTTTTAAAATAATGTATTTTTTATTTTAATAATGAATCTGATCAATTAAGTAATAAATTTATAAAAAATTATAGAAATTAAGACAAAAATATTAATTAAAAATATTTATTTAATTATCTTATTTACTTTCAATTAACTCCTTTATTTAATATTCTTTTTAAAATAATATGTTTCTTATTTTAATAATGAATCTCAATTAGGTAATAGATTTAAAATTTTTTATAGAAATTAAGAAAAAAAATACTAATTAAAAATATTTATTTAATTGTTTATATATATGGTAAAAAATAAAAAATATATATAATTAGAATAAAATTTAATTAAAAACATATATATTAATTAAAATATTTTTTTATATGTTTTCATGCCTCGATGATGACCTATGCACGGTGAAACCTCAATAATTTACCATAGAAAAATATTTCTTTAAAAAAAAAATATAAATTTTTTATATTTTATTTATTTATTTGGATATCATTATTAATTACTTTATTAAATTTTTATGCAAATTAATAAATTAATTAGAATCAAATTAAATCATATAAAGGGAAATAGAATATTCCATGTAATATTTCCTCTTACACAACATATAAATAAGACTTTCTGGCTATTCATTCTAAAAACACACATTCGATTTTGTAAGAAAAATAGAAACTTTCTTCAAGTTTCTCTAGAGAATTGATTTATGAAATTATAAAAATTTATTTCGATAGAGCGAATCAAGTAGAGATTCAATCTACATATTCTAAAGAATCAGTTATTTAAGAGAAAGAGAACCGATATCAAGTATTCTTGAATCGATCTACTTCTTAAAATTCAATTCAAGTATTCTTTAACGAACCCTGACTTGAATCGTTCTACTTCTTAAGAATCAATTCATGTATTCTTTAATATCTACCTTTAAAGTATTGATACAAGAGTAATTTTCTTAATTTTTTGAATTTCTGAATTGATTTTTATATATTTTAATTATTTACATCAAATTATTTTCCTTACCAATATTTCCTTTTTGAAAATAATGTATGAACATATTTTTTTTAAAAAAAATTTCCTATATACTCCTACCATCTCATCCTAATGGTTATATATTTTCTTTTTGGGTGCCTTATCCTAATGGTTATATTTCTCTTTTTGATATATGAGACCCACACAAAATAATTAAAATATATCTATGGGACCCACTTACAACACTAATACAACTACCCACTGTACAATAAAATATTATTTCTTCCACCTCAAAAAACATTAAAATACTTTATTAATATTATTTATCTCACCTAAATACACATTAAAATACTTTATTATTTCTTTATCGCCATGCAAAAAGAAAAACATACTTTATTATTCCTTAATCTCCATGCAAAAAAAGCAATCCTAACTATTAAGACGAGACGAAGGGAATACTTATTTTGATTGATTTACTTTAGTATAATTAATTTCAATTAATAAATAAATGTTTCAATATATATAAATTAATTAGTATTAAATCAAATCATGTATAAAAAAAAGAATAAATTGAATTTTTTAATATAAATTTATAAGGATTAATTTAATTTAAATATGAAATATTTAATATTTATTTTAAACAAATAATAAAATTAAGGATTTATTATAAAGAGGTCCATACTTCACTTAAATACAATGAAAAAAATAAAATACTATCAACTATATAGATATACATAAAAAATACAAAATTGCCCCTATGTGGTGGTTGCATATTAGTAATAAATAGTTCTCAATTGTATTATGTTATAAGGTAATATTTAAAAAAAAATCAATATTCTTTCAAAAAATTAGAATATATGTACATATATATTAACTAGACACATGATTTAATTATATGTCACATTATTAAAAGTTAAAAGTTATAATTTGTTGTAAATTCTTTATATTGATGAAAGTAGTTGCTTGGCTTAAAAAAAATCATAATTAATGTTGAATTGTTATATGACACATATTATTTAATTATAAAAAAATAAAAGTAATAATTAAATGATCCCGCGTAGTACGCGGGTTTCATACTAGTATATATATATATATATATATATATATATATATATATATATATATATATACTAGTATAGAGCCAGTGCGATGCACGGGATGATTAATTATCTTTTAATATTAAATTTGTATTATAATTTTATTTTATGAAAATTTATGTTTAAAATATAATTAAATTATTAATTTTCATAAATTATATTATATGTAATTTTTATGTAACTTTTTTTTATAAACTTTAATCGTCAACCCTTATATTTGGCTCGATCATAATAAAGTAAGTAAACTCTCAATTCGTTAGTGAAAAACTCCACTCTAAAATCCACATTGCAAAATTAGTCATATTACTGAAAAATATGTGATGATAATAGTGTTATGTGGACATTATTAGAAATTGGATATTATTAAAAAAAATGTCATGACTTAAAATTTGAAATTGTGTTTCTTATTGAAATGATAAAAAATAATTGATTTATAAAAGTAAAATAATTACAGATTGTTGCGAAATATGAGAGATTAAAAAATCATAAACTCTTAAGAATTTATTTTAATGAGAGATTAAAAAAAAAATTCATCATACACAAAAGTAAATAAAAGAGATAATAATGTTAACCACATAATGTTAATTTTTACGATTAATTAATGTACGCTATGATAAAACTCAAAGCCCACTATATTATCAACACATAAAGCCAAGCTAATAAGGCTTTATAGAGGAAAATATTTAATCAATTCCACATAGAAATTATTGCCAAGTATAAGTCACACAATTAAAAGTAAATATAGAACAATATACAATCAACAAATAAGGACATGATCCATAAATACATAATACAATAGACGAACAATAAAAAAAAGTTGACATACACAATGTAACTCATAACAAATTCAAGTTCTTAAAAAATTGGGCCAAAACTCTAAAATTAAAATCAATTTATTATAAACAAATCATTTGCTAAATAAGACGATACAATTTTAATATATACGCGAAAGTAAATGTAATCATTATTACGGGATTGGGAGATTAACTAATAGAGTTGGTGTTGATAAATTCTTCAATAACTCGAGTGCCATAACTTAACGTTTTTTTTTAGAATTAAATAATACGACACCTTTTTCTATTGAAAATTAAATAACTAACTAAAAAAACACTATAAGAATACTTTCAAGGTCACATACATAATTGTCATATAAAATTTAGATATATATGTTAATAAATTATTAAATCTTATGATCATTAAATTGTCTATAATTCAATTTTGAAAATTAATAAAGTAAAATATCAAAGTAAAAATCTGAATTAATATTCAATAAAAAATACTATATACTATAAATCTAAATAATTAATTAGAATTACTTTAAGGCTGATTAGTTTATGAATTAATGAAAATTTTAAATTAGTTAAATAAAAAATATGGAATTTACAAAGAAATATTCGAGTTCAATGTTAATAAAAATTAAAAAAAACTAAAAAGATGTTTATTATTTGATTAAAAGTTTTAATTATAAAAAGTTAAGTATAGTAATTGAGATTAATTATAAAGTTAATTATAGTATGCACCCGAGTGCACTTAAGATACAGTGCACCCATTTTAAAAAAAAATGTATACAAATATGAACAAAAATATATGCAATTATGAACAAAAAAATATATTACAATTTAATTGTTAGCTTTTTTAATGAAAAATTAACTGTAAAAAAGTATACAACCATTAAAAAATATATATACAATATTGAATAAAAAGTTATACACATATGCAGGCTAATTTTTTTAATGAAAAACTAAATGTGAAAAAGTATACAATTATTAAAAAACACATATACAAAATAAAATAAAAACATATACAAAATAAAAAAATTATATACATATGGTGCACTCTTGCACCAAGTACACCTAATATTAACTCTAATTAAAATGTACACTAATCTAATTACTAAGGAGTAATTGATTCAAATAAAATACTAAATCGAAAATATTACATAGGAAAATTAAGAATTAAAAAAATAAGATACGTTAAAACTATTATTACTTATATAATTTTATGATTATCATTTATTATATCTTGAAAATTATATGTTCCAGTTTTAAATGTTTATGTTCCTGAATTTCAAATAAATTTTTATATTTAAAAAATAAAATTTTTTGAGACCGTGTAATTTATCTTTTATTAACAATACCATCGTTTTTTTATTTATAAATTATTTATAAAATATTTAATTCAAATAATAATTATTTTTGTTGATTATATATCATATTTTATTAAAAATTTTAAATTTCTTCCTTCGGCGTAGTTGGTCGAATGTAAGATTAAATGTTTGATATTTAAAATGGTAATCATTATATTATAATAGAATAAATTGCTACCCTAATTTCTAATTTTAAAAAATTCAATCAACTTGTGATTGCCATTTCTCAACTTTAAAGTTTTAATATTCTTGTTGATTTATTATTTTAAAGGTGAAATTTCCTTTTAAGACTCTAAAATATATTCTTAAATTGAAAAAAGAAAAAAAATTGCAATAATCACTTTCAAGTACAATTCTTTGAGTAAGAAAATTCAACTCGATTACACCAAATTATTTTAGGAAAAATTATTGTTGATAGGTATAAATAAATACAATTAAATTAAAAATATAACACTAATTTTATATGTAAGTAACTTTAATATAACTATATAAAAGACAATTACTATAAATGATGATTTGTAAATAAAAAGTAATATATTAAACATAAAAAGATATATATATATATATATATATATATATATATATATATATTATAGCAAAAGATAAATAAATATTAGAAACAAAATAAAATATTATCTGATGAGGTATATGAAAGTTATTCTTTTAAAATGTGTAATAGTATTATATCACTACATAAATAAATATTAGAAACAAAATAAAATATAGAAAATTATAATAGTGATCTATAAAGGAGAGTAAGATTATTATAATTTATAAAGAATGAGAGTGAAGATGTGGAATGAAACATGAAATGTGCATCATATTTATTCCTATATTTATATATATACAACAATTAATGCTACTAAATTTCAATAAATAGTATTAAATTTAAATAGATGAAAATTAGCCTTAACTGCATATGCAGTTATATATAATTCATGAAAAGAAAATGACGTTTATCAACTCAATAAAAAAAAAGGAAAATTTTAAAATAAATGTCAACACATTAATGAAATTAACTAAAATAAAAAACTAAATAAAATCAAATTAATCTAAAATTTACATATCATCACCAAGCCATTCTAACTATGCCACCCCATCATTCAAAAACTCTCAATTAGATGTATTAAAATATATATATATATATATATATATATATATATATATATATATATATATATATATATATATATATATATATATATATATATATTATTTTCAATTTCTCCTAGCCTCCTTGCCCTAGTGTCCGCCCCTGAATATAGCATAGAAAATCAATGAAATAATTATTTTTACTATTATTCTTACTTTGTAGATTCATGCCATAGAAATTAGTTTCAATTCCTATGATCTATTGGGTGGTTGTCGAGTACATTTGTTGTTTTTTTCTCAATGCTCTTTGCAGGCAGAAAAGAGTGTAGAGAAATGGTAAAGATATATAATTTTAATTAAATGAAATAAATAGGTATCAAAACAAGTTGCTAATTTTTATTTTTATTTTTTATTTGCGCGGAAGGCGTGTGAGAGGATTCAAAATACAATTCTTACATCATTACAATTTTGGATGATTTGAGATGAAAATACAGTTAAAAGAAAATTGTAACTTTTAGGGATTGACGTCAACAACTATTGTATTGCGCTGTTCGCTGGTGTTGTTGAGTTCGAGCTCTTACAAGGAAATAATCCAAAAAAAAAAATATATATATATATATATATATAACTTATTTAATAGTAGCTTTTTTAAATAGGGTAGGTCTTGGGTGAGATCGTCTCGCAGATCTTTTTAGGTGAGACGGATCCTATCCTATCCACTAATACAAAATACAAAATAAAAATAAAAAAGAATTAAATAAAAACAAAAGCCTTGTTTGGCTAATTAATTAAGACTACAAATTCTATTTAACAAAATTTGCGGCACTTCATTTTAATTCCATTAACAAAAATAGCGGCGCTCATCTTGCTGCTTTAAATTGATAATTTTTCACTAATGTAATAATTTTTTTAACTATTATTATTATTATTGTGGTTGGTTATTCAATAAAAATAATACTAGTAATTATTTTTTAAATAGTTCAACTATTTTTTTATCATTTTATTTTGATTGAATATTACTTTATATTAAAAATATTATATCTTTTTATTTATTCCACAAATTGTCAAAAAAATATTTAATTAAGGATAGGTCTTACATGACACCGTCTCATTTGAGACCATTTTTCACATTTTAAAATAGTTATCACTTTCGCTATAAATTGTTATAACTTTCGCTATAAAATGTTATCACTTTTTATTTACACTATAAACTGTTCATGAAAGAGCATTATCACTTTCATTAATTTATTATCACTTTTCTTCATAAAATTTATCACTTTCTGGCCGTCTCACGTCACTTTCACATAAGTCTTTACGTGAGACGATCTCACACAAATCTTCATTAAACAGTTATCGCTTTTTGTTTATTATATATTATTTTTTAGGGTAGGTCTTGCATGAGACCGTCTCACGTGAGATCATTTTTCACTTTTTAAAATAGTTATCATTTTCTCTATAAATCGTTATCACTTTCGCTATAAAATGTTATCACTTTTTATTTACACTATAAACTGTTCATGAAAGAGCATTATTACTTTCATTAATTTATTATCACTTTTCTTCATAAAAGTTATCACTTTCTGACCGTTTCACGTCACTTTCACATAAGCCCTTACGTGAGACGGTCTCACACAAGTCTTTGCCTATTTTTTATTAAAAATATTATCACTTTTTATTATTTCATTGATTTATTTGTGAAATAATTCAATTATATGGATATTACTCTTCTTTGATTAAGAATCATTTTTTATTAAAAATATTATCACATTATATCCATTTTATAAATTATTTGTAAAATACAATTTGATAATTAGTACTCCCTCCGTCCCATAATACTTTTCACGTTTACTGTTCCACATTGTTTAAGAAAAGTGGTACTTTTTGACTAAATTTATTGACTTTGGAGGGTATTGTAGTATTTTTAGATAATAAAAAAGTATAAAGTAATGAGATGTATGCGAAAAAGGAGTGACAAATTTGAAATTAAAGTAACTTTTGAGGTTGTTAGGTAATGTGATGTTTCCTTTTTTGGGGTGTGAAATGTTTTGTGGGACAAACAAATGAGGAAAGTATGAAAGGTTTTATGGGACGAAGGGAGTATAATTTTTTATTAAAAAATATTATCACTTTTTATTTGAGATGTTATCACTTTTTTATTTAAAATATTATCACTTTTCATTTATATTATAAATTGTTCAATTAATATTTCACGTCACTATTATCACTTTTCGTCAATTGAGTATCACATTTTATAAAATTTATAATTTTTAATTAAAAAATAAATTAAATGAATAATAAATTTTAATTAACAAAAATTTTAATAATAAAATATTGGAAAAATCACTAATAGGTACACACTTTTAACCTAAATTACTATTAGATACATGAAATTTAAATAATTACTCTTAACTACAAAATATTAGAGTAAAATACCAAATATAACTTTATACTCAATACACTTTTAAACCAACAACCCTACCACACACCCACCCACCGAAGTTGACAGGCGCCGTTGACCACCACCGCCTGCTGCCAGAATTTAAAATGTACAAAAATGAAATTGTGCAGAATAATTATGCAAAATAAAATTGTGCAGAACCAAATTGTGCAGAATCAATTTGTGCAGAACAATTGTGCAAATATATAGGGGTATTTATGGTATTACAGTCATAATTATGTAGTCATTAGTAATAATTTTTGAGTCATGTAGTTGATAGCAATTATGCATTTTTTTGTGTAGCTAATAGTAAGTGACCCTAAAATATAATATAGCGCATGGCTTTAGTTTCTTTGAACAATGCTTCCGCTAAGTTTCCGCTAATAACTGTCATAATTAATTTTTAAGTTTTCAAATTTAATAATATCTAAACAAGGCCCTTACAAATGTGATTAATGGGTTAATGAGTAATTCGTCTCACATAAGGAGATTTGTGAGACGGTCTTACCCAAGTCTTTGTCTTTTAAGGTTTTAATTATTATTATAATAATCAAATATATATCTTGTATTTTTAAAAAAATGAAATTGTATTATTTTCTTAATTTAAATTTAATTATTCATTAATTTATTTTGTATTTTAAAAGTAACGGAGTAATGCATTTATTTAAAAGTGGTTTTACATAGAGAAAAGTGATAACTGCTAAATCATTTTGTAAATATATTTAATAGATGGAGAAAAGTGATTATTTTTTTAATCTAATCAATAAGAAGTGATAATTAATTAATTAAACTATTTTATAATAATTAAATGTGCGGATAAAAGTGACAATATTTTTAATAAAAGGTTATATTTAATAAATAAAAAGTGATAATCGATCAATTAAATTATTTTATAAATAATTAATATATTGAATTAAATGTAATAATACTTTTAATAAAAAATTATACATAATCAATGAAAAGTGATAACTGACTAATTAAAATATACTCCCTCCGTCCCGGCAGAGTTTTCACATTTACTGTTACAAAAATATTCTACTGTTTGGGGGCAAATTGATACATTCAATTATGTGTTGCTTTAGGTTGGGTTGGGTTTGGTTAAATTAAATTGTGTTAAAAGTTAAATATGTTAAGGTATATAATTAGTGTTTTAAATATGTAAAAATGAAATTGTATTTTTGTAAATAATGGGTCATGTTTGTGTGTGTGTGTTTTTTTTTTTTTTTTGGGTGTGAAAACTGTATTGGGACGGACAAATGAGGAAATGTGAAAATTGTGCTGGGACGGAGGGAGTAGTACTTTCAGAAAAATTAATAGAATTAAAAAATAAAAAATATTTTTAATAAAAAGTGATATATAAATAAAAAGTTCTATCCGTCTAAATCAAATATTTTCTTAAAGAAATAATAAAATAAATAAATAAATGATAATATTTTTAACAAAAATTGATTACATAATTAATGAAGAGTAATAACCAACCATTTAAATTACTCCCTCCATATCACAGAAAAAGTTGCACTACCTTTATAATTTATAAAGGCTATACATGACCGAGGGAGTATTTGATGAATAATTAATAAGGATGGATCGATAATTTTTTAAAACAAAAAGTTATTCACAAAAATTATATAAGAAATTTAATAATCATTTAATTAAATTATTTTATAAATAATTTACAAATAAATAAAAAGTAATAATATTTTTATAATAAATTTAGTAAACGTTCAATAATTAAAGTAATTCTTTTAAAAAAATTATTTGTAAAAAGGAATAAAAATGGCGGTAATGAATTATTAATGGATAGTTGGTCTTCACACTAGATTTTCTACGCCATTTTGATGCATTATTTTTTATGTCATAGATTGACATGTAAAATGGAGAAATAAATTCAACTATTGCCCCCTGGATTTAAGTTGTAGTTTCTCTCTCCTATTATATCTAACATCTAACGATGTGACACATAAAATAATGTATCAAATGACACAGAGAATACGAGTCAATCCTCCCATAAAGTGAGATTTGTTAAATAATCTTGCACAAAACTCACTCAAATATAAATGACAAAGACTAGGTTGGAACCTGCCCTTTTTTTAATCCATAGGACCGGATCTTTCAATTAGAAATGGGTCAACTTTTAAAAATATGGATTCAACAAATTCAACAACCTCCCTCTCCCCTCACTTTTCACAACCAACATTCTCATGCCGCCTCTAATTCCGGAACCCCTGCCCCCGATGCCGATGCTAGTCAACCTCCGAACCCATCCCCATTACGATTCACCTCCTTGATCATCCCCAACCACAAGACTCGTAGGCCGCTTTGAAGATACAGTCGACCGTACCCCACCATCTATACCGCTCTCTCTCCTTCAGTCTTCCAACATAGACTCTAAATCCCCTCTCCACCACCTTGAAATCTGCATCTACCCTTAAATGGACGGTGCAATTCTTGTGGTTTCCGGCACCGATGGGCCGATCCCATAAACGAAGGAGCACATTCTATTAGCCAAACAAGTTGGGTTTCCAAATATGTGTCTTCTTGAATAAATAGGGCCAGGTTGATGATGAAGAACTGCTCGAATTGGTGGAATTGGAGGTAAGGGAATTGCTTTCCTCTTATGAACTTCCTGGTGATGAAATCCCAATTGTTGCTGGTTCTGATTTACTTGCTCTTGGGGCTTTAATGGAAAACCCCCCAAATAGAAAAGGGGAAAATTGATGGGTAGATAAAATCTATAAATTGATGGATGAAGTAGATAGTTACATTTCCATTCCTAAAAAATAAACTGATTTGTCATTCTTGATGGCTGTTAAAGATGTTTTTACCATCACTGGTAGAGGTACAATAGATACAGGTAGAGTAGATAGAGGGACTATTAAGGTGGGAGATACAGTGGATATTGTGGGGTTGAAAGACACAAGAACTACCACTGTTACAGGTGTGGAGACGTTTCAGGAAACATTGGATGATGCCATGTGGGATTGTTGTTAAGAGGTATCCAAAAAATAGATATGCAGATAAGGATGGTGTTGTCGTAGCCGGGTACCATCACTCCTCACAAAAAAATTATGGCCATTGTGTATGTCTTGAAGAAGGAAGAGGGTGGGAGGCACTCCCCTTTCTTTGCAGGTTACAGACCTCAATTTTACATGAGAACTACTGATGTGACGGGGAAGGTGAACACCATCATAAACGATAAGGATGAGGAGTTGAAGATGGTGATGCCCGGTGATCATGTGAAGAGGGAGGTTGAGTGATAGGGGTTTTCTCAACACACAAATTAATCCTCAAGTATAAGGATATCAATTGTAGTCGCGAAGATGACCAAGTTACAATATCGAACCCAAGGGACGGTTAAATATTAATTTCGTTATTTCTAGTATATTTTAGACTATATTTGGTAATTTTAAAGGTTTAATGGATAATAACTTCTAATCGAAATAGCAAAAGAAATAGTAAGAGTAGAGAAAAGTGAGTTGTGATCAATAAGAATAATAGGTAGTTCGTCGGGTCATCCAGTTTCACTAGCAATTCGTATTTTCATGTGATGGTGTCCGACTCTGCCCTGTGGTTTGTGGACGCATCACTAGACCATGCAAGTTTACTCTATAGACACAAGTAAATATGCGCTTGACACGTGTGAATAACATCGGAGCAAGAGATATACTTCACCCCCCTCTCTAGGTACTATCATAATCAATTATCTTCTACGTCTAGAATCTAACCCGATTTGATCTCCCTTTTTAGGTACTATAAAGTTATACTCTTCATCCTATTCATCAACCCGAATTTAATTCAATTCATGAATATTCATATAAGACAGTTCTAATAATACTTCGGAATCCCTTCACTTAGAATTATAACAATAAACTCTGCTCAGTAGTGAACGCACTCAATCAATAACCATGTTATGTATTCAGACTCTACACAACGATCATTGATGCACAAAACAACTATGAGTATGGATTAAATATGCAATCTTATATAAAGCAAACCACAGGTAGTGTTGTACGGAGTTTTACACACGAAATACGAATTACATCATGAAACTTTCATAACCCTAGAACTACCAAGGTGGTTATAGCCCATGATTGATCTAGGAACAATCATGATTAGATTGATCATTCTTACTTGAACCTTCAGCGAACCTCTGTCACAGCTCTCCGGATGGATCACCACCTCTACTCTTGTCTCTCTTATGATTGACGATCAAAAGCTCTTTTCATTCTCTGTATGAGCCTCTTTTTATACTTGTAATCACGTCTCTAGGGCTTGGAATGGGCTTTCTAAGTGATCTCACGCGTTTCGACCTCGAAAATCTGGATAAGGTAAGTTCTCGCGCTTAGGTTCGACCACGTCAAACAGGTCGAACCACTGGCCACAGGTCGAACCCCAGGTCGAACCCCGCTACTGGAAGAATTCTGCACAGGTTCGACCTTCTGAACAGGTCGAACCACTTAGGCTTTGGTCGAACCCCAGGTCGAACCTCAGCACTGGACAACTCCCGCTCCCGATTCGACCAACTGGCAAGTCGAACTCAAACGTCGTGGTCGAATCCTCTTTCTTGCAAACCGGTTCGACCATGGTTCGACCTGATGGCCAGGTCGAACCAATTAAGTCGTGGTCGAATCCATCTCTGCAAGTTCAGCAATGTTGGTTCGACCTGCTGGAGAGGTCGAACCCTCCTCCAACCAGGTCGAACCCACCTAATTCTTGGGCGGTTCGCGTAGCTTCGACTCCGTCTCTTCGATTCTTGGCTCTTTCACTCTGTTTTTGCTAAGAAAACACTTAAATAGCTCCACTAACACCTGGTTCATGCTAATTCACAATATATATAGGTTTTTCACCTATTTCCACATCAAAACTCTCCAAAACTAGCACAAAACATAGCGCCAAACTTGTGAATTTACACACTCATCAAACCTCCAAACTTACATGTTGCTCGTCCCGAGGCAACCAATTTAAACCACAGGAGTCGTGTATAATTCAACAAGATCTAGTACAACACATATTACACATGCCACTTCATTGAATCAAACAAGAATTACTTGCATCATATATTTCACTCATGTAAAATCAATCCAATCACACACCATTCGGAGTACTAAGTAATCTCGTTGACAAGATAAGTCTTTACTCTCTTTCGCTCATGCGTGAGGCACTATAGGCTAGTATAAACACTCATATCAATTCATATTCACGCGTAACCATAAGCTTGGCAAAGGTCTCAAAAATCAACTTACATTAGATTAATACTAGGATCACAAAGGACTTGTTTCTAGGTTGTAATGTTGGCTCTTTGGAAAGGGTAGGAAAATTTGGTCATAGTGACTTAAGACACTAGTAGAGAGTTACCTTGGAGCTTCTTGATTTCTCATTCGGCTTCATATTCTCCTCCAATTCTTCTCTTGCACTTGCAATTTTCAATTTTCCTTCTCTTCCTTGCATCAACATCATTCTTCTTTTAATCGCTCGGGTACCAGTTGTAGGCACTACCCTTCTCGAACATCGTTCGACTGCTTCTTAAAAACTTTAAGCCCCATGTATAAGCAATTCGGGGTACCAATTTCAGGCACTACCCCTAACAAGATTTAACCATGCACTTTTCTTACTAAACCTCATTCCATCTTCCTTTTCTTCTTCCACATTTATTCACCTAACTCTCTCTACCAATGAATAGGGTATTTTCAAAGCTCAAATAAGGTAATTAAGGCTATTATATTTGGCTTGCCAAAGAAAAAGCTTTTAAAGGCTCAAACAGGGCTACCAAAGATTTATAAAATTATTAGGAAATGTAAAATTTGGCTAAGTGACTCCATTAATAAAAAATGGCCTAAGATCATATCCTAATATTTCATCAATTGTAAGTTTCACACAAGACTCCAAGCCAAGTTCTAGAATACGTTCATACGAATGATTCTCTCAAAAATAAACTATCATGATTAATCATGATAAGGGCTCAAATCCTCACATAGGTAATCAATTCCTAATACTCCTCATAGCACATAATCAAAATCAATTCCTCATGAATTCCATATACTTAACAAATTATTCATGCTCTTTTCAAATGAAAATAAACACGTAAACACATGAATGCACAGAATCAATAACCCATATACAAAACAATGATACAAGATCAACTATATCAGGTACATGCCACTCACACATGAATCACATCCCAATCTGTAAAAATAAAAAGAAGAATGAGAGATAAGATGAATCGGAGAAGCCAAAAGAAAACCTGAAACTACTCCCTAGGAGCATCATCATCCTCATCATCATCGTCATCCTCATCCATCATATTCTCCACAGCTCGGCACAGACTTGTAATGTGCTTATCCATCATATCCACTCGACTACTCACTCTACCAACATGCTCATCCAAGGCAGAGTACCTTTCGTTCAGCGTGGCGTAGTTGGCGTTAGCGAGCGCGAGCTGCCTATTCGTCTCTTGCTGTGCAGCTACCACCGCGATCAGCTGCTCATGAATCAAGCGAAGCTGCTCTTGAGTACCTGGAACTGCTCGCCGCTGCTGCGGTACCGGAGCATGCTGAGGCGCATCATGCTGCTCTTCTCCCGGAATCTCCATCTCCGGCTGCTCATCTACCTGATCCTCCTCTTCAGCCTGCTGTGACTGAGGTGGACGGAACTCTCCTTGATCAACGATCTACTGTAACTCAGCCATCCTCCCCTCAGCACACATCTGTGCTACCGCTCTCCAATCACCACCCGACTTCACTGCCACGGATAAAGCGGTGTGTCCAAGAGAATTCATTAACTTATTCCTTGCTTCCAGAATAGTTGTCAAGTTGCTCACGTCGAAGGGGAACATAAATTCGAAAGGCTTGAGACCCCTCGTGAAAAACTAATCTCCATTTCTAAAATGGGCAAATCCTCCCTTCGCGCACGTGCTCATCATCAAATCGGGTTCTCCTTCTACTGGTGTAATGCCGGTGAGATCCAAGTTGTAATGCACAGCCACGATCGTCAGTAACCCTCCAATATTCACCTTTTGAAAACCAATAGTCTTGAATCGATTGAGCTGCGCAATAAAATAAGCTCCAACATTGAACTTCATCCCGTTCAGCATACACCACAGGGCATATAGCTCTCCTCTAGACACAACACTCCCCTTCGAGCGGGCGAATAACGTGTTGCTCAGGACGCGGTCCATGTACCTCAAGACTGGGTTCTTTATTGCGGAAGCACGAGCCTGTCTGGTCTTATAATCACGAATCTCCCCAGTGATCTCCCTCCAAAACCGCTTTACACTGAATGCAGCATTTTCTAAACGAGGGATCTCTAAAGGCGTCTCAAACAGCTCATTGAAATCCTCAGACGTCCATCTCCTACTCACTCCACCAAGCTGAAACGTACACTGATATGGGTATCCAAGCGGAACCTTCTCCATCTCAAATGAGCAAACTACTTCCGCTGTAACATGGAAGTACGTCGGCCTCTTCAACTCCATGAATCTTCGGATCCCTACTTGATCAAACATCCAAAATATATCATCCCCTATTCTCATTATCCTCATCGCTTCATCATCTTGGTATCGAGTGCGAGCTATCTTGTCTGAAACTTCTTCCCACTTCTCTTTGATCTCATCCCAATCTTGCATCTGAATCTTGAAGTTATCGGGTAAACGATCTTGTAGCCTCAGTTTTCTTGTCACTTTGTCCAAATTTGAAGGCCTGTCATGCCTCTTCTTCGATCTTTCCTCCTCTGCCTTTCCTTTTCCTTTACTTGATCCTTGTCCCTTTCCTGAAAACAAATACTTCAATCCAACCAAAAAGACAAGAAAGCAAGTATTGTACTAGCACATCACATACTCTACTCAAGACTTCAAGCATCAATGTATATTCACACAAACTATCATCTCAACACCACTTGCTTATTCAACATTCTCAAAACATCTTCAATCACACCTTCCTTAATCATCAAAACATAACCAACAAGCATGCATTAAGCAATTCAAGCAATTCAATCAAAAATTCAACATGTTTCCCTCAATGAACTACTTCAATTTCATCAATTTCAAACAAAATCAACACGCTCATTCTATGATATGTTCTATCCATGATCAATCCACATAAAAATTCAAGTTCTATCAATAATCAAACAACCAAAAACCAAGAAACAAGAATTCATATGAACCAAATCATAAT
The DNA here is from genome assembly GCA_023678885.1 of Pogostemon cablin. Taxonomy (NCBI): domain Eukaryota; kingdom Viridiplantae; phylum Streptophyta; class Magnoliopsida; order Lamiales; family Lamiaceae; genus Pogostemon; species Pogostemon cablin. Next base: position 25,657,210 of record CM042985.1, on the reverse strand, counting down.
ATCAACATTCACCATGAAATTCAACCATACTCAACATCAATCCTCTTATTCACATCGAATTTCTTACCTAAACCTTCAATCTTAGAGTAATTGAGTTGGAAAAACATACCTTTTGACTTGCCCATGGTGAACAATCAATCGAGAACACACAACAACCAAAAAAAATCGCGATTTAGCCCTAACTCGCGACGAAATCCGCCCAAATCCGCGACCGAATCGAAAATTCAAGGTGTAGTGTTGTGTAATCGGTGTAAAATCAAGTGTAATTGAAGAATTTGTGCAAGGGTGTAGAGGTTCGAAGAGGGTTCGAGGTTTGGTGTTTCGAAAAAGTGATCGAACCCCTCTGAAAAATCGAACTTAAATCGCGTACCTGGCTTGGTTCGACCTCAGGTTCGACCACCTGAACAGGTCGAACCAAGGATGTCGAGGTCGAACCATCTTTGAATTGGTCGAACCCCTTTTCTGGAAAACAGAGTGCTTTGAACTGACTGGTTCGACCTTGGGTTCGACCTTGTGATCAAGTCGAACAACTATGGCTTAGGTCAAACCTCCTCTCTGGACAACTTTCGACGCCGGTTCGACTTCCTCTGCTTTTGTTCGACCTCTGGCTCTGGTCGAACCACTCCTAGTGTTGGTCGAACCTTCCTCCTGATTTCCAAAACTGAGTGTTCTTCATTCACTACACACTTCAAGCTTCAACACAACTTCATTAGGTACAATCTAAAGCACAACTTCAAAAATTATTCCACAAAACATAATTCATGAGTAACTCCGTAAAAGAAAACACAACCAAAAACCACTGAACATTAGGCAAGTTGTAAAAAATCATCACATCAAAATCGATTAAAATTTCAATATGGCCGCAAAAACCAACTCCCCTAACAAACAATACAAAGAAAAGATTATACTCTTAATGCTTCAATGAGGTAATAACATCACATCCCCCCCAAACTTAGTAAAAACGTAAGTCGAAACTAAGTTTGAAAAGAGATGTAATAGCCGATTAGCAAGCATCTTAAATATAAAAATTTCTTACTCACACAAAAGAAATAAAGCAATAAAACGGAAGAGTAAGCTCTCAACAAGCGCTCATGTTTAACGTCGTAGAGTCACGACGGTACCAAATCAGATCAATGTATCATCAAAAATGACACACGCATCATCCGGCGACCTATAATGCTTCAACCGATGCCCATTCGCCGTGATAACGTCTCCATCTTTGTCAATAAGCTCAAAACTCCCCCCTCCTAAGGCTCGATGAATCATGAACGGTCCCGTCCACTTAGACTTCAACTTGCCTGCAAAAAGCTTCAAACAAGAGTTAAAAAGTAGTACCTCATTTCCTTGCTTGAACTCCTTGTATGAGATCTTAGAATCATGCCACATCTTCATTCTTTCCTTATAAATCTCTGAATTCTTGTAAGCACGACTCCTAAACTCATCCAATTGATTCATGTGAGTTATCCTCAACTCCTTCACATCCTTAAGGGTCAAGTTCAAGCGTCGCAAAGCCCAAAACGCTTTGTGTTGAATTTCTACAGGTAAGTGGCACGGCTTCCCATAAACAATTTGATACGGTGACATATCTAACACCATCTTGTAAGCGGTCCGGAACCCCCATAACATATCATCAAGCTTCATAGCCCAATCATTTCTATTAGTTCCTACCACTTTCTCCAGAATCTGCTCTACTTGACGGTTGGAGACCTCTGCTTGCCCATTCGCTTGCGGATGATAGGGTGTAGTAACCCTATGCTTAACACCATAATCCTTAAGCACCTTCTCCAGAAATTTATTGACGAAGTGGGAACCTCCATCACTAACTAGTGCTCTAGGAACTCCATAACGGGCAAAAATATGTTTCTTCAGGAAAGATAAAACAACTTTCGAGTCATTAACACGAGTAGGAATCGCTTCCACCCACTTCGAAACATAATCCACCGCAAGAAGAATGTAGAGAAACCCATTCGACGGGGGAAAAGGCCCCATAAAATCGATCCCCCATACATCAAATATCTCCACAACTATGCTAGGCTGCATTGGCATCTCATCTCTCCTACCTATATTTCCCATGCGCTGACATCTATCGCAAGACGCCACATAGCTTTCACTATCTCTAAACAATGTAGGCCAATAAAGAGCGGATTGAAGTACCTTAGCTGCAGTCTTTTGCGCTCCGAAATGCCCCCCATTCGGTTGTGCATGGCAGAACTCAAGCACACTTTCCATTTCCATCTCGGGTACACATCTTCGGACAATAGAATCTGTACAAATCTTGTAAACAAACGGATCATACCATATAAATGTCTCAACGTCCCTCCAAAATTTCGCAAGTTGATATCGGTTGAGATCCCTTGGAATTTCTCCAATGACAATGTAATTAACATAATCCGCGTACCATGGATACATACCTTGCGCTGCGACCACACATGCTCGCTCGGTACCTTCAACAGCCACAGCCATGATCTTCTCATCAGGGAACATCTCTTCAATATACTCGAAAGAATTATCACAATGCTCCCTAGTCTCCAACCTTGACAAGTGATCTGCTAACACATTTTCTGTTCCTTTCTTATCCCGAATCTCCAAGCCAAACTCCTGCAGTAGTAGAATCCACCTTATAATCCTAGGCTTCGTCTCCTTCTTCTCCATCAAATACCGAATCGCTGAATGATCCGTATACTCAATCATCTTCATGCCAACCAAATACTGACGAAACTTATCGAATGCATACACAACAGCCAAAAACTCCTTTTCAGTCACCGTGTAATTCTTCTGTGCCGTATCGAAAGTCTTACTCGCGTAGTAAATGGCACAGAACTTCTTCTCCCTTAGCTGCCCGAGCACCACACCCAGTGCTACATCACTTGCATCACACATAAGTACAAACGGTTGAGTCCAGTCCGGTGTGATTAAGATAGGGGCAGTAATAAGCGCCTCCTTCAAAACTTGAAAAGCTGTTAGACACTCATCATTAAACACAAAAGGAATATTCTTTTCAAGTAAATGAGATAAGGGCTTAGAGTATTTTGAGAAGTCTTTTATGAATCTCCGTAAAAACCGGCGTGTCCAAGGAAGGACCGCACTCCTCTTTCATTTGTCTGTGGTGGAAGCTTCTCAATTGCCACCACTTTAGCACGATCTACCTGTAATCCCTTGGCGGAAACATGATGCCCAAGAACAATCCCATCCTTCACCATGAAGTGGCACTTCTCCCAATTCAAGACAAGATTAGTTTCTTGACACCTCTTCAAAACAACAGCAAGGTTAGACAAACAAATATCAAAAGAAGAACCAAAGACTGAAAAATCGTCCATGAATACTTCCATGATCTTCTCTATCAAACCATCAAAAATTGCCATCATGCATCTCTGAAAAGTAGCAGGTGCATTACACAATCCAAACGGCATCTTCCTAAAAGCAAAGGTCCCGTAGGGGCAAGTAAAAGTGGTATTTTCTTGATCTTCGAGAGCAATCATGATTTGATTATACCCCGAGTATCCATCCAAGAAACAATAAAACTCGTACCCAGCAAGACGATCCAACATTTGATCCATAAACGGAAGAGGAAAATGGTCCTTACACGTGTTCTTATTTAACTTCCTGTAATCCACACATGTACGCCATCCCGTAGGAATCCTCGTGGCTATAGCTTCTCCATCCTCAACTTTCACTACAGTCATGCCCCCCTTTTTAGCAACTACATGCAATGGACTCACATGGGTACTATCACTAATAGGATATATAATTTCAGCATCCAACCACGTAAGGATTTGCTTCCTTATCACCTCTTGAATTGCGGGATTCACCCTACGCTGATTCTGAACACTAGCCTTGGCTTCATCCAACAACCTAATCCGATGCATACAATACGAAGGACTAATACCTTTCAAATCATCAAGTGACCACCCTATTGCAACTTGTACTTCCTTAAGACATCTAATAACTCCTCAAGTTGATCATCATTAAGGGAAGAAGATATAATTACCGGGTATTTTTTATTATCACCAAGAAAAGCATACTTCAAGTGTTCCGGCAATGGTTTCAACTCCTCTTTTCTTTCTTCTACTGGAGTGCTTTCGTTATCCAAAGGCAAGTACTTCCTGGTCCATTTGACTTCTTCCACTTTATTTCTTTCCAATGCAAACCTGTCATCACCCAAAGCAAGTAAGTTTTCAAGAAATTCAATACATACCTCGTTAGAAAGTCCGTCAAGCTCCGTAGTGGGATAAGTAAGAGACTCCATCAAACATGTCTCAAGAGGATCCTTTGACAAGATCAGAGATATATCCTCCTTCACAATCTCCTCCACCACGTCAATACTATAACACTGGGACTCCATTGGCATCTTCATTGCTTTGTCCAAGTTGAAAAGTACTTCTTCTTTGTCCATTCTCAACTTCAGTTCTCCCTTCCGAACATCTATCATAGCTCCAGCCGTAGCAAGGAATGGCCTCCCCAAGATTAAAGGAACATTATCCTTGTCATCATTCATTTCTAATACAAGGAAATCCACAGGAAAGACTAGCTTCTCCACCTTTAATAGAACATCTTCAACTATACCTTTCGGAAACGTCATTGATCTATCTTCCAATTGGAGAGCAACAGTTGTCGGAGTCAGCTTCCCCAAACTAAGCTTCTGAAAGATGGACAACGGCATCAAATTGATGCTTGCCCCTAGATCGCTCAAAGCTCGCCGTGCTAGCCCCTTCCCGATCTCACATAGAATAGTAAAGCTCCCCGGATCTTTCATCTTTGGTGGCAACTTCTTTTGAATAATTGAGCTACAATTCTCAGATAAGTTTACCGTTTCAACTCCGGTTAAGCTTCGCTTCTTCATCAATATGTCTTTAAGGAATCGAGAATAATATGGCATCTCCATGATTGCCTCTGAAAAAGGGATGTTCAAGCTTATCTTGTTCATTATCTCTGAAAACTTCTTGAACTTCTCTTCCAACCCCTTCTTCACTAGCTTGTAGGGAAACGGTGGAGGTATCTTTGTTTTGGGAATCCCCCATTCATCACGATCAACCTTCTCCGCTTTCTCCTTTTCGGCTCTTAATCGCTTAGCTCTTTCCCATTTTTTCTCAGCTATTATGTCTGTACTTTGCTCATTCCGTACCACTGGAGTTGCATCAACATCAAAAGGAACATCAGGTGCATCAATCAAAACATCTCGGCGAGGTTCGACTAGGGTTCAACCAGTTTGAGAGGTCGAACCAGGAGTGTATTGGTCGAACCTCTCTCCTGGAAGACTGATCTCATTCTGCTCCGGAGGTTCGACTTGGGTTCGACCAGCATTGGAGGTCAAACCATTGCCCCCGAAGTCGAACCGCTTCACTGTATAATCTCTATCCTCCGGTTTGACCTGGGTTCGACCTGAAGAGTTGGTCGAACCATTTCGATCGTGGTCGAACCGTTTCACTGTATAATCTCTATCCTTCGGTTCGACCTGGGTTCGACCTGAAGAGTTGGTCGAACCATTTTGATCGTGGTCGAACCGTTCCTGCATCAAAACAGAGTGCTCTGGCCGATGAGGTTCGACCTGTAGGGTTGGTCGAACCCTCTGCGTGTTGGTCGAACCGTTCCTGTGTCAAAACAGAGTGCTTTTGTTGATGAGGTTCGACCATGGTTCGATCTGTATGCCAGGTCAAACCCTCTGAATTTTGGTCGAACCGAGGCTTAGAAAATTCCAACTTTGATTCCGGCCTCATTGGTCCCTCGTACTGCGTTTCCGACCTCAGTGTGATGGCATTACATGACTTCGGATTCTTTATACTCTGAGACGGAAACTTCCCTTTTCCTACAGTTTGAGTCAATGTGTTCACATTCTCTGCAATTATACCCATCAACAACGTGAGATCTTTCACTTGAGTGGACAAATCTCTGTGGTGATCATCAATCTTTTTCTCAAGTTTTGCCTCAAGGCGGTTCACTCTTTCATCATTCTTTACCATGTACCGGTTCACAGTATCCTTAAAACCAGACTTCCCTTCTTCCACCTTTTCTCCCGGATCAACACCCATCAGAAGTTGCACTGCATTGTTCGTATTGCTCCATGAAAATTCAGGCCTCCTTGGTTGCTGTTGATAACTACCAGAGGGACCACGATTATTAAAGTTCCCTCGATAGTTCCCTTGGTAATTCCGGTTTCCTTGATTTGGGTACCTCGTTCCTTGAATACTTTGACCCATGGCATAATTTGCTTCCTCCAATTCTTCTTGGATGGTTTTATTATTCATCATCTCTTGCTGCATGATTGACACTCATTGAGATATCTCGCTGATCTTCTTCTGTTGAGACTCAAGTAGCTTGTTGATATTGGACAAGCTCGAAACGATCTCATCCTCTCTCTTAGTTTTCACCATTGCTTGTTCAACCTGAGCTACTTTTCCAAGAACATACGTACTTCTAACTCTATCAGTAGGCCAATCCCTCGAATTCATCGATATATCTTCAAACAATCTCTCGGCCTCAACGGATGACTTTGTAAGCAATGCTCCATTAGAAGAAGCATCAAGTAGCACTCTTGATTCACAGTCCAATCCATTATAGAATATACTTATATATTGGGCTTTAGATAACCCATGTTGAGGACACTTCCTGAGCATGTCCTTGAATCTATCCCACGCTTCATGAAATTTCTCACCTCCACTGATAGCAAATTGGTTAATATCTTGCTTCATCTTAAACACCTTCGAAGGTGGCATATACCTCTCCAAGAACCTTAACTTCAATTGCTCCCACGTGGTGCACTCAGCTGCGTTAATAGTATCGTACCAATCCCTCGCCTTTTCAGTAAGCGAGAATTTGAACAAAAGGATCTTCCTAGCATCTTCATGTTCTCCTACGTCTTTTTGAGTACTTGCATAGCCCAAGAACTTGTTCAGATGCTGCTGCGGATCCTCAAAAGACCCTCCTGAAAAGGAGTTTCTTTCTATCATGCTAATAAGAGCGGGATGAAGATCGAACGCTATGTTAGTTCCCCTTGCTCCTAAAAGCTCATAATTTCCAGCCCCATTATTTCTGAAAACCTCTCGGATGGTTAGATTATCCGGATTCGCTGCCATGTTGACTGTTTCTACTTCCAAATTAACTTCAGTTGTAGCCTCAATCGTTTGCGAAATCTGCTCGTCAACCTCGACTCCAAAATTCAGAGCTTCAGTTGGGTCTATTGTCTTTGCCTTGCTCTTTTTCTTCTTCTTCTTCTTTCTTGATGATGTTCCAATCTCAGGATTATACGGTTCAAGATTACCTTTCTTTGATCTTGTGAGCATACACCTAAAACGAATAAGAAAGAAAACAACAAAACAAGGTAAATAGTCCTAATAAACTAGAAATAATACAAAAAAGATATTTTACGCCATCCCTGGCAACGGCGCCAAGAACTTGATAGGGGTTTTCTCAACACACAAATTAATTCTCAAGTATAAGGATATCAATTGTAGTCGCGAAGATGACCAAGTTACAATATCGAACCCAAGGGACGGTTAAATATCAATTTTGTTATCTTCTAGTATATTTTAGACTATGTTTGGTAATTGTAAAGGTTTAATGGATAATAACTTCTAATCGAAATAGCAAAAGAAATAGTAAGAGTAGAGAAAAGTGAGTTGTGATCAATAAGAATAATAGGTAGTTCGTCGGGTCATCCAGTTTCACTAGCAATTCGTATTTTCATGTGATGGTGTCCGACTCTGCCCTGTGGTTTGTGGACGCATCACTAGACCATGCAAGTTTACTCTATAGACACAAGTAAATATGCGCTTGACACGTGTGAATAACATCGGAGCAAGAGATATACTTCACCCCCCTCTCTAGGTACTATCATAATCAATTATCTTCTACGTCTAGAATCTAACCCGATTTGATCTCCCTTTTTAGGTACTATAAAGTTATACTCTTCATCCTATTCATCAACCCGAATTTAATTCAATTCATGAATATTCATATAAGACAGTTCTAATAATACTTCGGAATCCCTTCACTTAGAATTATAACAATAAACCCTGCTCAGTAGTGAACGCACTCAATCAATAACCATGTTATGTATTCAGAATCTACACAACGATCATTGATGCACAAAACAACTATGAGTATGGATTAAATATGCAATCTTATATAAAAAACCACAGGTAGTGTTGTACGGAGTTTTACACACGAAATACGAATTACATCATGAAACTTTCATAACCCTAGAACTACCAAGGTGGTTCTAGCCCATGATTGATCTAGGAATAATCATGGTTAGATTGATCATTCTTACTTGAACCTTCAGCGAACCTCTGTCACAGCTCTCCGGATGGATCACCACCTCTACTCTTGTCTCTCTTATGATTGACGATCAAAAGCTCTTTTCATTCTCTGTATGAGCCTCTTTTTATACTTGTAATCACGTCTCTAGGGCTTGGAATGGGCTTTCTAAGTGATCTCACGCGTTTCGGCCTCGAAAATCGGGATAAGGTAAGTTCTTGCGCATAGGTTCGACCACGTCAAGCAGGTCGAACCACTGGCCACAGGTCGAACCCCAGGTCGAACCCCTCTACTGGAAGAATTCTGCACAGGTTCGACCTTCTGGACAGGTCGAACCACTTAGGCCTTGGTCGAACCCCAGGTCGAACCTCAGCACTGGACAACTCCCGCTCCTGATTCGACCAACTGGCAAGTCGAACTCAAACGTCGTGGTCGAATCCTCTTTCTTGCAAACTGGTTCGACCATGGTTCGACCTGATGGCCAGGTCGAACCAATTGAGTCGTGGTCGAATCCATCTCTGCAAGTTCAGCAATGTTGGTTCGATCTGCTGGAGAGGTCGAACCCTCCTCCAACCAGGTCGAACCCACCTAATTCTTGGGCGGTTCGTGTGGCTTTGACTCCGTCTCTTCGATTCTTGGCTCTTTCACTCCGTTTTTGCTAAGAAAATACTCAAATAGCTCCACTAACAGCTGGTTCATGCTAATTCACAATATATATAGGTTTTCCACCTATTTCCACATCAAAACTCTCCAAAACTAGCACAAAACATAGCACCAAACTTGTGAATTTACACACTCATCATTGAGCTCATCACTCCCGTTAAGTGTAAGCAGGGGATGAGATTTGCTATCCAGGAGGGTGGGAAGAGCGTTGGTGCAGGTGTCATTCAATCCATTATCGAGTGAAGATGGCTGATTCAAACTTGCCTTGATTCAGATTTTCCTAAGAATGTATGCCATGAATTTATTGATCTTTTGCAATTATCATATATTATGGAAGGGTTTTGGGTTATTTTTGTTATGCATTAGTGCATTAGTTTAGCTTCAAAACATTGTTATGATAAATTCAATTAAAACCTTACTTCTGTTTCAATTACTTCTGTTGTTTTCTAAAGATATTATTCATGGAGTATGTTCTGTTTGCTATGTTGGATATTATTTCTCCAAGAATGTATTGAATTTGTCAGAATCTTGAATTGGTATGGTGGATTGTGGTTATAGTTCTTGATCTTCTTTTCTTGTATTTCATTAACATAGCTTTTGTTTATGAAGAAGTACTAAACATTCTTGAATGAAATCATCACAACAAACATTAAATCCGTTGAATAGGTATTGAATTACATCACAAATATTACAATTATATATGGCTTATAAGATTTCACACTAAATGGCATTATATTAAAGCTGATATGATATCTAGAGACATCTTCTTGGCTATATTTTTAAGTAATAAGCTTGCACTAATTCGATATTCCAACACCATGCACCACAAATAAAACCTGTGGCCACCATAAACGAGTACCATCAACCGTTTCCTCCATAGAAGAGCTAAAAAATAGTCGACAGAAGAAGCTCCTGAACATATGCACCTCATTGCCTCATTTCCTCTTAGTTGTGTGCTTCAACTTCATCCAGACATGATGTTTTGCTGCTGTCCGAAAGCAAGAACAAAAAAAACAACTAATTCAGCTTGTGTGTTTATGGTTGTGTTTTCAATTGGTTAAAGCAAATAATTTTGGGAGAACTTTAAATTGCATGTTTTCATATTAATTGGGTTTCTCTTTATAAATAATTGAATTACTCTTTATAATAATTTAGATTACTCTTTAATTTGAGATTCTAATATTTCTAAAAATCAAACAAAATTGCCTTTTCTATTAGCATTACTTGGGTTACTCTTTATAAATAATTAGGTTATTTAAGTAATTAGGTTACTCTTTATAATAATTTATATTACTCTTTGATTTGAAACTCTAATCTTTCTAAAAATCAAACAATATTGCCTTTTCTATTATGTTTACTCTTTATAATAATTTAGGTTATTCATCATACTACAATGACTATTCAATGAAGAACCAAACCAGGAAAACAACTATTAATTGGAAAGTAACTTGAGTGGAATAGTGAAACATATTAAAAATGAGTTTAACTCAAAATATTGACTGGAGTACATACACATAGTAAAGAGTGATCTGGTAAGTCTTTAAAATACCATACCAATTTATATACACAGATCCACGATGATTCAAGCACTTGCACTTGCACTTCCCTCCTTCCCTTTTAAAAAGTATAAAAAATCTTGTAGCAAGTAATAAAATTCCAGAAAATATTAATTTATTCCCTTTTAAATCTTAAAAAGTCTTTAGTATCTTCCCACCTTCCCTCTTAAAAAGTATATTAATTTATTCCCTAGTATTTTTTATAATTTTTGTATATAACCTCTTTAAATTAATAAATTATTAATTTATCGATTATATAATATCTCTCTAAACTAATAAAATTCTTTGGTTTCGAGTATATTAATTTATAGAGGTTTTATCGTACTCCAATTATTAACGACGTACTGTGGGCGACGAATGGGGGCGGTGGAAGATGGCGGAGGATCTGTGGTGGTGGACGATGAGCGTGCAACTGGTGGCAGATCAGACCGGTCGTGGCGTTGGACATGTGCGGTGGACGGTGAGCACAGTGGAGAGATGGGAGCAGCGACAGCAGATTCGACAGTTGAGGTGACGAGATCAACGACTGAACTACTAAATCAGAGTAATGTTTTTTTCCTGCAGTGGTAGCAAACATTAAGGAAGGAGATTGAGATCTAGAAGAAACCCGCGTGATCTTACATGGGCTTAATTTAGGATCTGGTTCCATGAATTTTTCATGGGACCGGTTCCACCCTAGTCGCTCTCAATATAAATTATCATTGTTCATGATTTTCAAAATTAATATGAACCTCAAATTGATATACTTTAATAAACTGGGCAAAAACACACTATAATATAATTGGCCAACTCTTATGTGGCACGATTTTAATAAAACGTTGGTCAGCGTTTAGACTTTAGACAGATTTGTATTCAAAGTATATATTATTGCCATTCTAAAATATATACAATTTCTTTTGTTTGTTAAGCACACAATTCTTCAGATATTACAGCTGTAACAACAAATTATTTTATATTTATATTAAAATAAACATAAAATTAATTTCAAGGATCATCCAAACAAATTTATAATGAATATGTAAACGTATTACAATTTCTAATCAATCGTCTGATTCTTCTCTCGAATCAATTTGGTAAAATTTGTAAATGTTATTTCACCAAAAAGGTTACAAAGTACTTGCGTACAATGCAAGAACAGTACCTATCTAGCTTATCCAATCATCTCAAACAACAACTTGAGGATGAATAAATCTAAATCTACAACAACTACGAAATCACCTATTCAAATATAAAGACGCAACCTGAAGCTTGATTTTACCTACTACATGGCTCGGAGGAAGCATCCTCATGCCAAAATACAAGGTATTTCTTTTCATCCAGATGTAGTATATTATGGTTGCAATGGTGAGGAAAAGAAGCCGTCTTACTCTTTTGTTTCCTCGAGTATCCATTATGATCTTACGGAAGGCATCTGTAACTGAGTTGATCCTTCATCTCCTCCACCCTAACCAGCTCTCCACATCCTCCCATATGCGTTTGGTATAAGGGCAATAGAAAAAGAGATGCGATGTGGTTTCTCTATCGAAACAGAATTCACACTGCTTCTCTTCTCCTGTGCACCAAACTCTATCCTTTGTGGCTAGTCGCTCTCTATGTACTAACCAAAGTCTGAAGCTATGTTTTCTCACAATCCATTTGTGCCAGATCTGTTTGTACACAAAGCTAGTGTCTTCCATGAATCTGCTGCTCATCTGTATGTACATACGTCTAGCTTTGAAAATTCCATTCTCACTGCATTGTTCCATGATTCGCAAAATTCCTTCTCATTCTTCATCGCTCATATCTATCATATTTCTTGTGGAAATCAGCGTCCTCCATAGGTATGTAGAATTGAACCTAGGGGAGACCACCATCCACTGAGATGATGATAAGTACACTGTATGGATCCATTTCACCCATAATGATGATGCTTCATTATGTATGTCCCATAATACCGATGCAAGGAGAGCCCTGTTCCATGATGAGATATCCTTAAGCCCTAATCCTCCAGCATTCTTAGGATGAATGATATCCTTCCAACTAATCGGACTAAACTTCGTTCCCCACAAAAATCTACGAATTAGTGCCTCTACTTTCTTCACCACCACTACAGGAATCTTTACAATACCACACCAAAAGATTAGAATACCATAAATTCCAGAGGTAATAAGCTCCAACTGTTGGATTGTATACTAAAAGTCTAGCTTTTTGTATGAACAATGTTATAGCAATTAATTTGAAATGAGAATCATATGATCAAATGATTGCATCTTATAATTTATTTATATGATCGATGCAATAGTCCACTTACTTTATAATGTAGATAATATGTTGTGCGACAACACGCGGAAGATCATATTATCGGTTTCCTTATAAAGTATAAACAGATGCTCACAACCGAGATAGACGGGGACTCTCTATCGGGATGGTTGTAGTGTGGTTTGGTATTAGCTTGTCTTGGCTATATAATCACATTAGTGCACTTGTATGTATTGAGCAGGACCGCTTGAGATCGTTCGACTTATACTGACTTATAGGAGAACTTGATCTCAGTTATTATGGAAGTTCGTGCTCTTAATCCCTATACAATAACCTCGACACGTAGGGCAGTATGTATTTCTTTGATTCATCAATGGGTGAGATTTACATGTTATTAAATCAACAAACTCGATGAGTTGGGAAGTAGTGCTGTCTCTATGGTGTGATGTTGATTGTAGAAGGAATCCGTGTCCGTCATAGGTTGATGATGTCCCCTTGAGGAGCTCATAAGGATTATCATGTAAATCCTGCAGGTGGAATTTATTCTGGCATGATAATGAGGTTGAGTGGTACTACTCTTGGATGAGATATTAATTAATTGAGTTGTCAGTAACTTAAATTAATTAATGGACATTGTATATCTTAAACATGGGGAGACTAACGGGCTCATAATAAGAAGGAGCCCAAAACGTAATTTTGGGATTGGTACGGTAGTGCAATAATAATATTTTAGTGGAATATATTATTATTTTTGGACTTAAGTATAAGCTTTGGGCTAAGCTTGGATACTTAAGCCCAATGGAGGCCCAACCCAATTTCTCCTCCTGGTCCCTGCTGTAGCCCATGTATATAAGTCACCTCACCTTATCTGGAACCCTAATCTAATCTAATCTAATCTAATCTAATCTAATCTAACTGATGATTCACATGTGATGAGGGTTGAGAGCAGATTGAGGAGGTCTCGTAGATCGTCGCCCACACGACGTCGAGATCGGACTTGGGACATACGGCAGAAGATCAGAAGGTAGTTTGCTGCTGCTGTCCGCCACCTTGCGAAATTGATATAAAATCATAAAGTATTCAGAATTTAATGATCAATATACTGACGGAAAGCTGTCGAAGAGAGGATCGTCTGAACGTAAAGATCACTCAATTCCGACATCAGACGAGGAAGTTATGGCCATTCTCGTGGGACTGCGCAGGCTGCCTGCGAGAATCAATCTTCATCAACATACCTTGGTGAATGGTAATCGTTTCTATGATTTATTATTTCCGCTGTGATAGAAACGTATGAATCCCTAACGGGTCACGTTAACCAAACGATCCAAGCACCAACACCAACCTCCCCGTGAAAGACAAAAGCTTAGAAGACCATTTCTGAATCATGTTGTTAATGTCATTCAATAGAGGTGTGAAGTCTTCCACTCCTGTCCTTCTGTGTGAAGTCTTCCACTCCTCTCGAATCAATTTGGCTTGACTTTGTGTATATTGAGTTGGAGTGTGTATTGTGCTGGATCTTCAGTTGAAGGTTGACTTTAACTTGACTTTTTTATATTGAGCTTGAATGTATGTTGAGTTGGATATTCAGTTGAAACTTATCCGAGTTTGAATTTTTGGATTTATAATGTTAATCCGGAGGCGTCAAGTCTTTGTTCGGATTAAACGTTATCCTAAGAGTTTTTCGCGAAGAACGCCTTTCAATTTGGTAGAATACCGGAGAACTTGGTGTGAATAACGCTTGATCTGGGGGCTTAGCATCTTGATCCCATACGTTCTTGGCTTGAAGATGACTTGAAGATCTTGGAGGGAGGCTGGACTTGCTCGTGTTCTTCGGATATCTTCTGGTGTTTAGAATGAATGAAAGAGAGCTCCTTATATAGGTGAAAGATGATAAACCTTTCCATCTATAACTCACAGTATACTTGGCCAAGAACTGATTTAACCTGATTTTGCGGGCTTGTGCCGCCAACTTGATTAGACTTTTAATCAAGTTTATTTTACTGGTTTAATTTAATTTGTCTAGACTTGTTTGACTTGAGTTAGATCACATTTGACTGGAGCTTATTTGAATTTGAGTCAGACTTCATTTGACTTGAACTTATTTGACTTGTCTCACGCTTCATTTAATTTGTTGGGTTTAAATTATTATCAATTATTTACTAATTTATTTTTAAAATTAATTTATTTAAAATTTCCAATAAAATAATAAATTAAAATTGATATGTAATCAAAAAAATTTACATGTTGCTATTTAATTGTACCGTGAATTTTAAAAGCTTATAATTACTCCCTCCGTCTCATAACAAGGTATACGTTTCACTATTCCTGACATCCGCTTAAAAGGCATCAATTTTCTCTATTTAATAAAGAAAGTACACAATATGACTCACCACTTCCCTCTAATACAATTACCCACCTTATCCATAATAATAATGAGACTTAATTTACGTTCAAAAAGTAAATAAAGACCCTAGAACCGTCCACGTGCAAACAGCAAACGTATACCTTGTTATGGGACGGAGGGAGTATATACTATACTATAATATATGGAGTATAAAAGAAGTAAATTTCATATAGTATATTTTATTTTATTTAAAATACTATATTATAAATTCATTTAATATTTATATTATTCTCTGTGACGTATCTAATGCCCCAAAAAAAAATTAAAAAAATCAAATGATATAAAGGCAAAAGCTTGTGTGTGCTCGGGCGCACGAGAACACATTTCGTGTGCATGTAGAAATTTGTGTTAAATTGTACACCCTTTAGTGTAAAGATGTGTACCTTCGAAATTTTGTGTTAAATTGTATACCATTTAGTATAAATGTATACTCTTTATTTTCTGAAGAAAAATAAAAAATATTAATAAAATTGTATACTTTTTAGAACAAAATAATATACATTTATTAATTAAAGTATATACCCCTTAGAACAAAATAATGTACTCTTACTAAATTCTAACATGCACCAGGCACACGCAAACCTCACTCTAACATAAATTAATTTGAAAGTAAACTAAAGATTTTTAACAGAAAAAATAAGAAAATAGAGGGAACATGTATGGAAGTGGAACATAGTAACAAGGTATCTTGTAAATTTTTGGATACATTAAATTCTAATGTAGTGAGTCAGAGGGCCGACATGACTCTACGACAGTACTTCGATTTGAATTACATCCAACATCCCGTTATATTAGATTTTATAGTACCCCACCATCCTAAATATGTGGTTGATCCTCTGCCTGATGGGAGTGAAGATCATGAAACCATTCATTGCTTTAATCCCTTCTGGGGAAGAATGGTTCGACAGATGTTGAAATTTATAATTGATATGCACTTAGATGGGAGGTCATTGGCACCGTTCGGCCTGAATGATATAGGCGTCATAGGCACAAACGTTAAATTCCTTATCATTCCATTCGTGGTTGATAGCCTTGTTGCTAGGGGGAATAATCTGAGAAATGTTGAAACAATTATTACCGAATTGTTCCATTTGGACCACATATGTTGTTCAATTGATCTGGCTGATCTTCGCAAGAAATTAAAGGTCAATACTACCAATAATTGGTATGACATGGAGATCAAAAATCATCTAGCTATTATTCCTCCTTCCGATGCCCTGAAGTTTATCATTAAAGTGGGAGAGATACAACCTGGTATATGTATGGAGGCAATTCGCACCCAAGCATTCAAGGATAATATCAATACTGGATCTTGTCAACACTGGAATGAGAGATTTGTCGACAAGTTAGGGCCGCTAAAGTGTTGTTGGGAGAGGGGTGTTGAGCTACAGGCCGAGAAATCCACATCTTATGTATATTATGGACATCCTGAAGCTTTGACAAAATCGCTCATGCGATGCACGAGGAATTTGGCCGTGCATTTAAAGGAAAGGCGAAATTGGCCCAAGTCATTGGTTTCAACAGACTTGAAAGTTCTTACTTTGATAATGCATTTATTTCACAAGGAAATATATGCAGCACACCACGGTGTGGTTGACTTAACTTCGTTCCCGGAATATTGGTTCAAATGAGGACTAAGTTGTAGTTGTTTTGGATTCCTAGAAAGATCTTGTCTATCTGTTTTTCTGTAAGGTTTTGTGTAGTAGTTATTTCATATCTTGTAATGGCTACAGTTTGTTTTTAATTCAATATAAGTTTCCATTTCCTCCAATTACTTTGTTTTAATTTAAAGTAACTTTTCATTTCCTCCAATTACTACGTATACATAGTATTCTATGATTAAAGAATTCGAAAAGAATTGGAGCCACAAATGGCTGGTTATTCAAGAGATATCATCTTCACTTTCCAGCTTATAACAAATTCTTGAAAGAAATACAAAGGTATGTCCCAATACTTCATTTCCTGGTCTAATGAACATTTGATCACATTTCAAAGTAGTATAAATACTTGTTTTTTTGTAAGATGTATAATGCATTTGCAGAAGCAAGACACTCCAACGGGTGCTGAAGAAGATGGTTTATGTTGCATATGGAGGGGACTGCAAGTTCGCAGAGAGTCGTGCGCCACGGGTTAGTGTTTCATTAATTTCTTTAAATGTAAATGTGCTGTTTTTGCCTATGTTTCTTAAAATAAAATTATAAAACATAGATGTCGTATCTCCCATGCCACTTGCTACCTTGGTTGAAGAATCCATGCTACCTTGGTTGAAGAATGGATTGGACTATGATGTGCTGTAAACTGATACTGCCCCATAACTTCTGGGCTTTATTTTTCTCATTAATCTTTATTTTTATGTCATCGTTTGAGTTGATAAATTATAAATATGCCTATACTATTAATTGACAATATTATAAATCTTGGAAGATAGATAAGAATGTAGATTTGGGTTAATTCTTCCAGTAACCTCAAGTCTTACTTAACAATCTTTAGTATGTGATATGGAACCTTAGCCCATGTGCCCCTGTTCATGCGGCTCCCCTTGGGCATTTAGTCCTTGCGCCTCTTGCTTCCAACTATTATGCCTAGTGTTGCTGATTTCCATTGTTGGTACTGTTCTTAAGATTGTTATTCCACGAGAGAATATGATTTTTATAGCTAATCTGGTTTGCTTTTTTACAGGAGACTCTGTCTGTTCTAGACTTTGTTGATAAAAATGTTGCTGAGCCTGTAAAACCTCTTCCTCTTGAAGTGACACCATTCAAACATGTGGAAGAAGTAAAAGATTTGAAGCAGTTAGCAAAAATTAAAGAGTGTCGATGAATTTGCGGTAAAGATTGCACTTCCATTATTTTCCCAATTTTTTGTTGAATTTATTCTATTAATTTTTCCGTACCAGTTCATGTTTGTATTTTGAAATGAACATATGTGCAAACTGACACACATTGGGATGGGTAGTCTTTATTTCTGGGTATAAATTCTCTTGCCTAATACTATGGTTATAAATACCTTGTGACTTGAATTCTCATTTCCAAACAAAATATCGATATCTTAGGTTTGTAGTTCAGTATAGATATCTTTATATTTGAAGGTGTCTAGCTGTGTGAGTTAGTCCAATACATGATAGTATCTTTTATTTGCTTCATCTTTCAATAAAATTAGTCTGATAGTAGAGCCTTGTTGGATGTATAAGTTTGTCTAAAGATGGAGCATACCTATCTTTTTGTACCATGGAATGAGTTAGAAATCAAACATAAACAGTTAGGTAAAGCAGCCCTTAAAGTGATATCTTTAAATCTTCATTTAATTTTCTTCGGTTGAAAATTCAGTGTCCTGAATTTGTGACTGGATGTTAGTATCCTCTTACTTAAGTTACCTCTCAGACTTTAAGCTATATCCTTATTTAGTGATTTCTGGAGGGGTATTCAATATTATTGGAATTCAGTTCATCTAGTTAATGATATTTAACTCTAAAACGTTCTAGTTCCTGAATTGGTATCCATTTAATTATTTTATACTTCAAAATCTCCATTACCCTGTTGAAACGGTTTCTGAACTCTTGAATTCTTAAGTTACATAGAGGTGCCTATGGATGCCTGTGTCATATACCACATTCTGTTATAGGCCCTTCATCTCAATATTTGTCTTTCCTTCAACCATGAAATTGATACCACCTTTGAGTACTATAATTGAATGTGCTTTTCTTGGAGCAGCGTGTTACAACTTGTGCATATATAATTATATATAGTCTTGAACTGAAACACTACTATATTTAAGGATCTGCTATTGGTCTCTTTTAGGTGTCCCCATTCCAGATATCTTTTTTAGAACAGCTTTGTTTAGACCTACAGCAATGTCTTGTTAATTAATTGCTTCCAAACCTTAAAGTGGCGTAATAATGTTTTCTCATTAGTTATTGTCTCTGTGAAGCTGGCATTGCCTTAACCTTTCACAAGTTGGTGTTGTCTTGACTCGAGAATGATTGATGCAAAATGGAACAGAGAGCTCATCACTTCTATAATGTCTGCTGATGAAAACATTTTGGAGGAGAACGGCTAATTTAGGTCCACATCACATATTCTAAGCCTGCAACTTTTTGATTTTTAGAATTCACAAGCTCCACAAAGTCGATAATTTTGACTAAGCTTGTGCATTATGCACGAACATGCTACTGGAGAGTTGATATTTAGCTGCGTTAAGTTCTGTGTATGGGCTTGCATCCCTGTTAGTCCTTTTCAGATACCTCATATTAAAATTGAGGATGCAAGCTTTACTGCATGTGGTGACCTCATTTTAGAATTTTAGTACCCATGAGTTCAACGTATAAAAATTAGCCATAAAAATTTTGTCCATTGTGGCTTCTTGACACAATTTATATATGAAGTGGACTTTACTTCCGCATGACAGACCTTTGGGTACTGATTTGTGTTATGCAGCTGATAGCATTATCCATCCAATGATGCCTCTTTCGAATTTGGTCATTCTGACATCCATCGCTTGACTATACTTAATGGGTTAATGCACATCTTGGTAGAAATGTATTTACTCTGGTCCTAGCCACAGAAATCACCTCATTATTTTCCTGAATTTTAATTCCTTAAAATGTTTATATGTTTTTACTTTATATAAGTGTCCATGGATATAAAATTGCTTAAGAAAGGCTTTCTTACATGTTTGATGCAAATATCCACAAGGACAGAAGATTTTATCTGAAACTTCGTATTCATATAGGTCCATATCTCAGAGAAGTATTCAAAGACCCCAGTAAGAGAAAGGTAAGTATGCAGAAAGGTAACTGAAAGTTGTACTTTTACCGAGCTTCTCTCTCGTGTTCTAGAAAGAACGAATTTTGAAGTAATCATTGTTTATCTGGTTCTGTGTTTGAGTATTTGCCTATTATTTTTGGTTTATAGGCCTCAAGGGTATTGCAAATGGAAAGATACATCCTGGAACTCCTGTTATGGCTTAGGTCTCCCATTTTTAAGAACTGAGCAGAACGTGTTCTTCCCAATGGAGATATTAAACCTCCCAATTCCTCTATATCCATTCCAGTCTAAGTTACCAAGCATTTTTAAGTTGTGTGGCAGTATGATTTTGTTCTGTTACCTCTCTAACGTTTTCTCAATTTCTGTGATGTACCATTTGACAACATAATATTGTTTTAAGTTATACATATTGGCCTGACTTGATTTGTTATGCTCTATTGCTCTCAATACTAACTATTGTTATTTTTATTTCACAATTTCCCAATAAATCTTAAATATTTTTGATTTATTTGAAACTGTATATCTTTGGCCTAGCTGTATATTTGATAAACAGTTAACTAAACTTGGAAAACATTAATTTCATTCTGAATTTACCAGTATTTCCCATCACTAATTGAAAAAGATTGTATACCACAGTGGTGTTTGTATTTTTGCGATGCAAATTTTATTCAAGTGATGCTAGCTTCATCCGTTTTTGAACCATTCTCATCTTCTTTTCTACTTAATTACCATTGCAGCATTAGGCCACTGTAATACTTGATTACTAAATCATTTCCATAGATATTTTTTCATAATCTTGTTTGGTGTAGGATGTCTGTGATTTAAAACTGGCATGAGTGAAGACAGTTGTCTTTTAATAATTATAACACAACTAACACTAACTTCTGTTTAAACCATTGTGAAAACCATGTCTGAATGAGGCTTCAGTAATGTGCTTTGTTGAGCTTGGGCTCTGGTCACTCCACTGCTGATTCAAAAAGTGTATTTGTTAGTGCAATATAATCTTTTCATTTGTTCTCTCTCTCTCTCTCGATATATGTTCATACATACATGCATATATATATGTGTGTGTGTGTGTGTCGCGCGGGCGCAACAGACACTTATTTGATGGTTAGCTAGTCCACGTATTCATTAATAAGATGGTGAGCTCGGGTTAAGTTGTTTGTATGCTAATCAAAGAATGAACTTTTGTGTTTATTTTGTATGTTGTGTGTTTCTTTCTCACTGTTTGTCTATCTCTCATCCCAGAAAGAGGTAGGATATTCTCATTTCTCAAGTTAATTAGGAGTTAAGTATTTGAAAATCATCTATCTATCCAGACATTTTAAATTGGGTGTTTTGCAAGAAATTTCCTATTTCTACTTGTTTAAAATATGCTCCCATCAACTGATTCTAAAGATCTTTAGCTGTTGTAACTGCATTATGTTATCTTATAGACTTCTCTTTCTCAGATATGCAAGAGAAGACACACATTATTTATTGTACATCTATGATCTTATGAGGGCGAGGTTGCTTTGAGTCATCTGCTGATTCTGAAAGTTCTGGTCCTCCTCTTGTTGAGGCAAGCTCTTTGATATTATTCTTTACTAAAAAAAATGAAATTACCAAGAATTAAGAAGATTGAAGACTGCTGTCCAAAAAGACTACTTTTTGTTATTCAACATGTTTTTGATAATAGTGGTCCAGGGTTCACTTCCTTAATTATGTACGAGTAACCATGGGATTGATTGATATGCTGACAGTGACTGAGCCTTAAGCAATGAAATATGTAAATTGATGAATGCATTGTTATATTGAGGTCTTTGGATTATATTTATGTTAAACTAAAACTGTTGTTGGTGAGGTTTTGAGAGACTGCCTTTGCCTGACTAGATGAGTTACAAAAGTTCCTGAAACAAGCACTTAACAATCCACCCACATATCTTACCTTTTTTCGGGAATCCTATCCTTGCAATTTTTGCAGTTTTGTGCTGGTAATGGACTGTGGATTTCCACTTATTACTTCAAATTCCTTCCTGAGGATGTACCAATTGCCTTTTGGGGAATTTGATTTCAAACAGTTTTCAAGACACTTATGTTTCCCAAACACTTTTTGTTGTAGTTGTAAAGGCATTTACAATTAAAATATTCTTTGATGTGTGTATTTGATCATAGTTATTAAAATTGTTGATAAGTTTTATTGAAGACAAGAAACGTATTTAACCAAGACCCTAACACTAAACATTAGATTAGTTAGGTTTTCAGTTTCTTATATTCAATATGCATCTGCCCCCTGATCTATCTTGTTCTCTTTTTTTTTTTTTTTTTTTTTTTTTTTGTATGATAGAAATATCCTATGATTTATGTTAAAGCGTAATTGAGAAGTTGCCAATGTGACATGTGAGTTTGTGGGATCTTGTTTGTAGAAATTAGAAAGTTTCTTTTTCATTTGAGGTAGCAATGCTCAATCTGCTTGAGTTCACATTTCGCAATTACTTTCCATAGTCCAGTACGTATTAGCCATAGTTGTATTGAGACTCTCTACTGAAGCCATGTTCCTCTCAATTGTCTGGAAGACTAACCACTATCATTGTTGGTAATATGATATTTTGATGTATGTGTTAGTAACTGACAGAGCAATTCATTTTTCAGAAAAGATGAACGTTCTTAGTGTGCTAGCACATGATTTGCTTAATCTGTTACTTCATGTACTTGGGGGATTATTACAGGTTAAATCACACTGAAATGTGGCACTGTTCAATTTGAATCATTGGTGCTACGAATTTGAATTGCACTTAATTAATTCTTATTGTGAGAAGCCTCTCTAATATATTTCATAGTTTGAGTTTTTGGAGTTTGGTCATTCTGAGAAGTGAGCCTAAATAAGTACTTGTGAGTCATACGAGGTTTGATGTTAAAGTAATGGGAAGTGAGAACAATTAAACCATGAATTATTTGGGTTGAGTAAAACTACCCCCACCCCAAAGAAAAAGAAACGAGAATATATTTGGTTCATTGTTATATGACTCAAATGTTCTGTCCGTACCATATCGAGTAATAGCTGTCTAATTGTTTTGTTCTTGCTTTTAAACAGTTCTACAAATGGAGTTATGATATATGCACTCAACTCTATGGAAAAAGAGCTTCTTACAGATACTTCTTACCTTCAGATCTATGGTTATTGCCTAAACCTGCCAATTTGAGATTACAGGCGCCATACCTGAACTAACTTGTGTGTTGTTCTTCTGTGCTGCTGATTTGGTTGCTTCTCAAAATCATTTGCAGGTTAGTGGTGCTGATCTCAGTTCTCAACTGCTAGCAGTTGTTTCAGTGAGTTTACTTTTTCAGAACTTCGTTCATAAGAATTATTAGCTGTATAATATATGTTTATCTCAGTTGATCTGTCCCTTTTTGGCTCACTAGTCGTATTATCCCAATGTTAATTTGTTCTGCATGTGGTATCTGATAAATGGTGACATTCCATGCGCAGTTTAAACTTAGATTTTGAATCTCATGGATTTTTCTTGGCTATTTTAGCATTAGCAATGACCAGCATGTTTGGGTTTAACTTGTAGGGACTTTGTGAATGGAAGGATGTTGTTGGTCGTTCAGAAGACGAGAGAAATGGTTATGTGTTGCACAATCGAACTCTTATCGAAATTGGTACTTTCTGCCAATTACATATTTCAATTGACTAAGATATCTCTTACTCCAATGTTTTTCATGTTGGTCTGTGGCAATTCTGTTGACTCACCCTTTTATTCTTTTTTTTGCGTTCTTATTGAGAACAAGCTAAGCAGATGCCGCTCACTACAAACCAATTGCGTCGGACACTGAAATCAAAACTCCCATATATTGAACGTAACCTATGTTCAGTTGTTAGCATTATAAGGCACAATGCTGCTGCATTTGAGGAGGCTGCGAACATCTCAAGGAAAGAGGTTGGAACTGGCAAGTGTTTAATGAATTTAAGATGTTCCTTTTTATTTGCACATATATATCCAATTTGATAAGCATGGCCTTCTATTTCCTGGTCAGATGAGATATGTTGTTATTTGCACCAGTACATTCTGCTGCCCTCATCAGGTTGTTGTTTCAGCTAATGATCCTATTATTAAGAACCTATTTGCTTACTTACCAGATAAGGACGAGCCTAGCAGCTTTGGGAGGTCTAATACCAAGAAGAAAGTGAATGAAAAAGGCAAAACAGATGATTGTTTTGCTTACAAGGGGGCAGCGTTACCTGTGTGGAGACCCTAAAGATACACGTGCTAATCTGAGTTCATCACATTCAGTGAGTTGCTGAATCTAGTATTTGGATATATGGAGTCTCACAAATAAAACATATCCAATGGATACTTCTTGACAAGACTACATTATTTTCCTCCCCCCAGGGAGTCCTATAATTGCATTTTAATTTTTAACAATGAGTTTTGACGATGCTGCAGTGAATATTAATTAGATTCCTTCATTGTTGAAAGTTTTAAGATCTTTTGGTTGTTATGTTGTTTTAGGCTTAGGCAACTGTTTAGATGTTAAAGAAGCGAAGCCGAGCTTTGGGGGCACTATTTGGAAATTCGGCAACACTGAAGTTTGATCCCGATAAAGGAGTAAGTATTCTCAATCTGAAGCTTTGTTGTGCTGAATATGCCGCGTAGCTGTGGCACATGAGAATTGTAATATACTCGTTTTGAACTTTTATAACTAGAGACAGTAATGTTCTAAAAAGAGTCTTTTACTCATTTTTGATGAGATTAAATTTGTTGCAGGTAGAAGAAAACACTAAATCAGAGCAGATAAAATCAACAGCGAGTCTTCCATTTCCCTCGTTTTCGGGCATTCAAAAGTCGAGGAATCCGAAAGGATTTCAGAACTTGTATCTTCTGCTCCTCCATCCGGTTCAAGTTTAGCAGAGATTCAGATGAGAACCAGGAAAAGGCAACTCTGATGCTAAGCAATTAGATAAAACGACGAAGCTCAGACCACTGGGAAGACGAACCCATGTCTTTATTTGACTTGGAGCACCGCTTTCCATCACTCGAGCAAAGTACAAGTTCCAAAGTGACCAATAATTCGCAGCCACCAGATTCTTTCATAGAGGGGCAACCTTTTGGCTATGAAGCTGCTCGGAGACAGCTAAAATTTGGGGAGGAAACAAGGTGATGACAATGTTGGGAGAACCAGCAGGGTAGAAGGCGGCCAGCGTTACTTTCCGTTGAGTTAGTCTGGGGTGTGGTGAAGTTGTTTTGGAACGGTAGTCTAGAAAGAGAGGAGATAATTCTATGATCCATTTTTTTTAATTCTATGTATCCGTATTGGTAGAGTATTTAAATTAAGGAATCACATGATTTATGATGTAAATTCGATTTATAAGAGATTAATTCATATCTTTATTTTAATAATCCAACTAAGTACATTAGTTCACTTGATGCATTAAAATTAAAACTCCATTAATAAGAGACTAATTTATATTTATTTTAATAGTCTAATTAAGTGCATCGGTTCACTTAAAAAGTTCGAAAAAATAACTAGGATATATAGTCAAGATTCTATTTTAAACCAAGGGTGCACCAATAAACCCGAAATCACCTTTATTTTAAATAATTTTTTAAGATTTAATTAAGGCAAAGACTTGTGTGAGACCGTCTCACGTAAGGGCTTACAGGAAAGTGACGTGAGACGGCCAGAAAGTGATAATAAATTAATGAAAGTGATAATGCTCTTTCATGAACAGTTTATATTGTAAATAAAAAGTGATAACATTTTATAGCGAAAGTGATAACGATTTATAGCGAAAGTGATAACGATTTATAAAAGTGAAAAATGGTCTCACGTGAGACGGTCTCATGCAAGACCTACCCAAGTTATTTTTATGAAATTTATAATTTTAATACTAATAAATTTCTTTTAATATTAAAAATATATTTAAAATTTTTTAGTTGTGTGTGTGGCCTCATCAATTTCGTTCTTAAAATGAAACGAGTTGTGAGACGGGTTGAACTATTATTAAAGTATGTTTGCTAATAGGTAAAGTATGCTAATTTGTTATTAAAATATGTTATTTTAAAGTATATTATTAAAGTGTTATAGTATGATTCACTACAAATATACTCTGACTATCAATAAACATACTTTACCTATATAACAACTATACTTTAACAATTGGTTGACCCATCTCACAACCCGTTTAACGTATACCCGTCTCACAAGTATCAATTAATTTACTACTACGAACAAGTTTAATATTTTTGTAGTATAATTGTGATAGAAAAAATATTCCTACACATCACTATAGTTTTGTATAGGGATGACAATGGGTAGGGTAGGGTACGGGTATGACAAATCCACATACTACCCTATACCCTACCCGCCCTACCCATACCCTACTCATTTACCCTAAAATAGAGCTTCGGGTAGGGTATGGGTATACCCATAGGGTATATGGGTAATTCGCGGGTAAATTGGTACTCGCAATTTTAGTAAATTTTGCGGGTAATTCACGGATACCCGAATCAACCCGACCCAACACAACCCAATTTTTTTAAAAACTATAATCCACCCTAAAATCATACTTTAAAAAATATATTTTAATAATCATTAAACATATTTTATCTATATAATAGATATACTTTGACACGTCTCACAAACCGTCGTATATGTATAATATCTCACAAGAGAGTTTGTGTAATAAGACATATTAAAAATAATTCTTAATAAAAATATAATCACATAAAAAATCAAAATTTATATTTTAATAGTTTTATCTTGATTAATTAATCACAAAAAAAAAATTAATATATATATATATATATATATATATATATATATATATATATATATATATATATATATATATATATATATATATATATATATATATATATATATATATATATATATATACGGTAGAACATGCATAAAATAATGTACATGTTATCCATTTGAATATTCCAATAAAATACAATAATATATAATCTCATAATTTAGAGATTATATTTTTTGTGAAAATATTTTTAATAAAAATTTATAACTTATTATGAAAACGGAAGTCGCAAAGCATAATATGGTTTCTCCGCGAAACGGTCTCAAACAAGACAGTTCATTTCTTAAATAGCTATTAATACTTTGTATCAAACATATTAATATTATTTTTCATTAAAAATGTTATTATTACCTTTTATTTATACACTTAGATTATTCATAATATTATTCAACTACTATCATTTTTATTTATTTGAATATAATTTTTTTTAAATATTAAAAAAATAATTATAATTCTTAAAAATAATTATAAATAACACATAAGATTATAACATAGAACAAGAATACAAGATTTATTATAATTCTTAAAAATTATTTATATTTATATAAGGATAAGAATATAAATTTTAATTAAAAGTATAAAACATATTATAATAAATAAATATTAAATACATCATAAATTTTTCATTAACAATATTATTATACTAAAAGAAATATTATATTTAGACATTTAATTACTATTTTATATATATATATATAAGGGTATTTTTCGGGTCGGGAACGGGTCGGGTACGTATAAATATAAGGGAACTCGTACCCTACCCTTACCCGCACAATTCTCCTTCGGGTTCAGGTACTACCCGATCCATTATCCGATTTTACCCAACTTTTCTATACCCGATACGCGGGTACCATCGGATAACCCGACCCGATGGGTAAAATTGTCATCCCTAGTTTTATATATTTCAAGCACCTAATTGGAGTACAAAAAATAATTTCAGTTCTGAATTGATAATTAATTTACCAATTTTTCAGGTTTTGAATTGAAAATATAATTATTATGATACATTGTTTCCTTTTATAGTAGTACAATATTCATATTTTTAATATGAGGGTAAAAATTATATTTTTTAAAGTAACTTTGAAATTGTGTAGATGTCTGATGAGTGTAGAAATCTCATGAATTTAGGGTCTAATTATAGCATGGTTCCATACAATTATGCTTAGTTTGAGTGTTTAAGTGCCCTAGATTGCACAATATTTGTAAATATTTGAAGAATTTGTACTTTGGTTGAATTTATGTAATTTTCAGGTATAAATGGATTCTAGAAGTGAAGAGAAAGATGTAGGAAAAAATGGATCTCAATTTAGAGTTAAAACGAGGGATAACGAGCCAAAACAGTGAAGCAGCGCGAAGCTGTCACAAAAATTCGATCAATGGGAAAAATTCGGTCGAATTTTTGTGCATTTTTTTCGAAAAATACCGGCGAAACAGAGCATCGAAGGCTACGCACACTGTAAGAAAAATTCGACCAAAGCACAAAAATTCGGTTGAATTTTCGTGCAAAATTTCTTGCTGTACACTTCAAAATTAGGGCTTTTCAAGGTGGTATAAATACCCCAAATTTCACTCCTCCAAAACCAGAACAGCAGGGGGGGTGCTCTCACACACCACACACCCCCATTTCATCCATTCTCATCTCCATTCCTCCTCTTAGATGCACACACACTCCAACACCAATTTCAACACACACTATCTCCATCCCATTTACTACCATTTCCACACCTCCAACCATCGATCTACACATCTTCCATCAACCCATCACAAATCTAAGAAGGATTGAGGCTTGAGGTGTGGGATTTGCAACTTGAAGGGAATATTCTACACAAATCCAAATAGGGAAGAAATTTGCCTTTACTTGTATTTTCTTTGTTTTTTTTGCAACAATGGATATTTGTAAGCTTTGTAATAATATTTTCATGATACTTGTTGTTGGCTAGACCTCTTGTGAGGCTAGCCATATGATAGATTAGGGATTTATTGGATTTTTAATGGTTTATTTTATGTGATTTTTGGGATTTCCTACCTGATCTATTATTTAATTAATTTGTATCATGATGTGTGTGGTTAAATTCTCCATTTATGATATTAGGATGACCATTCCAATATTGTGTTTAGGGATTTGATTGAATCATATTATATATGAATTTTGTATGTTAGTGTGTGAAGTATGTGGTAGCATCTTAATACACTTAGAACATTCATGTTGGAACATTTGATTAATTAATCTTAATGATTATTGATTTAGTAAGAGGAAGAATTCTTGTAATCATAGTACCTTTAAGGGAATTGAGAGTAAGAAACAATCTTTTGTGCTTTAAACTAGTAATGAGTTGGGAACCTAATTACCTTGGCCATAGGGATTAGGGGAATATTTGTGATTGCTTTTATTCCAATTGTCATTGATGTTAGCCATTTAAATTTAACAAGTCCATGTTGTATTCTTAATCTTGATTGTGGTGAGCCTTGCTCCTTTTTAGATTGTTACTTCATCCATTCATCCATCTTCCATGTCCATTTTATCTTTTTATCTTTAATTGCTTTCTTATGTAGTTTTTAGTGTTAATCAACTCCGCCCCTTTATTGGTTAGTCCTTCTAGAGTAAAATATTTTTCAAATATGGATACATACACTTTCTCCCTTAGGTTTGATATAATTAATTTTGCACTTGGTCACCATGTTCTACACAATGATAGATTACGCATACTCTTATCAATTTGTATCAAAATTGAGACTAAGTTCATGGTGCCGTTGCCGAGGAGTGATGAACGTTTTCTCAACACACAATTAATCCCCAAGTATGAAGGATATCAGTTGTAGTCTCGATAGGTGACCAAGTAATTATCGAACCCTAGGGACGGATTATTATCAATTCAATTATATTCTAGTCAACGAAGATTATGTTGGCAAATCTGATTTGGTTTTGCTATGAAACTAAATAGCATATAATCAAACTAGCAAGATAAATAAATAAACAACAGCGGAAATTTGGGTGCGATCAAGTAAGTAATGGAGTAGTTCTTCAGGTAATCCAATTTTATTCGTTAATTTCCTTTTCATGTGTTGATATCCGACTCTGCCTTATGGTTTATGGACGCATCACTAAACCATGCAAGCGTACTCTATAGACACAAGTAAACAAGCGTATGACATGTGTGAATATCCTTGGAGCAAGACGTAAACTTCACCCCCCTTTCTAGGTACTATCATAATCAATTATTTCCCGTGCACTTAATACTCTAACCCGATTTGATCTCCCTTTTTAGGTACTATAAAGTTATACTCTTTATCCTACTTATTAACCCGAATACGATTCAATTAACAAGTATCTATATAAGATAGTTCTAATAAGACTTCAGAATCCCTTCACTTAGAATTATAACATATGATTCTTCTTAGCGGTGAACGCACTCAATCAATAACCAAGAGATGTATTCAGACTCTACATAACTGTTAATGATGCACAAAATGACCGTGAGTATGAATTGAAAAAGCACAATCTTATATAAAATAAATCACAAGTAGTGTTGTACGGAGTTTACACATAAAAATTAGATTAACTCATAAAACTTTCATAACCCTAGAACTACCAAGGTGGTTCTAACCCATGATTGATCTAGGAACAATCATGGCTAGTTGGTATGATCTTACTTGACTCGCCAAACGAACCTCTCTCACGACCCCTTCGGATGATGGTAGGGTTTGGTGGATAAAGGAAGATGTGTGTTTTATTTTTGAGTTGTGTGTGTCTTTTCCTCCTGTGAAAGCTCTTCTTTTATACTCATAGGACCTCTTTATGGGCTTAGGATGGGCCTTTGCTTGAAGCACACGTCAAATTTGGTAAAAGACATTCAGAATTACCATAAATAGCATCAGCGACACGCTGTTCGAACAAGCACATCTCAGAAATCACTGTGTGCACTGTCGTGTTCATCAACAAATTATTATTGTCCCTCATAGTGGTAAGGTCGGTGATCACCAGTGGAAACTGAAGTGTACGAGGCTTCTTTCCTCGGATGAACATCCAAGCATCATCCACTCTCTCAATAAGCCCTATACTGACACATGAGATCAAGATCAAATTCGGATCGCCTCGAACAGGCTCATACCTACTCAAGTCAACCCTGTAGTACTCTGATATGATAGTGATCAGCCCCTCAATGTGTACTCTCTGAAAACCGTGCGTGGTGAATTTGTAAAACTGATGGAAGAAGTAGGCTGTTACGTTGAAACGAACTCCATTGAGCATGCACCATAGGACATAGAGCTCCCCCCTTGGAATACAGCTCCATTCAGACCTTGCAAACAACGTATTTCCCAAGATCTGATCCACATAGGCAATAACGGGGTTGCGAATGAAGGCAACCTTAGAAGTGTTAGAATTGTAGTTCTCTTGCCTCCCCGTTATAGCTCTCCAAAAATCATTTGTCCTGAAGTCATCACTCTCATTTCCAACAACGTTCTCACAGCCAATGATCTCGTTGAACTCACGAGCCCACATAGTCCGCTCATGACCACCTATTTGCATATGAATGCCATAGGGAAGGTATCCATCACCACGCTCCACTCGCAGCGTGCACAAAACTTTCGCAGTGATGTGAAAGTATGTCTCCCTTTTTATCTCCATGAATACCGCGATATCCACTCAGTTGAACATCCAACGAATGTCGTTGATGATGTGCATATCCATCATGGCTCGATCGTCTTGATACCTTGTCCTTCTTATCTTTAGCAAAATTGCATTCCACAGCTCCTCTTTCTCTTCCCAATCACCAATCTTGATTCTAAAATCCCTTGGTGTTTTCCTTTTATCCATCTTTATATTCTTGACGATCTCCACCAATGGGGGTGACTTGTTTCCCTTCCTCTTTGAAGAAGAAACAATCTCTTTCCCTACAAAAGTTGTACTTTAATACTCAACAAAAAGAGATAAACAATACCATGCCTACGTCTATCATGAATCCTACTCAAGACTTCAAATTTATATATCTAATTCAACTCAATCTCAAGTGTTTCTCAATCACAAACGAACTCTAAACCAACACTATCAATCAAGAATATCAAGATTCAAGTAATCCAACACTACTCCACACCAACATAATAACAAATCAACTCCACATTTCACCAAGTCCACACTTCAAACATACTCAAATTCCATCATCAATTGCATCTCATCAATATCCAAATTCAATGAGCCCATATGTATAATTCGAAATTAAACTAAAGCCCATGCTTCATACTGTTGGCATTCGATCGTTTGGTTAACATGACCCGTTAGGGTTCCATACGTTTCTAACATACAGCGGAAGCATAAAAACAAGAAACGTATTACCTTTCACCAGGGTATGTTTGGAGAAGATGGATTCTCGCCGGCAGCCTGTGCAGTCCCACCATTTTGGGTATAACTCTCTCATCCGATATTAGATTTGAGTGATCTACGTACCAAAATGATCTTCTCTTCCGTGACTTTCCATCAGTATATTACACGTCCTGTTTTGATTTCTTGATGATTTTATAAAAATCGTAGAAGATGGCAGACAGCAGCAGCAAACAACCTTCCAGTCTTCAACTGTATTCCCAAGTCCAATCTCGACGTCGTGTGGGCGACGATCCTTGAGATCTTCTTAATCTGCTATTCCCTAACCCCCTTCACAGTGTTAGGTGTGAATTATCAATTGATTAGGATTTTCGGACAGCTGAGATGACTTATATATGGGCTACAACAGGGACCAGGAGGAGAAATTAGAGTTGGGCCTCCGTTGGGCTTAATTATCCAAGCTTAACCCAAAGCTTATACTTAAGTCCAATAATAATAATATATACCACTAAAATATTATTACTGCACTACCGTTCTAATCCCATAATTACGTTATGAGCTCCTTCTTATTATGAGCTCGTTAGTCTCCCCATGTTTAAGATATTCAATGTCCATTAATTAATTAAGTTACTGACAACTCCATTAATTAATATCTCATCCGAGAGTAGTACCACTCAACCTCATTATCATGCCAGAATAAATCCACCTGCAGTGTTTACATGATAATCCTTATGAGCTCCTCAAGGGGACATCATTATGATGGGCACATATTCCTTTTACAATCAACATCACAGCATAGAGACAACACTACTTCCCAACTCACCGAGTTTGTTGATTTAATTACATGTAAATCTCACCCATTGATGAATAAAAGAAATACATACTGTCCTACGTGTCGAGGTTATTGTATAGGGATTTAGAGCACGAACATCTATAATAACTGAGATCAAGCTCTTCTATAAGTCAGTATAAGTCGAATGATCTCAAGCGGTCCTGCTCAATGCACACAAAATGCACTAATGTGATTTTATAGCCAAGACAAGCTAATACCAAACCACACTACAACCATCCCGATAGAAAGTCCCCATCTATTTTGGTTGTGAGCATCTGTTTATACTTTATAAGGAAACTGATAATATGATCTTCCGCGTGTTGTCGCACAACATATTATCTACAGTATAAAGTAAATGGACTATTGCATCGACATATAAATAAATTATAAGACGCAATCATTTGATCATATGATTCTCATTTCAAATAAATTGTTATAACATTGTTCATATAAAAAGCTAGACTTTTAGTATACAATCCAACAATCTCCCACTTATACTAAAAGACTATGCTGTCATGTCTTCTGCCAGACATCTGATTTCCATCTCCACTACACGACCATCAAAAGCTCTCGCTTTAAGGTCCTTATAAATGGATTTACTAGGTTATCATATGATGCAATCTAGGCGATAACAACATTCCCCTCATCATACGATTTCTTGTAACAGGTGGTACTTGCGCTCCATATGTTTAATTGCTTATGGACTCGTGATTCATTCAAGTTTGCGACTGCACCAATATCATCAAAATAAATTTCGATAACCTTGTGCAAACTTAGAAGCACTTCAGAGAGCATCATGAAGTTTCTAGAGTCATACAGATACTTTGGCTGCCTCATAGGCTCCAATTTATCATCTTTCCATAATGGAGTCCGGAGTCTGAAATATATTTCTATATAACACTCCTCCACATTATGACTCAACTTCCTAAAATTAAATACATAACATATGAGGTGGATTTACTGCCGTCCCTATCTGATTTGAAGAATATGAATCTATGTAACCCTTAAGAAGCAGTGAATCTGTTCGGTAAGCCCATATATAGTTTCAAGTCCTTTTCAGGTACTTCAAAATTATGTGTTACCACATTTCAACATTCTTATTTTGGGTTACCTTGATACCCACTGTTCATGCCTTCAGCAAAACAGATATCCATTATCGTGCATAGCATTCCTTAGATTAAGCTTCCTTATTCGCCGAAATATAAGGAACCGCTTTCATGATCTTTATCTTCTTTTGTGTCATAAGATATATTTCCTTAGATAAAGTCACATGCTAAAACAAACAAGGATCGTATCATCTCATGAAGCTTGAGACAAGCATAACATCCTTTCTTGTGATCCGTATTACCGTGATTAAAAGGATATTTTTGCTCTTCTTAAGTCCTTCATTACTTATCGCTTTATTAACCATACCACATAAGCCCGACAATACTTTTTCATTGTCTCCAATGAGCAAGATACTATCTACGTATATTATAAGAAATACTACCATGTTTCCGTCACTCTTTTCAATACACAAGACATATCCGAGCATTGATTAAATCCATATCACTGGATTCTTCATCAAACGGATGTTCTATTAATATTGAAGCTTGCTTTAGTCCATCAATGGACACTTTTAATCTTACTATCAAAATGCTCTTAGCTCTTTGCAATGAATCACTCTGGTTACTTCACATAGATGTTTTTCTCTAGAATTCCAATCAGGAAAGCTGTCTTGACATCTATTTGCTATCCCTCATACTCCATATGAGTAGCAACAGATAAATGAGTCCGGATCGACTTAGGCATAGCTACCGGCAAATAAGTTTTCTCATAATCGAACCCTTTCTTCTGAGTATACCTTTTCGCAACAAGCTTTGCTTCTAAGGTTTTCACTTTACTATATGATCCTCTTTTATTTTGTATGACCACTTCCAATAGATTTATCACTATCTGTGGTTCTACAAGCAGCCAGATCTAACTTAGAATTCATCGATTCTATTTTAACATTCATTGCACTTTGCTAAGATTCCGCATTTTTAACTTGTAGTGCTTTGTCATATCCATGGGTCAATTTCATTTTACTAGGGACCTAGTCTCACGACTCTTCCAAAACATATATCTTATAGGTTGTCGAGTAACCTTCCCACTATGACAAGGCACCACACGTAATTGTGTATCAGACTTGACACGCGTTGCAGTTTATCTTATGGTATATCCTCTTGTACATTTGGTACTAATACTTTATGTTATCTTTCTCACTTCCTTTAGAATTATTTACACATGGATTTATGATTTAATACATAGTCCTTTTCAAAAAATCTAGTGTTTGTGTTAACAATCTAGGGGTGAGCAGAAATCGGGCAGAACCGATTTAACCGACCGAACCGAGCCGAACCGATCAATTCGGTTCGGTTTTTGGAATATCGGTTCGGTGTCGGTTTTAAAAAAATAAAATATCGGTTGCTCGGTTCGGTTTCGGTTTAGGCGCAAAAAAAACCGTAGCCGAACCGAAAACCGAAGTATATATGGTATATAGTTGAACCCTACCCAGCAGCAAGCAGCCGCATATTTTGTTTTCTGAGTTCTTCTTTTCTTCTTTTCTGAGTTGCGACTGCGAGCCCGTCAGCCTGTCTTCCTCTCCCCGACGTCCCCGTCACGCTCCAACACACCGGCGGTAGCGGCCCCAGCCCACTCAGCCCTAAACCCTCGCCGCTGCTCGCCACCGACTTCGTCACGATTTCAGTCGCGATTTCAATCGGCAAAGCATTAAATCGGAAGAATCCAGTCAATCCGCCGGCGTCCGACTTTCATCCCACCCCATCTCTTCTTGGTAATTCTGATAGGCCGAATTCCTTCGTCCTCTGCGTCTGATGTTTTAGGTGTTTATCTTGGGGAGAACTTATTTTTGTTGGTTTTGTACTTTCATTTTTTCTTCTAATTGATTTCTTTGACTCTTATTATTATGCCAATTGTGTATTTGTGTTTGTTTGACTGATGAAATTTACCAAGTCTAACATGATATGATGCTTAGTCTTCCAGTAGATTGCTAGATTACTTGATAGTTCTTTCTGTGACATTGAAAACACAAGTTTTGATTACAAACCTTGTTCATGAGCATCATGAGACTTGCTGTTGTCAATTAAAATTTCATAGAAGTTAGCTATTTCTTAATATTTCTTTTACTCAGCAGCACATAACAGTAGTTCTGATTTATATGAGTTGTTTTTCCTAGTATTCTTGTGTTTTAATTTGGTTGAAGTGAGATTTTTAATTCTTGCTTTTGCATTTTTTTTATATCTTTACAGGAATTCGGTTAATTCGGTTATAAACCGATACCGAACCGAAAATTTCGGTTCGGTTTTTTTCGGGTTCTTAGCATTTCGGTTTTCGGTTCGGTTTCATCTTTTTAAAAATTTCGGTGTTCGGTTTTTAAAGTTCGGTTCGGTTTTGCACCGATGCACACCCCTATAACAATCACCCTACGATCTTTTGGACTAAATAAATCATCATCATTCATTTTTCTAGGATATCCCACAAACAGACAAACGTTATACGACATGCTGTTTCTAGGGCATACCCATAAAATGAATTTAGTAATTTTAAATAATTCATCATCTAACAAATCATTTCCATAAGAGTCCTTCTCTTATTAAGATTAGAAAACGCGTTATTAATTACTATTTGTTGCATTCGTAGGATAAACATGATTTAAGAGTTTACAAATTGTCAATAACGTACCACAACAGATTATAGCTCCATTCCTCATCACTATGACCATGTCATTTAAATAAAATGGAGTATCTATCCGTAAATGCATAGAAATTGAAATAAAATTCTTTCTATGAAAAGTACGTAAAGACAATTTCTCATAATCAAACGTTTATCCTATCATAAGATAAATAAATAACTCCCACTGCAACAGCCACTACTCTCATAGAATTACTCATGTATATTACAATCTCATCATCACTTAGTTGCATGCTTTTAGTGACTCCGGTATCTACACACTACGTGTCAGTAAATGCCATCACTAATCATGGTTCAACGACTAGTGAATGAGATACTAACCTTGTTCACATCTTGATGAAATTAGATTTACTTCGCCATGTGTTTTGTTAGAAGTTCCCCACCATATACAACCTCTCGTATTCCAGGTAGAACTTATTCAAAACATCCAGGCAAACTATGAAGAATTAAATTGACCTAAGTTTCCCTTCAATTTCTACTCCAAGCTTTTCAATTCATTCATCAAGTCAA
The DNA here is from genome assembly GCA_023678885.1 of Pogostemon cablin. Classification (NCBI taxonomy): domain Eukaryota; kingdom Viridiplantae; phylum Streptophyta; class Magnoliopsida; order Lamiales; family Lamiaceae; genus Pogostemon; species Pogostemon cablin. The sequence goes on along the minus strand of CM042985.1, from coordinate 25,620,140 downwards.
CCATGACTTCTTGCCTTTTAAACTCACTCAAGTATCCGAAGAGTTCCATGAGACCATCATATTTCTATGAACCTATCACCTCTCCACTAGAGACTTTAATAGGCATCATGGGACATCCTTAATGAGAACACATTTATATTTTCTTAAGCAGTAAAATTCAAAACCAAGATTCTTTTCTAATCATCTAATTTTGGACCAGTAAATATAATTTCTTTCAGTAAACAATAAGCGAGATAAAATCATTTGAAATTATAGGATCACAAATAAATACACTGATCAAATCTTCGAATTTTATCCATTTATATTGATTCCCTCAAAATAATATAAAAATAAAATTCACTGACATCTCAAGCACCGTGAGTCTGCAAGCCACGATAGTGTGGACGTTTACAAACCCGAACATTTACAAGAGAAGATTTTACCCATTAATTTCATTTGTCAACCTAACCTCATGACAAAATAATTAATAGTCGGTTCATCTTTAGCCATGCAAATAAAAGCAGTGACTCCGATGGGGAGGATACTTATTATTTACTACCCTGCAATTTTATTTTAATTTTTAAATTTTCCTAGTATGTAAAGAGTCTAATTCCTAAATCCTAATCCATTCTTAGAGAAGAATCAGTTGAACAGTCAATTATCTTTATTTTGGCTGTAACACATTTAAGGAGGGTGAGTGAACCAATTTTTCCATTAAATTCCTGCCAATGAACAGTTTAATTACACTGAGTTTAGGAAGTTTAGGATCTAAGAAGTCTACTAATCATTTTCTCCTTGATAGTGATTGAAGGTGGGAATTTACCAAATGTATGTTACGGATAAAGAGTGATAGCTAATGGTCCGAAATGTATCTTATCATCATGTCAAAATTCAATGTGTAAGAACTTAATTTTTCACATATGAAATTATTTAGTTTATAACTGTAGTTTAATATTAACGGGTATAACAATAATTTAATATATAATTCACGACCCACATTTAATGTAATATCTTCGGTACCACTAGATGTATAATACTCTAGGAAAAATTTTACCTATAAAGGAAAACATCAATCGACACAAATAATTGAATTTTCTTCCACTTTTACAAGTTAAGATAATGTACAGTATATAAGAGCAACTCTAAAAGGCTCTCTAAATGACAAATAATGTAAATTTTAAAGAGTCATTGTTAAACGATCATCTCATCTAAAAGCTTAAGCTGGTAGATAGATGAACCGTTTAATACTTAATCGTCGAGTCACTCTAATAGACATAAACATAAATATATCTTCAATAGCCTCTTTATAACAATTTTTTTTACATAATGGTTTTGTCTCTTTAAATTTGAAGAGTCAAACCAACTCCTTAAAATTTAATGATTGAAATTTTCATCAATTCCAACACTTTAATTTCTTGATATTTTCAATTGATTATTTATTATTTAATATTTATAATACATAATGGTTCTTTCACTTTGATTTTATACTCTAAAAATATAGGAAAAAAACAAATGTAATAAATAAGTATTGGGAAGAGAAAAAATATAAAGAAGTTGTTGGCGATAGATAAAAATACATCACTCTAAATTTTAAAAATTCTTTATATTACCTAAAATCCTTCCAAATTATACATAATTTTTTTGGAGATGATCTAAGATTGTATAGCTAGCCTCCAAAAATATTAAGCTTTTATCTTTATAGGCCAAATAATTAAGATCTCACATGTTCAATTATATTTTGGGTGCATGGTGCATATTTATTACACAAGCGGTAAATGAGTTAAAGAGGAAAATTCAGAGTTACATATGAGGGAGGAAAATCCGGACCTAATAATTAGATCATGAACTATCAATTTGAACACGTATAAAAAAAATAGTAATAATAAAAAGTTGACCTCAATTATAGAAAAGTATGAATCTAAGAACTACTCCCTTTGTCCAATCCAAAATATAGTTTTTTTTTCAACGTAAATTAAGAAATATTATTATTTAATATGTAGTGAATAGTTGTATTAGTGGGAGTGTGGACCCCATATTTTAATTATATTAGTGGGAGTGTGGGTTGTTGTACGTCAAAATGAAAAAATAAAACTATTTGAGTGGGATGGAGAAATATTATTATTTAATATATATGTATTGAATAGTTGTATTAGTGTTAGTGTTGATCCCATATTTTAATTGTATTAGTGAGGGTATGGATGGGTGTACGTCAAAATGAAAAAATAAAACTATTTGAGTGGGTTGGAGAAATATTATTATTTACTATCTCCGTCCATCATCAATGTATTCATTTGTTTTTTGCACGTGGATTAAGGAGTATTATTATTTTATGTGTAGTAGGTAGTTGTATTAGTGGAGGATGTGGATCTCATATTTTATTTGTATTGGTAGAGGGTGTGGGTCTCATAATTCAAAAAGGAAAATGGATAGATTAAGGAGGAACGACCCAAAATAGTAAAATGGATAGATTGACAGTGGACGGAGAGAGTAATATGTAGTGAATAATTGTATTAGTGGGAGTGTGGACCCTATATTTTAATTGTATTAGTGGGAGTGTAGGTGGGTGTATGCCGAAATGAAAAAATAAAACTATTTGAGTGAGTCAATATTTTTTTAATTCACCGAATCTCCATACACCTTTATTTCTCCAAGCCTCCTTATTTCTCCCTCTATTCATTTTCAAAGTAAATTGAACCTGGTTCTTCCATAGTGAAGAGCTAGTGGTCAGGTGACTAGACCACTTATAGTCAATATTCATCTTCTTCTATTACTTTTTTATTTTTTAATTACTGTAGTATATATCATTCATGAAAGTGGGAAGACATTACATGAATGCATCATTTCCCATTTAAGAAAGAGATTATAAAAAAATAATTAATTTTTTTTATCTAAATCTTAACTGAAAACGCTTCTTTATATTATTACTACTCCATTTTCTAAGAAAAATTTGCTATTAAACAACATAAACTTAGCGATTAAATAGTACAATTTAGTGAAAATGTAGAACCCCAACAATTTTCACATTGTTCACATCGAGTTAGGCAAAGTATTCCTTCATTGAGTTATTCTATAGTTCACATTGACAGAAATTTATAAAATATTATTATCAAAAATATCAATATTATTATAAAGTTATAATATAAACTTTTTAAAGAAAATTATAGAATTAATGATATATAAATTAAAAAATAATAAAGAAAAAAAAAAGAAAAAGAATTGGATGTGGTTTGACACCCAGTACTGGATCCCAACATCACAAATTCTTGTTGGACCTCTTTCGACAGGGTTAGAGTTTTGGTAGTGTTGGTGCAGGTTAGGGTTTATGTACTGGGTGGTGTTGGTGCGGGTTACGATTTTGGTGGTGTTGACAAAATGGTTTTCAGAAGTGTGTTGGACTGGGTTAGAGGGCTAAGGTGCGAGGGTTATATATTCGATTTTATTGATTTTTTAGGAGTATTATGATATTTTTAAGTAATTAGAAGATAAAATTATCAAATTAACAGAATTTATATGCTATATACTATTTTTAAAATCTTAGTTTTTCAAATTCAATTTAGAAAGAACATAAAATTCCAAATATCTAAAAGAAATATATATAAATAAAGAACTTTCTCAAGAAGTGGAAAAAATGAAAAAAATGAGACAAAAAAGTGCAAAAGAGTTGTAAAAAGAAAATATGTAAATACAAAGAGATGATTATGAATTATTTTGTGTACATAATACTAATCACCTTTATATTTTTTAACTATATACTATTTGCCAAAATAAAATAACAGGAAACTAATTATGACTTGAAAATTAAATACTAGCATATGGTATAAGATAGTATATCATACTAAGTCATTAAAAAAAAGTCATTTATAAAAATCTCATCATTACTATTATATCATACTAATAATTAGTATCTTAAATTTATAAAATATTATTATTAAAAATATCGATATTATTATAAAAATATAATATAAACTCATTACTATTATATCATACTAATAATTAGTATCTTAAATTTATAAAATATTATTATTAAAAATATCGATATTATTATAAAAATATAATATAAACTTTTTAAAGAAAATTATAGAATTTAATGATATATAAATTAAAAATACTAACCTGCACTGGATTAATAGCAGGATCTAGAATTCATATATGGTGAAGTTAAAAATATTATATATATTAGATATGAGACGGTTACAACCCTCATAAACACAACAGAAGGAGTAAGGAAGAACTTGTCATCAGAAAATGAGAACCGGTAAGACGAAGATTGTGCAGGAATTGATTCTGAACGCAATATAGTGTGCACCCGGGTGCACACGAAGCTTCGTGTGCACCCACATACAAATATAAGCAAAAACATATACAATTATAAGTAAAAATGTATACAATTTAAATGTTAATTTTTTTAATGAAGAATTGAGTGTAAAAAATATACAATTATTAAAATACATGTATACACTATTGAATAAAAAGTTATACACATATGAATGTTAGTTTTTTTAATGAAAAAGTTAGTGTGATACAATTATTACAGAACACGTATACAAAAGAGAATAACATGTATACAAAATATAATAAAAAGTTATACAAATAAGGGTGCAAGGGTGCACCTAATATACACTCGGCTCTGAGCTGTTTAGTGTTGTTCGTTCGACTCAAGCAACTCGACCCCAACCGCGAAGCCACCAAAAGAGCCCTAGAAGGAAATTGCCAGCGTTTATGGGCGACCTCTTATTCAAACCAATTCGTATGAGGTTTCTAATTTACTTTTTCTTATATATTGATGTCAAATTAGGTCTTAATTTTTTATTTTTTAAATTCGAAGCGTATTGGAGTTTTTGTGTTAAATAGGTAGTTTCGTGTTTTGCTTTGTTTGATTGAATGAAGAAGTGAAGTTTGAACGACTCAAACACTTTTGTCTATATCATTTATCAGTTTAGTGCATGCTGTCAGGTTAGGGTATTATGCGCTTATGGATGAATTTGGCGGTGATTATCTGATATATCCTTCTGTTTCACTTGATTCAGTCAAGTTGAACATGGTGGTCTGAACTTTCTTAACAATGTCAAAATTATTGGCTGTGGAAGTGGTGAAGCTATCTTTCTTAACAATGTCAAAATTATTGGCTGTGGAAGTGGTGAAGCTATAGTTAAGGTGTAGAGTTTGACAACTACGGGGATTATCACTATAAATTATTCTGAAAGTTTAACATAAAAAAAAAATGTATGTGAGACGGTTACCCGTACAATCATTCAACCGCTTCTCATAAACAAAATGGACGATTTCTCATAAACAACACGAGGTGAGATCATTTTACACATTTTTAAATTGTTATCACTTTCGTTATAAAACGTTATCACTCTCACTATAAAATATTATCATTTTTCATTTATACTGTAAATTGCTAATTAAATAACATTATCATTTTTTATTAATTTAGTATCACTTTTCAATATACAAATTATCATTTTCTGACCGTCTCACATAAACACTTACATGAGACGATCTTACACAAGTCTTTGTCTTAAAATATTTATATTTATAAGATTACATGAAATACAGGAAATAACCTGGATAATAGATGACTAGTTCACACAAGTAATCCCTTAATTTACGTGCAAAAATCAAACGTAAAGTTTGAAATGGGACGGAGGGAGTATTATATCATGTAAATGGGCAACAACAGGAACTAAAAATTCATCAATGAGTAATGACAGGAACTAAAGAATTATCTCTTCGATTATTTTAAGTATTGATCAAAAAAAATCAAAAAATAAACAAATAAATAAATAAAAAGCAAACTAAAGCAGAACACTACCATGTATGAAAGTAAAACACTTTGCTTTAAGCATTATTAAAAGACTACGCGTACATTTTGTTTTCGTAGGATATAATACAATTAAGAGTGGGGCTTGTGTGCACCCGTGCGCACGGGCATACTTCGTGCCACTTTGTAATTTCCGTGTTCCTTACAATTTAAACTCCTAACAGTACGTAGGTTTAAATAGAATATAGAGGGGGAGGGTTGTGTTTACATGGGACACCGCGTATCACCGGCGGCGCAGGAGGTTTTGCCTACAATTAAATTAGAAATTTCTTATAATAGTAATGTCATGATATTGAAATTAGAGTTAATTCCTCAAAACCTCTTTCGAATTAATGATGGAAGATGATAAAGAAATTGAATATATGAAATTTAACATATAATTTCTTCAAATTTGACGAAAGAAATACAAGATGATGTGTTGTTGTCGGAATCAAAAAATAAAATTTGTAATTTCCAAACAAACTCACTAAAAATGTAATAAATTAAGTATGGGTTGAACAAGGTGAATAATAGAATTTAAATTGAATTAATTATGTTTTCAAAAGTAACTAGAGGAGGAGATTAAACTACACTCAAGCGACCTAAAGAGGTTCGAACCTAAGGGTGCATTAAGTTTAGATATTATGACTACTGCCTATGAAAACGGACTATGAATCATACAACCTAAATTTCGTGATTTCAAGAGGTACTCTCTCACTTTGTTATTTGATTTGTAATATTATAACAACTACGGATTATAACATGCAAAATGACTATTGACAGATCAATCACATATTGAGATACCTAGTCTAAACAAGCAATTTGTTACTTGATTTGTAATATTATAACAATTACGGATTATAACATGCAAAATAACTATTGACAAATCAATCACATATTGAGATACTCAGTCTAAACAAGTAATTGAAAATAAAGATTAACATCAAAGCCACAAAATAAATTCATAAATCGAATTGGTAAATTTATTCTTAAACAAACATATAAATAATTATACGAAGGTTCACAATCTTCAAACTAGAAACGAAATTACATTATTTAAAAACTAAATTAAAAATATAAAATTATAAAACCCAATGTTCTTGATAGATGGGGCTCTCCAGCCGTCCTTATGCTTTCCAACGTGAGTGATGCAATGAATTGTGTGGAATCTGTTGACAGGGAGAAAATAAGCTGTCTAAGAATCCTAATTAATTAATTCATTGACCTTCCTTCTTAGCAGAGTGTCCAGATTCATTGTATTTTTCAATTTTTGGTATGATTTTCTTTTGGTCTTCAAATCAAATCCCTTCTTATTATGGCTTGGTCAACTCTTTATTTCCTTTTTACAAAAATCTAAATAATTAAAGTACAAGTGTGAAAAATAGAAAAGAATCTAAATAATTAAATTACAAGTATGAAAAATGAAAATAAGTTGTAATTAGTATTTAATAAACTACAACTCACATAAAATATATATGAATTCATCTAAAATAATGAGGTTAAATTACAATTTATCACCAGAATTCAATTCTTCTTCTCGTTTCAAGTTATCATTCGAAAATTCTTTTGAACCAGAGAATAATTCCTATTAGACTGCTTTCTATTACCAGAAGATTTTGAAATTTCCTTTTAACCATAGAATGATTGCGCGTAGAATGGCTGTAGATGGAAGCTGTGTGTTGGAGGCATACTTTTATTTTTTTTAAGGAAAATTTCATTAATAATAATTAGGGTACAAAGATACCCACTAAATACGATATTAAATTTACAGCCCCATATATGGAATCGAGCAAATTTGAACCCTTGTACTCCATTCCTTTCAATCCACCTTTACTTGTTCACCTTCCATTCCTTATCCTCAAACATAAAATTATTTCTATATCTCTATATCGTCATACAAGCCCAGACACATTTCATCACAGAAAAAGCCAATATATCATTCAACAAATTTCCAAATTCCATCAAATTTTGTCCAAGTTTGACACTCAGCCGTCCATTTACACCCACCCATCTCAATACCTTTTCCCATACTGTATTTGCTCATCTACACCCACATCTCAATACCTTTTCCTATTGGAGGCATACTAATATGAAAGAATAAGTACTTGTAAGTTGAAGCCTATAGTATGCTAATTTTGATCCATTAACAATCAACCAATGAAATTCCATCTCAAATCCTTAGTGAGGATAATCATATCATATCCTAAACTGGTCACGAAATAGAGATAGAAGGGTCTGAACAATTATCTAAAATTTCAGAGGCAATAAAGTCGAAAGGAGAAGAGAATATGTTGAAGATATCCCCGGTGGAGATTACCGAAGAAGAAGAGAGTGATTATTATGTAGAACTGAATTGGAGAAGGAAGAAAGATAAAACCAGAAGGAAGAAAGATAAAACCAGAAGGAAAGAGCGACAAGATCTTCAGGTGAATCAAAAAAAGTATAGTGAGAAGTAGCCCTCAAAGAAAATACTTAAGAAGATGGAGATGGAAAACCTCAAAAAATTCTTGGCAGATCTCCACTCGCCTGAAGGAAGAAAAGGCCCAAATTCTTATGAGGTAACGAAGAACGGAGAGGAAGAACATGCCCAAAAAGAAGCAGAAGAAGTCTAGAATTTGAGGAAAGTGACGGGTTTGGTAGGTACGTCTTCTGACCATGACATGATTAACTCAGCAAAAAATTTGATACTTGAAAGGAATGGATTCAACAAGAATAGGTGCAAGGAGAATGAGTCGGTTAGATGAAGATTTTCTGTTAAATTGCTGTGGCTTGGGGTCGATAGGTAAGAGAGAGGAAATTAGGGAGTGGCTAGAAAAAGAAATTTTTGATGTTGGTATGATACAGGAAACAAAGATGGAGGGAGTTGGGGAGGAGATTTGTAGAGAAATTGTTGGCAGAACTAGCTTACTTCACACTTTTAAATCATTGGTGGGAAGGTCAGGTGGAATTATGACAATATGGAATCCGAACACTGTAGCAGTAAGCATTTGGTGGCATATGTAATGTGCCTTGATAGTAAATGGTAGGTGGATAAGTAGTGGGACTGAAGTTTTCTTGATAAATGTCTACGGGCCTTGTTCCAGTAGAGAAAAGGCAGAATTATGGGTGAGGATTTTTCTTGTTATTCAGCAGGCTAGTTATTGTTGTATTTGTGTAGCTGGAGACTTCAACGTTGTTAGAAAAGAACATGAAAGAATAGGTTGTGGGACAGGCAGAAATGGTGCTGATGTTAGAAGATTTGACGATTTCATTTTAGCAACTGAGCTAATAGACCTACCTCTTATTGGAAGAACATTCACATGCTACAGAGCCAATGGGACGTGTAAGAGTAGGCTGGACAGGTCTATTGTGAACGGAAAATGGATGTTGGTGTGGCCAAAAATGTATCAGAGAGGGCTAAAAAGGGGAGCATCAGACCATGTACCGATCATTTTGGAACAAAAAATGGTTAACTGGGGTCCAAAACCATTTTGTAGTTCGAATGCTTGGTTGGATCACACAAATTTTAAAAGTATAGTGGAGGAAAAATGGAAGAACTATGTAGTAACAGGATGGGGTGGTCATGTGTTAAAAATGGACCTAAAGAATGGAGTCAAAATATGTTTGGTAATTTAGATCAAAGGATTGAAAATCAAAAAAATGAGATAGTGAAATTGGACTTGATTGATGATGCTATTGGATTAGAGGAGGGAGAGATTGAGGCCAGAAACAGAGAGAAAGCTCTGTTATTATGCGATCTTAAAGCAAAGAGAAGGATGCTGAATCAGAAAGCAAAATTCAAATGGCTTAAATATGGGGATTTGAACTCTGCAGTGTTTCATCAATATATCAAAGGTAGACAAAAGAAAAATTAGATAAGAGGTCTATATGTGAATGGCTGCTGGACTCAGGATGTGGGGAAAGTTATACTACAAGAAACTGTCAGATTACCGACGAAAATTTTCATCGCTAAAATATGAAAAATTCATCGGTAACCATTTTACCAACGGAAATTGAGTTATCGCTAAAACCATCGTCGGTAAATTATTACCGATGGAATTTAATTTCCGTCGGTAATTACCGACGGATTTTTCCGTCGGTAAATAAATTCCCCGTCGACAATCATGCGATGTTAATTCATTAGAGGTAATAAAATAGTTACGATTTTATCGACGGAATTTTTCGTCACTAATTTCCGATGAAAAAATCTATCGGTAAATTAGATATTCTTGTATAATGTTTTTAATTTACCGATGAATTCATCCTGCAATTCTTGTTACATTTTTTATTTTGGGTGTCCCGCATTTATTGTTATGTTTCTATTTTCGTAAGGGTGGACCCCACCCAACATAACTTATACCCCATATAATTTTTTAAATTATAGCAATGCCATTCCTTTAATCACTTTATTAGTTGGTCAAACATTAATTAAAATGAGTCACCTTATTAATTGGCAAACATTAATTAAAATGAGACAAACCATCCCACTTGCACCATCTCACTTGCCCGATGAATCATCTGATTCATATCATTATATCTCTCACACCTTTCACAGATGAACCCTAATTTGGGTGTTTGTCTCTCTTTCTAAACTTCAAACGCCGCCCCCATCTCTCACTTGAGTCACTCAAGAACCCTAATTTCTACTCTCTCTCACACAAACTGTCCATCTCCATGAGTTTACCCTTTTCGGTGGATTTCGATTCCATGTTGGAATCGGAAAAAAACGTATGGTACGTTAACGCTATTGGGTACTTTACCGGATCTAGATGAATTTATGTCAGTCTCCAAAGATCTAGAAAAAATGATAGTGCGGAGTCTATAGATCCTTACAAAGGAATGGTAGTACCCGACACTGAGAAGGCTATGCTGCAGTCCTCGGCGTCGATGGTGCATTATTCTGGATCTACGGTGAGGAAGCAGCTCGAGGGGGTTTACTGCTCCAAATCGGAGAGACGATCAATGTGCAAAGTATTCTTAGAATTTATTGCGATTTTATGTCCTGCTGTTATGACCTTGCCGGAATATCAAAGGGAATATCAAGAGGGTACACTTCTTCCTTTATATTTTTGCATATGAATTTGTTATTTGAGGTTAAATATTACAAATATGATGAAATTATGTGACTGATAAATGTATTGTATGTTGTGTTTGTCATCATTTATTCTTGTTTGGAGACTTACTACTATGTAATATCATCACATGATAATTAGGTGATATACATACACTCTGTGATGAGAATAAAATCTGAGAGTGAATTATTTACACAATGAATGTTACTATGATGAGTAATCTGTGATGAGAGTGAATCTGTGATAAGAGTGCGTCTCTAATGAAACTTGAATCTGCGAACAATGAATGTTTGTTTCTGTCTGACTATTTAGTAGATCTAATTGGCCATGTATAGAGACTAATTCTTTGAATATGTCATCACATGGTGATTTAGACTACACATACTCTGTGATTATAATGTCTAAGAGTATGCTAGTTGAATATGATGATAAATGCATCAATGGTTCTGAAATGTGGAAATAAAACATGCAATAATTTATATGCATACAAATTTGCCTTAGTTGGTGACTAATTCTCAAATTTAGTCATCACAAGGCCATTTGGATGACACATTCTATTATAAGAATATAATTTCAGAGTGTTAGTTGCTTAAACCATTAATTGATTCCAATTTGGTGCATAATTCATTAGTTTAATAAGTAAAGACTATCTATGTTTACTACTTAAACAATCTCTCATAAAGAGTTGTTTTAGTTGTAAACATACTGATATTTCCCTGACAAAATTATTCACATCTCCAAATCTTCTAGAAATGTGCTTTGCTCCAAATTTATATCTTCAAATCTTCACAAAAAGCTTTTCTTCAAAAACTTCCTCAATTTTCTCTTCAAAAACTTGCTCCATTTTCTATCTTCACAAAAAAGTTATTCACACACTATCTTCAAAAGTATTGTCTTCAAAAAGCTATCATATACCTTTCCACCAGCTTTGCATATCCTTCTACTTGCACCATTTTCTATTTACATGCTTATAGAGGGAATTTTTAAACCATTTCCTCTATACTTGTGATCAAATCTTTCAACCCCTCTAATTCATTTTCTTGCATCAAAAAATTCATAGCTGACTGAATCAATTCCTGATCTACCTCTAAATCTATGAGAAGGTTTCCTGACCTCATCAATGCCTCATTTCCCATATGAGGGATCTTGTAATTGTTTGCTCCATGACAATTAATAATCTCTTTAAGGCATGACTGTAGACTCAGAAAAGCTGAATTGAGCTTGATGTGTGACAATTCTTCAAATGAATTGTACACTACCCCCATCAACTCATCTATTGTATATGCTGCTGTAGTAAATTGAAGAGATTGTCATGCCCTAAACCACCCCAAGTCGTTTACATTTGTGTCTGGACTTTTTGGTGGTTGAAATACGATGTGCATATTAAAACCATCAGAACTTGATGCATTTCTGAAATCTGGATCATTGTCATCTACATGAGGGGGAGCATTATCTTGTTGAATAATAATATCTTTACTTGCATCTCTTGGTCACTTAGATTTAATGGCTGGTACAACCTACAATAAAGTCACCAATAAGAAGTGATCATCTTATTTCTTATTTAAGATGTTGCATTGTGTATAAACTCAATGATGAAATATTTCTGAGAGTTAAAAAATGGATTAAATACTAACCTGATTAAGCCTGACATCTTTTGTGATATAATCCAATTGTTTAGTCACTATTGTACCCGCTGCTCTATTCTTAGAATTTCTCATTGCTGGTACTTGATGAGTGAATGGAAAAATACTTATTTTTTCATCAAATATGCATTCCCCATTTGCATCGTAAACTGGCCTAGCTACTGCACATAAAAACATAATCTTACCAATGAACTTTTCACTTTGGCATGTTCTGTAAGGTTCTTCCTCATCTTGTGTCAAGTAGTATCTCTCCTTTGTTCTAGTAAGATTAAACCATTTCTCATATATGTGAACAATCTGTGACATACTTTTGAATTTAATGACTTTCTTTTCATGGTTGACTTCCAATGCTTGAAGACTGTATTTCAACCTGCATATCTTGTTCTCATGCGTGAGTGATGGCTTAAATTTTTATACGCGTTTTCTTTGTACGCAAAATTAATCCCAAGGTATTAAGGATATCAGTTGCAGCTTAAGCAAGCGACCAAGTTAAATATCGAACCCAAAGAACGGCGTATTATCAATTTAATTATTATCTAAATTAATTAAGACGAAAGGCAATAAGAGTTGTGGAATTAATTATCAACTACTAAATAATTAATTAAAATAACAATAAAATAAAAATAGCACTAGAAGAATATGAAAGTGGATCAAGTAGGAAAATAGGTAGCTCTAGGATAATCCAGTTTTACTACTTAACTTCCCCTTCAAGTGCAGGCCGACTCTTCCTTGTGGACTATGGATGCATCACTGAACTATGCATATCTACTCTATAGACACAAGTAAATATGTGTGTAACACGTGTGAATAACCTCAGAGTAAGAGACGTAATTTTACTCCCCCTTTCTAGGTACTATCAGCATCAATTATTTTGCACGTCTGGAATCTAACCCGATATGATCTCCCTTTATAGGTACTATAAAATTATCCTCTTTATCCTGCTTACTAACCCGAATTCAATTCAATTAATAAACATTCATATATGATAGTTCTAATGAAGTTTCGGAGTCCCCTCACTTAGAATCATAACATGGAATCTTGTTCAGCGGTGAACGTACTCAATCTACAACTAAGATATATATTTAGACTCTATATACAAATTGAAGATGCATAAAACAACCGTGAATATGGATTAAAAAAGCACAATTATATATAAAATCAATCCACAAGTAGTGTTGTACAGAGGATACATAATAGAGTTTAATTAATTCATAAAACCTTCAAAACCCTAAATCTACCAAAACGGTTCTAGCCCATAATGTTGCGAAGAACAATCATGGGTGTTGGATAGATCTTACCCATATGTCCGGAAAATACAAGATAAATTAGGAAACGAAGGAAACCCTAGATGTGGGCGTCATCGCGTCCTTCTCCGTCTTGAATCCTCCTCTTGGTTCTCCTCTTGATTCCACGAACGAATTTTTAAAGTGATGGATGGATGGAGGAAAGGATGTGGATGATGGTTGGGGGTGATCCCCCTTGTGGGGTGTAGTATTGTGTTGTGGCCTCTCTCTCTCTCTCACAATGAATAATGATGTATAATATATATAGATGTGAGAAGGGAATTAAATAAGGAAATAAAATATATGAGTAAATCATGGAAGATTATGTGATAAAGGAGATTAATTGTGCTCCAGGAAATAGATAATTTTCGGAAATTCTCGGAAATTCTCACTGCCATCTACGCGACTTCACGATTTTGAGCATAACTTCCTCGTCCAAATTCCAATTTTAGTCATTCTTACGCTCACACGATCCTATTTTCCTTGGCTTTCTATCCATATAAAGAAATTAATGAGACTCTAACATTTAAGTGTATAAAAAGTCATGAAACATGGCACAGCCGTTCTGTTCGGTACAGCTTGCGCGACGTCACCACTTTAATCATAACTTTCTCGTTTGGAATCCGATTGGAGTGTTCTTTATGCAAAAACGATCTTCTCTTCTGTAGCTTTCTAACCATATATCACAATTCTAATTCAAAGCTCTACACGAACAAAAAAAACTATACAAGTTGGACGCGCATTTTTCAGCATCATTGCACAAATTGCACCTTTTCTCCAACTTGGCACTTTTGATCATTTTTCCACCGAAAACACAACAAAACACCTCAAACACACCTTTTTCTCACATATATTGAATATAAGACACTTGTGCTAACATATGACTACAATTCTCATCAAAAAGGTGTTAGATTGGACACTAAAACACGCTTATTTTCACTCTCAACAATTTCATTTGAATGTGGTCTAAGCAATCCATCTTTTTTCCACCTCCAAACTGTGTTTTTGCTTGTATGCATCTCTATTGCAATCCCTTTATATGTTCCTCTTTGTTGGTAGCCAAGACTTTGTAGCTTTTCTTTATAAAAAATGTGAAGTTTTTTTTATGAACTGCACCTTTCTTTTTGCTGCTCATAAAGATAGGCATATCTGCTGCCAATTGTTCTCTTGATTTAGCCCATACTCTATGAACAGTCTGTCTTGACACTCCAAATTTCTCCACTGCTGTCTTGAATCTACCACGAACTGGTTCTCCATCAGTGGACCCTTCTAACAGGAAT
Organism: Pogostemon cablin; assembly: GCA_023678885.1. Lineage (NCBI taxonomy): Eukaryota > Viridiplantae > Streptophyta > Magnoliopsida > Lamiales > Lamiaceae > Pogostemon > Pogostemon cablin. The sequence goes on along the minus strand of CM042985.1, from coordinate 25,605,098 downwards.
TGAGCTAAAGCATTTAATTCACTTTTGGTTAGAACTTTCCTCCTCATTTTTCTAGTTGTATGGAACTGATTGTTTTGAGGAGTAAATGTATTTATATTGTGTATTAGGAGGGAAATGCAAAATGTAATTTGGGGGGAATTTTAATTTAGTTGAAATTTTTAATTTTCAAAATTGTGTAATAGGGGTGTAATGATGAATGTATTTGGAGAGAATTTAGAAAAATTAGATGTGTAATACTCCATATATGGAGGGAACGTAACTTTGATACTGATCCAATTTTGTTGACTCTAATGACATAATCAGGTTACCATACATATTTAAATTTTTTTCTAAATTATCTAGTCATTAATTTTTTAAATCATATTTATTCCTAATTATTGTTAATTAGGTTGTTAACTTACCGTCTGTTTGCAGATTGATAAAAGGGTAAAAGCAGATTAATAAAAGGGTAAAATAGGAAAGATACTATAAATAACTACCCACTACATATAAAATACTTTATTTATTAATCTATGTGCAAACAGTAAACATAACAAGAATTGCGGGACGGAGGGAGCATATATTTTTAATATTATATTTGAAATTTTAATATTAATACAAATTAAAATATTAAAATTTTTAATTATATAAAGATTCAAAACACCACCTAATATAAATTATCATCTAATATAATATTTAAAGTTTAAAATCTCCACAATTTCAAATTTTTCAAATTTGAAGGAATACAAAAAATTGAAACACTAAATGAATATGCCATTCAAACATATGCCATCCAAAGATTTAATAGTTCAAGACATTCATTACATATTATTGAATCTTTGAGATGCCACTTCTCGTTAATCCTTTTACTGCTCAACACATCTACTAGGTTTATATCCAAATAGCAATTGTATACGAAGAATATTTAATCAATTTAGATTAGGTGAAATATCTCCCTAATAATGTAACATTGATAAGCAAAAGACCAGTTAAAAAAAAAGAACACACAATACTCACTTGTATCAAATAATTATTTCATCTCCATATCCAAAATAAGAAATTGTCTGCCTCAATTCTTTTGTTTTTCAACGACAGAAGCCACAGTCACTTGCATCCTCAACTGTAACAATATAAAATAATTCTTAATCTAACAACATTAATTACAAAGAAAATCAACTATTAATAAGTAACTTCTAAATACATGCAACCTAATTATTGATTTCATTATACTATGTTATACATTACCATATCAATAACACCATAGACTTAGTAACCTGAGGAGAACAAAAACTAGGGTACACTTCATTAAAAAAATCCGCAGAGGAAAAAACTGAAAGTACAAATAAAATGTACATTAACAACAATTATAATTAAAATTTAAAAAATCAGACCTCCTCTAATTGTCAAGCACTCAATTCCCTAATAATGAAGAGATTAATGAACATAAAATTTTGAATTAAATGTGTAAGGAGAAGCAGCAAAGAGAAAAGAACAAAAGAAGAGAGAGAGGGGCAATTACCATTGCATGTAGTAGTGCCATGTGAAGACCAAACATCATTACAACGGCTGATACAAGACAAAGTAAACAAGATAGATGAACAAGTTTAGGCAAATGTAAAAAAAAATACATATGGCAGCACCTAGGACAAATTATAAAGTTGCATCATTAATTAGATTAATCAAAATCAATAGCTAAGAATCAGAAGTGGAGATCAAATTAGCTTTCTGTTATCTAATGAAACTATTATAAGCCACTAAAACACATACACACACACACACATATAATGCGAAGAAAATTAAATAAACACTTGAGTTTGCCAATAAATCAAACTGAACAGAGAGATGCATCTTTTACATTAATCTATTTTTCCATTTAGAAAGATGTCAACCAACAGAAATATTGATGGCATAGACAGTTTAAGAGACATGGACAGTTGGCTAAGTAATTTGAAGAATTCTCAATTATACAATAATGCATTATTCTCTAATAATAAGAATCTGAAAACATGGAAAAAAGAATGGGTGGGCATAGTTAATCAAAAGCATTATTCTGAAATCAAAAGAATCTCAAATATACAATAATGAATTATTCTCTAATATCATTTATTATTTAATCAAAAGCTCTAACAATCAACGAACTGTTCAAGAAAAATCTTTTAAGGGGCATACAATATTTATCTTCCTTAATCTCATACCCATAGTCGAGCTCATTACAGCTTACATAAACCACAACAAAAACCTTCTCTAACTCTATTCTTTCATAATCATTAATGAACTTGCTTTGTGTGTTATTATCCTGAATATTTTTTACTTTGCGTCGAGGAAAGTCGACTTGTTTGATTTTACAAGAGGTTTATGAAATAAAGTGAATGAATTTTATATTGAAATTTCTCTCTACTAAGAAACATATAGCGAAGAAGACAGAGGAGCTTCATACCTCCCTCATTTTTTCCACTTTTCCTTTCAATTCATGTTATTTTTTTTCCAAAACAGATTCTTCTCACAAATGGCCCTCTGTCATCACCTGTAAAAATATTGCTACTATATTATTACTACTTCACATAGATTTATTTGAATACAGTTAAACAATCTACATTTGTTTGATGAATGTGCCATCTTGGTCGCTTCCACGACAGACTTTCCTCGCACCTACCTATGCAGACACATGAAGCAAGAATTAAACTCCTCGTTCCCACATCTAGAACAGTCAACTTCATACATGAACAAAGTAACATAAAGCATGCAAGTGCAAGGACTTGCCTTCACTTTTTATAAAGATAATAATCTCAGATACATGAACAATGTCAATAACCTGAACATAAAAATTCAATTAACATACAAAAACAAGTTAAATAACTAGCAACGAACTTGAAAATTGTGTCCTCTATGCAGAAATTTTTTAAAAATGTCAATTAAATCAAAATCTTGAGGATTTAATGTTAATTTAAATAAATTGGTAATGAGTAAAGTGGGCTATTGATCACCTTCCCCTCTTCATCATCCTCTGCTAACTGTCTCAATAGTTTCAGAGTTACATATATTATTTTTCTACTTTGATTCTTTAAAAAATTAGCAAGTAACGGGATCATCCCAATGCTGCGAACTTATACCTCGTTGTTGAGGCTGAAGCTATATCTCACTAACTTCTACACATTTTATGAAGTTAATAAGCCTTGTAATCATACTAACGATATAAAACTCATAGAAAGGATAGCAAGAAGCATTAAATGTAGAAGAAAAGAGAGCTAATAATAAGAAGAATTCAATCTAACAATTAATGGAGATGATAACAACAGTCAACAGTTGCAGCAAAAGCATTATTAGCACAATTGCAGCAAGGAGAAGATAATATTCAAAACCTATTGTATTTACCCTTTTCCTTTTACGTTTCCATTTTCCACCATAAAAGAAAATGATTATGAACTATTCCCCTTGAAACATAAGGTGAGCTTGGCGACTAGGGTTTCTACTTAATCCGCCATCGTTAGATTTCTATTTTCAGAAATAAAAATAATAAATATTGAAAAAAAATTACTCACATATTGAATTCGTCCATGGATTCTGAAAGCTTCTCCACGTTTTCACTGGAATCTTTTTGATCACCATTGTCTGCCGTTCAAGCGAAGTTCTTGCGGAGGAGCGGGTGCTCGCCGGAGGAGAGCAATGAGGCGATGTAGAGGGGGGTGAGGAGGCGGTAGAGGGAGAAATATGCAACTCGATAAGGAATTGCATAAGAGTTTAACTGGGATCGTGCGACACAGCGGAAGAGGCGGCTTTGGCGTATGATTAGGCGGCATTCGCCATGCGCGGCACGGAGGCGGTGCTGAAGTTCCCGTTGCAGAGGGAAATGGGGTACGACGGCGGGGAAGATGAGGGGTTGGATTTGTTGGCAATTGGATCGTTTGGTTCAACGTGATCCGTTTAGGATTTCAGGCAAACAAATTAGCGGAAGCAATTAATATGTTTACCGTACTTCTGGGTTGGTGTAGAGGTTGATAGTTGCAGAGAACCTCCTCTCGATCTTCTGCTGTATGACCCAAGTCAAATCCTGCTGTTGTGTGGGCAACAATCTGCAGGATTCTCTCAATCTGCTTCTTTCCCTAACTCACGTTGAAAGAGGCGCAGTTACTTAGGTTTCCAGCAGCAGGGACCAGGAGGAGAAATTGGGCTGGGCCTCAATTGAATTTAATTAACCAAGCTTAGCCCAAAGCTTTTAATTAAATCCAATAATAATAATATAGTCCACTAAAATATTATTATTGCACTACCCGTCCAATCCCAAAATTATGTTCTGGGCTCCTTCTTATTATAAGCCCGATAGTCTCCCCATGTTTAAGAAAAAACAATGTCCATTAATTAATTAAGTTACTGACAACTCAAATTAATTAATATCTCATCCGAGAGTAGTACCACTCAACCTTATTATCATGCCGGAAATTAATCCACTTGCAAGATTTACATGATAAACCTTATGAGCTCCTCAAGGGGACATCATCAACCTATAACGGACATGGATTCCTTCTACAATCAACAGCACACCATAGATACAGCACTACTTCCCAACTCACCGAGTTTGTTGATTTAATACTTATAAATCTCACCCATTGATGAATCAAAGAAATACATACTGCCCTACGTGTCGAGGTTATTGTATAGGGATTAAGAGCACGAACTTCCATAATAACAGAGATCAAGTTCTACTATATAGTCAGTATAAGAAGAACGATCTCAAACGGTCCTACTCAATACACACAAGTGCACTAATGTGATTCTATAGCCAAGACAAGCTAATACCAAACCACACTACAACCATACCGATAGAGAGTCCCCGTCTATCTCAGTTGTGAGCATCTGTTTATACTTTATAAGGAAACCGATAATATGATCTTCTGCGTGTTGTCGCACAACATATTATCTACAGTATAAAGTAAATGGACTATTGCATCATGCATATAAAATAAATTATAAGATGCAATCATTTGATCAATGATTCTCATTTCAAATATTGTTATAACATTGTCCATACTAAAGCTAGACTTTTAGTATACAATCCAACAATCTCCCACTTATACTAAAAGACTATGGTGTCATGTCTTCTGCCATACATCTGATTCCTACTCCCATTACCCGACCATTAAAAGCTCTCGCCTTAAGGTCCTCGTAAATGGATTTACTAGGTCATCATCCGATGCAATCTAGGCGACAACAACCTTTCCCTCATCATACAATTTCTCGTAACAGGTGGTACTCGCGCTCCATGTGTTTAATTGCCTTATGGACTTGTGATTTCTTCAAGTTTGCAACTGCACCAATATCATCAATGTAAATTGTGATTACCTTGGACAAACTTAGAAACACTTCAAAGTCCATCTTGAAGTTTCTAGAGTCATATAGATACTTTGGCTGCCTCATAGGCTCCAATTTATCATCTTTCCATGATGGAGTCCGGAGTCTGAAATATATTTCTATATGACACTCCTCCACATTATGACTCTACTTCCTAAGATTAAACACATAACCTTTGAGGAGAGTTTACTGCCGTCCAATCTGACTAAAAAAAACTGAATCTACGTAATCCACAAGAAGCAGTGAATCTGTTTAGTAAATCCACATATAATTTCCAGTCCTTCTCAGGCACTTTATATATGTCTTACTACAGTTCATCATTCTTGTTCGGGGTTACGTTGATACCTTCTGTTCATGCGTTCAGCAACACAGATGTCCAACTTCGTTCATAGCATTCTTTAGATTAAGCTTCCTTATTCGCCGAAGCATAAGGAACCGCTTTCATCTACTTTATCTTCTTCTTGTGTCTCAAAGACGCATTAACTTAGATAAATTTACATGCTAAACGAGTATGGACTGTATCATTTTATGAAACTTGAGATAAGCATAACATCCTTTCTTGTGATCCGTATTACCATGATCAAAAGGATGTATTTTGCCTTTCTTAAGTCCTTCATCTTTACCGTTTTATAAACCGTACTCATACGCTCGATAATACTCTTTCATTGTCTCCAATGAGCAAGATACTATCTACGTATAGTACAAGAAATACCACTACGTTTCCGTTACTCTTTACAACACACAAGACTCATCCGCTCATTGATTTAAATCTATGCCACTGGATTATGTAATCAAAACAGATGCTTCACGATCTTAAAGCTTGCTTTAGTCCATCGCTGGACAATTTTAAGCTTACTATCAAAATGCTATTAGTACTTTGCAATGAATTACTCTGGTTGCTTCACATAGATGTTTTCCTCAAGACTTCCAATCAGGAAAGCTGTCTTGACATCTATTTGCTGTTTTTCATAATTCAATATGAGCAGCAATAAATAAAAGAATCCGGATCAATTTAAGCATAGCTACCAGCGAATATATTTCCTCATAATCGAACCATTTCTTTCTGAGTACAGTTTTTCGCAACAAGCTTTGCTTCCAAGATTTTCACCTTTCTGTATGATCCTCTTTTATTTCCTTTGACCACTTTTAATGGCTTTTACACCATTTTAATGATCCTTCAAGCTCCAGACTTAATTTAGAATCCGTAGATTCTATTTCAACATACATTGCAACTTACTAAGATTGCGCATTTTAATCTTGTAGTGATACGTCGTATTCGTGGGATAATACCATGTTTACTAAGGATCAAGTCTCACGACTCTCCCAAAACATATATTTATGGGTTGTCATACAACCCTCCCACTACGACAAGGCACTACATGTAATTGTGTATCAGTCGTGACACGCGTTGCAGTTTACCTTGTGGTATATCCTCTTGTACACTTGGTACTTATACTTAGTGTTTTCCTCTCACTTCCTTTAGAACAAATTATACATGGGTTTGTGATTTATTACATAGTCCTTTTCCAAAAATCTGGTGTTTGTGTTAACAGTCACCCTTCGATCTTTTGGACTAAATAAATCAACCTTTATTTTTCCAGGATGTCCCACAAACAGACAAATGTTTTACGAATTACTGTTTCTAGGGCATATCCATAAAATGAATTTAATTATTTCAAATAATTCATCATCTATCTAATCATAACCATAAGAGCCTAATACCTTCTACCCACCACACCATTCAGCTGGGGCATGCCCGGTGTAGTCAACTTGAGATTTAATCTCAACTTCTGATCAATAGCTCCTAACTATCCCAAGAGGTATTCATCATCACGATTGAATCGTAATGATATGATATATTTTCCATGACGCTCACTGTACCAGCCTTACAATTCTTGAATTAATCCAAGAACTTAGACATGCAGTGCATCAAATAAATATATCGGTTCCCAGAATAATCTTTGAATATTCATAACCACCTCTCGCCTGGATATTGTTAGGTTCACTTGAATCAGAATGAACTAATTCCAACATATATATCTTTGGCTCTACACCCCACAGCCTTGAAAAAGGCAGTTAATCATTTTTACTTCCAAGAAAGACTCGCAAGTCCGATATTTTCCACTTCAGATAAACCTTACGGTCTATCGGCTATCAACTTTTGAATCCTACTTAAGTAAAATGAATTAGTCATAGACGCCAAATGTATGTTTAGTTCATCTCCGAAGGTTCCTTTCTCTTACTAATATTAGAAGATGCATTATTTAATTACTATTTATTGCATCTGTGGGATGTACATGATTTAAGAGTTTACATATTATCCACCAACGTACTTTAACGGATTATAGCCTCATTCCTCATTACTATGACCATGTCATTTAAATGAAATGAAGTATTCATCCGTTAATGCATAGAAACTGAAATCAAATTCTTTCTATGAAACGTACGTAAAGACAATTTCTCATAATCAATCGTTTATTCTTATCATGAGATAAATAAACAACTCCCACTGCAATAGTCACTACCTTTGTAGTTTTACCCATGTTATTAACAATCTTATCCTTACTCAGTGATAAACATTTAGTGATTCCAGTATCTACATACTTCGTATCAGTAGATGCCATCACTAATCATGTTTAAACCATTAGTAAATGAGATGTTAAATTTGTTCACATCATGATGAAAATTGGCTTTCTTTTGCCCCATGTTTTGTTTAGAAGTTTCCCACCATATACAACCTTTTGTATTTCAGGTAGAACTTACACAAAACATCCAGGCAAATTGTGAAGAATAAATTGATTTAGGTTTCCCTTTCAATTTCTATTCCAAGCTTTTCCAATTCATTCATCAATTCAACCATGATCTTCTGCCTTTTAACTTACTCAAGTATCCGAAGAGTTATATGAGATCATCATATTTCTATGAACCTCTCATCTCTTCACTAGAGATTTTAATAGGCATCATGAGACGTCCTTTGTGAGAATACACATGTATTTCCTTAAGCAGTAATTATCAAAAACAAGATTCTTTCTAATCATCTAATTTGGACAAGTAAATATAATGTCTTTTAGTTAATAATTAGTGAAATAAAACCATCCGAAATTCAGAGAATCACAAATAAATGTTCCGATCAAATCTTCGAATTTTATCCTTTTATATTGTTTCCCTCAAAACAATATAAAAATAAAATTCACCGACATCTCAAGCACCGTGAGTCTGCAAGCCACGTTAGTGTGGACGTTTACAAACCCTAACATTTACAAGAGAAGATTTTACCCATTAATTTCATTTGTCAACCTAACTTTATGACAAAATAATTAATAGTCGGTTCCTCTTTAGTCATGCAAATAAAAGCAGTGACTCCGATGGGGAGGATACTTATTATTTACATCTAAGTGTACACCATTATTTGACCCCAAGTTCGCGGCCCAAGCTTGTGTGCCTTACAGATGGAGAAGTACACACGCGCTCGGATAACTTCCTACAGTCATCAATTACTAGTTTGTACCAGTGAACCGCATATAAACTCATCCGATAGGGAGGAAGGTCTAAGCCAACGCGCAAGTTCATATGCATCACATTACAAACGTAATTATTTAATGAAGTCTGTTCCAGCAATCCATGAATAAACTCATCCGATGGGGAGGAAGGCTCTAATGCCGACGCGCAAGTCTATTCACATCGCTAACAAACCAATAATGGAGGCCGCGGGAATTTATTACCAATTCCCTCTCCCACTTAGTTATTTAATTACCGAGGATTTTTTAACATGCATATAATATTCCAGAATAAAATATACAACTAAGACATGCTTCTATTAACAGCAATTTAAATAAATAAATCACATAGATCATGCCTTTCATAAATAACAATTAATTGTCAAGTTTAACAATTAAACCAATTATATATCATAATTAATTGCATAAAATGTTGGATCAATTAAAAAAAACCCAGCTGACCCAAACATCATTAGCATAAAATGAGCAGCCCATTAATAAAATAATTAAGCCCATTTACCCTGCCAATTTCTGCATGAAGGTCTAGCCCAATATTTAACCTTGGCCCAACATCAATCCCACAATTAATTAAAACCAGCAATAATAAAAGGCCCAGCAGCCCATTACCATTTAATTAATATTTGGGCCTAAACTACAACCCAAAACCATAATTAAATCAAAGCCTAAAGGGGCAGCCAAAACAGACAGCCCATTTATAAAAAATTGAGCCCATTTATTAAACCCCTTTCTGCACGGCCCAATAAACCAGCAATTAAAAATGGAGCCCAGCTGGCCCAAGGAAACAACAAAAACTCAGGCCCAACAAGGAAGCCCAAAACCCATTCTGCTGCCCTAGAAGACCCAGCCTCATTTGCCCCCTTTCACAACAGCGATCACACGACGTTAAACACTGAAGCATCCACCGGCGCCGCTGCTTCAGCCCAACCGGAATCGTGACCCTTCGCATCCACCGGCGCCGCTGAACACTGCCAGCTTACTGCTTCCAGCGGCTGGAGCTCTCCTGGCACCATCGAACTTCATCGACAGAAGCTCCGCAGCTGGATCGGCCCGCCGCTGAGCAACAGCGCCGCCACCGGTTAGTCGCCAACCATCAGCGCTGCCGCCGACGACTGCCACCACTCGCACCCGCCTACCATCACGCCCGGAAGACTCCCGGCGACCCAATTGGATTTGTGCCGCCATCCACGACAGCCAGACTCACGATCCACTATGCCGACGGGTACCAGTCACTCAGAGCTCGTGGACGACTCGCCCAAATGCCATCTCTACGCACTCAGAACGCCGCTGCAATCAACGCCGATCTGCTCCGATTCAACCGAGATCGAGTTGGGCTCTCACGGATCCTGCCTTTGCACCAGCAATCGGGAGTTGCAGAGGCGCCCCAACCAACGCCAGTCAGCGTCTTCCCCGTGCAGTCGCCTCCGCATCAGCTTCGTCATGCCTGGCTGCTGCAACCTGAAACGAGCGCCGCACCGCACGCAGTCTCGCTCGGAGATACCTGAATCCCCCCCAGCCACCTGCCGCTGAAACGAGCGCCTCGCTCACGCCTGGAATCCCCAAAACGAGCATCCCGCCGCGCGTGATGCTGGGCACTACCGCCGGGCCATGCGCTCGGCCACCCGCTCGGTAAAGCCGCTCGTCATTCTGGGTTATTGACTCGAGACGTGTTTGTGTATTAAAACAGCGTGAACAGTGTATACAAACAATGAGAAATACACAACAGTAGATCACATAGTTATATGCGATTACAACAGATTATACTTGAATCTCATAATCACATACTTATAGATCAATAAACATGAAATAAAATCAGATCAGATCAGATCTTATAATCATATAATCACAAAAACTCTTATCCTAACAAATCACGTTTCACCAAGAAACCAACGCTCTGATACCAATTGTTGGCAATTGGATCGTTTGGTTCAACGTGATCCGTTTAGGATTTCAGGCAAACAAATTAGCGGAAGCAATTAATATGTTTACCGTACTTCTGGGTTGGTGTAGAGGTTGATCGTTGCAGAGAACCTCCTCTCGATCTTCTGCTGTATGACCCAAGTCAAATCCTGCTGTTGTGTGGGCAACAATCTGCAGGATTCTCTCAATCTGCTTCTTTCCCTAACTCACGTTGAAAGAGGCGCAGTTACTTAGGTTTCCAGAAGCTGAGATGACTATATATATAGGGCTACAGCAGGGACCAGGAGGAGAAATTGGGCTGGGCCTCAATTGAATTTAATTAACCAAGCTTAGCCCAAAGCTTTTAATTAAATCCAATAATAATAATATAGTCCACTAAAATATTATTATTGCACTACCCGTCCAATCCCAAAATTATGTTCTGGGCTCCTTCTTATTATAAGCCCGATAGTCTCCCCATGTTTAAGAAAAAACAATGTCCATTAATTAATTAAGTTACTGACAACTCAAATTAATTAATATCTCATCCGAGAGTAGTACCACTCAACCTTATTATCATGCCGGAAATTAATCCACTTGCAAGATTTACATGATAAACCTTATGAGCTCCTCAAGGGGACATCATCAACCTATAACGGACATGGATTCCTTCTACAATCAACAGCACACCATAGATACAGCACTACTTCCCAACTCACCGAGTTTGTTGATTTAATACTTATAAATCTCACCCATTGATGAATCAAAGAAATACATACTGCCCTACGTGTCGAGGTTATTGTATAGGGATTAAGAGCACGAACTTCCATAATAACGGAGATCAAGTTCTACTATATAGTCAGTATAAGAAGAACGATCTCAAACGGTCCTACTCAATACACACAAGTGCACTAATGTGATTCTATAGCCAAGACAAGCTAATACCAAACCACACTACAACCATACCGATAGAGAGTCCCCGTCTATCTCAGTTGTGAGCATCTGTTTATACTTTATAAGGAAACCGATAATATGATCTTCTGCGTGTTGTCGCACAACATATAATCTACAGTATAAAGTAAATGGACTATTGCATCATGCATATAAAATAAATTATAAGATGCAATCATTTGATCAATGATTCTCATTTCAAATATTGTTATAACATTGTCCATACTAAAGCTAGACTTTTAGTATACAATCCAACAATCTCCCACTTATACTAAAATACTATGGTGTCATGTCTTCTGCCATACATCTGATTCCTACTCCCATTACCCGACCATTAAAAGCTCTCGCCTTAAGGTCCTCGTAAATGGATTTCTACTGCACACGCGTCTATCTTAGTGAATGGAAGCCCTTCGGGTGATTTTAGTTTAGGAGATGACTAAGACAAGGGGATCCGTTATCCCCCTTTCTTTTCATCATGGCAGCTGAATGTGTAGGAACTATTGTGTCTAAAGGAATTGAGCAAAATAGGGATGAGCCATTTGAAATTGGAGAGGAAAGGCTCCAGCTATCACATATTCAATATGCCGATAACACAGTCTTTGTAGGGAAGATGAATATTAAAGGTGCACTCTTCCTTAAAATATCCTTATTGCTGTTGGAATGGGTGTCAGATCAAAAAATCAATGTGGATAAATGTTCTCTAATTGGCTTGGGCATAGACGATGGGATGGTGATGGACATGGTTGATATTCTGAGTTGTAAAGTTGGAAAGCTGCCTATGAAATACTTGGGGCTGTCAGTTGGATGCTCTCACAAAAGAATCAGTGATTGGAATTATGTTGTTGATAAGACTAAAAGTAGAATTAAGAAGTTGGAGAATTTAAAAATTTCTATTGGTGGAAGATTAATATTGGTCAACTCCGTTCTTAATTATATTCCAATCTATGCTCTGTCAGTCTTTCGGGCACCTCTTGATGTGTTAAAATCAATTGTCGCTCTGCAAAGGCAATTCTTATGGGGTGGGAGAGTGAATTCTAAGAAAATATCCTGGGTCAGATGGAAAGTGGTTACTATGTCTAAAGATCAGGGAGGGTTAGGGGTGAGGGAGTTGGAAAGTCTAAATAGGGCTTTAATGGGGAAGTGGGCGTGGAAAGCATTAGAACATAGCGAGAGTCTATGGGTTAGAGTCATGAGGGCGAGGAATAAAATAAATGGATGGAGGTGGAACGTTTCTTGATAGGAAGTCTAGAGGTAAATGGTGGAGGGGAGGAGTCTTAGAGTGCCTAATAGATGAACGGGGAATTGGTTCGAGGAGAGTATTAGAAATGAGGTAGTTAGTGGGGATAGCACTTCTTTTTTGGGAGGGTAAGTGGGTTGAAGGTGAGGCATTGAAGTCCAAGTATCCTAGGTTGTTTTATCTTTATAAAGATAATGGTAAGCTAGTGTCGGAAATGACTCATTGGGAGGGGGAGTCATGAGTGTGAAAATTGGAATGGAAGAGAGAATTAAGGAGTCGTGAGACTAACATTGTAACTGAGTTTCTGTCTTTGATCAACAGGTACCATATTCAACATGGAAATGATTGGTGGAGATGGAATGACAATTAACAAAGAAAGTATATTGTTGGAGAGGTTTGCAACATGCTTGAAGATAGGAAGAGAAGAGAGACAACAACTTTAAAGGAGATTTCAAGGTTGATATGGGATAGCGAGCCCACAACGAAGATCAAAATACATGCGTGGAGGGTGATAAACAAAGGCATTCCAACAACATCAGAGCTATATCGACGAAGTTGTCTCTCGTACACCGCATCAAAAATATGTGTCCTATGCAATAAGGAGGAGGAAACAGTGAAGCATGTAATGGGATGTTGCACGAAAACTCAAGAGGTAATGACAAAGTGCAAGAGATGGTTAAGAAGACATGTGTCGATAAATGAAGATCTAAAAGTAAGTCTACTTCAAATTGAAAATTCCCCTTGTCATAAGATGAAATTAAACTTGGTTTGGATGTGTTTTTATGCTCTATTTGGGTAGTATGGAAAAAATAGGAATGGTATTATCTTTAATTCAGAAAGGTGGGACCTACAGAAAGTTATTGAGGAGATAAAAGTCCATACATGGAGTTAGTGGAAAATGAAAAATGGAGGGCTAAAAAATGATGTTGTTTTCTCTATGTAGAATAAAAATCTTATAGATTGTTTAATTTTAGGTTTTCAATATGGCAGTAAGTCTTGTTAGTTTTGGTCAAAACTCTATTTGTAGGTATTTGATTGTAAATTTGTGGGTAATTCTCATACCCAAAAAATAAAAACCCCATTTGTATTATTAGATCCATTTCTACGTAATTGTATAAGATTCATTCTATCCTATTGTAAGCTAATTTTGATCCATTAACAATTTTAACCCATTTGTAATATTAGATCCAGTTCTACTAGTTGTTAGTTCTACAATAGTGGTACTCAAAATATACAGTAATTTATCTCCAACAATTTATACTATTTTCTACATTAAAAATAAGTTAAATATTTTTTACTTAGTTTTAATATTTTTTATTAATCTTATTATACTATTAAAAAATATAAATAACTATTCTAACAAAAATCTATTAAAATTGGAGTACAAAATGTAGCACTGCTGGAGAGGATGGAACAACTGCGAGTCCAACTTATAGAACTACTATAATACTATAATTTTCTTTAAAAGTTTATATTATATTTTTATAGAATTTGTGATGTTTTTGGGATACAGTACTGGTTGTCAACCACATCCAATTTTTTTTTTCTCTCTCTCATTACGTATTATTATTTTTTAATTTATATATCATTATTTCTATAATTTTCTTTAAAAAGTTTATATTATAACTTTATAATAATATCGATATTTTTTATAATAATATTTTATAAATTTAATACTATAATTTTCTTTAAAAGTTTATATTATATTTTATAATAATATCAATATTTCTAATAATAATTTTTTATAAATTTAAGATACTAATTAATGATGAGAGATTTTTTTGTTTAAATGTCTTTTTTATTTTTTTAATGACTTAGTATGATATATATCATACAGTAGAATTGATAGATTATTTTAATGATGATTTTATGGAAATATGTATTATATACATAATAAAGATTTACAGCAATCAATAGAGAAAATTACAGTAATCATGGAGGAAATAAAGGAAATATACAATATACATAAATCTGTACAAGTTGATTTAATTGATGTTATATTTATCCTTTAATTATATTTATTTTTTAAGTTGATTATAGAATGATTTTGTTAAGTTGATTATAGAATGATTTTGTAGGTTGAATCAAACTTCAATTATTTTGATACATAATTAACCACTGATTATAGAATGATGATGTTGATTATAGAATGATTTTATATGTCGAATCAAACTTCAATTATTTTGATACATAATTAACCTGGCATTTAATTTCTGCGTAATATTTCCTTTGACTTATCATTGAAAGTATGATCGGTAGAAAAAAGGAAAAATTATACTCATTAAACAGAAAATATTATATAACACGTAGAAAAAAGTAAAAATTACTCATTAAACAAAAAAAAATATCAACCATAGAGACATGATTGAATTTTCTTCCCCTACATAATTTTCTTCCCCTACATATCAGTGGTTGCTTTTTACATGTAAATCATACAATGACATAAAATATGATACACTAGGATTACACATAAGATCTCGTGTGCATATCTAGTCTAACAAAAATTAAGTTATTATCAATTGAGCAATTATTTAAAAAAAAATGTTATTCACACCCCTTATTTTTTTCACATACACCCATTTAATTTTGAGTTAATTCTTAAATAATTCACTACCTTATTTGAAAAAAATTTCAAATTTATCTTAACATTTTATTGTTGTCACATTCAATACACCATCTGTTTAATATTTTTAATTCTATTAGCATAACTTTTATTTTTACAATTTAATACACCACTTATTTCATATTTTTAATTCAATTTATTATTATTATTAAAATCATAATAATAATTTTATTTGATGAAATTAACCCTTTAAAGTTCATCATGCACACCTTATAACGTCTGGGATGAGTTATATTCCAATATTTCACCGCTCACCGTTAAAATTTTCTACTATGATACATGAATGAAATTTGAAAACGTGCATTTATTATTTTTGTTTTAAGTTGTTTAAGTTGGCAGATTATAAAAGTTTTTTTTAGCAAAAAATCTTAATGATTGAAAATATACTATTTTGGGGCCCATTTTATAATTTCGCCAAGGCCCCAAAATCTCAGGACCGACATGTAGACACCTAGTTGATGTTTGCTAACAAAATTGACGGCGAGTAACCTCCAATGTTCTAAAAGTAGTCTACTTTTTTAAGTGAGCAACTATACTATACACCCGGTTAAATCAAACAACTAACACCTCGTTAAATAAAAGTCCTTTCTCATCACGTTGAAATACCCCTCCATCGTGTTTAAGTGATTAAGTTTGTTTTTCGTAAGAGAATTAAAAAATACTCATATTTTAATATATATTGAAGTAAGAGATATAATATTTTGTTGTATAGTGAATAATTGTATTAGTATTGTAGGTGAATTCATCTTATATATACTAAAAAGAGAAATGCAACCATTAAAATGAAATGTCAAAATTAGAATTATGTAACAATTAGAATAGAATGGAGGAAAAGGTATTTCAATTTGTAGTGGGTTGAAAGAGATATTTCATCCATTCGAATTAAAGAGTCAATTTTGCTTTTTTTTTTACGTGAATGAAGAGTTCATTTTGCTTTTTTTTTTTTTAACACGAAGTAAGAAATATACTCCAATTTAATGTATAGGTTGTATTAGTGAGTAAATAGACCCTATATTTTAATTGTATTATTGGGTGTGTGCATGTCTAATGTGTTTAAAAAAGGAAAAAATGAGATTTTTAGAACAAACACTTATAAAACATACTATATAATTGATATTGGCAAAAACTTGTGTGCTTCGCGGAGCACACTGTGTGCCTTTATAATTTGGTATTAAAGGGTATACCTTTTTAATACTAAATGTTTAATACCAAATTGTAAAGGCGGGCACAAGAGACCAACTCATAAATATTTATATTAATGTTGTGAGTTATATTAATTGTTTTGAGTTATTTCAGATAACAAAAAGAAAAAATATAAAAATTTAAATGGAACGCATATATTAAAATTGAGAAACTCTCTTGTGAGACGGTTTATTTGTGAGACAAGTGTAAGACAGGTCAACCCATCACTAAAGTATGCTTATTGTATAGATAAAATATGCTTATTTGTAATTACAGTACGTTAATAATAAATTATATTATAACATACTAAAAGTATACAAAAGTATACCGTGTATACTTTAATGCATAATCAAACATACTTTAGAAGATATACTTTAACAATCATTAAGCACACTTTATTTATACAATAAGCATATTTTAGTGATGGGTCGACCCGTCTCACAAATAACCCGTCTCACAAGACAAGTTTGTCATTAAAATTATGCAAAGATTGAAATTTATTAAAATTATGTAAAGATTAAAATTGGGTAAATGGCGTATATCCTTTTAGGCTAGAGAAACATCAGCATATGTAAATTGTAAATAACTAAATTCAAGTTTAAATAGGTCCTGGGTATGGAAAACACTAGCATAACACTTAGGTGATTTTTGGTTTGGGATTATGTGAGATTTGAAAACCATGAATTGTGTGTTCTATGTTTGTTTTGGGTTTTGAGTGGGGTAGGTTTTAACTTTACGTCAAATCAATGTATTAATTTATTTAAAAGTTAAATGAGAAAGGAGAAATAAAGAGAGAAAGTGTATTAATTGAAGAGAGAAAATGTAGTAGGTAGATATAGGGGAGGTTTTTAAAATTTGGATGTGGGTTTTGAAAAATAAAAACCTGAATTTAAAATCCGAAAACGAACATAACCTCAGGGTAAACCAGGTTCACCCGAAATCCCTTTAGTCCCCATTACAATCTTATAACCGCGTAATCCCTTTAGTCCCCTTTACAATCTTATATATTTTATGCATTGTTAGAGTGCTTAAATTAAGGGGGACCGCAATGTTTGAATCAAGAGGAACAGTAGGGTTTACAAAGATTTATGATCCGATCTACAGGAGACTAACTCAAACACTAGATTTATGATCCGGTTTACAATAGACTAACTCAAACACTAGAACCGGTGGCGACAGTAACATTTCCCACATTTAGCCCGTAGATGACCTGACCATCGATCCATAATAACTATGGCTCCCACCCTGCCAACATTCTTGCACGTTTGCTCTGTTTTTTTACTCTGTTTTAGAAACCTAGCATATGGCCTTTAAGCCGACACCATACTCTTATCAATGCCAATCTATGGACTTCAACTGTATAACCTATTGCCAACTCATTATAGAATCAACAATATGCAACAGCATGGCATCCATCCTACTGGAATCATGGAACCCAATCAAGGATCTTAGAACTCAAAAGGGATTCCAATAAAGCTACAGTCAAATAGAGGATAACAAACTAGGGAAAACTAGCCCTAATCTGGACATATAAACCGATTTGAGTGGATCCATTGTGAACCCGATTGCACAAATCTTATTTCCATGCAAGTACATTGACCTTTTTTAATTTGAAACAAACTTACCCTAAAGCCCTAAACAAACATTAAACCCCTAGGAAAAACTTAAAACCCTAAGTGCAAAATAGTAATTTAGCAGAGGAGTGTACACAAGTTTTGCCAACCGATTTTCCTGATTCTAGGGAAGTTGGAATCCAGAGAGGTTTAACCCATGGAACAACATGCACTCATATGACTAAACGAAAAGATCACTTTAGCCAACAAACTTCATTCTACTGAAAATTCCCATAATGAAATATGAAATAACTAACTACTTCATTCTACTGAAAATTCCCATAATGAACATATGAAATAAATAAGAGAGAAACAGAGGAACCCAAAAACAGCTCATTTGCATCACATGAGATATAATTAGACAAAACACAACACATTCAGAGAATTAAATAAGGGATCTCATTAGCATTACTGTTTAGTAAAAACTTAAAGAAAATTATAGTCATCTTACAAAGATGTCTCAGAATATCTGAGATAGCCTCAAGAATCACAGCATGAACTGAAAAATAGGTCGACCAACAAATAAACATATACCAGAAATCCTCCCTACCACTACCACCTCTAGAATAAACACACTAAACAAACCCAAAAAATCATCTTGTTGGATATGGAAAACCAAGAAATCAATTTTGGGACTCGTTTTTCTTAACTCCATTATCAATCCCCCCCTCCCTTTCCCTTTCCTCCAACAACCTCCCAGCTTCCTCATCTTGCTGCTGAGACCTCTTCTGGGCTTCCTTCGCCTTAAGAGCCTGCAGCTTTGAGTGATTGTAATAGGCAACACCCAAGAAAGCCAATCCATAACCAAAGAGATTGATGGGAGTGACAGTGTCCATAATAACAGACCAAGAAAAGGCAATCAAGAGCCAATCCTTCACCACCCCAGCCACATTCATGGTCAGAGCAGAGGTCTTGCCAACAAGCAAGAACACAGCCAGATTCAACGCAAACGCACACAGTGAATTGGTCCCGAAAATAAGGTAATCGAAATGGAAACTAGAGGTCTCTTTAAGCATAGGGTACTCCACCCACACCCACGGCAAAAACAAGAATACCAAGCAGCAAGGAGCAACGTAATAAAGAGAAGTAATCGGATTGAGAGTAATACCCTTGGAAGTGAGCAAGATCTGAATTAGAACAAGCCGAGTCGCCTCGAACGCCACCGCACCGAGTTGAAGCAGAACTCCCCACGAATCGAATTTCGCCTCGCCGTAAGCCGCGATCCCCACCCCGATCGAGATCGACACCATGTTCGCCATCGTCTCCGAACTGAACGCCTCCTTCTTAAACATCACTCCGATGGTGTAAACAGCCACCGGCATTAACGCCTTCAGCATTTGAATGAAGGAAACGGAGAGATAGATGTAGGCGGAATTGGAGAGCCAGAGGGAGAGTGAATAGAGGAGGCCGATGGGGACGACGGACTTCAGATACAGCTCCCCCGACATTGACACAGGATCTACGACCTTGAAGACGCGGACGAGGAGGTAAGCGAGGGAAGAACAGAAGGCCATGTGAATCATGGTGAGCGAGATCGGGTAGGGCCAATTGTACAACTTCCGATCCAGGATGTACTTGTTGTAGACGATGACGGTGAAGGAGAGGAAGATCCATATGGCGACGTAGGCGTAGGATAGCACGATCTTCTTCACCACGCCTTCGCTCAGAGCTCCGCCTTTCCCCATTGTTGAGTGTGAGCTTCTCTCTGCAACTCTCTCCCTCTCTCCTCGGATGGCGATAAGAGGAGAAGAGCGGGGAAGAGAGATTTCAGACGTTGGGGATTTTGTTGGAATGTGATAATAAAGCAACGAGGTGAGGTTACTGTAATTCCTTAATTAATAATAATTAGAATAATAAAGTGAAAATGAAATCGTGATTTTGTAACAAATTTGGGAATTCTGTTTCGATAAGATTGCCTTCGGGATATGTTAATCAAATCAGATTTTTTTTAATTAAATTGTACTTATTGTTGATCATTTACTCGATAATTACTCTAAATTTAGAGTGTATATTCGGTGCACCCATATGTGTATGTCTTTTATTCTATTATGTATACATATTACTCCCTCCGTCCCGGGTATTTTTACCCGTTTGTACGGGCACGGAGATTAAGACGTTTTATTTTTTTAATATATAATGTAAGAGAAAGTAGGGATAAATTAGTAATTTAAAAAGAAAAAGTGAGTAAAGTTATTGGGAATGATGAATAAAGTGTAAAAAAGTAATTAAAGTTGTTGGGATTGTAAAAAGTAAGTAATAAAATATTACTCCCTCCGTCCCAACTTAAGAGTCTCATTTGCTTTTGGGCACGTGAATTAAGAAGTATTATTATTTAATATGTAGTAGGTAGTTGTATTAGTGGTTGTGGGGGCCCATGTTTTAATTGTATTAGTGGGTGTGGGTGGGTCCCATGTATCCAAAAAAGGAAATGAGACTCTTTGGGTGGGACGATCAAAATGGTAAAATGACCCTCTTAACCTGGGACGGAGGGAGTATGTATTTTTGCCAAAAATGGAATGGGTAAAAATACGTGGGACACCCCAAAATGAAAATTGGGTAAAAATACGTGGGACGGAGGGAGTATTTTATTTTGTATACGTATTTTGTAATACTTGTATACTTTTTTCATATTAATTTTTCATTAAAAAAAACTAGCATTCATATGTGTATAATTTTTTATTGAATATTATATACAAATTTTCATTAAAAAAATTAACAATTAAATTGTATACATTTTTACTCTTAATTATATATGTTTTTGTTTATATTTGTATATGGGTGCACCCTATCTTTAGGTGCACCCGGGTGCACACTATAAATTGCCAACTGTAAATGTGAAGCGAGACGAAAGGAGTATTTTTAAACGTTTTTTTACTTAATTTATACTATTATTTAAAAATAAAATAATTTAAATTTTGTTCTTCATTTAATTTATTTTTAAATTTAAATATTATAAATATATAAAATACTCGGGTTTTTTGAGAGAGGAGACCTTAAATGACATAGAAATATAGAATAAGACTAAAATTTGATAAATACCACCCTCATTCCTATTTTTATTAGTACTATCCGACACAATTACCGTATGGTGCACAGTGTAAGTGGATAATCCACAAAAAAATGATTAACGGGATTTACAAAACACATACTCTACCCTTACTCTTAAAATTTTCATGTGGGTATTACACTACCCAAAACCTGAAATATCCTACCCTACCCGCATCCAATGCCAATAGATTATTATCCATCGGATACCCGCATCCACGGCTAAAATTCACAGCTCTACTTCCCTACTTCCGTGTTCTTCTTACCCATGATTTGTCATGTACATGAAAACAGTGGTAAAAAATAAATGCATCTTGTCACATACATCACAAACATGAATGCAAAAACAGAATTCTTTCCCAACAATGACTATTCTATCATCAGATTGCCAATGGAAACGAAACAAATTAATAAAAGAAAACCTGAACAAGGCAACTGAACTAGGATCTAATAACTGGCACACTCATAATGAGGAATCTCAGATTCACTAGAAATGAATTAAGAATGCATGAAAATCCTAATAAATGGCAATAGGATGATGTGATCTTGGCTGATTGCCGCAGTGTGTTTAGTAGTTTCCATCTGCAGATCCCTCGTTCGGGCCAGCAAGCGTAATCTGTTAATAAGGTCAGGTTTATTTAGATCTCCAGTCGTATTTTCAAACAAAATGCAGAATGCTTGACAAGAACAAACTATTGGACTGGACAATTTTGCTTCTCCCACCCAAGATTCCGTACTTACATTGCAGTCAAATGCAAATCTTCTTGCCAGCATGATAGCTGCATTCCTTTCTCGTTCTGATTCAAATGCTAATATGAAGGATAGTTCCGTCTTTGCTTGCCAATAAACTGCCTGAGCTGAAGCATTCCCACTGCCTCTCATTCCACAAAGCTAAGGAAAAATATATACTTGCTTCTTACTCATTCGTAACCATCACAAACAAATGCATGCATAATATTCCTTTGGTTTAGATGAATACCTGCATTGAATTGGAATAAAACTCTTTCGCAATTGTTGTTTTCCCTTTACGAAGTTTTATTCTCATCTTCCCTATATGCAGTACATGGATAGACTCTGAAGGATGATCTACACCATTCATCTGGATAAGGATGACCTACAAGCATTTCTTTTTTATCACAATTGTGAACACGTATATTCAAAGGTTGTGCAGTAAGACGTATGCACCTCGTACAGCGTAAGATAAAGGTCAAATGTAAAAGAACAGAAACTTCAAGAGGGGGAAAAGGTGATTTATATAATTATCAATTATGTACATATATAAGTTCTTGGTTAAGTATCTCAAAAAAGAGCATGTATGTTGAAACTTCAAAGTAAAGATTTGTGTAAATAAAAATATATATATATAACATACAGTGAACTCAGTGTCATGCCTTCGCACCAATGCTTCTACATAGTTTCCCAATCCTGGAGCTGAATTAGAAAAAACTAATTTAGTTCTAAGGAAAATAAAAAAAAGAGAAGTTTTACTGCATACCCGGATCAATAGGAGCAGAAGTTGTAACGGTTTCAGTATGGTTGTCAGTTGAAATATCTGCTTGCAGGATTCGTCCAACGTCAATGGACTCAGGAGCATATGAAGGTTTTGTAGCCCCTGGAATGATGTAAAAGCCAGTCAGTGTGAAACCCTATAAAAGTCGAGGATATGACCATGTGAAATATCTGATATATTTCCTGCATGAGCATGAAGCGAGCATTGTATTCAGTGCGATAATACCAATGATACGCAGCACAATAACGTGAAATAACAGGATATATTCATGGTGGGAAGGAATCTTATGTTTCACCAATAGCAATAAAGAGTTTTGCTATCTGCAGGCATGTTCGCACCTTGGCAATTTCCATACATCCTGAATGAGCCTATCAATGTACAAGTTGATTACGGCATGGTGATAGGAATTACACATTCATACAGATACCTGATATAAGCTCTCTCTCAGCACCATCAGATGTTGACCAGTACCATTGGATAGTGCATTCTGAAAGATCTGGAGCACTATCAGAACACGGATATATCCGCAGATATGAACCCAATGCCTCAACACCATCCATTTCATACAGATAATGCATGTTTTTGTCACCCTTCTTGCTTATTGACAACTGAACATATTTATATAATGAAGATATTAGTGCTAGATTATGTTTCACAAATAATACTACTCTATATGAACACATTCCATCTGTATATGTATTGAAGTCCTAGCATCTAGCTGAATATTTATCCAAGGTGTATATCTGCAAAATCACACGCATTACCTTCGCTGAGTTATCTAATGTAAACCACTAGGATGGCATTTAAATATTTATTTCACAGTATTCTTTCTTGCAGCTTAGATACCATAGGTTGGTTAGGATGTGGTGATGTTTATTTTAGGTATAAGTAGATTTAATAAATCATGAATAGTAATGTGTATGTTTGTTTTAGGCTTGGCCAAGTATTTCTTGAAACGGGTACACATAATTAATTATGTAAACCCTAGTGGTTTATGTGGAGTACATATTATTTATTCTTAGGATTTAGATTATTTAAGGGTATTAGGTTTTGGTAGGGTGGATTTAAACTTTATATCAAATCAATGTGCAAAAGAGGGAGGAGGTGGATAGTAATATGTGTAATAGGGTATTATTTCATGCGAGAGAAGAGATGAGAGAAGATAGAGAAAGGAAGGAAAAATATTAATTAATGAGAGAGAAAATATATGGTACGTGGGTGGGTTGAGGATTTATATGGTTTGTAGGTGTATATAGGGGAGGTCTATAAATATAGGGGTGGATTTTGAAAAACTAAACCTGGTTTAATAAACCAGAAACAAACATAGCTGTGAAATGGAGAGAGAAGACACAATCAACAGAACAAAAGTAAGTGAAACATGCTATAAGACGGCTAAACAATAAGAAGGCAGAGATGGCATTGGATATAGGATCGGAACAAGAGTGACCTCTTTCTGGAGCTGCAAAGAATGCTTTGACTTTTCAACAAATTGAATCCTTAATGCACGAAGTTCGTGTTCCATGTCCATTACCTGTAAAAACAATGTCTCTAACAATTGAAGTGGCATGTGGAACAAAAATGCTGTTATCAAAAAACTTAAAAAGAAATGCTCTGTGTTTATAAAGAGATTTCAGAAGATCAAGAGGTCTTGACAAAAATTCCTTTCAGATGAAAATGTAATGTTACCAAAAACTGGAATATATACAAAGTAACACAATAATATTCCACTTATCACTCACACAGAGCCATATACATCGATAAAAATATCAGTGCCATGTTTAGAATATAGGTTACAGATTAAATTACCCTACTAGGCTGATGAAGCATTTTGATTCGTCTAGCCTCTTGAACCTCTTTCATCAATTCATCCAAGTCCTGATTATTCATAGAAGGGCATATATCACATGTCAAGACCACAGGTAGAATTCATGAGTTCTGGTGCACAAATTTGGACGTACTGTACAAAAGAAAAGTGTAGCCTGATGGCATATTCAGATGTATAAATAATGGCCTCAAGACTCAAATACAATCATTCCAAATAACAAAGATGATTCCAGTCCAATTAGATGCAGTAAATATATGATAACCAATTATACATTTGAGAAGAATGATCAAATTGGCCATCTCTAAGGTGAAATGAAATTGTGAACCATGGGAAAACAAGTTAAAAATTACTAAAAGCACTTTCCATCTTCATTTGATGTCCATACAAAGTAACGCAATTAAATGTAAAGAATGGCTTATGATTATTCTACATGTGTGATTACAAATCTTAAAGAAGTTTGTTGTGGTAGTTATTTAATTGAACATTAAAAAGAAGACACCTTACAGCATAAAATTTGAATTGGAATAGATTCACATGGAAAAAAATATGCATTTCACCCCCTGCCCCAATAAATGAAAACATAAATTTTCAATTGGACCTGCTTTCCTAAGGCTCTGGACATTCGTTCATGTTCTTCAAGAGCCTCTTCCACTCTCTGCACTGCTGCTCTCGCATTTTCAATTTCTGACCGTGAAAAAGCTCTTTCTTCATCAACAAGTTTTTTAGCATCTTCAGAAGCCTGACAGAAAAGTGTAGTCTCGTAAAGAGGATAAAAAGAACAAGAAAGAAAATGCTAAAAATATGAAGTATTTGTTCCTTGTGGCACTGTAATTTAACAGTACTTTTCCTTTTCTAGTATGTGCACCTGGAGACAGAAGGAAGTAAAAACATCACAAAGCGAGCATATATAGTAGGTAGACCTGCTTTAGAAACGTTGCAAGCTTTTTCACTTCAGCCTTCTGTTGAATTAGTTCTCCTTCCCTTTGAGTCAACTGGACTGCTAGAGACTCGACCTGCAAATATTGAAAAATGAAAGAAGGACAAGTGGCAAACAAAAAAAGTGCATAGATATATTCAACTTTATTATGAATAAAGTGAAAAATCATAAGAAAAACATCCATACAATCTTACCTATAGACACTCCCACAAAAGTTTAAATATAAAACATCAAGGACAGTAGCACCTAATCATGGATAAACAC
Source organism: Pogostemon cablin (assembly GCA_023678885.1). NCBI lineage: Eukaryota > Viridiplantae > Streptophyta > Magnoliopsida > Lamiales > Lamiaceae > Pogostemon > Pogostemon cablin. Next base: position 25,579,172 of record CM042985.1, on the reverse strand, counting down.
AATGTCGACTTACAGGTAATAATAATAAGATACAATGCAATGAGATTAACTGTGTGAAATATTACAGAACTCTAGCATACAGCAATATTTTTATTATACCTATGCTTTTGTTAAAATAAAACTTGTTTCAAGGGGAATGTCATATTTACAATTTATAAGTTTACGCCCACAATCATTTATAATTCACCTTTCAGGTGTTAAAAAGGGAATGGAATAGTTACCATCTCTCTTTTTCCTTAATATAGTCCATACATATATAGTCTATAAAAATCATGTTAGGAAGCAAACTGAATGACATCTTAATACAAGAAAAACAAAACTCCCAAAGACGATTGTATTTTTCCATAAGTAGCTTCCAGCCTTACAGTAACAGTACATCATCTTCCTCCTAACCTGACCGGTAAAGAATCAACAACTCAACAGTTTAGTACAGCATCAATTTACTAATCTATTGAGAAGGTACTGGATAATCAAACATGCATTTTATGAAAAGGAGAAACTCAAAGTACATCTGCAGTACCTATTATTATATTTTGAAAGGACCGAGTTCTTACTTCCTTGTTTTCTTTTATCTTTTTATTTTGTTACTTTTTTACACCTTTCTTTTCTTCTTCCATTCTTTTTGGTGCTAGAGGAAGCAATGAGATGGATAGCGTTTTTTAGGTACGTGGATACATTAGGAGTTGAAAATAACTAACAATAGCAATAGCTTCCACAACATCATCTTTGCTTTTGGCAGCTACTCGGCCTCTCAAGGCTTCAAGTGCATCCCTTAGTTTCTTAAGAAGCACATGTTTCTCCAATGAAGCTGCCTCTTTTAGTCTTGCCTGGGAAACATAATAAGGAAAATGAAATTTAACAAATGCATACCGTATATACATACACATGCATGATATATCTAGCTTTTGAGTGAAAGACAACAATAGAGACGCAGCTTTACAAAATACCAAATTTTACTTCTTAACGTCAACTTAAGGAAAATGCTTTTTTTTGTCCCTTGATTTTACCCTATTATGCTTTCTGTCACCTTAAGTTTTTTGTTTTGATTTTAGTTCCTTAACTTCGATTTTTTTTTCTTAGTCCTTTAACCTTTTGTAGACGGTTATATTTGAGTTTAAAAAAAAATTATTAATTTAAGGTGTAGGGAAAAAAATGCAACTATATTTATAATATGTTTATTATAAAAATTTTCACCAAAGATTTATACTCCTATTAACTTAAGGATTAAAAGATCAAAAAATCAAAGTTAAGAGACTCAAATCAAAACAAAAAACTTAAGGCGACTAAAGGATAAAAGGGTAAATTAAGTGACAAAAAAATGCATTTTCCCTCAATTTAACATCAAATTTTCAGATGGAGAATCACTCAAGATACTTCATAAGAAAACTTGATTGTAAGGAAAAACCATCTCAAGGAACATTAACAACAAAATTAGCCTAAACTTTGCACTTTCTGAAAGTATGAGAGCAAACTTCAAAACATGTGGGGAGTTAACAAGACCAGACTTCATCAGATAGCTTTGCAGCAGCTGCCAAACCCTTCTCAAATTTGCTAGCAAGATCCCGTACTGAAAGACGTTGCTGCTGCTCCACCAGCAAAGCAGTTTCTCGCGCAACCATTTCTTTGGTAGCTGTCACATTGGAATTCTCTTTTATCTCCACGATTTGATTGTTTGCTCCAATTCTATATCTTGGGAAACGACTAGAGGCAAAAATTACATCAGCTGAAACTGGTGAGACTGCATCTTTTTGCACTGTGTAACTAAATCCTCGGCCTAATCTCGTCATATTGCAAGTTCCTGAACATCATCCAAAGCATGTAACCATCATTACTCCGGCTTATATAAGTTCATGACACCTATATTCTCGAGAGATAATATTAAAGCAAGCAATTTCTAACAACTTCTCAAGTGATCAGATTTACATACTACCTTCAGTTACTAGAGCAGCTTGGCTAGAAAACAGCTTACATACAGAATATGTCATTTTCCCACTTATCTATCCTTATAATATGAGCTAGATAAACAGGGGAACATTGAATTAGTAATGTGAAGTCATTGCTCCTAACCACCTTCTTCACTCATCCCACATATGACTAGATTAAGAAAGTAATAGAAGATTCATCAGTAAAAAACTCAATGTCAGGCCAGTTAATGAAAAAGAAGTTATTACCACCCCCAAACTTCAACAATTTCTTGTAGGTAGGTGTTAATTGTTATAACATAATGACATTTGCACTAAAATCAAGCAATTATCTGAGAACAGTAATTTTGTTCCTTCAACCCGCAACAAACAAACCCTAGACATGATTTTAGCCCAATTGAATTGAGTAAATCGTAATCAAACCTAATAAAACAAAGATTAACAAGAGACGAAAATCAGTAGCAGTATCTAGTCCAGAAAAGTAGCAAATGACGGCCAAAAACAAAAATCAAACTGAAACATCAAAAACCTTAATCTCATAAAAAACAAAGAAAATCAAGGAGAAAGCAACATTTGGAATGAAGTAACAGCAGAAACTAAAAAACTCACGGCTTTAGTCTTCGCGGATCACGAATGTAGGAACTTTAATGAAAGAAATAAGCGCGTGTGAACGTAGAGAGAGAAAGCAGGTATGTGGAAATGCAGAGAGAGAGAGGGGAAGGAAGGTAAAGGTTGATGGCTTGTTTAAAGCCAAGCCAATGGAAGAAAAGGAACTCTGCTTCAATGATTTCACAGTGTGTATCAGCAGTTGGTTGAATTTTTTTGGCCGACAGTAGCTCTTTGTTTTTATTTTTATTTTTTATTTTATAATTTTTAATGGCTTTTTAAATGTCTTGAAAGATTATAGATTAACGAAACTCATGTGAGATACTACTCATTAAGTCAACTTCGATAAATGACATATTTCCTTATCATTATCTCTCATCATATCTTTGATTTAGTTAAGATAATTTTTTATATAAACAAAACAATTAAGTAAGATTTTTTTTTAAAACAAGCAAAGGCGGCATTAAAAAGCCAGAAAGTCGGCTCAACAGAATTTACAACTACGTCAGGAATATCACTAGAAAATAAAAGAGAAATACAAGAAAAAACGTATAAAGCTAGGGTACGAGTACAAGAATATTTTGTCAATTTTTATATAAATATCATATTATAAAGTGATTATTACATTTCACAAGTCACGTGTGTGATTATGGAACCTCTAAAAATCCTTGGATCAAATCACTTAATTAATATCATTATCTCTCATCATATCTTTATTTACATAAACAAAATTTTCACCCTAAAGTTTGTCAATTCAGGTACTTTTCGTTAAATTTGAGCTACATTAGATCTTGTGTCACCAACCTATGTATATTAAATAAAAAAATAAAAATAATAATAATAAACTTCAAATGAAATTAATTATTGAGATTGATTATAGAAGTAATTATATTTTTAATAGAAAAAAGTTACCCTTAATTAATGAAAAATTATAATCATTTTATAAAATTATGTTGGTAAGACACATGAAAAATAATATTGTCCCATAATAAACATCACACATCCTATTTTCGTTTATTCCACATTAAATTTTACCATTGAAAAAAGAAATATCACATCAATTCACATCCCTAAAAGTTCATCTTAATTATGAATTTAACACTCCCACCAAACACATAATATACTTTATAATTTATTTATTACCTAAAAATACTACATTACCCTCCAAAAGTCAATAAATTTGATCAAAAAGTAACTTTTCTTAAACTCCGTGTCTACGGTAACGGTAAAGTTTATTATGAACGGAATGAGTAATATTTTATTATTAAAAAGATACCAATATTTATAAAAGAGAGATTTTTTTGTGAGACGAATATTTGTGACACAGATTGTGATGCGGATCAACTCATTATTAAAGTATAGTTAATATATACATAAAATACGTTTATTGCCACTTAAAATTAGTGAATCATATCATATATTACTTTAAAAACATACTTTAATTCATTATTCATCATACTTTGAAGAATATACTACTTTAACTACGAATTGACATACTTCACTTATATAACAATATACCTAATAATGAGTCGACACATCTCACAACACGTCTCACATAATTACCGTCTTACAAGAAACTTTGTCTTTTAAAAATGTTTTCACAGTAAAATAAATATTTGATTAAAAGAAAAAAAAATTAAAGGAAGAGATTATATATTTGACGCAAGTCTTCGTAAAATGGGCAGTTGGAATTGTAGCATGTGGAAGGTAGGATTGTAATAAAGTAACGAAAATAACATGGAAAAGAACAAAAAATGATAAGTTGTAAAATGGGGCCACTAATCGTTATGATGTGTTGGTTTTGCTTAGACTTCAATTTTCTTTTTCATTATTATTTTATTATTTTTTAATTTATTACTCATTCTTTGCTTCATACACAACTAGTATTGTGCTCGTGCGATGCACGAGATTGATTAAATTATACATTTGTCATTACGAATATATTGACATATTCATCATAATGATATAAGATAAAAATACCAATATTGATAAGACAAATGGAGTATTATATTTAAACATAAAATTTATATATTAATTTTATTTTGTAAAAATATTTAAGTTTTAATTTATTTACTTGATTTAAATTTATTATATATTACAAATTGATTTTCATAATTTTACATTGAAAATTTTTACATGCAATTTTCTCCATCCATCTTATTACACATTTCATATTTCTTTATTTATTTGTTTTAATACACATTTTACACTCCAAAGATAGAATTGCAATAAATACAATATAATTTTTATGAAATTTATTTTAAAAACATCATTACTATCTAACACACATCACTATATACTTTATTTAAATATTAAAAAGACCACAATATCCCTACATAGTTAAATAGTAAGTCAACAAAACAATTATTTTAAACATGATATAGTAGATTTGAAAAACACAATTGAGACAGCGAGAGTATTATATTTTCATAAGTGTTATACCGTCTTTTAATTCTCATTAGATTAATTTATGAATAATTCATATTATAATAGATATATGGTAGATATTTGAATAGATAATCGATTAATAATTGAATTTATTCATCTACTGTTAAAAATAAACTAAAATTAAGTACTCCATATCATTAATAAAATAAAAAAATGCATGACTTTAAGAAGTAGAGTATTAATTTACGAATAAAATAGAATGATTTTTTTTCATTTTGAATGAGCTTATTGTAAATAATTTTCATTTCAATCTCAACTAAATGTACTCAATAAACATATAGTAAAAAATTCTTTTATTTTGTAAATAAATTGATAATTGAGTGAGATAATCAATCAAATATAATATATAATAGTTAATAATTAATTAGGAAAGCCATAAATTAATTATCAAATTCCTAAAATTATAAACTTTTATGGCAAAATCTCCTGCGCCCCGAAGACACGGAGGGATAATCCGTGTCCCCATGTGAACACAACACTCCCCCTCTATATTATATTTAAACCTATATTTTGCTAGGGGTTTATATTACATAGGGGCACGGAAATTGCAAAGGGGACAGTGTCCCCGGGGATAGGAGCCTCACTCAACTTTTATAGAACCAACAATAAACTTTTATATAAATTTAAATAATTGTTATTGAGATAACTTCTAATATAGATCCATTAATCATAATATTAAGTAATATAAATTTAAAATAAGTTAATTAAAACTTTAGTATATAATTTTTTAATAATAAAGTATCTTATTTAAAAAATATATTTATCTCGTATATTTCTCATATAAATTATAAAATATGGGTCAACATCTAATCATAGTGAAGTTAGAATTTTGATAAAATTAGATCAATATTGAAATTTGTATTAGTTGACATTAACCCATAATCAAACTTAACATAAATGATTTTAAATTTTAAATTCATAATTTATCATTAAGAATGATAATAATCATTGAAACAATTTCATTATTATTAATCAATTTAAATTAATCCAATTAAATTATACTCTTAAAAAATATTTTTCACATTACAAATTGATACATACAATTTATAAAAATATACATACACAAATAATATACAAAAAGCAACTAAATTTAAATTATTATAATAATAGTAATAAATAATAGTAATAATAATAATAATAATTATTATTATTATTATTTATTATTACATTTAGTATCTCATGACATCGAAAACAAAATTATTCTACATACAATAATTGTATTAAATGAAAATGAAATGATTGCATAGTGTTGATGTTTGGAACCAATTTAGTAAACTTTTGATACTATAATTTCTTGCATAAGAATAATTTAAAAGAAGATTTTGAAAGACATAATCAAACGTATAAGAAAATCTAATATGGATTATGCATAAAAGTGTTAAAAAAATCAAAACAAATAACTAAATGCTAATCATGTAAATATGATATAAGTACTATACACTTAAATGTGTATCTGATATCATCTTCAATTTCAAATTAAAGGTAATAGTGAGAAACATCATTCTATTATCAACATTTATCTTGCAAGATCGGAATGACTTGAATGCAAATCTGTAATTCATTTCGCACAACCTAATAACAAAATAAGTCTTTATCTTGCAAGATCGGAATGACTTGGATGCAAATCTGTAATTCATTTCGCACAACCTATTAAGAAAATAAGTCATTATTATTCAATGAGTTATGAAAATGGAAGATACACAAAGTAAATATAAAAGTGAAAAATAATAATAATAGTATGTATGAGAATCATAATTCCAAAAGAGGAATTAATAAAACATGTGGAGTAATTAGATGACATAATTCCTAATTAGGAAAATTAGGATGACATAACAATAATATACATTACATATAAAATCATATGAAAATATATGGAAAAATAAATAAATAACTCTAAATATAAATAAATAGAAAAAAAAGAATGAATAAGAATACACCATAAAGAGAAACATAAAAAAATATATGAACAAAATAAAATAAACTAATAAAGTGTTAAAAATGACGGGAATGAATAGAAATATAAATTTGACTATCTGTCCATATAGACACAACATTAAATGGTTGATTGATATTTAAAAAAAAATATATAAATCATACTAACCTTTCAAGGTTAGTTCAAATCAATTGAAATTAGAATAGAATGATTGATTAATATTTAAATTCATCATTAAATAAATAAAGACTGAAATTACACAAAATGGAAAGTTAAATAAAAAAAATCAAATATTAAAATTAATATAAAAATTACACGCAAGGCAATAGAAGGTGTCCACGTCAACGAAACAAACTTTCAAATAGATGGTTTTAGATTTTTACCTTATTAATCTCATGTGCATCCAAAAACACACAAAAATTAGATTTATTTATATATTAAAAAAAAATAAATAAATTATAAAATTTAAATCATATATATATATATATATATATATATATATATATATATATATATATATATATATATATATATATACACTCTAATTCCTAAAATAACACATTAGATATCTCAATCACACCTCATAATGTCAATCAAAATTAAATATAATTAATGTAATTTTTTTTTAAATGTCAAACATATTAATGAGATGAGATTAAATAAAATAAAATTAATTTAAAAATAACATATCATAAACAAAAAAATAAATAAAAATTTACGCATCACCTTAAATTAAAATTGTTTGATCAACGTTAAATAAATGAAAAGTAAATTAATGGTTGAAAGTAAATAAATAACTTAATTATTATATATTAATCACTCAATTTGAATCCAATTATATTAATGGGCAAAAGCTATATACAAATATTCGAATGCATAAATTCAAATTAATGAGAAAGAATATAATTATTTAAGGCGTGCTAAAACAAATTCCAAATTAACGTGGGAACAACACGCCATTAAAAATGTATTCAAGGTACGTCATATTTTCATAAAAAAAATCTCTACTATAAAACGATTAATTAATCATTTAAATTTTGATAATTTTTAAAGTAACTCTATTTTTAAAGTTGATTATTTATATTTCATCCTAATCAATTTTTTTTAAAGGAAAAAATTAAATGCTAATTAAATGTGATACAAAGGTTATTAAGAATATATATAACTTCAATAAAATAAAAAAATATTTGACATCTAAAATGTCCTATGAATACCAATAAAATATATGTTAAAATAAAATTTTATAATATTAAATTATTATTACTCTTAATAAATCTTGGATTAATTTGATGCACATGAAACGTTAATATTATGAATTATAAAAGAAAAAAATCTGCTACATAGGTAAGAGGGATTTTACAAATTTTATGCAATTTATTAGTATAATAAATAATATATATATATATATATATATATATATATATATATATATATATATATATATATATATATATATATATATATATATATATATATATATATATATATATATAGATGAAAGTTTAAAATAATTTATATAAATAATTTTAATTTTCTATATTTGTAAATTCTTCACCCATAATTTTATATTTTATACTTAAATATAATATTTAAGGTATAGTATACTAAATATTAATAAATTAACTAATTTGTTATTGGATATTCAAATTAAATTAATATCATTAATTAATTAATTAATTAAGTTATAATCAATCAATTTTTTAATTATAAATACTAAAAAGTGTCTATTATATAATTAATAAATAATTATAATATATTTTATTCAATATGTGTATAAATTAACATCCATATGTGTATTAAATTTTTATTCAATAGTATATAAATATTTTTTAATAATTGTATATTTTTTTACACTTAATTTTTCATTAAAAAAACTAATAATTAAATTGTATACATTTTTCTCATAATTATATATATATTTGTTTATATTTGTACATGAATACACACTATAATTAGCCTTTATTTATTTACTTAGAAATCTTCACTATCAAATTAATGATTCCAATAATTGTTCTTCAATATTAATGGCTATTAATTGAATTATATATAATACATTTAATTAACAATTAATTTTAATTACTTAATTAAAAACGTTTTATTAAATGTTCAGATTTATTTAATTAATTATATAAATGGTGGCGTTACTTTTTCAATTTACCATACAAACTTGATTTTTTATTTAAATAATGAGTTATTTCAGTTAAAAAAGCAATTGAAATCTGTATCATTCATGAATGGGATACAATTATAAAATTTAATAAATTATTTATTTACATTATTCATTAAATATGATTTTACACAATTTATTTCATTATATTAATACATAATTTTTAAAATCAGATAGGAAAAAAAAACTATTACAACTCAATTAATCAATTTTTTAATCAAAACTCATTCAAATGCAGTTTTTTAGTGCTCACATGGATTGCCCGGAAGAGCGGATGCAGTCATTTCTTTATATGATGCGCTAATGGTTGTCATTGTGGGCGCTCTCATATATTGATGGTTGTCACTGTGTCTTCCCTTCAAAATCTCATACTGTAACGATCCCTCTCTATCACTGTGTCTTCTCTTCAAAATTTCACACTGTAACGATCTTGTGACGATCCTCTCTCTACTATTCAAATAGATTTTATACATTTTAAAATAAAAATTTCAATAAAGAGAAATAAAAATTTCAATAAAGAGATTTTATACATTTTTTAATAAAAATTCCAAAAAAGTGAATATGAAATCAAATCTTCATAGGTGCAACGCAAGTAAAATACAATGATAAAAAAAATAATAAAGAAAATACATTAAGAAAAGGAAAAAAAATCTAAAAATTTTTGGTTGAACGTAAAAAAATGTGTGACTATTTATACAACCATCTTGATCCAAGATAGTAGCAAAATATTTAATAATAAATTCCTTAATTTACTCAATACATTAAATATTGCTTGATATATATTAATAAATGTAAGATCAATAATTTATGCTATATAAGAAATAAATAATATAAGAATAATAATAGTAAAAATAGAAATGACTTGACTTACTCACACATCACCACGTCATCAAGGTGAAAGAAGAGCTATGCCACATCAGCGACAGAAAACTGTCGTTTAGATGTATTAAGATTTGAATTTCCCTACATTCAAATTACCATGTATAAATAATGTGTTCTTAATTACACAAGTTCTCCATTAATCATGAAAACATTAATCACAGTAAAACATGAATGTAATGCAGTCCAAATTAAGTGTACACACTTAGTGCAGCTAACACTTCGGACACTATCACAACCAATTTGATTGACACCGCCATGCAGTTCGTAAAGATAAATCAGTAATTTTCACTTCAGTTCATGAGCCATCATTGGCCCATCACCCACTCCAAAATCCTTTTAAACTATCTTGTTTTTTTTAAAGGCAAAAAGTTTTAATAAATTATTAAAATTGATATAAAGAATACCTACGAGTGTTACACTTCACTTCACATCACATCACATCAATACCAACTTCAAACACGAATTTGAAGCTTCTTTGTTAAATTTCCTACTTCAATTTTCTCATTTCGAAACACAAAAGCATTCGTAATTTTCTATATTAACCAAATAAGGTATTTCCAAATGCAAACAACGATCTTTTTTCCTTTACTCCCTCTCAAAATCATACTAAAATATAGTAAATTTGTTGAGGGGTTCGAGAACATAACAGTTCATATCTCAAACCACTTGTAAATGTGCATTCAAATACTATTAGCAAACAAGCATTCAAAAAATATGACGTACTGTTTCCGATTTCAATCCCCATAGAGGACATAAGACACTCACATTGGGGTGTAGTGCCTTTCATCGAACAAGCATAGTTGTTGTAGGAATGCGTTCCCACATAACACGCCAAGCATGCACTCGAACCTTTGTTGGAGAATAAGTATTCCACATCAATTTGAACTCCTCTTTTTTTTACATTTGACACACTTGTATTATTCATCAATATCCATTCATAAGCTGCCTTTGTAGTGTATGCTCTATCGTTCGCCTTGTTCCACCTCCAAGTTATTAAGGAAAGTAATTGATAGATAAATCAATTCCTAAAATTAAGGGATTCTAATTACTTAATTTCCTCAATTGTACAGCTTGTATAGCTTATATATATCCTTGTATCCCTTCTGTAAAATCACGATCAATACACACATTTTATATTTTCTATATGGTATCAGTATAGGTTTCGTTTGGGACCTAAACCTTATTTTCTCTTCCTTTTTCATAGGCCACCACCATGTCTGACATTTCTATCAATGATTTCAAAACCAGACTGGACCGACCGGTTCGACCGGTTCAATCGAAAACCGGAGCCGAAACCGGTCCGAAAGCCCCCTAAAAACCGCTTTTAAGGTCAAATCGAGAAAACCGGGTTGAACCGGCTCAAACCGGAATAACCGGCTGAACCGGTCAAACCGGTAACTGGCGGTTCTTCCTTTTTTTTTTTTTAATTTTCAACTTTTTTTTAAATTTTTAAATTTTTTTTTTAAATTTTCACTTTGAAACTTGAATCGTAGACTAATTTAAGAGCCAACAATTCCAACAATACAAGTGTAAAGAAAGGGAAGTATTGATCTTTATATGTGATCTAATACCCCTTATCTCCAATAAGAAATCAATGTGGGATGAGAAAAAGAAGGGGAATCATTAGTCTTTATATAGAGTTTCAATACTCTCTTTTTCCAATAATTAACCAATGTGGGATATTGATTAAAAGGATGAAAAGAATTTTATTAAACAAAATATTTACTACATGTAATTTAGTACTAACTAATTATTTGTTTAAATTTGAAATAAATAAATTTATTTGTTTTGTATACAAAAAAATATACTAAATATTTTTTAATAAATATTGATTACAATTAGAATTAATTATTTTCTTTTTATATTAGAATGAACCATTTTAATTTTATTTTTATTTCAATTTCAATATTCATAATTAATTTTTTTTGATCCATTATTTTTAATAAATGTATATTCACATGTAAATTAATATGTTAATATAAAATTATCTATAAATAATAAATTATTAAGTTATATAAAAATATTAAATCATATATAAAATAATAAAATATTAAATAATATATAAAATAATTAAATATTATTAAAAATAGTGAATTTTTTGTTTTTCCGGTTGAACCGCCGGTCCAACCGATCCGACCAATCCGACTGTGAACCGTTGGACTCTCCGATTTGACCTCCGGCTCGATTATGAAAACACTGATTTCTATTACCACCGCACAAACACAATCACCCATCACTACTGCTACTACAGAAATACAACCATCTGTTATTCCATTAACAACCCACCACCATCTCCCTATAAAACTCACTCACTCAAACTACCCTTCTTGGAGAGCACACCTTCTAGCCCTCCTCAAAGGTCATGATCTACTCCATTTCATAGATGGAAAGCAGGCATGCCCATCCATTCATACAACTGGATCCAACTCCGCTGCAGTTACGAACTGGGTTCGTCAAGATTCGTTGTTTCTTGCTGCAATCTTCGGCTCTCTTGCGCTGGATGTATTGCCACTAGTGTCTTCTGCCACCACTTCTGTTGAGGCTTGGGCAATCCTTAATCGACTTTTTACAAGCCGATCTCGCTCTCGAGTGAATCAACTCAGGAGTGAACTTTATCGCATCTCTATTGGTGCATGTTCGATCACAGAATATCTTTATCATGTCAAATCAAAGGTTAATGAGTTGGCACTAATTGATCAATCGATAAGTATTGATGATCTTACCCTCTTTATCATCAATGGTCTTGGTCCAGAATATGGCAATATCGTATGACCCATTCGCACCCGGGAGACAGCTCTAAGGTTTGAAGAGCTTCACGATCTACTCGTTGAGCATGAGTTATCACTTAAAACTCAAGAAATCGCTACGACACAACTAGTAGCTACAGCTAATAATGTCTCTGCTTCAAATAATTCCCATCAAAGCAACTCTCATCCAAACAAAGGCCGTGGTGGAAGCAATCGCCAGAACCGTGGCCACCGGTCACACAGAGGCGGCAATCTTCAGTCTCTAGGTGGAAATCACAACTCTCACCGTCCACAAATGACTTGTCAATTGTGTGGTATTTTTGGACATTCAGCCCTGACTTGTCGACGGGTCCCGGTTCATTCCAACATGGCGTTCTCTCCCTTTAATAGTTCATCGCCAACCCAATGGCTTGTTGATTCGGGAGCCTCTCACAATCTCACTGCTGATTTAGGGAACATGTCTATACACTAATGGTACAGATGAAGTCCACATCACTGATGGCTCTAACCTACCTATTTCACACACTGGTACTTCCCTATTAAAATTCCCGAATCGTATTTTTATATTACCTGATGTACTTTGTGTTCCAAATACTAGTCGGAATTTACTATCTGTGAGTCAGTTTACAAGGGCTAATAATGTTTCTATGGAATTTTTTCCATCTTATTTTCTGGTAAAGGATCGAAACATGGTGCGCCTCTCGTTAAGGGCTCATGCAGTGATGGTATTTATCACATCTCTTCGAGTTTGGTGGTTTCTCTTCAAATAAGGTTTCCTTAGGTGTTTGTACTTCCTCACCAAATTGGCATGCTCGATTGGGTCACCCGTCTTTGGAGATGACAAATTTTATTATTAATAAGTTTTAATTACATGTTTTGAATAAATCTATTGATTCAAACAATGATTGTGTTTCTTGCCATTTGAGCAAATCAAGGAGACTACCGTTTAACACAAGTTCTTTTAATGCTTTACATCCACTTCACTACATTTATGTTGATGTTTGGGGACCTACTTCTTTTATTTCGTTGGATGGTTCTAAGTATTTTCTACTTTTGGTTGATCTATTTACAAGATACTGTTGGCTATATCCTATCAATGGTAAATCACAGGTGGCTGTTATATTTCCATAATTTCGCAAGCTTGTGGAAACTCAATTTGGGCATCAAATACGTAATGTATTTTCAAACCACGGTGGGGAATTTGTATCACTGCGTTCCTTCTTTATTTCTTGTGGAATCAGTTAGCTATCTACTGTTTCTCATACACCTCAACAAAATGGGATTTTGGAGCGTCAGAATCGGTATATCTTGGAAATTGGACAGGCTCTGCTGCATCAATCCAAACTTTCTCCAAAATTTTGGTCACTTGCTTTGCAGACTGCTGTTTACCTCATATACAGAATGCCAACTCCATTGCTTGATAGATGCAGTCCTTTTCAAAAATTGTTAGGGTATGCTCCTAATTATATTAAATTGCGCATTTTTTGGTGTCTATGTTTTCCTTGGTTGCGGCCTTACATCTCAGGAAAATTAGCAAATCCTTCAAAACCATGCATTTTTGTGGGCTACTCAACTTCTCAGAGTGCATATTGCTGCTATGAAATTGTGACAGGTCGAATATATATTTCCAGACATGTTCAATTTATTCAGTCTACCATACCTGTAGTCACTGAAAAACCAACCTCGACTTTCTCAGCTGAGTCGAGCTTCATCTCTTTACCATTTCATAGTGTGTCTGGGTCCTCTGAGCACCCCAGTTCATCGCCTCAACCTTTGAATATTCCAGCAACAACTGAAAATCCAGTCTCAACCTCAGGTCTGTTGCCTACTTCATCACAAACCTCACCACATCTCACTCACACTATGCGAACTCGACGTCAGAATAATATTTATAAGCCAAAAAGGTTTTATGCAGCCACAAAACATCCACTCCCCACAGATATTGAACCAACCATGGTGAAACAAGCACTTAGTATTCCCCATTGGTGTTCTGCTATGGATGAGGAGTTTACACTTTACAGCACTTCAGCATCATGGAACATGGGATTTGGTTGCTTGAAATTCAAAGCAACTTAAAGAGTTTAAAGGTTTAGAAATGCTCATTTTACTCTTCAAGTCATCATCACTTGTTTCTCGACTTTGTTCCTCTTCACCAACATTATTTGCCTCAATAGGCTCTTCAAATACTTCCTTTGATTCTTCTTCTTCATACATCTCTTCTTTCTCTAATCCTTTTTCAACTTTAATCTCCTCTTCAAGTTCTTCAACTTGTTGAAAATTGATCAAAGCACTTACAATTTGGCTTACTTGATGTTCCAAGACTTCTAACCTCTTCTCAGTTGCCTCATTTCTTGCTTCATCTCTTTTCTTGTTCTCCTCAAGGCTTGTTTCCATCATCTCAATTAAGACTTCTATAGATGATTTTTCTTCCTTAACATGTTGAAAGTTTCCTCCATCTTGGTTGTTAAAATTCCATCCTTGAATTGGAGGATAATTCCCATGAAAACTTCTCTTATAGTTATTTAGAATATTTCCTTGGAAATCATCCACTCCAATGAAAGAAGCATCTCCTACTTGATGGTTAGGCATCCTCCACTCTTCTTGCTCCATAAGGCTAGGAATCGACGCACCTTGCACATTTTGACCACCCCCAAAATTTGAACTAGGCAAGACTTGACCATAAACACCTTGATTCATCATTCTTATTTGTCTTGTCAATTCCAAAGTAGAGGGGGTAATTATCTCGGACGATTCATTTTGAAGAAAACTTGATTGAGGATTTTGACCTTCATCACTTCCTTGAGCACATCTTCTATATAAATCCAATAAGGCATAATTTTGGAATTGAGGATTGGTGTTGGGATTTGGTGAAGAATAAGCACATGCTTGATAAGGGTGGAATGTATTTGCATTGTAACCTTGTTACCATTCTTCATTTCTTCCTTGATTGTAGTATTGAGAGCTATCTTGATCCATTTGGAAATTGTAACTATAGTTGCTCTCATTCATGTAGCCTCTTGATTGTGGAGGTAGAACCCTTGCAATTTGATTCCCAAAGACATTCATAAATTGGTTCCAACCATCCATTTTGATGTTCTTCTCAAAGCTTACTACAACTCTTCTTCAAACTTTATATTTTTAGCTTTGATCCCCCTTCTTCTTCTCTCAATGTAGTTTCCAAGTACCTATCAAAACGAAAAAGTGAGATCAAAAAATTTCCAAAGCAAATAATAAAAAATAATAAAAATATCTCTAGTAATACTAATCAAAACACTCCTTCATCAAACCACTAGCAACCGTTATCTCCCCGGCAACGGTGCCATTTGATTAGCCATTTGTATTCGGAATGACTAATTAAAGAATTTATCGAACCACAGGGAGGAAGGTACTAGGGTTTAAGGGATCTCGTGTTTGTCATAGTTTTATAGAGATGATAATAAAGGGATAAGATTAATCAAGAAATGACAATTAAATAATGGGATAAATGAATGGAAGATGGATGAATGAGCCAAGTAGATAGAGAATGAGACTAGCAATACTTAAAGTATGAAAAATCTAGGTATCATGCAACGAATTCATATGTGTCATGGGTTAATAACTAAAGGCTAACACGAATTCTATCTAAACTCCCTCTCGAGATGGATAAGATATAGATCCTTAATAAGGTCTCAAAATGGCTCTAATGTTGGTTCTCAATCAAACAATTACAACTAGGTACTAAGTTCAATTAGAGAGTCCCATCACACGATCAATCGACCTCTCGATCTAACCAATTGAATGTTCTATCAAAGGGTTCTAAAAACAATGGTAGTATGTGATGAGTGATATTTTCACCTAGATTTTAATGTCTTTTTATGTGTGTTTTCGTATTATTTTATCCGTATTTGTGTACTATTCGGTTGTGTTTTGTGTTATTAAGAAGATGTATGTGAATGAGCTTAAACGTATGATTTTCAGGCAAAAATAGATCCTAGACGCGAAAATGAAGACATAGAAAAAACGGATATCAATTCGAAGTTGAAACGAGGGAGAACGAGCCAAAACAAAAGAAGAAAAGCAGGGCATGCACCTACACGAGTCGTGTTCCAAACACGGCCCTGTAAGGGGTGGCCGTGTTCTGGCACCTGAGACACCTACACGGCCACCATGTGGCCGTGTGCATGCACACGAGCCGTGTAGGCACAAAATCAGAAAAAAATTAGAAATCTTCTAGAAGCTTCCCAAGGGGTATAAATACCCAATACTTTAATATTTGATCAACAATTCGAAGGGTTTTCACCCCTGCACACACCTCACACACATTTTCTCAATTTTACACCATCATCTTCATTCATTCTTCATCCATACCATCTACCTTCATCCCACCATCCAATCATGTTCTATCAACCTCCTAACTGTATTGTCATTGGTTGCAAGTAGGTTTTTAGAACTAAGCGTAAGCCCGATGGAACTATTGATAAATATAAGGCTCGTTTGGTTGCTAAAGGTTTTCATCAAAGACCTGGGATAGATTTCAAGAAAACGTTCAGTCCTGTTATCATGCCTGCTACTATCAGAACTGTTCTGACTCTAGCCACCAAATTTAATTGGCCACTTCGCCAATTAGATATCAGTAATGCCTTTTTGCATGGTCATCTTGATGTCCCCGTCTATATGTCGCAGCCTCCAGGATTTAAGGACCCTTTGCATCCGTCTCATGTCTGTCTTCTGCGTCGGTCACTCTATGACCTCTGGCAAGCTCTTAGGGTGTGGTACAACTCACTTTGTGCTTCTCTTCAGTCCTTTGGTCTTAAACAATCCCAAGCAGATTCATCTCTTTTCACGCTCCATAGAGGTACTGATCGCATATTTGTTCTCACATATGTTGATGATCTTATCATTACATAATCAAATTTAGACTCTATTTTGCCTCTTACTATGCATCTCCGCTCAAAATTTGCTGTTAAAGATTTTGGACCACTTTCTTGCTTTTTGGGAGTTGAAGTTGCACACTGCAAAGAAGGTTTATTTCTTTCCCAGCATAAATACATAATTAATCTCCTCCAGCGACACAAAATGGATGGTGTAAAACCACTCTACACTCCTTGCTCCAAACATGAAGTATAATCAGCAGGTTCGATTTATGCCACTATGTATCGTAGTGCTATTGGGGGTCTGCAATATCTTACGATCACTCGCCTTGATATTACCTTCGTTGTTAATAAGCTTGCTCAGTTTATGTCCTCTCCCTCTTCATCTCATCGGTGTTCTGTCAAACGTCTATTTCGTTACTTGAAAGACACCTTGCATCATGGGTTGTTGGTTCACCGCTCCGACAACCTCACTCTGAAAGCATACTCTAATTTAGATTTCGGTGGGGACTTATCAGATTGCAAATCCACATCAGCGTACATTGTCTTTCTTGGCTCAACCCCCATCTCATGGCGCTCTCGCAAACAGCAAGGGATTGCACGATCATCCACTAAAGCAGAATATCGTGCTCTAGCAACAACTGCCTCAGAGGTGTGTTGGGTTCATTATCTCTTTCGTGATCTGGGTATCCCGTGTCCAAGTCCCCCCATTATATTTTGTGACTGTTGGATTATATACTAAAAGTCTAGCTTTAGTATGAACAATGTCATGACAATTTTTGAAATGAGAATCATTGATCAAATGATTGCATCT
Organism: Pogostemon cablin; assembly: GCA_023678885.1. Taxonomy (NCBI): domain Eukaryota; kingdom Viridiplantae; phylum Streptophyta; class Magnoliopsida; order Lamiales; family Lamiaceae; genus Pogostemon; species Pogostemon cablin. The sequence goes on along the minus strand of CM042985.1, from coordinate 25,560,803 downwards.
TATAATTTATTTTATATGCATGATGCAATAGTCCATTTACTTTATACTGTAGATAATATGTTGTGCGACAACACGCAGAAGATCATATTATCGGTTTCCTTATAAAGTATAAACAGATGCTCACAACTGAGATAGACGGGGACTCTCTATCGGTATGGTTGTAGTGTGGTTTGGTATTAGCTTGTCTTGGCTATAGAATCACATTAGTGCACTTGTGTGTATTGAGCAGGACCGCATGAGATCGTTCTTCTTATACTGACTATATAGTAGAACTTGATCTCTGATATTATGGAAGTTCGTGCTCTTAATCCCTATACAATAACCTCGACACGTAGGGCAGTATGTATTTCTTTGATTCATCAATGGGTGAGATTTATATGTATTAAATCAACAAACTCGGTGAGTTGGGAAGTAGTGCTGTATCTATGGTGTGCTGTTGATTGTAGAAGGAATCCATGTCCGTCATAGGTTGATGAAGCTTGATTAATTAAATTCAATTGAGGCCCAGCCCAATTTCTCCTCCTGGTCCCTGCTGTAGCCCAATATATAAGTGAACTCAGCTTCCTGGAACCCTCAGATTATTTTCCTGCGCCTCTTTTGGTGAGAAAAGGGAAGAGAAGCAGATTGAGAGATCCTGCAGACTGTTGCACACACAACAGCAGGATCACACTTGGGACATACAGCAGAAGATCGAGAGGTGGTTCTCTGCAACGATCAACCTCTACACCAACCCAGAAGTACGGTAAATATTGTTTAAATCGCTTCCGCTGATTGTTTGCCTGAAATCCTAAACGGATCACGTTGAACCGCACGATCCAATTTCCAACAGTGACAATATGGGTGCTACTCGTTTCACCTTAAATCCAGTTCAACACTCACGAATGAAACACATAGCCATTGATCTTCACTTTGTTCGTGATCTAGCATCAAAAGGTCTCCTGACTGTCTCCTACATAAACACGCAAGATCAACTAGCTGATTTGTTACAAAACCTCTTTCTAAGTCGTGTTTTCAGCTACTTCATTCCAAAATCTCCGTGGCCGATGGCACGTCGCTTTTGCGGGGGCGTATTAAGAAAAGTAATTGATGGATAAATCAAATCCTAAAATTAAGAGATTCTAATTACTTAATTTCCTCAATTGTACAGCTTGTATAGCTTATATATATCCTTTTATCCCTTCTGTAATATCACGATCAATACACACATTTTATATTTTCTATACAAGTGTCTTAGCTACTTGCTTTAGAATGTACCTATTAATCATATTAGCAAAATTATCAAGTATCGTTAATTCTCTTTCTCTAAGCTCCCTTCTCCACCTCTACTCCCATGTCCACCCATTATCCCCCAACTCCTAAAACTTGCCACTGAATCATTCTTACTAAGGCTTAAATTTTAGAGTTTAAAAAATTTATTCTTCAACCTAACACCTTCTACCCATATATCTTCCCAGAACAACGTATCTTCACCATCTCCAATAACCCTCTCTAAACCCCCAAAAAGCCACCCATCTAGTTGCCCCACAGCCTTTATAATCTCCCCCCACCATTCTACTGTTAAGCTATCTTGTTTAAACTGATGGAAACTCCCAGAAGCTGAAAAGTATAAATATATTTTTCTAAAAAATAATGAATGATGCATTAAAGTAGTGATGTCATAACCAGAACTGAAGTTGGAATCGGTTCGAAATACCCAAAAAATTACTCCCTCCATCCCAGGCTAAGGAGGTTATTTTACCATTTTCGTCGTCCCACTTAAAGGGGACCGTTTCTGTTTTAGGAATATGGGGGCCCATCACTAAAACTTCATAATAATATTTTATATTTCAAAAGACAAAAATACCCCACTATAATTAATGGATTAATCAGGTGGATGTTGAGAGTGAAAATTAGCGTGTTTTACTGTCCAATTTAACACCTTTTTATAGGAATTGTTGTTATATATTAGCACAAGTATTTTATAAGTAATATATGTGAGATAAAGGTGCACTTGAGGTGTTTTATTGTGTTTTAGGTGGAAAAAGGGATCAAAGTGCCAAGTTGGAGAAAAGGTGTAATTTGTGCATGAATGCTGAAAAACACACGTCCAAATTTCGTAATTTTTCTATATTTTTATGGAGCTCTGAACGGGAAATGTGATACATGGTTGGAAAGCCACTGAAAAGGGTATCATTTTGGCGTAAAGAACACGTCATTCGGAGTCCGAACGAGGAAGTTATGAGCAAAGTGGTGACGTCGCGCGAGCTGTGCCGAACAGAACAGATGTGCTACTTTCTATGGCTTGTTACACATTCAAATGGTAGAGTTTCTTTAAGTTCTTTATATGGATAGGAATCCAAGGAAGAGAGGATTGTGTTAGCATAAAAATCACTCAATTCGGAGGTCGGATGTGAAAGTTATACGCGAAACGGTGAGACTGCGCAAGCTGCAAAAAGCCAATTCGACCACGACACATTGATTCGACCAAACCCTTTGGTCGAATCAATGTCAAATCAGAAGCCTGGAGTGCAGAAAATTGCTGATTTCGATTCGACCAGGATTCGACCAAGCCCCTAGGTCGAATCCTAGGTTGAATTCTATGCCTGGGACGCGTCCGGATCCGATTTTTACACCCTAAGTGCGTGTTTTTGTGTATTTTTCAAGGAAAATCCCATCCAAGATCCATAAGGAGTGCTTACATGTATAAAAGGGGATGTAGATCACATCATTATTTATAGTAGAGACCCAATACAAGAAAGGAGAAGAGAGGCCACAACAATACTACACCCCACAAGGGGGATCACCCCCCAACCATCATCCACTTCCTTCCCTCCATCCATCCATCACTTTGAAGATTCGTCTGTGGAATCAAGAGGAGAACCAAGAGGAGAATTCAAGACGGAGAAGGATGCGACGACGCCCACATCTAGGGTTGTATTCGCTTCCTAATTTATCTTGTATTTTTCGGACATCCGGGTAAGATCTATCCAACCCCCATGATTGTTCTTCTTAACATCATGGGCTAGAACCTTTTTGGTAGAACTAGGGTTGTGAAGGTTTTATCTAGTTAATTGAACTTCCATGTGTACACTCCGTACAACACTACTTGTGGATTTATTTTACATATGATCGTGCTTTCTTAATTCATACTCACAGTCGTTTTGTGCATCATTAACTGTTATGTAGAGTCTGAATACATATCTTGGTTATTGATTGAGTGCGTTCACCGCTGAGCAGGATTCCATATTATGATTCTAAGTGAGGGGACTCCGAAGCTTCATTAGAACTATCATATATGAATGTTTATTAATTGAATTGAATTCGGGTTAGTAAGCAGGATAAAGAGGGTAATTTTATAGTACCTATAAAGGGAGATCATATCGGGCTAGATTCTAGACGTGGAAAATAATTGATACTGATAGTACCTAGAAAGGGGGGTAAAATTATGTCTCTTGCTCCGAGGTTATTCACACGTGTTACACGCATATTTACTTGTGTCTATAGAGTAGATTTGCATGGCTTAGTGATGCGTCCATATTCCACAAGGCAGAGTCGGACACCAACACATGGAAGGGAAATTAATGAGTAAAACTGGATTATCCTAGAGCTACCTATTCTCCTACTTGATCCACTTTCGTATTCTTCGAGTGATATTTATTTTATTTGTTATTTAATTTAATTGTTTAGTATTTGATAATTTCATACCTCAATCTTATTGTCATCTTATCTTAATTAATTTAGTTAATAATTAAATTGATAATACGCTGTTCTTTGGGTTCGATATTCACTTGGTCGCTTGCTTAGCTGCAACTGATATCCTTCATACTTGGGGATTAATTTTGCGTGCAAAGAAAACGCGCATCAAGTTCTTGGCGCCGTTGCCGGGGATGACTGTTATTATTGATTTTATTATTTCTAGTTTGATTAAGACTTTTATTTGTGATTATTTATTTCTATCTAACCTTAAATTGTTTTGAGGTACTTGTGCACAAGGAAAAGAAGAGGAAGGAAAGAAGGAATAACACATTGAGCTAAACATGACCGGGGCAAGGCAGAATCCGGATAATATTGTCATACGTGAAATTTTCACGAACTATGGAATTGGTAACATAGTTGAACGTTATGTTAATTATTCAAAAACGATAGGCCGAAGCCAGAGTCACACGTACATATAATTACAACTCCAAAGCGGAGCAACTAAAAGAAAAGCACCCCTATCTAGACAACAAATGCTCGAATCTAATTACATGCATGAGTATGGAATTGATCAAGCCATCAGTAGAAGGTCGGGCACCCTGGAAGAGCGCTTCGTTCCGAGCCTTCCAAATGAGGAAGACGCTTCCATAGAGAGCGAGCGTCCACCTCCTCCTATCACGAACATGCACTCGCCGGTCCTTGCTGAGCCATTTGAAGCCGGCCTTCAAAATGGTAACCTGTCTCTTCCACTCCACCTTGAACTTAACCCGATTCCATACATGCTTCGTGAATGGACACCCAAAGAAAAGGTGATCTCTCGATTCGGGGGTCCCCACGCACATCACGCACTCAATCGGGCCTTCGTGTTGTCTCCATCTGTCCATTATGAGAAGACGGTTCCTCACTGCGATCCACATTCGAAACACCTGGTTCTGAGGGACCCATGGACACCACAACTTCTTGTAGATAGGCTGTACCGGCATGGAGTTTGCAGCGAGCCAATACAATTTACCCACAAGAAGCTTTCCCATCTCCGAACATGAACCCAACGTGGAAACTAAGTCTCCACTAATCCGTGCTCTGACCCTGTCCCTCGCTCGGAGGATATCCTTCCAAACAATTGAGGCGCTGTAGTTCACCTCAACATCCCAGCACGAAGAGGACTGCAGATAGATGGCATTAATCCATTTGATCCACAGGGACTTCTTCTCTTGATGCACATCCCACAACACTCCATAAAGAGCTGCATCATTCAGAAGGTCAAGTCCCTTAAGTCCCAGGCCACCCTGTTCCTTAGGGAGAATGACCTCCTCCCAACGAACTGCACCCCTTGCGGTTCCCCAAAGGAATTTTCGTATCATTCGCTCTATTCTGTCCACAATTCCTTTGGGGATCTTCACCATCGATGTCCAAAAGTTCATCACCCCATACACCACCAATCTAATAAGTTCCAATCGGCCTGCATACGAAAGCAGATGTGTGGACCACCCCCTGATCAGATTAGTAACCTGCGTGATGAGGGGCTCAAACGCAGACTCCCGAAGCTTGCTTCCTTGCAACGGTACTCCCAAATACCGTACATGGAAGGTGCCTTCTTGGAAAGGCAACACTTCACGGATAGTCTGCTCTTCATTCTCCAGAATTCCCGCCATAAATAAATGAGACTTATCTGCACTAACCTCCAAACCTGACATACAAGCGAACCGATTAAGTGCTGTGGCTACAACCTCTGCCGAAGATCGATTGCTATAAGCAAAAATAATCAGATCATCCGTAAACGCCAGATGAGTAACTCCCACCTTCTCACATTGCCTCGAATGGAACTTAAAGTTGCCTATCGAGGTCATTTTCCTGAAGAGCCGGGAAAAATAATCCATGCACAGCACAAACAATAAGGAAGACAATGGATCACCCTGTCGCAAACCTCTCTTGCCGTCAAAGTATCCCTCTAGAGAACCGTTGATGAGGATGGAGAATGAAGTAGTGGTAACACATTCTATGATCCACCCTATCATACGTTGAGGAAATTTCAACCCTGCAAGAACTGCTCACAGAAAACCCCAGTCAACAGAGTCGTATGCCTTCTTAATATCCACCTTAATCGCCATCCTCCTGTACTGACGATGCCTAGCCCACCCGTAGTTTTTCACAATCTCCTGGGCTAGCATAACACAGTCCCTCATTCTTCGGTTCTTAACAAAACTGAAGTGATTCTCTGAAACCAAGTCCTCCATCAGGTCCGTCATTCGTTTCACAATGATACGGGATATGATTTTGTAGATCACATTGCAACACAAAATCGGGCGGAAGTCCCTGACTGTAGGATCATGCTTTCCCTTCGGGATTAGTGTAATAAACGTGGCATTCATCTGTCGTAGCAACTGTCCGTAGTGGAAGAATTCCTGGACAGCCACCACGACATCCGACCCGACCACATCCCACGCATCCCGGAAGAAAGCGGTCGTGAACCCATCCGGCCCAGTGGCCTTATCTCCGTTCATGCTCCACACCACTCCTTTAACTTCCTCGGCCTTAACAGGCACCACGAGCTGCTGCGCCTGTTCATCACTCAGTACGGCTCCTCATTCAAAAACACTGTCATCAATCTCCTCACACTCCTTCGCAGTACCCAACAAGTCATAATAGAATGCAAGAAACTCTCCAACAACTTCCTCGCGGGAGGTAGTATGCCCGGATTCCGTTCGTATGGAGGTGATGATATTCCTCACACTATTAGACTTGATCTTCCTGTAGAAGAATTTAGTGGGTTTATCCTGACTGATCAGATAATCTGCTTTGGCCATCTGAGAAAAAAAGAAATGCTCAGCATGACACAAGAAGTCGACCCTCTTCGCTGCCTCTCGAACCATGTCCTATTTCTCAGTATTTCCAGGATCAGCATGACTCTCCAGTTGCAATCTGTCTAACTCCTCTCTGGCCCTCTCTGCTCTCTCGGCTATGTGACCAAAGTCTCTCTTACCAAGCTGACGAAGCTTTGGTTTGAGTAACTTCAGCCTTCGACATAAACTGAACTGGGCAGTTCCCCAAACTGGCGAGTCCTAAATCTCCCGTACTGCATCAAGAAATCCACTACTGGCCTTCCATATGTTCAGGTATCTGAACGGTCTCCCCTTCGAGTGCTCGGTGTGAAACACAGAAGCTACTGCAGGGCAGTGATCCGAGGTGACCCACATGGGTAGAAACTCGGATTCCACAACACCAGAGCTGAGGTTCCAGTTCGTATTCACCAACACCCTGTCAATACGACTCCATACTCTGCCATTCGTCCAGGTGAAGTAGCATCCCTTGGACTTGGCATCTTCAAGCCCCAACTCAACGCACACCTCCTCAAAGTCGACTCTATACCAACTCGTGTGAGATGGAACAATCTGAGACCTCTCTTCCAGCTTCCTGACACAGTTAAAATCTCCGAGGAGCATCCAGGGAGAGTTAATTGGTAGGACAGTCGAAGAAAGGTGATGCCATAGCCTGCGGCGATCAACTACGCCATTTCGTGCATAAACAATACTGACATAGAACACCTGTTGGGAAACCAAACAGCGAACCATACCAGAAATACACTGCTCGTGGAGCACAACATTACTAAAAGCAATCAGAGTGGTGTCCCACACAACCACAATCCTCCCCCCATCAACAATATCAAAATTATTAACAATACTCCAACTAGGAACTATTATACCCATTATGTCAACTACATTATCCATAGATAACCTAGTTTCAAGAAATCCAGCTAAACACACTTTAGTACTGCGAACTAACCTGTGGGCTGCTCGCTGAGCGCAAGGGGCTGCAAGCCCTCGCACATTCCACGTTAGAATTTTCATTGACGAACATTGGGGAAAGAGCCCCCGCCTTGTCCGGCTCCATCACCCGTATCCGGGGGCTCCTGGATAGTGATACCAGTCCCCCGCTTACGGCCATCTGCCCTTGACGGGATTGTGGAAGGAGGGGAACGTCCCGAATGCCCTACAGCCTCCTCATCCTCGTCCTCCTCCGTTTCCGATGCCTAGGTCTTTTTAGTGTTAACCCGGGCAGGTTGCTTCCCTTCGCGCCTGTTTGCCTCAATCCTCCAATCATCAGTATCCAACTCATCCAGGATTTGGTACTTCCCGGATGGAACAGTTTTGGTCAGTTCTTTGGGAGGTGGTGGAATAGACTTCTTCTTCCTACTCCGACTTCTTGACTTTTTCTTTTTATTTTTTGAAGTCACCGTTTGAAAACCATCCTCATCAACAGCGACCTCCTCATGTGCGGCTTTCCTAGAAGTAACTTTCTCTCCTCCTTTATCCGTTTCTACAGCAGCATCACAATCTTTAATCAGGTGACTGATAGGGGTTTTCTCAACACACAAATTAATCCTCAAGTATAAGGATATCAATTGTAGTCGCGAAGATGACCAAGTTACAATATCGAACCCACGGGACGAGTAAATATCAATTTTGTGATCTTCTAGTATATTTTAGACTATGTTGGTAATTGTAAAGGTTTAATGGATAGTAACTTCTAATCGAATTAACAAAAGAAATAGCAAAAGTAGAGAGAAGTGAGTTGTGATCGGTAAGAATGATAGGTAGTTCATTGGGTCATCCAGTTTCACTAGCAATTCGTATTTTCGTATGATGGTGTCCGACTCTGCCCTGTGGTTTGTGGACGCATCACTAGACCATGCAAGTTTACTCTATAGACACAAGTAAATATGCGCTTGACACGTGTGAATAACATCGGAGCAAGAGATATGCTTCACCCCCCTTTCTAGGTACTATCATAATCAATTATCTTCTACGTCTAGAATCTAACCCGATTTGATCTCCCTTTTTAGGTACTATAAAGTTATACTCTTCGTACTATTCATCAACCCGAATTCAATTCAATTCATGAATATTCATATAAGACAGTTCTAATAATACTTCGGAATCCCTTCACTTAGAATCATAACAATAAACCCTGCTCAGTAGTGAACGCACTCAATCAATAACCATGTTATGTATTCAGACTCTACACAACGATCATTGATGCACAAAACGACTATGAGTATGGATTAAATATGCAATCTTATATAAAACAAACCACAGGTAGTGTTGTACGGAGTTTTACACACGAAACACGAATTACATCATGAAACTTTCATAACCCTAGAACTACCAAGGTGGTTCTAGTCCATGATTGATCTAGGAACAATCATGGTTAGATTAATCATTCTTACTTGAACCTTCAGTGAACCTCTGTCACAGCCCTCCGAATGGATCACCACCTCTACTCTTGTCTCTCCTACGATTGACGATCAAAAGCTCTCTTTATTCTCTGTATGAGCCTCCTTTTATACTTGTAATCACGTCTCTAGGGCTTGGAATGGGCTTTCTAAGTGATCTCACGCGTTTCGGCCTCGAAAATCCGGATAAGGTAAGTTCTCGCACACAGGTTCGACCACGTCAAGCAGGTCGAACCCCGAGCCACAGGTCGAACCCCAGGTCGAACCCCGCTACTGGAAGAATTCTGCACAGGTTCGACCTTCTGGACAGGTCGAACCACTTAGGTTTTGGTCGAACCCCAGGTCGAACCTCAGCACTGGACAACTCTTGCTCCCGATTCGACCAACGGGCAAGTCGAACCCCAACATCGTGGTCGAATCCTCCTTCTTGCAAACTGGTTCGACCATGGTTCGACCTGATGGCCAGGTCGAACCAACTGAGTCATGGTCGAACCCTTCTCTGTATTGTCCAGCAACGTTGGTTCGACCTGCTGGAGAGGTCGAACCCTCCTCCAGCCAGGTCGAACCCACCTACTTCTTGGGCGGTTCGCGTGGCTTCGACTCCGTCTCTTCGATTCTTGGCTCTTTCACTCCGTTTTTGCTAAGAAAACACTCAAATAGCTCCACTAACATATGATTCATGCTATTTCACAATATATATAGGTTTTCCACCTATTTCCACATCAAAACTCTCCAAAACTAGCACAAAACATAGCGCCAAACTTGTGAATTTACACACTCATCAAACCCCCAAACTTACATGTTGCTCGTCCCGAGGCAACCAATTTAAACCACAGGAGTCGTGTATAATTCAACAAGATCAAGTACAACACATATTACACATGCCACTTCATTGAATCAAACAAGAATTACTTGCATCAAATATGTCACTCATGTAAAATCAATCTAATCACACACCATTCGGAGCACTAAGTAATCTCACTGACAAGATAAGTCTTTACTCTCATTCACTCGTGCGTGAGGCACTATAGGCTAGTATAAACACTCATATCAATTCATATTCACGCGTAACCATAAGCTTGGCAAAGGTCTCAGAAATCAACTTACATTAGATTAACACTAGGATCACAAAGGACTTGTTTCTAGGTTGTAATGTTGGCTCTTTGGAAAGGGTAGGAAAATTTGATCATAGTAACTTAATACACTAGTAGAGAGTTACCTTGGAGGTTCTTGATTTCCCATTCGGCTTCATATACTCCTCCAATTCTTCTCTTGCACTTGCAATTATCAATTTTTCTTCTCTTCCTTGCATCAACATCATTCTTCTTTTAATTGCTCGGGTACCAGTTATAGGCACTACCCTTCTCGAACATCATTCGGCTGTTTCGTAGAAACTTCAAGCCCCATGTATAAGCAATTCGGGGTACCAATTTTAGGCACTATCCCTAACAAGATTTAACCATGCATATTTCTTACCGAACCTCATTCCATCTTCCCTTTGTTCCACACTCATTCACCTTATTCTCTCTACCAATGGATAGGGTATTTTCAAAGCTCAAATAAGGTAATTAAAGCTCATATATCTGGCTTGCCAAAGAAAAAGCTTTTAAAAGGCTCAAACAGGGCTACCAAAGATTTATAAGATCATTAGGAAAGGTGAAATTTGGCTAAGTGACTCAATTAATCAAAAATGGCCTAAGATCATATCCTAATATTTCATCAATTGTAAGTTTCAAACAAGACTCCAAGCCAAGTTCTAGAATATGTTCATACGAATGATTCTCTCAAGAATAAACTATCATGATTAATCATGATGAAGGCTCAAATCCTCACATAGGTAATCAATTCCTAATACTCCTCATAGCACATAATCAAAATCAATTCCTCATGAATTCCATATACTTAACAAATTATTCATGCTCTTTCCAAATGAAAATAAACACGTAAACATATGAATGCACATAATCAACACCCATACAGAGCAATGATACAAGATCAACTATATCAAGTACATTCCACTCACACATGAATCACACCCCAATCTGTAAAAATAAAAAGAAAAATGGGAGATAAGATGAATCGGAGAAACCAAAAGAAAACCTGAAACTACTCCTTAGGAGCATCATCATCCTCATCATCATCGTCATCCTCATCCATTCTATTTTCCACAGCTCGGCACAAACTGGTAATGTGTTTGTCCATCATATCGACTCGACTACTCACTCTACCAACACGCTCATCCAAGGCAGAATACCATTCGTTCAGCGTGGCGTAGTTGGCGTTAGCGAGCGCGAGTTGCCTGTTCGTCTCTTGTTGTGTAGCTACCACCGCGATCAGCTGCTCATGAATTAAGCGAAGCTGCTCCCGAGTACCTGGAACTGCTCGCCGCTGCTGCGGTTCTGGAGCATGCTGAGGCGCATCGTGCTGCTCTCCTTCCGGAATCTCCATCTCCGGCTGCTCCTCTACCTGATCCTCCTCTTCAGACTGCTGTGGCTGAGGTGGACGGAACTCTCCTCGATCAACAATCTGCTGTAACTCAGCCATCCTTCCCTCAGCACACATCTGTGCTACCGCTCTCCAATCACCCCCCGACTTCGCTGCCACAGATAAAGCGGTGTGTCCTAGAGAATTCATTAGTCTATTCCTTGCTTCCCGAATAGTTGTCAAGTTGCTCACGTCGAAGGGGAACATAAATTCGAAAGGCTTGACACCTCTCGTGAAAAACCAATCTCCATTTCTAAAATGGGCAAACCCTCCCTTCGCGCACGTGCTCATAATCAAATCGGGTTCTCCTTCTACTGGTGTAACGCCGGTGAGGTCCAAATTGTAATGCTCAGCCAAAATCGTCAATAACCCTCCAATATTCACCTTTTGAAAACCAATGGTCTTGAATCGATTCAGCTGCGCAATAAAATAGGCTCCAACGTTGAACTTCACTCCGTGCAACATACACCACAAGGCATATAACTCTCCTCTAGACACAACACTGCCCTCCGAGCGGGCGAACAACGTGTTGCTTAGGATGCGGTCCATGTACCTCAAGACAGGGTTCTTTATTGCGGAAGCACGAGCCTGTCTAGTCTTGTAATCACGAATCTCCCCCGTGATCTCCCTCCAAAATCGCTTTACACCGAATGCAGCATTTTCTAAACGAGGGATCTCCAAAGGTGTCTCAAACATCTCATTGAAATCCTCAGACGTCCATCTCCTACTCACTCCACCAAGCTGAAACGTACACCGATAGGGGTATCCAAGCGGGTCCTTCTCCATCTCAAACGAACAAACCACTTCCGCTGTAACATGGAAGTACGTCGGCCTCTTCAGCTCCATGAATCTTCGGATCCCTACTTGATCAAACATCCAAAATATATCATCCCCTATTCTCATTATCCTCATCGCTTCATCATCTTGGTAACGAGTGCGAGCTATCTTGTCTGAAACTTCTTCCCACTTCTCTTTAATCTCATCCCAACCTTGCATCCTAATCTTGAAGTTATCAGGCAAACGGTCTTGTAACCTCAGTTTTCTTGTCACTTTGTCCAAGTTTGAAGGCCTGTCATGCCTCTTCTTTGATCTCTCCTCCTCTGCTTTTCCTTTCCCTTTGCTTGATACTTGTCCCTTTCCTGAAAACAAATACTTCAATCCAACCAACAAGACAAGAAAGCAAGTATTGCACTAGCACATCACATACTCTACTCAAGACTTCAAGCATCAATGCATATTCATACAAACTATCATCTCAACACCACTTGCTTATTCAACATTTTCAAAACATCTTCAATTATACCTTCTTTAATCATCAAAACAGAACCAACAAGCATGCATTAAGCAATTCAAGTAATTCAATCAAAAATTCGACATGCTTTCCTCCATAAACTACTTTAATTCTATCAATTTCAACCAAATCAACATGCTCATTCTATGATATATTCTATATCCTTGATTAATTCACATAAAAATCCAAGTTCTATCAATAGTCAATCAACAACAATCCAAGAAACAAGAATTCATATGAAACCAATCAAAATATCAACATTCACCATGAAATTCAACCATACTCAACATCAATTCTCTATTACACATCAAATTGCTTACCTAAACCTTCAATCCTAGAGTAATTAAGTTGGAAAAAACGTACCTTGTGACTTGCCCATGGTGAAAAACCGATCGAAAACACAAAACACCCAGAAACGCGAATTCAGCCCTAACTTGCGACGAAATCCGCCCAAATCCGCGACCAAATCGATAATTCAAGGTGTAATGTTGTGTAATCGGTGCGAAATCAAGTGTAATTGAAGAATTTGTGCAAGAGTGTAGAGGTTCGAAGAGGGTTCGAGGTTTGATGTTTCGAAAAAGTGATCGAACCCCTCTGAAAATTCGAACTTAAAACGCGTACCTGGCTTGGTTCGACCTCGGGTTCGACCACCTGTACTGGTCGAACCATGGATGGCGAGGTCGAACCTCTCTTCTGGACAAACAATCTTCTTGGTTCGACCAGGGGTTCGACTTGCTAAACAGGTCGAACCTTTCATGAATTGGTCGAACCTCTCTCCTGGAAAACAGAGTGCTTACGACTGGCGGGTTCGACCTTAGGTTCGACCCCATGATCAGGTCGAACCACTATAGCTTTGGTCGAACCTCCTCTCTGGACAACTTTCAACGCCGGTTCGACTTCCTCTGCTTTTGTTCGACCTCTGGCTCTGGTCGAACCACTGCTAGACATGGTCGAACCTACCTCCTGATTTCCAAAACTGAGTGTTCTTCATCCACTACATACTTCAAACTTCAACTCAATCTCATTAGGTATAATCTAGAGCACAACTTCAGAAATTGTTCCACATAATATCATTCATGAGTATTTCCGTATAAGAAAAACACAACCAAAAACCACTGAACATTAGGCAAATTGTAAAAAATCGTCACATCAAAATCGATTAAAATTTCAACATGGCCGCAAAAACCAATTCCCCTAACAAACAATACAAAGAAAAGATTATACTCTTAATGCTTCAATGAGGTAATAACATCACACCCCCCCCCCAAACTTAGTAAAAACGTAAGTCGAAACTAAGTTTGAAAAGAGATGTAATGGCCTATTGGTAAGCATCTTAAATACAAAAATTTCTTACTCACACGAAAAAATAAAGCAATAAAATGGAAGGGCAAGCCCCCAACAGGCGCTCATGTTTAACGTCGTAGAGTCACGACGGTACCAAATCAGAACAAGGTATCATCAAAAATGACACACGCATCATCCGGCGACCTATAATGCTTCAATCGATGCCCATTCGCCGCGATAACGTCACCATCTTTGTCAATAAGCTCATAACTCCCCCCTCCTAAGGCTCGATGAATCATGAACGGTCCCGTCCACTTAGACTTCAACTTGCCTGCAAAGAGCTTTAAACGAGAGTTAAAAAGTAGTACCTCATCTCCTTGCCTGAACTCCTTGTACGAAATTTTAGAATCATGCCACCTCTTCATTCTTTCCTTATAAATCTCTGAATTCTTGAAAGCACGACTCCTAAACTCATCCAATTGATTCATGTGAGTTAGCCTCAACTCCTTCACATCCCTAAGGGTCAAGTTCAAGCGACGCAAAGCCCAAAACGCTTTGTGTTGGATTTCTACGGGTAAGTGGCACGGCTTCCCATAGACAATTTGATACGGTGACATATCTAATACCGTCTTGTAAGCGGTCCGGAACCCCCATAACACATCATCAAGCTTCATAGCCCAATCTTTTCGATTAGTTCCTACCACTTTCTCCAAAATTTGCTTTACTTGACGGTTGGAGACCTCCGCCTGCCCATTGGCTTGCGGATGATAGGGTGTAGTAACCCTATGCCTAACACCATAATCCCTAAGCACCTTCTCCAGAAATTTATTGACGAAGTGGGAACCTCCATCACTAACTAATGCTCTCGGAACTCCATAACGGGCAAAAATATGTTTCTTTAGGAAAGATAAAACAACTTTCGAATCATTAACACGAGTAGGAATTGCTTCCACCCACTCCGAAACATAATCCACCGCAAGAAGAATGTAGAGAAACCCATTCGACGGGGGAAAAGGTCCCATAAAATCGATCCCCCATACATCAAATATCTCCACGACTATGCTAGGCTGCAATGGCATCTCATCTCTCCTACCTATATTACCCATGCGCTGGCATCTATCGCAAGACGCCACATAGCTCTCACTATCTCTAAACAAAGTAGGCCAATAAAGAGCGGATTGAAGTACCTTAGCTGCAGTCTTTTGCGCTCCGAAATGCCCCCCATTCGGTTGTGCATGGCAGAACTCCAGCACACTTTCCATTTCCATCTCGGGTACACATCTTCGGACAATAGAATCTGTACAAATCTTATAAACAAACGGATCATACCATATAAATGTCTCAACATCCCTACGAAATTTTGCAAGTTGGTATCGGTTGAGATCCCTTGGAATTTCACCAATGACAATGTAATTAACATAATCCGCGTACCATGGATCCATACCTTGCGCTGCAACCACACATGCTCGCTCGGCCCCTTCAACAGCCACAGCCATGATCTTCTCATCAGGGAACATCTCTTCAATATACTCGAAAGAATTATCACAATGCTCCCTAGTCTCCAACCTTGACAAGTGATCGGCCAACACATTTTCTGTTCCTTTCTTATCCCGAATCTCCAAGTCAAACTCCTGCAGTAGTAGAATCCATCGTATAATCCTAGGCTTTGTCTCCTTCTTCTCCATCAAATAACGAATCGCTGAGTGATCCGTATACACAATCGTCTTCATGCCAACCAAATACTGACGAAACTTATCGAATGCATACACAACAGCCAAAAACTCCTTTTCAGTTACCGTGTAATTCTTCTGTGCCGCATCGAAAGTCTTACTCGCGTAGTAAATGGCGCAGAACTTCTTCTCCCTTAGCTGCCCAAGCACCACACCCAATGCTACATCACTTGCATCACACATAAGTACAAACGGTTGCGTCCAGTCCGGTGTGATCAAGATAGGGGCAGTAATAAGCGCCTCCTTCAAAACTTGAAAAGCTGTTAAACACTCATCATTAAACACAAAAGGAATATCCTTTTCAAGTAAATGAGATAAGGGCTTAGAGTATTTTGAGAAGTCTTTAATGAATCTCCTGTAAAAACCGGCGTGTCCAAGGAAGGATCGCACTCCTCTTTCATTGGTCGGTGGTGGAAGCTTCTCAATTGCCACCACCTTAGCACGGTCTACCTGTAATCCCTTGGCGGAAACATAATGCCCAAGAACAATCCCATCTTTCACCATGAAATGGCACTTCTCCCAATTCAAGACAAGATTAGTTTCTTGACACCTTTTCAAAACAACAGCAAGGTTAGACAAACACTTATCAAAAGAAGAACCAAAAACTGAAAAATCGTCCATGAATACTTCCATGATCTTCTCTATCAAACCATCAAAAATCGCCATCATGCATCTCTGAAAAGTAGCAGGCGCATTACACAATCCAAACGGCATTTTCCTAAAAGCAAAAGTCCCGTAGGGGCAAGTAAAAGTAGTCTTTTCTTGATCCTCGGGAGCAATCATGATTTGATTATACCCCGAGTATCCATCCAAGAAACAATAGAACTCATACCCTGCAAGACGATCCAACATTTGATCCATAAATGGAAGAGGGAAGTGGTCCTTACACGTGTTCTCATTCAATTTCCTGTAATCCACACATGTACGCCATCCCGTAGGAATTCTCGTGGCTATCGCTTCTCCATCCTCAGTTTTCACTACAGTCATACCCCCCTTCTTAGCAACTACATGCAATGGACTCACATGGGGACTATCACTAATAGGAAATATAATTCCAGCATCCAACCACGTAAGAATTTGCTTCCTTATCACCTCTTGAATTGCGGGATTCACCCTACGCTGATTCTGAACACTAGCTTTGGCTTCATCCAACAACCTAATCCGATGCATACAATACGAAGGACTAATACCTTTCAAATCATCAAGTGACCACCCTATTGCAGACTGATACTTCCTCAAAATATCTAATAACTCCTCAAGTTGATCATCATTAAGAGAAGAAGATACAATTACCGGATATTGTGCATCATTACCGAGAAAAGCATACTTCAAGTGATCCGGCAATGGTTTCAACTCCTCTTTTCTTTTCTCCACTGGAGTGTTTTCATTATCCAAAGGCAAGTACTTCCTGGTCCATTTGACTTCTTCCACTTTATTTCTCTCCAATGCAAACCTGTCATCACCCAAAGCAAGTAAGTTTTCAAGAAATTCAATACATACCTCGTTAGAAAGTCCGTCAAGCTCCGTAGTGGGATAAGTAAGAGATTCCATCAAACATGTCTCAAGAGGATCCTTTGACAAGATCAAAGACATATCCTCCTTCACAATCTCCTCCACCACGTCAATACTATAACATTGGGACTCCATTGGCATTTTCATCGCTTTGTCCAAGTTGAAAAGTACTTCTTCTTTGTCCATTCTCAACTTCAGTTCTCCTTTCCGAACATCTATCATAGCTCCAGCCGTAGCAAGGAATGGCCTCCCCAAGATTAAAGGAACATTATCCTTGTCATCATCCATTTCTAATACAAGAAAATCCACAGGAAAAACTAGCTTCTCCACCTTTACTAGAACATCTTCAACTATTCCTTTCGGAAACGTCATTGATCTATCTGCCAATTGGAGAGCAACAGTTGTCGGGGTCATCTCCCCCAAACCAAGCTTCTGAAAGATGGACAACGGCATCAAATTGATGCTTGCCCCAAGATCACATAAAGCTTGCCGTGCTGGCCCCTTCCCGATCTCACAAAGAATAGTAAAGCTCCCCGGATCTTTCATCTTTGGTGGCAACTTCTTTTGAATAATTGAGCTACAATTCTCAGATAAGTTTACCGTTTCAACTCCGGTTAAGCTTCGCTTCTTCATCAATATGTCTTTAAGGAACCGAGCATAATATGGCATCTCCATGATTGCCTCCGAAAAAGGGATGTTCAAGCTTATCTTGTTCATTATCTCTGAAAACTTCTTGAACTTCTCTTCCATCCCTTTCTTCACTAGCTTGTAGGGAAACGGTGGAGGTATCTTTGTTTTGGGAATCCCCCATTCATCACGATCAACCTTTTCCGCTTTCTCCTTTTCGGCTCTTAATCGCTTAGCTCTTTCCCATTTTTTCTCAGCTATTATGTCTGTACTTTGCTCATTCCGTACCACTGGAATTGCATCAACATCAAAAGGAACAACAGGTGCATCAAACAACACATCTCGGCGAGGTTCGACTGGGGTTCGACCAGGCTGAAAGGTCGAACCAGGACTGTATTGGTCGAACCTCTCTCCTGGAAGACTGATCTCATTCTGCTCCGGAGGTTCGACTTGGGTTCGACCAACATTAGAGGTCGAACCACTGACCCTTTGGTCGAACCGCTTCACTGTATAATTTCCATCCTTCGGTTCGACCTGGGTTCGACCTGAAGAGTTGGTCGAACCTTCGTGATCGTGGTCGAACCGTTCCTGCGTCAAAACAGAGTGCTCTGGCCGATGAGGTTCGACCAGGGTTCGACCTGTAAAGTTGGTCGAACCCTCCGCGTGTTGGTCGAACCGTTCCTGCGTCAAAACAGAGTGCTCTGGCCGATGAGGTTCGACCTGGGTTCGACCTGAAGAGTTGGTCGAACCCTCTGCGTATTGGTCGAACCGCGGCTTAGAAAATTCCAACTTCGATTCCGGCCTCATCGGTCCCTCGTACTGCGTTCCTGACCTCAGTGTGATGGCATTACACGACTTTGGATTCTCTATACTCTGAGACGGAAACTTACCTTTTCCTACAGTTTGAGTCAATGTGTTCACATTCTCTGCAATTGTACCCATCAACAATGTGAGATCTTTCACTTGAGTGGACAAATCTCTGTGGTGATCATCAATCTTTTTCTCAAGCTTTGCCTCAAGGCGATTCACTCTTTCATCATTCTTTACCATGTACCGGTTCACAGTATCCTCGAACCCAGGCTTTCCTTCTTCCACCTTTTCTCCCGGATCAACACCCATCGGAAGTTGCACTGCATTGTTCGTATTGCTCCATGAAAATTCAGGCCTCCTTGGTTGCTGTTGATAACTACCAGATGGACCACGATTATTCAAGTTCCCTCGATAGTTCCCTTGGTAGTTCCCTTGGTAGTTCCGGTTTCCTTGATTTGGGTACCTCGTTCCTTGGATACTTTGACCCGTGGCATAATTTGCTTCCTCCAATTCATCTTGGATGGTTCCATTATTCATCATCTCTTGCTGCAAGATTGGCACTCGTTGGGATATCTCGCTGATCTGCTTCTGTTGAGACTCAAGCAGCTTGTTGATATTAGACAAGCTCGAAACGATCTCATCTTCTCTCTTAGTCTTCACCATTGCTTGTTCAACCTGAGCTACCTTTCCAAGAACATACGTACCTCTAACTCTATCAGTGGGCCAATCCCTCGAATTCATTGATATGTCTTCAAACAATCTCTCGGCCTCAACGGATGACTTTGTAAGTAATGCTCCATTAGAAGAAGCATCAAGTAGCACTCTTGATTCACAGTCCAATCCGTTATAAAATATACTGATATATTGGGCTTTAGATAACCCATGTTGAGGACACTTCCTGAGCATGTCCTTGAATCTATCCCACGCTTCATGAAATTTCTCTCCCCCACTGATAGCAAATTGGTTAATATCTTGCTTCATCTTAAACACCTTCGAAGGTGGCATATACCTCTCCAAGAATCTTAACTTCAATTGCTCCCACGTGGTGCACTCAGCTGCATTAATAGTATCGTACCAATCCCTCGCCTTTTCAGTAAGCGAGAATTTGAACAAAAGGATCTTCCTAGCATCTTCATGTTCTCCTACGTTTTTTTGAGTACTTGCATAGCCCAAGAACTTGTTCAGATGCTGCTGCGGATCCTCGAAAGACCCTCCTGAAAAGGAGTTCCTTTCTATCATGCTAATAAGAGCGGGATGAAGATCGAACGCTGTGTTAGTTCCCCTTGCTCCTAAAAGCTCATAATTTCCAGCCCCATTATTTCTGAAAACCTCACGGATGGCTAGATTATCCGGATTCGCTGCCATGTTGACTGTTACTACTTCCAAATTAACTTCAGTTGTAGCCTCAATCGCTTGCGAAATCTGCTCGTCAACCTCAACTCCAAAATTCAGAGCTTCAGTTGAGTCTATTGCCTTTGCCTTGCTCTTCTTCTTTTTCTTCTTTCTTGATGATGCTCCAATCTCAGGATTATACGGTTCAAGATTACCTTTCTTTGATCTTGTGAGCATACACCTAAAACGAATAAGAAAGAAAACAACAAAACAAGGTAAATAGTCCTAATAAACTAGAAATAATACAAAAAAAAATAGTTTACGCCGTCCCCGGCAACGGCGCCAAGAACTCGATAGGGGTTTTCTCAACACACAAATTAATCCTCAAGTATAAGGATATCAATTGTAGTCGCGAAGATGACCAAGTTACAATATCGAACCCACGGGACGAGTAAATATCAATTTTGTGATCTTCTAGTATATTTTAGACTATGTTGGTAATTGTAAAGGTTTAATGGATAGTAACTTCTAATCGAATTAACAAAAGAAATAGCAAAAGTAGAGAGAAGTGAGTTGTGATCGGTAAGAATGATAGGTAGTTCATTGGGTCATCCAGTTTCACTAGCAATTCGTATTTTCGTATGATGGTGTCCGACTCTGCCCTGTGGTTTGTGGACGCATCACTAGACCATGCAAGTTTACTCTATAGACACAAGTAAATATGCGCTTGACACGTGTGAATAACATCGGAGCAAGAGATATGCTTCACCCCCCTTTCTAGGTACTATCATAATCAATTATCTTCTACGTCTAGAATCTAACCCGATTTGATCTCCCTTTTTAGGTACTATAAAGTTATACTCTTCGTACTATTCATCAACCCGAATTCAATTCAATTCATGAATATTCATATAAGACAGTTCTAATAATACTTCGGAATCCCTTCACTTAGAATCATAACAATAAACCCTGCTCAGTAGTGAACGCACTCAATCAATAACCATGTTATGTATTCAGACTCTACACAACGATCATTGATGCACAAAACGACTATGAGTATGGATTAAATATGCAATCTTATATAAAACAAACCACAGGTAGTGTTGTACGGAGTTTTACACACGAAACACGAATTACATCATGAAACTTTCATAACCCTAGAACTACCAAGGTGGTTCTAGTCCATGATTGATCTAGGAACAATCATGGTTAGATTAATCATTCTTACTTGAACCTTCAGTGAACCTCTGTCACAGCCCTCCGAATGGATCACCACCTCTACTCTTGTCTCTCCTACGATTGACGATCAAAAGCTCTCTTTATTCTCTGTATGAGCCTCCTTTTATACTTGTAATCACGTCTCTAGGGCTTGGAATGGGCTTTCTAAGTGATCTCACGCGTTTCGGCCTCGAAAATCCGGATAAGGTAAGTTCTCGCACACAGGTTCGACCACGTCAAGCAGGTCGAACCCCGAGCCACAGGTCGAACCCCAGGTCGAACCCCGCTACTGGAAGAATTCTGCACAGGTTCGACCTTCTGGACAGGTCGAACCACTTAGGTTTTGGTCGAACCCCAGGTCGAACCTCAGCACTGGACAACTCTTGCTCCCGATTCGACCAACGGGCAAGTCGAACCCCAACATCGTGGTCGAATCCTCCTTCTTGCAAACTGGTTCGACCATGGTTCGACCTGATGGCCAGGTCGAACCAACTGAGTCATGGTCGAACCCTTCTCTGTATTGTCCAGCAACGTTGGTTCGACCTGCTGGAGAGGTCGAACCCTCCTCCAGCCAGGTCGAACCCACCTACTTCTTGGGCGGTTCGCGTGGCTTCGACTCCGTCTCTTCGATTCTTGGCTCTTTCACTCCGTTTTTGCTAAGAAAACACTCAAATAGCTCCACTAACATATGATTCATGCTATTTCACAATATATATAGGTTTTCCACCTATTTCCACATCAAAACTCTCCAAAACTAGCACAAAACATAGCGCCAAACTTGTGAATTTACACACTCATCAGTGACCAAACTTCTTGCACCTAGTACAATAAGCCGGAAGGCTTTCGTACAGTACAAGTTGCTTAAAATTTGAGCCACGGTAATTGAAGGTAACCTCCTTCGGTAGATTCTGGGAGACATCAATATCAACCTTAACTCGAACAAAAGAAACCTTATCAGCTTTCTCCGAAGTATCATCCACCATTATTGGCCTGCCAACAAGTCAGGCGATCTTGCTAATGTGATTTTTTGACCACAACTCAAGAGGAAATGATGGAAGACGAATCCAAATCGGGACATGGGAGATATCACGATTGTCAAACTGGAAGGCCCGTGGTAGTCTTTCCAGCATGAGATAGCGATCCCATATGGAATGAGATCTATCAAGTACTTTCCAAACATCCTCCTCCGAGCAAAGGCGGAAAATAATCCAACTGGATTGATGCATAACAATAGTGTATTTCACTCTCCAGGCACGGCAGATGGCGTGAAGTGCTTGCATACCCGGGAATCTCCTTGAAAAATAACCAATCAGCGTGAACTTCCATACATCCGAATCATCTTTGGGATCCAAATAAGCTACTCCATCGCACGGGGCGATATATTCAAGCTTTCTATTTGGATTGATATTCTCCTTGTTAATAAATTTTGAGTAGTCGATTGGTTCCTTGGGAGCGGAACCCTTGCCGGAGCCACCCTGTCTGTTGCGCTGGTTTCGGCCCGGAGTCTGCCTAGGAGCACTAGGCCCCATCGGCGCGACCTGGTATTGCGCCTGCCGGGTGCTAGTATCCGCCTGCCGAGCAGCATCGGCGTTTGCGCCTATCTGCCGAGAGCCAGGGCTCGGCTGCCGAGAACTTGCACCTACCTACCGAGAGCTGATAGTTATCTCCATTTCCACCTTCATCTGTCGAGAGCCGCCAGCCAAGGCCTGATTGCCATCCTCCTGATACCCGATGCCTGCCCTGCCGGATTGATCACCCAGTTGTTGAGAAGGCGACATGGGTGGCGACTCAACGTCAAGCCTGCGTTGAGTACCCGGAGTAGTGCTCCGTCTCCCTTTCGCCGAAACCTTCCGCCTAGGGCTAGGGTTTCGCACAATAGGAACAACGGGGGTTACCTCTATGTCGGTGTTCACGACTCCACGTGTGGGACTATCCGATGCGGAAGCATCAGGCGTGTTCGCCACCACGAGTGCCATGGAAACTCTGACTCCTTCCATCTCCATCTTCGTGCGATCAGCCGCGATGGAACGCGCCAACGCAGCCCCGTCGTCCAAAGATGGATTGTCCACCAAGATAGCTTCCTTACGTAACCTCTTCCTCTCAATCTCCTTAGCACGATCCTTCACCGTCATGAATGAATCATCCTCCACATGAAGATCCGACGCCGCTAAAGGCGTTCTACTCCTAGACTTATTGCCCTTTCCCATGGAAAAAGAAAAATCTAGGATGATCTCATGAACAGATTATGATTCTCTACCACCGCCGTGTTAACATATGGTTGATAGGAGCAAGGGGGAAGATGATGATTTTGAAATACTTCCCACTCTTATTAACATGGTAGAGAAGAATCTTGATTGGTTTGAAGATCCATATCAACATCTCCGAAGATTTCTTGGTTATGCAAACACTCAAAAAGGGAGCTGGAGCTAATGATAATGTTAGGCGAAACGCCCTATTCAAGTTCTCTTTAATTGATAGGGCAGAAGCTTGGTATGAAACTCTTTATGCCACGGATTGCACTACATGGGACCAACTGCAGCAGAAGTTCTTAGATAGATACATGCCACCCTCAAGGATCTTAAGAATGAAGCAAGAGATCACCCAATTTGTTATGAATTAGGGTGAGAAATTTTATGAGGCGTGGAATAGGTTTAAAGACATGCTCAGGCGGTGCCCACAGCATGGAATGTCAAAGGCTGAATACATAAGTATTTTCTACTATGGATTGGTTTGTGAGTCGCGTGTTTTTATTGATGCATCATCAGGAGGAGCACTGTTATCTAAGACAGCACTTGAAGCGAAAAAATTGTTTGAAGACATCTCAATGAATTCACGTGACTGGCCAGTAGAGAGAGATAGAGGATCATATGTACTTGGCAAGTGATGAGAGTGAAAATAAGCGTGTTTTAGTGTCCAATTTAACACCTTTTTAATGAGAATTATTGTTATATATTAGCACAAATATCTTATATTTAATATATGTGAGATAAAGGTGCACTTGAGGTGTTTTATTGTGTTTTAGGTGGAAAAAGGACCAAAAGTGTGAAGTTGGAGAAAAGGTGCAATTTGTGCAAGAATGCTGAAAATGCACATCCAATTTTCATAATTATTCTATATTGTTTTGGAGCTCGAAACTATTGGTGTGATATATGTTGGAAAACCACTGAAGAGAGGATCGTTTTGATATAAAGAACATCCCATTCGGAGTCCGAACGATGAAGTTATGAGCAAAGTGGTGACGCCGCACGAGTTGTGCCGAATAGAATTACAGTGCTAATTTCCATGGCCTGTTACATATTCAATTCTTGTAGTTTTTATGAGTTCTTTATATGGATAGAAATCCCAGGAAGATAGAATAGCGTGAGCGCAAGAATCACTCAATTCGGAGGTCTGATGTGGAAGTTATACGCGAAATGGAGAGACCGCGCAAATCGGTTCGACCGGATTGAGGTCGAACCGAGGTCGAACCCGACGAAAAAATAACCGATTCAACCACGACATTTCGATTCGACCTGGTATCTGGTCAAATCGACTACCTGGAACGTCCAGAAGGGTGGTTCGACCATGGTTCGACCTGTAGGGGTTGGTTCGACCTATTTGGGAGGTCGAACCGCGCTTCGCGAACTTACCAAATCCATATTTTCGAGGCCTAAACGCGTGTGATCACTTGAAAATCCCATTCCAAGCCTAGGAGACATGATTACAAGTATAAAAGGAGGTCTATACAGCCCCAAAAAAAAAGGGAAGAACACAACAACAAGTGAGGAGAAGAGAGGCCACAACATACAACACCCCACAAGGGGGGATCATCCCCTTTCTTTTCTCCATCCATTCATAACTTTGAAGGTTCGTTTGTGGAATCAAGAGGAGAACTAAGAGGAGAATTTAAGAGCGAGAAGGACACGATGACACCACATCTAGGGTTTATTCGTTTTCTAATTTATCTTGTATTTTTCAGATATCCGGGTAAGATCTATCCAACACCCATGATTATTCTTCGCAACATCATGGGCTAGTGCATTTTTGGTAGAACTAGGGTTGTGAAGGTTTTATCTAGTTAATTGAACTTCCGTGTGTATATTCCGTACAATACTACTTGTGGTTTATTTTATATAAGATTGTGCTTTTTAATCCATACTCATAGTCATTTTGTGCATCAATAATCGTTGTGTAAAGTCTGAATACATAACATAGTTATTGGTTGAGTGCGTTCACTGTTGAGCAGGGTTTTATGTTATAATTCTAAGTGAAGGGATTCCAAAGTCTTATTAGAACTATCTTATATGAATACTTGTTAATTGAATTGAATTCGGGCTAATAAGTAGGATAAAGAGGATAATTTTATAGTACCTATAAAGGGAGATCATATCGGGTTAGAGTACCAATCCTAGGGGAAAATAATTGATACTGATAGTACCTAGAAAGGGGGGTGAAATTATATCTCTTGCTCCGAGGTTATTCACACGTGTTACACGCATGTTTACTTGTGTCTATAGAGTAGATATGCATGGTTTAGTGATGCGTCCATATTCCACAAAGCAGAGTAGGACATTGCCACATGGAAGGGAAAATAATGAGTAAAACTGGATTATCCTAGAGCTACATATTCTCCTACTTGATCCACTTTCGCATTCTTCGAGTGATAGTTTATTTTATTTGTTATTTTAATTAATTATTTAGTAGTTAATAATTCCAAACCTCAAACTAAATTGCCACACTTGTCTTAATTAATTTAGTAAATAATTAAATTGATAATACGCCGTCCTTTGGGTTCGATATTCACTTGTTCGCTTGCTTAAGCTGCAATTGATATCCTTAATACTTGGGGATTAATTTTGCGTGCAAAGAAAACGCGCATCAAGTTCTTAGCGCCGTTGCCGGGGACGGCTGTTATTATTGATTTTATAATTTCTAGTTGATTAAGATTTTTTTTCTTCTTTTTCTTTTATTTGTGATTATTTATTTCTAACTAACCTTTAATTTTTCTGAGGTACTTGTGCAATAGGAAAAGAAGAGGAAGGAAAGGAAAGGAATAACTCATTGATTTAAACATGGCCGGAGCAAGGCAGAATCCGGATAATGTTGTCATACGTGAAATTTTCACGAACTATGGAATTTGTAGCATGGGGTTGATAGGAGCAAGGGGGGAAGATGATGATTTTGAGATATATCCCACTCTTATTAACATGGTAGAGAATAATCCCTTTTCTGAAGGTTGTTTCAAAGATCCATATTAATATCTACGAAAATTTCTTGGTTATGCAAACACTCAAAAGGGAGCTGAAGCTAATGATGATGCTAAGCGGATCGCCTTATTCAAGTTCTCTTTGATTGATAAAGCGGACGCTTGGTATGAGACTCTTGATGCAGCCGATTGCACTACATGGGACCAACTGCAGCAGAAGTTCTTGGAGAGATACATGCCACCCTCAAGGATCTTAAGAATGAGGCAAGAGATCACCCGATTTGTTATGAATCAGGGTGAGAAATTTGATGAGGCGTGGGACAGGTTCAAAGACATGCTCAGGAGGTGCCCACAGCATGGAATGTCTAAGGCTGAATACATAAGTATCTTCAACTATGGATTGGATTGTGAGTCGCGTATTTTTATTGATGTATCATCTGGTGGAGCGCTGTTATCTAAGACAGCACTTGAAGTGGAAAAGTTGTTCGAAGACATCTCTATGAATTCACGTGACTGGCCTACGGAGAGAGATAGAGGATCATATGTATTTGGTAAGGTAGCGCAGGTTGAACATCAAGTGGAGAAGCCAAATAGGGATGAGGAGATCGTCTCTAGTCTAGCAAACATCCACAAGCTACTAGAGTCCCAGCAAAAGCAGATTAAGGAGTTGACACTAAGGGGGTCTAGTATGCGACATCACGAAGTAAAGAGTGTTGAAGATACCTTCCATCGATACATGGCTGAGAACGATGCAAGGGTTGACCACATCGAAGCTAGAATGAATGTTGATCATGCAGATTTATCTAAGCAGATGAAGGAGCTTACTTTGATTATGGGGCAGATGACCGCGAACGTGAATCAATTAACACAAAAATTAGAGAATAAAGCCATCACATTAAGGTTTGAAACGCAGTACGAGGGACCAATGAAGTCGGAGTCGAAGTTTGAGGCGAAAGGAAGCGGATTTGACCAAAAACACTATGACTCGACCTGTCCCACAGGTCGAAGCGTGCAGGGGAGGTCAAATCTAGCTACGGGAAGACATCCGGCAGAAGCTGCGCCTCGATTCGACCAACAGCCAGTCGATTCGACCTGGCCCTCAGGTCGAATCCAGGTCGAATCACCCTATCTGGAGCACTCTGTTTTCATAAATTCTCAATTCGACCACGATGCTACCGGTTCGACCAGTCCATCAGGTCGAACCCAGGTCGAACCGGCGACCAAAATTCTTACAGAAGGTCAGTTTGACCTAGGGCTTTCCTATTCGACCAGCACAACAGGTCGAACCGAGGTCGAACCGCACTCTGCAAAGCACCCTGTTTCATCATGAAATCAATTCGACCACGACATAATCGGTTTGACCAGTACCCATAGTCGAACCAAGGTCGAATCGGATGGCAGAAATCATCCAGAGAGCCGATTCGACCTGGGGGGAGTTGGTTCGACCAGTACCCCTGGTCGAACCCAGATCGAACCCAACATGCATGATGAGAATGGACTTCTAGGTGCTCGATTCGACCACAACGTACCCAATTCGACCTGTGCCACTAGTCGAATACAGGTCAAACTTAACTATTTTGCACCGTTTTCTGCACCGAATGCTCCGCATGATGTTGATGCTACTCCCATGCCATCCCAAGGTAGAATATTGAGCATACAATGGAGAAGAAGTGGGAAAGAGCAAAGAGGTTGAGATCCGAGAAGCTTAGACTGCAGATGGATAATGAAGATGTGATTTTCTCTCTTGATCGTGCAATGAAGATGCCCATGGAGACTAAATCGTGCAAGAGCATAGATGTGGTTTTTAACTTGTTTAATCTTGATTTTTCTAAGACAGATGATTCTGAATTTAAGTGAAAGATTGACAAGGAGGTGTCTAGACCGCCATGGGAGGAAGGAAATTTCAATGATCATATTTTTGTGACTAAGAAAGGTGAGGTGTTGAGTGTAGACAAGAAGAGGGAAAGAAAGAGCTTGAAGGTGAGGATGCGACAAGAACGTCTTGTGATTCAGTAGTTCAAAGTGGTAATCCGTCGTGACTCTTCGACGTTAAACATGAGCGCCTGTTGGGGGCTTGCCTTTCCATTTTATTTTAGATAGTCAATTAATTCTTTCTTATAGTTCTCCTATTTTATTATTGATGAATCTTGTGATGATGAGAGTGCTTGAGCTTTGATGATAGAAAAGGTAACTAGGTGGCAATACGAGTTCTACATTGAGGCTTTGACTCGAGGAGCTCGTGCATACATTGAAGAAAAATCAGGTGCCCTCGTTTCCTTATTCTAATTTTTATGTGTGCTTTTAATTCATGGAGTGAAGGGTTGAGTTTATGGTGGTGATCCATGTGAGCTTATTTTTGAAGTATGCCTAAAATTCATATGCTCTTGAAATTGATGAAGGAAGTGTACTTGAGTTATATTGTGATATGAAGTTCTATGTGTACTTGTGGGATATTGCTTACCATGAAAAGTGCTCTGTTACTTGTTAAAAACCCATGTGAGATTTTGAGCCTCGTTGATCATGTTACATAATCACATGATATTTCTTTTCTGGTGAGTATCATTCTTGTGCGTGTATTCTAGAACTTATCTCTTGTCTTACTTGAAACTACATGTGTGTTAGATGATGGGAGATGATTTAAGGCCATCCTTGAATTTATGAGTTACTTTGCCAAATAATTCCCTACCAAATAATTATATATCCGTAGTTAGCCCTGTTGAGCCTAAAGCCTTATTTCTTTGGCAACCTACGAAGATAGCCACTTTGATATCCTATTTGAGCCTTAAATTCCTATATTTAATGGAGAATTAAATGCTGTCAAAGTGTGTGAATTGATTTCGATGGAGTTTGGAAGGAATAAAATATTTGGAGCTGTACAAGTGATTATGAGCTTAAAAATAAGTTGATAAGGGGTAGTGCCCAAAACTGGTACCCGAGATGTTAGAGGTAGTGCCGAAACTGGTAACTCGAGAAAGAAAAAGAAAGTTAAAGAAGAAAAATTGTTGAGCTTGAAGAAAAAGGAGAGAAAAGAAAATTAGAAGAGCATGAAGTTAGATAACCTTGAAGTGTAAAAAATCTGCAGTACAAAAGATCTCTAGTTTTAATTCTCTACTAATTGAGTCACTTTATCCATATATTTCCTACCCTTACCAAAGAGCCAACATTACATCCAAAAGAAAAGTCATTTTTGATCCCATTGTCGAATCATACTTTTAGTGGTGGAGGATTTGAGACGTTTGGCAAGCTTATGGTTACGCATGCACTTGAATTGAATCTGAGCGTAAACACCTTAACCCATAAGTGTACATCTTTACACTTGAGTGCGAGTGATATATATACTTCCCGTGAGAACATGTTGATGGAGCATTTGAATTGGTGGTGATTGTCTTAACTTGTATGCTATGAATTGATTATTACATGTAATGAGAGTTGCATGACCTAAGTTGATGACAATTGTATTTTGAAGAGGGGTATTGGTCATAGTCCTTGTTTCCCCGCTAATTTTCTTACTCTCTCTCTTTTTTTTTATTTTGTTGCCTCGGGATGAGCAACGGGTAAGTTTGGAGGATTGATGAGAGTGAAAATAAGCGTGTTTTAGTGTCTAATTTAACACATTTTTAATGAGAATTATTGTTATATATTAGCACAAATATCTTATATTCAATATATGTGAGATAAAGGTGCACTTGAGGTGTTTTATTGTGTTTTAGGTGGAAAAAGAACCAAAAGTGTGAAGTTGGAGAAAATGTGCAATTTGTGCAAGAATGCTGAAAACGCACATCCAACTTTCATAATTATTCTGTATTGTTTTGGAGCTCGAAACTATTGGTGTGATATATGATTGGAAAGCCACTGAAGAGAGGATCGTTTTGATATAAAGAACATCCCATTCGGAGTCCGAACGATGAAGTTATGAGCAAAGTAGTGACGCCGCGTGAGTTGTGCCGAATAGAATTGCAGTGCTAATTTCCATGGCCTGTTACATATTCAATTCTTGGAGTTTTTGTGAGTTCTTTATATGGATTGAAATCCCAGGAAGAGAGGATCGCGTGAGCGCAAGAATCACTCAATTCGGAGGTCTGATGTGGAAGTTATACGCGAAACGGAGAGACTGCACAAATCGGTTCGACCTGATTGAGGTCGAACCCGACAGAAAAAGAACCGATTCGACAACGACATTTCCATTCGACCTGGTATCTGGTCGAATCGACTACCTGGGACGTCCAGAAGGGTGGTTCGACCATGGTTTGACCTGTAGGGGTTGGTTCGACCTGTTTGGGAGGTCGAACCGCGCTTTGGGAACTTACCAAATCCGTATTTTCGAGGCCTAAACGCGTGTGATCACTTGAAAAGCCCATTCCAAGCCTAGGAGACGTAATTACAAGTATAAAAGGAGATCTATACAGCCCCAAAAAAAAGGGAAGAATACAACAACAAGTGAGGAGAAGAGAGGCCACAACATACAACACCCCACAAGGGGGGATCGGCAAGGTGGCGCAGGTTGAACATCAAGTGAAGCCGAATAGGGATGATGAGATCGTCTCTAGTCTAGCTAACATCAACAAGCTATTAGAATCCCAGCAAAGGCAGATCACAGAGTTGACACAAAGGGGGCCTAGTATGAAGCAGCAAGAAGTGAAGAGTGTTGAAGATACCTTCAATCGATACATGGCTGAGAACGATGCAAGGGTTGACCACATCGAAGCTAGAATGAATGTTGATCATGAAAATTTATCTAAGCAGTTGAAGGACCTTACTTCGATTATGGGGCAGATGGCCGCGAATGTGAATCAACTGACACAAATATTGGAGAATAATGTCATCACGTTAAGGTCTGGAACACAGTACGAGGGACAGATGAGGCCGAAATCAAAGTTAGAAATGTTGAGAGCTCAATTCGATCCCAATTCGATCAACACTACAGGTCGAATTCAACAGGGGAGGTCGAATTGGCCCACTGGACGTGATTTGGAAGCACCAGCGCCTCGATTCGACCAACATCCAGTCGATTCGACTTGGCCCTCAGGTCGAATCCAGGTCGAATCCATCCGTCCGGAGCACTCTATTTCGTCAGAAGCCTGATTCGACCAACACCATGTCGATTCGACTAGACCTTCAGGTTGAATCCAAGTCGAATCGGAGGGCAGAAATCTTACAGAGAGTCGATTCGACCTGGGGGACTTCGATTCGACCAGACCTTCAGGTCAAATCTAAGTTGAATCGGAGATACAGAGGGAGAATCATGTTCCAGAAGATCGATTCAACCACTATGTGCCCAATTCGACCAGGAGCCCTGGTCGAATTGAGGTCGAATCACACCAATCTGCACCGTTTTTTGTGTCGAATGCTCCATATGATGTTGATGTTACTCCAGTACCATTACATAAGCAGAATACTAAGCTTACAATGAAGAAGAAGTGGGAAAGAGCAAAGAAGTTGAGAGCCGAGAAGCTTAGACTGCAGATGGATAATGAAGATGTGGTTTTCTCTCTTGATAATGCAATAAAGATGCCCATGGAGACTCAATCGTGCAAGAGCATAGATGTGGTTTCCAACTTGTTTAATCTTGATTTTTCTAAGACAGATGATTCTGAATTTAAGTGAAAGATTGACAAGGAGGTGTCTAGACAGCCATAGGAGGAAGATAATTCCAAGGATCATATTCTTATGACCAAGAAAGGTGAGGTGTTGAGTGTAGACAAGAAGAGGGAAATAAAGTATTTGAAGGTGAGGATGCGAGAAGATCGCCCTCTGATCCAGTAGTTTAAAAGTGGTAATTCGTCGTGACTCTCCGACGTTAAACATGAGCGTCTGTTGGGGGCTTTCCCTTCCGTTTCATTGCATTATTTCTTTCGTGTGAGTACGAAATTTTTATATTTAAGGTGCTTACTAATCGACAATTACATCTTTTGCAAACTTAGTTTCAACTTATGTTTTTACTAAGTTTAGGGGGTGTGATGTTATTACCTCATTGAAGCACCAAGAGTATAATTTTTTCTTTGTAATGTTTGCTAGGGGAGTTGATTTTTTGCGGTATGTTGAAACTTTAATCGGTTTTGATGTGTCGATTTTTTGCGATTTGCCTAGTATTCAGTAGAGTTTCTAGTGTGTGGAGTCATTTATATAGTCAATTGATTATTTCTTATAGTTCTCCTATTTTATTATTGATGAATCAGTGATGATGAGTTTATTTGAGTTTTGATGATAGAAAAAGGTAAAAGAGTGGCAAGACGAGTTCTACATTAGGGCTTTGATTCGAGGAGCTCGTGCATACATTGAAGAAAAATCAGGTGCCCTCGTTTTCTTTTTTTAATTTTTATATGTGCTTTTAATTCATGGAGTGAAGGGTTGAGTTTATGGTAGTGATCCATGTGAGCTTATATTTTTGAAGTGTGCTAAAATTCATATGCTCTTGAAATTGATGAAGGAAGTGCACTTGAGTTATATTGTGATATGAAGTTCTATGTGTACTTGTGGGATATTGCTTACCATGAAAAGTGCTCTGTTACTTGTTAAAAATTCATCTGAGATTTTGAGCCTCGTTGATCATGTTACATAAACACATGATATTTCCTTTCTGGTGAGTATCATTCTTGTGCATGTATTCTAGAACTTGCCTCTTGTCTTACTTGAAACTACATGTGTGTTAGATGATGGGAGATGATTTTAGGCCATCCTTGAATTTATGAGTCACTTAGCCAAATAATTCCCTACCAAATAATTATATATCTGTAGTTAGCCCCGTTGAGCCTAAAAATCTTATTTCTTTGGCAACCTACAAAGATAGCCACTTTGATATCCTATTTGAGCCTTAAATTCCTATATTTACTGGATAATTAAATTTTGTCAAAGTGTGTGAATTGATTTTCTTGGAGTTTGGAAGGAATAAAATATTTGGAGCTGTACAAGTGATTATGAGCTGAAAAATAAGTTGCTTAGGGGTAGTGCTCAAAACTGGTACCCTAAGATGTTAGAGGTAGTGCCCGAAACTGGTACCTCAAGAAAAGAAGGAAAAGTATGTTGAGCTTGAAGGAAATGAGAGAAAAGAAAATTAGAAGAGCATGAAGGTGGATAGCCTTGAAGTGTAAAAAATTTACAGTACAAAAGATCTCTGGTTTTAATTCTCTACTAATTGAGTTACTTTATCCATATGTTTCCTACCCTTACCAAAGAGCCATCATTACATCCTAAAGAAAGTCCTATGTGATCCCATTGTCGAATCATACTTTTAGTGGTAAAGAGTTTGAGACGTTTCGCAAGCTTATGGTTACACATGCACTTGAATTGAATCTGAGCACCTTAACCCATAAGTGTACATCTTTACACTTGAGTGCGAGTGATATATACTTCCCGTGAGAGCATGTCAATGGAGCATTTGAATTGGTGGTGATTGTCTTAACTTGTAAGCTATGAATTGATTATTACATGTAATGAGAGTTGCACGACCTAAGTTGATGACAATTGTATTTTGAATGGGGTATTGGTCATAGTCCTTGTTTCCCCGCTAATTTTCTTACTCTCTCTCTCGCTTTGTTTTTATTTTGTTGCCTCTGGACGAGCAACGAGTAAGTTTTGGGGATTGTTGAGAGTGAAAATTAGCGTGTTTTACTATCCAATTTAACACATTTTTATAGCAATTGTTGTTATATATTAGCACAAGTGTCTTATAAGCAATATATGTGAGATAAAGGTGCACTTGAGGTGTTTTATTGTGTTTTAGGTGGAAAAAGGGATCAAAGTGCCAAGTTGGAGAAAATGTGCAATTTGTGCATGAATGCTGAAAAACGCACGTTCAAATTTCGTAATTTTTCTGTGTTCTTATGGAGCTCTGAACGGACGTGTGATATATGATTGAAAGCCACTGAAAAGGGGATCATTTTGGCGTAAAGAACACGTCATTCGGAGTCCGAACGAGGAAGTTATGAGCAAAGTGGTGACGTCGCGCGAGCTGTGCTGAATAGAACAGATGTGCTACTTTCCATGGCTTGTTACACATTCAAATGGTAGAATTTCTTTAAGTTCTTTATATGTATGAAGCCAAGAAAGAGAGGATCGCTTTAGCACAAAAATCACTCAATTTGGAGGTCGGATGTGAAAGTTATACGCGAAACGGTGAGACTGCGCAAGCTGCAAAAAGCCAATTCGACCACGACACATTGATTCGACCAAACCCTTTGGTCGAATCAAGGTTGAATTGGAAGCCTGGAGTGCGGAAAATCGCCGATTTCGATTCGTCCAGGATTCGACCAAGCCCCTAGGTCGAATCCTAGGTCAAATTCCATGCCTGGGGCACGTCCGGATCCTATTTTTACACCCTAAGTGCGTGTTTTTGCGTATTTTTCAAGGAAAAGCCCATCCAAGGTCCATAAAGAGTGCTTATAAGTATAAAAGGGGATGTAGATCACATCATTATTTATAATAGAGACACAATACAAGAGAGGAGAAGAGAGGCCACAACAATACTACACCCCACAAGGGGGATCACCCCCCAACCATCATCCACTTCCTTCCCTCCATCCATCCATCACTTTGAAGATTCGTCTGTGGAATCAAGAGGAGAATTCAAGACGGAGAAGGATGCGATGATGCCCACATCTAGGGTTTTATTCGCTTCCTAATTTATCTTGTATTTTCCGGACATCCGGGTAAGATCTATCCAACCCCCATGATTGTTCTTCTTAACATCATGGGCTAGAGCCTCTTTGGTAGAACTAGGGTTGTGAATGTTTTATCTAGTTAATTGAACTTCCATGTGTACACTCCGTACAACACTACTTGTGAATTTATTTTATATATGATCGTGCTTTCTTAATTCATACTCACAGTCGTTTTGTGCATCATTAACTGTTATGTAGAGTCGGAATACATATCTTGGTTATTGATTGAGTGCGTTCACTGCTGAGCAGGATTCCATGTTATGATTCTAAATGAGGGGACTGCGAAGCTTCATTAGAACTATCATATATGAATGTTTATTAATTGAATTAAATTCGGGTTAGTAAGCAGGATAAAGAGGGTAATTTTATAGTACCTATAAAGGGAGATCATATCGGGTTAGATTCTAGACGTGGAAAATAATTAATACTGATAGTACCTAGAAAGGGGGGGTAAAATTATGTCTCTTACTCTGAGGTTATTCACACGTGTTACACGCATATTTACTTGTGTCTATAGAGTAGATTTGCATGGCTTAGTGATGCGTCCATATTCCACAAGGAAGAGTCGGACACCAACACATGGAAGGGAAATTCATGAGTAAAACTGGATTATCCTAGAGCTACCTATTCTCTTACTTGATCCACTTTTGTATTTTTCGAGTGATATTTATTTTATTTGTTATTTAATTTAATTGTTTAGTAGTTGATAATTTCATACCTCAATCTTATTGTCATCTTATCTTAATTAATTTAGTTAATAATTAAATTGATAATATGCTGTCCTTTGGGTTCGATATTCACTTGGTCGCTTGCTTAGCTGCAACTGATATCCTTCATACTTGGGGATTAATTTGTGTGCAAAGAAAACGCGCATCAGTGGAAGGACAGAAAGGTAATTCACAAATTCCACATACCCACTACATATTAAACAATAACACTCCTTAATCTACGTACACAAAAGCATTTGGCCCTCTTAGCCTGGGATGGAGGGAGTATTTTTTAAGGTTGAATCGAGTTAAACCGAAAAAATCGGTTGCACATGTTTTTTTTTATTTTTTATTTTTATGATGTTTTTCTTTTATACTATTTCAGAACATAATATTTAAATTTTGAATTAAATTATAAATTATTGTATTAAATTGACATATTATAAATTATATGAAGTATGAATTATGCACTATAAATATTTTTATTTTAATTAATTATTTAACTTTGTAAAATAATTTGTGGTGATTATATAAATAATGATTCTATAAAATATAACTGAAAACATGTAAAATCAATTTTCCGATTAAAATCGATCTGATTGGTTGAATCTCGAATTGTTGCCTCTATTAGTTCAACCTCCAGTATGGTTATAAAAACACCATTAAAATATGAGTAGATCTATTGTACAACACTTGTACACTAATAACACAAAAATGGATCATATATATAACTCAAAACATCTAAATGGGTCTTTCTTAGTCACAGACGATAGCAATCCACTTTCCTCTCTTTTCTTCCTGCGGCCCCTCGACCTCTTCTCCGTTCCGTCTCCACCTTCCGTCCCTCTGTCTTTTCTCCACTCCGTCTCCACCGTTCGTCATCACTTCTCTTCTGCAGCAGATCTCACTCTGTCGTTGTCTAATTCTTTTTCACTCTCTCCGCATCATCATCGCCTCCACTTTCCATCACTTCAGATCTGTATCATCTGATCTCTCGACGACATCTCTGATCGTTTCAGCTTCCTCACATATTAGATCGCCCTCCGTGCTTCAAACTCATATCATTGGATCTCCCTCATTTGCATCATCGAATCACGCTCGACACTTTTTAGAGTTTTGCCTTCTTCGCATATTCAACGGATCAGTGCGACACTTCTGAGAGTTTTGACTTCTTCGCATATTCATCGGATCACGTTCAGTGCTTCAGATCTGCATCATCACACATCTACCTCTCAAATATCTACAACTGTCGTCGCTTCAAATCTGCATACGACGACTCATATAAGTTGTGATTTCTTTGATTTTTATTTTATTATTTAATTCAAATTGATATCCATTGACTTCCAAAATAACTGTACTATTTTTAATTTGTTAATTTATGTGTTTGTATTTATATGTGTATTACTTTTTTTATAGTAGTGTACAAAATTAAAAATATTAAAAATATTTTTAATTTACTATTAATGCATGTATTTATACTTATAATAATTGTATTACTTTTTAACCTTATGAAATTAATAATATTAAAAAATATTTTTAATTTATTAATGTATGAATTCGTATTTAAAATTGTATCTCTTTTTTACATTAATGTATAAAATAAAAAATGTTAAAAAAAAGTAATACACTAATTAAAATTTTAAGTTACTGAATCACCAGCAATATAATTTCTGATGAGGGAAGAAATGGAATACCCAAGATCTCAAACCATCTAAAAGAAGTGATAGGTAGGATGAGAAAAATGAGGCTAGAGAGTGCATCAGAATAAAGTCAGATGATTAAGGAGAGATGTACAAAGTCAGGATGAGAGTGAAATAAGATAATGAAATACCGGAATGAAAATGAGGAGACCGGGTCAAAATTATTTTTATATAATGGTTCATTGAATTTGGATCATCTATTGTACCTTAAAAACTATTCCCTCCGTCCCGTTGAAATGTGGGCGTTTACTTTTTGTACGTTAATTAAGGAGTATAATATTTTAATGTGTAGTGAGGTGAGAGAAATAATATATTAATGTAAAGTGGGTAGATGTATTAGTATGATATGTGGGCCCATAGAGAGAGTAATTAATATATGTGGACCCTCTTTACCAAAAATAGAAATGCACACTTTGTATTGGGACGGACCAAAATGGAAACACGCGTACGTTTCAATGGGACGAAGGGAGTATTATATATTAGTATTTGCCTTAAAATATAATTCTAGTTTATAATATGGCAAAATTTTGTATGAGACTGCCTCGCGTAATGACTTACGTAAGACGGATAAAAAGTGATAATTTTTATAATGAAAAGTAATAATGCTATTACGTGAATAATTTATAGTATAAAAGAAAAGTGACAATTTTGTATAACGAAAGTGATAACATTTTATAGTGAAAGTTATAACTAATTACGAAAGCGTAAAATTATCTCACCGTGAGATGGTCGCACAAAAGACTTGCCCTAATATAATTAAGGGTTAATTACATGAAAAGTTCCAACCTTTTCGCCAATCGCGAATTAGTCTAAACTTTTGAATATTTACAAATAAGTACCCGACTTTAATCTCGTGTTGCAACTTGAACCATCGGGCAGCTGGAGGCTGCTCGAACGCTGATGTGTCATATTTGACTATCAAGTATAACTACCATGTGTACAAAATGACACCATTTTAATGTATACTCCATATGGAAATAACTATAAGTGGGATAAAAAAAATTCATTATTATTAAAATAAAAAAATTATAAACATTAAAATCTTATCTTAATACATCTATACAGCAGTTTCTATTTGCTAACTTGGAGTAGCTCTCCATCCTTCTTGGTGACGTGGCAGGAGGAGAGTGCTTAGAGCACTTTCTATACTACTATTTTTTATTTCCTCATTTTCTGTATTAAAAGTACTTTTGTAACGTTCCTATTTCATAAGGTTTTGAGATTTTATTTCCTCTATTCCTTATATTATTTTACATTTACTTCTGTTTTTTTTTCTTCCAACTTTTTATAATTAGACTTTCCTTATTTTTATCTAATTATTGATTATTGAATTTAAATATTAATCAATAATTGAGCTATTTTTCATAGAATATTGAGGAAAATATGATCTCCTTTAATAGTCTCAATTAATTAGTATTTATTATCATGTATATCTATATAAACACACAGTCAAACAAATATTTGTATTGTATTCAAAATATTTGTACCTTTTTGTTTATGTTAGAAGTTGATTTCAGTAGTTTTTCATATGATATGTTCTTTCTTATTCTCCTCTCTCTCTCTATATATATAGTCATACAAGGATTTATGTATTATGTACATTTTTAGTACTTTATATATGTTCATATAATTTAAATGGTTCAAACCCTGTCATGCTATTAAAAATTTTCTTGGTTTCTTTCATCTAATCATATTTTATTTAATCTCGCTCACACATCACAATAAATATTTTTTACAATTAATTAAAATATAATTTTATTGATGTAATAAGTTTTGAGAGATTATTGGCCCGGTAAATTTAATATTATAGTTTTTAGAATATTTTGAATTTAGATGACTTTTTTAATATAAAATGTTTT
The DNA here is from genome assembly GCA_023678885.1 of Pogostemon cablin. NCBI lineage: Eukaryota > Viridiplantae > Streptophyta > Magnoliopsida > Lamiales > Lamiaceae > Pogostemon > Pogostemon cablin. The sequence continues at coordinate 25,521,502 of CM042985.1, read as the reverse complement.
CATATTATTTATAAATTAGATTACAAAATATAAATTATCATTTTTTTATTTTTTTTACACATGATATTGTTGCTTTAAGGGGTGCTTTCAAATTAAATTTCTTTTTCAATATGATGGCATTATGGAACACGAAATAAGTTACATTAATTAAATATTTGATTTAAAATTTAATTATTATTTATTTTATTATTAATTTTTTAAGGTTATTTTTTCGTCATTTATTTAATTTTTAATGAATAAGCAACTCATTGAAAGGATCATCACTCAAATTAAAGAATACTTTATTAACACGTCAAAGAACAATCATGAGCGGCTTTATACCTACATCAATAATTTTTGATATATTTAAATAAAAAAATCATTATGACCATTTTTTTTTATTTTTAAGATAAATCAATACCAATTTAAATTAATTAAATTAGTATTTTTTTTCTTTATACTCCCTCTATTTAAATAAAAAATTCATTATGACAATTTCTTTATAAATGTGTCAAGTACTCTATTTAGGTAGAATAATTGTTTTTGCAAAATTAATATTGTTGATTATTTTTAGTGGGTGATTAATTTCTTTTATTGTAAAATATTTTAATTGATTAGTTTCTATATATTTTATTTAGTATATCTTTCTAAAGTCAAATAATCGAATAAAAATTTAGTATGTAAATAAAATATAACATTGCTATACTAATTATTTTAATAATTATAAATTTTTATGACATTTTCTTATTTAATATTCTATTATATTCTTTGCAAAGTCAACTTATCTAATAGGTAATAATAATTTATTATTATATTTTTCAATTTAATATTTTTAATTTAATTTTTATATAATCAATTAATGCTAATATAAATCATAATAATTAATATATCAATAGCCATATTTAACTTTTGTAAATCACATTCAATATTTTCCTCATTTAATTAATTTTAATTTTATGATAATTTAGGAGCCAATCTATTAGAATTGATTTTGAAGAATTAATTATACAATATTAGATTTTTGAATAAGACTGAATTTAAGGAATTAATTATATAATATTATTTTTTATTTTTTAATAACCATCTAAATTTAGAAAATTATTATAGTACACCTGATGTACGAACATTTAGCATTTAAATCATTAAATTTTAAATTAATTTAACATATCTTTGGTTTAAATTTTATAATTTTATAATTACTATATTATACTCTAAATTTATCCTTAAACTCCAAGGTGCATTTGATGCACCAATCGTGCCCAAGTATCACTTGAGATTTTGATGTGTATTTTGATTTTCTTTCCTTTGCTTACCAATTTTCAATTTTTATACTATTTATTAATGAATTTAAATACTAATCAATAGATTACTTACCAATTTTCAATTTTTATACTATTCATTAATGAATTTAAATACTAATCAATCAATTTATACTAATTTACAAATTTTAATTTTTTATTACTAAACTTTCCGTACTTACCCATTTTCAGTTTTTATATTATTTATTAATTAATTTAAATACTAATCAATGATACCTTACAAGGTTAATTTTAATAAAATTTAAAGAGATCTTCCTTTACTAAAAATCTACATATCCCAATATTTAATATTAATTCTCTTTATTGCTTCATAATGGTTTAAAATTTTACATGAGATTTATACATGGCATATAAAATCGGGGTGTGATTGATATATTCTTTTTTTTATATATATACCTGGTCAAAGTTTAAAGGACATCATATGATGGAGTTTGTAATGCATTTGGAGATTTATATTTTTGGTTAAAAATCATTGTTTTAAGAGAAGACTTAATTTTAGTTACTTTGATCAATTTGTTTATTGGAAGGTAATATCTTTGTAATCATTAATTAATTATATTTATGGAAAGATTATCATATTTATAAAAAGATTGTTCAATAGACATTGATTTAATTAGAATTTAGGACTTCTCATTTGAAGTTGGAAGATTGTAAATGAGAAGGTGATAATTATTGATTAATCTACTATTTAAATCTAAAAAGGAAAAAATCATATAAAAGAGACTAGTGATAAAATTAGATCTATTATTAGAAATACTCATTTGAGTATGGAATTTGATCATAGAGAAACTGAATATTTTGAAGAGAAAGTCGTTCTGAATAAATTATTTGATTATACATAAAATAATATTAGAGGCAAATTGTGGCTATATTTTGTTATTAGTCACATGTAAGTAGAGAGAATATTTGAGTTCTTATAATATTTGTAAGTTTAGGCCGACACAAATTAGTAACGCAATTATGTTGATTTTTATAATATATAATCAAAGGCTTAGAACTTTTAAATTTTATATTGGTATTTCAATAATATTTCTTAAAAGTGTAGATTATAGATCAACATTATATAATGGAGCAAGATTTATACTGAGAAGCTCAGTATATACATAATTGGTACATACTTAATTTTTATTATATTTAAATAAGAACTCATTATGAATATGTTTTTTTATTTTTAAGATACTCATATAGGAGTTTTATAAATCCTTACAAATTTAAATTAATTTTATATTGTAATAATTACATTAACAAATTACTTTATTAAGAAAAAAAATTATCCCGTGCATCGCACGGGTACTATACTAGTTGGAAATAAAATTGAGATGGGCAAGTCGTCTTCTTCATCCCTTTCTCTCCTTGATATCTTCAATGGTTGTCTTCTCCATAGTAGCTTTCTCTTCTCTGCATACATAATACGTGGCGGCGGCAGGAAATTCTTGATTTTCCAGCAATCGGAAACCTCATTGTTTATGGGTTTGGGTATCCAGTCATCGTGTTCGGCGGAATAAAGAGTGGTTGGAAACTCGCCGGAGGGACTGAATGGTGGCGAGGATGAGAAAATATTGCCGCTATCAGAGACGGTGCCAGCGCCGAATTCACTGTCGAGATTCTCTGTGCATAATTCCAGAGATTTGGGGTTGAGCTTCGAGAACAACGACGTATTCGTTTCATAATAACTGGTTTTTTTAACATCCCTTGAATTCCTAGTATTCGTTTGGAGGAAACCCCAATTTTTGAATTCAAGAACCACGTGATAAATGACCGCCGCAGGTGGCGGTGGCGGCGGCGCCACGTTGAGCTTGAGGTGGTGGTGGTTTCTGATGGCTCGAAACACACGAGGTTCAGTGGAGGAGAAGGTTTGAACGAGGGATAAGCGAGGGTTTCCACGTATACGTTTAATTAATTTGTACACATGGCAGTGCTACTTAATAATCAAATATTACACATCAGTATTCTGGCAGCCTCCAGCAGGCTGCCCGATGGTTCAAGTTGCAATACGAGATTAAAGTCGAGTACTTATTTATAAATATTCAAAAGTTTAGACTAATTCAAAATTGGCATAAAGGTAAGGACTTTTGGTGTAATTAACCATATAATTAACTACAAATATAATTTAACTACTAATATACATATTTTACATATATAATAATAATAATACTCCCTCCGTTCCGGGTATTTTTACCCGTTTGTACGGGCACGGAGATTAAGATATTTTATTTTTTTAATAAATAATGTAAGAGAAAGTAGGGATAAATTAGTAATTTAAAAAGAAAAAGTGAATAAAGTTATTGGGAATGATGAATAAAGTGTAAAAAAGTAATTAAAGTTGTTGGGGTTGTAAAAAATAGGTAATAAAATATTATGTATTTTTGTCAAAAATGGAATGAGTAAAAATACGTGGGACATCCCAAAATGGAAAGTAAGTAAAAATATGTGGGACGGAGGGAGTAATATATTTTAATATTATGAGTCGACTCATTCCATAATCCATCACACACACACATATCAGACCCAAGACATAACTCAAGTGGTAGAGGAGAAGTTGGAAAGGTCTTCCAACTGAGTTGGCAGATGCAGAGTGGGGTTACGAATCCTGCTTTCAGCCTCTCTATAAGCCATTTGAGACACATCCACACCATTTTTTTAACTCCCTCCGGCAACTTACAACTTATTCGTTTACTTTTTACGAGTGGATTAAAGAATATTGTTATTATATGTGTATGTGTATTGAGTAGATGTAGTGAGTAATTTTACCTATTTATCATCTCTTTAAACATAGGATTCAAATTTCCTCATCACATCTGCTGCACTAATCTGAATGAAATCACAATATATTTACATCCAAGTCAAAATAACTTGTTCAAAATTATTATCACTCACACATCAAATAATTAAATTATACGCCTTAATTAATACAAAAATAAATTAATCCCTTTCATAACATAGCTTAATTAACTGTAACAAAATTGTACAAGTCATTTATTGCACTCTACACGCAGCAATTGTGTGTGGTTCATTATGAAAATCAAATTCCCCTAATCCATCACCATGAAATCTTCCAGTCCAGCATAATTCCTTCATAAACTAATCTTTCCATAACATATAAATTCCTTCTAACTCTTACATTCCACATCTCTCGATGGAAGAACAACAGACCTGTAGAAGATTAAGAGCACCATCAATTAAACCTCAAAGAACGTTGAGCTGATCTATATGAACATTATTCTTCTCTAATCGAACAACATCATTTTTCAGCGGAGAAAGCTCTGATGCGATCTTGATTTTTCTGCCGTAGATCTCTACATGCCCGGACCAAATCTGAACTCCACTCTCTGTTCCAGAACTATCTTAAATAGAGTCGGAGAAGCTCGAGAACAAGGGGATACTATTAGATCTACGAGCCTTAGAGTCGAAAAATATTGAGACTAAGGAGAGACCAATAGATCTACAAGCCTTAGAGTCGGAGTGCGAAAAATTACCGAGATATCGATGAAAATCGCTTCTGATGGTGATTCGTCTGCTAACAACACCATGAAAATAGAATACACCTTGACATTGCACTTCATATCCTTTTCAAAATAAAGAAAAGGGAATAGACAGAGATGGGAAGAAGAGAAGAGTTGCATAGTTGAATCTGGCCACAGATTGTAGAGAAGAAGAGAGGAGCATGTTAGTCTATTTTTAGCACTCACGAGCAAGAATACTCGATCGTTGTAGTAGTATATCCCAAGAAAAATTATCAATCCAATAAGGAGTTATTTTCGGACTAGCAAATACGTGGGCTCATGTTCATGTCGTTTTTGTAAAGATGATCGGGGGTTTTGAGATGATAAACAACTAAAACAAGTAACAAGTAAATAAGATAGCAAATAAGATAAATGACAAGTAAAGATAATGGGTGCTAAAGTTCAAGTATGGAAAATCATGGGATTAGAAACATCCAAGCACACTCGATTCATATTATCATGCAAACGGAATTCAACTCAATTGATGTAGACTAAGGGTGATCACGATTGTATCCTAAGCTCCCTTTCGGGTTACCAAGGTTGTTGATCCATTTTAGACTCCCAAAAGCACTCAAGATCAAAGCCCAACATTAACCCCTTCCATCTAGGTACTAGTTAGATTAAACTCTCCCTTTTTGTGTACTAAGGCCAACGAATGGATTGGTTCCCCTCATTGAATTCAAATATCCTTTCGGTCAAACCCAAACTCAATGTCTAATCATGCCTTCCTAATACTATAGAGGGTCGTTTCCGTCTCACTCCAAGCAATACATACATGAACATCATGATAGCATTTAATGACCACAAATAATCCATTGATCAACAATCCATTAAACCAATAAACATTCATGAATAACAAACCATGCCATCATAACATCAAGACAATTAAACTCCATGAATAGAAATCAACATCAATTAAATCAAAAACCAATTTAATCCACATGATAATATCAATCTAATATGCTCTTCATATTCCTAATCCCACTAGAGGGATTAGCCTAACATGATAAAAGTAATAAAACAAATAAATGATTCATTACAAATACCCATAGTCTTAGATCTAAAGAAATACAAAATGAATGGATTCTTCCCTATCAATTTCTTGAAGAGAATCTTCTATTCTTCTTGATCTCCACCTCTAGCTCTTGATTTGAAGTCTTTAGCACCAAAAATGGAAGAATTAATGGGTGGATGAAGATGGATGAAGATGGATGAAGATGATGGTGGGAAATGGAAGAAATGGTGTGTGAGGTGTGTGTAGATGATAGGATTTCGGATTTTTTTGCCAATTGTTGAATAAAGGGGTATTTATACCCCTATGGAGGCTTCTAGAAGGATCTGGAAATTTCTGCAGGAAAATACCCGGCACGAGTCGTGCTCTGCAACACGGCCACGAGGTGGCCGTGTTGTGTCTTCTGATGCTCCCGCACGGCCTCGCCTTACAGGGCCGTGTTACGCAACACGGCTCGTGTGCTGTAACACGAGTCGTGTGTTGTAACACGGGCACAGGTGTAGTCGTGTTGGCTCTTCTGATGTCGCCACACGGCCACCTTCTTACAGGGCCGTGTTGGCGACACGGCTCGTGCTCCCGACTCGACTCGTGCGACTGGACACGACCGAAAGTTGCCCGTGTTGAATGACTAGATGTCGCCACACGGCCAACTCTTACAGGGCCGTGTTGGCTACACGGCCCGTGTTGGTGCTGGCTCCTGCATTTCTTCACTATTTTGGCTCGTTCTCCCTCGTTTCAACTCCGAATTGAGATCCGCTTTTTCCTACACCTTCCTTATCATGTTTAGCATCCAATAAAAAGTGAAAATCTTACGTTTAAGTTCATTCACACACATTTCAATAAAAATACAAAACACAACCAAATAACATATAAAATACGGATAAAATAATACGAAAATACATATAAAAAGACACTAAAATATAGGTGAAAATAGCTCTAATCAACCCCCCAAACTTAAGGTGTTGCTCGTCCCCGAGCAACGAAAATGACAAATCAAAAGGAGAAATTTTCACCTAGAAAAGACTAAACGAATATAAGCAATAACACATCTTTAGCACTAATAACAACAAACTATGCTAAGTCATCCTACAACATTAAAATCATGACATGAGAAATTAACAAGTTCAATCAAAAGAGAATAAAGTGTAATATAGTTCCTTTTAAGTCCAAGCCTCGCAATGGATATTAATGTCTCTCAACACTCTTTTGAAATAGGGTAAATCATACTCATTAATCGATTGGCTCGACTCGCTATAAGCTTGCTCGCGGACTATATTCTCAAACCACCAAAGTTTCAATTAATGATCAAAAAGGTCTTTAATTAGGATGTAATGATAGGCTCTTTGGTATGGTAGGAAGTATATGGATAAGAGTGACTAACAAGTGTAAGTAATCGAAGAGATGATCAACTTCCTCAACTTCTCCACTTTTCTTTCTTCATTTCTCAACTTTGGTACTCACAAGCACTACTCATCAACATTCCTTTGGATTGAGCTTCTTATGATGCATGCTTCCTTTCTTTGAATTTTTATTTCCTTGAGCATCTTGTTGTTGCTTTACTCATTTTTCTTGTTTTGAGGTTGCATGTTCATTATTTTTTATGCTCTTTCATCCTTTTTCTTGCTTGTTTACCATTCCCTTTTCTTCTTTTTCTAATCAATCAATCCTTTCTAGCTACCATCTCCTCAATGCCCCACACAAAGGTGTATATAAGCTTGAATGGGTAATTAAGGCTTGTAATGTGCTAAATTCACAAGAAATAGGCTTATAGGCTCAAAGTGGTTGACTAAGGATGATGTTCAAGGTAGGAAACATATATGGTAATGACTATAATAACAAGGATGGCCTTAGATCATTTCACCAATCTCCACTAATCGGGCTCGTTCCTATAGTCCTTGAGCAAGTTCTAACTTATCAAACACAACCGATCCACTCATGAAGAAATACCATGTATACATGGTTGAGGCTCAAATGCTCACAAGCTTGTGCTCGAACCTTAAGGAACTTATTACACCACATTCATCTCAAAATTGAACAAGTTAAGTAAAACATGTCACAATTTGAAAGTGTAGAGATTCTTAATCATAATTTGTCATCACTTATCACCACAACATATCATCACTCACGTTCAAAAATGACTCACGACATCCCTAAACAAACCACCAAACAACCCAAAACAAGAATGAAAATACACACAACATACAAATAAGGACTCAACAAACAAGACACAACAAAAATACAAAACATGCAAAAACACAAAATACCATCATCCATAAGAAACTTAAGCACACATTCATCCCAACCTTTATTGAAAAGAAAATCCTAAGTTATGAAAGTAAACCTCCCACAAACATAACACATGAAGTAGCATGCTAGTCACAACAATCCAAATCAAACTCAATTCATTTCAAGTAGTAAAATGATAAGGTGTAGAGTACTCCCTCAATAGGCATTTGGTAAGGAAAGCGTTAGCTTCAAGCTCCATCATGCTTCCAATACCTCTCATTCATGCTCAAACACTCAACAAACACCATTATTTCAACAATTTCATTATAAATATGGACTATCATGCACTTCAACACCACCAATCATGCCAAAATCAACCCAAACTCATGAGAAAAATTTTAAAATTGACCCAATTTTTATAAGAATCATACTCAAGTGGTGAGTCACACCACACACTCTCCCCCCAAACTTAAATCGAAACAAGAGTTGAGACTTAAGTTTGCAAAAAGTGGTGAGACATACCCTCGTAGTTTCCATTGATGATCTTCTTGTAGAGAAGTAACCGCATCCACACGACTCAAGCTATGCCCACCACGCACTATCACCCCCCAAACTTAACTCGAGACAAGAGTCACGAATTAAGTTTGAAACAAATGGTGGAACATGTCAACTTGAATCCATGAAGCATTTCTCTTTTCTTCAATATGCATTTTTCTCCATGAGCACAATCAACCTACAAGTCCAAAATACAAAACAACAAAACCACAACATTTATTGAAAGCACTAAAATAAAGCAATAAAGATAGTGATGGGGTGCCTCCCATCGAGCGCTAAGTTTAACGTCTTCAAGCTAGACGAAAAATTTCAAACTCATCGAAATGGCCATGGATAACGGTCGTCCTTGCCACCATACTTTAATCTTTGCGCTTCTTCATCTATTAAGTACTTGTGGCAAGCAATGGCCTCATTGGCACTCTTAAGATTGAGCTTGAAATTGCCAACTATCCTTGCATGACATTCCATTGTCCTCTCCATTCTAGCAAACCACTTATTCCTCCTTTCAATGAATATCCCCAAAGTTTCTTCCAACTCTCTTTTGTCCCTAAGAATTTGTGAGGTATCAAGAGGTAAGACAAAGTCAATAGAAACAATGTCAAGAAAATCATTGCAACTTAAAGAGTTTAAGGATTTAGGAATGCTCATTTCACTCTTCAAGTCTTCTTCATTTGCTTCCATAACTTGCTCTTCTTCTTCTATTTCATTGGCCTCAACGGGCTCTTCAATCTTCTCACTTGATTCCTTTACCACCAAGTTCTCTTCTTCCTCCAACCCTTCGTCAACCTTACTTTCCTCTTCCCTTTTATCCTCCATATAATCTCCCTCTTCAATTTGTTGCGAATTGTTCAAAGAACTTACAAGTTGGCTCATTTGATACTCAAGGGAGTCCATCCAATCATCCATCTTCTTCTCACTTTCATCGATTCTAGCTTCAAACTCGGAATCTTTCCTTTCCATGTAAGCCCTTGTATCTTTCATGAATGCTAACAATGTATCCTCAAAGGTCGACTTCTCTTCTTCATTAGATGGCTTGGCACTTGGATCAAAACATTGATAGCCTCCTTGGCAATTCTCTTGACTTGGTGGATAATTCCCTTGAAAACTTCCTTCATAGGTATTTTGAAAATTCTCTTGGAAATTACCCACTCCTATGAAAGGATAATCTTCTTCTTGAGGATTGATAGGACTCGATTGAGAAATTTGGCCTTCACTTCCTTGAGAACATCTTCTAAATAATTCGAGTAAGGCATAATTTTGGAACGGAGAAGAAACTTTGAAATTCGGAGTGGAATAAGTGTATCCTTGTTGTGGTTGGAATGTGTTTCCATTGTAAGCTTGTGGCCATTCATCATATCCACCATGATTGTAGTATTGAGAGTGAACTTGACTCATTTGGCAATCATATACATAGTAACTCTCATTTATATAGCCTTTTTGTTGTGGAGGAGGAACTCTTGCATATTGATTTCCATAATAACCACTTGTTCCATCCATCCATCTAATGCTTTTCTCCACAAAGTTTACTACAATCTTCCTTCAACTTTCTATTTTTGGGCTTTGTTCTTCCTCCCCTTCTTTCAAGGTAAGAGTACCTATCAAAAAGAATAAGTAAGAACAAAATTTTTCAAAGAAAATATAAGAAATAAAACAAAAAAAAAAATCCTTATCAAGAACAACTAAAACAATAACACAGTACTCGACTAGTCCGTCAAACTCCCCTTTGGCAACGGCGCCATTTTCTTGTTTGCCTATTTTTGTGCTCACGAGCAAGAATACTCGATCGTTGTAGTAGTATATCCCAAGAAAAATTATCAATCCAATAAGGAGTTATTTTCGGACTAGCAAATACGTGAGCTCATGTTCATGTCGTTTTTGTAAAGATGATCGGGGGTTTTGAGATGATAAACAACTAAAACAAGTAACAAGTAAATAAGATAGCAAATAAGATAAATGACAAGTAAAGATAATGGGTGCTAAAGTTCAAGTATGGAAAATCATGGGATTAGAAACATCCAAGCACACTCGATTCATATTATCATGCAAACGGAATTCAACTCAATTGATGTAGACTAAGGGTGATCACGATTGTATCCTAAGCTCCCTTTCGGGTTACCAAGGTTGTTGATCCATTTTAGACTCCCAAAAGCACTCAAGATCAAAGCCCAACATTAACCCCTTCCATCTAGGTACTAGTTAGATTAAACTCTCTCTTTTTGTGTACTAAGGCCAACGAATGGATTGGTTCCCCTCATTGAATTCAAATATCCTTTCGGTCAAACCCAAACTCAATGTCTAATCATGCCTTCCTAATACTATAGAGGGTCGTTTCCGTCTCACTCCAAGCAATACATACATGAACATCATGATAGCATTTAATGACCACAAATAATCCATTGATCAACAATCCATTAAACCAATAAACATTCATGAATAACAAACCATGCCATCATAACATCAAGACAATTAAACTCCATGAATAGAAATCAACATCAATTAAATCAAAAACCAATTTAATCCACATGATAATATCAATCTAATATGCTCTTCATATTCCTAATCCCACTAGAGGGATTAGCCTAACATGATAAAAGTAATAAAACAAATAAATGATTCATTACAAATACCCATAGTCTTAGATCTAAAGAAATACAAAATGAATGGATTCTTCCCTATCAATTTCTTGAAGAGAATCTTCTATTCTTCTTGATCTCCACCTCTAGCTCTTGATTTGAAGTCTTTAGCACCAAAAATGGAAGAATTAATGGGTGGATGAAGATGGATGAAGATGGATGAAGATGATGGTGGGAAATGGAAGAAATGGTGTGTGAGGTGTGTGTAGATGATAGGATTTCGGATTTTTTTGCCAATTGTTGAATAAAGGGGTATTTATACCCCTATGGAGGCTTCTAGAAGGATCTGGAAATTTCTGCAGGAAAATACCCGGCACGAGTCGTGCTCTGCAACACGGCCACGAGGTGGCCGTGTTGTGTCTTCTGATGCTCCCGCACGGCCTCGCCTTACAGGGCCGTGTTACGCAACACGGCTCGTGTGCTGTAACACGAGTCGTGTGTTGTAACACGGGCACAGGTGTAGTCGTGTTGGCTCTTCTGATGTCGCCACACGGCCACCTTCTTACAGGGCCGTGTTGGCGACACGGCTCGTGCTCCCGACTCGACTCGTGCGACTGGACACGACCGGAAGTTGCCCGTGTTGAATGACTAGATGTCGCCACACGGCCAACTCTTACAGGGCCGTGTTGGCTACACGGCCCGTGTTGGTGCTGGCTCCTGCATTTCTTCACTATTTTGGCTCGTTCTCCCTCGTTTCAACTCCGAATTGAGATCCGCTTTTTCCTACACCTTCCTTATCATGTTTAGCATCCAATAAAAAGTGAAAATCTTACGTTTAAGTTCATTCACACACATTTCAATAAAAATACAAAACACAACCAAATAACATATAAAATACGGATAAAATAATACGAAAATACATATAAAAAGACACTAAAATATAGGTGAAAATAGCTCTAATCAACCCCCCAAACTTAAGGTGTTGCTCGTCCCCGAGCAACGAAAATGACAAATCAAAAGGAGAAATTTTCACCTAGAAAAGACTAAACGAATATAAGCAATAACACATCTTTAGCACTAATAACAACAAACTATGCTAAGTCATCCTACAACATTAAAATCATGACATGAGAAATTAACAAGTTCAATCAAAAGAGAATAAAGTGTAATATAGTTCCTTTTAAGTCCAAGCCTCGCAATGGATATTAATGTCTCTCAACACTCTTTTGAAATAGGGTAAATCATACTCATTAATCGATTGGCTCGACTCGCTATAAGCTTGCTCGCGGACTATATTCTCAAACCACCAAAGTTTCAATTAATGATCAAAAAGGTCTTTAATTAGGATGTAATGATAGGCTCTTTGGTATGGTAGGAAGTATATGGATAAGAGTGACTAACAAGTGTAAGTAATCGAAGAGATGATCAACTTCCTCAACTTCTCCACTTTTCTTTCTTCATTTCTCAACTTTGGTACTCACAAGCACTACTCATCAACATTCCTTTGGATTGAGCTTCTTATGATGCATGCTTCCTTTCTTTGAATTTTTATTTCCTTGAGCATCTTGTTGTTGCTTTACTCATTTTTCTTGTTTTGAGGTTGCATGTTCATTATTTTTTATGCTCTTTCATCCTTTTTCTTGCTTGTTTACCATTCCCTTTTCTTCTTTTTCTAATCAATCAATCCTTTCTAGCTACCATCTCCTCAATGCCCCACACAAAGGTGTATATAAGCTTGAATGGGTAATTAAGGCTTGTAATGTGCTAAATTCACAAGAAATAGGCTTATAGGCTCAAAGTGGTTGACTAAGGATGATGTTCAAGGTAGGAAACATATATGGTAATGACTATAATAACAAGGATGGCCTTAGATCATTTCACCAATCTCCACTAATCGGGCTCGTTCCTATAGTCCTTGAGCAAGTTCTAACTTATCAAACACAACCGATCCACTCATGAAGAAATACCATGTATACATGGTTGAGGCTCAAATGCTCACAAGCTTGTGCTCGAACCTTAAGGAACTTATTACACCACATTCATCTCAAAATTGAACAAGTTAAGTAAAACATGTCACAATTTGAAAGTGTAGAGATTCTTAATCATAATTTGTCATCACTTATCACCACAACATATCATCACTCACGTTCAAAAATGACTCACGACATCCCTAAACAAACCACCAAACAACCCAAAACAAGAATGAAAATACACACAACATACAAATAAGGACTCAACAAACAAGACACAACAAAAATACAAAACATGCAAAAACACAAAATACCATCATCCATAAGAAACTTAAGCACACATTCATCCCAACCTTTATTGAAAAGAAAATCCTAAGTTATGAAAGTAAACCTCCCACAAACATAACACATGAAGTAGCATGCTAGTCACAACAATCCAAATCAAACTCAATTCATTTCAAGTAGTAAAATGATAAGGTGTAGAGTACTCCCTCAATAGGCATTTGGTAAGGAAAGCGTTAGCTTCAAGCTCCATCATGCTTCCAATACCTCTCATTCATGCTCAAACACTCAACAAACACCATTATTTCAACAATTTCATTATAAATATGGACTATCATGCACTTCAACACCACCAATCATGCCAAAATCAACCCAAACTCATGAGAAAAATTTTAAAATTGACCCAATTTTTATAAGAATCATACTCAAGTGGTGAGTCACACCACACACTCTCCCCCCAAACTTAAATCGAAACAAGAGTTGAGACTTAAGTTTGCAAAAAGTGGTGAGACATACCCTCGTAGTTTCCATTGATGATCTTCTTGTAGAGAAGTAACCGCATCCACACGACTCAAGCTATGCCCACCACGCACTATCACCCCCCAAACTTAACTCGAGACAAGAGTCACGAATTAAGTTTGAAACAAATGGTGGAACATGTCAACTTGAATCCATGAAGCATTTCTCTTTTCTTCAATATGCATTTTTCTCCATGAGCACAATCAACCTACAAGTCCAAAATACAAAACAACAAAACCACAACATTTATTGAAAGCACTAAAATAAAGCAATAAAGATAGTGATGGGGTGCCTCCCATCGAGCGCTAAGTTTAACGTCTTCAAGCTAGACGAAAAATTTCAAACTCATCGAAATGGCCATGGATAACGGTCGTCCTTGCCACCATACTTTAATCTTTGCGCTTCTTCATCTATTAAGTACTTGTGGCAAGCAATGGCCTCATTGGCACTCTTAAGATTGAGCTTGAAATTGCCAACTATCCTTGCATGACATTCCATTGTCCTCTCCATTCTAGCAAACCACTTATTCCTCCTTTCAATGAATATCCCCAAAGTTTCTTCCAACTCTCTTTTGTCCCTAAGAATTTGTGAGGTATCAAGAGGTAAGACAAAGTCAATAGAAACAATGTCAAGAAAATCATTGCAACTTAAAGAGTTTAAGGATTTAGGAATGCTCATTTCACTCTTCAAGTCTTCTTCATTTGCTTCCATAACTTGCTCTTCTTCTTCTATTTCATTGGCCTCAACGGGCTCTTCAATCTTCTCACTTGATTCCTTTACCACCAAGTTCTCTTCTTCCTCCAACCCTTCGTCAACCTTACTTTCCTCTTCCCTTTTATCCTCCATATAATCTCCCTCTTCAATTTGTTGCGAATTGTTCAAAGAACTTACAAGTTGGCTCATTTGATACTCAAGGGAGTCCATCCAATCATCCATCTTCTTCTCACTTTCATCGATTCTAGCTTCAAACTCGGAATCTTTCCTTTCCATGTAAGCCCTTGTATCTTTCATGAATGCTAACAATGTATCCTCAAAGGTCGACTTCTCTTCTTCATTAGATGGCTTGGCACTTGGATCAAAACATTGATATCCTCCTTGGCAATTCTCTTGACTTGGTGGATAATTCCCTTGAAAACTTCCTTCATAGGTATTTTGAAAATTCTCTTGGAAATTACCCACTCCTATGAAAGGATAATCTTCTTCTTGAGGATTGATAGGACTCGATTGAGAAATTTGGCCTTCACTTCCTTGAGAACATCTTCTAAATAATTCGAGTAAGGCATAATTTTGGAACGGAGAAGAAACTTTGAAATTCGGAGTGGAATAAGTGTATCCTTGTTGTGGTTGGAATGTGTTTCCATTGTAAGCTTGTGGCCATTCATCATATCCACCATGATTGTAGTATTGAGAGTGAACTTGACTCATTTGGCAATCATATACATAGTAACTCTCATTTATATAGCCTTTTTGTTGTGGAGGAGGAACTCTTGCATATTGATTTCCATAATAACCACTTGTTCCATCCATCCATCTAATGCTTTTCTCCACAAAGTTTACTACAATCTTCCTTCAACTTTCTATTTTTGGGCTTTGTTCTTCCTCCCCTTCTTTCAAGGTAAGAGTACCTATCAAAAAGAATAAGTAAGAACAAAATTTTTCAAAGAAAATATAAGAAATAAAACAAAAAAAAATCCTTATCAAGAACAACTAAAACAATAACACAGTACTCGACTAGTCCGTCAAACTCCCCTTTGGCAACGGCGCCATTTTCTTGTTTGCCTATTTTTGTGCTCACGAGCAAGAATACTCGATCGTTGTAGTAGTATATCCCAAGAAAAATTATCAATCCAATAAGGAGTTATTTTCGGACTAGCAAATACGTGAGCTCATGTTCATGTCGTTTTTGTAAAGATGATCGGGGGTTTTGAGATGATAAACAACTAAAACAAGTAACAAGTAAATAAGATAGCAAATAAGATAAATGACAAGTAAAGATAATGGGTGCTAAAGTTCAAGTATGGAAAATCATGGGATTAGAAACATCCAAGCACACTCGATTCATATTATCATGCAAACGGAATTCAACTCAATTGATGTAGACTAAGGGTGATCACGATTGTATCCTAAGCTCCCTTTCGGGTTACCAAGGTTGTTGATCCATTTTAGACTCCCAAAAGCACTCAAGATCAAAGCCCAACATTAACCCCTTCCATCTAGGTACTAGTTAGATTAAACTCTCTCTTTTTGTGTACTAAGGCCAACGAATGGATTGGTTCCCCTCATTGAATTCAAATATCCTTTCGGTCAAACCCAAACTCAATGTCTAATCATGCCTTCCTAATACTATAGAGGGTCGTTTCCGTCTCACTCCAAGCAATACATACATGAACATCATGATAGCATTTAATGACCACAAATAATCCATTGATCAACAATCCATTAAACCAATAAACATTCATGAATAACAAACCATGCCATCATAACATCAAGACAATTAAACTCCATGAATAGAAATCAACATCAATTAAATCAAAAACCAATTTAATCCACATGATAATATCAATCTAATATGCTCTTCATATTCCTAATCCCACTAGAGGGATTAGCCTAACATGATAAAAGTAATAAAACAAATAAATGATTCATTACAAATACCCATAGTCTTAGATCTAAAGAAATACAAAATGAATGGATTCTTCCCTATCAATTTCTTGAAGAGAATCTTCTATTCTTCTTGATCTCCACCTCTAGCTCTTGATTTGAAGTCTTTAGCACCAAAAATGGAAGAATTAATGGGTGGATGAAGATGGATGAAGATGGATGAAGATGATGGTGGGAAATGGAAGAAATGGTGTGTGAGGTGTGTGTAGATGATAGGATTTCGGATTTTTTTGCCAATTGTTGAATAAAGGGGTATTTATACCCCTATGGAGGCTTCTAGAAGGATCTGGAAATTTCTGCAGGAAAATACCCGGCACGAGTCGTGCTCTGCAACACGGCCACGAGGTGGCCGTGTTGTGTCTTCTGATGCTCCCGCACGGCCTCGCCTTACAGGGCCGTGTTACGCAACACGGCTCGTGTGCTGTAACACGAGTCGTGTGTTGTAACACGGGCACAGGTGTAGTCGTGTTGGCTCTTCTGATGTCGCCACACGGCCACCTTCTTACAGGGCCGTGTTGGCGACACGGCTCGTGCTCCCGACTCGACTCGTGCGACTGGACACGACCGGAAGTTGCCCGTGTTGAATGACTAGATGTCGCCACACGGCCAACTCTTACAGGGCCGTGTTGGCTACACGGCCCGTGTTGGTGCTGGCTCCTGCATTTCTTCACTATTTTGGCTCGTTCTCCCTCGTTTCAACTCCGAATTGAGATCCGCTTTTTCCTACACCTTCCTTATCATGTTTAGCATCCAATAAAAAGTGAAAATCTTACGTTTAAGTTCATTCACACACATTTCAATAAAAATACAAAACACAACCAAATAACATATAAAATACGGATAAAATAATACGAAAATACATATAAAAAGACACTAAAATATAGGTGAAAATAGCTCTAATCAACCCCCCAAACTTAAGGTGTTGCTCGTCCCCGAGCAACGAAAATGACAAATCAAAAGGAGAAATTTTCACCTAGAAAAGACTAAACGAATATAAGCAATAACACATCTTTAGCACTAATAACAACAAACTATGCTAAGTCATCCTACAACATTAAAATCATGACATGAGAAATTAACAAGTTCAATCAAAAGAGAATAAAGTGTAATATAGTTCCTTTTAAGTCCAAGCCTCGCAATGGATATTAATGTCTCTCAACACTCTTTTGAAATAGGGTAAATCATACTCATTAATCGATTGGCTCGACTCGCTATAAGCTTGCTCGCGGACTATATTCTCAAACCACCAAAGTTTCAATTAATGATCAAAAAGGTCTTTAATTAGGATGTAATGATAGGCTCTTTGGTATGGTAGGAAGTATATGGATAAGAGTGACTAACAAGTGTAAGTAATCGAAGAGATGATCAACTTCCTCAACTTCTCCACTTTTCTTTCTTCATTTCTCAACTTTGGTACTCACAAGCACTACTCATCAACATTCCTTTGGATTGAGCTTCTTATGATGCATGCTTCCTTTCTTTGAATTTTTATTTCCTTGAGCATCTTGTTGTTGCTTTACTCATTTTTCTTGTTTTGAGGTTGCATGTTCATTATTTTTTATGCTCTTTCATCCTTTTTCTTGCTTGTTTACCATTCCCTTTTCTTCTTTTTCTAATCAATCAATCCTTTCTAGCTACCATCTCCTCAATGCCCCACACAAAGGTGTATATAAGCTTGAATGGGTAATTAAGGCTTGTAATGTGCTAAATTCACAAGAAATAGGCTTATAGGCTCAAAGTGGTTGACTAAGGATGATGTTCAAGGTAGGAAACATATATGGTAATGACTATAATAACAAGGATGGCCTTAGATCATTTCACCAATCTCCACTAATCGGGCTCGTTCCTATAGTCCTTGAGCAAGTTCTAACTTATCAAACACAACCGATCCACTCATGAAGAAATACCATGTATACATGGTTGAGGCTCAAATGCTCACAAGCTTGTGCTCGAACCTTAAGGAACTTATTACACCACATTCATCTCAAAATTGAACAAGTTAAGTAAAACATGTCACAATTTGAAAGTGTAGAGATTCTTAATCATAATTTGTCATCACTTATCACCACAACATATCATCACTCACGTTCAAAAATGACTCACGACATCCCTAAACAAACCACCAAACAACCCAAAACAAGAATGAAAATACACACAACATACAAATAAGGACTCAACAAACAAGACACAACAAAAATACAAAACATGCAAAAACACAAAATACCATCATCCATAAGAAACTTAAGCACACATTCATCCCAACCTTTATTGAAAAGAAAATCCTAAGTTATGAAAGTAAACCTCCCACAAACATAACACATGAAGTAGCATGCTAGTCACAACAATCCAAATCAAACTCAATTCATTTCAAGTAGTAAAATGATAAGGTGTAGAGTACTCCCTCAATAGGCATTTGGTAAGGAAAGCGTTAGCTTCAAGCTCCATCATGCTTCCAATACCTCTCATTCATGCTCAAACACTCAACAAACACCATTATTTCAACAATTTCATTATAAATATGGACTATCATGCACTTCAACACCACCAATCATGCCAAAATCAACCCAAACTCATGAGAAAAATTTTAAAATTGACCCAATTTTTATAAGAATCATACTCAAGTGGTGAGTCACACCACACACTCTCCCCCCAAACTTA
Source organism: Pogostemon cablin (assembly GCA_023678885.1). Taxonomy (NCBI): domain Eukaryota; kingdom Viridiplantae; phylum Streptophyta; class Magnoliopsida; order Lamiales; family Lamiaceae; genus Pogostemon; species Pogostemon cablin. The sequence continues at coordinate 25,502,245 of CM042985.1, read as the reverse complement.
AATCGAAACAAGAGTTGAGACTTAAGTTTGCAAAAAGTGGTGAGACATACCCTCGTAGTTTCCATTGATGATCTTCTTGTAGAGAAGTAACCGCATCCACACGACTCAAGCTATGCCCACCACGCACTATCACCCCCCAAACTTAACTCGAGACAAGAGTCACGAATTAAGTTTGAAACAAATGGTGGAACATGTCAACTTGAATCCATGAAGCATTTCTCTTTTCTTCAATATGCATTTTTCTCCATGAGCACAATCAACCTACAAGTCCAAAATACAAAACAACAAAACCACAACATTTATTGAAAGCACTAAAATAAAGCAATAAAGATAGTGATGGGGTGCCTCCCATCGAGCGCTAAGTTTAACGTCTTCAAGCTAGACGAAAAATTTCAAACTCATCGAAATGGCCATGGATAACGGTCGTCCTTGCCACCATACTTTAATCTTTGCGCTTCTTCATCTATTAAGTACTTGTGGCAAGCAATGGCCTCATTGGCACTCTTAAGATTGAGCTTGAAATTGCCAACTATCCTTGCATGACATTCCATTGTCCTCTCCATTCTAGCAAACCACTTATTCCTCCTTTCAATGAATATCCCCAAAGTTTCTTCCAACTCTCTTTTGTCCCTAAGAATTTGTGAGGTATCAAGAGGTAAGACAAAGTCAATAGAAACAATGTCAAGAAAATCATTGCAACTTAAAGAGTTTAAGGATTTAGGAATGCTCATTTCACTCTTCAAGTCTTCTTCATTTGCTTCCATAACTTGCTCTTCTTCTTCTATTTCATTGGCCTCAACGGGCTCTTCAATCTTCTCACTTGATTCCTTTACCACCAAGTTCTCTTCTTCCTCCAACCCTTCGTCAACCTTACTTTCCTCTTCCCTTTTATCCTCCATATAATCTCCCTCTTCAATTTGTTGCGAATTGTTCAAAGAACTTACAAGTTGGCTCATTTGATACTCAAGGGAGTCCATCCAATCATCCATCTTCTTCTCACTTTCATCGATTCTAGCTTCAAACTCGGAATCTTTCCTTTCCATGTAAGCCCTTGTATCTTTCATGAATGCTAACAATGTATCCTCAAAGGTCGACTTCTCTTCTTCATTAGATGGCTTGGCACTTGGATCAAAACATTGATAGCCTCCTTGGCAATTCTCTTGACTTGGTGGATAATTCCCTTGAAAACTTCCTTCATAGGTATTTTGAAAATTCTCTTGGAAATTACCCACTCCTATGAAAGGATAATCTTCTTCTTGAGGATTGATAGGACTCGATTGAGAAATTTGGCCTTCACTTCCTTGAGAACATCTTCTAAATAATTCGAGTAAGGCATAATTTTGGAACGGAGAAGAAACTTTGAAATTCGGAGTGGAATAAGTGTATCCTTGTTGTGGTTGGAATGTGTTTCCATTGTAAGCTTGTGGCCATTCATCATATCCACCATGATTGTAGTATTGAGAGTGAACTTGACTCATTTGGCAATCATATACATAGTAACTCTCATTTATATAGCCTTTTTGTTGTGGAGGAGGAACTCTTGCATATTGATTTCCATAATAACCACTTGTTCCATCCATCCATCTAATGCTTTTCTCCACAAAGTTTACTACAATCTTCCTTCAACTTTCTATTTTTGGGCTTTGTTCTTCCTCCCCTTCTTTCAAGGTAAGAGTACCTATCAAAAAGAATAAGTAAGAACAAAATTTTTCAAAGAAAATATAAGAAATAAAACAAAAAAAAAATCCTTATCAAGAACAACTAAAACAATAACACAGTACTCGACTAGTCCGTCAAACTCCCCTTTGGCAACGGCGCCATTTTCTTGTTTGCCTATTTTTGTGCTCACGAGCAAGAATACTCGATCGTTGTAGTAGTATATCCCAAGAAAAATTATCAATCCAATAAGGAGTTATTTTCGGACTAGCAAATACGTGAGCTCATGTTCATGTCGTTTTTGTAAAGATGATCGGGGGTTTTGAGATGATAAACAACTAAAACAAGTAACAAGTAAATAAGATAGCAAATAAGATAAATGACAAGTAAAGATAATGGGTGCTAAAGTTCAAGTATGGAAAATCATGGGATTAGAAACATCCAAGCACACTCGATTCATATTATCATGCAAACGGAATTCAACTCAATTGATGTAGACTAAGGGTGATCACGATTGTATCCTAAGCTCCCTTTCGGGTTACCAAGGTTGTTGATCCATTTTAGACTCCCAAAAGCACTCAAGATCAAAGCCCAACATTAACCCCTTCCATCTAGGTACTAGTTAGATTAAACTCTCTCTTTTTGTGTACTAAGGCCAACGAATGGATTGGTTCCCCTCATTGAATTCAAATATCCTTTCGGTCAAACCCAAACTCAATGTCTAATCATGCCTTCCTAATACTATAGAGAGTCGTTTCCGTCTCACTCCAAGCAATACATACATGAACATCATGATAGCATTTAATGACCACAAATAATCCATTGATCAACAATCCATTAAACCAATAAACATTCATGAATAACAAACCATGCCATCATAACATCAAGACAATTAAACTCCATGAATAGAAATCAACATCAATTAAATCAAAAACCAATTTAATCCACATGATAATATCAATCTAATATGCTCTTCATATTCCTAATCCCACTAGAGGGATTAGCCTAACATGATAAAAGTAATAAAACAAATAAATGATTCATTACAAATACCCATAGTCTTAGATCTAAAGAAATACAAAATGAATGGATTCTTCCCTATCAATTTCTTGAAGAGAATCTTCTATTCTTCTTGATCTCCACCTCTAGCTCTTGATTTGAAGTCTTTAGCACCAAAAATGGAAGAATTAATGGGTGGATGAAGATGGATGAAGATGGATGAAGATGATGGTGGGAAATGGAAGAAATGGTGTGTGAGGTGTGTGTAGATGATAGGATTTCGGATTTTTTTGCCAATTGTTGAATAAAGGGGTATTTATACCCCTATGGAGGCTTCTAGAAGGATCTGGAAATTTCTGCAGGAAAATACCCGGCACGAGTCGTGCTCTGCAACACGGCCACGAGGTGGCCGTGTTGTGTCTTCTGATGCTCCCGCACGGCCTCGCCTTACAGGGCCGTGTTACGCAACACGGCTCGTGTGCTGTAACACGAGTCGTGTGTTGTAACACGGGCACAGGTGTAGTCGTGTTGGCTCTTCTGATGTCGCCACACGGCCACCTTCTTACAGGGCCGTGTTGGCGACACGGCTCGTGCTCCCGACTCGACTCGTGCGACTGGACACGACCGGAAGTTGCCCGTGTTGAATGACTAGATGTCGCCACACGGCCAACTCTTACAGGGCCGTGTTGGCTACACGGCCCGTGTTGGTGCTGGCTCCTGCATTTCTTCACTATTTTGGCTCGTTCTCCCTCGTTTCAACTCCGAATTGAGATCCGCTTTTTCCTACACCTTCCTTATCATGTTTAGCATCCAATAAAAAGTGAAAATCTTACGTTTAAGTTCATTCACACACATTTCAATAAAAATACAAAACACAACCAAATAACATATAAAATACGGATAAAATAATACGAAAATACATATAAAAAGACACTAAAATATAGGTGAAAATAGCTCTAATCAGAGCAGCAGTGGCGGATACAGGTAACATGATTATAAATTTGGGGGGTACAATATGTAACTATAAAATATTATTCAATATTAAACTATATATAATTAAATATACATTTACATAAAAATATTTTATTAAACTTACAGTTACAGTTGATCCCGTCGAGTCTTCATTTTTTGGAAACGATTAAGGACAACGCCATCAGAAACTTGTAAAAATACATCTTTTTCAATAAAAGTAACCAAACCATCATTTAGCAATTGATCACCCATACTATTACGCAACTTATTTTTCACATATGTCATTCCGAAAAATACTCTTTCTACACTTACAGTAGCAACCAGAAGAATCAACATGAACTTGATTAGCAAATAAATTTCTGGATAAGTCACATGTTTCTTTATCTCCACTAGCATCATTAAAAGGGCACCCAAATCATGCAAAGCTTGAAATCTTACATCTCTTCGCATATCTTCAACAAATATATCAAGCTGACATTCTAGAGCCATCAAATCAATACTCGTAAACTCACATGGATAAAATGTGGCAAGTTTAAGCAATTTATTCTTATCAAAAGCAGAAAAACCATCTTTAGGAGTTAAGCAAGACATGCATATGAGCAATTCCGTATTAACCTCATCAAATCGATCATTGAGTTCTCTAAGTTGTAAGTCAATCACTGCCATCATAATTTCAACTCGAAAATATTGGAGATTTGTCACTTGTCTAACAAAGCGCTTTGATCTTCCTTGTGGAATATAAGATGCATCCATATTGGGAACAACTATGTCATGTTTAGTGCAAAATAAAGTTACCTTATCCAAGAGAGCTTTCCATCCATTTTCTATTGTTCTCTGCAACATTTCCTTACTTAAAGTAACCAGAGACATAGCATTAACAATATCTTGATCTCTTCTTTGTAAAGCAAGACATAAGTCATTAGTGTATCCAAAAAGAGTTAACATCAAGTGCGCCATAAAAATAAAATCAAATGACTCTAACGAGTATAAAATAGACCGAGCTTTTATTCTATCTTCTGAACTTGTAGCTCTCTTCCCAATCTTTTCAAGCACCTCAAGAATTGTAGGAAATATGTGGATAATATTTAAAAGAGTTTTATAGTGAGATTCCCAACGAGTATCACCGGGCCTCTTCAAAATAAGTTCTTGGTTCAAACCCAATCCACTTTCAATTTCTCAACTTTTCAAGGCTTCAACAACTTTTTCCGCTTGACTTTCTCGGATTAATTCTCTTCTCTTACAAGAAACTCCAACAAAATTCAATAAGTTTGCAATTAACTCAAAAAGACAACCACAATCATCATTATTCTTAGCAATAGCAACAAGTGTTAATTGAAGTTGATGAGCAAAACAATGAACATAGTAAGCACATGGTGTATCCTTCATAATCAAAGTTTTAAGTCCATTTATCTCACCCTTCATGTTGCTAGCCCCATCATATCCTTGCCCACGAATTTTAGATGGGCTTAATGAATGTTCTACAAGCAAAGAAACAATTACACTTTTTAGTGTTAAAGAAGTAGTATCACCAACATGTACTAATCCAAGAAATCTCTCAACCACCATTCCATTTTTACCATTGACATAACGCAAACAAAGAGCTAATTGTTCCTTTTGAGATATATCACTAGACTCATCTGCCAATATACCAAAATAGTCATCTCCGAGCTCTTCTATAATGCATTTAGATGTCTCTTTGGCACAACAATTAATGAGATCCTTTTGGATTATGGGAGATGTCATTTGACTGTTGCCCAGAGCATTTTCAAAAGTCACTTTTTTAACATTCTCATTATGCTCTCCTAGCCATTTCAAAAGCTCAAGAAAATTTTCCCTATTTATTGATTCACCACTCTCATCATGCCCTCGACATGCCAATCCTTGTCGCAAAAGAACTCAAACAAGAAAGTGAAGCTTTCAAACGAGCTTCATACTCACTCCGTATCACATCACTTGCATAACTAAAAGCATGTAAAATAGATTTTCTTTTTGAATCTCTTAAATTTACATATTTCTCATAAGCAACATTGTGAGAACTTTTAACCCCACCAACATGCGTATCAAGTCTACTTGGTTTATTCCATGATCTAAATCCACTGGTAACAAATGCATCTCCTCCCGCACTAAAGTCAATCTCATGCTTGAATAAGTAACAACTAAAACAATATGACGCATCTTTCTCAATACTATATTCAAGCCAATCATATCTTTTGAACCAAGTTACACTAAACCGACGCATACCTCCGAGATCTCTTTGAGGAAAGTCGTGAGTTTTAGGTTGACAAGGTCCTTTAAGAATATATGCTCTTCTCACTGCATTTCGTTGATTTGGTGGATAATCCATTATATCTATTCTTTTGCCCAGATCATTAGGAAGAAGCTCAACATCATACAATTCTTCATCCTCCAAAGAGATACTATTACTATCTATTGAACTACTTAACTCTGTTTTGCTTTCTTAAGTTTTTGGAGAATTAAATGACGGGGTTGAAGAATACTCACAATTAAGAGGAACGTCGACATCTTTTGACGAGGTGCAAGGAGCCCTTTGATTCATTTTCTTGAGCATAAATTGACGAAGATCGGGCTGTTTTGTCATCATCTTTTGTTTCTTTGATTTGGATTTATCATTTGTCATTTTCCTAATTGAATTAATTAGTTAGAAATAATAAAGCTATTAATTCTATCATTTTAGTTTGTCAATTCAAAATTAATAATTAAAAAATTCATCAAAATTAAAGAAATAAATTAAAATATACCATAAGCCCTAATTTAAAAAAACGTTAATTATAATAAATAATACTATGTAACACTAAAAAAATAATACTATATCATACATTAAAAATACATTTTATTATCCCACAAATATATCCTTTATAGCAATGCCCCAATATAGCATAACCCTAATTCATTCAATTATATATTTAAAATGCATTTTACCAAAATACACAAACTCATTAATTATATTAAATAATACTAATTAATATGAATTAATCATTTAATATATTAAATAAATTCTTACAAGTGAAAGGTGCAAGTTGAAATGGGGAAAGAAGTGGATGGATGAAGCCGCACCACACGATTCTGTTGCTGTTGGAAATTTGGAATTTAGTGAATAAGTGTTTACTTGTTTTAGTTAAATATGACAATTGGATGGGCTTAATTTTTTATGGGATTAATTATTTTAATGATAGATAGAATAATGGATTGTGCTAGTGGACTTGAATTTATTATATTTACAAATTAATAATAGGCTGATTATTTTTTGTATGTATGGGCCAAACAAAGAATATATAAAAACATATAATGGGCTGGGCCAATGAATTTGGGGGTACATTTATTTTTTATAAAATAATTAATGTAATATATATATATATATATATATATATTTTTTTTTTTGGTACAGCTGTACCCCCTTGTACCTGCTTGTATCCGCCACTGAGGAGCAGAGTGAGAGAGATAGAGCAAATCGAATTTGACAAAGATTACAGAGAAGAAAAAAAAAAGAGAGAAACAGGGTGAGAGAGTGAATCGATGAGTAGAGAAGCCAAATTAGATTTAGGTTTCCATATTTGATTTTTTTTTTAATTATTAATTTAAAATTAAGTAAAATATACATTAGACACAAAAAATACAGAATTTAAAAATAACAATATGTACCACAACAGGTTGGTGTAGGCTATCTCATTTCGCGAATCGATTTATCGATTGCACAGGGGGATAACTTAGGGCCTGTATACTACCCTAATCACACACAAAGCGAGAAAAAATGAGCAGTTTAACACAAAAAGATATATTTACAATAACGAAATTAAAACCCAAAAACACTAGATTAACAAGTATACAATACAAGAACAAGATAAAATTCACAAAGAGCCACCTCAGGGCATCACAAAGAAGAGGATCAATCGCCTCAGGGCATCACAGAGGGGAGGACCAGCCGCCTCAGACATAACAAAAACTAAAGGAAGGGGTTTAAGCAGTATCACCAGTGCGGTGCCTCGAGTGAGTGCATCGTGCCACCCCTACGAGCCACCAGTCCATTCTTAACGAGGGCGAATCCCTCGTAGTCTTATCCTAGCGGCAACCCGTACGAGCAGCTTCCATAGCTTGGAGCCACACCCTGTCCCGCTACCACGTTTGAATTATAAGCCAAGAAATGAACAAATCGAAAGGCTCAAGTTAGAAAAAAAGAATGTGTTAAGACTAAATAATTAGCTATAAATGTAGTTAGTTAAGCTAATTTTATTAGTGTAAACTAATGGATTTGATGTAAATAATTTAATTTAAAGGGGTATCATTTAGTATTGGACAAATAAATGATATTATTAAGAATAGAAATGAGAAGTTACAGGATTACAAAAACGATGTTTGGAGAGAAAAAAGATTATCTAAATCTGTAGTAGTCTTGATTCATGTCTGTGAACAATATTCTATCAATGGATACCGAGAAATTGTTGCACCAGTAGTAGGCCCCACCAATAGATGATAATGCATCCGCAGCTGAGTTTCCTTCTCTGAATATATGTGAGATATAAAATATCATTTGTTGTATTAAGCCTTTTGCCTTGTGCCAGCGTGCAAGCCACCTCCATGGAATGATAGGCTGACGTGTAGTAAAAGCATGAACATCATACATAGAATCTGTCTCAAGCCATAGCCATTTTCATCCATTCTCGAAAGTGATTTCAATAGTTAAACAAGCAGTCCATAGTTCAGATTCAAAAGCAAATCCTTGTCCAAATCCACAAGAGAAGCCCCCCATTGCGAATCCTCTACAGTTTCTGTACAATCCTCCACCAGAAATGCATCCTGGAGCACCCTTTGCATGACCATCCACATTTACTTTCGTCCAGCCAGCTGCTGGAGGCTGCCACCGGACAGCAGTTACCATTGGAGCCTTTCTCGGGATGCCTGCAATCCTAAAATATTTCCGAGTGCATAAGTCTTCCACCGTGTTGTTCATCACCCCCATATCAAGCTTGTTGCCCTCCTTAATGAGTGATAGCAGGACTGCTGTTATACCCGATGTTCTAGGCCTTTTATCGGCGCCATCATCCTTATAACCATCGGCCATCATGTTATTCCTCTCCTGTCAAATGATCCATACGTATGATACAATGGCCAACCTCCACAAAGATATGATATGTTTACTCCCCTCAATTCCAATGGCTTGGATTAGAAATCTAATAAAAGACTGGTCAGCTCGCATTCTTCCTCCAAAAGCAAAACCTGCAAGTATTTTTTTAAGCACAGCAAAAGATATAGGACATGTAAGAAACAAGTGCTCCAAGCTTTCCTCTCATTCCTTGCACAAATAACATCAAGAGGGGTGTTTGTATCCCCGATGCACCATGAGGTCCCAAGTAGTAAGAATACCATGTATCGCTTTCCATGCCGTGATAGACCTCCTAGGAGGAATAAAATCTACCCAAAGCCAAGTCCCCTAGCTGGTTTTTAAGAATGTGGTGCGATTGTGGGTGTAGGCCACACTCGACATCACATTACCATGTAAAGACTTGCTCCAATACCTGCCATCTTCCATATTATCTGACATTTGGACTGTCAAAATAGCCTGCACAATATTCGGGAACATAGTAGTGAAACTTTCAGTGAAGTGCCAGTCGCCATAAAATAAGTAATCTCCAATTATATCATCATATAGGTAACGAAGCTCTTGGGGAATTTCCACCAAATCAGCAATGGGACTCCCTATCCAATTATCAAGCCAAAAGCAAACTTTAGAGTTGTATCCTGCAACTCATATCTCCTTATTTTTCAGCTTTTTAATGTGAAACATGCATGGCTTGCTAATAGAAGAAACAAGATAGTTTTCCTTAAGATACTCTTCATCAAACTATCTTCCCTTGATCAAAGATAGAGCACCTTCCCCTTGCAAGATATCCCAAGATAGCTTCATAATGTATGCCTCGTTTGTAGCCCTTATCGATCTAATACCCAGTCCACCTTCTGATGTTGGACAGCAAACTCTTTTCCATCCTACTGTAACTTTGTGCTGTCTATGAACATCTCCAGTCCATACAAAATTTCTACAAGCCACATCAATCTTTTTCAACAACAATCTAGGCCGATTTATAAATCATCATGACATGAACTGTCAAAGTGATAACAACTGAATTAACTAAGCATATCCTACCCGCCATCGAGAGAGTATTACCCTTCCAACGTTAAAATTTGTTTAAAACATAGTCCGTAACTTTTTGAAAGTACTCTCTCTTCGGTGATCTAATAAAAATAGGAACACCGAGATAAGTAAACGAAAAATTACCCTCCTGGATCCCAAGATCTTCTAGCACCCTTCTTTTCACCACCGACTTAACATGAACACCAAAGAAGACCTTTGATTTACTAGGATTAAAGACTTGCTCAGAGGCCCTTGCATATTCTTCTAGAACCATTCTCAACGTATTCATAAACTGTACATCACCTTGATAAAATAATAAAATATCATCTGCATAAAATAAATATGGTGGCATCATTGTAAACATGGTTGCTTTTGCTTGTAGAATATCCCCTGAAGAAATCCGAGACTCTATTCACCTGCCCAATACCTCTTCAGCAATGCAAAAAAGAAGGGGAGACAAAGGATCTCCCTGCCGAACACCCCTTCCACACCCAAAGAAATCCGCAGGGCTTCCATTTACCAAAACAGAAACCTTTGCTGAATTGAAAATGACATTGATCCAGCCAATAAACATATCATCAAAACCCATTTTCTGCAAAACATATAGGATGAAGTCCCACCGAAGAGTATCAAATGCTTTCCTTATGTCAATTTTAAATCCCACTGATAGGGGTTTTCTCAACACACAAATTAATCCTCAAGTATAAGGATATCAATTGTAGTCGCGAAGATGACCAAGTTACATTATCGAACCCACGGGACGGTTAAACATCAATTTCATTATATTCTAGTATACTTTAGACTATGTTTGGTAATTGTAAAGGTTTAAAGAGTAATAACTATAATCAAAATAGCGAAAAGAAATAACAAGAATTTGAGAGAGGTGAGTTGTGATCAAGAAGAATAGTAGGTAGTTCGTCGGGTCATCCAGTTTCACTAGCAATTCGTATTTTCATGTGATGGTGTCCGACTCTGCCCTGTGGTTTGTGAACGCATCACTAGACCATGCAAGTTTACTCTATAGACACAAGTAAATATGCGCTTGACACGTGTGAGTATCCTCGGAGCAAGATGTATACTTCACCCCCCTTTCTAGGTACTATCATAATCAATTATCTTCCACATCTAGAATCTAACCCGATTTTATCTTCCTTTTTAGGTACTATAAAATTATACTCTTCATCCTATTTATTAACCCAAATTTAATTCAATTAATAAATATTCATATAAGACGGTTCTAATAAGACTTCGGAATCCCTTCACTTAGAATTATAACAATAAACCCTGCTCAGTAGTGAACGCACTCAACCAATAACCATGTTATGTATTCAGACTCTACACAACGATCATTGATGCACAAAATAACTATGAGTATGGATTAAATATGCAATCTTATATAAAACAAACCACAGGTAGTGTTGTACGGAGTTTTACACACGAAATACGAATTACATCATGAAACTTTCATAACCCTAGAACTACCAAGGCGGTTCTAGCCCATGATTGATCTAGGAACAATCATGGTTAGATTGACCATTCTTACTTGAACCTTCAGCGAACTTCTGTCACATCCCTCCGGATGGATCACCACCTCTACTCTTGTCTCCCTTATGATTGATGATCAAAAGCTCTCTTTATTCTCTGCATGAGCCTCCTTTTATACTTGTAATCACGTCTCTAGGGCTTGGAATGGGCTTTTCAAGTGATCCCACGCTTTTTGGCCTCGAAAATCTGGATAAGATAAGTTTCTGCACGTAGGTTCGATCTCGTCAAACAGGTCGAACCACTGGCCACAGGTCAAACCCCAAGTCGAACCCCGCTACTGGAAGAATTCTGCACTGGTTCGACCTCTTGAACAGGTCGAACCTCTCAGGACTTGGTTGAACCCCAGGTCGAACCTCATCACTGGATAATTTCTGCTCTTGGTTCGGCCAACCGTCAGGTTGAACTCCCAACATCGTGGTCGAACCCAGCTTCTCACGAACTGGTTCGACCATGGTTTGACCTGATGAACAGGTCGAACCTCTCGAGTCGTGGTCGAACCTACTTCCTGCTCATCTCCAACACTGGTTCGACCTGCTGGAGAGGTCGAACCCTCCTCCAACAGGTCGAACCCACCTCTTTTCTTGGCAGTTCGCAAAGTCTCGACTTTGTCTTTTCGATTCTTGGCACTTCCTCTCCGTTTTTGCTATGAAAACCACTCAAATAGCTCTACTAACACCTGATTCATGCTAATTCACAATATATATAGATTTTCCACCTATTTCCACCTTCAAACTCTCTAAAACTAGCACAAAACATGATGCTAAACTTGTGAATTTACACATCGTCAAACCCCCAAACTTACATGTTGCTCGTCCCGAGGCAACCAATTCAAACCACAGGAGTCGTGTATAATTCACCAAGATCAAGTACAACACATACTACACATGCCACTTTATTAAATCAAACAAGAATTATTTGCATCATATATTTCACTCATGTAAAATCAATCCAATCACACACCATTCGGAGTACTAAGTAATCTAGCTCACGAGATAAGTACTTACTCTATGTCGCTCAAGTGCGTGAGGTACTATAGGCTTGTATAAACACTCGTATCAATTCATATTCACGCGTAACCATAAGCTTGGCAAAGGTCTCAAAAATCAACTCACATCAACTTAATACTAGGATCACAAAGGACTTGTTTCTAGGTTGTAATGTTGGCTCTTTGGAAAGGGTAGGAAAATTTGGACATAGTGACTTAAGACACTAGTAGAGAGTTACCTTGGAGGTTCTTGATTTCTTCATTCGGCTTCATATTCTCCTCCAATTCTTCTCTTGAACTTGCAATTTTCGATTTTCTTTCTCTTTCTTGCATCAACATCATTCTTCTTTTGATCGCTCGGGTACCAGTTGTAGGCACTACCCTTATCGAATATCAATCGGCTGCTTTTTAAAACTTCAAGCCCCATGTATAAGCAATTCGGGGTATCAGTTTCAGGCACTACCCCTAACAAGATTTAACTATGTACTTTTCTTACTAAACCTCATTCCATCTTCCTTTTCTTCTTGCACACTTATTCACCTCACTCTCTCTACCAATGAATAGGGTATTTACAAAGGTCAAGTAAGGTAAATAAGGCTCTTTTATTTGGCTTGCCAAAGAAAAAGCCTTAAAAGGCTCAAACAGGGCTACCAAAGGTTTATAGGATCATTAGGAAAGGTAAAATTTGGCTAAGTGGCTCAATTAATCAAAAATGGCCTAAGATCATGTCCTAATATTTCATTAATTATAAGTTTCACACAAGACGCCAAACCAAGTTCTAGAATACGTTCATACGAATGATTCTCTCAAAAATAAACTATCATGATCAAACATGATAGAGGCTCAAATCCTCACATAGGTAAATCAATTCCTAATACTCCTCATAGCACATAATCAAGATCAATTCCTCATGAATTCCACATACTTATCAAATTATACATGTTCTTTTCAATGGAAATAAACACGTGAACACATGAATGCACAAAATCAAAAAGCTAATACCCAATCAATCATACAAGCATCTATCAATCGATATCACTTATACATTCCACTCACGCATGAATCACACCCCAAAAGAAAAATAATGGAATCAAGATGAATCGGAGGAAACTAAAGAAAACCTGAAAAAACTACTCATCTGGAGCATCATCATCCTCATCATCATCATCCTCATCATCAAGCCTCCGCTCCACAATCCGGTGTAGATCACCGATGTGTCTATCCAAGTAATCAACTCGATCACTCAATCTACCAACTTTTTCATTCAACGCAGTATACCTATCATTCAGCGTAGCATAGTTGGCGTTGGTGAGTGCGAGCTGTTGATTCGTCTCCTGCTGGCTAGCAATGATCGTGACCAGCTGCTCATGAATCAAGCAAAGCTGCTCCCGTGTACCTGAGACTGCCCGCTGCTACTGCGATACTGGAGCATGCTGAGGCGCGTCATGCTGCTCTTCCTCCGGAATCTCCATCTCTGGCTGCTCATCTACCTGATCCTCCTCTTCAGGCTGCTGTGGCTGAGGTGGACGGAACTCTCCTTGATCAATGATCTGTTATAACTCAGCCATCCTGCCCTCAGCACACATCTGTGCTACCGCTCTCCAATCACCACCCGACTTCACTACCACGGATAAAGCGGTATGTCCGAGAGAATTCATCAACTTATTCTTTGCTACTCGAATAGTTGTCAAGTTGCTCACGTTGAAGGGAAACATAAACTCGAAAGGCTTGAGACCTCTCGTGAAGAACCAATCTCCATCTCTAAAATGGGCAAATCCTCCCTTCACGCACGTGATCATCTTCAAATCGGGTTCTCCTTCTACTGGTGTAATGCCGGTGAAATCCAAGTTGTAATGCTCAGCCACGATCGTCAGTAACCCTCCAATATTCACCTTTTAAAATCTAATGGTCTTGAATCGATGCAGCTGCGCAATGAAATAAGCTCCAACATTGAATTGCACCCCATTTAGCATACGCCACAGGGCGTAAAGCTCTCCTCTAGACACAACATCCCCTCCGAGCGGGCGAATAACGTGTTGCTCAGGACACGGTCCATGTACCTCAAGACTGGGTTCTTTATTGCGGAAGCACGAGCCTATCTAATCTTATAGTCTCGAATCTCCCCTGTGATCTCTCTCTAAAACCAATTAGCGTTGAACGCACCATTCTCCAAATGAGAGATCTCTAAAGGCGTCTCAAACAACTCATTGAAATCCTCAGACGTCCATCTCCTACTCACTCCGCCAAGCTGAAACGTACACCGATACGGGTACCCAAGCGGGTCCTTCTCCGTCTCAAATGAGCAAACTACTTCCGCTGTAACATGGAAGTATGTCGGCCTCTTCAACTCTATGAATTTTTGGATCCCTACTTGATCGAACATCCAGAAGATGTCATCCCCTATTCTCATTATCCTCATCGCCTCATCATCTTGGTATCGAGTGCGAGCTATCTTATCTGAGACTTCTTCCCACTTTTCCTTGATCTCATCCCAATCTTGCATCTGGATCTTGAAATTTTTAGGTAAACGATCTTGTAGCCTCAGTTTTCTTGTCACTTTGTCCAAATTCGAAGGCCTGTCATGCCTCTTCTTCGATCTTTCCTCCTCTGCCTTTCATTTACCTTTACTTATTCCTTGTCCCTTTCCTGAAAACAAATACTTCAATACAATCAACAAGGCAAGAACACAAGTATTTGACTAGCACATGATGTACTCTACTCAAGACTTCAAGTTTCATTGCATAATCAACTAAAGCTATCATCTCAACACTTATTGCTTATTCAATATTCTTAAAACATCTTCAATCACACCTTCGTTAATCATCAAAACATAACCAACAAGCATGCATTAAGCAATTCAAGCAATTCCATCAAAAATTTCAACAATTGAACTTCATGAACCACTCCAATTTCATCAATTTCAAACCAAATCAACATGCTCATTCTATTAGATGTTCTATATCCTTGATCAATCCTCATACAAATTCAAGTTCTATCAATAATCAAACAACCTAAAACCAAGAAACACGAATTCATATGAATAAACTCAAGAACATCAATTATCACCATGAAATTCAACTATACTCAACATCAATCCTCCTAACCACAACGAATTACATGGAATTAACTTCAATCCTAGAGTAATTGAGTTGGAACAATGTACCTTTAGTCTTGCCCATGGTAAATAATCGATCAACAACTCACAACAACAACAAAAAACGCGATTTCAGCCCTAACTCGCGACGAAACACGCCCAAATCAACAACCAAATCGAGAATTCAAGGTGTAATGTTGTGTAATTGGTGTGCAATCAAGTGTAATTGAAGAATTTGTGCAATGGTATAGAGGTTCGAAGAGGGTTCGAGGTTTGGTGTTTTGAAAAGTGATCGAACCCTTCTGAAAAATCGACTTAAAATGCGTACCTGGCTTGGTTCGACCTCAGGTTCGACCTCTTGAACAGGTCGAACCATGGATGACGAGGTCGAACCTACCCTCTGGACAACTGCTCTTCTCGGTTCGACCTCAGGTTCGACCTTCTGAATAGGTCGAACCATCCTTGACTTGGTCGAACCCATTTTCTGGAAAACAGAGTGCTTTGGACTGACTGGTTCGACCACAGGTTCGACCTTCTGAACAAGTCAAACAAATATAGATTAGGTCGAACCACCCTACTGTAAGTTTAGGTCCCCTGGTTCGACCTAGGTTCGACCTGAGTGACAGATCAAACCATCATGCTTGAGGTCGAACCACCTTACTGGACAACTTTCGACTCCGATTCGACTTTCTCTGCTTTGGTTCGACCTCCTCGCACTGGTCGAACCACTCTTAGCTTTGGTCGAACCATCCTTCTAATTTTCAAAATTGAGTGTTCATCATTCCCTACATACTTCAAGCTTCAACACAACTCATTAGGTACAATCTAAAGCACAACTTCAGAAATTGTTCAACAAAACATCATTCATGAGTAACTTCGTAAAAGAAAACACCACCAAAAACCACTAAACATTAAGCAAGTTGTAAAAAATCGTCACATCAAAATTGAATTTCAATATGGCCGCAAAAACCAACTCCCCTAACAAACAATACATAGAAAAGATTATACTATCGGTGCTTATTGAGGTAAGTACATCACACCCCCCCAAACTTAGGAGAAACTAAAGTTGAAACTAAGTTTGAAAAGAGATATAATTGCCGATAAGTAAGCACTTCAAATATAAAAATTTCTTACTCACACAAAAGAAATAAAGCAATAAAACGGGAGGAAAAGCCCCCAACAGGCGCTCATGTTTAACGTCGGAGAGTCACGACGATACCAACTTTGAAGACTACTTGATCAGAGGACGGTCTCGTCGCATCCTCACCTTCCAATACTTTCTCCCCCTCTTACTATCCTCACTTTCCACCTTACCATTCTTATGCACCATACGATTAGTAGAATCTCCTTTCTCAAACTTTCTCTTCTCATTCCTGTCAATCTTCCACTAAATTTTGGAATAACTCCTATCTCCATCAAGATCAAAGTCAGGATAAGAACGAGAGTAAGGACTTTCAAATTTGTTGGTATCCGGTGGTAAGTTAGGAGGCTTCAAGTAGGAATCATCTTCTCTTCCTTTATCTACAGTCAGCACGGCACCTTTCTCGCTCACAAAAATATGATCATTAGAATTACCTTCATCCCATGGCCGTGTAGACTCCTCCGGGTCAATCTTCCTCTTGAATTCTGAATCACCTGATGGATCTTTTTCATTGTCGCCAAGATAGGCATACATCAAGTGTTCCGGTAACGATTTCAGCTCCTCTTTCTTTACTTCCATCGGAGTGCTCTCTCTCTCCAATGGCAAGTACATTTTAGTCCATTTCACTTCTTCAGCCTTTGATTTTTCCAATGCATACCTGGCCTCACCCGAAGCAAGTAAGTTCTCAAGATATTCAATGCATTCATCATTGGATAGACCATCAAGCTCTGTAGTGGAAGAAGTAGGAGACTCCATCAAACATTTCACAAGAGGATCCTTAGACATCAAAGACATATCCTCCTTTACAATCTCCTCCATCACGTCAATACTATGACACTGAGACTCCATGGGCATCTTCATTGCTTTGTCTAGATTGAATAACACCTCTTCTTTGTCCATTCGCAATCTGAGTTCCCCTTTTTGAACATCAATCATAGCTCCAGCAGTAGCAAGGAAAGGTCTCCCCAAGATTAAAGGGATATTATCCTTGTCATCATCCATCTCTAGCACAAAAAAATCCACAGGAAATACTAGTTTATCTACTGTGACGAGAACGTCTTCAACGATCCCTTTCGGAAACGTCATTAATCTATCTGCCAATTGGAGAGCCACTGTTGTAGGGGTCAACTCCCCCAAACCAAGCCTCTGAAAGATGGACAACGGCATCAAATTGATGCTTGCCCCTAGATCGCACAAAGCTGGCCATGCTGGCCCCTTCCCGATCTCATATAGAATAGTAAAACTACCTGGATCTTTCATCTTTGGCGGCAACTTCCTTTGAATAATTGAGCTACAATTCTCAGATAAGTTCACCATTTCAATTCCGGATAAACTCCGCTTCTTCATCAATATGTCTTTAAGGAATCGGGAATAGTATGGCATCTCCATGATTGCCTCTGAGAATGGGATGTTCAAGCTTATCTTGTTCATTATCTCTGAAAACTTCTTGAACTTCTCTTCCAATCCCTTCTTCACTAGCTTGTAGGGAAACGGTGGAGGTATCTTTGTTTTGGGAATCCCCCATTCATCACGATCAACATTCTCCGTTTTCTCCTTTTCAGCTCTTAATCGCTTAGCTCTTTCCTATTTTTTCTCAGCTATTATATATGTACTTTGCTCATTCCATACCACTGGAGTCGCATCGACATCAAAAGGAATATCAGGTGCATCAATCAAAATGTCTTGGCGAGGTTCGACCATGGTTCGACCTGTTTGAGAGGTCGAACCAAGTTTGTATTGGTCGAACCTCTCTCCTGGAAGACTGATCTCATTCTGCTCTTGAGGTTCGACTAGGGTTCGACCAACATTGGAGGTCGAACAATTACCCCCTAGGTCGAACCGCTTCACTGTATAGTTTCTGTCCTCCGGTTCGACCTGGGTTCGACCTGATGGGTTGGTCGAACCATTACGGTCGTGGTCGAACCATTCCTGTGACAAAACAGAGTGCTCTTGCTGATGAGGTTCGACCATGGTTTGACCTGGACGACAGGTCGAACCCTCTGAGTGTTGGTCGAACCGACAATTTTTGAAAACAGAGTGCTCTGCATGATTAGGTTCGACCATGGTTCGACCTGTATGACAGGTCGAACCCTCTGAGTGTTGGTCGAATCGAGGCTTAAAAAATTCTAACTTTGATTCCGACCTCATCGGTCCCTCGTACTGCGTTCCCCACCTCAGTGTGATGGCATTACACGACTTTGGATTCTCTATACTCTGGGACGGAAACTTCCCTTTGCCCACGGATTGAGTCAATGTGTTCACATTCTCTGCAATTGTACCCATCAACAACGTGAGATCTTTCACTTGAGTTGACAAATCTTTGTGGTGATCATCAATCTTTTTCTCAAGTTTGGCCTCAAGGCGGTTCACTCTTTCATCATTCTTCGCCATATATCTGTTCACAGTATCCTCAAAACCCGGCTTCCCTTCTTCTAACTTTTCTCCCGGATCAACACCTATCGGAAGTTGCACTGCATTGTTCGTATTGCTCCATGAAAATTCGGGCCTCCTTGGTTGTTGTTGATAACCACCAGGGAGACCACGATTGTTAAAGTTTCCTCGATAGTTCCCTTGGTAGTTCCGGTTTCCTTGATTTGGGTACCTCGTTCCTTGGATACTTTGACCCATGGCATAATTTGCTTCCTCCAATTCTTCTTGGATTGTTCCATTATTCATCATCTCTTACTGCATGATTAGTACTCGTTGAGATATCTCGCTGATCTGCTTCTGTTGAGACTCAAGTAGCTTGTTGATATTGGATAAGCTCGAAACGATCTCATCCTCTCTCCTTGTTTTCACCATTGCTTGTTCAACCTGAGCTACCTTCCCAAGGACATACGTACCTCTAACTCTATCAGTCGGCCAATCCCTCGAATTCATTGATATGTCTTCAAACAATTTCTCGGCCTCAACGGATGACTTTGTAAGCAATGCTCAATTAGAAGAAGCATCAAGTAACACTCTTGATTCACAGTCCAATCCATTATAGAATATACTGATATATTGGGCTTTAGATAGCCCATGTTGAGGGCACTTCCTGAGCATGTCCTTGAATCTATCCCACGCTTCATGAAATTTCTCACCACCACTGATAGCAAATTGGTTAATATCTTGCTTCATCTTAAACACCTTTGAAGGTGGCATGTACCTTTCCAAGAATCTTAACTTCAATTGCTCCCACGTGGTGCACTCAGCTGCGTTGATAGTGTCGTACCAATCCCTTGCCTTTTCTGTAAGCGAGAATTTGAACAAAAGGATATTCCTAGCATTTTCATGTTCTCCTACGTCTTTTTGAGTACTTGCATATCCCAAGAACTTGTTCAGATGCTGTTGGGGATCCTCGAAAGTCCCTCCTGAAAAAGAGTTCCTTTCTATCATGCTAATAAGAGCGGGATGAAGATCGAAAGCTGTGTTAGTTCCCCTTGCTCCTAATAGCTCATAATTTCCAGCCCCATTATTTCTGAAAACCTCTCGGATGGCTAGATTATCCGGATTCGCTACCATGTTGACTATTTCTACTTCCAAATTAACTTCAGTTGTAGCTTCAATCGTCTGCGAAATCTGCTCGTCAACCTTGACTCCAAAATTCAGAGCTTCAGTTGGATCAACTGTCTTTGCCTTGCTATTCTTCTTCTTCTTCTTTCTTGATGATGCTCCAATCTCAGGATTATACGGTTCAAGATTACCTTTCTTTGATCTTGTGAGCATACACCTAAAACGAAAAAGAGAGAAAACAGCAAAACAAGGTAAATAGTCCTAATAAACTAGAAATAATACAAAAAAAATAGTTTACGCCGTCCCCGACAACGGCGCCAAGAACTTGATAGGGGTTTTCTCAACACACAAATTAATCCTCAAGTATAAGGATATCAATTGTATTCGCGAAGATGACCAAGTCACATTATCGAACCCACGGGATGGTTTAACATCAATTTCATTATATTCTAGTATATTTTAGACTATGTTTGGTAATTTTAAAGGTTTAAAGAGTAATAACTATAATCAAAATAGCGAAAAGAAATAACAAGAATTAGAGAGAGGTGAGTTGTGATCAAGAAGAATAATAGGTAGTTTGTCGGGTCATCCAGTTTTACTAGCAATTCGTATTTTCATGTGATGGTGTCCGACTCTGCCCTGTGGTTTGTGGACGCATCACTAGACCATGCAAGTTTACTCTATAGACACAAGTAAATATGCGCTTGACACGTGTGAGTATCCTCGGAGCAAGATGTATACTTCACCCCCTTTCTAGGTACTATCATAATCAATTATCATTCACGTCTAGAATCTAACCCGATTTGATCTCCCTTTTTAGGTACTATAAAGTTATACTCTTCATCCTATTTATCAACTCGAATTTAATTCAATTAATAAATATTCATATAAGACGGTTCTAATAAGACTTCGGAATTCCTTCACTTAGAATTATAATAATAAACCTGGCTCAGTAGTGAACGCACTCAACCAATAACCATGTTATGTATTCAGACTCTACACAACGATCATTGATGCACAAAACAACTATGAGTATGGATTAAACATGCAATCTTATACAAAACAAACCACAGGTAGTGTTGTACGGAGTTTTACACACGAAATACGAATTACATCATGAAAATTTCATAACCCTAGAACTACCAAGGCGGTTCTAGCCCATGATTGATCTAGGAACAATCATGGTTAGATTGACCATTCTTACTTGAACCTTCAGCGAACTTATGTCACATCCCTCCGGATGGATCACCACCTGTACTCTTGTCTCTCTTATGATTGATGATCAAAAGCTCTCTTTCTTCTCTGCATGAGCCTCCTTTTATACTTGTAATCACGTCTCTAGGGCTTGGAATGGGCTTTTCAAGTGATCCCACGCGTTTTGGCCTCGAAAATCCAGATAAGGTAAGTTTCCGCACGTAGGTTCGACCTCGTCAAACAGGTCGAACCACTGGCCACAGGTCGAACCCCAAGTCGAACCCCGCTACTGGAAGAATTCTACACTGGTTCGACCTCTTGAACAGGTCGAACCTCTCAGGACTTGGTCGAACCCCAGGTCGAACCTCATCACTGGATAATTTCTGCTCTTGGTTCGGCCAATCGTCAGGTCGAACTCCCAACATCGTGGTCGAACCCAGCTTCTCACGAACTGGTTCGACCATGGTTCGACCTGATGAACAGGTAGAACCTCTTGAGTCGTGGTCGAACCTACTTCCTGCACTTCTCCAACACTGGTTCGACCTGCTGGAGAGGTCGAACCCTCCTCCAACAGGTCGAACCCACCTCTTTTCTTGGCAGTTCGCACAGTCTCGACTTCGTCTCTTCGATTCTTGGCACTTCCTCTCCGTTTTTGCTATGAAAACCACTCAAATAGCTTTACTAACACCTGATTCATGCTAATTCACAATATATATAGGTTTTCCACCTATTTCCACCTTCAAACTCTCTAAAACTAGCACAAAACATGATGCTAAACTTGTGAATTTACACACTCATCACCCACAGAACCTCGTGTAGATCTATTTAAGCCGTTGAAACACTCCAAAGCCATAGCAATACAATTGTGTATGCTCCTCCCTGGGATAAAGCTAAATTGGTTCCCACTAAGATGTTTATTAAGCACCGGCCCAACTCTAGTAGCTAAAATTTTTGTAATAACTTTAAAAAAATAATTACAAAGATTAATAGGCCTATACTCCTCCACCCTCATTGCTCCCACCACTTTAGGAATGAGAATAATGAAATTGCAATTTATTCCATGCGGAATAACAGAGAACCTGAAGAAGTGTTGCACTGCTTTGCATAAATCCTTCTGGATGATGTGCCAACATTTCTAGAAAAAGGATCCTCCAAAGCCATCTGGTCCATGAGCATTATCTGGAGAAAGCCCCATCACAGCATCCTTGATTTCCTCCATTGAAGGGATCCTCGATAGTGAAGCATTATGTTTCGCAGTCACAAAGCTGTTAAGAAAATCGATATTTGAGAAGTCAGCCTCCTTCTCCGGCTGTTCAAACAGATTAGAGTAATACTGCACCACATGTTGTGCGATAACTTGAGGGTCATCTGTGAGGTTTCCATTGATATTCATGTAGCTAACGCCTTCGTACACTGTACTATTTTATACTTGTGAAAAAATTCCGAGTTTGCCAAGACATACGATTTTTCTGGGATAGAAATTCATGCTTCTCCATCAGTTTCTTATTTAGCTCCACATGAGCATCAATTTCTCCAAAAACAACTCTTCACTGTCCCCTTCTACCCCAATTCTGATCTGAACATCATCAAGAGTTCTCATTGCCCCAGCCACTCTTTCAAAAATGTCCCCATAAGTACTGCTGTTCCATGTTTTTAGCTTCAGCTTCAAGCGATTGAGCTTAGCTGCAAAGGAAGCTATCGGATTACCAGCTTCAGTGGACTCATTCCAAGATGTCTCTGTCATGATGTAAAATCTAGTGTCGAGCAACCACATTGATTGAAATCTAAATGGTCTCGGCAGTTGGTTCCTTTGTTTACAAGTAACTAGTATCGGTGAGTGATCCGATCCATGTCTTGCAAGAGCAGAAGCCAGGCAAGAATCCTAGTCATCAATAAAATCATCATCAGCTATCACTGTGACAATTCTGGAAGCCCTCATTCCTCTAGTGGTTGAGCAACTTACCCAAGTAAGCTTTGGTCCATGCATGTCAAGGTCATGGAGTCCTGTTGTATCCAGAAATTCCCTGAACTCCAAAGGGCTCAAATTATCCCTACCCGAGCTATGCAATCTTTCATGTGAACCAAGAGTAGCATTAAAAAATCTCCACTCACCATCATTCGCTTTCTAAGATGCATAGTGATGTCCCCCTAGAGGGTTCTACGGATTATGCGATCCATGTGAGCATATACAAATCTAAATCTATAATTTGCAGCATTGTAGATGAAATCAAATATCATGATTTGAGCAGATGAGTAAGCAATATGAACTTGAGAAATCCATGCTGCATTGTAGAAGACCCATAGATTAGGCCTAAGCCCATTCCTTTCATTTTGACCAGCAAAATGGTATCCCATGCTAGTCCAAGTATACTTCGGTATTGAGTTGAAATTAACTTTGGGCTCTGCAATAGTTAACCATACCGATTTATGTATATGACATAGCTCCTTAAGGCCATCCGGGTTGGATCACACCCAATACCTCTAACATTCCAGAAGAGCACCTTCATTTATGATTTCCTTTTGTATCGTGCTTCGGCGATTTGTTATGTCACGACCCACCTTACATAACTTATAATTCAAATACTAATTTACATAAACATCGTCAAAACTGCATATTTTTTTTATATTAACCAAACGGTCACACCAGTTCAACATACGTAATTGGTTTCTGGCTCCACATCAATCCACACAAACTGGTGACAATACTTATTATATTACATAACAAAATATCAGCAGAAACAAAATAAACACACGGTCTAGCCCAACAGGCCATCATCTATGTACATCTGCTCAAAACCCTGTAGGAGCTCCACAGCTTGCACAGTACACCACATACTCAAATGTCATCAGGCTCACCTACAATGCATAAACTAGTGAGACAAAAGTCTCAGTAAGTAGAAATCATGCATGACAGTGCATGAGAATGTATTTAGTTTTCTATCGCCTATTTCCCAGTCTTTCTAATTGGTCATTTTTATTTTAAAAACTATTCACGTTGCGGGATCCCCACGGCTCACTTATGATATGCATCCCAAATGACATCAATGTGGACGATTTTTTCGAACCCCGAATATAGTGCCGAGAACGATTTTTCTGAACTCTGGCAGAGTGTTGGAGATGATTTTTCTGAACCTCGAATAAAGTACTGAGAACAATTTTTCCGAACCCTGACAGAGATGCATATATAGTGGCTGCACACATCATTTGTATTTTATTAATTTTGGGGAAAATACTTTTCATGATTATGCATGGTATGCAACCAGGGCAATTAATTATGCATCATAAACCATTTAAAATATCATTATCAATATTTAATCACAATAAAACAATAACTTAACTTCAATTCACACAGATCCACTTCTGAAATAACAACTCCACCCCAGTCACATAGATCCATTTATAAAATAACCACTTCACCTTGAATCACACGGATCCCTTTTTAGGATAACAACTTCATCTCGGATCACATAGATCCTTATAATCAGTATCTTCTCAAATCATACTGATATATTTTCAACAGTTTCCAGTCACACAGATCTATATAAGACAATGATATTATTTAAAATCACATAAATCCACAACTGGTATCACCAATTAACTCCAAATAATTTATAACGTAATTAAACTAATCACAAATAATTCATGACATAATTATCACATATTAATCACAAATAATTCACACACAACATATTTATGCATTGTAGTTTGACTTCTACTTACCTGAACTCCAAAAATAGTAACACTATAGACTCGTGAAGATCCATAACTAATTCCTTCCTTCCCGTTTCGGTACACCTCCTCCCTTTTTTTCTCTATTGATTTGGGGTGTGAGGTGATGAATTCTTCAACACCCATATATATAGCAGAAAGGGTTGGGGTGAGTGGGAAGCACACGGCTCTCCCTAGCCAATCAATTTTTTTTTTAAATGGCAGCCATGCATGCATGCAAATTTCAATTTGGCTACCAAAGCCAATTCAACCTGCAACATCAGCAGCCAACTTTTACTTTTTTTTATTATTATATTATTATTATATTATTATGAAAATACGTGTGATACTTAATAATTAAGAAAAGTGTATTTATACACATAAAATAATTTACTCATATATCCAAATTAATACATGTAAATATTTATGCACATATATATTCACATATTGTCACAATTATTATCACAGATGTCTCAAATAAAATATAAAGATAAATAAAATGTAGAAACAATTGCCACATAATAATCATATAGTTGCCACATAATTATCACATAATTATAAAATGCATATAACACAAATTAAATTATATTGGCACATGAGTAGTGAGAATCTCGGGTATTACATGTTAGATCCCCATTCTTTTGTTGTGGTAGCATGCATATTCTTAGAGTATTACTTTTCTGGTAAAACATGCACTACCCCAGGAGCTTCCGGCGTACGTGACCTCGTGAGAGACGGACCAGGCTGATTATAATGAGTTGCACTATTAAAAGTGCCCCTTACGGTGGATTTTTGCCCTGTATCTTGAACGAACTCTACAATCCCATGTTCAGAATTTTCAGATTCCATAGTTATCTCAGGACTACGAACATTCAAAGGAATCGACTCTGTAACCACAGAAAGTGCCAGTCCTATCCTTTAAGCACTAGGTGTTTGACTTCTAGGTTCATGCTGATTATTATCATCATACTTCTTTTTCTCATTCTTTTGATCCAGCTCCTCATCAGAATGAGATTCTCCCTTATCATCATGTTCACATTCAACATTATCCTCCTCCCCCATATCACTTTTTGATTCACTCTTTTGATCATCATCAAGAGCAGTGGTATCATCCTCCTTATCCTTCTCAATATTTTCCTTATCAACCTCAGCTCCAGCATCCTCATCCATGCTTTCGTTCCTTATCAACCTCAGCTCCAGCATCCTCATCCATGCTTTCCAAATTCCCAAACATATTGTGTTGCTCCACTGATGTTTGATTCTCCTTTTTATCCCTCCAAACCTTCCTTAGAGCCTGAAAGTTATCCTTCTTAACGTCTGTCTTCTTTGTTTTTGACTTGCGAGCCTCCGCTCTTCTTTGTTTTTTCATGCAAGTCTCCGAAGAGTGTCCCAAAGTACTGCAAGACCAATATTCGGGGATATTTTCATAGCTGAAAGCTATTCAAATTTTGACCTCAGGGGTGTCATGTATAAATCCTGAGGCAACTCTTCTAAAATATCTAAATCGATAAGCAATCTAGCAAAGTGCCCAGTTGATCCATCTAAAGTTTTTTCGTCTATTCGAATAGGCATCCCAATTAGTCAATTACTTTTGCAATATGCTTGAGTACTTCCTCATGCCACAACTCCAGGGGAAGTTCATAAACCCGAACCCATACAGAGACCAAATAAAGATTTGATCTTGTATGGGTTGAAAATAGGAGTCCACTTTTGAACCCTAATCTGCATAACTCCAACGTCAAACACTCGCTTCTTCAACAACTGTACCCATTTCGCCTCATCTGGAATGAACACTGAGAAATATCCCTTTTCGAGGGATATTGAATAAACATCATTGAGTTGCCATGTCTTTTCCAACATGCTGTCAGTCTCTGATTGATTGTTTGGCCTGGATCCTCTTGGAGTTAGAACCCTAGCAATCACAAATTGCGAAAAAGATTTACTCTTTTATCATAAAAGGATTTGTTAATTTGTAATGTAACAGTATCACTTGTTTTTTCAAGCGGCCTCGCCACGGGGGCCGGAGATAGGCCCTTTGCATATGGCCGAACAGATGCAATGGAATGTGTCCGCATCCGATGAAACCCTTGTAGCGAAGGATTTTGGATCCGAATTGCTTCGGATGGGAGGGACATGCAAAGAACCATTATCCTTAGGGTTTTGATTGATCGCAGGACGATCTTGTCCCAAAGTAGGACGATCATGCACCGATGATCGTGATCCAATATTCAGACGATCATATTCCATTTGGGGGCTATAGAAGCGCCCACAAAGGCTTTATTTTTTTTCAAGGAGATTATCAAAAGCAAGTAAGCCCGATGAAGCCTTGGGTGGAGCATGAGGCTGATCAGATGAAGCCTTGGAATTCTGCGAACTGACAAGAAGATCCATCAACCATGGGAAGTGTTCACAAGCAGCATCTAATTCCGGGAATTGGACAAAGGGATCAAATGACTCAGAAGCATCAACAGAGGGTTCGCCAGGCAGCGACGGAGCCTCCATGGCGGACGGCAACAAAAAATGAAAACCCAAAAAAAATTTAGAAAGATGGAGGAGAGAATTTTTTAGAGAGAGAAAAAATATCTTTTTTAATATCTAGGTATCATTTTGTATTGGTGGGACCATGCGTTTCTTAAATGGAAATGGATCTATTTCAAATGCACAATATAATAAAAAAGATACTTTTAAGTGGCCGGAGGGATATATTTCTGCCATTTGTTACCGTGTCACAAGAGAGACTACATAGTTATCCAAAATTTTATGGCAAAGACTTGTGTGAGACTTTCACTTTAGGGCTTACATGAGATGGACAGAAAGTGATAACTTTTATAATGAAAAATGATAGTACTAAATAAATAAAAAGTGATAATGCTATTTCATGAACAATTTATAGTATAAATGAAGGGTGATAACAATTTATAGCGAAAGTGATAACATTTTATAGTGAAAGTGATAACCATTTTAAAAGGTGTAAAAATGCTCTTCCGTGAGGCGGTCTAATGCAAGACCTATACAAATTTTATACTCCCTCCGTCCGCTTGAAAGAGAATATTTTTTCCATTTTAATTGTCCATCCTAAGAAGGATCATTTCATTTTTTACCCAACAAACACCCACTAGTATAATTAAAATATGGGGCTAATACCCACTACAAATACAAGAGTACCAATTTAATTTAAAATTAATGTTTTTCCATGTACAAACCATACTACATATTGCACAGGCCATACAATAATATGAATTTTTATCCCAATTTTTTTATGAGTGAAGCTTGCGTGCGCCCGGGCACACACCGTGTGCCTTTAAAATTTAGTATTATGGGTAAGGGTACATTGCTTTGTTCTAAAGGGTATACACTTTAATTAATAAAGGTATATCATTTTGTTCTAAAGGGTATACACTTTTATTAATATTTTTTTATTTTTCTTCAGAAAATAAAGGGTACACATATTTATCCTAAAAGGTATACAATTTAACACAAAATTCTAAAGGCACACGGAATATGTTCCCCTGCGCCCGGGACACACAAGTTTTTGCCCTTTTTATCTTATCAAACAATTCACATTTTTCATAATATATAAATTTTGGGTGATTTTATAGTGCACTCGGTCCACCAGTACACTTGAGGGTTACAGGGTTAAAAGTAGGGAGTAGTGGATAGTTATTTGGAAAAAACAAATTTTATTTTATTTTATTTGATGGTGGAGATTGAATTAAAATATAATCTACTATTAAGATCGTTCATGTGCACCGATGCATAGTACTGTCAAAATAGGTTGAGCCCATTAGGCCAACCCGCCCCAACCCACCAAAACCTAACAATTACTCAACCCAAAATTGATCCGCCCCATAAAAGCACGCCCCAAAAATAACCCGTCCCACTCAAACTCACCAAAGTGTGGGCTGTGTTGGGTTGCGGGCTAACCCGCACCTAGACATGCACCCCGGTTCGGAACCGTCGGTTCCGGTTCCAAGGTAAGGGGAACCTGAACCGAACCGGGGTACGAAGGTTTCGGTTCCGGAACCACCGGTTTCGGTTCTGGTTTTAATTTTTTTTTGGGTTTTAAGCGTAAAAAGTAAAAAAAATTAAAAAAAATTGAAAAATCGACGGTTCGAACTGGAACCGCTGGTTTTTTTCCCAAATATGAGGAACCGAAATCGAACCTTCCTTAGCCGGTTCTGATTTTTTTCGCCGGTTCTGGAACCGGCGATTCCGGTTCCGGTTAAAACCGGCGGTTCCCCGATTCGAACCGGCGGTTCCGGTTTTTTGGTGCATGTCTACCCGCACCGCCCACTAACCCAACATTAACCCCTTTTATACATTAAATTTTAAAAAATATTGAAAAAATTAATTTAAAAAAAATTCAATTTAGGATTAAGTTATTTCTCACTCCTCAATTTCGGCTTGTCTTACGTGAATAGTGAGAGATGCATTTCCTCCATTACGGGAGAGGATTTGCATCCCAGTCACACTCACTGAATTGTATGGGAGAGGATCTGCATCCCAGTCACACTCACTGAGTTGTACTTAAGATTCATCCTTGTAAGAAAATGATAGCTATCATTTTATTTATCCAATATATTTCTAAATAAAGTTGGAATAAATTGTAATAATGCTTTTTATTTATCCAACAATGTCTAAATAAAGTTGGAATAAGTTGTAATAATGGTTAAAATTCATTCAAATAAATTTCTCATTATGTTTAATCCCACGTAAAATTGAGTATTCTTTCATTGTTAAGATTCAATTGTTTTTCTAAGAAAATTGCGAAATTTACTGTGACGAGACATTTGGGCCATTGGAGAAGGCATGCAGCCCATTATAATGGTCTTATATCAACGGCCTAATTTCATTTTTGGGCCGACTCTGTAGCCCATTATAACGGTCTTATATCTGGCCCAATTTCATTTTTTGGGACTTGTAACGCTGGAGAGAAGCAAAGAAATATCTTGTTGCAGGTATGATTCTAGGCGTAACCCCTCTCTCTCTCAATCAAAATCTGTACGATTTCTCTCTACCCTCTTCTCTCTCCCCTTAACCCCTCTCTCAGTCTCTCTCTCAATCAAAATCTATTTGATTTCTCTCTAGTCTCTAGTCTCTACCCAACAATTGATTTTGATATATTGTAAGTTAATCTATCGAGCTAGTCGATCGTGTGTTTTGATTCTGTTGGATTGGCGGAATGTTGGAATACTGTGAACAGGGAAGGGTGTAGGGCGTGTTTGGGTAACGCGAGTAGTGAGATCAGAAGCTGTTTACCGAGTACTGAGTAGGGAAGGCAGAGCGTTATACACTGGTTGCTATTTGAGATACTCCACTGAGAAATTCTATTCCAATCAGACGAAATCAGGTCAAGATTCCGGTGAGTTTGTTGTCATTAATAATTCATCAAATTATCTGGGGTGATTATATCAATCTCAAGTTTTCACTTGTTAATTTGATGTTAAATCTCATTTAATGATGATTCTCTGTTGCCTTTACTGTTTCCACATCTTCTGCTTGCTTTTGATCTGTAACACACATGCTAGTTTCTTTGTTTATCAACTTTCGGTTGATAATTATAGTAACATGTACGTATCTTTTTCCATCCTTTATTGTATTTCCCTATGCATAATAATTATGATCATTTGTGTCTTCTTCATATAGAAAGAAAGAACACTGTTTGATTCTGAAATTGTTTAGGGGTGTCTAGAAGAGGTGTTATCGTGGCCGTCGTTTTATCGGTGGTGGCGTTCTGTATGCTCTCTCTGTTTGGTGCCTGCATTTCTGTGGGATTTGTTTTCGATTGAAAATTTGGGGTTTTAGAAAAATTATTCACTGAGTGGAAATAATCAGCCCAGAGTTATTTTTCGAATAAGGTGTTTTGTAAATAATCAGCCCAGAATTCAAGCACGTTGGTGATGCTTGACTGTTCCACATCAGATTACATTAGCATTGTATCAATAAACTTGGGGCATCAGAATTTGAATTGGGGCAGGTACTAGGTAGTTCTTGTTCCTGATTTTCATTCTTATTGTGGCCTTCAAGGCATCTGATGATTGATAATGTAATGAATATGGGATGATCTTGATCCTTGATATTATAATAATCCCTACATTTTCCATGGAATGATCCGTTTCTTTATACCACTTGTTTCTTCATGACTGGCTCTACATTTGAATCATCTTCATATTAGAGAAAAAGAAAAATTATACTTTCATTTGCTTGCCTGAATAACTGTCCCAAAATATGCCCAAAAACAGCTTTAATGTTACGAATAACTCATCAATTAATACCTGATGAAGAAACCATTTTCAAAATAAGAAAGGAGTTGCTTCAATTGAGATAAGAATTACTAGGGCATTACATGGGAATATCAACAGAACATGTTAATGAATTTATCCTTGACATCACTGCATTTTTATGGATGCGCTGTTTAGCTTGCGTAACTGGATGATGAATGCATCTCTTTTTTTTTATGTCATTTTTCTTTTCAAATAAATTTTTGTCTTCATTTAAATATCATTTATAATATTCTACCTTCTTATCTCGTGCCGCCTATCAAACGAGTAGTAAATATATAGTGAGTAGGGATTGCGTGACAAGGTTGCATGTTTCACTTATATCAAGATAATTTGCTGGAGCAGCAGAGTGTTGCCAGTCGCCATGGGAGAAGCTACGGAGCACAGTCTGCCTGAAAACGTGCGAGCAACGGTGTTAAAGAAATCCGAGTCTTTAGATGATTCATGTTGCAAAATCGAGGGCTATGATTTCAACAAGGGCGTCAACTATCAAGAGCTTTTGCAGTCCATGGCCGTAACCGGATTCCAAGCCTCCAATCTCGGCGAAGCCATTCAGCTTGTTAACGAAATGGTTTGTCATTCTTTTTTGCTGAATTTGGTCTGAAACTTTTCAAATTTGTTCCTTTAAAATTCTTACTTATTTTTCTTGCTTAGAATTTCCATAAGTAAGATAGGATGAGATTCCCTTTGGCTGTCAATTTATCTCATGGGTGTTGGTGTTTTGAAATTAGGGTTCCGAGCTGTTAGTTGAAATCATGAAAATGTGTTCTCGATTTTGTCTATGTTGGCTTACGATGAGCTATGCTATTTGAAGGCAGAGTAAACATGTTGGAAACTACCATGTGTATTAATGGAGCATTTGATACTTTTTGAGATAATTGAAGATTTCCATCTTTATTGTGTTCATATGCCGAGGGTTTTACTATTTGTTATATGAGTACTTAATAATTATGGGATTTGAAATATGCTTTTTCTTGGGGAATGTTTAACTGTGGTTGAAGCTAGATTGGAGGCTCTCCGATGAGACCCCAGGAGAAGATTGCAGCGAGGAGGAGAAAGACTTGGCTTATCGAGAATCTGTGAGGTGTAAAGTATTTATTGGTTTTACATCGAATCTGATTTCCTCTGGCATTCGGGATATAATCTGTTATCTTGTGCAACATCATAGGGTGAGTGGTGTTTGGAAGCCATTTTTAATGGCTTTTATATTATTGTATTTATGTAACTCTTTCGATACTGATTGTACTGCATGTTATATGATGTGTTTAAAATGGAAGATTAAGGTGGTGGAATTATGATTATGAAAATAAAAAAATTAAAAATTAAAATACCATTGTGTGGCTAAATTATTTTGATTCTCTATTGGTGCTTAATTAGTTGCCTTAATCCCTGAACATTCTGAAGCCTTGATGAAATAGCTATCGAAACCATTTGTTATTATGTGTTAATATCATGCAATATTATCTGAACTTGGAGATGGGTTTAACATTTTTCGAACTTGTGGTTTCTCAAGTTAAATGTTGGGTTAAGTGTTGATGTGTCTGCAGGTTGATGTAGTGGTAACTACGGCAGGTGGTGTAGAGGAGGATCTTGTGAAATGTCTTGCACCCACTTACCGAGGTGACTTTTCCTTGCCTGGCGCCCTTCTTCGTTCAAAGGGTTTGAACCGCATTGGCAACTTGTTGGTTCCTAATGATAATTACTGTAAATTTGAGGATTGGATCATACCCATTTTTGATCAGATGCTGGATGAACAAAATTCGCAGGTAATACTTTCTCTGGTTTCCTATTTCAATCTATCTTCTTCTGTTCAAATAGTAATTAGTACATTCTGCATCAATTAGTTGTCCAGAGTCCTTATACTCTCTCAAGTCTCATCTGTGTTCATTGATTAGATGGTACTAGGTAATTGAAGTCTCTCTTAACAAAGACTATGCTTCTTCACTTCTGTTTAATTGATTCGAAGAATTGAAGCTCCAAAGGCTTGCAACTTATCAAAGGTAGTTTAGTGTGTGCACTTGATGGTGGTGATCCATGACACGTTATGGTTCGCTACCCTTGTAATTGTATTTTGGACTAGGAAAACTGAAAAAATTATTTTGCTTGATCCTTTGAGGCTTTGTTTGCTAAATCCAAAGCATGCATGTAATAAAACTTTATTTAATCTATTCAGAAGAAAAATGCATTGTGGGTCTTAATGTAATCTGGACATGCTTAGAACTTGGTCCAATGGAAGTACTGTCTAAATACCTAAGCATCGGTTAATATTAAATTTGCCAAAAATAGATTTCAAGTATATATTATTGCTTATGTTATGATATCTCGCATCGGTTCCACGCAAAAGTGTGGAAGGGCATATTAGTGGGGGTCAGCCCTTTATCTTGCCCTTATTTTGCTGCTAGGTTGTTGGTGAATCCAAGACCTTGTGCCAACACTTTGCTCAACAACATCCAGGATGCTACAAGAAATTCAGCTTCGGAGATATGTTCTTCATCTATCTCAAAACTGAGAAGCATGTTTTTCTTTGAGGAAAAAACACACAGAGCGCTGTTTGTCTTTTATCGATCTAAATAGAGTCTTGGAAGTTTTGTGAATGTTGTTTGTGTTAATCCTTCCTCGGAGCATCATTTCTAATGTGAGCTTACAG
Source organism: Pogostemon cablin (assembly GCA_023678885.1). Classification (NCBI taxonomy): domain Eukaryota; kingdom Viridiplantae; phylum Streptophyta; class Magnoliopsida; order Lamiales; family Lamiaceae; genus Pogostemon; species Pogostemon cablin. The sequence goes on along the minus strand of CM042985.1, from coordinate 25,468,383 downwards.
CAACTAATGGACAGCGCTCCATCAAACTAAAAGCCTTTACTGATTTCTTGCCAAAATGGACAGCACAAACCCAAAACGGCAAAACTATGGTTGAAGGTGAAGGGTTGACCCCCACTTATAAGCCCTTTTACGCTTTGTGTGGAATCGATGTGGGATATTGGAACAGTTTCTGTGTGCTAGTGCGCATCTGCTGTGCTGCTTGCTTTTTTTTTTTGTTGGTATATTTCCAGTTTTGTTTACCATTCGCTTTCAAGTTATTCATGTGTACTTCTTAGGCTTAAATTTATATAACAAGATAGCCATCTGGTTTTCGTGACAAACCGTTCTCATTCCATACTTTCCTTAATTTAATTTTGCAGAATGTGTTGTGGACTCCTTCCAAAGTAATTGCTCGCCTGGGAAAAGAAATCAACAATGAAACTTCATACCTATACTGGGCATACAAGGTATATGATTCTGCAAGTGCTTTTAGTTAAGCACAATTTTCTGTCTTTCAACATCTATTTTGTGTTGTTTATGTGTTCCTAACAGTTATTGGTCCGTGTAAAACAGCTAAGTAGCTATGAGCCTTTGGTACCTTGTTTCAAGCTGTGGGCATAATCCTTTTAAATTCTACCCCTACTTTCCCCTGGGTTCGCCAGTTAACAATATATTTATCCACACCCCAATTTAGGGGTGACAGTTTATCTTAAATGGCTGTGTCATGTTGCAATATTGTATGTGTTTTCGTGAATTATTAGAAGAATGTGTGTTCCCTCCAATATTGTTAAAATGCTAGGTTTTAGGTTTAAACATTTAAAAGCTTGTTATTTTTGTTATCCCACTTGGATTTAGCATACTGGGGGAATCAAGATTTGATTAATCAAGATCAAGTTCTTTAATATGTGATATTCTCATCTATCCCTCCCATGCAGAACAATATTCCTGTTTTCTGCCCTGGCTTAACAGATGGTTCACTTGGTGACATGCTGTACTTCCACTCGTACAAGAATCCTGGTTTAGTAATTGACATTGTACAAGGTGGAGTTCTACTTCCAGTTACACCCTTTGCTAATTATATATATATCTCTAGTCTAGGGTGATCGCCAGTGCATGCGTGTACAGATATTAGAGCGATGAATGGTGAGGCCGTCCATGCTGGGCCAAGGAAGACTGGGATGATAATTCTTGGCGGGGGGCTTCCGAAGCATCACATCTGCAATGCTAATATGATGCGGAATGGTGCTGATTATGCGGTGTTTATTAACACGGCACAAGAGTTCGATGGAAGTGATTCTGGTGCCCGTCCAGACGAAGCTGTGTCCTGGGGCAAAATTCGAGGTTCTGCTAAGACTGTGAAGGTTTGACTCCCCTCTCCCTCCCTTTCTCCCTCGTGTATATGAAAAGGGTGTGATTAATTCGTAGGCTGCTTTAATTTTCTTTTGTTTAAGCAGGTGCATTGCGATGCTACCATTGCCTTCCCTCTGCTGGTTGCTGAAACATTCGCAGCACAGAAAAAGAGAGGTGCTGAAACAAGCTCTTGATTATGATTAAGATACATGATGATATGTTAAAATCAACACGATGCACTACGAACCAGCCTAGGTATACAATTCCAAGTTCCAACATTGAAAACATGTTTTCTACCTCTTGACATGTGAAAAAACTATTGGGACCTCATAATTTAAAAAAAAAAAATCTCATTTTAGCTCCATTTTACCCTACGTCTAATATGCCGGCCATAGTTGGAACCCCATTAAACCTCCTAAACCTTCTTACTGATCCTAGAACCACATAGAATTAAACCCTAATTTTTAAATCTCAAGGGAGTTGTATTCATTTTACCCATAAAAAGGTAAATTAAATCCTTTTAATGTTTGGAGATGAAATAATTTGTTTGTTCGTTCGTTTGATGCATGTTGTATTGGTTGCAGATGAAATCCCACACATTAGATCTTGTATTGTGTATTTTATCTCCTGTAGCATGTACTATTTTAACTTGTGTGATTTATGTATTATTTTATCCCATTAATTAAATTTTTACCCTCAAGTTTCAATGTTAATTCAAGAGTATAATTGTCGTTTCACTCCATGTTTGTCTTCTTTTAATTCAGTTATGTGTTTTTGGTTCCACGGAATACTTTACTTTTTATATTTTTTCGAAATGAAAAAAACTTCATATTTTTCTTCTTTTAGTTCAGTTATTTGTGGTATCCGTTCCACGGAATACTCCTTACTATACTTTTTACTCTATTTTTTTGGAAATGAAAAAACTTGTGCGTTCCGGTTATATGTGTTTTAGTTTCCTTGTGTCTTAACACTTTATTCCAAGACGGCTCCGCTGCTACTTGTGTAATGGATAACACGGGTCTACCCGTCTTTTGATTTCTGCCCATCTAGTAAGGAAGTATGGAAAGGTACATGGTTTTGATCTTAATCTCAAAGCAAGCATGTGGGGTTAACTTGTTGGAGTGTTGTTTGGGTGTTAATAAAACATATCTTCTCCAATGCTTCTTTGGAACTCTTTGCTGCTACTTGCTGGGCCATTTGGAGAGTTATCTGTAGTTCAAATTTGGGTCTTTAAAATAATGGAAGCATGTGAATGTGGATTGGGTTGAAAGTAACACTCTTGAATACAAATCAGTGTAAAGGGCAGTCACCTTAGCCCAAGTAGGAAGTGTGACTGTGGTGCAACCAAGGTGGATTTGTGAATGGTGATGAGAGGATGAATGCTTTTTGTGTTGACTTTGTTCCTTGTGATGATATGAGAATTGTTATATTTGGTCATGTCAGCATAAATTTCTTGGCCAGGATCAGTGGGTAGGATTAGAGTTGAGAGCATTGGAAAGTTAGCAACATCAATATTTTGATTCATTTGGGATTATTATTGAAGACATATGGAAGTTGCTTTGACAGATTGTTTTCTTAGTATTTCACATAGAGGGATTTTGAGGAGATGTTATATATACATAATACATTGATGATATATGTCCTCGTCGTAAATTATATAAGGATTCACTATTTAATTTATGAGTGCAATTGTTGCGCACCTGTTCAAATAATTTGAATGAATTTAGCTGTTAGATTAAAATTCTACTAAATCTCTACTATTAAATAAAATAAAATAATTAATTTTTGAAAATGTAACTACTCACGTTTCATTTTCTATTATTATTACTATAGATTAAGGGGCCGTTGACTTTTGCAGTTAACTTGTGGAGTTGATATTGGGTGAACTTGGGTGTACCTGTATAACTTTTTATTTTATTTTTTATACATATTATTCTATTTTGTATATATGTTTCTTAATAATTGTATATTTTTTCACATTCAATTTTTCATTAAAAAAATTAGTATTCATATGTGTATAACTTTTTATTCAATAGTGCATAAATGTTTTTTAATAATTATATATTTTTTTACACTCAATTTTCATTAAAAACTAACAAACAAAGTGTATACATTTTTATTTATAATTATTTTTTTTAATATTTGTATACGTTCTGAAGGTGTGTGCGTGCACAGGTGTATAATATAATTAACCTAACTTGTGTTATCACATTTAAACCATATAAAAAAAGTGTTTACTATCTAGTTAAAATGGAAGGGTTAACATTCGGGCCAACAAGGGCCCGGTGTTAATTTTACTTACAATGTTTATTTAACAGCCCAATTTGGGGGTTTATTTTTATCCCTAGGGTTAATGAAGTCAAATTACTTGACTGCCCCCATTTTTATATTAATTTTATGTCTTTCTCAAAGAATCCGAGAACCTCTCCCTCTACTGACTTCCTCTTTCTTCCGCCACAAGTGGTTGTGGCGCCACGCCGTCGACGGTGATGAAATTGCCGACAGCAAGGTAGCGTTCGCGACAGGGGTGAGAAACAGCGACGGTCGATGGTGGCACGATTTTGGTGGTAGTAACGATGGGCGGTCGTGTGGTGACCGGATGCGGCAGATGGCGGTCGCTGGTTAGGGAAAGGAGGGTTGGTTGCTGGCGGCGCATCGGGAGCCAGATCCTCGCCGACGGAGGCTGGTTTCGCCACGCAGCGGCGGTGCACAGTGGTATGACGATGACGATTGACGTGTTGGGAGGGGAGAGAAAGCTGTTGCATCCCTTGATGTCATTCACAGTAATAGGAATTTGTATGTTGCTATGATTGGGCAAATTTTATAGTGTAGTGCAAGAATTGAGTGGGAGAAAAATGAAGATTGAGAAAGAGGGTACAATGCAAGAAAATGGGATGAGAGAGAAAAAGAGAGATTGCGGAAGAAGACTAAAAAGTGGAGGAAATTATATCAATTTTAAGTGCAATTTTGTAGAAGTAGTTCATTGAAAACCCTCCAAGTAAACATGATCTCTAATCGTGTTAACCATTAATTGATGGTTAATTTGACTATAGGATGTGGAGTTTGCCACGAAAGTAAAGGCCAAATATATAAATCTCAAATTATTAGTACGGGTATATGAGTATTGTGAAATTTTAATTTTACCGCTGTTGCTGCGGCACAACAAATAAAAAATAGTTATCGGCTTTGTAAACTCGGTGCTCCTCTTAATATAAACACCCTATCATATCAATATATAGGGTATATTGAATTGAAAGAGGCACAGGATTTACACGGTAAACCTAATTCATAAATTGTTTATGATAGAAAAAAAAATTCAAAATTAATCAAAATCTCACCCCTAAGAATATTTAACCCTGTAATTCTCATTCCTCCACTGCTCTTCTTCAATTCTCAAACTTCACAGTAGAGTCACACAGGTGTAGTGACGGGTCCTCAAATTCCAAAATTTATACTCCTGTGAATAAACTATTAAATGAATAAAAGTTCATATTATTATATTAGCAAAAATCTTGGTAGTATTTTAACAAAAAAAATTAAATATAAAAAAGTTATACCCTTCATAAAAAATATATATACCGAATAAAAAACTTAATAAACATATGAATTTACGCAGTACACAGAATATCACTGTTTATACGGAAGGTTTTTCCTTGTTTTCTGATCGAGTGTTAGCTGGTGAAGTAAAATAATTAGAGAGAAATGGAAAGAGAAGGAGAAGATGATATTGTATCTTGGACGAATCTTTCTTCATCAATGACAAGTATGCACTCTGCTTTTCTCTTTCCTTAACCCCTACCTTTCATTTTCATATTTATTTATTTATTTATTCCCTGCTGTTTGTAGCTATCAACTTACGAGATTTACATTTGGGTCGCAAGTTCTTGAACTCTATTGCCTGCAATCTGCTTCAAGTGAGATTTCCGTTTCTCCCTAAAGGATTCTGAAACTAAAAGGGCATGTTTTTCTATATTTCACTTTTGCTACTGTTTGATTTTTATATTTTATTGTATGTTTTCTGTTACTCAATTGTTTACCATGTTACTGTCTGATTGAAAGTAGGAACCATCTAAACAAACAGTCATATAAATTGCTTCAAAATCAATTTGAGTACATGATCCTGATTGGCCAGCATTCATTCTGTTCATGCTGGGAATGATCTGTGAATGGATATCTTGTAGGATATAGAGGAAGGAATTTGTAATTTGATGATCCTAATAAGATAAAGTGCAAAATGATTGTGGGAGGGAAGGGGTTTAAGTCACCAGATAACTTGAGAAAATTTCCTGATGTAAAAGAGACGATCGTGGTGGTTCCAATTGAGAACATTCTGTGGCTTCAGTAGTATCTTGTGAAATATTGGGTGTTGAACATGTTATCTTGATGAAAATGTATGAATGAGTTTTTTAATATACAGGACCTTGATGTATGATTTCTGTGGACACTTGATTGGGCCTTTTCTTCGTTCGGTTTCAACATTGATTGATTTCCATTTAATCTTTGATCCGTTATACTATCTGCAAGCAATCAGTACAAAGAGTTGAGGTTACGTTAACGGTGATGCTGGATGCATCGTATAGTTCATTTCATGAAGTAAACTTGATACTGGAAAAGCTAAAGATATGTTGCCTAAAAAATCTATATTATACACTGCATAATGCATAGTTCAATTAGACTCTAACTATCCATATGGCAGCTGATTTTGATTTGACGGGGCAGTTGGTATGGGCCGGAGCGGAGCTTCTGAATGATTATCTCTCAAAAAATGCTGACATACTGCAAGGATGTTCTGTTATTGAGCTTGGCTCTGGTGTTGGTTAGTGTCAAAGATCTATCTCATTCCACGTGTTTTCTACAGTTGCTCTGAACTTGATGAGTGACCTTCAGTTTGTGCTATGGTCATCAACTATGTCACGTAATTTGCATCTTTAGGAAATGATGAAATGGAAGAAAAGTTTCAGTTATTTATCTAGATATTCAATCTGCCAATATACTGAATTATGTCAGCCACATAAAGCAAACTAGTAGTTTCCTTTGCATATTTTTAGATGACAAGTATGCAAAAATTCTGTTGTGTATTTGGAACGCGTGAGTTGTTTCAATAACGTTACTTTGCAGAAAGCAAATATAAAGAAAATTAGTGAAAGCTGTTTCTCAAAAGAAAAGAGTCAAGAAAATCTTTCCATTATGGAGCTTGTTGATAGATATACGATTCAGCTTGATTATAGTCATGCCACCAATAAAATTGGAGGTCTTATTACTCGACAATAATTCAAGCGAGTTATTTAGAATAAATGAGTCTATGAGAAGTCTGAAGCATAAAATAAACCAACCTTATTTAGAATTTCCTTCTCAAATGAACTGTTTGCTGGATTGTACAATGCAGGCATTACTGGTATTCTATGTAGCAGATTTTGTAGTGAAGTAGTTATGACAGACCATAATATGGAGGTTCTCAAGGCAAGGTTCTACTATACGTGTAATGCTCAGATATATCTTGAGTTGAGATCTGTTTCGGTTGACATGCTTAATTTATGGACTTGTTCAGATCCTAACAAAGAATATAGAGCTACACGATCCTTCAAAAACAGATACTTGTTCTGCTGGTGAGTGAACAACTTTAGGATTAGTTCTAAATTGCAAAAGTGTCATCTTATTATATTCAGTCGATTGCAGAATTAAATTCTGAGAAATTAGAATGGGGGAATCCGGAGCAGCTCAACCATATATTACAAAAGCATCCAGATGGGTTTGATCTTGTTCTTGGAGCCGATATTTATATCCTCATTTTTTCTGTTAATTTATTACTAATATCATGTTTAAATGGTTATTATACATCTTTTTCACAAATCCCTTTACATGATTTTTAACAAGGAAAGCACAGTGAATGATGTTCCAAGGTTTACTCTGACTTATCTAGCCTGTAACTTATTCTGTGGTGTATGCCTTAATAGTTCTCAAGCTTTCAGCAATCCAGTGTTCCTTTGCTCTTTGATACTGTGGAAAAGCTTCTCCATTTTAGACGTGAAAGAAATTGCAGATTCATATTGGCCTATGTATCTAGAGCAAGAGTGTAAGAATTTGCATTGATTATCATCTTTGATTCCTTGGAAGAATCTGGTACTCATTTGTTGAGATGGTCTTAAATACAACAGGCATATGTATGCATCCGGGTCAATTTGAAATCAATTCTAAAAGGAGTAGGCATGAAAATAAAACATACACGTATACAAGCTTACACCTTTTGCATATCAGACTGTCTATTTTGTTTGGATTAGTATTTAGTACCTTTGGTTCCTTGCTCTTAAAAGGATCAACCATATTTTCATGAATGAATTTCTTTTTCGCGTCTTGCAGAATGGATGATTTGGTTATCCAAGAGGCCGGTCGACATGGGTTGGTTGTGAAGGAAGTTGCAGGAACTCGTGCTACCGTAAGAAATCTTGGAGGTGTCATATATGAGATCACCTGTGCATGAAATTGGTGGCGGCATAAACACTTAAAACTCCAATTTTAATTGTATTGTTTCGCGTCATTGATCAGAATTATTCATTTCAGTTTTTTCCCTCTCTTCCTTTCTATCTTTCAACATGTGTGCAACAACCATCTTTGCTAATGCTTCATTCGATACACTGACATTTAAAGGGAAGAAGAAATTAAGTTGATTAATTTTCTTTTTTGCTGAAGTATACTCAATCCATGGATCAATCAAGTACAATGTAATATAATCAAATGTTACAAAAGCTAATTGCCAATTAGGTTTTAGCTTTATATGAGGAGAAAGCTTATATCCTTCAAAACTGAGGTGATTAACGCATTTTTGCTCTTGCAAAAAGCACTCCTGCCAACAAACCTGAGAGAGAGAGAGAGAGAGAGAGAGGGAGAAATTAGCTGGTTTGTTGGGATCACATTACAGCTACATAATTCAGAAGAGTTCTCAGAAATTTACCAAAAAAGATGCTAGCAGAATTTTCTAAGCTTGTGGGTACTTTGAAAAGAAGGATACCAGCAACGGAAAGTGGTATCTTGTTTAGAGACCCCACTAGACTGCAAGATTGAAAAACAATAAGCAACAAGCTGTTTAAAATCATTTTAGCACTAGTAAAATACAGATGAATCAAACAACTCCAGAAAAGGAGTGTCTCGTCTCGTCCAAGTAGAAGTAGATACATGGTCACCCCTCCGTTTCATTATCTCTTAAGTCTTTACTGATTTATTAAACGTGATTCTTATTAACCAAACACATGAATACACTTCTTAATCATATTAACCAATAACCAATGACAGATGACATCTCTATAAACTAGAAGCACATAAAAAATTGAGATCACTAGGAGCACGCAAGTATCCATTCTCATATAGAGGGATTTGTCTGCATAAAAAATTAGTTGTGAATTTTTCACATTCTTGTTGAGATGAGTAATAGTTTGTTATTTAGAAGAGTAATAGTTCATCATTCTAAAGAGTAAATTTTCATGTTCTATATACTAAAATTCAAGTGTATTGTGTACAGGCTCCATTTTTATTTGTACCACTATTATGATCATGGCTAAAAAGTTTTAATATATAATACAACTATTTCCAAAGTGGTTGTGCCCTTGTATTTCTTAATTCAGAAGAAGAGTTTACCTGTATGTAGTAGCTCCTGTTTGATGGAGAAACCACATGGAAGTGAAGCTGATTGCAAGGCCCAAGAATCCACTAAAAGTGATAATCAGCCAGAAGGAAGGGATCCTCAATAAAGGTCTACAATTGGCGACAAAAGATCAGAGGTAACATGGTTAGCATAGAGGATGAGTATATTTATGCTCACTTTTAACACGAGGCGAACAAGCTACTACATTCTATTGTATATAGCAACTTGTCATTGTACCTCAGCTCTCAAGACAAAAACATTGGCATTATAGTTCTTAATATAATCTGAATAGTTTGGAGGAAAATTTTAGTATTTTCAAAGTATCATGGTTATTGTGCACATAGATGTTGGTGAAGAGAGAGGTTTGTTAGCAACAACATTCAGTGGCACTTTTTCTAACTGATTCAACCAAACTGGATATCAAAAGGCTTTACTTTTACACTAGCATTTCTGAAAATGTTTCTTAAAACTTATCAAGTATGAGCAGTTTTTGCTCAACCAGACATAGAGCATGAAATATATAATAAATCCTTACGTCTGAAAAAGATAATCAACCTCATTGAACACAAAAATAAGCAAAATTCCTAGAGGCAGTGAAAGGCTGTTGTTTAGCATCACCATTGAGAATTCATTCAACTCTCCAGATTTTGTGACCTGTTTGGCAGTATCCATGACTCTACGTAAAGTCAGCTGCCACAGAAGGAGATTTCTACATCAATAATCAAGGCCATACAGTAAAACAGATGAACATTCATTAGCTAGAAGTTCCAAGAAAATATAACAGCCCTTTCTTGAAAATTTTCGATGAGATTTTAATATTAAATTGCAACAGCCCTTTCTTGAAAATTTTCGATGAGATTTTAATATTAAATTGCATGCACTATCTTAGGATTAATTAATCAGCAAACAATAGGACCAGGGGACACTTTAGACATTTCTGATGGTAATACATGTAGAAAATATAAACAAGACAAATGTAAATGGGATTGAGTACAAGCATAATTCTTAGTGCTGCTGAGATTTCACTACATACAACCCTAATAAATTCAGAAATGATAAGCATGGTCAACCAAGATATACAAACATTCGATTTTTTGCAATATAAACAAATGGATTACAACCAGTGTGGCAGTGTCTGCTGTGAGGAAAAACCACCAAGTAGGTAAACAAATAACTGTAGGCTATAGCAAGTACAAGCGAGATTTGGCATATGAAACATAATAGCTTACGGAATATGATGCTGTCAAAAAACAATTCATAAACTGCCATGCATATCCAAAGGCATGAAATGAGAGATCCGTAATTCCTCCTGATATTGCTGAAATGATCTGCATAAGATTAACATGAATCAAAAACTTCACACCAATTTTAAATGAAGACAAACTTAATACGTAACTTGTAACAAATGAAATTCGGAACCTAGGAAACTTTTCACCACGTTACAATGGGAAGTACAGCAAAAGTAAACATTTAAAATACGCAAAGGACTTGGGTCTCTCTTCTGGGCGTATACATGCTTTTATGTTCTCAACAAGAACGAACTCCTTTAATCTCAGTAGTATGGGGTAAACTGATTATCAGTACTAATTTCAAATATACAATTTTCTAGAGCGTAGGGTAGCTGATGACCTATTTACTAATTTCAAATTTAATAGTAATAAACAAGTGCATTAGAAACTACAAGTTTACCCAACTTGCACTCAAGGCATGACGCACCTTCGGGATTCCTCAAAAGAGTTTTTATTAATTTAGGAATTATCAATGGGAAGTATAAGCTTTACTAAAATATGTTATTTGCCATAACATACCATTAAGAAAAGGGCTGCCCAAACTCTGTTATCATGTTGCTTGTTGAAAAGATACATTTCACCAACAGCAGTTATCACATTTGTTACGTTCTTCAGAACAGTAACCATTGCAACATTTATGTATTTTAAACTGCAGTAAACATGAAAAAGTTGTCAGGCAACATGTTTCAGGATGAAAGCAATCTGGATGTATGTCTCTGAGAGATGAATTTTATTTTTTATTTTAATTTTTTTAGATGAGCACTCTGACAAATGTTGGTAATGTTGAACTTAGGCAAATGGATACAGTAAATAAATCCAAAAGCAGGAAATATTTTAACAAAAGAAACACCAAGAAATTAGAATGATGAGATAGTTCGCCATAAGAATAATTAAATTATAAGATCAACCAAGCCCTTTTAAATTAATCCTTTCATGCATAAGATATTTACTGGATGAGATCATCCACAAATGATGGCATTCAAGAAATCAGTCCATGAATACCACACTCTGCAAAGTCAAGTAAAATTATACTCTCCAAAACCACGCTCCCTCTGTCTCAAGTTATGGAACTACTAACCCATCATCATGATTATCATTTATACTATATTAAAACAATGCTCATCACTCACTTTTTCAACTTTTATATAAAACTTGATAATGTCAACTCCAAAATTTATATTTGGATGGAGAGTAATATAGCAAATAAAATGAAGAAACAACATTGAAGTATGCCAGTTCATAATAGTATTTCCTAAATAAGAAGAGAACTAATGATAATCATAACTGACATAAAACCTTCACAGAAACAACCAGTCATCCAGGTAAGACATGAAAAAAAATTGGATGAGTAGAGAAACTAAACTGAGGTCTTGAGCGAGTAAAATTAGCAGACCTAGAGCACATATATGAAATTCATATATGCTGCATTGATGTATTGTAAGATTATTCATACTGTACATCACTAGAAAAAAAAAATCATGACTTTCTCAAGAACTGTAGTACAACGATCATGAAGAAGGCAGCTTATAACCAATCAAGAATATGCCAACAAGTGATGACTCTATACCAAAATAAAGAAAATCACTTTGGACATTGAGACAAGAGATAAGAAAATTAAAAAAAGTATTACCTAAACATGCTTGTGACCAGCATCCCAACAAATATAAAATTGACAGGCAACCAAACTCTGATTAATCTCCATGTGAGTGGCTCCGTCGTGATTATCCCAAGAAAACTCAAAATGGATACAACAACTACAGATACAAAATTCTGCAAGTGTGTACTAATATTTGTCAGTTGATAGAATATAGAAATTATTATAAATCAACTAAAGTGCGGTCGCTGTAAATAGTTTCTGAAATGTTATTATAGCGAGTACAATGGGAACTAGTATGGAAAAGGTAACCTGGTATAGCATCAACGATATTCCAGCATTAAAGTCATAACTGGAGAGGACATACTTGTTAACCAATATCATCCCACAGGAAGACAAACAGTAAGCCAGACCAGATAATAAGGCCGGATTATGCAATGTAAGTCTTCTTTTACTTCGAACTATCTTGTCTCTGTCTTTTTCGAACCTTCCACTCTCCACATCAGCCTCCTCGTAATTAATTGGATTCTTCATCGACAATGTAGCTCTGGAAAAGTACATAAAGTTGTAACAAATACTTACTCCAATGGCAGAAAGGGAATTTTTAAATATTAATAATCAATTGCAGGAAGTAACAAGTATTAATTAATTCATTTAATTTAGCCACATTTCCAAATTAGAAAAAGCTGTATTCAATATGTTCAAAATGGAAGCAGGAATAATGTCAGAACTCTTATGTATGTATATTATCCAATCACTAGCAGTGTAGTTATGAGATGATGGATTAAACATACAGTTCAACAAAACGAATTATGTGAAGGTAAAGAAAACTAAAATTCTTGGACTGTGGACACCATTTTCAGGTCACCACAAGTTCCAAAAATTTCTGAGGAATTATGTGCGGAAGTATATAGAAGAACAAGTTATCAATTTCAAACTGAAATTTAGTACTTCTGTCTGGAATTGGGTTACATATAAAAAGGCTGGAATTTACAGAAAAGGGTTGATTTAAACAGCTGAAGGCACTACCTACATAAAATGGAGGAGGGTCTATGGGTGAGTGGAAAAAGAGAGCTCCAAGAGATTCATATATGTAGCAAGGACAGATTCATAAATTAAAATAAAATAACTATTGGTGTTTGGTCATTGGATCTTCACTTTTAACTGATAGACAAAGTTTTCATCATTACTTCAGAACTGATCTTTATGATATGATTTTAGGACAAGATAAACGCAGAACATGTACACTACTTACATTACTGCAATCATAGAGGATTCATTGGGGTGGCAAAATGCTAACAGAATTAGAATGCTGAATGCTTATCTATCTCTGCAACTGAGGCCTCTAAGGGAAAGCTCTTTAATGTGAAGGAAACAGAAAATCATACCTGCTCGCAACTTCTCTTCTAACTGGACTTGAGACTGGATCTACAGTGCTGTTAAACTGATGATTTATAAGGCTTCTTTCTCCATGCGTGGATTCCATACCATAACCCAATGTTATGTTTCTCTAAAACGGTCAGGCAAATCTAGAGCAACAAACCTCTTGAAAATGATCAATCATACAGAACAAACTGATATGGCATGTGCTGCATAAAGTAGTTAAAAATAATATCAATGAATTAAAAGTTTAGTACATATTGCTAGAAGTACAGTTTTCAAGACTAGTCATTATCCTAAGAAATCAATCCCTACTATAAAAATCCTGCAGAGAATTCTACTCTAAACATTAAACAGGAAGAGCACAAAATAGTTGCTTAGAAATTATCGTGCTAAATCTGGCTGCCATTAAATATGCCACAAAGAAAATTAATACCACACCAACCCAACCTCTCAACATTCCATGGGGGTCTATATTTACCTTTTGTTAACTTTATACATATTGGCAGAGGCTATATACTTCCTAGAGGAATATTCTTCATCATGTTACATAAAATAGAAAATGGTTTCATATGCTACTCATCTCATCTATGCCTTTGCCACAATTCCAGCTTCCAACCATGGACAGACAAATAGTTCTTTTCATTCTCCCTTTAGATTTCTTTGAGAAAGTTGATATACTCTTCTTAGCCACTCTCTCTTACAAAAATTGAAGCATCAAAGTAATTTTTCAGCAAAAAGCAGGTTTCCATTGTTAATGTCAAAGGAACAAAAGATGAATTAAACTCAATCAACTAAAATTACCGAACACAGAGAGAATCTAATAAATTAAGCAGTAATTCAAGTAAGCAGCAAACACATTCTTCAATCGATGATCCAACGTCTCATATCATACTCGTGAAAATACAGCTGCATCAGCTAGATTTAAGAGCAAAACCAGGAAAAAAGGAAGTCTAACGACGCAGGATTTCCATCAGTGAGCGGAATCTACTAGGGAAAACAATCAAAAAACTAGAAGAAAAATAGTTCCCTAGGGAATTATTTGCAGTATGAAGAATGAAATAAAGTGAGGAGAGGGTGTGAATTATTGTATGGTGAATCTCCGGTGGAAACCCAGATATGAGCTACTTTATGTGAAATGAACGTTGAGTACAGTTTACAAACCGTGATTATGACGCATATATATATCTCTGGGTGGGGTGGGGTGGGGTGGGGTGGGGGTGGGGGGTGGAAGTCAATTGTGAGGGGGAGAGAGAGACAGTTAATTGAAAAACTTCCACAGCATTGCAGTCTTTTTCGTTACTTATCCACTGACTCCACTACTACACCTCCCAAAGTATTTTGTTCCACATTCAATGAAGCTTATTTATTAACCTCTTCGATTAAATAGTACTGTTACAAAATAAAATGATTTTATGATTTAATTTTTTTTACTTATTGGGTTTTGAATACAAAATAAAATACTTAAGGATTAAAGAGTTTTTCTTTTCTTTTTTTTTTTAAATTTAAAGTTAATTATAGTACGGGACATAATACATAGAGTATAGAAATTACTCATGTAGGAGAAGTATTTTTATCATCGTGAATGTTTAGTGATAACAATTTTGATATAAATAATTAGAGTACGATAGAACACAAGGTAATAGGATCACAACATATCTTTACAAATATTTTCATCAATTTAGAAGAATTAAATTAATTCTCTTTTATCTAATTTGGTTTCCTTTTTATCTAATATATATATATATATATATATATATATATATATATATATATATATATAAATATATCTTCAATCAATCTTGGTATTATATTTCTTATTACCCTCCCTCAAGCGAAGTTTAGTATTCTTAACAATACGAAGTTTGAAACGTAAAAGCTCAAACAAGGGTCGAGCAAGACTTTTAGTAAATATATCTGCCACATGAAGATTGGAAGGTACAAAACGTGTATCCAACTGTTAGCTTGTGACAAGCTCGCGTATAAAATGGTAGTCTATATCAATATGCTTAGCTAGCTTATATGCAATAAGATTTTGACTTAGAAACAATGCACTCTTATTATCACAAAGCAGCAAAATTCGAGCGACATGTAGGACACGAAGTTCATAGAGAAGGTATGTAAGTTAAATTAATTCTTGGGCAGTGTTGGCAAGGGCACGATATTCAAATTTACAACTTGAGCGAGCTACGGTAAGTTGTTTCGTAGCACTCCATGAAAAAGTTACCGCCTAAGAAAATGGAGTAGTCATAAGTTGAGCGTGTTTCTATGCGATAAGCCCAATCCGCATCATAAAAACTTAAAATTGTATAATCTGGTGAATAAGAGAATTGAAGGCCATGATAGATGGTTGATTAGTCATTTGTAGTTGGGATGACCAATTACAATAATTTATCGAGCCCAAGGGAGGAAGGTGCTAGAGCTTAAGCGATATCACGTTTTTTGTAATTTTATAGAGACGAATCATCAAAGGGTTGGTTGTTTAAACAATTAATTTAAAAGTAATCAAAGCAAATAATCAAACAATGATCAAACAAATAAAATGGATAAATGAAGGGTGGTTTCCCAAATTTAACAAAAGTGAGATTAACAACACTAAAGAAGTGGTAATTCTAAGATTCGTGTATTAAACTCATATGTGTCAAGGGTTGAAGACTAAGGGCCAACACGAATTCCACCTAAACTTCCTCTCGAAATGGATAGGATGTAGATCCTTTACAAGGTCTCAAAATATCTCTAAGGTTGGTTCTCTATCAAACAATTCCAACTAGGTACTGAGTTCAATTAAAGAGTCCCTTCACACGATCAATTGATCTCTCGATCTAACAAATCACATGTTCTATAAAGGGGCTCTAAATCCTAAAGGATTTCTCAATCTCTTTATAATTTATAATTCACATGAGGTGTTTGATGAAATGATTCACTTAATTATCCTAAGCACATAATTGGTTTCTCAATCTAATCACATATTTAGAACAACAAAACACACAAATCAACACATGGTTAGAACAACAAACTTCAAGTATCAATGATAGAAAATCCATTTACCCAATCAACACATGAATTTAAATACATAAATCCCAAAATTATCCAACAACTTTCGTGTTGTTAATTTCACAAGGGAGATTAGCCTACCATATTAATAAGGAAATTAACATAGACAATTAAATCCTTGCAAATCATGACAAAACTATGAGGTTTAATACAAAGTTTGGATGAAAACTCCCTTGAAATGCTTCAATGGTGATCTCCTTCCTTCCCTTTGCAATTCTCCTCTCTTTCTTGTTCCTTTTCTTCAATTGGATGAGAATTTTGATGGTTGGATGAAGATAGATGGAATGGATGGTGAATGGATGAAAGGAATGGTGAAAAATGGAAGGAATTGTGTGTGATGTGTGTGTGCAGCTTCAAAACCACGGAGAGACCTCATCAAATATTGAAATATTGGGTATTTATACCCCTTGGGAGCTTCTAGAAGAATTCTGAAAATTTTTTGATTTTTTGCACCTACATGGCTCGTGTGCATGCATACGGCCCGAGTCGTGTTAGGGTTTTTGGTCAAGTTTTGGCTCCAGACGGCGCACGACTCGTGCGCTGAACACGGTCACAGAGTGGGCGTGTAGATGTGTCTGATGCTGGCGCACAGCCACTCTTACAGGGCCGTGTGCGTGAACACGCCTTGTGTACTGAACACGAGCGGTCGTGTTTGTGCTGCATTTGCTTTCTTCTTTCGTCTCGACTCCCGACTCCATTTTCGCTCCGTTTTTACCTGTTTTTCACACGTTTAAACTCATTCTCACACATTTTTATAAAAACACATAACACAACCAAATAGCACATAAAAATGGATAAAACACTACGAAAACAGATATAAAAATACACTAAAACTAGGTGAAAATACCACTAATCAATGGTACCCTTAACATAATGTAGGACACGTTTAACAACCGTGTAGTGTTCAATAGTAGGAGATTGAAGAAACTGGCTGCGGTGATTAAAAGTATAAGATAAGTCCGGACAAGTGATCATGAGATATTGAAGAGTACCGACGATAGAGCGATAAAGTGTGGGATCTTGAAAGGGTTCTCCAGTACTAAAAGATAATTCCCCGGTGCTAGCAGAGTGGAAATAGGCTTTGAGTCAAGCAACGAAGCACGAGTAAAAATGTCATGAGCATTGGCTTGTCCTAATTATAAACCATTTTCAGATTGAGTTGCTTCAAGACTAAAATAGGGGTATTATGAAGGAAAAAAGAGAGATGTATCCGCCTTGCTGCAGATAAAGCTCAAACTAATTAAAAAAGTACTAAAGCGGTCAAACCACATACGAGGAGCTTGGCGAAAGCCATACAGATCCTTCTTGAGGCGACAAACATGCTATGGAAAACGAGGATCTAAAAAACCCGGAGTTAGGCCATGAAAACTGGCTTATCAAGAACACCATGGCAAGAATACATTTTTCACATCAAGCTGATGTAATGGCCAATGGCATTGCATCG
Organism: Pogostemon cablin; assembly: GCA_023678885.1. NCBI lineage: Eukaryota > Viridiplantae > Streptophyta > Magnoliopsida > Lamiales > Lamiaceae > Pogostemon > Pogostemon cablin. The sequence goes on along the minus strand of CM042985.1, from coordinate 25,450,657 downwards.
CGATAGCCAAAATTACACGAACTGTGGCAGCTCGAACGACCTGACTGAAAGTATAAGAAAAATCAAAACTAGGAATTTGAGTAAAGCCCTTCGCTACCTAGCGAGCTTTGTAGCGATAAATTGAACTATCTGATTTATTTGGTGTGAAATACCCACTTCGAACCAAAAAAAATATTTCCATTCATAGGATGAGGCATTAAGTCTCAAGTGTTATTTGAATGCAGTGCATCCATTTCCTGATGCATTGCGTTGAGCCAATGAGGCATTTTGAGAGCAGACTTAAAACTCTTTGATTCTTGAGAGACGAATAAGAAAGACAATAAAGTAATGGATGCAATATCCACAAAGTATTTTGTTTTAACAAATCCTGATTTTGAACGAGTATTATTAGGAGCCACAATTGTTGAAGGTGGTGAAATGATAGAAGGTGGTTGATGTGGGGAACTAATGGAGGGAGCAGGTGCATCTGACTGCGTATGAACATCAACGAGTTGCTGCATAATATTTGTGGTTGGGGTTTTTGAAGCTAAAGTATGCAATTGATGCAAAGAATCTGATTGGACATCAGTCTCGGAAACATGTGGTTAAAGGGTAAAAAGTGGACAAAAAAAATTATTATTATTATTATTATTATTATTATTATTTTCTTTGTTGATCATAGTAGCTGTCACAAGATATTTCTAGGTTGAGGGTTTTGTTCTCGAACATATTAGCTTGATCTCAAACTTTCTCCATGTTGAGGTTCAGACATGTTCCATGCAACTCAAAGAATGTGGTATGCAAAATGTGCTTGCCAGGTTTACTTTATCCTCCTCTTCTTCTCATGATGGGGTCAAGAGAATTTGAAAAAAAATTAAAAAAGCAAAAACTTTATGCTAACACATTATACATTTCAAGTGCAATGTTTGCGTAAAATCATCTCACGTGAAACTGTTTTTTACATTTTTTAAAATAATTATTATTTTTTATTAAAGAGATTATCATTTTTATTAAAATATTAACTTCTTATTTATACTATATTGCTCATAAAATATAATACTACACCACTATCACTTTTTATTAAATAATTATTATTTTTTATTTATCTCACAAAAAGTTTGCTTGTAAGACAGTTTTGTCTGTAGTAAAAGATTTAGAGTGTATTTTTAAGAGAGAATTATACTTTAACTATTATAATTTATAAGTAATATTTTACTTTTATTGTTCATAAAGTAGGTTTGTTCAGGGCTTATGTCATGTTTGTTTTGGATTTTTTTTAAGATAGATTATAGTTTTTTGTCAAATTAACATATAAGAGTTGAGAGGTGATGTGTTTAAAAAAGTATTAATTAATGTGAGTAAGAATAGAGAGAAAGAGAGAATGTATTAATTGAGAAGTGGACATGTGAATGAATTAAGAATTAATAGAATTGTAATCCAAACCAAATAGTAGTGTAAACCCATAATTTAAGAGAATATTGTACACAAGACAGCTCTTGAATAAAATCCTCTTTTTCCTTTTCAAAAATACAGTAAAAAACTACATTGTGTAATACCTACAACAATCCTACACTGATCCCAAATTCTATTGAATATGCTCCTATATCATATGGATTATGACATGTTTTATATTAAATTATGACATTATCTATCAGTGACACAACTCCAAGCTAAGGCAGATTGATCTTGTGAGATATGGTTTTTGGTACAGAAAGATGTCCTATTCCAGTACCTGAGCAGGCCACAGCTTGTTCCAACTGGAAATTTCTTCTTCTCCACGAAGCTTTCGAATTCCCCCATAAAACCCATTGACTTCGTTCCCCTCTTCCCGGTGATCTTTCCTGTTAACAATCGTTCTTCTCCAACGAGAGCCACGCGTGTACTGCTTGAACTCCAGCACCACAGTGTCTGTACCACATTTTCCGGTGTTACAAGAAAAACAGCATTAATTGAATAGACGTCGTATTTTTGTCATCAAATCATAACTTTTGGTGTTCTTCATAAAAAGCTTTTTTTTTTTGTTCAATCAATCATACATGCTTAGGATGAAAGGAAATGCAAGTCGAATGGTCGAGGGCTTTCACTTGGGCCAGTGGAGTTGGGGAGGAAAAAGAGAAGTGGAGGTGATAATTGTACTCCATAAGGATTATCATGGCTAGAAAACGGACATGTAAATAACCAAAGAAGGAATAAACAAACTGGAAAGCAATATCAAACAGTCCAAGCATAGAACCATTTTCAATTAAAAAAACCAAACAATGTGAAAGGGGAAAAGTAGGTCCTTTTCAGCTTGGTTGGCCATAAGTGTCCCCTTGAGACATCACTTATGGCTGTGTTGGTCTAAAATACGACAAAAAACGAGTTACAAGTTTAAAAGGGATGCCTAGATGAAGAAAAGAATGACTAGTTTTCTGTTGGACTTCAATATTTACCACAACACATGCACACATAAACAATGTGGTGGAAACTCACCACTATCGCGGCAACTGCAGTAATTGGCATCCCCATCACACGTTTCCAAGTGGCCTACAATACCATACCACCAACCTGTACACATAAACATTCATTTTAATTCAACTTGATGGTGTGCTTGAAAAGGACATGATCATGTCGTAAAGGAGGCAATTCAATTGAGTTACGTCTATTAGCATACAGATAATATAATACTTGATGAAACTCTCAACCAAACAGAATAATAAAAACATTCTACACTCAAGCAGGGTTGAATTTCCAACACAAAACAGACATAACAAGTCAATTAAGACAACTTAACGCGTGTGGAATCTTTTGAGAAAAGAATAATTTATTTCCATTTAGTTCAAACTTTTTGGATAGTGTTTCTTTTGTGAAGTTTCTTAGCAGACTTTCATTCATTCCAAAAGCAATGCAACAATACCACCACCTACCACCCCGTAGGTCACAAAGAGCACTTCAGGACACAGTTAAAAAATGGCAAAAACAGGTATGAGACGAGTATCACATTTTCTTGACAAGATATTTTTCATTTTTAGTACATAATAGGGTGTCATTTTTATAATAGAGTATTACTTCTCATCTGCCTCACATAATACAGTCTCACCAAAGGACTTGCCTAAAAGAATTGATTCATGTTTCATTACATGCATCTGTAACCTTATGTTAATACAGTGGAACAGATAATCAATCTCTATAAGCATAATTCGAGCAATACCATACGGGAATTCTTTGTTTCGCCTCCATTGTATCTCCATCTGATCACCAGGCTGCAGATCATGTAAACAATCAGAGATGTGAAGATTGTGTGGAAAAGTATCAACAGGGGGGGCTCTTATTCTGTCCCATGTTACACCACTCTCTACTGCACAGTGTCTTGTTCCATGTGCTGGATATCTACTAGCATTAATAGGAAATAACACATTCTTAATATGGCACTTCAAAAATCATTACAGAATCTAAACATAGATACTAAATTGCAGCAAATTCATTCTAGATTCATATATCCATTCAATCACTCACCTTGCAAGAAAAGTATCAGTTCTTTTATCATAGCTGAGCATAGCATCATAACAAGATAACACAAATCCAACATGGCCATTCTGCATATCAAACGAAACCCACACACACACCTTCAATTTCCAGCAAGAAAGCAGAAATGGAAAATCAGAGATGAAACAATCATTACCTCACGGTTATACACCTGAGCAGGGAACCAGAAGTTGCCAGATTCAAGAGCAAGATACCAAGACATTATGGAATCAACTGGGGTTAAATCACTCTGCTTGCTAAAACTAGGTTTGATAAACATAAAGTGCCAAAGATGAATGATATTATCCATCAATCCCTTCTGTTTACCATGGTTAAACAGGAGTGAACCTTTTCTGGTAGCCACATAAGACTGCCACTCCCTATATGCATAAGAGCCAACAATTCTACCCCACTTCTTGTTCATGTGTTTCTCCCAAAGATGATTACATAAACACCTATCTTTCAAAGAAGTACACACACTGGCCATTCTACAAAGCCCCTCTGGAGGAAGCTTCTCAAGAATGCATTCCAAAACAAGGTCAGGCAAATCCAACAGAGACATCTCTAAATTCACCCCAACATTCTCAGCTGCAATGGAATTCTCATTCCTAGGTGACTTTCTTGGACTTAAAAATGAGAAATCTACCCCTAAAAGAGTGTTGCCCACACACTTGGTGATGGGGTAAAAGGAAAGATCTTTCCAAAACCAGAGGGACAGCAATCTCATCTCAGAAGCCCAGAGGGAAATAGGGTTGAGGGAGAGAGAGAAGAGGAGGAGAGAGAGAGAGCAAGTGATCAAGAAGACGAGCATTAGACACGATGATTGACGCTACTCAACACCTCATTTATATGGCGATTGTAATAAAAAAAAAGTTAGGCAATCAACAGTGTAAAGCATGAGAAATTAATAAATAAACAACAAATCATCTGCTGATAAAGTATGGAAAAGGGGTTTTCCAAATCTTTTCAAGATCAATGGCTTTAATTGGCTAAGGCATTAGATGAAGCCACCTAACCCAAATTGTGGGCCTCGCCTAAACAAGATTAAAATAGGATTATCTTTAGACACGCATCCAAGATTCTTGAAATAAAATCTTGCTTTAAGAAGCCATTGTGTTTGAACGAAAAGAAAGAAGGAACAATACATTGACACTCCGGGGGGTTGGGTTGGGATGGGGTGGGGTGGGGTGGGGTCAAGGTGGATATGAAAAAGAGCAGAGCAGGTGTCTGAATCTTTCTATTAGCAAAGATTATGGGAATTAAGCAAGTTTTTTGCTGAAAAACACAAATTTGGAACACTTAGAAAAGCAACTGTGTTGTGAAAGGGAAGCTTGTTTCATATGATCTTGTACACAGTCTCCCTCAATTAAAACACAATCAAGAAAAAAAAACTGCTCCAATTTAATTATATAGTTATTCAATATTTAATGGAGGGAAATCTTGTTGCATATAAACAACCTGACCGTAGGCGGTAGGACTACTTGTTAGATGGACTCTGAATACAGTTTAAACTTATTAGCTCATCACACTGACAAAAAACTTGACTTGGATTATTTCACAAAATAAATTTTGTGGGCAAACTATTCGAATTATTTCATTCATTGAACTTTTATTTATTTATTTATTTTATTTGGTCTATCACACATTTAGGTAGCTCTTGCGTGAAACCATTTATTATTTTTTTAAATAACTATCAATTTCGCTATAAATCGTTATCACTTTCGTTATAAAATGTTACTCCTTACTTTTTATTTATCCTATAAATTGTTGAAAGAGTATTATCACTTTTCATTAATTTATTAACATTTTTCTTCATAAAAGTTAGGGAAAATAGATTTTTTCGTTCGCTAACTTTCATTCATTTTGAAATTAGTCCATTAATTTTTTTAATTTTGAAATTAGTCCGTTAATTTTATAACAATTTTGAAATTAGTTCATTAACTTCATAAAATTCAACATTTTGGTCCTTTGACCTGCTATGGCAGATTATTTGAATATTTTCACCCCAATTAATCTATATCATATTTTTATTTAACCAATTTTATCTCACTTTTCATTTTTCACTTCCGTATACCAAACAAACAATATTAATCTCATTACTAAAGTGGAGCAAATTTGACTAAATATTGATACTTCCTCCGTCCGCTCGAAAGAGGGCCTTTTTTCCATTTTGATCGTCCGTTCCAAAGAGGGTCACTTCCTTTTTTACACCCACTAATACAATTAAAATATGGGATCCACACTCCCACTAATACAACTATCCACTACACATTAAATAACAATATTTCTTAATCAACGTGCACAAAAGCAAAATGCCCTCTTTCGGGCGGACGGAGAGAGTATAATATAAATTCTTAGTGGAGGCTATTTTTTTAAAATAGTATATATATATATATATATATTTTACATATATTTTTTTTTATTTTTTAGAATAACCTGCTAATGACCTATTGAAACGGATGATTTTGTTGAACTTGGTAAACATGATGGACGATTTTCAAAATTTTCAAATATAATGGACGATTTTCAAAATTCTGCAAATATAATGGACGATTTTCAAAAAGTGAAAAACTTATGGACTAAATTCAAAATTTGGCAAAGTTAACGGACAAAAAAATCTATTTTCCCTAAAAGTTATTACTTTCTGGCCGTCTTACTCAAACCCTTACGTGAGACGATCTCACGCAAGTCTTTTCCCACATATTTTGCTCATATGATTTAATATTTACATATAATGCTATGTTTGTTTCTATTTTTTTTCCTTCTAGATTTAAGATTATTTACTTAATTTTTTGTTTTAGTTGGGATTTGTAAAACCATCTTACACGCATCAACATATAATCTCTTACAAACCTACTACTATCTTTTACATATTAATTTGACATAAAATTAAAATATATTTTACTTAAATCCCTCAAAATATAGCTTAAAATTATTAGTTTGATTTATTAAATTCAACTAATTTTAAATTTACATTCTTTACTCCTACTTAAATCCAAAACGAACATAACTTTAAAATTTAATACTAATTGTAAGAGAATAATTAAAAGGCCGCAGCTATTCGCACCCACTGTTTTACTACATACACTCATTTATATTCACACACACTAAAATTATATATATACACATGTAAAAGACTAAAATACCCTTAATGTAATAAATCCACACATTCACCCCATTCATCCCTTCAAACTAAAACACATACACCCACCATCAAAAAGAAAAAGAAAGGGAAAAGAAACAAACACCCACATGAAGAAGGAGGAAGAAGAAAGAAGAGAAAGAGAATAAGAGGAAGAAGAGAAGAAGTTCATTCCTTCCAATTATTTTTTCATGTTGTTAGGAAAATAGAACTGGACAGTGAGTGTCGAAAAAAAACAATCACATATGTTCGATTCTGGTTTACTGTGAATTGGAGGTTTTTCCGGCCGGTGATGAATGAATTTTATGGACAATGTAAATTTTCGGCTAGGACTGGTCGAACAGTTTGCATTTCGTTGGCCCTGGTTGGTTGAATAGCTCAACATCGAGGAAACAAAAAACCCGCGAAAAACAATATTTTAATTAGTATAAATGCATAAATATACATACTTTTAGGTTCTTAGGTGCATTTTCTCTCAACATTATGTCCATTTGAGTAAATGAGAGAATTTATAGGGTGTGAGAAAAATTATGGTTCTTCACAATATTGTTGGAGAAGGGGTTGGTGGATGTTTTGGTTTGGGATAAAGTGGAGGGGATTTTAATGTGAAGATAATGATGTGTGTATTTATGATTTGGTGAAGTATTAGTGTGAATTGTGAAATGTGTGTATATATCATTTGTGTATAATGTTGTAAGTGTGGTATATGAGTTTAAGGGGTATTTTAGTAATTTAATATATAAATTTATTATTTAAAAAATGAAATGGTATATAGTAATAAAATGGTGTGTGTGAATAGCCATTGGCCTCATTATAATTAACATTAAAAAAAATGGAGATCGCTAAGTCTCACAAGGAATTGGTTCCATAGAATACTCTTTCAGTCCCTCAATTTTGTACGATACATCATAATTTTATTGAAATTATTATTTAATACATGAATAATTATTTTTTGGGGTAATAAAGTATTTTTCTTTTAAATAAAAAATATTACTTATATGTGAGACCATCTCACGCTTTTTCGTAATTAATTATCAATTTTTATTAAACACTTTATCGATTTCTTTTTATAATGTTAGTACTTTTCATTTACATCTCAAATTGTTCATGAAATAGTTTATAATACCGTTATTATTTTTTATTAATTGGATATAACTTTTTACTGTAAAGGATGTCACTTTTTATCCATTTCACGAAATCATTTTATGAGACGATCTCACACAAGCCTTTGTCATATAAAAAAGGTCTAAATAGTCCACACTTGCAATTTTATTGAATACACTCACCATGTTATATTTACAAAAATATCAACTAGTATATAAGAGAAAAAAATAACCTCATATAAAAAACAAAGGATTATATACTCAGCCGATGGTGGTCGAAAAATAGAGTAACATTCAGTCGGCTGTGATAGAAAATATGGATATCTTCAACCAATGGTAGGGGTGATCATCAATTTTCAAAACTGCCTTAGCCGATTGAGTCGAAATGCATTGCAATGTCATCACTCGATTAGCAGTGCAATGTCATTGATAAATTTTTTATAATAAACCATGCTTACTGTTTTTTGGAGCAAAATCATCTTTTATTCAGGTCCTTTTTATTAGACACTGATGGCATCGTCAAACTTCATTTATAATTTATTCTTGATATCCAAGATTAATAAGATGATAAGAGTGTGAAAATATGGTGTAAAAGTGTGTTTCCTGATCTAGAAAATGAAAAAAACATTCAAAATAATGTAAGCCACTTGGTTCAAATTATGGAATGACAATGGTAATGGGAATCATTGATGAGGGTAATGGTAACGGGAATGAAAGTTGTTGAAGGGGTGGGCCGTGGGAGTATACATTGAATCAATAGGAATGATTGAGGGATTTGGATCCCCATTACCTCTAACCAAGTATGAGGAATGAAAATCAATACATTTTTATTCTTATTACCCTCCCCTAACACCTCTAACCAAGCGCCCTCTAAGAGTTATTTACTCCCTCCGTCCGCCCTTAAGGTATACATTTGTTTTTTGCACGTTGATTAAAAAGTATTATTATTTAATTTGCAGTAGGTAGTTGGTTTAGTGGGGATGTGTGGGTCCCATATATTAAATATATTAGTTATGTGTGTGGGTTACATGTATGTAAAAAGGGAAATGTATACCTTTGGTGCGGACGACCAAAATAGAAAAATGTATAATTTTTTGGCGGATGGATAAAGTATGTAAATTGGGGGAAGATTCTCGATTTTGACAACGGGTAAATGCACAAAACTTCGATTGAGTTTTCCTGATTTGGTCCAAGTTTCGTGCATTTCACGATTCTTCAAGTGCACCTTACTTTTTCCTTCCCGCTTCTTCATAAATCTTCAACCGAGTTTCTATGCGTAGGTCGAGTTTTTCTGAAAAAACTAGGAAATCTGCTGATGGTTCAGTTAGAAAACTTCAAGCGAGTTTTTCAGTGTTTCCCAAGTTTTCATGCAATATACCAAAATGTGCATAAAGTTTTGTTAAAGAAACTCACCGAGTTTTAGAATTTCAATTGAGTTTTTGTGCATTTTCTCAACTTCCCTTCATTTGCTCATTTTCAAAGCGAACAAACAATCACAAAATAGTAACAAAACACTCAAAAAAAAGTAGGTGAATTAATTACACGACGATCAATTACACTTGATGTTCTAAAGTGTAGCCCTTCCCCGAAAGGTGCATCATACATTCGGTTCTACTCTAACATCTCTCATATGCATAGTGATTTGAAAGATACTATAATAATTATAATGTGTAGTGAGTATTTGCATTAGTATTGTATGCTGGTCTCATTAAGAGATATTAATTATTTTTTGTGGGTCTCATCTACAAAAAAAAATGACTAGGGTACAACTAGGGTACCAATTGAATTGGTACCCCTTTGGTCTCCACACTTCTTAATTAATTCATTCATTAATATTTTTTTATTTTATTTTTAAATTTATTATATTTAAATGACTATTATACCCTAAACCCTAGAGATAAATTATATTCTAAACCACAAGAGTAAAATTACAATTATACCCTAAACTATAAGGGTAAATTTATAATTATACCTTAAATCCTAAGGATAAATTATACTCTAAATCACAAGGGTAAAATTACAATTATACTATAAACCCTAAACTCTAACAATTAAATATACCCTAAATTATAATAGTAAAATTATAATTATATTCCTAAAATTAAACAAAAAATAAACAAAATAAGAAAAATGAATAAAAAGAAAAAAAAAAGAAACAAAAGAACGAAAAAGAAAAAATGAACGGAATAATAATAATAATAATAAAAAGAACGAAAAAAAGCAAGAATAGTAAAAGGTTGCACCAATTTGACTCGGTGCCACTGTGCCATATAAGTCATTGTAAAAAAGAAAACACACACTTTATTTTGAGATGAACCAAAATGACAAAATATATACTTTATTTTGGGACAATGAGAGTATTTATTATCTAAAATAATTACGTTATCCCTAAAAAGTAAGGAAAAAAAAGGAAAAGAAAAAATATATATATACTTTTTAAATTTTGTATTTAGTGCAATTTAATAGGAAGAGAATATTATTTTTCTTTCTTATAAAAATTCTTTTGATGTTGTCATGTTGAGATAATTCATGATCTGGTCGGCGAAAACATCAAAGATATAGAATTAAAAAAAGCAGGTGGCCCCTGATCGGGGTGCACAAGGGCATAGACGTATCTAATAAACTATACTACTTCACTTTATGGCTGTCCAAATTTAATGTTTATTAAATGTAGTTTAATTGATTTGATTCCTCTATATATAGAGCCGTCAAAATGGGCCAGCGGGGCGGGGCGGGCCAAAATCCGCCTCAACCCGCCATTTGGCGGGCTTAGGCGGGGCGGGCCTAGGCGGGTTGCGGGCTAGAAATGTTCGGCCCAACCCATTCAAAGGCGGATCACGGGCTATGGCGGGCCAACCCGCCAATTTTTTTTCTTTTTTCTTTTTAATTAGGGATGATATTATTAAAATGAAATACCAAAATAATGGTACAAAATATTACAATATCAACAAGAAAATTAAAACATAAACATGATTCCTGTAGAATGTGTATTCTTACCAACTCCTATCTTCACAAAAAAAGTTCCAAACATTTGAAAATTCCCTCGACTTATATTTACCACTTGAGTTCGTATTTCTAATATCATATATTATCACTTTGATTCAAATCGGCAAACTCCATAATTTTTTATTCTAATCTGCAAGAATATAAATTCAAACAAAAATATTAATTACCCCCAAACAAAATAATTACCTAAACATAATCAACAATTTTTTTTTTTAAATTTTCAATCTAGATCAAGAATTAAAAGAAGAACATGTTTAAAGCAGTAGACTTTTGTAAAGCATAATACACGAAAGATAAACTTTAGGCATTTCTCTCGAGTTTGATATGTGGCGGGCTTAGGCGGGGCGGGGCGGGCCAAACCCACCTCAACCCGTCATTTGGCGGGCTTAGGCGGTGCGGGCCTAGGCGGGTTACGGGCTAGAAATGCTCGGCCCAACCCACCAATTATATAGGCGGGTGCGGTTCGACCCGACGGGCCCAACCCATTTTGACGGCTCTATCTATATAAAACAAAAGTAGAGATCGTTGGTGCCCTAAAGATTGATAAGAGATGTAAATTGGAGAATGTGCTTTTATAAAGATTTATAAAGAGCGTTTTCTTCATGTTTCTTTGTATTTTGTGCATTAAGTTATTTATCTCTATTTTATTTTTTGAATGGGAACCAACGATATTCTCCAATTGTCTACATTAAATACTTCTTCGTTGCGGTACTTTGAAATCATCCAAAGTTAAGTCACATTTGCATATTCTTTAATGCATAAATTTATTTGGCTTGAGTTTTATTTGGCTTGTGATAAATGAGTTTATCCGTTGTTATTGTTGTTGATGATGCTGCTTGTGTGCGCCTAGACACTCGGATCTAAGTCGTGCGTCTAGGTCCAATTTGGTTCAGAATCAATAAAGAATTTATTGAATGTTATATTCTTATAGGATTATAAAAAGTTATTTCCTTAATTTTTTGTGAAAAAAAAGTCAAACATTAATATTCATAATATTTCAATTTACCTATCAATCTAATGAAATAACAAAATCCTTAGTAATTAAAATGAATATCCTTTGAAATAATACTCCCTCCATTTCATTTAAGTCAGAGTCCACATCCCGACACGTAGATTAAGAAAAGTGATAATTTTTAGGGATATAATGTTATTTTTTTTATAATAAATATAAATGATAAAGTGTTTTAGGTGTGTTAGGTTTTTTTTTTTGTAAATAAAGGGTATTAGGAAAGATTATTGTGTTTGACTTTTTGCCTTTTTAGGTATGTATAAATTTTTGTGGAACAACTCAAAATAAAAAATGTATCATTTGAAATGAGACGAAGAAAGTATATCATACAATTGAACATTTTGAGCATCCAAATACATAAGAGAATATCTCTAAGGGTGTGTATAGTTTATATTAAGTTAATATGTGACTAATAAAGCTTGTACATATAATTAACAAAACGTGAAAATGAAATTTTTCTTAATATATTATTAGTTTGGAGAGATATTGTAACTCACCTCGCCTCTATGTTGTATTCCATTGGCCTTCTTATTTTTCATTAAGTATGTAAGTCCATACAACTTCAATTAATATACTTATAAACTTTCTTATTTTTCGCAAATCTTCAAGGGACGTCATGCTAATAATAATTCAACTTGAATCAAACACTTACACTCTCTTAAGAGATGATTATTCGTGTGAGAGGGTCAACCCATCACTAAAACATGTTTATCGTATAAATAAAGTATGTTTATTTGTAGTTAAAGTATATTAATAATAAATCATATTATAACACCTTAAAATCATACTTTAATTAATAATCAAGCATATTTTAGAAAATATACTTTAACAACTATTAAATATACTTTATCTATACAATAAACATACTTAATTGATAGGTCGACCTGTCTTACAAGAGACTTTGTAATAATAATAATAATAATAATAATAATAATAATAATAATAATAATAATAGGGTTATTCTGTACCTACAGATTTATAGCGTAAAATAATATGGCAGTGGGTAGTTATTAAACTTATTTTTAATTATTTTATTTAATTGAGTGGTTTGGATTAAGTAAAAAATTGATCTAAAGGTTAAGAAGCTTCAGGTACACCGGCATCTCAGGTGCACTGAAGTTAGACTAATAATAATAATAATAATAATTATTATTATTATTATTATTATACAGACCAAAAAATATCCAAATAGTGAGGCCCAATGTAGTCTATCCCAGTTGTCAGGTGGGTTGTTTATTAATGTTTACGCCGGGCCAAATATGTCTGGTTTAATTTGGGCCCTTCCATTTTAAATCCTAACTAACTTAACTTTATAATTTTCTAGGAAGCTCATAGACGGCTCTATAGAATTAGGGAAATATGCAAAAAATATTATTTTTAATTAATACTTATTTTAGAAAAATATCATTTATAAATATTTTTTAAAATTTTACTTCATTAAAAATTTTAGATATTGATTGTATCTGTAACTTACTTGCTATTACATAAATAAATTTTCATGCAACCTTACACACGATTATATATGCAATTATATATTACATATTTTTTTAGCTAATATTAATTATTATTATATAATAAAGAGGAAAAAAATTAGAAGATATCATTTTTTAAAAAATAATTATATTAAGTGAGAATTTTCAAAATTAATAATAAAAAGGGCATTTTTCACCATTTCTTCACAAAGTTATTAACTGCTATATAATGTACCTTATTAACAATTGGAACGTTGAAAGTGAATTAGGTGAAAATACACATTTTATTATTGAAGAATTAAATAAAATACTCCCCAGTCCCACCAGAGGACGGTTTATTGTTTCTTATTAAAACACTATACGCTAGTTAATGATCATTAAATCTTTGGAGCATGTGACGAAAATTTGGGTATTAATTACGACACATGGCAAAACTATAATACATTGAATATGAGATGAAATATAGAATGAAATAGGTGTTCCCATTTGCCTAGAGGATTTTTTTTTCATTTTGGACGTCTCACTCAAAGAGTTCTCTTTCGTTTTTTACACACATGGAACCCACACATATCCACTAATACAATCAAAATATGGAGCCCACCGATACATTATAAATCTTACCTACTTTTTACACTTTATTCATCATTCACAACAACTTTATTTACTTTTCTCTTTAAATTATCAACTTACCCTTATTTTTTTTACATTATTATATATAAAAAAACAACACTTCTTAATATCCGTGCCCGTATAAATATGAACAAATGCGTGGGACAGATGGAGTAATAACATTTAAAAAAAATTAATACTCCATCCGTCTCACCAAAAGATTCTTATTTTACTATATTGGGTGTCTCATTCAAAAGTCCTCATTTTCCACTTTTAGTTAAAGGGCCCCACATATGGCTCACCACTAACTACTAATACAATTACCAACTAAACATAAAATAATAATACTCCTTAATTTACGCATAAAAAATAACAGGTAACATTTGGGCGGGACGAGGAGAATAACCTTTTATGTAAAATAATAATAATTAATTATAAAAATATAAAATTGTCTTACCGACTATCTCATGGTCTCTAAGTCTAAATTCAAACACTTTGAAATAAGAAGATCTGCGAGTACAAAGCTGTACTGGACTAGTACACATTCAAGGGTATCATGTACACTCTCATCCCAAAGTACCAAAATTTAGTACAATCAAACTTTTTCAACACGTTCTATATAATTCTCTAACTCAGACACAATTGTTCATGCAAATCTACCAATATTTCGTGAAAACAGTCCTACAGGGGTGTCATGAGATCACACGTAGTAATTTTTATTTTACAAGTTAGAATATTCGTGTGTTCTCAGGTCGCCCCTGTAAGATTTTTTTTCACTCATTTGATTCATTCATTGGATATATAAATTTTCTATGTTGTACTGTAGAATAATCTATTAATTAATTTAATTACTGAAATAGGTGAAGTGAATTTGGACCACTTATTACAAACATTGGAAAATGCTGGTATTCCTCTTCTCCTCCCATTTCCAACAATAAAATTGGTGGTTTTGAAATCTTTTTTTTGGTAGTCTTGTTATCTTAAATACACCATATATCCTCAAATTAGGTTGAGTTGGATTATTTGGTTATTTATTATATTAACTCATACTGTAGTTCCTATCCCCTTTTCTCCTCCCATGGGGGTAAGTAGTGCTTTTATATGATTAATCAACTACCTTTTCTTCTATGCATAGCATTAGATTCGTAGATCGATTAACTTGAGAATGTTAGAATTCACCATCCACAGCTTTGCACTCTGTATGGATTCATCCCATAATTGTTGATTGCACTCGTGGGTTTCGAATTTGAGACCTTGGAAAATTTCATCCTAGACACCTAAGTCCTTGGCCAACTTCTGGATTGATCAACTACCTAAATATCAAATCCATCCCAAGAATTAATTCTAAAAATCTCTACCTACTTAGATAATTATATGTGGAGATTAGAGAATCATAACAAGGAATTTCTACCTAGGGTTCCTTACAACAGAGTGCAGCTTCATATTAAGGCAATGTAAATTAATATTTTATTTCTTATGCAAATATTACATTTGACATTAAGAAGTCTCAAGGGAATAGGGACAAAGTGCATAGTACTATCTCTTGACCAGATAGGTGTTGGCTTATATTATGCATACAATGTACATGTGAATTTATGTATCTATGTGCATTAATGACATGATGATGATGCTCACTTCATAGGGGAGACTAAGTTAATGAATTTTTTTTAATTATTTTTTTTTATTTATACGTATATAATTTAGTTATGTGTGCTTGCGTGTAGATTAAATTTCTTCATAATTTAGTTATGAGCACATAAAGTAGCAACGGCTTCTGTCTTGATTTCTTGTAAAAAAATGTGTAACATCTTCTTATGCAAAATGATAGAAATTAAATTTTAAAAGAAAAATATAAATTTTAAGAGCATTGGTTAGATTTCTTCTTTTTCTTTACAATTTCTCATTCATATAATTAATGATACAAGAAATAATTTACGAAAGTGATAGAGGAAATCAAGTGTGCAAAGGCATTAGCTAACGTGCTTCTCTCGACCAAGGGGGTGTTGGCTAATGCTCTACGTACACTATTTAAACATATAAAATACATGATAATCTAGTTTATGAATGAATATGTATGCATAAATTGCAGAAAAGCACGGCATCGGGGTCATCGGTGCCAGAATTTGGAGGGTGGGTTGGAAAAAACGCAGATGAAACAAATTATTCTGTGGTGTTTTCAGAGGCTCGCACGAACAAGAAGAAACACAGTCAGAATAGCCTTGAAGGCAACTTCAATCTCAACAAACCACCATCTCATTCAATTACTACTCCAGACTCCTCATCTCCATCTTATGTGGTACGCTTTAATATTATAATGAGTTTTGTAATAAATGGAAAAGAAATAATAACATTTTTAATAAAAAAATGATATCCAATCGATTAAAAATGGCAACCATTTAATTGAATTATTTTATAAACATTTAGTAAGATAAATAAAAATTAATAATATTTTTAATGGATAGTAATACCTAAATAATTTTTTTTTAACGATCTCATTGTAAGACAGACTCACACAAGACTTGCTCAAGTTAATTTGATTATTTGATAAGATGATAGAAAAATACAAACATGACATGCAGAAAAGCAGAGTGTCATCGTCATCGGTGCCACAATTCGGAGGGTGGGATGGAAAAAACACCGACGAAACAAATTATTCTGTGGTGTTTTCAGATGCTCGTGCGAATAAGAAGAAACAGAGTCAGCATAGCCTTGGCAATGAAGGGGAATTCATCCTCAACAAACCACCGTCTCATTTAATCACTACTTTGGACCCTTCATCTCCATCTTCTATGGTACATTTTAATTACAAAGTTTATATGAGAGCGTCTCATGAAATAAGTTTTGGGAGACATATAAAAAATAAAAACAATATTAATAAAAAAAATGATATATTATGAAAAGTAATAACTATCCCATTAAACTATTTCATAAACAATTTATAAGATAAAAAAATAATAATATCATTAATGATAGATAATACCAGATTTGAAAGAAAAAAAAAACTTGTTCAAGTTAATTTGGTTATGTGCAGAAAAGCAGGGTGTCATCGTCATCAGTGCCACAATTTGGAGGGTGGGATGGAAAAAACACAGACGAAACGAATTACTCCGTAGTGTTTTCAGAAGCTAGTGCAAACAAGAAGAATAATAAGCACTCCATTCCAACTCACCACAGCCTTGGCAATGAACGTGAATTCATCCTCAACAAACCACCTAATTCATCCTCTGATTCTCACGTGGTAACAACATTTCTATTTCTATTTATTTTTATTTTACTTTCAACTACTTTTTTCTATTGGATAATGCTAGCTTTGTCTGGATCCATACCCCCTTGGTCAAATATATGAAGCACTTGGATCTTAACAAGCTGGGCAGCCACACCAAATATATTGAATTTTGATAGTCACATAGATTATAGAGAATTAAACACCACCATTAGTATACATCATGATATTAGAAATTAGATTTGCTTTTAAATAAATGGTTTAATTAGATTAACTTAATTGCATATGATCTTCTCTAATCTCCAAAATCATTTTACTAATCAGACATTTTAATGGGTATGAAGATTGTCCAACAAATTTATATAATGATTAAAAGGAAATTCAAAAAGAATTAGACAAGAAAATTGAATGGAAAATTTATGATAGGAAAAGAAAAAGTATACAAGTAATTACTAATTAAAATGCCGAATTTATATAACTCAGTTTCATAAAAAAAAAGTAATAATTTATCGTAAACAATAATAATATATTTGATATTCGTTTATTAGTAAAAATGCTATTACTCTTTATTTTAAGAAGTGATAATAATTAAATCTCAACTTTTATTGCCATTCGTCTTAATTAATTTAGTAAATAATTAAATTGATAATGCGTCGTCTTTTGGGTTCGATATTCACTTGGTCGCTTGCTTAAGCTACAATTGATATCCTTAATACTAGGGGATTAATTTTGCGTGCAAAGAAAACGCGCATCAAAAAGCTCTTTTTTTATACTTGTAAACTCTCCTTATGGGCTTTGGATGGGCTTTTTGAATAAACATACGCACTGAAGGTGTAAAATACGAATTTTGTAAGTTTCCGGACATCAATTCGACCAAACAAGTTGGTCGAACTCTCCCTGCTGGTCGAATCACAAGTTGAATCCGTCTGTAACATGGCCACTGATTCCATATTTGACCAGAGTGTTGGTCGAATTGAATACTTCCTAGTTGAACCGGCACTGCTTCTATTTAGGCTTTTCGTTCGACCATGGTTAGACAAGTGGTTTGGTTGAACTCCCTTGTCGTGGTCGAACGGTAATTTTCCGCTCTCAGTTCGACCAGAAGTGCTGGTCGAACTCTCTCCTTCTTGGTCGAATCCGACCCCTGCGTGGTCGAATCGCACACCTATTTCTTCCTCTTTCCAGATCCAATCACTTCCAACTCGTTTCCATCAAAAATCATCTCAAATAGCCTTATAGACACCTGATTCGTGACTTTCCACTATGTATACCGATTCACATCGAATTATAACCATTTATTACACCATAAACACACGAATCCGGGCTTGAAACTAGTGAATTTACACACTCATCAGTGAATTTGCTAGAAACTTTTAACAACTATTTGGAACTTTTAACTTGTAACACAATATTATCATTCTTTTCTCATACGTAGTATATTTTTTAAAAATTTCAACAAATTAAATTATGCAATCGAAATCTAATATATTTAAAATTAGATTTTTGTGCTCCCATGTTTAAATTCTAGTCTTTCCATGATCTGAAGGAATCAGAATTCATTCCACTCAAACAACGGATGATGAAAGTATTTGAATATGAAAGAAAATTTAGTCAACTTAGCAGATACATTCCTCACCCAGTGGACACAGAGTTCTAGAACTCTAGAAGATTCAAGAAAAATCCACGCCTAGAAATTAACTGCGTACTTGCTGGACAAGGGGCAATGAAATATGCTGAGTTCTTTTTAAAAACGTAAAAAATTACATCTCGGCTAAAACTTGAAGAACCAACAGGAAAGGCGCTAGATTTCCTAAACAAAAGAAAATGGGTGAATTCGAAACCAGGAAAGGATAACTATCACAAAAAATACGTTCGAGGAGGGAAAAACATGAATCAAAACTATCCAAGGACTATACCGATAGTGTCCTAAGTATGGGAAGAACCATTTCGGGCAATGTTTATATGGGATGGGTGTGTAAGGAACTAGGTCATAATTTAAACAAATGTTCTTCGCGTAAGATTAAATGAGTGGGAAAAGGAGGCCTTGCTAGTGTATTAACTCAGCAAGAAGCCACCAACAACTCTGGCACAACGACAGGTATGTTAAACATTTCTGATATACTTGCACTCGTACTATTTGAGACGGGAGCTATATACTCATATGTTTCTAATAACATGTTTTAGAAAATAAGGGAAAAGAGCCAATAATAGAAAGTTTTTCCTTGGAGGTGAGAAGGGAATTAAATAAGAAAAGAAATATATATGGGTGAATCATGGAGGATTATGTGATAAGGAGATAAATTAGGTAATTTTTGGAAATTCCCAGAAATTCTAGCTGGCAGCTGCGCGATTTCATGATTTTAAGTATAACTTCCTCGTCCCATCTCCGATTTTAGTGATTTTTGTGCTCTCGCGATTCTCTTTTCCTTGGCTTTCTATGAATATAAAAATATCACCAAAAGTACAACATTTGAAGATGTAACCAGTCATGGAAAGTGGAACAGTCGTGCTGAGTAGAAATAGCCTGCGCGACGTCACCATTTCGATCATAACTTTCTCCTTTGGAATCCGATTGGGGTGTTCTTTACGCCAAAACGACACTCTCTTCTGTGAATTTCCAACCATGTATCACACTTCCAATTCAGATCTCCACACAAATACAGAAAAATTACGAAAGTTGGACGTGCGTTTTTTTAGCATTCATGCACAAGTTGCACCTTTTCTCCAACTTTGCACTTTTGATCCTTTTTCCACCTAAAACACAATAAAACACTTCAAGTGCACCTTTTTCTCACATATATTGAATATAAGATAAGACAATCACCACCAAATCAAATACTGCATTGACATGTTCTCACGGAAATTATATATCACTCGCACTTAATTGTAAAAGATGTACACTCATGGGATAAGGTGTTTACGCTCAAATTCAATTCAAGTACATGCGTAACCATAAGCTTGCCAAACATCTCAAACTCTCCACCACTAAAACTATGATTCGACACTATGATCAAAAAGGACTTTTGTTTGGACGTAATGTTGGCTCTTTGGTTAAGGTATGAAATATATGGATAAAGTGACTCAATTAGTAGAGAATTAAAACCGGAGATCTTTTGTACTGCAGATTTTTACACTTCAAGGCTATCCAGCTTCATGCTCTTCTAATTTTCTTTTCTCTCCTTTCCTTCAAGCTCAACATACTTTTTCTTTCCTTCTTTTTTTTCTCGAGGTACCAGTTTCGGGCACTACCTCTAACATATCGAGGTACCCATTTTGGGCACTACCCCTCATCAACTTATTTTTAAGCACATAATCACTTGTACAACTCCAAATATTTTGTTCCTTCAAAATTCCATCAAAATCAACTTCACACACTTTGACAACATTTAATTCTCCACTAAATATAGGAATTTAATGCTCAAATAGGATATCAAAGTGGCTATCTTCGTAGGTTGCCAAAGAAATAAGGCTTTTAGGCTCAAAAGGGCTAGCTATGGATATAAAATTATTTGGTAGAAAATTATTTGGCTGAGTGACTCATAATTATCAAAGATGGCCTAAAATCATCTCCCATTATCTAACACACATGTAGTTTCAAGTAATACAAGAGGTAAGTTCTAGAATACACGCACAAGAATGATACTCACCAGAAAGAAATATCATGTGTTTATGTAACATGATCAATGAGGCTCAAAATCTCACATGGGTTTTTAACAAGTAACAGAGCACTCTTCACGGTAAGCAATATCCCACAAGTACACATAGAACGTCATATCACAATATAACTCAAATACACTTCCTTCATCAATTTCAAGAGCATATGAATTACATGCACAATTCAAAAATAAGCTCATGTGGATCATCAACATCAGAAACTCATCCTTTCACTCCCATGAATTAAAAGCATATATAAAAATTAGAATAAGGAAACGAGGGCACCTGATTTCTCCTTCAAAATGCACGAGCACCTCGAGTCAAAGCCTCAGTGTAGAACTCGTCTTGCCACTCTAGTTACCTTTTTATCATCAAAGCTCAAACACACTTCATCATCACAAATTCATCAATAATAAAATAAGAGAACTATAAGAAAGACTCAATTGACTATCTAATCGACTCCACACACTAAAAACATCACTGAACACTAGGCAAATTGCAAAAAATCGACACATCAAAACTGATTAAAGTTTTAATATACTGCAAAAAATCAACTCCCCTAGCAACCTTAACAAAGAAAAGATTATACTCTTGGTGCTTCAATGAGGTAAGAACATCACACCCCCCAAACTTAGGAAAAACGTAAGTCAAAACTAAGTTTGAAAAGAGTTGTAATTGCCGATTAGTAAGCGCCTTAAATATAAAAATATCTTACACACATGAAAGAAATAATAAAGCAATAAAACGGGAGGAAAAGCCCCAACAGGCGCTCATGTTTAACGTCGGAGAGTCACGAGGGAATACCGCTTTGTAGATTACTAGATCAGAGGACGGTCTTCTCGATTTGCTACGTAGCAAAGTAACATTTTATTTATAGAAGAGAATATAAGTGGGCATGGTAAGTCATCGATTTCCGTGCCCCTAGGGCATACATGTATGTGCGTTTATTTAATGAGTTAATCTCTTGCGCATTGGAGTATATAATGTATTTAAATGTAGTAACTTTATCAATTCAAGTTCTAAAAAATAGATAAATTATCAATTCGAGGTTTGAATTATTTTTCCTATCAATTTGGGGCATGAAATATGTAAAACTATTAATTTGGGACCTAAATTTATCAAATATTATCTTATATTTTATCAATTTTAGACCTAAATTCAAGCTCCAAATTGATAGTTATATATATTTCAGATCCCAAATTAATAGTTTACCAAGTTTTCAGGCTTTGGATTGATAATATATGTTAAATGTATTATTGTATTTTATTTTAAAGAATACTCATTTCGTCTGGCAACAATAATTACATTTGTTTTTTTATGCACCAGTATCCGATTCGTAGACCGATTAAAGAATATAATATTTTAGTTTTTAGTGAGGTAAGATAATAACGCAAAGTGAGTAGTTATATTAGTGTTATCTGTGAACCCGTAAAGATATATTAATTATTTTGCATGGGTCACATTTATTATAAAGATATAAAGAGAATTGTAAGTATTGAGAATAGATGCTCAATTTAGAAATATAAAGCTAATATTGTGGGATGGGAGTATTCATTTCAATTAATAGAGATTTTTTTTTAAATTGTCGGTCGAAATATCAAAGATATTAATGGTTAATTAAGAATTTATTTTTTTCCAATAAACAAGGGTATTAATTTTTATAGTTAATTAAGAATTTCTTTTTTTCCAATAAACAAGGGTATTAATTTTTATATTAAAAGGTATTACATAAAATTTTTCATAGAAATGACACGTTTAACCCTGGGAAATTGTCGGAATAAGTTTGTATAAGTGTGACCCGTTGAAATAAGGCTCGAATCGATTAGCCCGCAACCCTATAGAGTTAACCCGTAGTTAAAAAAAGGATTACTCTATTAACTCAATTAAAAATTTTAGTTAAAATAATTAATTATGCACCCTTCGGCAAGACAAACATCCTCATTTTATCATTTTGGGTGTGCAACTCAAAGGTACTCATTTTTCTTTTTAAATAAAATGACCCACATTAGTCAATCACTCACTACTAATTATACTATAAAATAATAATGCTCCTTAATAATCATGAAAAAAACATATGAGGATGTTTGCACTAACCAGAGGGAGTAATATATTAAATTATTAATATTAATAACAATTATTCATATATTAACAAATGGCAAACAACAAGAAAATTGTCAAATTCCAACAAAGAAATTCCAACGAAAAGTAAATTCATTGAAAATTTTAGAGTTCCAAAAAAATTTCAATGAAACTTGAAACCATTTGAAAATTCCCATGTAAATTTAAACAGTTGAAAACTTCGAATGAAAATTCCTATAAAACTTAAAGCTGTTGGAAAATTCCGACAAAAATTCACATAAAAATTTAAACCGTTGGAAAAATTCAATGCTAGTTCCAATAGCTTTATAAAGATTCAAAATTTTCAATAGAAATTTCAATTAAACTTAAGTCGTGAAAAAATTTCAATGAAAGTTCCTCCGGAAATTGAAAACCATTAAAAAATTTCAACTCAAATTCTAATGGACCCAATAAACCATTGGAAATTTCAGTAGAAAAATCTATTTTTTAAAAATAAAATCAATAGATCTACAAATTTCCATTAGAGAATTTAAGTAGAAAAATTTATGAAAAAAAAAGAAAGAAAAAAAGGCATAATATGAGAGTTTAATAAATTAAAATGTAAATTTATAACACAAATTATACATTAGCTAAGTTGTTAGAGAATATATGCTAACATACTCAATAGGTCATGGAAAATTCCAATGTAGTTGGTCCGTTGAAAGATCAGTTGGAATAAGTTCCAATTGTAATTCCAAAAAAAAAAAATTATGTTGAAAAAATGTTTGAATCACTTTTTCAAAAAAAAAATAAATTCCAATACAAAAATGGTATTGGTTGTACCGTTGAATTTTAGAAACTGTTGGAGATGTTGTTTGGAAAAATAACATTTCAACGACCACTTTTTCAACTTAAATAATTCATTGGAATATAAATTGATTCATAAATTCTAACGATATTTTTGCATACTCCAATAGTTTTTCGTGTTGAAGTTTGACAGTTTTTCAAATCCAAGTAAATGCATTTTTTTTATTCATGGAAAACTCCAATGGAGTTGGTCCATTAAAAGATCAATTGGAATAAATTTCAATGATAATTCTAAAAGAAAATTACGTTGGAAAATTTCCAATATAAAAATATTGTTGGTTGTACCGTTGAATTTTAAAAACAGTTGGAAATGTTGTTTGGAAAAATGACATTGCAACGACCACTTTTCCAACAAAAATAATTCAATAGAATATCAGTTAAATTCATGAATTCCAACGATATTTTTGCATATTCCAACAGTTTTTCATCGTTGGAATAAATTTTAAAATCCAAGTAAATGCTTTTTTTTATCCATGGAAAATTTCAACGGAGTTGGTCCGTTGGAAGATCACTTGGAATTTATTTCAATTCCAACTGTAATTTCAAAAGAAAATTATATTAGAAAAAAATTTGTATCATTTTTTTGATAAAAATAAAATTCCAATACAAAAGTGTTGTTGGATATACTGTTGGATTTTAGAAATCAATGGAAATGTTGTTTGGAAAAATGATATTCCGATGGTCTCTTTTCCAACGGAAGTAATTCATTAAAATATCAATTGGAATCATGAATTCCAATGCTATTCTTGCATAATCCGATGATTTTTCACCGTTGAAATTCGACAGTTTTCTTGTAGTTTAAAGTCTCAACTCCATTGGAATTTATTCCAACTGTAATTCCAATAGAAGAATACGTTAGAAAAATATTTGAATCAATTTTGGATAAAAAATTTTCAATACAAAAATGCCATTGGATTTACTATTGAATTTTAGAAACCGTTAGAAATGTTGTTTAGAAAAATGACATTCCAACGACCACTTTTTCAATGGTAATAATTCATTGAAATACCAGTTGAAATCATAAATTCTAACAATATTTTTGCATATTCCAACAATTTTTCACTGTTGGAGGCAGTTCTACTGTAGTGAAAGTCTCTTTGAGACGTCACTTATGTGAGACAAGTCAAAGTATGGTTGTTATATTGGTAAAATATATTTACTAGCAGTTAATGTATGTTTTTCTAAACTATGATGAATGATCATTAAATTATGATTTTAGAATGTTATAATATGATTCACTATTAACATACTTTAACTATCAATAAGTATATTTTACCTATATAATAAACATACTTTAAGTAATGGGACAAGACGTTTCACAATAGACTGTTCCTTAACAAATATTTTCTATTGATAATTATATCATTAATAATTTAATGTTCTTCGATATACGTTTTGTTGTTTTGTTATTTTACAATAGAATAATTAAAAAATGACGTATAAAAGACACTTTAAAAGATACACAGAGTTTCTTGTGAGATGATACCTATGTGAGACATGTTAAAGTATTCTTGTTATTTAGTTAAAGTATGCCTATTAATAGTTAAAATATATTCTCCTAAAATATGATAATGATGCATTAAAGTATGATTTTAAGATGTTATAATATGATTCACTACAAACTTACTTTAACTACTAATAAGTATATTTTACCTATATAATAAACATACTTTAATAATATGTTGACCCGTCTCACAACCCATTTAAAAAATATTCGCCTCACAAGAGACGGGTATAGAGAGACAGGTCAACCCAATATTATATTATCTATTAATTTAATAATAATTTTTGATGTATTTATGATTAGTCAACTCATTAGTTTTAGGAATTTTTTATTTTGTGGGATCATCCAACTAATTTTTTTCTCGTCTGCGTGTAAATCGTCTTTTCCGTCATTCAACTGTCGTTGTAAATATACTTTAAAATAAAACTGTCATGTTTTAACAAAAACTAAATAACTTTTCCTACAATATTTTAATACAATATAAATGTCTACTTTACAAGGTTGAACAACATACTCTTATGCAAAATCAAAATACTTTATATTATTTGATAAAGTATTATTTTAAAAGATTATAAAGTACTATATGCTAAAGTATATTTGTTTCGTATTAAAGTACATTGCTCAATAATTTTTACCAATATTTTCTCTCACACACACAAAAAAAAATCATAGTTAGCATACACTAAATATACTTTTACACAAAATCGTCATTCATTATTATAAAATAGAAAATCTTTCTGCATAATATTGTTATACAATACACGTCTACTTTAAGCATTTAACAATATACTTTAACACAAAACCAATATATTTTTACTTAAAACAAGCATAAACACATTTTCATCCATAATGGTGGATTTCCGATCACAATAAATCATGAATAGTATATTTACGGTGAGGTCGAACGACGAAATAGATAATGACTTTCGTCCGATGTTCGGACGAAAACATACACGTCGAAGGTTGAATGATCGCATAGATGGCGAGGTTTAAGAAAATTTTATTTGCCTGGTTACGTAAGAATACATGTTCGTTCACATCCATAAGTGTCGACAAACTGCAGAAATAAGTTTAATTAAATTAGGGAGTTAGGGAGTTCTTATAACTATGGAGGAGTTGCCAACGTAAATTAATTTATATTATTATTTAATTTAATTTAATTAAAGGATAAATATACAGATTAAATCTGTCTCAAATAAGAAAGTCTTAGAAGAGACTTCGTCAAAAAAATAATATTCAATCCGTCTACACGAAATGTCTTCGTTTGTTTTTTTGTATGTAAATTAATAAGTATTATTATTTTATTTGTAGTGTGTATTTATATTAGTAGTAAGTGGTGGACCATATGTGAGGTTCTTTTATTAAAAATGAAAAATGAATACATTTGAAGTAGACATACTAATTAGTAAAATGGGGACATTTGAGGTGGACGGAGTATTCAAAATTGATTATCTTAATTCACAAATATAATTAACATATTTGAAATCTTAAAATTCTCTTTTTTTATGTTTAAATATATAAATTAGTTCTCCCTTTATCCACTCTGAAGGGGTCATTTATTTATTTCACGTGAATTAAATAATACTATTATGTTATATGCGGTGGATAGTTATATTAATATTGAATGAATGATGAGTCATATATAAGCCTTTTTACTTTAAAAAAAGAAATTGATATCTTTGAGTGGACGTTCAAAATACTAAAATGAAAACTTTTGAAATGGACGAAGAAAGTAGTTATTTCTTAATATTAGGACAATATTTGATGTATTACATACTTATTTAATTATGTTTCAAATTGTATTAATAGTTTTTCGTTATTTTCCATCCCGAACCTTAGTGGCCTGTTTAGGTTTTACTTAATATTAGGTTTTATTTGTAAACTCATTCAACATCTCAATTAATGGGGCGTTGCAGGTTGGCACATGCTTGCCAAATATCGTTTTCATATTATAAAAATGGATAACAAAAACATATAATAAACATGTGAAAATAGGAACAAAATTAATTGGCGAGCATTAACAAAATGTTCAAAAGTAATTCATTCCATATTGAATTGCTCAGCTATGGTAGTCCGTAGATAAATATTTTAATAAAACTTTTTTTTAATTAATTTTATTGATTTTGAGAGGGTAACCTAGTCTTCTTAGGTAATAAATAAATTTTAAAGTATGTTATGTGTTAGATACAAATAATAAATTTATAATTAAAATATAATTTTAAAGTTGAGAATTGATGTGATCCATTTTTAGAATTGTGAAATTTATTGTGGAACGAAAGGAATATTTATTTAAATTAGATATGATAAATTATTGACATTGCAAGTCATATATGAGTAGTGATGTTAAACGGGTCAGCCCTAACGAGCTTCAAATTAATCGGTTCGAGTCAAAAGACCCAAAAAATGACTATTAAAAGGTGAATTTAATCCTAATACTAACAGACTTCGGGTTAAACGGGATGAGCCGACAGTTTGTACGAGAAAAAAGTATTAAAATAATTATAAATATAAATTTGTTATACACAATACAACAAATTTAAAAATTAACTCATACATTATTTAAAATTACAGAGAATTAAAATTAATACATACTAAATATTATTAAAATATATAATTTAATAGAATGTGTGAGATTTAAATTAATTTTAATATATATACTTAAGGGAGGATTACTACTAGGTACACAAAAAAACCCTAAATTACTATGAGATACAAACATACAAAAGTATTACTACTAGGTACAAAAATATATAGTGATATTCCAATATTACCCCTATTAATGTGCTGCACATAAATATTGTGTGCAGCAAAAGTTCATGTGCAGCAAAGTGTGTGCAGCAAAAAAAGTGTGTGCAGGAAAAAAAAGTGTGTGCAGCAAAAAAATGTGGTGGTCCGGCGGCGGCGGTCCGGCAGCTTTTCCGGCGGCGGCATTTTTTCCGGCGACCAGTTTTTTTTTTCTTTTTTTTTTTGGACGAACAGTTTTTCCGGCGACCGGCTGCCGGAGCTCCGGCGGCGGCGGCGGCGGCAGCTTTCCGGCGACCAATTTTTTTTTTTTTCTGACGAACAGATTTTCCGGCGACCGGCCGCCGGAGCTCCGCCGGCGGCGGTCCGGCAGCGGCAGCGGTGGTCCGGTGGTGGGTGGAGGTTGGGGTTAGTGTTTTAAAGGTATATGGGTTTAGGGGTATATTTGGTATTTTACTTTAATATTTTGTATTAAATAATAATTATTTTAAATCAATGTATCTAGTAGTAATTAGGGGTACAAAGTGTGTACCTATCAGTAATTATTTCTATACTTAAGTATTATTTTATTTATTAGAGAAAATGGTAAATTAGGGTGAAAGAATAAAAAAAGAGAGATGAAAATTAAAGATGAGGAGAGTTTGTCCCATGATTTGGTTTGGGTGAGAGGGGGTAATTGATGTGTAGACTATGAATGTTAATAATAATAAAAATAATAGCGGTTGGCACAATTAGTTCATGAGACAGCTCTATTAACCTGTGGATTAATTGATTATAGACAAAATACCTAGTTTTTAAACGAACAACAAAATTAAAGATATAATACTAGTTTTTTTTTTTTAAAGATTAATCAGACATGACCTATGGGCTACCTACTTTTTAATAATTCTATGTTCGAGATGTTCCATTTGCGAATTAAAGAAGGGCCAAATGCTATGGTGGGCAAAAACTTCTAATTAATTTTTATTGCCAACTTTTTAAATAATAAAAATTTAAAAGTGCCCAAAATAATTGAAAACCCCATTAATTTGATACTGACATGATTATGATTTTTGAAAAAGTCATTATCGAGTCAAGTTATACTTTGACTCGATTGTAATTTTAAAAAAAATTACAATCAAGTCAAAGTATAACCTGACTCAATAATAACTTTTTCAAAAATTACAATCATATCAATATCAAGTCAAAGTTTTTTCCGTCATTTTAGTATTTTTACACCTTCCCCTATAATGCGGGTAATGAAGAATTTTAAAAATTCAAACTGCATATTGTCATCACTTATATCATTAAATTATTAGGGGATGTTTATTTTAAATTTAAGTTGATTTAATAAGCTAGTGAATAGCTTTATTCAATATTTGTTATATTTGTTTTGAGTTTTAGTAGGGGTAAACTTAAACTTTATATCAAATTGAGTATTAATTGTGGTGAGAAAATTAAAGAGAGAAAGAAAGAAAAAGTATTGATTGAGGAGATATAATGTAGTATATTGGATTGATAAATATATTAATAGGGTATGTATATATATATATATATATATATATATATATATATATATATATATATATATATATATATATATATATATATATACACACACGAGAGATTTATTAAATTTAAATCCGAAAGAATATTAGAATCAAACATCACCTTGTTGTGCGGATTTTTTTGTGGTTGTGATGTAATAGAGCGTCCCTTCTGTACTAACTCATTGCGACATCTGACTTAAAATTTAATCACGTGAAACCATACTACGATGACTAATTGGCAAACAGACGTACACATGTCAGCTGCTTACAAATGATAACAGGGAAAAAAATTAATAATGCCTAAAATCATATTTTTTTTTTTTTATGATCGAGGTTCCGGGCTTACGCCCGTAGTCCTCCAGGAAACAATCCCGGTCCCCCAGCCCGTAGTCCTCGAGGAAACAATCCCGGTCCCCCAGAACTGCCTCCAGGGGAAACAATCCCGATCCCCCAGCCCGTAGTCCTCGAGGAAACAATCCCGGTCCCCCAGAACTGCCTCCAGGGGAAACAATCCCGGTCCCCCAGCCCGTAGTCCTCGAGGAAACAATCCCGGTCCCCCATAACTGCCTCCAGGTAAACCGCGGGACAACAATCCCGGTCCCCCAGAACTGCCTCAAGGGGAAACAATCCCGGTCCCCCAGCCCGTAGTCCTCGAGGAAACAATCCCGGTCCCCCAGAACTGCCTCCAGGGGAAACAATCCCGGTCCCCCAGCCCGTAGTCCTCGAGGAAACAATCCCGGTCCCCCAGAACTGCCTCCAGGGGAAACAATCCCGGTCCCCCAGCCCGTAGTCCTCGAGGAAACAATCCCGGTCCCCCATAACTGCCTCCAGGTAAACCGCGGGACAACAATCCCGGTCCCCCAGAACTGCCTCAAGGGGAAACAATCCCGGTCCCCCAGCCCGTAGTCCTCGAGGAAACAATCCCGGTCCCCCAGAACTGCCTCCAGGGAAAACAATCCCGGTCCCCCAGCCCGTAGTCCTCGAGGAAACAATCCCGGTCCCCCATAACTGCCTCCAGGTAAACCGCGGGACAACAATCCCGGTCCCCCAGAACTGCCTCCAGGGGAAACAATCCCGGTCCCCCAGCCCGTAGTCCTCGAGGAAACAATCCCGGTCCCCCATAACTGCCTCCAGGTAAACCGCGGGACAACAATCCCGGTCCCCCAGAACTGCCTCCAGGGGAAACAATCCCGGTCCCCCAGCCCGTAGTCCTCGAGGAAACAATCCCGGTCCCCCATAACTGCCTCCAGGTAAACCGCGGGACAACAATCCCGGTCCCCCAGAACTGCCTCCAGGGGAAACAATCCCGATCCCCCAGCCCGTAGTCCTCGAGGAAACAATCCCGGTCCCCCATAACTGCCTCCAGGTAAACCGCGGGACAACTAGGTCAACACATCATTGGTGGAAGACATTGGGGAATAAATTCCCCTTGCCATGTCTCGAACCCAAGACCAAAGTCTTAGGTAGTAGGGCTCTCACCACTTGAGCTACCCACCTTTCACAAATATTTGATATACATCTTTGTTCAGTATTTCTAACATTTTTTCCCCAGAATTGAGTATTTTGGTTTTGCCTTCAAAATTGTCATATCTTTTTTTTTAATCAATTAATATAGTCATATAAATCTTTGAATTTTTATTTTTTTTATTATTATTATTATTTAACATGAGCCTCTTATTCAGTCTATTTTTTTAACTAAAAAATTTTAATTAATTTTTTATTGATCCTACATATATTTACAATATCTTTATTCATCCTATTTTTCAATTGGCAGTGTATTTTTTGCAATGGATTTACATTGTACCTATGTGGTTTAACATTATATATATTTTTTTAGTGTTTGGTTTACATTAAATTAATACTTTATATGAATCTTAAAATTGTTATATGAATCTTAAAATTGTTAAAAATAAAAAAGGTTGTACACTAATTGCATTTATTTGGACTTTATTATCTTTTAATTTAATGCCGTTAGCAACAAAAAAAAAGGGTCTAATAATAGAATGTAACAAATTCACATGATTTAAATATGAAGGGATTTAAATATAAGGGATTTGAAATGAATCCGTTTAAATTACTTTAGGTGTGTGAACTTGTTTATAAGACGAATAAAAATAGAAAGTATGAATTTGTTTATGGGACGGAGGTAGTAACTTTTAAGGGCATTATGGTGAAATTAAAGTGTGTTGCGGAGTTATTGATTTGTGTGTATTTTCTTATTTGGGGTGTGAACTTGTTTATATGACATATAAAAATAGAAAGTGTGAATTTGTGTATGAGAAGGAGTTAATAACTTTTAAGGGTATTATGATATTTTTTGTAATAAATACTCCTTCCATCCCGAAAAACTTTTCACCTTTATTGTCCCACATTGTTTTAAGAAAAGTTACACTTTTTTACCAACTTTATTGACTTTGGAGGGTATTGTAGTATTTTTAGGTAATAAAAAAGTATAAAATAATGATATGTGTGTGAAAAAGGAGTGGCAAATTTGAAATAGAGTAATTTTTGAGATTGTTGGATAAAGTGGTGTTTTCTCTTTTTTGGGGGGTAAAAGGTTTTGTGGGATAAACAAATGAGGAAAGTGAGAAAAGTATTATGGGACGGAGGGAGTAAATGATAAAGTGCGTTAGATGTGTTAGGTATGAGTGATTTTTTTGTAAATAAAATGTACGAGAAAAATTGATTGTGTTCGACTTTTTTCTTTTTAAAAAAATAAAAACTTTTTGTAGAACAACCCAAAATGAAAAGTGAGTATTGAGATGAGACACAAAGAGTATTATCGGGAAAGGGGGGACTGGGGAGTAAGGGTGAGTAATAGGAGGACTTGGAGGCATGGGGTCAATAAAATACCCCTCCTTCAGATTCTAAGGTATCCATTTGCTTTTTGCACGTGGATTAAGGAGTATTATTATTATATGTAAAGTGATAGTTGTATTAGAGGGAAATGGTGGGTCATATTGTGTACTTTTTTTTACTAAATAGTGAAAATGAATATCTTTAAAGAGGACACCAAAAATAGTAAAATGAATACCTTAAAAGCGGACAAAATGAGTTTTTATTTTATATTTTTATAAGTTAGAATGTTTTTTTATATTAATTGAAAATTTTCAAATTACGAGATTTGGAATTCCTTCAAAATCAACTAAAAAAATATTAAATTCAAATTCATAAATTTAAAATTTATTCATTTAAAATCATGAATTTATATCCGTAAATTTAATAATGGATCAAAACATAACAGGGTGATTTAAAAGAGATGTTTAGTCATTTAAAATTCAAAGATATTTTAAATGAATTCATTTAAAATACTTTATTTGGATATAGGGAGAATTACCACTAGGTAAAAAAAACCTTAATTACTATAACATACAAACATACAAAAATATTATTTCTAACTACAAAAATATATAGTGATATTACAATATAACCTCTACAATGTGCTGCACAAAAATGTTGTGTGCAGCAAAAGTGAGTGCAATAAAAAAAAGTATGCAGTAAAAAAAGTGTGTGCATCAAAAAAGTGGGGCGGTCAAGCGAAGCTCCGGCAGAAGCAGAATTCCGGCGACCGGCTGGCGTCCAGCGATCTGGCGGAGCTCTGGCGATCGGCCGGCTGTGGTCCGGCAGAATTTCAGTGGCCGTCCGGCAGTCCAGGGTGGTCTGGCAATCGGCCGGCGGCAGTCCGGCGATGAGTGAGGGTTTAGGGTTTGAGATTATATTTGGTATTTTACTTTAATATTTTATATGTGAGAGTAATTATTTTAAATCAACGTATCTAATAATAATTAGAGGTACAAAGTGTGTACCTATTAGTAATTATTCCTTAGGTATATTATGAAATTATAAATGGAATTACAAATTAAAAAAATTAAATTCATTATTTCATATATATTTTATTTTTTTCTAATTATTAAAATTAAAGATTAATTACTCCAAGGTATACACTTTGTACCCTTAATTACTACTAGATACATTGATTTAAAATAATTATTATTATTTACAAAATATTAAAATAAAATACCAAATATATCCCTAAACCCATACACTTTTAAACCACAAACCCAACCACCGCCGGACCACCACCGGACCGCCGCAGGCCGGTAGCCGGACCATCGGCCGCCGCCGGCCGATCGCCGGAGCATTGTCGGACCATCGGCCAGCCGCCAAAAAAGTCATCGGACCGCCGCCACTGCCGCCGGACCACAGCCAGACCACCATATTTTTTTGCTGTACACATTTTTTTTTGCTGCACATACTTTTTTTCTACTGTACACTCTTTGTTGTACACGAACACTTGCTGCACACAACATTTATGTGCAGCACATTTGTAGGGGTAATATTAAAATATCACTATATATTTTTGTAATTAGTAGTAATACTTTTGTATGTTTGTATCTCATAGTAATTAAGGGTTTTTTTGTGTACCTATTAGTAATCTTCCTAAAATTAAAATACTTATTTATAATTAATAAATACTCCTAATAATAAAATTTTAAAGTTGAGACCATCTCACGGTAAGACTATTTTACGTTTTCGTAATTAGTTATCACTTTCGCTATAAAATATTATTGCTTTTACTATAAAATGTTATCATTTTTTATTTATATCGTTCATGAAATAATTTACTGCACCATTATCAATTTTCATCGATTGATAAGCTGTCGCCGGCCTACCGGAATACAATTTATTTCTGACTCACTCTAATACTTAGTATAGAATGAGTACGGGTCGAACCCAAGAAAGTATAATGAAATTTTAATTAAATTTAAGTGTTGCAAACATATAAAATAAATAGGGGGTTTTAAATTGGTGACAATTGAAATTAATAATAACAATAAATCAACTTAATTTTTTTAATAACCCAGTAAACAAAAATTAATTATTAAATTAACCAAGTGAGAAAAATCTAATTTAAGATGACGATAATTTTTTATATATTAAAGAGTAATTTTTGTAATTTTTAAAAATATTATTTATATATAAACTCAGTTTAAGGAGACTAACTCAAAATGTAATTATACCTTAATATATAATGAATTATGGGTTAAAATAGGGGGTGTTATATGGATGCACATTAATTATGGGTTAAAATATGGGGTGTTATATAGGATTTACATAGTGTATCGATACACTATGGTTTATAGATTTAAAATAGAGCGTCTTGGGTAGCTAATTTTTTTAAATTTTTATTATTTTATTTTATTTACTAATGGATAATAAATTAAAATTTAATTTAACGGTTAAAATCGTCCAATTACATTTTAATTGGACTCTAAAATATACTCCCTCCATCCCATAATACTTTTCACATTTACTGTCCACGTTGTTTAATAAAAGTTGTACTTTTTGACCAATTTTATTGACTTTAGATGGTATTGAAGTATTTTTAGTTAATAAAAAGTATAAAGTAATGAGATGTATGTGAAAATGGAGTGACAATTTTGAAATTAAAGTAACTTTTAAGGTTGTTAGATAAAGTGATGTTTCTTTTTTGGGGTGTGAAATATTTTGTGGGACAAACAAATGATATATGAAAGGTATTACGAGATGGAGGGAGTATCATAAATTACAATGATAAAATTAAAATTCTATCTTGAGAATTAATGCTGAACTTTAAAGATAAATAAACATCTAACTCTAGAATAAAAATAAACATAAATCACTAGTGTGTGCATGCAATAGGGTGTTATAAGGAATAATTTTCCTAAAATCGTGCATAATGTTTCTAACATTGTTATATATTCTGCCAATGCAGAGAAAAAAGAAAAGTCATCAGAAGAAGGAGAAGACACTGACATGCCTTGCTTGTTTTTTTTAGGATTTGACATCCATAGTTTGTTATCTCCTTCTCCACATCAAAGAATTTTTCATTTAACCACTCGTTGAGAGGAAATTTGCTCTCTCAATTACATCTATAGAGAGAAGAGAAGATAAGAAAGCTGTAATCATCTCTGATCCATAATGAAATAGTGCAATTTTAAATTTTAATTTAAAATGCTCTTATAATAGATCTACACAATTAATGTGTGTGATTTTCTAAGATGGTTTTTGATTTAAAGGCATTTGGTTTATATTATAAAGAATAGAAATAGAAATGGTAATGATGATAATAATAAGGCAAAGTAGTGTGATACCATCTCATTTTTTATTCAAAAGAGTAAGGGTTAGTGTTTTGTGTCCATGTCTACAAACTATGTAAGGGTACAATATTTTATTTTAAAGGATATACATTTTTATTTTAATTAATAAGATTACAACATCTTATTCTAAAGGGTATATACTTTTATTAAAAAAAATTTCAGAAAATAAAGGGTAAACGTCCTTTTACTAAAGGGTATACAAATTAATACTAAAAAGTATTTGGGCTCACGGTGTCCTCGGGCACAGAAGTTTTAGCCAAAGAGTAATAGATCATCTACCTAAAAAGTAATTTTTAATATGCTGAAGAATAATCGATTAATTAGGGTGTTCAAGTTTTTAAAGGGTAAGTTTTCATTTAGAAGAGTAATAATTCATCTCTTTAAAAATAATTTTCCAACGGTCTTACTAATTACAAAAGTGAGAAATGATCTTACTGTGAGATGATCTCATACAAGACTGCCACTGATAATAATAGTGTAAAATGGTATATGATCTTTAGGTAAACACTTGTATGAATCGAGTTCACACGTAAATCCTGTTTTTAAAGATTATTCTTTAATACATGAAAAATTACTCCTTAAACAAATAAATTATTACTCTTCTAAATGAAAAAAATTATTATTCAAATTCTCACATGCTCTGATTTATCGAACTCTTTAGTAAATGAAAAATAAAATAAATTATTACTCTTTTAAATAAAAAACTTACTTTTCAAAGAATAATTTTTTAAAATAATAAGGAATAATTTCAAAAAATCAGTGTTCACATATGAACTGATTCACACCATACTCTCTCATGATCTTAATTGTTACTCATCCATCCCATAAAAACGTTTACGCATTTTCATTTTGGACGTCCCACAGAAAAGTTCACATTTCCCTTTATAATAAATAAGGACCTACACAAAATATTTAAATTTATCACCATAGGCGTACAACACTACACTAATACAACTACCTACTACACATTAAAATATTATTTCTATCACCTCAATACACTTTAAATACTATATTCCTTAATTTCCGTGCAAAAAACAAACGTAAATATTTCCACGGGACGGTGGGAGTATGTTGTTTTTTTTAATTGATAATTAATCATTATAATAAGAGTTGATATCCGGTGCACATGTTCATCTACACGTGTATAAATTTTTTTTCAATAATATATATTTTAATAATTGTATAGTTTATATACATTCAGTTTTTCATTAAAAAAAATTAACAAAAAATTCACTAATAAAGTATATAAATTTTTATTCATAAATGTATATGTTTTTATTCATAATTATATACGTTTTTTAAAGTGGATGCACGGTGCACCGAGTGCACAGAATAATTAACCTTATAATAAATATGACTTTGTTTGGTTTATCCAACTTCTTTTGAAATGGAACCAATTTTTTTTAATTTTAAAAATAATAATATTTTACTGTTTAAAATATTTACCAATAAATTAATATTTTTCTATCAATTTTATTAAATTTGGACTTCAATGCCCTTTCTTTATACAGATATATGTAGATTTTTAAGTCGGTGACCTTGTCGGTTGCCATGTTGGTATACACATCTTTAAGGATATTTTGGGTATCATTTGGATAATTTGTTAAATAGTTAGGTGTTATGGTGATAATGATTTTTGACATGTCTATTTTAAACATTTTTGTATAGTGGCAGAAATGTTTTTAATTTATTTTTTAAGTTTATTATTTCAGAAAAATTGTGTTGTACTCCCTCTTTAATAAATACTATTATTATTTTACATAAAATGAATAGTTATATTTGTGGTGAGTAGTGGACCAAATGTGAGTCCCTTTTACTAAAAAGGAAAAATTGATATATTTAGGATGGACGCTAAAAATAATAAAATCGATACACCCCAATTCTACTGAACATACCCCCACAAATCTAAAGATATCTAATTAGTAGAATTCTACTAAACATACCCCACAAATCTAAAGATATCTAATTAGCAGTTTTATTTTGCTGATGTGGAGTAACTCATTTTCTACCTTGATGACATGACATTATGAGATTTTTTCAAGCACTTTCTTTTTTCTTTTTTTTTTTTGCGTTATTTTTCTTGCGTATTTTCACGTTTGACGATTTTTTTTCTCTTTCTTGAGTTGGCTGCTTCGCTCTGTCTCTCTCTCACCAATCTATCCCCTCACTCTCTCAAAATCTCTTTACGCCATTTGCATATTGGGGGTTTTGAGATCAATCAGAGGGAGACCATGGGGAACGTGATTTCGTTTTCGATCGGGATTGGAATCGTCGGGTTATGGCGAAGGGAGTTTCGATTCGTGGAGAGTTATTCTTCAATTGGGAGTAAGTTTTGATCTGGGTTGGGATTGCCAATTATAGCGAAGCGAGTTTCGATTCTTAGGGGGTTATTCTTCAATTGGGTGTATTTTATTCTTACTTTAATTTTTTTCTCATCAGATTTGGGGAATCCGATTCCAGACCTCCGCAACTTCTAAATCGTCGAGGTTGAATCTTCATTATTAATAGGTGATATGCAGTTGTGCAGTCGTAGTTTCTCTTGAATATTTTATTTCAAATTTCCAAATTTAAATATTAAATTGTGATTAGGTTTGACATAGTGATTGATATTGAATCTTCTACGAGTAATAATAAACTGTAATGTAAATTGTGTCATAGCAACCATAAATTGGAAGTAATTATGATTATGATGATCATCTGGATCATAATCTTTTTCTTCAAAACCAAACGTTAGGATTTGTGAGAATAGAGTGGAAATGTTCTTCTTCATTTAAAATTACTCTGAACTTTAACTGTTCTCACAAATGATTAAGTTTATCTAAAAACACATGTTCATCCTCATTCATTTCTTAATGCATACTTTGTTGAAAAAGAAGTGAAAGGTCTGTAAATGTGCGACAGAATTTTCTTTTATTCTTTCCCTTTTGATGAACTGAATCTTTGATTGTTGTAGGTGGATGTAGCCTCCCGCATATTTGATGAATGATCTCCACCTGCTGTAAAGACCTACTACAAAGAGTGTAGTGTCAATGGTGACTAAGTTGATGAAAGAAGCTAAAGTGAAAGGTCCAGTTGCGGCCATCTTTCAAGCTAGTAAAAT
Organism: Pogostemon cablin; assembly: GCA_023678885.1. Taxonomy (NCBI): domain Eukaryota; kingdom Viridiplantae; phylum Streptophyta; class Magnoliopsida; order Lamiales; family Lamiaceae; genus Pogostemon; species Pogostemon cablin. The sequence continues at coordinate 25,412,016 of CM042985.1, read as the reverse complement.
CTCCAAGGATTTCACAGTGAGTTAAAGCCAACCAGTACCCTGCTCTTCGTGGAGTTTGGACATGGCTATTCCTATAGCTGCTATCGTCCAATTTGTTATGCATCTTATCATTCCGTATTTGATCTTTGTCCTGAAAATCTTCTTCTCCCTGAAATCTTTCAATTTAAGGTATAATGCCGCTATATTTTTATGTTTTTTGTCCAGATGGCAGCTTACAACATTCAGGAGTCACTTGGCTATTGATTAAGGCCTCCTGTAAGTATTTGTAAATGATATTAGTAAATCTATTTGTTAATAAAATGTGATGACTTGATAATTATCTTATTTGATTTCAAGCAGAATGTTTATATGCTATAAGTCCTTGAGTTGTGCATCTCTGATATTATTTGTTTCAACCAGTAATAATTGGTTAATGTAGTGTTATGGAGTATATTTTTATTTGCTGGTATTAGAGCTGCTAGCTGCGTAAGATCCAGTGCTCATAGTTATTCCTAGCGCTATGGTTTCTAGAGCACTCGACGGAGTTAAAACTAGGATAAAAAATTTAGAGATGTGAGGTGAAATTATTTTCACTTTCGATGATATGGTTATGGTAAGTTGTATCTGAAGATGAAACTTAAGTGATGTTTTGTTTTAGGGTTTATGGAAGATGTCTGAAAACAGGTGTGAATCTCCAAACCCTAATCAATCTTATTTCCTCTATGAAGCAACTTCTTCAACAAAGGGTGTCGCTTCCTCTCCGTAAGCACCTTCTTCAGTCAACAGCTATCTCAACTTTTCTGCTCCAGAAGGTAAATTGAATGAAAATAATTCCAATTATTGTGTTGTTCATTATTTAAATTTTTGAATGAACATAATCTTTGAATGAACTTAAGGCAATGACTTCCGACCATTCTCAAAATGCCGATTTCCTCAAGCTCAAAGCCAAATTCGAGAGTTTATTTTTGTATGTCAGAGTTTATTTTCATGGATGTTTTTTTCTATAATCGGCAGTGCCTAGATCTGAACCACTAATTTTCTCCATCTATCATTTGTCTTATGTTGTTTGATTTTGAACCCTATTTTCACAATGGTTTTTTCTATCCAAATTTATTTTGTTGCATCTCTAAGAACCCAATTTCGCTAGAAAATGATTCCTTCTCTTGATTATCCATCAACTAGGTGAATTTTTTTTTTGGCATAACTGGCAACAATTATTTTGGTATGATTATTTAATTCTTAATTGCTGTTAATAATCGAATGACTTTATAGGATTTAATTACTTCATTGCATGGTCATTTCCTGTCATCTTAGAGGTTGATGTTACATATAATTCGATTAGGAAGAACTGGAGAATTAGTTAGTAATTGTGACAATAGGGAATGTGAAAGAGATTGTTGTGGATTTGATGATGACTATTGCAGCCCTACTTTACAAGAACTTGAAGCACACAAGTCCTTTGATTCTGAGGATAATGGGAGTGTACAAGACTGTTTGAGGGTTCTTTAAAATATATTTTTATCAAATTGCAAGAGTCATTTTACTCTGTTTGAGTTATTATAGATGTAGGATCTGGAATATAATATAATAATGAGAAAGATATACCAATATAGTTTGGAAACATATACGAGTAATCTCATCAGTAGCGCAATGATGTTTGTTCTTCATAAATCCAGTATAACCTAGTCTATGAAACTTGATTTACTGAGTAATTATTAGTGTGGTGGCATCTGCACTCTGTTTTAATTTGAATTAATATTTGAGTGATGCTGAAAGAAAGATGGAAGCTTTGGTGTTGGATCGATAGGATTCATGTTCTCCTTCTCTAACTTCAACTTTGCAAAATTATAATAGTACAGGGAAGATATATGCATTATAATAGTCCACATATTCTTTCTCCTTCTCACATATGCTTTTTGTTGTGTAATATTGTTCCTCCTATTTTGACGTCTTCTTTTATATATACACATTACGTACGTACCTTTTAATTCGATGCATGGAATCTCAACTGTTCGAATATTATAACATACCAAACTAAATAATTAATCTATTCAAATTTAATAATAATACAACACTTATTATATCTTTAATTCCTTGAATATGGATTAAGAAATTTGAGATTATTTTCTATTTTAGCATACATTTTCTTTATTTGTTGAAACATGGTGTTTTTTTAGAAAGTACTCACAAGTTTCTCCCGCCAGCGACCGCGCCTTGACATCACCGCCAAATGCAACTACGGAAAGCCATTGCCAATGTTCCTTGATAAAGGTAAGAAACGTTTAACAGATCACATAAGTTTGTAAGAAAAAAATATGATTAACATCTTAATTAATTAGGCTTAATTTTCTGATTAATTAGCTGTAAATCAAGGTAAAAGAGGGTTATGAAAGTGCAGTCATAAGCTTAAAGACACGAGCTCATCAATGGTTCATCCCATCCTATATAATTATTACTCTTGAATTTCATTCTTCACCCTCTCTTCTATTCAGATTGCTCCTCCACCTGCTATGTTTTCCTTTTCATTGTACAGCTTTGTGCAGGGTAATAGTGTGCAACATGTACAATATTACACTTACCCGATAGAGATGTCTAAACTGTATAATCACTTACAATGGTTGAGATATTATAGCTCAAGTTTATTACCTTAGAAGAAAGTTGAATTTTAGAACTTATGTTTGATTTTTTATAAAAGTATTATTTAATCATTGAAGGAGTTGGGTTTGAGGGGAAACCTGAACCGGCTTTGCAAGTTTATGAAATGATGAGAAAAAGTGGTGTTGAACCAGACTTATGTTCTGACATCCTATTACTGCAGACTTATCTGAAAAATAAAAGAATTACTCATGCTTTGCAGTTATTCTGTGATTTTACCATGAGATGGCATAACAGAAAATTCTGGCGAGCCATGATTGTTCGTCTTTGCAAAGTACAAGAACCGGAGTATGCATATACTATTATTTCACTTATTGCACATGCTTCACCTAAGAGTTGGTTACAATGGTTAAGATATATATTATAGAAAGGGGTCAAAGTCAATGCATATATTTATATTAAATTCAATATTTTTTTAATATTTTATGACAAGGATTTACACATAATTATAATAGATAGAGTTGACAAAATTATTAATTGATTCTAAAAACTATGCAATGACTTTCTGTCTTCCTAAGCTAATCAATTGTGCTCTTAATACGAGCATGGAGATCAACATGCGTCTGTCATTATAATTTTTCTTTTCTTTTACATATTTAAAGGGAAATTTTCAAGAATGCCACTTTCAATACATTTTTTTTAAAAATTGTCATTCACAATAATTTTTTTTAAATATGCCACTTTTTAATTTCTTTTGACCCAAATACCCCTTCAACTACATAAGCGAGCGACCTATTATGCGACTATATGCTTCAAGTATAAGCAACTTCTTGTGAAACTAATTATGCAACTACTTACGTGACAACACACACGACCATCTATGCGACCTTATGTGCGACACTACATGCGATCTCTTGTGCAATCCCATATGCGACCACTTGTGCGACTACAGACAGAAACATATAGTCGCATAATTGGTCACACAAACAGTCACAAAAAAGGTTACACAATATCACGTAACCAACTGTGCAACCATATACGCAACCTTTTGTGCGACCCAAAACACAATCTTTTATGCCACCCTCTGTACGACCCTGTACGCAACTTTTTGTATGTCCAACCCTATACACGACCTTTTGTACGACATTTAAGGCAAACTTTTGCTTATGGATGTTACTTCCGTGGATAATAATATATACTATGTTTATGATGGTGAACTACACAAGCAGGTTAACCTAATAACTAAAGAATGTGACTGTAAAATTTTCCAACTAGAACAATTTCCTTGTTAACATGCATTAGCTATTGGTTTGAATCGCAATTTTCCTCCATCTGAGTTGTCATCAAAGTTTTATAGCACAAATGCACTTATATTATCATATGCTGAACATGTGTTTTCTATTGGGAATGAAGAATAATGAGATATCCCTGACCAAATTAAAAACATTATTGTGCTTCCAACCAAAATACGTGTTTCAGCAGGTCGACTGAAGAAACAACGAATATTGTCTCAAGGAGAAGAGGTGGTGAAAAGATCTTGCTCGCATTGACATCAGACTGGCATAATAAAAAAAATGCAAAAATCACACACCTTTATATCCACCATAGACTTTGTATGAACTTAGTATGTTGATATCTTTTTTGTATTTTATATGTTCAGTTTGTATTGATAATCTAATTTGAGACTTTAAAATTTATTATGTTTGTTTACTTCACAATATTATATATTTAGTTTTACTAAGTAGCAGCAAAGTTAGTCGCACAACCATTTGCATGCAGAGTCACGTGTGTGCTTGAAATGCAATTTAATTGCATAATAGATCATGTAGTTGGTCGCACAAAGATCGTATGTAAGGTCGCACAAAAGGTCGCGTACAGGGTCGCACAAAAAGGTCGCAAACAAGGTCGCAAACAAGGTTGCACACAAGGTCGTGTATAAGGTAACGCAATTTGTCGCACAAAAGTTCGCGTAAAGGGTCGCACAGTTGGTTGCATGGTATTGTATAACTTTTCTTGTGACTGTTTGTGTGACCAGTTATGTGACTATATCATTTGAATTGTTGTCTTTGAAATAAAACCAATAAGTTGCGTTTTATTAAAGAAAAATGAAATAAGAAAGGGGGAGGAAACGAGTATATGATGTCAAAATTGACAAAGTTAAAAGTATAAGCCATACAAATGGCTTTAAAGAGGCCAAAATGTGGCCATAAAAACTTAGACTATACTAAGAGATGTTCTATAGAAGATCAATGAAGGCAGCCTAAATAGTCTGATACAATCGTGCAACAATAAATCTAGGCATTCTCATAAAACCAAAATAGGCAAAGGCCTATAATAAGATAATTAAAGCAATCAAAAATCAAAAGCACTCCAACCCATAGAGTCGAGAGCACTATTGCAACACTAGTAGAACATGCTTTTTCCTGCCATTTTGCAGAATGGTAAGCCCTGGTGGCCAATGGAATGGAAGTAATCACAGAATAATGGCTCAAACCATGATTATCAAAATTGAAATGCAAAGGCTCTATAAGAAATAATTCAACCAAAAATCGATCCATCAAGCTAAGAGCTCTACTGTGATTGCCCGATTCAATCCTTCAAGAGTCCATCCATCAACAAACACAAGCGAAATCAGAGGGAGTAAACACGATAGAAATTGGAATCCTTAAAAGTCAATGCTCGACCGCCGGCATTGAAGGGATTTAGTACAATCTCATCAAAATTCTCTAGAGTCAGTACAACAACACTAGATGGGATGGCCGCAATCTTGACATTAGTTCCTGAAGAAAGAAGACATTAATGAGGGAATAAGTAGAGAAAAAATCATTCATCATGGCTCTAAATAAAGCATATAGGTAAAAAAAAAAAAGGCTCAAGTCAGTGTGGATCCACATAACTTGAATAATGGCCATATGGAACATAAAAATACATGAAGTAAGAAAACTCAAATTAATCCACGCATACAACGACTACACATTGCTTAAACCAAGACCAGTTATGTGATTATCAACAAAACATAATTAATCAAACATTGTTGAACCTTTTCGGAAAATAATAGAGAGCATCAATTTTTTTTTATTTAGCTCCAATCATAACTTATCAGAACTTAGTTGTTCAAATGTTCAAATAGAAAATTACACGCATAAAAAAAATATTTTACCTCCTTCTTTGTTCACAAACTCAGAAAGGGCTTTAACATTTCGTGCACCTTTATAACTAATGCACAAGAGTTTAATTAGGACAATATTCTCGAAAAGACTACCAACATTGAACACAATAGAGTAGCAACTTCACATACACTTCATTTCTTAGAGAAAATGAAAGAAAAAAATGAGTGAGACTCACTTTTTTTGGCTTAAGGAACCTTGGGGAACCACTGGATGGTGGCATTAAAGTGATAGTTCAAATTTCGGAGTGAAAGCAACGGCTAAGTGCACATCGGGATGGACGCGCACTAGCAAGAGTTGGTGACAGCCATGAACAGCGGTCACGAACTGAGAGAGCCCAGGAAGGAAGCTCCAGCGGCCGATTTCACATGAATTGCCGCCAATAAATTGATAGAGTCCTGTCGAAAAATCGCACAGTTGGAGATAGAGTCGGCATCTAGGAGGGCTCAGATTTGTCACGAAAAGTCGTCAATCGGAGATAGAGTCGGCGCGGCCAAGAGTGGTAATATCCTCCAGCACGAATAGCCGTGAAAGGATGAATGACTGGAGCCCGACGTACATCCAGAAGAGGGCATGGGCTCCTTGCGATAAATTCGCACCAGGTCGATGGGAGAGAAGGGAGGCAAATTTTGATTTTTTAATACTTTTTTTTTTAATTCAAGAGGAGCGTAATTATGTCTAAAAAAAATTCAAGAGTGGCATTTTTCTAATTTTTTTATGATGAGTGGCAATTTTAAAAAAAGATTAGTGAAAGTGGCATTTTTGAAAATTTTCCATATTTAAATTATAATTTTAATTGTCTTATTTAATTTTGTTTTTTATTAGATTTAAATTTAAATAATTCGACATAATTATAAGTGTATCATTTGTGTAATTGATAAGCACAAATTTTAGTACTTTTATAATTATGCTGAGTTGATGACTGAATGAATTATTATATGCTTTTTTTCAAATATACTATTTTATTATACTTCATCGGCCTCATTTGCTTTGTGCACGTAAATTAAGAGATATAATATTAATTTGGTAAGATTATTTTAATATAAAATGAGTAGATGTATTAGTGCAATGTGTGGGCCAATAGAGAGAAAAATAATTAATTTGTGTGCGTTCTTTTTATCAACAAGAAAAATGCACACTTTGTATTGAGACGGACCAAAATGACAAAACACGTACATTCCAGTGAGACGAATAAAGTATTTCTCTTACAACTATAGATATTAAATAAAAAATATTTTATGGTCTTTTCATCTCGAATTTAAGTTCACAATTTTATTTATATTCATCCCCAACTCAAATTTACACCCTTATAAAAATAAACATCACATATAAATAAGGGAGTGACTATTAGCACCTCCGAATATACTAAACACACCCCATAAATCATCAAATTAAATTATTCTAAATTAATAAAGACATACATGCCCTTTAATTATTTTTCTTGTAATTGATTTAAGATTAGGTCTGTCCACTTCGTTTTCTATTGCATCTGAAACTCCATTCTTTTTAACAATTTTTGTTTGATTGAAAATGAAACCACAGTTCATCCAAGACATCATCTTTCCACTGTCGGAGCACCTTTCCATCGTCCACTTCCGGTGGAGCGCCACCGAATCAGCTTCAGCCACGTGGATATTCCTCGTCGCCTCAATCTCCGCCTACATCTCCCTCTTCGCCGCCCTCCACATCTCCCTCCACCGCCACAAGCCCGTCCCCCTCGGCCCCCCTTCCCGGCCATCCACAACCTAGCTATTGTTTGTCCTCTCCTTTACACATCCATTCGCGAATCTCACCTCTCAATTTCCCTTTCTCGCAGATCCGATTCCGAAGGAGCCCTGTTCGGTGAGAACCTTCTCCAGCGTCGGATCATCCTCCTCCACCCCAGCATCCACATCACCGCCCTGGACGGGCTGGTGAACGTGAACTCCCTCTTCACAATTGCCGTCTTTGTGCCTGGAGAACCCGTCGACGTGGCGAAGAAGCTCTGGTTTTCGGGGTGGTTTCGTTCAGCTTTTTCCTGTTCTCCTCCTTGGTGGCGCAGGGGCTGAAACTAGTGATCAATCTGCTCAACAGCTAAGACGTGGACAAGATCTTCAGAGCCCACGTCAATCTGAAGGTGCTGGAAGAATGAAGAACGATGAATGAAGAAATGTATTCTTATATTAATTGTTAAAAAAATAATTAAATGGTATTTATGTCTTTATCAATTTAAATTAATTTAATTTGATGATTTATGGGTACATTTGGTATATTTGGGGTGCGAATAGCAAATTGAAATGAAAGTAATTAATAAAAAAAAATTCACCGGGTGTAAAAAAAATATTATAAATCTTAAGTACAGAATTTATAATGAAAACCTTAGTACATATATAATTGATACATACATAATTTTTATTATATTTAAATAAAAAATCAATTATATATATATTTTTTTATTTTTAAAATACTCACATGAGTTTTATAAATATGTATAATTAATTTTATATTTAATATTTATATTAATAAATTATCTTATTAAAAAATAAGATATCCCGTGCCATACTAGTAAATAAGATTAAAATAACCTTATCTATTAAAACATAAATACCCTTAGCATCTCTATTTATACCCAAATTATTCTAAATACACCCCATAAAAATTAATTTTAATATTTAAATTAATAAGACCTAATTACTCTTCTTCTTCGCCTTCAATAGATTTCTCCCTACGCTTCCATGTGTCTCCTGAGCTTCTTCTACTTATGCCAATCGCCCTCATTTCGATCTTCCCAATTTCCCACCTTTTGCTAGGAATGTTAATATATTCCTCACTAAAAGTAACTAACCCAGGTTCGATTCATTTGGGAATAAATTGGAGTAGGGAGATATAAGGAGGTTAGGAAAATAATCTTGGAGTATGGAGTATGGGTGTACTAACCACCAACAAACTAACTTTGTGCGATAAAAAAAAATCTTTGAAATTCATTTAAAAATTTTTTGATGGTGTTTGCTTGAATTCAAGTTGAATCTTTTAGATGGGCTCATGGCATGATTCAATATTTACATTTTTCTTCTTCAATTCTTTGGAAAATCCTGCATGAATCAGAGGAAGCGCGGAAGCTTTCTAGTTTTAGTGTGTGGGTATGACTTACAAGATTGAAACTATTGTAGTCGAAAGATTGATTATAGGTTATAACCCTTTCTATTGGGCGTGCAGATTATTGGTGTACACCACTAATTACATTCTCTGGTTTATAAAAGGGCTTTCTCTGGTTTGTAGTAAAAGGATTCGTATGGAGGGTTTCAACCCTCTCTTGAATGATATTAACAATATGAACCACAAATGATCTTCAAAGCTCCTCTCCTTTACGGGTAGACTTGAGCTCATCACCTCAGACATCTATGGAGTCCTATCCTTTTGGTGTACCATGGTAAAAATATTGGCAGTGGTCATTGGAAGAGTTGAGGCATTGATTAGGCGGTACCTTTGGGGCACGAAGGCAAGTGTAGTGAGCTGGAAGGATGTCACCCAACCTAAGCACAATGGAGGGTTGGGGTTGAAGGATATATCCACTTGGAACAAGGCCTTCATGGCAGCGACACTATGGGATATACAAAGGGAAGCCGCCTTCCTTTGGGTAAGGTGGATCCATAAAGTATACCTTATAGAGCATGATTGGATAATGGTTTAACCCAACTACGAACTCTTCTTACGTTTGGAGAACCATGATCCAACTAAGAAACAGGATAGCACGTGTGGAAGGTGAGAGAGATGCAGTGGATCAGATTATGAATGGTTGTGTTCATGGGAGATTTCTACCGTTACTACTGTATCATAAGACAAGGAAGGAGGAGATTGATGACACCTTGTTTGTGTATAAGCAAATCTGGCATAAGTGGATTGTGAGGAAGCACAGTTTCAGGTTATGGCTTTTACATAGAGGAAGAGTGTACACCAAGGACAGGGCGTGAAATTGTAATGGAAATATCACTTGTGAGTTTTATGCAGGGTGTGTAGAGACGCACATTTTTTCTTCTAATATCCATATACACTGCGCATATGGGACATAGTGAGGAGCAAGATTGGATGGAGGCGACGATTCACATCCGTAACTGATGGATTTCGAAAGATTCATGCAGATACAAGAGGCAACAAGAAAGTTCAGAGACTCTTCGTCATACCATTCTCATCCATGATCTACAATATATAGATGGAATGAAATGCTCTCCAGTTTGGTTCGAGGATGCTTTCTCCTGCACACATTGCTGACAAAGTCATTTATCAGATTGTTAATTTATATTTGAATTATGACATTGTAACGTCCTAAGCATTCAACTTAGCACGTATGGATAGGATTTCGATTTTTGTATTGTGTTTATATACTTCGTAGCAGTTGGATTTGAAATAAACATTTACCAATTAAAAAAAAAATGCTGAGATTGATTATAGTTTGTGGGTTTTGGAATGGTTGAGATTGATTACTGTGGCCATCAAATGAAGTGAGTGAAAGATTTCATTTCTTAATAAAAGAGCAAAAATGTTATAAATGGGGTATATTTAATAAATATGTTATAAATTATAATATTTATTGGGTTTATTTATTTTATGAGGTAAGTTTAGAAGATGGGTACGAATAGTTGTGCCCATTAAAATATTTGAGTTTAATTAATTAAAAGGGTAAAAGATTTATAATAGTGTATATTAAATAATTTATATATGTATATTTTAATTTTAATGGAATATGTTTAGTAATAAGGATATATTAGTAAAATTAAGATATAAATAGCTGCTCTTATTTTTATCATTATTCTATTTTAGGAAAACGTTTAAAAGAAAGAAAGATATGAAAAATAAAAAAGTTAACACTCATAAAAGTAAGTAATCATAGTTATAGTATCTTAAACTTTTTTTTCATGATGTGTTTTTTTTTTTTCAAAACCCTAAATATTTAACTAATATGTAATTAAAGGAAAGAACGTGGTTTTTCTAAAGTTTACTTATTTGCCACGTTATATATCTTTAATATATTAAAGGAGAGTTTAATTTTGACGAGGTGTCAACACCAGATTTATCTCAAATTTTATAATTTTTAATTAAATTTAGTGATAATATATAATAATAACTGAATTTAGTGATAAATACATAATATTTTAATAATTAATAATAAAATTTAGTGATAAATACATCAATTTATTTTAATATTTAAATATTTTATTCATTCATTCCCCACACCACGAAAGTTTTCTTCGTCACGAAAGTTTTCGTCCTCAAGTTCGAAAGGTATATGTTTCTTTTTTTTATTTACTTTTTACTTTCTATTGATTAATTTCATTCTCTATTATTTTTTCTTTTTCGATTTTTTTATCATAAATTAAATTTACATTTTGATTGATTTTGTTAAAATTGCTCTTTTTTTATTTCTTTAGATTAATGTTATTAAATTATTTCTTTTGTTTCTTTAATTAAAGCACATATTAATTTTGTGGTAATTAATTTTTTATTACTAATTTTCGTTACTTTTTGTATATTTTTTTTGTTTCAAATTTGTTTTTATTTTTTTTATTTTTTTGTAGTTAAATTATAATTATCCTTTCGTATTTTTAATTTTTTAGTATTTTTTATTTATTTCTTTTCGTTACTAATTTTTTTATAATGTTTTCCTTGACCATCAATTTTATTTTATTTTTAAAATTTTTTATTAATTAGTTTGTTATGTTTTTAATTTCTTTTTTTAATATATATGTATTAGTTTTATTTTAATTTTTTATTTATATTTTTTAAGTTTTGTGTTGATTATTTTTTATTTTTTTAAATTTATTTTTTAATGTAATTCTTAGGATTTTTTAAGTAAATTAAATTTATCCTTTTCTAATTTTTAAGATTAAAAGATATGGTACTAATTTTTTATAATTATTTCCTTGGCCATCATTTTTCTCTTTTTTCAAATATTTCTATTTTCGTATTAATCTCAAATTTAATAATTACTAATTGAAATTTAATGATAAATATAATAATTACTAATTTAATTTATTAATAAATAAATACTCCCACCAACTCAATAATTTTTGCGCACTTCTAATTATTAATAAATTTCTTGTGATAAATATGCAAATTTATTTTAAGATAAATATATAAATTTATTTATAACACATTAAAAAATAAAATTAATTCTTCCCACCTATAAATAAAATTCTTTGCATGTTTATGCTTTTTTTACTGCTTTTAGCATTACTTTAAACATCTTTTATTTTATTGTCCCCCTCCCTTTTTTTTCCTTTTCTCTTTAAAAAAATATCATCTATTAGCTTATCAATAAAATTCTTTAATTATTATTAATTAAAATTTGGTAAAAACTATGATAAATACTAATTAAAATTTTGTGATAAATACCTAAATTAATTTTCTGATTCAAATATAAATATGATCAAGATCAAATAAAAATTATATTTTATTTATAAACATTAAAAAAAGTAAGATTAACCCCCTCCACTATAAGTAATAATAAAATTAATTAAAATTTAATGATAAATATAATAATTACTAATTAAAATTTAGTGATAAACAAATATATTTATATTAAGATTCGAATATGCATGGATATGACCAGACTAAATAAAAATCAAATTTCATTAATAATTTATAGTACGAATAAAAATTAATAATATTTTAAAATAAATGTGGTAACATTTTTAAGTAAAAAGTGATAACTGATTATGAAAACGTAAAATAATCTTATCATTAACTAACACATAAAATACTGTCATTATTTTTCACTTTTTTAAATTTCTTTTAATTAATAATTATATATTAGTGTTATTTTTTTTTCTTCGGCATACACTAAACGAGAGTTTTATTTTTATATTATGTCAATCAAAATTAACTTTTGATATTTTTTTAATTAATACATATTAAATTCATTATAATATATTTTTTATAATTTCATTTCACGAGTAATACACAGGATTTGTAATATATATATATATATATATATATATATATATATATATATATATATATATATATATATATATATATATATGTGTGTGTGTGTGTGTGGGTTGAAAGAGTGGAAAAAAGGCAATTCGCAATAGTTAGCCCGAGCGTAACTATTACCACAGTTTACATTAATTTTTGGGGATAGTTCATCTACAAAGATTTATAACCCTAGTTCAACAAATTGAGGGAAGCTGCGAAAACTCCAACTCCAGCCATGGCAGCAATCGGCCTCCGCAAAGGGAACACTCGCCTTCCGCCTGAGGTCAACCGTGTTCTGTACGTCCGTAATTTGCCCTTCAACATTACCAGCGAAGAGATGTACGATATCTTTGGCAAGTATGGCGCCATTCGCCAGATTCGCATCGGAACCAATAAGGACACAAGGGGCACTGCCTTCGTCGTCTATGAGGACATCTACGACGCCAAGACCGCCGTCGACCACCTCTCAGGGTTCAACGTCGCTAACAGGTATTTGATTGTTCTGTATTATCAACAGGCCAAGATGGGCAAGAAATTTGACCAGAGGAAGAAGGAAGAAGAGATTCAAAAGCTCCAGGAGAAGTACGGGATTGCTACTCCTAAAGATAAGTAGTCTGGCTATGATGATTGTGAAGTAGTTTGATGAAAAGTTTGTGGTTGATCTCGACAAGTTGATCTGTATTAGGTTTATGGTTTAAAATTAGGGTTACTCAGAATTTTAATGTACTTGTGTGAGATGATCCCTTGCTTTTGCTACTTTTTCTTGTATTTGTTCAAAAATTTTACTTTTGGTATAGGAAATTTCTAATTTCTATGGCTAAATGATTGACTATGAATCATTCTTGACTGAGCTCTCAAATCTAATCACTGAAATTTTTGAATTGTTGCACTTTGGTGTTTCTGTATGGATTAATTTCTTGGAATGCATCATCTCCAAGCAATGGAGTAATTTTCAGTTCAGGATTGCCTTGTTTAACTTGGATACGCTGGGAATTGACTGTCTGCTTAGCCAGTTAATGAGCATATGCTTAAGAGTTGCAGATTTGAACAGTCTTTTCCTGCTTTCCCTTCTTGTAGTTGATGATTTCTCCAGCTTCTGGGAGGGCTTGGCATTTATTTAATTATTCATTGCGATTTGTGGTTGAAAGCATCTTAATATAATATTTTGATGTTTATTTGCTTTGAGTATGGCTTCTCTTATCAGTCCTTTTCATCTTTTCACTAATTGATTCACTTGCTAGTTTGTATTAAGGATGTGTGCTAACATTTGATGATATTTGTCATCTCTAGTTCTCAAGGTTTATGCATCTGATCATAATCCACCTATGAATGTTTTTTTTTTCTTTTTTTTTTCTTTTTGGGATAAGTGGGTCCTTAGAGTCTGGATTAAAACACTGTATGTTGAAACCCCTTTGTAAGCTCTCTGGATTTACCCCCGGTGACACCAAGTAATATCAACTACTTCCTATACTGGGATGAAACCTTATGTTGATGTACTTATCATTTTCTATACTTTTATGTATTGAATATTCTCTCTCTTTTGTGGGCTAGAAGTTCTCTAAAGTGCTTAAAGTTTACTTAAGATAATATTCTAATGCAAACAACCCCAGTCATATGACAACTTGTTGTCTGTTTAAACTATGATCATTATGTTCGTACGCAGCTGTGCAACTTGCTTTATGTGAATGAAGCATAAAACTAATAGGTAAGTGCACATTTCTTTATCATTTTGTTTGGAGTTAGTATGTTGTACTTTTCAATTGTAAAATATTATGGCTTTGTTCTTACAAATTTGTTTCATTGGGTCCTGGTACAAAATTTTATGTAAATGAACATTTTGATATTTCTCTTAAACTTTCCCTCCCCTTTTTCAGCCAAAACCCTCCTCTCCCTCAGCCACTCATTGGCTGCACCACAAACCCTCTCACATTCCTTTGAGCTCTCTCTCACTTCCTTTTCCACCCATTTCATTTGCCACCCCATTTACTCAGTGGTGAAGAGAGTGTGTTTAGGGTTTAGGTGGTTTTGATTGGAATTTAGGGAGGTGATTGAGCGTGTGTGTGCAAAACGGTGGCATTCTATGGGAAGAAGCGTGGTCTTCTTTGCTCCTGCTATTGGGCTGTCTCCCATGTATTGTGCTTTATGTCGGCTTCCCAACATTTTTGTCCCATTTCAATCTCAAGGTGTATTTTAGCTTCTGCTCATCTTGTGGTCTTTGTTGCGTTTGTTTTGCTTTATTGTACCTGCTATTACATGTCTCCTTTGTTAGCTCTCCTTGCTGGAGTGCTTTTGTTCATAGACAAGTGTTTATCTTCCTCGATCACGCGGCGATGGGAATGGTGCTTGGGGTTTCCACTTAGATTGGTCAGAGGAGGATTTAGCCTGTTGATTGTGGATGTACTCTCTTTTGAGCTTGTTTTAATGTACTTTTTGTTAATAGAACAAAAAGGTTGAAATGCACTTTGAAGAACCAAGGATGGTAAATTTAGACAAAACTGAAGCAGATTACCAATCAAATAAAATATGTGAAAGCAGAAGTTCCTAATTTAGAATTCAAAATAGAAGTGTAGATTTCTTGAACACCACACTTGGAAAATTCTGGCAAATGCATCTATCTATCTCATCATATTCAGCCAAACACCGTCTCTATTTATTCACGACATTCCCAGCCATATATACGTTGAATTTCTATTTCAGTGTCAGATGTCAAGAATTTTATTAAATTATTCCATTTTTATTTATTACAATTTACAAATTAGAAATTCATATCACAATGTTGGTATTTAGAAGAAGAGAGAAATTATAAATGACTAGATAGATGAATGATGGTGTTTGTGTATATGATTTGTGGAAAGCAACAGGTTAATAGGATTGAGAGGATAGTAGGTATTAGAGAAAACCTGAGGTTTTTTATTGAACTTACTCATTGATTACCTTTCACATCTCATATATTTATGGTGAAGTGTGATTCGTGATCTTCATTAAATTGAACAGAAATAGGGGGAAAAGATGGCACTATTGGTCATGATATGTTTGGCATAAAATTCTAGTATTAGGGTTATAGATGAGGATGGCATTACTAAGAAGCCCAAAAGAGAAATACTATGAAAAATATATTATAGCTTCAGGCGATGCTCTGGGCAGTGTCCTGAATCTGATGTGCACAAGCCTTCCATAACATGGGGATCATATATCATGATGGTTCCAAGGCAGGGGAAGGCAATACTTGTCCACATCAAACTAGTGAGCTTCAATCCATATCGCCTCAGGTTCCTGGCAGATCAAACAACATTAATATTGACTGTTAACAAACTAGGGTATGGGTATACCTTGAACATATTATAACCTCCAGAGCTGGACGAAATATTGATGGGTAAAATTGCAATTGTTATACTCTTAAAATTAATATCAAACTAAAAATAAAGAGGTACTCTATTGTAAAAGGGTGTGAGACGGGTCGATTCATCACTAAAGTATGATTATTGTATAAATAAAATATGCTTATTTGCAGTTAAAGTAAATCAAATTATAACACCCTAAAATCATACATTAATGCATAATTCAGCATACTTTTGAAAACATAATTTAACAACCATTAAACATACTTTATCTAAATAATAGACATACTTTAACACGTCTCACAAAACGTGTTAAATAATATCTCACAAGAGATTTTGTTAAAAATAAATATTAAACCCTAAAATAAAAATTTTATATATAATAAAATATTATATATTAATAAATTTTAATTACTAATAGAATAAAAAAATGAAAAAAAAAACAACGCAAGACACAACAGAGTTAATAAAAGAAGATAACGTGAAACTACCATTTATGAGATTATATTTATAATCTATTCCCGCCCAAATATCACTATTTTATTATATTGGGCGTGCCATCTAAATTGCATTATTTTCCTCTTTTAATAAAAAAAATACACCAATGGCCCACCACTACCCATCACATCTCTCTAATACACATACCACTTTATATAAAATAATAATACTTCTTAATCTACGTGCAAAAAGCAAATGGTGTTGTCTGCTTGGGACGGAGGGAGTATCTACTACTGTATAAAAAGGTGAGTTCGGGATTTTGGCACGGTAACATGCGGGTTCCCCACTCCCTTCCCCTCCAAGATGTGGCCACGTGTATCTAAAATTACGTCTTAGACTTCCACCAGACCTGGATCCTCTCCATTTGAAATGATCGTTAATTTTCTCCATTTCCTCTAATCTGCACCCTTCACTTAATCTAACGGTTATTATATAGCCACATCATCCACTAACTAATTAAATTTATAATTATCTTTAAACTTTCTATTAATTCTTTCGGTTTTTCTTTTTACGCATTTGTGCCACATCACCTTTTTATTAATTACTATTAAATTAAGATCATTTTCTTTTACCTTTTTATTTCTTTTTCATTTATTATTATTCATTATAATTTTAATAATTATAATTAATATTTTACTATATTAGTTCATTTTCTATTCTCAATTTATAAAATTTTACTCCCTCCATCCCCCAAAGTATTTCACACTTTCCTTTTCCATCCGTCCCTCAAAATATTTCATACTTCACTTTTACTAAAAATAGTAATGAATACACTATAATAATACTCCTTCCGTCCCACGTATTTTTACCCACTTTCCATTTTGGGGTATCCCATGTATTTTTACCCATTCCATTTTTGGTAAAAATACATATTATTTTATTACCTACTTTTTACAATCACAACAACTTTAATTACTTTTTTACACTTTATTCATCGTTCCCAATAACTTTATTCACATTTTCTTTTTAAATTACTAATTTATCCCTACTTTCTCTTACATTATATATTAAAAAATAAAATGTCTTAATCTCCGTGTCCGTACAAATGGGTAAAAATACCCGGGACGGAGGGAGTACATACTTTTTACACATATCCCAATAAAATACTCATTTTTTCACCCATTCCAATAACTTTACACACTTTTTTTATTAAATTAACTAAAATATTTCTTCTCTTTCTTACTTTATACTTAAAAAGTCAAATTTTTCTTAAACTCCGCGCACACAAATACGTGAAATACATCGGGGGACGGAGGGAGTATAATTTAGGGAATTTTTTTTATGAAACTCGTCCTTTCTTTTTTTATTAATTAATTACTAGTAAGTATAATTATCATTAAAATTAACATTAAACCCTAATCCTAAATACTAAAAATAAATATTAAACCATCTTAAACAAAATATATCATAGACCACAAAGAATTATATTATTTACATTAACACTTATAAACCCTAAAAATAAATATTAAATTTTATGGGCAAAATAAACTATAAATCACAAAATAAAATTATAATTATATTTTCAAATTAATTATAAATTTTAAGAACAAAATATTAAACCCTGTAGTCAAAATAAACCTAAGGCCTAAAGTATAAGATTTCATAAATTAAGAATAAAATAATGAACTAAAATATTAAATATAATTATTAAAATTGTAATTAATAATAATAAATGAAAAAAGAAATAAAAAGAAAAAAGAAAATAAAAAAGTGATGTAGCATGCGTAAAAAGAAAAACATAATTAATAGAAAATTTAAAGATAATTAGAATTTTAATTAGTTAGTGAAAAGGGTGGCTATATAATTAGTGTTAGATTAAGTGAAGGGTGCATATCAGAGGAAATGGGAGGATCCGGATCCGACTTCCACCTGGTTATTTCTCTTCTTCTCCCCTCCATCTGTCTCTCCCTCTTCATCTTCACGCGGTCCTCAACGGCATTTCATCTTCATTGTCCCTCATTGCAATTTTTAAAGGACTCCCCTTCCCTTCTCACCTACGTCACACAAGCAACAACTCACAACCAAATTGTACCAGTAGAGTGTCGCCGACACTTAAGCCGCCGTCTCCCACAAGTGTCTAACTGCGGATTCTGCGCTACTTTTGAGAAATATAACAACACGCGCTGCCGACCTCTGTACTCCGGTATGCGCATGGTGTGAATTTATAATCTGGCTATGGGTATGCGTGGCCATCTCAACGAAATTGAGGGAGAAAATGAGACCTTAAAAGACTTAATCGAATGATCCTGTTTATTTTCTTCTTCTTCTTCTTTTTAATTAAAACAGAAATTATGTCACGCAATAATTTTCTCTTTGATTTCTTCCAGTAGATATAGAATTTTTTCTCATCTTTTATTTGATTTTTCTTAGGTTGTGTAATATGTGTCTGGAATTGAGTAATTGATGGGAATAATATTGTTGCTTTTCACTCAGATTTTTTTGGTCAATATATAGAATCAAAACCAGTGAGTTGCTGCCTTGTGAATGTGATGATTATTTTTGTTTACATATTACTATGACACTTGTTCGGGATAATAAATTGATATGTTATTGATAGTGCATTAACACTAATCTTTTAATGAGGAAGATGAGTGTGCGGGTGCAGCTGTTAACGAGTCCTTTGAAGGTTTGCTGAAAAAGTTGCCTGAGAATGATATGGACGGTGATGGGGCTCAACATTGGGCAATTGAAAGCCCAGTAGTAAGTTTCAGTATCTCTACCTTGCCAATAGCATATTCTGTTTTCTATTTTGATTCTGTAGTGTTTAATAATGCGTTTCTTAGAAACAGAAATGGCTTAAATACATCTTAGGATTTTCAATCTACTCATATGTATAGGACTATTATGCATTCTTACAAATAGTTATACTTGAGTATAATGGATTGTTTTTCTTCTTTTTTCTTTGACCTTGAATGTCTTACAAGATCCGATAAATTTTCTGACTGCACATTTCTTATGAGTTCAAATTGAATTTTGATTATCGTTAAATTTTCCTTTTTCCATCTTGTTTTTGCTTGGCTTTAAGATAGTTGCTTAGATTTGCTTTCGAGTTCCTTATGCAGTCTACTGTACTCATATTTTGCACTCAAAGCTCTGGAAAATTGTAGATCCAATTTGATCAATTTTCTGACTTAATGTTGCATGTGAGATAAACTGATTTTCATTTTCAACAATCTTGCTCTTGTGTTAGGTCATGCTTTTTCCTTATTATGAATCCAATAGGCTCCTGAAAGTTTCACACATTCATGCCTTGAAAGACTCATCGTATGAACAGTAGAGATAGTAGGCCATGACCATCAACTGCACATTATTTTGTTTAATTTTAGGCTGTGGTACCTTGAGTGCAGTTTGGCGTAAGACTAAATTCATGAATCTCAAACGTATTGTGCCCCCTTTTGGAGGTGTTTGAATATGTAAAAAAAAGAAATATGCTTTTCCTTACTTCAAATTTTGAGAAGGTCATTCCCTCAATTTTAATTTCAATTACAATTACAAAGGTTGCTGGGTTGACTAGCTTGTAGGAACATGAAGAGTTCACTGAAATTAAAAACATTGCAGCTTTTGAACTTGGAATATATGAGATTAAGACTTGGTATTTCTTGCTATTTACACTAGAGTATAATGGATGACTGTTCAAAGTTTTTCTTTTGTGACTTTTGTCTTAATTATCGTTCTTGCTCTGCTTTCTTTGACATCATTTATCACTTTCTATGAACTTTGTTTAATTGAATTTTCTGGGACTCCGATGGCCCATTCAATAATGAATTACTCCATATATTTTGATCATCCATATGCGTAAGTGTATCGCACATAACTGATTCACTCTCCCTCTTTGCATCATTTGGTTTTGAAGCTCAGAACCTCTATATACAACATGCAGCCATGTACGCTATTTAAATTAAAGGAGAGTGATAAGTTATTCACACAAATTTTTCAAGAAAATAAAAATTCACTTTTAAGAATTCTCTTAATATTCCAACTCGCCCTTCCTTCCGCTTTTATATATTATTTAAATAGAACTCTACATTGTAATAGTATGAACAAAAACAACACTTAAGAGTCGGGTCAACACCTCACGAAGTGAGGTGGCCTGTACACTAGTTACTTATGCAAATCCATTAAAAATTTATAGTGAATATCATAACTAAAAATATACCCATTTTAAAAAGACATGTATATCGCTAAGGAATACACCCATCCAGATTCATTTAAATATATTACTTAAATACTCACTAACCTCATACAGCCACCCCCACTAACTTAATTCCCCTAACCCCATACTCCCACCTCTAGCACACATGCCTCTTCCTTCACCTCTACCACACACATCTTTGTAAAAGAAAAAGAGAAGAAGTGTTAATATTGTTTATAGTTGGAAATTAAGCAAAACACATCTTTTTCCAAAAACATCTCCATAGAAGCGAAAAAGAAAAAAAATGAAAGAGAAGAAGAGTTAATATTGTTAGAAGTTAAGCAAATGTATTAGAAATTTAGAGTTTTAGTGCGCAACTGTGAAGTTATTTTGTTTAATATTAAATAAGGCACATTAACTACATTAATTTCAATCAAAATTGGGCGATTTAGTTGTTGGGTCATCGTGATTGAACATGAATTGTGTTGAAATCAGGTGTAAATGTTCGGCTCTTGTTGGATGCTAGAAACTGCACTTTTTGTTCAACACTAGACAAAAATTTCTATAATTTTCATCCACCGGACGAGAGTTTCTATGATCATCGTCCAATATCTATTGAACAATCTTAATATTTTCGTCCAACGTTGGACGATTAATCCAATAACTTTCGTCCCTGGTTGATCGTTGATTAGCCATTTGTAGTCAGAATGACCAATTACAATAATTTATCGAGCCCAAGAGAGGAATGCACTAGAGCTTAAGCAATATCATGTTTCTTGTAATTTTATAGAGACGATTCATCAAAGATTGGTTGTTTAAAATAAGTAAGTAAATTAATCAAACAAGCAATTATCAAACAAACAAGATAGATAAAGGATGAGTAGTTTTTCAAGTTAAGTAAAAGAGATATTAACAATACTAATGAAGTGGTAATTCTAAGATCAATGCATCAAATTCATTTGAATCATAGGTATAAGACTAAAGGCCAACATGAAGTCCACCTAAACTCCCTCTCGAGATAGATAGGATGTAGATCCGTTTACGAATCTCAAAATAGCTCAATAGATTGGTTCTCAATAAAACAATTTCAACTAGATATTAAGCTTACAATGAGAATCCATTCACACGATCAATTGACTCTCAATCCAACAAATCGAATGTTATATCAAAGGGTTCTAAATCCTAAAGGATATCTCTATCTCTTTACAATTTATAATGCACATGAGGTGTATGATAAAATGATTCACTTAATTATCCTAAACACATAATTGACTTCTCAATCTAATCACATTTTTAAAACAACAAAACACACAAATCATCATAAACATTAAGATCTAAATCATCAATGATAGAAAATCAATTATCCCAATCAACATATGAATTCAAATGCATAAATCCCAAAAGTATTCAATAACTTTAATGTTGCTAATCTCACAAGGGAGATTAGTATACCATATTCATAAGAAAATCAAAATAGACATTTAAATCCTTAAAAACCATGATAAACAATAAGGTTTCAGTACGAAGTTTGGAAGAAAACTCCCTTGGATGGCTCCAATGGTGATATCATTCCTCTCCTTGTGATTCTCCTCTCTTCCTTGCTTCTTTGCTTCACTTGGATGAGAATTTTAATGGATGGATGAAGGTAGATGGTAAGGATGATAATGCAATTTTCTTAAAACTAGATCGGACCGGTCGGTTGAACTGATTCAATCAGGAACCGGGCCGACAACCAATTCGAAAGCACCCCCATAACCGCTTTTGTGGTTAAACCAGTAAAAATTGGTTGAACCGAGAGAATGAGATAACCAGAAACTGCCGGTTTGGTATTTAAAAAAAATTAAAATATTGAGATAAGCTGTTGTGCATGCATGTATTCTCTTATTGAAGAAATTTAAAATTGTAACCTCCTCAATCTTAATATTTAGAAATTATTAAGTTATTACACTCAACTTATTGTTGCAACTGCAATTTGAGAATAATAGAAACAATAAAAAATAAAAAATGAAAAGGTTTCTTGGATATGTCAAGCGATTGAACCTCAAGCCATCAAATTTCTACAAAATTTTAAATCATCGTGCCAAACTTGATTAACATCTACGGCTTTGGTAAGGGAGAAAGAGAGTAAGAGAACTTTGCTAAGTGAGAGAGAATGAGAAATTGAGAGCGCTGTAGAGAGGGAGAAATAGAAAGAAGCTGGAGCGCCGCAGACTGCTAATTATGGAAGACAACCCTACTTCTATTTCTTTTAATACTCTTAATTGGATTGGGCATATAAAATAAAAGTGCGTGGGCTTTGGACTTTGGGTTTTTGGGCTATTCATGTTTATTTAAAAAACTTATTTATTATATTATATTTTAATAATAATTTTAAAATATAATTAAAAAATATAAAATTTAATTTTCTAGTTGGATCGTCGGTTGAATCGGTCCGACCGGTTGAACCTCGAACCGTTGCCTTCACCGATTTAGCATCCGGTCTGATTTTCTAATCACTGGATAAATGGATGAAGATGATGGAGAAAAATGATAGGAATTGTGTGTGATGTGTGTGTGCAACTTCAAACCTACGATAATCTTGATAGAAGGTTGAAATTGAGGGTATTTATACCCCTTGGGAGCTTCTAGAAGGTTGCTGATATTTTTCTGATTTCTGCACGGACACGGCTCGTGTACTATACATGGCTCGTGTCTTCGCCTTCTACACTGGTCGTGTTCATTACACGGCCACAAACTGGGCGTATAGGCGTTTCAGACGCTGTCGTAGGACCGCTTTTTACAAGGTCGTGTGTGGTATACGGCTCGTGTTGTTATCTCCTACACGACTCGTGTACAAGGCAGTGTTTCTACTTCTTTTCTTTCTTCTATCATTTCGACTCCCTACTCTGTTTTTACTTTGTTTTCACCTGTTTTTCACATGTTAAAGCTCATTCTCACATATTTCCATAAAAACACGTAACACAACCAAATGGTGCATAAATACGGATAAAATAATATTAAACAACTATAAAAAGACACTAAAATATAGGTAAAATATCACTAATCAGTCGTGAAATCTGCGATTTAGTAAGATTCAAGTGCTTAAAAATAACATTTAGATCAGTCATAATGTTTGAAATAACACATTTTAAGCCTCTTTGTTGTTTTCTCATCCGACATCATACTTCTTCAGTGAGTTTTTGGGGTTGAGATGGATTGGGTTAGAGTTTCAATCTTTTGCAAAAAAAATTTAAATAAAAAATGGAGAGGGTGAATGTTTGAGAGATAATGAGTATTAGAGGTGTAGTTATGTTTTTAGTGGTGGGTATATAAGGTTATTTTTTATGAATTTCGAGTGAGTGTGTAAGGGGTAGTATTCATTAAGGGTATTATAGGTATTTTGGTATTTTTGTAAATATGATGAGGTGGGTGCCTAAGGGGGAAACATGTGTGTAGATATATGTTGTTTTTTGTGATAAATAAAATCTGTGAAAAGAGATTGATTGTTTTAAAATTTTATACTTTGGAGAGTTGAAAATTTCCGAAATGGGAAAGGTAAAAATAATTAGAGATAAAGAGTATAATTTAAAGCCCTTCAGCCCATGAAAATAATCTACAACGTGAAATATATTAAGCAAATCATATAGACCTATTCCAGGCCTAATGAGATAAGAAAATTTCACCTTATTATTATAAACCTCGTCTATCCACACACACTGTTTTAACGAATACACATACCTTCATTAATTTTTAATATGAAATGTCAAAAATACCCTTCATAACAAACTAAAACCATACACACACCTCTCACTCACTATTGATTTTAAACTTATTCATACACCCACTCATCCACCAAACATATTAAAATACCTATATATACTCACCACTCCAACAAAATTTTCATATACTCACGTCTTTTGAACTTCCAAAAAAAAAAAAATCCAAATTCACAAAATCATCTTAGAGCCACACCTACACACAAATGTAGCATAATTATGGACAAAGGTAGCTCAAAGATCATAAGGGTACATGTTTTTATATGTTTTAACCAATTAAAATGTAGTTTTGTGCTTTTTTCTGAAAATCTAAAAAAAAAACGATCAATCAGATATGAACGGGACGAAAATTTTTGACCACCACTAGCCGACAAAAATAATACTTGGTCGACCTATAGTGGTCGAAATATTACAAAATTTTCTATCGTTGACTAGATTTTGAATTTTCAATTATCGACCACGATATAAATTTTTGGCAAGTACGGGTCAATATTCATATAATTTATCGGCCAGTGTTGGACGAAATGTTGGACTATTTCAGCCAATACTAGATAAAATTTTGGACATTTTCGTCCTTTAGTGGTCTAACAATAGCATTTGTAGGCATGAACTGATGATACCTATGTTATTTATTTATTTTTTAGGATTCACTTATTCCATCTACACAACACAATGTAGTGCTATCTCCAAATGTGACGAATTACGTCGATAAAGACTTCACAGACTTATTTGAAATGCAAGAATAGTTTCAAACACAAGAATAATGGGTATCCTAGGTTCGTGGCATGGGTAAAGAAAATCAGATGGTGTTGGTAGTGAAGTGATTTGATATGGTGACGGCATAAAAGAGCGAAGGTATTTTTGGACTGTAAACGTGTGGTGGCTTGTATCAAAAGTTCAAGGGTAAGAAAAACTTATATAAGGAGGTCGATTAGGAAAAGGAAGTAGTTGTGGAGAATAAGGTATTTGAATAGTTTTAAAAAAATGTGATTGACAATTTTGTTGAGAGGGCGAGAAATAGAGTTAAACGGGCCATGGGCATTAGAGGTTCTTAATGGTTTTCACAATCATTCGATAGAAAATATCTCGAGGGTCACATCATGAGGGGAGATTAGCAAAGGAGGAGGAGGAGTATGTATGAGATGTCAATGCAGGGTGTTCGATCGAAGATCTCACAAATAACCAATTTTACAAGAGATTTCTTCTTTCAAAAACCTGAATTGATAAAAAATATTTTGAATCTCTAACTGATATTTATCTAAGGGGTAGCCCTAAGGCCGGTGACGCCGATGTAGCAGCCGAGAAAGTAGAGCACTACTCTTCCGATGTCATTTCGTAGGTCGAGTTTGGCCGCCAGGTAGAGATCTCCGATGGCGGTCGGAGAGGCAAATTTCGTTGGAAGATACGTACACAACGTGTGTGATATCTCTAGCCGGCCTTTTCCACTATTTCAGACAGGATAATCTCACCTCTTTTCAGAGCAGTGGAAGGAAGATGTTCACGTGGATTAAAAAAGAGAGAGAGGTAGGGTGTTAGAGAGAAAATTTGGAGAGATTAAAAAAGTTAATTTTTTTAATTTTTAATTTTCTACGTAAGCATACGGGCAGTCAAAAACTGATCGATAGTTTGAATTAGTGTCTTTATAATCAGGCCAGAGGCTGAACAGGTGGAGGCAACAATTCGAGGTTCAACCGGTCGGATCGATCGAACTGGAGGTTCAAATGAAAAAATAAAATTTATCTATTTTTAATTATATTTTAAAATAACCATTAATATATATATATATAATAAAATTAATTAATACTAAAAACTCAATTAAATATATATATAATATCCCATTTAAGCCCAATGGCAACGTACCCTGCTAATACAATTACTATTGGATAGTAAATAGCCTGCTTTTAAAGCCCATTTGTTTGGTTTGCTGATAAAAATATATACGTATGGATCAGCAAGATAGTAGAGATGATGATGAGAGGGTTGATCAACTTTGAGCAGAACTACCAACGTCCATGGTTACCAGCTTCCATATAAAATGATTTGAGCACTTTTCCATCCGTAAAACATCAAGAAAGATCGATTGGTAGTTATAGTTCCCATTCTCTCTGGACATGTTTCATCATTTGTTATCAGAAGTAGATAGGGGAACAGAATCTTCCTCTCCGACATGGACGAAGCGGACATTTCAGCTTCTTCACAATTAGAGTTGTTCACTGTGATTACCAATTCGGGTAAGCTCGACGCGTGTGATGATGCATGGATCACTCGAGTGAAGGCTGATGTGGTTAGGAGTGCACAAGGATACATGATGTTCTACGTGCAGAAAATGTTCTACTATAGAGCAAGTGGAAGTACAACCCGATGATACTACCAGATGATGATTTAACTTTCATGAAATTTAGTTCAACTTATAGGACTATTATTTGGGAACGTTTTGTGTTATCTATTTGGCTTCTTTACAGAAGCTTTAAAATTGTCTGCTGAGGAGAACTGATTTCTTTCAAGAAAAGAAGTCTACTTTCTAATTTGTGACATTAAAATATGAGTGTTTATGTCATTTGTGAGAGAGGTTATAGAATTTACACTTCTAATTACTTCTGTAAGCTTTAATCTGTTGGAGAGTTCGTGTTTGGCGATGTATGGCTGCGTACACTATGTGAAGAAGATAGGTTTTACCTTGCTTCACCCTCATCCTGAGAATGATTAATTGCTTCTGCGCCGATGTGTAGCCAAGAAACTATCGACTCGAATGCCATTAATTTAGAGAGAGGGGAAAGGAAACTTAGAGAGAGAAGCAATACATTTTTTTGTGATGAAAGTGTAGGAAATAAATCCATAATGCCTTTAACCCTATTATGATTAACGAGATCTAACCGTAAATCGAAAACGTACCTTAATCTATGAAGTTTTCTAGTTGGACCACGAACTCAGAATCAATGGTTTTATGGCATTCCTCAACTAAGTCTCCTTATTCATATGGGACCGTAGTAATCCCTCCCGATTGGGAGAAGAGAAGACCATGTATGGCTTAGTATATCGGGGACCATAACCGGATAACCTTATATACTACTTTAATCAAGCCACCCATTATCACCTAATTATATAGTATTGAGTATCTACTCAATTAGCCCATATCAAAATATTATAGCCCATGGACCTATCAACTTAATTGGATCACTTAATTAAGTCCATAAAATAATTGAATAGCTAATATAATTGCATAATAATATATTGTCCACAATTAGGTTATAAGTAAATTTTAATTTCCTAACAATCTCCCACTTGGGCTATATATTTCTCAAAGCAATTATATCAAGATTCCTTACTTGCGCAACTTTATGCTATTCTTCTTTAGGCTATACTTAACAATCTGGTTCATCTCATATATTAATATGGAACTACCGCGGAATTCACCACATTACAAATCGTGATTAAACCCTGACAATCACCATATCAATACATTCAATGACATAGATCAAATATGGTGAGTATCATGGAAATTACATGCAATATGAACAACATCATGTCTATTTCCAACTGATCCAACTTTAAAATTTAGTGAGATTAATTCATAATGTAAAATATTACAAAATGAAAAATTACTTAAGTGAATTCATAATGGATTCAAAGCCATCAACTTTATTATGTAAAAAATTGAATTATCTAAAACAAAGTGTCTTAAAAATTTTAAAGAACAATAAATATAGACTCTCACTAAACCAATGTATTCTAAAACCATTTAACACCCATATGAGTAGCTAGCTAAAATAATTACAGGGTGTTGAATACAAAACTGGTGGATCCATATTTAGAGTCTATCACAATATGCTCTACGAAAATTTTATTCACATAAAATACTTTCTTTAACAACCAAGAATTCTATGTCAATATGCTTGACTTAAAAGAACTCATGTTGCTACTAAATCCTTTATTGCGAACTAAATGTCACGAAAAACTTCATGTGACAAAATTCGCAGCCTTTTATTTCATGATTGGATGCTCCTTAGTGTGCTACTATTTCTGTTGCCATGGTTAATGAGCTATAATTATTTTCTTAACACTTTTACTTGTATAGCTCTCCAGACCAACAGAAGATGTAGCCTAAAGTATATCTTATACCGTATTGACATCCAACAAGCTCAGAGTCAGAATTCTATATGATCTCCTACAAACCTAATCTCTGATGTGCAAGCACGTTATTTTTATTTCTCTGTAAATACTTTATAAAGATCCATACTAGAGTTACATAAATATCTGCTTAATATACCAACAAAATAAGCCAAACTAGGTCTTGTACGGACCTCATCATATAACAAATTCCAACAACCAAAGCATATATGATATTTTTACATTTCTTAAATTTTTAGTTTAATTGTATGACACTTGATTGAGACTTCACTTGTCTCCCTTAGTTCAGGGACGTTTCCTCGTTGAAGGGTGGGGGGCTTAGCCCCCCCAAACCCTGAATTTTCCCCCTATGTAAACTTAGTATTTTTAGTTAATAATAATGATTAATTACGTTTTTTAATAATAATAATTTTAATTCCTCAAACACTCTTCTAATTATTCTTGCACAACAAATCAAACACTTAGTATTTTCCTTAGTGTGTATATATAGTATTTTAATTAATAATGATTAATTAGTTTTTCTAATAATAATTTTAATTTCTCGAACATTCTTCTAATTATTCTTGCACAATTAATCAAACCTTATTACACATTAATAAAGAAACACCTACCACATTAATCAAACATTATTACACATTCTCCAAATTATTCTTACACAATTAATTTCTCATATTGAATCAATGAAAAATATTATCTTCACTTATTTTTTTAGTTATAGACATTGAAAAATGTATCAAAATATCTCTAAAAATATTTTTATAGCAAGTTATGTTTTTATATTGCACTATTTTATATTCCCATCCTCCCACAATTATCATCATATTCGCCACATAATAACTTGCATCACTTAAAAAATAATATTACACCTTAAAATACATTTTAATTTTAAAAATAATACTCCCACCTAATACATGTTACATACTTTACACTTTACTATTTAAAAAGACTAAGTTATTCTTAAAAATTCAATAAATCTACTAAAAAAAATCTCATATTTATCAGGGCTTGTATAAAAAAATTAGTGTTTTTCTTAAAAAATCAATGAAGCTAGTAAAAAAAATTCTTATAGTATGTATCAACCATATCGATGCAAGTAAAAAAAATTTAGCCCCCCCTACAAAATTGGTCTAGCTCCGTCTCTGCCTTAGTTTATCTTAAACATTCTCCCACTGAATCACACAATCATTCAATCATCTACATTTGTTTCAAAATCAAATGAGACAACTACCACATGATGATATGTGTGATTCCTTTATGGAAAAATAAACTTGAATACATAGATGGACTTCTTTTTAGTTCTTAAAAATAAATGTTGTCATTGTTTCATCAACGTTACCTTTAATAAACACTATCTTTACATCCATTTAATATGATTCAAGATCAAAATGTGCTACTAATTTCACAATTGCCTTCATTTCCTTTTGGGTACAATACTTTACCAAGATGCAAACCTGATCATCTTGTATTGATTTAAACTCAAAACTCATAGCATTAATCAACTTTCGAGTACATGGACCTTGCATGGCTTGATGAACATTGTTTGAATGTTCTACCATTAATTTCAAAGTGTCCTCATTATTTAGAAGAAAACTACATAATCATCCGAATTTTCTTTCTCCCAACTCTAGTGGTTTCCTTGGTGACATTAACTTTTGAGGTTGTTGAATTTGTTATGCCTTAAATATTATTGATATTGTCATATCGTTATTCTGGATTTGCACCATTCTTAAAAGCATAAGTGGGAGTTGAAATAGATTTCTACTTAAAGACAATGTCTCTAATAGTATTATTTCCCCCAAATCAACATCCTCAAAGAATACCAAATTACCCATCTCAAATATCATCCGATTAATTGGATCATAAATTTTATCTTTATTCATAACCAATAAAGTAGTTTTTATTTATTTTAGTCCAATTTTCTTTAGTAGATTCCAATGATCTAGCCTTAGTTGAACATCACCATATGCGAAACTCAAAGAATTCTCACAACTACTTTGGTTGGAACTTTATTGAGGCCATTAGCTGCAATCTTTAATATTTCTCCAATTATTAACCATATGTTGTGGAGTACTAATTTTGTCTTTTAACTACACCACTTACATTGAGTAATCTTAATGTGGTATATTATTTCCACAAGCCTTTAGGAGAAAACATAAAGTTATGCTTTAATTTTGTCTTTAACAGTTTTCTTAATGGATTTTCTTTTATTGCCCTTACACTTTATTGAGACAAAGTTTGTTGGAAACCTATTAGTCTCATCCTTATTGTTGAAGTTAACTCATCAAGTATGATTATGTTGTTGATATTTACCTTAGCAGACTTCCTAATTGTACAGAGAATTAATACAATATAATTATTATGCTTGCATTAAACTTTATAATCTTTCAAAATTTAAATAATTTAGAATCATATTGAGGAATCAAGCACATTATTAGTATCAAGTCCAATGACAACAATACCAACTTGTAAGTGACACCCTCTCCATAGTAGTCAAATACTGACAATAAAACTGTCAAGCAATAGCCTTCCGTTGGACCGACTTATTACTCACATGTTAAACAAATGACTGTCACATATTCACCACCAAAGGAGCTTGTGTATTTCGGGACAAATATCAATCTACCTTTGGGCCGATTAATACCCGCATGAAGATACACTCGCAACATACATGTCATAAAATAAATTATGACTAGTGATATTAAATGGGGACCCATCACAAGACACCTTGTGCAACATTAACCTCGTCTATGGACAAAAATTAACTGCAAGGGTAATCTTGGTATAATAATCAAGTACTAATAATAAGTTCTATCAAATAAAAGTCTATCTTTGGACTGACTGATGTTCACATAAATAATTTAAGATAATTATCACATATTTATCATCACATGTGTATTATTATTCTGTCAAACTGTGCATATCTATTAGCCAAACACATAACACATAAATAATTCCACACCTATCTATGCAATTTCAATAAAATCGCACTCCACACACAGATGTTGCTAAGGCATCATGATGCTTTGATTGACTAAATTGAATATTACTAGACCAATTAAACTAATACTTAAAATAAATATTTATGTTTAATTGACAATATTAAAAAAATATCTCCCCAAATTTAAATTTAGTTAAATTCCACTACGAAATGAGAATATTAGATGATTCACCAAAATTTAAAATTAATAAAAAATTTCTTAATTTAATCAAGAATTCCATATCCTAATTTAAAATAATTTAAATTAGACAAATATTCTTAATAAAACTATCATATACATATACCACACGAATAATAAGAATGTTTGTTGACAACCAATTAAATGCTCCATAATATCGACTTGATTAACGTTAATTTTTAATATAGAATATAATCACATCCTAAAAGAAATTAATGATTTAGAAACTTAATTACCCACAGGATTTTGAGTTTATACACATACATGATTCCAATCCAAATGAATTCACATATATACAAAATTTGAAAACCGATTCAATGCTCTAGATTTTTTTCTTTTTCTTTTTCTAAAAGAACTGTAAACATACTTTAATGACTTAGAATTGGCGTCAACTCATTCCCAAAATGAATAATATTAATCAATTGAAATATATTCTAGTCATAAAATCTTAATTGATTATGATACCGTGAATGAGGGTCCCAAGTTAATAATCATGCTAACTTTATGTATGGATTACTAAATTTACGTCAACAAGCAGGAGGCAATTGTAATTTAATTATTAGCATCATCGCAAAATTGAATCCAATCAACAACTATTTCCATAAAACAACAATTAGCCCCAAAATAAATTCATGTGACTATCATTAGAGATGAACCGATTTATCAACCATAATCCAAAAAATGAAATTTATAACAATTAAAATATCACCAAGGATAGTTCTCGATTATTAAATGTGAATGTAAATATTAATCTATTTTAATATATTATAAGAATGAAAATGTATGTCAATATACACTTGCATGCATATTAGTGATACTGGATGACACACCATTTTCAAACCATTTAACTGATAAATATATTATTAGGAATAATAAGAATCATGAATCCGGCTTATCTTTCTACAAAATGAGTCAATGATATATCAGAAAGACTCAATTACCATAGTCGCTATAAAACAATGTTATAAGCAGAAATATAATTAAACAGTCGTTAGTACATGCACATCTCTCATTATGGAAATAGTCACAAAAATCAAATTGTGAATAATTCCAATCCTATAATACATATTCATAAAGCATTTTAGTAAGTGGAATGATATGCTTTAACGATTACAGGAATAATCATAATTAAACTTGATCAAATGAACTATAATTATTCATAGTTAATCCATATTAATTATGAATATACTCAATGCATAAAGCTAGCCATATTCCAAATGAATTTACTCTAAATGTGACAACTATATAGAGGGTTCACAAAATAAATAATAATGAAAGTATTGGAGTGATACTTGAAATCGCAATCACAACCATCATGATTATCACTACGCAGCCCTTTTAAAATTAATACTCAAATTTTCACTATTAGAATGTGAACCAATAACATATGTGCTTGATTAAGTATATATTAGTAATTATAATCCATGATTTGCAGTACTCAATAGTGAAACCATGTAAATATATCGATAAAATGTTAAAGTGCCCGTATAACATCAATTAATGAAATCAGCAGTTTGCTAATAAATAATTTGTCAACTCTTAAATTCTGATTTCGTACATTGATTCAAACACGTATAATTGAATCTAAATACAATCTTTTCAGATCTCAGAGAATCATAAATAGGCGGCTCTGATACCACTTGTAGGAAATAAATACATAATACCTTTAATCCTATTATGATTAAGGAGATCTAAACGTAAAGCGAAAGCGTACCTTAATCCATGAAGTTGTCTAGATGGACCACGAACTCGGAATCAGTGGTTTTATGGCTTTTCTCAACTAAGTCTCCTTATTCCTATGAGACGGTAGTAATCCCTCCCGATGGGGAAAAGAAAGACCATGTACGGTTTAGTATATCGGGGACCATAATCGGATAACATTATATACTACTTTAATCAAATCACTCATTATCACCTAATTACGTAGTATTGAGTATTTACTCAATTGACTCATATCAAAATATTATAGCTCTGGACTTATTAACTTAATTGGATCACTTAATTAAGTCCATGAAATAATTGAATAACTAATATAATTGCATAATAATATATTGTTCATAATTAGATTATATAGTAAAATTTAATTTCCTAACAAAAAAAATGAAGAATAATGTTACTGTGAGAGAGGGGTGAGGAATTTTAGAAAAAGAGTAGTACAATTTTTTTGGGCTGGTTACGACGTGGAGGAAAGAAGGAACAACCGTCAAGTAATCTTTAATGAAAGGGTTTCCAAATATTATTTTACAAAGTTAAAGGGTTTAATTGATCTAATTCTTCAATTTAAAGAGTTTGAATGAAAAAAAACAAAAGTTTAGGGTTTGATTTGATATCAATAAACATATTTTATATATATTGTTATCATATTCTAACACGTTTCACGTAAAAACATCGTCTCACATTAATTGTCTTAAACATTTTACAATGCATATGTAACTTTGTTAATCCTTATTGTGCCTATGTATTAGAATTAACAATGTTTAAAAAAATTTATTATTGATTTCAAGCTTATAATACAGCACTTAAAATCATACTTAATCACTATTCATTATATTTTGAAAAATATATTTTAAAAACCAAATCAACATATTCTATCTATAACAATTATATTCGTTTCACATAAAAACAAAAACATCCTCTCACGTAGATCTCACGTAGACTTTGTCTTAAATAATTTACAATGCATATATAACTTTGTTAAGCCGTATTGTGCCAATTTACTAGAATTAACCATGTAAAAAGAAAAAAATTATTGAGTTCAAGTTTATACATTATGTTTATTGATACTATTAGATTTATAATTTTTGTTAATATATATGAAATATAAATTAAAGGCATTTATTATTTATAAATGATGATATATTTATAAAAATATAATCAAAATACATACTCCCTCCGTCCCATCTAAGGGTTTATTTTTTCTATTTTGGTCGTCTCACTCAAAGGCTCTCTTTCCTTTTATATACATATGGGTCTCATACACACTCACTAATACAATTAAAATATGAGATACACACCCCTACTAATACAACTATTCATCACATATTAAATAATAATGTTCTTTACGTGAAAAAACAAAAGGGAGTATTTATAGGAATGTTTACTTGTGTAATAAAAAATACGTACATCCTTGCAGTGTTAAGTTTAAAAGACAATTATATTAAAAATCTATACTCTAGGAATAAGTCCCAATAAAGGGAGAAAAAATATATTATGAAAAAAACATTATTAGTGTAACTTTAAAAGAACGACTCTAGCATGATCGAAGTATGGGATTGGCATACACAAAAATACACTCAATATCTTATTTACTTTTACACTTTATTTATTAATTTCAACAATTTTATTTACTTTTTTACACTTTATTCATTATTTCCAATCATTTTATTTACTTTTTTTCTTAAAATTAGCAATTTATCTTTATTTTTTTATATTAAAAAAATAACTCTTCTTAATTTTGATGCCCATATAAACCGGTAAAGTTATTTGAAACAGGGAGAGTATATAAGAAGTGAGTGCAGTTTAATAAAAAAAATACTCAATGAAAGTAACAGTGATTTAGTGAATTATTTTTAAAAATATTTTTGTAGATATTAAATAAAAGTGATTTTTTTATTTGAATGGGCGAAATATTTTCTAAATATAATAATAACTGGTTAAAATTTGAAAAGGTGGCATTCATAAAATGATAGACAGCAATAAGTAATTTCATTTTTTATGGAATGCAATTTCATTTCACTAACAAATTATTCCCTCCACCTACTTTGAAACTGGCGCGCAGTCTTGGCCGTCATTTCATTTCTCAATTTCCCTTGGATGGGTAGATTTCATTTATTCCTTATTTAGTCGTCCCTTGTTAACGTTTAAGTTTGCTTTTTACAAGTAAATTAAAAGATAAAATTTGGTTTTTACACGTAAATTAAAAGATATTAACAGTTTAATGTGTAATGATGTGAAAAAATAATATTTAATTCAAAGTGGATAATTGTATTAGTATTGTGGGTGGAATTCGCCCTACATTAAATAAATAATTGTAATGTATGGGTCCAACGGGACAAAAAAGGAAACGTAAACTTTAACTTTGACAATCCAAAATAAAAAATGTAAACCTTAACGCGGGATGAGTAAGTAATTAATATACATAAATGTTTTCAGAATATTAATACACAAAAATTATTATGATTAACTTATGAAAAATAAAAAAAATAAATATTACGGATGCTTTCCAATACTCTAATTTTAATTAATGGTATGTAATTAATTAATTATATAAATGCAGAGTTATTCGTATTCATTATATGTGTCCATGTCATCTAAATTATTTATATTTAGAGACTTCATATAAATTACACATAGCACCCAAACTTCATATAAATTGACATATAGGTATCACCCAAACTTCATATAAATTGACATATAGGTATCAAACTTCATAAAAACTTGACACGACAAACTAATCCAAAGACGAACTAAACTCCAATTTAATAATTTAATATATTTAAAATAAAAATTTATTGAGACACAGAAGAAGTATAATTTATAAAGCTTGAGTATAATTTAAAGACCTTTGGGCCCATGAAAATAATGGGCAGCATAGAATATATTAAGAAAATCATAGACCTATTCCAAGCCCAATGAGTACGGGTGGGAAAAAATACCGAAAACTCGGTATACCGCGCTCGCCGTATTGAAAAATGTCAAAAAATATCAAATTTTTAACATACCGAAATTTTCGGTACGGTATGATTGTCGTACCGATAATTTCGGTACAATTTCGGTATTGTATATTAAAATAATCGATATTTCGGTATACCAAAATATTTTTCGGTATTTCGGTATCGGTACACCGATATCGAAATATCAAAAATTTTATATTTATTTTTTAAAAAATTAATTATACATAATACTATATTTATGTATATTTTATATTACTAATATATTTAAATTATATGTATGTAATTATGCATCACATTTATTCATATTTATTTTCTAAAATTTAAAATAAACTCTAATAAAATTAAATAAAATATAATACACTTATAAATTAAAATATATAAAAATATAATAACCAAATTTTTTTATCTAAATATATATATATATATATATATATATTAATAAATTAGAAGATGTTATTAAAGTAGAATGTTTGAGATTAGAAAGTTTAATTATTTTGAAATATTTTATATTAATTTTATTATTTTTATTAAAATTTAATATTATTTTCGGTATGATTCGGTAAATTGGTATTTTTCGGTATGTTGAATTTTCGGTATGAACGGTGTTCCAACGTTTCGGTATTAATCGGTATTTACCGAAAAATCGATATGATGTAATTTTCGGTACGGTATCGGTATCCAATTTAATTTACCGAAATTTCGATATATCGATTTTTCGGTATACCAAAATTTGGGTCTCGGTATCGGTATGAATTTTTCCATACCGAAATTTTCGGTACGGTATTGATACGATATCGGTATTTTCGATATGCCGATATTACCCACCCCTGCCAATGAGATAAGAACATCTCACTTTATTACTCTAGTTTGAGAACACATGCACGTTTACTATTCCATATTTAAGAAAAATTGTACTGCATTTTTTGACTGACTTTAAAGGATATTGTAATATTAAAAAATAAAAAAAAACACTATAAAATAATGGTCCGTGTGTAAGAAAGAAGTGACAAATTTGAAACTAAGATAACTTTTGAAGTTGTTAAATAAAATAATATATCATACATATCCTATTTTGGGGGTGTGAAGGGTTTTGTGTAACAAACGAGGAAAGTATAAAAGATTTTGTGTAACAAACGAAAAAAGTGTAAAGAGTTTTGTGTAACAAATAAATAAGGAAAACATGAAGAGTTATGTGGGATGAAGTATAAAGAGTTTTGTGTAACAAACAAATGAGGAAAACGTGAAAGAGTTATGTGGGATGAAGGAAGTATTATATAAGAGACACTCCCAAATGTTCTTTTCCCTTTTACTCAACTTTTTTTCTCATGAACTTGAACTCTGTGCCGACTCAACTGCATAATTTAACAGCCACTTCAATGAAGAAGACTTTTCAATGACTCAATCCACCAGTGCAGTGATGGTTTCCTAGTTGCTACACAGAATTGGACACACAGGTTAAACATACAAGGCTAATGGCTAACTTTATACAAACAAAAATAAGGTTACAATGATTACTAAGGAAAGCTGGAAACATTAGCAAACCCCCTCTTCGACTCTTCTTCATAAACGAGACCATTCTTGAAAGTGAAGATTAGCATGTCTGTGATGAGATTTTTGTTTCTGGAGAGTGGAAACTACATGTAGCCAAATGGGATACACCACATCACAACACGACATACTACTATGTTATTAGTTTATCATATAGCTCCGTCAAGTCTCTGTCTAAAACCACATAAGTAAAGCAAGTGGCGGGACAATGTCTAAAAGTTTGAAATTATATACAAGGAAAGCAAGTGGAAAATACAATCGTCTTTCCTCCCAACCAAAAGTGAATTTACACAGAAAATGTACACCA
Organism: Pogostemon cablin; assembly: GCA_023678885.1. Lineage (NCBI taxonomy): Eukaryota > Viridiplantae > Streptophyta > Magnoliopsida > Lamiales > Lamiaceae > Pogostemon > Pogostemon cablin. The sequence goes on along the minus strand of CM042985.1, from coordinate 25,373,766 downwards.
ATTTCCATTCTCTTAAAGAAAGAAAAATCAAATAAAGTCATTTGAGGGACTTTTTCTTCTTGATTGCAGTGATATGATATAGAGTTCAGATTAAAATAACCTAGTTGCTCATAAAGTTTCACAAGCAGAAGCAAAAAAAATGTCATCATAAACTTCAAATTTAAACCAAAAAAAGGCTTTTTTGGCACATAAAAAAGTAACCTTCAAGTCGCACGAAAATGCTCACAAAATAACAAGCTCCAATAAAACAGGCAGCATTCATGCTCCACCTGGTGTATAATGCACTGTGTGGAAGTAATCTATTATAAATGTGAGAGATTGTAATTAAAGTCTACGTGCAGATGATGCATCATTGGATGGACTCAAGCTCAATATAACTGCATCGTGCCACTGGGAAACCATCTCAAGGAATGTATTCATTTGACGGGTATCACTTCTCCCTAATATGGAATTTATTAATAACTTTTTACTCTATATCCGCCTCAAGGATTACATTTGGTTTCACACAAAGGCTTGCTCACATTTTAGAAATGAAACCAAAGGCATAGACAAGAAGGTGGGGGAACCTTTTCTGTTCCACCTAAGCACATAAAAAGACATCAAAAAGGCGCATAAGATTGGAATTCCAACTCAAGAGGGCTTTTGCACAAACCAACCAAAGATTAAACTATGAATGAACTTCTTTTAGAACCATTGAAGCCTTATCCTAAAAAAAGTAATTATGGTTTAACATACTCTCTCCAATCAATGAAAACGGAAAAGTCTAAAAAAATATCATGATAGCCAGAAAGCAGAGGAAATTTGTTACAGTAGCAAAGCAACTAGGAATAGTATGATGCTCTTTTATCTTGTAACAATGATCCCAAAAAAGAAAAAAAGAATTGCACAATCTTTATGAATGAATCAAACATAAACCTGCTTCATAATGCAAAGACATACTTGGATTAGTATAATGTCCACTGTCAAGATTCACAAACTGATGGTATAAGTTGGTTCTTGAAAGTACACAGTGGCCTCATAACAATAATATAATAGAATGAATCTTCAAGAATAAATCTTTTGCAAATTCGATCCATGAAAAACACAACAGCAACTGGAGAAATGCAGAAAACATGCAATGATGAAAGATGAGCAGAAGGCTATAATCATATGGAATTGTAATTATTCATTAAATTGCAGGGATCAATCTACAGTTGCAAAATATTTGATCTCAGATCCAATAATATGAACAAGGAGATTGATTATTCAGAGGCCTTCTCACCCAACTTACAGTAGTACACGCGGAATTCACACTTGGGAGAAATCACTTTCAACAGCATCCTGGCAGTATCTTCATGCCTCACTTTAGACCCTTCCATCTCCACCAAGGCCGCCGCCACAATCCTGTCGTAGCCATCGCCGCCTCCGGCAACATACGATACCAATGCCGCTTGAACTGGCCCAAGACTAGGATTATAAGCAGCAGACTCAACATAAGAGCCCTTATACACTTTCCCTTGGCAATCCATCAATGCCACCCCTGATGGACACCCACTGTACGGAGCGTGAGAACTGTTTGCTGCTTCCAACGCTGCTTCCATTAGAACAGACTCATCCGTTCCACAATCCCCATTACTTAATTTAATTGGATCCACACCTCCATTAGCGAAATTTGCATCACCTGGAGGCAATAGATCCAACATGTTGTCATGATTCTCAAGCAAAAGCGGCGTTTCCTGATCGAGCAAATCATGCGGACCGAACGGATTGGGTAGAAATTTGGTCAAGGGCTTAAATTCGGGAGATTCGTTGTCTTCATCAGTGACGAGGATTTGTAGGGAGGAGGAGTGGCGGAGTTCCTGGAAGAATTGGCGGCAGTGGCCGCAGGGGGCGGCGGAGACGGCGACGGATAGGAGGCGAGGGCAGCCGTGGACGGCGAGATTAGTAAGGAGGAACTGCTCAGCGTGAACAGAGTGATGGAGGGGCAATCCGGGGAATTCGAGATTAACGCCGACGAATATCCGGCCGTCGGAGCCAAGACCGACGGCTCCGACGTGGTAATTGGAGATAGGGGGCCGGGCTAAGGACTTGGCTGAGGGGACAAGGTGGGGGAGGAGGTTGAGGACGGAGGAGAGGTTCAGAGATTGAGCAATGGATTCCGCATCTGATGACTCGATCACAAATTGAGTTGCAGTGAGTTGATCATGGTTGTTCATATTTTGAGTGTGCGTGAGAGAGAGAGAGAGAGAGAGAGAGAGAGAGCAAGAAAGTTGGATGAATTGGAAGGAGTGGAAATGGCAGATGTTGTCGTGCCTACTGGGTAAATGTATATAGGTTCATTTAGTTTAGCTGGAAAAAAGTGGAGAAATTGCCCCAATTTTTAATTTTTTTAAGTTTTTTTTTTATTCAATTTTTTATAAAATAATCTTGACTCAATTTAAATAAGGACGTAAAAACATGATTGATATGATGAAATGGGGGTGTGAATGGAATCGTAATTTTTAATCTCATTTTCATTCTCATTCCTGCGATTGATATATTTTTATGAATAGGAATACCGATTCTAAAGAAATAAGTATTTCCTTATATGTGGGAATGGACATTCCTCACGCTCCCACCCCAATAGTATTGCACATTCCATTCATATTCCCCTACCCCACCCCATATATATATATATAATATACTCTCTCCGTCCCGTCCAAATAGCATAATTTTACACTTTGACCGGGACGGAGGGAGTATATATATATATAATTTTTTAATTTATACAACATCTATTTATATAATTATAAAAATTATAAAAATGTTAGTATTATTTTTCTACTTAACATGAAGTAATATTTATTAAAAACATTTGAATTAAATTATTTAATAAAAAAATATTAAATCATTTAAAATCTAAATAAAAAAATAAAATATTTTTATATACTCAACTCTGTAAAAAAATATAAAATTAAATTAAATTCTTAAAAATTTTAAATATAGATTAATATAATTATTTTAATATTTAAAAATTAGTAAATTAAATATAAAAAATTTATATTATTAATTAAATTGAATATAAACATGTAATATAAATATAAATATAATTTTATATCCATAGTCTAATATTTTTTTTAATATATATACATTTTTTATTTGTATTTTAAATTTTACTTATATTTTAAAAATATTAATATTTTATTTTATTTGGTCACTTACTAGGAAGTACATAAAATAATGCATAATTGTTGTAAACTATATGACTCAAAGTACTATTACTCATAACTACACAATTATGATTATGATACCATAAATACCCCTATGTATTTGCATAATTTGTTTGCACAATTTGGTTTTAAACAATTTGTTTTGCATAATTTCGTTTTTGCACATATTGTTTGCACATTTTAAATTCCTGCAGCAGGCGGCGGCGGCCTGCGGCGGTCAACGGAAGGTCAACGCTGGTTCGACCGGCGATCAACGGCCGGACAACACCGGTCAACGGCCGGCCAACGTCGGTCAACGGTGGTCAACGACGATCAACGCCGGTCAACGGTCGGTCATCGTCAGTTAACGCCGGTCCGGCGGATGGGTGGATGAAGGGTAGGTTGGTGGTTTAAAAGTGTATAGGATTATAAAGTTATATTTGATATTTTACTTTAATATTTTGTATGTGAGAGTAATTATTTAAATTCCTTGTATCTAATAGTAATTTAGGTTAAAAGTGTGTATCGATTAGTGATTTTCCCTATTTTTTGGGTCACTTACTAGGAAGTACATAAAATAATGCATAATTGTTGTAAACTACATGACTCAAAGTACTATTACTCATAACTATACAATTATAATTGTGATACCATAAATACCCCTATGTATTTGCACAATTTGTTTGCACAATTTTGTTTTGCACAATTTGCTTTGCACAATTTTGTTTGCACATTTTAAATTTCGGCAGCAGGCGACGACAGTCAACGGCATGTCAACGGTCGGTCAACGCCAGTCAACGCCGGTCCGGCGGGTGGGTGGGTGAGGGGTAAGTTGGTGGTTTAAAAGTGTATAGGATTATAAGGTTATATTTGGTATTTTACTTTAATATTTTGTATGTGAGAGTAATTATTTAAATTCATTGTATCTAATAGTAATTTAGGTTAAAAATATGTATTACTCCTCCTTCTTTTTTATTATTATTTTTTAAATATTTTATCTAATTCATTTTTTTATTTTATCTAGTACTCCTCCTTCTTTATTATTATTATTATTTAAATATTTTATCTAATTCTCTTTTTCTTTTACTTGTTCTCTTTTATCTAAACCCCCCTCTAGTACTCTCCTTCTTTTTTATTATTATTTTTTAAATATTATATATAATTCTTTTTTCTTTTACTTGTTCTCTCTTATCTAACACCCCCCACCCTCCCCCCCCCCCCCCCCCCCCCCATTTTCTTATGTTTCTTTTTCAATTTTTATTGCACAGAATTCTTTTCTTCTTATCTTATTCTTTTTTCTTTCACCTGTTATTTTTAGCCTATTTTCTTATGTTTTACTTATTTATTTTTTTAAATTTCTATTACATAGAATTCTTTTCTTCTTCTAATTTTTATATACTTATAAATTGCTTTCTATTAATATTTTATAATTTTTTTAAAAATTTTCTAAATAAATGGAGCATTTATTTAAAAATTTATATTATCATTTGTTTTTTTAAATTATTTTATGTGTAAAATAAATTTTACTCTTTGTTATTATTAAAAAAAATACTACATTTCCAAAATTATAACATTTTCTAAATTTATGTGCAACAAAGATGAAAATTTTTATAAGATAAAGAGAAATTGGGCTCCCCTACCGGAAAATTCTGGCACCGTCCCTGTATTTATTTATTTGGGATGAACCCAATTTATCTGCATAAACTGTCAGAAGGGTGGAGAGAGAATTTTGGGTTTAAAATCTCTCCCACATTTGATGGTTCAATTGATTTTTGATTAAAAAAAAATGAATAAGTGCATATGCTCTAAAAACTAGCGTATACTATTGTAGTTGTCTTAGATGACCTATTAAATTATCGAAGTTAAGAAATTAAGAGTTAAAGCAGTTACAAATTTATTGTGATTTTATATGAATTACAAACAAATGAATAGATTAATTGCAAATATAAGCAAAGAAAGAAAATAAAAAATATATATATGATATGATGAAAAAATTTCAAATGATAATATCTCCCAATAGGTATGGCAAAAACTTGTGTGCGCTTGAATGCATGCCTTTAAAATATCGAAGTTAAGAAATTAAGAGTTAAAGCAGTTACAAATTTATTGTGATTTTATATGAATTACAAACAAATGAATAGATTAATTGCAAATATAAGCAAAGAAAGAAAATAAAAAATATATATATGATATGATGAAAAAATTTCAAATGATAATATCTCCCAATAGGTATGGCAAAACCTTTAAAATTTTGTGCTAAATAAAAAATATTAATAAAAAGTGCATACCATTTAAAACAAAATGATGTACATTTAGAATAAAATAATGCACCCATAATACTTAATTAAAGTGAAGCTTGCGTGTGCCCGGAAGCACGCTTTAGAATTTAAATTTGAACTTGGAATCTAAATTTTTCATTACTCTTTCTTGGTTTCCATTGTAGTTTGATGGATTTCCAGAAAGCCGCAGTGCAGATGGTGAAGGGAACAACAAGTCTTGCTTTTATATTCAAAGAAGGCGTCATTGTTGCGGCTGATTCTCATTCTCGTGCAAGCATGGGAGGCTATATATGTGAGTCCTCATACATTTACCTGGTGTCTGATGTGACTTTTTAGGTATTTCAAACTAATGAACAATCGTGTACATAATCATCCATGTTGGGAGTAGAATTTGTATGCAGTGCAAACTTACTATCATTAAAATTTTTATGTCTAAACTGTTGGAGTTGGATGCATCTTTCAGTCTTCATCAATGTTATTTGGATTTCATTATCCAAATTTAAATGCCTTAATAATTGTATGAATATTGCAGCATCACAATCCGTCATAGAAATTAACCTCTACATTCTTGGTACAATGGCTGGAGGAGCTGCTGACTGCCAATTCTGGCACAGAAACCTAGGAATGAAGGTACCTCAATTGGATTCTGCATCTTATCTTCTTCGCATATCTAATACTCCTATTTAGTTCCAATATAAGAGTATTATATTGAGGGCCTGAGGCTCTTCCCTTTGATTGGATTCTACTGGATTGCAGGATAATTAAAATATAGATATTGAAAGGTTGCAACTTCATCCTTTGATAGTTTGAAATAGAAACAAAAATTCTTCTCTCCTTTTTTTCTCTCTTAGTGATGAAAATTAACCAAAAATAAATAAAAATGGCTTAAAAAATTATTTAACCTTGTGGTTTAGAAACAGAACTTTATGTTTGATGTACCTCTCAATGCTTTGATTGACTGCTTTTGTAGGCTTTCATCATCCTCGAGGACGTATACATATGTTTTTTATATTTTTTGTTTCCTTCTTTGTCACAAGGCTCTTGTTCAATGATACCAAACTTTATTGAAACTGAGTTATTCTGTGCATATTCAGTCTCGCTTGTATGAAGGCTAATAAGTTCTGTTGCTGGAGCTTCAAAATGCTGGCAAACATCCTGTATTCTTATCGAGGAATGGGTTTGTCTGTGGGAACTATGATAGCTGGCTGGGATGAAAAGGTGAGGGTGAGTTATTTAACATTATTGTCCTTGAAAAATGTGTTAAATCTTTTGCTGTTTGGTGCAGGGTTCAAATCTTTATTATGTGGACAGCGAAGGTGGGAGGCTTAAAGGCACCCGATTCTCTGTTGGTTCTGGTTCACCATATGCTTACGGTGTTTTGGACAGTGGGTATGTTAATAGCCATAGTCTGTTTTATCAATACCGTCCATAAATTCTGTATCTTGGTTTTTAATGTCTTTGGCAGCTAGAAATCACCTTGCACTTCATATTGCTGCAAATATATTACTATACTCATCAGGGCATATAATTTCTTTATGGTGTCTTTCGTGTACTGACATAACATGCTAACTTTAGGTTCTAGTTCTACACGATTTCAGAATCGTGGTAGTAAAAAATCTCCTTTTAATTACTACCCATTTATTTAAATTCTTTCCTCCTTAGCTAGCTCCTGCTGTTTTTCCATATTATATAGCCATTTTTTTAGATGTTTCATAAAAAATATACCTGTAATAGACTAATAGTACAACTCTGATCAGGCTTCTTAGTCGTTGAATGTTTTCTAGATATCGTTTTGATTTGTCTGTTGAGGAATCTGCAGAGCTGGCTAGACTATCAATCTACCATGCAACGTTCCGTGATGGTGCCAGTGGTGGTGTTGCCAGTGTATACCATGTTGGGTCAAATGGATGGAAGAAGTTATCTGGTGATGACGTTGGATCACTCCATTATCAGTACTATCCTGTCGTTCCTTCTACCGTGGAACAGGAGATGGCCGAACCTTCAACTGCATGTAGGAGGGACTGAAATTACAGTGTTTAGTTGTTTCATTCGGATATTATTGCGACAGTATACTCTACAATGACACTTTCAGAAAAATCTTGTTTGCCTCATTTTGTCTCGTTCTTCGAACAGGCGGTTATTACTAGAGATCTGACCTTACAAGATGGAACATTTTTATTCAGCTTTTCCAAGTTACCTTAAAGAATGATAACGAAAAGGAAGTTTTCAATTACAGTTAAAAATGTCATTTTGAACCACCAATTATTTAGGTTATTTTACGAGCAATTGCAAATAGAATTATGTCATGTTTTTCCTTTAATGCCTCTGGCTCTGAGACACAATATCAAGCTTGTTGAGACAATTTTCATTTACTTGTGTGAGATGATCCCTTGCTTTTTCAGCTTCTAATTTCTAAAATTTCTTGTATTGCTTTTGCTACTTTTTTCTTGACTGAGCTTTTAAATCTAATTACTGCGATGTTTGGAACTGTTGGGTGTCGTTGTCTCGTCTTGCTCCTTTTTAGTTCAGGATTGTCTTGGATAGGCTGGGAATTGACCATGTCTGCTTAGCCAGTTAATGAGCATATGCTAAGAGTTGCAGTTTAGAACAATCTTTTTCTGCTTTCCTTTTTGTAAATTTCTCCAGCCTCTAATATAGGGAAGGTTTTGGCATTTATTTAACTATTCACTGCAATTTGAGGTTGAAAGCATCTTAATATAATCTTCTAATGTTTATGTTGCTTGGAGTATGGCTTCTCTTATCAGCCTTTTCATCATAGCCAGTTATCTTCATTAGTTGCCTCACTTGCAATTTTGTTGCAGTAATGTGTTCTATCCTAAGATGACATTTTTCATCTCAGGCAAAAGCTCCTGCGCCCCCGGGGACACGGTCTGTGTCCCCATGTGAACACAACCCTTCCCCTCCCTACTCTATTTAAACATATGTATTGCTAGGGAGTTTAAATTGTAAAGGAACATGCACCTCAAGGTTTATGCATCTGATCTTAATCCACCTAGGAAGCTCTTTTTGTTCCTCCTTTTTCCTTTAATTGCTAAAGTTGGAAATCATCGTGCTGGCCCATCTTTGTGGGCTCATAATTCATCAGGCTAGTTGCAGTAGTTGGGAATTGGGATTGAGGTTCCTTTGTCTTCCTCAATGACATGAGGCCATATGTTTGGAAAAGTGCTTGGGGTTTCCACTTAGATTGATCAAAGGGGGACTTAGACTGTTGGTTATTGATGCACTATCTGTTGAGTTGGTTTTAATATACTTTTGTTAATTGAACAAAAAGAATATGCACTTTGAAGAACAAGAACCTGAATTTAGACAAAATTGAACCAGATAATCAACTAAATAAAATATATGAAAGCAGAAGTTCCCAATTTAGAATTCAAAATTAAAATATAGATGGAATTGAATAATGCACTGGGAAAATTCATAAAATTCAGTCTGATGAAGTGATGAAATGTCCACAGGGGATGGATGAGATCAGATTTTGAAAAGAAAATGATATAATGACTGGTAAAGTTGTTGTATGAGGGCAAATGCATCTCTCTCATAATATTCAGCTCTATGTCTAACCTTTCTTTTTGAAGATAAAAGTACTTAATTATTTACAAAAGGGTGTTATATGTACTATTGTAACAAAGCTTTCAGTTCACATCACCATTAGAAGTAACAAAATCAATACTCAAGAACTTTTCCTTCAAATTTTAGCACTTGAAAGATATTAATATACAAGATTTTATATTATATAAAGCTACATAGGTATTTATACATGAGGCCTATAGCGTTTGCATCTCTCTGATCTGCACAACGGTTCGCGTTTCCTCCGTGAAGTAAGTGTGTGTGATATGTATGTTTTTATAAAATGTATGGATGAAGTTCATCTTCTTTTAATATGGCCTTGGGCAAATTAAGTACCAAAGACTCCACTTCTTCTTTTCTTAGTATTTGCTGCCATATCTGGGTTGCCTTTTTGCATCATGGCCACAAATTCATCGTAGTTGATTCGTCCATCCTGCACATTTTTGAAGAATTAATGTTTGGACACATAACTGTGAATCTGAATAATTGAATGCATTCTGCAGGTGATTTACATATAGAACAGAAGTCCAAAGGAATGCTGAAAACCATGAATTCTATAGAAAAAACGATAGCTATGGAGTTCTTACATTGTCATCATCGACTTCAGAGATAATTTCCTTAATGTCCTTATCATCATCCATTCCGTATTCTCTGAGAGCTTGCTCTAGTTCTTCTATCGTAATGAAGCTGATATTGAGAAAAGTAACAATTTAGAGTTACAGGGCAGTAAAAACATAGGACTTTCTAGTTGTAAAAGCTTGTATTTGTTCATGATTACCCGCTATTGTCTTTGTCGAAATACTGGAATGCTGTGTAAAGGTGCTCTTCTCTATCCATTCTATTCATTTGCATTGTCGCTGTAATGAATTCTTCATAGTCAATGGTGCCATTACCATCAGCATCGGCCTGTCAAGTGCGTTGAATATGCTGTCATGTAATAACATTGTATTGATGCAATAATATTCTATGTTGTCTCTGTGAACTTACTGCTTCCATCAACTGTTTCACTTCAATTTGGGTCAAGTTTGTTCCCTGGTTGGACAATCCCTGCTTCAGCTCTTCGAGTGTTATGGTACCACTGTTATCTGTATCCATACCTTTGAACATTTCTTTCAACCCCATGATTTCTTCCTCTGACAGGCATCCAGCAATAACCTTTTGTGTGTTTGATCACAGTTAGATTTTCATTGCAACAAGTGATTGCATGTTAAGGTATGAAATACTTACACGCAGTGCAACTTTCTTGAACTTGTTCATGGCTCTGAATTGTTTGAGCTTATTCAGAACAGCATTGTCAAGCGGCGTGTCGGGCGCCTCGCCATCCTCCTTAATCCATGGATGATCTACAGAGCACAAACACAGCATCATATTATCAAAGAAGGCTTGGTATGCAATAAATAGAGCGTCATACTTAGCACTTGGGATGCAGAGAGCCTCTGCTTGGGGTCTGAATTGAGCATCTTCCTAACAAGATCCTTTGCTCCGCTTGAAATCGAAGGCCAGGGGTCCGACGAGAAGTCGATATGGCCCCGTAGAATTGAGTTGAATATTCCGGTTTCGGATTCTGTAATAAACTCCACGAGTAAGTAGCAGATGTATCATTTTATTGTAATATATGATGAAAAATTACACCAATACCTGCCCAGAAAGGGGGAACCCCGGAAAGAAGAATATAGAGCATTACACCAATACTCCAAATATCAGCTTCTGGTCCATATCTCCTCTTCAACACTTCTGGAGCTATGTAATATGCACTACCCACAATGTCCTTGAATTGCTCACCTGCCAAAACCATGCAGTATAATTACACAAGGTCTTATAGAGTGTGTACAGACGAAGAACGTACCCTCTTTGTAGAAGACGGAGAGACCGAAATCGGTGGCCTTGAGGGGAGCATTTTCATCCTTGTTCAACAGCAAGAAATTCTCAGGCTTAAGATCCCTATGAATAACCCCCATGCAATGACAAGTGTGCACAATCTGCACAATGGTCCTCATGAGGGACGCGGCGGCGCGCTCTGTATAGTGACCCTTGGCGATGATCCGGTCGAAGAGCTCGCCGCCGGCGCAGAGCTCCATGACGAGGTGCACCGAGTGCTTGTCCTCGTAAGCCCCCTTCAGCTCCACAATGTTTGGCTGCCCTGCCAAATGGTGCATAATCTGAACCTCTCTACGAACGTCCTCAATATCCTCCTTATTCGCCAGCTTCCTCTTCGCGATTGTCTTGCACGCGAACTGCTCGCCCGATTGCTTGTGGGTCACCAGGTGGGTCACCCCGAACTGCCCTCGGCCGAGCTCCTTCCCCATCGTGTACGTCGCCTTGATGTCCTCCATGGGCCTCCCCAGCACGGGGCCCATGTGGGACGGCTTCGTCGGCTTCGCTGGAGAAGCCGACGTCGGCGGAGGCGATGGCTGTGGGGCAGTCGTAGCCGCCGCAGCGTTCTTGGGGGCGTCCTCTGCGCTGCTGTCTGCGGCGGATTGGTCGTCGGGTGGGGCGTCGTCGCTCCGGGAGCAGCAGTTACCCATCGCGGTGGTGGTGGTGGTGGGGCGCCCGGAGATGGAGCAGAGGAAGAAGCTTTGGGGGTTTCTTTAGGTTGGTTGTTAGGAGGGGGAGAAAACCATGCATGGACGCAAACAGATGTTAGAAGAGAGAGAGAGGGACGATGGAAGTCATTGCATTGGAGAGATTTTAGGAGGGAAGAAAGAGATTAGTATTTTTTTATTGAGAAATACCACAATTTGCCCTAGGGAAGTCAACATTTTTTTTGCCCTACATTTTCTAATACATCTAAATTGCCCTAAAAATACATGCAATGTCATGAATACCCTCAAGGATGGTCCACCTTTTTGTATTGGGAATGAGTTGACAAGTACAATTGCATGCAAAATAGATGTGTCAAGGAATATGTTGATTATTTATGGGTGACACATTAATTAAAGAAGAAATAAATAAATCTACTAAAATATAACCCCTAATTCGGCGGACAAGATGAATGAAGTGAAAAAACTAAATTTTAAGCGCACACCTACAATTTAAAATTCACGAAATTTAATTTTTAAATTCCTTAAATTGTTAGATTATAATAGGTTTTTTATTAATTAACACATACAGTAATTAGGTGATTAAACACATGTAAAATTAACTACCTACCACTCCACTGAAACACACTTCATTAAATGGGGTGAAAATTAAAGCACTGTGTTCACAATCAGTTCATTTATGTAAATTCTTGTCACATTAAACTCTCAACTATCCCCACCAACCAAATAACTTCACCACCAACAAACAAAAAAATTGGGCACAGTAGATTCAAACTGCATTCCTCTGTATCCACAAATTATTGGAGCATAAAAAGGTGATCGGCTCCCGCATTTACCCACCATTTTTGTCGACGGATCCATAGTTAGAGCCAAAGGTAAGATACGAACGCTGTTTGCATTGTATTTTATTTATTGCTTTCTTTCAATGTTGCTGTTAATTTATTTAAAGGTCGCAGGGTTTTTAATGTTTTATGGTTAAGGGTTTTAAAAATGCATGTCCGCTGAGTGAAATGGTTATATATATCCATGTCCGCAAAAGAAAATGGTGAAGTATGCATGTAATATGCTTGTCCGCCGAGGAAAATGGTGAAGTATGCATGTAATATGCATGAATACCACTACATACACCCATCGTAGACTTGTCCGCTAATATGCATGGTTAATTATGCTTGTCCGCCCATTATTTGAGACTTATCGTCCATGTCCGCCGATTTTTGTGGCCTAATTGAGTGTGTCCGCCTATTATTTGACAGTAACTCAGCTTGTCCGCCGAAATTAGTAGCCCAATTTAGCGTGTCCGCCAAAAGTAGTTGCCCAGTAGAGCCTGTCCGCCGAAAATTGAGCCTGTCCGCCGAAAATTGAGCATGTACGCCGATGATTTGACCATAAATGAGCATGTCCGCCGATAATTTCACCATATTTGTGCATGTCCGCTGAATTTGTACCATATATGACCCTGTCCGCCTACTATTTGACCCTATATGAGCATGTCCGCCGATTTTCTCACCCTAATTTATCATGTCTGTCGATGTTTTGACCCTAATTGATCATGTTCGTCGATTTTTTCACCCGAAATGGTCTTGTTCGCCGATTTTTCCTTCCTAAGTGAGCATGTCCGCCGATATTTTCACCCTAATTGAGCATGTCCGCCGATTATTTGGGCGTAATAGATTATATTCGCCGATTTTTCCACCGTAATTGGGCATGTGAACTGATTATTTGACCCTAATTGAGCATGTCCGCCGAAATGTTACTGGTTTTTGAACATGTCCGCCGATTTTTAATGTATAATTGAGCATGTTTGGCCATTTTTTAAGCATATTATATCATGTCCTCCGATTATATTTGGCTACCTGAGCATGTCCGTCAAGTTTGAGCAAAATTCAGCATGTAAGTCATTATTTTTTTAGTATAATAGACCTGTTCATCGATTTATGGACCTTAATTGAGCTTGTCCGCGTACGTACGACTTAATGTTTAACTTGCATGTGTGCTTGATAATTTAATGCTTAATTTGTGTGTACCTACTAAATTGGCGTATCAGAAAAATACTTTAATGAATCCTGTGTCAATATAACAATTAATTGTTCTTTTGTTGAAAGGTTTAGGCCTTGGATTGGAAATGAGAAATATTTTTATATGGTGGGGCGGCTGGTGGCAAGTTTTAGAGCATGTACGTAGCCAACACACGAGCTTAGTTTTAAATTCAGATCAGCTGACGTTGGATTTTATTATTGGGCATGTGCACAGTTTAGTTTGCGCCGATTTGAATCATTTTAAATATGTTATACACACACTTGTGGACATCGGTGGTTGTATAACAAAACATAAGGTGAAGGATGATATGGATATTAGGGGCTTGTATCAGCAGGTTGATGAGCCGATGCTGTTTGTCACAGTTAAGGCCATACCACAGTAATCAGTTGATAATTGTTGCACTAGTGCGGCGCCAGTGGGGAGCAGTTATTGGATTGACTTGCTTCGTTCACAAATTCAATCTGTCAATATTCATAGTCCCGTAGATTTGACCGGACCGAGTACGAGTATAGGTGTGGGCGTGTCGAGTCGTACGACAAATATTGATTTGAACAGTGAGTACGCTAGCGAACAGCAGGATGAAGAAGAGGTGGAGAATGGAGATGAGATGTGCTCCTCTGATGGGTTTGAGGGTTCAGAGGGTGATGGGTTTGATGGTTTTGCTGGTTCTCAAGACTATGGGTCCGATGGATCGCAAGGCCATGGGTATGATTCATTTGAGGGTCCACAGCGTGAGGATTTTGAGGGTGCTGAGACTTCGCAAGATGAGGGGCGCGATGATGATCAACTCAATGCTGAAGATGAGGATCCTGAAACTGCTCTATTCGAGAGGTTCTGTTCCTACATCAGAGCCAAAGGAGGAATGAGTTTCCTGGAACCCGTTACTACACACATGCAGATGCCCACACCGGTACGTCCTAGTCAAGACACATGGGCGTGCGATACTCTGGACCAGACTGAGATGGCCGCGGGGGTGAATCCTCAGATGGTATGTAAGATCTGTCATCCTGATCACCCATTACCTTATCATCATTATCATCTTCGTCGTCCCCTCCGACAGCATGAAAATCACGTAGTAAGTCCTCTGGTGCTGCTGTTCTTTGTTGCCCCCATAATGCTGTATCAGCAACCTCAACACCTATTATTCCACAGTATTGCTAGCCGCCAGTATAATTTGAAGAAATGTTCACTTCCACCGGAATGGCACCCTGACCACTAATTTCATCTTTGGAATCAGAACTACAGCGCACCACCTGTTTCTTACCCTTAGCCTTCCCTTTTGGTTTTGGATCCCCAAAGACCCTAAACTGAACTTGAAAACCATAACTCCAATCAGAATGTATTCCCCTGAAATATGATCGGCGGGACTCCTCAGGGAGGATGGCAGGTAAATCAACAACTCTTGGGTCCTGAAAGTAAAACAATAAAACATAAACACATATACTCAGGTGACAAAAAAGGCCTCTAAATGCATCCAAGTTAGATAATCAAAAGCTTAATCGCGTAAACATAAAAGTGACAAACCTGTCTAAAAAACTGAGTGTCGTCAACTTTTTTGGCAGTAGTATATGTCCAGCGAATACACAGACATCCGGCTCTGGCTGTCCATCGGTCAACATTGCTGCAAAACCTGCGATGCGCTCAGATGCCCAAACCTGTGACCAAACATCAAAGTAATTTCATGTCAACATATATCTTTTTAAATGCATTTAATATAAGAATAAAAATGGTGAAATAAAGTCGGTATCACTTACTGCTAGGGCAAATGAGCATCCATAAAAGTTGATGCGCTGCTGTTTGCCTAACTCTTGCACCGTAGTCTTTACAGAGTCCATATGGTGCAGTAGGGTTAGGTATATGTACTTACCCCATGGGAAAGAGTTCCACAGGTCATCATTTTCAGCTAAATACCATACCCAGGGCTCTATGTATACTTTTGACGTATCCCGACCTAGCAAAAAGTAGTACAGTAGTAGAATGTTGGCCGCTTTCACCGCATTTTGGCCCTTATATTTGTTTTCATTAAATCTTCTCATAAGTTCATCAACCAGGACCCTCTTCGAACGAAAGGTAGCAAACAAATTGTCTGCTGGTGGCAGAAATGAATCATTCTGGTCAATATCCCCACGGTCCTCAAACCCTAGTCCCATAACACGCATAAACTCCATGGGTGTGAAGCTAAGAATTGTATCAGACACCCTGAAGTACCAGGAGTACATATCTGAACCAGGGATTACAACCTCCTGAGCCATCAGCTGAAATAAAGCTTTAGGAGACCCATAATCTTAATCGAAATCCCAAAAATGCCCGAAACAAGATCTTCTGAACCTCCGCACTGTTTGATCGCCACTCTTTGTAAGCACCTCGTGTATGCAATTCAGAGCTTTGGAAGGCCTACAATAACCTTTAATCCCAACTTTTCGAGATTGAAGTCCACGTCGTTTCCAGCTCCACTACAGTGCATGCCAACTCGATTAGATATAAGACGTGACTACATTTTATACATAAAAATTTCTGATATAAAATAATTGAAAATATTATTATATTCCTACATTTTTAGGAATAGGTATCAAATTACAATAAAATTACGCCTTAATTTACCAACTGCCATGCTATTTAAAGCTTGAAGTATCAACGGTGATGCAAATTAAAACTTATTCATCATCGGACTTAAGCCACAAAATCAGCGGACAAGCTATTTTATGAAGAAATAATGGGAAATTTAGCTAAATAATGCTAAGAAATTCCATGGACAGCCTCAATTAAACACTTATTCATCGGCGGACAGGCTCAATTAAGGCAAAACATATGCGGACAAGCTTTTTATGAAGAAATAATGGCAGATTAAGCTAAAAAATGCTAGGAACTTCGGCGGACAGGCTATTTAAGGCTTGAATATTCAGCGGTGATGCAAATTGAATACTTATTCATCTGCGCACAGGCTAAATTAAGGAACAACATCGGCGGACAAGCTTTTTTATGATGAAATAATGGCAAATTAAGCTGAATAATGCTAGGAACTTCGGCGGTCAGGCTATTTAAGGCTTGAATATTCAGCGGTGATGCAAATTGAACACTTATTCATCGGCGGACAGGCTAAATTAGGCCACAACATCGGCGGACAAGCTTTTTTATGATGAAATAATGGCAAATTATGCTAAATAATGCTAAGAAATTCGGCGGACAGGCTATTTAAAGCTTGAGGAATAAGAGGTGATGCAAATTAAATACTTATTCATCGTCAAACAAGCTCATTTAAGGCATAACATCGGCGGACAAGCTATTTCATGCAGAAATAATGCCAAAATAAGCTAAATAATGCTAAGAAACACGGCGAACATGCTATTTATTGCTTCGGGTATCACCAGTGACACAAATTATGGACTTATTCCTCGGCAGACAAGCACAGTAAAGGCACAAAAATGGCGGACAAGCTATTTTATGCAGAAATAATGGCAAAATTATGCTAAATAATGCTCAGAAATTCGGCGGACAGGCTCAAAAACGCATAAAATCGGCGGACAAGCTCAATCAGGGCCATAATTGGCGGACATGCTCAATTGTACTACAAATATTGACGGACAAGGTCAATTTACATACAATTATCGGCGGACATGTTCAACTACGCTAGAAACATCAGCGGACAAGCTCAAAAAGATTAGAAAAATATGCCGACAAGTTCAATTACACTACAAATTACACTGAAATTTCCAATTATACTCAAATAATTATCGTCGAACATGTAAACTTAAAATTCATCGGACACGACAAATTCATACAGTAACAACTCCAAATTCAGACTCTACTTCCTCGGGGGACAAGAAAAACTCCAAATTCAGACTCTACAGTAACAACTTCAAATTCACTATACTTTAATTAAATCGCAATTCTGCAAAACCCTAAAATTCTAAACACGGAATACCTGGCTATCCATATTTGCTGCTGCTAATTTTCGACGTGAAGATGACGATGGATTGAACGACATGCCGGAGGCCCAGATGGAGCGCTGTATCCGCCAGAAAAATCGAGAGTTTGAGAGAGAGAGGGGGGGAGAGAGAGACAGAGAGTAAAAAACAAAAATTTTGAGAAAAAGGGGTCAAAGATTCTCTTCCCAATTTCAACGCCTCTAAAAGCGGTACTTTTAACTGCTGGGCTACTATTCCGAGATACCAAAAAGAAGGGAAAAATATGACAGGTGTCAGGGGGATAAATTAGGAATATACACCAAAAACAGGGAAAATTAGATGTTTTAAAAAGGGTAGTGCAAAAAAGATGTTGCATGGGTGATATAGGGTATAAAAAGTGTTGTCCCTTTTTTATTTTTTAAAATATTATTCTCATTTAATTCTGCGGTTAGAGTTTCAATTCAAGTTTATATTTATCATTATTAATTTGTATGATTTTGACGTCGAGATGAATCATGAGATAGTCAAATTTTATATATGATCAATTAATTAAATAACAATCGATATTAATTTATATTAATCAACTCTTTAGTTATTGGTATTCCTAGTTTAATTGAATGCACCAAATCAACAATTAAGTTCGGGATAATTTTAGGGTGGAGCTGGTGCACCTAGAGAGTTTATAAATGTAAATTAAGATTTAGTGTGTAGTTATTTATTTTAAATTTTTATTATTTTTATTTTTTTAATGGTGGAGATTAAATTAAAATTTAATATAACGGTTAAGATCGTCCAGGTACACCAGGTGCACATCAGTAGAACTCTTAACTTCTTCCCTTTATGCACTTCGGAAATGCTTACAGATGTGAACGTTATTCTTATGGATGTAAAAAAAATTGACCATGTAAATTAATTTTCGTTCGATCGTTGCCGTCTACACCATCATTCGATCGCCTCTGTCTACTCCATCGTTTGACCTCGTCGTAAATATAGTTTTCATATTCTCAATTATCACCGTATATAAATTTGATACCTTTGACCTAAAGGTACTTCCCCTCGTTAAAAAACTGCCGACCCTATTTTTCTAATAAAGCTTTGTTGAAAGTTTCCTCATAAATAAAGAAAAATGGTAGGTAATAAATAGGGAGAGAAGATAGCACTGAGTTTAGTAGTGTAATTCTGTCCCCAATTGAAATTTTTTTATCCTCCGACTTTTTCAAGCGATTTTTTATTTTTTGATTGATGTTGGACCACTCAGAGACTCTTCTATGGTAAGCACAAACTTTCATGCCCAAGTATGAAAAGGGGAGAGATCTCACACCACATCTAAGTATATCTGCCATTTCACGTATTTTTCATCAGTATTGACTATCATTACACAACATTTCTCAAAGTTGACATTCAGCCCAGAAAGAAGCTCAATGTTGCGGAGTAATCTTTTTATGGTCCATGCATTATCCACAGTTGCATTCCCCATGAAGACTGTATCATCTGCAAATTGAAGATGTGATACTCTCATTTTATCCCTCCCAATTTCAGTAGCTGGAAACCTTCCTAACTCCGTAGCTTTTGACATTAGGATACTCAATCCCTCCGATGCAATCACAAATAAAAAAAGTGATAGTGGATCCACTGTTTTAATCTCCTTTCAATTTGAAACTTACCCGATGGACTACCATTCACCAAGACTGTAGTAGAGGATGAAGAAATACATCATTATCCACTGTTTCCATTTAGTATGAAAATTAAACCTCTTCATAATTAGATTCAAAGTAGCTCTAATCAACGGCGTCATATGCTTTAGCAAATTCAATTTTGAAGAACATTATCTCAAGGCGACCCCTTTTAGCCTCATCAATAGTTTCATATGGAATGGTAATGCTATGCAGAATTAGTTTACCTTGAACAAAAGCACTTTGTGAATCTAAAATGATGGAGTAAAAAACTGAACCTAATCCTTTAACCAGGATTTTTGAGATTATTTTATAAAGCCCACTAACAAAAGATATTGGTCTGAAATCATTCAAGCCAACAATTGCTTCTTCTTCTTCTTCTTCTTCTTCTTCTTCTTCTTCTTCTTCTTCTTCTTCTTCTTCTTCTTCTTCTTCTTCTTTTTTTTGGAATCAGAACACTAAAAGTGGGGTTAAACCCTTTCACAAATTGCCAATTATCATGAAATTCTTGTATAAGTCTCATGAAGTCTTCTTTAAAATGATCCCAGAATTCTTTTAGAAATCTAAAATTAAATCCATATTAAAATTCTTGTATTAATCCTGGACTTTTCGAGCTCTCGCAATCCCATATTGCATCTCTGACTTCATCTTCAAGAAATGTGGATATTAGCCTCTCATTATCTACATAAAAATCTGTTTCCTTGAAAAGTTGAGCTAAAGAAGATCTAATCAAATCATCTTTCTTAAAATGCTTTTGAAAAAATCCGAATACTCTGTTTTTCATATCTGCTACCTCTTCACACCATTCCCCATTAACATGTAGACCCAAAATCCCATTTCTTTTGCGTCTTTTATTCATGAAACGTGGAAGAATTTTGAGTTTACATCCCGATCCTTGATCCAAGAACATCTTGCTTTCTGAAAATTCAAAGTATTTTTTCTTTTTAAATCTTTCAATAATAATGATGAAATTTCATTTTCTTGATTATCTCATGCTCCTCCAAACCTAAGGCATCATCAATCAAGTCCAATTTCCAAATTTCTTGTCTTCTCCTCTCTATGCTCTTATCAGTATTTCATAAAACATTGATAGCCTGATGTCTCAAGTCTTCTTTGAGTTTATTAAAAAATTCTTAATAATATAACTACCCCAACCATCAATTATGTAACTCCTCCATTTATTAGTGACAAAATCCTTAAATTGAGGGTGTAAGCCCTAATCTTTAACTTTAATTTACAGAATAAGAGGATAATGGTTAGATACTGATCTCCTCAACCTAACGTGATGTGAGCTAGGCTAACTTGAGAGCCAAATATTATTTACCAAAATCTAATCAATCATATTTTTGCATGTGTCATCCGTCTTATGCCAATTGAAGGTCCTCTCATTTAACGGTAGATCAACCATGCAAGAGTTACTAATAAAGCTGGCATCGAAAGCAGCAATATCTCTAGTATATGAAGACACAACAACTCTTTCCGACTTACTTCGAATAGAATTGAAGTCCCCAATCACACATGCAAGAAGAAGAGTGTTGATTAATCACAGACCCAATTCGATCTCATAATGCCAATTTCTCAGAAGGAATGCAAGGAGCATAAATATTGATAATGCAACAGTGGCATCTCTCCTGACCCCAAAAACCATTCACATTTAGAGCTTCTGAAATATGCCATGAACTTTGACAAGAAAACACTTCAGGATTCCATAGGGGTATAATACCACTAGATCTACCTATAGCTTCTAAAAATGTCTATTCCATTTTATCAGCACCACATAATTCTTGACAAACATATTCATTTATGATCTCCAATTGGACTCTTGAATACAACAAAAATCCACTCGCTGATCCTTAATAAGATTTTAAATTTCTTTCGTTTTCACACTGCTCCCTGATGCGCGTTTTCTTTGCACGCAAAATTAATCCCCAAGTATTAAGGATATCAGTTGCAGCTTAAGCAAGCGACCAAATGATTATCGAACCCAAAGGACGGCGTATTATCAATTTAATTATTTACTAAATTAATTAAGACGTAAGGCAATAATATTTGAGGTTTGAATGATTAACTAACAAATAATTAATTAAAATAACAAATAAAATAAAATATCACTAATAGAATACGAAAGTGGATCAAGTAGGAGAGTAGGTAGCTCTAGGATAATCCAGTTTCACACATTAATCTCCCTTTCATGTGTTGATGTCCGACTCTGCCTTGTGGAATATGGACGCATCACTAAACCATGCATATCTACTTTATAGATACAAGTAAACATGCGTATATCATGTGTGAATAACCTCGGAGCAAGAGATATAATTTCACCCCCCTTTCTAGGTACTATCATTATCAATTATTTTCCTGGCCAATTGGTACTCTAACCCGATATGATCTCCCTTTATATGTACTATAAAATTATCCTCTTTATCCTACTTAATAACCCAAATTCAATTTAATTAATAAGTATTCATATATGACAGTTCTAATAAAGTTTCGGAGTCCCCTCACTTAGAATCATAACATGGAATCCTGCTCAGCAGTGAACGCACTCAATCAATAACCAAGATATGTATTCAGACTCTACATAACAGTTAATGATGCACAAAACGATCGTGAGTGTGAATTAAAAAGGCACAATCATATATAAAATAAATTCACAAGTAGTGTTGTACGGAGTTTACACACGAAAGTTCAATTAATTCGTAAAAACTTTCACAACCCTAGTTTTACCAAAAAGGCTCTAGCCCATGGTGTTACGAAGAACAATCATGGGCGTTGGATAGATCTTACCCGGATGTCTGAAAAATTACAAGATAAATTAGGAAACGAAATAAACCCTAGATGTAGGCGTCGCGCGTTCTTTTCCATCTTGAATCCTTCTCTTGGTTCTCCTCTTGATTCCACAGACGAATCTTCAAAGTGATGAATGGATGGAGGAAAGGATGTGGATGATGGTTGGGGGTGATCCCCCTTGTGGGGTGTAGTATTGTTGTGGCCTCTCTCAAATTCAATCTAATGAATAATGATGTGATCTACATCCTCTTTTATACTTGTAAACTCTCCTTATGGACCTTGGATAGGCTTTTTCTTGGAAAACACGAAAATACATGCAAACATACAATAGGGGTGTAAAAACACGCACAAATTCGGAAATTCTCACTGGCAGCTGCGCGACTTCACGATTTTGAGCATAACTTCTACATCTGACCTCCGATTTGAGTTATTCTTGTGCTCACGTGATCCTCTCTTCCTTGGCTTTCTATTCATATAAAGAACTCATAAAAACTCCAAGAATTGAATCTATAAAAAGCTATGGAAAGTAGAACATCCGTTCTGTTCGGCGCAGCTAGCGCGACATCACCATCTTGATCATAACTTCCTCGTTTGAAATCCGATTGAGGTGTTCTTTATGCCAAAATGATCCTCTTCCGTTCAGAGCTCCACACGAATACAGAAAAATTATGAAAGTTGGATTGTTATTTTTCAGCATTAATGCACAAGTTGCACCTTTTCTCCAACTTTGCACTTTTGATCATTTTTCCACCTAAAACACAATAAAACACCTCAAGTGCACCTTTTTTCTCAAATATAATGAATATAAGACCCTTGTGCTAATATACAACATCAATTCCCATCATAAAGGTGTTAGATTGGACACTAAAACACGCTTATTTTCACTCTCAACACTCCCCAAGCCCCAAATATTAATGGATAAAATCTTTATGTTGAAACATTCTGAATTTACTACCAACCCATTTTACTATCCAACATTTCTAATTCACAAAAAAATTTCAGAATTCTTTCTTAGAGTTTAAAGCAATTAATCCCAACTATTTTTCCAAATTTTCATGTTTTACTAGCTTCTGAAGCAAAATTAGAATTAGTCATAGTTGGATTAACATTACCTTTATTCGGACCTCTCCTGATCAAATCGGCTTCTGCTTTCAAATCTTTATCATGATTTAAAAATATACTCCCTCTATCCTACACTACTCTTCACACTTTCTTTATGTCCCACACCACCCTTCATACTACAAAAAAAGAAATATCACTTTATCCAACAACCTCAAAAATTATTTTAATTTAAATTTGCCACCCCCTATTTTACGCACTTGACATTACTTTATATTTTTTATTAACTAAAAATATAACAATTCCCTCTAAAGTTAACAAATTTGGTAAAAATATAACTTTTCTTAAACAACGTAATACAGTAAACGAGAAGGGTGATCCGGGACGGAGGAAGTATTGGATTTTTCAGGATATTACAATGAGTTGATCCTTCATTTAGTCTTGGACTAAATATTTTTACTGACTATTGTTGAAATGTTTTATCTTCACGGTTCAGATTTTCTGTTACATTTTGGTGTTACATCTCCCATTACAAACCATTTGATAATTGACACATAAGATATAATTAAATATATGCCCTAGAAGGAAATCATATAAACCCAAAGGGGAACGATTAAGATTTTCCTTCCCGCACATGTATCGTTCATCTAACGTGCCTAACAAAAAATGTACCACCAAAATATAATAGGGCATTCAAGATCTCCTCCTAACTCTTATTCACCCCTCGACCCTTCTTTAATGTAAACATTCTCCTTGTTTTAAAATAAAAATAAAAAATGTAGACATTCTCCTCTTAAATTAGTGATTTTCCTTCTTTGCAAGGGAATCTTCTTATTGCTGGATAACTAACTCCCAATATGTAAATATCTTAAATGATGCCGCAGTAAAATCTTCACTTTAGGAGTTGTAGTAAATACGGGCTTTTAATATGCTGAAACTTAATCGTATTTACAGCTTTCGCAGTACTCAATTTGTCTTTCACAATACTATTATATATTCCTCTATAGGGCTTCTTCTGTTCAGGTCTTTTGTCTAATCTTCGTAATGTGCAATGTTTTCCACATCTGCAGATAGTTTGCCTCATCAGACTTATTTACCTTTGCGACATTTATTCTTTCACTAGTGTAGTATCTGCGTGCTACGCGGTATTATAAAAAATATTTAATAAATACAAATACATTCACCATACATAACATCTTTAATATTAAAAGAAATGAAAAATTAAATTTTATAATTTTGTTGTATGTTATATATATATATATATATATATATATATATATATATATATATATATATATATATATATATATATATTTAAAAAATTAAATTATTATTATTATTATTTTTGTTGTTGTTGTTGTCGTCGTCGTTGTCGTCATCTTCTAATTTAAATAAGTGATTATCTTATGTGTTCGGGGATACAAATTAAATAGAATCTATGCACCTATTTGTTTTTTGTATTTTTATATCGAACTACATTATTTTAGGTTAATAATATATATGTATTTTTTAAGTAATGTATTACTTTTTTTTTATTCAATTGTGCCATTAAATTTCCACATAAAACTTTTGTTAAAGTTTACTAATGCATATTCATAACAAATTCATCCATTTCAATTTATCAATAAATTGTATTAGTTAAAATATATATATATATATATATATATATATATACCAGTATGAAACCCGCGAACAAGATCATTTAATTACGATTCTTATTTTTATAATTAAATAATTCGTGTTATATAACGTAACAACATTAATTACGGAGATTTTTTTTCTTATAGCTAGACAATTTCTTTCATCATTGTAAAGAATTTGCAATAAATTATAACATTTGACTTTTGATAATCTAATGTATAACTAAATTATGTTAAAAGTTAATATATGCACATATATTCTAATTATTTGAAAGAATCTTGACTTATATTTTTTTTAAAATGTTACTTTATAATATAATAATACAATTGAAAACTATTTATTACTTCTCATGTTTCTCTAAGAAAATGTGTAACCAAAGTATGTAATTGTCTCTTTGCTGTATATTTATATATAGTTGTTAGTATTTCATTTTTTTCATTGTATTTAAATGCAATTATGATCAAAGTATGTAACTCTTAGTAATAAATCCTTAATTATATATAAAAGAAAATCTCAATTTATTCTTTTTTCTACACGTGATTTGATTTGATACTAATTAATTTATTTATATCGAATGATTTATTTTTGAATTACATTAATGATACTAAAGTAAATAAGTTATAATAAGTGTATAGAAAAAATAAATAAATAAATAGTAAGACTATATGTGAATAGCACATTAGAAAAAAGAAAATTGCTATATTATACTTAATATACTCAAGATAATATATATAGATATATACATATGTATATGTATATATATTAATTATAAATGTATCTTGATTAAATTTAAGTATATAAATATTGGTCCGTGATGAGAGTGAAAATAAGCGTGTTTTAGTGTCCAATTTAACACCTTTTTGATGAGTATTGTCGTTATATATTAGCACAAGTGTCTTATATTCCATATATGTGAGAAAAAGGTGCACTTGAGGTGTTTTATTGTATTTTAGGTGAAAAACAGGTGTAAAAGGCTTGGAATTGGAAGACACAAATTTAGAGGCAAGATTCGAGTGTCGTTTGACCAAGAGAGCTTGTTCGACCAACATCACTTTGGTCGAACAGAGGGGGACAAGTCGAGCAGATTGCTGAAACCTGTCCAGAGAAGTAGCTCAACTTGGAGGTGTTGCTCGATCAACATCGGCTTGGTCGAGCAGATGAGAAGAAGTCGAACAAAGTGGATAAAACTTACAGTGAGCTCGTTCGACTTGAAGGGCTTGCTCGATCAAGCATCAATGTGGTCGAGCAAGAGCAGTTTGGTTGAACAGAATGCCAAAATCGCCCAGAGAGCTTGCTTGACTAGTAGCTCCTTGTTTGACCAGTATGTCTTGGTCGAATGGCGTGTCGCTGATGCTATTTATAGTAATTCCGAATGTCTTTTACCAAATTTGATGTGTGCTTCAAGCAAAGGCCCATCCTAAGCCCATAAGGAGAGCTCACAAGTATAAAAGGGGATGTAGATGACATCATTATTGATCGGGGAGATTAGAATATATTGAATAGAGGAGAGCCACAAATCCATCCTACACCCCACAAGGGGGGGATCACCCCCCAACCATCATCCACATCCTTTTCTCCATCCATCCATCACTGTGAAGATTCGTCTGTGGATCCAAGAAGGAGAATCAAGGGATTTGAAGAGACGAAGAGAGAAGGAAGGAGACGTCTACACCTAATTATTTTCTTCTATTTTCTAATTTTCCAGACTATGGGTAAGATCTATCCAACACCCATGATTATTCTTCATAACATCATAGGCTAGAACCGTTTTGGTAGATCTAGGGTTTTGAAGGTTTTATGAATTAATTAAACTCTCTTGTGTGTCCTCCGTACAACACTACTTATGGATTTATTTTATATATGATTGTGCTTTCTTAATCCATATTCACGGTCGTTTTATGCATCTTCAATTGGTATATAGAGTCTGAATATATATCTTGGTTGTAGATTGAGTGCGTTCACCGCTGAACAGGATTTCATGTTATGATTCTAAGTGAGGGGACTCCGAAGCTTCATTAGAACTATCATATATGAATACTTATTAATTGAATTGAATTCAAGTTATTAAGTAGGATAAAGAGGATAACTTCATAGTACATATAAAGGGAGATCAAATCGGGTTAGAGTACCAATTGGCCAGAGAAATAATTGATACTGATAGTACGTAGAAAGGGGGTGGAATTATATCTCTTGCATCGAGGTTATTCACACGTGTTACACGCATGTTTACTTGTGCCTATGGAGTAGATATGCATGGTTTAGTGATGCGTCCATATTCCACAAGGCAGAGTCGGACATCAACACACGGAAGAGAAGTTAAGTAATAAAACTGGATTACCCTAGAGCTACCTATTCTCCTACTTGATCCACTTTCATATTCTTCGAGTGATATTTTATTTAATTTGTTATTTTACTTAATTATTTATTAGTTTAATAATTAAATCCTAAAACTGAATTGCCTTGTCTTAATTAATTTAGTAAATAATTAAATTAATAATACGTCGTCCTTTGGGTTTGATATTCACTTGGTTGCTTGCTTAAGCTGCAATTGATATCCTTAATACTTGGGGATTAATTTTGCGTGCAAAGAAAACGCGCATCAGTCCGCGCGAGATATTTTTGTAACTTTTGATGGATTAAAGTTAATATAAATAAAAATTAAATTATTTATATGTTTTTTTATAAAAATAAAATATAATAAAATAAAAAAATTAATTATAACTTCTAATGCTTATAACAAATTTTCTCTTATTATTTGTATTATTTATTATTTTATTAAATTTTTAAAAACTATCGCTCGTATTAAAAATATAAAAATATTTTTTTCTTATAATTAATTAAAAAAACTAAATAGACAATATTCAAAATATATCATTTAAAAACTATTTATATATTTTGGTTAATATTTTTAAGAATTTAATTACAATAAATAGGAATTAACCAATAATACAATAACATATGTGTTTTAAAAATTACAATTCATCTATATATCTATATATATCTATATCTATCTATCTATACATATATAATAGCAACAAGAGCCAACCCAATATTAGACTCAATTTTAACTCCATTCTCCCCCCCTCCCCCTTTCAATTTTTATTTCAATCTTGGCCATTCTTTATTTGAATAAGCAAATCTGAACTGTTTAATTTTGTTCTTTTTTATTTTAACTTTTCTCAATAAAAATTCGGTGCCAATTCAGAAATTTACACAAAATTTGTGGACCATTTTATAATTATTATAAGCTTAGTGAACAAAACTAATTTCCAAACCCTAAACTCATTTGTGCTCCTCTTCTTCTCGCTCATCTCTACGCCATTTCCTAAACCCAATCTAAATTTCATTTCCACCTTTCGCCTTTCACATCTTTATTTATCTGCACTGATCTCTTTTGTGGAGATTACCAACGGCGGCATGGTGATGAAAATAAGTGAAGCTGCAATGATTGTTAAATTGGGAATTGATGTGTATATTGTGAAGGTAAATGTAGCTTCAAGTTCAACCAATGTCATTCTTTCTGTACATATACATACTGATTGAGGTAGCGATGCAGGCAGCAACAGATCACTCAGCGCGGGCTCTAAGTGGAAAATTTCAAGAGAATATACCCAGCCTCTCTTTGCATAAAAGATTCGATCTTTCTATATCTTCTTCCATGTCTCAGTGTCCTTGGAAGAAGGCTCAAACTTTGTTTCAATTAGAGCAAGTTGTATGTTTATTTTTCAATTTCAATTTCATATTAAATTTAACTCAGTAGGATATCAATAATCTTTCTCGGGCTTAAATATTCATTTATAGGATGCATATGTAAAGTTAAAATATTTTTAGGAGTGTAGAAATATTATCTTAGAAGAATGAGTCAAGGGTCTTTCTATTTAAGTTAAACAAATATAATATCTTCTCTAACTGGTGCTTTGCTTGCTGTGCAATTTCTCCTAGATAGGTTATTCTTTGGTGCATTATTTTGAAATGCTTGGTGCTTCTCTATTTGGGCTTATTTAATATTGCAAACTTTATACTAAAAAGGTTATGAACACTCGCTTTATGGTATATTATTTTACTAATTGTTTTAATTATACTTATGGATATTATCTCTACTAAATTGCAGTTTAAGACTCTTTTAACCATGTTAATTAGCTTGATGCTAAATGTCATCCCCTATTAAATGTCATTAATAAATTCTTCAAACATGGGGGCTTTATCTCAGAGTTTCCTCATTGGTGTTATTATCTCTTTTAAGCTTAAAGTAAATAAAGTTCGTCAATGAAAGAGGTATATTCAAACACAAGTATTCTTTCAAACCTAAAAGGAAGTGGGATAAACTATTTTGTTTCCTTGACTTTCATCTTTTGGACTGATATTTTAAACGTAAATAAATTTTTGTTTTTAAATTTTTTTTGGGTTAATTGGCTTTGATCTCCTTATGGTTAATAAAAGAGACTGATTATTCAAAGGCTCAATGAAGTTCGGACTGCGGGTATACTATATACTTTTGTTAAATAGACAAAAATATGAAATTTTCATGTTCAATCTATGGATTTAAAATATGCTAAGTAATTATTTATGTAGTCCAATTTAACATGTTTATACTTTCAAATTCATGTAGTATATGATGTAAGATATCATGTGACTACTAATACAATTATGTTTATATACTTATTAATTAACATATTCAACATTAGTTTTTTCAAATTTTTGGTTGCATTGTGGCTTATTATAAAATTTCTTTTTTGGTGTATGTTGCATTTTAAAAATAGTTTACGTTAGCCTCTGATTATGAGACTCATTAAACTTTTTTATCCTAATTTGCATTGCACGGGTAAAAACTGTTCCTACTATTCTTGGTCTCAAAATAGAAAAATATTTGTACGATCAGATGCAGAATGAGTTCAGCAAAGCAGAAAAATAATAGAAACAGGCTTTGAAAATCAAATAAGATTTCTCTGAATTTTTTCACTCTCAACCAGCATCACAAATTTTAACATGTAAAGCTTTCTTGGTATTTATTATGTGAATGGACTAAAGTTGATTTGAAGCATTAACAGTTTGGAGAAATTTTGCTGCTGGAGAAGTTTTACTACTATACAAAAATGCAAAAGAAAACATGGAGAAGAGATGCAATGTATGTGAGATTATAATCGTATTTATTTAAGACATTATTTATAGCCTTTAATAGGGGAGTATATTTAATTCTTTACATTTTGTTTTATTTTTTGGGATGTAAGCCTATATTTAAGTCTTTGTATCGCAATACTTTCTTGTAATGGTCTTGACGTTGTGGCCTATTGCTTTAAACTTTTATTTTAGGCAATGTTCTTAGCTTTATAGTAGCAATTATTTTCGAACACCTTAACACACTAATTTTTATTGTCGTGGGTGGGTTTGTTATTACTTTTATATATATGTATATATCCCAAATATTCAAGTTCGGATGCATAATTGAAGCATCATGAGAGAAATTCCTCACATTATATTAATACTCTCATAGTATCATAAAAGAGATATTCAAGGATATTATATTACATTTAATATTTTATAATTTTAAAAAATTATCAATGATAATTATTATATTAAGATTTTTTAAATTCAACAGACCATTTTAATTAGTAAAAAAATACTTTTTTTAATTAAATTATTAAATAAGTAGTTTAAAATCAGTGTTGTTATAGCTAGACCAGAGGTTGAAACAATAAAGGCAACATTTCTAGGTTCAACCCAAAAAAATTAATTTCACATATTTTCAATTATATTTTATAAAATCATTATTTACAAAAATATATAATTAACAAAATTATTTTATAAAGAAAAAATTTCAATTTAATTAAAAATATGATAAAATGAAATATTTATACTTTATAATCCATACATAGTTATAATATATATACTCCCTTCATTCCTTTAATAAGTGTCCATTTTGCCATTTTAATTCGTCCCAATACAAAGTATCAATTTTTATTTTGGGTTGATGTAACACAAACTATAATATTAATATACTCGACTCACTACATATGGGGCCCACACTCAACACTAATACAACTACTCACTACACATTAAAATATTTTTTTTTCACCTCATTATACTTAAAATATTATACTCCTTAATCCACGTGCAAAAAGCAAATGGACACTTATCAAGGGGACAGAGGGAGTATATAATACCGTAACACACATTTAATTTAATATTTCAATAATATTCTAAAGAAAATTATAAAGTAAAACATCATGTAAATAAAAATAAAAGTTCTTTTAAAAAATTAAAATATATACTAAGGATGAAATTACGACTTTACCTATGTGGTTTATGGTATACTTTTATCAGTGGTTTAGATAGGGATAACAATGGGACGGGTATTTTCGGGTAAAAGACCTACCCAAATCCTAATGGAAAGGGTATAGGTAGTTGTAAATGGATTTGGGACGGGTACGGGTAGTTGTAAAAAATATTTTTAGGATTTGGAATGGATACGGGTAATGCCTCAATACCCGAGGGTTATATATATATTTATAAAATTTAATATGTGGAGTATTATATAATTTATATATTATGAGATTATTCTAAATATTTATCGGCAGAGTTCAGTGTTTATTCTAATATATATTATAATTTATATAATATGTTTTGTGGGTTTAATATTTATCGGCAGAGTTCAGTGTTTATTCCAAATATGAAATTATAACTTTACCCATGTGATTTATGGTATATTTTTACCCAGTGGTTTAGGACATAATGTCCCCTGAGGATTTAATATTTATGGGAAGGATTTTGCGTTTGTTTCAATTATGACATTACGACTTTACCCCTGTGGTTTATGATATACTATTACCCAGTGGTTTAGGGTATAATGTCCCCCTGAGGGTTTAATGTTTGTTTCAATTGTGACATTGCAATTTTACCTCTATGTTTTATGGTATTATCTACCCAGTGATTTAGGACATATAGTACCTCGAGGGTTTACCATTTATCAGTAGGAATAATGTTCGTTCCAAGGGTCTTATGGAGGGAGTATATTATATAAAAAATAATTTAAGGTATATTTTTAGTTAAGAGCTATTTATTTTACAATAATTCATGACCGTGCAATGCACGATAGTTTTCTGCTCTTCTTACTGCTAAAAAGGAATATAATCCCTCCATCCCACCCAAACGTTACCGGTTGCTTTTTGTGCGTAGATTAAGGAGTATTATTATTTTATGTGTAATGGGTAGTTGTATTAGTAGTGAATGGTGGGTGATCGTAATTTTGCTTACGTGTTTATAGAGCAAGAATACTCTATCTTTGTGTACAACGAGTGACCAAGAAATAAAATATCGAACCCAAGGGATTAGAGTTAAACATGATATGCACTAAATAATTATCACCACTAATAATTATGACATAAAACCTTTTCAAGAGTTAGAATTAATAACTAATAATGCAGAAAAATAAATAACAAAATAAATAAAATAAGTAGAAGCCACACTCAATCACAGATGTTTCAAGAGACAAGAACAAGATAGTTATAGGAAAATCCAATTTATTATGCGAAAATAAGACAAATAAACAAGTGAATCAAATCATATAGAATTTTATAGGAATGATCACTTAAGGATGCTAAACCACTCATGAACAAGTGAAATTTAACAATTTTAAAGAAAATAAATTCATAGGACCAAATTAATAAGATAACCTCCTATTCCCTTTCTAGGTACTAAGAAAATTAAATACCCACAATTCCTTATTCGCTTTATAGGCGATTCACTTGCAAAATTTCATATAGGCTAGTGCAAAAGATCTATCATTTCTAGGTACTAAAGGAATTGTATTAGGGCTTCCTTACCATATTTCTCTTTAACAATGGTCATGCAAATATAATAAGGTATCCTATATTGATGGTCAAACAATCAAAGACTATATATTGGTCAATCCCCTTCGATTATCACGAAATAACAAATATAATCATGGAACACATTCAAATTCAATCATACATCAATCAATGATAATATCATAAGAATTAAGAAACATGATCATATAAGTCTAAAATAAAATGTCAATAAGGAATAAATATTTTGCAAAAATTATCATCACAAATGTCTAAAATCTCAAATCAACATGATAAACTTTCAAACCCTAAAACTATCAAGAGGAAACTAGCACATGGTGTTACAAGCAACAACCATGACACAATTGTCCTTACCCATGAGTCTATGAATTAACAATAAGAAATAAAAGAAAGAAAAAAAATCCCTTATTTAAAATAATCCTCCGTCTTATTTTTCCTTGATAATCCTCCTCCGTTCTCCTTCTCAAGTAGCAAATACCGTGATTGAGTATGAAGGGTGATGGATGAAAGGTGTGTGAAGAGTAGGAACGAGGGATGGGAGGCGATGGGTGTTCTGTTCCTTGGTTGCTTACGAAGGAGCGGACATGATGTATATAATAGATACGGAAGTTGACAGACGTGTGATGGGCTTTAAGCTTTCTCACGGCAAATTCCATTGGATTATGTTGATGCATAAATTGATTCCCAACTTAAGGCCCAAAATTGCATTACGTGGCATTATCCAACTAGCACTCTACATGCATGGCCCTCTACTTGGCAATTAAAATTACTCCTGCCTGCTCCATGGAATATTAACTTGGCTATTCAATTACGCCTCTTAACTCTCTCGAAAACAGTAAGAATTACTTCCATCCTTGCTAAAAATCTGTAAAATCTCAACAATACTCGTGAAGTCATATAAAGTATAAAAATAAGAAATAAACCTCACAAATAATGTTAAAATAATACAATAATCATATGAAAACGGCATATAAAAAGCACGAATTTTCGTGCTGAACAGTGGGCCACATATGGTACCTTTTTACTAAAAATGAGAAATGAGGACATTTGGATGAGACGCTCAATATAGTAAAATGAGGACCTTTCGGTGGGACGGAGGGAGTATATATCATGGATGGATGGTCAATATTTTCTATTACTTTCTTTCGCTATACATTTAAAATGCTTTGTTTCTTAATTTTTATACTGCTAAAACTGAGCATACATAGCGTGGATTAAGGGATTATATTATATAAAATGCAAGTTAAGATAAATTTAAAGTCAAAATATACATTTTATATAAATGCGTGACCGTGCAACGCACGGTACGGGATAACCCCTGTGGTTTAGTGTTCATTTCAAGGGTGAAATTGCGACTTCCTGTGGTTTATGGTATACTTATTTTAATTTGTAGCTAAAATATCAATTTAGCAGTCGAACATGCATCTGTTTCCCATTGGATGCATTTTGCAATAATGTTTAATGATAGGGTTCATTTTTTTGTAAATTTTCAAACGTATGAATTAATTCTCAATTGAAGTAAAGTTCATGGTTCATGCAATTAACTATTTAAATATTGAAATTATATTACATTTATTTTATATTTATTTAATAGTAGTATATTTTTATTTCAAAAAAAAAAATTAAAGGACTACAAATTTAATTTCTCGCCATGTTTGAAGAGTCATGTGACATTATCGGTTGGGCGACCTACTCTAACCGATACATGCACTAAATTGTCAAAAATTTGAAGTTAATGGATCAGTTTCATATATTTAAATAGTTAATTGCTAATTATTCCGTGCATCAGGGTGCACCGTGCACCCACTTTTAGAAACTTAGACACTTATGAATAAAAATGTATTACTAATGAAGAAAAAAAAATTGTACATTTTGTTAGTAAATTTTCTATAAGTTTTTTTAATGAAAAAATGATTGTAAAAAAACTATACAGTTATTAAGAAATATGTATACACTATTGAATAAAAAATTATATACATGGAAGCATGCACTAATATGTGTATTATTAGCTTTTAGGGTTTAGAGTTTTAGGATTTAAGGTTTATGGTTTAGGGGTTTAAGGTTTAGGGTTTAAGGTATATGGGTTTAGGGTTTTAGGATTTAAGGTTTAGGGTTTAGGGTGGTTTTAGGGTTTTAGGATAGGATATCAACTTTTAATAGTTATAAGTTTTTTTAATTATATTTATTAAATTTTATTTAAAATAATATAATTTATATTATAATTATATTTAATTAATAATAGAATAATTTTTATTAACATATTAATTTAGAAAATATATATAAATAACTATAATATAAATGGGCATTGATTAACGAGTTTAGGATGGGTACATATATCATAATATATATATTTTAATGAGACGGGTATGGATATGATTAATTTATATTTAAACGGATAAGAGTACGAGTACCCCTATAACAGTGGGTATCCTACCCGCTTTTATCACTGACAACTACATATTATACATTAAAATATTATCACTCTCAAACTAATATAAATTAAAATAGTATATTCTTTAATATTTAATTTGATTACTTGGTATAAAAAATTAATCATTTGTTCGAGTACAACTAATTTATGAGAAATATATATATATAAGGTTTTAGGGAGTCACTCTTATAATTCATTGAACTAAGTGTAATCAAATTATGCTTAGGTATAAATGTAATTTTTAGGGAGATTTATAAAAAATTATAAGTGGGGGTTTTCATTTTTTTCAAAAATATAATAACAATTTTAAGTGAACGATCTATTAAATTTTTATTTTTTAATTTATTAATAGAATCTGTGTAAACCGAGGAAAATAAATATTACATGTGAGTAATATTTTTTTTAACCGGTCCCAATATTGATTCATTTCACTTTTTGGTTCTAACATTAACCAATCATACGAGATGCAATACATAATAATTTTAATATCTGCTTCTAAATGCCCCACAATCTTTGCCAATATTTTCTTTCATTGTGTATTTAAAATGCACTATTTTCTGATCTTCTTACTGTTAAAAAGGAATATACGTAATATGGATTGAGGGTCAATATTTACCACTGCTTTATTTCGTTATATATTTAAAATGCTTTATTTCTTGATCTTCTTACAACTATAAAGGAACATACGTAGCATGGATTGAGGGATTGCATTATATAAAATTCCAATTCAGATAAATTTTAAGTGAACATATACTTCTTTTATAAAAACGTGTGACCATGCAACGCATGAGACAGATATTACTAGTTTATATATAAAAGCACTTAAGCTAATTTTTTTCTCCCTCAAAATTTTGGGTCAAAATCTCTCTTCAATTTCTCTTCTTTTCTCAATTTCTCTTCAATTTCTTACCACGCATTTTATTCTTATTTCCTTAAATGAAAACAATAAGGTGCTTTACTATTACATTTTTAACACTTATTTCCTTAAATCTCTCTTCAATTTCACACATTTTTAAATTTGGGTTGTATTTGAAAATATAAGGTCAAGTAATTAAGACATTATTTGTAATTGTTTATAACATATGATTACGGAATAAAAAATAAATATTAATAAAAAAATTAAATTGTTGGTTTTTTATAATTACATTAATTTATTATACATAAAAAACGAACAAGGGTCGTATAACGTCGATTCAACTAAAAACTATTTAATTCATTTCACATAAAGAACTAAACTAAATATACATACCATCACAATATAAAACCTCATACATATGTATTCCTTTCATCCAATTCTAATATTATATTTATTTTTTGCACGTGAATTAAGAAATTTAGTATTTTAATATGTATTGAGGTGAGATAAATAATATTTTAATGTATAGTGGATGTTTGTATTAATGTGGCGGATGAGTCCTATTGATATATTTTAATTACTTAATTGTGTTGGTCTCATATACAAAAAAGAAAAAAAAATGTAATAGTTAGAATGAAACACCCAATTTAAAAATATATAATTATTAGGATGTGACGGAGGGAATACGTAATTATTTGTGTTTATGAACCCACTATATATATATTTAAACTTATTATTACAAAAAATATATATTTATATAATTTTTTTTATTTTTTAAAATCTATCCCCGCGCATAAATTAAAATGTTTGTTTTGTTTATGACACGTGTTTTTTATATAAACTATTTAAAGAAATTACTTTCTAATTATAAGATAGGATCTCTACTTAGCAATATTCCTTCCACAATTCTTGATTAAAGCTCATTTTGCCTACTTAGATGTACACTAAAATTTTCTTACTCTTTCCTTGCTAATCTTCAATTCAAACTCTATAAATAAATTATAATAAAGTATATGAGATCTCTATTTCTATTGTTGTATTTTATCATCAAAATCTACCGTACAAAAACTTCCTAATATTTTTCTTTAATTTTAAATTATTAATTAATTACTTTACAACACTAGTGTGAAAGTTTTTGGCAACACATATACAACATTTTTCAATAATTCAAAAAATAATGAGTGTATATTGGGTGCACCCGTTGCAAAGGTGCACCCATATGTCTATGGCTTTTTATTCTAGTTTTTATATATTATTTTATTTTGTTTGTATTAATGTGGCGGATGAGATCCATTGATATATTTTAATTACTTAATTGTGTTGGTCTCATACACAAAAAAGAAAAAAAAATGTAACAATTAGAATGAAACACCCAATTTAAAAATATATAATTATTAGGATGTGACGGAGGGAATACGTAATTATTTGTGTTTATGAACCCACTATATATATTTAAACTTATTATTACAAAAAATATATATTTATATATATTTTTTTATTTTTTAAAATCTATCCAGTGCAGCGCACAAATTAAAATGTTTGTTTTGTTTATGACACGTGTTTTTTACATAAACTATTTTAAGAAATTACTTTCTAATTATAAGATAGGATCTCTACTTAGCAATATTCCTTCCACAATTCTTGATTAAAGCTCATTTTGCCTACTTAGATGTACACTAAAATGTTCTTACTCTTTCCTTGCTAATCTTCAATTCAAACTCTATAAATAAATTATAATAAAGTATATGAGATCTCTATTTCTATTGTTGTATTTTATCATCAAAATCTACCGTACAAAAATTTCCTAATATTTTTCTTTAATTTCAAATGATTAATTAATTACTTTACAACACTAGTGTGAAAGTTTTTGGCAACACATATACAACATTTTTCAATAATTCAAAAAATAATGAGTGTATATTGGGTGCACCCGTTGCAAAGTGCACCATATGTCCTATGGCTTTTTATTATATTTTTTATATATATTATTTTATTTTGTATACGTATTTTGTAATAATTGTATATTTTTTTCACACTAAGTTTTTTATTAAAAAAACTAACATCCATATGTGTATAACTTTTTATTCAATAGTATATACATGTTTTTTTAATAATTGTATATTTTTTACACTCAATTTTTTATTAAAAAAACTAACAATTAAATTGTATACATTATTGCTCATAATTATATATGTTTTTGATTATATTTGTATATGGATCGTCAACAAGGGCGTTGTAGTGCGTTGTAGATTCTTATCCAAGAGCCAAAAATAATTCGATCAAATTAAATTCGTTTAGAAAGCTAATTACTTCTCTCAACAACTATTACACTCCACCCCACCTAATGAAACCCCCACCCCACCCCACCCATTATTAAACACAAACACAGAACTAAAAACAAAGCAGAGGAGCCAACTCTGGTTGGTTGCAGCTAATGCTTCATCTATCCATTATTTATAATCTTTGCTTTCTGAAATGAAGGAAAAAGAAAATGAAGAATAAAAAATAAGAGAGAGAGATTGGGAGAGAAAATCCAGTTCTTGCTGTTCGTCTTTGCTTGTACAGATCTTCATCGATTCTTTAGCCTGAGTTCGATCCGGGTCGACCCGGCGTTGAATCCTAGTTGAGATGATGATAACTTGACCTTGAAAAGGGAAATTTGAACAATGTCGGCTTCTCTTGCCGAATTTGAACGCCCTCGCATTGGCAACTCAAATACGGTAATGCTTTAGCTCTTGTTTAATGTTATAGTTATCGAAGTAATTTTTTTTTTCTCATTTTGTGTGAGTGAATGAAGAGAAATGAGGGGCAAAAATGGTGTGTGTTCTTCTAGTCAAACTTAGTCAAGGTGAAGCTGAAAACCTATCAACGTATTAAGAGATTTGTTATTTTGTTTTAGCTTGGTCCTGAATTGCTGTAATTTGAGATGTATGAGTAGTGATGAGGTTGTGGTTTGATATCTTTCCATATTTTGCGTTGTTTTTGTTCTTTACGAGATCTCTGTAATTTGTAGATATTCAAGAGCGGACATCTGCTTATATCTTCGAAAGGTTAGTGCTTTTGTGATTCGTAGAAATTAACTTCCACTGCCCCTGAGTTGCCTTGAATGCAATTTTAAAAAAAATTCTTCTCACTACTGTCTGTGCTTCTCATTATTCAGTTTTGTAGTCAGAGTTACAAAATATGATATTCCACATTTGAGCAAACTATGTTTTCCTTAATTGGGTTCATTTAATTGCATGTCTTTTTAATGGATATATGTTACATTTACTTCCATCTTAGTGCAAATGCGAGTTCTAAGTGTTTATGTGTACTCAATAAATAAAGAATTCATTACTTCCATCTTCTCTGTATTGACAAAAGTGTTTATGTCTCAGGTGTCAAGTTTGTGTTTATTGCTGTATTTTGGTAGAGCTATTTAATTTCATGCATCCTTTAAACACTTGAAACTTTTTGCAGGTTTAGGTTGGAAATCTTGGAAGAAGAGATGGTTTATTCTTACACGCACTTCTTTGGTTTTCTTTAAAAGTGATCCTGTTAGTTCCCTTTTTCTTCTTCATTTTCCCGTTCCTTATATGTATGCAATATAATTGATTCCTTAATCTGCTAATTTTCACATCATCTATAAATGTGGTTCTGGTTGACCAGTTTCATAGTACTTTTTTCATATTAGTACTATTGCCTCATATATCCATAATTTCACTTTGTTTAGAGTGTGCTTCCACAGCGTGGCGGTGAAGTAAATTTTACTTTGGGTGGCATAGATTTAAATAATTCAGGAAGGTATTAGATAGAGGTTCTCTCTTACTTTTGATCTATCTATGTATCTACAGCAATTTTTTTATTTCATCCTGTTTGGCGTTTGCAGTGTTGTTGTTAGAGAAGACAAGAAGCTTCTAACAGTTTTGTTTCCTGATGGACGTGATGGGCGAGCGTTCACTCTTAAGGTTAACAAATGTTTGCACAATCTTGTCTGTTTCCTGCTTACACTAACTGGTTGTTTATATGATTTATTCTCTTAATAATTATCTGCATTAGCTTGTAATTAAACAGTTGTTTGCCCTTTTTTGTTTCTAATGTCAGGCAGAAACATCTGAGGACTTGTATGAGTGGAAGACAGCCCTTGAACATGCTCTTGCGCAAGCTCCAAATGCTGCTCTAGTGATGGGACAAAATGGAATATTTAGAAGTGACACTAATGATGCTATTGAGGGATCTTTCCATCAATGTTCGTACCTATATACTATATTTCTTTGGTTTTCTTCTGCTAATACTTAATACTGTATTAGAACCTTTCTGCAGGATGATACTGCTCCTCACCTCCAATAACTTAGACTGAAGTTTTTCTCTATGTACAAGTGCCCTGATGTGGGAACCTTTTGTATCAGGGAGAGACAAACGACCAGTGAAGTCTTTGGTTGTTGGACGCCCTATTTTGCTTGCATTAGAAGATATAGATGGAGGTCCATCCTTCCTAGAGAAAGCGCTACGGTTTCTTGAGAAGTATGGTAAGCTTCTCTTTTATCGTGAGATACTTTTATGTATATAATGTGATACATTTACTTATATTAAGTTTATATAATACTCATACTTGCATACATCGTGATACTGTTAGGTGTACTATGTGATACTTTCTGTAATTTGAAACAGGTTGGAGGGTAAAATTGAAACTGTATTACATACAGTGTCATACTTTATCCTATTTGGTGCAAAACTTTTACTTATAATGGTTTATTCTTTTTCCATTGAATAAATTTTGATCAGACTGATCTGGAAGGATCTGTTTAACTAGTGCACAAAAGTGTAACACATCCTATAGAGATGCATACTTTTTAGGATTTTTTCTAGTACTCCCTTTGTCTCGGAGAACGATACATATATACTTTTCTATGTTGTTTAAGAAAAGTTACTTGAGCATAGTTGTTAGAGGCCCGGGGCCGTAGAGCTGTTACAAGAAACGAGCTGCTCGGCTCGGCTCGTCGAGCTCGACTCGACTCGTGACTACTTGAGCTCGTCTAAATACTCGTTACATTATATAGCCGAGCCGATATAATATTAATGTTAATAATAAATATTAAATAATGATAATTATATATATTAATATAATAATTATCAAATATAATATTAAATATATTAATTAAAATCCTGCTCGATTAGGCTCGAAAGCTCGACTCGTTTAGCTTAAAGAGCCGAGTCGAGCATGAGCTCGGCTGAGTAATTTTCGAGTCGAGCTCGAGCTCGCTTGTAGGCTCGTTATCAAACCGAGCCGAGCTCGAGTATGCACTACTCGAGCTCGTTCGGCTCGTTTAACAATAACAGCCCTATGCAGGGGCGACGAGGCTTTGGCCCTTGTGCCTTATTTCCTTGATTTTTGGTCACTAAAGGTGATGTCTCTGAGTTGGTCGCTTATGTGCACCTTCTTCCCCCTTAAGAGGCGTGCCTCTTATGCATCTCCCATTTATCATTTTTTTTGAGTATTTTTTAAACTCACACACTTTCAATTAGTAAGCTAATGCCTCTTATTTGGCGGAAATTGACTTTCATTTATATAACTACTATGAATTAGCCAATGAGGGTTTGGGTTTTTGTTACGAATGTTTACAAAAGGTGTGATAAAGGGAATGAGTAGTTTTGGATTCATATATCTTATTATTTTAGTTAGTTTCTTTTAATTATAATGATTATATTAGATTACAGTAGATTAGATTAGATATGGGTGCTGGACTTAGTTTGTATGGACTTAGGTTTAATGAAACATTTTAGTTCTTATTTCTTGGTTGAACGACATTTTTAGATATTGAATATGGGATTTGGGATGAGTATTTTCTCCGTGGAATTGTTATTGAATTTTGTGTTCAGTTTTCAGGTTTTTTTTATGAATGATGATAATTTATGTTTGTTTTGAGTTTTTGGTACGTAGATTTTAACTTTATATTAAAGAATCAATGTGTAAGAGGTGAGTGGTGATATGTGTAAGAGAGAATTGATGTGAGAGAAGATATGAGGGAGGAGAGAGGAGAGAGGAGAGAGGAGAGAAAAAGTTTTAGTTGAGGGGACTGGAGAGTGGAGAGAAAATATATGGAGGTGTATTAATGAGGGTAGTTTTTAAAACCTCATCTTAAATGTGTGGGTTTTGAAAACCCAAAAGTGGGTTTCAAATTTGCAAAGTGGTATTTTTGTATAATAAAATTTAAAGTATGTTATGAGTGTTAGGTGGGGGTGACAATTTTTAAATTAGAGTATATTTTGAGGTTATTGGATTGAGGTGACTTTTTTTTGGCTTGTGAATGTTTTCTGGGACAAACGAATGATGAAAGGATGAAGGGTTCTTTGGGCCGGAGGGGGTATTTTAATTAATCATTCCAACACATCCCCTCACGTTGAATTTTATTTATTTATTTTTTTTAATTGGTGGTGGTAAGATCTGAACCTAGACCTTTTATTATGTCATGCCTTTGATATTATTTTAATTGACTACCTCATCTAAAGGTTAAGCTTTTAGAAATGTTTAATACTTAATACTTAATTAATCACTCTAAAAGTGATTATTCCCATGTTAGTTTTAGCTTTACTGGTGATATGTTAGGGTATTTTTTGGTGATAATCATATTGACTTTGCTGAGTAATCTCATATTGTGATGTTCCAACTAGTGTCATTAGAGCAATAAATAATAATCTCACCGAAGCTTTCCCTTTCATATGCTCTCTTTAGTATACATTCTGACATCGGTGCAACATTAACAGGAATTAAAGTAGAAGGAATTTTGCGGCAGTCTGCAGATGTTGAGGAAGTGGAGCGAAGGGTTCAAGAATATGAACAAGGTTGAGTGAATGCTTTAGCTAGTAGTTTCTTTTCTTTCCTTTTCACTATCACTGCATTTCAACTTCTTTTTGGTTGATAACGATACAGGCTTATGTCAGGTAGTTTTGAGTTCTGTTCTTCTGTCACTTGTTAGAACTTCTTTGTCCTTGTGCACTTATTTTCTATATTTAAAATAAATATTGAAAATATAGCATGAATTTATTATTTCATACAATATTGACCACTAAGGTTGGTATAGAACTCTTTTTTGTTTAAATTTTTG
The DNA here is from genome assembly GCA_023678885.1 of Pogostemon cablin. Lineage (NCBI taxonomy): Eukaryota > Viridiplantae > Streptophyta > Magnoliopsida > Lamiales > Lamiaceae > Pogostemon > Pogostemon cablin. Next base: position 25,330,892 of record CM042985.1, on the reverse strand, counting down.
TTAGGGCAGGGGATTCAGTCTTGTTGAAGGGACTTGCTTTTTACCCGTTGAATGGGGTCAAAGCTATGGAGTGTTATCACATAGTTATCATTTTTTACATAAAAACTTCTCTGCAGTTGGAAAACTTTAGTTTCCATTTGAATTTGATACTTACTCACGCAATTCTTTGGAGAATTATCATGATAAATTGGCTGGGTCAAAAGTAACTTTCTTATGAGCCCAACTCTAAAACTTGTCTTGAAATGGGAAAGGTTCATCCATGCAGGAGTCAATAAATGTATGTATATTGGATATGCAGAACATGTTTGCCGCTGTAGCATATATGGGATCATATTCATAGCTTTTGTAGGTGTCAAAGATAATAGTGTGCATCTTAGTATGGGATCATATTCATAATTTTTGTATATATATGGGATCATTTCTCAGTGTGCATCTTAGTTGGTGAGGAAAATGATACAAGAAGATTTGTATAACGATTAATGCTAATAGTTCTCATCATTATCTATCTTCTCTTGCCAAATTAATGTCAAAATTTGAGTAAACTACACCATATGTTCAAATTGAATGCTACATCCTTGCAGGCAAGACTGAACTTGATCCTGATGAGGATGCTCATGTTATTGGCGACTGTGTTAAGGTTTGATCTCCAAATCAGCACTTGGGTCTAGTGTCATAATAACATTTTAACTGATTCTTATTTGAGTTACCTCTCCTTTAGCATGTTCTTCGTGAGCTACCTTCATCACCAGTTCCTGCATCCTGCTGCACTGCATTGTTGGAAGCTTACAGTAATTTTCTGTTTCACCATTCACTTCAAATACTTATGGCTAGTTTCAAAGCTGTAGCATTTCTCCTTTAATAATTAGCTTACTTGTAATCTGTACGACTTGGTTTCTTTGTGGCTGTCATGAGAAGAAATTGACATGAAGGAAATTCGAGTGAATGCCATGCGATCTGCCATACATGAGGCATTTCCTGAACCCAATAGGCGTCTTTTACAGAGGTATGGCCTCCTCTTTGTGCTTTCATCCATCTTATAGCCATCAATATTTTAATGTCTCGGTGATATTTGTTAGGAAATTGTAATCGAAAGAATGAATAGATAGTGGAATTGCAAATCCTCAAACTGAAGCATCCTTAAATCAGTGATCAAAAGACGCTTCCAATGATAAAAGAACGTACTATAAATAAACTCAAGCTACTCCTAAAGCCCAAGCTGACAACCCTAAACCCATGACATTGACCTAAATGTAGTTAATATTTTATAAGGTCCTGTAACTTAGGTGGATCTGCATTTAGTCCTTCAACTATGTACTTTATTAATTTTAGTCATTTTTTGTCCAATTTTAGTCCTTTTTGTTCAAATTGCCATAACAATGTGTGTTGCATGTTATATGTTGATATATTTTTTGGCAGTAGATATTAATATTGGAATTTTTATTAACACATCTATATAGCAGCATATGATGTAGAATACAACCCAACGTGTAGGTGATGTTGGTGTCTATATATGTACATATATGAAAATGCTGGTATGAATATCTATGGCCTATTTTTATTTGTAGAGAGTTATAAATTAAAATTTTAATATTTAAAAATATCTAGATTTAAGCACCACTGCTGTAACCTCTTTCTGAGCACTAATTGTTGTAGTAACACTAAGGTTGTGTTTGGATTGGGTCATTTCAAATCCAATGGATTTGAAAATGAGTGCATTTTAAATTAAATGGATTTAAATCAATTCATTGAATTATGTTGTTTGGATGAATTATGGATTTATAAAAGGATTTTCAAATCCATAATTCAACAATTAATTTTTAATTTTTAAAATAGAATTTTATTTATGATAAATAAAAAAAATGAAATTTTATTATATTAAAATTAAATCTAAAATTATATATATATATGTGTGTGTGTGTGTGTGTGTATTTTGGGGTGGGTGGGTGGCACTTGGCAAGAGGAAGGGGGTGGGGTTGAGGGGAGATACAGTAAGGGAAGGGGTAGGGGTTAAAATTAATTTTTTTTAATTAATTTAGTAATTTTATATATTAATATATCTATTACACAGCGGAAGGATTTCAAATGACACGGTTTGAGTAAGGATTTGAAAATCCATCCAAAACAACTAAAAAAACATCAAAATCAAATCCATGATTTGAAATTCATTCATTTGAAATCTTTGATTTATAAATCCATGATTTAATGATGGATCCAAACATGAAGGAAGGATTTGGAAGAAGGATTTATAAATCCCTCCTCAAATCCTCCCATCCAAACACAATCTAAGGGTAGTGGTGCCTTTTCTTGATATCTTAACTAAACACATTTGAGAATCTGAATTTTGTGGATTTTATGGTTCTAAATTTCCCATCTAATAACTATAAATTGAGTGGATGTATCTTTCTGATGACCTAATAGATTTAGGGGATGTTTGGTAGAAGGGTTTGGAGGGTGAGGAATGGGAATGAGAATGATTAAGAGTGTTTGGTGTTGGATAGGAATTGGAATCATTCCCAATTTTGTGGGAATTATCCATCCCACCCAAATATGGGAGGAATCACTTTGATTCCATACCCATTCCTCCCCATACCCATTCTCATTCCAATTAAAAATACCAAACACCCCCTTAATGTGTGATATCGTTTGTTTTCTTCTGTGCACATGTAGCAGTAATACTGATATGGATAGTCATAGTTTTTCGACATGATCAATAATTATGCACTGTCAAAATACACCTTTGAATCATGCATGGTTTTTATTGTTCAATTTATCCATCATTACATGATTATTCTTCACTATCTCATTTGTCCCCCTCTTCATTTTTTCTAGAATTCTCAAGATGATGCTCACAATTTCTTCTCATGCTTCCGAGACTCGGATGACTCCATCAGCAGTTGCTGCTTGTATGGCTCCATTGCTGTTGCGCCCTCTCTTAGCTGGTGAATGTGAATTAGAAGATGACTACAATATCAATGGAGATAATTCTGCTCAGCTTCTTGCTGCTGCCAATGCTGCTAATAATGCCCAAGCCATTATCACAACTCTCCTTGAGGAGTATGAGAATGTTTTTGATGTAAGCTAATCATCTGGTTTCTAATTTTTAAGTCTTTTTCGTAGTTTATAAACTGCATTTGCATTGATGCTGCTTTCCTAGTAATTACTTTTTGGCATGGTTATTAAAGGCGCGCCTCAAACAACGCTATGATCTTTGTTCCTTAAAATCACATGTCCCGGCACTGATCTCCCAGGCGCACACCTTTGTGCGACTCGGTTACGCCTCAAGATTCTGCCTATTTTGGCTTTTATATTTTTTAAGGTTTTGATATGATTGAAACAACACTTTTATTAGTTGAATAGCAACTTTTATATTGGAGTAGCAACTTTCTCTAGGTATAAAATTCTATATACCATTTATTCTCTAAATTTAAATTAGGGATTTAGGGTGACCTAGTTAGGGTTTTGATAGATGCACATAAAAACCTCCACAAGCACCAAACTCTGCTGCCACTGCAAACCACCGACCAGGCGACCACCAGCCGCTGGTTGTCGGCCGTCTGCCCACTGCCGCCGATCAGTCATCTGTTATGTTTCTTGTTGTAAGATATTGATGGTTGTAATGAATGGTTGAGAGGTACAAGATGAAGATAATGAATTGATGTTTGAGGGGGATGACTTGACATGGGATGTGGTGGATAAAGCTAGCGGAGTTGAAAAGCCAAATATCAAACTAGATGAAAAACATTGGTGGCAACTGCCACCGTTTCCAAAATGGAAGGCAAAAAAGTAGAGAAGGAGAAGAGACCTACTTTAAGATTAATAGATGAAGAGAATGAAGAAGAAGGTTAAGCTGGATTCGAAGAAGATTGAAATTTCAATGAAGAAGAACTATTTGATGATGAGGAGGACTTTGATGTTGATGAAGAAGATGATAATTAGATTATTTTTATTGCTAGTATCTTGTGTGATGGACTTGTTTTGTGTCAATTATGATGAATTTTTATTTATGCATGTTTAATTTTAATGTAAATGGCTTAATGCATGTGTCATATTCGTGTCATTTGGTATATTATATTCTTTTAAACTTAATTTATTAGGTAATTATGTTCTATCTATGTTATATTCAGTGTAGGATAGGACCGATAGGTTATAATTCTATATTTCATCTTAATATTCAAGGATGCCTCAGGCACAAATATGCCTCAATGGGCCTTGCCCCTTTAAAACTATGTAAATTGTAAACTATGCAGCCCATTATCTCAAATGTATACTTGTTTTACTGTCCTATCTGAAGAAAATTTAAATCTGCATATATCTTCTACATTCTGGTTAACTTATGAGTTTTAACTGAAGCAAAGATTATGTGGTCAGACACTCATCTTTTGAGTAATCACTCCCCTTAATGGTGGTAGTTAGTTGCTATATATTTGGAATTGTTGGTTTAGACTAACAATTTGCTCCTAGCTGCTTAATCCTTAGTGATTCTCCAGAATAAAATTCTTTAGCTGAATGATGATTAATGGATAAAATTGACATTTTTCTGAACGGGCTTATTCATATTGAAGCCCTTTCATAGGCTCTCTATTTTATTTTTAGCTTCTTTTGCAAGATTTTACCCCACATACTGATTTTACTTGGCTAAAAGTGCATCTAGAACAGCAAAATTGTTAATTTTTGACATCATTAAGTCTGATAGCGTCTTTGATGGTAGTACATTTATATTTTCCTGCACGAGAGGTATACATCTTATAAGTTCTCTCGTACGTACTGTTTTCTATTAAGATTAAGAGTATGAGCTTGAATATTTGCTGTGGTTCCATTTCAGGATGATTGTCTGCACAGATGCTCTCTGTCAGTAGATTCTCAAACTGATAAAAGTGGAAATGAAGATACAAGTGATGATGAGAATCCAGAAATTAAAGTAAATGGTTATCATGATGCTCAAAATGAAGCTGACCCTGAAACAGATGTTGATTCTGATCGCAGACATAGTGGGAAGTTAAGTGAAAGCAGTGGTTCTGCTGCCAGTGATCTTTATGACTATAAGGTTCTTTTTCACTCTCCCTTCCCCTCCCATAGTGATGCCTAGCATGCATTCTAAATGAGCTGATATATATATATATATTTTTATTTTTTTTAAATATGCATTTTGGCTATCTGATGAAAACTTATCTTTAGATTATTCCATCATTTTTTATGTCTTGAGGATGATTTATTTAATAAAGGTGCATCAGGCAATCTGATGGAAAGTTATCTCCAGATTATTTCATTGCTTGAGGCTTTTCTAATTTATTTTCCACCTACTTTCACGATTGTTTGTTCAGTGGTGCTTTCTCCAAGTATTCAAATTCTGATTAGAAAAATTGGATCATTGTTTTGGGAAACAAGCCATTAAAGCATAAAAAATACTGCAGCGCAGCATATTCACCTGCTATTTGTACTGCTCTTCTTCCTCTACAAGTATTACTAAAATAGTTTTGGTTGTATTAACTTGTTACTAAAGCAAACAAAAATGCAATAATAATGGAAGTAGTGACAAAAGCCACAGTATCCTGTAACGTAGATTTCTGATATGCGTGTTGATTCTACTATTGTGAATGCTCTGTCTTTGCATGTTATTCTTAAATGGGGTTATAATTCACATTTTTTCCATAATATTATTTTTTGTGTTTTCAATGTCAATCGTTCACTATTGTTAGAGAGACTTTGCCATCAAGATTACTTATTCCTTACACAATTCTTAAAAAACGTTACAATTTAAATGCAATTCCTTGAAATTTAAGGTCTAAGTTGTATCATGTTTTGCATACTTCAGGCTCCAAGTGATGATCATGATTGGGTGCTTGTAACTCCTTTTGATTTCTGAATCTTGTATTATATTGCTCATTGCAGTTAGTTTTTCTTGTACCAGAATTCATTTTCTTCTCCATTACATTAACATCTGCATTATAATTCCACTGCTTTGGTGAGGCATTGGTATGGATCTGTGATTTAGGTGCTAGGTTGTTATCTAGAACTATATTCTGAAGTTGCTTCTGGCATTCTTCTTATGCCAGACCATTGTAAATGATGACTTGGATGATGCTGGTCTCATGCATGATCTTGCTATGAAAACAAAATCAGATCCAACATTGGACCCTAGAGCTTGTAGAGATTCTAAAATCTCAGTCAATAACCAACAGGACAAACTAAAGACTCATGACAACTTGATAGAGGCTTCTGCAGAAACACATGGTAGTGAGTCCCAGCGATCTGTTGGAGAAATTTTGTCATCTATGAATCAAGAGCTACATCAGTCTCTTTCTGGATCTGAACTGTTGGCTGAGAAGGGAACGCCCAAACTTACCAATCCCAGTATTGGTAGTGCCAAGAAGTCAACATTTTGGGGAAAGAAAAATGTAAGTCTTTTCCTCAGCCTTCCCACGGCGGGATAAGAATCACTTTATGGAAATTTCTTTATGATAAATATATAAGCAGGGGATGGAGCGAAGTGTTTGGTGGATGGAGGTTGTTCAAAAATAGAGGTTAAAATTATTGACTTCTAGCTAAAAATAAACAACCTATTTGCATAAAGTATTTAAAATATTGTTATAGAATTTCAAGACATATCTAACCCTGTGTCACTTATACGGGATTTAGCTCAACTTACGATAATCTAGTCTGGCATTGTCTTGAAACCATATTTGGTTCTTGAAACATATCTGGTTCATTTTCTGGCAGTGGCATCCAGATGCCCCTGCACATGTTTGTTTATGAAGTTTATCATTGTTGATATCTGTTACTTCTTCTCCCATTAGTTGAGCAGCCAACTTTGATTGATCTGTAGATATTTTTCTTTATTGTCATCAAGTATAATGATTGTGGCTTCTTGTATTACTTTTTCGCTTCTTTTGTAGCCATTTAAGTGCATATGGACTCTCTACATAATTGTCAAATAATATTTTCTGAGTCCTGCAGTTATACCTACAATTTTTGATAAAATGTGTACATGCATGAGTTTAGAAAAGAAATTTCGTTAATATCTGCTCAAGTTCTAGAGATAAAATTTAGGTTTTCTATTTTTATATAAAAATATGGCAGTTAGATTATACAGTATTATATGGTTATGAAATTTGAATATAACTCGGTGAACCCACTTTGTAGGGCTAGTGGGCCTTGTAGCCCAGCATGCTGGTAGGGGGTGTTTAGTTGCTTCCATAATTTTACTTTTGATGTATTGAACGAATAAGTTTCTGATTTGTCTGATTATATTACAAATCATTAAATCAATATATTTTGTCTTTTGGAATGCAGAGAAACTGATTTTTCTAGTCTCGCAGGTGAGAAAGACTCCATCAACAGAATCAATCGATTCTTCTGGAGAGGAAGAGTATGATTGTCTTCTTGCATTTTAATTTGCTGTGTCTGCAATATAATGTTGTTTCTTCTTCCAGAACCTTGTGAAACTAAGTACTATTCAATTCCATGTAACTGAGATTTTCTACATTGGTTTGTGCTTTTCTTTTTTATTAGAGTTTTATTGTCACTGCATATTCATTTAAAATATTGAAAAGCTGTTTTGAATTATGATTTGGGGCATGAAATGAGCAGGTTTAGTTGAATTGGATTAAAAAATGTATGTTTCTGTCATTTATTGAGCAAGTGATGAACCTTGTTATGATTAAAGCCATTGTCAATTGGATCAGGGTTCGCTATGGATTATTCATTAGCATTATAAAACAAACTTACTAAAACAGGTTTATCCCAAGAAGACTTAGAAATTAGAATACTAGTTTTCATCAGTTGCATTGGTGCCTGCTTGTGTTGTCTGATGTGATTTTAAAACTTTTGCATTTTGTATTTTATTGAAGGTCAATGTTTTCTTTCACAGGCTTGCTATCCAAAGATTGGAGATAACAAAGAATGATTTACGCCACAGGATAGCAAAGGAGGTAATTAATGTGGGAGTGCTGCAACAGTTTTTGTATATGTTAGTGGCCTCAGGTGACAATACGATTGGTTTCTTTTTGTTTGTGTCAGGCAAGAGGAAATGCAATTTTGCAAGCTAGCTTGGAGAGGAGGAAGCAAGCTTTACATGAGCGACGATTGGCACTTGAGCAAGATGTAAGTGATTTTTTTTCTGTATTCTAAACATGATCATTTTTACTATATCCAAATTTAATTTTGAAAGATGATAAGAGTTGCAGAAGATTGTGTGGCTCGTTTCTCCCTTTTATTTTATTGCCCTTTAATGTGCCTTGAACATCAATACTAAAATAAAACCATAAATTTAATAAATACATGTAGTGAGGTATTATTTGAAGAAATTAATTAACATTTTTACTTAAAATTTACTTCTGTAATAGGGTTATTGTATTTCTTTGTTTCGCTGTAATGAAGTCTGCATGTCATATATTTATCTACTTTTCTTTTGCCACCTGTATATGCTTTGTATTTACCTACTTGCACAATTTTTTTTTTTGTCATCCCAAGCCTTTAGGTATATGAGTGTGTGAGAATGCACACACACATGCACACATTATTTTTCACAAGATTGACTTTTGGATGAGCTTGCTAGCATATGTTTCTAGTTTGTTGTAATTTTTTTGTGCAACATTGAGGGGTTTCACCTATGAATATCTTAGTCTATTGTGGGTTGTATCCTTTTGTCCTGAACCACGAGATAAAGCTCCAAGGAGCTGTTGTGATATCTCTTAGTGTTTTTGAGCTATGTCATTTCCTATTTGAAGGTTAGATTTGCCCATGGATTTAAGTATCTTTATATTTGAAATCCATTAACTTTAAATCCTTTGTTTGGAGTTAGTATAGATTTGTGAAAGGATTTTCAAATGCATAAATTTCAAATACATTGTCTGAGAAAACTTAATTCAAATAATCGTTGGTTTTTAATTAATAAGAAAAAAAAAATCACTAAAAAATATCAGATATTCAATAAAATAATGTGAATAATTTTATTTAAAAAAAAATTCAAATAGAAATATTGAAAATTCCAAAAGTTTCCATTAATCATCAATATATATTGAACATTTTCAGAAAATATGAGAAATTCAGAGAAGGAATTAGAAGTGATGAAAATTAATTATTTAAAAGAATGTTTAATAATTTACACAATTCAATAATTCAATAGAAATATGAAACATTGAAAATTAATATATTGAACATTTTCCGATTTTCTTAAATTTTCAAATTTTTTCCAAACTTTCTGAAATTACGATTTTGACTTTATTTTTAAAATTTTCATTTTATTTTAAATCTGTTAAATATTGCGATTTGTTTTGTATATTCTGATTTATTTATTTTTATAATCTTTTCAATTTCATTGAATTTTTTGAATTTTTTGTCTACTTTCTATTTTCCTAGAGTGAAACTTGTGCGCAGTAGTTAAACGGATCTAGTATCCGTGCAACTGACTTCTAACCTGGCCTGAAAACTTTAATATATTTGCATAGTATAATACTTTATTGTTGTTTTACTAATACTTTATACTAGGCTCGGGCTTGACCTGATTCAAATAGAATTTTATTGAATTCGGGATGGGCTGGATCCAGTTACACACATACTAGTGCGCACAAGTTTTTGTGATTTTCCTGATATTGTTGGAAATTACTGATAATTTTATTTTCTAAAATATTCATTACTTTTCTGACATTTTTCATTAAGTTTTGAGAATTTCTATTATTTTTTTGAATTTACTATAATTTTTTATCATCATTTCGTTTTTCTTCTGATATTTTTGGAAGTTTTATGAAATTGTTATTTTTCTTCATCAAAAAATTACTTATTTTACAAAATTTCTGTAAGCAAAAACTAGAGGGGAATGAGAGAGAAAGAAAAGTAGATTCCAAATGACACTATTGCACTAGGATTTGGAAATTCTTATTGAGACAACTATGAAACCACCAACTTCAAGTCAAAGATTTAAATCCAGGAATTCAAAATGTAAGATTTAAATCATTTGATATCCCACTTCCCAGCCTAACATGTGGATGGGATTGTACTAGAACGTAGTCCAACTCCCTTCATCCAAACACAACCTTATAATTTTATCAGCTTGGTAGGGTGACTAATAGGAGAATCTCTTGATAAGAACAGATTGTTCCCATTGTTGTGATTCTCTGAGCATCCAAGCTTGTGAGGTATCGTAGACCTTAGGCTTCATCAAGAGAGAGATCAATGTCTCGTAGAACAGAGAATGATTTTCTGCTATCTTGTATTCATTGCTTATGATCTGATCTCTTTATTAATAGATTTCAACATATAGAAAATAAGGAAAGCTGCACTTAAGGTTCGCTGCCCTAAATAATCAAAGTTGAGGGCTTGCAGAAAATCATCCTTTAGATTGAAAGATAAACAAGCCAAATATTGAGTTAAATTGAGCTCAAGCTCACTGAAGTCACCTCAGTTAGAGCTGCAATTAGGCTAAAAGTCAGGCTGAAATCTAGCTAAAACAAAGCTGATTATGAATACATCTGTACACATTGAAGTTTCTCCTAGCATGGGATCTAGTTTTAACTTTTTCCACATTCTCTACTCACAAGTTCCATATATTAGTAGCTTTTCCTTCTGCTAAATCTCTTTATTTATTCATATCCCTTGTAAGCCTCTTAAAGATCTGAAGGGCTTAACTTCCATCTGAAATCCGATGGTCATTGTAAGTAAAACTTTTCAGTGTAACATATTTACATTAGAACTATTCTACATATTTCACTATGCTCTAAATTCTTTCAGCTCTGTATTAACTACTCTGGTGCACTTAAAGTAGATCAATGGATGCATTTAGTGCATGTGGCAGTATATGATCTTGCATTTGGTGGATGCTAATGGCAAAGTGTTCTTTTGATTGTTCTTTTGTGCCTTCCTGACACATTTTAATTTGAAAAATAGTTTGTAACATTCAGTATCCCTTCCACATGTACACGTCTGTTTCACGCAGACTGATTTTTTTTTCTTCTTTATTTTTTGTTATTTTATTAGGTAGCAAGATTGCAAGAACAGCTTCAAGCTGAGAGAGATTTACGAGCTGCTCTGGAAGTTGGCTTGAGCATGTCTACTGGGCAATTTGCTGGCTCTCAAGACATGGATTCCAAGGTCTATATCTATTTTTAATGTTCTTTAATCAGAAATTAATTCAGAGACTGAAATGTTTTATTAACTTCTAAGACGAGGGCTGAGCTTGAGGAGATAGCTCTCGCTGAGGCAGATGTTGCCAGATTGAAACAGAAAGTTGCTGAGCTTCACCATCAACTAAATCAACAACGCCAGCATCACTATGGCTCTATTTCTGATGCATGTGATGGATATCAACATGTGGCAAATCAACAGTGAGTCAAATTCCTTGCAGTTATGATCAAAATTTTTCCTCTTAGAATATTCATTTGGTCAGAGGATTGCATTCTTTTCCTATTGAAAATGACTGCCAGTAGTTCCAATGCAAAACAACTATGACTATGAGTTACTGTGCTAGGTAAATAATATTCTAGATGCACTTCTTAGAATCTTCAGAGCAGCAAAAATACTAATGCAGGATTCTGGTGCGGTATAGAATATAATCTTCTTGACATTGAATTTTCTTTTATTTTTTTAAAAAATAATTCTTAACTTTAAGACTTAATGAATCTATATTGTTTCTTGAGTGCTTTAACATAATTTGTCTACTAAATTTTTGAGTAGCCATCTTTTTGGTTAAGCATTATGCTACAACATGGAACTATCATTTTTAACATTATTTGCTGCTTAGAAGATACTGATGACTTGGAAATTAGGACTGCTGTTATTTCTTTTTTGTAATCTCTTGATGCTTTTGACTATCTTTTGTTTCAATGGGATTTTTTTTTGTGTGAAATATACTAAGAGCCTCATCCAAATTCTTCTTCAAGTCATAGTTATTGAATGTGCAAAGAGTCTGGTGCTGGCACCTAGCATGCCCTTGGAAATGAGTCATATATATATGTATATATTTATGCTATACAATTGGATAAATCTTTATTTATTTATTTTTTTTCCAAAGAGTAGAATATATGAAAGCGATGAGATCGCAGGATAACATTAATAGGAAAAAAAAAAGAGAGAGAGAGAGAAAAAAAAAGAAAAGAAGTCAAGCAAAAAATTTTAGCTGTGCAACTGGGCAAGGGATGGCACAGGTACTTTGTGGCGGTGGCACTGGTGGTTGGCTTTGTACAAAAGACACCTGCAAAAGGTGCACAGAGGCGCATGCACTCCCCCTTTTGCCTGAACATGCACTATCCTCTGCGTAATACTAATGCTTTCTGTGTGGTCAGTTTTGTCAATGTTTCACCTTTCAGTATTATTTGAAGTATGACTATAGATGTATAAGAAGGGTTGTTGCTCACTTAACAATATAATGCTGCATGATATGCAGAGACTTAAGAACTAATTTTTTTGTTTTGGACGGCTTTAGGGTAGGATTGGGTTCAAGAAAGTAAAAGGGATCCAGTTAGGAATCTGGAATTTATTCAAAGTATAGCTGGAGTCTCAATAAGACTGGCATCTCAATTTGGTTCAAAACTGAACTTTTTGTGATTTTGTTATGATTTTAATGATGCTGTTCAATACTGGATGCAGGAAATACTTCCAGCAAAATTTTGATACAACACTTGCTGTTTGTAACCATGAAAGAAGACAGAGAACAGAGGTAATTACTCTTTTTCATTGTTTATTTAGAAATCATCTATCAGTAATCTAAAACTTTGAAGTGACTGAGTGATTTATTGTTTTTATCTGTACACACACCCGACTATAAGCGAGTGATTTATTGTTTTTCTGTACGCACACCCAACTATATTGTATTATGTGATGGTTCAGAAATGTTTCATGACGAAAGATATAAGAGTATGGCCATAAAGCGTACATGAGAATTATGAAGAAAACATTTCTATTGTTGGCAGGCACAAAAAACCTACTTTATCTTCTAGCTTTGTTGCTTGAGCTACCTTGCTGGACCTCCATTTTGCATGCTCCCTGAACCTCTGTGGCTGGACCTCGTTTATGTGATCTCCCTCTTCAGACCTATAAAACATGCCATGAGAATTCGTGAATTAGGCACTCCAAATATTTTAATATCCCTAAGTCCAAAATCCCTATATTAAGAATATCAAGAGAATGTCAAGAAATATGAGAGAATAAGATTATATACATTAACTTGTGTCTACATGCCTGAATTTCTAGAGATGTCAGCCTAACTTCCCTTCCACTTTGGGTGAAAAAGCTTTAATCACTAACTGAGAAAATCAAGACTGCTCAGATCCCTTTACTACTCCTTTACCCCAGAGTTATCACTGAAGGAGCTTCCTCTGTTACGAAGTCTGGGATATATCTCATGAGTTAGGTCCTTTAAGTCCCAGAATGAAATCAGGTTCAAGAAATAGCTTGGGTTCAGGTCTTTCTCTTCAATTCTCATCAGATATAAGGTGTGGGTCCAGCCCAATAAAGCTCCCTCACAGGTCTCCTTTTATCAACTACTCATCACTATTGATCATCTAGGAATTAGGTCCCAACACCATACTCCTCAACATATCTTAAGTCTGGTCTCTTGTTGAGTTATATGGAGCTCCACCTCAAATAGAGCTCCTCTTAGGTCTTCAAATGTTGTGCAGAACCCCAAGACATCAGTTCCCAAATCAACTTCCATGTATAACTCCTAGGTAGTGTTTCGATATCCCACATTGATTACTTACAAAAGTGTGCAAGGGCATATTAGTGGCGTTCAATCCTTTACATCTGACCATGGTTTTAGGTTTGGTTAGGGCTCCCTAGCTTATATGCCAAATAATTTGGTACGACTTGGCAGATATAGGCAGGATGCTGAAAGGGGCTACTCTATGGTGGGCCCTGGGAATCTGGGATTGCTATCCTATCCTGGATATAGACCCAAGGGGGATTGCCAGCGAAAGGTGGGCCTTTGTATGTGGGTTGCCACCCAGCGTATGGTCCGTGAACATCTGATTTGAAGGGGATGTATTGTTATAAAACTACACAAAAGTGTGGAGGGATATATAAGTGGTGGTCAATACCATGATTTTAGGTTAAGTTTGGGCTCCCTGGTTTATGTCTTACAAGTAGGGTGCATTAGTATGATGTGAATATTCCTTAGATGAAGGGATTGCTTTTGTTCCACTAAATTTGGAAATATTAACTTACTGAGGACAATTTTAATAAGATCCCCCGCCTTCCATGGACACACCCGCGACCTGTTTTCTTCACTTACTGATGATTTTTTTTCTCTCTCCCACCTTCCCGTAAATAAAAGTTAAATGCAATGGCTTCTGGAATTCAGACTCGTAGATAGCAGGTAGAAGCATCTTGATACGGTTCACATTGGAGGCCTCATCACCGCCTTCCATCATCCCATTCATACCTCCTCAAGGCCAAGCTTTGATTCTGAGCTCCAATCCTTCTTTTCCTGTATAGTTTTGCTCCTCCAACAGTCCACTTATGTATGTTTGAGCTCGATTTTGCAGCCATAGTCACCTTGCTCACCTCAGGGAACCATGGTACTTGGCAACACACCATCACTTGTATCAGACAAATCTTGGGGGATCTTAGACCCAGATCTTAACCAAGGTGAAGAAGTCAGTGGATCACCTTTATCACATTTGGCTCCACAGTTAGCTCCCTGCATGTGATCACACAGGATTCAACTATTTTTCTTTTGTCGCTTATGCACGTGGATCAGCTAGGTTATCTGAATTTTAGACACACTAGCCCTTTCTCTGCACTTATTTATGATGGTCACATCTTTACTTGCTCTTGACTTTCATGCACCCTGAATGGTGCACCTTGTTTTTAGTATATGATTAGGCTGGTTTTTCAAGCCTAAGGGCCTTTGATTATTATACTTGCTCTATTATTCTGTATACGGGTTGAGGATTGTGCCTCAATCCCCGTGTCTATTGGAGTGTCATTCTCTTACAAAAACTCGAGTTAGATCCCCTTAACAAGGAAATAATCAATATCTCCATTATTTTAATATTCTCCTTCATATTTATCTTGATTTACTATTCCACTTCTTTTACAGTTTCTTTTTTTTTCAAGTTTCTCGCTAGAGTAATTCAGTTTTACTATATTTATACTAGGCTGTTCCCCTGTCACTTAGCCTATTTGCCTTGCTCATTCTCAATATTCTTTTTGGTCTGCTTTTTTTTTTTTTTTTGGGTTGAGAACCCCTTTATGAGACCTCTTTGTTGGTTTGGTCCCAGTTAGCAAGATTTTTTTGAGATTGAATTGAATGGGTAGTTCTGGTATCTCTTATTTGTATTTTTATGAAATAAAATGAACTTCGTTTTTAAACATCTCAAGTCTTTTGATGCAAAATAAAAGGCTGTACCATGTAATAGAAACCTAAATAGTTTAATTGTTTTTATATACCCACCGTAACCCACGTTTTCTGTAAGTGCTTTTGACCTACTTAAGATGATGTTGAAGCTGTCATATCCTCTGTGCTTGTGACAAGGGGCTTCAGAAAGCCATCTTTTCATATCAGAGCGTACATCCATTTAGATTTTTGGATGAGTCCATGCAAGATTTTACTGCTCTTTCATATTCATTGTTCTCAATTTCACAAATGCTATTTTTAAACCATAATTGTAGCAGGAGGTTTTAGTAGCAGACCCAAGAAATAATAAAGGACAATTATTGACATCTGGAAGCAGTAGTAGGTTGCCTTCTCGGAAGCAGATTATTGGATCTGCAAGCTTGAGTAATTTTAAAAGTACTGAGGCCTCCACTGGTTTATCCATGGATGACTTTAATACTGTTGATTCTGCAGCTCTACCTTCTACTTCCAGGGTGTCAGATGTAAGACAAGTTATTTTTTGCCCCCCTTATGTTCTTTCTTTGTTACTACCTTTGCCCCCATTACACATTTCTTCACTTGTTCGTCCTATAACAATTTTCATGCCCCAAAAATTAGTAAAAGCACTCAATTCAAATAACTTTTGAATGCACTTTATTTTAAAAATTGTCATCCTCACCTCACCTGACATATAAGTTACATTTTTCTTTATTTATTACTCATTTATTACCCAAAAAACTACATGATCCCTACAAAGTCAATAAACTAACTTTTCTTAAACAACATGGTACGGACCGTACGGTCAATATGAAATGTTTATCTAGATAGAGGGAGTATATTTTCCGCTAATTTTTTTCCTATAAAAGAAAAAAAAAGAAAAAAAAGAAGAAAAAAAAAAACAGTTGGATGATGGCTAGAATTGGAAGAAAATACTTTCTTTTCTATATTATAGATTAGGAATATTGTTGTGACCAGATTTAATATTACCTGTACTAAGCATATAAATATCATGGCCTACTTAAACAGTGTTGTCTCATATTCAGGTGACCTCATGGTCTTATAGTGTACTTGTCTGCATACCCATACCTTGGTCTCTTGGTGTCAACTAAACAGCATATTGCTTAACTCTAAATCACTCCATTGCGTTTATAATATTCATATTGTATCATCGATCAGTTTTGGGAAGGTGACATTGGTTTTCTTAAAGGAGAAACCATACCATTTATACGGCACTGAAAATTTGTGCAAGCCTTTTCTGCAGTTTGTAAATTTAGACTCTTCTTATGTGCCGATTGTACCCTGCTGAAGTACCATCAGTAAACTGAACATGCTATGTGGCTCTCCTATGCCTTTGATAAACTTTGATTTGCTCAGGATAGTGAATGGAGGTTTTTGGATTTTTTTTATTATTATTTTTTTTGACATCTTCTTGTACTAAAATCCCTCCCAACCTACAGCATGATTCTGCCCTGACCTCCCATCAGGAATAACTACAAAGTCAGCTTCCCATCCTCTCATCCCAAAGATAAATATAAATAATAAACAAACAACACCTGGAGCTCCAACATGTGTCAAGTGTATGGTTGAATAAACCCTTAGATGCATAAATTGTTCTCCTCCATATAAAAACAGGATGTTTGTTGGGTTACTTCATCATTTGTGTGTGTGTACTCACACGTGTGTATTTGTATATATTATTTTCAGATTTAATGACTGCAGGTTATGGATTATCCACGACTTCCATCAGCAGCATCGTCAACTTTGGTAGAATTGACAACCCGTCTTGACTTTTTCAAAGAAAGAAGGTCCCAGTTGATGGAACAGCTCCACAATCTGGATTTGAACTACGTAGCCACTCGAGACTTTGTGTATAAACCGCAATCGCCTCCATGGAACTAACACGTGCTGCTTATGATTTCTTAAAAGGAAAAACTCAGGAGACTCCATTGTATATTTTCTGCTGAGTAGTAAATATATGCATTTCATATATGCTCTTTGCTTGGAGCAGTTTCCCATTGAAGCTGGTTTTCTTTTTTCTTTTTTTCCTCTTTCGGAATGTAATTAGTGTTACTACGTTGGAAAGTTCATCTTAGTCGTTTATAGATAAATAAACTACCTTTGGGAAGAAGAGATTGTGAGTTGGTTCCACAAATATAAACATGTCAATTTTATACTCACGGTAGATTTCGATTTGATGACAGTTGTGTCATTGACTACCATGACATCATATTCTGCAGAACACTTGTGATAGAATGTTTGTCTTAGCTGGTATTTTAAGTTTTAATTTTATATTAAATCAATATGTAAGAATATATTAATTTATGTAAAAAAAAATATAAACAAGAGAAATAGAGAAAGTGCATTAATTGAGGAAAAAGAATGCAAGTAGGTAATTATTAGGGCGATTTTTAAAACTTGGGTGTGAATTTTGAAAATCAAAATTTCGGTTTTAAAACCTGAACAAGCATCATCATTTTAAATAATTTGATTGAGACTATTTGACAGATAACAAGTTTATTTGGCCTTTTTGGTAGGGAGATGACTCTCAAAGTGTAAAGCTCATTTTATGAATTGTGTATCGCTGTTAATTGTAAATACCATTTAGATATTCTGTTGAGGCAAAAATTTGTGTGCCGGGGGTATACCGTGCATCAATATTTTTTAGTATTAAATTGTAAATTGTATACAATTTAATACTAAAGAGTACAATTTAATAATATTAAAAAGTATGGGCGCACGATGTTACCCCGTGCACAAGAGACCAACTCTTGATATGAATATTAAATTACAAAGTGAAACTTGCTTGGATTTTTATAATAGCTAGAAATATATATGAAAGGCATATCATACGTGATTTCACATGTTGGAACTATATGCTTTATTTTAAGCTAGATTGACAAGATTCGTTAACCAATTGTATTCAATATTTTATACTCCCTGTTGTTTGTTCTGTAACAGCCTTCACACTAAATAAATAAAGTTAAATCAATAATCATTATTCAAAAATACCAAATTATCATCTAAAAGGCAATAAAATTAGTAAAAAAATAAATATTTTTTTAAACAATGTAAAACTGCAATCATGAATGGTGTTTCAGGATGGAGTGATATCTTGACGTTTCATATTACACGAAATCTAATCTAACAGCATAGAATAAAAGCTTATCATTCATATTTTTTAGGAATCAGAATTGTTTCTCTACTATTACCCCCAAACTACCGAACAACTTATTATAAAATATATAGAGAATAATAAAATTGTCTATTTTGGGGTGTATTAAGTGGAAAAAAACGAAAAATAATTTAATGTGTGGTGTATTTTGCATTTGAGGTATGCATGGAGGATTTAGGGGTTTAGTAAAACTTTGAGAGATATTTCTAGATTTAGTTTGTTTCTTCACTAGTTTTACATCTCCCATTTATCTATTTTATTTAGTTTTTTACTAGAGCAATTATGATTTAGAAATCTATTTGGGGCTAAATGTAAGGATCTATTATGACATAGTCATGAGTTAAGGTGTGCAAATATTTTTTAAAACTGATCGAGCCGCACCGCATTGCATTATATTTAGTGATTTTTTACTTAAATCGTAGTTAATTTTATTGTAGAAAACTGCACTGTACCGCACTATTATATAATTATAAATATATTTAATTATATATATATATATATATATATATATATATATATATATATATATATATATATATATATATATATATATATAATTATGTATGTGTCATTATAGAGGTAAAAAGATATATACAAGGTTAAATACTTTAGATCGCAAAATAATGTTAATATAAGTTACTTTAAGTTATGAAGATTACATCATTCGGATTATTTATGGAGATCGGAAGATGATTTCATCTTTAAGATCATATAATCTAATTTGAAAAGTCTTTACAATATTTTATTTTTAAGGGTAAATAAACACTTTAAATTAAGCAATTACGCATATTTATTTTTTATATATCCTTATGTATTCTATTTTATTGTTATGTAAGTATGTTAGTAATTCTTAAACCGTATGTCAAACTTTAAATCATAAAACATTCGTCTAAAACCACATAATAAATTTTACTCGATAAACCGTAATTTAAAATATATTGTCAAATCGAATCACATATAACAATGCAATTTAGATTTTGTCAAAATAACTGCAAAACTGCACACCGTGACCACCCCTATTCATGAGGCGCTCAACGGACCTTTCTAATCTCATAAAACCTTTTTTTTAGCTTCGAATTAATGCAAAACGATTTTTTTGTACAACTTGGTGATATGAATTCATCTATTCAAATCACGAGAGCAGCAGTTGCTAAGAAACATCACGGTATAGCGTGAATAACCGAGCCTTACATTTATGTAAAAAAATTAAGCAACTATGTGTTTAATTCAAATTTTGCTTGACATGATTTACATGCCATATTTTTGAAATCAGAGTTTTGAGGTCATTTCAACTAGTCAAAAGCTCCTGCGCTCCGGGGGACATGGAGGGATACTCTATGTCCCCATATGAACACAACTCTCCCCCTCCAATTCTATTTAAACCTATGTATTGCTAGGGGTTTAAATTGCAAAGGGGCATGAAAATTGCAAAGGCGCACGAAATATGCTCCGTGCGCCCGGGTGTACAGGAGCCTCACTCTTTCAACTATTCTTTTTATGCATCATTATTCTCATAAATACACGTTGTATTCATGGAACCAGTTTGTCAATCTCCTCCTGCAAGCAAAATTTTATTCAATTTTTTAAAATGAGTAATAATTTGTCACGTAGACTAGTAGTACTTCCTAAATTGATTCAATAGAAAACTTAATGGTGGAACCTTTTCATACCATTATTCGCCCTAATATGCATATAATGAGGAAGAGCAATATGCTAAAATAAGAAAAGAGTGAGGTTTAATTCATAAATAGTGCTCCTCCGTGTCAAAATTTAAGTTCACAATTTCCTCATTTGTCGATATCACAATAAGGTTTACCTCTAAAAAAATGAAATATCATCTCAATCTAAAACCTCAAAAGTACACTTTAACTGTACTAATTACTTTTATAATATATTTTATTTTATACATTATTTATTATTTAAAAATATCATATTACAAAGTTATTTTAGAAGTTTTTTTAAAAAACATGGAAAAATAAATATATTCATGGGACAGAGATAATAATAAATGTTTATTTGCCACCTCCTAACTAATCCTATTCGTTGTTTCAAATAGAGCTAGTCTCCTTTGAAATAGGTTTTACGCACACCCTCTTTTTATGGGTTGAAAAATGAAAAAAGAGCTATATTACTCTATTGGTAAAGCAAGCATACACCATGAGGGTGTACATTATTGATTAGGTACTCAGCTGAGTTGGAAACCTACTTTAAACTTCAAGCATTACACAAATACTTAATTTTTAATTCATTATTGTTGATGACAGTTGAAGCAAAAAGAGAGAGAATCTAATAATATAGAAAATGAAAACTTTTGATGTTAGAACTCAATTCTTCATTTTTACCCAAAAACATAAATAATAATAATAATAATAAATAAATAAATAAATAAATAAATAAATAAATAAATAAATAAATAGAGTCCTTGAACCCAAAAATGTTCTTTTCTTGTTGAGAGATCAACCAAGAATAATCAATTGCATGAATTTTGAGATTGTTACCTAATTGACAAAAGGGTTAAATTTATAAGTCAGTATCCCTCTAATGAAAAGGTTCAAAAATGCTCATCTTTAAATGCAGAATTTTCATAATTTTCTTTATGAATTTGGTTATAGATTTCTTATTCTCTCAAGCATTGGAAACCTTTTTCCATAGACTCATATTACAAGAAAAATATGAATGGAGTACAGAAGATACTAAGCATCAAATGGATGTGCATAACTTAGAATGTGAATATCCCTGCACCTTCTATATGTTCTGTGGATTGCTGCAAGATCTGATTCATCAGCCTCAAGATTTGATAGAAATGACCCATTATGAGGACTTCTTTCTTTCTGCAAAAATTTTAAACTGATGAAACAGGGCACACAAGGGAACTGTACTCTATTAAACCCTAATGACCAGATCGTAAGCGTAGCCTGTTACCGTAAGTTAAGCCCGTTACCGAGCAAACATATATAGTTTAGAAGAATCTGAAATCAGAACTAGTTCCTGGGAACAAATTTACAGCCATACCTTATGTGGTACAATATACAAATATAGCCCCTATGCTTGTTTACAAGTCCCACATTTGGTATCTTTATTGTTACAGAATCTTACATGCATACTGTACAAAGTGCCTATAACAAGGCTTTGTGGTGTTTATCCACTGCAATCACATCTTCAGGCGACCCAACCTCACTAGATGCTGCTGGTGCTTCTCTGCAGCGGCCTTGTCTGCAGCTTCACGCTTCAGAGCCCGTTTTGCACGTCTTCCAACTGTTTCTTTTACTGCAGGTTCCTTCTCAGGCCGACGAGATGTGCCAGCACCTGAATCCTGGAGATTTGGGCGATAAACAGGCCTTGCTTCTTGCCTTCCTCCCCTAACAAATCCATTATCTCCCCATCTACGGTTCCCTATGCGGAGACTTGAGGAACGACTTAAATAAACATCGTCTAGATCCTCTTCATCATCCTCATCCTCGTAATAGTATTCTTCTGTTTCCTCATGCACATACACCTCCTCTCTTTCCACCATAACCAAGGGCTCAAACCATGAGGCCCTTAGAAGAAGGCACACACTCTCCTCAAACATGTAATCATGGATGCTGTTCAGAGAGTAGCAGAACATAAGACGAGAACATAGAAACAAAATTTTGTGCTTTTTCCATGACTTCTAGTGCATCAATGGCAATTAATTACGATTTGTATCATTTAAGGAAATCTTTTTTTAACAATAAGAGAAATGAAGATATTCACCACATCAGCTAGAGTTAGAAAGAGATTTATCATACTAAACACATTATTTATACTTGGCCATAAAGATCACTAACTTAACCATCTACTCCATTGATATATAAGCTTCATTTTGCGAATTCAAATAAAAAGGCATAAATATGTCCTAATAGTCCACTCTTGCTAGAGTTTATCCCACTAAAAATTAACAAAAACTAACAGGCTTTGAAAAAATAAACATCTTCTTAAGTGAAGAAAGAGGCGCTGATATACCTTCCATCAAGTGCTCGATTAACATTAAGGAACTTGAATGGATTTTTACACTGGGGGCACATTGGTTCCTTCTTGCATGATGCCCATTTCAAGATGCACGTCACACTGCACCAAAAATTACACAACAAATATTGAACCCATTTATAACTATAATAATTGCATTCTATCGCACGTAAATATATTGATATAAAAAACACAATTAACATATTACCCAGTACACAACAAAAACTAATACCAATTATCATCTTTTCTTACTATCCTCAATTCCGATATCATTAGAAATCTCTGGAGATGATATTGACACCAATACTCAATATTTCACTAGTCATGTAACAAAAAGTAAAGTGTAAATATACAGAGATTGAGACAAACCAGTAGGCATGCTCGCAACCTTTTACAAGAGCAGTGTCTTGAAGCATTATATTATTCAAACAAATGGCGCAAACACCATGATGATTATTGCTGTTAGAACTGTTGATCCCGCAGGAAGATTGGTTAATCTCCTTCGCAGCTACTGTACAATTCCCGGATTTATTCTGAAATTCAAGAATTCAACACAATTCATTTTCCGAAGCATAATTAACCAGAAAAATAGCACTAAAATTCAATAAGCAGATCATTCTTCTCAATAAGATCCCACCCCCCAATTGGAAATGTAAAGATCAAACCTAACATACGCCAGATCCTATAAAATCAAGCCATCTACATTTCATCGCCTGACTTCGCAAACCGCAATCTTTTTTAAAAGAAATGTAAGCAAAATCACAGAATATCATTTTAAAACAGAGAATAAATTTAGCCAAAAAAAAGTAAAGGAAGATAGTTTAGAACCTGATCTTGGAGTGCGAGATCTTGAAGACCATCGATCAGTTTCCGGTCAACAATTTCTACTGCATACATGTTGAATTTTTGCTATTCTATACACCTAAGAAGGAATGTTGAAGAGATTATGTACTCAAGAGCGAAAAAACCTAGATACAAAGAATGTCTAGATCTACAACAATTTACACGGGAAAATAATTGATAAAAGAAAAAAATGGATAAGAAATAAAAAGAAAAAAAAAGATTCCAGAGAACAATTCTGATTCCAGAAAAGTGGAGAGGCGAAAGGGGCAAAGAAAGCAGAAGGTGCGGCAGAGTTATCATTATGAATTTATAACACGGTGCTATTTCCATTTTCCACCTCCTCCAGAATAAAAAATATATATTTAATAAAATAAAATAAAATAAAATAATAATAATAGTAATAAAAAAATTAAAATTTAAAGAGAATTTGTCTAATAAGAGTAGATAAAATTAAAATTAATGGCACCAGCTACCAGCTACATTGATACACCGGCTGCGTTTATTTTTCTACTCGGGGATAATTTGACAATAGGAAAATATTTGGATAAATCGAATTTACATGAAAATTATCTTTATTGTAAGAAGGATCTTTTATTTTTGCGCATATTAATTAAGAATTTTTAAATAAAATGGAAAAGATATAAACTGGGATGGAAGGAGTATTATGGATAGTTTTGTGTAAAACCGTCTTACGATGAGATTATCAAACACTTTTGTAATTATTTATCATTTTTTATTAAAGATATTATAACTTTACATTTATACTATAAATTGTGGGTGATTCTGGGGTGCACTCCCAATATTTATAAGTTAAAGTAGAGCAGTGGATAGTTATTTCATAAAAAAATATTAATTATATTAATTTATTTAATGATAGATATTAAATTAAAAGTAATCTAACAGTATATTTATAAGTTAAAGTAGGGTAGTGGGTAGTTATTTTATAAAAAAATATTAATTATATTAATTTATTTAATGGTGGATATTAAATTAAAAGTAATCTAGCAGTTAAGATCGTCCAAGTACATCGGTGTACCAGGTATATCGCAGTTGGACTCATAAATTGTTCATTAAATAGTTTTACAACATTATTATCACTTTTTATTAATTATGTATCACTTTTTGTTATAAAAGGTATCACTTTTATCCGTCTCATGAAAATTATTTTGTAAGATGTCTCACAACTCTGTTTTAGTCACAAACTAGTGTGATGTCCGTACCAATGCACGGGAAAGAAAAGAAATTACAGTTTTAAAAATATATAACACATTCTATAATAATTTATTTAGGTATTTAAATATTAAAATTGTATTATATTATATTAAATTTACATTTACATATTATCAGTTTTATCATACTATCAGGTAACTAAATCATATTTAAAATATTACATGCATTTAAAAATCTAATTTTGAAAGGTAATATTTAAACTATTAACAACGTCATACTGAATTTCCATTGTATCAGCATATAATATTTCATTCAATTCCATAACTGGATAAATTAAATTAAAATCTCTAACCTAAATTGATACGTGATCGTTTAATTTGCAAACACTCTTTTCGATGACGACGGGCAATTCTTGTTGATTAAAGATACAACTTAAAATTAAAATTTGTTTGAAAATATTTAATCTATTAATAATTAAATAAAATATGTACCTAAATTTATTCTCAAAAAATTTTCTCTGCTATTGCTTGCCATCCTAATTTTGTTGGTGATTTGAACTATCTATCTTCGGGAAGCATGAACTACATCAGAGATTTCGAATGTAATCTTCGAGATTCATGGACCATCAGAGATTCTGAATGTAAACTTTAAAGTGATTGATAAGTGTAATGATAAAAAAGTGTTTATTATAGGAGATACCTTTTAAATTAATTCCTATAGATATTAATTAGCATTAACCGATTATTAAATATCATGTTAATTGGTTTTGATTATTATTTATCATTTTGGAATTAATCATGTTACTTTAAATATGTTCAAAATTTTTGTGAAATATTAAAAATGAATTTTAATAATGCATGTTTTTGAGGTAAACGTCATTTCCACGCATAATTTTTATGATTTGTGTAACATAAATGTATCTCTATAATTCCTATCGCTATTAATTAGCATTATCCAATTATGCAAACATCATGATAATTAATAAAAATTAAATAAATGCTCACAATTCAAAGTTTTTTCTCGGAATTTGCAGCTGACAATGGTGAAAATCTTGACTCAATTTTTAAGACTTAAAAAGAAAAAATATAATTAAAAAATAAGAAAATATAGCAAAATAAAAGAGATAGTTCAAATATGAGAAATAATATCAAATTGTGTTTGAGAATGAAATAATGTGAAAATAGAAAACCATATATATATATATAGTATAATTGAACCCCTTTAATGTACCTATTCTAAATAAAATAATTATTAATAATGGAAAGTAGCAACAATCAGTATAAATAAATATTAAGAATATGATTAACGTATTAAAAAATAATAATGATAATAAGGATACATTTTGTTAGTGAAATCATATAGGATTAACTTATATATATAATAAAAGAAAAATTAAAACTCAAGAAAGTCATCGTCACCCTTATGTTAATAAAAATCATTGAGGATTAATTTACTAAAAATAAAAATAAATAATACTGATGTATTCGAAATATTCTAAGATTTCTAAAATTATTAAAATTAAATTAGGTGCTTATAATACTAATGAATTCCAATATCCAATTTTAATTTACTAAAATTAAAATAGGTGCTTCTAATATGCTAAACTGCCACATTGGATTCATCTTAAACTATATAGTTGACACATAGACTAGACTCCATGAGAAGTGGACAACTCATCATACTAAACTCCCAATTAGTAAATGTTAGATTTGGTTTGTTTTGCAACCATATTTAAAGTGATTTTTTTTTTCTCTCAATTTCTCAGAGGTGAGATTAATTTGTGGAGTAAAATTATCCCTTAACTATATTCTTAATATAATTTGGATTATTTGAACCAAACTATTTTATTCTCCATTTATCCCACATTAAGGTTTTCATTTTTCATTTTAATTTTACATTTTTCTCATTTTCATAAAACAATTACTTCCTCCGTCCCCTTGATACGTATTCATTTTTTCATTTTGGTCCATCCCATTACAAAGTTTTCATTTCCTTTTTTGGATTGATGTGACATACAATCACTACACATGACCCCACACTCAACACTAATACAACTACCCACTACACATTAAAATATTATTTCTCTCACCTTACTATACATTAAATTATTATATTCATTAATTCACGTACAAAAAATCAACGGATACCTTTCAAGGGGACGGTGAGAGTATTTATTTTACATATATCACACACAATACTAACACAACTATTTACTACACATTTAATATTATATTTCTCAATCGATTATCAAAAGCAAACGTCAACTGGACGTGAGTAGTATTATAAATTGCCTTTTTTTTTACAAAGGTACTATAAATATGGTAGCATCCGTAATGAAACTAAAATAGAAAAATGAAATAATAATATAACTAGTTTTGTCTCCCGCGAACTACGCGTGTTCTATTATGTGTGATATTTTTATTTTAAAAATATATTTTTATATTTTATTATTAAATGTGTATATATATTTGTTTCTTTGTTTTTTTATCTTACTTTACTATTAAATGTATTTTTTACTTTCGTGTTAAAAAGATGAACATTCAATTAATATACACCCTCCGTCCCATTGAAACGTACCGTTTTTTTCATTTTGGTCCGTCCTAATATAAAGTGTAGATTCCCCCTTTTTGGTAAAGTGGACCCACACATATTAATTACTGTTATTTCCAAGGACCCATATGTCATACTAATACACTTATCCACTTTACATTAAAATATTATTTCTCTCACCTCACTACACATTAAAATATTATATCTCTTAATTAATGTGCAAAAAGCAAACGCCCACGTTTTAACGGGACGAAGGGAGTAAAAGGAAGCGATCATAGCAGAATATTTTCAATTCAAAACCTGAATAATGAATAAACTATTAATTTGGGGCATAATTATTTTTTCTATCAGTTAGAGACCTTAAAATATTTAAAACAATAAAAAATAGCAATGTGCAATAATAGGAATATTTTTTAATCATATTTATATAACAAAAATATTAAACTTATGATTAGTTATAGATTTAATTATAATTAAGTATCTCTCTTTTTATCTTTTAATTAATTATTTTTTTTATTGAATAACTAATCCAAATTATTGAAGTTAAAAATAAATTATTTTTTTTATTGAATAACTCAATCAAAACATTATTAATTGTAAATTAATTAATAATCGAGCCTCACTCTTTTATTTTTTTTGTCTTTTACTTTTATTTTTTTAAATTGAATTACCCAACTAAAATATTTAAATATAAAAATATATTAAAAATCATTATCATTTTTTATTATTTTAAATATTAATTGTAAGTTATTAATTAGAGAAACCTAATAAAATATTAGTTAAAATGTTAAATTACTTAATATAAAATATTATTTGTAACATTAAAAATTTTAAACATATTTATAAAAAAAATATTTTAATTAGAATTAAAATAATAAATTTTTATTAAAAAATACATAAAATATTTTTATTAATATTAATTGCAAGATTATAAAATCTTAATTACTTTAAATATTAATTACTTAAATAAAATATTAATTGCATTATGAAGATTACTGAAGATTATTATTGAGAGAGATTAAACAAAATAATATTTAAAATATTAAATTACTTAAAATAAAATATTAATTTAATGATTAATTTGAGAGCGTCACATACACAATTTTTTCAAAAACGAACATGGCGATGCCACATAGGGATGTAACCAAACCAAACCGTTCGTGAACTATTCGAGTCTCGGTTTGATTAAATGTTCGTTTGAACTCGTTCGTTAACATTAACGAGCCAAACCAAACTTGAATTTTGGGTTCGAATAGTTTATCAAACCAAACTCAAGCCTAAGGGTGTTCGGCTCGAAAGCTCGCGAACATATTCGTGCTAATGGCTAGCAAACGCATTCGTAAATTTTATAGTTATTATTTAGAATTATATATTATTATTTATTTATTAATATTCAATAATTAAATATTTCATATTAAACCACACAAATATGATAATAACTTAAGTGATTATTTAAATATTTAAATATTTTTTACCGTTTATTATTATATTTTGTTAGTTTGTTTATTTAATATTATGAGTAACATTAAATGTTTATAAATGAAACATTCTTTTAATATCCAGACACAAAATTATTTAAATGTTCATGAAAATATATTCATAAACAAGTTACTTTATGTGTTCGTGAACATGTTCGCGAGTCTTAACAAATAGTTTGAGTTCGAGCTCGAGTTCGATATTTTTTTTCTTGACGAGTTCGAGCTCGGACTCGAGTTCGATAATTTCTTAACAAACGATCCTCAAACCTAGTAGTGTTCGACTCGGCTCGGTTCGATTAACAAATTTTTTTTAAAAAAAGTGTGACGCCGCCACATACACAATTTCAAAATTTTTTATTTTTTTGCTTCCCAAGGAAACATATTAAGCATGTGGTCATTGACAGTCTCTACCACTCTATTAGGAGAGCAATAATTGATCTATCCTCAAAATAACATTAATTGCATGATTAACGTGGGAGGGCTTCGTATTTCTCTTTTATAATTTTTATATAAAATTATTAAATTACCTAAAATTTTAAACTTTTATAAGAAAATTACTTAAAATAATATTATTACATAATATTAATATTATTAAAAAAATAAAATATTAATGGTAAGATTACAAAATATTAATTATTTTAAATTTAATAAAATTATTAAGATATATTACTTAAAATAAAATATTAATTATAAGATTAACGTGGGAGCGTCACGTACACAATTTTTTTAAGAACGAACGTGGTGACGTCATATACACAAATTTTTTCAAGAAGGAACATCCATATGGGTATAACTTTTTATTCAATAATGTATACATATATTTTTTAATAGTTGTAAATTTTTTACAGTCAATTTTTTATTAAAAAAACTAACAAATAAATTGTATACATTTACTATGCACCATGCGCTGATTTATTAATTTCTCAATTTTTTTGGCTTTCTTTTTTAATTAAATATGCTTATACTTAAAATATACTTAATGGCAATAATATGATTTTTTTTAATCACAATTATATAACAAAAATATTAAGCTTATTATTACTTGTAAATTATATTAGTAATCGAGCATCTCTCTCTTTATCTTTTACTTTCATAATATATATATATATATATATTTATTTATTAAATAACTCAATCAAAACTTTTAAATGTAAAAATATATTAAAACTCAATGTGTCATAATACGAATATTTTCAATTTAAAACTTAAAAAATGACTAAACAATCAATTTGGGGCCTAAATTAATTTTTCTATCAGTTAGGGGTCTTATATTATATAAAAAATAAAACAGTGTGACATAATAGAAATATTCTTATTAGATTAAATTAAATCTTCATAAAAATTACTTAAAATAAAATATTAATGGTAAGATTATAAAATATTAATTACTTTAAATAATAAATTACTTAGAACAAATATTAATTGTAATTTTAAGATTATTAATGTGAGAGATTAAATAAAATAATATGTAAAATATTAAATTACTCAAAATAAAATATTAATTTACTTAAAATAAAATATTAATTTAATTAAAATAAAATAAAATATTAATTGAAAATTTTCCTAAAATTATTAAAACTTAATTAAAATAATCAAACAACAACAAAAGTTTTCTTCATAAATTTACCTAAAATTTATAACTAATCGATTGTAGTATGCTTTAATTAAAATTTATATGATAAATATGAAAATAAATAATTTAAAATTCAATGGAAATATATAATTTAAAATTCCACCAAATTTACAGATTAAATAAAAAATATTTAAAGAATTAAATTAAATTACTTATATAGACTTTTATAAGAAAATTACTTAAAATAATATTATTACATAATAGTAATCGGTTGTATTATGCCTTAATTAAAATTTATATGATAAATATGGAAATAAATAATTTAAAATCCAATGAAAATAAATAATTTAAAATCCACACCAAATTTACGGATTAAATCAAAAACATTTAAAGTATTAAATTAAATTACTTATATAAACTTTTATAAGAAAATTACTTAAAATAATATTATTACATAATAGTAATCGGTTGTATCATGCCTTAATTAAAATTTATATGATAAATATGAAAATAAATAATTTAAATCCAATGGAAATAAATAATTTAAAATCCACACCAAATTTACGGATTAAATCAAAAACATTTAAAGTATTAAATTAAATTACTTATATAAACTTTTATAAGAAAATTACTTAAAATATTATTATTACATAATATTAATTTTATTAATATGTATGTATTAATGGTAGGATTACAAAATACTAATTATTTTAAATTTAATAAAATTATTAAAATACATTTACTTATACTTAAAATATACTTAATGTCAATAATAGGACTTTTTTTAATTATAATTATATAACAAAAATATTAAGCTTATTATTACTTGTAAATTTTATTAGTAATCGAGCATCTCTCTCTTTATCTTTTATTTTACTTTCATAATATATATTTTTTATTTATTAAATAACTCAATCAAAACTTTTAAATATAAAAATATATTAAAACTCAATGTGTCATAATACGAATATTTTCAATTTAAAACTTAAAAAATGAGTAAACTATCAATTTGTGGTCTAAATTAATTTTTTTATAAGTTAGGGGCCTTAAAGTATATACTTCATAAAATTATATAAAAAATAAAACAGTGTGCCATAATAGAAATATTCTTATTAGATTAAATTAAATTTTCATAAAAATTACTTAAAATAAAATATTAATTGCAAGATTATAAAATATTAATTATTTTAAATATTAAATTACTTAGAACAAATATTAATTGTAATTTTAAGATTATTATTGAGAGAGATTAAATAAAATAATATGTAAAATATTAAATTACTTAAAATAAAATATTAATTTACTTAAAATAAAATATTAATTGGAAATTAATGTGGGAGCGCCACGTACACAATTTTTCCAAGAACGAACGTGGCGACGGCACATACACAAAAAAATTTAATGAGCAACGTGACGTCGCCAACTCACAATTTAAAAAATTTTATTTTTGACAAACACTTGTAAATTAATAGTATTAATGATAATAAATACTCCCTCGGTGAAGTTGACACACTTTTCTTTTTTGTTTGTCCTATTAAAGTTGACACATTTCCTTTTTAAGACATGAGACCCACACAAAAACAATTACTTTATTGTCATGTGACCCACTTATCACCTCTAATACAACTACTCACTACACATTAAATATTATTTCTCTCACTTCACTTTACTTTACTTCACTTCACTTTATATTAATTTATTATATTTCTTAATTTCATACATTAAATTATTATATTCTTTAATCACAGCGCCTAAAAAAATGTGCCAATTTCTTCGGGATGGAGGAAGTAAAAAATAAAAAGTAGAAATCCGACAAGTGGGGGGTGATTTAAGCTGAAAAGAAAACTGGGCGAACACGTGGAATCCTCATACAAAGGCCAAAATACCCCCGAAGAAGTTCCAATTTTCCCCCTTTTTTCCTCCCACATTCTCTCCTAAACACTGCAGATCATCAGATCCTCTTCTGCTGCCAGGTAATTAATTAATGGTTTTTCGTGCTTTACTTCAACCTATTCATTTACTACATCTATCTCTTCGTTGATCGCTGTTCCCAATTTCGAATTTATTATGGATTCTCTCTACTTGTGCTCACTCAAAATGCTGTCTTTCTTTGCATATTTCCCCTTCATTTCTCCATTTTCTTTTTCTCTTACTCATACCCGGATACTGCTTGTTGTATATATGTTTTTTTTTTCCTCCCTTTTTTCCTTTGTGGATAAATTCTTGTTTTAATTGTTGGGTCTGGCCATTTCTTTTCTTTAATTCACTGGATCCGCTTGCATGCTATGCATGTACATGTGGCTTAATGGGTTTGAATCTTATGTTCTTCTCTATGTCGAGCGTTTTGAGGGATCTTGATTGACTTATGGGAACTGATTTAGACCCTTTTTGGTGGATTTTTTGGGGCTTTCTGTAGTTAGATGTAACTGGGGCTGAAGCCTGAATGGGGATTCAAACAATGAACTCTCATGTGAGTAGTGGAGGGATGCAATCTCATGTGCAGCATCCGTTGCAACGGTCAAACTCGTGGTTAGGGCTCACACTTGATGAAGTTGAAAACCATTTAGGTAATTTTTCAAAACCATTAGGAAGTATGAACATTGATGAATTGCTCAAGAAAGTATGGACTGCTGAGGCTAGTTACTCATCATCTGGAATGGGAAGTATTGACGCAACCCCTGCTGCCTCTCTCCAGCGCCAAGCAAGTTGGTCTCTGGCTCTGGCTTTTAGCGGGAAGACGGTGAATGAGGTGTGGAGGGATATCCAGAGAGGATATAAGATGAGTAATGCAGAGGGTATGACTAGCCGCGAAAGATCCCCTACTCTTGGAGAGACAACTTTGGAGGATTTCTTGGTAAAAGCAGGGATGTATGTATCCAATGCTTCAAAAACTTCCATTGAACCTGTGATGTCCTTGGATAGCGCACTGAAGTCCCATAAATTCTCATCTAAGATGGGGTTATCGCCATCACCTTCCATTGATGACTTGTCTGATACACCAACACCAGGAAGGAAGAGGAGCTCTGGGGACCTTGAGAAGGCCATTGAGAGGAGGCTAAGACGAAAAATTAAGAATAGAGAATCTGCCGCACGTTCACGGCAAAGAAAGCAGGCAGGATTTGAATCCATTTTGCTGTAATATCTTTTTGTGCTGGTCTTGCTTAAGATACTTTGGTCATGCATTTGGAAATTAGATATTTAACTTATTGTGGCATTCACAGGCTTACCACAATGAGTTGGTGACAAAAGTCTCACGTCTGGAAGAGGAAAATTCAAAGCTTAAAAAAGAAAAGGCAAGTTATACATATTTGCATCCTTCTTTCATATGTGCATCTTCATATTGCCTACTGATTGTATATTATATTCTATGGCTTTGTTTTACACGCTATGCTAATGAATCTGATATTTTGGGTACTGTTGTCAATCCAGACTCAACTAACCAACACCTTGTATTCTTTACCAGTTGAATTATTGGCTTTTATTAAGAATGATGGCTTTTACTGGATTACAATAATGTTTGGGCACACTCAGTGCTGCATTCCACAACATCTTTCTTTGATATAGCTGTAAATCTTTATCTTATCTTCTAAGATCTGATAGTTCAGTTACTTTAGGCTATCAGTTTCAAATAATGCCTAGGCTTAGGAGAGGGAAG
Organism: Pogostemon cablin; assembly: GCA_023678885.1. Taxonomy (NCBI): domain Eukaryota; kingdom Viridiplantae; phylum Streptophyta; class Magnoliopsida; order Lamiales; family Lamiaceae; genus Pogostemon; species Pogostemon cablin. Next base: position 25,297,157 of record CM042985.1, on the reverse strand, counting down.
ACATAATCCTGTAAAAGAGGTAAATCACTGGACGTTGAAAGGGAATCCCTTTACATTAGGACTTAGATAGTATGCATTATAATGAACTCTTTGCTATTTTTTACGTAGCTTTTTTCCAGGGTTTCAGAGCCAATAAGCTGAATAGGTCTCATATCAGTTGTATTTGTACATGAAGTGAATGGTTTACAATGTTATAAAACTTCAACTCTGATACCACTTGTTTAGCACCCGGTCTTTCTCATTGAGATAGAACTAGAATGAAGGGCACATGCTTTGAGTTGGTAGTGCCATGGCTTGTAATGAGATTTTGCTTGTCTTTCCAAGAAGCTGGTGGAAATGAAATGTTCTAGATTGAATATGAACTCTCACTTTATCTTTGGAAATCTTTCTGTTGCTTTTACTGTTTTATTATCTACACACCAGCAGAACCTCATTGGAAAGTTTAGTTGATATTGGTTAACTGAGTTCAGTCAATGTCATAGGGAAGGATACAAAGCTTAACCTGTTAGATTTTGTCATGTATAAGAGGTAGCGTTGCTTTGATTTTTGTTTTCTTTTTTCTCCTTTTCTATGGCAGGTTACGCAGAGTGTAAAATATAACGGCACGGTTAAAAGAAAAATCAATGTGACAATTTTGTTCAAATATTTTTTCTAATATAAAAGTGCAATTAAGTGATGTTTACAATAGGTTAAGAATTGTTAAAATCACATTTATAAAGTTCGAGAGAGTGGTGCTTTTAGAAAAAAAAGTGATTTGTAAGCTGGTAGAATTTTTCTAAATGACCCCTTTAGTTTGGTTCAAAATTTTAAGTCCTTTTTCACTGTAGTGTCTACCCATTATTCAATCTGTTTATTCTACACTTTTTAATGCCTCCATGGTACATTTGCATAGGCTTTGTCCTCTCCTTGTGTTAAAAATTTAGTAAATTCAGGAGTAAGAGATAGGAAAGGTGGGTATTCTCTAGAATAACTATGATGGAAGAGCAGAATATTATGATTGGCTACCACATAAATTGGAAATATAAAATTAAAGATTTAACAAGGTGAATTCTACATCATCTCATGTAAGAATTCAAATATTTTAAATATTTTAGTGTGATCCATCTTTATCATTTGAGATTTATGAGCCATTCATCATATGTTTTAGTTATCTTATTTCAAAACTCATGTGGATAAGAATAATGCCAGTAAAACAGGTTACAAATCAACATCCTCTTATGTATCAGATTGTTGAATATGCCAAACATATCTCAAGATTTCAGACAAATAACATCCAATTAGTAGTGCATATGAATGCATAATGCAGTAGAACCATTTGAGAGACTGGCCCAAAGCCTAGTGAAGGAATCTTGAAGTGTACAAATAGAGAGCTTGTGAGAGTGTTTGAGTTATAAGTTCCTCTGGTGGGTTGTTGGATCTAATCCTAGTGAAGGAATCTCCACAACAGGTTCATCTTCATTTGGAGCAAATAAATGTACAAGCAGTGTATATCTTAAGGCCATGATATTTAAATTGAAGGAGCAAGAAGAAACAACAACAAATCTCGATCATACTCAATTAAATATCTTGAAAACCCTCAATCGTTAGTCTCATATTTGCTACTCTTCCGCATGCATTTTTTCCACCCATAATTTTATACACCTGCCCATCTTTTGAGTTGAGCAAGTGGGTGAAAGTAAGTTCACTTTACACTTGAATATGGAAGGATGCTTAGTAGTACATTATAACTTATGTTTTATGTATAAGTGACTTTAAGCTTCTTTGTTTTTTTTCTTTTATGATATGATTGGTATGTTCCCGAACTTACAACATGTTTAAACAACATATCTAAGTCTAATATTAACTAGAGAGATGTTTGGTTTAAAGCTGAATAATGACACTTTAAAATCGTTTCAGTCAGAAAATGGATATTACTAGTATTTCAATGCAAATACCAAAAACCAGTTATAGATGGAAATTTGATAGAAGTAGAAACTGATGGGTGGTGCAATAAAATACTCTCCTTTAATACTTCAGTCTGCCTATAACCTGAAAAAAGCATCATAGTTTTGTGAGTCTGGGTTGCAAGAAGAGTAGAGATGGTATCCATCAATATGTGATTAGCCGATCAGACTTGTGTTCACACACACACACACACACACACACACACACACACATAAATGATAACGAACCCAATGTTGGGTTTCTTAAGGAACCAGACAATATACGTGACTAAAAATTTATCCATCAGTTTAGGGTGATTATATTGATCTCATATGTACGTGTGAAATTTGCTTCCATAGGAAATCCACCTTTGAGCTCCTTATCAGATCTGAGTTATACATACACAGGCGTGTGACTATATTTGATATAAACAATTCCATTAATTTGATTTTTGAAAGGTATAATTATTCATTAAATTAGTTGATAATTTTTTTATTTTAATTTAATTTTATTTTTTGTGCGTTGATAAAATATCTATAAAACCATTCAAAAGATGTTTTTGTCCCTTAATGTTTTGATAGGAAACAATAACATGAAATTGGAATTTGAATGGAGTACTTTATAGTTTAGTTCAAAAGGCTACTGAAACTAAAGTTGTTGGCTTGTATGATGCATCTAAGGATATAAAAGAAAGCTGCAGTTATGTGAAAAGTGTAAGTACAGGCAAGACATGATGTTGGATGTGAATGGAAGTTGTGTGGTTGTAAGAAGGATTTTGTATGCAAGTTACACATTTGTGTCCTCTACATGCATTGATTCATATCTCTCCATCACATTTGTCAGTAGAAAGTTACATGTTAAATTTGTCATCCAGTGGAGGTGAAACAATGGATTGGTCTTTGTAATCAAACTGGCTTGAAATGAAAGACTCTCTGCATATAAGGATATCCTTAATTAGGATGATTTCGTGAGAAAATTGATCATATTCGTCATCTCATATTGATGTGTATTGGTGGATAGTCTCTCCCCAGCCTCATATATTGTTCAAGTTTTGGGATATAAGCATACTCCAAGATAATTGTTTTGATGCAGGGTTGGCTTAATTCGCTGTTTGGATCATATAGAAATTTTTTCTTGGAATTAGTCCTCTTTAGTTTGTTCTTCCTTGGACATTTGCAAGGTTGAAAGCATAATGAATCTCACTGTTGCACACCTCAGCTCACTTGGGCCAAGTCACAAAGTGTTATGACCATGAGGTTTTGTACTAGACTAGCCCTAACCGGTCGTGCATAGAACTCTCTTGGAGAGTGTGGTACTGTATAGTAAGAATCTAGAATGATAAAACCAACCTCCACCATCCTTAATAAGGAGAAATTTCATATGTTAGGGATACGGATTTCACATGCTTTTGAGTTATTATACATATTTTTTTAAGTTCTCTTGTGCACTTAGTTTCTTGTTTCCACTTTAGCAGACACAACACTATGTTTGAAGGATGAATAACTACCATGAGGGGTGGAAGGGAGCTGACGTGGCAGGTTCTTTGTTAAGGGAACAAAACCTTGATATCACACCTTCCATAGACTCCAAGGGATTTACTTTGTTTTATAGCCATTTTAAAAAGAAAAGGAATTGCAAAAGCACCCATTTAACCTGTCATATCATTCTTTTTTTTTTTTTTGATCGGTAAATGTTAGTTGTTAGTATAGTTAGTACACCAAGCACCCTTACTTCCCCTTCTCCAAGCCTCCTTATATCTCCCCTCCTAATTCATTACCAATGGGAATCAAACCTGCCAGGTGGGCTAGCCCACCTGGTTACCTTTCATATCATTCTACCTTTATTGTGGTGCAGTTGCAGATCTAGAATAAAATTTCAAAAACTAGACAAATTTGAACTGGAGAGCGACATAGTTTAATTATTGCATAAATTTATTTTGAGTTGTTGTTACATGTTCTGTCTTCTGAGTAAAGTTGGTCGTAATTCCTGTTTCCCCTTCACAATAAAAGTTGCAACTCCTTATTCAGTTTCACTTTTGTTTTTTCTGTTTTGATGTTGTGTGTTGATAGTTTATCTGTACTTCCACGTGCACAAAATTTCTTTTGAATTCTGGTGTTAGAATGCTGTAGAAATTATATATAAGGCCCTGCATCATAGCATACGTTGAAAAAACAAAGTTAGCTAATTGTTTTACATATTTTTCTTGTGCTAGTCTGCTTTACTAGCTTGAAATGATACTCTCACTTTATCCTTGTATGTTTCATTTGAAGATGGCCTTTTAGCCTTCATAAAACCCAGAATTGGTTGTTTCCTTTCTTCTTGTTTGAGAGTGACAAGCTTCCTTTCTTCTTGTTTGAGAGTGACAAGCTATCTTAAAGAGAGAGTATTTTCTCTACTGACTTTGGGCATTGATATCCTTCTCACATTAAATTACAATACTTAGTCTGCAATTTTTTTGTTCTTTGCAGGAATTTGAGCAGATCGTCGACTGTGATTCTTCTGAAGCAAGGTACCAGCTCCGAAGAACCAGTTCATTCTGACATGAAATCAAATCAAGTTCTTGCAGCTCCACAAAATGGAGCCTATACAAAGTCTTAGCATAGAGTTGATATGGGGACTACTTTGACATGCTTTTTTTCTTTTTGTAGAAATTGTTCTACTACATATTAGCAATAATGGTGGATTATAAGAGGTTCGTAGCGTGTATTGCGGTAGTGCTTATTAGCAATAACCATATATTATTAGAGAGGTGAAGATAAATTTATGGATTATTATAGGTGTGGATTTTAATAGGTGAAGTGTGTGTTGCTAGATGGAAATGTGTCAAAGACACGAAGGAATGTCAAATGTGCAGTTGATGCAGCAACTGATGCTACTTGGATTGAGTACTTGTTATCTTTAGGTGTTTTCTACTTCAAATTTAGTCATAATAACTTTTTTCAGTATCTAAATTAAGGGAGTGGTTGTTTGGGAGGTTTGGTGGGAATGAATGGGTATCAAAGTGATATTAAATGTTTGCTTTCACTCTATAATTTCCAAATATTGTGGATTACATCAATTTCCCAAAAGTAAACCTAAATAGGCATAAAATTGTTTTAAAACCAAATTCAAGTGCAAGGCAAAGCAATAAAAGTGAAGTAGTCATAAGAGACCCAAGTGAAAGTTCTCCCAATCTCATTCAAACCTCTATATGTAAAACTAAGAGGGAAAAATCATATAGAGGAAAAAGAATACCAGAGTAAAAGTGAGCAGAAATAAAATCTGGAAATCATAGAAAATCTAAAATATTCATTGTTGACTTCAAAATTACACCTATTTTATCTTACATTAAATCTAGAAAATAACTTGTCTCAATTCACATGTCAAATTGTAACTTTTCTTAAAAAATAACTTTACTTAATGTAGACATGTATAGAGTAACTTTTCTTAATGCAGATGGAGTTTTAAAATGAATTGGTCTCAAATTAATAAACAAATAAGATTGCAAATATAATCCTGATTGAGTGCTGATGTGGAGAGACTCAATTCTACATGATTATAAAATTTAAAATTAAAGCTCAGGTTCATTTGAAGCAGAGCCAGATAAGAGATGTTAGGAAAAAGAGATGGAAAGGGCCACATAATTTCCAAAAATCAACATAAACAAAAACCTGCCAAAGGAGTTTTTTCAAAGTGTCCTAACACTTAATTACCTCTTGACATCATAACATAACATTTCTGGGCAATATAAGGTAATAAACCAAACCAAAGGAAATTTGCTCAGTGAAAATAACAAAATTACAGCCAGGGAAGGCCATGCAAAGTGGCCCTCAAATTTTGTTGAAGGCAACAATGTCGCAACTTTGCACGTATTCGTTGTGAGGCTCGACTGTTAGAGTCTCTTCAATCAGAGTATCAACAGAGACCAGATCATCAACTATCGTAAGCATGATCTGCAGCTTCTTAATTCCATAGCCAACTGCAACCAGTTTCGCTGCATAAAAAAGGTTTCATGCATTAGAACCATTTGCTCTACCATCTTTTCAGTGTACTACAGAGATATACCCAACTTTGCTCCAAAAAAAAAATAAAAAAAATTAAAGAATAACGTATGCTAGATGTGACATACATGCTCCCCACAATAGGCCTGGCACCTCAATACTACGAACAGATTCTTCCAGCTTCTTCATGTCCGTTTCATCATCCCAAGGCTTAATATCCATGAGAACTGATGATTTCCCACCTGAAGAGAACAAATGAAGGTTCAAAAAATCAAAGTGGGTCATATTATAGCTAGTAAGGACAGAAGGTCAACACATGAAATAAGAGGGGGTGGGGCAAGCTTTAACAGATTTCAGGCATTAACTTATGGTGGTTGAAAAATTGTTCGGGGCAAAAGCTAGAAAGCTGAATTAACCAAAAAAACTCTCGAAACTCTGGCCACTTACGAAAATTCTACAGCAAAGGAAACGTTTTACATTATCATTATGATTTAATACTCACTCTCTTTCTTTTTAGTAGTTGCCTTTGCAGCCTCCCTCTGTTCTGCAGCTGCCTTCTCCTCCTCTGTCTCATCACCAAAGAGATCAAGATCATCATCATCATCTGCAGCAGCCTCCTGTAACATTTAATGCCAGGAAAATACATATCATTTGATTTGGAAAATTAGAAATAAAAAAAGTGAATATAATATATATATATATATATATATATATATATATATATATATATGTATGTATATAGTATGATTTAATTAATACAAGACATTTGATTGATTACCGAAAATAAAATTCAATATTGCTTGCCATAATGCGAGGAAAACAAAACATACATTAAGAGTGTTCGGTTTATAAAGTAAACATGATTATCCCCTCAATTTTTCATTAGTTAATTAGATATTTTTCGCTCAATTTTTCATTAATTTCATGAGATATTTTAACCAACCTCCCTACAGTGTATTCCATTGGACCTCTTGGTTCTTACTAAACACATAGGTACTATGCAATTAATATGTAAACTCTCCAAACACTAGTCTCATCAGCATGTAGTTCTGTAGTTATACCACAAAAACCTTTGAATAATAATGAAAGATAAAATAGCACGCAAAATATTCCTATCTAGTTGCTAAGCTTAATCAAAGCTAAAATTCAGAATTTGCATATACTTGATGAATAATCTCCTAAGAAACTATTTCTAGCATCTTGCAAGGCTGTTCAAGAGTTCAAAAGGAACGGAGAAGTAACAATTAACACATAATAACAGCTACACTTTTAGTCAAAACATTAAAACCCTTTGAAAGTATCAATATTTAGAATTAAACAAACAATTCTACCCCTCTTATTCATGTGAGACTAATATACAGTCAAAAGTAAACAACAAAGTTAAAGCAGTAACCTTTGGAGCAGCAGATTCTACTGCAGGTGCAGCAGCGCCACCCCCGATCCTTACTCCAACAGCCTTACCAGGAAAGCTATGTCCATCACAAGCAATTAACAACTCAGTTCGCAAGAATATGCCGATTACTCATATAATCTTTTTTTAAAAGTTTATTAAATAAATATAGATAATTTCAAAAGGCACCAATTAATGTAAATTATGGTTGATTCATCGGATAAAGGACATATATTAACCTGGATGCGAGCTTCGTGGAAACAGCTTCGTACCACTTGCTGGCATTAGGGTACAGATCAGCGCTTGGCTGCTCCGAAACAGCAGCATAAACTTTAACATCGTCTTTTGTCAATTGGTCTCTGAAATTCCGTGATAGACATCGCAAGAACAATTAATATCGTCAAATAATTTCGTGAAAAAAATACAGAAAAAGAAAGGTAAATAAAAAGGCGTTACCCAGAGATGCAAGATTTTCCAGAAAGGAAGTCATTGAGGTGCTTGAGACCGGATTCTGTATGCAGATCTGAGAAGGTAATGGCCATTGTCGAGTTTCAGAGACAGAGTGCGAAGGAAGTGAGAGATGGGCAGCGAAACTCAACGATGATGGCAAAGAGAGAGAAGGAAGTGAGAGATCCTTCCGGCTTTTAAATGGGCTGCTGAAAAACCTAGACGCAGATATTCATCAATTCGATAATCAGGCAATTGATAGTGCGCATGGGCTGAAAGAGTCCACACATATACAAATATAAATAAAAATATACTACAATTAAAAGTAAAAATATATACAATTTAATTATTAATTTTTTTTTAAAAAATTTATATATAATATTCAATAAAAAGTTATACACATATGTATGTTAGTTTTTTTAATGAAAACTTAATGTGAAAAAAGTATACAATTATTACAAAACACATATACAAAATAGAATAAAAGACATACACATATGGGTGCACCCAATATACACTCCGATAATTATACCAATGAGATGGTATATTCCTCTTTTTTTTAATTAATTTTGTCCCGTATAAATTACTTTATTTAAAATAATTCAAAAAAAATAATTTTTCAAATAACTCGTGCATTGTACGGGATGTGCTATTTTTAGGGCAATAACTTCACTTAATTTTATAATAATATTTGAACTGAATAATATTTATTTGAATTATATTTAACCTAATGTTTTTTATATTAAAATCTAATGTAGTTATGAGAAAAACACTTACAAAATCTTGTGAGCTTGTTAAGTTGATCAATTCGTATAAGTTTATTAATATCTTTTACAATGAAGTTAAAATGCAGAATTTTAATTGAGGTATGCAACAATAAAATTTTATTTTTTTCAAAATTATAAGACCATATTCTATATTAATAAATATCAATGTTATATTGTTAATTAACTTAACCAAACTTCTATTGTAAATAATTTAAAAGACTCGTCTAAAATTTTGTGTATATAATTTATTCTTATCATCTTTTTGTGTATTTATAAGCTGATTTGGATGTTAAAGTTTGTAAAAGAGACAAACTCTCTCCATCCACAACCTATATAGCAAAAACCACCTATAATCAAAACCACCGACCAATTGTTTCCAAAATAATCTATAAGTTGGAATACAGTTGGGAGTGATAACTCATTAGTGCAGATGTATGTCCAAGGAATTTACTACACATAAAATATTTAATGTTTTTTATTTGGGGACGGCTATTTATACCCCCAATATATTACTAAACATACCCCCAAAAATTAAAATATTTTTTATTAAAATGACTTAAATGTCCTTTTAAAATTTTACCACTAAATATACCCAATGCATAAATAATTAAGAGTGAGGCTCTTGTGCCCTGGAGGCACAACGCGCGTCTTTAGAATTTAGTATTATGGATAAGAGTATATTGTTTTGTTCTAAAGGATATACACTTTAAATAATAAGGGTACACCATTTTGTTGTAAAGGGTATACACTTTTCGTTAATATTTTTTATTTTTCTTTAGAAAATAAAGAGTATACATCTTTATACTAAAGGGTATACAATTTAATACAAAATTCTAAAGGACACAATATTTTGCCAATAATTAAACCCTAATTGAGATAAGATTCTCTCTTGCTCCTACGTGAATATGTATTATTCTGTTACATTTCTATTCTTCAACATCTCTAATTTCTTTTACTTCTCTTTCCCTCGTCTTCAAGGTGAAGGGCAACGATATTGATTCCCAGTGATGGTCACCAAATCTCCTGAAGTTTTATAAAAGGTCTAGGAAGCCACAAAATATGAAACACATGATAGCATATCTTCATGCATGTTCAATGCGGCAATGGATTAGACATATATTTCAATAAACTCCATCTCTTTAATTCCTATACGAATTTGCACAGGAATGACTTCAAATTCATTCGGTTAGGGGTGGGTCAAAAGATTTGTCCCAATATGAATTTCGGATTCGTCAACATTGAGTCACCGTTGGAACAAATCTTGAAGACGTGGATATAATTGAAATAAAAGCGCTCACTGAAGAAATAATCCATTGCTTTTTTATTTGGATTAATGCACATATATGTTTAAATAATTTTGGGGTTGTTTAGCAATATTATATTAAGTGATATATTTCTTATATCTATGGTTAGGTCATATTAATAAATTTATTTTAATTTAAAATATTTTGGGGTATATTTAATAATATTAGGGGTATGACCTAAACATGGATTTAATGAAAAGGGTAAAATTATCCAAAATGGGGTATGTTTAGTGATTTATGTATTTATCATCTAATTTTAATGGGTTTTATTTAGTAATTGAGGTTTATTTAGTAAAATTGGGGGTGCAAGTAGTCGCGCCCTTTTTATTTTTTCCAAAATCTACCATATTATTAATACATTTAGATGAGTTATACAACAAAATATTTATTCAAAGTATTTGTTTGAAGTTTAATGAATTATAAATTTCTGAAGACTTCTCTGAAAATATAATTCTTGCATATTTTGCTTGTGCCATCCCCACACTTTTTCAATAGAATTTTTAAACCTTTTTTGATCGTCGATCTCGACACCGCCATGTAAGTTGACCATGACTAAAAACGGACCTCCTCAAGAATAAACCAACATTCTCCAACTATTGACCCTAACTCTTATTAATTGTCATTGCGTAGGAGACAATCAATGGAAACTGCCTTCTTTAGAATTTGAAAGGCAAATCTGTAGGTGTCAACGAAAGCCTCGGCATCAAAACAATATTACCGGCGTCATTACCGGTCAATAGTTTATCTTGAAGCACACATTCTCCCAACTTGTTATAATGAGCCTCGTTCCGTTGCATAAACCTCTTGAATTATCAATGTTGCAGAGCATCACCGGTGTTCCGACTTTGATGTTCAGCATATGATTAAGAACTCTAGAACAATTGAGAGAATTAAGGAACTCCGGCGTGTGAACATCCGCCAGTATGTCAATATTTTTATCTGACTTGCAGGCTGAATTGGATCTCATATATGTCCTCAGTGCATTCACATTCATTCATATCATGTAATCATTTATTGAATCAATGATATCAAGTGTCGGTGCAAGAATAGCCCTATACTGCAAATATGTTGGATCAAATGAAGTTGGCTGATATTATGACGATACTAGGTAACATAGATATCATTATGGGAGAAGTTGATCATTGAAATGATAATTGATACAACAAAAATAGAATCTATCAATTCTTTTTTCAGATTGGGATCCTTAAAAGAAGTCTATGGATCATATGGATGCTTGTCACTATTTTCATTCTTGTATTAGGAATCACACTAGGTGTACTAGTAATTGTTTGGTTAGAAAGAGAAATATTTGCAGGAATACAACAACGCATTAGACCCGAACACGGGGGCCTTTGGGAATTCTTCAAGCTTTAGTAGATGGTATCAAGCTTTGAAAGGTGGCCGGTGCATTGCAAAGTCTAAATGACAATCTTTGAAAAGCAAATATTCCTAAGGACAACTGAAAGCGGTCTTCTCTTAGTCTTCGGGTGCTACGAGAATTTGATTATACCCTGAATATCCATCAAGAAAGCAATAAAATTCATACTCGACCAACCTATCCAACATTTAGTTCAAGAAAGGTAGGGGAAAGTGGTCTTTACGTTGATACAACAAAAATAGAAGCTATCAATTCTTTTTTCAGATTGGGATCCTTAAAAGAAGTCTATGGGATCATATGGATGCTTGTCACTATTTTCATTCTTGCATTAGGAAACACACTAGGTGTACTAGTAATTGATTGGTTAGAAAGAGAAATATTTGCAGGAATACAACAATGTATTAGACCCGAACACGGGGGGCCTTTGGGAATTCTTCAAGCTTTAGCAGATGATATCAAGCTTTGAAAGGTGGCCGGTGCATTGCAAAGTCCAAATAGCAATCTTCGAAAAGCAAATAGTCTATAAGGACAACTGAAAGCGGTCTTCTCTTGGTCTTTGGGTGCTACGAGAATTAGATTATACCCTGAATATCCATCAAGAAAGCAATAAAATTCATACCCGGCCAACCTATCCAACATTTGGTTCAAGAAAGGTAGGGGAAAGTGGTCTTTACACGTGTTCTCATTAAGTTTTCTATAGTCAACACACACACGCCACCCCGTCACCGTCTTAGTGGCTATGGTCTCTGAACTTGGTTTCAATTTTGGTATAAATTGATTAGAGCAAGCGTACTCTATCGCGTAGTAGACCGTAGTGACCAAGTGCAAAATTTATAATATCGAACCCAAGGGCGAAAGTGGATAGCCGTATTTGAGAAATATTTTACTCTAGAAGGACTAATCAATGAAGGAGGAGGAGGATAACACTAAAAAACTAACAACTAAGCAATTAAAGATAGATGTATACAATGGACATGGAAAATGGATGTAGGACAATCTAAAGAAGAGCAAGGCTAACCACATTCAAGGTCAAGGACACAACATGACTTGTTAAATTCAAATAGCAAATATCAATGATCATTGGATTAGAAACAATCACATATAATCCCCTAATTCCTCGGCCAAGGCAATTAGGTTCTTAACTCATTACAAGTTTTAAGCACATAAGATTGAATCTCACTCTCAATTCCCTTAAGGTACTATGATATCAAGATTGGTCTCCTCACTCAATTAATCAACCAAAAATGATAAATCAATTAAGTGTTCTCACATGAATGTTCTAAGCATATAAAGATGCTACCACATACTTCTCACACTAACATACAAAATTCATATTATAACATGATTCAATCAAAACCCTAATCATAATATTGGATTGGCCCTCCTAATACTATAACTAGAGAATTCAACTACACACATCATAATACAATTTAAGTAAATCATAAATCATGTAAGAAATTCCAAAGATCATATCAATTAAACCATTACAAATTCAACAAATCCATAGATCCTTAATCCATCAAGTGGCTAGCCTCACAAGAGGTCTAGCCAACAACAAACATCATGAAAACATCAATATAATGCTTACAAATATCCATTGTTGCAATTAAAACTAAGAAAATACAAATTAAAGGTAAGTTCTCCCCTAATTGGAATTTGGGTTGATTCTCCCCTTCAAGATGCAATCCTCTCTCCTTGAACCTCAATCCTCCAAAGATATGTGATGGGTAGATGGAAAGTGTGACGATCCATGGAATTTGAAGAGAAATTGAGTGAAAATTAGGTAGAAAATGGATTGGGGATGATAGTGTGTGTGAAAATAGTGAATGAGTGTGTGGGCGATTTTGGGGTCTCCCCAATTCTCTCTCAATCAAACTTGGGGAAAAAGTAGCTAAAATGGAAATTAAAACTGATTTTCTGGACAGGTGGCAAAGTGCACAAAAAATTGATAGATTTTTTGTGAGTGACATCGAATTTTTATGCAAAACAATATAAAAATTCGATCGAATTCCATGAAGTACATTGAATTTTTATGTCAGTGTGCTCAACCTCCAATGCTCTGTTTCACCCCCATTTTTCCTAAAAATTCACAAAAATTTGACCGAATTTTTGTGCAAGGTCGAATTTTTGTGACAGTTTCACGCTGCTTCACTGTTATGGCTCGATCTTCCTCGTTTTAACTCCGAATTGAGATCCACTTTTTTCTACATCCTCCTCTTCACTTCTAGAATCCATTTATACCTAAAAATCACACAAATTACACCCAAGTACAAATTCTCTAAATATTTATAAATATCGAGCAATCTAGGGCACTTAAACACTCAAACCAAGCATAATTGCATGAAAGCATGCTATAAATGAACCCTAAATTCATGAGATTTCTATACTCATTAGTCTTGTTTTCTTCAGTCTTCACTATAGTCATACCTCTTTTCTTAGATACCACATGCAAAGGGCTCACTAGGGGCTATCACTAATAGGAAAGATCATATCGGAGTCTAGCCACTTAAAAACCTCTTTTTTTACCATCTCTTGGATGATAGGATTAAGCCTCCTTTGGTTTTGAACACAAGATTTTCTTTCATCCTCAAGTCTTATCTTATGCATACAAATAGTTGGGCTAATTCCCTTTAAATTATCAATACACCAACCAATAGCCGACTTATGCAATTTAAGGACATTAAACAATTTATCAAGTTGACTAGAGGTTAAAGAAGATGAAACAATTACCGGGTTTGTCTCATTTTCACCAAGATAGGCATATGCAAGATGATCGGGTAGAGGCTTCAACTCCACCTCCTTTTCCTTTTTCTCTTCTTGATTGAGTGGATCTCTAAGTGGTAAGAATTTTCCATTTTCCCTCGAGATAGCGGCTGCAACTTCTTGAGCTTCACTACAATCACCTAGATCAAGCAAACAATTAATCAATTCATCATTTAAATAACAAGTAAAGATAATTAAAAATAATAAAAGAGAATAGGTGCTAAAGTTCAAGTATGAACAAACATGAGATTAAAAACATCCAAGCACACTAAATTCATATTATCATGCAAATGGAATCCAACTCAATTGATATAAATTAAGGGTGATCACAATTATATTTTAAGCTCCCTCTCGGGTTACAAAGGTTGTTGATCCATTAGAGACTCCCAAAAGCAATTAAGATCAAAGCCCAACATTAACCTCTTCCATCTAGGTACTAATTAATTCTCAATTCTCCCTTAAAAGGTACTAATTAGAATTAACACTTCCTTTTTGTGTACTAGAGCTAACAAATAGATTGGATCCCCTCATCGAGTTCAAATATCCTCTCGGTCAAACCTAAACTCGATGTCTATGCATGCCTTTCTAATACTTAAGAGGGTTGTCTACGTCTCACTCCAATCAATATACACATGAACATTATGATAGCATTTAATTACCACAAATCATCCATTGACCAACAATCCATTAAATCAATAATCATTCATAAATAACAAATAATGCCATCACAATATGCAAGCCCATGAATAGAAATCAGCACCAATTAAATTAAAAACTAATTTAATTCACATGATAATATAAATCTAATATGCTTTTCATATTCCTAATCCCACTAGAGGGATTAGCCTAACATGATAAAAGTAATAAAACACATAAATGATTCATTACAAATACCCATTAGTCTAAGATAAAAAAGAAACATAAAAGGGATTAATTCTTCCCTAGCAATTTCTTGTAGAGAATCTTCAACACCCTTTACTCTCCTTTTCTAGCTCTTGAGTTCTTGAATTCTTTAATACCAAAAATGAAAGAAAATGGAGATGGATGAAATTGGAGGTGAAAATAGGGAAAGGAGTAGGTGATGTGTGTTTTTGCTTATGTACTCTATTTTCTCGACTGAATGGGACTGGTGCATTTTTCATATCTGCCCTATTTATATGAAGTGAAAATTAGGTTAAGATGAGGAAAGTAAAACACATGGCACATTCTGGGAGGATGCGACAATCAATCAACTAAACACGGCCTAGAAGTGGGTTTGCTAAATGGTGAATGGGAATTAGTGGGTGTGTGGCAGATTTTGATTGGATGGATGGTGGATGTTCTTTGTTTGATAAAATATGGCCACACAGTTTGGTAAAGCAGGGGAAATTGTGAAGTGCTGATGTGGCGTCACACTATTGGACCTCAATACATCATCTCACATGGCTAAAAGCTAGGCATCTGTTTCCTTTGATCAAATTCTAATCATGAGATGACAAGCTTGGGTTGGCTGTTTTATTACTTGATTTATTTTCTACTCCACGTCTCGTATATCCGATACAACACGAAATCACCTATTCTTACAATAAAAATACAAAAATAGAATAAAACTAAAAATATAAAATAACAAAAAAAAAAAAATGAAATAAGACATAAAATACAAGAAAAATCACATGAAACACGAAACAAATTTAGGTGAATTTCAAGATAATCATTGGATCATCCATAACACCCAGAAATTTAGGATAGGTGCTTTCCACAATTGCTCATATAGGGTCATCTCCATACTCGAGCATAATATCATCCGATATCTCTACATTGGCTCCATAGTTTGTGCAACATCCTATATTCCCATCACCAATATTTGCAACCCACTCTGCAAACATCTTGATTTCTTTCCTATCACGGTTCTCTGGAATGTTCATCCACCCTCTTCACCTCCTCGATCACCTCCAACTCCTTACATATATTAGAGTAGTGCCTGTTATAGTTCCTCGTGTTGGCCAACACCATCGTGGAGGGGTTCTCCTCTGCCGCGCCCGCGCCGCTATTACCTCCGCGGAGATAGCGCTCGATGACGACGTCAGAAAATGGATGGCGCCGAATGAGAAGATCCATTTACCAAGTGAGTAAACAATGATGCCGATTCTACACCGCTTAGAATGCACAACTCACTCGCTTTCTTGAATAACCCGACCTGGCGTTTGGAGAATGTGACTTGGCGGTTGCTTAGGCTTTCGATTTTCTAGATTTTGATTTTCTTTCGATCCTGTGTTGCTTTCTTCTTCTTCAAGATGCCATTTTCTCTCAAGATCACCATATTTTTTTTCGAGAGGGAGAGAGTTGTTGTTAGAATGAAACCCTCCGCAAGAAAATACGTTGATTTAAATAAGGATATTTTTTTATAGAGAGTATTGTAAGAAATTAAGAATAAGCCCTCTGCAATAAAATACATTGATTTAAATAAGGGTTTATGGCATAAAATGTGGTAATTAATAAACCCAAGAATATGGCCAAGATTTTTTCAATTTCCAGCCTTTTTCACCGTGTTACTCTCTCTCT
Source organism: Pogostemon cablin (assembly GCA_023678885.1). Lineage (NCBI taxonomy): Eukaryota > Viridiplantae > Streptophyta > Magnoliopsida > Lamiales > Lamiaceae > Pogostemon > Pogostemon cablin. The sequence continues at coordinate 25,280,664 of CM042985.1, read as the reverse complement.
CTCTCCGCAGGGTGACATTAAATCGAATTTTTCAACGTGCTAATGTGCTACTATCTCTTTCTCTGAGTGAAATTTAATTTAATCGAATAAGGGTTAAATAAATAATTTTGAATGATATCTGTGTACCCATCCTTTTAATATTTTTTATAATGACCCTTTGCATGGGTCATTCAGAAACGACAAAAAAAAAATTAAAAAAATTTTGAAAAATGAAAGTAAATGAGCAATCGGTTGGAATATATTTCACTCAACAACCCACCATCCAACCCACCTTTTTATCCCACTTTTATCCACCATGTGACAAGTGGAGTAATATGATTGGATACAATTTATTTTTGTGGATACACTTTAGATTTTTTTATGAATGATATTATTATTTTTAAATAATCAAAATTCTTATTTTTTTTCCTCTATAAATAGAGTATAGTATTGACATGTTTTGGATCTCAACAAAAAAACTCTCTTATTTCCTCTCAATCTCATATTATATCTTCTTAATCTTCTTCTTCTTTCTTTTGAGCTACTTTTTTTTATCATTTCTTATGGATTCAAATAATCCAAATTACTATCCAAACTCCCAAAAATTTCAAACTTTGAGGATTTTATGAATTTTAGAAGTTATCAAAACTCGTGTTGGCCAACACCACCGCGGAGGGATTCTCCTCTGCCGCGCCCGCGCCGCTATTACCTCCGCGGAGATAGCGCTCGATGATAACGTCAGCGGAGGGATGACCGAACGAGAAGATCCATTTACCGAGTGAGTGAACAATGATGCCGATTTCTACACCACTTAGAATGCACAACTCTCTCGCTTTCTTGAATAACCCGACCCGACGTTTGGAGAATGTGACTTGGCGGTTGCTTAGGCTTTTGATTTTTTAAATTTTGATTTTCTTTCGACCCTGTGTTGCTTTCTTCTTCTTCAAGATACATTTTCTCTCAAGATCACCATGTTTTTTTTGAGAGGGAGAGAGTTGTTGTTAGAATGAAACCCTCCGCAAGAAAATACGTTGATTTAAATAAGGATATTTTTTTTAGAGAGAGTATTGTAAGAAATTAAGAATAAGCCCTTTGCAATAAAATACATTGATTTAAATAAGGGTTTAGGGTATAAAATTTGGTAATTAATACACCCAAGAATATGGCCAAGATTTTTTTAATTTCTAGTCTTTTTCACCGTATTACTCTCTCTCTCTCTCCGCCGGGTGACATTAAATCGAATTTTTCAACATGCTAATATGCTACTATCTCTTTCTCTGAGTGAAATTTAATTTAATTGAATAAGAGTTAAATGAATAATTTTGGATGATATCTATGTACCGTCCTTTTAATATTTTTATAATGACCTTTAGCATGGGTCATTCAGAAATGACAAAAAAATTAATTTTTTTTTGAAAAATGAAAGTAAATGTGCAATCGGTTGGAATACATTTCACTCAATAACCCACCATCCAACCCACCTTTTTATCCCACCTTTATCCACCACGTGACAAGTGAAGTAATGTGATTGGATACAATTTATTTTTGTGGATATACTTTAGATTTTTTATAAATGATATTAATTTTTTTTTAAAATAATCAAAATTCTTATTTTTTTTCCTCTATAAATAGAGTATAGTATTGACATGTTTTGGATCTCAACAAAAAAACTCTCTTATTTCCTCTCAATCTCAAATTATATCTTCTTCATCTTCTTCTTCTTTCTTTTGAGCTACTATTTTTTTTTATCATTTCTTATGAATTCAAACAATCCAAATTACTATTCAAACTCTCAAAATTTTCAAACTTTGAGGATTTTATGAATTTTGGAAGTTACCAAAACTCTCAATATCATCAAAGCTCACAATTTTCGCTAAATCTCAATCAAACTTTTTCTTCCGAACAAGTTCAAGTATCACAAAATATCTCTTGAAATTTATTCACTAATGTTCAATAAACAAATCTCTCCCCAAAGAGCAATTGGTGTGTGAAAGAAGATGTTGTTCTTATGTCATCTTGGTGTTTCATTAGTGAAAATAGAGTGTATGGGAAATATCAAAAGGGTCCTTCAATATGAAGACGAGTTCATGAAATATTTCATGAAGCTCGAGTAGAAAATCCTGAAGATATGAATGAAAGAACTGTGGATATGTTGAAAGGCCGCTTCAAACGACTTAATGAGAGTGCGAAAAAGTGGATTGTAGCTTGCAAGGAAGCACATACTCTAAAAAAAGAGCGGAATGAACCATAACAATATCGAGAAAGAAGCTCATACAATTTATGAAGCAAGTGGTAGTAAGTTTACTGATTTAATTGTATTTAATTTAATGAAATAATGTCTAAACATCCAAAGTGGGAGCTGAAATTAGATCATGATTCTACATGTTTCCATCCTGAAAATGAGGATGACAATAATGAAAGTGGTGGAAGTTCCAAAAGAGCCAAAACAAGTGAAGATTGGGAGTATTCCACTCCTTCAAATCTTGAGACTCCAAATAGTGGATGCTCAACCATTGCTCATCCTAGTGGTAGAGATAAGGCAAAAAATAAAAGAAAAGGTAAGACCTCACAATCTTTTGCTATGAATGAAGTTGCTGCTGAAATTCGTGTGTTAATCTCACCAGAGACAATGAAGTTGAAGTAATGCAAACTTGGGAAATGCAAAAATTAAATTGGAACGAGAAAAGTTACAGAGAAATTAGATAAGGAAAAAAGAAGTTATGCTGAATACACTGCTGGCTAAAGATCACTTATCACTAGAAGATGAAGAAATGAAACGCGAATTAATGGCAATTGTATTTGGACAGTAGATGTATCTTATTTTCATGTATTTTAGTTATCACGTTTTAATTAATGTCTTTTAATTTAAATATATTGTAAGCCTTTTAGTTAATGTCAATTGTCAATTTTCTTACTTTATTACATACAAATGATACTTTTGTCATTCAATACCTTACTTTATTCACATGCTTATCATTCATTTTTTTCTTTCACATGCTTGTCATTTAATTGTTATTCACTTTTGTCATTGAAGCTAACGCATATTTACATTATCATGCTTGTCCATTCCTTACTTTATCACATGCTTGTCATTTACTTTTGTCATTCACATGCTTGTCATTCAATTGTTATTCGCTTTTGTTATTGAAGCTAACGTGTATTTGCATTATCATGCTTGTCCATTCCTCTCTTTATCACATGCAAATGTTCCCATGCCTTCGCATTTTCCTACTTTAGTCACATGCATTTTCCTTTTTTTAAGATAGCTTTCACATGCTTTTTTATTTGTTTGTTTTTCTATATGTACTTGTTGTAATTATTTATAACTTATACATAAATCAATTTTTTCCTCAACTACAAAAATGTCTTTCAATGAAAATTCATAAGTAGACTCAGATTCAACCTATCAATTTTCCATAATTTGATGAATGGAAAAATCGAGTTGTTCAAAGCAATCATCAAATTGATAATATTATTGAGGATGTGATCTTTAACAATCCTAATATGATTGTGAAAAATCACATATCTAGAGCTACAAGACGATATATTGATAGAGAACGTGAAGCTGGTGAGGAGCGTTTGATGAATGACTATTCTGTCGACAGACCAATCTATCCTCTTGAGATTTTTCGACGCAGGTTTCACATGCAAAAATCATTATTTCTTCGTATAATGGAGGTTGCTGTTCCAATGATGAAATTTTCAACAAAGACTTGATGCCACAAGTAGACAAGGGATTTCAACATTACAGAAATGTATTAGAGCTATGAGGGTGTTGGCGTATAGTACATCAACTGATGCTGTTGACGAATACTTGTGAATGAGTGCAACTGTGATAAGGGAAGCTTTCATAAAATTTGTAGGTGGTGTTATTTCCTGTTTCGGTGATGAGTATCTTAGAAGGCCTAATAAACAAAATTTGACTAGATTACTCTACGTTGGGAAACAACGTGGATTCCCGGGCATGATAGGCAGTATTGATTGCATGCATTGGGAATGGAAAAATTATCCAACTGCATGGGCTGGACAATTTGCAGGAAGAAGCGGGAAGCCAACAATCATTTTAGAAGTTGTTGCATCATATGACTTATGGATATGGCATGCATTCTTTAGAACACTAGGTACATGCAATGATATCAATGTACTCCATCGTTCCCCAATTTTTAATAATGTGTTGGAAGGTCGAGCACTAAGAATTAATTATGTTGTGAATGGCCACAAATTTGATAGAGCATATTATCTTATTGATGGCATATATCCTTCATGGGTTGTATTTGTTAAGTCATTTTTTGGTCCACAACTCCAAAAACATAAGTTGTTTACTCAACACTAAGAGGCTATGAAAAAAGATGTAGAGCGTGCATTTGGAGTTCTACAAGCTTGTTTTGCATTTCTTAGGCGCCCATGTCTTATTTGGGATAAACTTCAGATAGGTAAAATTATGATGGCTTGTATCATCATGCACAATATGATTGTAGAGAATGAGCGAGATACATATCAAAACTATTATGATCCCAGTGAATTTATTACGGATAGACCTCTAAACCGACAAGAAAGCACAAGTGGAGTACATGATGTAGATGATCACGATTTGCCATACTCTACCAGATGCATTGCAAGCTTGTCCACTTATATGACTAATAGGGCAAAACTTCACAATAGAAAATCTCATAATGCTCTTAAAAATGACTTGATTGAGCATATATGACAAAAATTTAGTAATGACAATTGATTGTAATGATTTGTACCTTTTATTTTTATGATTTTATATTTCATGCAATTTTTTTTCTGTATCTCAATTATATAATTTTTATATAATTATTGCAATTTTAGTTTTGTTATTTTATGTGTGTTCAAAAGATTTTTTAGTATAATTACGAAATTAAATATTTTTAATATATAAGATTATTTTAATTTTAAATATAATTATTAAAAAAATCTCAAAATGATAATATATAATTTAATAATAATTATTGTATATATAGATGAGAGAGAAATGAATATTTTATTAAAAATGTAGGTTGAGTTGGGTTGTTGATGGAGTATAAAAAAATTGAGGTTATGTTGGGTTGTAGGTTGTATATGTGGATGAGAGAGAAATAAATATTATATTGTTGGGTTGAGACGTTGTAGGTTGTTAATGAGGGTAATCTAATTCTGTTGCTTTTAATCCATCCCTACCCCACGTGGTTGATGGCACTAAGCCCCTCCAAATCGGCGCTTCCGAATACCTCAAAATCAGTGCTGGGGACACCTCCTCATCACAGTGCAGCTTCTGGTCCAAGTACGGGGGAGCCCAAATCCTTCACACAGGCAGTTCGCGTCAGATGCCCTGCTCCGACAATAGTGGGCTCTTCCTCTGCTTCACCGACATATCAATCAATGGTGGGTGTGGAATCCTTCGTTGCTTCCATCTGTGCAACCAACTGATGTTTGGGTGTGGAATCCTTCGTTGCTTCCATCTGTGCAACCAACTGATGTTTTCCCTTTCAATTGCTCTGATGAAAAGTCACTATCTCTATCGATGAGCAATATTATAAAAATTGGGTCAAGAGCCGTTCGCCCTTCATTATCATCCGGTTGCTCTGCGACCGCGGTGAATCATCAATTTGCCATGGCAATTTGGTTATTTTCCTCAAACAGCTATGGAAGCTGTTGGCCATTTTCGTGGTTCCTATTGGCAAGGGTTAGCACAGTGCTCATTCCAAACAAGAATCAAAGAAAAGACATTCTTAAGGAACAATTCTTTGATTTTAAAGGGGGAAAAATCAGGGCACAATGGTGGTCTAAAGGTTTCAACCCATACAAAGTCCAATTTTCGATAATCTCCATTTGGGTTTGGATCTTCGAACTTCCTTTTGAAATTTGGACTGAAAAGGTACTGTTCTCTATCTCCTTTGCCATTAGAACTCAACTCAAGATTGATAAAAGGGCTAGGAACGGTTCAATAGGACATTTTTCTCGATTTCTTTTTGAACTGGACATCCAAAGACAGCTTCCGAATCACATTTTACTTGATATATTGTCTACTATCTTGAAGATCTCAATTGGTTACGAGAATATTCTCGATTATTGTAGTCGGTGTCATAATTTAGGCCACCAAATTGAGTCTTGCAAAAAGAGGCTTATGCCTACAAAGATGCAAAGCACGGATGTGGATGGGTTCAGGAATCCGAAGCAAATATGGAGAGTAAGGAACCCCATCCCTGTCACTGCAGAGAAGGCTGTTTCTCTCGCTCCTACTCCGATTCCTTCATTGCAGGTTGCTGTTGCCTCTGACAGAGGGTTGGATACTTCAAACCTTTTTGATGCTTTGAAGGATATAGTTGATACATCTCTTGTCGTGGATGCTGTTGGTACGAGGGATATGCATTTTGCCCATACTGTTGCACCAGATTTGGCCTCTGCGCCAGTTATAGCCATTTTTTTTACAGACAGGGGGAGTTTCTGATTTTCAAGTTCGAACCACTTCTTCGAATGGTACTTTGGTTCTTGATGTAACCCAAGTTTCTCCTAACTTGAATTCTGTCAAACTGTATTGTAATGAGAATGTTGGGTTAGTAGCTGAAAATCAGTCCAGTTTGTTTGATTTAATAGCATCTCACACTGTTATTGAAGAGGCTTTGCATGCTATCCGTACATCTCAAATTCATTCTACCTTACCTAATTTATGTGAAACCCTTCCACTGGAGCTTTCTAATAAATTTAATTTCTTGGATGATACTTGTGGTCATGCGACTAACAAGGGCAAGGGTGTTGAAAATTTCATTTGTCAATCTTCTCCAAGGGAGGCAATTTCGCAGGATATTATTGTAGATCAATCTTCAATTATTCAAAAGCCACTTGTACCCATTGTGGAACCTGGTAAAACTGACTATGCTTTTGTTGAACCTAAGACGAGGTTTCAAGATTACACTGCCCTTATTACTTTTGAAAAGTTTCCAACTCTGGAAAGTAGTAAGGTTAAATAGAAGAGGGGGCGTAACAAAAACTTTTTCCAATCGGACATTAAGCCTAATACGCTTCTTCAAGCGAAACCTTCAAGTATAGAACCGGTTGATCAGATGCAACTTACTACAGTCATTGAATTAAGAAGAAGACAAAATGATACTGGTTGATTTTATTAATAGGGCCACCTATTTGGTTCCTTTTAAAGCCACCTGTTTGGCTAAGATACTGATTATTTCATTCCACAAACATCTTTTTTCATGCTTCACTTCTTTGTACTATTTCTTTTAATAATAGCCTATTTTAATAAAGAATATCTTATTTTCTGATTTGAAAAAGTCATAATTATATGATTATTTAATTATTTTAATGAGTGGCTAAGATTTGTTTGAGAAAATAGATGGTCAGGATTTGGACTAATTTTTTTTATTTGAAAAAGTCATAATTATAATTATTTAATTATTTTAATGGGTGGGTGAGATTTGTTTGAAATAATGATTTAATTAACTATTTTAATGGTTGACTGAGATTTGTTTGAGAAATAAATGGTAATGATTTGGACTAAATTATTTATTGATTTGAAAAGACATAATTATAATTATTTAAATAATTTAATGGATGTGTGAGATTTGTTTGAAATAATTATTTAATTATTATTTTAATGGGTGACTGAAATTTATTTGAGAAATAGATGGTTATGATTGAATTTATTCTGCTTATATATATATATATATATATATATATATATATATATATATATATATATATATATATATATATATATATATATATATATATATAAAGATTTCATAATTTTTAAATTCTCACCAAAATTATTTTTTTACTTAAAAATGTCCAAAATTTCTAATTTCATGGGATAACATTGAATGGATCCTTTAATTAAGTTATGGGACGAAACAAAGGTTGTAAACGAATCAAATTGAGGCGAATAGTGTTGTATTCGAATATATTAGATTTAATATTTGAATATTCAAATTCGTATTCGTTTATTATTTGAATTATAAATCTAGTTCGTATTCGATTCGATTATATTATTTGAACAATTCGAAAGTATTCGAGTATTCATATTCGAGATTCTTTAATTCATATTAAATTGAAGTTGCCTTCGAATCCGATTCAAAAATATGAACACATATTTTTTATTTTTTTAAGTGGAAGTTTATTTTCCAACTAATATTTAAATTAAAAAATTATAATAAAATACATTCAAAAAAATATGAGAATATATAAAATAAAATAAATCAGATTTGAAGTTATAAAAATAAGATTACATCATTAACAAATAATTTTTCTCAAATAAAATTTATTAAAAAAAAGCTTCAATAACAATAAATAAAATTTTCTAATCCAAAGTTGCATAATCCGGACCAAATCCATAAATACAGAACAAGCATGATTTAATCAACTAGCATCCCACCATTATATTGGTAATATAACATGCATAGGCTCTTCCTTCTCCTACAATAGAAATAAATTATATATCAATTATAGAATATCAATTACTATTATTATATAAAAAACAAAAGTATATTAATATAATTTACGAAAAGAAAACTTACATAAGTCATTAGAGGCTTCTTAATCCCATGAAGTTGACGAACCCAATCTGCTCCACAAATCAATATTTGTACCATATTCGGAGACAATTTAGAACGATAAGGATCTAAAATCTGGGTCCCTGCACTAAATGTAGCTCTGATGCTACTGTGCTAATAGGAATAGCAAAAATATCACGATCCAACTTAGACAAGAGATTGAATTTCAGTTCTTGATTTCTACTAACCTAAAGCATCAAAGACTATGCTATTATGTCCATCTTGACATCTAAAAACTCCGTCTCCAAATAAATATCCAACTTTGACTTTGAAGAAATATCATGCTCACCAGTATTCAAGTACTCATCATACATAGATATACCAGATGGTACAATTCTATCTTTAAAGGTATAACTAATTTTGCCATTTGTACATGTATTATCTAAATTGTGAGAATTCAATTTACGTACTTTCATGTGATCAATTGCAACTTATTCAAAAAATAAATCATGTAATGCATTTTGAACCATTGTCACATTTGCGCGTGCATCAGCCTCATTATATATTGGGGCTCAGGCATAAATGCCTATTCAAAATTTTCATTCAGCAAAAATTCCTACTTCCTTTTTAATAAAGCAAATCTGCCGACTTTAATATAATTTGACATTAATACCCTTTGACCTACTATTTTTATTTAAAATTAAATTCTTAATTTTGGAAAAAAATCATTGATTCTGTTAATCATTAATAGAAGATCGAATAGAACAATAGGCATTGACTGAATAGAACAAAATAAAAATTGACAGAATAGAACAAAAATAATTGATCGATTAGAAAACTGAATAGAACAAAAATGGTATGACCGAATAGAATTAACTTACATTGACAGAAATATAAAATTTTAATATTAAAATATTCAATTATTGAGTGATTTGATGGGTGTCTGACACATGTGAGTGATATTTTGGTAAATTTAAAAGAAAAGTGGGCAGATTTGCAATATTTTAGTCAAACCGGGCATTTTTGCTTATTGTATTTGAGATTGGGCAAGAGGGGGCAATTCCTCTTATATATTTTGTTGAAAGCAAAGTCAACCAATCTCATCTTGAACCTAGGATTAAGTACTGCTCCAATAGCCATCAAAAGATTGCAATTCCCCCAATATTTGTCAAACTTTACTTTCATCTTCTTAATCATATCTCTTACAAACACATCAACATATTTTTCATTCTCATTCAACACATGCTTGACTTTTCAAATGACAGCTAGAAAATATTAGAAGTAGGATAATCACTTCCAAATACTACTCGAGTAACTTCATAAAACACCATCAAGATTTTAACAACTTCTTCTACTTTTTTTTAATCTTCTAGGCTAGACAATGAGTGTATGATGCCTCTATATGTGAAAATATGGGAAATTCATCCTTAACTCTCATGGCCTCAACTAATATTTCATATGTAGAATTCAAACGAGTAGAACAATCAATAATAAACATTTTCGCAGGAATTCTCAAATAATGACTAATATCAGAAAACTTTCTCAACTTTGACTCAAATGAACCGCACACTTTCTTTTACATCTTGAATGATAGATTTAATCGTTGAAAGACCATCTTACACAACAAGATTCAATATATGTGCAATGCATCTAATATGGAACAACTTACCATCCAATGGCAACTTACGACTCTTAGAGAAAGTTCCTTTAGCAATATTAATTTCTGTATCATTATTTGAGTCATTGTCCACTAATACATGAAGACTTTATGTCCAATTCCCCAATTTTTAGTACACTTTATAAGTCCATCAAAAATTTTAAGTCCTACAAAAAGAAAATTATTTACATTAGTAAGAATATTCATATTAAAAGTAACATATAATAATAATCGAATATAAAAAATAATTTAACCTGCATGTGGAGGAGGGAGAGATATGAAACTAAGAACTCTCTTTTGAAGTTGCCATTGAGAATCAACAAAGTGGCTAGTAAAACACATGCAAGAAATCTTTTGCACCTTAGACTTCCACTTATTCGTGGTCAATGATATCTTATTAATGCCTTTAAACATTAACTACAAATTTTATTCTCAATGTCATAAATATTTATGACATCACTCCTGACCATGGTACGAGAGATCTTTTAACATTGAACATAAAAGTAAAGTCATAATTTTTTACAACATTAAATGGTTGTTCATTCATTAGAACCTAATGAGCAATAGCTTCTCTCTGCTTCATATGATCATATCTACCATCTGACAAATGTTTCATCTTAAATTTAGATTCTGAGGGTTGAAATTGCAACTTCTTTTGCATATTTATATGAAGTTTTTTTTCCAAGCATGATCTCAAATGATTACAAAGATGTATTGTGGTTTTAGAAACTGACTTACTAAGAAAACTCTTGCAATGCATGTATTGATATTTGTGTTTCCCTTCAGATTTCACATCAATGAAATCATCATGAGCTTTGGAAGTCTTCTTTCTTTTTTTCTTTCAAAATTGCTCTTATATTCTTCATGCTCATGATCTTTCCCATCTTCTTCGTACTCATGAGTTTTTCCCATCTTCTTCATGTTCATGATCTTTCTCGTCTTCTTCTCCTATTACTTTATCCATTTTCGTCTATTCATTTCTTTCATTTTAATCATTTGCATCTTCACCCCTTAAACCATAATCATCATTTTCATATTCAATATTCTCCGGTCCATCACAAATTATCTTGATTCTAGACCGTCCCTTTAACAAAAAATTATTAATTAGATCTTATGAGGTGGAAACAAATAGAATACACAATAGTAGATGAATATTGATAAATTATAATTTTTACCTCATGCTCTTCCATTAGCATGCCATTTTCTAGAAATTTTTGATTCTCTTCATCTCCAATACTTTTCTCTTGATGTATATCACTATCTTCTAGAGACGTATTATCCTTTGTGGTTGATGGATCCATTCCAAGACAAGGGGTTGTGTTTGACTAGGACATTAAACACTTATTCATAAAGAGAGAGAGTCATAAAAAAATCCATGAAAGATTTTATTTTTAATTATATATTGTTGTTTACTCTTATACTTCATAAACCACGGTTAGTTATAAGGAATTTTCATAAAGAAAAATATGTAAATGAGTTCTTATCGAAACGAGACGCAAGCAACTCATTGAACACTTTATTATGATAATTAAAACTAAGAACAACTGAGCCAAGTTGATTCACACTGTTCGATCAAGTGAATTTGGCAGTAATTGATCCAAAAGCTCATTATAAGATTATTATAATTAGAACTTTAAAAGACCTATATATAAAAAGCATGAGGAAAATTTGCTCTTAGAAGAGGCACAATCTACTCCAAAACTAGCCTAGACGAAAGTTTTGTCCGGTCCCATTTGCAATATGAATGTTTTTCCAAACTTGATTAATTAAAACAATAATTGTTCTTTTACTGAATTCCAAGGAGCAGCCATGTTAAAGGGAGCCCCTTAAAAGGAATACATTATGAAAAAGTATCAAACTATCAACAAAAGACAGAACTACTACAAATCTCATATATAAATGAAATGAAAACATACATGGAAATTAAAGGGAAAAGATTGATTAGGTACCATATACCGATAAGAGAGAGAGAGAGAGAGTATGTGTGATACCTTCAACTTGGTGGCCTCACCACTTGGAGAAGAAGCAGTATCCCTGATGCGCGTTTTCTTTGCATGCAAAATTAATCTCCAAGTATTAAGGATATCAGTTGCAACTTAAGCAAGCAACCAAGTTAAATATCGAACCCAAAGGAAGGCGTATTATCAATTCAATTATTTACTAAATTAATTATGACGAAAGGCAATAACATTTGAGGATTGAATTATTAAACTACTAAGCAAATTAATTAAATAACAATAAAAATAAAATAAACACTAGAAGAATACGAAAGTGGATCAAGTAGGAGAATAGGTAGCTCTAGGGTAATTCAGTTTTACTACTTAACTTTCCTCTCAAGTGCAGGACGAATCTGTCTTGTGGACTATGGACACATCACGAAACCATGCAAATATACTTTATAGACACAAGTAACATGCGTGTAACACGTGTGAATAGCCTCGGAGCAAGAGACATAATTTCATCCCCTTTCTAGGTACTATCAGTATCAATTATTTTCCACATATGGAACCTAACCCGATATGATCTTTCTTTATAGGTACTATAACATTACCCTCTTTATCATACTTATTAACCCAAATCCAATTCAATTAACAAGTATTCATATATGATAGTTCTAATGAAGCTTCAGAGTCCCCTCACTTAGAATCATAACATGAAATCCTATTCAGCAATGAACGTGCACAATCAACAACCAAGATATATATTCAGACTCTATATAACAGTTGAAGATGCACAAAACACTCTGAATATGAATTAATAATGCATAGTCATATATAAAATAATTCCACAAGTAGTGTTGTACGGAGTATACACACGAAAGTTCAATTAATTCATAAGAACTTTCAAAACCCTAGATCTACCAAAATAGTTCTAGCCCATGATGTTGCGAAGAACAATCATGGGGGGTTGGATAGATCTTACCCATATGTCCGGAAAATTAGAAAGTGGAAGAAAAGAATTAGGAAATCCCTTGGTGTAGACTTCTCTTTCCTTCTCTCTTCCGTCTCTTCAAATCCTCTTGGTTCTCCTTCTTGATTCTATAGACAAATCTTCACAGTGATGGATGGATGGAGAAAATGATGGATGTGATGGTGGGGGGAATCCCCTTGTGGGGTGTAGGATGATTGTGTTCTCGTTCTCACATGAATAATGATGTAAAATATATATAGGTGTGAGAAGGGAATTAATCATGTAGGATTATGTGATAGGGAGATTAATTGTGCTCCAAGAAATAGGTAATTTTCAGAAATTTCGAAAATTCTCGCCGGCAGATGCGCGACCTCACGATTTGAGTAATTATTGCACTCACACTACAAAAAAACAGCCTATTAGTGACGGATTTAGTGATGGATAATGACAGATAATGACGAATTTAGTGAAGGAAAATGCTCCGTCGCTGTTGCACTCGTTAGTAAATTATAGTGACGGATCCTTCACTATTGTGATGGATTTTGTGATGGAATTCTTTGTGACAGAAACAGTGACGGATTAAATAATGACGGAATTAGTGACGGACTACTATACATTCATTCATATAATTATTTTTAATTTATAATGACGAAAATTTTCCTCACTATTTTCTTCACAACCCATTTCCCTCACTAATTCCGTCACTAAAGTTCCGTCACTAATTTCATCACAAAATTAAAAAAATTAAAATTTACAAATATGGGATTTGAACTCCAGACCTAGCTATCCCTTGGCAACCTCCAAGCCATTTCACTATGCCAGCCATGAACCAATTCCCACTATCAATTTCTATTTATTTTTATTTTTGAATAATACTTTTCTACTGCGCTAGGCAGGAATCGAACACTCGCCATTTCATAAAGGAGAGCCTAATGGGTGAATTGATGACCATTTGACCAGTAGTGGAACTTGTTCAAGTATTACAAATATTTTTATTTATATTAAGATTTCTTATTAATTTAATTATTCCCAAGCTAAATTATATACTTATATATTTATATAAATTGATTACTAATTATCTTATATAAATTGTATACTCCCTCCATCTCATGAAAAGAGTTACATTTACTGTTTGTACGGAGATCAAGAAATATTATATTTTAATGTATAGTGAATTGAAATAGTATAATATTTTAATGTATAAAGTGTAGATGTATTAGTGTTGTGTATGAGCCCTATAAAGATAAAGTGATTTTTTTTTGTAAGTCTCATTTTCAAAAAAATGCAATGTAACTCTTGTAGCTGGATGCCTTAATTAGTAAAATGTAACTCTTGTGCCGGGACGGAGGGAGTACTAATTTTTCATATTAATTGAATTATCTTTATATATTTATAATTTAATATTAATATATTAATGTATCTATTTGCATGTGGATTAAGGAATATTATTATTTATATAAAATAAAAGTTTGTGTGTGTATATAAAACTATTATTAATCAGTTTATTAATAATTAGAATGACAGTTATATATATATATATATATATATATATATATATATATATATATATATATATATATATATATATATATATATATATATATATATAATTTTTAATCTAAAGTCTGAAAAATAGGTAAATTAATGATTCTGAACCTAAATTATTTTTTTAATCTATTAAGGGCTCTAAATATATAAAATTATCAATTCAGGACTTGAATTTGTCTTATATTCTCTTTCATATTTTTAAATCCAAGCACTGATTTAATAGTTTAATATATTTAAAGCCTTTAAATTGCAAAAAAAAATAAATATAATCACTATTTTTAAATATTTATTTTGCATACTAATGTATTTTTACAAGTTCTTAGATAAAACATAAATAATTTATAGGATTTAATTCATCATAAGTAGAATATAATCACTATTTGTATCATAATTATTATGGTGAAATACTACATGATTATGTAACTTACGTGATCATACACATCAATAAACTTTATGAATGCCTAATTTAAAGTGTATATTTTTTCTACAAGTTCATATATTATAGTTATAATAAATTGTATATTTGCTAATATCACCTCAATTACTTATATAATGTTCAACGAAAATTTCGACAGAGTTTCGCCTAATATTTTGGTTAAAATAAAATTTAAATACTTGTTCAAAACACCTAATACCTGTTAAAGTAGTATTATAATTCTAAATATAACCCATAGAGTGACAAAAAATTAAAATTCATACTCCCTACAAATCCCCAAGTATCTAAAATATCACTCGTCGTCCTCAGTAGATCCGCCAGTAAAAGACGGGCCGACAACAGGATCTGGAAAGAAAGGAGGAGATGAAAGTCCCATCATCTGGGCCATATTCTTGAGATAGTCGTGCAAGTTCTCATCACGCTCTCTCTGTCGGTTAACCTCATCTAAGCGGGCCCTCTCAGCCACCTCGACCCTTCTAATAGCCTCGTCATGCTCTTGTCTAATCTTTTCCATCTGAGTAAGATGCTCATTCGAGGCCTCGACATTTGGCTGTGAGGTAGCACGTTGGGTGGTGTAATATGCCGACTTCACATGAGCCCTAAGGCTAGGCCCTTTTCCCAGTCCCTATGACTCGGGCCTTATGAAACCTGGCCTTTTGGATGTAGATTTGATCAACGTCTGGAGCTATCGTGGGGCCACTAGATGCAGAATCATCATCAAAGCCGAGCTGGGAGACAATTGCATCAACCTCCTTCTGTATTTCACGAGATAATATATTAATATGTAATCTAACATGCTCATTTGTTCACCTAAGATATATTCATTAAATAATTAACTTACAATGACTTTTAGAGGACAATTGTATGTAACTCTTCTTTCTCATTCTCGGGATGTAATATTTTAGCAACCACTAACACCGTGGAAGGGGCACCAGCCTTTTCCTACATATCATTAACATAATAAGTAGCAACTTAAAAAATGTGATAGAAGAATATAAATATGAAATTAGAAACTTACAAGATCAAAAGCGTAAGATACGGCGGGTTTTGTTCCACCCTTATGACACACTACACGATCGCCTCCCATGACTTACTCATCCTATTTTACTTATTTTGAGCAGACGTTGCTTGCGCTTCAGGACTCTCCCAGTATTGGATCAAGGATTTCCATGTGGCATCTTCGATATAGTTGGGTTTGTTCTTTTTTTCTTCCAAATAACTTTCAAATCGTGGATCACATCCGGAAAACTGTCTGCAGCAACCATACAGAACGCATTCTCAACAACATCATCTTTTAGAGAATTTTTGTCCCACCTGAACTCAGTCTGCGTAAATAAAAAATAAAGTGGTTAATAAATAATTCCACAACTTATTAATAAATTTAAGAATAGTTCTACCTGAAAGCTTCTCCAAAGCAATTGCTTATCATCGTTACTCATCTTGCCCCATGTGTACACACCAGTCGGCAAATTTCTTTTAATCATCCCACTAATATATTTCGTAACCTCATTTGTCAAAAACAAACTGCAAATTTAGAATATGTTTATGTTTATCTTATATGAATTATTAATCACTCTAAAATTAATCCATAAATATGTACATATATATACATTCAATTGCATAATACGTACCAATTTCGATAAAGGTTGACCTTCACCCTGGGATCCTGATCCATACTTACAGGAGCTGGTTCTACTAGATCTGGCCCAATTTCAACATGGTCTGCAGTACCAGAATGCGAAGTTGGTGATGGAAGAGGTGGTGGTGGGATTGCAGGATCTGGATGAGGCTGCTTACTTGGGCTCACGTATCTTCGACGTCTAGCATACCTCTCTTGTGATGGATCCATCTACAAACAATTATAAATGAGTATAAATTAATCAAATAATTAAACATAAAAATGATTAGTTATCTGAGTCATGTAAAAGAAATAGCATACAAAAATAACATCAACGTGACCTAAGAGTAGTCCTCATCACTCGTGTCATCATTCTCTTCTGATTCAATCTTGTGTTCAAATTCATCAGAGTCATACGGAGGTTCTGTTTCAACATGTTCTTCTCCATTCACTGGTTCTTCATTTCTAATATCGATCATCACGTAGAGTTCATCAATCAGTGTAGCTGGAAGATCGTCTGCTGCAATTGGTAAGACCATTTCCGATTAGTCCTCTTGCAATGGAGCCTCAATAACTATTTCAAAGCGAGTGTCGACCAATGATCGAGCCTTAATCTTCATCACATTAAGCCATCCATCATCACGACCTGGATACGTACAATAATACACTTGTGATACCTATGTGGCTAAAACAAATTGCTCGTACTTATCTAGTTGGCTATGTTTATGCACGTCGACTATCCATGGAAACGTGGGATTCAATCTTGTTCCACTGGGAGACGGATCGAACCACTTGCATTTGAAAAATACCACACACTTGGCTAGCATGCCTAGGTATCGTAGTCTCACCACTTCTTCCAAGACACCGTAATAATCACTCACTCCCTCCCCATACACGCTTCCTTTAACGCACACTCCACTATTTGAGATTTTTTTACGTATACCATAATTTAGAGTGTGAAATTTATACCCATTAATGTAATATCCCGACCCGGTGGATATGGAATTAATGGTCCATAGGATAATGCTTGAATGAAAGGATTAGTTATCGAGTTGTCAGAATTTTGCACCTAAAACATTTTTAAACTTGTTCATTATGAGAAAAAATGAAATATGAGAGAATTCATAGAGACAAAATTTTATGTCAACTTACATATTCTTGGAACTATGAGGGAAATTCTTCTTGTAATAGACGGCTAATGTCTCTTGATGACAAGTGCTGTCTAGAGCCAACATACATGCTTCAGTGGTTAAAGTATAAATTGCGTAAATTATTTAATGAATATTTAATATAGGATTGATTGTTAGTTCATTGAAGTTTCAAGAACGCTCACTCGATTAATGGTTGCACCTCGGAGAAATTAAGCAACACATATGTGTGCGCATCTCTTTTCTCATCGTAGTTCATCCATCTAGTTGTCCTTTTCCCTAAAGGTCGACCCGGAGCAGTGAAGATCGACAGATTGCCTTCGTGGACCTCAATGTCCTCACCACGACCATCATAATTTCGAGGAACATTTCATTCTCGAATCCTAGTTGACACCCTATTATTGAGAGTGGAAATTAACGTGTTTGAGTGTCCAATTTAACACCTTTTAATGAGAATTATTGTCATATATTAATACAAGGGTCTTATATTCAATATATGTGAAAAAAATATGCACTTGAGGTATTTTATTGTGTTTTAGGTGAAAAAAGGATCAAAAGTGCAAAGTTGGAGAAAAGGTGCAACTTGTGCAAGAATACTGAAAAATGCACGTCCAACTTGTGTAATATTTCTGTATTTTTTTGGAGATTACAACTAGTGGTATGATATATGATTGGAAAGCCACTGAAAGGAGAATCGTTTTGGCGTAAATAACACCTCAATCGGATTCCAAACGAGGAAGTTATGATCAAGATGGTGATGTCGCGCGAGCTGTGCCGAACAGAACTGCTATGTTACTTTCCATGGCTTGTTACACCTTCAAATCTTGAAGTTTTTGTGAGTTCTTTGTATGGATAGAAAGCCAAAGAAGAGAGGATCGCGTGAGTATAAGAATCACTCAAATCAGAGTCTGGATGTGGAAGTTATACGCGAAACAGTGAGACAGCGCAAGTTAAGTTCGACCATGACAGAATGGTTCGACCAACCCTGTTGGTTGAAGCAAGGTCGAATCACATGCCTGAAGTGCGAATTATCGCCGATTTCGATTCGACCAGGGTTCTACCAAGCCCTAGGTCAAACTCCATGCATGGGACGCGTCCGAATTTGATTTTTACACCCCAAGTGTGTGTTTCTACGTGTTTTCCAAGAAAAAGCCTATCCTAGGTCCATAAGGAGAGCTTACAAGTATAAAAGGGGATGTAGATCATACCAAGACATTATAATACAATAGAGATTGAATTGGAGAGAGGCCACAACAATACTACACCCCATAAGGGGGGATCAGCCCCAACCATCATCCACATCCTTTCCTCCATCCATCCATCACTTTTTGAAGTCATTCGTGGAATCAAGATGAGAACCAAGAGGATAATTCAAGACGAAAAAGGACGCGATGACGCCCACATCTAAGGTTTTATTCATTTCCTAATTTATCTTGTATTTTCTGGATATCCAGGTAAGATCTATCTAACACCCATGATTGTTCTTCGTAACATCATGGGCTAGAGCCTTTTTGGTAGAACTAGGGTTGTGAAGGTTTTTACCAATTAATTGAACTTTCGTGTGTAAACTCCATACAACATTACTTGTGGATTTATTTTATATATGATTGTGCTTTCTTAATCCATACTCACGGTCGTTTTGTGCATCATTAACTGTTATGTAGAGTCTTAATACATATCTTGGTTATTGATTGAGTGCGTTCACTGCTGAGCAGAATTCCATGTTATGATTCTAAGTGAGGGGACTCAAAAGCTTCATTAGAACTATCATATATGAATACTTATTAATTGAATTGAATTCATGTTATTAAGTAGGATAAAAAGGATAACTTCATAGTACCTATAAAGGGAGATCATATCGGGTTAGAGTATTAATTGGCCAGGGAAATAATTGATACTGATAGTACCTAAAAAGGGGGGTGGAATTATATATCTTGCTCCAAGGTTATTCACACGTGTTACACGCATGTTTACTTGTGTCTATAGAGTAGATATGCATGGTTTAGTGATGCGTCCATATTCCATAAGGCAGAGTCGGACATCAACACATGGAAGGAAAGTTAAGTAGTAAAACTGGATTACCCTAGAGCTACCTATTCTCCTACTTGATCCACTTTAGTATTTTTCGAGTGATATTTATTTTATTTATTATTTTAATTAATTTGTTAGTAGATAATAATTAAATTCTCAAACGTTATTGCCTTACATCTTAATTAATTTAGTAAATAATTAAATTGATAATACGCCGTCCTTTGGGTTCGATATTCACTTGGTAGCTTGCTTAAGCTGCAATTGATATCCTTAATACTTGGGGATTAATTTTTCGTGCAAAGAAAATGCACTGTTAAATTGGACACTCAAACATGCTAATTTCCACTCTCAACAATCCCCCAAACTTACCCGTTGTTCGTCCCGAGGCAACAAAATAAAAATAAAGAGAAAAAGAGTAAAATTAGAGGAGAAATAAGGACTATGACAAATACCCCATTCACAATACAATTGTCCTCAATTTAGGTCATGCAACTCTCATTACATGTAATAATCAATTCATAGCATACAAGATAAGACAATCACCACCAATTCAAAGGCTTCAATCACATGCTCTCACGGGAAGTATATATCACTCACACTCAAGTGTAAAAGATGTACACTTATGGGTTAAGGTGTTTACACTCAGATTCAATTCAAGTGCATGCTTAACCATAAGCTTGCCAAAAGTCTCAAACTCTCCACCACTATTATTATGATTCGACAATGGGATCAAAAAGGACTTTTAATAGGATGTAATATTAGCTCTTTGGTTAAGATAGGAAATATATGGATAAAGTGACTCAATTAGTAGAGAATTAAAATTGGAGATCTTTTGTACTGCAGATTTTACACTTTAAGATTATCCAGCTTCATGCTCTTCTAATTTTCTTTTCTCTCATTTCCTTCAAGCTCAACATACTTTTTCTTTCCTTCTTTTTTTTTCTCAAGGTACCAGTTTCGGGCAATACCTCTAACATCTCGGGGTACCAGTTTCGGGCACTACCCCTAAGCAACTTATTTTTCATCTCATATTTTTTTAGCTCATAATCACTTGTACCGCTCCAAATATTTTATTCCTTCCAAACTTCATGAAAATCAATTCACACACTTTGACAACATTTAATTCTCCACTAAATATAGGAATTTAAAGCTCAAATAGGATTTCGAAGTGGCTATCTTCGTAGGTTGCCAAAGAAATAAGGCTTTTAGGTTCAAAAGGGTTAACTACGGATATAAAATTATTTGGTAGGAAACTATTTGGCAAAGTGACTCATAATTATCAAAGATGGCCTAAAATCATCTCCCATTATCTAACACACATGTAGTTTCAAGTAAGACAAGAGGCAAGTTCTAGAATACACACACAAGAACAATACTCACCAGAAAGAAATATCATGTGTTTATGTAACATGATCAATGAGGTTCAAAATCTTACATGAGTTTTTAACAAGTAACATAGCACTCTTCATGGTAAGCAATATCCTACAAGTACACATAGAACTTCATATCACAATATAACTCAAATACATTTCCTTCATCAATTTCAAGAGCATATGAATTTCAAGCACGATTTAAACAATATAAGCTCACATGGATCACCAAAAATATAAACTCAATCCTTCCACCCATACTAATTAAAAGCACATATAAAAATTAGAATAAGGAAACGAGGGCACCTGATTTTTCCTTCAATGCATTCACGAGCTCCTCGAGTACTTCAACTCGGTCATCTTGCCACTCTTCTACCTTTTTCTATTAAAGCTCAAACAAACTCATCATCACATGATTCATCAATAATAAAATAGGAGAACTATAAGAAAGAATCAATTGACTATCTAATCGACTCCACACACTAGAAACACCACTGAACACTAGGCAAATTGCAAAAAATCGACACATCAAAACTGATTAAAGTTTTAACATACCGCAGAAAATCAACTCCCCTAGCAAACATTACAAAGAAAAGATTATACTTCTGGTGCTTCAATGAGGTAAGAACATCACATACCCCTCCTAACTTAGGAAAAACGTAAGTTGAAATTAAGTTTGAAAAGAGATGTAATTGCCGAATAGTAAGCACCTTGAATATAAAAATTTCTTACTCGCACTAAAGAAATAAAGCAATAAAATGGAAGGAAAAGCCCCCAACAGGCGCTCATGTTTAATGTCAGAGAGTCACGATGGAATACCATTGTAGGCTACTTGATCGGAGGACGGTCTTCTCGCATCCTCACCTTCAAGTACTTTCTTTCCCTTTTCTTGTTGTTGCCAATTGGATCGTGTGGTTCAACGTGATCCGTTAGGGAAAACAGGCAAACAATCAGCGGAAGCGAATATAAACTTGTTTACCGTACTTCTGGGTTGATGTAGAGGATGAACCGTTGCAGAGAACCACCTCTCAATCTTCTGCTGTATGTCCCAAGTCGAATCCTGCTGTTGTGTGGGCAATAATCCGCAGGATTCTCTCAATCTGCTCCTGTTCTTTCTAACTGTCAAATGAGGCACTGACTTAGGGTTAACAGGAGCTGAGATGACTTATATAGTGGGCTACAGCAGGGACCAGGAGGAGAAATTGGGCTGGGCCTCAATTGAATTTAATTAACCAAGCTTAGCCCAAAGCTTTTAATTAAATCCAATAATAATAATATAGTCCACTAAAATATTATTACTGCACTACCCGTCCAATCCCAAAATTATGTTCTGGGCTCCTTCTTATTATAAGCCCGACAGTCTCCCCATGTTTAAGATATACAATGCCCATTAATTAATTAAATTACTGACAACTCAAATTAATTAATATCTCATCCGAGAGTAGTACCACTCAACCTTATTATCATGCCGGAAATTAATCCACTTGCAAGATTTACATGATAAACCTTATGAGCTCCTCAAGGGGACATCATCAACCTATGACGGACATGGATTCCTTCTACAATCAACAGCACACCATAGATACAGAACTACTTCCCAACTCACCGAGTTTGTTGATTTAATACTTATAAATCTCACCCATTGATGAATCAAAGAAAATACATACTGCCCTACGTGTCGAGGTTATTGTATAGGGATTAAGAGCACGAACTTCCATAATAACAGAGATCAAGTTCTTCTATAAGTCAGTATAAGTCGAACGATCTCAAGCGGTCCTGCTCAATACATACAAGTGCACTAATGTGATTCTATATCCAAGACAAGCTAATACCAAACCACACTACAACCATACCGATAGAGAGTCCCCGTCTATCTCAGTTGTGAACATCTGTTTATACTTTATAAGGAAACCGATAATATGATCTTCCGCGTGTTGTCGCACAACATATTATCTACAGTATAAAGTAAATGGACTATTGCATCATGCATATAAAATAAATTATAAGATGCAATCATTTGATCATATGATTCTCATTTCAAATATTGTTATAACATTGTTCATACTAAAGCTAGAATTTTAGTATACAATCCAACAATCTCCCACTTATACTAAAAGACTATGCTGTCATGTCTTCTGCCATACATCTGATTCCTACTCCCACTTATGCGACCATTGAAAGCTCTCGCCTTAAGGTCCTTGTAAATGGTTTAATAGGTCATCATCCGATGCAATCTAGGCAACAACAACCTTCTCCTCATCATACGATTTCTCATAACAGATGGTACTCGCGCTCCATGTGTTTAATTGCCTTATGGACTTGTGATTTCTTCAAGTTTGCAACTGCACCAATATCATCAATGTAAATTGTGATTACCTTGGGCAAACTTAGAAACACTTCAAAGTCCATCATGAAGTCTTTAGAGTCATATAGATACTTTGGCTGCCTCATAGGCTCAATTCATCATCTTTCCATGATGGAGTCCGGAGTCTGAAATATATTTCTATATAACACTCCTCCACATTATGACTCTACTTCCTAAAATTAAACACATAACCTTTGAGGAGAATTTACTACAGTCCAATCTGACTAAAAATTCGAATCTACTTAATCCACAAGAAGTAACCTGTCCAGTAAGTCCACATATAATTTCCAGTCCTTCTCAGGCACTTTATATATGTCTTACCACAGTTCATGATTCTTGTTCTGGATTACGTTGATACCCACTGTTCATGCATCCAGCAAAACAGATATTCAATATCGTTCATAGCATTCCTTAGATTAAGCTTCCTTATTCGCCGAAGCATAAGGAACCGCTTTCATTCTCTTTATCTTCTTCTTGTGTCTCAAAGACACATTCACTTAGATAAATTTACATGCTAAATGAGTATGGACTGTATCATTTATGAAACTTGAGATAAGCATAATGTCCTTTCTGTGATCCGTATTACCGTGATCAAAAGGATATATTTTGCCTTTCTTAAGTCCTTCATTTCTACCGCTTTATTAACCGTACCCATACGCCCGATAATACTCTTTCATTGTCTCCAATGAGCAAGATACTATCTACGTATAGTACAAAAAACACCACCACGTTTCCATCACTCTTTACAATACACAAGATACATCCGCTGATTGATTTAAATCCGTGCCACTGGATTACCTAATCAAAACAGATGCTTCACGATCTCAAAGCTTGCTTTAGTCCATCGCTGGACACTTTTAAGCTTACCATCAAAATGCTATTAGTACTTTGCAATGAATCACTCTGGTTGCTTCACATAGATGTTTTCCTCAAGACTTCCAATCAGGAAAGCTGTCTTGACATCTATTTGCTGTCCCTCATAATTCAATATGAGCAGCAATAAATAAAAGAATCTGGATCAATTTAAGCATAGCTACCAGCGAATATGTTCCCTCATAATCGAACCATTTCTTTCTGAGTACATCTTTTCGCAACAAGCTTTGCTTCCAAGATTTTCACCTTTCCGTATGATCCTCTTTTATTTCCCTATGACCACTTGCAATGGCTTTTACACCATTTTAGTGATCGTTTAAGCTCCAGACTTAATTTGGAATCCATGGATTCTATTTCATCATTCATTGCATCTTGCTAAGATTCCGCATTTTCATCTTGTAGTGCTACGTCGTATCCGTGGGACAATACCATGTTTACTAGGGATCAAGTCTCACGACTCTCCCAAAACATATATTTATGGGTTGTCAAACAACCCTCCCACTACGACAAGGCACTACATGTAATTGTGTATCAGACGTGACACGCGTTGCAGTTTACCTTGTGGTATATCCTCTTGTACACTTGGTACTTTTACTTCGTGTTTTCCTCTCACTTCCTTTAGAACAACTTATACATGGGTTTGTGATTTATTACATAGTCCTTTTTCAAAAATCTGGTGTTTGTGTTAACAGTCGCCCTTTGATCTTTTGGACTAAATAAATCAACCTTTATTTTTCTAGGATATCCCATATACAGGCAAATGTTTCACGAATTACTGTATCTAGGACATATCCATAAAATGAATTTTAATTATTCCAAATAATTCATCATCTATCTAATCATAACCATAAGAGTCTTATTCCTTCTATCCACCACACCATTCAGCTGGGGCATGCCCGGTGTAGTTAACTTGAGATTTAATCTCAACTTCTGATCAATAGCTCCTAACTATCCCAAGAGGTATTCGCCATCACGATTAAATCGTAATGACTTAATATATTTTTCATGACGCTTCACTGTACCAGTCTTGTAATTCTTTAATTAATCAAAGAACTTAGACATGCAGTGCATCATATAAATATATTGATTTCCAGAATAATCTTCGAATATTCATAACCACCTCTCGTCTGGATAATATTAGGTTCGCTTGAATCAGAATGAACTAATTCCAACATATATATCTTTGGCTCTACACCCCACAACCTTGAAAAGGCAGTTAATCAATTTTACTTCCAAGCAAGACTCGCAAGTCCGATAGTTTTCACTTCAGATAAACCTTACGGTCTATCGGCTATCAACTTTTGAATCCTACTCAAGTAAAATAAATTAGTCATAGACGCCAAATGTATGTTTAGTTTATTTCCGAAGGTTCCTTTCTCTTGCTAATATTAGAAGATGCATTATTTAATTACTATTTATTGCATCTGTGGGATGTGCATGATTCAAGAGTATCCAAATTATCCACCAACGTACTTTAACGTATTATAGCCTCATTCCTCATTTCTATGACCATGTCATTTAAATGAAATGAAGTATCCATCCGTTAATGCATAGAAACCGAAATTAAATTCTTTCTATAAAACGTACGTAAAGACAATTTCTCATAATCAATCGTTTATTCTTATCATGAGATAAATAAACAACTCCCACTGCAATAGCCACTATCTTTGTAGTTTTACCCATGTTATTAACAATCTTATCCTTACTCAGTGATAAACATTTAGTAATTCCAGTATCTACATACTTCGTGTCAGTAGATGCCATCACTAATCATGTTTAAACCATTAGTTAATAAGATATTAAACTTGTTCACATCATGATGAAAAATAGCTTTCTTTTGCCACATGTTTTGTTAGAAGTTTCCCACCATATACAACCTCTCGTATTCCAGGTAGAACTTGCTCAAAACATCCAGACAAATTGTGAAGAATAAATTGATTTAGGTTTCCCTTTCAATTTCTATTCCAAGCTTTTCCAATTCATTCATCAAATTCTATCATGATCTTGCACCTTTTAAATTACTCAAGTATCCGAAGAGTTACATGAGACCATCATATTTCTATGAACCTCTCATCTCTTCACTAGAGACTTTAATAGGCATCATGAGACGTCCTTTGTGAGAATACACATGTATTTTCTTAAGCAGTAATTTTCAAAACAAAGATTCTTTTCTAATCATCTAATTTGGACAAGTAAATATAATGTCTTTTAGTTAACAATTAGTGAAATAAAACCATTCGAAATTCAGAGAATCACAAATAAATATTCCGATCAAATCTTCGAATTTTATCCTTTTATATTGATTCCCTCAAAATAATATAAAAATAAAATTCACCGACATCTCAAGCACCGTGAGTCTGCAAGCCACGTTAGTGTGGACGTTTAAAAACCCGAACATTTACAAGAGAAGGTTTTACCCATTAATTTCATTTGTCAACCTAACTTTATGACAAAATAATTAATAGTCGGTTCCTCTTTAGCCATGCAAATAATAGCAGTGACTCCGTTAGGGAGGATACTAATTATTTACACCTAAGTGTACACCATTATTTGATCCCAAGTCCACTGCGCGAGCTTGTGTGCCTTACAGTTGGAGAAGTACACACGCGCTCGGATAGCTTCCTACAATCATCTATTATTAGTTCGTACTAGTGAACTGCACACAAACTCATCCGTTAGGGAGGAAGGCCTATTGCCAAAACGCAAGTTTATGTGCCACATTACAAACAATAATTATTTAATGAAGTCTGTACCAGTGATCCGTGAATAAACTCATCCGTTAGGGAGGAAGGCCTATTGCCAACACGCAAGTTTACTCACATCACTTACAAACCAATAATGGAGGCCGCGGGAATTAATTACCAATCCCCTCTCCCACTTAGTTATTTAATACCGAGGATTTTTAACATGTATATAATATTCCAGAATAAAATATACAACTTAGACATGCTTCTATTAATAGCAATTTAAATAAATAAATCACATAGAACATGCCTTTCATATACAACAATTAATTGTCAAGCTAAAATAATTAAATCAGTTATATATCATTAATTAATTGTATAAAATGTTGGATCAATTAAATAGGCCCAGCTGACCCAAACTTTATTAGCATAAAATGAGCAACCCATTAATAAAATAATTAAGCCCATTTACCCTGCCAATTTCTTCATTAAGGTCTAGCCCAATATTTAACCTTGGCCCAACAACAACCCACAATTAATTAAAACAAAAGCCCATAACCATTTTAATTAAAATTGAGCCCACCAGCCCAAAACCAAATTAAAATAGAGCAAAGGCCCATCTGAGACAGCCCAAGCAAAAAAAATTGCAAGATACATGCCCAACAAGGAAAATGGGCCCAACAAGGCATCAAGCCAATTAAGGCAACCTCATCTCCACTTTCCACCCAGCCGAGCCCATCCTTTCCCAGCCCTAGCATCCGCCGCCAACTGCTAGGAAACAACCAGCGCATGCTCGCATCCGTCAGCCATCACCAATCGCTCGGAAGCTGCCGACGCAGGCCAGGCCACGATCAAGCTGGATGATCGCCATCACCACGCTGGCCGTCAGTAGGCATGCCGCCGACTGATAGAGCTGCAGACGCTGAAGGCAGCCCACCGGTCCAAGTCGTCTGCTACTCCTGGTTTTGCACGAAGATCGCCGATCAATGGCTCCAGACGGTATGGCTCGCGACCTCCAACAACAAACAAGTCGCCGAAGGTCAGCTACAGCCGCGCCTCCCGTTCACACCTGATTTCTTTCTCCATCGTGAATCCTCAGCACTGCTTCTGTCATGGGCTAACTATCTCTCTTCATCCGCCATCACCGTCCGTTCTAGCAGCCATCACCGAGCATTGGTGGGGTAGCCTCTGCCGCGGCGTTGACCCATCAGCCTGCTTCGACTCACCATCTGATTCCGCATCGGAGCCCTGCTCCGAACTGGCAGCGACTCGCTCGCAACGAGCAGATGCCTCACCGGATCCAGCAGCTGAATCGTGAACGCCCACCGCGAGGCTCACCGTCCATGTTCGAAGACTCCCAGTACCGGCTGACGATTCGACCAGAAAAGCAGCCTGACTTCTCAATATCTCATCTATCAGCCGCATCCATCTTCGATCAGAGAGCAGCCGTGCGGGTATTTTCGTATTTGCAGTGTGTTTAATCATCGATAATCACACGCCTCTATCTTTCTGACTGATTCTGGGACAGCCATCAGGCCATCGCTCATCGTGCAACCCATGAAGCCCTTGTGAGTGTGATTTCCAGCGGGTTGAACCGTAACAATTACACGCCAAAACCATCGATAAAAGCACATATGATATATGGATAATTTACCCATATAAAAATCCTTTCTTCATGCTTAATATCAATGATTATAATCATAGGATTATACAAATAATATAATATTATTCAAATCCTAAAACATGCTTTAAATCTGACAAGCAACACATGTAAGGCTCAAACCCTACCCAACGTCTCACGTTTCACCACGAAACCAATGCTCTGATACCAATTGTTGGCAATTGGATCGTGTGGTTCAACATGATCCGTTAGGGAAAACAGGCAAACAATCAGCAAAAGCGAATATAAACTTGTTTACCGTACTTCTGGGTTGATGTAGAGGATGAACCATTGCAGAGAACCACCTCTCAATCTTCTGCTGTATGTCCCAAGTCGAATCCTGCTGTTGTGTGGGCAACAATCCGCAAGATTCTCTCAATCTGCTCCTGTTCTTTCTAACTGTCAAATGAGGCACTGACTTAGGGTTAACAGGAGCTGAGATGACTTATATAGTGGGCTACAGCAGGGACCAGGAGGAGAAATTGGGCTGGGCCTCAATTGAATTTAATTAACCAAGCTTAGCCCAAAGCTTTTAATTAAATCCAATAATAATAATATAGTCCACTAAAATATTATTACTGCACTACCCGTCCAATCCCAAAATTATGTTCTGGGCTCCTTCTTATTATAAGCCCGACAGTCTCCCCATGTTTAAGATATACAATGCCCATTAATTAATTAAGTTACTGACAACTCAAATTAATTAATATCTCATCCGAGAGTAGTACCACTAAACCTTATTATCATGCCGGAAATTAATCCACTTGCAAGATTTACATGATAAACCTTATGAGCTCCTCAAGGGGACATCATCAACCTATGACGGACATGGATTCCTTCTACAATCAACAGCACACCATAGATACAACACTACTTCCCAACTCACCGAGTTTGTTGATTTAATACTTATAAATCTCACCCATTGATGAATCAAAGAAATACATACTGCCCTACGTGTCGAGGTTATTGTATAGGGATTAAGAGCACGAACTTCCATAATAACAGAGATCAAGTTCTTCTATAAGTCAGTATAAGTCGAACGATCTCAAGCGGTCCTGCTCAATACACACAAGTGCACTAATGTGATTCTATAGCCAAGACAAGCTAATACCAAACCACACTACAACCATACCGATAGAGAGTCCCCGTCTATCTCAGTTGTGAACATCTGTTTATACTTTATAAGGAAACCGATAATATGATCTTCCGCGTGTTGTCGCGCAACATATTATCTACAGTATAAAGTAAATGGACTATTGCATCATGCATATAAAATAAATTATAAGATGCAATCATTTGATCATATGATTCTCATTTCAAATATTGTTATAACATTGTTCATACTAAAGCTAGACTTTTAGTATACAATCCAACAGTCTACATGCAGCACCTCACCTTTCTTGGTAACAAGTATATGATCCTCAGAATTACCTTTCCCCCATGGCGATCACATCGAAGCTAGAATGAATGTTGATCATACAGATTTATCTAAGCAGTTGAAGGACCTAACTTGGATTATGGGGCAGATGACCGCGAACGTGAATCAACTGACCCAAAAATTAGAGAATAAAGCCATCACGTTGAGGTCTGGAACGCAGTACGAGGGATAGATGAAGCCAAAAATGAAATTTGAAGTGAAAGAAGCCCAGTTCAACCCCAATTCGACTAGCACAGGTGGTCGAATTAGGCAGGAGAGGTCAAACCAGGCACCTGGACGACATCCAGAAGAAGCCTCAAAGTAATAAGAATTAAAATGTTGTGGCCTCCTCTGTTAAATAGGCATTCGCAATTGATGCCTCTAGGTGAGCTTTGTTCCCAGCCTTTTGCTTCAATTTCCTTAGAAACCTAAATTAGTTGTTAATGCATGAACAACTCATCCTTCGAGGTAAGCCTTGAATTTTTACAATAATTATGGATCATACCTCTCGAATGGATACATCCATCGATATTGAATAGGCCCAACAATTTTAGCCTCGTATGCTAGACGAACCGGAAGATGCTCAATTGAATCAAAAAAACTTGGCGGGAAGATTTGTTCAAGCTTACATAGTATAACTGGAATATCCCTTGCTAGAGTTCCACTTCACCACGTCTTAGAGTAGTAGCAGTTAAATCTTTGAAGAAAAAGCTCAATTCAGCGAGGGCTCTCTATATGGGGGCAGGCAATAGGTCATGGAATGCGACAGGTATCAATCTTTTCATGAAAACATGACAATCATGACTCTTCAACCCAAACATCTTCAGTTTGTTCAACTCGACATGAGACCCCAAATTTGAGACATATCCATCTGGAAAATTCAATTGCTTGATCCACTCTAGCAAAGCATGTTTTGCTCCTTCTCTAGTGTGTAACAGGCCTTTGGGTATGTGTTTGAGTTACCACGTTCTTCAAGCTCGGGTTGATTACAGTATAGATGGAGCTCCTGCCGGGAATTAGGGCTGTATTTTGTTTTTCCTTTAATATTCATCACCGTATTAAAAATATTATCAAACACATTCTTCTCTATGGGCATCACATCAAGGTTATGCCGAATCAAAAGATGTTTCCAATATGGTAAGTCCCAGAAGATGCCCAATCTCTTCCACCCGATACCTGGTGGTCCAGGCACATAATACTCAGTGTCAGTCACCTTTTTAAGCCCAAAATCATGAATCTCCTTCAACAACTCCAACCCCGTAAGCACACGCAGTTCATCTTTGTCTACTCTCAATCCCACCCTGAATGATTCAATATCATAACGATAATCATGGTTGCGTTCAGTAAATCTTCAATGACAGTCAAACCAAGAACATTTGTGACTCCGCTCCAAGTAAAAAATATCTATGTCACCCATACAGTAGGGACAGGCCATCAACCCAGATGTACTCTACCCAGACAACATCCCGTAGGCTAGAAAATCAGAGATCGTCCACAGGAGCGCAACTCGCCTAATGAAATTTTGTTTCTTATAACAATCATAAGTGGGTACTCCACTTTCCCATAAAAGTAGCAACTCGGCCATCAAAGGCTGCAAATAAACATCAAGTTTATCTTTAGGGTTTGTGGGCCCTGGCACCAATACTGTTAGAAACATATGCTCATCTTTCATGCACATCCACGGTGGCAAATTGTAAGGAGTGACCACACCTGGCCACATTGAATACTGTGTGCCTGAGGAACCAAAAGGGATAAATCCATCTGCGCTCAAGCCCAACCTTACGTTCCTTTCCTTAGCTGTAAAGTCCGAGTCATATTGATCCAGTTACTTCCAAGCTGGAGAATCTGCGGGGTGACTCTGATCACTGTAAGTATTACTATCACAATTTTTATGCCACCTCATATCCTTTACGGTGGCTGATGATGCATACAACCGCTGCAGCCTTGGAATCAGTGGAAAGTAAAACATTTTCTTATACGGTCGTTTATCCTTTTTTTTACCACCACTATCTTTGTACCGTGGGAAAGAACAATCTTTGCATTCTTCACTTTCTGCGTCTTCTCCCAATAGATCATACAATCATAGAAGCAGCAATCAATAATCTCCACCGGAAGTCCTATACCACTCATTAATTTCTTGCTTTCGTAGAGGGTCTTGGGAACACTGTTGCTAGGTGGACATATTTCGCTGCACAATCCTGTAATCTGATTGTATCCCCTCTCTGATATCCTATTCTCTGATTTAATACTCATCAAGCGAGCATTCATTGATAATTGTGTGTGAGAGCTACCTGGGTATAACTCATGGTCTGCAGCTCTAAGCATATTATAAAACTTTTTAGCTTGTGGATTGGGAGATTACTCAGTCTCATCTTCAATAAAAGTGGGTCCAGCATCATCTAAAACCATATCGTGGTAGGGATCATTACTTGATGACTCTACTCCATGAACCTCTTCACAAACAAGAACTTCATCCATACCTCTGACGTGTGACTGTGACGTTCTCTCATCACCAGTGTTGTAATTCCCTGAAACCCACACTTCTTCGCCGTGGTATACCTAATTATTGTAGTGTTTGACAAAACCTTTTTGATAAATATGATCTCTAATCTCATCTAACCCCACCCACGATTTGTTATGACATCTCCTACTATTGCAAGGGCATCTAATTTGTCTTCTCTCATACATTCAGGATGACTACTTGCAAATAGAATGAACTGTTCAAGACCGTTGAAGAATTCAGGATTGAAAACTCCACATATTAATCGAGGAGAATACATCCACCTCCGATTGGTTAAATAATTCATCCTTTGTTGAAGCCTACGATTTTATGATTCTTCAAATAAAATTTCAAGTTGTGGTGCATCAATCGTACAAACTATAAATACCACCACCAATAATAAACTCTAATAAACAGTAATTACAATTGAATTCATTTAGCATTAGAATAAAATCCTTTGAAAATTCCACTATAAGCTTGAAGTTTATTATAGAATGAAAGAGTATAAAGTATAAAAAATATCATTAAAGATATGACAAAAGAATAAATGAATAACATTGTATACTCTATAGTACTCATAACTTAAAATTTTATAAAGTTCACTATATTACCACACATATTCTTGTTACTTCTTATTTGTTACTATCTATGTTCGACAAATGAATCACTCCTCGACAAAGAGTAGTTTGATCAGAGAATTTATTCAAAACAAAGTATCCACAGAACTCTCATAATGCAATCCACTCATGCAACTTCACCATGTGAAAAGCATTGAAGATACAAGATTACCTAAGAAGGAATTACCTGACCAACAAAGCAATCAGTCACAGCTCTAAATTGTGTCCAGCAAACGGCTGTTATCAAGGTTCTTGAAGAGGAATCTGAGTAGTGAAATAAAAAATAAACCAAATACAATGGATAATGAATATTGTGAGCTCCAGACGGTGATCAGATCAATAGTTTATCTAAGTATGAGCAACCAATATTGATGGAGATCTAAGACAGTAAAAGCATAAATTAATTCTTCAAACATAGGGTATAAATTTCTTGATTTCAAAATGGTATCCTTATTATTAATGGGAGTTGGGAAAGAATTTTTAAAAAGAATACTTGAGAATAAATATGCACCAAGAAATGAAAAGGCTGCAGAATAGTGCCTCATGAATTAAACCAACTACAATTATAACCTAGAATCACTTTTAATCCAATAAGACCTAGTTGATTAGTGAGACCGTCTTTGCTCCAGAGAC
This sequence comes from Pogostemon cablin, assembly GCA_023678885.1. Lineage (NCBI taxonomy): Eukaryota > Viridiplantae > Streptophyta > Magnoliopsida > Lamiales > Lamiaceae > Pogostemon > Pogostemon cablin. The sequence goes on along the minus strand of CM042985.1, from coordinate 25,246,714 downwards.
GGTTTCCTACAGTTTTTGGAATACGACATCATATTTATTCATATAAATTTAGGTTCTGTTTGGGTTATCTAGTTATTATCTTGTGTATTTGGATATAAATAATTTAATCTTACATCTTACTTAGAAGGTTTTTTTTCCTTGTAGAAAGTAAAAAAACTAATCACGTAAATTAACTTGGTAATGAAGGTGAAATTAAAATAGGAGTTGGTTGTTCTTAAGCAGTTGGTTAAATGAATGAAATTCATAAGAAAAAAATAGAAGTAGTGCATTCATCCAAAAATGTAAAATGAAAGCCACTACAAAATTAAAAATACCAGTTGGGAAATAAACAAAAAATAAAAAGATAAAAATTGCCTTCAATATTACGACCAATTCATTGTTGATTTTAGGAGGGGATTGCACGAAATTACATGTGAGGGGTTGGGGGAGAAGATAGGAGGAAGAGAAGGAAATCGTAGGGGACTGCGGTGGCCGGATTACATCGAACAGGACGGGGGTGGCCTGAGTAGGAAATGGGGAGGGCGCTGCGCTGTATTTTCGAAAGAAGTGGGTGAGGGCTGTATTTTTGTGAAGAAGAAGTGAAAGAGAAGGGGTTTGAGTATTCTGATTTAGTGAGGGTTTTAGTGACGAATAATATTTGTCACAAATAAAATCGTCACTACACCCATCACTAAACTACAAGCACGACGTCGTTTAAGCAATTTACAATTACTGACAGAAGAGCACCATCACTATAGTGACAGAAATTATCTATCACAAGAACTCCGTCACTAAATTGGCACGAATAATCACCCGCCTAAAATCCATCAGCAATACTAAAGCCCGTTACTATAACCGTCACAATAGTGACGGAAAAAAGACCCTAACTATTTTTCCTCACTAATAGGCTATTTTTGTAGTGTCACGTGATCCTTTCTTCCTTGAATTTCTATCCATATAAAGAACTTACAAAAAATCCAACATTTTAAGGTGTAACATGTCATGCAAAGTGACACAGTCGTGCTGAGTAGGAACAGCTTGCACGGCGTCACCATTTTGATCATAACTTTTTCGTTTGGACACCGATTGAGGTGTTTCTTACGCCAAAATGATCCTCTCTTCTGTGGAATTCCAACTATGTATCACACTTTTAGTTTTGAACTCCACACAAATAAAGAAAAATTACACAAGTTGGATGTGCATTTTTCAGCATTCTTGCACAAGTGTACCTTTTCTCCAACTTTGCACTTTTGATCCTTTTTCCACCTAAAACATAATAAAACACCTCAAACACTCCTTTTTCTCACATATATCAAATATAAGACACTTGTGCTAATATATGACAAAAATTCTCATAAAAAAGGTGTTAAATTGAACACTAAAATACGCTTATTTTCACTCTTATCAATCCCCCAAACTTATCCGTTGCTCGTCCCGAGGCAAAAAATAAAAATAAAGAGAAAGAGAGTAAGAAAATTAGTGGGGAAACAATGACTATGACTAATACCCCATTCAAAAATATAATTGTCCTCAACTTAGGTCATGCAACTTTTGTTACATGTAATAATCAATTCATGGGAAGTATATATCACTCGCACTCAAGTGTAAAAGATGTACACTTATAGGTTAAGGTGTTTATGCTCAAATTCAATTCAAGTGCATGCGTAACCATAAGCTTGCCAAAAGTTTCAAACTCTCCACCACTAAAAGTATGATTCGACAATGGGATCAAAAAGGACTTTTCTTTTGGATGTAATGTTGGCTCTTTGGTTAAGGTAGGAAATATATGGATAAGTGACTCAAAACTTGGATCAATCAAGTGCGCATTCCATCATGATCTTTCATTCTTCTTACTCACATCAATTAAGCACAACATCCTCCTCAACTCTTTTACTTTTTTTTCCTTTTCAAGCACAATATTTTTTCCTTCTCTTTCTTTTTTTTCCTTCTCTTCTTTTTTCTTTCGAAGTACTAGTTTCGGGCACTACCTCAATCATCCTCCATAGGGTATTAGATTTAAGCACTACCCTAGGGTGTTTGATTTAATGGAGTACTAGATTTAAACACTACTCCACAATTCTTCTTAAATGCACTTTCAAGCTCAATCACTGTTTCAACACCAATTTCATTCCTTTCCAAATTGTTATCAAAATCAACACACTTTGAAAAGCCATTAATTCTTGTCATGATAGAACATTAAGGCTAAAAAAATTCTTATGTTCAAAGTGGTTATTTCTCGTAGGCTGCCAAAGAATAAGGTTTTTAGGCTCAACGGGGCTAACTACGGATAAATATCATTTGATAGGAAATTATTTAGCTAAGTGACTCATAAATTCAAGGATGGCCTAAAATCATCTCCCATCATCTAACACACATGTAGTCTCAGGTAAGACAAGAGGCAAGTTCTAGAATACACACACAAAACGATACTCATCAGAAAAGAAATATCATGTGATTATGTACATGATCAACAAGGCTCAAAATCTCACATGGGTTTTTAACAAGTAACAGAGCACTTTTCATGGTAAGCAAGATCCCAGAAGTACACATAGAACTTCATATCACACTATAACTAAAGTACACTTCCTTCATCAATTTCAAAAGCATGTGAATTTCAGGCACAATTTAAAATATAAGCTCATGCGGATCACCAAAACCAAGATCTCAATCCTTCCACACTTATAAATAAAAAGTACACATAAAAATTAGAATAAGAAAATGAGGGCACCTGATTTTTCTTCAATGTATGCACGAGCTCCTCGAGTTGTTCAACTCGATCAGGTCAAACCTCAGCGTAGAACTCATCTTGCCACTCTTTTACCTTTTCTATCATCAAAGCTCAAGCACACCTCATCATCACAAGATTAGTTAATAATAAAATAGGAGACACCAGAAAAATAAAAAAAGACGAATTAAAAACTCACCACTAACACTAGGAAACGCACAAAAATAACACATAAAATATTAGGTAAGTTGCAAAAAATCGACATACCAAAACCGATTAAAATAAAATATGCTGCAAAAAATCAACCTCCTAACAAACGAACAACAAGTCGAAAGAAAAAATAATACTCTTAGTGCTCATAAGATAAGGTAAGTACGTACATCACACCCCCAAACTTAGTAAAAACGTAAGTCGAAACTAAGTTTGAAAAGAGATGTAATTTTCGAAGCGTGAGCACCTTAAATATAATAAATCCTCACCCACACGAAAGAAATAATGAAGCAATAAAATGGAAGGGACAATCCCCCAACAGGCGCTCATGTTTAATGTCGGAGAGTCACGATGTTTTACCACTTTTAGACTACTGGATCAAAGGGCGGTCTTCTCGCATCCTCACCTTCAAGTACTTTCTTTCCCTATTCTTATCTACACTCAGCACCTTACCTTTCTTGGTCACAAGTATATGATCCTCATAATTTCCTTCCTCCCATGGCTGTCTAGACTCCTCCTTGTCAATCTTCCATTCAAATTCAGAATCATCTTTCTTAGTAAAATTAAGATTAAACAAGTTAGAAGCCACATATATGCTCTTGTATGTTTGAGTCTCCATGGGCATTATCATTGCTTTATCAAGAGAGAAAACCACATCTTCATTATCCATCTGCAGTCTAAGCTTCTCAGCTCTCAACCTCTTTGCTCTTTCCCACTTCTTCTCTACTATATGCTCAGTATTATGACCTTGGGATGACACAGGAGTAGCATCAACATCATGTAAAGTATTCGGTGTAGAAAACGGTGCCAAGCGAGGCTGCTCGATCATGGTTCGACCATGGGTACTGGTCAAACTAGGCGAGTAATGGTCGAACCGTGCTTTTGAAAGTATGTTCTCCCCCAGACAGGCTGGTTCGACCACGGTTCAACCAACAGGGTTGATCGAACCATAATGGTCATGGTCGAACCGTACTTTAGAAAAAAAATAGGGTGTTGCAGATAGGCTGGTTTGACCTCGGTTCGACCAACAGGGTGTCGAACCATGAGGGTCTTGGTTGAACCGGTCGGCAGGATGCTCCGGAGGTTACCCAGGTGCTTGGTTCGACCTCCATGATGTGGTTCGACCTTTTGGTATGGTCGAACCCTGGTCGAATTGAGCTCCTAGAGCTCCAGAATTCATTTTTGGCTTTATCAGTCCATCATATCGCGTTCCAGACCTTAATATGATGGCATGACACTCTTTTGGGTTCCTTATACCTTGAGACAGGAACATTCCTTTCTCCAACATTTGTATCATTGATTCACATTCCCGTTCATCTGCCCCGTCATCAAAGTAAGGTCCTTTAACTTCTTAGATAAATCTGCATGCTTAGCATTTATAGTAGCCTCGATGCGGTCAACCCTTATATCATTCCTTGCCATGTATCAATTGAGGGTATCTTCAAAACTCTTCACTTCTTGCTGCTGCATATTAGGCCCTCTTTGTATCAATTCTATAATCTGCCTCTGCTGGGATTCTAGTAGCTTGTTGATGTTAGCTAGACTTGAGACAATCTCATCATCCCTATTCAGATTCACCACTTGATTTTCAACCTGAGCACATTACCTAGTACATAAGATCCTTTTACTCTTTCCGTAGGCCAGTCACGTGGATTCATAGAGATGTCTTCAAACATCTTTTCTACTTCAAGTGTTGTCTTAGATAATAGCACTTCTCCTGATGATGCATCAATAAGAATACGCGACTCACAATCCAATCGATAGTAGAAGATACTTATGTACTGAGCCTTAGACATCCCATGCTGTGGACACCTCCTGACCATGTAATGCAGTCCGTGGCATCAAGAGTCTCATACCATTCTTCTGCTCTATTAATTAAAGAGAATTTGAATAGAACGATCTGCCTAGCATTGTCATTAGCTCCAGCACCCTTTTGAGTGTTTGCATAACTAAGGAATCTTTTGAGATGCTGATATGGATCTTCAAAACAATCTCCAGAAAAGGGATTATTATCTACCATGTTAATAAGAGCAGGATGTATCTCAAAATCATCATCTTTCCCCCTTGCTCCTATCAACCCCAAGTTGCCAATCCCATAGTTCGTGAAAATTTCACGTATGACAATATTATCTGGATTCTGCCTTGCTCCGACCATGTTTAGCTCAATGTGTTATTCCTTCTTTCCTTCCTCTCCTTTTCCTAGTGCACAAGTACCTCAGAAAAATTCAAGGTTAGATAGAAATAAATAATCACAAATAGAAGTCTTAATCAAACTAGAAATAATAAACTAATAATAACAGCTGTCCTCGGCAACAGCGCTAAAAACTTGATGCGCGTTTTCTTTGCACGCAAAATTAATCCCCAAGTATTAAGGATATCAGTTGCAGCTTAAGCAAGCGACCAAGTTAAACATCGAACCCAAAGGAAGGCGTATTAGCAATTTAATTATTTACTAAATTAATTAAGACGAAATGCAATAACATTTGAGGATTGAATTATTAAACTACTAAGCAAATTAATTAAATAACATTGAAAATAAAATAAATACTAGAAGAATACGAAAGTGGATCAACTAGGAGAATAGGTAGCTCTAGGGTAATCCAGTTTTACTACTTAACTTCCCTCTCTAGAGCAGACCGACTATACCTTGTGGACTATGGACGCATCACTAAACCATGCAAATATACTCCATAGACATAAGTAAATATGCGTGTAACACATGTGAACAACCTTGGAGCAAGAGACGTAATTTCACCCTCTTACTAGGTACTATCAGTATCAATTATTTCCCACGTCTGGAAGCAAACCCGATATGATCTCCCTTTATAGGTACTATAAAATTATCTTCTTTATCCTACTTATTAATCCAAATTCAATTTAATTAACAAGTATTCATATATGATAGTTCTAATTAAGCTTCGGAGTCCCCTCACTTAGAATCATAACATGGAATCCTGTTCAGTAGTGAGCGCGCTCAATCAACAACCAAGATGCACAAAATTACTCTGAATATGGATTAAAAATGAATAGTCATATAAAATAATTCCACAAGTAGTGTTGTATGGAGAATACACATGAAAGTTCAATTAATTGATAAGAACCTTCAAAACCCTAAATCTACCAAAATAGTTCTAGCCCATGATATTGCTGTTGGATTGTATACTAAAAGTCTAATTTTTTGTATGAACAATGTTATAATAATTTATTTAAAATGAGAATCATATGATCAAATGATTGCGTCTTATAATTTAGTTATATGTTCGATGCAATAGTCCACTTACTTTATACTATAGATAATATATTGTGCGACAACATGTGGAAGATCATATTATCGGTTTCCTTATAAAGTATAAACAGAGGCTCACAACCGAGATAGACGGGGACTCTCTATTGGGATGGTTGTAGTGTGATTTGGTATTAGTTTGTCTTAACTATAGAATCACATTAGTGCACTTGTGTGTATTGAGTAGGGCCGCTTGAGATCGTTCGACTTATACTGACTTATAGGAGAACTTGATCTCAACAAGTAAGACAATGTGTATTTCTTTAATTCATCAATGAGTGAGATTTACATGTATTAAATTAACAAACGCGGTGAGTTGGGAAGTAGTATTGTCTCTATGGTGTGCTGTTGATTGTAGAAGGAATCCGTGCCCGATATAGGTTGATGATGTTCCCTTGAGGAGCTCATAAGGATTATCATGTAAACCCTGCAGGTGGATTTATTACGGCATGATAATGAGGTTGAGTGGTACTACTCTCGGATGAGATATTAATTAATGGAGTTGTCAGTATCTTAATTAATTAATGGACATTGTATATCTTAAAAATGGGGAGACTGTCGGGCCCATAATAAGAAGGAACCCATAATGTAATTATGGGATTGGAGCAGCAATACAGTAATAATATTTTAGTGGACTATATTATTATTATTGAACTTAAGTATAAGTTTTGGGCTAAACTTGGATACTTAAACCCAATGGAGACCAGACTCTAATTTCTCATCCTGGTCCCTGTTTGTAGCCCATATATAAGTCATCTCAGCTGGTTTAACCCTGGAGAGACACGCCTAACACGTGAAGAGGGTAGACGGAACAACAGATTGAGAAGATCTCGAGGATCGTCGCCCACACGACATCGAGATTGGACTTGGGAATACATCAGAAGATCAAGAGGTCGTTTGCTGCTGCTGTGTGCCAACTTGCACGATTTTTATAAAATCGTATAGAAGTTAGAATTTAACGTTTGATATACTGACGAAAAGCCACTGAAGAGTGGATCATTTTGGAGCATAGATCTTTCATATCGAAGAACAGACGAGTGAGTTATGCCAAAACTGTGATGCTACGCAGGCTGCCGACGAGAATCCTTCTTCTTCAACATATCCTGGTGAAAGTTAATACGTTTCTTGTTTTCTTACTTTCGCTGATTGTTAGAAATGTATGGAACCCTAACGGTTCACATTAACTAAACGATCAAACATCAACAGTTGCAAAGAACAATCATAGGGGTTGGATAGATCTTACCTATATGTCCGAAAAATTAGAAAATAAAAGAAAAGAATTAAGAAAACCCTCGGTGTAGAAGTCTCCTTCCTTCTCTCTTCCGTCTCTTCAAATTCTCTTGGTTCTCCTTCTTGATTCCACAGACGAATCTTTACAGTGACGGATGGATAGAGAAAAGGATGAATGTTATGGTGGGGGGTAATCCCCCCTTGTGGGGTGTAGGATGATTGTGTTCTCGTTCTCACATGAATAATGATGTAACATATATAGGTGTAAGATGGGAATTAATTAAGGTAAAAAAAGATATGGGTGAATCATGGAGGATTATATGATAGGGAGATTAATTGTACTCCATGAAATAGGTAATTTTCGAAAATTTTCGAAAATTCTCGGAATTCTCGCCGACAGATGCACGACCTCACGATTTTGAGCATAACTTCCTCATTCGAATTCTGATTTGAATAATTCTTACACTCACGCAATCCTCTCTTCCTCATCTTTCGATCCATATGAGGATCCTACAAAAAATCCAACATTTTAAGGTGTAACAAGTCATGCAAAGTGACATAGTCGTGCTGAGTAGGAACAGCTTGCGCTGTGTCACCATTTTGATCATAACTTTCTCGTTTAGACTCCGATTGTGGTATTTCTTATGGGAAAACGATCCTCTCTTCTGTGGCATTACAACCATGTATCACATTTCTAGTTTTGAGCTTCACATAAATACAAAAAAATTACACAAGTTGGACATGCATTTTTCAGCATTCTTGCACAAGTTGCACATTTTCTTCAACTTTACACTTTTGATCATTTTTCCACCTAAAATACAATAAAACACCTCAAACGCACCTTTTTCTCACATATATCAAATATAAGGCACTTGTACTAATATATGACAATAATTCCCATAAAAATATGTTAAATTGGACATTAATGCATGCTTATTTGCACTCTCATCAATCCCCTCATAGCCTCACCACTTGAAGAAGAATAAATAGAGGGCAACAATGGGGCGACTGCAATCCCCTCATGGCCTCACCACTTGGAGAAGAAGAAACAGAGGGCAACGATGGTGCGACTACAATCTCCTCACGTCTCACTACTTAGAGAAGAAGAAGCCCACTTTGAGAAGAAGAAATAATGGGCGACGATGGTGTGGCTACAAGCAGATTCAAAATGACAGAAGCCCTAATCTATAATTACATTTATAAAATAATATTATAATAATATATATATATATATATATATAAACATAATATATATTATTATTATTATTATTTTAATATATTCGCGAATATTCGATTCAAATACCTTGCATATCAATGATATCATATTCGATTCGATTATTTTTCGAATCAAAATTTACATTCGAATTCAAATATCGAATCGAATCAAAATATTTGATTTGTTTACAATCCTAGAAGAAACTAATATATATATATATATATATATATATATATATATATATATATATATATATATATATATATATATATATATATATATATATATATATATATTATTTTAGGACGAAATTAGAGCAAAATTGAAAGATATGGGGTGCAATTGAATGTCTTAACTATTTTAGAATTTTTTCAAATAAAATAAAAGGAAATGAGACTGTTTATGTTATAAATGTAATAAAAACATGTTTTGTCTCATAACTTTAACCATGTAAAAAAGATAATTTTTAGGGTTTTATCCTATTATCTTTTTAAGTTGCCCCGTTTTCACTTGAAATTGAAGAAATTATCAAAATTAAGCACGTGAATGTCACGTGACCCTCAGAATTGGGGCTTTTCGATGAGATAAAAATAGTTTTGTCCTATAACCTTGTTCATGCATAATTTTTGTCCAAAAAAGATAACTTTTGGATTTTTATTCAACTATCTTCTATATAGCACCAATATTGACCCGTTTTGGCCAAAAATTAAAGAAGTTATCATAATCGAGCACATGAATTGTTAGATTGTATACTAAAAGTCTAGCTTTTTGAATGAACAATGTTATAACAATTTATTTGAAATGAGAATCATATGATCAAATGATTGCGTCTTATAATTGATTTATATGTCCGATGCAATAGTCTATTTACTTTATACTGTAGATAATATATTGTGCGACAACACTCAGAAGATTATATTATCGGTTTCCTTATAATGTATAAACAGATGCTCACAACCGAGATAGACGATGACTCTCTATCGGAATGGTTGTAGTGTGATTTGGTATTAGTTTGTCTTGACAATAAAATTACAGTAGTGCACTTTGTGTGTATTGAGCAGGACCACTTGAGATCGTTCAACTTATACTGACTATATAGGAGAACTTGATCTCAGTTATTATGAATGTTAGTGCTCTTAATCCCTATACAATAACTTCGACACATAAGGCAATATATATTTCTTTGATTCATCAATGGGGTGAGATTTACATATAATTAAATCTACAAACTCGGTGAGTTGGGAAGTAGTGATGTCTCTATGGTGTGCTATTGATTGTAGAAGGAATCCGTGTCCTATTAAATAGGTTGATGATGTCCCCCTTGAGGAGCTCAAATGGATTATCATGTAAATCTTACAAGTGAATTAATTCCGGTATGATAATGAGGTTGAGTAGTACTACTCTCAGATGAGATATTAATTAATAGAGTTGTCAGTAACTTAATTAATTAATGGGCATTGTATATCTTAAACATGGGGAGGCTGTCAGGCTCATAATAAGAAGGAGCCCATAACATAATTATGGGATTGGAGCAGCAGTGCAGTATTAATATTTTAGTGGACTATATTATTATTATTGGACTTAAGTATAAGTTTTGGGCTAAATTTGGATACTTAAGCCCAATGGAGGCTCGACTCTAATTTCTCCTCCTGGTCCTTACTATAGCCTATAAATAAGTCATCTCAGTATATCCAGAACTCTAATCAGGTGTGTAAAATCACGAGTGAGAAGGTGGAGAGTAGATTGAGAGGATCTTGAAGATCGTTGCCCACACGATGTCAAGATTGGACTTGGGAATACAGCAGAGATCAAGAGGTTGTTTGCTGCTGTTGTTCATCAATTTCCATTATTTTTCTAAAGTCTTGTGTAACTCCAAACTATTCTTGTAATATATCGTTGAAAAGCCACGGAAGAGAGGATCATTTTAGCGCTAAGATCATTCAAATAAATGATCGGATGAGGAAGTTATGCCCAAAATGTTGAGGTCGCGCATGCTGCCGATGAGAATTCATTCTCTTCTTCAACATACCCTGGTGAAACGTAATATGATTTTATGTTCTTGCTTCTGTTGATATAGAATCGTATGGAATCCTAACGGTTCAAGCTAAATCGAACGCCAATAATTGGTATCAGAGCTTCGGTTTCGTGGCTGAACATGACATGTTGGGCTAGGGTTTATGTGATTAAATTATGAATTAGAATCGCATGAAGATTAGAGTTTTGGTGTAATTTGATTGTACCTGTATATACCCTGTATCATCTTATGTGAGAACTTGTTCATTGGATCACGTCTGGAAATGACGAAAGTCGCTCGGAGGTGTACACGATGGCAAGCAGGTGCGCTCATTGTCATGCTAGATGAGCTAATTGATGCACGACTGTACACACGGTTGCAGGCAAAAGTCGGGCGTGATGCTCGGAGGTAGGTTGGAGAGCTCGTTTATGAACTGATGTCGTGCATGATGGAAAGATGGTCGGGTGAAGCAGCGTGGTGTCAAGCGTGGCATCAAGCATGGCGTCTAGTGTAGCATCTGGAAACTGGGCAGAGCGCCCGGTGGCGTGCTCAGAGGGGTGCCCGGTGGTGTGCATGATGGCATACATGGGGTGCTCGCTGGGCATATTGTCGTGCATATTGCCGGGTGAGCAGATTGAAATCGAACGACCTGGCGGGCGGTGGCGTGTTGGGCTGCAGGTGGCTGGGCATGATGCCGTGCGAGACACACGATTGCCCGCACGATTATTGGTGTTTGGCGCACGTTTCACTCACGATTGCCGTGCATGGAAAGTAATCAGATGGCATGCAATGGGAGCACGACTCATGCTGATGCTCTGCACGAGTTGTGCAGGAGTTATCTGTCTAGCAGTCAGGCTCATTTATGCGATTCGATATTTTTTCTGTATTTATTTCGTGTTATATAACTGCATTAATTGATTTAATATTCTATTATTGTTATATATATGGATGCATGTTCTATTTGATTTACTACCATTAATAGAAGCATGCTAGGATGTGTATTTTATTATTAAATATTATATGCATGTAAAAACTCTCGGTTATAAATAACTAAGTAGGAGAAAAAATTGGTAATTAATTCCCGTGGCCTCTATTATTGGTTGGTAAGTGATGTGAGTAAACTTGCACGTTGGCAATAGGCATTCCTCCACAGCGGATGGGTTTATTCACAGATCACTGGTACAAACTTTTTTATGATGATTGTAGAAAGTTATCCGAGCGTGTGTGTACTTCTCCAACTATAAGGCACACAAGCTTGGGCCGCGGACTTGGGATCAAATAATGGTATATACTTAGGTGTAAATAATAAGTATCCTCCCCAATGGAGTCACTGCTGTTATTAGCATGGCTAAAAAGGAAGCGACTATTAATTATTTTGTCATGAAGTTACGTTGACGAATGAAATTAATGGGTAAAACCTTCTCTTGTAAATGTTCGAGTTTATATACGTCCACACTAACGTGGCATGAAGACTCAAGGTGCTTGAGATGTTGGTGAATTTTATTTTATAGTATTGTTTTGAGGGAATCAATATAAATTGATAAATTCGAAGAGTTTGATCTGTTTATTTATTTGTGATTCTCTGTATTTTCAAATGGTTTATTTCACTTATTGTTAACTAAAAGAAAACATATTTACTGGTCCAAAATTAGATGATTAGAAAAAAGAATCTTATTTTCGATATTACTGCTTAGGAAAACATGTGTTCTCACTAAAGATGTCCTCTGATGCATATTTAAGTCTCTAGTGGAGAGGTGAGAGGTACATAGAAATATGAAGGTCTCATGCGACTCTTCAGATACTTGAGTAAGTTAGAAAGGCAAGAGGTCATGGTTAATTGATGAATGAATTGGAAATACTTCGAGTAAAAATTGAAGGGGAAACCTATGTCAATTTTATCCTCCATAATTTGCCTAGATATTTTGAGCAAGTTCCACCTGAATTACAAGATGCTGTATTTGGTGGGAAACTTCTTACAAAACAAGTGGCGAGGGAAATCCATTTCATGATGTGAACGAGGTTTTTTTTAATCTCATTTACTAGTTGTTGAAGCATGATTAGTGATGCCATCTACTGACACGTTGTGTGTAGATACCGGAATCACTAAAAGCGTGTAACTAAGTGATGATGAGATTAATGATTACATGGGTAAGCTACAAAAGAAGTGGCTGTTACAGTGAGAGTTGTTTATTTATCTTATGATATGAATAAACGTCTGATTTTGAGAAATTGTCATTACGTACATTTTCATAAAAAAAATTTCATTTAAGTTTCTATGCATTTACAGATGGATACTCCATTTCATTCAAATGACATAGTCATAGTGATGAGGAATGGAACCATAATCAGTTGTAGTACGTTGGTGGACAATTTGGACACTCTTAAAACATGTTTATCCCATAGATGCAATATAATAATAATGGTAACGCGTCTTCTAATCCTAATAAGAGAAAGAAACCTTGGGATATGAACCAAACATACCTTTTGGCATCTGAGACTAGGTCATGATTGCTTTTTCAAGGCAAAGGGGTGTAGAGCCAAAGATATGTTGGAATTGGTTCATTTTGATTTATGCGGTCCTATGATTATCCCTATGAGAGGTGGTTAGATATTATTTGATGCACTGCAAGTCTGAGTACTATGATTAATTCAAAAGTGCATGGCTCATGCGATGAAGGGTCATTGAATATATATCAAGTTATTACGATTTAATCGCGGTGGCTAGTACGTCTTAGGATAGTTTAGGAGCTATTTATCAGAGGTTGGGATAAAATCCCAAGGTGTCAACACCGGGCAAACCCCAGCCGACTGGTGTGACAAAAAGAAGGATTAATAGGACTCTTATGGAAATGGTTAGGTAGATGATGAGTTATTTGGAATTACTAAATTTATTTTATGGGTATGCCCTAGAAACAGCATGTCGTAAGGATGCTTGTCTGTTTGTGGGATATCCCAGAAAAAAATGAAGGGTGTTTTTTTTATAGTCCAAAAGATCAAAGGGTGATTGTTAATACAAATACTAGATTTTTGGAAAAGGACTATGTAATAAATCACAAAGCCATGTATGATTTGTTCCAAAGGATGTTAGAGGGAAAAACACAAAGTATAGTACCAATTGTACAAGAGGATATACCACAAAGAAACTGCATCGCGTGATACGTCTGATACACAATTGCGTGTAGTGCTTTATCGTAGTAGGAGGGTTGTTTTACAACCTGAAAGATTTATGTTTTGGGAGAGTTGTAAGACTTGGTCCCTAGTAAACATGAAATCGGCCCACGGATACAATGAAGTGCTGCAAGGTAAAAATGCGATATCTTAGCAAGTTGAAATGATTTTGAAATAGAGAATCTATGGATTCTAAATTAGATCTGGATGCTTGTAGATCGCGAAATGGTGTGAAAGCCATTGGAAGTGGTTCTACAAAAAAAAGAGAATCAGACGGTAAGGTGATACTTTGAAATAAGGCTTGTTGCATAAAGGTACACTCAGAAAGAAGGGTGAGTTTGAGTATGAGAAAATCTTTCTGCCGGTAGCTAAGTTTAAGTCGATTCGGATTCTTTCATTTTATTTTATTGCTGCTTATATTGAATTATGAGGTATAGCAAATAGATATCAAGACATCTTTCATGATTGGAAGTCTTGAGAAAAACATATATGGGAAGCAACCAGAATGATTCATTGCAAAGTGCGAAGAGTATTTTGAGTGTAAGCTTAAAAGTGTCCATCGATGGACAAAAGCAAGCTTTAAACTCAAAGAACATCTGTTTTGATGAGGTAATTGATTGGCCATTTTGTAGTCGGGATGACCAATTAAAGAATTTATCGAACCACAGGGAGGAAGGTACTTGAGTTTAAGCGATCTCAAGTTTATCGTGATTTTATAAGGATGATCGAAAAGGAGGACAGATAAGCATGCAAATAAATGCAATGCAAGAAATAAAAGATAAAAGGAATGCAAAGATAAATGGTGGGTTCCAAATGATGCAAGGATGAGATTAACAACAATCATGTCATAGATAATTAAGTAATTATGCAATCAATTCTAATCTCTCATGGACAAGGTATAGGAGCGATCATCATTTCCACCTAAACTCTCTCGAGATGGATAAGATATAAACCCTCAACAAGTCTCCCAAAAGCACATAAGATCGTGACCAAAGCAAATACCTCCCACTAGGTACTAATTACTCTACGAGTTCCCTAATGCGGTACTAAATCATAGACAATATTTCCTTTTAATGTACTATGAATTCACTAATGGTTTTGGTCTTCTCACCTAATTAACCAATCTCTCGAATAAGCTAATCATATGTTCCATCAAAGGGTTCTAAATCTAGAAGGATATCTCTATCTCATTCTAAATTAATGCACATGAAGTGTATGATGAAATGATTCAATGAACTATCCTAAACAAATAATTGATTTCTCAATCTAATCACATGCCCATAATAATTAATCACACATATCATCATATACATCAAGCAATTAACATTCAATGATAGAAATATACAAAGCCCATTCAAGATTAAAATCAAATTGCATAAAAAATAATTATTAAACACCAATCATGGAGTTAATCTCACAAAGGAGATTAGTATCATAGTGTTAGAAAAAACAACATAGACAATTGAATCTACAAATCCCATGAGCAAACTATAAAGAAGTTCACAAAAATTAGAAATAGATTCCCCCTTTGAAGTGCTTCAATGGAGATCTCCTTCTTCTTCTTCTTGCAATCTTCACTCTTCCTTGCTTCCTTGATCACTTGGATGGTGGATTTGAATGAGGAGATCAAGTGTGGATGGATGGATGAAGAATGGATGAAGATGATGGTGTAAAATGGAGGAAATGATGTGTGATCTAGGTGTAGGAGTGAAACCCTTCGAAAAATCTCTTCAAATATTGAAGTATTTGGTATCTATACCCCTTGGAAAATTTCTAGAAGGGTTCTGATATGTTTCTAATGCTACAGCAACACGATTCGTGTGCTGCAACACGGCTACAGGGTGGATGAGTGGTTTTCCAAGTTAAGTAAAAGTGAGATTAACAACAATTAAGAAGTGAAAATCCTAGGATAAATGCATAAAATTCATATGATCATGGGTATAAGACTAAGGGCTAACACTAAGTTCACCTAAACTCCCTCTCGAGATGGATAGGGTATGAATCTCAATTAGCTCAACGGATTGGTTCTCACTCAAACAATTTCAACTAGGTACTAAGCTTGAAATGAGAGTCCCTTCACACAATTAATCAATCTCTCGATCAAATCAATCACATGTTCTATCAAAGGGTTCTAAATTATAAAGGATTTCTCAATCTCTTTATAATTTATAATGCACATGAAGTGTTTGATGAAATGATTCACTCAATTATCCTAAGTATATAATTGATTTCTCAATCTAATCACATATTTAGAACAACTAAACACACAAACCATCATAAACCTCAAGATTTCAAACATCAATGATAGAAAATCCATTTGCCCAATTAACATATGAATTCAAATACACAAATCCAAAAATTATCCAACAACTCTCATGTTGCTAATCTCACAAGGGAGATTAGCCAGCCATATTCAAAAGGAAATCAACATAGATATTAAGATCTTTACAAAATATGATAAACAGTAAGGTTTCACTACAAAGTATGGATGGAATCTTCCTTGAAGTGCTTCAATGGTTATCTCATTCCTTTCCTTGCAATTCTCCTCTCTTCCTTGCTTATTTTTCTCAATTGGATGAATGTTTTGATGGTGGGATGATGGTAGATGGTATGGATGAAGAATAGATGAAGATAATGGTGTAAAATAGAGAAAATAGTGTGTGATGTGTGTGTAGGGCAAAACTACCAAAATCTCATCAAATATTGAAGTATTGGGTATTTATACCCCTTGAGAAGCTTCTAGAAGGGTTCTGATATGTTTCTGATCATGTAGCAACACGACTCATGTGCTGCAACATGGCCACAAGGTGGCCATGTAGGCATTTTTTATGTCAGAAAATGGCCAAGGCTTACAGGGCCGTGTTGCGTAACACGGGTCGTGTGCTGCAACACGGCCGGCCGTGTTGGTGCAACCCCTATTTTTACAATTTTATTTCAGCTCGTTCTCCCTCGTTTCAAACTTCGAATTGAGATCTTCTTTTTCCTGCATCTTCCTTTTCGCGTCTAGGATCTATTTTTACTTGAAAATCATACGTTTAAGCTCATTCACACACATTTCCATAAAAACATAAAACACAACCAAATAGTACACAAAAACAGATAAAATAATACGAAAATACATATGAAAAGACACTAAAATCTAGGTGAAAATATCACTCTTCAGTAATCCAGTGATATGAATTTATTCAATGCGCAAATGTGTCTTGTGTATTGAAAATAGTGATGAAAATGTGGTGGTATTTCTTGTACTATACGTAGATGGTATGTTGCTCATTGGAAATAATAAAAGAGTATTGTCGGGCGTATAGGTATGGCTCATAAAGCAGTATGAAATAAAGGACTTAATAGAAGCTAAATACATTCTTGCGGTCATGGTGACACGGATCACAAGATAAGACGTTGTGTTTATCTCAAGCTTCATGAAATGATACAATCCTTACTCATTTTAGCATGTTACTTTATTAAGAAAATATGTCTTAAGACACAAAAGAAGATAAAAGTGATGAAAGCGGTTCCTTATGCTTCGGCGAATAAGGAAGCTTAATCTAAGGAATGTTATGCATGAGAACAAATATCTATATTGCCAATGGCATGGTCAGTGGGTATCAAGATAACTCGAATAAGAATGTTGAACTGTGGTAAGACATATATTTATGTACCTGAAAAGAACCAGAAATTATATGTGGGCTTAGCGGACAAATTCATCGCTTCTTATGGATTACGTAGATTCAGATTTTTCAAGTCTGGAAGGACGACAGTAAATTTACCTCAAGGTTAGGTGTTTAATTTTAGAAAGTAGAGCCATGATGTGGAGGAGTATCATATAGAAATATATTTCAAACTCCGCCATGGAAAAATGATAAAATTGGAGCCTCTGAGGCAGCCAAAGTATCTGTATGACTCTAGTAACTTCGTGATGGACTTGGTTGTGGTTTCTAAGTTTGCTCAAGGATATCACAATTTATTGTGATAATAATGGTGCAGTTGCAAACTTGAAGGAATCATGAGCCGATAAGCAATTAAACACATGGAACGCGAGTACCACCGGTTATGAGAAATCATATGATGAGGGGAAGGTTGTTATTGCCAAGATTGTATCGGATGATAGCCTAGTGAATCTTTTTACAAGGACCATAAGGCGAGAGCTTTTGATGGTCGTGTAGTGGGAGTGGGAATCAGATGTATGGTAGTTAACATGGCAGCATAGTCTTTTAGTATAAGTGGGAGATTGTTGGATTGTATACTAAAAGTCTAGCTTTTTGTAAAAACAATGTTATAACAATTTATTTGAAATGAAAATCATATGATCAAATGATTGCATCTTATAATTTATTTATATGTCCGATGCAATAGTCCATTTACTTTATACCGTAGATAATATGTTGTGCGACAACACTCGGAAGATCATATTATCGGTTTCCTTATAAAGTATAAACAAATGCTCACAACAGAAATGGACAGGAACTCTCTATCGGCGTAGTTCTAGTGTGATTTGGTATTAGTTTGTCTTGACTATAGAATCACATTAGTGCACTTTGTGTGTATTGAGCAGGACCACTTGGGATCGCTCAACTTATACTGACTATATAGGAGAACTTGATCTCAGTTATTATGGATATTCGTGCACTTAATCCCTATACAATAACCTCAACACGAAAGGCAGTATGTATTTCTTTGATTCATGAATGGGGTGAGATTTACATGTAATTAAATCTACAAACTCGGTGTGTTGGGAACCAGTACTATCTCTATAGTGTGTTGTTGATTGTAGAAGGAATCCGTGTCCTATTAAATATATTGATAATGTCACCTTGAGGAGATCAAAAGGATTATCATGTAAATCTTTCAAGTGGATTAATTCCGGCATGATAATGGGGTTGAGTGGTACTACTCTCGGATGAGATATTAATTAATGGAGTTGTCAGTAACTTAATTAATTAATATGCATTGTATATCTTAAATATGGGGAGGCTGTCGGGCTCATAATTAGAAGGAGTCCATAACGTAATTATGAGATTGGAGCGGTAATGCAGTAATAATATTTTAGTGGACTATATTATTATTATTGGACTTAAGTATAAGTTTTGGGTTAAACTTGGATACTTAAGCCCAATGGAGGCCCGACTTAATTTCTCCTCATGGTCCCTGTTGTAGCCTATAAATAAGTCATCTTAGCATATCTGAAACTCTAATCAAGCATGTAAAATCGTGTGTGAGAGGGTGGAGAGCAGATTGAGAGGATCTTGAAGATTGTCGCCCACACGACGTCAAGATTGGACTTGGGAATACAGCAGAAGATCAAGAGGTTGTTTGTTGCTGTTGTTCATCAACTTTCACAATTTTTCTAAAATCGTATGTAACTCCAAACTATTTTTATGATACACCTTTGAAAAGCAATGGAAGAGAGAATCATTTTGGCGCAAAGGTCACACAAATCGAAGATCGGATGAGGAAGTTATTCCCAAAACGATAAGGTTGCACATGCTGGCAGAGAGAATTCATTCTCTTCTTTAACAGACCCTGGTGAAAGGTAATATGATTTTATGTTCTTGCTTCCGCTGATATAGAATCGTATGGAACCCTAATGGTTCACGTTAACCAAATGATCGAATGTCTTGACCCTCATAATTGGGGCTTTCCAAAAAAATTACTGACTTGATGCATACTCCCTCCGTCATGCATAAGGTTTATATTTGTAATTTTGGTTTATCCCAAGTTAAATGATCGCTATTTTATTTAATGCGAACTAAGGAGCAAATGTACTCTTATCATAGTAGTCAGAGCCAACCAAGTACAACTATCAATTCATGGCCAACCAAGTAATTTAGAGTTTAAATGATCTCAAGTTTACTATGATTTTATAAGGACGACACAAGACGCGGAGATATAAGAACATATAAAATGCAAAGAAGTGAAAAAAAAGTAATATAAAAGATAAAAGATATGATGAAATGATGGATGAGTGGATGAATATGAGATTGATTCCAAATGATGCAAGGATGAGATTATTATAATTATGGCATGGAAAATCTAGAGTTTGTGCAACTAATTCTAACATGTCATAGGCAATGGAATAAATGCACTCAATATAATTTCACCTAAACTCTTTCGCAAGATGAATAAGCTGTAGACTATTAAGGTAATCTCTAAAAGACTCCTAAGATTGTCTCCAATATTCACTATTCCATTCAAGGTACTAAGCTCCTATTGTGTTCTCTCACTAGTACAAATACCTTCAAAAGTAGTCCTCACTAATATCCTATCATGATATTCTAAGCATGCATTGGACTTCACAAACTTAAGTCACATTTAATAGAAATAACCATAGGAAGACATGATTCAATTAACATCCATAACACATAATTCAGTTTACACTCTAATCAATATGACATGAAGAATTAACCACACAAATCATCAAATGAATTAAGAAATAAGCATTCATGATAGAAATTATACAAAACTCATTCAATACTAGAATTAAATTGTATAAAATTCTAATTAACCAACACCAATCATAATTGCTAATCTTACAAAGGAGATTAGCCAAACATGGTTTCAAGTATCACAAAAGACTATGATCTACAAAACTCCATGGATGAACCAAAGAAAATTATAAAATAAGAATATGCTTCCCTTGAAAATTTTCAATTGGAACTTCTTCTTCTCTTGCAATCTTCAACAATCTAATGCTTCCTTGATTAATTGGAGTTGGTAATGGAGGAATTTAGTTGATTTAATGGAGGTTTATGGATGGAATTGATGGAATGAGTGGAGAAATGAAATGGGAGAGAAAATGTATGAAAATGAGGCCTAGAAGTATGTGTTTTCATTTTGGAATTGTAAACTGCTTTTCTAAATAGATGGAGGGTTAAATAGCCAAATTGGGGAAAAATTCTCAAAATTCTGGACATTTGGCCACTTTAGACCAAACTCAGGTCGAGTCGGAAACCAAGCTCGAGTCAAGTTTGGACATGGACTTCCTGTCGGGGTTGAGTTGGTGTTTCAGGTGTCCAAACTCGACCATCTTTAGGGTCGAGTTGCGCAACTCGATTCGAGTTGCGACTGATTTTTAGAAATTTTGTTTTGGCTCGTTTTCCCACATTTTAACTCCGAAGCTTTATTTTTCCTACATCTTCCTTTTCACCTATTGAATCCATTTTTACCTAAATAAAAATTCCACCAAAATATAAATTCTCTAAATATTTACAAATATCACGTAATATAGAGTACTTAACCATGAAATTCAAGCATAATTATATAAAACCATGTTATAAAAGGGACCTAAATTCACGAAATTTCTGAACTCATCAAACCCCCAAACTTAAAGTGTTGTCCATCCCCAAACAAAGAATAAAGAAAAAGAACATTAGGGGAGAAATTGAGTGAATTGGAGCATGGATTAATGAAAGAATATAATCATTCTTAACTACTCCATCAATCAAACCACATGAACTAAACATTAATAAACCTATAATAGTGTATGCACTCGCACTCAAAGTGAAATTATCGACGTGTTTACTCTCATAATCGATTCATATGCACGCATTACCATAGGCTTGCCACAAGTCTCAAACTCTTCACCACTAATGAAGTGTGTCGATCATTAAATAAAAAAGGACTCTATATTTGGATGTAGTGAAGGCTCTTTGGTAAGCATAAGAATATATGGATAAAAGTGACTCAAATATCTGTGTGGATGATTAGAAGAGCCTTTTTCCTTCTCGTTATGCACTCTTTCTTGCTCTTGAATACACTTCTTTCTTCTCCACTTTTCATATACTTCATCGACCCTTCCTTTTTCAACTCTTGAAGTTTAGCATTACTTTTGTAGCTTTTTTCTCCTTACTTTTTGCAATGCACATTTGAATTTTTTTATTATTTTATTTTTTTAGCTCTAATGCTCTTTTTATTTTTTAGAGCTCTCTCTATTTTTTTCCCTTCCTTTTTTTCTTTTTTTTTTTGCTTACACATCATCATTCACTAGCTTCCATTTCCTTTTCAAGTACAATTTTGTTCTTCCCTTCATAATCTCCTTTAGTAATCATCTCCATCAATCACCCACATAAAACATTTTATGTAAAGGCTCAAGTGGGTTTCATTGGCTTGTAATGAGCTAATAATCCAAAGAATAGGCCTCCATAAGCTCAAACTTACTAAGGAACAATGTTATGATAGGGATATCATTTGGCTAGTGATTTCAAATTCAAGGATGACCTAATATCATTTTCAACAATCTCCACACAAATGTAGCCTCAACTAAGACGAATGACAAGTTCTAGACACATGTACGATGCACACATGAAATAAATGAATTGCATAATGTTTGTGCATTCGAGGCCCAAAATCTCACGGCTCATCAATAGTAAAAACAAGCATCACACAAGTAAATTTCCAACCATAACAAGTACACAAACTCATATCTATTTAACCATATGATCAAACTCAATCTCATAGTCTCAAATAATTAAAGAAGAATTAATAATAAGAGATCGGGGAAAAGCTAAAACAACAAAAAAAATAAAAGAAAAACAGAAGAAGCAAAAGGTATGTTGGTGCAAAATGTATAACTAAGAGCAATACGAGCATGTAACAAAATGAACCATCCCCTCCAAACTTAAATTTAACTAAGGGTTGAATTTTAGTTTGGAAAGAGTTTTGTTACCAACTTTGTTGCAATTCCTTCTTAACTTCAAGACCATCATCAGGAAGCTCGCTTTGTATTTACAAAAGACAAGAAACACGATAAAATTAAAAACTACTAAGAAAGTAATAAAATGAAAGCATCAATCCACTCAAACACAATATTTATGATGCAAATGTATACTCTAATCATAACATATTCAAAGGCTCATGCATCAACTTCAAGCCAAAAGGTCAGTTCATGAGTGAAGAGTAGAAAGAGCATACCTTTGCTTGCATGGAGAGGATATGTACGAAAATCGAGTGAAAGAAAGTTCTATAGTAGATTGAATGCACTTACCTCACCAATTGGCCAAGAATTACGGGTAGCAAGTGAGAATTTTCATTTAGTATGGCCTCACAGATCAAGACGAGCCTGGGAATGAAGGGGAATGAATGACAACACTGACCTAAACATTCTATTTTTATTCTGGATTTTGGTCCGACTCAACTTGAGTTCTGAACTTGAGGTAAGTTCAGACACAGAATTCGAGTCGAGTTTCAAACTCTACCTGAGGATGGTTGATTTGATGTCGTAGGCTTCCGAGCTCAATCCTGCAGGGTCGACTTACAGAGCTCAGACTGGATTTTTTGAAAATTTTGAACTTTTTCTCTATGTTTCCCCTGTCTTTATGTTCCAAAAACTCTAATTCTACTAAACAAACTCATCAAAATTCATAAGCACCACAAATATACCACAAGAATGGATTAAGATGCAAAATTTACACCTCCAAATCAACCAAAACAAACCTCTACTCATGAGAAAATTTAAGATTCACCCAATTTTATAAGAATCCTCACAATCAATATAATATAATAAGCACACTGATCGGTGTCATTTTTACCTAAATTTTAGTATCTTTTTATTATGTATTTTCTTGTATTTTTATTCATTTTGTATATCATTTGGTGGTGTTATATGAAGATATGGAGATTTGTGCTTTGAAATGATAAATGTGTGATTTTCATGATTAAGTGCCTTAAATTACGCGATATTTGTATATTTAGATTAATAGTACTTTGGTGTAATTTGTGTAATTTTCAAGTAAAAATGGATTCTAGATGCGATAAGGAAGATGTGGGAAAAAATGGAGCTCAATTCGAAGTTGAAACGAGGGAGAACGAGCCAAAATAAAATGCTAAAACGCATATCCAAATTGTGTAATTTTTTTGTATTTGTGTGGAGCTCAAAACTAAAAGTGTGATACATGATTGGAAAGCCATAGAAGAGAGGATTATTTTGGCATAAGAAAATTCTCAATCGGAGTCCAAACGAGAAATTTATGATTAAAATGGTGACGTCGCGCAAGCTGTTCTTACTTAGCATGATTGTGCCACTTTGCATGACTTGTTACACCTCCAAATGTTGGAATTTTTATAAGTTCTTTATATTGATAGAAAGCCAAGGAAGATAAGATCGCGTAAGCATAAGAATCACTCAAATCGGATGTTGGATGTGAAAGTTATGTGCGAAACGGTGAGACTGAGCTGCACCAACCCGAGCTCGTCCGAAGTTAATTTTATAATTAGAACGTGTTCTAGAAGCTTCCAGGGGTATAAATACATGTTTTGAGTGTAAAAATCAGAAGGAATCATTATGGATCAGTTCCACACATTTTACACTACATTTTCACACACTAACCCCATTCCATTCATCTCTGTGCCCTTCATCCATCCAATTCACTTGATCCCCTCGAATCCATCCATCCACCAATCTAAGAAGGAAAAATCATCATTGATTGAAGATTGGAGCATTTTGAAGGAAGATAAGGCCTACTTTGAAAGGAAAGTCAACTTACCTTCGATTTGTGTTTTTCTTCATTATTTGGCTCAATTGGATCATGCTATGGATTATTTGAATTTGTAATGATATGTAGTGGCTAGTCCTCATGTGAGGCTAGCAATATGATTGGTTAGGGATTATGTAGATTTTGCACACCACATGTTTGATGAAATGATTGTTATGAATATTTTCTATCATGAATGCTTATTCTCATTTTATGTATAATTTGTATGGTTAAATTCTCTATTCATAATGTTAGGATGACCATTCAAATATTATTCTTAGTGGTTTAATTGAATCATTGATTGCATTAGGTGACTTAGTTAGTGTGAGGAGAGGTAAGTCATACCCTTCTTGTACTTAGAACCTCATGATAGGACATTAGTGAGGAACTAGTGAGGGGAACCCAACTTATGATTATAGTATCTTCATGAGAATTGAAAGTAAGGAACAATTTTAGGAGATTTAAACTTGTAAATGAGTTGATAATCTAATTGCCTTGGCCATAGGGATTAGGGGTACATACGTGATTGTCCATAATATCATAACATGAAGACCATTAATGCATATGTGTGTGTGAGTCTATATGAACCTTTTCTATGAATTTTGCTTGCCTTACATACTTCTTGATTGCTCATCTTCATCCATCTTCCAAGTCCATTGTATAAATTTATCTTTAATTGATTTCCTAGTTGTTAGTTTTTAGTGTTAATCAACTCCCTCTTTATTGATTAGTCCTTTTAGAGTCAAACATCTTTCGAATACAGATATACACTTTCGCCCTTGGGTTCGATATTCTAAATTTTACACTTGGTCGCTACAGTCTACTATGCGATAGAGTACGTTTGCTCTAATCAATTTGATACCAAAATGAAACCAAGTTCACACACTCAAGTGGTAAGTCACACCACGCACTCTCCCCTTAAACTTAAATCAAAACAAAAGTTGAGAATTAAAATGGGCCTATGATGATTGAAAATCATCCTAAATTTAGGCCAGCGTTGGTTGACATTTCACTAAATATTGTTTGGTTTGCATTGAGCGAATATTTTTACCTCTTTTGTCAAATCAAAGTCGAACATAATGTCTTCCTAGGTCCATCAATAGAAATGGTAGTATGAGGGGAGCCCATAAAAGGTATCAAACTTGAAACTCAATAGCTACATGAAAGGAGAATCCTTACTCTAATGGCTCCCTAGAATTTCTTTAAATGACCATTGAACCTTATTACCCAAGTCCACACTTAAAACTGATTGAAGATCCAGCTCGAGATAGCTATATATAACAATTTACACTGCAAGTCTTTTTCTAAAAAGCCATAAGACAAGAAGACAATGGTTATTTTAAGTAGCGAACAAGATAATTTTTTTAGCAGACCAACATCCGTAAGAATATACATGATATTTTCAACTCCAACCAATGTCAAAACTTGATTATTTCCTACGTACTTAACATTTTATCTACACAAATCATGTTGACACAAGTATTGTTGACCTATTAAACAAGGTACCAAATATTTTCCTATGCCACTTTGGTTTCACATCTCACATATCACTAGTTATATGATTGAAATGAAAGAGGGAGGACAAAATCCAATAATTGCCCCTAAATTTATACTTTTCTTTTAAAATATAGTTTTCTCTTCTCCTCTAGGTGTCATCCATAAGAAATGCCACACTAAAATGCACATGAAATTCGAGCCCTAAAACCAATACCCATGAATTATAGCTACATTCTAATGTCATGAGTGTGGTTTGACTAAGGTTGGATGCATTTTGGGTGAAGGGTTGGTGTGCCGTCGTTGTATTAAGTATGAGTGTGAATTTTTCCTAAAGATATGAGTAAAGATGTTTAAGAGATACAATGAAATTAATAATTATTATATTTATAGAAATATATATGCATGTATGTATAATTTATAAATTATACATAAATTTGAACTAAGATTAGAAACAAGATTAGATTTTCAAAACTAAATTTTAGCTTAAAAACTTTAAATAAACATGGATAACACACATGATATTCTCTCAATTTTTATCATTTAAATTTATGTTTATATAAAATACCCCTCCATTTATTAATAGTTCACATCCTTTTCTTTGTATGAAAAATTAAAAAATGATAACTTTTAGAAATATTATGAATTTTTTTAAATAAATATATAATTAATTATATTAGGTGTTTTAGGTGAGTGGGATTTTTTTTAAAAAAAAAATAAAATATACTATGAAGAGGATGATTACCCTAACTGCAACAATCTAAATGAAAACTATTAATAAATGGAGGAAGTAACATAATTATCCCTAAAATTACATTTTTCTTAATCTCAACCAAGAAGCTTTAATAAGATGGAAGAATATATAAGGGCAAGATTGAAAGACTAATGATAAAGCTTATGATTGGTTATGAATGTTAACGGGCCCGGTATGGGCGGGTACCCAACTACCCGGACCCGTCCCATTTTAAAAGTGCCCGCCCTGGACCTGCACGGGTCTTATTTTAAAGATCCAGACCCAGACCCAAATGGAGCGGGTCCGCCCCGCCCCGCCCCGCTCTCTTTTTTTTAAATATTTTTAATATTTTTAAACTTTTTTAATTTTATTTTTTAATTTTATGTGCAAGCATAAATCACTAACTCTATCACTTCATCATTTTCCATAACTTCAAATAATAATTATATCAAAATAATAAAAATAAAATATAAATAATAAGACAAATTCTCTTGTGAAATATTATATATGTAAGACGGTTTGTGAGACGTCTTAAAGTATGTTTATTATATAAATAAAATATGCCTAATGGTTGTTAAAATATATTTTCTAAAATATGATAAATGATGAATTAAAGTATGATTTTAGGGTGTTATAATGTGATTCATTATTAACTATAAATAAGCATAATTTACCTATATACAATAAGCATATTTAATTTATGTTTATATAAAATACCCCTCCATTTATTAATAGTTCACATCCTTTTCTTTGTATGAAAAATTAAAAATGATAACTTTTAGAAATATTATGAATTTTTTTAAATAAATATATAATTAATTATATTAGGTGTTTTAGGTGAGTGGGATTTTTTTAAAAAATAAAATAAAATATACTATGAAGAGGATGATTACCCTAACTGCAACAATCTAAATGAAAACTATTAATAAATGGAGGAAGTAACATAATTATCCCTAAAATTACATTTTTCTTAATCTCAACCAAGAAGCTTTAATAAGATGGAAGAATATATAAGGGCAAGATTGAAAGACTAATGATAAAGCTTATGATTGGTTATGAATGTTAACGGGCCCGGTATGGGCGGGTACCCAACTACCCGGACCCGTCCCATTTTAAAAGTGCCCGCCCTGGACCTGCACGGGTCTTATTTTAAAGATCCAGACCCAGACCCAAATGGAGCGGGTCCGCCCCGCCCCGCCCCGCTCTCTTTTTTTTAAATATTTTTAATATTTTTAAACTTTTTTAATTTTATTTTTTAATTTTATGTGCAAGCATAAATCACTAACTCTATCACTTCATCATTTTCCATAACTTCAAATAATAATTATATCAAAATAATAAAAATAAAATATAAATAATAAGACAAATTCTCTTGTGAAATATTATATATGTAAGACGGTTTGTGAGACGTCTTAAAGTATGTTTATTATATAAATAAAATATGCCTAATGGTTGTTAAAATATATTTTCTAAAATATGATAAATGATGAATTAAAGTATGATTTTAGGGTGTTATAATGTGATTCATTATTAACTATAAATAAGCATAATTTACCTATATACAATAAGCATATTTAATTTATGTTTATATAAAATACCCCTCCATTTATTAATAGTTCACATCCTTTTCTTTGTATGAAAAATTAAAAATAATAACTTTTAGAAATATTATGAATTTTTTTAAATAAATATATAATTAATTATATTAGGTGTTTTAGGTGAGTGGGATTTTTTTTTAAAAAAAAATAAAATATACTATGAAGAGGATGATTACCCTAACTGCAACAATCTAAATGAAAACTATTAATAAATGGAGGAAGTAACATAATTATCCCTAAAATTACATTTTTCTTAATCTCAACCAAGAAGCTTTAATAAGATGGAAGAATATATAAGGGCAAGATTGAAAGACTAATGATAAAGCTTATGATTGGTTATGAATGTTAACGGGCCCGGTATGGGCGGGTACCCAACTACCCGGACCCGTCCCATTTTAAAAGTGCCCGCCCTGGACCTGCACGGGTCTTATTTTAAAGATCCAGACCCAGACCCAAATGGAGCGGGTCCGCCCCGCCCCGCCCCGCTCTCTTTTTTTTAAATATTTTTAATATTTTTAAACTTTTTTAATTTTATTTTTTAATTTTATGTGCAAGCATAAATCACTAACTCTATCACTTCATCATTTTCCATAACTTCAAATAATAATTATATCAAAATAATAAAAATAAAATATAAATAATAAGACAAATTCTCTTGTGAAATATTATATATGTAAGACGGTTTGTGAGACGTCTTAAAGTATGTTTATTATATAAATAAAATATGCCTAATGGTTGTTAAAATATATTTTCTAAAATATGATAAATGATGAATTAAAGTATGATTTTAGGGTGTTATAATGTGATTCATTATTAACTATAAATAAGCATAATTTACCTATATACAATAAGCATATTTAATTTATGTTTATATAAAATACCCCTCCATTTATTAATAGTTCACATCCTTTTCTTTGTATGAAAAATTAAAAATGATAACTTTTAGAAATATTATGAATTTTTTTAAATAAATATATAATTAATTATATTAGGTGTTTTAGGTGAGTGGGATTTTTTTAAAAAATAAAATAAAATATACTATGAAGAGGATGATTACCCTAACTGCAACAATCTAAATGAAAACTATTAATAAATGGAGGAAGTAACATAATTATCCCTAAAATTACATTTTTCTTAATCTCAACCAAGAAGCTTTAATAAGATGGAAGAATATATAAGGGCAAGATTGAAAGACTAATGATAAAGCTTATGATTGGTTATGAATGTTAACGGGCCCGGTATGGGCGGGTACCCAACTACCCGGACCCGTCCCATTTTAAAAGTGCCCGCCCTGGACCTGCACGGGTCTTATTTTAAAGATCCAGACCCAGACCCAAATGGAGCGGGTCCGCCCCGCCCCGCCCCGCTCTCTTTTTTTTAAATATTTTTAATATTTTTAAACTTTTTTAATTTTATTTTTTAATTTTATGTGCAAGCATAAATCACTAACTCTATCACTTCATCATTTTCCATAACTTCAAATAATAATTATATCAAAATAATAAAAATAAAATATAAATAATAAGACAAATTCTCTTGTGAAATATTATATATGTAAGACGGTTTGTGAGACGTCTTAAAGTATGTTTATTATATAAATAAAATATGCCTAATGGTTGTTAAAATATATTTTCTAAAATATGATAAATGATGAATTAAAGTATGATTTTAGGGTGTTATAATGTGATTCATTATTAACTATAAATAAGCATAATTTACCTATATACAATAAGCATATTTAATTTATGTTTATATAAAATACCCCTCCATTTATTAATAGTTCACATCCTTTTCTTTGTATGAAAAATTAAAAATAATAACTTTTAGAATTATTATGAATTTTTTTAAATAAATATATAATTAATTATATTAGGTGTTTTAGGTGAGTGGGATTTTTTTAAAAAATAAAATAAAATATACTATGAAGAGGATGATTACCCTAACTGCAACAATCTAAATGAAAACTATTAATAAATGGAGGAAGTAACATAATTATCCCTAAAATTACATTTTTCTTAATCTCAACCAAGAAGCTTTAATAAGATGGAAGAATATATAAGGGCAAGATTGAAAGACTAATGATAAAGCTTATGATTGGTTATGAATGTTAACGGGCCCGGTATGGGCGGGTACCCAACTACCCGGACCTGTCCCATTTTAAAAGTGCCCGCCCTGGACCTGCACGGGTCTTATTTTAAAGATCCAGACCCAGACCCAAATGGAGCGGGTCCGCCCCGCCCTGCCCCGCTCTCTTTTTTTTTTTAAATATTTTTAATATTTTTAAACTTTTTTTATTTTATTTTTTAATTTTATGTGCAAACATAAATCACTAACTCTATCACTTCATCATTTTCCATAACTTCAAATAATAATTATATCAAAATAATAAAAATAAAATATAAATAATAAGACAAATTCTCTTGTAAAATATTATATATGTAAGACGGTTTGTGAGACGTCTTAAAGTATGTTTATTATATAAATAAAATATGCCTAATGGTTGTTAAAATATATTTTCTAAAATATGATAAATGATGAATTAAAGTATGATTTTAGGGTGTTATAATGTGATTCATTATTAACTATAAATAAGCATAATTTACCTATATACAATAAGCATATTTTAGTAATGGGTCAATCCGTCTCACAAGGGAGTTTCTCAAATAATAATAATAATTAGTAAATTATTAGAATTTTAAATGATTATTAAAATAAAAATATAATATTTATATTCTATACGGGTCGGATCGGGTCGGGCTGGGTACCCACAAGTATGAGGAAATACTCGGACCCGGCCCATTTTAAAATGGGTTCGGTCAGGTTTTTCCCGTTTTCAGTTCAGGGCGGGTCTGGGTCTGGCCAAATTGACATCCCGATTGGTTGATTGGTAGGTAACATCACATGTTGAAGCTGTTGGCAGCGATTGCCGAGTGGCGTCCAAGCTGGCACAACCTGTGCCACGTAAAAATCATTTTGTTTTTGACTGCCAGAAAGCAATCTCTCATTTCTCTTCCTTCCATTTATCTTTTTCAATTCCAACTTCTTTTAATGGCAATTTTGATGCTAAACCCACCAAGGATTTCATTGAGATGCTGAAAATGAAGGATCAGAAGAACAGATCTTCAAAACCCACAACAATTCATGCCTTCGCCCAGTCTGGGAATATCAATGCATTCCAGAAGTTGCTTCGCGACAACCCATCTCTTCTCAATGACCGCAATCCTGTTGTAAGATCCTTCAACCCCCCATGGATAATCTGAAACCCACAAATGCCCATTTCCTTTCGTTTCTGTCATTCGTTAGGAAACCCTTTCTTTTAATAATCAGTTGCTTTCTTGATATATGCATGAACCATGATTTGATATATTTGTTTAAATTACAGCTTAAATATGGTGAATCTTGGGATGCTGTTATTGCCGTTATGTAGTGTCTTTCAGTGGATAGTTAAGGTTATGATTTAGGCATAAATTTTTTTCTCATATTCATTGCTTGATGGAGATAATGGTTACTTGTTTATTCTTTAAAATATACTAATATCTAGGTCTTTAAGGAATTTTGCAGCTAAATATTGCAATTGTGATTTTGAATGCTTGTTGATGTTTCTTGCCCAACTAGGTTTCTTACTATATGATCTTGATCTTAGCATAAATGGATTATTAAGTTTATATACTTATCTCTTTAACTTATGATACTTATATAAATGCAAAGGTAATTATTTCCAACACATTCGTACAGTTTGATTCACATTGAGTTAATATTATTCAAAGGTCTTTAAAAAATTACTAAAATATGGGAGTTTGCATACTAATTGTATTTATATGGGTTTATATAACTTCTAAGGCCATCAATAAAATGCAAGGAGCTCGGTGGAATGCAATCTAAAGGGAGGTGGGTTACATTATCCCTTGAAATTAATAAAAAAATTAGGGGAATTTTCATTGCCACATCTTATTAATAACATAATAATCCACTTATTAACTCAATTGTACTAAACTAAACACTCCCCTAGTGATTAAATCATGCATATATTTGCCACCCCTTTTCTACATAAACAAATATGCTTTTTGTGTAAAGATACTGATTTGGTGCATTGCAACTCTGTGAGAATGCTGCTATTCTTATTTACTAGAAAAAAAAGCATGGTCTATAAGGGTGCATCCTAAGTATTTAAGTCTTACAGACAAGTTTCCAGGTGCAGCTGCAAAATGATGGCATATGATATCAAATGCAAACCACATATAATCTTAAACTTATCTCGATGACCTTATTTTCACTGGGAGAAATGTTGCCTCTGTCTAATCTTTCAAGCTGTTATGTAATTCTCTCAATAATTATATTTTTGTCATGTAGATGGGACAAACACCCCTTCATGTTTCGGCTGGTTATAATAGCATTGAGATTGTGAAATTTCTTCTTGATTGGCGAGGACCTGAAAAGGTCGAGTTGGAGGCCAAGAACATGGTATGATGTTGTTCGCTGTTTATAATAGTTAGTATTGTCCTTTTTATTCTGCTCAAGAGCTTGCAGAACGTAACTTATTGTCTTATTGTACTCCTTCATTTTATCAATTGTGCAGTATGGGGAAACTCCATTGCATATGGCAGCAAAGAATGGATGTAATGAAGCTGCAAAGTTGCTTCTTGCTCATGGTGCTTTTGTTGAGGCCAAAGCAAATGTGAATTACTAGCTATTCAGTTTTCTCGTCTTTTTGTACTTTTATCTTTTTTCAGATTGTCCATATATCTGACCTCATTGGAATTGTGGGAACTCTTGGCAGAATGGGATGACTCCTTTACACCTTGCTGTCTGGCACTCCCTTCGAGATGAAGACTGCTCAACTGTTAATACGCTGCTAGATTATAATGCCGATTGTAGTGCTGAAGACAATGTATATTTTTTCTTTGAGAATTTCATGCTCCATGTTGCATTCTCTTTGCTGATGCTAATTGTGGACAATCTGAAACGCAGGAGGGAATGACTCCTTTGAATCATCTTTCACAAGGCCCAGGTACTGAGAAATTGAGGGATCTCCTCCTCCGACATCTAGAAGAACAGCGAAAACGGAGAGCTATTGAAGCTTGCAGTGAGACTAAAGCCAAGATGGATGCGCTTGAGAATGAGTTATCAAATATTATGGGCTTGCACGCGCTCAAGTTACAACTTCGAAAGTGGGCAAAGGGGATGCTCTTGGATGAGAGGCGCCGTTCCCTTGGGCTTAAAGTTGGAGCAAGAAGACCACCTCATATGGCATTTCTTGGAAATCCCGGAACAGGTATTCTACTCTCATCCTGAATTACACTACATGTCTACGTGTTTCGAATGTGGCTCTCTCACGTGAATTAAACGAATTAATCTGTCATGTATTGGATGAAATTATAGTGTTTCATGATGACTATTCAGGTAATTGAGTTTTCTTTATCGTAGGATGATCTTAATCATTCTTCTACAGGTAAAACTATGGTCGCTCGAATTCTTGGGAAACTACTGCACATGGTAGGCATACTTCCAACAGATAGGGTAACTGAAGTTCAGAGAACTGATTTGGTTGGAGAATTTGTCGGCCATACCGGACCTAAGACAAGAAGAAAGGTAAGGCTTCAATTTATACAAACTGCAGTTTTGTAAAATGTTGAGCGACTATATGTATAAAGCAGATAATCTCACTTTCTTAAACATATTGTAGATCCAAGAAGCCGAGGGGGGCATTTTATTTGTGGATGAAGCATATCGCTTGATACCAATGCAGAAGTCAGACGATAAAGATTATGGATTAGAAGCATTGGAAGAAATAATGTCTGTGATGGACAGTGGAAAAGTAGTTGTAATATTTGCAGGGTATAGCGAGCCAATGAAGCGTGTAATTTCTTCAAACGAAGGCTTCTGCAGGCGAGTGACCAAGTTTTTCCAATTTGACGACTTTAGCTCTGAAGATCTTGCCAAGATTCTTCTGCTTAAAATGTCTAGTCAAGCCGAAGATAGTACATTGTATGGATTTAAGTTGCATCCGTCTTGCACTGTAGAAGCCATTGCTTCATTGATCGAACGTGAAACCACTGAGAAGCAGCGCAAAGAGATGAATGGAGGTTTGATAGAGCCGATGCTAGTAAATGCTCGCGAGAATTTGGACCTGAAGATCGATTTTGAATGTGTAGATGTAGATTCTTTGCAAACAATCAATTTAGAGGATTTAGCATCTGGTCTTCAGGATTTGACGCGTTGAGAGCTTAATCGTAAGTAGTTGTGATATCTTTGATTCATTATTTGTCCACATTTTTTTCTCTCTCATTGTATTTTCATGAGTATGAAATCCGTGTACTGAGACCATGATACTTAACTGGAATTGGCTGATTATAATTAAGAGTTTAATCAAGTGTGTTTTATTGAACCATATAGCCTGACATGGAAAAGATTAAATTGTTGTTATGCTTGTTTATAGAAATTACTGTCTGTTTCCAATTTTGTTTCTAGTTTTAAAATCGGATGTTAGGTTTTGAAAAGCTACACGTATTTTAATTGGGTTCAAGATCACCTTTAAATACATTTATATACTTTGTTAACTCAAAAAAAAAAAAAAAAAAAAAAAAAAAAAAAAAAATATATATATATATATATATATATATATATATATATATATATATATATATATATATATATATATATATATATATATATATATATATATATATATATACCCATACAAATGTTTACAGTTCTAAAAAAGTGTTATACTCTTCTTTTAGGCAAAAATTTCTATCCCCTCGGGAACACACCGCGTCCTCATGTGAATACAAGAGTTTTAATATTAAAATTCTTGTGTTCATATATATATTAAAACTCTTTTGTTTACATGGGACACGGTGTGACCTCGGGAGCACAAGAGCCTCACCAATTCTTTTATACATTTGGAGATATTTTAATATTTTTAAATCTATACACTATATATAAAAGGAGAATAGCCAGTAAGTTTGCCAGTTACCGTGATCGGTTGCGTGACCCCTGATCACCTACATAACACGTGTCTCCCGATTCATTCCTTCCGCATTCATCTCACTTCACCCTCGTGTGACGTGTCAATTTTTCGAAGATACAACCAAACTCTCCCTCCGCCTTCCTCACTCTTTCATCTTTCTACTCATCCTCTGTCGTTCAAATTTCCTCTTTTACTTCTGATGATACATACACCGTCTTCCTCCACCGTCTTAATCTGATAATCATCCTCCTCCTTGTTTGCTTGCGTTGCTCTTGCCTTGCGACAACAAGGTGACTCACCTTAAGATTTTTCTTTTGTTATTCTCTCTTGCGTCTGTTCCTTCTTTATACTCAACTAGAATAATTACCCGCGTGTTACGCGATTACAATAACTGTATTTAAAATTTAAAATTATAATTTTTCAAGTGTAAAATATATATTCATATAATAATAATTTTTAATATGTTTTTGTTACAATAATATGTATATTATATTAATATTAATCTAATTATAGTATCATGAAAAAATAAAATAAATAAAATAATAAAATTTGAATATAATAACTTCCTATTAAATTATTAATACTTTTATGAAAATGCTTATATTATAAATATATTTTAAAAAAATGTAGCCAATTTAAAAAAATATTTTAGAAAAAATCATATAAAGTTTTCTTGCATTTAACTTCAAAACATTTATTATTAGAGTATTAGGAAATGTATTAATTGAATAATTATTATTGAACCAATAAAAGAACAACACATATGAAATAAAAATTTATAACTCATGAGAAGGAGATACATATATTTTTAGAAAAATTTATACTTCCTCCGACCATTTGAAATGTAATCATTTGCTTTTTGCGCGTGGATTAAGAATTATTATTATTATATGTAAAGTGGGTAGTTGTATTAGAGGGAAGTGGTGTGCCATATGATGTACCTTTTTACTAAATAAGGGAAATGTATACCTTTGAAGTGGACGTTCAAAATGATAAAATAGATACCTTGTAAGTAGTCGGAGGGAATATTAAGTAAGTACTTCACAATTATATGTATTAAGATTATTTCTCTGGATGCTCTCTGTGGCTTTTCATAGAATTTTTGCATAATTTGATTGATACTCTCGCTCACCAGGTGTATGCGAAATTGCCTTACAGTAGTCCTTGTTATGATTTCCTCTCAAGACATGATTTCCTTTCTCCCAATTTCTTTTGCATTTCTTTCCCATTTCGAATTGAATATTGGTGAAGAATGTTGCTTCAATTGGAGTCTACAGAGCTCTCTCCGAGAATAATCTACTGCTCGAGATGTCTTCCATTGTGTTACATTGAGCTGGTCACCGATGTCGTGACTCTGCTTTACTTCATTCAACGCTGTCTTCCGTTGTGTGATGTTGAGCTAGTCGTCGATGCTGTGAGTCTGCTTTACTTCATTCAACGCACATCTTTGCATGAGCTTGTCTTAGAGTATACTTGAGATCGACTACAAGTATGGCTATGGATTCCTCGCTCTCTTGTTCCACTCTACTTCTTAGCGTATCTGCATAAATATTCTAATTTCACTTGTAATTGTGACATGAATTTTCCTAAAGTATAACATTTGCTAAAGCCATGCAGAAAATTACCGTTCGCCTTTTCGTGTTCTCGCTGGTTCAGGTATTTGCTTTCTGTCCAGACATTGGGGTCTTCCCCTCTTAGGTGGATGGCCATTTCCCCTTTTACATTTATTTCTAGCCGTCGACAGGGAAGATTGACTTATACTTAATCTAGGTTTTAGATTTAGTTTGACATATATGTTTGTTTTTAATCTATCCTAATTGGTCTGCCTTTATTTATATTCATTATTACGCAACAAGAACTTGAAATTAATAATTGTTGAATTGATCATCTCTTCAATATTTCATGTTTTAAATGCCTAGATAGATGGGAACTAAAAATCCTTTTTCCCCTCTGATTTTTTTATTAGTAACATGATACTTGTCCACTTACATATTATTTCAATTGCTTGGGGTGTTGGAAATTAATCCATTAAACCTTAACCCTATTATGATTAACGAGATTTAAACTGTAAAGCGGAAGCGTACCTGATCCAATGAGTCTCTAGGCGGAACACGAACTCAGGATCAGTGGTTATATGACCTTCCTCAACTAAGCCCTCCTAATTCCTTTATGGGGACCGTAGTAATCCCTCCCGATGGGGAGAAGGGAAGACCATGTGCGGCTTAGTATATTGGGGACCATAACCGGGTAACCTTATATACTACTTTAATTAGGTCACCCATTATCACCTAATTATGTAGTATTGAGTATCTACTCAATTGGTCCATATCAAATATTATTATAGCCCATGGACTTTTAACCTTAATTGGATCACTTTAATTAAGTCCATAAAATAATTGAATAGCTAATATAATTGCATAATAATATATTGCCCACAATTAGATTATAATGAAAATTAATAAATTTTCAACAATCTCCCACTTGGGCTATATATTTTCCCAAAGCAATTATATTAAGAGTCCTTTGTTGCGCAACTTTATGCTATTCCTTTTCAGGCTATACTTAACAATCAGGTCCATCTCATATACTAATATGGAACTACCGCGGCATTCACCACATTATAAATCGTGGTTAAACCCCAACAATCACCAATATCAATATACTCAATGACATAGATCAAATATGGTGAGTAGCATGGAAATTACATGCAACGTGATCAACATCATGTCTATTTCCAACTGGTCCTTCTTTAAACTTTAGTGAGATCAATCCATAATGTAAAATATTACAAAATGAAATTACTTAAGTGAATTCACAATGAATTCAAAACCATCAACTATCAACTTTATTCTGCGGAAAATCAAATTATCCAAAATCAAAGTGTCTTAAAACTTTAAAGAGCAATAAATATAGACTCCCACTGAACTAATGTATTCTAAAATCATATAACACCCACATGAGTAGCTAGCTCATAAAATTACAGGGCGTTGAATACATGATTGGCGGATCCGTATTTAGAGTCTATCATAGTATGCTCTACCAAAATTTATCCATAAGAACACTTTCTTTAACAACCAAGAATTCTATGTCAATATGCTTGACTTATAAGAACTCTTATTGCTAATACTTTACTGCGAACTAACTGTCACAATCAACTTTATGTGACTACACTTCGCAACCTTTATTTCATGTTTGAATGCCCCTTAGTGTGCTACTGATTCTGTTGTCATGGTTAATGAGCTAAAGTGTTTGCTTAATATTTTTACTTGTATAGCTCTCCGACCAACAGAAAATATAGCCTGAAGTGGATCTTATACTGTATTGACATCCAACAAACTCAGAATCAGAATTCCTCATGATCTCTAACAAATCTGATCCCTGATGTACAGACATATTATCCTTAGTTCTCTATACATATTTTATAAAGATCCATACTAGAGTTACTTAAATGTCTACTTAATATACCAACAACAGAAGCCAAATTAAGTCTTGTAGAGACCTCATCATACAATAACTTCCAACAATCAAAACATATAGAATGTTTATACATTTCTTAAATCTTTAATTTAACTTTAGGGCACCTTATTGAGACTCCACTTGTCTCCCTTAGTTTAAACATTCTCCCACTGAATCACATAATTATCTACATTTGTCTCAAAACCAAATGAGACAATTAATTCATGATGATACTTGTGATTCCTTTACGGAAAAGCTTTCTTGAATGCATATATGGATTTTCTTTTGGTTCTTAAACTTATAATATCGTATCATGTTGCCATCAAGGAACTTTATCTTTACATCCATCTAAATGATTCAAGATTAAAATGTACTAATAATATCACGATTATCTCAAAACAATGCCTTCATTCCCTTTAGAGTATAATCCTTTATCAAGATGCAAACCTAATAATCTTGTATTGATTTACTCATAACTTATGGCATTAACCCACTTTCGAGTATTTGGACCTTGCATGGTTTGATGAACATTGTTTGAATGTTCTACCATTAATTTCATAGTGTCCTCTTTATTTAGGAGAAAACTACATAATTATCCGAATTGATTTTCTCCCAACTCTATTGGTTTTCTTAGTAACATTAATTCTTGAGGTTGTTGACTTTATTATACCTTAAATATTATTGACATTGTCATATCGTTATTCTGAATTTGCACCAATTCTTTAAAGCATAAG
The DNA here is from genome assembly GCA_023678885.1 of Pogostemon cablin. Taxonomy (NCBI): domain Eukaryota; kingdom Viridiplantae; phylum Streptophyta; class Magnoliopsida; order Lamiales; family Lamiaceae; genus Pogostemon; species Pogostemon cablin. The sequence goes on along the minus strand of CM042985.1, from coordinate 25,207,438 downwards.
TGAGGATCGAATCGACTTCCCCTTAAGGACAATGTCTCTAATATTATTCTTCTCCCAAAATTAACATCCTCACATAATACCGTATTACCCGTCTCAAATATGATCCGATTAATTGGATCATAAACTTTTATTTTTATTCATAACCAATAAAGTAGCTTACATTTATTTGAGTCCAATTTTCTTTAGTAGATCCCAATGATCTAGCTTTAGTTGGACATCACCACATGTGAAACTCAAAGAGTTCTCACAACTACTTTGGTTAAAAATTTATTGAGACCATAAGTTGCAATCTTAAGTATTTCTCACATTAGTGACCATATGTTGTGGAGTTCAATTATGTCTTTTAACTGCACCATGCATACTGAATAATTTAATGCAGTGTATTATAAGACAATTCCACAGGCCTTTAGGAGAAAACAAAAGGTTATACTTTAGTTGTCTTTAGCAGCTTTCTTAATGGGATTTCTTGTATTGCCCTTATACTTTATTGAGACAAAGTTTGTTAGAAACTTATTAGTTCATCCTTATTGTTGAAGTTCTCATCGTGTATAATTTTGTTGTTGACATAGGTTAAACTTAATTAGCAGACTTCTTAATTATACAGAGAATTAATGCAAAATAATTTTCATGCTCGCATTAAACTTTATAATCTTTCAAAAAACTTTATAGTATTTCAAAATTTAACTAAATTAGAATCATCTTGAAGATTCGAGCACAATATTAGTATAAAGTCTTTGGACAAAAAAATACTAATTTAAATGATGCTCTCATGCAGTAGTCAAATCCTGACAATAAAACTGTAAAGCAATAGCCTTCCTGTGGGCCGACTTATTACTCACATGTCAAACCAAATAATTGTCACGTATTTACCACCACATGTACTTGTGTATTTATGCCAAATATTAATCTACCTGTGGGCCGATCAATACCCGCATGAAGATACACTCATACAACATTATTAATTGGGGACCCATCACAAGACACCTTGTGCAACATTAACCTCGTCTGTGGACAAAAATTAACTGCAGGGGTAATCTTGGTGTAATAATCAAGTATTGACAATAAGTTCTGTCAAACAAGAGTCTATCTGTGGACCGACTAATGTTCACATGAACAATCCAAATAATTATCACATACTTATTATCACATGTATGTTATTATTCTGTCAAACTGTGCCTACCTGTGGGCCGAACACAGAACACATGAATAATTACACACCCATCTATGTAATTTCAATAAAGTCGCACTTCACACACAGAGGCTGTTGTGGCAACATGGTGCTTTGATTGACTAGATTGAAGGTTTACTAGACTAATTAATTTAATATTAAAATATTAAATTTAATTAAACGACATTCAATTGTCTCCCCAATTTACTTTAATTTTATTCCTCTAACCAAATAGGAATATTTGATGATTCATTACCCTATAATGATGAAAGATCTCCTTTACTTAATTTAGGGATTCCAAAATCCCAATTAATCCAATCATCCATCACCAGAATAATTGCTTTTATACTAATTCTATCAAAGGTAACACTAGTGGAATTATCCTTCCAAATGTTATGCAGAATGTTAACAAAGTTCACTTTGCTTTCATCCTTGATCACTTGATCACTTCTAAATGTTGAAACTCCCTCTAAGAATTCGCCGACTCCAGCGCGACCTTTTCAACTTAGATTGTGGAAGCCATTAACACAATCCATCTACCAAAGACAGGAAATAAATTCTCCGATACTAACCTTAAATAAGTCAATTGTTTTGGTTAAGAATCTCAATTGAAAAAAATTGAAATCATTAAGCAAATTGATAACACGGATCTGGAAGCATTCAAAATTCCGAACAAGATTTCAATTTCAAACCTTAATAATTCACATAATGATCAAACACAAATGTTTTGATCTAAGCATAATTCTTTCATATCTCAAAGAATCATATATAGGGTGGCTCTGATACCACTTGTTGGAAATTAATCCATTAAACCTTAACCATATTATGATTAACTAGATTTAAACTGTAAAGCGGAAGCGTACCTGACCCAATGAGTCTCTAGGCGGAACACGAACTCAGGATCAGTGGTTATATGACCTTCCTCAACTAAGCCCTCCTAATTCCTTTATGGGGACCGTAGTAATCCCTCCCGATGGGGAGAAGGGAAGACCATGTGCGGCTTAGTATATTGGGGACCATAACCGGGTAATCTTATATACTACTTTAATTAGGTCACCCATTATCACCTAATTATGTAGTATTGGGTATCTACTCAATTGGTCCATATCAAATATTATTATAGCTCATGGACTTTTAACCTTAATTGGATCACTTTAATTAAGTCCATAAAATAATTGAATAGCTAATATAATTGCATAATAATATATTGCCCACAATTAGATTAAAATGAAAATTAATAAATTTCCAACATGACTCGTTTGATACCCTATAATAAGGGCTATTCTTACATATTGTACTGCCTTTTATGCTGTTTGATAGAAGATATTAACTATGGGAGGGGCCCTGTAGTTTATGCAAACCACCCCGTTGCAAAACACTGTTCCTTTCACATTTCTAATATGGCGAAGACCGTGGTATTAACAATACGGGTTTGAACAGTTGTCCATATTATACAATGGAATGACCATTTTAACCCTTGTATTGAATAATCGATTCCCCCATTCTTCTTCTCTCTTCCACCCGCTTTTCTCACTCCCTTCTATAGTAGAACTGCAATTCCCAAATCGATGTTTGTTTTGTGAGCAAGAATATCGATCATGGTGTAAGATTGAGGATTCGACATAGCCCAACACACAATTCTTAATTTTTTTTTTTTGCTATTTCCAGCGAGAAAAGAAGGTGAGAAGCATCATCGTCTACATATTTTCTACCATTTTTATGAAGCTGAGAAGAACAATATAAAACTCAGATTTGTTGAGGTTCGTCTCTATTCTACATATCCTCTTTTATTGTGTATTTACTTTTTACTAAAAATCTAATTCCATTTTCTTATCCCTTCGATTTTAACTTAATTATACGGATCTGGGTTAGTCTTAGGAAATATTTATGATTTCTAATTATGTTATGTTCTTCTAAATTTCTTTTTTATCTTAATTTGTCTTTTATGTAACTTCATTTTCTTATTTCTCACATCATTTGGAATCAACTTTCGTGATCGAATTATAATGTTCAAAGAATAGAAATTAGATAATAGATTTCAATGTATGTCTAACAGGTTATCATAGAATTGTCCTGACAAAGTGTGAAGTGAAATTGATTCGTAAGCAATGTGAGTCTTAATCTCAAATACTTTTATTCATAACACAGCAGCGCGCATCTACTGTCCTAGAATAGATTTCCTAGAAATTTTGTGGTTATAGTCTTCAATTAATACAGAATGTATTGTGCTTGTTTGGGAATTCGCTAAATGCTACTTATTTCAATATCTCATGAATTATGCATTAGTTACAGAAAGTCATACCCCTTTCAACTTTATTGATCATTTGGTAGCCAAGCCATCTTCTTCTCTTCAAAGTTAGTTTCTCCTTTATTATTAGAGTGAATGAATCAGTTAAGTATTCCCCGTGCTTAGTCACATGTTAACATAAGTTATCCCCGTCAGATTAGTTTGTTACACAACATGTAATGACATATAGTATATGGTTTTGTTGTATTACAGTTTTGTTAGAAGGTCATCTTTTTGTTAATTGATTTCTATTGCACTGATCTGATGGATAAATGAAACAACAAATACTCATTAGGTCTACCTCTTTTGTACAAGAAAGGTGTGTGGAGAGTAATGTTGCTATATCAATACAATCTTGGTTTTCTTTCATTTAAACGAGTCAATCCAATTGCAATTTGCAACCTGGTACACAAGACACCACCAAACTTTGTTTGAGTTGGGTAGTGTTCTTCCCAAAATCATATTCTTTATCGACTGGTACATTAGAGTCTGCAAACATTTAACGTTCGTGCCCCATTTTCATTTGATTGGATAGGTATTCAAGATTAGCTTCTTTATAGTAATAAGGAAAATGACTAAAGTTGGCTGAGATTGTGTATAAAAGTATATCATAATCTGAGTGAATGAGTGGAGTTCTTGTTATCTTTGAAAGAATGAATTGCATACCGGTTTAAGTTGAGCTTTATTATTGTTGTTCGCCAACATGTTTCTGAGCAGGTGCGCGCAATGAAGAATGTGAAATAGAGAAATAAAGGTTGGAGTTCCTTATATTCATTTCAAGTGCAAGGAGTTAAATGATGGATGCTTATGAAGGGTTATATTAAAAATTGTTTAGTTATTATCCTTATGTATGATAGCTTTAGTGATTTGAATTATTATAGAAGTTTGGCATTACTTTTGCAAAGCTGGAGACATGCTCTCTGCAGTTGGGTAGCGCATCCATTTGGTACTAGTACACTCCTGTTCAAAATCATTGTAATCTTTCATAAAGAACATCCTATGGCTCATATTGTTAATTTGTTAGAGTTATATAAAATTCTATTTTTAGTTTATGGCTTCACGGGAAGCTGTCATTTGAAAGTTGATAATTTAATGCTAATATGTTGTGTATTGATCGTAGTCATTTTTACCTAGATTTTAGTGTTGTTATTTGTGTATTTTCGGATGTTTTTATCCGTGTTTGTGTTACTTTTGATGGAGTTATTGTTATTTTGAGGAATGTGGTATGATTTGATAGAATTGTGTAAATGAGCTTAAATATGTGTAAAACAGGTCAAGAAATGGACAAAAACGGAGTCGGGAGCGAAACGGAGTCGGAAGAACACAGCTTGCTTGTAAACGGGCCGTGTGCGGAACACGACCCTGTAATAAGTGTATTGTCATCAGAAATCGCTGCTTGCCCGGGAGGATGGCCGTGTGCTAGTGCACGGGCCGTGCGTTGCTGCACGCCCCGTGTGTGGAGCACGGTCCTGTAAGAAGAAGCCGTGTACTTATATCAAAAAACGCTACACGGCCATAACCAAGGCCGTGTACTGCAGCTCGAGCCGTGTCCGGAAGCACGCACAATATGTCGAAGTAGGTGTGCCCTACACGGGCCGTGTGCTGCTACACGGGCCGTGTAGGTGCAAAAATCTGTGCAGTTTTGAAAAGTTCCAGAAGCTTCTAGAAGGTCCATTAGTGATATAAATGGATGACTTGTGCGAAATTTTAGAGGGGAGATCAGATTCATAGCAGTTACACACACTCCACACCACATTCCCTCACAGACTAGATCCATATTCCATCTCTATCCATTAGATCCATCCATCTACACTTGATCCCCTTCATCAAATCCACCATCCAAGTGATCAAGGAAGCAAGAGAGAGTGAAACTTACAAGAAGAAGAAGGAGATCTCCATTGAAATTTTTTTTAAAGGGGGAATCTATTTCTAATTTTTGTGAACTTCTTTATAGATTTGTCATGGGATTTGTAGATGCAATTGTCTATGTTGTTTTCTCTAAGAATGTGATATGTGAGATTAGCTCCATGATTGGTGTTTGATAATTTAGTTTTTATGCAAATTGATTTTAATCTTGAATAGGCTTTGTTATTTCTATGATTGATTGTTAATTGCTTGATGTGTATGATTGATATATGTGATTAATTGTCATGGGCATGTGATTAGATTGGTAGATCAATTATATGCTTAGGATAGTTCATTAAATAATTTCATCATACACTTCATGTGCATTAATTTAGAATGAGATATGTATATTCTTCTAGATTTGGAACCTTTTGATAGAATATTTAGAATGAGATATGTATATTCTTCTAGATTTGGAACCCTTTGATAGAATATTTGATTAGCTTAATCGAGAGATTAGTTAATTAGATGAGAAGACCCAAGCCATTAGTGAATTCATAGTACCTTAAAATGGAATATTGCATATGATTTAGCAACTAATTAGGGAACTCATAGAGTAATTAGTACCTATTGAGAGGTGTTTGCTATGGTCTCGATTCTTTGTGCTTTTGGGAGCCTTATTGAGGGCCTACATACCATCCATCTTGGTAGAGAGTTTAGGTGGAATTAGTGATCACTTCTATGCCATGTCCATGATAGATTATAATCAATTACATGATTAATTTGTTATCTATGTCATGATTGTTGCTAATCTCATCCTTGCATCATTTGGAACCAATTTATCTTGCATTCATTTATTTCTTATCTCTTGCATTAGTTTAATTGCATTCATTTGCATCTTATCCTCTTTTTCGATCGTCCTTATAAAATCACGATAAACTTGAGATCGCTTAAACTCTAGTACCTTCCTCCCTGTGGTTCGATAAATTCTTTAATTGGTCATTCCGACTATAACGACCAATCATGTATTTGATTTGTTAATTAAATATATTGCTCTTTAAAAGCATATGATATCAAGGTGAATTGCTGTTAGTTTTGTGTATTTTATACTTGTGATATTTTTCTATATTTTTGTATTAAATATATGAGCTCAATCATTAAACTTATCATAATTTCATAAACTAATAATAATTAATCAAAAGTAAAATTATACGAGTAAAAGAAACAAATTTTGAACTTAATAAATTAAATTATTAAAATAAATCAGTTAAAATGTAACTATAATTTAAGAATTAAAAATATGATAATCATAAACCAAAGTTAATTATAATCTATACAACTTAAATAATAAAAATAAATTGACTATTATTAACGTCTGTTGAAAATTTTAATCATGTTCATAAAACATTGTTTTTAATTTTATTAATTTTATTATTATGCAATAGAATAAATTAAAATACAAAATAATTTTAATAATAAAATAAATATTTAAATTAAAGGATATAGATGAAAGTTTACAAATCTAATAGGGGCATAAAGGTAATTTTACACTTTATACATTCTATCAAACAAACTTGCTTTTTCATATTACCTACTTATATCAATATACTTATTTATCTTATCTAATCTATCAAACGAGTCCTTGGTTTATGTACGTTGAATGCTTAAGATTTTGTTCTTTTACACATTATATTTTGTAGGTTAATCTCTACATTGGTAAAACCGTTTAATAACTGTTTAAGATACTGAGGAGTTAATTGTCATACAAAACTGTGTTGCGCACTAATTTGCAAGAGTTTTAATGGTTAGGTGCTTAGAAGTAAGACCTTACGGTTCTTATTATAATTATGGTAGAATATTGACGGAAACATAATTTGATTAGTTGTTGAGTAACAATATGTGACATTATTACTCAACTTGAAAAGAAACTATAATTTCATTTTCGTTTGCCGTATTTCTTCAATGCCCCCTTTTCGTTGCTTGTTTCAATTAGTTTTGCTGCTTTTCAGGGAAAAACCCACACTTCAACATTCAGGTTCTTCTTTGGGTGTTTGCTTCAAGTAGTACCACAATGGTTGCTTTGCAATTACATGTAAGTTTATTATGCTTTGTTCACGCATGAATTACACAATTGTTGCACTTCAAAATTGGAACTTAACTAATTTGGTTAGCACTCTCAGAGACACCATTGGGTATAACTCTCTTATTTCTTAATTTTTTGTACACTCTTGAACTTGTATTGTTTGAAGGACATAACATTACACAACCTTCTTCTCTCTAAGGTTCGTGGCTCTCTCTCCTTTCCACTGCTTGTTAGCATATCCATAGGTTCCCAGTGCACCAAATTCTTCTGCGTCAACACCTTCACAGCAACGTAGGTAATTGTTACGACTTGTGAAGGATTTGCTTGTTTTTATACATGCTCATGTGATGCTCGGTTAAATGCCTATTTGTGAATTTGAGAGTGGTTATTTCTCCTTCGATCACATGGAGTCAATTCATTTCTAATGTGCAGCTTTATTGTAACACCCCCACTAATTTTAACTAATTAATTAAATAAAATTAAATAAAATAATATAGGAATATTACTAAAAGGTCACAATTTAGGAGTTTGTGAGACCTTTCATATTTCCTCACATGTGAGCTTAACACATAAGCTTTCCACTCCCATGATCTACAATTAATATAGGGTCATTATTATGATGACATTTATGTTTATTTAGTGCTAAGCCTTTCCATTAGCTCACAAACCCCTATATAAACCCAAGCCCCAAACTCACTACTCACACCACCACATTTCACTCTTAAGCAAGTTCTCAAGAGTTTCAAGTTTCAAGCAAGTTAAGTTATCAAGAGTCCAAGACTAAGGTGTGGGAATTTTATGTGTTTCCTATGCATGTTTCTAAATGTTCATGACATGAATCTATGAATGCATACATGATATATGAAAGCAAGTTTTGTACTTAATTGTACCATGGAAATTAGCCAGGGTCCCTTAGGGGACGGGATTGTATAAAGATCCCCGAGGTATACTCGTCGTGCTCATGATATTATCGATCGATCAAGCAACTTAAAACTATTTTATGCCAAGTTGATGAATACATAATGTTGAAGCATGCCATTATTTATATTTGAATATGCATATGATTCCCCACTGAGCAAGTTGAAATGTTCACCCCAAACACTGAATATTTTCAGATTATGAAGGTTGATGCAAGGCTTGTTGGAAGTTGTAATTGGGTTGGGCAACCACACCTCAATTGCTATGGATTCTATTTTTAAGTTTTATGCATTATGAACTTATGTTCCTCTATTTTACTAGAGGAAAAACACTATGTTTTTTCATCATGAACTACTTTTTAGTACTCTTTTATCAAATATGAAATGTGCCTTATTTGTTTATGTGCCTTAATTTTCCTATTTTTTAAATAAATTAACCTCCTATTTTTATAAAAAATATTTTATAAAAACCTGGGATGTTACATTTATAGTCTTAGTCAACTAACTGAAGGAGCAAGCTTTAATAAGTTCTTTAACCTTGCTATTTCCTCTTTACTCAAAGCTTGGTTTGACTTCTTCAATCATATTAGCTAGCTTGTTTGGCATTATTTGTATGGGCTTTATAGAACTTTCAATTTCATAGGTAACTTTGAATTTTGAATTACTCTGTTGTGACTTTTTGTGTATAAGTTCTCCTCAGTCCTCTTTCTCAGCCTGTTTCCGAAAACTAAGCAAATTTCTAAATTTTCTAAATCCCTTATTGCATTAGTACTCGAGTTCTTATAATTACCAATATTCAATTCACATATCTAGGAAGCATACTGTTATACTCCTCTTATCATATCATTTTGAATATCATTTTCTGAAGACAAACATCAGCAAGATTTAATAGCTTAATTGAGTACTAATGAGATGAAATGGTTATTTAGTGGAGGTGGTAAATTATCTCTACCAGGCAAAAGTGGCACATAGAAACCAAGATTCACAAAACACACCGCATCTATTATATCTTTCTCAAGATTTAATTTAGTGCTGCCTTAAAAAATCATTTTGCTGAATCTTACAATAATTTTTATTATGCACTGCCAAAAATCTTTTTTCTAGAGGCATTTTGCATTTTACTAAATTAAGCCTCTATCTGCTTATAGCAGCAAATGTTGTCATTGTACGTATTCATTTTGTTATGATTGTTTTGTGATAAAGTAAATATCAGCTTCTACTCAAAATATACTTATCTAAAATAAACTACAAATCACAAAAATATTTAGAGATATACAAAATCAAAGAAGATGAGGTCTTACTAAAAATATTACTTATGTTGTCGCAGATGGGTTCTTACTTATTTGTAGCATATCCACTGTTAATATCTTTATGCAATGAAGGGACAGTTGGAGGATGAATTTGTCAATGTTGGAGGTGTTATTTTGTCGAGGTGTAATCTCTCTCATTACGCATTTGCATATGTCCATCTACGGTCTATCTATGTGCTTGTGGGTGTTTGATCTTGAAAGTTGAAATCTTTGATGGTGCACTAAGTGTGTTTTGTTAGCATGAAATTGTCTTTGCACGGTCCCAACGTCTTGGAAAGACTATGACACCATCTTCTGTCATCATACAAATTTAAAATCTATTTTAACGATGAACGGCATTACAATAATGAACACATTCAACTTGCCTTTCTACTACATTCTAAAACATAGGATTACTACCTACTCAACTGTTATCCACCATGTTCCGTTGTGTCTGCATCTCTCTCTTATCTTTCTCATTTAATATTGTATAGTGGCTTGTTAAGTTGATTGGATTTAGTTGTTTAATTTTTATAATTTGTGCTTCAGATTATTGGAGTTTAAGGGATGAACAAATTACACACAATTTCTCCTGAGGCAAGCCTTCATCCCACTACTGATGGCTGATTCAAAATTTAATTATATTAGTTCTTCAGATTCTGCCTCATAGTTAAAACATAAATAATTCCTAAACAAAGTCACAGTTGAAAAGTAAATTATATAAATAAGACTCTCATAATGATAATAATTCTTAAAAGAAATAACGATTAAGAAGTCAATTATATAAATAAGATTCCAACTGAAATGGAAAAGAAAAAAAAACAATTATAACACTCTAATGTGATCACTCAATAGCCTTACAACGCCCATATGTGACAGACAATGTTCCAATACAGGAATATTCCGAGTCAGCATCTTGTTTTTTTTTTTTATCTTTTGCATCTTGTGTGTTTTATTTCTTTTTCGTGCACTGTCCTGCTTCGTGTATTTGACATAACTGTTCTCTCATTTCTTGGGTGTTCGCTCAAATCATATGAACATTATATGGATTTGTTTAATAGATCTGCAGATGTGACTGCTAGAATATGGACCATTGATTGAAAATCTAGCTTGATAGCACACTGCTTGCTACTGGTTCTTATGATGGACAAGCAAGAATATGCAGTAGAGATGGTTAGCATTTTTTTTTATTAATGTGATTGTTATAACTTGTCCCTCTTCAAAGCTTGAATGTTATGATAGTTTTGAATCTGATGACTAAAACTTGGTCACTTTAGCGCATGATGAGCATGAATTGTCCATCATTAAATATGTTTATGATATTTCAGCTTGAAATTCATGTTTTTGCGGCATATTTTTTTGTCTTAGTTTACGTTATAACCTGTAGTAGCGCTTAACTTATTTTTGATATGTCTCATTAGCTTGTTGCATATGTAAGAGAAAGCTGCATGGAGTTCAAGAAAAAAATAGGGATTTTACTGCTTTAATGCAGCTTATAATAAAGTTGGATTTTGTCAAAATTACATGTTCTTGGATGTGTAATGTTGTATATTCTTTCATCTGGGAAACAACAATGTAATTATATTGTTTGGAACTTAAGGAAATATTTGGTGGAGATGCTTTTAAACATGCCTCTAATCACTTATCAGGATTAGCTATGTTTGTTGGATTAACTATGTTATCGTAAATCTTCTATTTTGTAGTATGATTCTCATTATGAACTCCTTTACAATTATTTTGTGCAATTGTAAGTTTCAATATTTCAAAGTCCTAAACATCCGTGCACGACATTTATGACATCTTTACTGTAAATATAAATACCGAAAATGAAATAAGATTAAATCAAATACGGGTGCCACTTACCTAATAATAAATAAAGTATAAAGTAATGTTATACGTATTATAAAGGAGTGACAAAATTAAAATTAAAATAACTTTTGTTATTGGATAAAGTTATGTTTTCTTTTTTGATGCGAAGAAATTTGTAGGACAAACAAATGAGGAAATTGTGAAGGATTCATTTGTGTCAATTATAAAAACAAATTTGGACTATAAAAAATCATTGTCAACGAATAACTTAATTTTCTATCATTTATACCTTAATGATCATTTTTTGATAAGAATATCTCCACATTTTTTTAATAATTTAATTATTTAATGTCGGAGCCCCGACACAGGATAACAATATCATGTCTGAAACCATCGTTATAACACCAGATGTTAGATTCGATGTCGGTTAAAACTTCGCAGACCCAATTTAGGATACCATTAATAACAAATCAGATATTCGGTACTACAACGATGATGTCAGGTTCCTATGTTGAGTTCCGACACCGAATCTGACATTCGATTCTATGATAATAAAATCGAATATGATGTCGGTATTTTGTATGGGGTATTCGATACTTTGAACGACACTGAATTATTAAGTTATTTAAAAAAAGAATGCGGGGTATTTTGGTCAATAAATGTCATTTTATTTTATGTATAGTGAATATCTGTGTAGTGTGTTATATTGTGATTTTTACAAATTTTACATGAATATCATAAATTATAAGTAAAAATTTTTAGAGTATTAATTGTATGTGACTTGTGAGTACCCATTTTAAATAGAGTTGTTCTCTCATGTCATCATGTGCACAAAGTATGTAATGATAAACATTTTGTTTAAAAGGTTATATATTATTAATAAGGATACAACATTTTGTTCTAAAAGATATACACTTTAAAAAAAAAGGTATACACTTTCATTAATTTTTTTATTTTTTAAGGAAATAAAGGGTACACGTCCTAAAAGATATACCATTTAATACTAAAAGATATTTGGGCGCATGGTATTCGGAGATACACAAATTTTAGGCTTTTAAATAAAATGAAATTTATACTTTGGTGCAATGTTTGGGTGTATTTTTTTGTATAAGTTAGGTTATATTTTTTTCGGAAAAATGCTACTCTTTTAAAATTTTATACATAATTAACCCAAGTCTGCGATTCTTCTGCGACTATGTCCGTAACCCTACTATATGTGTGACCCTGGCTTTTTAGCTCTCTTTTTTCATTTCTTTCCTTGTACTCGCTCCACCTCTTTAAAGGGTTATTTTTTTTTTTCGTCGTCCAACTCAAAGGGTGTTTTTTTATTTTTTATACACATGGGAGCCACATGCTCACTAATACAATTAAAATATAAGGCTTACACACCCACTAATACAATTATCCATTATATATTAAATAATTCTTTAATTCACGTGGAAAAAACAAAAGATCATCTTTAAAAGGAATAGAGAGTATAAATTAATACTCTTTCCATCAAAGTTTACGTTTATTTTTTATATGGAGATTAAGTAATACTCCCTCCGTCCTATCTTTATTGATACTTTTACTGTAGCTTTTGTGAGAGCTTTTTGCAGTCAAAAGTAGCAATATAAATGAGACGGAGGGAGTATGATATTTAATGTGTAGTGGGTGAATTTTTTTGTACTTTTTTTTCCTGCAACTTTAATTTGAATAATGGTAAGTTGTGTAATATTATACTACACTTTTAGGAATATTATCTTTAGGTGTAGGGTCACCTATTAAAAAGAGGAATATAAATCTTTAAATAAGATGCTCGAAATAATAATGTATGAATGTTATGTGTTGAGACAGAGAGAGTACATTTTACACATTAATTCTTGATAAAATTAAAACTTTAAAAAAACTTAAAACAATATGTTACATTTAATTGAGTTTTTCAAACACCATAAAAACTCAAAACAAACTTTACCTTGAGTCTATGACAAAATATCATATAAAAATATGTTACATTTAATTGAGTTTTTCAAACACCATAAAAGCTAAAAACAAGCTTTACTTCGAGTCTTAAGACAAAATATCATATGTAGCAGCGTCCGTACACCCTCATATTCCATTCGTATATGTCTATTACTGTATGACAAAAGTTCTTGCACTTGGGACATGGTCCGTGTTCCATGTGAACACAATCCTTCCACTTCTTATTATATTTAAACCTATATATTATTAGAAAATTTAAATTGTAAAGGGACACGAAAATTACAAATGAACATGAATCTAAATTCGTGTGCCCGGGCGCACAAGAAATTCACTCTTACTAAATATATATACTCCACATTAGTGCATTAAACGTATGCAATAAATGAATCGAGTAGCAAATTTAAATATTTCATCCGTAATACAATAATAATCACGTATTCATAATTTGAGCACCTCATCTTAATATTTACTAGGGTGCCCTAAAGCGATGCTGGAGGTGCCGCCGCACAGGGCCCCAAATTTATTATATATATATATATATATATATATATATATATATATATATATATATATATATATATTTAAGGGTTAATTGCAAAAAAAATCTCAACCTTTACTTTTATTGCAAATAAATCCCAACATTTGAGAAATTGTAAAAAAAATATCGACCTTTAGGTTTCGTGCAAAACGCACCTAACGGGCAGGAGAGGGTTGCTCGACATTTTACGTGGCGTTGACTTTTGCCACGTCAGCTTTGAGTTTATTGCAAAAAAACCTCAACCTTTACTTAAATTGCGATTTAATTCCAACTTTTAAAATTTTGGCCAAAAAAACTATCAAATTTTTATTTTTTTATTTTAAATTTCACCCATTATATTTTATATTTAAAATTTAAATTCTAAAAAGTTATTACATGAAATACTATATTCCTTAATCAACGTGCAAAAACAAATGTAAATATTGAAATGTAAGTTTTAAATATTACTTCATAATAATTTTTTAAAATATAATTTTAATATAAAATATAATTTTTTTATTAGATTGGTGCAATTTTTTTAAAAAAAATTTTGATGGTTATTTTTGCCGAAATCTCCAAGGTTATGATTTATTTGTAATAGAAGTAAAAGTTGAGGTTTTTTTGCAATAAACTCAAAACTGGCTTGACAAAAGTCAACGCCATGTCATATGTCGGGCAGCCCTCTCCTGCCCGTTGGGTGCGTTTTGCACGAAACTTAAAGGTCGAGATTTTTTTTTGCAATTTCTCAAAGATTGAGTTTTATTTGCAATAAAAGTAAAGTTTGGGATTTTTTTTGCAATTAACCCTATATTTAATTAGTTATTTATTTTAAAGTTGATTTATTTATATTGATGTTAAGTAGCTTAGTTGGTAATGGTCCTTTTTCCTTCTGCCTGCCCACAAGAGATCGAATCCTAGCCATGCCAATTAATATTATGCTCTGCAAGTAATCACCTACCAGCTGTATCATAATCTCATTCTTGTTCATATGACATTTATTTTGCTTTAAAAAAAGGCAAAAGCTCCTGTGCACCCGGGCGCACGGAACACTTTCCGTGCGCCTTTAGAAATTTGTGCTAAATTGTATACCTTTTAGTATACAGATGTGTACCCTTTATTTTCTAAAGAAAAATCTGGGCGCACACTCCGTGCGCCTTTAGAATTTTGTGTTAAATTGTATACCCTTTAGTATAAAAATGTGTACCCTTTATTTTCTAAAGAAAAAAAAATATTAATGAAAAGTCTATACCCTTTAGAACAAAATTGTGTACCTTTTAGTAATTAAAGTATATACCCTTTAGACCAAATTAATGTACCCTTACCCATAATACAAAATTTCTAAAGGCGCACGAAATGTGTTCCGTGCGCCCGGGTGCACGCAAGCCTCACTCTTAAAAAAATTATAATTGAGATTGAGACATGTATTGCCTTACATGATGCACTTATTATATGGAGTATTATATAATATATAGATTTTTTAAAGATATCAAATATATATAATATATTAATAGATATAAATTATATATATATTAATAATTATTAGTAAAGATATCAAATATATATAATATATTAATAGATATAAATTATATATATATTAATAATTATTAGTAAAATTTTCATTGAATTATTAACTTTAATTCTTTTGGTTTTTTAATTCTTTCCTGTTTTATTTATAATGAATATTATTAGATAAATATATTATATATTTTATTTTATTTTTTTCAAGATAATTACACAATCACAACTAGATAATCTGCTCTAAAAAAATCTATTTATCTTTTCTATTCTTTTAAATATCCTCTTGATAGTTCTTCTGTTCTTAAATCTTTTCAATTCTTCATATTTGTTGAGCAGAAACTTTTGTAATATATTTTAGAAGAATTGTACATCTTTATTCTTTTCGACAAGGTTATTTTTAATTTTACAATAATACTTTTTATTATTTGTATTTTTCTATTCAATTTTTGTTTTGTGATTCTGTTGAATTGATTTTATTTTATAAATTATTCTTAATTGTTAATTGTTAATTTGAGATGCCTCCTCATCGAAAATACCCATCCGAATATGAAAAACGTAAGAAAAGAAGAAAGAAGAAGAATTTATTGAAACTCAAAGAGGGGCAATAGATAGATTTCTTGTTATGAAAGAACAAAAAAGTTCATCACTTGAAGATTCAGAAAAGAACAAATTAATACAGACGGGTTGCAAGAAAAAAATCAAGATGATTCATGCCTAAAAGATACTGATAATCCAGATAATGTATTCCATGAAGAAGTAGAATATTGATAATTATTATAGTGATTTTGATGGAGATAACATTGATCAGTCTGGAAGTGACAACGATGATGATGTTGATGTCACTAATGAAGATGCAGATTCCTCAATTCCTTTTGACATTTTTGATCCAACAAATTGGGATAAGTTAAATGATAAATAGAGAGATCTATTGGTTAAGAAAGGTCCGATTAGAGATGTAATGATTGGGAAAGGCCCTAAAGATAAACCAAAAAACGTTTCTCTTCAGAATTCTATACTCGAATTTTACTGAATGGTCAAAAACACCATAGAGATTGGTTGGTTTATCCAAAGCACTTGATAAACCTTTTTATTTTTATTGCAAGTTGTTTAAAAAGGGGACTCAACTACAACAACAGAGTCAACTAGTAAATGAAAGACATTGTGACTAGAGGCATCTTAGTATCAGACTTAAAGAACATGAGAAAAGTATGGAGCATGTGACAAATTTTGTTAGTTGGTCTGAATTACATAGTAGAATAGAAAAGGGTAAGACGATTGATCATGTATCCAAACCCAAATTAAGAAAGAAAAAGAACATTGGAGAATGGTGTTACATCGATTAGTTTCACTTGTGAAATTTTTAGCTAAACAAAACTTAGCATTCCGTGGTAGCAGTGAGAAACTCTATAAGGATAATAATGGAAATTTTATAGCTGGTGTTGAAATGATTGCTGAGTGAGACTTAGTAATGAAGGAGCATTTCGATAGAAAAGTACATCATAATTATTTGAGTCATAAAATTCAAAATGACTTAATACATTTACTAGCTTCAGAAATTAAGAATTCTATTCTTAAAAAAACCAAAGAAGCTAAGTTCTTTGCAATGATACTTGATTGTACTCTAGATGTTAGCAACCAAGAACAAATGACATTGGTGATAAGATGCGTTGATATTTCTACATGTCCCATAAAAATAGTAGAATATTTTTTAGGATTTCTGAAAGTGGATGATGCATCAGGTCAAGGATTATTTGAAGAGCTACAAAATGTATTGAAAAGTTTAGGTCTTGATATTGATAATGTTAGAGGACAAGGATATGATAATTGATGAGAGTGTAAATTCACGTATTTTGGGCTCCAATTCATGTGGGAATTGAGTTCGATTGAGTCTTTTATTAAGACGAATCGGTTTGTTTATGAACAAGGTGCGAATCAGAGGGTACAAGGGCCTTTTAAGCATATTTGTACAGAAAAACAGGTCTTAAAGGCTAGAAATTGGAAGACACGATTTTTTAGGTGATTTTTGAAGGCCGTTTGACCTCAAGACCTTGTTCGACCAACATTACTTTGGTAGAACAAGGTGGCCAAGTCGAGCAGAATGTGCAGATTAGTCTAGAGAACTTACTCGACTTAGAGATGTTGCTCGACCACATTTATCGTGGTCGAGCAGATGAGTGAAGTCAAATAAAATATGCAAAAACTTACAGTGAACTTGCTCGACCATTGCTCGAGTTGAAGGCCTTGCTTGACCAGTGATGACTTGGTCGAACAGATTCTTGCTGCTTCTATTTTTGGAAATTCCAGATTTCTTTTATCAAATTTGACGTGTGCTTCAAGCAAAAGCCTATCCTAAGCCCATAAGGAGGTTCCATGAGTATAAAAGAAGAGCTTTCGCAGGAGAAAGAGGACACAACATTCATCCATCCACCCCCAAAACCCTACCATCATCCGAAGGAGTCGTGAAGAGAGGTTCGTCTGGTGCGTCAAGTAAGATTATACCAATAAACCATGTTTGTTCCTAGATCAATCATGGGCTAGAGCCGCTCCGGTAGTTCTAGGGTTATGAAAGTTTTATGAGTTAATTGAATTTTCATGTGTAAACTCCGTATAACACTACTTGTGGTTTATTTTATATAAGATTGTGTCTTTTTAATTCATACTCACGGTTGTTTTGTGCATCATTAACTGTTATGTAGAGTCTGAATACATATCTTGGTTATTGATTGAGTGCGTTCACTGCTGAGCAGGATTATATTTTACAATTCTAAGTGAAGGGATTCCGAAGTCTTATTAGAACTATCTTATATAGATATTTGTCAATTGAATCTTATTCGGGTTAATAAGTAGGATAGAGAGTATAATGTCATAGTACCTATAAAGAGAGATCATATCAGGTTAGAGTACTAAATACATGAGAAATAATTGATACTGATAGTACCTAGAAAGATGGGTGAATTATATCTCTTGCTCCGAGGATATTCACACGTGTCATACGCATGTTTACTTGAGTCTATAGGGGAACTTGCATGGTTTAGTGATGCGTCCATAAACCACAAGGTAGAGTTGAACAATAATACATAGAAAGGAAATTAATAAGTAAAACTAGATGATCCGAAGAACTACCTAATTTTTACTTGACAGCCACCGTATTTTCTCTATTGCTTGTTTATTTAATTTTCTATTTAAATTATATGTTATTTAGTTATGAAACTTTTCCAACCAAAATTGCCAACATAGTCTTAGTTAATTAGAATATAATTAAATTGATAATAATCCGTCCCTTGGGTTCGATAATCACTTGGTCGCCTATCGAAACTACAATTGATATCCTTCACCCTTGGGGATAATTTTGTGTGTTGAGAAAACGCTCATCAAGTTCTTGGTGCCGTTACCGAGGATGACATAGATTATCAATTTATTATTTCTAGTCTAATTAAGATTATATTATTCTTATCTTTGATTTCTAACACGTTATTTTCTTATGTGTATACTCACAAGATCAAAGACAGGTGCATTAGAACCTTATAATTCGGAGATTGGAGCATCGTTGAGGAAGAAAAAGAAGAAGAAGAATAAGAACAAGAACGTATGCTCACAAGATCGAAGACAGGTGCATTAGAACCTTATAATTCAGAGATTGGAGCATCGTCGAGGAAGAAAAAGAAGAAGAAAAATAAGAACAAGAACGTAGACCAAACTGAGGCTCTTGATTTAGGAGTTGAAGTTGACGTGCTGAATTCGCAAACCATTGACGCTGTAATCGAAGTTAATTTGGAAGTAGAGGCAGTCAACATGGCAGCAAATCCGGATACACTTGCCATCCATGAAGTCTTTAAGAACAACGGAGGAAGCAATGCAGGGTTGTTAGGAGCAAGAGAGACCGGAGCCGATTTCGATTTACGCCCTGCTCTTATCACCATGATTGAAAGGAGCCCTTTCTCTCGGGGAACCTTTGAAGATCCTCAGCAATATCTAAATAAGTTCCTTGGGTATGCAAGTACACAAAAAAATGCAGGAGCTCATGAGGATGCGAGAAAGATCATATTGTTTAAGTTCTCGCTAAATGAAAAGGCGAGAGATTGGTACGATAATCTCAATGCTGCTGAATGTGATACATGGGAGAAGTTGAAAGTGAAATTCTTGGAGCGATACATGCCACCTTCAAAGGTGTTCAAGATGAAACAAGAAATCAATCAATTTGTTATCCATGGTAATGAGAAATTTCATGAAGTTTGGGACAGATTCAAGGACATGCTTCGTAAGTGTCCACAATATGGGCTATCTAAAGCTCAATATATCAGTATATTCTACAATGGGTTGGATTGCGACTCTCGTGTGTTACTTGATGCTTATTCTAAAGGAGCATTGCTTACAAAGTCACCCATTGAGGCCGAAAAGCTTTTCGAGGATATTTTGATGAATTCAAGAGATTGGCCGACTGAGAAAGTGAGAGACACTTATGTCCTTGGTAAAGTAGCACATGTTGAGCATACTATGGTGAAGTCAGGAAGAGATGATGAGATCGTCTCTAGCTTGACTAATATTAGCAAGATACTAGAGTCTCAGCAAAAGCAGATCACAAATTTATCTCAGAGAGTACCAATGATGCAGCAGGATAGTGGCTATGAAGGAGCTAGCGAAGAGGAGACCGAAGAGGCAAACTATGCTATGGGGCAAAGTATTCAAGGAACTAGGTACCAAAATCAAGGAAACCAAAATTATCAGGAGAATTACAACAATCGTGGTCCCCCGGGTAATTACCAACAACCAAGGAGGCTAGAATTTTTATGGAGTAATTCGAATAATACGGTGCAACCTCATATTGGTGTTGATCCGAGAGCAAAGATTAAAGAAGGAAAATCGAGTTTTGAAGATAAAGTGAACAGGTACATGGCGAGGAACGATGCAAGAGTGGATCGTCTTGAGGCCAAGTTGATGTTAATCATGAGAATTTTTCTAAACAAGTGAAAAACCTTACATTGTTGATGGGGGAGATGGCCGAAAACGTGAACAAATTGACTCAAACTATTGAGAAGGGAAAGTTTCCATCTCAAAGTATTGAGAATCCAAAGTCTTGCCATGCCATCACATTGAGGTTGTGAATGCAATATGAAGGTATGATGATGCCGGCGAATGAAAACGAAGGAAGTAAGGGAGTTGCTCGACTAAACTATAGTTGTTTGACCAAACCAGCTAGTCGTATGAAGTCGAGCAGACTCTGGAGAAACAAAATTACAATACTCTATTTTTAGACTCGTCGTTCGACCAACACCATGCCGTTCGACCAAACCATCTAGGTCGAACGGAGGTCGAACAACACCTGGAGAATGGGCTGTCTCGACCTGCCAAATTGCTCGACTAAGACAGTGCCGTTCGATCAGACCATCATGGTCGAATGGTGGTCAAGCAATACTTTAATAAACATAGCTCATGATCGGATGGGTTGCTCGACCAATCCCAATCTATTCAACCATTCTAGCCAGATCGAATGAAGGTCGAGCAGTTCAGTGTAGAGCCCGATTCGATTCCAAATTCTACACCCGTTGATCAGAACATTATGGTACTATCTCAAGAGCATAATACTGAGGTTACAGTAGAGAAGAAGTGGGAAAGAGCCAAGAGATTGAGAGCCAAAAAGGATAAAGTGGAGAATGTTGAACGCGATGAATGAGGGATTCCCAAAATAAAAATACATCCACAGTTTCCTTTCAAGCTTGTCAAAAAGGGATTGAAAGAGAAGTTTTAAAGGTTTTCAGATATCATAAACAAGATAAGCTTGACTACTCCTTTCTCTGAAGCAATCTTGGAGATGCCGTATTATGCCCGTTTTCTGAAGGATATACTTTTGAAGAAGAGAAGTTTGAATGAAATTAAAATAGTGAATCTGTCGGAGAATTGCAGCTTGATCATACAAAGGAAGCTGCTAGCTAAGTTGAAAGATCCGGGAAGCTTCACTATCTTATGTGAAATTGGAAAAGGGCCGGCACGACGAGCCTTGTGTGATCTTGGGGCAAGTATCAATTTGATGTCTTTGTCCATATTTAAAAGGTTTGGTTTGGGGGAGTTAACTCCCACATCGGTGGCTCTACAGTTGACGGATAGGTCTATGACCTTTCCGAAGGGTGTTATTGAAGATGTTCTTGTCAAAGAAGCTTGTCTTTCCGGTGGATTTTCTTATGCTTGAGATGGAAGATGACAAGGATAATGTTCCTCTAATCTTGGGGAGACCTTTCCTTGCTACTACGGGAGCCATGATTGATGTGCAAAAGAGTGAGTTAAGGCCGAGGATGGATAAAGAATAGATTTTATTTAATCTTGATAAATCAATGAAGATGTCGATGGAGACACAATGTCATAGTATAGACGTGGTGGAGGAAATTGTAAAGGAAGATATGTCTTTGATCCAATCGAAGGATCCTCTTGAGACATGTTTGGCGAGTCTCTTACTTTTCCCACCAAGGAACTAGATGAACTCTCCAATGAGATATGCATTGAATTTCTTAAAAACTTGCTTGCTTTGGGTGATGACAGGTATGAGTCGAAGAGGACCAAGATTGAAGAAGTGAAGTGGACTAGGAAGTATCTACCATTGGATAGAGAGAGCGCACCTCAGGATAAGAAGAAAGGGGAGTTGAAACCGCTATCGGAACACTTGAAGTATGCCTACTTAGGTGACAATGAACAATATCAGGTAATTTTATCTTCTTCCCTTGATGATGATCACCTTGAGGAATTGTTAGATGTGCTTAGGAAGCATAAGTCTGCAATTGGGTGGTCTCTTGATAATTTAAAAGGTATTAGTCCTTCATATTGCATGCATAGAATAAGATTGTTAGACGAGGCCAAGAGTAGTATACAGAATCAGCGAAGGGTAAATCCCGCTATTCAAGAAGTGATTAGGAAGCAAATTCTAATGTAGCTTGATGCAGGAATTATTTATCCCATTAGTGATAGTTCCATATGAGTTCATCGCATGTTGTAGCTAAGAAGAGGGGCATGACTATTGTGAAAGCCGAGGATGGTGAGACATTAGCCACTAGGATTCCTACGGGATGGCGTGTCTGTACGGATTATAGGAAACTGAATGAAAATAAATGCAAAGACCATTTTTCCCTTCCTTTCATGGATCAAATGCTTGATCGTCTTGTAGGGTATGAGTACTATTATTTCTTGGATGGGTACTCGGGATATAATCAGATTATGATTGCACCCGAGGATCAAGAAAAGACGACTTTCACTTGCCAATATGGGACTTTTGTCTTTAGAAAGATGCCTTTTAGATTATGTAATGTGCCTACTACATTTCAGCATTGCATGATGGCCATATTTGATGGGTTGATAGAGAAGATCATGGAGGTATTTATGGATGACTTTTCTATGTTTGGTTCCTCTTTTGATATTTGTTTATCTAACCTTGCTATTGTTTTGAAGAGATGCCAAGATACTAATCTTGTCTTGAATTGGGAGAAGTGCCACTTCATGGTAAGAGATGAGATTGTTCTTGGCCATCATATTTTAGCCAAGGAATTGTAGGTGGATAGAGCAAAAGTGGTGGCCATTGAGAAGCTTCCACCACCTACAAATGAAAAGGGAGTGCGGTCCTTCCTTGGACACGCTAGTTTTTATAGAAGAATCATAAAAGACTTTTTGAAATACTTCAAGCCCTTATCTCATTTACTTGAAAAGGATGTTCCTTTTGTTTTTGATGAAGAATGTCTAACAGCTTTTCAGGTATTGAAAGAGACGCTTATTACTGCACATATCTTGATCACACCGGATTGGGCTCAGCCATTTGTACGTATGTTTGATGCGAGTGACTTAGCACTTGGAGTGGTGCTTGGGCAGTTGAGGGATAAGAAGTTTTGCGCCATTTACTATGCGAGTAAGACTTTTGATGCTGCACAAAAGAACTACACGATGACTGAAAAGAAGTTTTTGGCTGTGGTGTATGTGTTCAATAAGTTTCGACAGTACTTGGTTGGCATAAATACGATAGTGTACATAGATCACTCTGCGATCCGGTATTTGATGGAGAAGAAGAAAATGAAGCCAAGGATCATTAGATAGATCCTTCTTCTGCAGGAGTTCGATATGGAGATTCGGGACAAGAAGGGTATGAAAAATATTTTGGCTGATCACTTATCGAGGTTGGAGACAAGGGAACACTGTGATGATTCTTTCGATTACATAGAAGAGACGTTCCCTGATGAGAAGATAATTGCGATGTTGGTTGAAGGAGCGGAGAGAGCATCTGTAGTGGCTGCCCAAGGGATGGATCCATGGTATGCGGATTATGTGAATTACATTGCCGTAGGAGAAATTCCAAGAGATCTCAACTGATATCAACTTGCAAAATTCAAGAGGGATGTTGAGACATTCATATGGTATGATCCATTTGTTTAAAAGATATGTACGGATTCTATAGTCCGTAGGTGTGTGCCTGAGATGGAGATGGAGAGCGTTCTTAATTTTTACCATGCACAACCTAATGGGGGGCACTTTGGAGCTCAAAAGATGGCAGCGAAGGTACTTCAATCTGCTCTTTATTGGCCTACATTGTTTAAGAATTGTGAGACCTATGTGGCGACATGCGATAGATGCCAAAGGATGGGGAACATAAGTAGGAGAGATGAGATGCCACTTCAGCCGAGCATTGTTGTTGAGATCTTCGATGTATGGGGGATCAATTTTATGGGGCCTTTTCTCTCATCTAATGGATTTCTCTACATCCTTTTAGCAGTAGATTATGTTTCTAAGTGGGTGGAAGCCATTCCCACTCATGTGAATGATTCAAGGATTGTTTTATCTTTGTTGAAGAAATATATCTTTGCCCGTTATGGAGTTTCTAGAGCACTAGTAAGCGATAGAGGTACTCACTTCTCCAATAAGCTTCTTGAAAAGGTTCTCAAGGATTATGGAGTCAAGCATAGGGTTACTTCACCCTATCACCCTCAAGCGAATGGGCAGGCTGAAGTCTCTAACCGACAAGTGAAGCAAATTTTGGAGAAAGTAGTTGGAACCAATAGGAAGGATTGGGCTATGAAGCTCGATGATGTTTGTGGGGGTTTCGAACTACTTATAAGATGGTGTTGGATATGTCACCGAACACTAAATTTTTTGGACATTGAAGAGTTTGAACTTGTCTCTTAAGGATCCAAAAGAGTTGAGGATGACTCACATAAATTAATTGGACGAGTTGAGAAATCGTGCTTACAAGAATTCAGAGATCTTTAAGGAAAGAATGAAGAAATGGCATGATTCGAAGATCTCTTACAAGGAGTTCAAGCAAGGTAATGAGGTATTACTTTTTAACTCTCGTTTGAAGCCCTTCGCAGGGAAATTAAAATCAAAGTGGATGATTAGCCATAACTTGTAGTCGGGTTGACCAATTCAAGAATTTATCGAACCACAGGGAGGTCGATGCTAGCACTTAAGCGATATCACATTTATCACGATTTTATAGAAACGAATCATAGATGGATGGTTTGGTTAACAAGTAATTAAATGCAATCAAATGAAAGTAGACAAGCAATAATCAAATGACAAGATAAAAATGATGAATGAGTGGTTTTCCAAATTGAGTAGAAGTGAGATTAACAACACTATTGAAGTGGTAACTTATGGATTCATGCATTAAACTCATATGTATCAAGGGTTAAGACTAAGGGCCAACACATATACCACCTAAACTTCCTCTCGAAATGAATAGAATGTAGATCATTTGCACAATCTCTAAATAGCTCAAAGGTTGGTTCTCAATTAAACTATTCCAACTAGGTACTAAGTTCAATTATAGAATCCCTTCATATAATCAATTGAGTTCTCAATCTAACTAATACCATGTTCCATCAAAGGGTTCTAAATAATAAAGGACTTCTCAATCACTTTACTATTTGTAATGCACATGAGGTGTTTGATGAAATGATTCACTTGACTATCCTGAACACATAATTGATTTCTCAATCTAATCATATAATTAGAACAATCAAACACACAAAACATCATAGATCTCAAGATATATAAGCACCAATGATAGAAAATCAAATATCCCCATCAATATATGAATTTAATTACATAGATCCACAAATTAACCAACAACCTTCATGTTGCTAATCTCACAAGGGAGATTAGCCTATAATCTTCATAAGATCCATAACATAGACATTATAATTCTTACAAATCATGGTAAACTAAAGGATTAACACAAAATTGGAATGAAAACTCCCTTGGAAATGGATCCAATTGAATATCCCTTCTTCCTTTGGTGATCACCCAAGCTTCCTTGCTTCTTCACTTGATTTGGATGGAAGAAATTATGGAGAAATGATGTAGATCTAGAAATGGATAAATGGGATGAAGAAAATGGTGTAAAATCAAAGGAATGGTGTGTGAGGTGTGTGGGAACAGTAGCAAATCCGATCTCCCTTCAAAATGTTGAATGGATTGGTATTTATACCCCATGGAGACCTTCTAGAAGAATTATAAAAAATATCCTGTTCTGGTGCCGACACGAGTCGTGCTACGTAGCACGGGTCGTGTCGTGTCAGGGCAAACGGCACACGAATCGTTCTGCGTCGCATGGCCAAAGGGTGGCCGTGTTGAATGTATAGACATCGTCGTACGGCCTCCGCTTATAGGCCCGTGTCTGGTACACGGGTCGTGCTCAGCAACACGACCAAGTGTTGGTCGTGTTGGATAAATAGATGCCGCCGCACGACCATTCTGGACAGGCCCGTGTCTGGCACACGGGCCGTTTGCTGCAACACGAGCCGTGTTGCCAGCACGGCCGGCCGTGTTCTTGCACTTTTGTTTCTTCTTCCTTGTTTGATCTCGCGTCTTTATTTTTACTCCATTTTCACCTGTTATATAGATGTTTAAGATCATTCTCACACATTCCCATGAAAACACATAACACCACCAAAATACATGAAAATACGGATAAAACAATACGAAAAATACCCACAAAAAGGCACTAAAATCTAGGTGAAAATAACGACAATCACACCCCCAAACTTAAAGTATTGTTCGTCCCCGAACAATGAAAATGATAGACCGAGGGAGAAGTTTTCACCTAGTAAAAAGACTAAACGAACACAAGTAATAACACATCATTAGCAACAAGAATTTCAAATTATGCTAAGCTAACCTACAACATTAGATTTATGATAAGAGAAATTAACAAGTTCAATCAAAAGAGAATAAATAGCAATATAGTCCTTTTAGTCTAAGCCTCACATAAATTTATCAATGTCACTCGACACTCTTTAAATAAGGTAGATCAACACTCCTCAATCAATTGGTTCGAATCACCATACACTTGCTCGTAGACTCTATTCACAAACCACCAAAATTTTAATCAATGATCAAAAAGGTCTTTAATTAAGGATATAATGATAGGCTCTTTGGTAGGGTATGAATAATTTAGATAAGAGTGACTAAACGAGTGTAAATAATCGAAGAGGTAGCTACTTTCTTCCATTCCTTCACATTCTTTTTCTTCCTTTCTTTTCTTTATTGATCATAAGCACTAATCATCACTTCCTTGGATTTCTTGAGCTTCTTATAGATTCATGCCTCTTTTCTTTGATTCTTAAATATTTGAGCATATTATTGTTGCTTTGCTCATTTCTTGTTTTGAAGTTGCATGTCCATTCTTTCTTATGCTCTTTTCATCCTTTTTCTTACTTATTTACCATTTCCTCTTTCTCTTTTGTTATCTCATCACACCTTTCTAGCCACCATCTTCTTTATTACTCACACAAAAGGTATATATCTTAGGCTCATGTGGGTAATTAAAGCTTGTAATGTGCTATCTTCTCAATAAATAGGCTTATAGGCTCAAAGTGGTTGACTAGGGATGATTTTAAAGGTAAGGAAATATTTGGCAATGGCTATACATGACAAGGATGGCCTTAAATCATTTCATCGATCTCCATTAATCGGATTCATTCCTAAAGTCTTTGAGCAAGTATTTAGTTTATCAAAACTCAACCGATCCACTCATGAAAAGATATACCATGTATACATGGTCGAGGCTCAAATTCTCACAAGTTTATGCTCGACTTAAAAGGACTTATTACAACATATTCATCTTTTAATTGAATTAGTTAAATAAAACATATCACAAATCGAAAGTGTAGAGTTCCTTAATCATGATTCGACCTCACTTATCACCATAATGCATCATCACTCATCTTCAAAATGACTCACAACCTCCCAAGCAAACCACCAAATCAAACCTAAACACGAAAAATAAAAACAACAACACACAAACACAAATAAACCAAAAACACATAACATGCAAGAATAAAAATCACCATCATAAAACAATGAAGCACACATTCATAACATCCATAATCAATTAAGCTCACAATCATCCCAACCTTTATTGAAAAGGAAATCCTAACTTACGAAAAGTAAACATCCCAAAACATAAAAAATTAAGTAGCATGCTAATCACATCAATACAAATCAAATCAAATTATGCTAAGCACATAAAAGTGGTAGGGTGTAGAATGAACTCCCTCAATAAGCATTTGATAGTGGAAGTTGTTAGCTCCGAGCTCAATTCGTGCTTCCAATACCCTTCATACATGCTCAACAAAACCATTAGCTCAACAATTTCATTAAAAATATGGACTATCATGCACTTCAACACGACCAATCATACCAAAATCAAACCAATGCTCATAAGAAAAATTCAAAATTAGCCCAAAAATACGAAAAGTATATGCCTTCAAAATAAAGTATGTCATACCACGCCATATCCCCCCAAACTTAAATTGAAACAAGAGTTTCGAGTTAAGTTTGCAAAAAGTGGTGTGACTTACTTATACACTTCAAATCAAGCACTATTCGTATCTCCAATACGCATCTTTCTCACGAGCACAATCAACCTACAAACCAAAATCAACAAAAAGCATCAAAATAACAAAAGAATGGGTTGCCTCCCATTTAGCGCTAAGTTTAACGTCTTCAAGCCGGACGGAATTTCACGATCATTGGACCAACGAATGGTCCATCCCACTTTCTCCTCACATCCTCACTTTGAACATTAGCTTGGCCTTCTTCTTGTCCACTAGCTCAACCTCTCCATTCTTGCTCACTAGCATCAAATCGTCATCAAGAAGTGATTCTAGTGGACTTCCTCTTTCTCCTTTGTCAAGTTTCCAATCGAGGTCTGATTCTTTCATCCTACTAACATCACAAGAAGACAAATTAGCATTTGACAATTTCATATAATCATGAAGAAATGAATTTAAATTGTCAAAGAGAAGAGAATCATGATCATCGAAATCATCCGGAGGCTTTAAGTGAGACTTGGCTCCTTTTTCCTTCTTACACATGAACGTGACACTCTTTCCTTTTGAGCTCAAGGATAACTCTTCTCTACCAACATCAATTCTTGCTCTTCCCGTAGCTAGAAATGGCCTTCCCAAAATGAGTGGAACTTTGGGGTCCGCCTTCACTTCCAAAATCATGAAGTCGACCGGGAAAGCTAGCCCATTCACTTTGACCTCAACGTCTTCCACAATCCCAAGTGGCTTCACAACCTCGCCATTCACCACTTCAAGACAGATAGTCGTAGGCTTTAGCTCTCCAATTTCAAGGTCTTTAAACGTGGCATGAGACATCACGTTGACACTTGCCCCCAAGTCACACAATGCATCAAGGGTGCTTTTTCCTTCAAAATCACAAGGAATTATGAACTTCCCCGGATCACCAACCTTCGTAGGTCCCCCTTTTTGCATTGACTTACTCATTTCGGGTTGCTTCTCTTTCTTTTTCTCTTCATACTTCTTCTTGAGCGACATGACATACTCCTCAAATTCCTTCTTCTTCTCCTCTTTTACAAACATTTGTGGATAGGGAATAGGGAATAGAGTGATTGGAATACCCCAATAGTCACGTTTGTACTCCTCTTCTTTCACCTTCTCCTCCACTTTCTTTTCCTCTTGCACCCTCTTCCACTTGGGTATCCATTTAGGCTTTTGCTCTTCAACAACCTTACTTTCCACCAACCCTTCTTCAACCTTTCTTTCCTCTTCCGTTTCAACAAATAAACATTGAGCTTTCGGATTAACCTAGGTTGTAGTCGGAAACTTTCCTTTTTGTTGAGCACTCAATGAACTTGCCATTTGTCCAACATTGTACTCCAAAGCTTTGAGTCTTCTATCACTATTTTCCTCAATGACTTTTAATCGTCTTTCATTTACTTCCTCAAAAGCCTTGAATTTTCTTTCAATCACTTCCTCTTGATTTTTGTTGGAAGCAATCAATTTTTCAAGAAGTTCTTCGGTAGTCGCCTTTCCTTCATTATTTAGCGCTTTAGCTCCCGGATGATACCCCGGAGGATAAGCAACCGCATTACTTGGGTTTGCATAAGAAAAATTATCTTGCCTCCTTTGTTGTTGTGGATAAGAACTTCCACTTCCTTGGCTAGTGAAACCTCCTTGCCTTGGTTGTTGGTGTGGGTGCGAACTTCCACTACTTTGAGCATTGAATCCTCCTTGCCTTTGTGGATAACTTCCTTGATTTTGGTTGAAATTACCTTGGTAATTGTTTTGATAATTACCTTGGTAATTTCTTCCTTGCATATATTGAACGTCCTCCACACGTGGTATTGTTGTAGCCCATTGTTCCCCACTAACACCAATTTGAGGAAGCACACTTTGATCCATTCGACTTTCAACCATATTGACTTCTTGATTAGTAACTCCTTTGTTCAAGCTCATTTGCTTCATCAACTCCGCAACTATCATATCCATGCTTGGTGTTTGTGGCTCCACAGTCACACTCTTTACACTAAATTGTTGCCCTTTATCATAACTCTCGAACCCATAGCTTCCACTAACTCTCTCCGATGGCCATTGATAGACATTTGTAGCAATTTCATCAAAAATTCGAATAGCCCTTTCCGGAGTTACTCCTAGTACGGATCCACCTGCCGAAGCATCAACAAGCACTCTTTGCCCATTCACAAGTCCTTGATAGAAAAATCCCACTTGTTGATTCTCCGGGAAACCATGTTGTGGACACTTGCGTAGCATTTTCTTGAACCTTTCCCACGCTTCATAAAAGCTTTCTTGAGGCAATTGCTTGAATTGAGTAATCAAGCTCTTCATTTGAAGTGTCTTGGACGGTGGGAAATACTTGTTCAAAAACATTTGTGCAAGTTCGTCCCATGTGTTGCACATTCCGGGAGTAAGAGTGGAGAACCATGTTCTTGCTCTATCCCTCAAAGAGAACGGAAATAACCTCATTTTGATGCAATCCTCGCTCACCCCATTCATCTTCACGGTGTTAGCAATCTCAACGAATTGAGCTAGATGAGCATTAGGATCTTCATTCGGAGCTCCACCAAATTGTTGCTCGCTCACCAATGAAATCAAGCCCATTTTAAACTCAAAGTTGTTGGCATGAATTGGTGGTCCCATCATTTGTGGAATTGCCCTTGGCATGAAGAAATCCCGGATCACCCTTTGATCATTTTGAACTCCATGTTGAACCGGCGGTGGAGGTACATACGCTTGTTCTGGAGGAGCATAAGGTTGTTGAAAACCTTGTTGAATCATAGCTTGTTGCACCATTTGTTGAATATAAGCTTGATTGTTAAACTCCCCAAATTGTTGATAAGCTTGTTGAGGAAGATTGGCGTTAGCTTGATCTTGCAAATTTTGCATTCCGCCTCCATCATTCCTAACATTTCCACGTTCATCTTGATTGTTTTCCATTTGATCACTCTTTTTGGTATTGTTCTCCTTTCTTCTTCTTCGAAAAGTGTGTTCAATTTCTAAGTCAATAGGTTCAACTTGTTCCCCTTTTGATCTTGTTTGCATACACCTTCAAAATAAAAGAAGTTAGAACAATATTTTCAAAGCAAAATACAAATAACAAATACAAGAAAAAAAATATCTCTAGTAAGATCGCTCTAAACGTTCCTTCTTTAAGCTACTAGCAACCGTTACCTCCCCGGCAACGGCGCCATTTGATTAGCCATAACTTGTAGTCGGGTTGACTAATTCAAGAATTTATTGAACCACAGGGAGGTCGATGCTAGCACTTAAGCGATATCACGTTTATCACGATTTTATAGAAACGAATCATAGATGGATGGTTTGGTTAACAAGTAATTAAATGCAATCAAATGAAAGTAGACAAGCAATAATCAAATGACAAGATAAAAATGATGAATGAGTGGTTTTCCAAATTGAGTAGAAGTGAGATTAACAACACTATTGAAGTGGTAACTTATGGATTCATGTATTAAACTCATATGTATCAAGGGTTAAGACTAAGGGCCAACACATATACCACCTAAACTTCCTCTCGAAATGAATAGGATGTAGATCATTTGCACAATCTCAAAATAGCTCAAAGGTTGGTTCTCAATTAAACTATTCCAACTAGGTACTAAGTTCAATTATAGAATCCCTTCATATAATCAATTGACTTCTCAATCTAACTAATCACATGTTCCATCAAAGGATTCTAAATAATAAAGGACTTCTCAATCACTTTACCATTTGTAATGCACATGAGGTGTTTGATGAAATGATTCACTTGACTATCCTAAACACATAATTGATTTCTCAATCTAATCATATAATTAGAACAATCAAACACACAAAACATCATAGATCTCAAGATATATAAGCACCAATGATAGAAAATCAAATATCCCCATCAACATATGAATTTAATTACATAGATCCACAAATTAACCAGCAACCTTCATGTTGCTAATCTCACAAGGGAGATTAACCTACAATCTTCATAAGATCCATAACATAGACATTATAATTCTTACAAATCATGGTAAACTAAAGGATTAACACAAAATTGGAATGAAAACTCCCTTGGAAATGGATCCAATTGAATCTCCCTTCTTCCTTTGGTGATCACCCAAGCTTCCTTGCTTCTTCACTTGATTTGGATGGAAGAAATTATGGAGAAATGATGTAGATCTAGAAATGGATGAATGGGATGAAGAAAATGGTGTAAAATAAAAGGAATGGTGTGTGAGGTGTGTGGGAACAGTAGCAAATCCGATCTCCCTTCAAAATGTTGAATGGATTGGTATTTATACCCCATGGAGACCTTCTAGAAGAATTATAAAAAATATCCTGTTCTGGTGCCGACACGAGTCGTGCTACGTAGCACGGGTCGTGTCGTGTCAGGGCAAACGGCACACGAGTCGTTTTGCGTCGCACGGCCAAAGGGTGGCCGTGTTGAATGTATAGACGTCGCCCCAAGGCCTCCGCTTACAGGCCCGTGTCTGGTACACGGGTCGTGCTCTGCAACACGGGTCGTGCTCAGCAACACGACCAAGTGTTGGTCGTGTTGGATAAATAGATGCCGCCGCACGACCATTCTGGACAGGCCCGTGTCTGTCACACGGGCCGTTTGCTGCAACACGAGCCGTGTTGCCAGCACGGTCGGCCGTGTTCTTGCACTTTTGTTTCTTCTTCCTTGTTTGATCTCCCGTCTTCATTTTTACTCCATTTTCACCTGTTATATAGATGTTTAAGATCATTCTCACACATTCCCATGAAAACACATAACACCACCAAAATACATGAAAATACGGATAAAACAATACGAAAAATACCCACAAAAAGGCACTAAAATCTAGGTGAAAATAACGACAATCAGTGGACGAGGCCATTCATTATCCATAGAGCCTGTGGAGGGGGTGTTTTGAGCTTATGGACAAAGATGGGGACATTATCACGGCGAATGGGCATCGATTGAAGCATTACAAGTCGTCGGATGTGCTTGCATCATCTTTGAGGATACCTTGCACTAGATTGGTACCGCCGTGACTCTCCGATGTTAAACAAGAGCCCCTGTTGGGGGCTTTTCCTCCCGTTTTATTACTTTATTTTTATTGGTGTAAGTAAGAAATTTTTATATTTGACGTGCTTATTATTCGAAAATTACATCTCTTTTCAAACTTAGTTTTCACTATAGTTTCTACTATGTTTGGGGGGTGTGATGTACTTACCTCATCACAGCACGGAGAGTATAATCTTTTCTTTGTAACGTTTGCTAGGGGAGTTGATTTTTTGTGGTATATTAAAACCTTAACCGGTTTTGGTGTATCAATTTTTTATAATTTTCCTAGTGTTTTGTGGTGTAGAGTTTTTAAGTGTCGTTGCGGAGTTACACTTGATTTTATATGGTATATAAGTGGTTCTCGAGCTTAGAAATTGAGATCATAATACTTGATGTTGTCCTATAGTTTAATTATTGTAGGGAGAAACGAGAAGAGTATGAATTTTCAAGATGTCGGGTTGTTGTTCGACCAATACACCATTATAGCAGAGTTCGAGCAAAATGCACAAAACTTACAGTAGCTCTGCTCGACTAAGTTGAGGTTGTTCGACTAGGAGTGCCAGCTTGAGCAGAGGTCGAGCAAAATATGCAAATTCTTCTAGAGAGGTTGTTCAACCTGAACCATGTTATTCGACCAAGGTGTTTTGGTCGAGCGCTGGTCAAACAAAATGTGTAAATTCTTACAGAGAGTTTGCTCGGCCAAGTAAGGGTTGCTCGACCAGAAATGGCAAGTCGAACGAAGGCCGAACGGAACAGAGGAGTACAGGGAGCGCGACTAGGCAGTTTGCTTGACTTCTAGCACTTGTTCGACCACCATATTTTGGTCGAACAGAGGTCGAACAACGCTAATTTTAAGGAAAGATATGGGTTACTCGATTTTAACCCTTGCTCGATTTCAAAATGCAAGTCGAGCTGAAGTCGAACAGGCTCCAGAAATAGTTTTAAAAGGAAAAGAGATTGCTTTTTCATCGAAGAGGAAGAGACCTAGGTTGCCTTCGCTTGGAGAGATAGTTAAGAAAATGAGTATGGAGAAGAGGAGGCCATCCGATTTTGGCATCAAAATTCCAAATTAGGAGGAGAAAAAGGAGATGTGGTCTGCAATTGCACAAAAGATCACAAGAACATGATAACAGGATGATCATGCAATGAGGGAGATGAACATTGTCAACGATATTCGTTGGATGTTCAATCAAGTGGGCATTACTCAGTTTGTGGAGATGAAGAGAGAGACCTATTTTCATATCATTGCGGAGGTTCTACGTATGTTAAGGATTGAGCGTGGAGACCGATACCTTCCTTATAATATTCGGATACAGATTGGCGGGCAAGAGCAGATGATGTGGGCACGAGTATTTAATGAATTGATTAGTTGTGAGAATGAGACGGATGTGGAGCATGATGACTTCAAGCCAGATGAGTTTTGAAGAGCTATTATGGGGAGGCGAGAGCGTTATAAATCGAATACTTCAAAGGTTACCTTCATTCGCAATCCCATGATCGCTTACATGGGAAGAATTTTGAGTAACACGCTATTTGCTAGGTCCGAAGGAAGCTGTATTCCGAGGGGGGAGCTATATGTGTTGTGGTGCATGCTTCATGGAGTTCGCTTCAATGTAGCGGCGTACTTTTTCAATCAACTTCACAAGTTCACGACTCATGGATTTCAGCGTGTGAATATCAGATGACTCATCACCTTGATAGCTGAGTACTATAGAGTTGATTTGAGCAGATACAGGCCTATCCGAGGGGATCTGGATTTGATCTTGACTTCATGGGTGAGGTTGGGGCTGATTGAGCGGCTAGATTATACTTGGATGTTCATTCAAGGAAAGAATCCTAGTACGTTCAGATTTCCACTGGTGATTATTGATCTCACCACCGGTAGAGTTAACAACAATTTATTGATGAATACCACAGAGCACACGGTGATCTCAGAGACATGCCTGGGAAGAGGAGATTGGAGACTCCTTGCTG
The DNA here is from genome assembly GCA_023678885.1 of Pogostemon cablin. Classification (NCBI taxonomy): domain Eukaryota; kingdom Viridiplantae; phylum Streptophyta; class Magnoliopsida; order Lamiales; family Lamiaceae; genus Pogostemon; species Pogostemon cablin. Next base: position 25,172,231 of record CM042985.1, on the reverse strand, counting down.
ATATGTGGGCGCATGGGATCGTCCTAGATGAGGACATGATCCTGATAGGGAATCCGACCGACTTTGATAGAAAACTGGAATTGGCAAATGCGAACTATGCTGCACTCAATGTGCGTTATGATTCCATGGATGATCGGTTGAGAAAGATGTATGATCATGGGTGCTTGATGGATAGGAATATCAGTGATTTTCATCGAGCGTTTGATCGATGGCGTGAAGAGATGAGTGGAGATGAGGATAATGAGGATGATGATGCTCCAGAGAATTAGAGTTGCCAGGTCTTTTATCTTTTCTGATTCTTCTCATTCTCATTCTTTTTTACACTTTACAGGTGGAAACTTAATTGATGTGGGTGTAGTGTTTGATTCATGTGTGGGTCGCATGTATTTGATATTGATGATGATTGCTTGATTGTTGGAAGATTGTTTATATGTATTTGCTTTGGATTGTTTAGTGATGAGACTTGTTCATGTTATGCATGTGCCTTATTTTGATGCATGTTGATTTGTTGATGATAAGCATGTTATATTTTACTTATAATTCATAGAAAATTGATATTGATTGCATGCTTTGAAGAGTGCTTAAGATTCTATTACCTATGTGAGGATTTGAGCCTTTTAATTGTGCTATAAGCATGATAGTTTATTCTTGAGAGTCGTTTGTATACTCGTATTCTAGAACTTGACTTGGAGTCTTGTTTGAAGTCTATAATTGAGAGATTCTAGGAAATGATCTTAGGTCATTATTGTTGATTAAGTCATTTAGCCAAATTTATCCTACATTATTATATGATTATCATTGGAAGCCCTTTTGAGCCTTTAAACCTTTTTCTTTGGCAAGTCTTTGATAAATAGTTGTTTACCTTGTTGAGCCTTGAACACCTATTACTAGTAAAGAGTTGAGGTAAATGAATGCCACATGAATTTTTGGGGAAGAATAGGAAAGAGAGATTTGGTTTATTAAGAATCAAAAGACAAGTGGTTAAATCTTGCAAGGAATAGTACTGAAATCGGTATCCCTATTGCCAGAAAGAGTAGTGCCCGAAACTGGTGCCCTTATACTTGAAGAACACCGGAATTGGTATTCTACTGTGAAGAAGAGATGTTGATCCAAGTAAAGATGGAGAAAGCGCACGTTGAAGTGATCATGAGAAGGACGAAGGAGAATAGAAGGAAGCATTTGAAAAGCAATTCTCCAAGGTACTTCTTTACTAGTAATTGAGTTACTTATCTAAATTCTCATACCTTTACCAAAGAGCCAACGTTACATCCTAAATGCAAGTCCTTTGTGATCCTAGTATTGAAATAGTTATAGATGGATTTTTGAGACTCTTGTCAAGCTTAGAGTCACGCGAGTATATGAATTGAAATTGAGTGTTGATACTAACCATAAAGTGTACATCTTTTACACTTGAGAGAGAGAGTAAACACTTTTCCATGAGCTAGATGACTTAGCACTCGTAGAAGTATTGTGATTGATTGATGTTTATGCGTGAATGAAAGGTATGATGGATTGCATGTTTTGAGTTGATAAAACTATATGAGTTAGGATAGGTTCTGCTTGATCTCGTGATTACTCTCTGGATTTGTTTTGATTTTCGTTACCTCGGGACAAGAAATATGTAAATTTAAGGATTTGATGAGAGTGTAAATTCACATAATTTGGGCTCCGATTCGTGAGGGAATTGAGTTCGATTGAGTCTTTTATTTAGATGAATCGGTTTGTTTATGAACAAGGCGCGAATCAGAGGTTACAAGGGCTTTTTGAGCATATTTTTACAGGAAAATAGGTCTTAAAGGCTTGGAATTGGAAGACATAATTTTTGAGGCAATTTTCGAAGGTCGTTCGACCTCAAGACCTTGTTCAAACAAGGTGGCCAAGTCAAGAAGAATGCGCAGATTCATCTAGAGAGCTTGCTCGACTTGGAGATGTTGCTTGACCAGAATCATCGTGCTCGAGTAGATGAGTGAAGTTGAATAAAATGTGCAAAAACTTACAGTGAGCTTGCTCGACCATTGCTCGAGTTGAAGGCCTTGCTCGACCAGTCGCGGCTTGGTCAAACAGATTCTTGCTGTTTCTATTTTTGGAAATTCTATATTTTTTTACCAAATTTGACGTGTGCTTCAAGCAAAAGCCCATCCTAAGTTCATAAGGAGGTTCCATGAGTATAAAAGAAGAGCTTTTGCAGGAGAAAGAGGAGACATCATTCATTATCCATCCACCACCAAAACCCTACCATCATCCGAAGGAGTCGTGAAGAGAGGTTTGTCTGGCGCTTCAAGTAAGATCATACCAATCAACCATGATTGTTCCTATATCAATCATGGGCTAGAGCTGCTCCGGTAGTTCTAGGGTTATGAAAGTTTTATGAGTTAATTAAATTTCCATGTGTAAACTTCGTACAACACTACTTGTGGTTTATTTTATATAAGATTGTGTCTTTTTAATTCATACTCATGGTTATTTTGTGCATCATTAACTGTTATGTAGAGTTTGAATACATATCTTGGTTATTGATTGAGTTCATTCACTGCTGAGCAGGATTACATGTTATATTCTAAGTGAAGGGATTCCGAAGTCTTATTAGAACTATCTTATATAGATACTTATTAATTGAATCTTATTCGGGTTAATAAGTTGGATAGAGAATATAACGTCATAGTCTATAAAGAGAGATCATATCGGGTTAGAGTACTAAGTGCACGGGATATAATTGATACTGATAGTACCTAGAAAGAGGGGTGAATTATATCTCTTGCTCCGATCATATTCACATGTGTCATACGCATGTTTACTTGAGTCTGTAGGGTGAACTTGCATGGTTTAGTGATGCGTCCATAAACCACAAGGCAGAGTCGGACAATAACACATGGAAAGGAAATTAATAAGTAAAACTGGATGATCCGAAGAACTACCTAATTTCTTACTTGATAACTACCGTATTTTCTCTATTGCTTGTTTATTTAATTTGCTATTTAAATTATATGTTATTTAGTTATGCAACTTTTCCAACCAAAATTGTCAACATTGTCTTAGTTAATTAGAATATAATTAAATTGATAATAATCCATCTCTTGGGTTCGATAATCACTTGGTCGCCTATTGAAACTACAATTGATATCCTTCACACTGGGGGATAATTTTGTGTGTTGAGAAAACGCTCATCAATAATGGAGCTAATATGAGAGGGAGCTGATGTGCATTTTCTTTGCACGCAAAATTAATCCCCAAGTATTAAGGATATCAGTTGCAACTTAAGCAAGCAACCAAGTTAAATATAGAACCCAAAGGACGGCGTATTATCAATTTAATTATTATCTAAATTAATTAACACAAGTGGCAATAAAAGTTGAAGGTTGATTATCTAATAACTAATATGCTGAAAACTAAATAATCAAAATAAAATAAATACTAGAAGAATACGAAAGTGACTCAAGAATGGAGAATAGGTAGCTCTAGGATAATCCAGCTTCACTCATTAATCTCCCTTTCGTATATCAATGTCAACTCTACCTTGTGGATTATGGACGCATCACTAAGCCATGCAAATCTACTCTATAGACACAAGTAAATATGCGTGTAAAACGTGTGAATAACCTTGGAGCAAGAGATATAATTTCATCCCTCTTTCTAGGTACTATCAGTATAAATTATTTCCCTGGATAATTGGTACTCTAACCCAATATGATCTCCCTTTATAGGTACTATAAAATTACCCTATTTATCTTACTTATCAACCCGAATCCAATTCAATTAATAAGTATTTATATAAGATAGTTCTAATGAAGTTTTGGAGTCCCCTCACTTAGAATCATAGCATATAATCCTGCTTAGTAGTGAATGCACTCAATCAATAACCAAGATATGTATTCAAACTCTACATAACAGTTAAATATGCACAAAAAAACTCTGATTATGAATTAATAAAGCATTGCCTTATATAAAATAAATCCACAAGTAGTGTTGTACAGAGTATACACACGAAAGTTCAATTAATTCATAAAAACCTTCAAAACCCTAGATTTACCAAATCGGTTCTAGCCCATGATGTTGTGAAGAACAATCATGGGTGTTGGATAGATCTTACCCGGATATCTGGAAAATACAAGATAAATTAGGAAACGATAAAAACCCTAAATTGGGGCATCGTAGCGTCATTCTGCGTCTTGAATCCTCCTCTTGGTTCTTCTGTTGATTCAGCAAATGAATCTTCAAAGTGATGGATGAATGGAGAAAAGGATGACCCCCTTGTGGGGCTGTAGGATGATTGTGTTCTTCAATCCAATCTAATTCTATCCCAATAATAAATAATAATATGATCTACATCCCCTTTTATACTTGTAAGCTCTCCTTATGGACCTAGGATGGGCTTTTTCTTGGAAAGCACGAAAATTCTCGAATAGGGGGTAAAAATCCCAATTTTTGCTATTCAGGCTTCTGGTTCGACCACGACATAGTGGTCGAACTGCTCGCGTCGTGGTCGAATTGCAATGCACAGTCTCACCGTTTCGAGTATAACTTCCACATATAAGCTCTGATTTGAGTGACTCTTACACTCACGCGATCCACGCTTCCTTGGCTTTCTATACATATAAAGAACTCAAAAAAAGTCCAAGATTTGAAGGTGTAACAAGCCATGGAAAGTGTCACAGCCGTTCTGTTCGGCACAGCTCGCGCGACGTCACCATCTTGATTATAACTTTCTCGTTTCTAATCCGATTGAGGTGTTCTTTACTCTAAAATAACCCTCTCTTCAGTGGATTTCCAACCATGTATCATACCACCAGTTTTGATCTCTACAAAAATACAAAAAAAATTACACAAGTTGGACGTGCATTTTTTCAGCATTCATACACAAGTTGCACCTTTTCTCCAACTTTGCACTGTTGATCCCTTTCCTACCTAAAACACAATAAAATACCTCAAGTGTACCTTTTTCTCATATATATCAAATATAAGACACTTGTGCAAATATATAACGACAATTCTCATCATAAAGGTGTTAAATTGATTCTAAAACACGCTTATTTTCACTCTCATCAATCCCCCAAACTTACCTGTTTCTCGTCCCGAGGCAACAAAATAAAAATAAAGAGAAAGAAAGTAAGAATTAGCAGAGAAACAAGGACTACGACAAATACGCCCTTCAAAATACAATTGTCCTCAACTTAGGTCATGCAACTCTTATTACATGTAATAATCAATTCATAGCATACAAGATAAGACAATCACCACCAATTCAAATGTTCTATTAACATGTTCTCACGGGAATTATATATTACTCGCACTCAAGTATAAAAGGTGTACACTTATGGGTTATGGTGTTTACGCTCAGATTCAATTCAAGTGCATGCGTAACCATAAGCTTGCCAAAAGTCTCAACTCTCCTTTTACTTGTAGCTAACAAATCATGGATCAAAAATGACTTTTATTAGGGTGTAATGTAGGCTCTTTGGAAAATGTGGGAAATATATGGATAAGTGATTTAAAACTCGGATCAATCAAGTTGCAGTCTTTCTCGATCTTTCATTCTTCCTCATCACTTCAATCAAGCACAACATTCTCTTCAAAGTTTTCCATGTTTCTCCTTCAAAAACAACATATATTTTTCAACTTTTCTAACTCTTCAACTCCATCATTCTCCTTTTCTTCATCCTTTTTTTCCTTTCGAGGTACCAGTTTTGGGCACTACCTCTCGCATCATCCATAGGGTACTAGATTTAGGGTGTTTGTTTCCATGGAGTACTAGATTTGAGCACTACTCCAAGAATTTTCCTTTTATTCCTTAATATTCTTCCTTCATCATCTTTATCAACCCTCAAATCATCACTCTCTTCAATTAAGCTTTATTGACTATCAAAAGAATGGATTTAAAAATATTCAAGCGGGCTAACTAGGGATTTAATGAATTCAGGTAAAGTATATGGGAAAAGATGAGCTATTCAAAGATGGCCTAATATCATTTCTATAATCCGCTACACTAATCTTGAATATTCAAGGAGACTCAAGGCAAGTTCTAGAATACACGCACAAGGACGATACTCACCAGAAAAGAAATATCATGTGATTATGTAACATGATCAACGAGGCTCAAAATCTCACATGGGTTTTTAACAAGTAAAAGAGCACTTTTCAAGGTAAGCAATATCTCATAAGTACACATAGAACATCATACCATAATATAATTCAAGTACACTTCCTTCATCAATTTTAAAAACATATGAATTTCAAGGATAATTTAAAAATATAAGCTCATGTGGATCACAACCGTAAACTCAATCCTTCCACTCCCATGACTTAAAAACACACATAAAAATTAGAATAAGAAAACGAGAGCACCTGATTTTTCTTCAACATATGCACGAGCTCCTCGAGTTATTCAACTCGATCAGGTAAAGCCTCAGTTTATCTGTTTCTATTATCAAAGCTCAAGCACACCTCATCATCACATTATTCATCAATAATTAAATAGAGAACTATAAGAAAGACTCAATTGACTATCTAATTGACTCCACGCACTAGACACACCAACACAACACACTAAACATTAGGTAAGTTACAAAAAATTGACATACCAACACCGGTTAAAATATTAATATGCCGCAAAAAATCAACTCCCTAACAAACGAACAACCAACGAAAGGAAAAATTATACCAGTAGTGCTCATAGGACGAGGTAAGTACATCACATCCCCCAAACTTAGTAAAAACATAAATCGAAACTAAGTTTGAAAAGAGATATAATTGCCAAAACATGAGCACTTTAAATATAATAACTCATCACTCACACGAAAGAAATAATAAAGCAATAAAATGGAAGGGACAAGCCCCCAATAGGCGCTCATGTTTAATGTCAGAGAGTCACAATGGTAGAGGACGGTCTTCTCGCATCCTCATCTTCAAGTACTTTCTTTCCCTCTTCTTGTCTACACTCAGCACCTCACATTTCTTGGTAAAAAAATATCCTCAAAATTTCCTTCCACCTAGACTCCTTCTTGACAATCTTCCACTTAAATTCAGAATTATCTGTCCCATTAAAACCAAGATTAAACAAGTTAGAAATCACATCTATGCTCTTGCATGATTGAATCTCCATGGGCATCATCATTGCTTTCTCAAGAGAGAAAACTACATCTCCATTATCCATCTACAGTCTAAGCTTCTTAGTTCTCAACCTCTTTACTCTTTCCCATTTCTTTTCCACTATAACCTCAGTATTCTGTCCTTGGGATGACATTAGAGTATCATTAACATCAAGTAAGGCATTCTGCACGAAAAATGGTACAAGACGAGGTGGTTCGACCAGTTGTGCTGGTCGAACCAGGTGTGTAGTGGTCGAACCAAGCTTCAAAAAGTATGCTCTCTCCCGGATAGTCTGGTTCAACCACGGTTTGACCAATGGGATTGGTCGAACTATGATGGTCGTGGTCGAACCGTGCTTAAAAAAAATAGAGTGCTGCGGACAGGCTGATTCGACCACGGTTCGACCAACAGAGTTGGTCGAACAATGACGGTCATGGTCGAACTGTGCTTTAGCAAAAACAGAGTGTAGTGGACAGGCTGGTTCGACCGTGGTTCGACCTTCAAGGTTGGTCAAACCACTATGGTTTTGGTCAAACTGGGCATTTGGATGCTCCGGAGGTTGCCCAGGTGCTTGGTTTGACCTCCAAGGTGTGGTTTGACCTACTTGCTTGGTCGAACTGAGATCAAATCGAGCTTCTGGAGCTTTAGAATTTATTTTCGGCATTATTGGTCCCCATACTGTATTCCAAACCTTAACATGATGGCATGGCACTGCTTCGGATTCATTATGCTTTGAGATGGGAATATTTCTTTCTCCAACGTTTGTGTCAATTGATTCACGTTCCCGGCCATGTGCCTTATCAACAACGTCAAGTCCTTCATCTGCTTAGATATATCCTCATGATTTCCATCAATTATTGCCTCTAGCTTAGCCTTTAGACGATCTACTCTTGCATCATTCTTAGCCATGTATCGATTGAAGGTAACTTCAATACTCTTTACTTCTTGCTGCTCATACTAGGTCCCCTTTGTGTCAACTCTGTAATCTGCTTCTGCTGGGACTCTAGTAGCTTGTTGATATTAGCAAGACTAGAGATGATCTCATCATCCCTATTCGGCTTCAACACTTGATGATCAACCTGAGCCACCTTACCCACTACATAAGTTCCTCTAACTCTTTCCGTAGGCCAGTCATGTGAATTTATAGAGATGTCTTCGTATAACTTTTCTACTTCAAGTGCTGTCTTTGATAACAACACTCCTCCTGATGATGCATCAATTAGAATACGCGACTCACAATCCAATCCATAGTAGAAGATACTTATGTACTGAGCCTTAGACATTCCAAGTAGTGGACACCTCCTGAGCATATCTTTAAACCTATCCCACGCCTCTTGAAATTTCTCACCCTGATTCATAACAAATTGGGTGATTTCTTGCTTCATTCTTAAGATCCTTAAGGATGGCATGTATCACTCTAAGAACTTCTGCTGCAGTTGGTCCCATGTAGTGCAATCTGTAGCATCAAGAGTCTCATACCAATCTTTTGCTCTATCAATTAAAGAGAACTTAAATAGGGCGATCCGTCTAGCATGATCATTAGCTCCAGTACCCTTCTGAGTGTTCGCATAACCAAAGAATCTTCTGAGATACTGATATGGATCTTCAAAGCAACCTCCAGAAAAGGGATTTTTCTCTACCATGTTAATAAGAGCGGGATCTATCTCAAAATCATGATCTTCCCCCTTGCTCCTATCAACCCCATGTTGTCAATCCCATAGTTCATGAAAATTTCACGTATGGCAATATTATACGGATTCTGCCTTGCTCTGGCCATGTTTAGCTCAATGTGTTATTCCTTCTTTCCTTTCTCTCCTTTTCCTAGTGCACAAGTACCTCAGAAAAATTTAAAGTTAGATAGAAATAAATAATCACAAATAGAAGTCTTAATAAAACTAGAAATAATAAATTAATAATAACAGTCATCTCCGGCAACGGCGCCAAGAACTTGATGTGCATTTTCTTTGCACGCAAAATTAATCCCAAGTATTAAGGATATCAGTTGCAGCTTAAACAAGCGACCAAGTTAAATATCGAACCCAAAGGACGGCGTATTATCAATTTAATTATTATCTAAATTAATTAACACAAGTGGAAATAAAAGTTGAAGGTTGATTATCTAATAACTAATATGCTGAAAATTAAATAACAATTAAAATAAAATAAACACTAGAAGAATACAAAAGTGACTCAAGAATAGAGAATAAGTAGCTCTAGGATAATCCAGTTTCACTCATTAATCTCTTTTTCGTGTATCAATGTCCGACTCTGCCTTGTGAATTATGGACACATCACTAAGCCATGCAAATCTACTCTATAGATATAAGTAAATATGCATGTAAAACATATGAATAACCTTGGAGCAAGAGATATAATTTCACCCCCCTTTCTAGGTACTATCAGTATCAATTATTTTCCTGGCCAATAGGTACTCTAACCCGATATGATCTCCCATTATAGGTACTATAAAATTACTCTCTTTATCCTACTTATTAACCTGAATCCAATTCAATTAATAAGTATTCATATAAGATAGTTCTAATGAAGTTTCAGAGTCCCCTCACTTAAAATCATAACATATAATCCTGCTCAGCAGTGAACGCACTCAATCAACAACCAAGATATGTATTCAGACTCTACATAACAGTTAAAGATGCATAAAACAACTACGAGTATGAATTAATAAAGCATTGTCTTATACAAAATAAATCCACAAGTACTGTTGTACGAAGTATACACACACGAAAGTTCAATTAATTCATAAAAATCTTCAAAACCCTAGATCTACCAAAATGGTTCTAGCCCATGATGATGCGAAGAACAATTATGGGTGTTGGATAGATCTTACCCGAATGTCTGGAAAATACAAGATAAATTAGAAAACGATAAATACCCTAAATTGGGGCGTCGCCGCGTCCTTCTCCGTCTTGAATCCTCATCTTGGTTCTCCTATTGATTCAGCAAACGAATCTTCAAAGTGATTGATGGATGGAGGAAAGAATGTGGATGATGGTTGGGGGGTGATCCCCCCTTGTTGGGCTGTAGGATGATTGTGTTCCTCAATCCAATCTAATTCTATTCCAATGATGAATAATGATATGATCTACATCTCTTTTTATACTTGTAAGTTCTCCTTATGGACCTAGGTGAGCTTTTTCTTGGAAAGCACAAAAATTCTCAAACTGGGGGTAAAAATCCTGATTTTTCGTTGTTCAAACTTCTGGTTCGACCACGACACAGTGGTTAAACCGCTCGTGTCGTGGTTGAACTCTGGTCGAACTGCAGTGCACAGCCTCACCATTTCGCGTATAATTTCCACATACAAGCTCCGATTTGAGTGAAGATAAGCTGGAGGACTTCTGCGCCCTAATCATTCTATTTTCGTTTGTGGAGTCCTTTCCTTTAACAGCTTCTTTAATTGAATTCAAAGATCGATAGCTGTAAAGCATGTTGTCTTATTATGATGAAAATAGCAGGTTATCTTCCCCACCTTGAATCAAAATATAGAGAAAGAGAGGCCAATGCCAAGAAGTCTTCCCAAGTCGCTTGCTTAAAGTGGTTCGTCTGACCAAGAAATAAAGTCCAAAAGGAATGGGATATTTTGCCAGTAGATCTGATTTCGCGATATGCGATCCAAAATATGAGACTGGATGCCGAAGCTTTCTAATAAGAATGTCGAATAGAAGACCATGGAAGTAATGAGAAAAGATCACATAGAGGAGAGTTTCAAAGAGATATGGATCCGAACAAAAGTTCGACATCCAAGAATGACAGGACTAACAGCTCTGTTCAAAGCTGGAGCAACAGGGACTTCAGGCCTGTTAACTATGACGAGACAAGCAGTTCTATACAATAATATTATTGTGTGTTGTATAGACAATATGCAGAGAAAGGATACGAGGAAGCCGACCGATGGTGGGACGATGTAATCCAAAGGAAGGAGATAGCAAGTATTCGCGCCAACCACACCAAGGAAGAACATCTGGAAGAACTACACCAGATTGAGATTAAATATTCTAAAGAAATAGAAAGAAATATAGTGGAACTCCGAAGTTTCATCGAGATCCATAGAAGTGTTCCCAAATATAAACAATGGAGGAAACGACCCAACAGGGTCTAAGAAAAATTTGCAAGCCCTACCACTTTACACATTGAACAAAATGACAGAGTGGAAAGAGATCAATGCAGATAACTCTAAGATGAACCAAGATCTTAGAGAGTTATAGAAGACGGTGATATTCTTTGGAGAATATTGCCAAAATATGCCCAGGACGATATTTGAGATCAGTCTCAAGATAGATAAGGTGGAAATATTGCAGAACAGATAACTCGACCTCATCCAGAAGCTGATAAATTAAGTAGCATACCTGGAAACCAAAGTAGCCAGAAGAAGATCAGGAGGAAGGTTGCCACCAACCTTCGAAATAGAACCCCTTTTACACCAAAAGGGAAAGACGACGGAGGTCACAAGGCCAAAGTCCGAAAGCGAGAAGATGATTGCCATTCTTCGAGGAGAATCCACATCTCCAGATGAAAAGAGAAAATCTTGAAGATCTACAAGATCTATATGAGTCCTTCCAAGGACTATCAATCGTAGATCTAAAAATGAATGTTGAAGAAACATCAAGTTCTCAACAACAGTCTCAGGCTCAACATGATCGGAGCCAGAATGAAGGAATATCTGGATCACATGGAGTCCATGAGACAAGATAGAAAGAGATATTCCAACAACCAGAAAACTTTAAGATGAAGGCAATAGGAATGTCAATAGGAGCAAGTCGAGTTCGAGGATCAAATCCACACAACACCCCATATAGACAGTCTCACCTTGAACCAATAAATCCATACGGGTTGATCTTAAACCTCGACATTCTCGACTTCAAAAATAGGGAGACCTTGATCGATGAATGGACAAATGCCATGAAGATTGCAGGCGGCGCATTGGAGCTGGACAAAGAAGGGTTCATAAGATTCCTAACTATGAGCCTGGAAGGATCAGTAAAGTGCGTCTGGGAGGTACTCTCAGACGAAGTCAAGAAAGAAGTCATGGAAGGCGAAGATCTAGGCAATATCGTTGATCGAATGGCCAAGATCTTCAAGATCCACTTCATCGAAGTAGGTTACTTCAAAGGAATAGAAGAAGAAAAGAAGAAGAAGTATAGGAATGCCCTATACAGCCTGGAACTACTTAACATCTGTTATGTAGATGAGTACATCAAGCTCTTCACAGAGTATAGATGGAAATCAAAGATTAAGGAGGAAGAGGTATTCCACATATTCTTTGCAAAGATTCCAAGTCCATGGAGAGAAATGTTAATTAAAGAGTATGAACCATGCGAGCTGGATTCAATAGCAACAAGGTTATCTTTCCTCAAAGCCAAAATTGCAGAGTGGTGCCATCAAGCATCACTACACAAAAAATATAAGAGACTACGGGGAACAACAAAATGGTACCCCTATGTTGTGAGAATAATGACCTTCTAACTATCATTGGAAGAAGTCCAAGGAAGTAGAAAATGATGAAGAAAAATCATCCTTACACACAAAGAAGCAGAGGATGGAGGTACAGAAGACCAAGATCCTTTTGGTCCAAATAAAAGGCCCGAAGCTATAAATTGGGGCAAAGGTTCGGACCATCCAGATGGAGTTCAAGAAGCCAAGCCTCATCCTCAGGATCAAACCAGAGGAGTACAGGGAGAACTCCCATAAGAAAGACATTCCAAAGAGTAGCTACATGAGCCAATGAAAGATTCAAGGATTGTAACTGCTATACGTGTGGAGCCAGAGGGCATATCTCGTCAGATTGCCCAGAGAATCAGAAGCGAGGAGTGTGACAGTTCGAAACCACTCCAGAAATGGAGGAAGCTATTTACTTCCAAGATCTGGTACATGTATATCAGTTTGAAGATATACCCTCAGACGAGAGCTTCTACGAAGAAGAATTCTTCAGCCAAGATGAATCCTCTGAAGATGAGTCAGAGTGAAGAAGAAAACTTCAGACAGGAGATGCAAGAGGATATGTCTGGATTCTTTTCCCAGACATCTATTTCTCATAAAACCCTTATGAGAATCATGAAGGAAGATTCCCAGAACAACTAGTGCTAGGATTGGAGTTTCTCGAGGATCACAAACCTTGGGAACGACTACAAGACGGAATAGAGTTTATGGTCAAGGAAAAAAGATACAAAGTTTACTAGTAGAGGCTCGGGCTTATAAGCTCTGATCCATCCATGGCCACAAGTCCGTTCTCAATATATATCACCATTGGGATGATATATAAAGAGCATCGTGCAAAATATTTTGCAGCGTACATTGATTCAGGAGCCGGCATCTGCACAGCAAAAGAAGGAGTCTTTCCTAAAGACTCAGGTGAAGAATTGCCAACAGTACTAGGAAAAGATTTCTCTCAAAGGGTGCTAATCCTTAATAGAGGAATCAACCAAGCGGAGATCATGATCGGAGGAGCGGATCGTACCCCATGGTACAAGGTGAAAACTCCACCGATATATTTTCACGATACCGAAGTGGATATTCTGTTAGGAAATAATTTCCTACAGACATTCAAGTGTTTTACCCAAGAAAATGTAACAAGAAGGCTTTTGTCACAATCCTTTATGAACATAAGATCATAGCACCAAGACTGTGTAATGCATTTCAAAGAAAAATGTCAATCAGATTTTGCAGCAAGCATGGTGATGAAGGAAAACTTAGCCATCCAAAGATGAATGATCGAAGCAAATATGGCGAAGCAGAACTTCAAATGAGAACCGAGACTAGAGGAGGATGGAAGATGGAGAAACTAAAAAAAACACAATCCATCTTCTCAAAGCAAACTTGGGAGAAAGCTTACAGAAAGACACCTGATGAGTGATATTTTCACCTAGATTTTAGTATCTTTTTATGTGAGTTTTTGTATATTTTTATCCATATTTGTGTTCTATTTGGTTGTGTTTTATGTTTTTATTTGATGCTAGATATGATAAGGAAGGCATAGGAAAAAGCGGATCTCAATTCGGAGTTGAAACGAGGAAGAACGAGCCAAAACAGTGAAGCAGACAGCACAACACGGCCAGCCGAGCCCGGAAACACGACCCGTGTCCAGTGCAGAAACACGGGCCGTGTACCAAATATGGGCCTGTAACGAAAGCCGTGCGTGGACACCAGATTACACAACACGGCCACCCCTGTGGCCGTGTGCAGAGCACGAGCCGTGTAGGTGTAAATTCTGTCAAAGATCATAATCCTTCTAGAAGCTTCCCAAGGGGTATAAATACCCTTTTATTCAACATTTTACAGGGAGATCCGAATTCCAACCCTGCACACACACCTCACACACCATTTTCTTCATTTTACACCTTTTCTTCATCCATTCATCATCTATCATCATCCTTTCATAAATCCATCATCATTTCATCTTTAAATCAAGTGAGGAAGCAAAGAAGAGGAGGATTTCACTCAAGGAAGGAAGGAGATTCATTTGGATTCAATCCAAGGGAGTTTTCATCTTGATTTAGTGTTAAACCTTTTAGTTTACAATGATTTGTAAGATTCCTAATGTCTATGTTATGGATCTTGTGATGATTGTAGGCTAATCTCCTTTGTGAGATTAGCAACATGATAGGAGTTGAATAATTTGTGATATTCATGTACTTAAATTCATGTGTGGATTTGGTAATTGATTTTCTATCATTGATGTTTAATATCTTGAGGTTGATGATGTTTTGTGTGTTTAATTATTTTAAGCATGTGATTAGATTGAGAAGTCAATTGCATATTTAGGATAGTTAAATGAATCATTTCATCAAACACTTCATGTGCATTATAGATTATGAAGAGATTGAGAAGTCCTTGATAGTTTAGAATCATTTGATAGAACATATCATTTATTAGATTGAGAATTCAATAGATTATGTGAAGGGACTCTTAATTGAATCTAGTACCTAGTTGGAATGATTTAATTGAGAACTAACCATGGAACCTTTATAAGATCATATCCTACCCATTCCGAGAGGAAGCTTAGGTGACATTAGTGTTAGCCCTTAGTCAAGCCTTAAACCACATGAGTTTGAATGCATGAATATATGAATTACCACTCCTTGATTGTTGTTAATCTCACCCTTGCTTAATTTGGTAAACCACTCATCTAATCATTTAATCTTGTTTGCATTGATTGATTTAATTTCTTGTTTGATCACTGATGAGCGTTTTCTCAACACACAATTAATCCCCAAGTATGAAGGATATCAATTGTAGTTTCGAAAGGTGACCAAGTGAATATCGAACCCAAGGGATGGCGTATTATCAATTAAATTATTATCTAAATTAATTAAGACAAATCAATAAGAGTTTGATGTTTGATTATAACTAAAATACTAAATTAAATAACAAATAAAATAAACTATCACTCGAAGAATACGTAGGTGGATCAAGTAGGAGAATAGGTAGCTCTAGGATAATCCAGTTTTACTCATTAATCTCCCTTTTATGTGTTGATGTCCGACTCTGCCTTGTGGAATATGGACGCATCACTAAGCCATGCAAATCTACTCTATAGACACAAGTAAATATGCGTGTAACACGTGTGAATAACCTCGGAGCAAGAGATATAATTCACCTCCCTTTCTAGGTACTATCAGTATCAATTATTTCCCCCTAGGATTGGTACTCTAACCCGATATGATCTCCCTTTATAGGTACTATGAAATTATCTTCTTTATCCTACTTATTAATCCGAATTCAATTCAATTAATAAATATTCATATATGATAGTTCTAATGAAGCTTCGGAGTCCCCTCACTTAGAATCATAACATGGAATCCTGTTCAGCGGTGAACGCACTCAATCTACAACCAAGATATATATTCAGACTCTATATACCAATTGAAGATGCACAAAACGACCGTGAATATGGATTAAGAAAGCACAATCATATATAAAAT
Source organism: Pogostemon cablin (assembly GCA_023678885.1). Taxonomy (NCBI): domain Eukaryota; kingdom Viridiplantae; phylum Streptophyta; class Magnoliopsida; order Lamiales; family Lamiaceae; genus Pogostemon; species Pogostemon cablin. The sequence continues at coordinate 25,156,209 of CM042985.1, read as the reverse complement.
AAATCCACAAGTAGTGTTGTACGGAGTTTACACATAGAAGATCAATTAATTCATAAAACCATCAAAACTCCTAGATCTACCAAAAAGGCTCTAGCCCATGGTGTTGTAAGAAATACACATGGGGGTTGGATAGATCTTACCCGGATGTCCGGAAAATACAAGATAAATTAGGAAACGAATAAACCCTAGATATGGCGTCTTCATGTCCTTCTCCGTCTTGAATTCTCCTCTTGGTTCTCCTCTTGATTCCACAAAGGAATCTTCAAAGTGATGGATGAATGGAGGAAAGGAAGTGGATGATGGATGGGGGGTGATCCCCCCTTGTGGGGTGTTGTATGGTTGTGGCCTCTCTTCTCCTCTCTTGTATTGTGTTCCTCTCAATGAATAATGATGTGATCTACACCCCTTTTTATACTTATGAGCTCTCCTTGTAGGTCTTGGAAAGGACCCAAATTTAGGCATATATCAAATTTGGTAAGAGACATGCGTTAAATTTGGTAAAAGAGATCCGGATAAATAAGGTAGTTTTCGGAAATTCTCGGAAATTCTCGCCAATAGCTGCGCGACTTCACGATTCTGAGCATAACTTCCTCGTCTGACCTCCAATTTGAGTGATTTTTGCGCTCACATGATCCTTTTTTCCTTGGCTTTCTCTGAATATAAAGATGTCACAATAAATCCAAGAATTGAATATGTAACAGGCCATGGAATGTAGCACTGCAATTCTGTTCGCACAGCTCGCGCGGCGTCACCACTTTGCTCATAACTTCCTCGTTCGAACTCCGAATGGGATGTTCTTTAAGCCAAAACGACCCTCTCTTCAGTGGCTTTCCAACCATATATCAAAAATCCAATTCAGAGCTCCACATCAATACAGAATAATTACACAAGTTCGACGTGCGTTTATCAGCATTCTTGCACAAATTGCACCTTTTCTCAAACTTGGCTCTTTTCATCCTTTTTCCACCTAAAACACAACAAAACACCTCAAGTGCACCTTATTCTAATATATATCGAATATAAGACACTTTTGCTCATATAAGACTACAATATCAATCAAAAAGGTGTTAAATTGGATATTAAAATACGCTTATTTTCACTCTCATCAAACCCCCAAACTTACCCGTTGCTCGTTCCGAGGCAACAAAATAAAAATAAAGTGTGAGAGAGAGTAAGAAAATTAGCGGGGAAACAAGGACTATGACCAATACCCATTCAAAATACAATCGTCATCAACTTAGGTCATGCAACTCTCATGACATGTAATAATCAATTCAAAGCATACAAGTTAAGACAATCACCACCAATTCAAATGCTCCATCAACATGTTCTCACGGGAAGTATATATTACTCGCACTCAAGTGTAAAAGATGTACACTTATGGGTTAAGGTGTTTACACTCAAATTCAATTCAAGTGCATGCGTAACCATAAGCTTGCCTATTGTCTCAACTCTCCTTTTACTTGTAGCTAGTAAATCATGGATCAAAAAGGTCTTTCATTAGGTTGTAATGTAGGCTCTTTGGAATAGGTGGGAAATATATGGATAAGTGACTCAAAACTCGGATCAATCAAGCTGCAGTCTCTCTCGATCTTTCATTCTTCCTCATCACTTCAATTAAGCACAATACTCTTCCATCTTTCTCCTTCAAGCACAACTTATTTTCTTTCAACTTTTCCTAGCTCTTCAACTCCATCATTCTCCTTTTCTTCACCCTCTTTTTTCTCTTTTCTTTCTCTTTCGAGGTACCAGTTTCGGGCACTACCTCTCACATCCTCCATAGGGTACTAGATTTAAGCACTACCCAAGGGTATTTGATTCCATGGAGTACTAGATTTAAGCACTACTCCATAAATTTCTTCTTGATCCTTAAGACTCTTTTTTCATTATCCTTATCATCCCTCAAATCACCACTCTCTTCAATTAAGCTTTATTGGCTATCAAAGAATGGATTTAATAAGGCTCAAATGGGCTGACTAGGGATTTAATGAATTCAGGTAAAATATATGGGAAAATATGGGTTAAATATCAAAGATGGCCTAATATCATTTCCATAATCCGCTAGACTAATCTTGAATATTCAAGGAGACTCAAGGCAAGTTCTAGAATACACGCACAAGAACGATACTCACCAGAAAGAAATATCATGTGATTATGTACATGATCAACAAGGCTCAAAATCTCACATGGGTTTTTAACAAGTAACAGAGCACTTTTCATGGTAAGCAATATCCCACAAGTACACATAGAACTTCATACCACAATATAACTTAAGTACACTTCCTTCATCAATTTCAAGAGCATATGAATTTTAGGCACAATTTAAACAATATAAGCTCACATGGATCACCACCAAAAACTCAACCCTTCACTCCATGAATTAAAAGCACCTATAAAAATTAGAAAAAGGAAACGAGGGCACCTGATTTTTCTTCAACGTATGCACGAGCTCCTCGAATCAAAGCCTAAATGTAGAACTCGTCTTGCCACCTAGTTACCCTTTTCTATCATCAAAGCTCAAACAAACTCATCATCACAGGATTCATCAATAATAAAATAGGAGAACTATAAGAAAGAATTAATTGACTATGTAATCGACTCCACACACTAGAAACACCACTGAACACTAGGCAAATTGCAAAAAATCGACACATCAAAACCGATTAAAGTTTCAATATACCGCAAAAAATCAACTCCCCTAGCAAACATTACAAAGAAAAGATTATATTCTTGGTGCTACAATGAGGTAAGTACTGTTGGATTGTATACTAAAAGTCTAGCTTTTTGTATGAATAATGTTATAACAATTAATTTGAAATGAGAATCATATGATCAAATGATTGCATCTTATAATTTATTTATATGTTCGATGCAATAGTCCACTTACTTTATACTGTAGATAATATGTTGTGCGACAACACGTGGAAGATCATATTATCGGTTTCCTTATAATGTATAAACAGATGCTCACAACCGAGATAGATGGGGACTCTCTATCGGGATGGTTGTAGTGTGGTTTGGTATTAGCTTGTCTTGGCTATAGAATCACATTAGTGCACTTGTGTGTATTGAGCAGGACCGCTTGAGATCGTTCGACTTATACTGACTTATAGGAGAACTTGATCTCAGTTATTATGGAAGTTCGTGCTCTTAATCCCTATACAATAACCTCGACACGTAGGGCAGTATGTATTTCTTTGATTCATCAATGGGTGAGATTTACATGTAATTAAATCAACAAACTCGATGAGTTGGGAAGTAGTGCTGTCTCTATGGTGTGCTGTTGATTGTAGAAGGAATCCGTGTCCGTCATAGGTTGATGATGTCCCCTTGAGGAGCTCATAAGGATTATCATGTAAACCCTGCAGGTGGAATTTATTCCGGCATGATAATGAGGTTGAGTGGTACTACTCTTGGATGAGATATTAATTAATTGGCTTGTCAGTAACTTAATTAATTAATGGACATTGTATATCTTAAACATGGGGAGACTAATGGACTCATAATAAGAAGGAGCCCAAAATATAATTTTGGGATTGGTACGGTAGTGCAATAATAATATTTTAGTGGAATATATTATTATTATTGGACTTAAGTATAAGCTTTGGGCTAAACTTGGATACTTAAGCCCAATGGAGGCCCAACCCAATTTCTCCTCCTGATCCCTGCTGTAGCCCATGTATATAAGTCACCTCAGCTTATCTGGAACCCTAATCTAATTGATTATTCACGTGTGATGAGGGTTGAGAGCAGATTGAGGAGGTCTTGTAGATCGTCGCCCACACGACGTCGAGATCGGACTTAGGACATACAGCAGAAGATCAGAGGTAGTTTACTGCTGCTGTCCGTGACCTTGCGAAATTTGTATAAATTCGTACAGTACTCAGAATTTGATGATCAATATACTGACGGAAAACCGTCGAAGAGAGGATCGTCGGAACACAAAGATCACTCAATTCTGATATTAGACGAGGAAGTTATGGCTATTCTCGTGGGACTGTGCAGGCTGTCTGCGAGAATTAATCTTCATCAAGGTAATCGTTTCTATGATTTATTGCTTTCGCTGTGATAGAAACGCATGATATTCTAACGGATCATGTTAACCAAACGATCCAAGCACCAACAATTGGTATCAGAGCTTCGGTTCCGTGGTAAAGCGTGACATGTTAGATTAGGGTTCCAGATAAGCTGAGGTGACTTATATACATGGGCTACAGCAGGGACCATGAGGAGAAATTGGGTTGGGCCTCCATTGGGCTTAAGTATCCAAGCTTAGCCCAAAGCTTATACTTAAGTCCAATAATAATAATATATTCCACTAAAATATTATTATTGCACTACCGTAACAATCCCAAAATTATGTTTTGGGCTCCTTCTTATTATGAGTCCATTAGTCTCCCCATGTTTAAGATATACAATGTCCATTAATTAATTAAGTTACTGACAACCCAATTAATTAATATCTCATCCAAGAGTAGTACCACTCAACCTCATTATCATGCCAGAATAAATTCCACCTGCAGGGTTTACATGATAATCCTTATGAGCTCCTCAAGGGGACATCATCAACCTATGACGGACACGGATTCCTTCTACAATCAACAGTACACCATAGAGACAGCACTACTTCCCAACTCATCGAGTTTATTGATTTAATTACATGTAAATCTCACCCATTGATGAATCAAAGAAATACATACTGTCCTACGTGTCGAGGTTATTGTATAGGGATTAAGAGCACGAACTTCCATAATAACTGAGATCAAGTTCTCCTATAAGTCAGTATAAGTCGAACGATCTCAAGCGGTCCTGCTCAATACACACAAGTGCACTAATGTGATTCTATAGCCAAGACAAGCTAATACCAAACCACACTACAACCATCCCGATAGAGAGTCCCCGTCTATCTCGATTGTGAGCATCTGTTTATACATTATAAGGAAACCGATAATATGATCTTTCGCGTGTTGTCGCACAACATATTATCTACAGTATAAAGTAAGTGGACTATTGCATCAAACATATAAATAAATTATAAGATGCAATCATTTGATCATATGATTCTCATTTCAAATTAATTGTTATAACATTATTCATACAAAAAGCTAGACTTTTAGTATACAATCCAACAATCTCCCACTTATACTAAAAGACTATGCTGTCATGTCTTCTGCCATACATCTGATTTCCACTCCCACTACACGACCATCAAAAGCTCTCGCCTTAAGGTCCTTGTCTTGTAAATGGATTTACTAGGGTATCATCCAATGCAATCTAGGTGACAACAACCTTCCCCTCATCATACGATTTCTCGTAACAGGTGGTACTCGCGCTCCATGTGTTTAATTTTCTTATGGACTTGTGATTCCTTCAAGTTTGCAACTGTACCAATATCATCAATATAAATTGTGATAACCTTGGGCAAACTTAGAATCACACCAAAGTCCATCATAAAGTTTCTAGAGTCATACAGATACTTTGGCTGCCTCATGGGTCCAATTTATCATCTTTCCATGATGGAATCCGGAGTCTGAAATATATTTCTATATAACACTCCTCCATATTATGACTCTACTTCCTAAAATTAAACGCATAACCTTTGAGGTGAATTTACTGTCGTCCCTATCTGATTTGAAAAATATGAATCTATGTAACCCATAAGAATCAGTGAATCTGTTTGGTAAGCCTACATATAGTTTCTAGTCCTTTTCAGGTACATAAGTATATGTCTTACCACAGTTCATCATTCTTGTTCCGGGTTACGTTGATACCCACTGTTCATGCCATTGGCAAAATAGATATCCAATCTCGTGCATAGCATTCCTTAGATTAAGCTTCCTCATTTGCCGAAGCATAAGGAACCGCTTTCATCTTCTTTATCTACTTTTGTGTCACAAGACACATTCACTTAGATAAATTCACATGCTAAACGAGTAAGGATCGTATCATTATATGAAACTTGAGATAAGCATAACATCCTTTCTTGTGATCCGTATTACCGTGATCAAAAGGATATTTTTGCTCTTCTTAAGTCCTTCATCTCATACCGCTTTATCAACTATACCCATACGCCCGACAATACTCTTTCATTGTCTCCAATGAGCAAGATACTATCTACGTATAGTACAAAAAATACCACCACGTTTCCATCACTCTTTTCAATACACAAGACCCATCTGATCATTGATTAGATCCATGTCATTGGATTACCTCATCAAAACGGATGTTTCATGAACTTGAAGCTTGCTTTAGTCCATGAATGGACACTTTTAAGCTTACTATCACAATGCTCTTAGCTTTTTGCAATGAATCACTCTGGTTGCTTCACATAGATGTTTCCCTTAAGACTTCCAATCAGGAAAGCTATCTCGACATCTATTTGCTATCCCTCATATTTCATATGAGTAGCAACAAATAAAAGAGTCCGAATCAACTTAGGCATAACTACCGGCGAACAGGTTTTCTCATAATCGAACCCTTTCTTTCTGAGTATACCTTTTCGCAACAAGCTTGCTTCCAAGATTTTCACCTTATTCTATGATCCTCTTTTATTCTTGCATGCCCGCTTCCAATGGCTTTTACACCATTTAGCGGTTCAACAAGCATCCAGACCTAATTTAAAATCCATCGATTCTATTTTAATATTCATTGCACTTACTAAGATTCCGCATTTTAATTTTGTATTGCAACGTCGTATCCCTGGGATAATACCATGTTTACTAGGGATCAAGTCTTACGACTTTCCCAAAACATGTATCTCACGAGTTGTTGAATAATCCTCCCACTGCGACAAGGCACTACATGTAATTGTGTATCAGACGTGACACGCATTGCAGTTTACCTTGTAGTATATCCTCTTGTACACTTAGTACTTATACTTTGTGTTTTCTTCTCACTACCTTTAGAACAACTCATACATGGGTTTGTGATTTATTACATAGTCCCTTTCCAAAAATCTAGTGTTTGTGTTAACAATCACCCTTCGATCTTTTAGACTAAATAAATCACCTTCATTTTTATAGCATATCCCACAAACAGACAAACATTCAAATGAATTACTGTTTCTAGGGCTTATCCATAAAATGAATTAAGTAATTCCAAATAATTCATCATCTATCTAATCATTACCATAAGAGTCTTATTCCTTCTATCCACCACACCATTCAGCTGGGGCATGCCCGGTGTAGACCACTTGAGATTTAATCTCAACCTCTGATTAATAGTTCCTAATTATCCTAAGAGGTACTCGTAATGACGATTAAATCGTCATTACTTGATATATTTTCCATGATGCTTTACTGTACCAACCTTGTAATTCTTGAATAAATCAAAGAATTTAGACATGTAGTGCATCAAATAAATATATCGGTATCTAGAATAATCTTCGATTATTCATAACCACCTCTCGCCTAGATAATATTAGGCCCACTTGAATCAGAATGAACCAATTCCAACATATATATCTTTGGCTCTACACCCCTTTACCTTGAAAAGGTAATTAATCATTTTTACTTCCAAGTAAGACTCGCAAGTCCGATAGTTTCCACTTCAGATAAACCTTACGGTCCATCTGCTATCAACTTTTGAGTCCTACTCAAGTAAAATGATCTAGTCTTAGACGCCAAATGCATGTTTAGTTCATCTCCGAAGGTTACTTTCTCTTACTAAGATCAGAAGATGCATTATTAATTACTATTTGTCGCATCTGTGGAATATACATGATTTAAGAGTATACAAATTGTCCATCAACGTACCATAACAGATTACAACTCTATCCTTCATTATAATGACCATGTCATTTAAATGAAATGGAGTATCCATCTATTAATGCATAGAAACCGAAATTAAATTCTTTCTATGAAAACGTAAGTAAAGACAATTTTACAAAATCAAACGTTTATTCATATCGTAAGATAAATAAACAACTCCCACTGCAATAGCCACTAGTCTTGTAGTTTTACCCATGTCATAACAATCTTATCCTCACTTAGTAATGAACATTCAGTGATTCCAGTATCTACACACTTCGTGTCAGTAGATGCCATCACTAATCATGTTTAAACAACTAGTAAGTAAGATTCTATCCTTGTTCACTCCTTTTATGAAATTGAATTTCCTTTACCACATGTTTTGTCAGAAGTTTCTCACCATATACAACCACTTGTAATTCATGAGAAACTTACTCAAAACATCTAGGCAATTATGAAGAATAAAATTGACTTAGGTTTCCCCTTCAACTTCTATTCCATGTATTTCCAATTCATTCATCAAATTCAATCATGACCTACCGCCTTTTAAATTACTCAAGTATCCGAAGAGTTACATGAGACCATCATATTTCTATGAACCTCTCATCTCTTCACTAGAGACTTTAATAGGCATCATGAGACGTCCTTTGTGAGAACACACATGTATTTTCTTAAGCAGTAAAATTCAAAACAAAGATTCTTTTCTAATCATCTAATTTGGACAAGTAAATATAATTTCTTTTAGTTAATAATAAGTGAGATAAAACCATTTGAAAATCAGAGAATCACAAATAAATATACCGATCAAAACTTCGAATTTTATCCTTTTATATTGATTCCCTCAAAACAATATAAAAATAAAATTCACCGACATCTCAAGCACCGTGAGTCTGCAAGCCACGATAGTGTGGACGTTTACAAACCCGAACATTTACAAGAGAAGGTTTTACCCATTAATTTCATTTGTCAACCTAACTTTATGACAAAATAATTAATAGTCAGTTCTTCTTTAGCCATGTAAATAAAAGCAGTGACTCCGATGGGGAGGATACTTATTATTTACACCTAAGTGTACACCATTATTTGACCCCAAGTCCGCGGCCCAAGCTTATGTGCCTTACAGATGGAGAAGTACACACGCGCTCAGATAACTTCCTACAGTCATCAATTATAAGTCTGTACAGTGATCCGCACATGAACTCATCCGATAGGGAGGAAGGTCTATGCCAACGCGCAAGTTCATATGCATCACATTACAAACATAATTATTTAAAGAAGTCTGTCCCAGCAATCCATGAATAAACTCATCCGATGGGGAGGAAGGCTATAATGCCGACGCGCAAGTTTATTCACATTGCTAACAAACCAATAATGGAGGCCGCGGGAATTAATTACCAATCCCCTCTCCCACTTAGTTATTTAAAACCAAGGGTTTTTACATGCATATAATATTCAGAATAATATACGCAACCTAGCCTGCTCATACTTCCAAATATATAACAATAATTGACCAATAAAACAATTATAGCAGTTATATATAAGGAAATAAATTGCCAAAAATAAGTTGACTTGATCAACACTCCAACATACATGTATATAATATACCAAATATAATACGCAATCTAGCATGCTTCTATTTAAGGCAATAAATCATAGAGAATCATGCATACATATATAACAATAATCAATTAATAAATCAATTATAACAGTTATATAACAGCGAATTCGATTGTTCGCCACCAATCACGAATGCGGACAACTGCGATGGGGATCGACCTCTCCGCAGCTTGCTCCACCACTCTGGCATCCTGCCCAATCATATTGTGAAGACTCACGCGGAACCTGATGCAGACCAGTCGAACTTGATGCAAACCCGCTCGAACCTGGTGCAGAGTCGATCAAACCTGATGCAGACCAATCGAACCTGATGTGAATCCGCTCGAACCTGGTGCAGCATTGATCGAACCTGATGCAGACCAATCGAACTTGATGCAAACCCGCTCGAACCTGGTGCAGAGTCGATCAAACCTGATGCAGACCAATCGAACTTGATGTGAATCCGCTCGAACCTGGTGCAGCATTGATCGAACCTGATGCAGACCAATCGAACCTGATGCAAATCCGCTCGAACCTGGTGCAGCATCGATCGAACCTGATGCAGACCAATCAAACCTGATGCAAATCCGTTCGAACCTGGTGCAGCATCGATCGAACTTGATGCAGACATATAGGGTATATTTCACATAGGGATATTCATGGTTTGCGCAGTAAAACCAAAACCCTAAACATGCGATCATAATTTCGAAAAATTAACCACATAAACCCTAGTCTAATTGATTGTTCATGTGTGATGAGGGTTGAGAGCAGATTGAGGAGGTCTCGTAGATCGTCGCCCACACGACGTCAAGATCGGACTTGGGACATACAGCAGAAGATCAGAAGGTAGTTTGCTGCTGCTATCTGCGACCTTGCAAAATTTGTATAAATTCGTACAGTACTCAGAATTTGATGATCAATATACTGACGGAAAGCCGTTGAAGAAAGGATCATCTGAACACAAAGATTACTCAATTCTGATATCAGACGAGGAAGTTATGGCTATTCTCGTAGGACTGTGCAGGCTGCCTGCGAGAATTAATCTTCATCAAGGTAATCGTTTCTATGATTTATTGCTTTCGCTGTGATAGAAACGCATGATATTCTAACGGGTCACGTTAACCAAACGATCCAAGCACCAACAAGTACATCACATCCCCCAAACTTAGGAAAAACGTAAGTTGAAACTAAGTTTGCAATGATGTAATTGTCGATTAGTAAGCACCTCAAATATAAAAATTTCTTACGCACACGAAAGAAATAATAAAGCACTAAAACAGAAGGGCAAGCCCCCAACAAGCGCTCATGTTTAACGTCGAAGAGTCACGATAGATTACCACTTTGTAGACTACTTGATCGGAGGACCGTCTTGTCGCATCCTCACCTTCAAGTACTTTCTTTCCCTCTTCTTGTCTACACTCAATACCTCACCTTTCTTGGTCACAAAAATATGATCATTGAAATTTCCTTCCTCCCATGGCTGTCTAGACACCCCCTTGTCAATCTTCCACTTAAATTCAGAATCACTGTCTTAGAAAAATCAAGATTAAACAAGTTAGAAACCATATCAATGCTCTTGCACGATTGAGTCTCCATGGGCATCTTCATTGCATGATCAAGAGAGAAAATCACATCTTCATTATCCATTCGCAGTCTAAGCTTTCCTTCCTTAACATCTATCATAGCTCCAGCTGTGGCAAGGAACGGTCGTCCCAAAATAAGGGGAATGTCACCCTTATCATCTTCCATCTCAAGTACAAGAAAATCCACGGGAAAAACTAACTTATCCACTCTCACTAAAACATCTTCAATTAAACCCTTCGGACAAGTCATGGATCTATCCGCCAATTGAAGAGCAATATTCGTGGGTTTAAGATCCCCCAAACCAAGCCTTTAAAATATGGACAAAGGCATCAAGTTAACGCTTGCCCCCAAATCACACAAGGCTTTATGTGCCGACCCTTTTCCAATGTCACAAAGAATGGTGAAGCTTCCCGAATCCTTTAATTTTGCAGGCAGCTTCCTTTGAAGAATCGAGCTGCAATTCTCTGATAGGTTCACCGTCTCCACTCCGTTCAAGATTCTCTTCGTCGATATAATATTCTTGAGGAATCGGGCATAGTATGGCATCTCCATGATTGCTTCAGAGAAAGGAATGTTCAAGCTTACTTTGCTCATGACATCGTGAAACCTCTTGAACTTTTCTTCCAATCCCTTCTCGGCTAATCTCGAAGGAAACGGAGGAGGTATCTTGGTCTTTGGTCTTCCACATTCATCACGTTCAACCTCCTTCGCTTTATCCTTCTTGCCTCTCAATCTCTTTGCTTCTTCCCACTTCTTCTTCATTGTAAGCTCAGTATTCTGCTCATGTAAAGGTACTGGAGTAACATCAACATCATGCGGAACATTTGGTGCAGAAACGGGCAACTTCTGGATGGGTTCGACCAGGGTTCGACATGTGGAACAGGTCGAACCAGACACGTACTGGTCGAACCTACCTTCTGGACAACGGCTCTTTTTTTGAATTTGAGGTTCGACCTGGGTTCGACCAGTGTTAGAGGTCGAACCACTGCCCCCTAGGTCGAACTGCCTCACTGTATAGTTTATATCCTCCGGTTCGACCTGGGTTTGACCTGCTGGGTTGGTCGAACCACGGGCACCTAGGTCGAACCGCCTTACTGTAAAGTTTCTATCCTCCGGTTCGACCTGGGTTCAACCTGTTTGAGAGGTCGAACCATTATGGTCGTGGTCGAACTGTTGCTGCGACAAAACAGAGTGCTCTGAATGATGAGGTTCACCATGGTTCGACCTGTATGCCAGGTCGAACCCTCTTGGTGTTGGTCGAACCGATGATTTTGAAAAACAGAGTGCTCTGAATGGTGAGGTTCGACCATGGTTCGACCTGTATGCCTGGTCGAACCCTCTAGATATTGGTCGAACCGATGCTTAATCATGTCCAAATTTGATTTCGGCCTCGTCGTTCCTTTATACTGTGTTCCAGACCTTAACGTGATGGCTTTATCTTCCAATTTTTGTGTCAATTGATTCACGTTCGCGGTCATCTGCCCCATAATCAAAGTAAGCTCCTTCATCTGCTTAGATAAATCTGCATGATCAACATTCATGGTATCCTCAAGACGATCAATCCTTGCATCATTCTCAGCCATGTATCGATGGAAGGTATCTTCAATACTCTTCACTTCTTACTGCTTCATACTAGGCCCCCTTTGTGTCAACTCTGTGATCTGCCTCTGCTGGAACTCTAGTAGCTTTTTGATGTTAGCTAGACTAGAGACGATCTCATCATCCCTATTCGGCTTCACCACTTGATGTTCAATCTGCGCTACCTCGCCAAGTACATATGATCCTCTATCTCTCTCTACAGGCCAGTCACGTAAATTCATAGAGATGTCTTCAAATAACTTTTCTGCTTCAAGTGCTGTCTTTGATAACAGCTCTCCTCCTGATGATGCATCAATAAAAATACACGACTCACAATCCAATCCATAGTAGAAGATGCTTATGTATTCAGCCTTCGGCATTCCATGCTGTGGACACCTCCTGAGCATGTCTTTAAACCTATCCCATGCCTCATCAAATTTCTCACCCTGATTCATAATAAATCGGGTGATCTCTTGCCTCATCCTTAAGATCCTTGAGGGTGGCATGTATCTCTCCAAGAACTTCTGTTGCAGTTGGTCCCATGTAGTGCAATCTGTGGCATCAAGAGTCTCATACCAAGCTTCCGCCTTATCAATCAAAGAGAACTTGAATAGGGCGATCCGCCTAGCATTATCATTAGCTCCAGCTCCCTTTTGAGTGTTTGCATAACCAAGAAATCTTCGGAGATGTTGATATGGATCTTCAAAACAACCTCCAGAAAAGGGATTCTTCTCTACCATGTTAATTAGAGCGGGATGTATCTCAAAATCATCATCTTCCCCCCTTGCTCCTATCAACCCCATGTTACCAGTTCCATAGTTTATGAAAATTTCACGTATGGCAACATTATCCAGATTATGCCTTGCTCCGGCCATGTTTAACTCAGTGTGTTATTCTTTCTTTTCCTTCCTTTCCTTTTCCTAGTGCACAAGTACCTCAGAAAAAATCAAGGTTAGATAGAAAATAAATAATCACAAAAAAAAAATCTTAATCAACTAGAAATAATAAAATCAATAATAACAGCTGTCCCCGGCAACGGCGCCAAGAACTTGATGAGCGTTTTCTCAACACACAATTAATCCCCAAGTATGAAGGATATCAATTGTAGTTTCGAAAGGTGACCAAGTGAATATCGAACCCAAGGGACAGCGTATTATCAATTAAATTATTATCTAAATTAATTAAGACAAAGCAATAAGAGTTTGATATTTGATTATAACTAAAATACTAAATTAAATAACAAATAAAACAAACTATCACTCGAAGAATACGTAGGTGGATCAAGTAGGAGAATAGGTAGCTCTAGGATAATCCAGTTTCACTCATTAATCTCCCTTTTATGTGTTGATGTCCGACTCTGCCTTGTGGAATATGGACGTATCACTAAGCCATGCAAATCTACTCTATAGACACAAGTAAATATGCGTGTAACACGTGTGAATAACCTCGGAGCAAGAGATATAATTCACCTCCCTTTCTAGGTACTATCAGTATTAATTATTTCCCCCTAGGATTGGTACTCTAACCCGATATGATCTCCCTTTATAGGTACTATGAAATTATCTTCTTTATCCTACTTATTAATCCGAATTCAATTCAATTAATAAATATTCATATATGATAGTTCTAATGAAGCTTCGGAGTCCCCTCACTTAGAATCATAACATGGAATCCTGTTCAGCGGTGAACGCACTCAATCTACAACCAAGATATATATTCAGACTCTATATACCAATTGAAGATGCACAAAACGACCGTGAATATGGATTAAGAAAGCACAATCATATATAAAATAAATCCACAAGTAGTGTTGTACGGAGTTTACACATAGAAGATCAATTAATTCATAAAACCATCAAAACTCCTAGATCTACCAAAAAGGCTCTAGCCCATGGTGTTGTAGGAAACACACATGGGGGTTGGATAGATCTTACCCGGATGTCCGGAAAATACAAGATAAATTAGGAAACGAATAAACCCTAGATATGGTGTCTTCATGTCCTTCTCCGTCTTGAATTCTCCTCTTGGTTGTCCTCTTGATTCCACAAACGAATCTTCAAAGTGATGGATGGATGGAGGAAAGGAAGTGGATGATGGATGGGGGGTGATCCCCCCTTGTGGGGTGTTATATGGTTGTGGCCTCTCTTCTCCTCTCTTGTATTGTGTTCCTCTCAATGAATAATGATGTGATCTACACCCCTTTTTATACTTATGAGCTCTCCTTGTATGTCTTGGAAAGGACCCAAATTTAGGCATATGTCAAATTTGGTAAGAGACATGCGTTAAATTTGGTAAAAGAGATCCGGATAAATAATGTAGTTTTCGGAAATTCTCGGAAATTCTCGCCAATAGCTGCGCGACTTCACGATTCTGAGCATAACTTCCTCGTCTGACCTCCAATTTGAGTGATTTTTGCGCTCACATGATCCTCTTTTCCTTGGCTTTCTCTGAATATAAAGATGTCACAAGAACTCCAAGAATTAAATATGTAACAGGCCATGTAAAGTAGCACTGCAATTCTGTTCGCACAGCTCGCGCGGCGTCACCACTTTGCTCATAACTTCCTCGTTCGGACTCCGAATGGGATGTTCTTTACGCCAAAACGACCCTCTCTTCAGTGGCTTATCACAATTCTAATTCAGAGCTCCACATCAATACAAAATAATTACACAAGTTCGACGTGCGTTTATCAGCATTCTTGCACAAATTGCACCTTTTCTCAAACTTGGCTCTTTTCATCCTTTTTCCACCTAAAACACAACAAAACACCTCAAGTGCACCTTATTCTCATATATATCGAATATAAGACACTTTTGCTCATATAAGACTACAATATCAATCAAAAAGGTGTTAAATTGGATATTAAAATACGCTTATTTTCACTCTCATCAATCACCCCTCCATTTATATCCGTCTCTATAAAATTACAATGAACATGAGATCGCTTGAGCTCTAGTGCCGTCCTCCCTGAGGTTCGATAATTTTTAGTTGGTCATACCACTAAACTATGGCTAATCAAATGGCGCCGTTTCCGGGGAGGTAACAGTTGCTAGTAGTTTGACGAAGGATCGTTTTGAGTAATCTTAATAGAGACATTTTTTTTTTTTATTTGTTTACTTGTATTTGCTTTGTGAAACCTTGTTCTAACGTCTTTTGCTTTGGAGGTGTATGCAAACAAGATCCAAGGGAAAACAAGTAGAACCTATCGATTGGGAGATTGAGCATACGTTGAGAAGGAGAAGAAAGGAGAACAAAAATAGTGAGCGAATGGAGAACTTTCAAGAGGATAATCGTGTGGAGATAGAGCATGATGGGGAAGGAGGACACAATATGAACTTGCATGACAACGCACCTCAATTCAATGCAAATCTTCCTCAACAAGCCTATCAAAATCATGGAGCTATGAACAACCAAGCTTTGCTTCAACAAATGGTGCAACAAGTTCTAAGGCAACAAGGCTTTCAACAAGCTTATGCTCCTCCGCAACAAGCATATGTACCACCACCACCACCTCCGGTGCAACATGGAATGCAAAATGATCAAAGGGTGATCAGGGATTTCTTTATGCCAAGAGCAATGCCACAAATGATGGGGCCACCAATCCATGCTAATAACTTTGAATTTAAGATGGGCTTGATTTCTATGGTGAGGGAGCAACAATTTAGTGGAACTCCGAATGAAGATCCTAATGCTCATCTAGCCCAATTTGTGGAGATTGCTAACACCGTGAAGATGAATGGGGTAAGTGAAGATTGTATCAAGATGAGGTTGTTTCCATTTTCGTTGAGGGATAGAGCTCGAACATGGCTCTCCACTCTTACTCCGGGTACGTGCAACACATGGGACGAGCTAGCACAAATGTTCTTGAACAAATATTTCCCACCTTCTAAAATGCTTCAAATGAAAAGTTTGATTACTCAATTCAAGTAATTGCCTCAAGAAAGCATTTACGAAGCGTGGGAAAGATTTAAGGAAATGCTACCCAAGTGTCCTCAACATGGATTCCCGGAGAATCAACAAGTGGGGTTTTTCTACCAAGGTTTGGTAAATGATCAAAGAGTGCTTGTTGATGCTTCGGCGGGTGGATCCGTACTTGGAGTGACTCCGGAAAGGGCTATAAGGATTTTTGATGAAATTGCTACAAATGTCTACCAATGGCCATCGGAGAGGGTTAGTGCATGCTACAGATTTGAGAGCTATGATCAAGGGCAACACTTGAGTGTGAAGAGTGTGAATGTTGAGCCACAAACGCCAAGCATGTAAATGATAGTAGCAGAGGTAATGAAGCAAATGAGTTTGAAACAAGGAGTGACTAATCAAGGAGTTAATATGGTTGATGGCCAAATGGATCAAAGTGTGCTTCCTCCAAATGGTGTTAGTGGGGAACAATGGGCTATGACAATGCCACGTGTGGAGGATGTGCAATACATGCAAGGAAGAAACTACCAAGGGAATTACCAAAATAATTTCCAAGGTAGTTTCAACCAAAGTCAAGGAAACTATCCACCAAGGCAAGGAGGTTTCAATGGTCAAAGTAGTGGAAGCTCATACCCACAACAACAACAAAGGCATGGTAACTTTTCCTACTCTAATCCGAGCAATGCGGTTGCGTATCCTCCGGGATATCAACCGGGGCTAAGGCACCGAACAATGAGGGAAGAGCATCAACCGATGAGCTACTTGAACAATTGATTGCATCAAACAAAGCTAGAGAAGTATCGGAAAAAGCTAGAGATGAAGCTAATGAAAGAAGATTCAAAGCTATTGAGGAAAATAATGAAAGAAGATTCAAAGCTATTGAGACAAATAGTGATAGAAGATGCAAAGCTTTGGAGTACAAGGTTGGACAAATGGCAAGTTCATTGAGTGCTCAACAAAAAGAAAAGTTTCCGGCCACAACTGAAGTTAATCCAAAGGCTCAATGTTTGTTGGTTGATATGAAAGAGGAACGAAAGGTTAAAGAAGGGTTGGTGGAAAGCAAGGTTGTTGGAGAAATGGAAGAAGTATGTAAGAAAGAAGAGAAGGGGCCTAAATGGATACCCAAGTGGAAGAGGGTGCAAGAGGAAAAGAAAGTAGAGGAGAAGGTCAAAGAAGAAGAGTACAAACGTGACTATTGGGGTATCCCGATCACTCCATTCCCTATTCCCTATCCACAAATGTTTGTAAAGGAGGAGAAGAAGAAGGAATTTGAGGAGTATGTCATGTCGCTCAAGAAGAAGTATGAAGAGAAAAAGAAAGAGGAGCAACCCGAAATGAGTAAGTCGATGCAAAAAGGGGGACCTACGAAGGTTGGTGATCCGGAGAAGTTCATAATTCCTTGTGATTTTGAAGGAAAAAGCACCCTTGATGCATTGTGTGACTTGGGGGCAAGTGTCAACGTGATGTCTCATGCCACGTTTAAAGACCTTGAAATTGGAGAGCTAAAGCCTACGACTATCCGTCTTGAAGTGGTAAATGGTGAAGTTGTGAAGCCACTTGGGATTGTTGAAGACGTGGAGGTGAAAGTGAAGGGGCTAACTTTCCCGGTTGATTTCATTGTGTTGGAAGTAAAGGCGGACCCTCGAGTTCCACTCATTTTGGGAAGACCATTTCTAGCCACCGGAAGAGCAAAGATTGATGTTGGGAGAGAAGAGCTTTCTTTGAGCTCAAATGGAGAGAATGTCACATTCTTGTGCAAGAAAGATAAAGGGATCAAGCCTCATCATACAAGGCCTCCGGATGATTTCGATGATCATGATTCTCTTCTCTTTGACAATTTAAATTTATTTCTTCATGATTATATGAAATTTTCAAATGCTCACTTATCTTCTTATGATGTTAATAGGATGAAAGAATCGGAGCTTGATTGGAAAATCGATAAAGGAGAAAAAGGAAGTCCACTAGAATCACTCCTTGATGAAGATTTGATGCTTGTAAGCAAGAATGGAGAAGTTGAATTAGTGGACAAAAAGAGGGCTAAGCTATTGTTCAAAGTGAGGATGCGAGGAGAAAGTGGGATGGACCATCCTTTGGTTCGATGAGCATGAAAATTCCGTCCGGCTTGAAGACGTTAAACTTAGCGCTAAATGGGAGGCAACCCATTCTTTTTATATTTTGATGCTTTTTTGTTAATTTTGGTCATGTAGGTGGATTGAGCTCGTGAGAAGAAAGCGTATTGAAGAAAAGAGAAGTGTTTCATGGCTTATCCACAAGAAGACCATCAATGGAAACTACAAGGGTAAGTCTCACCACTTTTTGCAAACTTAAGTCTCAACTTGTTTAGATTTAAGTTTGGAGGGAGAGTGTGTGGTGTGACTCACCAATTGAGTGTGCTTGATATGATGATATTTTGATAATGATAAGTCTTCTTGTAAAAATTGGTCAATTTTAAAATTTTTCTCATGAGTTTTGGTTGGATTTTGGTATGATTGGTTGTGTTGAAGTTCATGATTGTCCATATTTTTATGAAATTGTTGAGCTAATGGTGTTTGTTGAGTCTTTGAGCATGAGTGAAAGGTATTGGAAGCATGAATGGAGCTTGGAGCTAACGCTTTCATATCAAATGCCTATTGAGGGAGTACTCAACACCTTATCACTTCTAGTTGCTTGACATATTTTGATTTGGATTGATGGATTAACATGCTACTTTATGTGTTATGTTTTTGGGAGGTTTCCTTTTCAATCAAGGATGGGGATGATTGTGAGTTTACATTGTTATGGATGATTGAATATGTGCTTCATTTTCTAATGATGGTGATTGTTGTTTTTGCATGTTATGTGTTTTTGTTTTGTTTCTTGTTTGTTGAGTCTTTATTTTATGTTTTGTGTGTTTTCTTATTTTTGTCTTGGTATGTTTGGTGGTTTGTTTTGGGATGTTGTGAGTCATTTTTGAACATGAGTGGTGATATGTTGTGGTAGTAAGTGATGACAAGTTATGATTAAGAATCTCTACACTTTCGAATTGTAACATGTCTTACTTAACTTGTTCAATTTTGAGATGAATGTGGTGTAATAAGTTTCTTAAGGTCTAATGCATAAGCTTGTGAGAATTTGAGCCTCAACCGTGCATACATGGTTTTTCTTCATGAGTGGATTGGTTGTGTTTGATAAGCTAGAACTTGCTCAAG
This sequence comes from Pogostemon cablin, assembly GCA_023678885.1. Taxonomy (NCBI): domain Eukaryota; kingdom Viridiplantae; phylum Streptophyta; class Magnoliopsida; order Lamiales; family Lamiaceae; genus Pogostemon; species Pogostemon cablin. The sequence continues at coordinate 25,136,597 of CM042985.1, read as the reverse complement.
GACTATAGGAACGAGCCCGATTTGTGGAGATTAGTGAAATGATCTTAGGCCATCCTTGTTATTCATAGTCATTTCCATATATTTTCCTACCATGTACATCATCCCTAGTTAACCATTTTGAGCCTTTGAGCCTTTTTATTGTGAATATAGCACATTACAAGCCTTGATTACCTTCTTAAGCCATGTATATATACCCTTTGTGTGGGTGATTGAGGAGATGGTGGCTAGAAAGGTTTGATGAGGAAGAAAAAGAAGAAAAGAAAATGGTAAACAAATAAAAAAAAGGATGAAAATAGCACAAACAAGAGTGAACATGCAACCTCAAAACAAGAAAATGAGCAAAGAAACAATGAAATGCTCAAGTATTAAAAGTCAAAAGAAGGAAGCATGCATTGAAAGAAGCTAAAGAAATCCAAGGAAGTTGATGATTAGTGCTTGTGAGTAATAAAGAAAAGAAAGGAAGAAACGAAAAGTGGAGAAGTTGAGGAAATTGGCCATCTCTTCGATTACTTACACTTGTTTAGTCACTATTATCCACATTCTTCCTACCCTACCAAAGAGCCTATCATTACATCCCAATTAAAGACCTTTTTTATTATTAATTTAAACTTTGGTGGTTTGTGAATGTAGTCCACGAATCAAGCTTATAGCGAGTCGAGCTAATCGGTTAATGAGTGATGATTTACCCTACTTTAAAGAGTTTTGAGTGACATTTATAACCTATGTGAGGCTTGGACAAAAAAGAGACTATATTACACTAATATTCTCTTGTGATTGAACTTGTTAATTCTTCATGTCATGAATCTAATGTAGTAGGATGACTTAGCATAAATTGTGATTCTTATTATTATTGATGTGTTGTTACTTATGTTCGTTTAGTCTTTTCCTAGGTGAAAATCACTCTCCTTGGCTTCCCCGCACAACACTTTAAGTTTGGGGTGTGATGAGTGATATTTTCACCTAGATTTTAGTATCTTTTTATGTGAGTTTTTGTATATTTTTATCCATATTTGTGTTCTATTTGGTTGTGTTTTGTGTTTTTATTTGATGCTAGATATGATAAGGAAGGCATAGAAAAAAGCGGATATCAATTCGGAGTTGAAACGAGGAAGAACGAGCCAAAACAGTGAAGCATACAGCACAACACGGCCAGCCGAGCCCGGAAACATGACCCGTGTCCAGTGCAGAAACTCGGGCCGTGTACCAAACACGGGCCTGTAACGAAAGCCGTGCGTGGACACCAGATTACACAACACGGCCACCCCTGTGGCCGTGTGCAGAGCACGAGCCGTGTAGGTGTAAATTCTGTCAAAAATCAGAATCCTTCTAGAAGCTTCCCAAGGGGTATAAATACCCCTTTATTCAACATTTTACAGGGAGATCCGAATTCCAGCCCTGCACACACACCTCACACACCATTTTCTTCATTTTACACATTTTCTTCATCCATTCATCATCTATCATCATCCTTTCATAAATCCACCATCATTTCATCTTCAAATCAAGTGAGGAAGCAAAGAAGAGGAGGATTTCACTCAAGGAAGGAAGGAGATTCATTTGGATTCAATCCAAGGGAGTTTTCATCTTGATTTAGTGTTAAACCTTTTAGTTTACAATGATTTGTAAGATTCCTAATGTCTATGTTATGGATCTTGTGATGATTGTAGGCTAATCTCCTTTGTGAGATTAGCAACATGATAGGAGTTGAATAATTTGTGATATTCATGTACTTAAATTCATGTGTGGATTTGGTAATTGATTTTCTATCATTGATGTTTAATATCTTGAGGTTAATGATGTTTTGTGTGTTTAATTATTTTAAGCATGTGATTAGATTGAGAAGTCAATTGCATATTTAGGATAGTTAAGTGAATCATTTCATCAAACACTTCATGTGCATTATAGATTATGAAGAGATTGAGAAGTCCTTGATAGTTTAGAACCCTTTGATAGAACATATCATTTATTAGATTGAGAATTCAATAGATTATGTGAAAGGACTCTTAATTGAATCTAGTACCTAGTTGGAATGATTTAATTGAGAACTAACCATGGAACCTTTATAAGATCATATCCTACCCATTCCGAGAGGATGCTTAGGTGACATTAGTGTTAGCCCTTAGTCAAGCCTTAAACCACATGAGTTTGAATGCATGAATATATGAATTACCACTCCTTGATTGTTGTTAATCTCACCCTTGCTTAATTTGGAAAACCACTCATCTAATCATTTAATCTTGTTTGCATTGATTGATTTAATTTCTTGTTTGATCACCCCTCCATTTATATCCGTCTCTATAAAATTACAATGAACATGAGATCGCTTGAGCTCTAGTGTCGTCCTCCCTGAGGTTTGATAATTTTTAGTTGATCATATCACTAAACTATGGCTAATCAACACCACAATCGAAGAACAAACATCTTTGGAGGACATCAAAAGAAAGATATAGAGGAACTTCAATGAGGATCCTCTAGCCTGGTGGGACAAAAACGAGCTCAGAGCCTCACTCAAAGTAAAAGAGGGAAAGGAGCATGAGTTCGTAAGATATAAGCCTATCCTGATGAACCAAGAGGATCGAAAGGATATGCAGCTAATACTTAAGGAACATCTAGACCTTAAGTTGATATCACCAGGAGTATCTCCATATAGCAGTCCAGGATTTCTAGTTCGAAATCATGGAGAAGTCAAGCGGGGAAGACCGAGACTTGTGATCAACTACAAAGGGATCAACAACATCTTGGAGTTCGATGGATACTATATACCAAGTAGGGAACACTTAGTCAACTGTATCAGGAATGCCAAGGTATTCTCAAAGTTCGATTGCAAATCTGGGTTCTACCAGATTATGATGGAAGAAGGAAGCAAGAAGTTCACAGCCTTCTCCACACCACAAGGCCATTATATCTGGAATGTCATGCTTATGGGTTTGGCAAATGCTCCCCAGATATACCAAAGAAAGATGGATAATCTTTTCAAAGATTATTTCTCATTCAGGTTTGTTTATGTAGATGACATCCTAATAGCCTAAAAAAACATGAATGAGCATTTGGCGCATCTGGAAGTATTTTCAGAGGTATGTCACAAGGAAGGATTAGTGCTTTCTGAAAAAAAGGCAGTAATTGCAACAAGACAGATCGAGTTTCTTGGAGTCGAGATCAATAAGTCCGAAATTATTTTACAACCACACATTGTAGAAAAGGTTCAAGAATTTCCTGAAGATTTCAAGGACAAGAAACAACTTCAAATCTTCTTGGGAGTTGTCAACTTTGCTGGAATGTTCATCGACAATCTAACATAATACAGGAAGGTGTTTAGTCCTCTGTTGAAAAAGGATGCCGAGTTCAAATGGGAAGAATCACACCGAGCAATGGTAAAATAACTATAGGAGGTTTGCAAGAAGCTCCCCAAGTTAGCAATACCAAATGAAGAGGATGAACTGGTACTCTACACAGATGTCAATGACCATTGGTGGGCAGCAGTTCTAACTAAGTCCACACACGAAGGAGAAGTGTCATGCAGACACTGTAGCAGACTCTTTGCGGAGAATGAAGCAAAGAGATGGCACATCAATGAAAAGGAGTTTTTTGCTGTTCGGAAGGCGTTCAAGAAATGGCCGCTATTTCTTCTTGCGAATAAATTCATCCTTAAAATTGATAATATAAGCATCAAAGCCTTTTTGAAAAATAAAATCGAATCTAAACCTGAAAAGGTTAGACTACTAAGATGGCAAGGAGAATGCCAATATTATGGTTTTAATATTATTTTTATTAAATATGTTGATAATGTTTTGGCAGATTTCCTGACAAGAGATGGAAGGAGCTGAAATAGACTCCATCCTGACTGTTTCAAGGCACCTGATGGACAACCTGGAGTTGCTCCAAAGGGAATTCGAGAATCTAGCACTCAATACAATGCGTGCTGGAAAATTACAAGAAAGTGATCGACCAAAGTGTCTAATCGCATACGAGTTTGTATTCGCAACAATGCGAGCCTCTTCGAGGCATTACGAGAGTCACTCCTCCAGGTTGTTGATGACAATAGCAATCGACAAAAGGAGAGTAGTCGAGAACGGGGCTCTAAACCCAGAGCAGGGGATTTAAATACCCCTGGCACGAGTTCTAGATTGGAACCTCTGAAAGTGGATCCAATCCAAGAAAAAGTCGAGACTTCTGAGTCACATCTTGAGCCTTCGAGTCAACCCAGCACCTCTGGGGTCAAAGAGGGAGAGATCAACCTTAGGCCTATGACAGGCACTGGTAAGGTTAGTATTAATTTAGCTGATTTCTCTTATTGACAGAAATACCAGGCCAGCTGGGAGAAATTGAATACTAGACAAGGAATTCGACCGGAGAAATGCCGGGTAGATATATCTGGGGAATACCCCCGAGTTTGGATGCGAGAAGGCTCAAATCCAATGGATGTAAAGTAGTGGTATGACTTTGGGACACTAGCCTCGATCTATACTATTGCACCAGGTTTTCCAGAACTTGCAAAACTTCCAGATTGGCTGGAAGAAAAGGTTTTCAAGGCATGGAAAAATAACTCAACTCTATCCAGAGGCGATGTATTAGAGTTGTACTTCACCAGTGTGGCCCCAGAACCAGTCGGGAAAGGTAACCACGAGGCCTTCCATTTCATCAAGCTAAGAAGACCCGATGTTTCAGCATCAAATAAGATCAAAGAGTTTTTTGGAAAGGAACTAGTCTTGGTTTCTACATTTTCTGAAGAACAGATCTCTACGCGAAGAGCGAGGGGTTTGCATGCCTGCATCAAAGCAATGGTTGAGGTAAAGTTCCCATTCAAGTTTGAGCATAAGTCTTTGAATGGGCCTTTTCTGTTGAATACCTTAACATGAAAGAAAACAGTGTTCGCTGAGAAGGCCTTCCAGGAAAAACAAGACCTTCTTTGGAGAAACAAGATTCCCGTGAGTAAACAAACTCATCGCAGATATTGCAAAATGGCCCATTTCGGGCAATGGACAAACAAGGTATGTTCGAGCTGTTCCATCCAAACAGAGCCGGAGTTTGGAAAAGGAATAAGGCTGGGCATAGGGATGATCAGAACTGCTGATCCACCCCCAACAAAGGAGACACGTGAAAAGAAGAGGGTAAAATCTCTTCGGAATACCCAGGAGTCAGGAGAATCATCAGACATCAAAGAGGACAAATGACTCTTCAAAAAAACAAGAGCCAGATGACCTTTCTGAAAGGGTAAGAGACATGTGACCAAACAGGGGTGGCCCCCAAGAAGGCATCCGATGTAGAAAAGAGGACCAGCCAGCTGCTAAAGATGGCATCCAAAGCAAGATGACGTAAGTGCTGACGCTAACATGATGACGTAAGCAGTGACGTCACAGAGAATTAAGAGGCTTTGAAATCCGAATTTCAAGTCCGAAGGCCTCTATAAATAGAGAGTATGAGGAAGCAGAAGGCATCAACCATTCTCCTCTGTTTTCTCTTTCTAAATAAACATTGTATCTTTCTTGGTATGAGTGTTTCCATTTCAGCTACCATAGGTAGCTAGAGGAGTCTTTTCCTCTTGCTTAAGTAGTATGAGTGTGTAATAATATTTCCATTCTATAAATAAATAATCTTGGGCTACTGCCCGAATTATGTAGCCTTCCATTATATTCTGCAACCTTAATCTTCATATTTTTTGATGAGAAACAGTAGCAGCATCCTGTACACTCGGTATAGGAAACGAACCAGGATTGTGCTAAGGTCCGCTGAAGGAACGGGATTGAACCATCATACTACGGGGTGTGTGGTTGGTTGTGAGTAGCAGCTGTAAAACCTCCCAAATACCCAGTGGATTGACGGTCGAAAAATGTACTATTACTATTTCAAGTTGGATAATTACAAGATTAATATTGTTCAATTAGTGTACGGAAGCATGATGAGTCTGATATGATCGTAATGGATTATGTCTGTTTTTTAGGAAAAGAAAAATATTAAAATTGAATTAAAATGAGTTGAAATCGACAAGGATGTCATCCAAGGTCATAGACACATGGTTATTAATGTTCAAAAAAGTTACTATTTATATGAGAAAGAAAAATTGGTGATTTGGTAATTTTTTTTAAAGTCTCCCATATTTATATGTACAAGAAAAATCGATAAGGATGAAAGTATAAGGCCACCCTGACAATGATTGGTTCCAAATTATGTTACCGGCCACAAATGGCCGCCAGCACCTTTACATTCAAACCCCTCCAACAGACTCTACTCCATCTCTCCACATTCTCTCACTGTAACTACTCTGCCTCTGCTACTACTCTCAACGCTTTCCAATTCCACATTCCCCATGATTCTGCCGCCCTCCACGTCTCGCCCGCAAACCACGGACTCATTCTTCCCGAAACGACGTCATCCAGAGACACACCCGAAGAACCTTCTAGAAATGGTGTTATCTCCGTTTCTGCTGCTCAATTTCGTTCAGGTTTTTCTTCATTTGCAGGAGCAAGTGAAGGGGATGTTCGAGAATCTCCAGATGGAAATATCGGTGGCAAGGACGCTTTCGAGAGAAGGTTTGTGTTGAAGGATAGGCATGCGAAGTCAGGATCGGATTCTAGAAGAAGAAGAGAAGTGGGTAATGGAGCGTCTTCTATGAGGTTTAAGAGTAAAAATGCGGTGAGAAATACCGAAAGTGCTGGTACTTTGAGGGATGGGGAGAATTCGAAGCAGAAGGGGAAGAGGGGGAAGAAATCTAAGGTTGTTGATTCGTTGAGGATTGGGTTGGATATGTGCTCGAAACGGGGCGATGTTGCTGGTGCAATCAAACTGTATGATTTGGCTAAGAAGGAAGGGGTCAGGATTGGCCAATATCATTATGCTGTTCTTCTGTATCTTTGTTCATCTGCTGCAACTGGGATTGTGCACCCTGCAAAAAGTGGCAACAGTACTCGTAGTTTGAGGGAGAATTCATTGGATGGATTAGGCGAAATGGTGAAAAGTTCTGGAGAAATTGAGATGTTACATCTCAATGGTATTCCGGCTGATGAGGGAATTAGTGATTTTTTGGATGGAGAGGAGGATTTAGGCAATTCTTCGAATGATTCTGTGGAAATTTGCTCACAGACTTTAGATGGTTTGATTGAATCCATGAAGAAGACTTCCGATATCAGAAATGTAGATAAAGATTATGGAATCCTTGTTAGTGAAAACATGAAGCAAGTAGCACTCCGGAATGGATTTGAAATATATGACGAAATGCGTTTGGAAAATATTGCTATGAATGAAGCAACATTTACATCTGTAGCCAGAATGGCTATGGCTATGGGTGATGGTGATATGGCATTTCAAATTGTAAAACAGATGAATGAACAAGGTGTGAATCCCAGACTACGATCGTATGGCCCTGCTCTATCTATTTTCTGCAGTAATGGAGATGTTGAGAATGCATTTAAGGTTGAAAAACATATGCTCGAAAACGGTGTTTATCCAGAGGAGCCTGAATTGGAAGCTCTTCTTAAAGTTAGTATAGAAACTGGGGAGAGTGCAAAGGTGTATGATGTATTGCATAAGCTTAGGACTAGTGTGAGGCAAGTCTCATCTACCACGGCAGATTTGATTGAGAAGTGGTTTGGGAGCAAAGTAGCTTCAAGAATCGGAAAAAGGAAATGGGATCAAGATTTGATCATCCGTGCAATGGAGAACGGAGGAGGTGGATGGCATGGAAAGGGTTGGTTGGGTCAAGGAAAATGGATCGTCTCCCGTACAACTGTTGGTCCTGATGGAGTGTGTAAATGCTGTGGTGAGAAATTGGTTACAATCGATCTTGATCCAGCTGAAACTGAGAATTTTGCAAAGTCTGTGGCATCTATTGCTGCACAGAGAGAAAAACATTCGAATTTTCAGAAATTTCAAGTATATATTTAGATTCAATATCTTCTTTTAATATAATTTAGAGTTGTTTACAGTACTTTTGAAAAGAAAATACCCATCCTTGCAGAAGTGGCTCGACTATTATGGACCTTTCGAAGCAGTGGTGGATGCTGCAAATATTGGCCTTTACAGCCAAAGAAAATTTAAACCATCCAAGGCAAGTTCTGTGATTTACAGATGTTGTAGTGAGTTTTTATGTATATTATGTTATGTCCCTAACTTCTTGTGGTTATCAGGTTAATGCAGTTGTGAATGGAATTCGTCAGATGCTTCCTTCTAGAAAGTGGCCACTCATTGTTTTACATAATAGGCGAATTACTGGGGAGAAGATGAATGAACCTTTCAATAGAGCATTGATTGACAGGTGGACAAATGCTGACGCGCTCTATGCAACACCTACTGGATCAAATGATGATTGGTAACTTTAAAGAATATGATATCAACAACATACTTTATTTGGATACTCGGGAGTGTTCAGTCTCAACGTCAACATAGAGTAACTTTTGTTTCAGGTACTGGTTGTACGCAGCTATAAAATGCAAAAGCTTGATTGTGACAAATGATGAGATGAGAGATCACCTGTTTCAACTTTTGGGCAATGATTTTTTCCCCAAATGGAAAGAAAGGCATCAGGTGAGAGAGATTAACTATTTATTATAGGTCTGAGGATCCTACTGATATATTCAGCCAATACATAGTAATGAACTCCCGAGTTTTCCATTTGTGTTATGCCATTAGTATAAGATGTTTTCCTGGATATATACTTGTACTACTCAAACTCTAGAAAATTACTCCTGTAAATGTGTTCCAGCTATACTACGTGCTCCTATTATTATATGACAAAAAAGTCACAAAGCTTTATCGTAGTGTGTGTCTGTATTCATTCTCTCCATGGCTGTTGGGAAAGTGGAGAAAGGGTGTATTCAATGTAGTTATTTGTTCTCACGCTTTTTGTAATTGCGTTATACTTCTTGATTCTTTTTGATGTGCTGTAATTTATTGAAACCTCTAGTCTTTTGTCTTCTGTTTATCAGTGATGTAATGTCTTTCTTTTATATTTAACAATTAGAAACCTGACTGGCTGCCATATACATTGTATTCTTTTATACTTTACCATGTTCATTAATCCTAATTGGTGTTCTTTATTCTCATTGAAAGGTTCATTTCAGTTTTACTGAAACCGGTCCAATATTCCGTATGCCGCCTCCATGTTCTGTTGTTATACAGGTTAGCTGTTCTTAATTCTTACGAGCTTGCTCAATTTCTCTGACTAACATATCAGGGCCTTTCTGTGTCTGAGCTTAGGCATGGAAAGGTTTACACACGTGTTTGGGGTGTTATGCTTCAAACAAATAATCAACATTAACAAATCAGACATTCAAGTTCGACCTTATATCATGCAAAAATGGCTTAAATTGTAAATATTCCTAAGGAATATAAACGTACAGTATTTTTATATTCTGAGTACTCTAAAATAATCCTCTCCACAATGCTGTCTCTATCACTTGCGAGTTTTCTTGACTCAGCAGGATTTTGAGAAAATTGAATTTTTTTTGTTTCTATATTAAGTGATATTGCACAGTAATTGACCATGAGAACAACTCATTTAAAAAGAAATCCTATCATATTATATATAGTATCACATCATTATAAAAGTAAATATAATTGTATAATTTTTTTATTTTTTTTCCTACGGTTAATCCATTAACTGCTGTACTCCACCAAAGAAAAAAGATGGACTTTCCTTGATGAATTAAGGCAATCACATTATTTTAACAATTAACTAATTTAAAGAGAAAACACATCTGCTGAGCGATGTTGAAATTCTGTTTGAACTTATTTTCGGAGTGTTAGTCATCATTCAATTCGGAATAAATATTCAATTTGACCTTCAAATGATTATTATTATTTTTTTAATGAAAATAATTGTTACCAGCTTTTTTGTGTCTTAGCAAATAGAAAATCTGTATTCTCTTGATATTGTAGGAATCAGAGAAAGGTCACTGGCATGTTCCTATTGTATCAGAACTTGAAAAAGAGGATGAGAGGAAATGGTTATGCTGTTCTCGTGGAAAATCAAGCTTGACTAACCAAGATTCTTCAGATGAACAAAAAGGTAACTGTTAAATGGTGCAGAAAAATGAATTTTCCTAATGTTCTTGGTGCTACCCTCTAAACCTTGTTAAGTCTCTTCATATCAGTATTACTCAAGCAAATGCTTGACACTGCTATATAATTGAGGGGAGGTTGATAGTTTAATTAAGAATCAGTTTGTTCGGTTATTAATAGCAAGCTTCATACTTTTCTTTAAGTTAAAAGATCCTATGTATTTCATGAGAAATGCAAGTTAAGTAGACTGGCAAGTAAATAATTAAAGGAGATATAATTTGCATTTTTGCAAAATTCGAGTGCAAGTAAATTAAGGTATAGATCTTGTCATCCATAGGTTTTTTCAATTGGGCCTTTGTGTCCCTTGTTATTTGTAAGAGATATTGGCCTTGCTCTGCTATAAAAATCTGCTTAATCATCAAAGATCTTAGAGGCACAGTTGAAAAAGGTCCATATGGTTCTCCAATTGTGCCTTAATTTCACCAGGTCCTATAAGTTCGTTCATATTATTGAAATAATCCTTTTTGAAAGATTACATAATCCTTTTGATAGCTGCATCTCTCAATTTGAGCAATGTCTCGAATTCAAGCGCCTCGTTCCCAGTTGCTCCAAAGAAGAAAGGAATGCGAGTTTAAATTTTCCTTTTCTACTTTTTCCAGTGTTACATAGGAAAGCGCACTCTGTTTGTAAGTTATATCATATAAGATCTCAATGTTTCAGACCCCTTAATTATACTACAATCTCAACTCAAGCAAACTTCTTGCATAATGATGGTTATTTCGGTTATAAGCTTTACTTTCAACATAATCGTGTTATTATTTGGCTACATGTATATTCAAAATAAATAGACATAAATGCATGATTATCATATCTTTGGTAATGTGACATTTTTCCTGATGTCTTGCACCTTCACACACTGCCCTGCCCATGGTCAGCTCGGTTAATATGAGTCTCTTTCGTTTTATCTTGTGGGTGCTTTGTATTATTTTATAATTTGTGTTTAAAAGATGATCAGATTAAGCACAAGTTACTGTCTTCACAGAAGCAGGCCCTTCTCACCGGAAGAAGAGAGAAACGATCAATCTGGTCACTGGACCCCTATTGGCTCGTGATCGCAAGCATGATTGCAGCCTACAACATCAAGAAAGCTCAACCGAGTCCGAAAATGGCTCTTCAGTCCTTGCACAACTTGAGTTTGCAGAAAAATACGGTGCCTGTGTGATTGATTTCCAAATTTAAGGGGATGTAACTGAGCCATTTTGTTAAATGTTGAGCTCTATCTGTATGTATTTAAAAGGTCTTTTTGTTATATGTTGAATATGGTGTGATTTAGGAAATTAGAATGGGGAGGTGGGTGGTATAGTAGGGGTTGCTTATCTCACTATGGAAGATATTAGATACTCCTATATACTTCTAACATGAAATCACATGCACTACAACAAATGGTGGAAATAGGCCATACTATCCGATAAAGCTTAGGACTCGACCCATTAAAAACTCAACTTGGTTCAGCCTCTTTAACAAACGCGGAAAGATTTATGTGAAACTTATATGTAAATTATTGCGTGAGATTAATAAAAAACTATACTCCTTCCGTCCTGTTTTAATATTTATGTTTCTATTTTACGCGTTTCATTTCAATGTTTACGTTTTTCTTTTTGGAATATAGGACCCACCTAAAATAATTAATATATCATCCAACACTAATGTACCTACCCACTTTACATTAAATATTATATTTTTTCATCCACTATCTATTAAAATATTATACTTCTTCATCAACGTGCAAAAAGCAAACGTAAACATTGAAATGGGACGGAGGGAATAATATTTTAATAAAAATTATATATAATTAATGAAAAGTGATAAAGTAAATTATTGCGTGAGACTAATAAAAAATTATACTCCCTCCGTCCCAACTTCAACTTCACACTTTCCGTTTTGGTCCGTCCCAATTTCAACTTCATATTTCCATAAAAGAAAAATGTACATAACTAATATCCATCTTACATACTTTAATTTCAAATTTGACATCACATTTTTAACACACATAACATACTTTATCATTTATTTATTACCCAAAAATACCAAACTATCCTCAAAAGTTACTCAAAAAATGATTTTTCTTAATTTGCGTGTGTACAGTAAATATGAAGATGAAAATGGGACGGAGGGAGTATATAATTAATGAAAAGTGATAAAGTGCAGTAAATAGTTCACTATAAATGTAAATGAAAAGTATTAACATTTTAATGAAAAATGATATTTAAAAAAAAAAAGTGTGAAAACTAATTATGAAATGTAATAGTAAGACTATTCCGAGTCCACCCCCAATAGATGAGCCAAGATGAAACTTTTTTAGACATTTATTTTTTATTATGTATTTTATGAATAATTTGATAAATTCATTATTATTATTATTATTATTATTATTAAGAAAATAATAATCATTTTTTTTCTTATATGATACATTTTACGAATTTTTATAAAACTTATTAGTGTAAAGTTTTTTTAAATTTAAAATAAACAAGTCTTAAAAAACTGTTAATAGGCTTGGCGATTGAGCTTTGTTTGTTAAACAAAGTTAGGCTTGGGCTCATAAAAAAAGTGTTTCATATTTAACAATGACATACTCATGTCTGAAGATTATATAATAAGTTCAGGTCAAGCCACATAAAGTCTAGCTCGGCTCGGCCTACCCCCACACCTAACTATAATTAGGGATGTCAATTCTTCTTGCCTCGTGTTCATGTCAACTTGATAACTATATGATCTAAAAAGCTCACATACGAACATGACTCAATTAGGATTCAGGATTTGAGCTGATACGTTATGATGATATAATAACATGCTAAGAAAATAAAATAATTTAATACCCCCATTTCGCCCCATCATAAAATTTATGCATCGTCTCATGATAAAATTTATATTTTTCTTAGTAAATGTGAACCCTACACCTAAAACTTAATATCTCTAAAATTTTAAAATATTACACAATTCCTCATAAATTCAAACTAAAGTTAAGGGCATAAAAATTAAAGTACTGGTATTTAAATGAGTTAATTGCAAAAAAAAAAAAAAAAAAAAAACCCACGAACTTTACATCTATTGAAAATTAATCTTTACTTTTGAGAAATTGCAAAAAAAAACTTACAATCTTTAAGTATTGTTGTCAAATAAACACAATCTGTAACTAAAAGTAGAGTTTTTTTTGTTTATTTTGCAACAATACTTAAAAGTGATGGTTTTTTTTGTAATTTCTCAAAAGTGATGATTAATTTACAATAGATGTTCATTTTTTTTTTTTTTGCAATTAACCCTATTTAAATTTACTCAACACTCATTAAAATACTATTTTTCTTAATATATGTAAAATATATATATATATATAAACCTTCAACCAGAATGAGGGGAATAATAAAATTCAATGTACATGATAAGAAAATAAGATTAATTAAATATAAAATTTAACACCACATCGAACAGAAAGAGTAATAAAATTCAGTGTCATAAGACATGATAAGAAAATAAAATTAATTAAAAAACATGATAAGATAATGAGAAACTATCTTGGGATATGTATCGTGAGATGACCCAATTGTTGAAGCATGCATAAAACTACTACTTACTTAGTTAAAATTTATCCTGTGAATTATATTATAATAATTTAAAATCATAATTTAATACATTATTATATTTTAAAAAATATAATTTAACAATTAGTATGCATACTTTATTTATATAACACTCATATTTTATTGCATTTCACACAAACACTATTTCACAAGAAACTTTGGTCATAATATGTAATTTTTTTATCTTATTTGTGTAAACTTGACCAACTTTTTTAAACTTCATAGTAATAGTGCCATTTAAATTGGGTGGAGGGAGTATGTAAAAAAAAAATTTATCGTATTTGTGTAAACAATAAGATTACGACATGAGACAAAAATTAAAGTATAGGAATACAACATGACATGAGTTTTTCGTGTTCTTATCGTGTCGACACAATAATGACACGGATTCGATAAACCTAAACACTAACATACTAATTTTCATGTCATTTTTTTTTTGTTGTGTCTAAAATTGTTGCTCGCAACCACAAAAGGTTTTCTTGAGTGTTTAATTTATTCATGACAAAAATTGAAATTCTGAAAAGGTCAAAATTGATCTTTTTTAATACTGCATGTGTATTACTATTAAAAAATTTAAATCATAAAACTTATAATACTCTTTTCATACTTATACACTGCATATATAAACTTACTAAAAGCTTTATGATTTTTTAAAATTAATATTGCAGAAGAGAAAATAATGAGAACGAAAAATTGAAAAATAATGATTTGAGGTTTATGGGCGTTTTCACATTTCTGGATGTCTTGTAACACTTTAGTGTGACGAGATCAACGTAATCCTGGGTCAAGCCGCGTGTCAATCTTTGAAGAGATTACACAGGAGATATTACACCAATGTATTACAAATTATACTGCCTTCTTCACTCAATTACTCTAGCGTGATCGCATTTTTCACTCTTTGAAATCGAACACATACACAATGTTTCGACGAACTATTGGAAGAGAACATTAGTGCTTGGTAAGCTCAAGCAAACACTTTGCAAGTTATTTGCCTATTATGGCTGATCAGGTTATAACATTTTGGTTAAAGTGTGTGAGTATATGTGTATACACATTAACCAAAGGCAATGGTATGATTTATTGTAAGTGCTATTTACAAACTCTCTCTATGTTAATACTGGTGGTATGATATAGTACAACTACAAACTTCTCACTCATTAGAGGAGATATATAATTTGCATATGAGCAGTCATTCTACAATCTAATCTTAGTCAATTCTACCTTAAAAAAGCTTCAAGTCTCTTTAAAAGTCATGAGTGATGCTGAAAAACTATATTGTAAGATCAACTCTTGACTTGCATGTTAACTTAACTTGCCTTCAGAAAGTATACGAGCCGATTGACATGGCTTGCACTGAAGCATGGAGCAGTACTTTTCTTGTCCATAATCTCTTTCCGGTGATGATCTAACACACGTGTTCTATGCGAGCGAAACCACTATATCTGGCGCCAAAAGGCAACGAGAGAATGATTTAAAATGAAGGAGACACACACATTAGTGAGCCCAAGAATCATGTTTCATGGCTACTGATATATCAATCACTATATATCATATGTTGTGTGTTCAACAAATGGAAGGAATGACAATATACATATACCTTAATGACGAGGTGTTGGACTTCTCAAACCACCAATGTCGATTTTATCTATGTAAGAGAACATCTTGGCAGATTTGCTCGTGAGGGTCTCTTCTTCTCCCACATTGCAAGACTCTAGGTTGCTGGCAGATTTATTCTTCTTGATTTCTGTCTCAGGTGGCTCCATGTTCCAGCCCATGAAATCAGAAAGTGTCATTGCTGATGGTGTGTCTTCAGTGGAACTCAACTTCTCTGTCTCGTCTCCGGGGCTAGGAAAGCTCATCAATGTTGGTGAATCATTTAACTGATTCCGAGTTGCCACTTCCAGTGAAGGATCTTGAACCAGAGAATCGGCATATAAGACATCTTGGATACGAGACATCACTGTGTTGGCTAAGGTTTCCAATACTCTAGAGTAGCTCTCAAGAATGGACAAGCCTACATCCTAGTCAGAAAGAAACATATTAAGAAAACATATTTCAGTTGAGATTTACATCCTCTGCTGCACACAACAGACGCTGTCGGGTTTCACAACAGTACTAGCACTTTGCATGGATCTAACAACAGCTGTTGTTGTACATCAGAGGATGTTGTACCAAGAATAAAACAGAAGCTCCTTGTTTGTGTTCTATTACTTTGTTGAATTGGATCTTGCTTATTTCAAGTGAGGATTGAGGGATCCCTGGGAATTGTTGTTTAAGTAGCAGCAAAATCGTCTCAGCTCTTTCTTCGAAAAGCTCTCTCTTCTCCAAGCTTATAGCCGAACCCCAAGAAGATTTCGCATCCTTGTAAACCATCTTTCTTTTCCATATCACAATTGAAGCCTCAATTCTGTTCTTTAGATCAAGAACTGCATGCTCTGATGACAAGTCCATGGTGGAAAGAAGTTGTAGTGGATCAAAGAATTCAACAGTAATGCTTTTGTATATTAATTCACCAAGGCTCGCTCTACCATTCTACGACAATAATCCAAATTCAAAACAAAATTTATATCATTTTTTAGCAAAGAAGTTTGCTGAAATAAGGATGCACTAATCAGAGTTGTTTACAGACCTTGGGGAGTGATTCAATATAACTATCAGGGATATCCATATCTGCAAGAATTTGAGCATTTATTGCCATTGAAGCTTTCAACACTTGATTTACTGCTTCCTTTTGCTTTTGCAAAAACTGTCGTGAATCTTCCGATAGCCCGTTCGGGGGAACTTTGATCGTAGGCAACCACCATTTGTCAGACCTCTGGACCCCCTTCTCCGACTCATCAGCATCTTTCGACACGTATTTGAATTCTTGCTCTTCCCCAAAGTTATCCAGGATATCCTGCTCAGTACCATTGCATGAGGATTACACAACACATTATGAGGAAATAAATATGCATCATCATATACACATATGGAAATTAAGCAATTTTATCAGAAAGTATTGAGTTCACATATTCCTTACAAGAAGCATGACATCAAGCTTTCTTAACGCTGGAACGTTAAGAAAAAGGTCTCTACGTTGTTGTGTCACCATTATCTATAAAAAGAAAAAACAAGAACATCAACCCTTTGGCTATGATCTTTGATAAAAATTCTGAGCAAATTCTTAGGATAAATGGCCTAAAATATTGAAAAATGATTAGCAATACCTCCATATGTGATCCATCCTTTGATTTCTGTTGGGAAGGAACAAATTCCACTATATAATCTGTAACTGACAACAGCCAATCGATTTCCTTTTTCCATCTTGCCTTTCTCTTTTCAGACATTGGCTCTAATCTGCACTGCTCTCCAAAAATAGAAGCTGGAAAGATTTTGAATAAATGAATGTCATAGTATATTTGCCAAGAGGACCCCAAATTAAGTAGTATGTTTTAAACACATCAAGTAAAATGAAATTATGACCATTTCCAAATACATTAAGTTGAATCCATTTTTCAAAATTACCAGCAATATTGGTGATGGCATTTGAGAGGGCCAAAGCAGAAGAAACACCCTTTCCACCACCTGACATGTCCTCTCCCAAAAGCAACTTACAAAATTTTTCCTTCATCAACTCCATATCTACAAACCAAAATACTAAAATGATTTAAAAATCTATATAATATAAGGAAGTAATGTAATGAGTTTGGTACACCTGAAGGAGGGTTATCTTTCTTGGGTGGGATGGGTGCCTCCTCAGCCAATGGAAGAGGAGGAGGAGGAGGAGAAACAGAAACAGGGCTTTTGTTGTCCAAAACAACATCTGCCTGTTCATCTGGAATTGGCTCAGGTTCTGATGGGATTTCTTGCACAATCTGTGTCTTAACATCAGAGGTATCTCTTCCAAGTCCATTCTCATGAACAAAGTTATAAGCTTGTCTCACAGGATTTATATCAAACATCTTCCGGAAGTGGAATGACCCCTTTTTCTGAATGCCCCTTTCTTCTTTGGCCATATTTTCTAATGTTTATTCCAATAAATTTAATAATAATATATTACTCAATCAAGATTCACATGCAACAAAAATGAACAAACAATACATACAAAGAAAAACCCATTCTGAAATGGTGAATTAAGGGTTTTTCAAATCTTCCTTTATTGAAAACATGGAAACGAAAGGATTTATGATTTTGTTTCAATTTCTATTTTTTGAAACATGTTTGATCACCAGAGAATGAGAGGAGCAGGTTGAAACTTGAAAGAATAGAAAGAAAGAAAAATAATTGAAAAAATATAAAATAGTGACAATGTAAAATTTGATTTTCGGTTAAATGAATGGTTGCACTTTTTAGCGCTTTCCAAGGAAAATGTATGTATATTTAACCAACCATCTTCAACTCTTTTCCCAACATTTTATTTTACCACAAATAATACTTTTATGGGATTATTTCATTTTTAATGACTTTGATTTTCTCTATTAACTTCTCAAAGTCCAGGATTTCTTGCCTATAGGTTCCTAGCATGAAATCAGTGTATGTGCATGCTTTCTTTGGAAGTGCAGTTCTTTAGAATATCGAATAATATTTTTTTTAAGTATCGAATGTTACACTCTTCTCCTTGTTCTTCTTCATTTTTTTATTTTTTATTTTTTTTGTCATATACAAGAGTAATACTTGTCCATTATATTAAAGAAAAGTAACCCTCGTCTATTAATTTAAAAAGACATATAAAATGATTGTATGAAAACTTGTGTGCAACCTAGTACACTTAGATTTGTTTATTGTCAAAGGTTGGTAGAATTCACCAAATTGAAAAGGATAAAACTTATATGTTCCTGAGTGCATTGTGTGTTTAGATTTGACACTCTCTGAAAATTGTATCATTTAGTATTAAATGTTCTGCACTTGAGTATCATAAGAATTATCATTCCATAATCATTCCTTTCATATCTCTATTCCATTCATGAGTCAATTTCATTCTCATATAATTCCATTCAATCATACCAATTAGGCCGTTAATCTTTCAGAAAAAGAAAATTCTTACTCAAACAATAATACCATTCATATATCAACCGACTTTTCCATAGAAAAATAATATTCTTATGAACTAAAATGAATATCCTTTAAAAAAAAATGTTATTATATTCTTAAATAAATTGTACGACCGGGTGCACTAGATGCCAATTCAATTCAAAATATTTATTGATGGGATTACGAGCCTTTTACACCTTTGTAGATTTAAAAATGAACTCAGAAGATTTGTTGGAAGAATCACTCGAGGATTCTCAACAACAATCATAACCCTAACACAATATGGTTCAGGCAAAGACAAATGAACTTCGGATTCTCATTTGACCCAGGGGATAAGAGAGACCATATGAGATCTTAAAGTGAAATGAATGGGATTAGCTATTGGAGTGAGTGAGTTAGAGGATTAAATTTATACCTTACTTTATATGGAAGGTCACATCTTTAATTTATAAATTCATATGGGTTAATTCTGTATCTCCATACTCTGAAATAGGAAACTCTTGATTGATAAATGAGTAAATACAATAAAAATTGCAAGAGGAGCATTGTGGCTAGAAAAAAAAGGCGTCATAAAATTCCAAGTTATCATTCATTTAATTACTTGATTCACTTTCATTCATGTCATGTATTTAATTACATTTTAATGGAACCACCATTCATTAATCTTTCATTCTACTTCTTCAATTGAACACAAAATGTAATAATTCCTATATAGAGAAATTTTGATAATAGAGAGGTGCAACATTTCCTTATGTGTCATTTAAGTGTAGTCTCATAATGGCCTAATGGCATTTAAATGATTCAATTATGCATAGTCGAGTTTTTTATTTTTTTTCATTGTCCCATAGATCCTATATGCGTCATTTAAGTGTAGTCTCATAATGGCCCAATGGCATTTAAATGATTCAATTATGCAAAATCGAATTTTATTTTATTTTTTCATTGTCCCATAGATTCTCTATCTTATCCATCTATATATCAAGAAGAAATCATGTAATGGAGGGGATTTAGTACAAATAGTACTTCGAATTTGGAACGATACTTTATCTTTTGAGTTGTTCTGCCGGATCAAAATCTTTGATTTTTATCCGAATGCGATGAGAAAAATTATTTAAGTAGATTTTGAAAATCATAAATAACAATAATTTATATTCCTTCTGTCCCTTTGATAAGTGTCTATTTTATCATTTTGGTCTGTCCCAATACAAAGTGTCCATTTTTTTTGTTGATATGGCACACATAATAATATTATTATACTCAATCCACTAAACATGGGCCAAACTCAAGACTAATACAACTACTTACTATATATTAAAATATTATTTCTCTCACCTCATAATCTCATTATATTTTAAAATATTATACTTCTTAATCCACGTGAAAAAACAAATGAACATTTATTAAGGGGACGGAAGGAGTATTTGTTTTGGAGTTTAATATACACTCCCTCCCCCTAAAAAAATTAAGATACATATGCTCTGGAATAGAATATTAATTGATATGCGATAAAAAATAAAAAATATAATATAATAGATAAAATGATAGAAATAGCCAATATTTAAACTTGGAAATTATTATCAGGCAATAACTTTATTTCATAACAATTATGCTCATTTGCATTTTTGGACTAAAATACTCTCATACCTATTTTTTTAATAATTTAATTATTCAATATCGATCAAGTTATTGGATACCAAACACAAGATACCAACATCATGTCCGATATCATACCAAATGTCGAATTCGATGTTGGAGACCTGACATTAAATATCAACACTATATCATATGCCGATATCCTGTGTCGGAGCTCCGATATCTGACTGACACTAGATAATTAAATTAAACTGTTAAAAAAATGAGTGTGATGATATTTTGGTCAAAAAATGACCAATAGGTATAATTGTTATAAACTTAAGTGGTTGGCTGACAATGATTTTTCACAATCCAAATTGATTATATTTGACAATTGGCACAAGATAATATATAAAAAATGAGTAAATGGTTTTAAAATTGTGAGTTTCTAAAAGTGAAAAACCTGATTTTCGAAGCTCAAACTAAATATGGCATTATAAATCATTAACCCATTAATATTGACATAAAAGTTAGATCAATCAATAGTTTAAAAAACCTCAACTTTTCATTTAAACACACACACACTATGGTTTTCAATCCAATTAAACTTCCAACAGTTTCCAGTAAACCTGAAAACTCAGTTGGAAAAACCACCTGGATAAAGGAGGAAGTGCGACAACAGTGAAATTAACTATTAATCGAAAAACTGGCAATAATAATGATGATGCACCAAAAAATATTGATCTTTGAGGCTACACTATGGTGATATGTTTTAACTAGTTGAGTACATTAGCTTTCCAAAATTTCAAGGGTTAGCAGCAGAACGACTAAAAGCAGAAGACCCTTTTCTTCTCCTTCGGCGTTTCTGCCTAATTTTCCCAAAACTCTAGAGCAGAAAAAGACCTGCAAAGACATGCCATAACTTATATAACTGCAAGACACAGGACCATACTATCCACAATTCATTTCTAAAGCACAAATGGTGTGCGTGGGTTTTATCCAGATCTATGGTGGATTATATTATACAGGTAAGGGCGGGGGGGAGTCATTTTAGACCATTACCAGAAATTGCGACAGCAGCAGGTACAAGCCAGTGACTGGCAACTAATTCTGGAAAATCGAGCTGCAATGAAAATAAAAGTTAAATTAAACAGCAGTTAGCCTCTATAAGAAGCAGATCAGTTCAATGCTATTATGACAACTAATCTTATCATGATCACACAATATATTACTCACATCATCTCCGTATAAGTAGCCAAGGTACTTGTTCCCTGAATAACTATCATCTTTCTTTATTGACTTGAATTTCTTAACTGGAACCTCCACTGCAGTAGCGTTAAGACCTCTTCCCAAATCGATAGATGTATAGCCAGGCAATCTCCGATTTCTGCCCCTGACATTTAATTCATAACCCATTGTGCCCCATACTTCAAACCTTGAGTCACTCCCACATATCAACTCTTTACCGACAACTGCTGAGTAAATATAAAAATTCACCTCTCTTCTGCGGGAAGGTAGTTGGTTATTGTCAAGGTGTAACGACTTATCTAGTCTAATTGATTCTGGGAAAAGTATATTATCTCTAATATTCTTCGATGTAAAATCTAATATTTTCTTCAGGAGCCAGTAGCAATTTGTCACCATATGACTGCTATCCAAACAGTTGGAATCTCCATAGACAACAACTCGACCTTCGCCAGCCTCTAAGAGACCAAGAATAGGGGAATCAGCCTGCATTGATGACAATCCATATTTAGAATATCACAATAACCTAGATATGAAAGGAAAAAACACCTTGAATAAATGACCACGCAAAAAAGATTTAGTAATAATCTCGCCTTCCCAAAGAAAGTCAAGTTTCTGAATTATTTTTGGTCACAAGGAAAGAGCCATTTCAAAATTCAACCAACTAAATAACTTAAATGTGATTAAATGAGTCAAACATACAATTGCAATCCAAATAGAAAGTGGCAATAGACGCTTGAAT
Organism: Pogostemon cablin; assembly: GCA_023678885.1. Lineage (NCBI taxonomy): Eukaryota > Viridiplantae > Streptophyta > Magnoliopsida > Lamiales > Lamiaceae > Pogostemon > Pogostemon cablin. Next base: position 25,114,400 of record CM042985.1, on the reverse strand, counting down.
CATATGCATATACTAATTAGAATTAACTTTTCTGTAAAAATAGATTGCATTAAATATGATGAGTGGTGCAAGAAACGAGTCCAATGTAAAAAAGCCATGAAACATATTTCCTATAACTAAAATTTTGCTCATTAGAATATGAAAGCTACAAATGTGTACCAAGATGAAGATAATAGTGGGGGTCTCCTCTTACAACTTCCCCTTGATCCTGCTATATTTATTGATTTTTGTCAACAGTTAAAGTCAGAGTAAAACAGCATCACTCACCTTGCTCATGCCAGATAATAGGACATTCTGAGTAGCTCCACTTTCTGAGCTATCTAAGAAAGGGAAGCGGTGCAAGTATCCACCTTCTGGGAATTTCACAACATCAGTTCCGGATGCATATCGGGTCTGCTCTCCATTAATAACAAAATCAACATTCAGGATTTTGTCTCCAAAAGGAATCAAAAGATCACTCAGAGCAGGTATATTGGCACCCCCAGTGACGGGAGTCCACCAGCTTCTCGTATTATCATCAAAAAACTTCATTTTCATCATGGAGTCCACATTGTACCAATCTGCAAAAACTGCAAGACTTAGCCCATTAATAATGACATCATCTTTCAATTTAGTCATCTCTTCAGGAAAGTACTCGTCCTCAAGATCTACCAGAAGAAGTGTCCCATATTGGTTAGCATCAAAGCAGGTAAAGGGAGAACCAAGAGTTTCCACGTAATACCCAGCATCCCTCAACATATTAAACATGATGTGGAAGTTTGTGTGCAAGTGGTCAACATTCCAATCAAGGATGTCATTTCTAACATCCAATGAATCTCTCAGGATATAACCTGGTGGGTATTTGATACTATGAAATTGGTCCCATAAGACCCTCTAAGATCTTTGAGGTGTAGGAACAGCTTGTAGTTTCAGACGAAGGATGCAGGTACTTCTTCGAGGAACTTTTTCACCTTGGGCAGGAGGGCTGTAAACATTAACAGTAACATTTCCTTGTATTTCACCAGAAAAATGCACCCCTTCCTCTTTAATTTGCATATGAAGTGCCAGATAACCAGTCCATGGCCAAATAACATCTGAATAGGTGAAGTGAATGCTCAAAAGATTGCCTTCCACACTGTCAGGAAGCCATACAGGAGGACCATCTACATAACCAATTACACCCATTCCATTCAAAATGGTAACATTAAATATCACAGGCATCGCCCCTGCATACAATGGTTGACGGCAAAAAGGCCACGAATAGGGGCAATCTGTATAGTCAAGGATGCTTGGAAATATGCTTGCTCGAGGTTTATAGCTCTTCAAAATTTCATAAGATTCCAATCTGATATCATTCAATAATACAATCAATATTTGGAGCTTAAATTGAACATATTGAAAATAACTCAAGAATACTCACAGATCGACCCTGCCTGCTCCCTGCTCATACATGTTTGGACCAGAAAGCTTTGAAGCACCTTCAACAAGTGCTTGCTTCATACTGGCAGGATTTAAAATCTCTTTTCTCTTGTTTTCGGGAATGATGCTTACAAGAAGGCAAACTATTCCAGCAACCACAGGACTTGCCACGCTGGTGCCTGATAAGCTTTTACAACCTGTACTAATCTTGGATCCCATGATCTCCCTCCCATAAGCAACAACATCAGGCTTCACACGATCATACCTGTTAATGAAGTTACCATGATTATTTTTTATAGGAAGTTATCATGATCACAGAAACATGATCTTGGCAAAGATGAGCTCATCTGAGTTTTTATTCTGTATCTCCATTAACATGAAAAATTCTTATTTATCTATGGATGCTCTTCCCATTAGACAGTTTGGAGAATGTACTATGAAAATTATTATAAAGTTTATCTAGTTTCGTTTTCGTTCTAAAACCAGCTGTCTGTTAACTTCCATATTTACACAGTTCTCTTCCTTTTAAAATAAATATGATCTATTTATTGATTAAAAGTTATATAATACAAAAGGGCAAGTAATCCCTAAATGCCAGAACAATAATCAAATAACAAATCACCAACTACTTAATGATAGAGTGAATCAAGGGGGGTCAGCCATACCATTTTTATACTGCAGTAGTCATGCTAATCACCAATCTGAGGATTAGCAAGAGCTTATTTGAGGAAAATCAGAGTTAACATTAATTATGTTGTTTCCATAAGAATAAACTAGCTCTCAGATAAAAGATTATAAATAAGGGGTAGAGAGGAGGTGAAGGATTGTCGAGAATTATCTTGGCGTCTACTATTGGCAGCTTAGGCTGACGAGAGTCATCCCAGGGGAATCTCATTTCCTTCTGATCACTTATAATATATCAATACCCATTTACATTATCAGCGTCTTTACTCTATCAATTAACATATCGGATACAGGAAAACTTTTCAAGCCATTATGATTCAAGACCCACTAAGCAACCCTAGAATTAAACTCATCACGTTCTACCCATATCACCTACTAGTCCTCATAATTCTCCACATCTAAGATAGCACGAGTTGAACCAAGAGCACTAATAATCCAACTGAAAATATTAAAGACATCCATAATTAACTTCAAAGATAAAATCTTCAACACAAAATAAATAGCAAGTTAATTAAACAAGTCTTCAAGTTTAATAAAGTAATTCAAATGATTATCCAAAAGAAGTCCAACAAAATCCCATATCATATTTAGATCAGATATCATATTTAATACTAGCCCCATAAAACAAAGTCCAATAACACATATCATATCTGATCTAATTGAATATAATCTAATCTAAAATCCAATATAATATAATCTAATCTAATCTTAATAATTTAAAGAATTAACTGACATTATTAGATATCCGAATCCCAGATTTACTTGTTCCCCCTTATCATGCCCATTGTAAAGATCCGCATCAAAACCCTATTCCTTAAATTTATACTATAAATAAAAATAAGAGTTCATTTCCCCAAAAGAAGAGGTCAGAATTGATGTTTGCTAATTGAAAATGTGTCACGACTTTAAAAGAAATACTTAAAAAATCAATAATAGGGTAATCCAAAAGAGGCGCACCATAGAAGATGCAAAGAGGCACAAGGGCCTGAGCCTCCTTGCCTCTGCGCATGAAGTGCGCCTTTAACAACTATGATTGAAGTCAAATGCAAAATTGCACAGTCGGACCTTCTCAACAAATGGGAGTTCAAGATAATCAGGACCACCAATGCTCAAATTCAGCACGTCCATCTTGGTTGTGATAGCATAATTGAATGCATCAAGGAACCATGATGTATAAGAAACCTGCAATGAGCTGAGAAAAGTTTTTCATAAACTTACTAAATATATATTTTAGGTAAGGGAAGAACAGAAATTTGTTGGTGCTTTCTTATGACAGATATGCTTTGACTTATAATCTACTAAACTCAACATGTATCTTCTTCACATGATAAGGACAAACACGAAGCAATCACTTATAATTTATTATGCATGTTGACTTTTTTGGGAGATGGTATGCAGAATATATCACAAGTGTAGCCCAGTAGATTAAATAAGACAGGGAGGAGGACAATTCATTCAACAAATTGAGCACCTCAAAATATGATCCTTAACTTGAAGCAAAAACACTGAAACTTACATTTGCCTACTTCAGGATATGATCATTGCAGATATGATTATTCTCTATTCCTTTCTAGCTAGCTCAAGGTCAATATTATTTCAGTAACTTCAGTGTAATAAGAAAGAAAAGACAATGACCAAGGAAAGTGATAAAAAATATATATATATATATATAGTGATCAGTGCTCCAGAAGCAGTAGTTTGAGTACCATAAATTTCTTTGACAATACATTGGCAGGAATTTGAATTATATCACTATCATGCCCAGACATCATGGAACCATGGAAGAGATCTACTCAACAACATCTAGAAATCTCCTCAAACAAGTAAAACACTCCCATACACCAACCCTACTGATTCTTCTCACATGCCGTGACATATTTTCTTTCTCCACCACACACACATCTGAAACCCCCAAAAGCATTCTCCCAATTCACTTTGACCAGCAGAGTCACATCTCAACTGTTCACAGAAGAATAACAGCTCTCCCAATTTCATTCACCACTAAGCATGAAAAAAGATTTTGAGATGCAACATGAAGTTTGATATGACTTTTGCAGTTTGATGCGACATGCATTACATTTTCAATTAATGGCATGCATGATTTTTTTATCCATTCGGATATAAATAATTGAGAGTCAAAATAAAAGACAAAAAAATCTAATAATACATTGGAAAAGAAGATAAAACCCAAGGAGGTTGATAACAAAAGGAAACAAGATCAGATATAAGCACGAGTTACAACCAAACAGATAAAGTCTAGGAACCTAATTTTTAACTTAGCTAAAGTAGAGGAAATTTTTTAACATAATCATTCTTTAATGTGTTGAATTCATCTTTTTCAATCTGGTAAATATTATATAAGCGAATATGCATTTTCTGCTTCAAATGACTATGTTATAAAGCAAAACTTTAGTTTTTGGTAGTGGTATGGTTCCACTACTTGCATCATATCAGTACACATTTTGTAATTGTGAGAAGATGCAATTGTGGTAAGTTCTCCTCACAGATAAATACTAGTATATCATTCTTTCATATATCAACCCAGGATACATGCTAACATAGCATTCATAATACTATGGAAGAAAATTTGGGGGCATTGACTATTAGCATATGAAGAAACATTTCTTTTAATATGCAAACCAAAATACATAATAGCCTAATCCACATATAAATTAACAACAAAAACTACATCTCATATTTCAAGAGATTGAATGCTTGCTTACTCATGCAACAAAATTTATATTAATGATTTATCGTAAGAATTTTGAATGAGAAAGTGCAGTTAAGTTGCAAAACAGCTAACTGGTTGAGCTTAGGATGTTAAGTCTATTCTATAGTAATAAAATATAGGCATGACGTACAAGTACTTATAGGAAAGTAGTAAGCATTAGCAATCATATATAAACAATAAAATTACCTGTGAATCAGTAAACACCCGAAAAGCATAGATCTCAGTGTCTGGAGCAAAGCCAAGACATCCTGCATCTTGCCCAGCAATAACACCAGCCACAAATGTACCATGTCCAAGATTGTCATTTAATGTATCTTCATTGGTCCAATTGGTGCGCTCCTGATAATAGTTTAGCACCTACCCATTACCAACAACTAAACAAAAGCAAAAGAAAGAAGGGAAACACCTCATGGCAGCTTTCCTCACGTACCTTGATATTACGAAAATGTGGATGATTTTCACGAATCCCTGTATCAAAAATAGCCATTTTCACTTTTGCACCAGTATACCCTTTCGACCAGAGAGCATCTGCTCCAAACAAGGAGGTAACTTGAGATTTCTGCAAGAATAAGAGTAGACTTTGATGGAATATAAGATCACAAGAGAATGGACAGAGAAATTCATTGAAGGCCTTAGCCCGTTTGTAATTCTGAAATTAGTTAAACAAGTAACACACTTGTAATCTGCAATATGCTGTACAGAGGTACTGCAGAAGCATGTCTAACCTATTAGAGCTAGCAATCATTTTTTTACAAAAAGTAAACCTCTGGCGTTCAATCAATATAAAATTTACCGAGGATAACTTCAGGACCATGATACCTAATCGAAAACAAACTAAACATACTATAAATTAGAAAATAAGCATTTTAAGCCTTTAAGATCAGAGAAAGGAAAGAGTATTTTCCATTTCATCGGCCCTAAATCACTGGATGACATATAGAGATTTTCTCCAAAACACATGTTGATAATAATCAGAACTAAGCAGACAATCAGACGCACTGAGTAAACTATAATATTGAGAAGAGTTGCCAATCATATACATGCATAGGTGTTTTATATTTCTCTAAAACCATCCTCCAGTAATCAATTATTTCCAAACTCAAGAGTGTAAAAATTCATGCAGATAATACAAGCAGTTTTTTGTAAAGAACAGAGCTTGTCAAAAACTAAATTCTCTTTTAAAAATGGTCAAATACTGTGAAATATAATTTACCCAATCAAACCAGTTGAGTTCTTGTGTCCAAAGTAGCGTGCTCTACACCCGTGTAGCTTTAAAGACTTGGAAGTTGGATTGGATCATATTCTCAGAGAACATTCTTTTTTCTTATGCATGTAAAACAGGGTTCTAACAAGTTGGGGCTGTGTGTTGATTTCCTTTCATCATATATTTGAGGTCTCATAAACAATAAAGGTCAAGAGTCAAAGGGGATGATCACAGGAAACAGTATACAAGTGCACAGTTAGTGTCATAAAGATTTTGAATCATTTTTTGGTTTCAGATATTGTCAGAGATTTGAGAAACATGCTTTCAGTGACAATGTAAGGGTCACTTCATTCATTTATATTTTTTCTGAAAATTAATTAGAAAATATTTCTTTCTTAATTCTTATCCAAAAACTTTTTGGAATTTCCTTGTATCTCAGGTAGAGCAAAGGGTATTTTCTTTTTTAAAAAAAGGAGTCAGTGCCACTCTTTTTCTCTCTTTATCAACCCATCCCTGAAGCTATACAACTTTCCTGGTGAAAGTTGGCAAAAGATGCTAAGCAATGATTGCATGATCTCAATATATATTAATAAGACAATATCAATATATAAGATTCCAGAGCTTATGCACATAATTTAGCATGACTCATCCCACAGGCCCCTATATCACCTCTTTCTACATCTAATCACCTGTGAACATCAATATATCAGTGATCCTAAGTTATTAGGACATGTTCTTTCTGGATTAATTCAGTAGGACAATTGAGTAATCCACGAGAGTTTTTGGCTATTTATGTGCACAGGCTCATCATGTAAAGTATAAGATTTACAAAAGGATTCAAGTGCATCATATTCAATCCGCAAGACATGAAAAAAATTCTCCCTCCATCCCTTTTATTTAGTCCTATTAGCATGGAAAGTGGAAATATGTTTTAAGAAAACTTTTTGGAAACACAAATAATTAACCAGATTTCCAAATATTTCCATATTTAATGATTAATATATATGCCAACTTAATGCTTACTATATAACGTATTAGTAAATGTCTTGATAAATGTAAAAATTGGAAAATATATATGGGACATCCAAAAAAGATAAACAGGACTAAATGAAAGGGACAGAGGGAGTATGTGACAATTACAATCTTCACAACATACTTATCGCTTTTCTTTTCATCAGCTTGCACTTAGACTTTTTATTATGGAAATTAAAGCCTACGTGCAGGTCAACATTTCTGGGGTCTACACACAGGAGTATAAGATACTATATAATGAAATAAATCCCAACTCAATGCTTATGCAGCTTATCTTGGGGCATCAGGTATCTCTACCTGATTTCTAATTGCAATCACATTTTACGCATTTCAAATAATATTTTTGACATTAAATAACCTTCTCATGGGAGAAAGGAAGTACAGAAATTCATACAATATAACACGTTTATATTTTACAATTAATATAAGATGAAGTGACTGAAGTTCAGTAACCTAGCGAAAATTTTATTTTCTAAATAGAACCACTATTCTCCTCCACTAGTAGGCAAGATCTATAATATTATCTATACCCCTTGCAGATGTCTTATTCTATCAATTTTTCATTCTTTCTATCTAAAGATTTCATATAACTTTCTTAGTTCATTTCCATCAACCAATACTGTCCTTCCTTAGTTTTCTTTCCTTTACCTTCTTCATCAACTGCTAATTAAATCTCTCGAAATTTGACTGTCTCAGATTCTTTTCTCCCTCCTTTTTTTCAGCTTCTCCCCTCCCACAATCTCCTATTCTTTTTGTAATTGAAATACATCTAATTAAGGATACAAACTCAAGAAAAGCTATTTAGTAATTGATTGGATGTTGGAAAGAAGCGACTAGGACAGCATCTCAGACTGAACAATAACATATTTTCTAGCTCAAGTAGCCTTTCCAATAGATGATGCTTTTAGAAGTTTTCGTTAAGAAGATAACATCAACAAACACATTAAAAACTTAAACAACTAAAGTAATGCATAATCGCTAGTCAATAAGGCTCACCTGCATCATCAGATTTCTCCTCGCAGCACTAAAATTTCCCCCTGCGGCATAGTTTTCACACTCACCAAAAGACATGGCCGTGAAAATCTTGCCGGGTCTCTTCTTCCCATCTACAAAGGCTCCAACAGCTTTTTCCAGAACAACCCCCCTTTGGTAGCTTAAATCCAACGAGACATCTTTCACCAGCTCCAATTTCCCGAACTCCCCGATCAGGAACTCCTTGTGGCGTTCATCGATCGCCACAAGGGAAAAATCGGTAGGGTACTTCGCCGCCGGGTTGTGCCTCTCGACCCATTTCCATCCTTTGGAATTCACATTATGCGCGAGATACTCCTTGAGATCCTGCGCATTCTTATATTGAACGAATCGAACTATGTGATTCCTGAACGTAGGTTTTTCTGGAATTGAGCTCTGCTTATGGCGGTAGAGCAAATGGTTGGCAGAGAAGGAGAAAACCAGGAAAACGAAAGAGAGTGTGAGGATGGAGGTGTTGGAGGTCAGACGGCGGTTCATGGCGGTGAAACCCGCATCGGAAATTCCGATACTGGGGGTTCGATTCGTCGGGATTTGCTGAGCAAAAATGTGTTTGGGTGTGATCCCAGGCAGAAGAAAGAAGAAATCAGAGAGCCGTCTTATAAGTTTCACTGTATCAGTATAAATAAACTATATACCCCAAATAATTTCACGTTTACCCCCTTCATAGTTAATTTAGCCACCAAAATTGATTTTAATTTTAATTATATCTCTTTATCTTGCTATCACTTTCTAACGCTGTTGCATACAAGGATGAAAAACGAACAGATCAGGTGAGGTGAACTGTTTTTGGTTTGATTTGCTCTGAATCGTGTCCAATTTTGACAAAAACTTGTGTGAGATCGTCTAAATGTTTATGTAAAATGGATAAAAAATAATAATATCCTTAATGAAAAATAAAAGTACTTAAATTAAGAGTTAGTCTCATGTTTGTTCGGGTGCACAACGTTGTGTATAGGATATATACTACACTTTAGTTAGTAAGAATAATCCCTCCGTCTCATGATACTTTTCACGTTTACTGTTCCACGTTGTTTAAGAAATGTGCACTTTTTGACCAATTTTATTAACTTTGGAGGGTATTGTAATATTTTTAGGTAATAAAAGGAGTATAAAATAATGATATGTGTGTGAAAAAGAAGTGGAAAATTTGAAGCTAAAGTCATTTTTGAGGTTGTTGGATAAAGTGATGTTTCCTTTTTGGTGGGTGAAATATTTTATGGGACAAACAAATGAGAAAAGTGAGAAAAGTATTTGAGACAGAGGGAATATAATTTTTGGGTTATCTGTATCTAATGAATCGGTAGGATAGTTTTTCAGGGTATATTTATTTTTATTTTTTAAAATTTTAATTATTTTGTTTATCTAAAGGTTTTTATGGGTAGTTTTCTGATCTAATGATCTATAAGTGTATCGGTATCCCAAGTTCACCCTAATTTAACTCATAATTTTTTAATTGAAAATATTGACTGAAATAAGAATAGTATACTATTTTGATTAAAAAATTAAATTTTTTCTCAGAAAATTAATGGTATAAGTTATTATATTAAATAGTACTATAATATTATAGGGTACAACTTTTAAAAAATATGGGATTTTGAGGCATGGTGTCCCGGGGACACACAAGTTTTAGCCCTAAATTAAAAAGCGACAATATTTTTAAAATACTCCAATGTTAACTTTTTTAATAAAGCGATAACTAATTAAAAAAATGTAAAATGGTTCCATGTGAGACGATATTATAAAAGACTGCCCCAAAAAATTACTCCCTCCGTCCCATTTCAGATGACACACTTTTCATTTTGAGTTGTCCCATAAAAGTTCGTACATCCCTAAAAACCAAAAATTCAAACACAATCATTCATCCTCATACACTTTATTTAAAAAAATAATAATAACTCTTGCCTAACACACCTAACATATTTTATCATTTATTTATTACCAAAAAATACCATAATACCTCTTAAAATTATCATTTTTAATCTCCATGATGGAGGAAGGGTGCAAACATTTATGGGACGGAGGGAATATACACTCTACTATTAAATGTTATACCCTTTAACGTCTTTTCCAATGATAAAAACAAAAAAAAAACATGATCTTTGGGTGACACGTCAGCGCAACCTTAAACTAAAAAACATCTACCTTCAAAATAAAATACATCCCAACACCCAAGACTCCTTAATTGTAAAAAAAAAAAAACTTACTCCTCTCATCCAGCGGCAATGTATACATTTTACTATTTTCCATGTTCATATCAAAGTTATACGTTTTCCTGTTTAAACTTTAAACAAATGGGAACATATACATCATTAATAAGAATAATATATGAACAAACAAATCCCACTAATATAACTATTCATTATACATTAAATAATAATAAACCAACGGACAGAGGGAGTATTATTTAAGTTTTTTAAATTTGTCACCTCACCAAAAAACTTCTCATAGAGAATGCCTAATATAAGAACTTATACCTTTTTTTATTTATATTAAAAAAAACTTATTCTTTTTTAATAAAATATTTATGTTATTCATATGTTATTTGATTTTTTAATAAAAAAATTATACCATTATTAATTAAAGTGTAATATATTCTTTAAAACAAAATATTATATTTTTATACACCTCGTGTACCAGGTGACACTAGTGACCAACTCTTTCATAAAATCTTGTTTGTATGTTTTTTTTTTAACTTGTTTGTATATATTTGATTAGTTAAATAAATACTAATAAAACTCATATTTAAGCTTGTTTATATGCATTTAACTCGTTTACTAAACGAATAGAGTTTGAAAATTGCATAATTCGTTTATTAAATTCGTGAATAACCTCGTTAAAAATACAATTTATATAATATTTTATTAATTTATTATTCTTTTTAATTAAATATTTAATATTTATATACATAAATATGTTAATAATTTAAGTGATTATTTAAATATTTATATATATCATTTTAAAATTGATTACTATTTATAGTTGACTTGATTGTTTAAATATTAATAAATAATATATGTATTCACTAACATAATAATGTTCTTTTATTGTTTATGCGGAAGGAAAATATTTATATGTTTGTGAAGAAATGTTGACGAACATTTTATCAAACACGTTCGTGAATACATTCGCAAATGTAAATGAGTTTTAGCAAACAACTTCTATTCAAACTCGATAAAATTTTTATGACGAGCTCAAGTTCAGAATCAAGATCGAACTCAATTATTTTTTGAATTTATTATTATAAGGTACACACTTTAAAATTTAATTACTCTTAAATATAATAAAAATAAGAAAACACTATCAACTACTCAAATTTATAGTAAAGACTAAAGAGACAAAATTACCTCTAGAAATTGCATATTTTTTCAGCACTTTTTTTTCATAATTTTTCTGCATATTCCATTGTTGTACATTTTTTCTGCACTTTATTTTTTTCGAACATTAAATTATTGCATGTCAATAATTATAGATGTTATTTATCATAAAAATAAATCATTACCATATATGAAATAAAATTATGCAGAAAAAACGTGAAAAAATGTGTATAAAAATGTGAAAAATAATAATAACATGCATATACATAAGGGGTAGTAATGACATACTATTACATTATAATTATGTAGTTGATAGTAATAATATTTTATTCTTGTACCTTAAAGTAATAATGAATTATTTTGTGTACCTAATAGTAACCACCCCTTTATATTTCGACAAAGTCTCTTGTCGATAGCGAGTCTTTGGAGATAATGCAATAATTATGTGGCTATGATGTTTACTCGGCTAATCAAAGATAAAGGGGCAAATAAAGGAAGAGGATAAAGGGGCAAATAAAGGAAGAGGCAGGACTTCCTCCCAACTCTTGCTCTCTGGGAGGGAATGTATTGTCTCTTTATTAATACTGTAAGTAGTACAAAGCTAGTCGATTATGTCCTCTAAGGGGACTTTGGCCTCCCTATTTATAGGGGGATATATGGGCTTCATTTAAGAAGGTGGGCCCCATAGACTTTAAATGAGGGGGTCGGCGCGAGGCTTCTCATTGGTGGGCTTTTATACTGCTGATGGTATTACGCCCTTCCAGTGGGCGTTTTGGGGCTGGCGGGTCCCTCCAGTGGAGATGAGCTCTCTTTAGATTGGGCCTCCTGTGGTTTTTGGGCTTTAGTTATTATTTGATGGGCTGTGTCAATTCTGCCCATCTACATTAGCCCCCAAGTTTTGGTGTGGGCCGCAGCCCAGAAGCAACCCTAGCGTTGCTTTTGAGAAGCGCGTCGATTTGAATTTCGTCAAATCTTTTTGAATATTTTCTTCTGACAGCCGTCGTATCAGTCGCTTTATTTTCTTCTTGGGGCGCTCCCTATTTATTGCGGTCGCCCCTGTCAGTCTTGTCATTTTCTACCTCTCAACTTTTCCTTCGTTCCTCTACGGCCCGCTTCTTGTTCTTCTAAAAAAATAAGCGGAATGACTGGGTAAGGCAGCCATGGACTTTTCAAGGGTTCTCCTAGGCGGAGCACTGGCGCATTCGCTGGTTTCGACAGTGATGGAGGTGAAGGTGGAGGAGGCTAGAATACTATATGGGGCGCCGGGCGTGGAGTATCGCCAGCCTGATCTGAACGAGTTTTCCAGTCATCCGCCGGAGGGCTGTGTGGCGGTCAATTTGGAGATCCTTGCGGCTGGATTCCGGCTTCCACGGCATCGATGCTTCGCCCATCTTCTGGCTCATTGGAAGTTAGCACAGGTTCAGCTGTTGTTGAACGTGTGGGCTTCCTTGGTAAGCTTGGTGCTTTATTTCTGGGGCAGGGACTATTCTTACCTGTCTCCTCTGGATTTTGACTATTTATGCTCGTCGGTGGCGGAACTTCAGACCATGGGTTATTATTGTTTGAATAAGCATCCGGCAGGGTCGGTCATCACCGGCAGGCCCACTTCCATCAAGTGTTGGAAAGAGGGATGGTTTTGGGCTTCTGGCAACTTGGATGCCCCGGACATTTACGTATTCTCATCTTTCCAGGTTGCCCGGGAAGGTAGAATTCCTTCACTCTTTTCTTCTAGATTCATTTTTTCGATTGACTGCTTATTTAAAGGGGGATATTGTTACAGGTATAAAGATTCCGACCGAGGGAGACTTGACGACCGAGTTCAGAAAGTTGGCCGCCGAGCTCGCTGCGCTCTCTTCCATCGAGTGGGCACATTCAAAGTTGATGACTCCTTCAGAGTTGTTAAAACTACGGAATTCTGTGGAGTCTGAATGGGCTTTGCCTGGATCAGGGCCGGTGGCGGTATCTCAGGATGTCCTTGTGACGGTTGCCAATCCGGCCTGCATGGCCGAAGGTATCGATGAATGGCTGGGGACCACTACCATTATTCCTTCATTAGAGCTGGTCGAATCTGAGCCCTCGAGTTCTCGAAAGATGGTGGTGGTTATTGACGAGTCGGAGCCCGATCAGTGGCTCCTTTCGGCGGTGGCCGATGGTGATGTAACGGTTGGCTCGGTTGCCACAGTGGGTAATGAGCTAGGGCGAGTGACGGAGGTGGTGGAAACTCGTCGCCAACTGGTTGGGGTACTCTGGAGGGTACTTTTTTTGCTTGGTTGTCTTTTGACTTAATTTCCTTCTCATTCTTTTGGGTTGATCCTATTTGTTTCGTGCAGAGTCTCGTGAAGATCCCCTGATATCTTCTGGTGACTGGCGATCCGTTCCTGCCTTCCCCCCAGTTCCTGCGGTTTTAATTCGGCCCTAGAGGTGTGGGGTTAGGTGCTCTTCTTTGGACGGAGAGGCTGGTCAGGAGGATGCGGCGAGGGCGAAGCGCACTCGTCCTGAGGAGGTTTCCATTGGCAGTACTTCTGCCAGTTTGGTGGCCACCTCCTTTGAGGAGACTTTCCTTTTTCCTAGGAGAACACTGGAGGAAGTCTTGGCGGCAACTGGGGGCGCTCCTCTTCTGACCGTCTTGATTAACATGCATCACTCCGAGCGTCCTCCTTTCTTGGCTGACAGGCTGCCCGATTATGCCCGAGTGGCGGTGGATGCGATCCCCACGGTGCTTACCCGGGAAGAAGATGCCATGATGGGGCGGCTAGATTTAGCAGGCGTGATGCTCACGGAGATGGGCTACACTTCTCGCACATCCGTTTACCTCGGCCGGATGCATGACCTAGTTGTAAGTTCTCAGATCGAGAGGAGTGTGCTGGTTTCTACCCACCAACGTCTTCAAAATCAATTGGCGGCGACACAGGAGGCTTTGAGGCAGGCCGAGGAGCGTCTCCAATAGTCTGTGTAGAGCCGAGCTGAGGTCTCTGAGTTGTTAGCCAAGACTCAGAATGATTTGGCTGAGGAGGTTCGCCGTGGTGGTGAGCGGTTGGCGAAAGCGGCCGTAGAACTCGACCATTTGAAGGCGGTCACCCAAAGAAGTTTCTCTGCCGCCTTGGTCGAGGAACGCGCCATCGTCGCGGTAGTGGGGTACTGCAAAGCATTCTGCGAGAGCACTCGAATTTTGGGTTTGGAGGAGGGTGATGCTCGGCTGGAAGGTTTGCGGGTGGCTTGAAGAGCCATATAGCGAGCGTTCAGCTTCCGACCCGAGTGAACTGGAGCACTTTCAGTATTAATTTCTCTCCCCTGGGTTCTCCTTCGAACTTTCTCCCTATAAACTCATCGGCGGGCGCTTCTTCCAGCGAGGCGGGGAGCTCTGCTTTGGATAGGTCCCAGCTGTAGTTTTTCTCTTTCCTCCTTTTTGACTTTGGAACTTGTATTTTTGTCACACCTTTTTATGGTAAATAAATGTTGATTTGATTGATGCGGTTTTATTGAACAAGGTAATGATTATCTGTCATTAACTCCTCACTATCCCACTAATTCTCTTCATTAATGAGCAACCGCCATTTTGGTAACCTTTTACCTTCCCAATTTCGGGATTTCATTTCTCATTTGACTCCACGTGTGCTTCAGGGCGCGTGGCTTTTGGTTCCAAATGTCTTTTCTTGCTGATTATTTTGCTATAAATAGGGTGTGTTGATGGACAAGTATCCATCACTTTAGATTCCCTATCCTCGAAATTTTTTCCTATTGCCAATTTCTATGCTCTTATTTTCTCATGGCTTTCCTTTACTCTTTTGCGATTTTGCTATTACTTTGCTTCATATTTGGTTCTATGCCTTGTTTTTCGGCGAGTTCCGATCATCTCAGGAACTTAGCGACAGTGACGGGGAGAGTGGTGATGGCACTCCGTCACGACGCCTTCCTCTGGCCACTAGAAGCGGTAGGGTTTTGGCGCCTCCTCCTTCTCCTTTTTTGGCGACGGAACTTCCTTCAACGTCATGAGCTGCAGCGGGGCCTCGTATGGGTGGTTCCACTTACTGACATGAAGGGCTCCCCGTCTTCTTTGGCGTTGGTTGATGAGTGATATTTTTACCTAGATTTTAGTGTCTTTTTATATGTGTTTTCGTATTATTTTATCCGTATTTTATGTTCTATTTGGTTGTGTTTTGTGTTTTTATGGAAATGTGTGTGAATGAGCTTAAATCTATAATTTTCACTTTTTATTTGATGCTAGATATGATAAGGAAGACGTAGGAAAAAGTGGATCTCAATTCGGAGTTGAAACGAGGGAGAACGAGCCAAAACAGTGAAGAAATACAGGAGCCAGCACCAACACGGTCCGTGTAGCCAACACGGCCCTGTAAGCGATGGCCGTGCGGCAACACCTATTCGTTCAACACGGGCACCTTAAGGCCGTGTCCAGTCGCACGAGTCGTGTCGGCAGCACGAGCCGTGTCATCAACACTGCCCTGTAAGAAGAGGCCGTGTGTCGACATCAGAAGACACAACACGGCCACCTTATGGCCGTATGATAGAGCACGACTCGTGCTGTGTAAAATCCTGGAAAAAAATCAGAATCCTTCTAAAAGCCTCCCAAGGGGTATAAATACCCAATACTTCAATATGCAAAGGAGATCCGAAATTCCACCTTCCCCACACACCTCACACACTATTTCCTCCATTTTTCACCTTCATCTTCATCCATTCACCATCCTTTGGATCTACAATCATCCAACCATCAAAACCTTCATCCAATTGAAGAAAAGAAGCAAGGAAGAGAGGAAGATAACAAGGGAAGGAAGGAAATCACCATTGAAGTGGCATCAAGGGAGTTTCCATTCATTTCTTGTATTAAACCTCATAGTTTCATCATGTTTTTGAAGGATCTTAATGTCTATGTTAATTTCCTTGTTAATATGGTAGGCTAATCTCCCTTGTGAGATTAGCAACATGAGAGTTGTTGGATAATTTTGGGGATTTGTGTATTTTAATTCATATGTTGATTGGATCTATGATTTTCTACCATTGATTATTAATTGCTTGAATTGTATTGATGATTTGTGTGTTTAGTTGTTCTAGATATGTGATTAGATTGAGAAATCAATTATATGCTTAGGATAATTAAGTGAATTATTTTATCAAACACTTCATGTGCATTATAGATTGTGAAGAGATTGAGAAGTCCTTCATAGTTTAGAACCCTTTGGCAGGACATGTGATTAGTTAGATTGAGAAGTCAATTAATTATGTGAAGGGACTCTCATTTAAGCTTAGTACCTAGTTGGAATTGTTTAAGTGAGAACCAATCCGTTGAGCTATTTGATATTCATATCCTATTCATCTCGAGAGGGAGTTTAGGTGATCTTAGTGTTGGCCCTTAGTCTACAATCCATGACACATATGAATTTGATGCATAATTCCTAGAATTTCCACTTCTTAATTGTTGTTAATCTCACTTTTAATCAATTTGGTAAACCACTTTCCATCAATCCATCCTGTTGATTGATCATTACTTGCTTTGATCACTTGTCATTTAATTGTTTGCAACCAATCATATTGATGATTCGTCTCTATAAAATTACAACAAACGTGAGATCGCTTAAGCACTAGTGCCTACCTCCCTTGGGTTCGATAATTTCTTGAATTGGTCATTCTCCACTAACTATGACTAAACATTGGTGCCTGTCCGAGCTTCCGACGGCGCCAAAGGTTCGAGTTCCTCCCGGCTCTCTCATCCCCAGCCGAATAGAGTGGTACCTTCTCGCAGGGTTGTCGCTGATGATATTCCCACCCAGCTGAGAGAAGGCGATGTTGAGGTGGCGTCTTTCCACTTTCCTTGTCCAGAAGCTCATTTTGCTGTAGACGAGCCCGGACTTTTGGCAAATCGTCCACCTGAGGGGCTGATCGCGGTAAATATAACCATGCTGGGAGTGGGTATCCGATTTCCCTTGCCCCTGTTGCATGTTTTTGAGAGCATACAAATAAATCCTCAAGTGTAGGGATATCGACTGTAGCAGCATGCAACCAAGTTTTAATATCGAATTCTAGGGACGACAAACTACTTATTTTCTAAAATTACTAAACTAAATAAGATATGTGAAAAATTCAATTGTTTGTTGATTTTTAAAACTAATTAATACATGCAAAATTAAATAAAAGCAATTAAATAAAATACAAAAATCCAAGAATGAAAAATAGTAGCTCTATGAGTTCTGGATTAAGCTAATTAATTCAACACTTTGATGGTCGGGCTCAATTCCTACAGATACTTATGAAAAAGACACTAAACTTTACTAATCCACTTATTTGGTCTAAGCAAATTAGTAATTTATCTGATTCATCTCCTAGGATTCTAGGTTAATAAACTTATCTCCCTCTCTAGGTACTTACTATATTATCCCCTCCCTCATCAGGTACTAGAACTAATACGTGTTCCCTTTTTAGGTACTACAATTTTATTACCTAATTTCCTAAATATTAATAATATGACAATTCATTAATATCAATAACATCCATTGCAATTTTTGTGTCTAATAAGCTAAAGAATCAAGTCAATTACCTTAACTTATACAAAATAACCAATTAATTCAATTGTGCACACAAGTTATAATTATCTCAAGTATTAGTTAATATCATGAAACAACCACAAACGTTACATAATTTAAATTAAATAGTCTCCAAGAAATTCATAGAAAAAGCAAATAAACATTCTGCAGTTTTGAACCCTACATCAAGTATCAAATCAAATAAACATAATCTATCTAACCCTAGAACTACTCAAGATATTTTCCCCATGGAGTTACAAGCAACTTCCAGGGGTGTAGGAAAGATCATACCAAAATTCATATCAACTAGAAATAAATTGAGTTCAATGATAAAACCCTGAATTGAAGAATTGTTGATGCTCTTCTCTCCGTCTCTTTTAATAGAGATGAATCTCCTCCTTGAATGGCACACTGGATGATGGATGAATGAAATGGTGAAAGGGTGGGATGGCGTGATGATGTCGTGAATGGTGAGTTGTTCGTGTTCTGCTCTTCTCGCTAGTCATGACAAGAGACGATGATGTGGAGTCCGTTTCCAATTATGCTTTTTCAGCGCTATTTCCTTTTTTTTCCGCGCTGCTACAGGGCCTAAAGGGTGCGTATATCAGATGGGCCTCACATAGCTTCGTAACCATTTTTCTTGCATGAATTAATGTGGCCCACATAGAATTCAATTCATGGATTGAATTCCCCACACAACTGACGTGGCATAGCATGTTAAATTATTAAAAATCAATTACTACTATGAATGCATGGCCCACTTTGGTAATTAAAAATTAATACCATTTTGTTCCATGAAGTTCTACTTGACTCTATCATGTCTCTTGCCTAGCATAAACTTCTTTTGATCCCTTCCAAAATTCTTCATTCAAAATGTCATTAAATTCTGTCTAAAATAAGCTAACATTCTGCAAAATTTCAACAATATCCTTAAAGTCATATAAATTATAAAAATAAGCAATAAACTCCACAAGCAATGATAAAATTATGCAATAATCATATGAAAACAACCTATGAAAAGCGCGAATTTTCGTGTTGAACAAACTTCCCAAACTTAACTAGTGTTCGTTCCGAGGCAATAAAAAGAATAAAATAAAAATAGGACGTGACATATGATTATATTGGTTTCAGAAAATTTTCAGAAAAATAAATTCAAACCAATCAAGCAGACAAGCATGTGATACATCACAGAATCACTACTAACTAGATTTAATGCCTTGATACATGAAAACTCACTAGGATAAGTATATCACTCAACTCTCAAGTATATATGCTTCAAAACATTCAACATGATTTAAATGCAGTGTTTATCATAGGCTTGCCCATTGTCTCAACTTTCCTTTTACTTCTAGCTAGCAAAATTATGGATCAAAAAGGACTTTGTAATTGGTTGTAACGTAGGCTCTTTGGTTAGGGAAGGATAAATATGGATAAGTAACTCAAAACTCGGATCAATCAAGCGGCCGTCCATCATGATCATTAATTTTTTTTCTCATCACTTTCATTAAAGTACTACTCTCCTCCTCAACTCCAAATTATTTATTTTTTCTTCAACCACAATAATAAGGGAATATTTTTCTTCTTCTCTTTCAGCATCAGGGGTATTAAATTTGTACACTACCCCACTAATATTTTTCTTTCTCTCACTTCATTTTTTTCTCAACTTCTTCTTTTTCTATTTTTTTTCTTTTTCTACTCATTTAGGATTTTTATATCCTTTTTCTTCTCCTTTCTTCATCATCCTTTTCAACTCCAAATTATTCACATTCATCTTCTAACATCCTCAACAATTACTCAATTGATCTAAGTAAAATAAGAAAAATCAAATATTGATAAAGCTCAAATGGGTTATTCAAAGAATATTTTTACGGCTCAACGAGTTGACTAAGGATTAAATGAATTCAGGTAAAATATATGGAAAAGATGGGTTAAAAATCAAAGATGGCCTAATGTCATTTCCATAATCCACCAGACTATTCTCGAATATTCAAGGAGACTCAAAGCAAGTTTTAGGAACATGTCACAATTAATCAAGAAATTCTCAAGAAGTAAAAATAATCATGCATCAAAATGTTCATGATTTTCAAGAGGCTCAAAATCTGACTAGGTATAAAATAATTCCAACAACCAAGGCTAAACCTAGGAATTCATGATTCATGCAACAATACAATTTCATCCAATCAATTAATAAGAATTTTCAAGTTGAGCATAAAAATATTTTCATCATAAACCAAATCATGTCACATACCTCAATTCTATCAGAAGTGTTCTAGTTCATGGAGTAGTCAACAGAAAATTATGCTTCTCATATCACAACATGCAAACAATAATCACTCAACTCAAAACTTAGCTCAGAAGGATAGCTTACTTACCTCGGCTGGCAATCTCCTTTGACAATCTCTTCCACTCTCCAAATCAAAAGAATAATTTCAAGAAACCACCTCCTCCTCCCCAAACTTATTTTTGATAGAATATCAAAATAAGTTTAAGAAAGATTATAGGGGTCTTGAAATGCAAAAATTTAAACTGAAAAATAATTAGAGAAAAGAGAAAATAAAATACTTACCTCGAATGAGTTGCAGCCAACTTCTTTTTTCTTTCTAGCTCATCTAAATAACTCGAGTATCCAACATCAATCATCCCATTAGTAATCAAAAATAAGGAGAAAAACTCATAACTCTATCACATAATCAACAAAATCATTACCTTCGATCTCTAGGGTACTCACACAACAAGACATAACAAAGAAATTTTATTCCCGATGCATATGAGACAAGCTAAGAACATCACCCTCCCCCCAAACATATTTCGAACAAAGTTAGAAAATAAGTTTGAAAAGGATGTGATTGCCTTAAGTAAAATCATGCACCAATAATCAAATTTCCAACACACAACACAAAATAAAATAAAATAAAAACTGAAAGCTATAAAAATGGGAGGGTAGCCCCAACCGGCACTCATTTTTAACGTCGTTGAGCACGACGTGATGTTCAATCAGTGTAAATGATCAAGAAAGAAAACTTTCCTTTTTGGTGGCAACTTGTAGTGCTTCAAACTATTCTCTTTAGCCATCATGATTTCTCCTTTCTCGTCTTTCAACTGGTAACTCTCCCCTACATGGAACTTCTTGTAGCGGATTTTCGTTTCATGCCACTTCTTTATCCTCACTTTGTAGAGTCTTGACTCCTCACAAGCTTTTTCTCTGAACTTGTCTAGCTTCCTCAACTCTTTATCCTTCAAGTACGCACTTATGACATGATCAGAAAGTTGCTCTATCTCTACTTTCTTTTCCTCATTCCCCTCAGGTTCGTCCTTTTTCAACGGTAGAAACTACTACTTCCATCTTACTGGCTCCAAGCTCGCCACTTCTTTCTTAGTGTCCCTGCAGTCATTCAAATTATGTAAGTACTTAAGATATTCAACACAAAGTTCATTAGATAAGTTATCGAACTCCACGGTGGGAAAAGTGTGAGACTCGCTAATACACGTCTCCAGAGGATCCCTAGACAAGATAAGAGGCATGCTTTCATCAACAATCTTCTCCACCACTTCTAAACTCTTGCATTCTTCCTTATCTTCTGACCACCTCATCGCTTTCTCCAGGGAAAAGACAATCTCTTCATCATTTACTCTCTGCTTCAATTCCCCCTTTTGGACATCAATTAATGCGCCCCCCATAGCTAGGAAAGGTCTCCCTAGGATAAGGGGTACATTACTGTCGTCCTCTATGTCGAGCACCAAGAAGTCCACTGAAAAGATTAACTTATCGACCTTTACCAATACATCCTCTATCACCCCCTTTGGATAGGTTAGAGATCGATCAGCCAACTGAAGTGCTATCGATGTCGGCTTCAACTCCCCCAAACCTAACTTTTTGAACATGGTGTATGGCATCAGGCTGATGCTGGCCCCAAGATCACATAAGGCCCTCTTCTCAGGCCCTCTCCCTATTTCACACGGAATGATAAAGCTACATGGATCCTTAAGCTTTTCAGGTATCTTCCTTTGAATGATTGAACTGTAGTTTTCAATGAGATTCACCGTCTCTACCCCAATCAAGCTCCTCTTCTTGGATATAATATCCTTGATGAATCTGGCATAATAAGGCATCTACTCCAATGCCTCAGCAAAAGGGATATTAATCTAAATTTTTCTGAAAATTTCCAAGAATCTCTTGAACTTCTCATCAAGCCCTTTCTTGAGGTGAAGTTGAGGAAATGGAAGGGGTATTTTTATTTTAGGAATTCCCCAATTATCTTCCTCTGGTTCCTCTTGTTTCAGTTTTTCTTCCCTCAATCTCTTAGCCTTTTACCATTTTTTTCAGGAATTTCCTTCTTAATCTAACTTTGGGATGAATCTGGAGTTTCTGAAGTACCAGCATCATAACTCGACTCCAACTCGACTTGAGTTGGGTCACTATCAAGTCGAATTGGCTCACTATTGCCCATTGTATCCTCTGTTTTGTCCGTTGGCATTTTCGAACCTTCATACTGCTTTCCAGACCTTAATGTGATAGCTTTGCACTCCTCTTTTGAGTTTATCTCCGTTGTGGATGGAAATTTACCCTTTTGCTACTGTGAACCCAATGTAGAAGCCAGCTGACCAATTGAGTGCTCCAACCCTTGTAACTGCTTGGACATTGAGGAATTCATCCCCACTATCACTCCTTCCAGCTTGGTGATTCGTGATTCATGAGCCTTATGGGTTGCTTCATTGTTCAACATATACTGCTTAACCAAATTCTAAAATTCTAGTTTTCCTTTCCCAGTCTTTGCACCATGATCAAAGTTGGCTGGAAACTGAACTGCGTTATTCTGATTGGAATATGAGAGATTTTCATGTCTTCCTTGTCCTTGCCAATTTCCACGTCCACCTTGATTGTTTTGATTTCCACCTTGGTTCGGGTAGTTACCCCCTTGGAAATTTCTAAAGTTGAAATTTGCTTGGTTGTTCTTGTTCCCTTGCCAATTTCCACCTTGGTTATTAGGTGGCTCTCTGTTCCCTTGTGTGCTTTGACCCATGGCCTAATTAGCGTCCTCAACTCTTTGCAAGTTCATCACTATGCTATCATTTTCATTTTCTTGATTGCTTCCCCCACTGTAAAGATTGTTCAAGTGTTTATTCATTTCTTCCAACTGAGTAGCGACCTTATCAAACTTATCTGCTTCAGGCACTTTCTCCTCTACTCGTGCAACCTTTCCAAGCACATAGCTTCCACGAATTTTATATGAGGGTCAGTCTCTTGAGTTCATGGATATGTCATCAAAGAGCTTCTCAACATCTCTCGAACTCTTCCCAAAGATGGTTTCTCCCGTAGATGCATCTACTAAAACTCTCAAATCATTATCCAGACCATTGTAGAACACACTGATAATCTGAGACTTCTTGAGGCCATGTTGTGGGCATCTCCTTAAAGCTTCTTTGAACCTCTCCCATGCCTCATTGAGTGTCTCATCTCTTCACTGCTTGAACTGGTTTATCTCTTGCTTCAGAGCCATCACTTTTGATGGTGGCATGAAGCGTTCCACAAAAACCTGTTGAAGTTCAGCCCAATTGCTGCAGCTCCCCTGCTCCAGTGTATCGTACCACTCTTTTGCCTTATTAGCCAAGGAGAACTGAAATAGCCTCATCTTCCAAGTATTATCATTGGCATTTGTCATCTTCACCGTATTGACATAGCTGTTATAACGCTTCAGGTGCCCATACGGCTCATCAAACACACCTCCCGCGAAAGGATTCCTTTCCACCATAGAGATCAGGGCTGGTCTGATGTCATTTGTTTCATTGACACCTCCAACTATGCCTGTCCCTTCCAGATTAGTAGATTTAAAAGTCTCGCGTAGTATTATGTCATCCTCATCTGGTTGTCTAACGCCTGCCATGATCATTGTTTCTAGTTCCCCTTCAACTTCTGGCAAGTTGAGGTTCTCAATTTCCTCTACGACTTCTAGCAAGTCGCGATTGTCAGTTTCTCCTTCCACTTCTAATACAGTAGACTGCACTGGTGCTTCCATTTTATTGTTCTTTTTTGGATCTTATGCAGTCTTAGGAGTTGTGTTAGCAACTCTTTCTTTCCCTTTCCTCCTCCTCGCAGATGCTTCGATTTCTAGATCAAATTCTAGAAGTGAAAGTCCCTTCTTTGATCTCGTGTGCATACACCTGTGAAGAAGAATATAAGTTTGAGAAAAAAAATTAACTAACACAAAATTTGTCCTAAATAATATAGCAATTAAAAGAAAAATAAACAATTATGTCGTCCTCACGCAATGATGCCAAAAACTTGTTGCGTTTTTTTGAGAGCACACAAATAAATCCCCAAGTGTAGGGATATCGACTGTAGCAGCAGGCAACCAAGTTTTAATATTGAATCCTATGGACAACAAACTACTTATTTTCTAAAATTACTAAACTAAATAAGATATGTGAAAAATTCAATTGTTTGTTGATTTTTAAAACTAATTAATACTCGCAAAATTAAATAAAAGCAATTAAATAAAATACAAAAATTCAAGAATGAAAAATAGTAGCTCTAGGGATTTTGGATTAAGCTAATTAATTCAACACTTTGATAGTCGGGTTCAATTCCTATAAATACTTATGGAAGAGTCACTAAACTATACTAATCCACTTATTTGGTCTAAGCAAATTAGTAATTTATCTTGTTCATCTCCTAGGACTCGAGGTTAATAAACTTATCTCCCTCTCTAGGTACTTACTATATTATCCCCTCCCTCGTCAGGTGCTAGAACTAATACGTGTTCCCTTTTTAGGTACTATAATTTTATTACCTAATTTCCTGAATATTAATAATATGACAATTCATCAATATCAATAACATCCATTGCAATTTCTATGTCTAATAAGCTAAAGAATCAAGTCAATTGTCTTAACTTATACAAAATAACCAATTAATTCAACTGTACACACAAGTTATAATTATCTCAAGTATTAGTCAATATCATGAAACAACCACAAACTTGCTTTGGTTGCTCATCCTTTTGCATGACAAAGTTTGTTCTTCTCCTTCAGTGGAGGATATCAATTACGTTCTGCACTGCATGCGTGATCGCGGAGCGTCTGCCAATTATTATCTGAGGGTGCATCAAGAGATGTGGTCCTTGTTTGTTGGGTGTGACATGGGCCACCAGCGGACGTGGTGTCAGGAATGGTTTGGGTTATGGGATACGAAGACCGAGATCATCATGGCCGCATTATCCCTGTGCCTCGTGCTTTTAATTTTCCTCCGCTAAGTAAGTCAATATCAAAGTTGTTGCCCTATCCTCCAATATTACTGTTTGGCCATTAATCTTTTTGGTTTTGGCCAGGTCGCTCTCTCTCTGAGTTGGAAGAGCTTTCTTTTAATTTTCACCGTGCTTTCGCTGCCATTGAAGGAATAGAGCTTCCCATTAACGTTCATGATTTGCTCTGGGACCAGAAACTCCAGGCTACCGAGTTGATGCCCCAATTTGGTCGAGATGTCATGGTAGATTTTGAAGGGCATGTTAGCACCAATTTTTCCGCCTGGGATGCGGCCCTTAACGAGTACTTTCCTATGCAGGCTGAGAGGGTGGTACGAGTTGAGGGCGAGAAGGATGCCAGTGCTGCCTCTCCCAATGAAGGCTTAGAGTGCTCTGCTCCTGCTGGGCCGCCACCTGAGCGAGATCCTTCCTTGGCGAGACACGACGAGTTTCTCAAATGAGGCCTTTCAACGAGAACTGTCCAAAAGAGAGTCGAGAGGAGGGCCCCAAAGGAGGCTGCCGCTCATGCCAAAAAGGCGACGGGTGGCACCGACAGAGAGGATCTCTGCAAGCAGTCGGTGGTGGATGATTATTTAGCTGCAAATCCATCGGGGTAGCTTCTGCTTCGCGCCTAGGTCCCAAGGGATTCCCACTTATCCCATCGGGCTTCGAAAGTGTCAGAGCTGATGGCGTCGGGACTAGCTCCGCTCCTCTTCCTCCTCGGTTGGATTATATCCTCCTCAAGGGGTTGTTTTCTCCGAGTGGTCCCCTGGGGTTGGTCGGCTTGTTTCAGCTTTGGCCTGTTCAGTATCTTCATCCTTTAATGGAGACTGATTCTGGTCTCATGGCGACCATGTTTGTCCCAGCTCGTTTATGGAGTTTGGCTCTTTCCCAGTTGCTGCAAGGACTCGGCTCTCAAATTGTGGTTCAGGCTACCCTTGCTAGCTTGGGCCATGCTCTAACTTTTCTTAGTCACCATTTACTTCTAGGGCAGTCGGACTCGGCGGCTCAAGCTTCCTCTTCTTCGGCGGCTACTCAACCTCTGGCCAATCGCCTGTTAGTTGTTGATTAGCTGATTGGGAATGCTAATTTTCGAGATGAGGCTTATCAAGAAAGGGCCAGAGTGGCTGAGCTTCGGGTGAGGAAATTAGAGGCTAGCCAATATTTATCTCTTTTCAAGCTGGAACATGAGCGAGAGAGGATCGCTCGCTTGGAGGCTGAAGTGGCTTGGCTTCAGAGCCGTCGGAATGATTCCGGGACGGGTCCAAGCGACACAGGTGATCTGGGGAATGCCTGATTTAGGACCTAGGGGCCTTTCATGTTTTATATTTAGTCCTTAAAGGACACTTTTTGTCTTAAACTTTTAATATTAATGGACTTTTGTCTTATTATTTATTAGGAGGCTTTAAAGTGTGTTTTAGCCTCTTGTCCATCCAAAAATTAACTATCACATATATTTTCTGCTATTACATACAATTTTTTGTGCGTAGAACTTCTTGAGGTTCTGTCCATTTCACGGGTGCTTCATTATCTCTTCATCCAATGTGGAGAGATGGTATGCTCCATTTCCCAGACACCTTTTTATTATAAATGGGCCATCCCATTTGCTTCTGAAGACACCTTGATTTGGTTGCAACACTAGTCTTAGAATGAGATCTCCTTCATTGAAGATTCTTGGGCTAACTTTCTGGTTATAGTACCTTCTCAATTTGCTTTTGTATGCGGCATTTCGTATATCACTTTCCAATCTGATCTCTTCCGCGAAGTCTAGACGTATTTGCTGAGCTTCTTCGCTAAAGATTAGGTCGCTTTGGCTCACACGAAATGTTGGGATCTCCACTTCTGTGGGGATGATCGCTTCTGCTCCATAGGTGAGTGAAAAGGGGGTTTCTCCAGTGGAAGAACAGGAGGTGGTTCAATATGCCCATAGAACACTGGGGAGGAATTCGATCCAACTTCCTTTGAGTCCGTCCAAGCGGGCTTTCAAAGTGTGATTGATGACTTTGTTTACCGCCTCTACTTGACTGTTGGACTGTGGATGATAGGGGGTGGAAAACAACTTTTTTATTTGTAATTCATCACAGAATTCCTGTAAGCTGGCCCCCTAGAATTGTTTCCCATTATCGGTGACAATGGCTTGTGGGGTTCCAAATCAGCATACTATATTGACCCAAATAAAATGGATCTTCCTTGCTTCCGTTATGGTGACCAAAGCCTCCGTCTCTGCCCATTTGGAGAAATAGTCCACAGATACGACGGCGTACTTGACTCCACCTTTCCATGGGGAAAGGGTCCAATAAGGTCGATTCCCTATTTAGAGAAGGGTCATGGACTAGTGACGGTGATCAGTTCTGTGGAGGGGCTTCTTATGATCGGCGTGTATCGCTGATACTGGGGGCATCTCCTAGAAAACTCCAATGTATCTTTTCTTAGAGAAGGCCAATAGTATCCTTGCCTAATTACTTTGTACGCCAGAGATTATCCTCCTGAATGGTTTTCGCATACTCATTCGTGTATTTTTGCTATCACCCTCTGGGCTTCTTTGTCAGTGGGGCATCTCAACAATGGGGTTGAATACCCATGCTTGTATAATACGCTGTCGATTAAGGCATATCGGTCCAAACGGATCCTTAGCTGGCGGGCCTGAATCTTATTGTTTGGTAGTTCGCCGGTTGAGAGAAAATGCCGGATAGGCGTCATCCATGATTCCGCCTAATTGACATGCGCTATTAATCCCATGCTAGGGTTTTCCTATTTAACCACGTGGATATTTCCGAGTTGCTCAACATTCTCAGAGGTCGTCAACCGGGCTAAGGCATCGATTTACGTGTTTTGGAGCCTGAAGACTTGGGTGAGGTATACCTGGCTAAAATGACTGAAGAGCTCTAAGACCCATTCTTGGTATTCTGCCATCTGATGATCCCGAGCCTCATATTCCCCTTTTATCTGGTTAACCATCAGCTGGGAATCACTGTAGATGATTAGTCGCTCGGCGCCGATCGATAACGTCATTCTGAGTCTGGCCAACAACGTTTCGTATTTTGCTTCATTGTTAATAGCAGGAAAATCGAATCGTATGGCGGTGTTGACCGTGCCGCCTGTTGGGGCAGATAGAACTATTCATGTGCCTGATGCGTGGACTGTGGCTGAACCGTCCACAAACATTTTCCATGGTTTTTGGATGGGTTCCTCAGGATCAGTGAGGTTTGTTAATTCTACGATAAAGTTCGGCCTACCATTTGATTGCATTTCTTGGGGAATATTTGATGTCGAATTGTCCCAATTCTACTGACCATTTTAAAAGCCGCCTGACTGAGTCAAGGCGAGACAAGATTTGTCTTAAAGGATAAGCAGTTAATACTTCGATAGTGTGCGTGAGAAAATATGGTCATAATTTCTGAGCGCTCATTAGCCAAGCGTATGCAAGCTTCTCGACCATTGGGTATCTCAACTCGGCGTCGTGCAGTATCTGGCAGACGTAGTAGATGGATTTTTGGATTTTTTCTTCGTTTCTGACTAGTGCCCCACTGGTGGCAGCATCCGAAGCTGCTATGTAAAGGTTGAGAGTCTCCCCTGGTACTAGCTTGGAAAGCGTCTCGGTACTCGAAATATGTTTCTTTAATGCTTCGAATTTCGTCTGGGTGGTTGGGGTCCATTCAAATTTTTCCTTCCGGATGACATCGAAAAAGGGCTTGCACTTGTCGGATGCTCGAGCGACAAACCTGCTCAAGGATGCAACTCGTCTGGTCAATTTTTGTACTTTTCTGATATGTTTCAAGGGTCTCATATCCATGATGGCCTTAATTTTTTTGGGGTTAGCATCGATTCCTCGTTTACTTATTAAGAAGCCGAGGAACTTTCCCGAGTTTATCCCGAAAGCGCATTTTTTTGGGTTCAACTTCATGCGATATTCTTTGAGAATATGGAAAGCTTGATGTAAGTGTGTTATATGGTCTTCCTTGGCTTGGCTTTTGACGAGCATATCATTGATGTAGACCTCCATTGTTTTTCCTAGTTCCTCCTTGAACATCTTATTTACTAGGCGTTGATAAGTTCCCCCGGCATTCTTGAGCCCGAACGACATCATCACCCATGCGAGTAGGTTTCTTTTGGTGCAGAAAGCAGTTTTTTTCTAAATTGTCGGATGCATAGGGATCTGATGATACCCGAAGTATGCATCTATGAAGCTCATACGTTCATGTACAGCAGTGGCTTCCACCATCTGGTCGATGTGAGGCAGAGGGAAATTATCTTTTGGGCACGCCTTGTTGAGATCAGTAAAGTCTATGCATAGCCGCTAGGATTTATTTGCCTTTTGAACTAGGACTGGGTTAGCTATCCACGATGGGAACAGGGCTTCCCGAACCAAGTGGTTGGCTAGCAGTTTTTGGGCTTCGCTCTCTATGACCTCATATTTTTTCGGGCTAAGCTTTCTCTTCTTTTGTTCGACCTGCCGAAATTGAGGATCTAGTTTCAGCCGGTGGCACTCGTGTTTATGATCGATGTCTTGCATGTCGTATGGCTTCCAAGCAAAGACATCAAGGTTGGCCCTTAAAAAGTTGATTAGTGCAGAACGGTGTGGTTCCTTCAACTCGGATCCGATGCTTATCTCTATTTTGGGGTTGTCAGGATCTAGATTGATTTTCGTCGTTTCTTCTACTGGTTTTTGCTCATTTTTTCTGAGTCTTAGGCCTCGGATCCTCTTCGGTATTTGGGGAAAGCTCATCTTCCATGATTTTTCCTGGAACGTAGGTTGAGGCTCCCTCGGGTGCTGAATGAGTTATGAGGAGTTGAAATAGGGGGTCGTGGTAGCTCACGTCATACGATCTTTCCATGAAAGAGCACTCGCGAGCCCCTTGCAGGTGGATATTATGGAGCTCCCGAAGTTCAGCCTTCTTTTTTCTGTTCGAAATTCGAGGGATCAGTTGGGCTTTCCCTCCATCATAAAGACCGTTCAATGGTTTGGAGGAGGGGAAAGTTGTCCTTCGTCTCCGGAGGACTCTTCTGAGCATTTAGCCATCGTTACGCGTTCCTCGTCGTTTATGGCGCAGAGATTGTTGCCGCCGACCATTTTTTGGGGCCTCGGATCAATTTTTCTAGCTTTCTTGCCTCGTATAACTATCAGAGTTTTGCCAAAAGGTTGCGGCATTTATTGGTGTCATGACCCGCTGATTGGTGGTACTTACAAATTTCTTCTTACTAAGGCAGGTAGGGTCCGCTCGCATCTTTGGGGCCGGTCTTAGTAAGTTTTCATTTTGGATCTCCCCGAAAATTTCCTCGGGGGTCAAATTAAGCACCTCATTAAGCTCCTTTATCTGATCTTCGTTCGGGAAGGGTTTAAAGGATAAAGGGGTTTAGTAAGCTTTGTCATTCTTTTTATCCCCATCTCTGGGTTCCTCTTTACTTTTCTGCAATTCGTCAAAGATCTCTTCACTTTGGATTTGGGCTTGGGCCAGTGCCATAAATGCCGCGTACGAGGGGGCAATTTTTACTGGCATGTGGTCCACAAGGTGAATCCCGAACGGAGTACCGCTGCCACCAGGATTGTGTATGTCTCATCGGACATTTCTTCGGCATTGGCTCGCTATTTGTTGAACCTCTAGATGAAATTTTTTAGATATTCTTTTGCCCCTTGCCTCATGCAAGCTAGCTTCTGTCTGGTTTCCTTGTAGCTGCCCAGGTAGGTGAAATGGCAAGAGAAAAATGTGGCTAGCTGGAGCTACAAGTCGACGGAGTTTGTTGGGAGCGCAGTGAACGAGGAGTGTGCCTTGTCTTACAATGTCAGGGAAAAAATTTTGCATCGGTCTTCTTTGGAGCTTCCCTGAGCTATCATCCATCCGACATATTTGTTTAGGTGGGTGGTAGGGTTTGAGTCTCCATTATATAGGGTGTTTGGGGCAGCTTGATCTTTGAGTGAGACGGTGTATTGAGGATTCTGTGCGAGAAAGGTGTGCGGCCTGCACCTAGCTCGGGCTGGTCAAGGCTAGGTTCGGCCGACCTCTTTCGTAATTTTGCTAGTTGTTCCCGAAGGACAGCGGTTTCCATTCCACGAAGCATCTACATTTTTCCAACAAATCATCACCCGCCCTCTCCGCCGTGTCTTCTTCTTTGGACGTAGGTGGGGAAGGGGCCAGACGATCTTTCGCGCTTATGAGGGTTTTACTCGCGATCAATCGGCTCTGACTGGTTGCCCTTCGGTGATTTTGTTCGTCATCGATGACATCCTGTGCTTCTCGATGGGGACCACTCGGCGCGTCAAGGTGGCTTTTTCCTGTTCGACAGGGGGTTGGAGCCCCTCTTTGTTTTCAAAATTCAAGGATCTATTGACCCTACGTCGGGCCGAGCATTTTTCTTTCAAAGTGTTGAGTAGGTCGAAGTACCTCTGTCGGTATTGGTCTTCCTTCTAGGTGTACGGATCATCCGTCGATGGAATTCTCTTTTCCGCAGTAGGCGGAGGGGGTCTTTGGCGGCCTCTTGACCTACTGGTCCACTGGGGGTCTGCCTGCTTCATTCACTCGTGATGTGATAGGATAGGGGGCGGGCTGCCCTTCCTCTAGCGCCAAATGTCGATAGCAAGTCTTTGAAGATAATGCAATAATTATGTGGCTGTGATGTTTACTCGCCTAATCAAACATAAAGGGGCAAATAAAGGAAGAGGCAGGACTTCCTCCCAGCTTTTACTCTCTGGGAGGGAATGTATTGGCTCTTTATTAATATTGTAAGTAGTACAGAGCTAGTCGATTCTGTCCTTTAAGAGGACTTTGGCCTCCCTATTTATAGGGAATACCTGAGCTTCATTTAAGAAGGTGGCCCCATGGGCTTTAAATGAAAGGGTCGGCGCGAGGCTTCTCATTGGTGGGCTTTTATACCGCCGATGGTATTACGTCCTTCCAATGGGCGATTTTGGGGCTGGCGGGTCCCTCCAATGGAGATGGGCTCTCTTTAGATTTGGCCTCCCGTGATTTTTGGGCTTTAGTTATTATTTGATGGGGTGTGTCAATTCTGTCCATCTACATCTCTGATAAGACGGGTCAACCTGTTGTTAAAGTAGGCTTGCTATATAGATAAAGTAAGTTAATTTATTGTTAAAGTATTTTTTTTTAAAATAAGATAAATAATAAATTAAAGTATATTTTTAAAGTGTTACAGTATTATTTACTACAAAAATTATTTAATTATTAATTAACATATTTTAATAACAGGTCGATTCATCTCATTTTTTTATCTCGATTATTGTAATTTTGTTATTGTATTTGTATGTTATTTTTTGGTATCTTTTCAAAAGATTTTTTTTATATAATTATGGAATTAAATATTTTTTAAATATAAGATTATTTTAATATTAAAAAAAATCTCAAAATAATAATATAGTATTCTTTCCGTCCCGGAGAAGTTGGTATTTTTTTTTGGCACGGAGATTAAGGAGTATAATAATTTAATGTAAAGTCAAGTGAGAGAAATAATATTTAATGTGTAATGGGTAGTTATATTAGAGGTGATATGTGGGGCCCATGAGAATAGATTAATTGTTTTTGTGTGTCACATGTATTAAAAAGGAAATATGTCAATTTTAGTGGGACAAAAAAAAGTGTATCAACTTCTATGGACGGAGGGAGTATAATTTAATAATAATTATTGCATAAGGAGGAGTAGTATAAAATATTAGTATTATATTGTATTGTTTGGTTGGGGTGTTTAAAGTTGTGAACGATGGTACTCTAATGCCTGATGAAAAGAGGAAGCTGAGGACTGAAGCGGCGGGGCATTGCATCCGTTTCTAGTTGTCAGCAAATTTAAGGTGGGAAATTCCCCAATTCATGTTCGCGTATCTTTTTGATTGTGCATGTGTTAATTGATGCTTGAATGTAGGATATAGACTATATTTCTCGGAGCATCCATGGCGGCGAGAAGCCTCCTCACACCTTTCTACATTCACAGCATTAAAACGGCGTCGCAGCCTGTATTGATGATCCCTGTCTTCAATTCAAGGCTCCGGAAAAGATTTTCTCGCTTCGTCTGCAGCCACCACCACCACCCTGAAATCGATATGTCCAAGTACAGAGAGAAGTTTGCTCAGAGACTGGCCATGGCGGGTCTCAAGCCCCATCACCGCATTGGTCAGTAATTATTGCACTCCCATCTAATTGGCTACTCTTGGAATCAATACTTATTGGTTTTGTTTAGTTTTGTTTGTACTGGTGAATTTTTGCTGGAGGAGTCTCTAAAATACTGTTGAATCATTCGTAAAGAAATCTAATACAGCACTTCTAGTTGGGAACAAAATAAGATGAAGACATCTTTTATTCTCCTTTTTTTTTCTTTTTTTTTTTTTTTGTGTTTTGTGTTTTGTTGAGTCTATCGCCTCAATAATAGGTTTTACTACAATGATAGGTTTTCATAATGTGCCTATCTCCTCAAGTACGAGAATGTTACTACAATGATAGGTTTTCATCAATTTTCTCTTATTATGGTTTTGCAATGTCATGAGGTGATTGATCATTAGGTAGTTTGGTTGTTCTATCCAGCAATTGCTGTTTCTGGTGGTCCTGATAGCATTGCTCTGTGCGTACTAACTGCTGGTTGGAAATCTGAAAACTTTGTTGCTGCTAACAAAGGAGACAAGTCAATTGATGGTCTTTTAGCAATTGTTGTGGATCATGGATTACGAACAGAAAGTGCAGAGGAAGCAAAGCTTGTCTGCCGACGGGTTTTGGACATGGGTAAATTTATATTTGTGTTATCTTGGGTGGTGTGGACTTATGAAAACGAAGGTTTCTTGAGGTCACTGGATGATTGATAGATCATGTTTGCTCTCTTTAGGAATCAAATGTGAAGTTGCTCAATGTGAATGGTTGGATGGTAGACCCAAGCTCGGTCACTTGCAAGAAGCTGCTCGCAATAAAAGGTATTCATTATATTTTTTCTACTTTCTTGTTTTCTGCCTCCATGAGATAGTAATGAACAACTGCTACTATTGATTTACTCTTTCTCTATGACCTTTAACTTTCCAGGTACGAAACACTTCAAAGGATATGTGTCCAACAACAGATTGGCATACTGTTAGTTGCTCATCATGCAGATGACCAGGTTTCGAGCATTTATATGTCTTTCTAAATTCACTTCATACTTGTTTCCTTAATATTATTATTACAGTGCATAACATGATTATATCCTTAGGGTATGTTTGATTTCAGTTATGGTGGATTTTGAAAACCAGTTTTCAGAATCCAGTAGATTTTGAAATCCAAATGAATAGTAACAATATGATTTTAGGATTTTGCTTGGTATATTAGGATTTCACTTTATGTCTATCCCAATACATAAGCTGAGGGTGTTGATGTGTGTAAGAAGGGTGGTGAGTGTGTAAGAAAGTATTAATTGATATGAGAATAGGTGAAAGAGGAGAGAGAAAAAAGTATTACTGTGAAGAGAGAGTGTATGGAGGGTCCTTATGTTGAGTGTTAATAGGGTTTAAAGGTATTTGTGGGGGTGGTTTCTGAAAACAAAACTAGGTTTTAAAATCCCTAACTAGAACAAGTCTATAATTAATAAAACCTAAATCCAGTGTGTAAAACGGCGAAAAAAATTTACCTTAGGTGATGTCTTTGGATTCTAAGATTTATTTTTTAGGATTTGAAATCCTAACTACTTTGAGATTTTGAAATCCGGTTTACGGAAACCATCTTGACATTTACCTATAAACCCTATTAATGTGAAACTCACCCCCTCTATATATTTTGTTCAAGGAACATTTATTCTTCCGTATGTCTAGGTTAGCTGTATTGCTTATAAGTTATGGGGA
The DNA here is from genome assembly GCA_023678885.1 of Pogostemon cablin. NCBI lineage: Eukaryota > Viridiplantae > Streptophyta > Magnoliopsida > Lamiales > Lamiaceae > Pogostemon > Pogostemon cablin. The sequence goes on along the minus strand of CM042985.1, from coordinate 25,079,429 downwards.
TATTTAAAAGAAATTCTATCAGCTTTTATACACTTTGTTAAAAAGCTTCCCCTCATAGCTTTTAACTTTCAAAAGTGATCTTTACTTAAGCAATTGCAAACACCCTGTAAGTTTGACATGTGCATTTTGGTCTTGTTCTACAAGATTATCTGCTAATACAACAGATGAATTGTTATCACAAAGAAATCTACCAGCGCCGGACATAAACTAATAAGCATCCAGATAATTGTCCAGCATACTGTGTTAGCAAATCCTCTCATTTGGTTAAAGTATGTCATTGTACAAGATAGAGGCCTATTGGAAGAGGAAGTCAATCTATGCATTCAATTTAACAACTACAGAATAAATGCAATGTGATATTTAGACCCTAATTTTAGTGCATCAATTTCTTGGTATGTAACAAAAGACAAACTATAAAAAGCTATTACATCATACAAGCATAGTGTGATTGCATAAGCACATTCTATATGCAGGCAGAGCTATTCATTCTCAGATTATCTCGAAATAGTGGAGTACTTGGGCTTGCAGGCATGGCATTTACTTCTAAAATTTTCTCAGAATTTCCTGACTTGAGTGGAGAAGAATCAGTAGCTCATGGTATCTTATTGGTGAGACCACTTCTGGAGTTCTCAAAGGAAGATATGTACAATGTTAGTCTTCACTGTCTATTACCAGTATCATAATAGCTTCTAAAATTCAAATTTAGTTATTCATTTTCATTTATTTCTTAGTACCCTTTTGAAATAGCTAGAAAATTATTTTTGTTAGTGTTGCAGATATGTCAAGGTGGTGATCAACAATGGGTTGAAGATCCAACCAACAGGAGTCCCTTGTATGTTCGCAATAGGATCAGAATGTCATTAAATGACTTGTCATCGTGTAAGTCATAATTCATTTGCTGGTCATTGTTTCGCAAAGCGAACGAATAACAGATTATTGGATATTAATCATGATAAGTAGGAAGACTAATTGGTGTTAATTCATTGTAATCATAGGTACTTGCTGCTAAATTGTTTTCAATTCAAAAGATGCGCCTTCATAATTTATTAGATGTTTCATATGGCTGGTTTTTAACCATTTGGTTCTAAGTTTTGGACTTCCAGCCTTTCATTTATCAAATGAAAAGAGCCCAATCATTTTAGCTGATATAAGTAATTTGTTCAATGTAGTTGAAGATTGATGTTAATGAATTCTATTTTTCAATTTCTTAAATATTAATGATTTCTTATAGTGCTTGAAACGTCTACAGCTGTATTCAAGGCAGAGTTGCAAGCAGTTGTAGCAGAATGTCGAAGAACGCGTGTCTATGTTGATAAACTTTGTCGCCTGTTACTGAATCAGACTGTCACAATTGTGCCTGTATGTGTCTTTAATGTGGATATTATTTCACACATAGCTATCTCATGAATCTTGAAGCTGATGAAGTAACACTTTTTTAATTGTGGAATACTCTACTAAAAAATCTCTGTGATTGGCTATATGAGATCATTTGTTCTCACGACTTGATTCCTAAAACATATTTTTGCCTAAACATCAATGCAGCATGGATATGCAGTGATTGATCTTGTAATTCTCCACTCTATGGAAATCAAGGATATCTGCCTTTCAAAATTTGCTTCTCTGGTGGTGCAGGTATGGCCAATTAGGATGCAACGATCGTGCTTATTCTAATTAAAAGAAGTTATTCACTAATGTTTACATTTTTTATATTGGCCTTTCTTTTGGAGACATTAGTTTATCTCGCAAAGGCATAGACCAGTTCGAGGCAATGGAATAAAGTTGCTACTGAACTACCTTCGTACTTTCCCTTGCAAGGTTGTTGTATATACAAGCTTTATCCATTTTCTGATGTGATATTTTCTTAGTAATGGTGGAACTCCACCCCTGTCGTCTCTTCAGACTTCATTTATCTTAGAGTTTGTAATTGCATTTTTCCTAGTAAATAATTAAATTTTTTTAAAAATCACTAATGGATTGTTTCTGCATTTTCCCAGACTTGTCTCACTGTAGCAGGCTGTTATCTTTGTCCAGCTCCAGGATCCAAAGGAACTAAGGTACTCGCATGCTGCGCTGTGGATTCATGTACGCCTCCTGTACTCGACTTATGTCATGCTTACTCCAACAGGGCCCAGAATTGCTTTGCTATCAATGAATTAGGGCAGATTGTTTGGGAAATCGAAGCAAATTTGGATAAATCAATGCCAGATGAAACTAATGTTCCATTTCTGGATGCAACATCCTCTGAGTCAGTTCTTATTGAAGCAAAAAAGCTTGGTGTTCTTAGCGACTCTTCCCATGAGACTATTGTTTCTTTGCAGAAGCAAGAAACTGAAATCTTTATCAAGCCAAAAGCTGAAGCAATCTCTGACTCAGAGTCGATACATAATATAAGATCTTCAACAGCAACTCCAAGCAAATCAATTTCTCTGGGGCAAGTAGGATATTTTATGAACAGATTTATATTGGACTGGAAGGACGTTAACACCCAAGGCCGATGCATTTGCAGCTGTTGCAGTGATGAGATGGTGGCCGAAGTGCGCTACATGGTAGAAGCTGATTGGATATGTCTTTATGATCTGTCTAAGAAGATTAACCCAGTTGGGAAAGCTATGGATTATGCTTCATTATCAGCTAGTAGAGCTCTTGCATCCTTAAAATCAATCCCGATAGCTGCAAGAAGATCCATGCCTGTTTTAGTTGATTCTAAAGGAGTTCTACTAAGCATTCCGGTACATCACTCTTATTTTTGTTTCTTTATCTGGCATCCTTTACTTATTTAATTTTATGTTGATAAATAGCAGCTATTCGTTTCCTTTCAGATCGTTGGCTTCTCGCGCTGCCCGCGTTTGCTAGTCTCTGCTGTCTTTCGTCCTAGGATACCACTAGGGGGAGGACATAGCTCATTTGTGTAACTCCTAGTTTAGTTTAGTGAAACACTGCACATTGCTTGGATCTTCTCGCTCGAAATTACGAGGGAGAGATTGTAGTGAGCCTGCTAGTACAGTGAGTATTAACACAGTAATTGTCGTTAAATTTATTTTTGAAAAACAATTAAGTTTTCAGATAGATCTTGAATTGAGAGCTTCATTGTTGTTTATATGAGACATTGAGTAATATATGTGTGTGTAGTGTACATCATAGTGGGTTAATACAATGCCACTTTCGTAATTAATGTTCAATCCGTTACATTTTTTATTATCAAAGACGATGAGGGTTAAAAACAAAAAACCTCTTCAATAAGTATTTTATAACTTCCATCTCAATTTCAAATTTACAGCTGGTGTGGATATTAATGAAGATTGCTTTTTGGCTAGCTTACTTTTGGGGTTGGGGTTAATTTGAGATTATTTTCTAGCAATAAATAAATTGTATCATCATTTTAGAAAAATGTAAATAATGTATTATAAATAATATCATTTAAATAATTATAAGAAATATTAATAAATTATTTTAATGAAATATTTAATTATTCATGTTAGGTAAAATATTTAGGCTAAAATTTGCTCACCCAGGAACATTGTACCCTCAAATCTTGTATTTTTCGAAATGCATATCCTTTATTATTAAATGATACTATATTCTTTAGTATAAGAAAATTACCCTTTATTTCTATTTTTTTTAATTAAACATTTATACTATTCATATTTTTGAACTAATTTTTTCAATGAAAAAATTATACTCTTATTAATTAAATTGTACACCTTTTAAAACAAAATATTATACCATTGGACACCATGTGTACCTGAAATATAAGAGACCAAATCAAATATTTATCTCTTATAGTTAATATTAATTAAGAGTAAAATTATTTCATTACTTCGTACAAGTTTATATAAATAAATACATAATTTACTATCTATGACCTTCAGTACAACATCTTGGCGGATATCTATATCGAGTACTGCGACGTCGAATGGGCTCTCTATTATTATCTTGAATTTGATCTTGATGTTCAAATGCTTTAGAATCATCATACATGTGATAAATTAAAACGTGAGGGGCCAAATATAGAAATCTCATATCCTTTCCGTGTAAAACATGTAGAACCAGCATGCAATAGTAAAGTAAATGACATTCAATGTGGTCCATTGATATCAGGAGTGACCATCTGAATTGGTTGAGACACGTAACCATTCTTATTTGGAATAGTGAGGTGCCAAGATATAGAAGCATCTGCCACTAATAATTAAATTTAATGACTGATAAAAAAACATATAATGAATTTATTAATTCAATATATTATATTTCATACCATTATCTGTATAAGGTGTATACGTTAAAGATTCCATGCATGTGAATTGGAGTAGCATCAGACTCTTCTGGTTCTTCATCTCCACGTCTCCTTTGACTCTTATAAGCAGATCTACCAAATTCAGTTATTTGTGTGGCATTTTCACGTCTTCTTTGTTTTCTATATGTTGAAGTTTCTACGATAAATCATTGTGACTCATCATGAACTACACTATTTCGTCTTCTTTGACTCGTAGTTGCTCTATCTGTTTGTCTTTTCACTGGTGGTGAATCTACATTATTTGAAGATCTGTGCACTGCACGATTCATATCTTGGACTATATCCATATTCGTACGACACAAAATTTCCAATAATGTCACATCCCTAGTTGTAAAGCTAAGTTGCTCCATCCATCGTATTTGTATAAATATTGAGTTTGTGATAAATAAAAATATTTATGAGTGTACATTTTTATGACACACAATATTTAAAGAAAATATTTACCACATCATCACGTGGAGTCGTGTTCAGTGGCTGGTATCCTAAGATATTATTGTAATGATAAGGAGATATTAAACTTCGTGTGATTCTAAGATACCATTGATCGGTGTGAAATTCACCTAGATTTTAAGTGGATTTCTGTGGCTTTAATTCAATAACTAAGCATGATATTAATGAAATTACTATTAGTTGCTTGATTATTTGGAGAAAGGCATTATTGTTTATTTTTGCAGAAAAATAGGTGATTTTGATAAAAATAGATTCTACAAGTGAAGAGGAAGATGTGGGAGAAAATGAAGCTCGATTTGGAGTTGAAACGAGCAAGAACGGGTCAAAAGAAAATTTGCTATAAATCCCATTTTTTGGTCCCATGAGCTAAATTATCCCACATTAATTACTTACCAGAAATACCTCTCACTCTACTACTACATGAACCCACTTGTCCCACATTGAAAACTCACTCAATTTTTCTCATTCTTACTACTATAAATACTCTCTTCCATGAAAGCCACCATGGAATCAATTCTTTACCCATTTAAATTCCATTGAATTGAATCATTTCCAAGATTCAATAGTTGAGAGGGCTTTTAAGTAAGACTTCCATAAATGAGATCCCTCCCCCTTTCGGGGCGAGGGATCCGTAGTTTTAAATATTTTTCTAAATTAGAATTTTTATTATTTTCCAAAAGGTGGGAACACCAAGGAAAGGATGATCCTCATGGATGTAAAACTTCATTAGGTGAAATCTAATCCTACTTATTATCTTAATTTGCTTTGGTGGGTGATTGATGCACGATTATGTTTCTTGATTGAATTTCAACTATGATTAGGTTTCGTTTATGGAATATGTATGCGTGCTTTAATTTGGGATTAATGCCTTTAATATTAGTGCAAACGTGAGTAGGTTGTGTATTGTGTATCAACATGTCTTGTTGTTTCTTTCACCTTAGTCGCTTTACATGATTATCATATGTGAGTTTTTTCCATTTATTGCATGAGAATTAATATGGGGGAAGTTTGGCCAAAACATTCCTATGTTTAGAACTACATAAATGAACACTAGCGAGATTACTTGTAATTGAGTTAGTGAAGGGAACCAAACCTTAGTGAATTCATAGTACCTTGAAAAGAAATATTACCTATGATTTAGTACATTTTAGGGAACTCGTACGTGTAATTAGTACCTATTGGGAGGTGTTCACTTTGGTCTCGATCCTATGTGCTTTTGGGAGCCTTATTGAGGGCCTACATCCTATCCATCTCGAGAGAAAGTTTAGGTGAAATTTGTGATTGCCCTTACCATGATTAGTTTAAAAATTGAATCAATTAATGATGTTTAATGATTGTTTGAGTGCATCGAGAAACTACCATTGCATCCAAAAATATTGTAATTAGATTTATTTCCCTTGCATTTTATTTCCTCCTCCCTTATCGGTCGTCCCTAACTAATCACGAGACTATACCTAAAGGATGAATCCTAAATTCCCTTGGGTTCAATATTTTGTTCCTTGGTCGCCCGAACTATTAACGATCAATCAACCATACCATATAATCTCTAGTCACGATATTGATTGTCGTTATTTTCACCTAGATTTTAGTGCCTTTTTGTGTGTATTTTTCGTATTGTTTTATCCGTATTTTCGTGTATTTTGGTGGTGTTATGTGTTTTTATGGGAATGTGTGAGAATGATCTTAAACATATGTAAAACAGGTGAACATGGAGTAAAAATAGAGACGGGAGATCAAACAAGAAAGAAGAAACAAAAGTGCAACAACACGGCTGGCCGTGCTGGCAACACGACCCGTGTTGCAGCACACGGCCCGTGTACCAGACACGGGCCTGTCCAGAATGGTCGTGCGGCGACATCTATTTATCCAACACGACCACCACTTGGCCTTGTTGCGGAGCTCGACCCGTGTTGCAGCACACGACCCGTGTACCAGACACGGGCCTGTAAAGGGTGGCCGTGCGGCGACATCTATACATTCAACACGGCCACCCTTTGGCCGTGCGACGGAGCTCGACTCGTGTGCCGTTTATCCTGACACGACACGACTCGTGCGATGCAGCACGACTCGTGTCGGCTCCAGAACAGAATATTTTTTCTAATTCTTCTAGAAGATCTCCATGGGGTATAAATACCCCTCCATTCAGATTTTATAGGAGAGATCCGACTTTCTACTGTTCACACACACCTCACACACCTTTTCTTTGATTTCACACCATATTCTTCATCCCATTCATCCATTTCTAGATCTACATCATTTCTCCATAATTTCTACCATCCAAATCAAGTGAAGAAGCAAGGAAGATTGGGTGATCACCAAAGGAAGAAGGGAGATTCAATTGGATCCATTTCCAAGGGAGTTTTCATTCCAATTTTGTGTTTATCCTTTAGTTTACCATGATTTGTAAGAATTCTAATGCCTATGTTATGGATCTTATGAAGATTGTAGGCTAATCTCCCTTGTGAGATTAGCAACATGAAGGTTGTTGGTTAATTTGTGGATCTATGTAATTAAATTCATATGTTGATGGGGATATTTGATTTTCTATCATTGGTGCTTACATATCTTGAGATCTATGATGTTTTGTGTGTTTGATTGTTCTAATTATATGATTAGATTGAGAAATCAATTATGTGCTTAGGATAGTCAAGTGAATCATTTCATCAAACACCTCATGTGCATTATAAATTGTAAAGTGATTGAGAAGTCCTTTATTATTTAGAACCCTTTGATAGGACATGTGATTAGTTAGATTGAGAAGTCAATTAATTATATGAAGGGATTCTTTAATCGAACTTAGTACCTAGTTGGAATAGTTTAATTGAGAACCAACCTTTGAGCTATTTTGAGATTGTGCAAATGATCTACATCCTATTCATTTCGAGAGGAAGTTTAGGTGGTATATGTGTTGGCCCTTAGTCTTAACTCTTGATACATATGAGTTTAATGCATGAGTCCATAAGTTACCACTTCATTAGTGTTGTTAATCTCACTTCTACTCAATTTGGAAAACCACTCATTCATCATTTTATCTTGTTATTTGATATTTGCTTGCCTACTTTAATTGGTTTTCATTTAATTACTTGTTTAATCAACCATCCATCTATGATTCGTTTCTATAAAATCGTGATAAACGTGATCTCGCTTAAGTGCTAGCATCGACCTCCCTGTGGTTCGATAAATTCTTGAATTGGTCAACCCGACTACAAGTTATGGCTAATCAAATGGCGCCGTTGCCGGGGAGGTAACGGTTGCTAGTAGCTTAAAGAAGGAACGTTTAGAGCGATCTTACTAGAGACATTTTTTTTCTTGTATTTATTATTTGTCTTTGCTTTGAAAATCTTGTTCTAATTTCTTTTATTTTGAAGGTGTATGCAAACAAGATCAAAAGGGGAACAAGTTGAACCTATTGACTTAGAAATTGAACACACTTTTCGAAGAAGAAGAAATGAGAACAATACCAAAAAGAGTGATCACATGGAAAACAATCAAGATGAACGCGGCAATGTTAGGAATGATGGAGGCGGAATACAAAATTTGCAAGATCAAGCCAATGCCAATCTTCCTCAACAAGCTTATCAACTATTTGGGGAGTTTAATAATCAAGCTTTAATTCAACAAATGGTGCAACAAGCTATGATTCAACAAGGTTTTCAACAAGCTTATGCTCCTCCACAACAAGCATATGTACCTCCAACTCCGGTGCAACATGGAGTTCACAATGATCAAAGAGTAATCCGGGATTTCTTCATGCCAAGGGCAATTCCACAAATGATGGGACCACCAATTCATGCCAACAACTTTGAATTTAAAATGGGCTTGATTTCATTGGTGAGAGAGCAACAATTTAGTGGAGCTTCGAATGAAGATCCTAATGCTCATCTAGCTCAATTCATTGAGATTGCTAACACCGTGAAGATGAATGGGGTGAGCGAGGATTGCATCAAAATGAGGTTATTTCCGTTTTCTTTGAGGGATAGAGCAAGAACATGGCTCTCCACTCTTACTCCCGGAATGTGCAACATATGGGACGAACTTGCACAAATGTTCTTGAACAAGTATTTCCCACCTTCCAAAACACTTCAAATGAAGAGCTTGATTACTCAATTCAAGCAATTGCCTCAAGAAAGCTTTTATGAAGCGTGGGAAAGGTCAAGGAAATGCTACGCAAGTGTCCACAACATGGTTTCCCGGAGAATCAACAAGTTGGATTTTTCTATCAAGGACTTGTGAATGGGCAAAGAGTGCTTGTTGATGCTTCGGCAGGTGGATCCGTACTTGGAGTAACTCTGGAAAGGGCTATTCGAATTTTTGATGAAATTGCTACAAATGTCTACCAATGGCCATCGGAGAGGGTTAGTGGATGCTATGGGTTTGAGAGCCATGATAAAGGGCAACAGTTTAGTGTGAAGAGTGTGAATGTTGAGCCACAAATGCCAAGCATGGAAATGATAGTCGCGGAGGTAATGAAGCAAATGAGTTTGAACAAAGGAGTGACTAATCAAGAAGTTAATATGGTTGAAGGCCAAATGGATCAAAAGGTGCTTCCTCAAAATGGTGTTAGTAGGGAACAATGGGCTATGACAATGCCACGTGTGGAGGATGTGCAATATATGCAAGGAAGAAACTACCAAGGTAATTATCAAAACAATTACCAAGGTAGTTTCAACCAAAATCAAGGAAGTTATCCACAAAGGCAAGGAGGATTCAATGGTCAAAGTAGTGGAAGCTCATACCCACAACAACAACAAAGGCAAGGAGGTTTCACTAACCAAGGAAGTGGAAGCTCTTACCCACAACAACAAAGGAGGCAAGATAATTTCTCTTATGCAAACCCAAGTAATGCGGTTGCTTATCCTCCGGGGTATCATCCGGGAGCTAAAGCGCCAAATAATGAAGGGAAGGCAACTACCGAAGAACTTCTTGAAAAGTTAATTGCTTCCAACAAAACTCAAGAGGAAATTAATGAAAGAAGATTCAAAGCTATTGAGGAAAATAGTGATAGAAGACTCAAAGCTTTGGAGTATTCGCTTGGTCAAATTGCTAGCTCAATGAGTGCGAACGAGAAAGGGAAATATCCTTCCACCACCATTGTAAACCCAAAGGAACAATGCAAGGCAATTACCTTGAGGAGTGGAACCAATTATGATGGACCGTCAATGCCAGTGGAAGAGAAGGAGGTGGAGAAAACCTTGGTTGAAGAAGAATTAGACGTTGAAAGTGAAGTTGAGGCTAAAGAAAATGAGGAACCGGAATTGATTGATAACAAGATTGTTGAAAAGAAATGGGAAAGAACCAAGGCAATGAAAAAGAAGGAGGAGGAAATTGAAGTGGAAAGGGATAGTTGGGGAATTCCAAAAACACAAGTACCTATTCCTTTTCCACATCGATTTTTGAAGAAGGGCTTGGATGAAAAGTTTGCAAAGTTTTTGGAAATTTTCAAGAAAATCCACATTAATATACCCTTTGCGGATGCTTTGAGACAAATGCCCCATTATGCCAAGTTTTTGAAAGACATCATGTCAAGAAAGAGGAGTTTAATAGAGAATGAGACCGTCAATTTAACGGAGGAATGTAGTGCAATAATTCAAAGAAAGTTGCCTCCAAAGCTCAAAGATCCGGGGAGTTTTGTTATTACATGTGAAATGGGCAAGAGTGAGGTTCATAAAGCTCTTTGTGATCTTGGGGAAAGTATCAACTTGATGCCTATGTCCATTTTCAAGAAACTTGGTATAGGGGAAGTGAAACCTACATCCGTTATATTGCAACTCGCGGATAGGTCTTTAACTTACCCTAGAGGAATAGTGGAGGATGTGTTAGTCAAAGTTGAAAAGTTTATATTCCCGGTTGATTTTGTAGTGCTTGATATGGACGAGGATGCAAATGTTCCATTGATTTTGGGGCGTCCATTTTTAGCCACGGGAAGAGCTTTAATTGATGTACAAAAAGGGGAGTTGAAGTTGAGAGTAAATGAGGAGGAGGTGGTGTTCTCTTTGAAGAGTGCTATGAGGTATCCACATGAGAAAGAAGAATGTAGAAGGATAGACATGATTGATGAAGTTGTTGAAGAGAACCTACCATTCATCTTAGCTAAAGATCCTCTTGAAATGAGCATAAGCCATTCTCTAACCTTATCTTTAAACTCTAACCTTTCTTTTCATTGTTTACAAGATGAAGATATAAATGATTGTTTACATGAATTGAATGCTTGAAGGGAAATGCAAGAGGATGAAGCAAAGTTGGCATACTATGGAAAGAGGGAATATCTTCCATTAGAGGTTGAAAATGAAGAGTCAAGGGTCGATAAAGGAAAGGAAGAATTGAAGCCTCTACCCGATCACCTTAGGTATGCGTATTTGGGGGACAAGAAGACATTTCCGGTAATTGTATCATCATCCCTTTCACCTCTAGAACTTGATAAATTGTTGAGAGTACTTCGAAGTCATAAAAGTGCTATAGGGTGGAGTCTTGATGATTTAAAAGGAATAAGTCCTACCATTTGCATGCATCACATTAGGTTGATTGATGAGAATAAATCATGTATACAACCTCAACGTCGTTTGAATCCTATTATGCAAGAAGTTGTTAGGAAGGAAGTTTTAAAATGGTTAGATGCTAAAATTGTTTATGCCATTAGTGATAGTCCTCATGTAAGTCCTTTGCATGTTGTGGCTAAGAAAGGAGGGTTAACCATTGTTAAAACGGAATTTGATGAAGAACTTGCAACAAGGGTGAAAACGGGGTGGAGAGTTTGTTGTGATTATAGAAAACTTAATGAAAATACTCATAAGGATCATTTCCCTTTGCCTTTTATTGATCAAATGCTTGATAGGTTGGCGGGATACAAGTATTATTGTTTTCTAGATGGTTACTCGGGGTACAACCAAATCATGATAGCCCCCGAGGATCAAGAGAAAACAACTTTTACTTGTCCGTATGGCACTTTCGCTTTCTATAAATTGCCTTTTGGGTTATGCAATGCACCCGCCACCTTTCAACGTTGTATGATGGCTATTTTTGGAGGATTGATTGAAAATGTGGTGGAAGTTTTTATGGATGATTTTTCCGTGTTTGGATCTACATTTGATAAATGCTTGGCTAATCTCTCTATGGTTTTGCAGCGATGTCAAGATACGAACCTAGTCTTGAATTGGGAAAAATGCCATTTTATGGTTCAAGAGGGTATCGTACTTGGTCATCATATCTCAGAAAAAGATTTGAGAGTTGATAGAGCTAAGGTTGTAGCCATTGAACATCTTCCCCCTCCTAAAAATGAAAAAGGGGTTAGATCGTTTCTTGGTCACGCCGGATTCTATCGACGTTTTATAAAGGATTTTTCTAACATAGCCAAACCTTTGTGTAAATTGCTTGAAAAAGATGTTCCATTTGAATTTAATGATGAATATCTTGATGCTTTTAGGGTGCTTAAGGAGGCCTTAATTTCTTCACCAATACTTGTCTCTCCCGATTGGAGCGAGACTTTTGAGCTCCATTGTGATGCAAGCGACAATGCTTTGGGAGTAGTGCTAGGACAAGTGAGAGAGAAGAAGTTTCGGGCTATCTACTATGCATCCAAGACGTTCAATGCAAATCAAAAGAATTATACTACAACGGAAAAAGAGTTTTTATCCGTGGTTTATGCTTTTGAAAAATTCCGTCCATACCTAGTTGGCACGAAAACCATTGTTTATACGTATCATGCCGCCATTAGGTATTTGATGAGTAAAAAAGATGCTAAACCAAGACTAATTCGTTGGGTTCTTTTGTTGCAGGAGTTCGATGTGGAGATACGTGACACGAAGGGAGTCGAAAATGTCATAGCCGACCACTTGTCACGCTTAGAAAATATTGATGAAGAAGGAACCATGGAGTTCATTAAGGATGCATTCCCGGATGAAGAGATTCTTCTAGTTGATTTTCAAAGAATGTACACTTTGTGTGAGACCGGAAGGCCGTGGTATGCGGATTTTGTGAATTATCTAGCTTGTGGCCTAAAGCCGGACCATCTCACCGAATCTCGAAGGAAGAAGTTCTATCATGATGTCAAGGAATATCTATGGGATGATCCTATTTTGTTTAAGAATTGTCCGGATGGAATCATAAGGAGGTGTATTCCGGAGGAGGAGAAGTTAAGTGTAATGGAAATGTGCCATAATTCACCTTGTGGAGGACATTTTGGATTTCAAAAGACGGGGGCTAAGATTCTTCAATCGGGGTTATTTTGGCCAACTTTGTTCAAGGATTGTAAGGAGTACATCAAGGGATGTGATAGGTGCCAAAGGATTGGAAGTATAGGGCAACGTGATGAGATGCCTATGAGGAACATCTTTGAAGTTGAAGTGTTTGATGTATGGGGAATGGATTTCATGGGGCCATTTCCGCCTTCCAATGGTTACCTTTACATATTGCTTGCGGTGGATTATGTATCTAAATGGGTCGAAGCCATTCCGACAAAGACAAATGATGCTTTAGTGGTCAAGAGTTTCTTAAAGAAGAACATCTTTGCTAGATTTGGGGTGCCAAGGGCTATAATTAGTGATGGGGGATCACACTTCATCAATAAGCTTATTGAGAAACTTTTGAGTGGATATGGAGTAAAGCACAAAGTTTCAACACCTTACCATCCTCAAACAAATGGCTTGGTGGAAGTGTCAAATAGACAAGTGAAGCTTGTTCTTCAAAAGACGGTCAATGGGAATCGAAAAGATTGGTCTTCTAAGTTAGATGATGCTTTATGGGCTTATCAAACGACTTACAAGACCGCTCTTGGATTTTCTCCTTATAAACTTGTTTATGGGAAAGCTTGCCATTTACCCGTGGAGTTAGAACACAAAGCATTATGGGCCCTTCGGAAGTTGAATTTTGATGAAAAGGAATCCGGGAAGAAAAGGTGCCTCCAATTGATTAAATTAGAAGAGTTTAGGGATGAAGCTTACTCAAGCTCAAGAATTTTGAAGGAAAAGCTCAAAAGATGGCATGATGAAAGGATCAAAACGAAGGAGTTTATTCCGGGGGATAAAGTTCTATTGTTTAATTCAAGGCTTAAATTATTCCCCGGAAAACTTCGTTCGAAATGGACCGGACCGTACTTGGTGATCGAAGTAAGAGATGATGGCTCGATTAAACTTGAAGGAGCGGATGGAAATGCCTTTGTAGTTAATGGTCATAGGGTGAAACATTACCATTTTCCCTCTCAAAGGGAGTTGGTATATGTTGACACTTTCACCTCTTGAAGGCTCGTATCCTTTTAGTAGTTTAGGTTTGTAAATATTTCTTTTTCTTGTTTTGCTTTATTTTGGTCTTGTAGGTGGATTGTACTTATGAGGAGAAGATTTATTGAAGATTCAAAGAGTGCGTCATTGATGTGAACGGTATATCGTACCATTTTTTTGCAAACTTACTTTGAAACTCTTGTTTCAATTCAAGTTTGGGGGGATATGATGTGGTACGATATGTTATATTCTATGTTGACATGCATTCTTGTGTTTTTGAGCCAAATTTGAAATTTTCTCATGAGTTCGGTTTAGTTTTGGTTCGGTTTGGTGGTGTTGAAGTTGATAATCCTTTTGTTTTTGATATTAAGGTTGAACTAATGATGTTTATGAGTTGTGAGCATGAATAGGGAGTATTGGAAGCATTGAAACAGGGAAAGACAAGATTTGAAGTTGAAATTGGAAAATTCAGGGGAGCGGGTACACGACTCGTGTCGCTGACACGGCCCTGTAACAGGTGGCCGTGCGGCGACATCAGTTTGCCCAACACGGGCAGATTTTGGTCGTGTGTCGTCACACGAGTCGTGTCCGAGACTCGAGCCATGTTGCCAACATGGGCCTGTCCAGGATGGCCGTGCGGGAGCATCAGATCACGCAACACGGACACCTTATGGCCGTGTTGCGTGACACGACTCGTGTCGTGTCTGAGGCAGCATTTTAAAATCAGATTTCTAGACACGACCACTCACTCCACTCGTGTCCCAACTTCGTCTCCGTCGTGAGACTTCCGTCCAAACTCCACCAATTGTCACCCAAACATCAAAGAGTGGTAAGATTATGAGATTAAAAGGTGAATTTCAAAGTTTAAACAACAATCCCCTTCATTTTATTCAAGAAAATTCAAGGTATGTACTCTTGTGCCCTAATTTTCATTTCGAGGTATAAATTTCGAAATTCATGTATGGGTTTTGAATGATAGTATGCATGAAGCATGTCTAGGATTGTGAAACATGAATTTGCACATTTAATTGTTGGGTTGATTGAATTTTGGGAAGAATTAGGGTTCATGAAGGAAGAATTTGGGGATAATTGTTTTAGGATGACTAATTTGAGGCATGTGATGTTCAAATTGATTAATAATGCTTCTATGATGATTGTATTGATGTGAATTAGTTTAGGTGTTGAGGATTTGAGCATGAAGGCATAGTTAAGACTTGTTGAATTGAAGTGTGAAATATGTGCATGCCAAGTGTTTGATGAAATGCTTAAATGAAATTTCAAATTGGAATTCAAAGCTTTTGCATGAAGCATTATTGAATTGAATTGTGCCCATTGAAGAAGTGAAAAGTTATGAAAGAATGAAGGATTAGGATGTTGAAATTGATTGATTGAATGAACTTTTTTTGAATAACTTTGTGATAAGTTGATTGGATAAAAATGTTAGTCTTTGAAACACATTGTTGTTGTGCTTGGATATGTGCTAGAATTAACACTTAGTTGAATAACTAGTGATAATTCTAATTAATATGAGATATTTTGCTTTGAGTTGAAGTGAAAATAATTTGAATTATGTTGGAAATTGTAGATGGCTGAAAGAAGAGTGAGGAAACGCAATGAGGATTTCATTTTTATTGAGTCCGAAATGGAACTATCCAACCTTGATGCCAAACTGTTAATGAAGGACCAACACCCTGAGAATTTCGGAGTAGAGTTCATGGAATGGGAGAAGTATGCATTGAGATGGGAGTACATAATCCCAAAGATTAGGGCAACTCGATTCCAGGATCAAGCAACCATGGAGGGTCTAGGGATAGAGAGTGATCTGAGGACTCTATTCCGTCGAGTGAAAATGGAAGAGTTTTTCGATAAGAGACCTCCCACTTATCTCCATCTTACAGCCGAGTTTATGAGCACCTTGGAGGTTCATAGAGATAGGAACAAGTTTCCTATTGCAATCACATTTTAGTTGAACAATGAGATGTGGGAGAAGATACCTGTGAACGAGCTAAATAGGTTCTTTGGGTGCCCAATCATGAGAGGTCATCAGAACTTCTTACCACAAGGGGGTTTCAATCAACAGACTTGGTGGAGAAAATTAGTTGAGGATGGGACTGAGCCTCCAGAGTACATTCCAAGTTCGTCAAAAGGGACAGCTATAAGGAACCCAGTCATGAAATACCTTGAGAAGATATTATCCAATACTATTCTAGGTCGGTTTGAGAGTGGATCTGTTGGTGAGAAGCAGTTGTACATCATGTACAGTATGTTCAAGGAGTTCACAGTGAACATTGCAGCTCACTTCATTCAGCATGTTGAGAGAGTGGCGAAGAGAGAGAACACTCGAGGGATTATGATTGGAGGAATGGTGACAATGATTGCTCAAGGGTTAGGCATCGACCTCAGAGGGATGCAACACTCGATGGTTAGTGAAGGGCTCACTTATAATCAACTCATAAGGATGGAGTTCCTATCATTCATAGGAAACATGTATTGCTTGAAGCAAGATAAGGGAGCTCCATTTCCTCTACCTGCTTCTGAGCTCACCACATTGCGAGGACAAAGAAAGCAGCAGAATCTAGCAATGGCGAGTCCCAACCACTCAGCAGTTGTGAGAGCCTTCTACAGAGAGAATATAGATGGAGTGGAAGCAGTACTCCAGCAGATGAGAGTAGATGAGAATCCTGAGCTAAGGAATTTGAGAGCTGAGCCAGTGGACATGGATGTAGGAGAGGAAGAGCAACCTCATCAGGTGGAATTTGAAGAGCATGCACCAGAGCCTCCAGCATTTGAACAAGAAGAAGAAGAACAAGAGGAAGGAGATGGACCAAGAGAAGGGAATGCAAGATGGAATTTTCTGGAAAACGAACTCAGGGAGATCAGGCAGACGCAGCAGGCGCTTGGAGATGAGATGAGAGAGTTCCGAGAGGAGCAGCAGAGACAGGGTGCGATGATAAGGGAGATCCATGAGGGGCAGCGTCGTAGGGAGTACTATGAAGAGAATACGCGATCACGCTCGAACAACATGGAGGAGATGATCACGAGGATGTTTAATTTCCAGTTCCCTACCACACCTCGTGCTTATACCCCTTGGGGATCATGGCAAAATCAACCCCCTCCTCCTCCGGATAACTAAGGGAGTACTTTTAGTGCTCGACACTTCACTAGTTCATCTATTTTAGTTGGTTTAATTTGTGTTGGATTTGAGACTTCTTATTGTTTTGTTTTGGGATGTTTAATTTCGTACTTTTCTTTCAATTAAGGATTGAGATGATTTTTGATGTGTATTAATCATGGATGGGGTGATTTTTATTTGTATTTTTTCTTTTAGTTTTGTCTTTGTGTTGTCTTTGGTTTATTTGTGTTTGTGTGTAGTTGTTTTTATTTTTCGTGTTTAGGTTTGATTTGGTGGTTTGTTGGGAGGTTGTGAGTCGTTTTGAATATGAGTGATGATGCATTATGGTGATAAGTGAGGTCGAATCATGATTAAGGAACTCTACACTTTCGAATTGTGGTATGTTTTATTTAACTAATTCAATTAAAAAGATGAATATGTGGTAATAAGTCCTTTTAAGTCGAGCATAAACTTGTGAGAATTTGAGCCTCGACCATGTATACATGGTATATCTTTTCATGAGTGGATCAGTTGAGTTTTGATAAACTAAATACTTGCTCAAAGACTTTAGGAATGAATCCGATTAGTGGAGATCGATGAAATGATCTAAGGCCATCCTTGTCATGTATAGCCATTGCCAAATATTTCCTTACCTTTAAAATCATCCCTAGTCAACCACTTTGAGCCTATAAGCCTATTTATTGTGAAGATAGCACATTACAAACTTTAATTACCCATATGAGCCTAAGATATATACCTTTTGTGTGAGTAATAAAGAAGATGGTGGCTAGAAAGGTGTGATGAGATAACAAAAGAGAAAGAGGAAATGACAAATAAGTAAGAAAAAGGATGAAAAGAGCACAAGAAAGAATGGACATGCAATTTCAAAACAAGAAAATGAGCAAGGCAACAATAATATGCTCAAGTACGTAAGAATCAAAGAAAAGAGGCATGAATCTATAAGAAGCTCAAGAAATCCAAGGAAGTGATGATTAGTGCTTGTGATCAATAAAGAAAAGAAAGGAAGAAAAAGAATGTGAAGGGATGGAAGAAAGTAGCTACCTCTTCGATTACTTACACTCGTTTAGTCACTTTTACCTATATTCTTCCTACCCTACCAAAAAGCCCATCATTACATCCTTAATTAAAGACCTTTTTGATCATTGATTAAAATTTTGGTGGTTTGTGAATAGAGTCTACGAGCAAGTGTATGGTGATTCGAACCAATTGATTGAGGAGTGTTGATTTACCTTATTTAAAGAGTGTCGAGTGGTATTGATAAACTTATGTGAGGCTTAGACTAAAAGGGACTATATTGCTCCTTATTCTCTTTTGATTGAACTTGTTAATTTCTCATATCATAAATCTAATGTTGTAGGTTAGCTTAGCATAATTTGTAATTCTTGTTGCTAATGATGTGTTATTACTTGTGTTCGTTTAGTCGTTTTACTAGGTGAAAACTTCTCCCTCGGTTTATCATTTTCATTGTTCGGGGACGAACAATACTTTAAGTTTGGGGGTGTGATTGTCGTTATTTTCACCTAGATTTTATTGCATTTTTGTGTGTATTTTTCGTATTGTTTTATCCGTATTTTCGTGTATTTTGGTGGTGTTATGTGTTTTTATGGGAATGTGTGAGAATGATCTTAAACATATGTAAAACAGGTGAACATGGAGTAAAAATGGAGACGGGAGATCAAACAAGGAAGAAGAAACAAAAGTGCAACAACACGGCTGGCCGTGCTGGCAACACGACCCGTGTTGCAGCACACGGCCCGTGTACCAGACACGGGCCTGTCCAGAATGGTCGTGCGGCGACATCTATTTATCCAACACGACCACCACTTGGCCGTGTTGCGGAGCTCGACCCGTGTTGCAGCACACGGCCCGTGTACCAGACACGGGCCTGTAAAGGGCGGCCGTGCGGCGACATCTATACATTCAACACGGCCACCCTTTGGCCGTGCGACGGAGCTCGACTCGTGTGCCGTTTACCCTGACACGACACGACTCGTGCGACGCAGCACGACTCGTGTCGGCTCCAGAACAGAATATTTTTTCTAATTCTTCTAGAAGATCTCCATGGGGTATAAATACCCCTCCATTCAGATTTTATAGGAGAGATCCGACTTTCTACTGTTCACACACACCTCACACACCTTTTCTTTGATTTCACACCATATTCTTCATCCCATTCATCCATTTCTAGATCTACATCATTTCTCCATAATTTCTACCATCCAAATCAAGTGAAGAAGCAAGGAAGATTGGGTGATCACCAAAGGAAGAAGGGAGATTCAATTGGATCCATTTCCAAGGGAGTTTTCATTCCAATTTTGTGTTTATCCTTTAGTTTACCATGATTTGTAAGAATTCTAATGCCTATGTTATGGATCTTATGAAGATTGTAGGCTAATCTCCCTTGTGAGATTAGCAACATGAAGGTTGTTGGTTAATTTGTGGATCTATGTAATTAAATTCATATGTTGATGGGGATATTTGATTTTCTATCATTGGTGCTTACATATCTTGAGATCTATGATGTTTTGTGTGTTTGATTGTTCTAATTATATGATTAGATTGAGAAATCAATTATGTGCTTAGGATAGTCAAATGAATCATTTCATCAAACACCTCATGTGCATTATAAATTGTAAAGTGATTGAGAAGTCCTTTATTATTTAGAACCCTTTGATAGGACATGTGATTAGTTAGATTGAGAAGTCAATTAATTATATGAAGGGAATCTTTAATTGAACTTAGTACCTAGTTGGAATAGTTTAATTGAGAACCAACCTTTGAGCTATTTTGAGATTGTGCAAATGATCTACATCCTATTCATTTCGAGAGGAAGTTTAGGTGGTATATGTGTTGGCCCTTAGTCTTAACTCTTGATACATATGAGTTTAATGCATGAGTCCATAAGTTACCACTTCATTAGTGTTGTTAATCTCACTTCTACTCAATTTGGAAAACCACTCATTCATCATTTTATCTTGTTATTTGATATTTGCTTGCCTACTTTAATTGGTTTTCATTTAATTACTTGTTTAATCAACCATCCATCTATGATTCGTTTCTATAAAATCGTGATAAACGTGATTTCGCTTAAGTGCTAGCATCGACCTCCCTGTGGTTCGATAAATTCTTGAATTGGTCAACCCGACTTCAAGTTATGGCTAATCAGATATCCCCTCCATAACTTGGCAATGCATATTCTATGGTCTTCTTTGATTCCAATATTGGATCCAAACTCTATGATAGTCAGTCCAATCAAGGGTATCCATTCCTCTGCGATCAATAGTATGTAGGTATTCATAACTCTCAAGTATATCATGAGGAATACTTTCTCGTATGAAATAAATATTTAATACGAAATTTACAACTAATTTTATATAAATTTACTAATTTTATAAAAACAAGTAATTAATTAATTAAAATAACTAAGATTTGAAAAATACCTCAAAATAAAGGCAAAGACTTGTGTGAGACCGTCTCACGTAAGGGCTTACGTGAGAGTGATGTGAGACGGCCAGAAAGTGATAATTTTTATGAAGAAAATTGATAATAAATTAATGAAAATTGAAAATACTCTTTCATGAACAATTTATAGTGTAAATGAAAAGTGATAATATTTTATAGCGAAAGTGATAACGATTTATAGTGAAAGTGATAACTATTTTAAAAGATGAAAAATGATCTCACGTGAGACGGTCTCATACAAGACCTACCCTAGCTTATCTATTTTACTTTAGTTGAGCGTTCGTGCATCTCCGCGTAAAATTCATCGTGGAAATTCATTAACAATAAATATGTCAACAAATAAAATTAAATTTAAAGAATAAAAATAATTTAAAAAATTAAAAAATTATACATACTTCTAAAATGATTTTATTTAGAAGCATAATAAAAATAATTCAAATTACTTTAATTGGAATGAAACTAAATGAATAAAATAAATACCTCAATGTGTAATAAGCCTCTCAAGTCTTCATGAAGCTGGCCGAGTGAAATTTTTTTGAGAGTAAAGTCATGTTCACTGTCTCCTCTCAAATATAATAGAGAATCTATTATCTCAACATTATTGTGCTAGTCAAATTTTTTTTACTAAAAAATATATTTTACATTACTGTTTAGTAAAAAAAATTTGCTTATCTTCAAAAGACCATGGACCATAGATGATACCATTGTTTTTATGTGCTACAATAAAGTCACCACTAGTAATGGTGACTTTACTATCCATGTACTTTTCTTGTAGAAATTCACCATTTTTAATGGTAACTTTGCTTAATTTGATAAAAAAAAAAATTCTCTCTTTTATAATTTGATAACTTTTTTTTTTAAACATCACTCGTATCATCAAATTTGCATTTGTATATTTAAAAATGATACTCCCTCCTCCGTCGGCCTCCGTTCGTCAATCAGCGAACTAGCAAGAATTACATTTTGTCATTTTAGGCTTCCGTTTTAGAGAATCTCATTTCCCTTTATGTACACATGGGACTCCTCCACATATTAGCTTGTACAATTAAAATATGGAATTTATAAATTCACTAATACAACTATTCACTCCACGTTAAATAATAATACTCCCTAATTTACGTGTAAAAAGTAAATATCCTTTTTAATCATGAATGGAGAGAGTATATTAATTTTAAAATTAAAGTGCGTTATTGAAGTAACTTAGTATTTTACTCACGATGAAGAGAGTATATTAATTTTAAAATTAAAGTGCGTTATTTATTAAGGTAACTTAGTATTTTTGGATGATATATTAATAAAGTAATAATGTGTTAAAAAGAAATGAAAATTTCAAAATAAAAGTGTATTATGTGTAGGAGTATGTTTACTAGAGTGTCATTTTCTTTAATTAAATTAGGGTAGTAATAATACTGCTCGAGTCCTTACCAGTTGCATGCAGCTTCCTATGCAAGTCAGACCGAACACCTGAAAAAAAGTTCTTTCTCCATTGAACGGAAAGGGCGGTCATAAGGGCATCAGCATCAGAGGACTCTCTCGTCCGTAAAGTTACCGGATGAATTGCCGAGTAAATATTGTGTGCACTCATGTATTTAGGAATGACAAGGGTAGGATATCAGTTTTTTTGGCATATTAATACTTGTATTTGTAAAAATATCAACTATGTATTTCCGTACTTGTCCGTTTGAAAATTTTATTCTGATAAACATATTTATCCATATCCCTTTATCAATACTTGCATGTTACCCGTATCTAATTAATATTTATTTACTTATGTATATTTATATTTTTTATTGTTTAAATTAATTTTTTTTTTAAAAGGGTCACTTACTATTGGATACATAAAATAATGCATAATTGCTGTAAAATACATGACTCAAAGTACTATTACTCATAACTACACAATTAAGATTGTGATACCATAAATACCCCTATATATTTGCACAATTTGTTTGCACAATTTGGTTTTGCACAATTTGGTTCTGCACAATTTGCTTTGCACAATTTTATTTTTGCATATTTTGTTTGCACATTTTAAATTTCGGCAGTAGGTGGCGGCGGTCAGCGGCGGTCAACGCCGGTCAACAGCTGGTCAACGTCGGTGGGTGGGTGAAGGGTAGAGTTGGTGGTTTAAAAGTGTATGGGATTATAAGGTTATATTTGGTATTTTACTTTAATATTTTGTATGTCAGAGTAATTATTTGAATTCTTTGTATCTCATAGTAATTTAGGTTAAAAGTGTGTATTATTAGTGATTTTTCCTTTTTTAAAATTATACTATTATTATTAATTAAATATAAAATAAATGCAATTTAAATTCTATTATTTTAAATAAATATTTAATAAATATAATTAAATAAAACTTAAAACTATTAATAAAAAAATCTTATAATATATAATTATAGGGTAGGTCTTACATGGGATCGTCTCACGTGAGACCATTTTTTACTTTTTAAAATAGTTATCACTTTCGCTATAAAATGTTATCACTTTTTATTTACACTATAAATTGTCATGAAAGAGCATTTTCACTTTTCATTAATTTATTATCACTTTCCTTTATAAATGTTATCACTTTCTGGCCATCTCATATCACTCCCACGTAAACCCTTACGTGAGACGGTCTCATACAAGTCTTTGTCATAATTATATAATGAGTATCCGCGGGTATTGAAGTATTACTCGTGCACGTCCCAAACTATAACGAGATTTTATTTAATAACCCATTTAAAAATATATGTATCCGTCCCATTAGAATTTGAATAGACCGGATACTCAAAAATACTCTAGCATTCTATATGTATGAATACTAATTGTTTTGTGTGAGCCCATTTGTAAAATAAAAATTAATGCATATTAAATTGGAACAAACAAAAATAAAGTGGTTATCTCTTGAGGGAGACTATCTCATAGTGAGATTATTTTATATATTTTTTAATTAGCTATTAATTTTTATTAAAAATGGTAGCACTTTTCTTTAAAAGTAGTCACTTTATGTTTATATATATGATAAATTGTTCAAGGAATAATTTATTTTACCACATACTATTACGATTTATTAAAAATGTTACACTATTTATTCGTCTCACAGAAATCTTTGTGTGAAACAGTTTCACACAAATTTTTTGTCGGAGGGAATATGGCAATTGGGATCACCTATTCCACTCCCGTTCATCTCCTGTTCATTTATTAGATATTTAGATATTTGCTACGTATATTAATCAAGGTTTAAAATACAACCACATATCCCAATGGTTTACTGGTCATTAATAAGGGTATAGCATTTATATGGAAAATCAGTTATGAAATAGGAAGTGAAACACGATTGTAAAATAGGGAAATCGAATTGGGAATAGGGTGTACCGTCTCTGTCCTGCATTAAAATTTACATTTTCAATTTTGTGTGAGACTTATACAAAACCATTAATTTTCGTTTGTGGGATCCGCACTCTTCTAATATAACTATATTAATATCATATTTGTTAATTGGAAAAACAGACGTCAATAGTGGGAGTATATTTTAAAGTGAATAATATTTCTGACAAAATTTCAAAAACTATTCGTTTACATGGACTCGACTGATTTACGTTGTGCGAGTGAGAGGGTGAGAGGTGGAGTAATATTTTTGGAGGGAGGAAACAAATTTAGTGACGTGGCGGAGTATACTCCCACAAAAAATTGTCAGCTCAGAATTGTTGGAATGTCTTCAGCTTCAACTGTAGCCGCAAGAAACTGCTAAATTCTCCTCTCTTTCAAGATTTCTCGATAATATTATGTGGATAAGATTGCTTCCAACAATCTGCAAAATGCCACTTTTCCACACTGCTACACAATTCCCACTTCTTCATTCCATGCACATTCCCCCTTCTCTCTCCTCAGGTACCCCCTCTCTCTCTCTCTTTCTCTCTCTCTCCCGTCATTACCGAACAATAAACTGTCTTGTTGGGTTATCTATGCTCTCATATATTACTAATTAATCAGAATTGACACCTCCGGAGTTGATAATTTGTGGGTTCTGTTTATTATGAATCTGTAACTTGATTCCTGCTTACAAATTGAACTGGGGTTTCTTACATGATCAAATCAGCGTTTTCATTTTGAAATATACGAATCCCATTTGTTTGGTTGATGTGATCTGCCTGAGTTTTTAGTTCGATTAGGCTTAATTATGCTCCATTTTGTTTCCCTTCAAATCTTCTAATGACTTTGCATATGGCTGACCATGTCAATCTGCTGTTGGTATTCTCTCCAATGTTCTTCTTGATCGCAATTTTTTAGCTTATCTTGGTCTAGGTTATATGTGTAAGTGAGTCAAGTCTGCTCGAACTCTACTCGTGTTCGACTCCAAATAAAATGGAAATACACTTTGATTTCCGTTAGTAGGCTGGATTGGCTTGGTAGCACACATATAACAATTATCATAAAATTGCGCCTCAAGTTATATAGATAAACGTGTAGAGTTTTTGTGTTATATCATGTAAGTTGACGAGCCAAATGGAGCTCGAGTTTAGGAGATGATCCCATCAGTCCAGTAGACTCCTAGTTTAGTTGAGATCATTCATGGGATACCACAACTTGTGAAGTAACTCTCTTTTGGTGAACATTTGCACCTTCGTATGATGAATCCTCATGATAATCATATTTTGAAAGATTAATTTGAGATTTGCTTAGTGGATCGAGTTTCTGCTCGTTACTGAAAGATTTTCCTTCGACTTTGTAATATTGATGTATTTCTTTAAAAAATAATTTGATTCTTTTTGATTATATATCTTTGCTTAATGGTGGTTGGTTTCTTTGTAGGATATCTCCAAAATGAGATGATTAATGTTGACAATTCTTGGTTTGTATTCAAAATAACATATGGGAGACCTTAGAAGAGAAAAGGGCCGGCATATTACACTAGGAAAGCATCTCAATGGGAGCAGCTCAAAAGTTCAAGCATCGAATGTGATAGTAAGACATTTTTAAAACTGTTCATTATCATTGAAATCCATTGGTGTTTTCTGTTGGACATTTCATGAAAATAGTTGTTTGCTGAGGTGAAATCACTATAAATATGACTTGGTCTCATAATGATTTAGAAGCGTCTTGAGCTGTCAAATTCAAATGTGTCATTAATTTAAATTCATTAAGCTCTGACTTTGCTGATATGTGCATTTTTTTATATCTGAGCATGTGACAGATTATTGTTAGAGCAAATTTCCTTATTTCTCAAATGGTGTATGGTTCTTAAATTTCATTGATAAAAGTTGGATACCAAAACCATGCATACAACTATCAAAGTGTGTTTGGTACATGTTGAGTTAATAATCACAATTGGCCTTAATAAAAGTTAAAAATATAAGAGTTTACACACCAATTGGACGCTTATTTATCTTTTAAGCCCATAATTAGAAATCAAGTGTCCCAGTGAAATGCAACCCAGGGGGAAGCAGATTATAATATCTCATGATACTAATTATAAATTAAGGGGATTCCACATGCTCACACCTTGTATATCACATTTAGAAGCTTTATTAATCCACACATTAACTTTATGAACCAAACACACTCTTATGGTTGCGAAGAACCTCGTTTAAGTGATCTATGTTGGATGTTGATTCCACAGCTATCAAATAAATCTTTGTCATTACAGAAAGAATTTTATGATACCTATGATTTTCATCTGCCCATTTTCAGAATCTTTTGCACTTTCTAATGCAGAGTGGATTAAACAGTTCTGTTTTATTATCGCAGTTTATCAAACTATATATGTTTGATATTTTATCCAGGATGTGTTGACATTCTTTATGCAGGAGCCACTCACTGAAGAAAAGCAAAAGCATTCTTTTTCAGCTTCATTAAGTTCTCACAATGATTTGTCTTGCCCTATCTGCTCGAGCAGTAAGAGTTGTCAAACAGTTCGCTCAAAAACTAAGTTGATGAATGTTCTGATAGAAAGGAGAAAGCCTCGTGAAGCCCATTTCATTTTTCAAGCTTTAATTGAAGAGGGACACAGGCCGACCCTTGTAACATACACTACCGTTCTAGCTGCTCTCACTCTCCTAAAGCATTTTAAGTCCATTTCTTCCCTCCTTGTTATGGTGGAACGTGATGGTCTTAAACCTGACTCGATATTCTTCAATGCGATGATCAATGCTTTCTCTGAATCTGGGAATATGAAAGAGGCAATGAAGATATTTCGTAAAATGACAGAGAAAGGGTGTAAACCAACAACTAGCACCTTTAACACCTTGATCAAAGGATTTGGAATCATAGGTAAACCGGAAGAATCTTTAAAGCTATTGGATACCATGCTGGAGCAAGACATAAAACCCAATGACAGGACGTACAATATTCTTGTTCGAGCATGGTGCAGCAAAGGTGATATTAAAGAAGCATGGAATATTGTATACCGGATGATGTCATCTGGAGTTAAGCCTGATGCTGTGACATATAACACGATTGCAAAGGCCTATGTTGACATAGGGGAGACCAGCAGAGCTGAGGCTATGATTTTTCAGATGCAAAAAGAAAAGGTTGAGCCCAATGAGCGCACATGTGGCATTTTTGTAAATGGCTACTGTAAGGAAGGAAACATGACAGATGCATTGAGGTTTTTGCATAAAATGAAGGATCTTGGAGTGCATCCTAATCTTGTTGTCTTCAACACACTTATCAAAGGCTTTCTGGACAATACTGATCCTAACGGGGTTGAAGAGGTAAGATTTTTCTTCTTTAAACTTATATATTTTTGTATATATATATTATTATTATTTTATGTGGCCAAATATGTACTCTTTTCTGTTATGATATCCCACATCTATTCCATACGCTAGCGTGAAAGGACATATAAGTGGAGGTCAGTCCTTTACCTTCAACCATAGTTTTGGATTAGGTTAGGGCTCCCTGGTTTATATGCTAAACAATTTGGTCTGAGTTGCTGGATTTGGACGGTTTGCCCAAAGGGGCTACACATTGGTGAGCCTAGGGGTTGCACCCCAGATGTCAGGCCAAGGGGGGTTGCCACTTGGGTTGTGGGTCTTGGCATGTGGGTTTCCATCCAGCGTGTGCCGTCCACAGACATTTGGTTCGAAGAGGGATGGATTTGGTTTGGAGGGGGAATGAATTGCTATGATAAGCCACATCAATTTCACCTGAAATGTGGGAGGTTAATCTTTTACCTTCAATCATGGTCTTGAGTATAACTAGAGCCACCTAGCTTTCATTATGTGTTATCTGAAAAGGCACACTTTTGTGAACTGTGCTGTCAAGTTTGCATTCTTGTCATGGAACAACACTTATAACAGAGCAAACTAATGAAAACAGTCCAATATTTTTCATCAGCTTTAAATTCTTAATTCATTTTCTTTCGATATTATTTATACCAACTTCAACTTGAACAATTTTTTGTTCTGTGCAGACGCTTACTTTGATGGAAGAATTTGGGGTAAAACCAGATGTGGTAACGTTCAGCACCATCATGAATGCATGGAGTTCAGCTGGACTCATGGACAAGTGCCAAGAAATATTTGATGACATGGCTAAGGCTGGAATAGAACCTGATATCCATGCTTTCAGCATACTTGCAAAAGGCTACGTACGTGCAGGAGAACCAGATAAGGCCGAGGGACTCTTGAAACTCATGTTCAAATCAGGGGTTTACCCCAATGAAGTAATATTCACTACAATCATTAGCGGATGGTGCAGTGCTGGAAAAATGGAAAATGCTCTCAGAGTGTACGACTATATGCTCGAAGTGGATGTATCCCCAAATTTAAAGACTTACGAAACACTTATGTGGGGATATGGAGAAGCAAAACAACCATGGAAAGCAGAGGAGATTCTAGAGGTGATGGAGAAGAAAGGTATTCATCCTCAGAGGAAAACTATACAGCTCGTCGCTGATGCATGGCGAGGCATTGGGTTCTTGAGTGATGCTAAGAGAATCGTAAATGGCTCTGGAGACGATCACATTGGAGCATCAGAAGGTATTAGCCATGAGATGCCTCAAAATGATGTGGAAAAACTTCATCAGAAGCACAAGCAGAATGGTTTATATTCTAGAAGTCCCATGGTATTACCGAGCACCCGTCACAACGGAACAACTGCTATCCTGGAGAGAAGTCAGATGGTGCTGAACGCATCAAAGTCTTCTTCTTCTTCGTTTTCCACTTTCAGATGCCTCATTACTGTGGCCAATTCTGTTTTGCTTCCAAATACTTGTGGGTTCAAAGCAAGAACTGTATGGCAAATACAGTTAGCTCCATGTGTTGGTTAAATAATATGTACGGGTACGTGAGAGCTTGTTAAAATCCATGTCTCTTAAGCTTGTACATATTGCTATTACAACTTCGCTTATCAATTTGAAAATTTTATATTGACTTCTTTGGTCACTTGATAATGATTTTCATAGTTTCTAACGCACGGTTGAGCGTTTAGATGCAAGATTATTATGGACCCTCAACCCTGTATATTCACAATAGCTAATCCCTTTAAGAATGTTTATTATTTAAGAAAATTTTGCTTATTTCATGCTGAAGAAAGCATACATGGTTGATATCATTTAATGCACAAAATCTTGTGCGCACTAGACCTCATATTGGACATGATGTTTGTGTTGGTAGCAAGTTTACGACTCAATCATGGAAAGAACATTGGCAGGTAGCCTCATTTATATTGGACATGATGTTTGCGTTGTTTGCAAGTTTATGGCTCAATCGTGGAAAGAACATTGGCAGGTAGCTTCATTTGTGGAAGTGATACAAACTGTTTGGTTTTCTAGCTATAGTGATTCTAATTATGCAGGAGATGCTGATAATATGAGGTTTATAACTAGTTATGTTTTCACTCTTTGTGGCTCAATTTTTAGTTGCAAGGCAACTATGTCCTACAATTACTTTGCCTAATAAAGGCCAAAGAGGATATTTGGTTTAGAGGTTTATTGGTGATCTTGACTATATCATGATTTTGCAACTTGTTTTGTGATAGCTTGTGTGTTATCTACTTGGCCAATTATCAGGTTCATCATGAGAGAACGAAGCTCATTAATGTGAAGTATCATTTCTTGAGGAATGAGAAGAGGATTAAGGTGAAGAAAGTTGAAAGTGCAACATGTTCACGAAGCCAGTTTTGAGTAAGTTGTTCCGACAATATTTAAACATATTGAATGCTACAATCTAATTGCTAATTTGGAGCCGAATCTAGGTACCTGTTGTTATTCATTTATTTTAGCAGCTTTGCCTGGTATATTTGATTGTATATGATGAGAGAATTCAAGTCAAGGTGCAAATTTAATTGAATGAGCTGAATGCACAAGATTAGCGGTAAGACACTAAAATATAGGTCCTCTCTGCTCAATTAGAGCATGGAATTTCCGGTGCTATTTCCGTGTATCATCATTTGTGCCACTAATTAAAATCAACTATTGCTATGGATATATACTTTCTTTTCAGGGCATAGTTATCTTGTGTGACATAAGAAATGTTACAACAAAATGTCACAAGAAAATCGGACCACTCGATCAGCAAGTCGAGTACGGATGGGGCGATGCACCCTTACTTTGAGTGTTTGGGGAGGTGATGCTACTCTCTAATGGGGATATAATTGGGATGAAAATCAAACCAAACTACTTAATACTTGACTCGAGATTGTTCGATAAAAACTCGTTTGAGCTCAATCTTATTAAATATCAAATAAGCTTGAGTAGACTTTTGTATTTGATAAAATTTAAAGCTTGGATCGAGCTCGACGCATGAATTAAGTAAAGTAAATATAATTTATCAAACTATTCGTGTTTACAATACAAAGTTTTATCCACATCAAATCCAGAATGATGCTACTATTACCATCTCTGAAAAATGAGAATATGCCATTTAAAGTTTGGATCGAGCTCGAATTGTATTCCAAATTAATGTTCGATCCTTTTCTTCTAGTAGATGATATAAGTAAATGTAACTCCTATAAAATAAGAACCCGATTCAAGTACTAAGTATAAAATAAAATAAACATAGAAGGGATGAAGAGACCAAATAAATATAGGCAAAGTCTCTTAAAAGTGAAGGATCAGAGAAAGGGGGGTCAACTTTCAAGTCAATTTTAAAAAAAAAAGGACGATAGAACACCATGCACAAATATTAAACTTAAGGGCAAAGCATTAAAAAACACCCGAATGTACATATACTCTGATTGCATAGAAATCTTAGCCTACATCCAACTTGAAAACTCATATAGTAGTTATTTTGTACGCCGCCACATTTAACACAATCAACCAACTTCCCAACCTAGATGATTCTACTTATAACAATACAAACTTAGTTTGATCCACATTTAAATCCAGAAAGATGCTACCACTACCATCTTTGAAAAATATGAGAATATGCCATGGCTTGCCACATCTGTTTCGAGATAGGGAGAAAAGGAGAGAGACCGCTCAGCTTCTACAATCTATCGGGTCTGATTCTATTAACCTGAGTAGTTGTTGAATCCAGTGTAGATAGTATTTGGGGCATTGACATGCCTCCCGAAACAACAATTTCTGCACACATTAAACAAATAAATTTTAATTGCAACACTTAGTTTGGCTAATATCAAAAACAAAACAAAACAAAACAAAACAAAAGCGTGCCTCGTGCTAATGGATGCAACACATCAACACTGGCGATGTCAAAAATACACATAGTTATCATATGAATATCCTTGAATTACACCTAAATGTTATTTATGGTCAAAATTCTGTGTTTGATTGCCTCGAATCCCATTTTTCATGAGTACTTGCATGCCTAGTTATATATAAAAAATCACATGAACACATGAAAGGCTTGGCAGGACCAAAAATATAAATAAAAAAAGATAGCCATAGAACCACCTCCCCACCCCCCAGCCGCATGATGTCCAACCTAGTATTATATGCAGTCATTCCACTGTTCTACCCATGAAGACCCTCAGATTGAGCCTGAGTCTCCTGACGTTTGTACACAGCAGCTTTTTCTCATATTTTACCTGGCCCTGACCCTGACCCTGACCCTGACCCTGACCCTGACCCTGAACCTTCTCTCCTACCAGTCTACCACCATTCAGTTTCATCACATTCAATTGTGGTTGTCACAAAGTTATTACTATCATTCTCAATCCTAATCATAGAAATTTTAGCAGCTGAAAAAAAATTCTCCAGCCCCTTCACTAGGCCTCTTCTCCCCAATTGTAATACCCAGTTTAATTTTGTCTTAATTTGGGGTTTAACAATTTAATCCCTGCCAAATTTATATTTATACCTTTTCAATTAGCCATAAATCTCATCATTTATACTTTCCAAGCCAATATTCCCTTCTTCTTTTTTTCTGTTCTTAAATCCAAATTCAAGAAATGTTTTAATTATTTTAGCAGTACCTATTCATGTCTGATGAGATTAGTCACAACTGATATCGAGTTCTAATTTTTTTTTTTATAACATAAAATTCCAGTATGAGAGAGTTTTGAATCAACAAAGAGATCATTAACTACTATCAGGAATTTTTATTTCAATCCAAATGATTCACATCCACAAATACAGAACTTTTTCATGCAAAAGTTTGATTAGCAAAAATCACCAATAGGTAAAATCTCATAATTCCATTCCCAATTTCACATCTCTCACACATTTAATGGGCCAAGAGGGGCCAAACTACTAGCAGCCATCTTTCATAACCAAGTCACCACTAAATCTCTATTCTGTCAATAAAAAATTATATACTTTCTATCTCCCTCAAAATTTCAGAACTGAGTTATTCTATGTCTGAAACTACTCTGTGCTGCTACCCACCATCTAACGATAACTACAATGGATACCAATGATATAAAAGGGAAAGAAAAGGAAATGAAAAATAAAGCAAAAGAAAACAATAATAATGGGAGAAGCTAAAGTACTGAATAAGATTGCCACTTCATCCACAATAGCTCTAAGTTGGCGTAACTGCATCCAAAATAGCTTCATCTTGGTCGGGGTGTGTGTATGAACTTGCACAAAGGTGCGGATTGAAAGAAAAGGAAATGGAAATAAAAACATAAAAAACAGCTTAAGGGAGCTCAGTGCATGATTAATATGAAGAAAATGCATATGAAAATGGGAGGTGTTTGTGGGGTTGATGCAATAAAGGACCAAAAAAAAAGGTGTATGTAGGGGTGTGGGGCTCAGCTGAAAGGGGTAAAAGAGAATAGTGGGGTGTATTCACACCAATTCATTTTTGGGAGGTCAACAAATGTCAAGCATCCAAAAATATGCGGAATGGCAGCCCCCAACAGTCCAGATTCTTTAGATTCACTCCCATCCAAATATCAGAGATTCCAAACTACACCAATTTTTACACGAAAACTCCTTTATTTTCCAATCCAAACTTTACTTTACCCATTTTCTGGGCCTAATTCCAGCCCCTTATTTAAATCCTAAATTAGTTCTATTTCCTTAAAATTCTTATTTTACTTAGTAGTTAAATTAAGATAATAACAAAGAATAATTTTAATATGATTTAATGAGGAAGCTAACATCCCATTCATTTCTAATTGTCAACAAATTTGAGGGGGAATTTTCACATTTTTATGTTTGCGTATCTTCTTAGATGTGCATGTATTAATGGGTGTCTAAATGCAATGTGTATCAAGGAATTTAACAATATAGAATAAAAAAGAACTAGTCAGAGGACGTGATTGTAAAGGTGAATTTCAGGGAGAGCCACCAAGCCCAAAAACTAAATTAGCCATTATCCTAGAGGAACTAACATAAATTGCCCTATTTTATTGAAGACTAGAATTCTAGAGCCAAAATCTCCAAAAAGGGTGGATTGAGCTGTCAGAGTTCTAACTTTGACGTTGGGTAATGTAATTAATTTAGACTAACTATTTCCATATTAAACTAATTATTTGTCTCATTATTTCATATATAAATCTCTACACGATGAAGGAGCTTGTTGTGGTGCGGCACAGATGGATCCCAGTAGTTGGAGTTTTGATATGTTATGATTCATGAGATATGCAAGAAGGACAAGTCTATATTTTAATCATAACATTTATATGAACTCTTATATAATTCACTTAGTTGATAACTCAAATGATAGTGAGTCCGAAGCCTGTCCAGGTGTATATTTGGAGAACAAAGAAGATATAAGTTCAACTTTAATTTATATTATATTTTCAGTACTTTAATTTCAGATTTCAATTTCAGTTATTTCCTTATTACTCCAGGATTCTACTTTTCAGAATTGGGCTTAAGGCTTATCTCATGAGTTTTGAACTAATTCAAACTTCGTTTGTTTTACCCTAGGGATTTTTTTTACCGAAATTGTGAGTTATCTATTGCAACCTGTGTGGCAGGGCTAGTCCCTGTGGTCCTCCTTGAGGATTTTGTGGGTGCACATAGCATTCTTATTCACCCATTGTTCAGGTGTATCATCTAAGCTTATCATTTGTTCTATTCAAGGGAAAGCTTGATTAGTCATTTAATCTACTTTGACTTTGTCAAGCAATAGCTATTGATTTGGGAATTGGGATTATCTAGGTCTTCTGTATCATACTCTGAAGTTCTACAAAAAGTATGCCTTTAATACTCATAATTTAAATGAAGAAATAAGATGTTCAACATAATTTTCTCATTCTATAACATACTCACATACTATGGTTAAGATAACTGAAGTGTATTTCTAATAATTATTTACCACCAAGCAAGCATGACCTCAATCAAACCAAGTAAAGTAGAATCCATCTTACCAATTCCTTCACGAACGGACAAGTTTGGTCTAATTACATCCCTAGCATTAACCAGGAATATATCACCAATATAAAGATGGTTGGTTGGGACATACACACAGCAGAGTTCTTCCTCGGGACCTGAATAACTCTGGGACGCAACAAATAAATATAGACTCAGTAAAATATATATATATATGAAGTTGACCAAAAGTATCAGAAACTTGTATTAAAATTCATCCAATGATAATGAAAAAGTTAAACAAATTAGTTAGTGTTATAAAAATTTCTGAAAAAGCATGGTAATCCTAGTTTTATTTAATAAAGGAGACGATCCAACCAATGAAAAACTTTAAAAAATCAAAATGATTTCAAATGCAGTAAATCACCATGATCATCTTACCCTTAGCCATTTTTCATTGGAAAGAGTCAACAAGTGATCGGTAGAATATACATATCAAACTAGACAAGATTTAGAACTAGAATCCAACATGGTTTAACAAAAGCAAAGACTCCACATAATGTGTCTGCCCATGTGCAAGGAAGAAACCAACAGCAACCACATTTGAGTACATTTCTTTTTTCCATTCATTACCAAAATCCAGTATCATGCTACAATAGACTACAAAATTCAATACACAAGAACAATCCAGTGTGTGAACATTTGTACAGAACTACAAGAGCAAGTTTAGAACATACATATAAACTATAAACTCAACCGTAAAAAAGGGATAACAGACCTGGAGGGATACAGATGAAGTTATGAACCCGAATGCGTATTCACCAATACGTGGATGCCTAATAATTGCCACTTCCTTGAATGCCTGTGTATTCTGATCTGCAAAAACAATGCTAACGAATTGAGCATTCATCCATGATATATATTCTCCTCATATGTTACAGACGGAAAAACCAAGCGCACCTGGAGATATGGCAGCACTAATTTGCTTTGAGGCATTGTAAATGTGACGAACGAATGGCATTCGCTTTATAAACCACTCACCGAGGCTCAAAACAGAAGTTCCCAGCCAAGATGACATAAATACTCCAACCAAGAAAATGAAAGTAATTGATGTTATAAATCCTAATCCTGAATCAATAAAATAGGTAATGTTAGCAGCAGGCTAGCAGCAAAGACGTGAGATGAGCATTTACTTTAATATAGAGCAAGTACTCATGTATGTTTTTATGAAAATTGCAATAGGTTGCAAGAAATCTTGACTGTCCAACAGTAAAATTAGTAATAAAATTTGGTGGTTTAGAAAGATGATAATTATACTGTTCTGTATGTTGAAGGCTAGAAATTTAACAGTTTTTCACTGATTACATGAGAAACTCAATCTATATGGCAGACATATGATACTTCTGCACTCGTTCTGACCATTAACCTAAAGGAAAACATGCTTACCAAATACTTCAATTCCAAGTTGAGCATATATAGGAGAGAAGAAGCCGTCCACAAAATGAATGAACCACCATGTTATGTAGAAAGTAATAGCTATTGGAAAAAGGATGACACTGTACAAGGATACATCAACAATGAGCAAAGGACAAAAGATTAGTTTCGGGTCGAAAGGAGGGTCAAGAAACAAATGAATAATCATCAAACTAACATTAGCATATTTATTAAAGTTTGCGCAAAATAAACAGGAATGAAGGGCTTATCTCATGAAAGTGCAATAATTTTTAACGTTAATATAACATTTTTCTAACACAAATAGCTTTACAACTATCTGAAATTTGCATAAATTTTCGATCGCTGGAACTTGGTAAAGAAAGAATAGCAGGAACTAAGAGAAATTAAATACATCATGAGGACATCCTACAACTAAGAATCGGGAAGATTTGCAATTTCAGCAATCACTTGTTTCTTTCTCCAGTTACCAAAAATATCAGAATATGAAGCATTAAAACGCCAATATAAACTCAAAACTCTAGCATGATTTACGTCGTTAAAGCAAGAAACAGAATTTACTTGCAGTAAGCTGTAAGCAACTCTTTCCCAATTAAAGAAAAGAAAGAGGTCACTCAAGCCTTTCCTCAAAACCATTATATAACTATTCTTCAAACATGTATTTCATGTTATGTGCCATAAATTGCTAAGACTAACTAAAGAATACTGCATCTAAATCTAAATAAAGTAATCTAAATAAAGTGAACTTGACAACACCAAACTCTACAGTCATCTATCTCATTCATTTCTTCACAGGAACCAAAATTTTTTATCTTCTAGTACCTAGCACTGTCCACTTTAGGTGCAGCCCAATCACTCACTCATCTTTTCAATACAGTAGTTCAAAACCAAAGAATCCTTTGGGCTGGTTTGTGAATATTCTTACTTCATCGTTGATTCAATATACTAAGAAATATAAATGGACATGAATTTAGTGCTTTAACATCTGATGACCAAGAGATTTCATTGCATTTTTATGTGATGTGGATTACAAGCCTAAAGAGTAAAATTTCACCAAAAACAGTGTTACACCTACCAAAAGGTTCCTCTCCAAATGCACCAAATATATAAGACTTTAATTAAATTTTGAAAGGCTCTACAAGCAGTTTTTTCAAAAAGGATCATATTGCATTACTTTGTGCTTACCATCCAGTCATGAACTTCTTTGAAGCCCAGCTCCTCACAACCTTGTAAAACGTCTGCATGATTACCAAGATGATTAAATATACATTATTATATGATAGACATTAAAAAAAAAAATCAAAAGGGAGTAAAAATCAAGTTCTTATTCATAACTGAAAGAACCTGTCTGCTGAATTAGATATCGCATACCAAGAAAAAGCAAACTCCGTAAAAATGTGGTTGCATCCTTATAATATATAATCAGCTCATGGGTATAAGAAGCAGGCAAGAAAATCACAGGATAAGCTAATCGAACTTAGGCGCCTTATCACTCTATGTATGAATGGCTAGTAAGGGACAAGTGCAGCAATAAGTACCATTTATCGTCCAAAAGTAACTGTCCAACCTTGATAACGTCATATCAGAACTAGTCCTTACACAATTCTTCGTAAAATTATCATTTCGAATTGAGTACTTTAGAGTCTAAATAAAATCTTACTGATAATTCTATCTAAAAAAGGTTTGAAACTGGTAATGGACAGGGAGAATCAGTTTCCTGAGAGCTCCTTTTCCCTTCATAAGAAAAGATAATCACATTGAAATTCCTCATCGATTCTTCCAAGTGAGTAGATATCTACCAATTCCAACGATTTAATATACTAACTCGGATAATTACTAAAGTCATCAATGAAAGAAAGAAACAACAACTAAACCACGACCATAAAGCTCGTCAAAATAACTGAAAATACATTAGAACAGTTACTTAAACCCTAAACGGAAATAACACGAAACCAGAGGAAATTATGTGGGCAATCAAAATACACCTCAATGCAATCAGAGTGGATACCTCTCGGCCGGAATGATGGTTGGAGGAGGAGGGGGAGGCGGCGGCGTCATCGCGGGAGTGGTCAACGGAATCAGCGACCGGAATTAGAAGCTCGCGATCTCTATCTCTGCTACTGTTGCCCATCACACCGAGAGATTTCTCATCCCCCATCACGAACAGTAGGCAGACGGCGGAATCCCTCCTCTCTTCAAGTGCCACACAGTCTCAAACGGATTCAGCAGAGTCCAGCGTCTCTCTTTCTCTCAGTCGCAAGGAATTTGAGCTGTAGTAAAGTAGAGAAATTTGTACTAAATGCGTAAATAGTAAAATTAATTAGGCCTTAACTATAACTATAATTCTGTTTCTTCCGTGGTGACGGAAAATGCAAAGTGGGATTAGATTTAAGTGGGCCCCGACCCGATGACTGTTTACTCAGCTAATCAACCACAGGATGCCATATTCAATTCTTGGGTTAATTGTTTTTAGGGATAGAAACTATTAGGTGCAATGTATAACCTATTATTACTTGCAGTGCATTGACTTAAAATTATTACTCTTCCGACTATGGTAATTATTTGCTGTTTGCACATGGACAATTCTAAGGTCTTTATTTGCTTTTTGATTATTTCCTCCGGCCACTTACAAGGTAACCATTTTCTATTTGTACGTGGACAATTCTAAGGTCTTTATTTGTTTTTTGCACGTGGATTAAGAAGTATTATTATTATAGGTAAAGTGAGTAGTTGTATTAGAGAGACGTGGTGGGTCATATTGTATACTTTCTTTACTAAGTAAAAGAAATTGATACCTTTGAAGTGGACGCCAGGAATAGTGAAATGGATACCTTGTAAGTGGCCGGAGGTAGTATTATGTAAGTGTAACCTATTATTACTTCTAGTGCATTGACTTAAAATTATTATTATGTAATATAATTTTTTTTATGCAATTCTAATATTACCCTTTAATTCAATCATCTACACTATATGATTATGTATAATTAAATTATTGTACAATTGATAAAGGAGGAATTTACAAACTTAATTAAAACTCCATTTTCGGCGAATAATACTGCACAATTAGTAATAATTTTGCACAATTAGTGAATAATTTTGCACAATAATTTATATATATATATTTTTCGGCGAATAATGACTTAAATAATTCTGCAAACTAGTGAATAATTTTGCACAATTAACGAATAATTATGTATAACCAATTAATAATTTTGCACAACCTATTAATAATTTTGTATTAACATAATTTAAGTTTTTTAAGATTAGTTCCACTGATCTAGGGTTTCCACTTACATTAATACAAATCAATACAGATAAAAAATGCACAAAAATAATTAGATGTCTATTAATTAACAAAATAGATTATTAGTAAAGTAGAGTAGTACAACTCAAATCTAATTTTAATGTTTAAGATGATGACAGACGAGTAATTCAAAGGGCACAAAGACCATAACCAAAACCATGACAAAGTGAAAATAAACTCCTAATAATTTGGTTCCACTGCGTAGAACTTGGATTGCACATTCTTCCCTTTCTCAAAAGCAATTACTGGGTTATTCTCTACTGCATCGTCTGCGCCGGCACAATCAATCCGACTACTTCGATTTTCGACGCCTCCCTGCCTATGTCGACAACTAGGACCTCTACATCATCGACACCCTTTTGTGGGGGAAATCCGGGAAGCACTGCCCAAATGAAAATTTGACTAATGGGAGGCAATGGCTTCTGAGGGTTAAAGGAGGTTCTGGTGTTGGGCGGCGAATGATGATAGAGTTGAAGGATGTTACGATGTTGTTTCTATTAATTAGCCTTTTAAATAGGTGGGATCGTGTGGAAGATAGATAAAAATAATAATTTTTAAATATTTAATTAACATTAGGGTTATATTAGGTATATTACTCTAATTTTTAATATTTATTAATAATAAATTTAAATGTATGCACCTTACAGTAATAAGACTTAATAGATTACACTAGAGAGTAATTAATCCTTGTTTTTATTTAAACGGATTATTAAAGGTGAATCTAACCCTAACAAATTTCGGGTTAAATGGGTTGGCTATACTATAAAAAATATTTAAAAGATTATAAATTTAAATTTGTATAAATAATACAGTAAATTTAAAATTAATTTATACATTATTTAAAATTCAAGAAAATTAAAATTAATACATTCAAAATATTGTTATACATATTAATTTAAAGTGGGAAAATATGAAAATTAAAGGATGTGGTTGATGTATAAGTTAGTGATTGATCGTTATAGGCGGGGTGATCAAGCAACAAAATATCGAACTCAAGGAAATTTAGGATTCATGGTCTTTAGGTATAACATCGTGATTAGTTAAGGACGGCCGAAAAGGAGATTTATAAATAAAAGAAAATAAAATGCATGGAAAAGTAAATCTAATTACAATATTTTTGAATTTTCAATGACATGATAGTTTTTATGGTGCGCTCATATAATCAATCATCCAATATCTTTAATTGTTTTCCATTTTAAGCAAATCATGGTAAGGGCGATCATGATTTCCACCTATCCCCAATGGTCATGGTGAATGGGATGTAGATTGTTTTCACAACCCCTAAAAAACTCATAGGATCGATCCTACTTGCAATTCCCTTCAAGGTACTATGTTCGTATGGATGGGGTTCCCTTCACTAGTTTAATCCTCGGGCCTAAGTGATCTCACTAGTGTTTATTTACGTTGTTCTAAATATAAGGACTCATTGGATAGGCTCCCATTATATTAAATCCTCGTGTAATATATGGAAGAAACTCACATATGATAATCATGCATAGCAATTAAGGGTAAAGCAACGACAAGACATGTCGATACACAATACACAACCTAACCACTATACACTAATACCAAAGACATAAATCGCATATTACTATAAGCATGCGAATTTTATAAAAAAAAACTAATCAAAGTCGAAAATTCAATCAAGACATTTTCATAAATTAGTCAATATTCATGTCTTCAATCAACCACCAAAACATAGAAAATAGAAAGATAATAAGTAGGATTAAATTGCACCTCAATGAAGTTTTTACATCCATGAGGATTATCCTTTCCTGGGTGTTCCCACCTTCTTGGAAAATAATAAATTCCTAATCTAGAAAAACATTTAAAACTATAGATCCCTCGCCCCGAAAGGGGGAGGAATCTGTTAGGCATTTTCTGCACACTCCAACTAAAATCTCCAAGTGTAAGGATATTAGTTGTAATGACAAGTACCCCATGTAAATATCGTTCCCATTGAGACAGTTAAATATCTATTTTACTATTTAATTACTATTCAACTAGAATTATTTTAACCATTTTCCAAGTGTTTGAATTTGATTAATAGCTAAAGTACTGAAATAATACATAAACAACTTAATAAATAAAAGCAAAGAATTATTCAAGAGAGAATTAAGAGATAAATAACAGCTTCAAGGTGTCAGGCCTAGTGCAATTGATTTGGTTTCCTAGACATCTTTTTGTTCATTCATGTTATTTTAATGAAAATACATCACAATACCTTATTACCCCATCAAATATGATTCGATTTCAAGTTAATAGTATTATTCAATTAATAAAAAAAGATGCGTGAATAGTCTTGAACTCCCATCCTAGATACTAATACTACAAACTTAAAGAAATTCCAGATGGCCAGTTTGACTAACATATATTCTCTGAAAGTACTACTCAATCCTATTCACTTCCTACTTGAATTCTTAATTGCATTGTTCCACTAAGAAAATCAAGTATCCAATTTACTAGCCCTTAAGATTATCGTGTTCACGGCAAACTACTATAATCCCTAACAAATAGACAATATTAATCATGTATGCGCACAAGCTAACACAATATATCAAGCATCACGGGCAACATCAATGATATAATGTGAAGATGTTACAAATATATAAATAAACCCTGAATTAATCAAATAAACAAGAATCTTAATAGCATGAATTCACAATAGTTGTCTAGGTTTCCAAATCAACTACCCTAACCTTTAATCCCTAAAATTATAAAAGGTTTTTAGCCCATGAGGTTACACACAACCCTCATGGCTAATAATTTCATAATCAAAATCAACAAAGGAAGAAATTAAAGAAAAGAGACAAAACCCTAGTGTCACGTAGTTTACATTCTTTCCCCATCTCTCCAATTGGATTGACTCTTTCAACTGCACTTGAATCTTCCTCTGGACTGATGGGATGGATGGATGTATGATCTGATGTGTGTGGATGGATGGATGGGTAGTGCGTGAATTGAATTCACGATGTGTTTTGTTGGTGAATAATCGGTCCCCCTCTCTAAATGTTCTGATCCCCCTTTTATATCCTGGGCCACGAAACTGACTCTCTTAGGCTATTTTTTTCATGTTGTCTCACACTAGAGGGTGAAAATCCCAGTTTTTCACTTAAAATAAGGCAACTCGAGTTAGGATGCCCAACTCGAGTTGCAACACGACTCGAGTAGAGTTGAAATGCAAGTCGAGTATACCAATACGACTCGTGTTGATAACTCGTGCACTCGCTTATCAAGTCGTGTCGCAGTGTTCTGAAACTGGATTAGCCACGGATCCCAACTCGAGTCGAGCTGGCAACTCGAGCTACCTGTCAACTTGTGTTGCGTCCGTTCCGAAAGCCGACGTTGCTCTGCTTCACATGACCCGACACTCGACTTGGATAAATGCAACTCGACTTGAGCTGCTAGTCGAGCTGTGACACGACAAGTCATGTTGCACGTTTGTTGTATTCTAACCTCCAATGGCACCCTACACGACTTAAGTTGCAAGTCGTGTTGAGCCTTGCAACTCGAGTAAGCTCAATTTGTGCCCGTTTCGTACCCGTCTTCGGTTCTACTTTATTTTAGCTTATTTTAACCTTCAAAACTCAACAAAACACATTAGTAGCACTGAAATCATGCAAAATACATAAACCATGCAATTCCACATGAATATATGATCTTATTCTAATAAAAATAGTGTATTGTGAGACCGAAAAGACGTAAATTTCCACTCTCATCAGGATCCCAACTATTTAATGGAGAATGAAATGGATGGAGAATGGTGGTGTGGTGTAGCCTCCAAAAAAATATGGTGAATGGGAATTGGAATTGGGTATTCTAAAGATAAGAAGGAGGATATTTATATGTATGGAGGCTCAAAGGGATTAGGGCAACATTTTGGTGTTGGGCTTAAGTGAATAAAATGAGCTTAAGTGGAGAAAATAGGCTTTTTGGTTCAAAATCGATTCCAGGAGATCAGTTTAAATATATTTCCGTATGATTAATAACCAAGAATTGGTCTTAGCCCAGTGGCTGGTGGCGTGCTCATGCATGCTTGAGGTTGCGAGTTCGCCTCCACAAAAATTATTCTTTTATTTTTAGTTAAAGGGGGCCCTCAGTCTTGGCCCAACATGCGCGGCCCATTATGCGCAGCTCAGTGTGAAGAACTGAACAGGGTGATGTGGCGCGTGTCCTAAAAATTCGTCCAAAGAGTGTAAATTTTTAATTAAAGAGGGTCCTCAGCCTTGGCCCAACATGCGCGGCCCTTTACCTGCGGGTTCGGGTATCGACGGGTAATACCCTATTAGGTAAGGGTAGGGGTAGAGCATAATCATGTATCGGGTAGGGTAATACCCGTATCCGTTTAAAATATTAAGGGTAAGGGTAGGGTATGGTTTTTATAAAATACCTATATACCCTACCCGTTTACCCGCATACATATTTATTTCTTTATGGGTAATACCCTATCGGGTAAGGGTAGGGTAGAGCATAATCGAGTATCGGGTAGCGTAATACCCGTATCCGTTTAACATGTTAAGGGTAGGGGTAGGGTATGATTTTTATAAAATACCTATCTACCCTACCCGTTTACCTGCATACATATTTATTTCTTTATATTAATCGACACTACACTGTACAACATAATTTAACACCTTAAACTAATAATTCATCTTATTTTTCAGTGGAGAAAATACCTTATTTATTTTATTATTCCTGTATTGATTTATTGAAATTTAGTGGAGAAAATACCTTATTTTGTAATCTGATTCATGATTCTTGTGTGGTTAAGAGTGATGATTTATTTATATATTGCGCATTTGTATTTATTTGAGGCAGATAAGATAAAGAGAGGTGTCGGCATCATAGGGATAAATGGGAAGAGTGAAGACAACTTGGGTGGCCATTTTAAAATATGTGGATATCCGTTTATCCGCGGATTATCCATTATCCGATGGATATTACCCTTATCCTACCCGATGATATATTTTAAGGTAATAGGGTAGGGTACGAGTAATGGCAATAGGATATAGGGTAGGGTATGGATTTGGCGTACCCGTACCATACCCTACCCGTTTACACCCCTACGCGTGTCCTAAAAATTCATCCGAGGAGTGTAAAACTCGATCGAAGATCTCGTACAGTGGCTTATGCTCTGAAGAAAATGCTTTCCAGCTGTTGTCTATATCTTTCTTTCACAACACCCAGAAAAAGTATTGTTGTAGCCCTCTTCAAATATGTTGTCTTTTCAACTGTAACCCCTTTTTTCTTGTTTTTGTCTATATCTTTCTTCCACAACGCCTAGAAAAAGTGTTGTCGTAACCCTCTTCAAATATCTTGTCTTTTCAGCTGCAACCCCTTTTTATTCTTGTTTTCATCCCAATTTAATTCTCGTTTCATCCATCGCTCTTTCAAGCTAAAAAACAC
Source organism: Pogostemon cablin (assembly GCA_023678885.1). Lineage (NCBI taxonomy): Eukaryota > Viridiplantae > Streptophyta > Magnoliopsida > Lamiales > Lamiaceae > Pogostemon > Pogostemon cablin. The sequence goes on along the minus strand of CM042985.1, from coordinate 25,035,065 downwards.
CCATTTTTCTGCAAAATAAACAAAAATACATCTCTTCAAGTAATCAAGCAATTAATGGTATTTTCATTAAAAATCATGCTTAATTATTGAATTAAATCTCAATAAATCCACATAAATTCATGCAATTAAACCCATAATTCTAGGTGAATTTCACACCAATCAGTTAGTGTTAAGGTAATTTAAAATATAATAATAATAATAATAATTTTCAGCCTTACGAGTTAGTCCGATTAGCCTTCGTTTTGTGCTAAAAGGTTCGTTGTTAAGCATGCCCAAATTTCTCAGCCCTAACCATATTTTTTTATTAATCGAGTTGGGCCCATAATTTTTGGGCTTTTTAATAAGTCTATTTAATATACTGCATCCATTATCGTTTTACACTGTCTTTATTTATTTGTTTCACTATAAAATCCATTCTCTTCTACACTTTCAGATTCCATCACCTCACCGCCGTCAGCCTTACACATGGGAGGATTTCTCTCTCTTTGTAATTTTCAATTTGGGGATTTATGATTTGAGGTAAATATTGTTTTCATCTATTAATCCACATCAAATGTCTTTCTTTAAAAAAAAAAGGAAAGAAAAAGGCTATATAGGCATGATCGAGTGTGTCATACAGCTAGTAAAAGAATAATATTGTCGAAATTGATAAATTTAATGAACTAATTTTAAAAAAGTAAAATAGATGGATCAATTTGAAATTTAAGAAAATTATTGGACAAAAATAATTATTTACCCTATCAATTATTTGATTAATTGAAATAAGAAATACCATTTTTATTTAATAATAATTTAATTTGAACCTTTGAGATTTAACAAAAAAAATAGTTATCTTTGAAGTGTAATGTAAATCGCATTCATCAAGCAGTCAAGTGTTGCCCGACCCGCTAACATGTACTATCTATGTCATGTCACCTTCTATATCATTTTAGGTTTATTGCATAAAAATCATGCTCATGTTCATGTACATTAATTCTAATTCACAATCTTTTGAGATTTAGCAATTTTAACCAATAAATCAAACAGAAATTGAAACTAAAAAAAAGAAGAAATATACAAATATTTACCGCGTATAATCGAAGAACAGATGAGACGAAAATACTTCCACCATGATTCATACATGAGACAAAGATGAAGAGAGAAATAGAGAGAGTGGGAGGAGGCTAGGGTTACCAGAGAGAAAGAAAGAAAGAAGAATCAGAGTGGCGTGAGGAACTAGGGTTTCAGAGAGAAAAATGAAGGCAGACGAAGCATGGGTTTGGTGACGGATTCGAAAAATGAAAATGGGTTAAAAAGTATATATACTACGGATCATAAAATTGGTCGATTCCGTATACAACCTTGCACCCAATTGCATACAATAAATTGCCCTTATCTAATGTTTCAGATTTTAAATTCGATATTAACATAGACTTTGTGTCGCAAATTTGTTGGAAGTTTTGATCACAACTATACTCCATATAGACCTATTTCAAGTTGATTTATGACCAAATCTATTAATTTTGGGAAAAAAATCTACTCGAATACTCTCCAGTGAAATGAGTCGATCTATTGTTAAAATATAATTATTGAGTTATTAAAATATAATATATTAATGTATAATAAGTGATGTATAATTTATCCATAAATGTTAATTATTAATATAATGAAATAATTACTAATAGGTACACACTTTATATCCTAAAATACATTGATTTAAAATAATTACTCTCACATACAAAATATTAATGTAAATATCAAATATAATCCTAAACTCATACGCTTTTGAACCACAAACCCTAAACCCTCACCCACCGCCGGACCACCACCGGACCGTCGGACCCTCGCGGGCCGGCCTTCGAAATTCTGGCGGACCGATGCCGGCTGCAAGAATTCTGCCACAGCCGGAGCTCCAACGGCCAGTCGCAGGAGCTTCGCCGGACCACCGCCGAACCACCCCATTTTTTTTGCTACACACATTTTTTTTTACTATACATACTTTTTTTACTTCACACACTTTTGCTGCACACAACATTTATGTGCAGCACATTGTAGAGATAATATTAGAATATCACTATATATTTTTGTAGTTAGTAATACTATTTTTGTATGTTTGTATTTTATAGTAATTAAGGATTTTTTTTACTTAATAATAATTCACATAATATAATTGACTAATTGGGAGGAGGCATAGTGGCTCAAGAAGGTATAACTGTAGCCTCAAAATAAAAAAATAAGTAATATGATATAATAATTATTAAGGTTTATCTATAGGCTAAAGTGGTAAGGAAGCGGATTCTTGCATATATATCCAACGTTATTTTTTTTTTATATCCAATTTTTATATATACCCAACTTTTATATAAATAAAACATTTATATGGTGTTTTTTTGAAACACAGATGAAACACCACTTCAAATTAGGAAATCACACCGATTACATCATATTAAAGCGAGAGGAAGACTGAATAATTGGCAATAGAGACATCAATTTTATATCTCTACTTCAATCTAATTTCCATCCCATACATAAGCATATGAAGTTATTCAGTATGGTCAAGTGACTAGATCTAAAACTAAAAGTCAACATTAATTAATTCTATTTGACTAATCTAGCTAGCCATATTAATTTATGTAAAATAAAATGAGGTAGCACCTCACCTCCTCTGCCCACCATGAGTGTTGATAGATTAGCTTTGAGTTGTAGCAAGGAGGCATGCCAATTGCCAAACCATTCCATCATCCTAATGCCACTGGGTTGACTAACTTTTATACACAAAGAAAGAAAGAAGCATGGAATATATTGAGGAGCCGCTTAGTTCAAAAAATCCGGAATGATAATGGTAATGTGAGTCATTACGGAGGTAATGATAACGAGAATTAAAGTGATTGAAGGGTAGGGGTATGATCGAGGATTTCGCATTCTCATTACCTCTTATCAAGTATGAGAAATGAGAATAAGTACTCTTTCATTCCCGTTACCATCCCTTATTACCCCTTACCATGCGACGACCCCTGACATCAATTCTATTACCACTTCACCTACAAACTCACTCACCACTATCTTCTCTATATCCTGCACTACTTCCTTCACTTCTTCCCTTGTGTTTTTCCACCCCAAATCCCACCCTCCTGTCACCTCTTCACTCCACCATAAATCTCTCTCCACCATTCCATGTATGCTATCTACAACACCCCCATCTTTATACTTTCTCAAATACTCTATTCCTTCACTGATCTCTCCCACAACCTCTTGGATATGTTCACTCTTTTGTGTTGTCGACGCCCTCCTGCTCTTACGCTCTAGTATTTCTTTGGCGCACTCTATTATTAGAAGAGAGTCGTTGTCCGCTTCATCACTGCACTGTGGTGTTGGATCACATGCCTCCATGTTGAAGAGATCCTCCACATGATTGAGAAATGACACACTGCTTAGGAGTAGGTGTCGTGTGTTTGTCGCGCTTCTGCTGTCTTTCCGATGCCAACGGGTGCAGCTTTCGTCTTCCACTGCAGTGTCTAAAGGCTCGCTAGGACGACTTGCAGTGTCTCCGGCATCATCTGTAATAAAGATACATATGAGTCATGGATGATAATGATCATTCATTCTTGGAAAATCAAACTTAGCAAATGAAAGGCTTTCATAGAATGGCCCCAAGAGAAGATTTTGGTGGGATCAAGAAACTTACCAGATAAAGAAACACAAGAGGGATTGATCACTTCTTTAGTTGTTTGTTCTGAAGTTTGGGATGCTGCACCATTCTTTAATGACCCCTCAATTTTACTTCTAATATTGCTTAGAAAATTGTCATCAACCTGAAAAACTTCCTAGTATATGTTATGCTACTATCCTTTGTCAATGAAAACAGAAAGATTTAAAAAAAATTGACAGAAAAAGATGAACTCACTAGAGCTGTAGAGGGCTTCCTCTTCTGCCTTGCTTTTCCCAAATTCTTGTTTGAAACATTGGATTTAAGAAATGTTTGTTTTATGGTTTCTTTTCTATCTGCAAACTTAACTTGTCTGTTCAAGACATTGGATGATTCTCTCTCTTTCTTCAATGTGCAAACTTTTTCTACTTGATCTTGAGTTGTTCTATGCTTAGCATCTTTTGTTCCTCCTCTTTTTCTAGTACTATTAAGACCTACCTTTTGTCTGTCCTCAATCTTACAAACAACTGTTTCTTTCTTCTGCACTGTTGGAACCAGAGGCTTCGTCTTCTTTGAAGACTCTTTGACATGAGTATCCACCGCGGGTTTCTTGGCCCGAATCCTTCCTGATGAATGCTCATCTTTCTTGTTCAAAATGTTGATATGTTTTTTCTCTTCATTGATGGAGTAAGGCTTCATGATGACAATAGGAGGATCACTTCTTCTAGTCTGCATTGCCTCAATCACTTCTTCAAGTGTTCTTCCTTCTCTCACTTCAATCTTCTTACACTTCTGCCTAGGCAAATCAATGTCAAGAAAACAACTCCTCTGTTTTGAAACCACCTCCTTCTCCTTCTCCTTTTCCATCTGCTCAAAGATAACAGAGTTGGCTACTTCCATTGGCACTTCCCCTAACCCCATAAGCCTGGCTATCAAGTTGGGACCTTTCGGCCTCTCCAACCGAACGCTAGACGAGGAACAGCTCGAACTAGACGAGGCGAAATCCGAGCCCTTCACCCTTATATTCTGCCTAGCAAAGCTTTCCTTGATCACATCCCTCAACTCATCATAACAGTCCCTTGAACCCCTCCTCTCCTCACTCCCTTCTCGCCCGCCCCAAGGCGTCTCATTCTCCCATCTCGAAGCTTGCTGCAACTTACTGAGCATGAGCAGAGAGTGCTGCAGATGCAGAGCACCCTGCAGTAGATCCTTTGCAATGTTCTTGGATTTGTGATCGGTGATTGGTCGATTGGAGAGGGAATCAGCTACCTCGGAGAGCTTGTCTGCTCCTTTTGATACCTCCATGATCTGAAAGGATTGTAACTCCTGATCAGTTGACTTCCTGTGTTCTTCACTGCTACTACACGTGTGGTTTGAATGTGTAGTCTTCTTCTGGTTTTGTTTCTTTCTAATTGTCTTGCATTCTGCCACGCCTTTGGGATCGTCACATGTGACGAAAGATCTGTAAACGACGGATCTCAGGCTCTCCTGAGGCATATTCTTGAATTGATGTGAACAAGTCAGAGTGATCTCACAGCCGAAAGCACCTCTTCATAGTCATCTGATGAGAGAGAAACTGAAGAGAGAGGGAGAAGGTGCCGGCCGCAGGAGCAGATTCTGCATCATTTTGACATATTCAAACGATGTCATGAATACGACAGAGGAGGGGGGTGGGTGGGGGTGGGGGAAAGGGGGGAAGAGAGAGAGAGGGGTATTAATACCTGGTTATGTAGTGTAGAGTGGAGGTAAGAATTAATTGCGAGGGATCAAGCCATGAAAAAGGGGTGTAAGAAGAGATGAGGTTAGAAGGTGGCATATGATGAGAAGGAAAAGGAGTTCAGAATGAAGGGGGAGATGAAGAAGCTACAGAAAGAAAATAAGTATAATGGATAAAAACAAGTGAGAGGGACTGATCAACCAGTTTCAGTTAAAGCTCACCGGCATTTTAGCTACTCGCCTTTTAATGAGTCCTCAGATACACGCTAACACAATTCATACCAATTTATATTCACATTCCTTCGAACATATATAGTTTGGTTCTCTCGTTACATTTTGATGTTACGTTTCTTGCGCACCGTTGAATGATTAATAAGTATGATATTGTGATTTACTTTCCCATACATATGTCACATATCTAACGATATGAGATGTAATACTAAGTATAACAAAACATCCAAGATCTATACCCGTATACTCGTACAACAAAATATTATTACACTTTACTAATAAGGGCAATCCGCAAATATTATTACATTTTTCTTTCAATTAGATGAAACTCACATAAATCAATTATTATATCTTCATGAACCTACACAAACTAATATAACTATCTACTTATATAGTAAAATATTATATTTCTCAACTCACCACTATACGTTAAAATATTATACTTCATTCGTCCCATTTCAATATTTACATATTTCAATTTGGACATTTTATTTCAATCTATATATTTCCTTTTTTTTTTTAAATATGAAACTCACACAAGACAATTACTCCCTCTGTCCCAAAAAAATGCAAACAATCACCCTATGATGATCCCTTCATCCCAAAAAAAAAAAAATCAAACAAACGAAGGGAGTAATATATTTCACCATATGAATTCACGCACAATTCTAATACAACTATCCCAATTTCTCATTCCATTATATTAAAGCTAAAAGATAAAAAATAATACTAACCTAAAAAGTTGTCCACTATGTACATTAATATGGAAGAAATAGTCCTAGGTATATAGATTGATTCTATAGTTTCACTTTAGTTTCATGAAGTTAAATAAATAAATAAATAAAGAGAAAAGATTTTTTGGAAAGGAATTATATTCTCCTATGTATATTATAATTACAACATACAAGTGTACGAAAGACTTTGCCATTTAATATTATACAAAATACATTATAAATAAATGCACATTATTTCTACATAAAACATATTTATAAAATGATAAGATTTACTCGAACTCAAATGGTTAAATGATTTCTATAGAGTTATAAATCATCAAGATTTGCTCAATTACAAAATGGTTAATGATTTTCTATAAACCATCAAGATTTGCTCAAATACAAATGGTTTAAGTTATTTTCTATTTTAATAAAACAAAAAATATAAGATGTTATGAAGGGATGATATGAAGTAGTACAGACATTAACTTCTTAGCTACATCAAGAATGGACAAACTGCAACAATAACAAACACTCAACAAACAATAAATAGCATGAGTTCACTTATTTTTTTTATAAAAGGCATATCAATTTAGACACGCCTTTATCTAAAGCATTAAACCTTTTTGCTCATATTTGCATAACTTTTGTACTATTTTCTTTCTCAAAATTTCAAGATTATTATTTTTTAATAATTTCACTTGTGCTCATTAAATCTCCACCCATTGCAGAATTCGAATTCTCTATTTTATATTATATTGCTATTTTCATAGCGTGAAAAATTATGTCATATAATAAATTTGAAATATAGGAATTTTTAAAATTATGAATAAATGAGTTTTTTTAGGTGTGAAGAGTATTATGAGATCGGATAAATATAGAAAAAATATAGGAAGGGTAAAGGATAATTTGAAACGAGGGAGTATCAAATATACTTACTATATATTCCCTCCGTACCAAGCAAAAATGACCGTTTATTTTTTTCATATAGATTAAGGAGTATTATTATTTTATGTGTATTGAGTAGTTGTATAAGAGAGATGTGATGAGTAGTGGTGCGCCCATTCTACTAAAATGAAAAAATGTGGACATTTGAATGAGACTCCCAATATAGTAAAATGAGGATCTTTTGGCGGGACGGAGGGAGTAGTATGTTAATTATGTGGGGAGATGATGATTTAATATTTTTTAAATATTATTATTTTATTAATTTTAATATTTAATTTTTGTATTTTTCATTTCAATTTTTTATTAATTAAAATTTTTTATTTATAAATTTTAAATTTATTCAGAGAAAATATTTCAAGTGGGGATATCCTCTTGTGAAATGGGTATACGTGAGACGGGTTGTGAGATAGGTCGATCATTTGTTAAAGAATAGTTGTTACTTTTATATATATATATATATATATATATATATATATATATATATATATATATATATATATACATATAAAGTATGTTTATTGGTAGTTAAAGTATGTTTGTAGTGAGTCATGTATGTGAGTAATAAATTCGAGTTAAATAATTCATTCGATTGATGTGAGTAATGTGTGTGAGTAATATATTCGAATTAAATAATGTATTCGAGTAATTAATTCGAGTTAAATAACATATTCGAGTAATAAATTTGAGTTAAATAATGTAGTATTCGAGTAATGAATTCAAGTTAAATAATGTATTCCGAGTAATGTGAGTGAGTGATGTGAGTAATAAATTCGAGTTAAATAATGTATTCGATTAATGTGAGTGAGTGATGTGAGTAATAAATTCGAGTTATATAATGTATTCGGGTAATAAATTCGAGTTAAATAATGTATTCGAGTAATGATCAATCATATTTTTAATGATCAATCATTATATTTTAGAAATACATACTTCAACAAAAAATTAAACATATTGTATACTCTCTCCGTCCCATTGAAACATACGCGCGCTTCCTTTGTATTACTCCCTTCGTCCTACACTTATATTCACAGTTTTCGTTTTCGTCCGTCCCACACTTATCTTCACCACCCAAAAAAGAAAACTTCATATTAACCAACAATCTCAAAAGTTATTTTAATTTCAAAAATACCAATCACATCTAACACACATAACAAACTTTATAATTTATTTATTACCTAAAAATACCACAATCCCCCTAAAAAGTCAATAAATTTAGTCAAAAAGCAATTTTTCTTAAACTCCGTATCTACAGTGTCGGCGAACATAAATTCGGGACGGAGGGAGTACAAAGGAAGCGCGTACATTTTAATGGGACGGAGGGAGTATGTTGTATGTATAATAAATATTATACTTTAATATGTCTTACAAATTGTCTTACATGACCAAAGTTTCACTTTGTCATATACTCCCTCCGTCCCGCACCAAGAGTCTATTTTTTCCATTTTGGTCGTCCCACCCAAAGGGTCCTCTTTCCTTTTTTATACACATGGGTCCCATACTCACTCACTAATACAATTAAAATATGGGGTCCACACTCCCACTAATACAACTACCCACTACACATTAAATAATATATATATATATATATATATATATATATATATATATATATATATATATATATATATATATATATTTCCTCCATCCGCTCGAAAGAGGGTATTTTTTTTATTTTGGTCGTCTGTCCCAAAGATGGTCATTTCTTTTTTTACACACATGAGACCCACACATCCCACTAATACAATTAAAATATAGGGTACAGACTCCCACTAATACAACTACCCATTACATATTAAATAATAATATTCTTTAATCCACGTGTATAAAAGTAAAGAGCCTCGTCGGCGTACGGTGGGAGTATGTATATAGAATATGAATTGAATATAAATATAATTGGATCTAAATAAATATTTTATTAAAACCGTGTCCGATCCAGAATCCTTGATTCTGCTAGGTTGGTAGGAATTCTAAAATTTAAATCCTCATTCAGCCACATTAATTTCAAGTGTCCCTCCCTCTCTAGACATAATTATAACAATATAGCCTATATACGACTTACTATTTCAGGACATCTTTTTATCATCATCAGGAAATATGGAAAAATTTTGGAACAAATTCCAGCAATCAACTCTTTATGACTGGAATGCAATGTGGGTAACCACTGAACTGAATTATAAAAAATCGAAATAACTGAAATTTTATAGTTTGTGATTGAAACCGAAACGAAATAAAGTAAAATCAAACATTATCAGTTCGATTTTGGTTTTTAACTAAATTACCAAATTTTTAATTATTTTATAAACTTATATAAGACATTTTGATTACACAGGAATTTTATGAGCAGTATAATAACACTAATTGTACGCAGTGAACTGAGTCATATTTCTAATTTTTTTTATTACATGAATTCTGTTATGGGTATTATATTCCCCATACCTAATAGGTCCAAAGTCTAATAACTTCTAAAATACTTGAAGAAGGAGACCCAACCCTCTAGCGGCCCAAACCGAGAATAAGTATTGAAAGGACAGCCAAGGCAGCCCAAGAGGATCGCTACAGCCCAAAGGCCCAGTCGAGGAAAGAGCAAAGAAGGAACCCATTAAAGGGACCGAAGCCCAAAACACCCTCCCTCGGCAGGGAACCTCGGCAACATCCCTTTCCTGCTCGAGAGCTCGGACGAGTATCACAACATCGGGAGTCAACCAGTCCGAGAATCAGATGAATAACAGGAACAGAGGAACCAAGCGCAGACACCATCAGGGAGACCGACAAGTGCAGCAGGCTAGAAGACAAGGCTAACGGGAAGAAGGGATATCTTGGACAACAATACTAACTAGAAGACAGCAAGTGACTGGCACGTCCTCTCTTAACTACCAATGGGAAGCCAGCAAAGGACAGGGCGGTCTGCGAAACCCTGCAAAAGCAACCCGCCACATCCAGACTCCTCCCCAGGCTGGTCGGCGTACCAGACAACTTCATTAAAGACGGCTTGTCTTCATCCAAGTGGCGCAAGGCGATTGGTTCCGGGTAAGAGTTTGCAGATAGTATAAATAGCCTCTCTCGTAAGAGAGAGGCAGATTACTCGGGCTCACTTTAGACATTACACTTGTAAGAGAAGGGTTTCTGTGAGTGTTGTTCTAAGGGAGAGTAATAAAATCGGCTAAGTTCTTAGGTGGGAATTGAGTCTTCTATTGGTTTTGATCCCCTTGTTTATAGTTTTACTATGTTTGGTTGTGTTCGTTCTTGATTTCGTTACTAAATATCTTTATCTCCTAAATAAGAATTAACGAGCTAAGAACACGCATCAGCATCTGGCGCCGTCTGTGGGAAACGCTACGATTAGCCACCCATATTCTATTTCTTCTTAAATTCTTTGTTTGATTCCATGAGAAAAATCTTTGGGTTTTTATTCTGTATTCGGAAATCGAGATGGGAGGTGAAGGATTCACAACCCATGGAAATGAAGAGAGGGAAGAGTGTTTCAGAGCCCAGCGAAATGTGACAAGGAGTAAAAATAATATCCAAATTAGCGCACCAGTCATGGAGATATCAACTCCGGCGAGGTCTATTCCTGTCCCAATCTTGGGCGACCCTAAAAAAACGAAAGAGATGACTGAAAAGATTAGAAGGGTGATTGATGAGTACGCCGCAGAAGCTCTCCCAGTTCGACCGGTGAGGTTGAGCTTTAGCGGCCCTCACAGGGGAAGTCATGGTGATCTGCGGGAGGATCTCGAGAGGAGAAAGGAGGCCAGGAAAGAGCACAGCGGAGGAGATGCGAGAGAAACTATCAACTTCATATGGAGGAGGAACGTCGGAGAAAGAGAGAGTGTAAATGAAACCCCGGCGGAAGGAAGGCGCAGCGAATACCTTCGCCGACCAAAAATAGGAGCTCAAAGACAACTGCAATCGGGAATGAACCAAGAGACGAGGAATCCTCCACCCCCAGAAGCATCCGTAGGAAATTATGCTCAAAGGCAACCATGGCCTGGACGGATTCAAGAGGCGAGAAACCCTCCACCGAGGGAAAGGCCGAGAGTAGAAGGGTCCCGCCAGCCTCACTCATAAAATCAAAGGAGAGGTCGACCATCAACTAGGGAAGTGTCGGCGGGAGACGAAGCTCTACAAAGAACCCCATCTGTTTATCAAAGGAGGCATAACAGATGCAGAAGACCAAGGAACCAAAGATCCTACTCATCTTCGGCACCATACTCACAGGAGAGCCGAGATCCTTCGCGGGAAAATCTGCCCACGACGGAGCTATCTTTACCACAGAACATGAGGAATGGAAGACTTGCCTCACGAAGAGGGACGAGACAAAGGGAGGCCCAGGCAAAGATGTGGTCGAAGAATAAAGAGGTATTTTCGAAGGCCCCAACCAGAGATCTGCAAGCCCTGATAAGCGAAGAGGTCAAAAAGCACTTCGCAGATCTGGAAAGGAAGATGTCTGGAACAGGAGGAGTCCTCCAAACATCAGTGTCCCTCTCACCCTTCACAGCGGAAATCAGCAATGCCCCTCGGCAACAAGAAATCAAGTTTCCCTCCAACTTGATTTTTGATTGTGATTACGATCCTTATTCCTATATTGAAAAATACCAAATGTGGATGAGGGCTCAAGGTGCAAATGAGATCACGTTATGTAGGATGTTCCCGCTGACCCTAGGAAACAAGGCCCATACTTGGTTTCGAGAAGGTCCCAACAGCCTGTATCAAGAGCTGGGGGGAGCTGATGGAGGTCTTCCTAATGCAATACTCGTATCTTGGGGCACCGAAGGAACCAAAGCACAAACTGGCTAACATCCGCCAAGGTTCGACATAAAGCTTGCGAGATTTTTTGAAAAGGTTCAACAAGTAGAGGTTAATGGGGGAAGTCATGGGGGACGAAGCTTGCCTCATCACAGTGATAGGAGCACTTCACCTAGAGACTAGGGTCAGCGGGAACCGCCCACATCCTATGCGGCCTCATGGTCATGGCAAACAAATACATCCAAGCGGAAGGTATTTCCAAGATAGCAAAAAAGGCAAGCAACCAAAACACTTTGGCAGAAACGAGCAAGAAGAGGGCCAGTGTAGGAGGAACAAAGGAATACAAAATGCCCGCCACCTTCAAACCTTTCACTGAAGATACCTATGTACAGCAGATGTACGAGAATATAAAGTCGGGAACCAACTTGAATATTGCCAAAGTCTTCTACTATGTTAAGGATCAACATGTTCTTCGAACGCCGAGGCTAGTTCTATGGACCTCTGAGCTCACCAACCCTTGGAAGTACTGCATGTACCATCAGACGCACGGGCACAACACCGACCAATGCAGAGATTTAATCATAGAATTGTGGAAGTTGTTTAAGGAGCGGAAGCTAAGAGGAATGTTGCAGGCTCCGAGGCCAAGGGTGTATAGGAGAGATGCTAATCTTTCTCCTCCTTCGGGTTGATGGAGATCCACGAATAGAGGACGGAATAGAGAAGCGATACCTCTATCCCCTCCGCCTCTAGGACGACCACCAGTATTCGACAGGATTGGGTGACAAGCCCCGAGGGGAGACAGACCCGGAGAGATACACATGATGGAGCCGGTAGAGAAAATCCCCTATATTAGAACCTCCCAAGCGCTGACCACCACATCAAAAATGAAGAGAAAGGCAGAGCTAAGAGATTTGGATCAACAAATCCCTCAAGTATGGTCGTTAGCCACGCCGACACATGGGTGTAACGGAAGCCGAATTCGTCTTCACGGAAGCGGACTTTATGTGGTAAGTACCCCTCATTCCGACCCTTTAGTCATTTTGCCTATGCTGTTAGGAGTCAAAGTTTATAGGTGTTTGATAGATACCGGGGCGTATGCTAATATAATCTTTAAGGAAGTATTTGAAAATCTGGGAGGAGAGCGTCATCACAAGGTGAGTTCTTGTAATGATGAGATCAAAGGGTTCGGTAACGCATAGACTAGGCCAACCATGGAGGTTGATTTATCATTTCAGTTAGAAGGTTCGGTTGGGAAGACCCGGATGCAAAAATAGCCGACATTCAAAGTTGTAGACCAAGCCTCTACTTACAACTATATACTGGGGCACCTATTAATCCACACCTTCGGAGCTATTCTATCCACCCTTCATCAATGCCTCAAGTTTGTCAATGCAGATGGCAGGGTAGCGATGGTAATAGGAAGTCAAAAGAGGGTGAGAGAGTGTTTGTTTGTAGAAAAGGTAGGAGGTTTGAGTTATCACGACATGGATTACGAAATGTTAAACTTTGAAGATATCATGGAAGAATGAAAGAGCCCTGAAGTATAGACGTGAACCAAAGAACTGCTAGAAGGGAAATAAGAGGAGAACAACCCTAACATGATCGCGGTAATAAGCAGAGGAAAAGAAGAAGAGGAACAAGGGAATAACATGCCCGTCGCAATAACCGAAGCGCACCATATCTAATTGTTCGGGAAATGGAAAAGAGGAGACAGTGGGAAGGGAACCGAGACGAAAGCAGGTGACACTTGATGAGGACCCGAGGACTAAACTAAGGGAAAAAGCCTCGGCGGCATGAAAAACAGAAGTGGTACAGCTGGATCCGGAAAACGTTGACATCAAAGTCAAGATTGGGACAGAATGGGAAAGCGAATTCAAGAAAGAGCTAATCTAGTTACTGAAAGAGAATCCAAATGAAACACCTGGAGTGCACCCAAAGTACGCATGTCATAGGTTGAACATCGATCCCAGTATCCCACCATTCCACTAGAAAAAGAGGAAATTTAGCCCAGAGAAGAATGCGACAATGGAGTTACAAGTGCATAAGCTGTTGGCAAGCGGAAGAATCAGCGAATGCAAATATCCAATCAGGGTACACAATCCGGTGATGGTAAAAATGAAAGAATGAACGTGGAGATTGTGCATCGATTTTACCGATCTAAACAAGACGTGCCCGAATGATAGTTACCCCTCCCATCAATCGACCAGATGGTCGATGCCACGGCAGAACATGAAATCATGAGCTTCATGGATGTATTTTCGGGGTACCATAAGATCCCAATGCACCCGGATGATAAGGCAAATATGACTTTTTCTGCAGAAATAGATTTTACGAATGGAACAACATGCCATTTGGTCTAAGGAATGCGGGGGCTACATATCAAAGATTGATTAACAAAATGTTCGAAAGAGAGATCGGAAAGATCGTGGAGGTCTACGTGGACGATACCATAGTGAAAAGCATGAAAAGGACATATTATTTCGTCCATCTAAAAAGGGTTTTCGGAATCTTCCGACACTATAGAATGAAGCTAAACCCGAAGAAATGTACATTCGGAGTGAGCAAGGGAAGCTACCTCGGATACTTGGTCAGCTCAAGGGGGATCGAGATGAACCCAAAAAAGGTCAAGGCGATCCTAAGGATGGACCCATCGAGGCATGTGAAAGAGGTTAAGAACCTGACGACCAGGTTGGTTGCCTTAAGTAGGTTCATGTTGAAAGCATCAGATAAATGTAAGCCTTTCTTCGACGTAATCAAAAAAGCCAAGTTTGAATGGATGGAAGAGTACGGGAAAGCATTTGACGAGATCAAAAAGAAACTGTCAGATCCCAGGATTCTCTCTAAACCTTCATCGGGCGAGACACTATAGCTATACCTAGCAGTCTCCGAAACGGCGATCAGTTCAGTATTGGTCAAAACAGAGGAGAAGAATCAGAAGCCTGTATACTTCGTAAGTCAGTCCTTGAGGGATGCAGAGCTTAGATATCCGGTAATGGAAAATGTGGCATATGCTCTCGTTATGAGCTCGAGGAAGCTGAGACCATACTTTATGGAATACACCATTGAGGTACTGATGACATTTCCTTTGAGGCAAGTACTCCAAAGGCTAGACGCGGCAAAGAGACTATTAAAATGGTCCATTGAATTGGGACAGTTTGATATAGCGTATTTGCCGAGGAATGCAGTCAAGGGGCAAGTCATGGTAGACTTCATAGTGGAACTAACCTTTTCTATACCAACCGATGAGAAAAAGAAAACCTTGGGTCATGCACGTGGATGGTTCGGCGACGACAGTAGCATCAGGAGTCGGAATCATCATACGAACCCCATTCGGGAAACCTTCTCGACCCCGATCAGGTTCGGCTTCTTAGCCACCAATAATGAGGCAGAGTACGAGGCCCTACTGAATGGTCTAAGAATGGCGCTGGCTATGGGAGCAGGTGAGCTGATGATATACAGTAACTCACAGTTGGTGGTGAACCATATGAAAGGGGAGTAAAAGGCCAAGGATGAACACATGATCCAGTATAGAGGATTGGCTGTAGGCTTACTGCAGAAATTCAAACATGTGTTTTTGGAATGCATCGACAGAAAAGATAATATGGGAGCCGACACGTTAGCTAAGCTGGCCACAGTGTCGAACGCTGAGGACCTAAATAACATCAATATCGTGAGGTAGGAGAACCCGTCAGACACCACCGTGTGGGTCCTGAATGAACAACCAACAGAAGAGTCATGAATGATCCCAATCAGGGCATATCTGGAAGAAGGAAGAGTACCCACGGATAAGGACAAAGCTCGGCAATCAGGCTTCGATCAGCAAGATACGTCTTAATAGAAGGAAAGTTGTATAACAGAGGATATTCATCACCGCTCCTGAAATGCCTAACTCCTGATAAAGCGAGCTATATACTAGCAGAGATACATGAAGTGGTCAGACAAAGCTACTTCTGGCCAATGCTAAAAAAGACGCCACTCAATACGCAAGAGCATGCACAACTTGTCAAAGACTGGCCCCAATAGTTAGAGCACCTTCGAAAAAAACTCACTTAATTGTTCATCCCATGGCCCTTCGCGAAATGGGGGATTGATTTAATCGGACCGCTGCCTACCGAAAAAGGGGGGAAAAATTTGCTATCGTGGCGGTAGATTATTTTATGAAGTGGGCCGAGGCAGAACCCCTCTCGACGATCAACGAGGCTCAAGTCAAAAAATTCATCTGGGAAGATATCATATGCTATTCGGGATACTGTTTGCCATAGTGACCGACAATGGCAAATAATTTGACAACGCTAGACTAAAAAAGTTTTGTGAAGACTACAACATTAGGAAGTGGTCCTGTACACCATACCACCCACAATCTAACGAGCAGGTCAAGGCGGTGAACAAGATCATCAAACACACATTGAAAGCTAGATTGGAAAAGCTGGATGGAAAATGGCCCAAGAAGTTGCCGAGAATCCTGTGGTCATACAGGACAACGACGAGAACATCCACCAATGAGACCCCATTCTCGATGGCCTTCAGCGCTGAGGCGGTGATACCGGTGGAGATAGGAGAGGCCAGTCCTAGGATCACTCTCTACAAGGAAGAGGCAAATGACAAGTTGATCCAGGAGAATCTAGACTTATTGGAGGAAAAGAAACTGAGCGCGGAAATGCATAATGCGCTCTACAAGCAGAGAGCGGAGAGGTTCTACAGCTCTTTAAGATAAAGCTGAGGAGATTCAAAGGCGAAGAATTGGTACTCCGGAAAGTATTAGGCCCAGCGGCATAAGGCAACGGCCAAAACTGGGAAGGCCCTTACGTAATCAAGAGAGTTCTGGAAGGAGGAGCATACGAGTTGGAAGAGGTGGATGGCAAAAAGATACCGCACCCATGGAACACACAGTATTTGAAGAAATATTACCAATAAAGTGGAAAGTAGGATGAATGAGGTTGGTGACACAGTTTCTGTTACAGTTTTTAATCAAGGCATTAGGCCATACTATGTGGAAATACAAACTGTACGAAAATATTTGGTGATATGTGGTTAAGGATGTCATTATGTTCACAACAAATGACTAAGCGTATTTATTTGATGGGATATCGTTGCTTTGGAATGTCAATATGTAAACATCACCCCATTAACTTAAAAAGAATATTGCATGCGTAAGAAAAAAGATTATGAAATAACAATGGCAAAATATAACCAAGACTAAAGAATAAGAGATAACGAAAGGAAACAACCAAAAGGGAAAACAAAAGGCATGCCGAAACAAACAAAGGGGCAGGATCGGAAATTAGAACAAAAAGGGATAAGTGTCGGATCGCCAAGGAATCAGAATAAAGATGCCAAAATATTAGGCTTAGAAGTCAGAACAAAAGTCAAGATATCAGATCAGAGTTAAAAGGCTAATCAGGGAGGCCTCGGCGGAATTGGAATGGGCCCTTTCAGATAAAGATCGAAATAGCGCAACCGGAATGAGAAGGCAGCAACTGGCCTAGGGATAACACCGGAAAGGGACACAAGCTTATATATATAACGAATATATATGTAATGGTCAGGACATCAGGTTTGGAATAAATGGAACAGACTTCAGGATATTATGGGAAATAAACACGAATATATACACATAGCGGACGTACAGGGAATGAGCTTCGAAATAACGCAGGAAATGGAACGAAAGCACAACACAGAATAATAAGTCAAGGGACAAAGGGCTAGGCTTTGGAATCTAAGTAAAGCCAAAGGTCTCGAGGAACCTCAACACCTCAAGACATCCGAACAGAAATAAGAGGTTCACATAAAAACACAAACATCTACGCCAAAGGTAAGTAAAGCAATGGTACATTACAGATGATAAATGCAGACAGAGACACACCAACAATTACACGTTAACGGTGGGAATTTGGCGGTTCACAAGCAGTAAAACCAAAAAACATCATCGGACACAACTATCTAAACAAGGATAAAACATAGAAGAGAAAGAATCAGCAGTTCGAGTCTACAAATCATCGTAGTAAGTAAAGTTCCAAACAATACTAAAATTAGAATGGAACAAAGATCAACCAGCGAAGGGAGGAGACAATGGACATCAATCTTTCTTCCGGCTGCTAAGAGACTGGAAGATACTCGCCATCTTATCCTTCATCTCCTTTTTCTGGGCCTCGGCACGGATAGCCCTTTCCTCTGCTGAACCAGGGCGCGAAATACGCTGCTCCAGGGCTCAGATATGAGCTTCGGCTTCGGCTAATCTAGCCCGAGCTTCGGCAGCTTCAACTCTCGCAGTATCCCAGGCAATTTTAGCTTCGGTCAAACTTACCTCTATGGACTCGAGAGTAGCCCTCCTACCTCAACCTCGAAATCTGAAACCTCCAACCGCTCTTTTTGGTGTGCAACGAGAGAAGTTAGCCTGTTATTCTTTATCTCCAATGCATTCAATCTTTCCTCGAAACTGGCAAAAGATCCCTCAGAACGGTCAACAAGCCGACTGGCAAACAAGCGATATTAATCCATAATTCGCAGAGAGGAGAAAAAGAAAGCAGCAGCAGCCCCAGCCATCACGGACAAACCAGAAGAGTCCTGGGGAAAAGAACCAAGAATAATAACCGAGGGAACCTAGTGAGTAGCACGATGAGAAGTACCTTCGACAAAGACCCGGGCCCCTAGCTCCTGCAGCTCGAATAAATCAGGTTCATCATCTTCCTTAACTATATTCTTCCCGCAAGCACGATCCCTCTCCACGGCCAGCCTCTCAGCTTCGGTATCAATGTCGGTTGGACCAGTAGTTACGGCAGCAGTTACAGGGTTCGGATTATGAGGAGGAATTATCGGGATGACCTGAGGACCAGAAGGAGCAGAAGTAGCATCAATCACTTTCTCAGAAACATCCACGGGAGCAAACCTCGCCCTAGGCCCAACCATCATATCATAGTCCTTGGCCTCAGAATCACTACCCACCTCAATATCGGGAGCTTCCACTAGCTCGGGATACCCCTCAGGATTCTCTTTTGGATCCTCTTCGGGATTTTCTTTGGGATCCTCGTCTAGATCTTCTTCTGGATCTTCTTTCAGATCCTCCTCGGGATTTCCTTCACCTTCGAACTCAGTGATGGGAGGATCTGCAAAAGGACACCACTGATGAGAATGCAATGAGCATGGGAGGAATAAGGAAGCATGAGCTGAGGTAATCAGCCCTCTTAACCGGTCAGTAAGAAGTCAAACTTACCAATGGATAGGGATTGGCGAGGTACTAAGCTGATCCCAATTGGCTAGAAAGGCTCACCCTGCTCATAAACACCTCTCCCTCGCTTTTCGAGCAAGGAGGCAGAGGTAGATCCTGAGCCAGCGACAGAAGAAAAACCAGGAGGGGTAATAAGAGAGAGCCGCAACCGGTCACGAGGAGGAGACAAAGGGGGCAAAACCCTATTTTCAGTAAGCTGCACAACCAAAAGATCTTCCTTAAGTTTCAAATCTTCAGACCCTACAGACAAGTCAACCATTTCCTCATCTTCGTCACGGGAAGAAGAACGAGCAGAATAGTCAGAGTCTGCTTTCTTGTCAGAAAATTAGTATACGTACTTGTACGGAGGTAGTGATAAGCCAGCCACGGAAGCGGTAGGTCCTACTGGAGACAGGGCACCTTAGAGCTCACCTATAGAACAAGAAGGAGAGGTCAAGCACAAAATAAAAGGTACTAGAACAAACAAAGGGAACACCCAAAGGATCAGAGAAGGAAGTACCAACTGTCGCGCTACGATCGAGAGTGGACAACCCAGCCGAGACCAAGAATGGCTCTGAAAGTAACGGAGAGACATGGTAAGTGTTCCCCCACGAGATAAGATCTCATAAACGCGACGAAAACTATCACTTAACCGTGTGAGAGGACGATGAGGGGGACATGCACAACATATTAAGAGAAGGTTAGGAATTGCATGAAGCAATCCAAAGCTCAGAAAATGGGAAAGGTCATACATTTGTCTAACGGAAGGAACCGGGTAGGAAAAGTCACCGAGACACTATTTACACGAACAGAATAATTGCCACCAAGCCAAAACTAGTCCTACTCCCAACTTCTACCGATAACATCGGAAGCGCCTATGAAATGATGGTTGTTGGGAGGAAGCAAATGGTAGAAGCCACCGGAACGACCAGACAGAGCATAAAAAAAAGGAATTCTAGTTCGCAAGTGTCTCGAATGGTATGACCTAGCACATGAAACATCGACATAGTGGATATCAAGCATAACCAAAAGGAGGGCAATAGCTGACATATGGCCATGTCCCACATCTGTAACAACAAACTGATAACAGGAGGGAGTGGGAGATGCAAACCGGCAAGAAAGAGAGAATATTAAAAAATAGTACAACCTGGAAGGGGATCAGAAATGGGAGCACCATCAAAGGGAAGCTCGTTGGTAATATTGGGATTGCCATATAACCGATGAAGCTCTTCCAAACGCCCCGGGGGTCACCTGGAGGGCGGCACCTAGTCGAGCCGTTGAGCCATCCCTCGATGAGTGGCCCCAAATTGCTGATATCCCATCGAACGAGTAGATAATCTCCCACATTCAAAGGCAGTATGGTGCCTAACTCTGCATCGATGAGCATCGATGCACTGCCAACACTCGCAGCCAGCACAACGGGGACCTGCTGCTAATCCCTCAAGTTGGGATGCGGCATCCTACGAAGGCGATTTGAACTACGGACGCCGAGTCGCACAGGGCGCACCGGTAACATGTCGGAAGTGTTCACCTCCTGAGCATCAGTCGGAGGAGGAGTGCCTTCACCAGACATTTTCTATCAACCAGAGACGCAAGAACTAGGTTTTGTGAGAGGAAAGACAAGGAAAATTCTAGAAATCACAAGAATATTGGGGGATGCAGTTAAAAGAAAGTGCAAGGAGATACGCGATAGATATGAAAGATTTGAATTTTGAAAAACTAAAATGGAAATTGTCTGACAAAGCAAGAGGGTAGCACGTATCATCATTGGAAATAATGGACCAAAAACGACTAAGATCCGACAGCTGGGATACAGAGGCTTTACAACTTCCAAGGAGGATGGAAGATCCAGATTGACCCACGTTGCGCCTGACTAAAGACGTGATAACCCATGATAGACAAATGGCAGTTATTCTCTAAATTAAAGGTAAATCACCAGAATACCCTTGCGAGATTCACTAATAATGAAGAAAAATACTTCATTAATAAATAGTGGATTACAAAGGAGGCGGGAGTCACCGAAAGTCCTATTACCCGATAAAGTAGAGGAAATACAAGGAAGATTCAGAATAAACTCCTATAAGAAAGATACATTGGATTTAACACTAGGGGCTTGGAAATACTCCATCAATCAGCTAAGGAGGGTTTCGAAATCAGCTGCATCTGTAGACTTTGGTACCTCACCTCTGGGCGGCACATCTTTGGAGATACCTAAAGGGCCTCGGAGGTCGCCACCCCCAATGAAATATCAACTTCCCCAGTGCTACCCGAAGGGAGATTGGCCTCTGGGATTGAAGGAATTGAGAGAACCATAGCAGTCTCGGAAGGCAGTGATTCGGAGGCCTCGACGGTTGATGAGTGATATTTTTACCTAGATTTTAGTGCCTTTTTATATCCGTTCTCATATTATTTTATCTGTATTTATGTGTTATTTGATTGTGTTTTGTATTTTTATTAAAATGTGTGTGAATGAACTTAAACCTATGATTTCACTCAATTCGGAGTTGAAACGAGGGAGAACGAGCTAAAACAGTGAAAGAAACAGGGGCATGCACCAACATGGGCCGTGTACGAAACACGACCCTGTAAGAAGTGGTCGTGTGCCATTATCAATTCATCTAACACGACCACCCTATGCCCATGTTACAACATACGAGCCATGTTTCAGAACACGAGCCATGTTGCGTAACACGGCCCTGTAAGTCTTGTAGCCCTGCAATTCACCCAATACGGCCACCTTGTGGCCGTATTGCAGAGCACGACTCGTGTTGTGTAAAAAGCTGCTAAAAATTCCAGAGCCCTCTAGGAGCTTCCCAAGGGGTATAAATACCCAATAATTCAACATTTGATGAGATTGGACGAGGATTTTACTGTTTCACACACCTCACACACCATTTCTCTCATTTTACACCATCATCTTCATCCATTCTTCATCTAAACCATCTACCATTATTCCACCATCAATTTCTACATCCAAGTGAAGGAAAAGGATCAAGGAAGAGAGGAAAGTGCAAAGAAGGAAAGGAGATCACCATTGAAGATAGATCAAGGGAGTTTCCATTCAATTTTGTATTAAACCTCATAGTTTTATCATGATTTGTTAGGATTTAATTGTCTATGTTAATTTTTTTATGAATATGGTAGGCTAATCTCCCTTGTGAGATTAGCAACGTGAGAGTTATTGGAAAATTTTGGGATTTGTGTATTTAAATTCATATGTTGATGGGATCTATGGTTTTCTATCATTGATTATTAATTGCTTGATTTGTATTGATGATTTGTGTGTTTAGTTGTTCTAAATATGTGATTAGATTGAGAAATCAATTATGTGTTTAGGATAATCGAGTGAATCATTTCATAAAACACTTCATGTGCATTATAAATTGTAAAGAGATTGAGAAATCCTTTAGAGTTTAGAACTCTTTGATAGAACATATGATTGGTTTGATCGAGAGATTGATTAATCGTGTGAAGGGACTCTCATTTCAAGCTTAGTACCTAGTTGGAATTGTTGGAGTGAGAACCAACTCATTAAGCTATATTTAGAACCATATCCTATCCATCTTGAAAGGGAGTTTAGGTGATCTTAGTGTTGGCCCTTAGTCTTCAATCCATGATTCATGTGAATTCGATGCATTTATCCTAGGATTTCCACTTCTTAATTGTTGTTAATCTCACTTTTATTTAATTTGGAAAACCACTTTTCATCCATATATCTTGTTTGCTTGTTTTGATTGATTTAATTTCTTATTTGATCAAACTACCCATTGATGATTCGTCTCTATAAAATTACGATAAACGTGATCTCGCTTAAGCTCTAGCGCCGACCTCCCTGTGGTTTGATAAATTATTTTAATTAGTCATTTCTACTACAAAATGCTAATCAGCGGTGACAACTTGACTGGAGGCACACGCATCACCGGATTCGGGAAGTTCAGCCTTAATGGATGCCTCTTGAACTGGTACCCCCACAGATTCGGTGGGAAGTTCGACAACAATATCCTCAGCCTCAATGGATGCCTCCTCATCAGATCCATGCTCTTCGGAATCTTCGGAAGATTCCTTAGGAATTTCAGTGATAAAGTCGGAATACTCGCCAAGCACCCCAAAATCAAGATCATCTTTTAAAGTCTCCCCCGAAGGCATTTTCTCTTCATTAATGGCTTGGCGGAGAATTCCAAGCATGTCATCGAGACAATCAGGGTAGGGTTTCTCAGAAGAGGCCTGGGCCAGAGTGGCAGCACAAGAGCAGAAATAATGAATCTTGTTCTTCGGAATGATGACTTCTCTATAGCAGAGATTGTCAGCCTCTGATAAGAGGAACACATCCTTCACGCGATCTACTTCGGCTAAGGCCCCATCACGTTTCCTTAGAACCTCGGCAACAACATCCTCAGCTGCCCTAATCTTCTGAGCATACGAAGCCTCTGACGCTTCCTTCTCCCGTCGCACTCTTTCAAGCTCTTGTTCGGAGGATGTCTGGAAGGCATGAAGACTATTCTGGACTCGAGACAACTCAGCTCAGAATTAGTTTTCCTTTGCCTCGATTTCCTCCTGATGTTTCATCTCCAAAGCAGCAACCTTGTCTGAAAGTACCTTATTTTAAAGCTCCAAAGTACTCCTCTGTTTTTAGGTCTCGAAACTCTATTGAAGCTCAGCTTTCTTGTCCTGCTTGATCCTCAACTTACATATAATTAGAGCCTCGGCCGCGCTGGCTTCAAATGCTTTTTCTCACAATCCTTCGCCATAAAGAAGAGAAACAACCTCATCTTGCAAGTGGGAGTCATGTCGTTCCATCTCGGAAATACGGTGCAAGGCATTAACGGCGTGAAGCGCTTGTCAACCTAAATAGCTGAAAATGTTGTGGAGAGAATCCTTGGCAGACATATTCTCCATATGATCGAGGAGCTCTCGGGTACAACCTTTAAAAGAAAAAGTGGCAGCACGAGCCAAACACGCCAGAACGTCAAAATCAAACAGAAGCTCTTGAGTTCGGAGGAAGGTTTTCCCAGTCTCATCCAAGTGGCCATACCTTTGTAAGAGCTCCTGGTCGGCTACCGATCTATTGGAAGAAATAGAGTGGCGTCATCCAACAAGGGCAGAGCAGAAGAGACACCCTCAATAGAAGATCCGCCATGTGACCAAAAATGCAAGGGGGTTTTTCCCCGATAATATCGCCACATCTCGAAAGGGGAACAACGAGATGCCGGGTCATTGAAAATACCACCAGGGGTCTGCTGAAGGTTGGACGGGGCAGAGCCACCTGGTTGGCCGAAAGTGACAAAAGGAGACCTGGCAAAGGCTTCAGGTGAAGGAGAGGAGCTGATGTCACAAATTTCTACGGTCTCCTGAGGGGAGGTACCAAGCACAGCGGAGGAGCCACCGGCAATATCACTAATACCATTGTCTCTGACCTTCTTCGAGGGAAGCACGATGAGAGCGGTGCTGCTATGGGTGCCCTCCTCGGAACTCTCATCCAACAACTTATGCCTCTGTTTGGGGGCGACAGGCATAGCAGCAGCAGTCTCGGACTTCCCTTTTTTGGACTTTGGGGCTCGAGGGGCTTTTTTAGAGACTTTCTCTCCGGGGCCCAAAGCCGACCCCCGCACGAGGTCGGTATCCAATCTCAAGGAAACATGATCCGAAGGTTCTTCAATCCTGATGGACGTAAGGGGCTGCACGACAAGAGGGGCTCCGAAAATCTTCTGGGAAGAAATCTTAGAAACTTTCTTTTTCCCCTTGTCGAGCGCGGCCCGCTGACAAGCAGAGGGGAGAGTAGCCATACGGGCAAGTATCGGGCATAAGACGCTTCTCTTTCCCTAAGCTTAATAAAAAAAGAAAGGGTTAATACGAAAGGGAGAACTATACTGCGAGCGCCGCAGACGAGAAAACAATGACAGTAAGTCACCTGGCATAGCTATAGCGGAAGTAGTTAAGCCAGCTCAGAAAAGATTCTTCCCTCTGAGAACACGCTTGTAATGACACTTTTTGTCGGAGAGTTCGCGAATACGACTAAAGGCGTCCTAGAACTCTGCTGGCAGTGTCTCGAGAGCACACGACTCGCCTACTGCATAAAACAAAAGAAGGAAATATTAGAATATCCCAAATGACAAAGAAGGGAGTCGAAAGAGACATACACGCACTAGGAACGGGCTTGAAGAAGGAGCTTCTAGAGAGCACTGTAGGATTTCGAGGGTCCCCAAGGTCATAGAAGAAAGCCCCTCTCCATGGCCCGCGAACCCAAAACCATGGATTCTTCCATCCCTTAACCAAACTGGACAAAGAAGCAACAAGATTGGCATGACGAGGCACCAAATAATAATACCCTTTCATCTTATTATTTGGGGTAAGACGATATAGGAAGTTTATTTCAGCGGTAGTCAAGAAGGAGTACTTTTTCTTGCGGAAAAGAAACAAAATCCCCATCAAAGCCGCCCAGCCATTGGGGGATAATTGAGCAAGGGTAAAACTCAAAGATTTCCTGGATGCAAGGATGAAGAGTAATCCAAAGGCCGAGCTCAAGTTGCAATTCGTAAGCCACAATAGCGTTTGGCGGAGCATAACACATATGGCCATCGGAAGAGGGAATGAAGAAATTGATATCTTCCCCACACTGGAATTTGCTGAGAGCAATAACAGTGCTCTTTCTTAACTAGGAATCATCAATAGTAGAAGAGATCTCGACAGCGAAAAAGAAGGCGTCCTTATCCCATCACGGAAGTTCCCCGAGATGAGCCAATAACCCAGGATCGACATCAGCAATCTGAGGATTGTGCTCCAACGTGAAATTAGAAATGAAAATCGGCAACCCTCTAGTCGAAAGCAAGTCGAGAAGGAGAATGAAGACCTGAACACTCCCCTGAAAGTGAAGAAGAGGACCCCGAACTACCAAGTGAAGAATCGATCGAACGAGAAAGGGATCTGAGGGATCTAAGATGAGAAGAGGAACCCTCGCAAGCCATATCATGAAATTTGCAACGGGAGGAGGATAGAACACGGAGGGAGAGAGGGTAAGAAACCCTAAGCGACAGCGGGGAAAAAATTAGAGACGCGAAGTGAGAGAGTCAGGGAAAGAAAGGAAAAGAGAGAAAGAGAATAATACCTGGAGGAAGAAGATGTGCGCACTGAATAAAAGGAATGCCAACCGCCTACAGGATCAAAAGGAGAAAAAAGAGGGAGAGGGGAAAGGGAAACTGACAAAAGATTCAAATTTTAAATTTCGAATCGACAGTTACACCCAAATACCAGGAATACCCCCCACCTCATCGAAAATATCTTAGAGACATCTCGGAGAACCCGATAATCTAGGTTGGAAAGATAGCAAACGGAAACAACAAGGAGCTAAGATGGAAGAATTCTGGCATCGCAAGTAACAAAGCATGAGGGATATTACCAATGAAGTACGATTCGACTCTGAACAATCTCAAATCATGATATTATTCAGGCTCGAGGGGCTAATGTTATGGGTATTATATCACCCATGCCTAGTAGGCCCAAAGCCCAATAACTTCTAAAATACTTGAAGAAGGAGGCCCAATCCTCTAGCGGCCCAAATCGAGGATAAGTATTGAAAGGACAACCAAGGCAGCGTAAGGGGATCGCTACAGCCCAAAGGTCCAGTCGAGGAAAGAGCAAAGAAGAAACCCATTAAAGGGATCGAAGCCCGAAATACCCTCCCTCGGCAGGGAACCTCGACAACATCCCTTTCCTTCCCGAGAGCTCGGACGAGCATCACAACATCGGGAGTCAACTAGT
This sequence comes from Pogostemon cablin, assembly GCA_023678885.1. Classification (NCBI taxonomy): domain Eukaryota; kingdom Viridiplantae; phylum Streptophyta; class Magnoliopsida; order Lamiales; family Lamiaceae; genus Pogostemon; species Pogostemon cablin. Next base: position 25,008,130 of record CM042985.1, on the reverse strand, counting down.
CCGAGAATCAGATGAATAACAGGAATGGAAGAACCAAGCGCAGACACCATCAGGGAGACCGACAAGTGCAGCAGGCTAGAAGACAAGGCTAACGGGAAGAAGGGATATCCTGGACAGTAATCCTAACTAGAAGACAGCAAGTGACTGGCACGTCCTTCCTTAACTATCAATGAGAAGCCAGCAAAGGATAGGGCGGTCTGCAAAACCCTGCAAAAGCAACCCGCCACATCCAGACTCCTCTCCAGGCTGGTCGGCGTACCAGACAACTTCATTAAAGACGGCTTGTCTTCATCCAAATGGCGTAAGGCGATTGGTTCCGTGTTAGGGTTTGCAGATAGTATAAATAGCCTCTCTCGCAAGAGTGAAACAGGTTACTCGGGCTCACTTTAGACATTACACTTGTAAGAGAAGAGTTTCTATGAGTGTTGTTATAAGGGAGAGTAATAAAATCGGCTGAGTTCTTAGGTGGAAATTGAGTCTTCTATTGGTTTTGATCCCTTTGTTTATAGTTTTACTATGTTTGGTTGTGTTCGTTCTTGGTTTCGTTACTAAATATCTTTATCTCCTAAATAAGAATTAACGAGCCAAGACACGCATCAAAAAATTCAAAGTTATTAAAATATTTTAAAAAATATGTTCAAAACAATTTTTGTAAACATACCTCGTTATTAATATAGCTACACCTTTTTGTATGTATATATAATTATTAAATCTAATTTTAAAGTTCGAGAGATACGAAATAAAAAAAGAATAAGAATGATTGTAAATTAGAATAAGAAAATTAAATATTAAATTGTAGTAAAATAATATGAGGGAAAAAAAAGGGAAATGATTGATTCCTAAACGAAGTATGATAAATTTGAATACCATATTAAACATGGTGAAATATATCCTTAAAAAAAAGGAATATATGTTAAGTATTTATATGTTAAGTATTTATAATTTGAATACCATATTAAACATGGTGAAATATATCTTTAAAAAATATATATATACAAAGTCTCTTAAAATATATATATATTGTTAAAGTATGCTCGTTATATAGTTATAGTACGTTAATTCGTAGTTAAAGTATATTTTTTAAAGTATTATAGATAATGATTTTTTTTAAACAGTAATTAAAATATGTTTTTAAAGTGTTAGAGAACGAATCATTATAAACATACTTTAAGTATCAATAAATATATTTTATATATATAACAATTATACTTTAAATATAACAATTATACTTTAAAGCTGGGTCAACCGTCTCACCATCCTTCTCTCAAATACTCATTTTACAGGAAAGTATATATATATATATATATATATATATATTTATTTATTTATTTATTATTGACCGTGTTATTGGACTCGAGGTGGTATTTATCTATACTAGTGTTGTATTTATACAGTTTGATTCAATCTGAACCGATTCTGATTTGATAAAATTCTTTTTAAGACGGCCTGGGCCAAAGCTTGATATAGATTATTAATAATATGACTATAAAATATTAACATTGTATAAGGTGAAGTATTGTATACATATATGAATTTTGTTGAGTGATGAATACTCTGTAAATGAATATTATATGCATACAAGTCTCACTCTTCATCCTACTGTATTATATCAAAGTTACATTCCCATAACCACATTATACAATAGCAAACAAGTTTTGATTTTAAAAAAATGTTTTCAAATATAATATATGGATGTGTATTAATTATTTTGACTCTAACGATTTATGTCTTAAAATTGCATACTAGTAACACTCCAAAATTTAAAACAAAATGTGGCACAATTAGTATAAGAGCATAACTTAGATTTCATCCTAGTAACACTCCAAAATTTAAAATAAAAATGTGTCCCAATTAATATAAGCATCAATACCCCCAAACACATTTACTAAGCCTCATTAATTAAGTATAATATTAATTATAATTTAAAGTGGGTTAGTTGGTGCATGAAATATTTCATTACTCCTATTAATTTAAAATACAATTATAAAATATTATTATCTTAAACTATACAATCATAATTCTCCCAATATATTGCACATTTTGGTAGCACATTGCATTGTTACATATTTTTTTTGCACATTATATTATAGCACATATTAATTAGTTTTTTTTCAAATCTATCTTATAAACAATACGTTACTTGGATAAATTTCTTCCGCATATTTTAACTTTGTGCATATCTATCGTATGCACAATATTTTTGAACAATATGTTGTTTGAACTAAAGGCAATTTTGAGACGTTGATGCAAATTTGTGTAGTTGGTAGTTTTTTTAATTAGACTAAAAATGTGTATCTTTTAGTAATAAATTATAAAATTTAATTTAATTTCCACTATTAATTAAATTAAATAATTAAAAATAAAAAATAATAACTACCTAGTATATCCTATTTAAAACCTATCAATCCTAATGCAATTATGCACACACAAAATCACCAATTAATTTAATATAATACAAACATTCGTGAATTAAAATACTTCATATTTATAAAAATTTTGCAAATAAATAAGGCAATGTTTTATGCGTAATTGTGACATGGTAAAACTTTGTGTGTCATGTATATTTTATCCTTATAATTTAATGTTTTAAGATAGAATTGTAATTTCACATTATGAGAATTGTAATTTTAAATTATAAGAATTGTAATTTTAAATTAGAATTCATGTAATATTTTATAAATCATGACGTAATTAATCCTTCATGAACTTTATAGTTCATATAATTATTTACATTTAAAGACAATGTTAATTTCTACCCTATAATTATCTTTTCAATTTACAACTAAATATTTTCTATGGTATCACAATGCACAATACGTGTTCTTAGAGCTTTTTGGATATGTTCTTACCTGTATGAAGTCTAATATTTCATATATAGATTAACATACACTTACTCACCTGTTTCTAAAATTTCGACCATTAAAACGTTGATTGCTATTGCTTCTTTTTATAAATTGGATATACATCAAAGGGATGTAAAAACTGCTTTATTGAATGGTGATTTAGATGAGGAAGTTTATATGTATCAACTAGAAGGTTTTATTATGCCTGGTGAAGAAAATAAAGTGTGTAAACTTGTTAAATCTCTTTGTGGGTTGAAGCAAGCTCCTATGTAGTGGCATGAAAATTTTGATAGTGTCATTACCTCTTATGGTTTTTATATTAATATAAGGGTGATAAATGTGTTTATATAAAAAAAGGTTGATGATACTTGTGTAATTTTGTGTCTATATGTTGATGATATTTTAATCTTTGGTAGTAATATTGATATTATTAATGATATTAAAATATTTTTGTCATCTCATTTTGATATGAAAGATCTTGGTCCTATTGATGTAATTTTGGGGATTAAAGTTATTAGAAATAATGATTCTATTTCTCTATCTCAATCTCATTATATTGAAAAATTAATGAAAAAATTTAATTATTTTTATGTTAGTCATGTATCTACCCCTTATGACCCAACTGTTAAGTTGAAGAAGAATAATGGGGCAAGTATTTTACAACATAAATATTCTCAAATAATTGGGTCGGTGTTGCATTTGATGAATCATACTAGACCAGATATTGCATATGCTGTTGGTAGATTAGCACGATATACTCATAGTCCGAATTCTTCTCATTGGAATGCACTTGAAAGGATTTTTAAATATTTGAAAGAGACTATAAATTATGTGATTAAATTCAATGGTTTCCCTAATGTCTTGGAAGGATATAGTGATGCAAATTGGATAACTGATTCAGATGAAACAAAGTCCACTAGTGGCTATGTTTTTACTTTAGCAGGTGGAGAAATTTCATGGAAACTAGCTAAATAAACCGTGATATCAAGATCAACGATGGAGGCGGAATTAATTGCATTAGATGCTGCTTGTACGGAGGCTGAGTGAATAAAAAGTTTGCTAAATGATATCCCTCTACTACCTAAGCCGGTTCCTCCCATATCTCTAATTTTTTATAGTCAAGTGGCAATTGCTAGAGCTAAAAGCAAAAATTATAATGAAAAAAGAAGGCTCTTGACTGTTAGACATAAATCAATTAGACACTTAATTTCTCACGGTGTTATTTCTTTGGATTTTGTCAGGTCTGAAAATAATATAGCGGATCTGCTCACAAAAGGACTAGCGCGCCAACAAGTCTTATAATCATCGAGGGGAATGAGATTGGAGCCTATTAATTAAGTCACCACAGTGGAAACCCGTCTTCGGAGGTATGACGATCCCATGAACGAAGTTCAACGGGTAAAAACGAAACTGTAAAAGAGGTGACTTGGAAGAGCACACTTGATAAATATAATATTTTTGCGGAAATATTTCCGAGTCCCATTCCTATGGTGATAAGTGCTCTTCATGTGATGTTTGAGGTTGAGTCTAAACTCTTAATGAATCCAAATGCTTATTATTTTGCGGGGTAATTGGTCACAAGTTACCCTTGGAGAATTCACCTAAGTGAACATAGTGTGGGGTCGCTACTTGGGGGGTGTGGGCTACTCCCTAAAAATGTTCATGATACAAGATTCCGTGCATGATCGGAAAGCACACCACTGATAGAACCATAATGTTTACTCATACCGTGTGTGGAATGTATTGCCATATTTTTCAAAGGACATAGTTCAAGACATTCATGTCATTATGTATCTAATGTGGTACTTTGTTCACACTAAGTGGAGGTTCAAACCCGGAAGGTACCTACACCTATTACACGATATTATATGCTCAATTTATTTTCGTATATATATTATTTATTTTAAACCATGTGGGGGAATGTTGGATATTTTAGTGATTTAAAATAGTAATTAATATATATAATTATCATGGATTTTAAAAACTGTTTTGGTCAATAGCATTTATCATGTGTTTAAAAAATGATATGGCTGATTGACTGCCCAACGTTTCTTTCCTTCATAACCCTCAAATATTAAATATGATAATAACCCCATACATTAAATTGTATTTATTTAGTTTCAACGTTTATGATGGTGATCCAGTATATATATGACAAAAATAGCTTCATGTGAATATACATATATTTTACATACTGCAACTTATACACAGATTTTCTACATACTGCACCTCATATACACATCTTTTTAGATACCAAAAATATTCCTATATATTATATTATATTTCCTTGAGCATTGAGTACACACGTGGTTCCAGGGGTTCTCATCGCTGCACACGAGGGAACTCGAATCGTCTGGGAGAAAAACGTGTTATTCAACAATCTCAACTAGTGCAGTGGGGACGTTTCTATCGCTGCACACGAGGGAACTCGAATCGTCTGGGAGAAAAACGTGTTATTCAACAATCTCAACTAGTGCAGTGGGGACGTTTCTTCTTTAAAGAGAGCGCTACGGCGTGCTTTGACCCAGGCTACTCCTATTACTTTGTTTTATCTTTAGTTGATTGCATGCTATTGAGTTTTGTTGCATCCTAAATTAACTTCCCTATTGTGTTGTTTTACTTGAATTTATTTTAAAATTTTTTCCAACATAATATATAATAGATAGTTATATTAATGTTGTGTGTGAGTCCATATAAAATAATAAAAAATTATTTTGTGTGGTCTCACAATGGAAATGTAACCCACTTCAGCCAAAGCAAAATAGAAATAAATTTTAATATTTTTTTATCAGGTTAAGACATGTTATTTTATTTATTTCTGATTTTGTTTCTATTTTGTTTATGTAATGTAATGACTATAAAATGTAGACATGCATATTTTAACCGGAATCGCCGGTTAGGAACCGGAAACCGCCCGTTCCAACTGGAATCGGAACCGGCGGTTCCGAAACCGGTGAAAATCGAATCGAAACCGGCTATATATCGGTTCGGTTCCGATTCTTCATTTCGTGAAACCGGAATCGGCGATTCCCGGTTGGAACCGGCGGTTTTTCAAATTTTTTATTTATTTTTTACGTTTTTAGGTTAAAAAAAAAAACTGGAACCGGCGATTCCAAATCGAAACCAAAACCATCATACCCTCGATTCGGTTCCGATTCCACATTTTTTGGAACCGGAACCAACGATTCAGAACCGGAACCGGAACCGTCGGTTTGGGACCGCCGTGCATGTATTAGAATGTCTTAGTCTCCCATCCTTTTGTCTACATGGTATGTTTCGTTCCAACTCTAGATATTTTATTCAGAAATTCCATTTTTACCCTCACACCAAATTAATCATGTTCATTCTCCTAAATAATTCACCTAACGTGTGCGTAGGATGCACCCTCGCGCACTTTAGCGAGACCAAACTCACCGTGTTTTCTAGAACCGCAAATTCCCAATCTCCACGTTCCCATTTAGGAAATTATCTCCTTCGGACATCTCGACTTCACTCTGGTAAACTTGTCTTGACTCGTTTTTCTTCCAAATTCTGTTCCTATTTCTGTTCAATTTTGTTGATTAATTGGTTATACACGATTTTTTTAAATTTTTTTACGCGTGTGAATCTGCGAGGATCGTATCCTTGATATTATTTCAGGATTTTGATTTTTTGGATCTAATTTTATTTTATTTTTTCCTTCTGAGGAACTGAGGATTGCTGATTTTCGGTTACTTTGACTGGATGGCTAATTTTAATTGTTTTGGTTTATTAAAATGATCTTTTGCTGTTTTTAGATGCGACAGCTTCTTCAATTTCTCCTCTATGTTTTTGTTTGTGTGTTGGTAGTGGATTACATCCGTTGTGATTAGTATCTTCTGTAATTAGTTGTGTACTGTTGTTTGAAACTTCAATTTTTTGAGCAGATTTTTTTAATGCATATTGTTGACTGTATGTATTTGTGTTATTCATGATGAACTCTGTGCAAGTGAATATTGATCATGAGAAGATCTAGATTAAGTTATTTGAATCAAATAGTTGACTTACTAGAACTGCTCCTCCCAAATTTGGATTAATCCTTTCCATTTGTTTACGAGAATGTGAATTTGACTTCATTTTGGTTGAAACTTTAAGCATGTGTATGCAAGAAGTGCAGTTGTGGCAGATTTTATATTGAACAGAGCATGTCAAGTGGGGGGAACACTCATTGGTGCTACCAATGCAACCAGGCGGTACAGCCGCGTGGCCGTAACTTGGTTTGCCCATACTGTGATGGCGGTTTCATACAAGAGCTACCTGAAGTTATGGGTTTTGAATCAGGTGATACTCCAGGCTATGGATTTGTGGACCCTTTTCATGATCCAAGATTCAGTATCATGAATGCCTTTACTGCCATTATGAGGCACAGAATGACCGGAAGAGATCCGAATTTTGATGTCAGGTCACGGTCAGGAATGCTCCCTGAGCGGAGGCCTAATGGCCCGTTCTTGATATTCCGCGGCCATGGGGTGCCTGGCCAGGATCCTTATGACATCTTCTTCAGTGGAGGACAGGGTATGGGGCATAGAGGAGGTGATTTTAGTGACTTCTTTATGGGTCACGGCTTACAGGAGTTGATCGAGCAGCTTAGTATGAATGACAGGCGAGGTCCACCTCCAGCTCCTCGTTCGGCTATTGATGCCATGCCCACCATCAAAATTACCCAAAGGCATCTCAATACTGATGCACACTGTCCAGTGTGTAAGGATAAGTTTGAATTAGGCTCAAAAGTGAGGCAGATGCCATGTGATCATATTTATCATTCAGACTGCATTGTTCCTTGGCTGGTTGAACATAATTCATGTCCTGTTTGTCGGGTTGAGTTACCTCCACCGGGATCTGGAATCACTCGCCCTAACTGGAACCCGGGAAATGCAAGCAGCAGCGGCGGCAGCAGCAGCAGTAACAGGAGGGACAGGGACAGTAGTAGTCCAAGTCACGGGCGGTGGAACCCATTTTCCTTCCTGTGGCCTTCAAATTCGTCGAATCTACGCCATTCCGACAGTGAGGGATCTGCTCCTCCGGAGAATAACCGGACGAGGTGGCCTTTCGACTATTGACTGCCTCCTTCAATACCATGTGTCCCAGTTCTTTTTCTGTTGTGTGCCTAAAAAAGCCTTGGTTGTTATTAATCTCAGTAATCCTTTAGTGGAGTTAAAAGTCATTTACTACTGCTTGCTAAGTACTTTGTTCCAGCCCCAGTAGTTTAATTCTCCATTTGTGTAAATATCTATCTATTTCAGATTTCACAGCTAATGCTTAGCTTGATTGGACAGAGATAATCATTGGTTAACAATGAGAGACTTTCTTCATCTCTTGCTTTTCATCATTTTGCCTTGAGATTTGGTTCATGTAAACTGCTCCCTTTTGTTGCTTCATTTGGGAATCTGTAGTTTGTTTGTTTTCAAGCAGTGGTACAATGGTTTTCTATTATAAACAAATTATATGATCAAAGTGAAATTCTCAATTCATAAATTCACAAGTTGGATTGCTCCTCTTTTCATTTGAGCTCTTTCTCTTCTTCGGGTTAATTTTTTGTAAAATCTATATTAAACCCTTAGATTATATTTTCAATTAATTCTCAATACTAAATAAAATAAAATAATTAAAAATAAATTTAATAACTAATCACTACATTTCTAAGGATTGTAATATTATGGCGTGGAATAGTACCCCATATTATAGGTTGAAATTACTAATTTGACCTTGAGGAAGAAGTCTAAAAATTTCTCACGCTGTTGCTACCTAAAATTTTTCTAAGAGCACCCGAAACTTTTAAATTTTTTTAATGTAAACTATATTTTTAACCTTGCACTTAGAACATAATTCAAAATCCTAAATTGCTGATTGTGCATCCTACATCACTCACCAATATTACTAAACAAAGGCAAAGACTTGCCTAGGCCCGTTTTTTTCTTTAAAAATGGTACAACCGAATCCCAATTGAAATTTGGGCCAAACTTTCAGATCCAATTAGCCCACTTCACTCCTGCAATTAACGTTTTTTTTAATTTGGAAAACGTGATCAGGTTTCCACTTTCCAGATTCTTTGTCGCGCAATTCATTCCTCGCTGCACCCTTCCAGATCCTTCATCCGGCCGTTCTCGTCACTGCGATTCACCGAACAACGCAGCTTTCGGGCTCTTTGGGCTATCGCAAATCAGGGAGAACAAATCCCCATTGGGAGATCCAGCACGATTCCGCCGTTTTTGAAGTTGCAGGAAAAGAAGGACGCGTGCACGGTGAAGCAGAAAGATGAAGGCGTTGCAGGCGGGCATAATGAAGGAGGATTTAGGGTCAAATACGGTGATTTAGGGCCCGCAGCCACGGGCCTAGTCGAGACCGCCGCCGTCGCTACGTTTCCCAGAATATACAAACAATTACCAGTTTCGTCAGCCATTTCTCCTTCTCCCTTTCTTTTTTTCCACATCTTTCTCATGAGGAATTTTACTTGTGTGGATTTGATTTCTAAAATTTTGGCAGTTAATTTGTTAATGATTCTCACTCGATTTGAAGGTTTGGGCTTTGTTGTTCGGCTGCAGCTCGTTGCCAGTTGAATTTCACATTTCTTTCGCCTTCAAAATGGTGGGTTCGATGTTTGCCTCAATTTCCTTCAACGAAATTGCAGTCGAGCTTTGACTTTCTGCAGGCTGGTTCTTGTTGTAGATGAATTTTTCAATGTCGTCTTGAGCTTCAAAGACTTTTTTCTCGGACTTCGACTGCTAAGTCATTAGCTTTACCTCTTTCTTTCTTCTTGGCTGGGAAGATTTTATCGATGGATGATTTTAAGGAAGTGATCTGTTCAAGAAGGGGTGAAGTTCTTCCTCTGGGAGATTAGAAGTCAAGAGCTGATTAACGTATTTAATAGATGGAAAGCTAGTTTGAAAGGGTCCTGTTTTCAGACTAACACAAGGGAGTTGTGGATGACAAAAGTATTTTAACTCTTGAAATTAATTAATCCAATTAGGAAGGCAATTAATATTCCTTTATATAAATAATTAATTAGAATGTGTTTGATGTACAACTACATCACACCCTCAGTCAACACTTTACTTAGTTTTCGCTTTAGTAGGAGTAATTGTGAGATGGAGTGTAAGTTTAATTTCTATGTAGAACATAGTGTAGCATTCCTAATTCCCAGCTAATTAAGAGATTTGTAGTCGATGTTATGCAAAGAGGTCATTAGAATCATGGAGGAGGATAGAGCTCAACTTGAATTTTTATGTAGACTGTACATAATAATGAGAAGTAAATTATCATCATGTTTATGGCATCCTATTTTGAAGGTTACTCTATAAAATAAATTAGGTTACTTTTTATAATGAATTAGGTTACTTTTTTATTTGAAATTCTAATTTTTCTGAAAATCAAACAAGATTGACTTTTTCTATTAGGATTACTCTTTATAATAATTTAGGTTATTTTTTTAATAATTCAGATTACTCTTTGATTTGAGACTCTAAATTAGGTTACTCTTTATAAGATTTTTTTTGTTAAATTAGATTACTTTTTATAATAATTTGGGTTACTTTTTATAGTAATTTGGATTACTCTTTAATTTGAGATTATAATTTCAGATAATAAAGTCATGTAATGTACAACAATTTGGGTTACTCTTTATTTTCATATTCAGATTCAAAAATAAAATATTGTTATATTTGGTTAACATCTTTTAGGTTACTCTTTTATATTAATTGGGTTACTCTGTTTAATATTTTGGGTTACTCTTTAATTTTATATATTGAGATTTTAATATTATTTCAGAAAATAAAATATTTTTCTATTTGGTTAACATGGTTACTCTTTTCTATTAATTGGATTACTCTTTTAAATAATTTATGTTATTCTTTAATTTCATATTCGGATTTCAGAAAATAAAATATTGTTCTATTTGGTTAACATTTTTAGGTTACTATTTTTCTATTAATTAGGTTACTCTTTTTAATAATTTGGTTACTCTTTAATTTCATATTCGAATTTCAGAAAGTAAAATATTATTTTATTTAGTTAACATTTTTAGGTTACTCTTTTCTATTAATTTGATTACTCTTTTTAATAATTTATGTTACTCTTTAATTTTATATTCGAAATTCAAAATTCAAAAAATAAAATATTATTTTATTTGGTTAACATCTTTTAAGTTATTCTTTTCTATTAGTAAAAGCCTCCAACATTCTCTCTCCAATTTCCATACCGTGTTGTAGGTGATATGTTACAAGATTTACCATCTCCTGTTTCTTTGTTCATTCATTCTAGAACTTCACACAAAATATATAAAAAAAAAACCAAAAATCATGGGATATCATGAAGCTCAAATTATTTGCAAGAACAAAAGCAAGTTATCTGAAAGCACAAAATGGTATGGATGAATTGTTGCAAGGCCCAAACTCCCTATTAATGAATTGTTGTAAGGCCCAAACTCCTTATTAGAATTAATTGTTATAAGGCCCAATATTTGGTAGTCCAGGTCCACATGGCAGAGGTCCAAATTAAAGAATCAAACAATTTGATTCAACCATTCCTTTTGGAAAGTCAAACTTAATTTTAATAATCAAATCCCTTGATCTAGTCGTACAGGGATATCACGGGATTCATTTTTCTCTCTCCCCAAAATTAACCTACCTACTCCTCTCAATTGTCTCCAAACGTAAATTGAAACCTGCCAAATTCCTATCCCATTGTCGCTAAGAGAGATAACATGGGGCCGCATTCTATTTGATTCAGGAGCTCAAAATACTGTCATGAATTGGGTTTTTGCTGCTCCGAACGGTAGCGTTTCCAATGCTTCTCAATTTTGTGGCGGCACTGAGTGGCGGTTTTGGAAGGGTCTTTGAAGCCGCATCGGGCGGCGACGGTGACTGAAACTTCTTCCCATTGAAAAGCTTTGAGCTTACCTTTCTTGAGAGAGTATCATTTGTCCTGATGAAGATCGAATTTCTTCGAATGATTGGGGAGGAGGGAACAGGGGAGGGTTGAAAGTAGAGAGAGAAAAGGTGGAGTGAGGGATAAAGGTGGGGAGGACAGATGTCATTGGAGAAGGTGTATTTCAACCGTATTCTACGCGTCGACAGAACCGCCACCAGCAAATGACATTGCCGCTGCCGATTTCAATGCCACCGAGAGAGGATCTGCGAGATTTTAATAAGGATCCGGGTAGGACCGGTTGTACTGTAGTTGTTCTCCTAAACAAATTATACGGCTCCCCCAATTTAAAACTTTTGAAAAAAATTATAATTATATTAATTAAAAATAAAATATTGTGTTCTTACATACTATATAAATTTGGATACAAGAAATCAACTTTATTTAGAAACTTATTTTTCATGTAACTTATTTGATGTTTTTTATTTACTAATATATTATAAGATTTTGTATTATTTAAAAAACTTATTTTTCATCTGATTCAAACAAATGGATATAGTGGCATCTTTATATTCATATATACTCCATTATTTTTTGTCATTTTAATAATATTCAGTAAAAAAAATTTTAAAAAAATTATATATATACATATATATTAATTTTAATTAAACATATATTAATATATTCATTATAAATGCAAGTTTATTTAACCCCATTAAAAATTTATTTTAGTCAATTCCATGAACTTTTAGATACTTATTTCATAATGTTAGTTCTTACAATTTAATTGACATTATATTTACATAATATCAAATTATAATATTTTATTTTAAAAATCATTACTTTATTATTAAAAAAATTCTTATAGATATTTTAAATTTCAAAAATTTATATTATTCACATATTTACATAATATATAAAGGCTAAATATAGTGTGCACCCGGGTGCACACGAAGCTTCGTGTGCACCCACATACAAATATAAACAAAAACATATACAATTATGAGTAAAAATGTATACAATTTAATTGTTAATTTTTTTAATGAAAAATTGAGTGTAAAAAAATATACAATTATTAAAATACATGTATATACTATTGAATAAAAAGTTATACACATATAAATAATGATTTTTTTAATGAAAAACTTAGTGTGAAAAAGTATATAATTATTACAAAACACGCATACAAAAGAGAATAACATGTATACAAAATAGAATAAGAAGTTATACACATATGGGTGCACCCTTGCACCTGGGTGCACCTAATATACCCTCATATATAAAAATATTGATACGAATTCATTTATAATTTATAGATATATAGCTTAAGTTTTTTTTTTTTGTTTATTAATCGAAATTTTGAGTAGACTGACAACACATTATCATATATTCAATCTTGACAATCAACAATTGCAATTACAAAATGGCCTTCATAACTTTAGGAGAAAATATTTAATTTTATCTTTTAACATTCAAATTTAATTTTACTCTCATAAATTTTTACATCATTTTTTTGTCAATTTTAGTCGTTTAATTTATTACTATTTCAAATTTAGTCCTTTTGAGAAATTTTTTTAAAAACGTACTATTTCAAATTTAGTGTGCAAAATTTTTACAAAATAACTAAAATTAAAAATTATAAAACTAAAATTAACATAGAAAACTAAAATTGAAAAAGTAAAAAGTCATAAAACTAAAAATAAATTCAATCAAAATTAAAACACTAAATTTGATAATATCGATCTCACGCTAATTGAATCAAACCCTGTAATGGAACTAATGTCTCAACTCACTACGATACCTACATAACATCCATCACTAAAGCTAGTGACCAGACAATGTAGAATAATGTAATAATTTAATTTTGGCTTTTAGTCTACAATGATCGCAGTTGCATGCTGCAAAATATACTGAAACTCTCCTTTTCTTTTCTGAAAGCAAATTAAATGCGATATTTGATAAGATATTTATACTACAATTTTGCTGCTCATTTCGAGCTTGTTCATCCATAATATCAGATTAACTTTAAAAGTTATTTTAATTTTAGCAAGTCACATATCACATTATTAAAGAGCTAAACGGAAAAAACATTGGTAGAACATTGGTAGTATGTATAATATGGTGGAGTGTTCAATCTAACCATTGAAAATTGAGGGAAATTCAAAACAATCGTTATGAAATTCTATTAAATTTTCAACAATTGAAGTTCCAAATTCCCTTGAAAATTCCAAGAGAAAATTAAATATTAACTTTGGTCTTTAACTTTCAATGAATTCAATTTCAATCCAAGTTTTTACTTTTTATCACTTATGTGTTAATTTTATTCCATGATAATTAAATATACTTTCAGTCCCATAACTTTTGCTAAATTCAATTTTCATCCCAAATTACTTAAATTTTTTAATTTAATCCCGTAACTATCTTAAAATTTTAGATTTTAAATAATGTAATTTGGGACGAAAATCGAATTCGACAAAAACTATAAGATTGAAGGTGCATTTAACTCGTCTTTGACATATAATCACTATTTTAAATTTAGTCTTTCGAATTTTTTTTATTAAACTTATAGTACTTGAAAAACTTTTAATCTCTTTGAAAAATAAATTGTTCGGTTTCACCCTAGTTGAATCAAACCATATAACTGATCTCTCAACTCACTACCATCCTTCCTACATAAAACATACTGTCCATAACATACTATCCATCATTAAAGCTGATACGAATGTTAACAATGATAATGATACTTCATGGCCAAACAAACAACTCGTCTAATACCATTTTATACAAAGTGATTTCGTTGCCTTTTGAACTTGTTCATCCATAATATCCGATTTACTTCTAAGGTCCTAATTTTGCAAATATTTTCTCCAACTATATTGTTAGGTCATAATCTTGCAAATATCTTCTCCAACTATATTATTACCAGGCCTAACCATGCATGCATAAAGATATTAGACTTTCTCATATATGCTATAACCAATTCTTCTTCCCATTATGCATGCATAAAGAGATCAGACTTTCTCATATATGTTACAACCAATTCTTCTTACTATTATAGTTGTTGCTTTTGTGCAATTTATCATTTTGTGTTCAATGATTTTGGAAATTTCATGACTTGCAAGATCATTTGATTTTTTATTTCTTTTAATGCCTTGATTAATGATTGGAATCTTTAGTTTGGTCGTTTGCAAATCTCATTTAACTGTCCTGAGCAAAAAGAATAAATATAAAGTTGATTGAATATATATATAAAGGGTATTATTATATCTTTTAATATCAAAATAATTTAATAAATATAATTTGAGTAACCGCACCTAAAATAGATGCACATATATATAGATGGTAAAGGGGCAAAGCAATATTACATGTTACTGCAGCAATTACAATTATTTTTTCTTGTTCTATTTTTCTTAAGAAAGCGGTAGAAAACAAAAGGGTGAATCCACCACGAAAGAGATTCAAATGAAGTAACACGAACTATTAATCACCATTGATTTGTTGGCTCAGTACCTGTAATGAGCAGGCTTGTAAGGACCTTCAACAGGGACGCTAATGTAATCAGCTTGGTCCTTGGAGAGCTTGGTGAGACCAGCACCAAGCTTTCCGAGATGGAGGGCCGCCACCTTCTCATCAAGGTGCTTCGGCAGCACGTACACTTTCTTCTCGTACTTCCCCGAGCTCTTCTCCTTCCACAGCTCCAGCTGCGCGATGACTTGATTGGTAAACGAGCAGGACATCACGAAGCTCGGGTGCCCCGTCGCGCACCCTAGGTTCATAAGACGGCCCTCTGCCAGCACGATGATGCCTGTGTTGGTCTCCGGAAACACCCACCGATCCGTCTGAGGCTTGATCGTGATCCTCTTCACGCCCGGGTAGGTCTCCAGGCCTTGCATGTCGATTTCGTTGTCGAAGTGGCCGATGTTGCAGACGATGGCGTTGTTTTTCATCTTCTTCATGTCGCTCACCATGATGAGGTCCTTGTTGCCGGTGGTGGTTACGAAGATGTCGGCTTCCGACACGACGTCATCGAGGGTGAGGACTTGGAAACCCTCCATAAGAGCTTGGAGGGCGCAGATTGGATCTATCTCAGTCACGATCACGCGAGCGCCGCCTTGTTTTAGAGCCGCCGCGCAACCCTTGCCGACGTCTCCATAACCCAAAACGACTCCGACCTTTCCGGCAATCATGATGTCCGTCGCCCTCATCAGTCCGTCCGGCAGTGAGTGGCGGCATCCGTACAAGTTATCGAACTGCAAGCACGCAAATATCCATGGATTAGGTATTGAACCCTAATATTCTGTGTCACACTAGAATGGAAAGAAATACAACCATTGTCCCCCTAAAGTTTAAGTTTTCCTTTTCATACATTTGTGCGGTTATATGATTGACACGTAAGTAATTGAAGAAATAAATTCAACCATTGTTTATGGAGTTGAAACTTTTCTTTGTAAGTTTAGTTTCATTAAACACTAATTTCAAAAATGATATTCTTCTTTTCATATATAACATAACACATAGGCGAATCCAGCAGCTAGGGACATGGGTACAACTGTACCCAAATTGAAATAGTTTTTACATATATATATATATATATGGAGTAAGTCTCAAAATATATATCTGGCTTAATGGTAAAGTAATGGGTTTTGTGTTATTTAGGTAGCACGATAAAATCTTGTTTAGGTCGTGGACTACTATTTATTTTGCCTTCTAATTTTTTTATATTATTATATTATTTCTTTCCCTTTTCTTATATTAGCCTTCTAAATTTTTTTACATTATTTCTGTCCTTTTCCTTATATTATTTATTTTGCCTTTTTTTAGGTATTTTTAATTGTTTTATTTTATGATTTTATTTTAATATTAGTATTTCTTTGTGTTTGTCATTTTTATTAATTATTTTATTTTATGTATAAGCGTGTCTTTTTTAATAATATACTACAGTTTTTTTAATTAATCTCATTTTAAACATTGTGTATTTAAACAATACACAAGATTATAATATTTTAAATTTAAAAACTTAAATAAAGTTTATTAATTTCAACACAAATTTATACTTAACTCACTATTATTCTTATAAATTTATATTATACATTAATGATAATAATGTCTTATATTACTTTTTACATTTAAAATTCTACAATCAATTATAATTGATGTGTTTTGATTTACTTATAGTAAATTTTGAATAATAAAATTTTTTTTTTTTAATTACATCCCGTACCCCTAATTTTTATTTTTTGGATCCGCCCTAACATAACATACTTTATACTTTATGTATTATCTAAAAATAACGGTTGGATCGAAAACAAACCTTGCTCTTGGTAACGGAGTCATTGACGTTAATGGCGGGACAAAGCAAGGTCCCACTAGCTTGCATCTGGTACAACCTCTTAACCCCAGTGGTTGTTTCCTCAGAAACACCAACCAATTTCTCAATCATCTTAGTGTACTTCTTCGGATCAACCTTCAAACTATCTCTAACAATGGTCAACACAATCTGAAACTCCGCATTATCCGTCGAATTCGGGTCGGGTACCTTACCCGACTTCTCAAACTCCGCCTCCGCCTTCACACCCTCATGGATCAACATCGTCGCATCACCACCGTCATCCACAATCAGATCGGGCCCACCGCCGGGCCCCCAATCGAGGCAGCGCTCCGTGCACCACCAGTATTCCTGCAGGGTCTCACCCTTCCAGGCGAACACGGCGGCGCTGTCGCGGGCAATGGCGGCGGCGGCGTGGTCTTGAGTGGAGAAGATGTTGCAGGAGCACCACCGGACCTCGGCGCCGAGGGCTGTTAGGGTTTCGATGAGGACCGCGGTTTGGATGGTCATGTGGAGGCTTCCGGTGATTTTGGCGCCTTTGAAGGGCTGGGAGGGCCCGAATTCGGCCCGGGATGACATGAGTCCCGGCATTTCGACCTCCGCGAGATCGATCTCGAGGCGGCCGAAATCGGCCTGGGACATGTCCTTCACCTTATACTCTCGGCCAGAGCTGGTTTTCTCAACGAGGAGCGACATGGATTTATGTATGTAATCTGTTTCTTTTTTTCACGTTGGATGACTAAGTAAGTTGGTAGACATGGAAGAGGGGAATTTATATATATATATATATATATAGGTTTTAGTGGGTAGGGAATAGGAAGTAGAGATTTGGAGGGAATGGCGGATCTCAGATTTGATAAAATGGTTAGTTGTTACAGATGTAAAAACGCTCAAGGCTGAGGTTGGTAGGTACCATTTATTCAGGGTCTAAATATTTCCTTTTTATTTATTTATTTGTGCCATTCTTATTATGAAATAATAATCACCCGGAAAGACTAGTTAGGGTGCCTGGTGCTTCTATTTCCAGACAATTTAATTATTAAATTATTAAGTTTTAATTTAATTTCAACCATTAAATAAAATTAAATAATTAAAATCTCAAAAATAATAACTATATTTTAAATCCTTAAATAAATCTTGAACCCTCGGCTACACCATACCAGAATCACCTAGAATTTATGACCACCGGAATCTTTCTTTAACCAAAATTTTCCATCATTAATTATCAACTTTCTTAAATCAATATACTTCTTATTTACATTATAATATATAAGTTGACTATTGAATTACCTCACCATTCAAGTTTAATTTCTAATAGTAGTGTAGGTTTTTAGCGATCAGCTATGTAATAATAATATAATTATTCATTTTGTAAAGAAATTTACACATTAACCTGTGTATACCAACCATCCAATAATTTGCAATAACAAATTATAGATGTAATATCGAAACATAATATGATATTCAAACCAATTTGCAATAATAGATACATTATCAAAATGTAATATGATGCTATAAAGGGCTTTGTTTCGGTTATTGTTTAAGATACATATTAAATCTTCCTTATATATATACTCCACTTCCAGTATACATTTTAGTATTTCAGCATCATCACCAAATGTATATATTTTTTATTTTTAATACATGAGACTCATACATATTACTAATACATTTAATATATGAGACTCACACACCTCACTAATACAACTACCTACTACACATTAAATAATAAAACTCTTTAATTCATGTGTAAAAAATAAAGAGTGAGATTCTTGTGTGTCGGGGTGCACGGACTCAATATTCGTACGCCCAACCCGACCCATCACTAAACGGGTCATATAAATTAAAAAAAAAACCTAAAATTTCATTTTCTTCATCACATATCACTGCGTGCGATTTCACTCTTTCCCTATGGCGATTACAAACCTTCTCTTTCCAATTTTTTTTGTGGGATTTCAATTCATTTGGGTAATCTCAGCTGAAGAAGTGACTCAAGCTAATTGAGCAGAAGCTTCTTCTACATCGTGAGTGTGTGATTTCAGCGTTGCGGAGGACGGAGTGCGGAGGGGCAATCAATTTGGACGATTCTATATTGTGAGATTCTACCTTCGATTCTTCACTCCAGAACAAAGTGACGAAGTGCGGAAGATGGGAGATCAATCTAGGTAATCCTACATCGTGAGATTCTACCTTCAATTCTTCACTCCAATACAAGGTATAACCTAGATTTAATTCCTTCATTTCTCCAATTTTGCCTTAATTGCTGGAATTTATCGAAACCTCTGAGATGAAGATGCATAGTTCCGTCTTAATTCATGTATTAGCCAAGATGCTTGTTTTCCGTAAGAATGCTAGTTGTGTACACTAGATATTGATCTCTTTTCTTTTCTTTTTTATGCATTTTTCTTGGATCATATTGAATTAGCTTCTGAAGTCTATGTTTCATTAAATTATATACAATGCCTTTCAATTTTTATGCTTTTATCTATATTGCAGAATAGTATGTAATTGATTATTATTTTTGCTTGAACACCCATCTATCAACACAATTTTCTTCAATTCTTAAATTTTATCTCCTTATTTCTACATGTTTGTAACCATTTTTTAATTCCGTCAACATGGCCAGAATTAAAAAATGTACTCAATACTCATCAATAATGTACTCTTTACTCATATGTAATATACTCTTTTTATGATAATAATATACTCTTTACTCATTCATAACTCATACAATTTACACGACTAGTATACCCTTTGTATGACAAATGATGTACTCTTTACTCATCAATAATGTACCCTTTACTCATCCGCAATATACCCTTTGCACTATGTCATAATACCTTTTATAATAAACTTGAAACACTTTAAACTTCTTACCCTTTAAATCATAAAAACAATATTGTACCCTCTACACATTAAGAATGTATCCTTTGCTCATCAGTAATATATGATTCTTCATGTCATTTTCAAAATTATATCATTCATTTATCTGTCAAATATCATTTCATCATATGTGACTATTTATTATTTAGATGCACAACAAATGATATGGTAGTCTAATTTAAAAGTGTACATGCAAAATCTTGGATTAATAGGAAGATTGATTATTCAGAAACTACATTATGTCTGTTCAAACACAAGCTGCTCTTGTAAGTAAGTGCAGTTCATCATTTTAAGATTATTATTTATCTGTCTATCAACCCTTTATTTTCCTCTGCTCCCTTAGATTTTTTTTTTTTTATAGACGTTCCTTTATAGGAGCTCATTTTTTTTATAAAACACATGAGATCTCACGCATCATTGATAAAATTAAAATATAGCATTCTTATACCCCATTAGTATTATAATTTACTATTTCTTTAATTAACATATAAAAATCAAATAATACCCTTACCGACGAACGGAGGAAGTGGAGTATTATTTACGTTGACAAGTAGCGGAGAGAGTATTATTTATCTTAACAATAACACAAGTACATAGGATTTTAATTTCAAAATTATTATTTGATATAGTATTCACATCAAGAGAAAACTCATTACCAATTAATTTATTTTTTTAATTCTCATCGCCGGATATGTCCGTTTAAAAAAAAACTCATATCCGCCTATAAAAATTATTGTCCACGGACAATAATTAAAAAAAAAAACTGCATGTCAAAAGAATATTCTCATATCCCATGATTCAACATTGCACCATGTCCCCTAACAATAATTGTTGTTTAATTATTCTATTCGTATGCTGTTAATTTCTACCCATAACAATTTAATTTCAAATTTTCATATTTATCATTTAATTACTTTTTTTTTAAATATGTCCACAGAATAAATTTCAGTGGTGTCCGCACATTCAATTTTATACTATTAAATTAAAAAACACTAGGGTTATAAATTTAAAATATATTTACATGCATCATTATCCATATTACTCCATCCGTTCCACAAATAAATTCACACTTTTTATTTTTGTTCATTCCATAAATAAGTTCATACCCCCAAATAAGGAAATACACACAAGTCAATAACCTCACAAACATTTTAATTTCAAAATTGTCACTCCTTTACAATTCACATAACTTATAATTTATTTATTACCTAAAAATACCAAACTACCCCTAAAAGTAAAGTAAAAAACAAATTTTTCTTAAATTTCGTATCTACAGTAACTGTGAATTTATCTTTGGGATAGAGGGAGTATTCTTTATCACTAATTAATAATATATTTGCATCCTTATCCATTATATATTAGTTTTATCATTATCTTCATGTTCGCTCAAATATTTGCATGTCCATGCTTTTTTTTTTCATGTGTGCATTCTTTTAAATATTCTTGTTAATCAAATTTCCATGTCTAACAATTCAATTTTTTTTTAATTATCTCACGTCCGCCAATGCATATCCACTTAATCAATTCAATTTTTAAATTATCTTACTTTCAATAATTGATAAATGGGTATTCTCTAATTAATATGTGTCCGTAGGAAAAAGGAAAAATATATTTATCTTACCTTCCACAATTGATAAATGGGTATTCTCTAATTAATATGTATCCGCGTAGGAAAAAATATATGTTTATATATATTTTATATTTTATGTGTTATAAAAGAAGAGATGTCTCATATCTAGTGTGACACAATACATGTGTCTTTCAACTATACATCTCATTTCATTCCTAATGCCAATAGGTGGGCTGCCCTTAGTAGCGGTTCGAATCTTCTATTACATTTGATGTTATATCCCCTCATATAAATCGTTGGATGATTGACATGTAGAATAGACCGTTCGATGATTGACACGTAGAATAGACTAATTTATACCCTAACAATCAACCATAAAGGAAAATGTTGAGATTTTTCTCTCCGCACATGTGTCATTCATCTAACACGTGTAACAGGAGATGTAACACCAAAATATAACAGGACATACAATCCCCCTTAGAAGGTATTTATGGTATTACACCTATTTAGTAAGCAAAGTAGATGTAATGCAATTGTTAGGGCAATTAAGCTCCTGCGCCCCGAGGACACGGAGTATCACACAACCATCCCACTCCAATTATATTTAAACATATGTATTGCTAGGGGTTTAAATTGAAAAGAGGCATGAAAATTGCAAAAGCATGCGGGATGTGCTTCGTGCGCTCGGGAGCACAGGAGCATCACTAAAAATTAAATGGAAAACATTCCATTTAGGGCATTCTTTGGCATTTCCTAATAAGGGAAAAATGGCGTGTATCCAAAATTAAATCCTTGTTCTGATTCAAATTACGTTAACTGAAACTACAATGGAGGTTTTGAATACCCTTTTGATCAACGCCTATTTTTGTTGATAGAATGAAACAAGTTACCAGAAACCTGAGGAGAGAATCATCATCAACATTAAAAATTAAAATGAAGCTATAAACAGCATCACTATTCGGTATCGCAATCTTCTCCCTCATCGTATTCGCACGACTCTAGAGACGGCGGAGGGGTATCGCAATCTTCTCCCTCGTCGTAGTGGCATGACGGTGGAGGTGGTGGCGGCGCATCTGTTGTTGGATCATCAACTCCACAAGTACTCCTTAAAGTAGTAGAAAAATCTAAGTTCTCCAGAAACAGCTTTGGAACACAAGATTGGTCGATAGCTACAATAGCTTTGCAGTATTCAGGGCGAATTAGTTTGGGAGGTCCAATCACGGGGGCTAAAAAGGAAGAAATGACTTGTTGAACGCATCCTTGAATGCCGCGAACTCCGGAGAGGCATTGATCGATGAACGGGGAAGAGCCGCCTCCCCAAAACCATATGTTGAAGAATGGTGTGTAAATCTTGATTCATCGTGTGAGCTTGGAGTGTTGATGTGAAGCTAAGGGTCTGGAGGACTTAATGAATGTGATGCATGAGTTATACACGTGATATTAAGTCAGTTTGATCAGCTGCAAAGTCAACACATCAGCTTGTGATCACATGTGAAGGATGGATCAGTTTTTTTTGTTTGTTAGCGGCTGTTACTTGGTTAGGTGTGAGCATGTGACCTCTTCAATTGGATGGCCAAGAAGCACGTGAGGTGTGATCATTCATTGGTGCACTTGGCAGTCAGTTATGTAGAGGGAATCAATATAAAAGACTCACATACTAAGCATGGCGATAGAGAGCAACATTTATTCTTCTTCTTCTGTTAGATTTCCAGCTGGTTATTGAGCAATTTAAGAAGCTCTTTGAATCAGTTCTTCATCGTGTATTCATCAATCAATAAGAGAGTTTTCTTTCCTCACAGTGGATGTAGATCTTTAAGATCGAACCACTATAATCCTCTTGAGCAATCTTCTTTTCTCATCTTGTTTACTGTTTCATTGAGTGAGTGTGTGTTAATAAAATCTACAACCGTGAGAGTATTGAGTGTAATCTTCTTGTGTGATAGAGTAGTCTGTAAAGATCCAAGATAGCTACTGCAATCACAATAAGTGGCGCCGTCCCATGGGAATTTAAGAAGTTGAATCCAAGAAGATGAACACTGCCAGATTTGATATTGAAAAGCTTACTGAGAAGACAGACTTTGCCCTCTGGAAATTGAAGATGAGGGCCATTCTGACTCAGCAATGACTCATTGATGCATTATTGCCACCTCCACCAACCAAGATTGAGATCCTCAGAGATCCACAAGCAGCTGGAATGCAAGTAAGGGGACAGATTGAACATGAGGTAATCCGGAAAGCTCACTCTGTCATTATCTTGTGCTTAGGGGATAAGACTTTAAGAGAAGTAGCTAGTGAAACTACTGCAATTGGAGTCTGTGAAAAGTTAGAATCTATGTTTATGGTCAAGACTTTGGCAAATCCACTTCATATTAGGCAGAAATTGAATGAATATAAAATGACTGATGAAAAGCCTATTTTGGATCAAGTTGATGAGTTTGTTAAGATCATGGATGATTTTGAAAGTGTTGATTCAAAAATAACAGAAGAAGAGGTCCTCATGTTGATGACAGCACTTCCAAGATCTTTCCAAAGCTTCAAAGATACTCTGTTATATGGTAATCAAAGTACCATCAAGTTTGATAATGTATTACTAGCATTCAATTCTAGAGAATTACAACTAGTAACTGATGGTGCTCAGAGTTTTGGAGGAGAAGATTTGGTTATCATGAAGAACAATCAAACTAAAAGAAATAATAAGAAGAAAAAAGGGTTCTGAAGGAAATAAGCAGGACAAGAAAGAAGGAGAGCATGCTAAAGAAGGTGAAGTGAGAAAATGCTATCACTGCAACCAACTAGGCCATATGAGAAGAAACTGTTACAAGTGGAAAGCTAGCATAGGCAAAGGCTAAAAGGGGAAAGAAGCTGATCAACAAAACCAAGCAAATCAAACTGCTCCAGCACAAGAAGATGCTACAAAATATATTGAAGTATTGGCAGTTATTGCATCTAAGATCTCCTCTGAGTGGGTGATTGATTCTGGTTGCACCTTCCACATGACACCTGTCAAGCATTGGTTGATTGGTTTTAAACATCAGAATGATGGCTCTGTACTTCTTGGAAACAATCAAACATGTAAGATCATGGGAAAAGGATCTGTCAAGCTTGAAATGTCTGATGGTACAGTAAGAATGCTTCATGATGTAAGGTATGTCCCTGATCTAAGAAGAAATTTAATTTTTCTTGGTAATCTTGATTCCATGGGATATAGCTTCCAGTCAACAGATGGTCTTCTAACTGTTACAAAGGAAAATGATGTGTTTTTGAAAGTTATAAGGAGACATGATCTATATTTTTAGTGTGGTAGTACTGTCACTGCACAAGCTTGTACCACTAGTAAAATAGATAACTCTATCCTATGGCATGGAAGGTTAGGTCATATAAGTGAGAGGAGTCTGCATGAGTTGGCTAAACAGAATTTATTATGTGGCCATACTTCCATTACTTTGAATCAGTGTGAGCATTGTGTGATGGGAAAGGCAAAGAGATTAAAATTTGGTATTGGAAAACATAATTCCTCATTGATCGCTATTTTCTTTTACCCTCAAGTATAAGGGATCGATTGTAGTGCGCGTGACCAAGTGAAATATCGTTCCCACAAGATAGTTATAAATTTAACAAGTAATTCTATATGATAATTCCAATGTAAGACAAATATGGGGGTTTTTGGAAAAGATAATTAATTAACTAATAAAAGCAAAATTAAATAATTAAACTAATTATGCAAATAAAATAAATCACGCAGAGAATACGATTTGGAATTCAAGAATGGAGAATTGATAATGCTCGGGCAAACAGTTTAACTATGCGACTAATTTATCTAGACCCAAATTAATTACCTGCAGATGTTTATAAGAGGATCACTAAGCCTAGTTAAATCACCTTGATCGGGTAGGATCTAACACTTATAATGAGCTGAAAATCCTAAGATCAATAAGAAATTAACTCCCTCTCCCTCTATAGGTACTTCATGCTAAATTCCAATCAAGGCTAGAGCACTAGACTTCCCTTTCTAGGTACGCGATTGTTAACCCTTTTGTCTCCTTATTAATTACTTAATAATGATGTTTTACCAAGTAATTAATATTCCAAATTGATTGTCTAACACTCTTAGGTATTATAGGCCAATCCCCTAAGACTGTCACAGGAAACAATAATTATTATGTAGAAATAAAGAATCCTATTAACTATCAATCAGTGATATCGTCAATAACAATTAAAGGAATCAAAACCCAAAAACACAATATTATGAAGTCTCAAAATATCATCTTCAATAAGGAAATAAACAATCTGCAGAATAATCAATCCAAATCTAGGGCAAAATCAAATCACATAGTCAAAACTGTATTTAGCCCTAACATTACCAACAAAGAAGCTTAGCCCATGGATTTATGGGGGCAAATCACAAAGATGTAATTAACCCTAACCATTATGCTAAAATAACAAAAATAAATAATTAAAAATAAAGAACCCTTTTGGAGGACTCCGTCTCTTTAATCTTTATCTCCGTCGAAATCTCCGTCTCCGGTGGGTAGATGATGGAAGATGGGTGAAATTAGGGCAAGATGGATTTGGGCGTGTGTATGGCCTTCTGGGCGTGAATGGTCGTGTGTAGGCTCTGTTTCTTTTATGCTGGAGATTCCACGATTTTGCTCCAACAGCAAGATGGGCTTCATGGGCTTGGATGAGCTGGCAAATTGGGCGGTAGAACGAATGTATGTATGTGTTTGGGCCTTACTAATCTCATTCAATTCCTCTATAAACACGGGCCCACCACTCAAATTAGAGTTGATACCTTTGCAAATAAATTCACTTGCTGCACTTGATTATCACTCATCAATGGGCCCACAATAAGTCATGTGATATCTCTCACCATGTGAGATTACGTGGCATGGTATCAGCAATTTCAATTGCCATTACATTTTCACGGTGGACCCCAAAATTTCGAGAGTTTCTCGAGAATATCGTCTAATACTGCAGGGTTTCGCCGTTTTGACCATAAATTCTTCATCCGACCTCTGATTGAGGTAATTTTTATGCTCACGCGTTTCTCTCTTCCGTGGCTTTCCAACCATATATCACAAGACTGATTTGGACCTCCACACGAATCCAGAAAAATTATAGAAGATGGTCCTCTGTTTTTACACAAATTCACCTTTCACCCCAACTTTGTGTTTGTATCCATTTTCTTATCAAAATAGAACAAAATACCTCTCAAGCACCTTTTAGTCAATAATAATTTAAAGTATTAATATTTGTGCAAATAATAGTAATTAAACACTCAAAGAGGTATAAAATTGAACCCGAAATTACATGAATTTCCACTCTCATCACTCATCTGTGTTGCATTATGTCCATTCTGACCTATGGGGACTTGCCAAGAACATCACAAAAGGAGGTGGAAAATACTTCATCTCCTTCATAGATGACTATTCAAGAAAAGTATGGATTTATATATTGAAATCCAAGGATGAAGCTTTCACTAAGTTCAAAGAGTGGTTGGTTGAGGTTGAAAACCAAACTGTTAAGAAACTGAAGTACTTAAGGACTGACAATGGCTTGGAATATCTGTTAGATGAGTTCAATCAGTTTTGTAAGGATAGAGGAATCAAAAGATATAAGACTGTTCCATTAACTCCACAACAAAATGGAACAACAGAAAGAATAAATCAGACTATTCTGGAAAGAGTTAGGTGTATGATCAGTAGTGGAGGATTTCCAAAGAGTTTTTGGGAAAATTAGCTACTACAGCAGCATTTCTCATAAATAGATGTTCATCCTCTCCACTGAACTTCAAAACTCCAGAGAAAGCTTGGAGTGGCAAACCTGCAGATTACAGTAGTTTGAAGGTAATAGCATGTTTTGCTTATGCACATATAAAGCAAGGAAAGTTGGAACCAAGAGCTTTGAAATGTGTACTAGTTGGTTATCCACCTGGAGTAAAGGGGTATAAATTGTGGTGTCCAGAACAACAAAAGATTCTAGTCAGCAGGAATGTCTCTTTTGATGAAGGAAAGATGCCACTATTGGAGAAGATCAAAGTTGTAGCAGGTTCTGATCAAAGTGTTGAGCCTCAGGTGGAGCCTTACAAGTCAGCAAGTGGTGGTGACAGTAATAAGGAAGAGCAAAACACCTATCATCTTGCCAGAGATAGAAAAAGAAGAGAGATAATACCACCTGTAAGATACATCCAAGCTGATCTTGTTTCCTATGCCTTGCATACTGCTTCTGAAGTTGAATCTCTTGAACCTATGAATTACAAGGAAGCTATAACTAGTGTTGATAGTGATCAGTGGATAATGGCAATACAAGAAGAGCTCTTATCCCTGGATAAGAGTCACACATGGGATATAGTGGAGAAGCCAAAACAGCATAAATTAGTAAGTTGTAAATGGATTTTCAGAAAGAAACCATCTACAGTTGAAGGGGGAAAACCTAGATTCAAGGCAAGATTAGTAGCAAGGGGATTTTCACAGAAGGAAAGGATTGACTACAATGAGATATTCTCACCTGTAGTCAAACATTGTTCTATAAGGATCATTCTCTCATTAGTTACACAATGGAATCTTGAGCTTCATCAAATGGATGTTACAACAGCTTTTTTACATGGGGAGTTAGAAGAGAAAATATACATGACCATACCAGAAAGCATTGAACTTCAGAGCTCAAGTTCCAAAGCTTGTTTGCTTAAAAGATCACTCTATGGTCTTAAACAAAGTCCAAGACAATGATAATTGAGATTTGATGAGTATATAGTTAAGTGTGGATTCCAGAGAAGCTTACATGATAGTTGTGTATACTATATAGAGAAAGGTGGTCTATTTATATATCTTTTATTGTATGTTGATGATATGCTATTAGCTAGTCATACAATAGATGGTATTCTGAAAGTGAAAAGGATGTTGGAAGCTGAAATTGACATGAAGGATCTTGGAGAAGCCAAGATGATCCTTGGAATGTCAATTCATAGGAACAGGATCAGTGGAACATTAATGCTCAACCAAGAGGCTTATTTGTTAAAGGTTATAAAGAGGTAT
Organism: Pogostemon cablin; assembly: GCA_023678885.1. Taxonomy (NCBI): domain Eukaryota; kingdom Viridiplantae; phylum Streptophyta; class Magnoliopsida; order Lamiales; family Lamiaceae; genus Pogostemon; species Pogostemon cablin. Next base: position 24,979,594 of record CM042985.1, on the reverse strand, counting down.
AATATGGATGAGTGTAAAACAGTCACTACCCCATTTAAACAAGGTGTAAAGTTGACTCTAAAGCAGGGCCCACATGTTGGATTGTATACTAAAAGTCTAGTTTTTTGTATGAACAATGTTATAACAATTAATTTGAAATGAGAATCATATGATCAAATGATTGTATCTTATAATTTATTTATATGTTCGATGCAATAGTCCACTTACTTTATACTGTAGATAATATGTTGTGCGACAACACGCGGAAGATCATATTATCGGTTTCCTTATAAAGTATAAACAGATGCTCACAATCGAGATAGACGGGGACTCTCTATTGGGATGGTTGTAGTGTGGTTTGGTATTAACTTGTCTTGGCTATAGAATCACATTAGTGCACTTGTGTGTATTGAGCAGGACCGTTTGAGATCGTTCGATTTATACTGACTTATAGGAGAACTTGATCTCAGTTATTATGGATGTTCGTGCTCTTAATCCCTATACAATAACCTCGACACATAGGGCAGTATGTATTTCTTTGATTCATCAATGGGTGAGATTTACATGCCATTAAATCAATAAACTCGGTGAGTTGGGAAGTAGTGCTGTCTCTATGGTGTGATGTTGATTGTAGAAGGAATCCGTGTCCGTCATAGGTTGATGATGTCCCCTTGAGGAGCTCATAAGGATTATCATGTAAACCCTGCAGGTGGAATTTATTCCGGCATGATAATGAGGTTGAGTGGTACTACTCTTGGATGAGATATTAATTAATTGAGTTGTCAGTAACTTAAATTAATTAATGGACATTGTATATCTTAAACATGGGGAGACTAATGGACTCATAATAAGAAGGAGTCTAAAACGTAATTTTGGGATTGGTATGGTAGTGCAGTAATAATATTTTAGTGGAATATATTATTATTATTATTGGACTTAAGTATAAGCTTTGGGCTAAGCTTGGATACTTAAGCCCAATGGAGGCGCAACCCAATTTCTCCTCCTGGTCCCTGCTGTAGCCCATGTATATAAGTCACCTCAGCTTATCTGGAACCCTAATCTAATTCATTATTCACGTGTGATGAGGGTTGAGAGCAGATTGAGTAGGTCTCGTAGATCGTCGTCCACACGACGTCGAGATCGGACTTGGGACATACAGCAGAAGACCGGAAGGTCGTTTGCTGCTGCAGTTTGTCATGTTCCAAAATTCATATAAAATCGTACAATTCTTCGATTTTGATATATTATATACTGATGGAAATCCGTCGAAGAGAGAATCGTCTGAGCACAAAGATCACTCAATTCCGACATCAGAAGAGGAACTTATGGCTATTCTCGTGGGACTGCACAGACTGCCAGCGAGAATTCAACCTCTACATCAACCCTTGGTGAAAGGTAATGCGTTTCATGTTTACTTGCTTCCGCTGCTTGTTAGAAATACATGGAACCCTAACGGGTCACGTTAACCAAACGATCGAATGCCAACAATTGGTATCAGAGCTTCGGTTTCGTGGTGAAGCGTGACACGTTAGGATAGGGTTTATGTGATTAATTTTTCGAAATTAGGATCACATGTTTAGGGTTTTGATTTTATTGCGCAAACCATGAATATCCCTATGTAATATATACCCTATATCATATCTATTCGTCCATGATTGTGTGTGAGAGGATTCGACGAAAACTGTTCGTCAATTTCACATGCAAGGAAGAAAGAGAGGGCAAAAATAGAATCACGCTTTTGAGAGAAAATCCAGCGTAGTGATATTGCAGAGGTAATAACTAGAGTTTCAACGGTCGGATTGATCTGTAATTTGGTCAGCACGTTCAGACCTTGTGGATGTACATTCTGAACGGTGGAGATCGAATTTGGACTTTTTCTTACTGGGAGTACGCTGAAAACAGAAGCAGATATTTGGGCGATTCTGTTTTGCGCAGTCGAGGAAAAAGTGCCGTTTCTGACAAACTAATCGTTGGATCAAGCTGTAATTTGGTCAACACGTTCAAACCTTGTGGATATACATTCTGAACGGTGGAGATCGAATTTGGAGCCTTTTCTTGCTGGGAGTACGCTGAAAACAGAAGCAGATATTTGGGCGATTCTGTTTTGCGCAGTCGAGGAAAAAGTGCTGTTTCTGACAAACTAATCGTTGGATCAAGCTTTAATTTGGTCAGCACATTCACACCTTGTAGATGTACATTCTGAACGGTGGAGATCGAAGTTGGAGCCTTTTCTTGCTGGGAGTACGCTGAAAACAGAAGCAGATATTTGGGCGATTCTGTTTTGCGCAGTCGAGAGAAAAGAGCCGTTTCTCACAAAATAATCGTTGGATCGATCTGTAATTTGGACAGCATGTTCAGGACTTACAGTAGTAGATTCTGGACGGTGGAGATTGGATTCTGAGGTTCTTTCAGTTTCGAACTACGAACGACAATTGGTGTAGTTTGGTGTTGCGCGTTGGACTGAACTTGGTTCCATGCAAGTAGGCCCTTGGACGAGCGACAGTCCGGGCGAGGGGCGCTCGTCAAGGCACTTGGGGCGCTCCCTGACATAATTGGCGGTGGGATATGACAATGGACGTCTTGGGGCATAAGCAATCCTGCTTATTGCGTAAGGCATCGATTCCACAGTAGGAGTGTCGGACAAGACATTAAAATTTAGAGGCGTTTTTATTCCTAATATATATAACTGACATAATTGATTTAATTATCTATTATTGTTATATATGGTTGCTCGTCGATATCGATGATTTTGATAATCTAGATGATATGACGATCGATATCAATAGTTTCGGAATTTTGATAATCTTGATGTTTTTCGAATATTTGATAATCTAGTCGATATCGATGATTTTGATAATCTGGAAGACATCGATGGTCGATATCGATGGTTTCGAAAATTGGACAATCTGGAAATTTTAAAAATTTGATAGTCTGGAAGTCTTTGCTGATATTCGTGCCTGGTGGCGAACAATCGAATTCGCTGATATATAACTGTTAATGATTGATTTAATTATTGATTATTGTTATATATGTATGCATGACTCTCTGTGATTTACTGCCTTATGTGCCGTAATAGAAGCATGCTAGCGTTGCGTATTTTATTCTGAATATCATATGCATGTAAAAACCCTCGGTGTTAAATTACTAAGTGGGAGAGGGGATTGGTAAATATTCCCGCGGCCTCCATTATTGGTTTGTAAGTGATGTGAGTAAACTTGCGTGTTGGCAATAGGCCTTCCTCCCTAACGGATGAGTTTATTCACGGATCACTGGTACAGACTTCATTACATAATTATTGTTTGTAATGTGGTACATGAACTTGCATGTTGGCAATATGCCTTCCTCCCTAACGGATGAGTTTATGTGGGGCTCACTGGTACAAACTTATAATTGATGATTGTAGGAAGCTATCCGAGCGCGTGTGTACTTCTCCAACTGTAAGGCACACAAGCTCGCGCAGTGGACTTGGGATCAAATAATGGTGTACACTTAGGTGTAAATAATTAGTATCCTCCCCAACGGAGTCACTGCTATTATTTGCATGGCTAAAGAGGAACCGACTATTAATTATTTTGTCATAAAGTTAGGTTGACAAATGAAATTAATGGGTAAAACCTTCTCTTGTAAATGTTTGGGTTTGTAAACGTCCACACTAACGTGGCTTGCAGACTCACGGTGCTTGAGATGTCGGTGAATTTTATTTTTATATAGTTTTGAGGGAATCAATATAAAAGGATAAAATTCGAAGATTTGATCGGTATATTTATTTATGATTCTCTGTAATTTCAAATGGTTTTATCTCGCTTATTGTTGACTAAAAGAAATTATATTTACTGGTCCAAAATTAGATGATTAGAAAAGAATCTTGGTTTTGAATTTTACTGCTTAAGAAAATACATGTGTGTTCTCACAATGGACGTCTCATGATGCCTATTAAAGTCTCTAGTGAAGAGATGAGAGGTTCATAGAAATATGATGGTCTCATGTAACTCTTCGGATACTTGAGTAAGTTAAAAGGCAGAAGATCATGATTTAATTTGATGAATGAATTGGGAAAGCATGGAGTATAAATTGAAGGGAAACCTAGATCAATTTAATTCTTTGTGAATTGCCTAGATGTTTTGAGTAAGTTCCACCTGAATTACAATGGGATGTATATGGTGGAAAACTTCTGGCAAAACATGTGGCAAAGGAAAGCCATTTTCATCATAATGTGAACAAGTTTTATATCTTATTCACTAGTTGTTTAAAACATGATTAGTGATGGCATTTACTGACACGAAGTGTGTAGATACTGGAATCACTAAATGTTTATTACTAAGTGAGGATAAGATTGTTATGACATGGGTAAAACTACAAGAGTAGTGGCTATTACAGTGGGAGTTGTCTATTTATTAAATGATATGAGTAGACGTTTGATTTTATGAAATTGTCTTTACGTACATTTTCATAGAAAGAATTTGATTTCGGTTTCTATGCATTAATAGATGGATACTCCATTTCATTTAAATGACATGGTCATTATAATGAATGATAGAGTTGTAATCTGTTATGGTACGTTGGTGAACAATTTGTACACTCTTAAATCATGTTTATCCCCTGGATGCGACAAATAGTAATTAATAATGAGTCTTCTAATCTAGTAAGAGAAAGGTACCTTCGGAAATGAATTTCCCACCTTAATGGTGTGACGAATAGAAGGAATAGCACTCTTATGATAGTGATTAGATAGATGATGAATTATTTGGAATTACTAAATTCATTTTATGGATATGCCCTAGGAACAGTAATTCGTAAGAATGTTTTTCTATTTGTGGGATATCCTAGAAAAATGAAGGATGATTTATTTAGTCCACAAGATCGAAGAGTGATTGTTAACATAAACACTAGATTTTTGGAAAAAGGACTATGTAATAAATCAAATACCCATGTATAAGTTGTTCTAAAGGAAGTGAGAGGAAAACACAAAGTATAAGTACCAAGTGTACAAGAGGATATACCACAAGGTAAACTGCAACGCGTGTCACATCTGATATACAATTGCATGTAGTGCCTTGTCGTAGTGGGAGGGTTCTTCGACAACTTGTAAGATATATGTTTTGGGAGAGTCGTGAGGCTTGGTCCCTAGTAAACATGGAGTTAACCCACGAATACGACGAAGAACTACAAGATAGAAATGCGAAATCTTAACAAATTGCAATAAATGTTGAAATAGAATCAATAGATTCTATATAAGATCTGGATGATTGTAGAACCACTGATGGTGTGAAAACCATTGGAAGTGGTCATACAAAATAAAAGAGGATCATACGGTAAGGTGAAAACCTTAGAAGTAAAGCTTGTTGGGAAAAGGTATACTCAGAAAGAAAGGGTTCGATTATGAGAAAACCTGTTCGCCAGTAGCTATGCTTATGTTGATCCGGACTCTTTTATCTGTTGCTACTCATATGAAATATGAGGGATAACAAATAGATGTCAAAACAGTTTTCCTGATTGGAAATCTTGAGGGAAACATCTATGTGAAGCAACCAGAGTGATTCATTGCAAAGAGCTAAGAGCATTGTGATAGTGAGCTTAAAAGTGTCCATTAATGGACTAAAACAAGCTTCAAGATCATGAAACATCCGTTTTGATGAGGTAATCCAGTGACATGGATCTAATCAATGATCGGATGGGTCTTGTGTATTGAAAAGAGTGATGAAAACGTGGTGGTATTTCTTGTACTATACGTAGATGATATATTGCTCATTGGAGACAATGAAAGAGTATTGTCGGGCGTAAGTGTATGGATAATAAAGCGGTATGAAATGAAGGACTTAAGAAGAGCAAAAATATCCTTTTGATCACGGTAATACGGATCACAAGAAAGGATATTATGCTTGTCTCAAGCTTCATGAATTGATACGATCCTTACTTGTTTTAGCAAGTGACTTTATCTAAGAAAATATGTCTTGAGACACAAAAGGAAGATAAAGGTGACGAAAGCGGTTCCTTATGCTTCGGCGAATAAGGAAGCTTAATCTTAGGAATGCTATGCGCGAGAATGAATATCTATTTTGCTGAACGCATGAACAGTGGGTATCAACGTAACCCGGAACAAGAATGATGAACTGTGGTAAGACATATATGAAGTTCCTGAGAAGGACTGAAAATTATATGTAAGCTTACTGGGTAAATTCACTGCTTCTTGTGGATTACGTAGATTCAGATTTTTTAGTCAGATTGGACGGCAGTAAATCCACCTCAAGGTTATGTGTTTAATTTTAGGAAGTTGAGTCATAATGTGGAGGAGTGTTATATAGAAATATATTTCAGACTCCGGACTCCATCATGGAAAGATGATAAATTGGAGCCTATGAGGCAGCCAAAGTATCTATATGACTCTAGAAACTTCAAGATGGACTTCGAAGTGTTTCTAAGTTTGCCCAAGGATATCACAATTTATATTGATGATATTGGTGCAGTTGCAAACTTGAAGGAATCACGAGCCCATAAGGCAATTAAACACATGGAGTGCAAGTACCACCTGTTACGAGAAATCGTATGATGAGGGGAAGGTTGTTGTCGCCTAGATTGCATCGGATGATGACCTAGTAAATCCATTTACAAGGATATTAAGGCGAGAGCTTTTAATGGTCGTGTAGTGGGAGTGGAAATCAGATGTATGGCGGAAGACATGACAGCATAGTCTTTTAGTATAAGTGGGAGATTGTTGGATTGTATACTAAAAGTCTAGCTTTTTGTATGAACAATGTTATAACAATTAATTTGAAATGAGAATCATATGATCAAATGATTGCATCTTATAATTTATTTATATGTTCGATGCAATAGTCCACTTACTTTATACTGTAGATAATATGTTGTGCGACAACACGCGAAAGATCATATTATTGGTTTCCTTATAAAGTATAAACAGATGCTCACAATCGAGATAGACGGGGACTCTCTATCGGGATGGTTGTAGTGTGGTTTGGTATTAGCTTGTCTTGGCTATAGAATCACATTAGTGCACTTGTGTGTATTGAGCAGGACCGCTTGAGATCGTTCGATTTATACTGACTTATAAGAGAACTTGATCTCAGTTATTATGGATGTTCGTGCTCTTAATCCCTATACAATAACCTTGACACATAGGGCAGTATGTATTTCTTTGATTCATCAATGGGTGAGATTTACATGCCATTAAATCAATAAACTCGGTGAGTTGGGAAGTAGTGCTGTCTCTATGGTGTGCTGTTGATTGTAGAAGGAATCCGTGTCCGTCATAGGTTGATGATGTCCCCTTGAGGAGCTCATAAGGATTATCATGTAAACCCTGCAGGTGGAATTTATTTCGGCATGATAATGAGGTTGAGTGGTACTACTCTTGGATGAGATATTAATTAATTGAGTTGTCAGTAACTTAAATTAATTAATGGACATTGTATATCTTAAACATGGGGAGACTAATGGATTCATAATAAGAAGGAGCCCAAAACGTAATTTTGGGATTGGTATGGTAGTGCAGTAATAATATTTTAGTGGAATATATTATTATTATTGGACTTAAGTATAAGCTTTGGGCTAAGCTTGGATACTTAAGCCCAATGGAGGCCCAACCCAATTTCTCCTCCTGGTCCCTGCTGTAGCCCATGTATATAAGTCACCTCAGCTTATCTGGAACCCTAATCTAATTCATTATTCACGTGTGATGAGGGTTGAGAGCAGATTGAGTAGGTCTCGTAGATCGTCGCCCACACGACGTCGAGATCGGACTTGGGACATACAGCAGAAGACCGGAAGGTCGTTTGCTGCTGCAGTTCGTCATGTTCCAAAATTCATATAAAATCGTACAGTTCTTCGATTTTGATGTATTATATACTGATGGAAAGCCGTCGAAGAGAGAATCGTCTGAGCACAAAGATCACTCAATTCCGACATCAGAAGAGGAACTTATGGCTATTCTCGTGGGACTGCGCAGACTGCCAGCGAGAATTCAACCTCTACATCAACCCTTGGTGAAAGGTAATGCGTTTCATGTTTACTTGCTTCCGCTGCTTGTTAGAAATACATGGAACCCTAACGGGTCACGTTAACCAAACGATCGAATGCCAACACCACAGTCTACAAAAGAAGCTATTGAAATGGACAAGACTCCCTATGCTAGTGCAGTAAGAAGTTTAATGTATTGTATGGTCTGTTATAGGTCAGACATGACTTTTACACTCAGTGTCTTAAGTAGATTCATGGGATCTCCTGGTAAACCGCATTGAGAAGCAGGAAAATAGGCTATGAAGTATATAAAAGGCACTGTCAGTAGGGGATTAAAGTTTCAAAAAAGCAATCAAGACAGCGAAATACTATGTGGTTATGTTGATACAGATTTTGCTGCAAATATGAATACTAGGAAGACTTTAACAGGTTACATTTTCACTCTTTATGGGACTGCTATAAGTTGGAAGGCAAGTCATCAATCCATTGTAGCATTGTCCACAACTGAAGCTGAATTTGTTGTATTGACTGAAGCTATTAAGAAAGGTATATGAATTAGTGGTATGCTGGAAGAGCTTGGTGTAAAGCAAGAAACAATGAAGGTGCTCTATGACAACCAGAGTGTCATTCACTTGGCAAAGCACCAGGGTTATCATGAGAGAACAAAGCACATTGATGTCAAGATGTATTTTGTAAGAGATCTTGTTGAAAGTGGAGCTGTAAAGGTGTGTAAGATTGACACTTCAGTCAATCCTGCTAATTGTCTAACTAATGACTGGCCTAGTTCTAAATTTGAACTAAGCTTAGGCTTAGTTGGGATGTGAAATGAAGTCTGAAGTACTGCTCAATAAGAGCAGTAAGGAGGGGGGAAGATAGCAATCTTGTTTGAAGATGGATACTTGTTTTAAGGTGGAGAATGTTGAAGAATGGTGTGTAAATCTTGATCCATCGTGTGAGCTTGGAGTGTTGCTATGAAGCTAAAGGTCTGGAGGACTTAATGAACGTGATGCATGAGTTATACACGTGATATTGAGTCAGTTTGATCAGCTGCAAAGTCAACACGTCAGCTTGTGATCACATGTGAAGGATGGATCAGTTTTTTTCTGTTTGTTAGCAATTGTTACTTGGTTAGGTGTGAGCATGTGATCTCTTCAGTTGGATGGCCAAGAAGCACGTGAGATGTGATCATTCATTGGTGCATGTGGCAGTCAATTATGTGGAGGGAATCAACATAAAAAACTCACACACAAAGCATGGCGGTAGAGAGCAACATTCATTCTTCTTCTTCTGTTAGATTTGCAGCTGGTTATTGAGCAATTTAAGAAGCTCTTTGAATCAGTTCTTCATCGTGTATTCATCAATCAGTAAGAGGGTTTTCTTTCCTCACAGTGGATGTAGATCTTTAAGATCGAACCACTATAATCCTCTTGAGCAATCTTCTTTTCTCATCTTGTTTACTGTTTCGTTGAGTGAGTGTGTGTTAATCAAATCTACAACCGTGAGAGTGTTGAGTGTAATCTTCTTGTGTGATAGAGTAGTCTGTAAAGATCCAAGATAGCTGCTGCAATCACAACACCATATGTGGCCATCCTCGAGGCGATGCCCCAAGGTTGGTGAAGCCATCATTGTTATGAGAGCAAGAGCGAAGAAGAGGGTAGTGTTGGACATTTTTTTCTTATATTGAAACTACATAAATGAAATATTAAGTTATATATATGCACTATATTTTCATGTGAATGTTACATGACATGGTAACTGTTGCGTCGTATCAATGCAACAACAATTTTATTTGTTGGTTTTGACTCAATTTAATGGCGTAATTAATACTCACTAGTCGAGAAGCAATCTTGATGTTTATATAAAGTTTATGTAAAGTTTTAAATCATAAATAGTGATAAAGATACTTTATTTTGTGTCTTTGTATGTATATTTTAATTTTATATTAAATCAATGTGTAATGGTTGAATAATGAGACATGTAAGAGAGTAATATTATTTTTTTCATTTTTTTTATCAAGCAAAGTTTATTAAATTATGAAATACTTCAACCCTTACTATCCAACATACACCACAACAATACCATTTCAAACCTTCCTCACTATTTTGAAAATTAACAACTTGCAACAACTATTAATTGAAAAGAGTTTTGCGGAGACTCAGACCACTTCAAAGCATTAAAATAACAAACTCCAATAATTTAGAAGAAAGTCATGACCAAGCTCTTACTTTAATTAATCTTCTTTTAAATTTAATGGATATCAATTGAAAATCAAGTTATTCCTATAGTTGCACACTATCCATGTCATTGCGATCCATATTGTTGAAGTTATAAGAACTCATTTCCTGTGATCCAAGCTTTCTCGAGAAAGTTGATGATAAGATGCATATGAAGTACCATATCCACAGCTAACCAAATTTAAATTTGGTGCCAAATCTTCTAAACTAAGTTCTAAAAATCACTCTTCATATATCTTCAAATCCTATCATTCTCAACCTACCTACTTTCCATATATCATCTTTTCTCGATTAATATTTAGTCATAGGTATACACTTTGTATCCATAATTACTGTGAGATATATAGATTTAAAAAAATTACTCTCACATACAAAATATTAAAGTAAAACATCAAATATAACCCCAAATTCATACACTTTTAAACTACAAATCCTAAAAAATCCATCACCCACCCACTGCCTCCGCTGGACCACCGCCTAACCGTTGGCTAGCCGTCGGACGGCTGGTCGACCGTCGAGCCTTCGCCGGAACGCGGCCAGATATACAAATTTTTTGCTGCACACACTTTTTTTACTTCACATAGGGATGACAATGAGACGGGTATTTCCGGGTACCCGGTCTACCCAAATTCTAATGGGTAGGGTACGGATAGTTGTAAACGAATTTGGGACAGGTATGGGCAGTTGTGAAAAATACCATTAGGATTTGGAACGGGTGCGGGTAATGCCTCAAACCCGCGGGTAACCCGATTATATATATATTTTTATAAAATTTAATTTATATTATATAATTTATTTATATATGATAAGATATTTTTTATAGTTAATTAATAGTTATAAGCTTTATTTAATCATATTTATTAAATATTTATTTAAAATAATACTATTTATATTATGTTTATTTATATTTAATTAATAATAATATAATCTTTATTATTATACTTATTTAGACAATAAAAAATGAGTGAGGTTTGCGTGCGCCCGGGTGCACGGGAACACATTCGGTGTGCCTTTAGAAATTTAATATTATGGGTAAGGGGACATTACTTTAGAGCTTTGGTCTAAAGGGTATATACACTTTAATTAATAAACGTACACCATTTTGTTCTAAAGGGTATACACTTTTCATTAATATTTTTTTTTTAAATAAAGGGTACACATTTTTATACTAAAAGGTATACAATTTAACAAAAAATTTTAAAGGCACACAGAGTATTGTTCATGCGCCCAGATACATACAATAATTTTCTTTAGAAAATAAAGGGTACACATCTGTATACTAAAGAGTATACAATTTAACACGAAATTCTAAAGGCGCACAGAATATGGTCCGTGCGCCCGGGTACACAGGAGTTTTTGCCATAAAAAATATAAATATATATAAAATAAATTAATATTAAACGGGTATGGGTACCCGCGGGTATTGATAAACGGTAATGGGATGAATACGAATACCATAATAAATTTTTTTAACGAGACATATACAAATACGAATAGTTATTTTTTAATCGGATACGGATACGGGTACTCCAAAATAAGCGGATACCCTATCCATAAGTGCCATCCCTAATTGCACACGCTTTTGCTACGCACAAATATTTATATGTAACACATTGTAAGAATAATATTAATATATTTTTGTAATTAATAATAATATTTTTTTAGATTTGTATCTGTAATATAGGAGTTTTTAATGTAAAATAAAATATACTCCATCCGTCCCAACTTCAACTTCACACTTTCTATTTTGGTCCGTCTCAAATTCAACTTCACACTTCCATAAAGGGAAAAAACAACAAACTAATATCCATCTAACATACTTTAATTTAAAATTTGTCATCACCTTTTTAACACACATAACATACTTTATCATTTATTTATTACCCAAAAATATCATATTACCCTCAAAAGTAAGTCAAAAAGTGATTTTTCTTAAACTTCCTATCTACGGTAAACGTGAACTTGAATTTGGGACGGATGGAGTATTTGATTAAAAATCATTAAAAAAAGAAAAGGAACAATGACGGTGTTTGAACTTAGTCGCATTTCTAGTGAAATGTCAAGAGTAAGTGTACTCTATCGCTGTTGTATACGCGTGACCAAGTGCAAAATTTATAGTATTGTCGTCCCAAGGGAAAAGGTAAACTCAAGTTGTATCCGGATTTTCCATTGATTTATGTTTTGTAAGGATGATCAAGATAAGGTTTTGATTTAAGAACTATGATTACTCTATCAATTAACTAATGAACTAGACAAGCAACTAATTATAATAAATATCAATCAAATCAAGTAGCAAGATGAGATGGAATGGATGAAGTGTATCTAAAAAGAGAGCAAGGCTAGCAACATCATGGTCAAGGTCTTATGTAGACTTCACACTTACTCAAGCATTGATGACTTTCAAGTTATGATACTAAGGGCAATCACAATTGTACCCCTAACCCCTATGGCCAAGGTGATTAGGTTCTCAACTCTTTTACAAGTTTAAATCTCCTAAGATTGTCTTACTCTCAATTCCCTCATGGGTACTATGATCATAAGTTGGTTCCCCTCACTAGTTCATCACTAATGTTCTATCATGAGGTTCTAAGCACTTGGAGGGAATGGCTTTCCTCCCCTCATACTAACCAAGTCACCTAATACAATCAATGATTCAATTAAATCACCACACATAATATTGGAATGGTCATCCTAACACTATGCATAGAGAATTTAACCACACACATCATGCATTAAATGAGAATAAGCATTCATGATAGAAAGTAATCATAACAATCAATTCATCAAGCTTTAATAGTGAAAAAATCTACATATTTCCTAACCAATCATATTGCTAGCCTCACTTGAGGACTAGCCACAAATATTCATTGCAAATTGGCTACAATCCAATACAAGCTCCATATGAGCAATAAAATGAAGAAAGTAGCAAAATAAAAGAGATTGAGCTTCCCCTTGAAGGTAGACTCCTTCTTCCTTGATCATGCCAAATTCTTCAAACAAATCTGATTTTCTCTTCTTAGATGATGGAATGAATGGATGTATGGATGGATTTATGAAGATCAAGGTGAATTGATGGATTTAGATGGTGTAGATGGATTGTAGATCTAGTGTGTGAGGAAATGTGGTGTGGATTGTGTGTAACTGCTCTCAATCTGATATAATCTGTATCTCCCCCTCTAATTTCGCACAAATCATGGTTTTATATCACTTATGGGCCTTCTAGAAGCTTCCGGAACTTTCTGAAAATTACACAGGATTTTGCACCTACACGGCCCGTGCTGCAGTACACGGCCCGTGTAGGGCACACCTACTTCGGCGTTTTGTGCGTGCTTTCGGATACGGCTCGAGCTGCAATACACGGCCTTGATCATGGCCATGTAGCACGTTCTGACGACAATACACGGCTTCTTCTTACAGGGCCGAGCTCCGCACACGGGGCGTGCAGCAGCGCACGGCCCGTGCACCGGCGCACGGCCAAATCCCTGGCCGAGCAGCGTGTTCTGATGACATTACACGGCCAGCTGCTACAGGGCCGTGTTCCGCGCACGGCCCGTGCAGTTGCCTGGCCTATTCTTCGTCTCCCTTTCGCTCCCGACTCTCATTTTTTATCCGTTCCATGACCTGTTTTACACATATTCAAGCTCATTTACACAATTCTATAAGTTCGTACCACTTTCCTCACAACAACAATAACTCCACCAAACTTAACACAAATACGGATAAAAACATCCGAAAATACACACATAAAGACATTAAAACCTAGGTGAAAATGACGACAATCAACCCCCCAAACTTAAAGTGTTGTTCGTCCTCGAACAACTAAAAATGATAAACAAGAGGAGAAATTTTCACCTAGAGAACATCTAACGAACATAAACCACAACGCATCACAAGTAATAAGGACTTCAAAATCAAGTTAAGTATCCCTACATAATCAAACTTATAACATGAAAGATTAACGAGTTCAATCTCAAGCATGACAAAAGAGTAATCAAATCCCTTTCAATCCAAGCCTTTCATAGGATATCAAATTCACTCAACACTCTTTGAAGTAAGGTTTTGATCAACACTCATCAACCGGTTAAAATCGACTCACCATAGGCTTGCTCATGGACTATGTTCACAAGCCACCTTAGTTTCAATAAGTGATCAAAAAGGTCTTTATCTTTGGATGTAATGTTTAGGCTCTTTGGTAAGGTAGGAAACTTTGGATAATAGTGACTTTTCAAGTGTGGTTGATCGAAGAGATGATTCCTTTCTTCAACGTCCTCACTTTCATGCTTCCTTTCTTTTCTACTTTAATCACAAGCACTAAGCATCATCATTCCTTGGATTTCTTGAGCTTCTTTTTTTTTTTTTTTTAAATGGCATACTTCTTGTCTTTGACTTTTGTATTCCTTGAGCATATTTTTCTATTTTGCTCCTTTTTCACTTTTGTTGAAGTTGCACTTGCTTTTATCTTGAGCTCTTTCATCCTTTTTCTTGACTCACCTTTCTTTCCATATACATTTGCACATTTTTCCACATCTTCCCTTTTGTAAACCATCATCATCCTCAATTACCCACACATAGGTTATATATATAAGGTTTAAATAGGTTTTCAAGGCTTGTAATGTGCTTATATCACAAGAAATAGGCTTAAAGGTTCAAAGTGGCTTACTAGGGATAATGTTTTAGGTAAGGAAATTTTATGGCTATGACTTTATTCAACAAGGATGGCCTAAGATCATTTCACAAATTTCAACCATTCGGGCTTCGTTCCTATAGTCCAAGAGCAAGTTCTAGTTTGTCTAAGTTCAACCGGTCCTCTCTTCAATAATTAACCATGGAGGCACGGTTGAGGCTCAACTCTCACAAGCTTTTGCTTGGACCAAAAGAAACTCAATTAACCTTCATACTTCTCAAAATTGAACAAATTATGTAATCCATGTCACAATTTTAACAAGTAGAAACCATTAACTTGCTTGCCATCACCTATCACAAACAATGCATCATAGCTC
Organism: Pogostemon cablin; assembly: GCA_023678885.1. Classification (NCBI taxonomy): domain Eukaryota; kingdom Viridiplantae; phylum Streptophyta; class Magnoliopsida; order Lamiales; family Lamiaceae; genus Pogostemon; species Pogostemon cablin. Next base: position 24,964,407 of record CM042985.1, on the reverse strand, counting down.
ATATTCAAAAACATTACTCAACTCCTTCCCAAAACATACCACCAAAACCACACCTATACAAGAATTAAAATAACAACAAACATCACCTACTAATCAAGGAATCAACAAACAATACAAACATATAACATGCATAAATCAAATCATCCATCAAAAGAAAATAAGCACATCAACTCAAACCCATAACGATAAAGATCACTGAAAATAAAATCCCAAAGTAAAACCTCCCAAAAACCAACAATTTAAGTACAATCCAATCAAATTCTAACAAATCAAATCAAATGTCTAAGCAATAATACTTCCAAAATTCTAAATAATAGCTAGATGAATGGACAAAAGTGCCAAGCACTCAAAATACTCCCTCATTGTTCCGGAGGCGGAGGAGGTGGACGATAGGTGTTCCATGGAATGTAGGCTCGAGGGTTCGCAGGAAACTGGAAGTTGAACATCATGGTCATCATCTCCTCCATGTTGTTGGAGTGCACCCTTGATTGTTCTTCATAGTACTCCCTCCTTCGTTGTCCAGCTCTCAACTCTTCAATGTGTCTTCCATGCTCTTGCTGGACTTCGCGAATCTCCCTGATCTGAGTCCCATATGTCTGCTGCACATGCCTCATGTCACGTACCTCATCCATCATATAGTTCCACCTTTCATCTCCTTGGCCCGGTGCAACTGGTGGCGGTGTCTCTTCCTCAAACAGTGGTGGATCAGTGCCTTGCTCCTCAAACTCAATCTGCTCCGGTTGCTCTCCTTGCTCATCACCCTCCATGGGCACTTGCTCGGCCCTCAAATTGGCTAGCTCTTCATTTTCTTCAATTCTAACCTGCCTCAGAACCTATTCCATTTCATCCCTGTTTCTTCTATAAAATGCCTTGACAACTCTGGAATGGTTCACACTTCCCATAGCCAAATTTGCAAGCCTTCTCCTTGTATAAACTGTAGTGAGCTCCGGCATTGGCAACGGAAATGGAGCTCTCTTCTCCTGCCTTAAACAGTATTGATTTCCTACCATGGTCAAAAATTCCATCCTCATCAGCTGTGAGTAATTCAACCCTTCACTAACCATACGATTCTCCATCCCTGTGAAGTTAACTCCCATTCCTTGAGCTATCATTGTAATCATCCCTCCTAGCATTAACCCTTGAGAACTCTGCCTCTTTGCATCTCTCTCCGCATGTTGCACAAAATGTGCTGCAACATTAAGCGGTAACTCTTTATACATACAATACATTATGTAGAGCTGCTTTTCTCCAACTGAGCCTCCTTCAAACCTTCCCAATATAGTGTTGGAGACGATCTTCTCTAAGTACCTCATTACAGGATTCCGGATGGCCGTCCCCTTTGAAGCACTAGGGATGTACCCGGCTCTCTCAGTTCCATCATTCACAAGGCTTGACCACCATTCATGTTGGCTGAAAGTTCCTCCGGCATAAAAGCTCCGATGGAATTCGCATGGCGGGCACCCAAAACACTCATTCAAAAATGCCAATGGAACTTTTTCTCTCAACACATTATCTAGCTGAAAAGTCACCCACAGTGGATACTCATTCCTATCTTTCTTCACTTGTAAAGTGCTCATGAATTCCGCAGTGAGATGATAGTAGGTTGGAGGCCTCTTATCGAAGAAAGCTTCCATCTGAGAGAAGCGAAACAACTTCCTCAGATCTTCCTCTATACCTAGTCCCCTCATTGTCTCCGTGTCTTGGAAACGAGTAGCCTTGATCTTCGGAGCTAGAACTTGCCAGCGAAGCACAAACTTTCCCCAATAATCCTCGAACTCAACTCCAAATTCTTGTGGATGAATTCCTTCAATAACCAACTGGGCATCCAAGTTAGATAACTCCTCAGGGTCGGTTATCACAATAAAATCCTCGGTCCTAGGGCGAACTCTCCTCTCAGCCATCTTGGTGGAGTTTCGTGTGCTTGAATCGTGTGAATTGGGTGAAGGGGTGCGTATGGAATGTGTACGGAGCAGCCCTTTTAAAAAACTGGAACAAGCCCTGCACGGCCCGTGTTACGCTGCACGGCCTCACTTGAGGCCGTGCAGCGTGTTCTGATCCCATTACACGGCCACCTGTTACAGGGCCGTGTGCGGAACACGGCCCGTGTACCGTTTCTCCTGCACGGCTCGAGCTGCGTAACTCGGCCATCATCCTGGCCGTGTAGCATATTCTGAGCTCGCTACACGGCTAACTGCTACAGGGCCGTGCACGGCGCACGGCCCGTGTAGCAGTTTGCCCTGTTCTCCATTTTTCTTGCTTCACTCCATCCTTGCCCTGTTTTCACTCTTCACATACCCTATTCATGCTTAAACACTACTCAATGTTATCCATGCTAAACTCATAATCAAGAATGGATCGAAATGTACTCAAAACACCACCAAACACACCAAAACTATCCTAACTCATGAGAAACATATTCAAAATTGTTCAAAAATGACCATTTTGCAAAGATGATATATATACACAAGATAACACAATCAATTGAACAAAGTATAGATCACACCACACACTCTCCCCCCAAACTTAAATCGAAACAAGTTACGAATTAAGTTTGCAAAAGTGTTGAGACATACCTTATTCGTTTTCTCAATGCTCTTCATGAACTTCTCTACCTCTTATGCCTACTTTAAGCTCCAATTGATCAAGTGTGACCACCACGCAACCTCCCCCCAAACTTAAATTAACACAAGTGTTAAATTTAAGTTTGTAAAGAGTGGTGAGGCATACAATCATCATTCCACCTTTAGCATCCGTGTCTTTTCTCTTATGCGTTTCTCATGAACTTAACCACCTTCATACCAAATCTACAAGAAAACTAAAAAAAAATCTACACTAAACCAATACTCAAAAGAAGTTTAAGAAGAGAGAGTAACCACATACACCCTCTCCTTTTGAGAAGGAGATAGGTAATGCTTCACTCTATGACCATTTACCACAAATTCATTATTTGGACCCTTTAACCTCAATGTATGTCCATTCAACACTTCAAGCACTTCATAGGGTCCCATCCATTTTGATTTAAACTTTCCGGGAAACAACTTGAGCCTCGAATTGAATACAAGCACTTTATCCCCGAGAGCAAACGTCTTCTCCTTGACCTTAGCATCATGCCATTTCTTCATATTTTCCTTATGGATAATTGAGTTTTCAAATGCTCTTCCTCTAAACTCCTCCAACTCAACTAACTTCAACAACCTTGCTTGACCACTTTCCCCCTCGTCCATATTAAGACGTTTGATAGCCCATAATGCACGGTGTTCAAGCTCCACGGGGAGATGACAAGCTTTACCATAGACCAATTGATACGGTGAGACACCAAGAATGGTCTTAAAAGCCGTCCGATAAGCCCATAAAGCGTCGTCAAGCTTGTCCGACCAATCCTTCCTCCCTCCATTGATGGTCTTCTCCAAAACTAACTTGATTTGGCGGTTTGAGACCTCCGCCAAACCATTTGCTTGAGGGTGGTAAGATGTAGCCACTCGATGTTTCACTCCATATCTTTTCAACAAACTCTCCATCAACTTGTTTACAAAGTGTGATCCTCCATCACTCACTAAAGCCCGTGGAACTCCAAACCTAGCAAAAATGTTCTTTTTCAAAAACCTTTGCACAATCAAAGCATCATTCGTCTTCGTGGGTATTGCCTCCACCCACTTGGACACATAATCCACAGCTAGCAAGATGTACACATATCCTTTAGACGAGGGAAATGGTCCCATAAAATCAATCCCCCATACATCAAAAATTTCTACATCAATCCTTAAGGTCATGGGCATTTCATCTCTCTTGCCTATTCCCCCTATCTTTTGGCATCTATCACACTTTGCAACAAACTTCTTTGCATCCTTAAACAATGTTGGCCAATAGAAGCCCGATTGTAAAACCTTAGCCCCCGTCTTTTGATGAGCAAAGTGACCTCCACACAAAGACGAGTGACAAAGTTCAAGAATCCCCATAACTTCTTCTTCCGCTACACATCTCCTTATTACTCCATCATTGCAAATTTTAAATAAATACGGCTCATTCCAAAAATACTTCTTAACTTCCACATGAAACCTCTTTTCTTTGTACTCATTAAGCAACGTAGGCTTGATTCCACAAACAAAGAAATTGACGTAATCGGCGTACCAAGGCGGCACATTCACCATGCGAGTACTCACTTGCTTGACCTCTAGTAGTAAAATGTCCTCATCCGGAACTCATCCCCAATGGGCTTCAAATCTTCATTTGCACCTCCATTTTCTAACCTAGACAAATGGTCCGCAATCACATTCTCCACGCCCTTTTTATCCTTGATGACCACATCAAATTCCTTCTTCTTCTCTTGCACTTCCAAAAATGGCTTTTCATCAAGTTTCTCCACCTTTACCTCCTTTGCTTCCTCTTTTGTGAGTGCCCTACAAGCATTTAAACCATGCAATTCGTCAATTATTTCATCATTTTCTACACCAAAAGAAGATTTAGCTTTTATAGATTCAAGAGAATAAGAGTGGCTTATGATGATTTCCAAAGGGTCCTTGGAGTGAAGGTGATACATATGCTCTTCAACCATGTCGTCAATAACCTCCACTCTTCCACATTCCTCCCTAGGATACCTCATAGCCTCACTTAAAGAAAATATGACTTCATCCTCATTCACCCTCAAAGTTAGCTCCCCTTTCTCCACATCTATCAATGCTTTCCCGGTGGCAAGAAACGGACGTCCAAGTATCAATGGGACACTATCATCTTCAGCCATATCTAGTACCACAAAATCAACGGGGAACACAAACTTGCCAACTTTGATCAAAACATCTTCCACTATTCCTTTGGGATGTGTCAACGACCGATCGGCTAATTGAAGTGTAACCGACATCGGTTTGACCTCACCAATACCCAACTTTTTGAAGATTGATAAGGGCATTAAGTTAATGCTTGCCCCTAGATCACATAAAGCTTTGTAGTTCCTTTGCTCTCCCATCTCACAAGGAATAGTGAAACTCCCCGGATCTTTCAATTTAGGGGGAAGTTTCTTTTGCAAGATTGCACTACATTCCTCCGTAAGGTTCACCGTTTCGAACTCTCCCAAGCTTCTTTTCTTTGACAAGATATCCTTCAAAAATTTGGCGTAGTTGGGCATTTGAAGTAAGACTTCCGCAAAAGGCATATTCACATGTATCTTTTTCAACATTTCAACAAACTTGGCAAATTTCTCTTCTAATCCCTTTTTCAAGCATCTTTGTGGAAACGGGATTGCCATGGGCAACTTAGGAATCCCCCATTCATCTCTTTCAAACTTTTCCTCTCTCTCTTTCCGTTTTGCTTCTCTACATCTTTCCCATTTCTTTGGAGACTTTACTTTTTCTTCTTCAAGTGTAGGAGTACTTTCACCTTTTTCAACAGTATCAACTTTTTTCTCTTTCCCTTCTTCACCCAAGCTTTCCATAGGCTCAAGTTCACAATCCACCTCCTCTACTTCCGTTGGCATTGAAGGTCCTTCGTATTTTGTTCCACTACGAAGTTCAATCACCTTACATTGCTCCTTCGGATTAGTAATGGTTGTAGATGAAAACTTCCCTTGGTGATGAACATTACCCCTTTCACTTGCCATTTGACTAATGTGAGTCTCAATTGCTTTGAATCGATTCTCATTTACCTCATCTCTTTGCTTCACATATTCAAACTTTCTCTCATTCTCTTGTTTCTCTTGCTTCATAAACTCAAACATCTTTGTCATTTTATCCTCCAATGTAGACAATGTAGACTTTCCTTCATCATTTGGAGCCTTCTCCCCCGGATGAATGCCCGGTGGCAATGTGAGTGCATTACTTTGATTCCCATACGACAAATTCTCATATCTCCGGGGTTGATTGAAATTCCCTTGAAAATTACCTTGCCCCCAACCTCCTTGCCTTTGTGGATATCCTCCTCCATTATTCCCAAAATTCCCACCGTAATTTCCTTGGAAGTTCCTTCCTTGCATGAAGGCAACTTCCTCAAGTGTCATCTCCGATGGGCTCCAAGAATTAGAGGACATACCTTGTTGAGGTATAGAGGTAGGCATTTGACAACTTTGAGAAGATTGACCCATACTTGGTGTAGATACACCTTGTTGAAAATTAGGAAACACTTGTTGATTCATCAAAGGTATTGACATCACATGCGGAGGATTAGCTAGCATTTGTTGATTCACCATTGGTGTAGATGTTGGAGTTACTTGCATACTAGCATTCATCTTTTTAGTATCTCCGTGATTGCCTTGTCGGTTACATCTTCATTAGGCACCTCCACCTTTTTCACTTGTTGCAAGCACACTTCTTCCATCTTAGCAATCTTCTCTTTTTCATATAAGCCCGCAACTCTATCCATGGCCCATTGTCCCGTATTCAATGCTATTTCTTCACATATGGCAATTGCTCTTTCCGGAGTTTGTCCCAAAATCGAACCTCCCGATGAAGCATCAACAAGCATCCTTTCACTTCCATTCAAACCGGCATAGAAAAATCCTACTTGTTGATCTTCGGGGAATCCGTGTTGTGGACATTTCCTTAGCATTTCTTTGAATCGGTCCCAAGCCTCACTAAAAGTTTCAAGAGGCATTTGCTTAAACTGCAATATATGACCTTTGAGATGCAACATCTTCGATGGTGGGAAATACTTGCTCAAGAATCTTTGTGCCAACTCTCTCCATGTGTTGTAGGATCCCGGTGGTAAAGTATGATACCAAGCCTTAGCTCTATTTCGTAATGAAAACGAGAAGAGCTTCAATTTAATAACATCCTCACTTACCCCATTTATCTTGACCGTGTTTGCTAACTCCGTAAATTGGGCTAAGTGAGCATTTGGATCCTCCATAGTACCACCACCAAATTGGTTTGCTTGCACCATGTTGATCAATCCCGTCTTGATCTCAAAATGATTAACATTCACCGGTGGTCCCACAACATAGTTTCCATATTGCGGTTGGAAGTGATCTCGGATGTTCATTCCCACTCCATTATTCCCATTTCTACGAGGTTGATTTTGCACCATCGGAGGATCATTCCTTGCTTCTTGTTGTGCCAACAAGTTTTGAATAATAGCTTGCAATTGTTGGTTTTGCAAGTGCATTTGTTGAGCATAAACTTGTGGCACATATTCTTGATTACCAAAACCTCCTCTAGCATTATCACCACCTTGAAAATTTCTCAAATTACCTTCTTCATCAACCATATTTGCATTATCCCTTACTTCTTCCATATTTTCTTCCGTTGGTTCCAACACTCCTCTTCTTTGTCTTCTTAAGGTAGCTTCTAATTCCAAATTCAAAGGTTCAATAGATTGAGACCTTGAACGAGTTTGCATGTACCTATAAGAATTCCAAAATTAGCTCTCCAAGTAACTAAGACAAGTAAACAACTATACAAATGAAAGAAATATCCTTATCAAGACTAATCAACTTCAAACTCGTTACAACCACAAGTTTAACATTTCCCCGGCAAGCGGCGCCATGAACTTAGTCGCATTTCTAGTGAAATGTCAAGAGTAAGTGTACTCTATCGCTGTTGTATACGCGTGACCAAGTGCAAAATTTATAGTATTGTCGTCCCAATGGAAAAGGTAAACTCAAGTTGTATCCGGATTTTCCATTGATTTATGTTTTGTAAGGATGATCAAGATAAGGTTTTGATTTAAGAACTATGATTACTCTATCAATTAACTAATGAACTAGACAAGCAACTAATTATAACAAATATCAATCAAATCAAGTAGCAAGATGAGATGGAATGGATGAAGTGTATCTAAAAAGAGAGCAAGGCTAGCAACATCATGGTCAAGGTCTTATGTAGACTTCACACTTACTCAAGCATTGATGACTTTCAAGTTATGATACTAAGGGCAATCACAATTGTACCCCTAACCCCTATGGCCAAGGTGATTAGGTTCTCAACTCTTTTACAAGTTTAAATCTCATAAGATTGTCTTACTCTCAATTCCCTCATGGGTACTATGATCATAAGTTGGTTCCCCTCACTAGTTCATCACTAATGTTCTATCATGAGGTTCTAAGCACTTGGAGGGAATGGCTTTCCTCCCCTCATACTAACCAAGTCACCTAATACAATCAATAATTCAATTAAATCACCACACATAATATTGGAATGGCCATCCTAACACTATGCATAGAGAATTTAACCACACACATCATGCATTAAATGAGAATAAGCATTCATGATAGAAAGTAATCATAACAATCAATTCATCAAGCTTTAATAGTGAAAAAATCTACATATTTCCTAACCAATCATATTGCTAGCCTCACTTGAGGACTAACCACAAATATTCATTGCAAATTGGCTACAATCCAATACAAGCTCCATATGAGCAATAAAATGAAGAAAGTAGCAAAATAAAAGAGATTGAGCTTCCCCTTGAAGGTAGACTCCTTCTTCCTTGATCATGCCAAATTCTTCAAACAAATCTGATTTTCTCTTCTTAGATGATGGAATGAATGGATGTATGGATGGATTTATGAAGATCAAGGTGAATTGATGGATTTAGATGGTGTAGATGGATTGTAGATCTAGTGTGTGAGGAAATGTGGTGTGGATTGTGTGTAACTGCTCTCAATCTGATATAATCTGTATCTCCCCCTCTAATTTCGCACAAATCATGGTTTTATATCACTTATGGACCTTCTAGAAGCTTCCGGAACTTTCTGAAAATTACACAGGATTTTGCACCTACACGGCCCGTGCTGCAGTACACGGCCCGTGTAGGGCACACCTACTTCGGCGTTTTGTGCGTGCTTCCGGACACGGCTCGAGCTGCAATACACGGCCTTGATCATGGCCGTGTAGCACGTTCTGACGACAATACACGGCTTCTTCTTACAGGGCCGAGCTCCGCACACGGGGCGTGCAGCAGCGCACGGCCCGTGCATCGGCGCACGGACAAATCCCTGGCCGAGCAGCGTGTTCTGATGACATTACACGGCCAGCTGCTACAGGGCCGTGTTCCGCGCACGGCCCGTGCAGCTGCCTGACCTATTCTTCGTCTCCCTTTCACTCCCGACTCCGTTTTTTGTCCGTTCCATGACCTGTTTTACACATATTCAAGCTCATTTACACAATTCTATAAGTTCGTACCACTTTCCTCACAACAACAATAACTCCACCAAACTTAACACAAATACGGATAAAAACATCTGAAAATACACACATAAAGACATTAAAACCTAGGTGAAAATGACGACAATCAGTGTTACCCAAAAGATGGACCGGTTAGGAGCAAATTCGACCGGGCGTAGAAAGGCCATCCGTTGCAGAGCAGAGCAGAGCAGAGCAGAGCAGACCAGACCAGATCCTGCATGCAACCAAAATCAATTCCCACTCTCAGCCTCTCTACCGCTCTCCCCCACCTCCTCCACTCTTCTCAATTCCTTTCCCCTTCCCCCCTTTCTATTGCAGGTTAATTCTCTTTACCACCCTCGTTTCTTTATGGAATTCATGGCCCAATAGAACTCAGATCCTCAATTGCCAACACTAACAGGTTCTTCATCTTTCTTCTTACTCAATAACAAGTTTAATGGTTTATTCTTTGCCCCAATTTTATAAATATGTTGTTATCTTATGCTCATCTGCATCGTTCATGTGATTTATGCTGTTTCGAAGGTATAAATCAATTCAATTTATAAGTGTCCCAAAATATTGTATATTACTATATCAATTATGTTGCCAGGGCATTTTTGTTTTTCCTATTAGTTTACAAGGAAAATTTCAGCAAAATAGCGGAAGTTTTTTTTTTTTAATTTAATTTCTCGAGCTAATCATTGTTGTGGCTTCGTCTCACTTATATGCAGTTATAAATCTTCGACTACACTGATACATTAACGTGTTGCTAGTGTTTTCATGAATTGAGCCCCTCCCTACTCAGTGCCATTGGCATGCTTTGGGATGTTGTATGTCATCTTCACCGTGTCATACTTTCTAAATAAGTTTTTTTTTCTTTTTTTGGAACGTATTATAGATGGAAATTTCTGGATTTGATCTGGAACGCCAGGAGGCTGTTTGTGGGGATAGTGATGAAGAAGGATTTGCACGTCCACGTTCTGTTGGGGAAGTGGTTGATGTCAATGAGGGGCAAGATGATGCTTATATTCTTGAGCTAGAAAAAAAATTGTTGGAGCAAGTTGTTTACAGTGAAGAAGAAGCATACATGTTGTATTGTGATTATGCAACAGCAATGGGTTTTAATGTTCGAAGGGGAAAGCAATACTATTTCATGGGAACCAAAAGGGTAAGGTCAAAAACTTACTGTTGTTCAAAGGAAGGTGTTAAGGATGACAAAGCAGATATTAATGGTGTTGGTTACAAAAAGCCCGAAACTAGAACAGGATGCAGAGCAATGATATCTTTTGTATGTGATGATAATGGCCAATGGAAAGTTTCAAAATTTGTGAAGGAGCATAATCATGATATGGCGCCACCATACGCAAAGCCACCGGCCAAGTCTGGTCAAGCAATTTTAGCTGCAAATGTTAATGGAAGTGGAGGTGCTCTAGAGTCTCTGGTAAGCATTTCTTCCCATATTCGTGTTTTAATCCTCAGCAATGTAAATTTTTTTTTTGTAAATGAAAATATAGTTCTTGAAACATTATTAATTACAGTTCTTGTCTGTGCACCCTACTTTTGGTCTTCCATGAGATGAGACGTAAAATAAGACACAGTTATTTCTATTTTAAAATGAAAAAGAATCAGCTAATATTGTCCTGCGGAAGAGTAAGGCATTATGTTTTATGCATTGTCTATATAAACTTAACCTTAAGTAAGTGTCTGAGGGTGTCAAGAAGCAAGATGGTTAAAGAGGTTAGCGCAGAAGCTTCCAGTAGTGGATATGTGACAATAAGAATAATAATAATACCAGGTAGTTGTGTTGCTTTGAGGATATTTATCTGGCTGCTCAATCTTGTTTTTGTCCTGGTGTTTTTATACCCTTATTATTGGTTGTTGAAGAACTTTATTGTATTGTGAAATAAAAACAATCTTCAAGTTGGGATTAAAGAAGAAGTAGGACATATATTAATCTTCACCATTGTCAGACAGTCAGAGGACAAACCCGGGATCCTTATTGAGGCTCCAAAATTAAATTTTTAAAATTATTATTTTTCACAATTAAATTAATATATATGATACACTATATTAATTCAAAAACTTATTATATGTGTATGTTTGTATTTATAAATCTCAAGTTTATTTTGAACTCTACAATTGGCCATATAATACACTCAACATTTTAAGCCACCAAATCTCATAAAGTTTTTGGTTCTTTAGCCATTGCTTGATTATGGGTGTAAGAATGCATGAGTGATTATGTGTAAAAAATTGGCAATTGCATGGCATGTGCAATTTGTTTAAAGAATGGAAATAATATAGTATATCCAACACTTGGTTTGACTGATGTTAAGAAATTAACTTAGGGGCCATTTGTTTTGTTATGAGGAATGAAAATACTGTACCAACGCTAATGACATTAGTGAGGAATCTTAAAGGGTATGGGTCTTTAAGATTGTATTATTTGGTTGATAATGAGAATCACTATCATATAAACATTGATTTTGTTGGTTTGCCCTACTTCTTTAGGAATGGAATCATTTTTTTTTTGGTTTTGGGGGGGGGTTAGTATGATGAACTACAGTATTTTATGATTTTTGTTAATTTTCTTTTATAAAGAAAATATTTATAAGAGAAAAATATAAAAATTTTGGGCACTCTTTTTTGAAAAGAATCATAGTTTATGGTATCCAAAAAGTGAAGGATGTTCATTCCATACTCTTAGGATATAAAACCACTGTAGTTGGGAGTAAAGTACCCCATCAAACGCCAATTCTCCATTCCTTTCCAATTCCACATCTTTAAGTCATGAAAAAAACGGTCCATTAGCCGCCTACTCTTCATTGATATTCTCCTGTTTGAGATGGTATTAAGTGGATGAAAGGAATGAGCTAAAGAAATGATAGCGTAAGCTTTACGTAAAAACAGTTAGAACTAGAGAATATCAAGTATAAATACGTCTAATTTGAAATCATTGAAATTGCATTTCTATTATGTTTATATCTTTGTCACTATGTACGTATATTAATATATTGCTGTAACCTGACTATGTACACATATTAGTGACAATATATTGCTGTAACCAATATGTTAGTCCTGACTTATTTGTTTTGTTAAATCTTCTATCTTTGTTTACTAAACCTCTAAACTTCAATGCTCTTGTACATCTATTTAACACCTGTATTTCTATTATTGTTTTAGCTTCAGATAAAAAATGCCTTGTAATTTTTCACTGACATATCTCTAGAAATTGTCAATCAGTAATAAATAATATCTTATTTGCTTAACAAAAGATTAACTTGTCATTAGTTCAGTCAGTGTCAGTAACATATCCAAATTATAGCAGCCTGCGAAGGTTAGCGTATAAAAGCCACAAAATTTATGAATCATAAACTCAAGAATTTCCTATTTGTGTCTCTCAAAATGTCAAATGTTTTACTAATTATACTTTCCTGGATTCTAGCATTATATGCTCTAGTAATTCAATTCAGGCTTGTCCCTTTCACTTGGATTAGCTCTGTCTATAATGCTCACTCAAATTCCAAGGAGTTTAAGTATGGAGGAGAAATATGTTTAGATAGTTTATTCTTGGAGGTTGTAGACAATGATTTTGGTTGAAGGAACTAATTGCTGTTGGAAATGTTATCAACCCATCATACTACGTTATGCATCATTGTTATTAAAGGCATGCCCAGGGCGCGCCTTAGGCCAAGGCTATAGTTCTTGCGCTTTGAAATCATGTTGTTAAGGCTCTAATCCTTAGGCACTTGCTTTATTCATTGCGCCTCGAGATGTGCCTTGAGAATTATGTTATTCACCAGCTTTTTGAGTAGTTTTTTTAAGGATTTTAATTTGTGAAATAGCAACTTTACTTTACCTGTGTATGGAGACATATTGCAGCTTATTATTCACTGAAATTTAGAAATTAGGGTTTTAAAATAGTTTTAGGTTTGACAAACACTCTCCACTCCTCTACAAGCCACTGCCCTTTGCTGCTGCCACTGCTCTCCAAACTCTTGCCGTTGGCCACCTGACACCCATCGATCAGGACTTTGATATTGATGATGGGAATGATAATTAGATTATTTTGGTTGCTATTCTACAATATTGATGAACATCTTGTGTTATTGACTTATTATCTTATTTCAATTTTGATAGATTATTTTACGTTATATGTTTAATTTTAGTTTGTGTCATTTGTGTCAATTTTTATATTATATGTTTTTAAACTCATTAAATTTGGTAATTATGTTCTATATATGTTATGTTTTATTGTAAGATATGCTTTTTAAATATGCCTCGATGCGCCTTAGTTTACCTTCTGCCTTTATTCTTTAATGACTATGAATAAGAAGTCTCTTGCCTCTTGGTATATGTGGTCTAAAATAAGCATTTTTTTTACTTTTATAAATACAGATGCAAATTTGTGTATCATCAAAGTCATCATTTGCACAGTAATGCAGTACCTGGTTTATTTTTCCTGGAATTTAGTGCTCGAGGACTCAGACACATAACTTTGTATGGTCAAAAGATATAAAGAACTTAATATCCTGAAATTTGTTAGTATTTTTTATTTTTCTTGTTGGTGTTATCTTTTTGTTACTATATTTTGAACTGCAGAGTTTTTTTCTATTCTGGAACTGAAAAAATGTTTACATTTGAAGAAATTCAGGTTGATGAAAAATTGGATTGTAAAAAAAATTAGTCTCGATTTGATATGATAGTTGGATTTTTTAAATTGCTAGTGCTGCACTGAGTTTCTCGTTCTGGTGATTTCACCTATGAACTCTGATTTCCTGTCATCTCTATTATTATTGAGAATTACTGTTGTGCAGAGTGAACATGATAAAATCCGGGAGCTATCTTTACAGCTAGCAATAGCGAAGAATCGAGCTGAAACTTCTGAGAAGCTAGCTGCTACCTACAAGCGGCAGCTCCATCTGATCGTTGGACACATTGAGGAGCACAATCAGTCCTTGTCAAAGAAGATTCAGAAAGTCTTAAACAACGTGAAGGATCTGGAAACTGAAGATGTGAACAAGTAGTGAAGTTGCCTCTCTTAATAGTTGAAATTAGGGTAGAGGCATTGAAACATTGTTTTCAGATAGAAAAGTTGTTTTAATGATGCTAAGCTAACCCTAGAAGGGTTATTTGATTTTTTTTATTTTTTTAGAAGAAGCATTAGGTGGGTCTGTATTTTGGTTCTTTGTACAGATGAGGACATTACAGTACCATTAGTTGATGAAAATAATTTTGTTTAGAGGATGTATTGCATGGGAAGTTTCATCAAATACTTAATATAGAGAATGTCTAGCTGAGTTTGATTGTTGCAGGATGGGGGGTTCGAATCCTGCTTTTAGCATGGATTTGGCCCCTTGCAAGCACAAGTTTAACAGTGAGCCCTCCCTATTAGCCACTTGAGGCACATTCTGCGATTTACCTCCTCCATCAATCCACAGGGCAGGGGCGGTGGGGGCCCCTAATGGTGGGGTATACCATTTGTATTGCTGCTATTGCGTTCATCATGTTGGAACTGTCACCGTTAGTGTTATTATTTAAATTAATTATTATTAATTACTCCCTCTGTTCGGTTCTAAAATATCTATTTGTTTTTTGTGCGTGGACAGTTCTAAGGTTTTGCACGTGGATTAAGGATTATTATTATTATAGGTAAAGTGGGTAGTTGTATTAGAGGGAAGTGGTGTGTCATATTGTGTACTTTTTTACTCCCTCCGTCCCAACTTTAACTTCACACTTTTCGTTTTGGTCCGTCCCAAATTCAACTTCTCACTTCCATAAAAGGAAAAAGCAACAAACTAATATCCCTGTAACATACTTTAATTTCAAATTTGTCATCACCTTTTTAACACACATAACATACTTTATCATTTATTTATTATCCAAAAATACCATACTACCCTCAAAAATAAGTTAAAAAGTGACTTTTCTTAAATTATGTATCTACAGTAAATATGAACTTAAATTTGGGACGGAGGGAGTACTAAATAGAGAAAATTGATACCTTTGAAGCGGACGTCAGGATTAGTGAAATTGATACCTTAAAAGCGGACGGAGGGAATATAAATTAAAAGTTAATTATACCTTATTAATAAGTATTTGTGAGATTTGACAATTGGCACTAATTTTAAATATTATAAAAATTTAAATCAAAAGGTTGATATTATAATTATATTTTCGGAATTATAATAGGTTTCATAAATGCCTCTATTTTCCCATGCAAAGATGCAATGCTAAAGTTGTAATATTTTTCAGATATTGTATATGCATGTCAAGAGCTATGATAAGTGACCTTGGAAGCCATTTTTGCAACAGAGTGAAGCTTTGCTGAAGAAGTACAATGTTACAAAGTGTTTTACTGCTTATCACCCACAAACAAACAAGTGGTCAATCCAAGGTATCTACTTGAGAAAAAAAAATCAGTCCTAGAGTGGGAAAGATTGGAGTTCCAAACTTAATGATTCAATTTGCGCCTATTGAACTGAAACATAAAGCTTATTGAGCAATTAAGTATTGCAACATGAACATGGATAATGCTGTTGAAATGAAAGTTAAATTACAAAGAAAAGTCAAAAGCCTTCCATGATTTTTTTTCAAGGAAAGAATTTAAAGTTGGTCAGAAAGTTATTCTTCCCTTTGAAAACATAAAATAAAGATTACATTAGAATTCTCTATTATATATACAACAAAAAAAGATAGGAGGCATCACATTTTCATCTGTCCATTTCACAGAGGCACTAATTCAACTAGCATTCAATTATCCGTTTATATCATCAATTCAAGGCTTAAAGATTGCATAACTCATGAAGCTGAGCACTAAATTTAACATACTTCATGACAAGCTATCATTGATAGCTTATTAACTTAGCCATAAAAATTTGCATGCAGCTTTCATCAATACTTTCACATATCAGTCAATGAACAGGTTGGGTTTAAGATTTATCCAGGTTAGAATCAAAGTTCAGTCCCCTAGTACATTCAACCAGACTCAGTTGCAGCATTTTGTTTGGGTTCAGTACTTAACCCCATAATTTGTCACCTTAATGCATAATATAGTTAGCTCCAAGCAAGTTGTAGCCAGTAAGATTTCGAGCTTTTGTAATTACCTCCATCAAGAGTATTGCAGCAACTTATCTTTTATGAATCACAGGACCAAAGCAGAAAACATTTTTTCTGCTGGTTGTCGCCTCAGGTATTCAATTATCCAATATCTTAGACCACCTCTTAACCCTCGTATTCATGTCTACCAATGTCGCTATCCCCTCCAGCTGCCCTGCTTAACGAGGAGAATTTCCCCGAGGAAAGCTTCACCTACATAGAGCGAAGCAATTAAATGGGAGAATTCTCAATCAACTTTAATACATGTCAGCATTGACTCAGCTGTCCAGAAAATTAAAGAAAAGAAAACGAAGAAGATCGATTAAGAGTGAATATATAACGGGAAAAAGTAAAGTACGCGTTGATCTTATATTCTTGTTTTAAGTTGATTTTGGCCAGAATTTCTTAAAGTTGACTTCCACTGCTATAATCTACTACTATCAATTGAGTACCACCAAAGGCCAACTTGCATGGGGGCAACAGCATACACTTTGGATATTTTCCTCGAGAACCAGCCTCAATGGCTGAAGGTAGTCATCATCATTCACCGTGAGTTACTAGCCATTAGGGGTGTGCACCAAACTTCAGAAACCGAACTTTTTCCGAACTTTTTTTGGAAAACCAAAATCGAACCAAAGTACTCTAAAACCAAATTAAACCGAACCAAAATATTTCGGTCGGTTTAACCGGTTAACCGAACCGATCCTCTATTTTTTTTTTTAAAAATAATAATAATATAACCATCAATTTTCACATTATTTCTCACATCCACACCTAAAACTTGTAACATTACAACATTCACAACTAACTAAATTCACAAACCCCATCATTAAAACGTCATTCATAAAATATCTTAATATAATAATTCAAATTCCAAACATATCAAGTCTACCATAATTCCCAAAGACATAAAGTTTAACAAAATAAATAATAAATAGAGAAAAAACTAGTCATCCAATAATTCATTACATAATCAAAATAAATTCAACCCCTAAAGCTCCATCTTCTAATTGTTGGTTTTGGTGTTTGACAATGATGTCCCAATCCCAACATTAGATAAATCTGCAAATTACAATCAAAACATATTTTAGTAAATTAACTCATACAAAGGATAAAAATAATGAAGATAAAAGCAAGTAATTTATAAAATTGGTTACCTTTCTCAAATTTCTCAAGTTTCTCTAATTGTTCTACAATATTTGTTGGATTTTCTGAACCCCGAAGCCAATCTTGAGTGCAAACCAAAGTTTCAACAAGTCTAGGAGTTAAAGAACTCCTAAATTCATCTAATACCCTTACACCAGTACTAAACGCAGATTCGGATGCTACGGTAGAGATGGGAATGACTAATATATCACGAGTCATCTTTGAAAGTATGAGAAATCTTGCAGAATTGAGTTTCCACCACAACAAGTCTATATTCTCATCCTCTACACAATTCTCAGTCAAATACAACTCCAACTCCGTTTTCTTGTTTACACAACCACCACCTTCAACTCTCAACTTCTTATACTTGGCTCTTCTTGGATAGGCAAGAGAGTTGTTCATTGATCCAGAATTTGAAGCACTAACTGAACTAGAGCTTGAAATACTACCACCTCCACCTCCACTTGTACTCATAGAATTATGTGGCTGAGATTTTTGCTCATATTCCTTATACAAGTCTAGAAGGCCATCTTTCAAGATTTTAATCAACGTAATAGCCTTTTCAGAGCCATACATATTAGGCAAAGTATACTCAAGATATTCAAACTTATCAGTAGGATCAAAAACACTAGCCCAAAAAATCATCTTATTCATTTTTTTCTGAATCTCCCCAATACTTATCAAACTTTGAAGACATTGTTAAACCCAATCTTTTCATAAAACTATCATCACTGCACTTCTATTCATCCAACATGCAACACAATTCACTTAGTTAATTAAAGAAGGAACAAGATGTCACATACAGAGAACCAGAAACACGCAATGTCATCTTATAAAAAGGCTTCAATAAATCTGAAATTTTATGAACACGATCCCAATCACAGCTTTAGGATAACCTTTTTCCCCCAAATCAGCAACATAACTTGGCTCATCAATTTCATACTTATCAAAAGCTTTCTAAAAAACTTCTGCAGTTTTTAGCATTAAATAAGTGGAATTCCACCTTGTAGACACATCTAAGCACAATGAGCTCCTACTTTCAATTTGTTCATACTCCACACATTCCTTGAACTTTCTAAGTCTAGATGGAGAATTTTTAATATATCTCACAGCATCTCTCACACGCTTCACCGAAGCATCTAGTTCTTTCAAGCCCTCGGAAACCACTAGATTAATTGCATGTGCAATACACCTCATGTGAAGATGCTCACAAGCTCCTACAGTACCCCCAATTCAACATTCTTTTCTTCAAAAAGGATATGACTGTATCATTTGCACTAGCATTGTCTACAGTGATTGTGAATACATTCTTTAAACCCCAATCAAGAACACATGTTTCAAGTGACTTACCCAAGTATTCTCCCTTATGACTAGTTACTGGCACAAAACTCAGAATTTTCTTATGCAAATTCCAATCATTATCAATAAAGTGAGCAGTGACACACATGTAATTAATCCTTTGTAAAGAAGTTCATGTATCAGTGGTGAGGCTGACTCTTTGACAATGATTATTCAAAAAATCCTTCAACAAATTCCTCTCATCAGCATAGAGTTTAAAACAATCACCTGTGATAGTCCACCGAGAAGGAATATTAAATCTAGGGCATGCTTTGTTCATAACTATCTTAAACCCCTTCCCTTCCACAAACTTAAATGGCAACTCATTAATGATAATCATTTGAACAATTGCTACCCTAATTTCTTCATAATCGTATTTCCAAGAAGAAATTGTACCTACTTTAGAGTGACCATCTAGACCTGGTGGTGGCTTGGGTGTATTTGATGGCCGAGCCGAAGCTTCTGTTCTTGCTGGAGTAGGCTCACTTTCAGAGTTTTTGCTTTTAATAAAGCCATCAATTTCTCCTCCAGAGCTCGACATCTACAAAAAAAAATTAATGAATGAAATACAATTCAATATGACAATCATCAGTAATGCGATGGCCACTTGAGACAAGGGAATACAGAGGAAAATTCCGAAAGCATACGTCAAATAAAACTTATTAACCTTTTTCTTTATTTTTTAAATCCAAGGGTTGGCTGTAATTGTAAAAATAATTATATTAAATACATAGAGTATATTATATGTGTGTAATAGAAAATTATCATATTACATGTATTCATAATAAGTCTGAAGATTTTGCACATCGTACTATATATACATATACGCTTAATTATTCTCCCTATTTTTTTTTAATAATAGAAATTAATTATGAAACTTTAAAAAAAAATTTCCTTGTAGACAACATTGCCTATTTTTTCCTACATATGATTTACAAGTTACATTATGTTATGTCTAGTGGAAATGAAATAATTCAGAATCTAGTTTTTCTTTTTAAAGTTATTTCATCTCTTACTTCAAACTTTCAAAATATAAGAGTATGTTGAAGTCTGAAGATATCATTTTTAGTTCTTTGATCAATAATAAAAATATTATCCATGATGGTTCTGAAAAATATTTCCTAGCTAAACAAAATTGAAACATGGAAATAAAATATAGAATCTCATGTAACTTTAATGACAGTTTACTGTAGATAGACATAGTAGTGTTCTTGAGTATTTTTATCTTTTAGTTACAATATCTATAATTTATTCTTCATTGGGGACATTCATTAATTTCTCTTGCATAACATTTCTCTAACAGACAAGATGTATTCGTATTCGGAGTAATACTTGTTAGTTTGATATCAAAGAGGGTGAAAACTTACTTTGCAATCGAGCGGCGAAGGACCGTCAAGATAAGGAGATGTCTCACTTGCCGTTGATGTCGCCGGAGAAGATAGGTGCCGCCGGTGGATGGTTCGTTGGTTATGGGAGAAGATAGATTTGACGGCGTATGTGAATTGTGATGTGAGGAGCGGGAATCAAATCACATCTCAGCTTTTGAGGGACGATTCTTGCTTTCTGATATTGAAGAGGGGACGATCGGTGTGGAAATTAGAACTCTCTTCTCAGCTTTTGGGGGAATCCAATTATCCAATGAAGTTAAAGGATCTTACCAAGGTACATGATATGCTTTTCCCTAAAAGTTATCCTATCCCTATTCCTATCCTAACTGCTAAAGGCCATATAATTCTCGTTTTATCTGCTCGTATGAATCAATTTATCGCTGAGAGGATGGAGTTTCCTTACGCTGATTTTGAGTTGTATAATCCGGTTGATGACAACTGGGAAAAT
The DNA here is from genome assembly GCA_023678885.1 of Pogostemon cablin. Classification (NCBI taxonomy): domain Eukaryota; kingdom Viridiplantae; phylum Streptophyta; class Magnoliopsida; order Lamiales; family Lamiaceae; genus Pogostemon; species Pogostemon cablin. The sequence goes on along the minus strand of CM042985.1, from coordinate 24,943,900 downwards.
TACCTAAATTACCCTATTACCGTCGCTATGACCCTAGTGGAAGCATTTTGATGCATTAACTTGTTAGGAGATTCTCGCTTTAAAATTCACACAGGTGAAAGAACGTATAACATGAATATGGATTCGACCGACAGAAAGTGGAAAATTGTTGATACTTGTGATGGTCATTATTTTTTTACGGGTTATCCTAGGTCCTTGATGTACGTGGACAATTGTTACATATTGATAAAGTAGCGATATCTGTTGGGTCCTAGGGTGTTGTATGATGTTGAAAAAAAGGAAGTATTTGAGGTTAAACTCTCATCTATACGTCGTTCTGTTGAGGAAAGGAATCCTCTGAATCCAGCACCTGTCATCCGCGTAGTTGAGGAAGAACTCGACTCAGTTTTCCACACATTGGTCTCACGAGTTCGATTCCTGACACCTGAAAAATGCGCCAACTCAGGCACCTACTTCGGCTATGTTATCGATGTTGTTGTCAATGATCTTGACAACCTCCAAGCCCATGTTGAGAGACATCTGCGTTTTGCTTTTGATGCTGCTTACATAAGATTGTTAAGTCAGGGTCTGTTTATAATTTGAGTCTTGTAGGAAGAAATCCTACTAGCCACTATTTTCTCAACTCCTGGTCCAATATCGAAATGGATACTAGGGGCTGCGCTCCTCATTCTGAGGTGTTAGCTCGAAGGGCTGGTAATTGTTAGTGTAAACATAAAAAAATTTACAAGATGAGTCCCATGTATGGTGTATGCATTCAAACACAATCTGAATTCATAATAGTATAATACTTTCAAACTTCAAATTAAGAGGCGCTGTAGATGTATAGTAGAGCAAGTGCTAGTCTTGCTTGGGATGCTTCATTTCTGTTGTGTCACATCCATTACATTGTCTAGTAGCCTTTTGTCTGCTGATTGTGTATCTTGTTTGCTGTCCATTGAGATTGAGGCTTCTTACAAGGGTGGCTATGTGTTGGTGTTGATGGATGTCTAGTTGCTTTCCATTGATAGCTGCTAAGAGAAGTCCAGGTTTATATGCTGATTTTGTGAATCGTATCCAATTGTGCAAATTTATATGCTGATTGTGCGAGAATCGTATCCATTTTTCACTCTAAGAAGTCCAAGCCGCTGAAGTTCACCGTTGATAGCTGCAAGTTCACTGTTGATAGCTGCTAAGAAGTATATGTTGTGCATATTTATATGCTGATTGTGTAGAATCGTATCCAATTGTGCAAATTTATATGCTGTTTGTGCTAGAATATCCATATTTATATATTGTTTGTGCTATAGAATATCCATTTTTCACCGTTGATATCCATATTTACACGCTGTTTGTGCTATAGAATATCCATTTTTCACCGTTGATAGCTACTAAGAGAAGTCCAAGCTGCTGTTGTGCATATTTATATGTTAATTGTGTAGAATTGCATCCAATTATGCAGCAATAATTAAACTGATTTATGATAAATGGATTCTATATTTTATATTTCATGTTGTGTTGATTTATATAAGAATTGTGCAAAAATATATTTAATTGTGCAAAATATACTAATAGGATTTAATGAATGAATTAAACATACAAAAAATATCTTGTTTAAATCAAAGTTTTCTAATCATCTAAATATTGTGATATTGTGCAAATCCCACTATTTAATGGATTGGTAAAAGAGAAATAAATTTCATATTGATGAAAGAGAAATAAATTTCATATTTTAAATGTAGAATTAAATATTATGTAAATTCCACTATTTAAGGGATTGATGAAAGAGAAATGAATTCTATTTTTTTAATGCAGATGAGATATCGTGCAAATCTCACTATTTAAAGAATTGAAGAAAGAGAAATATTTTTTTTTAAACTTCTACACGTTAGTATGTAAGGGGGCAATAATGGGCATTCTATTGTGCAATTTTGTATTTTATCCAAATTAAAATTTAGGCTTACACCTAATACTAAATATAGATTTCATATTGTACTTAATGGTTAGTATCCCTAAAGAATACAAATTCCCTATTGAATGAGTATGCATGAGAATTAAATTGAAAACATTGATTTCATTCATAATTCATTCCATTATATCAATCGTGTCTCACATCAAAAAATATTTTCATATAGAAGGCCTGATTAGTTTGATTAAATATAAGTGAGAATGGAATGAATTTGTCAATGAAATAAAATAGAAAATAAATGATTAAAATTAAAATTCTCACACTGGTAATGAAAATACATTTTTTTATTAATTCCAAATTCATTGTTAATATACTAGTGTAATTATTTCATTATTTATATATTAAATAATAACTAAATTGTATTTTTAACATAAAATTTCTGAGAGTGACTAGGGTAGTACCGGTCCTATCAAATATTAGTAGAACTGGATCCCCTTCCTTGAACTTTGAACTGGTTTACAAATGGGACAAAATTGAGCAGCACCCAAAATTGGCTTCTCACCCTTCTCTCCTGCGTCGTTACCCTCCTCCTCCTCCCTACCGTCGGCTCTACAACCACAATTACCTACAAAGCCTTCACCCCCAACCTTCCACCATCCGATCACATTGCATTCATCGGCAGATCTCCTTCTGCGCTGACCCAACTCTAGAGGCCATGGCGTGCTCATACACCAATATCACCATCCTCCTCACCGTACCCAACCACCTTATCCCCTCATTCGCCGCTAATCCCTGCGCCGCCACCTTGGCTCGCCTATCGACTGCATTTTTCTTTTTTCTGCCCTAATTTGTTGGGTTCTTATGATCTCGTACCTTTAGTTTCGATTTCTTTCATCTGATGCATTTAATTCTTTTCTTGGCCCAGTTGATCGTGTCTTTATTACTTGTTAATTTTTGCTCTCGCCAGAGGGATTACATTGGGTTTCTTCCTGTTAGACCCGTGACTGGGCGTTGGAAATCTGTCATTCGGATCCGGAGTCATCGACTTCACCGGTTCGGGCGTCGTCGTTCCTTCTATGTGATCGCATCTTCTCTGAGTGCTGTGGTGAGAGTAAGTTGAAGCCCTGAAATTAATGAGATTCGAGATCCATTAGAGGCGACGTCGTATTTTTTGTCATGTGGAAAGAGGGCCACGTCACCATCGGCAGCACCCCTGCTGACTGAAGTCTTAATTTGCAAATCACTTCAAAAGTGAAGTATTTTTTTATAATTTTTTAAAGATTTAGTCTAATTTGAACAGGATTTTTATGGTAATTAACTTTTTTTTAATATCCATGATTTATTTCTTGTAGTATTGTTCTACGAAATTACAAATAATTGTATTACAATAAAATTTGAATATGCAACGTTTCTACGTTGCAGTAAAATTCCTGACATCTTTTTTGATGAATGATTTTATGGGTTAATTTAGTTGATAAAATGAAAATATACCTATCAATTGTCATTTAAACGATTTTAATTTTTTATTATTTTTTATTTGCCTTATTTATTCGCTATTTAATTTAATTTTGTTATTAATATAAGAAAATAAATATTGCTAGTAGTGTTAGATTTTGGAATTTAATGGGTCTAAAATTTTAAAAGCCAGGAAAATGTGGGCCCAACTTGATAAAGTTAGAGTAAGGACGGTAAAAATTTGAGCTCGTTTAACATTCGGGCTTTTTAATCCGAACCAATTAGCGCGCGAGCTAAATGAGTTGGGCCATAGGGTAATCGGGCTGTTCGATTTGCTGGCCTTTTCTTATTTTTTAAAAGCAAAAGCTCTTGTGCTTTCGGGAATACGGAGAGATACTCCGTGTCTTCATGTAAACACAATCCTATTCTCTCCAATTCTATTTAAATGCTAGGGGCGTAAAGGGATACGGAATTGCAAAGGGATATAGATCTAAATTCATATGCTCGATGCATGAGACTGACTCTTTTTTAAATGTATACCGCCCATTAATTTAAATAAGCCCAATAGTATTATAGCCCATAAGCATTGTCCAGGGCAAATTTTCCCAAACCACTTAACCAGCGTTTCTCTCGTTTCATTTCGCTGCTCACACTGTCACAAGTCGTTGCCGCCGCCGCCGTCCGCCGTACGTCTTCCCTGCATCCGCACGCCGCCGCCTTCGTACGCTGCTTGTGCAAGCTGCTCGTAGTGGTGGGGTATTGTAAGAGGTTTATTTCTTTATGGCCCCTTATGTGTGTGTGTGTGTGTGTGAAATTTAGCTGTGGAGGTCTTCAAAATCTTCCTAATTATTTGAAATGTGTCATTATCGAACTTTATGACTCCTTAATTAACTGAGTACAGCAAATGCAGATAATGTGATGTTTGTTCTTATCTATTTATCATGCTTGATGATACATAACTTGCATCAAATATCTATGAAATCTAGAAACAGCACACACTGAGCAAGCATAACAACCAGTTTACATTGTTAGTCTCAAATGATACAACTGTATCCCAATCTTACAATAAATAGGACCGCCAAATACCTAGTAATCTGAAAACAACATACACTTTGAATTTGAGAGCATATTTAATTTGTATATTTAATCTCATATGGAGTGACTCAGTTTTCTTGTTTGCATCATGAGTGTAATATAGTTTGTTAGTCTATCTTTTCGTAGGTTCAGCTCGGTCAAGTTTGGTTAGCATAATCCAAATTAGAACTAACTAATCTCCAAGTTCATGTGAATGCATAATAGTTAAAAGCATGGTAATTGATAATATTAACATTACAATTGAGAATACTAGTTGAAGCAAGTCAATGAACACAGTTTTGACACAGAAGTGGAATGCACAGTTTTCTAATCATAATTTATTTTTGTTGAAATTCATTTCAAATGAGGATGAGTGGAGGAAAAACTATATCGTTTTTTAACGATGAACATGATGCTGAAGAAAAAAATGAGTGATAACTTGAGTTTTTAAGTTTTATATTTGAATGTTAGACAATAAGACATCTTATTAGGCATAAAGAACAATGTATGATTCCACTACAAATCATTGTTGTTTACTTGTTTCGAATTTTAAATTTTAGTTTATAATTTTTTTATTGTATAGCCTGCCCACCTAGCCGGTTTAGCCCGCAGCCCTATATAATTAGGGTTAGGTTCATTTATTAGTGGTCAGTTTAGATAAACCTGATATAGCCCGCAGCCTGTTTAACAACTCTTGCTAAAATGAAAATAATGGCCGAAAATCTATAAGGAAATATTGACTTCATTTAGTCAACGGATTAGATTTCAAGCACTATTATGAGCAAAGTTTCAGATAATTTTCCGCTTCAAACCCCAAAACCCTAGTTCCTTATTACCTCTTCTAAAATATAGTTATTCAACCAGCCGCTGGACATACTCCAACCGCTGACCCCACCCTACACTACTCTAGACCAACCGTGATTCACAGTTCATCATCAAAGAATACCGTAAGCCCATTTCACTGCATTCTTCGTTTGTGTGAATCATTGCTTACTTTGTTTCTTCATTTTTATGGTTACTTGTATGAATTATGTGTGGTTGTGAAAATAATAACGCGCAATGCGCTTGATGATGGGGCCGGATATCGTAGATTATTTTACGGAAATCTTTTCTTGCTGAATTTAATCTAGAATGGATTGTGCTTTTTTTTGTTTCATGCCTTTCTATTTTCGTGCCTTTCTATTTTCGTGCTGACATATGAGTCCAAAAAAGCTGATCAATGAGGTAGAGAAGAAGAAGAAACTTGAGTAGGAAGATTACTGGATCAATCCTCTTGCAAGAATTTGGTTTTACTATTATATAGTTGGTGAATGAATATCTTAGTATTAACAGAATTTGGAGTTTTTATTTGTTAAAATTTGTTGATTTTCAGTGGACAATTACACTTTTTCGTACTTGTTTATCTTTTTGTTACCTTCTTCTCCACAACAACTTCTTTTTCTGGATCGACCTCCTTATATCGGTTTTTCTTACCCATGAACTATCGATAATGCCACCACGTTCACAACCCAAAAATACCTTCGCTCTCTTATGATCGCCACCATTATCAGATCGCGCCACCACGTTCACAACCCAAAAATACCTTCGCTCTCTTATGATCGCCACCATTATCAGATCGCGCCACCACAAACACCATCTAATTTTCTTTACCCGTGGCACGAACCCAGGATACCAATTGTTCTCGTGTTTGAAACCATTCTCGCATTTCAAACAAGTCCGTGAAGTCTTCATCCATATAAACATCTTTACTCAATTCGTCATATTTGGAGATAGTACTACATTGTATAGATGAAATAAGTGAATCCTGAAAAACAAATAAATAATATAAGTATCAGTTCATACCTACAAATGCTGTTGTTCGACCACGGAAGGACAAAAATATTCTAAAATTTCGTTCAATGCTAACCGAAAATTATCCAAAAATTCATCTAATAGTGACCGAAAGCTTATAAGAATTCCGACCAGTATTGGTCGTAATTTTTTTTGGCGGGCGACGGTCGAAAATTTAACCTATAGTCGACAATCGAAAATTGTGTAAAATTTCGACCACTGCTGGTCGATTGTGTAGTGTTTCCGTCGACCAGTGGTGGTCGAAAATTAATATCCCGTTCAGCCTTGGTTGGACAATTTTTTTGTGATTTAAAAAAAAAAGCTCATAATTACATTTTAATCGGTTAAAATACACAATAACACGTACCACTATGATCTTTGAGCTAGCTTTGACCACCATTATGCTACATTTGTGTGTGGTTATGTCCCAAATATGTTTTTGTGAGCTAGGTTTTTTTGAAGTTCAAAAGAGATGGAAGTAGTGTATGAAAATTTGGGTGAAGTGGGAGTGTATAGAAATATTTTAATATGTTAGGTGGATAGGTGGGTGTATGAATAAGTTTTTAATTAATAATGAGTATGATGTGTGTGTATGGGTGTAATTTACTAATTTATTATAAAGGGTATTTTTGATATTTTCTATTAAATATTAATTAAAATAGGTGGGCGTATCCGTGAAAATAGTGTGTGGATAGCCACGGCCTATCTCTTTCCATACTCGGCCCATATGTTGAATTGGACATGGAAAAGAAAAAGCCCAATTTTAAAAGCCCAACAAAAATTCCCGCAGTAATAACCTTATTAAATCCGAAGAAACCTAACATTCTTCTCCACCCTCGTCTTCGCAGCTCCCAATCTTCTCAGAAACACTCTAGTGATCTAACTCCGGCCAGGTATATTCGAACTCCTACTTTTTATTGTCGTTTTCATTTATTGGAAAGTTAAAGTGTGGAAATTTGTGTTGGTTTTTTTTTTCTTACCGATTTACATGTTAGGAATCGTTGCTAATTTTTATTTTTGTTTTCATTTATTCGAAAGTTAAAGTGCGGAAATTTTTGTTTGTTTTTTTTTTCTTACCGATTTAGATGTTAGGAATCGTTGCTAATTTTATTTTCGTTTTCATTTGTTGGAAAGTTAAAGTGCGGAAATTTGTGTTGGGATGAGTGCATATATAATTTTAGTTGGTGTATAAAGTAATGGGCGTATTTGTTAAAACCATGTGTGTAGATAGCCGCGGCCTTAATTAATACGAGCTAGCCCAAACCAGTTTGGCCCATTTCGTTGTTTTACTGATTTTTCACCTTCGACAACAAAATCTTCCGCCGACGCCATCCACCCTCCCCACTCCATCCGACCACACAGCGACCGAGTTCATCTACGCAGGTCATACGGTGAGTTATTTCTACATTTCTATTTCTGATTGATTGTGATCGCTGATTAATGTTTTCTGTGTATATTCTCCGAAGCAGGGAACCGAGTTAATCTGTTCTTTTCTCCAAATTCTAATCGAGCTGCGTTAAATGGCTGCTTCCAGTTCTTCTAACCTATTTCGTGGTATGTATCTCTATTTGATTCAATTTTCCCGTATTTGGTCGATTCGATTCTCCATATGCTTGAAGTGAGATGATCTCTGTATTTCGTGTTTTTGCATAACAGTGTTACGTTTTGAAGTCCGATTGGAATTTTCTTATATTTGGATTTCATTTAGTTTGTTAATCAACGAAGCAGTTCATGTTTAACCTAATTTCTGTACTTCTATAATTTTGTTTGGCACGAATTCTAATCGTACTTGCATTTTGAACATGGATTCTTTTTTTCCTCGAGTTAATCGACTAAAATGTATTACTCCATTATTGATTGCAATGCTTCCTCTTGGATGTAACCAGCTTGTATCTTGAGGTTTTAGAGGTAATGATTTAAAAAGTTAGTAGTGATGAGCTTCCACTTGCGAAACGAGTTCTGTTTCACTCAAAAAATTACTCATAATCTGAAGAATGTTTATTATCAGCAGCATTATTCAACCCTTGAGGATATAAACTTAGATAGTTTTTGATCTTTCCTCTGAATTTTTTCTTCAAGGTGAGTGTTGTATTCTGTATGGCGATTTTTCAGAACTCTTATTAGCTGCAGCTCTTTGCACACTAGATTCCTGTAAGAAAGAACTTCCTGTCCTGAAACAGGATTTATAGGTGTACTTTGTTGGAAGATTACTGCCCATATTTCAAATTGTATATAAATTTTCTGGTTCTTCTATCCTTCTGGAAAGGTTATAATTTGTTGCATCTTTAAGCAATTGTTAAAAGTTAAAATCATGTATGGAAAATTAAGAAACCTTTATGGGACTAACTCAGTAAGTTTTTAAACATCTTATAATTTTTTTGAAAGATGTTGCAAAAATGCATTCGTATATTACTAATATTCTCGCGTCGTCATGGATAAAACATCAGTTGGTCGCTCAATTCTCACTGGTCTAAGCAATAATGTCCTCGGGGCAAGCAGGTCTTCTTCCCAGCTTTTAGAGAATTTCTTAACTCAGGTTCGATTGCGAATTTCTCTTTAGTTACTGAAATAATCATGTATTGGTAATTGATTAGATGACTCCGGATCTTCTATTTTGCAGCAAAAGAGGACATTCATACAGATGAGGACCAAACTCAAAGTGGTAGATAATTCAGGGGCCAAAAGTGTAATGTGCATACAGGCATTGAAGGGAAGAAAAGGAGCTAGACTGGGGGACATAATTGTTGCATCGGTCAAGGAAGCCCATGCTGGTGGGAAAGTGAAGAGAGGAGATGTGGTTCGTGCTGTTGTGGTTCGTGCTGCAATGCAACGTGGCCGTTGTGATGGGAGCGAAATCAAGTTCGACGACAATGCTGTTGTTCTCATCAATAAACAAGGTGAGCTAATCGGAAACCGTGTTCATGGACCAGTCCCTCATGAATTAAGAAAAATGAAGCAACTCAAGATCCTTAGTCTGGCTGAGAAAGTTGCCTAGTTGTGTTCTCTTTTGGCACTATTTTAATGAGATGTTCGATTTTTGAAGTCTTGAATACACTTTTTTTATTACAGTAGTCGAATCAGATGAATTATTGGGAAATTTCTTGAAAAATTTAAGAATTTCCAGTGTTGGACAAAGCTTTATTTGTTCGTGTGTGCTTCTCAAAATTAGACCTGCAAAGCAACATCACGTCCATTCCAACAAAAAAGAGGAAATCGAAGACTGCTATGCCTTTCGTATTTGTGTTTCCCATCCTCTCTTTTTTTTTTTCGTTTAGGGTTTGGGCTCAGAGGAAGGATTTCTTTAGAATGTTTACATTAAATATTCTAAAATAAAATGAATATGGGAGAGAATAATTTATTTTCCAAAATGGATAAGAGAGAGAAGAATTATTCTCTCCCATAAGAGAGAAAGGATTTCTTTAGAAAGTAAACATTAAAACTTTTAATGTTTTTATTATGATACCCTTTAATTAAATATTCTAAAATAAAATGAATATGGGAGAGAATAATTTATTTTCCAAAATGGATAAGAGAGAGAAGAATTATTTTCTTTAACGAATATCATGATTTTCAAATTCACATAATCTTCTGTCGGTGATTTTTCAAAGAGAGAAGAATTTATTTTCTTTAATAAATATCGTGATCTTCAAATTCATAGAATGAAACATTGTCAATTTCGTAGGTGATTTTTCAAAATCACAAACCTTAGTGTTAAAGTAAATCAAACAATACAATTGTGAGAGATGCATAAAATTCAAGATACCCAAAAGAGATATATGTCCAATACTGTATTCAAGAGGAAGAAGTGTAATGCAGAAGGGAAGAGAGGAGGAGCGCCTCTTAAAATAAAGAGAGGTTGACATGAAAAGTGAAGAGAGTATTTGCAGGAATAACAATGCTTCCAAAAACCCACCAACACCTAAAAGTGGAGAGGAAAGTCAACCGAAATTAACAATTGATATAAGAACGATTATACGCAGATCTGTGAAAAATGAGAGAGATGGGAAAGGATTTGGCCCAACTATGCGCGCTGAGAATAAGATAGATTAAAATGAGGTGAGAGATCGTGATGCAGATGTTTAGATGAGAGAGGAGAAAGCGAAGAGAGAGATTAGTGAGAACTCTTCAAAGTTAGAAGGAGAGCGAATAAATGGCGGAGAAGATGATGACCTACGCCTCCCCTCTCCGCGCCTCTATGGTCGGCGTCGTTGAGATGTAGTGAATCACCGGCGGGATGCATGTTTCTTCGCCTAGGTCGGATCTTTCCAGAATGCCTTAATTTCTTCTTTCTTCAATCTTCATCGCAGATTCAATTTGACTATGAATGAAAGATTTTTTCTTTTCAGTTTAGGGGTAAAAATATAATTTTACCCATTTAACCCTACGGTTGAGATTTATCCTTCTATTTCTTGAGGGTTACATATACGCCGCTAATGCACCATTCAACCCGGGCCAACAAAAGCCCACGGGCTGTCCCTTTCTCTCAACCTTAAATGTAAACAGCAGTTAACCAAGGTTGAATAGAGGATAATCCTCATAAACCTTTAAAGTAAACGCACCCTTAGCGAATATCCTTAATATTATAGCATGATGACCTTTAATACATATGTGTGTGTCTACGCAAGCATTTTCCCATCTAGTGAAATCGAATTAACTTGTTTAGTTCAGCACAACCAATTTGGCCCATCAACCCGTGTCATTTATTTTTCTTAGCCCTAATTAATTAATACGAGCCAGCCCAAACCAGTTTGGCCCATTTCGTTGTTTTACTGATTTTTCACATTCGACACCAAATCCTTCCGCCGACGCCATCCACCCTCCCCACTCCATCCGACCACAGAGCGACCGAGTTCATCTAAGCAGGTCATACGGTGAGTTATTTCTACATTTCTATTTCTGATTGATTGTGATCGCTGATTAATGTTTTCTGCGTATATTCTCCGAAGCAGGAACCGAGTTAATTTGTTCTTTTCTCCAAATTCTAACTTGATACAATGAATTGAAATTAATTAAGAAAAGAAAATGAGAATACTTAAAAGATTAAAAAAGAAATAAATGAGAAAAGAAAATGAGGATATTTAAAAGATTAAAAAAAGAAATAAAGTTCTTTTTTTTTTGTTTAGAAAAGTAGTAATTAATTGGGAGATTATTCCATGGCAGATTAATTGCTGATTAGTCCCTCATATTAATGGCTGATTAGGAGAATAAATTGCGAGCAAAATTTCCACAATAATTCCCTTACAGGATTCGATATGTGGGAGGCAAAACAAAAGAAGCGTGAAGCCAATTGAACCAACCAAGATATTTGTAAGTAAATAAACTTAATATATATATATATATATATATATATATATATATATATATATATATATATATATATTAAATCGACGGCTCTTATGGGGGTGGTCTTGTGCGGCGGCACCTCCGATACCACTCCGGGATCGCCTTTGACAATACCCCTAAAAAGTCAATAAAACTTATCAAAAATCAATTTTTCTTAAACTTTGTATCTATATTATTTGCAAACATAAATTCGAGACAGAGGAAGTAATACATTCTAATTTGAAATTCAGCAAAATAACATTGTCACTAGTTTATTTTACAAAAATGCCACCCACTATAAATTTTTTAGGAAAAATGCTATTTTTTAAAAATTTCGACATAATTAACCTATCCTATAACATCTTATGCAACTATGTCTGAATCCCTACACATGACTATATGTGCAATCCTACACTCGACTACACGTGCGAACATTCACATATTTTCTTTACAAACATATGTTCGCATATTTTATTTACAAATATATGTGAGACCAATGTACGCGATTATGATCAAAAGTAAGAATTAATTTGTACTATGAGAAAATTTCATGTTTTATATGCAAAATTAACCTAATAAAATATGAGTATATGATATTATAGTATGATTTATTATAAACATATTTTAACTATTATTAAATGGAGTGTACTTTACCTATAATAATCATTCAATAATAGAGAGCGATCGGCCAATCTCATAATCCGTCATACATATACTCCATTCATGAGAGAGTCTAAAAAAAATCTATCAATATGATTCAAAATTTAAATTTAATTTTATAATATTAATATCTCATTCACTCAATAAGTACTACACCTATTTTATTAACACTAGATGTAACCATGTGCGTTGCACGTTACATGTTACTCCTTTTATTTCGGTTCTTGTATACTAAATATTTCATATTGTTTAAAGAAAAAAGCTTTTTTTGTCTTGTTATGATTTTGACTTATCGCAATTTATGAATATATTTTTTTATTTTATTAATCTCTTTATGTAATATTATTCTGTTTGTAGATATTATAATTACACACAAATATTAAATCATCACATCACTTAATTAATATTAAAATAATTAAGTTGTTGATCCATATAAAAAGTGAAAAGGTTTTATGTTTCAATGTAATTCTACAGCACTTGATTAACATTAAATTAATTAAGTTATTGATGAGAAAATAAAAAGGTTTTATATCTCAATGTAATTCTTATTCCATTTGGTCTATCAATTTGCTGCGTTTATTATATTAATTATTAGATGATCATCCAAATGTATGATATTAGTTAAACTTGTTTAAATACTCCATAATTTAATTAATAAACAATTTTACTATACTTAAAGAATTATTTAATTTAAAAATACTTTATCATAAATAATAATAATAATAATAATAATAAAATGAATTCATACCGTTATATTTTTTATTATTGGTGTCCAACTAACATTATTTTCGATTGGAATCTTCATAAATTGTAAATATTATCTAATTAGTTTTCTTAAATTTATATCAACTCTTTTCTTGGTACATATATATTAAATAATGAAATTTCATACAACCAATAAAATCAATTAATTAGTTCATAACCCCAAACATCTAGTCAAACAACAAATCACTCCCAAAATAACAATTCCAATTCAAAATCTCAAAATAAAATCTTAATAAAATATAACTGATCAATATTCAACTAAAAAAACAAGTTTATCTCATCAATATTATCTCTGTTTCAACACTTCTGCTTGGAAACCTTAGATACAACAACATTGAACAAATGCCCAAAATCCAAAGCTTAGATACTTCCTCATCTCCACTTCAACGCCTACATCTCAAATTAGCATCCATGTTTAATATGGAGGAGCTTTATTCACTATTCGAAAATGCAAAAATATTTTTTTTAAATGGTTTGATTGACAAAAGTCATTTCACAATTTATAATGTTTGATTAGGCTATTCAATTCATCCATTCATGGAAAGGTTTTGTGAATGCATTAATGATTTGAATGTTTTTATGCACCTATTCTCCACCCAAATAATTATGTGAATGCATTAATGTGTGTTAATATTGTATTCTATAATTAAATAATTCATTAAATAAATTATAAATAGATTAACTATAATCATAAATATAAATAAATAAATAAACAAAATACTAAATATATGAAAAATTGAAAAGACATCATAATTATATTTTGTTATTAATAATGAATAATAATATGAAGAGATATTACATTAATATTTTGTTATTAATAATACATTTATTTAGATAGAAAATTAGGACTATGTTGCAAATAATAAAATGCATAAAGGATAAAAGTGTCCAAAAAAGTTTCTTAAATCATTCACACTTTTAATATATTAAGATTAAGATATATAATGAATATAATAATTATTGTGTACTCGGTAGTTTTTACTATATAATTATTTGTAACTTTTTAAGATACTTTGTTAAAATAATAAAATGAATATATTTTAAATGAACAAATAAAATATTTTTAATTACTAAAAGCATTAACTTAATAATTCCACATTGTTACGGGTTACATGCTGGCATACATGTCTTAAGGGAAAAATGTATTTTCGGTCCCGTACAAAAAGTCTGATTTCATTTTTGGTCTCTAACCTTTTTTTAGTCTCAAAAGTTGCAATTTTGGTCCTATTCGTTAAATTTTGGATGAAAACCGTTAAATTAAGAAGAAACACACACTGTCCAAAATTAATTTTTGGTCACAAAACCATCTCATCATTCTTGAATTTTGTTTAGAAATGTCCCAAACTTTTGAAATCTTTCAAAATTTAATGATACATTTTCTAATTGAAATCTTTCCCATTAATAATTAATGAAAATTTTTAAAATCATCCCAAAAAAGACCATTTTTTGAATGAAATTCAAAATGTACTGGACATTTTCAGAAGTTTTAGGATGAAAACGATGAATCAATTTAACTCACCCCACTAGTCTAGGTTGGAATAGATGAGAAAGAAAGAAAGGTGAGGGTGTAGAAATGAGTGAAATGAGAATTCACATGCGTTACTCATGCAAATTGCAAAGAGAAGTTGGGTTAACGACAAGGATGGCAAGAGTGCCACGATATTGATGAAGCGTGGAGATTAGGCTCTGCAGTAACGTGTGGACATCACACTCCTCTTTCTCCCTTCTCTCTTTTTCTTACAAACCTTAGTACCAAACTCTTGTCCTGTCCCCACCCACCCCACCCCACCCCACCCCAGGATATTTATCCCTCCAAAGATAGATATTACTGCCGCTTTTAATCCTTACGTCTTGGAACTCATCTTCATCCAACCTCCACCCTTCTCTTCTCTCATCAATCTTCATTACAATCCATAACCATGTCCACTGTGACAAAGCTGCACCTTCCTCCGCTTGAGTGCCACCACCACACCGGCCAACCGCCGCCGCAAATCCTCCGGCATCGATTCTTGTGGGGCGTGAAGAGTGGTCGGAGAATTCTTAATCGGCCATGCAGGTCTTTCAAGTCTGATCAGAAGGGTGATGGGTTTGCCGAGAAGAAGAATAAGGGGTTCCGAGAAAATTGTGATAAAATGGTGGAAAGGAATGATCTTGATTCTCGGAAAGGTGTGGATAAAATTGTGGTGGGTGCTATTAGGAATGCTGTGTGGAGATTGTCGAAGCCCAGTTTAAGATCGCAAGGGGAGTTTAGGGAATCTCTTGAGAAGTTAGAAGACACTTTATTTGCAGTAAGTTCACTCCTTTTTTTTTTTTTCTGTCCACAGATTGTCTGAAATTGACAACCTTTAAACAAGATCATGGGATCTATGTTGCAGAAGAGGTTAATATAAACTTTTAAAGACGGTTTTGGGATTAAAAAAGACTTGCAAATCAACGAGGGTGAACTCTTGGCAGAAATGTAAATGTGAACATAGAAATGTATTTGTAGAGGAGGAGTTGGAATTTTGTTTTGGTGAACTAAAATCTTACAAATTCAGCTGCCAATTTTTTTGAGTAAGTTATGTTTATATAAAAGAGACATAAGCACCGAGATATAATCTAGCAGGAAAATTCTGATGAAGATTTGGTGGCTGTGCAAAAGAAATTCCTTATTTCATTTTTTCAATTTAGACAGAGCTCTTTTCAATTCATACACCTTTAAGAGAAAAAAACCGAAGGCCAGAAGCATTCTATGATTAAGTGTGAATAACTCTAGGATCATTTTGCAATTTGAAGATATAGTAACGTCAGATTTATTTGTAAACCTTATGGCCAAATTAGAACTTCACGGAAGAGTTATATAGCAGAAGGAGAATTGGGAATTCTTCTAATAAGAGTTCAAAGTGCTTTTAATTGAGATGAAAAGTGAAATCCAGGTTTATCAACTTGAAAATTCTCCCATGTGTAGTTAATTCGCAGATGTTATTATAGTATGATGATGATGATACATGGAAAGAAACTTAAAAGATGTTTGAGTTACACTTATTTTTTTCACCTAAATTAATCTTCTCTTGTATTGCCAGGGAATGTTTATCTTTTTTATAATTCATATTCCTATCACAGGCTCTATCTAGGAGCATATCTCCAATATATTATCCTACGCTTGCAATGCTTGGTCTTTAACAGGATACTCAACTTTCGATGCCCTAAAGTCAAATAAAGGATTATCTATATGATCAATTGAAATTATTCCAGAACATTCTGATTTATGTCCACTATAAACGGTGCTAGTAATTCCTATTGACACATACAGTTTATGACTCAACATAACACGTCATTTGGACTATTGATTGCATTCTTGTTTGGGCTATACTTTGTTTTCCAATCAGAAGGGCTATTTTCACATTCTCGTATTCACGTGATATTGAATCTCTGTAAAAGAATGCAGAAGTCAGATTCATTCTATACCTCTGAACTTGAGGACACAAAGTAGTAGTTAACGCTGCTTATTTGATACCACCTTTATATATGATTGAATGTATCTTTAGTTGCGCTTTGTTGAATAGAGAATACACAGTTATAGCCCCCTCAATTCTTTCTTGGCAGCTTTCTATGCACATTGGAAGATATATCGTTACCATGTTAAGTACTGGAGTTATTCTGCTGATTGGGTTTCAATTGTCAGGTTAGCATATGTTGTCAATTTGTTTCCTGAATTCACTAACAATTTTGTGAATTTTGCCATCCACATATTTTGAATTTTCTGAAATACTTACGTAGGTGGTGATGATCAAATGAATGCATTAGTTTGGTATAGTTGGCTTGGTGGGATCATAATTGGAACAATGATTGGTTCCAACATGGTGTTGGAAGAAGTCAGTCGATCTGGTCCTCGGAATGTTGTTATAACTGGAAGGTATAGGTTTTCTAAAAAATGTAATTTAGTTGGTTTAATTGCTCTGGTGATTGCTTGAAGACTTAGATTGGACTGCTCATTAGGACATATTTTTGGGTTACCGTTAAGAAACAATAAATTTCTGACTTTTAGGTTCCCTCTTATTACTCTATCTTATATCGTTTCATATGCAAACTGAGCAATTTGTTTCAATCTTATCAGTAAGGTTTGAGTCGGAATTAGTTTTACCTAATGCATTCTAAGGACCCTCCAAAATACATTTTACCAATTGTTTTGTTTGCTCGCCCTTAATTTTAGTTTCTGCATGATCTTTTTCTTATTTTTTTAAATTCTACCTTTAATTTAAGATTTCATCCATCAAACTTTATATAAAGGTGGTATCAGTTTCTTATGATCGAATGTAGCAGTTTCTTGTGGCTATCAAAATCATCTTAAAAATGTATATGTGTGTGTGTATGCATGACTGAACTTGATCAAAATTTCATCCATCAAACTCCATTCATGTTACAGTACCAGAGGACTTGGAAAAGCTCTAGCACGTGAGTTTTTACTTTCGGGTGATAGGGTCATCGTTACTTCACGCAGGTAATTTCACAATTATAATTATTGTTGTACAAATTAGCATGTGCATGTTTCCTCACTTTTTGATTCTTGTATTTGTATCCGACTCATATGGAAACAGCCCTGAATCTGTGGACGTGACCGTCAAAGAACTTGCAGAGAATCTGAAGGAAATGATGATTGCTACAGGTGGCTCATCTAGAACACAATTACGGCATGCAAAAGTATTGGGCATTCCATGTGACGTCTCTAATCCTGAAGATGTTAGCAAGTTGGCAAAATTTGCCGTTAATGAACTTGGGCCTATTGATATTTGGGTAAAACTTATTATTTTTATTTATTTTTTCTCTTTATTGCTTGCTACACTATAGTGTGTCAGACAAAGGTCTTGGTGCTTACCCTTGTACTCTAAAATTTTGAATATTGTTTAGATACAATTAAGCAAGTACGGTATCACTTTCAATTGATTATTAAATGACCGTATATTTCCCACAGTTGTTACCTTTTAAGGACTTCATGTTTCTATAGGTACAGGATTGCATTGAGTCTGCTGAAACAGAGGGAGTATATTTTAAGTTATCCAAATCAGTATGCTTGAATAGTGACATGTCATTGCAATCATTGTGCTTAACTCAATTTGGCATGGTGTTTTGGCATGGGAGCATTCTCTTGGTTCATTTGTTATGACTTTTTCCTTTATCCCTTTTACAGGTTAACAATGCAGGGACTAACAAGGGATTCAGACCCTTGGTGCAGTTTACTGATGATGACATACAACAGGTTTGTTATCCTTCAAGTTTCAAACCAATTAAATGCCTTGCAAGTGACTTTTACTTCCATACCAATTCTTACTCTTCCTTTTCCAGTACAAGCCTCTAGGAATCGGCGGTGAATAAAATGGCAATAATATTTGATATTACATGGCTTGCTCCTCGAAATATTAAATTACAAAACCATAAAAATGCCAAATAAGTTGTTGGCTAGTGCCCGATCAATAGATCAAAACAGCTAAGTTAACAACTTTTCCTATACAGGTGGACAACATCTGTCAGCCAAATCTACAAGATTGAAATCATTAATTTTTAAAAATTTTACATGCTTTCATAGATTCTAACTCACTGCAGTAGTCGTCCAAAAAGCAAAATGATGGGCAAAACTAACTGATTATTAATACAGAATGTACTCTTGTCAGTTCCTTTCTCTAATTTCTAGATGTCTTCACAGAACTTGTAGCTTCTTCTACTGATAAATTTGATGAATATAACTTACTGATTCGTTGAAATGAAAAATGCTCTGTTACAAGCAACGGATGAACATGAACACTTATCAATAGTGAGTTGGATGTGGAATTGGTTTGTTATGATTTTATGTCCCTGCAATATGACCTGCTTGACATTCCATGAAATCATGGACAGATTGTGTCTACAAATTTGGTTGGTTCAATTCTTTGTACTCGTGAGGCCTTACTAATCATGAGCAGCCAGAGAAATGGAGGTCATATTTTTAACATGGATGGTGCAGGATCTGGGGGATCTAGCACCCCGCTGACAGCTGTGTAAGCTCACTCATCATGATTTTTGTTTTTCCTACTAATTGGAAAAGGCTAAAGCTGTTAGGTTAAATGTTCTAACATGTAATAATTCAATCTTCCATGTGCTATGAAAATATAGCTATGGGTCGACTAAATGTGGTCTTCGGCAACTCCAGTCATCACTTCTGAGAGAGAGCAGAAGATCAAAAGTTGGTGTCCATACAGCCTCACCAGGCATGGTCCTGACAGACCTGCTATTAAGGTATCCAATTATTTGATTGCATTCTATGCCGAATTTTCTATCCTAAAGTCTCTTTTTGCAGGCACAATGCATTTATAATTGATATTCAAGCTAATTGGTTTCCCAGATGATTTTCTTCTTTAAATGAAAAATTACTTTCCTTGACTAAATAATTTGGTGAATCTTGAAGTACCTTCCATGTACTAGTATTTTCTTTACATAAATTCTCTGTTAAACAAGTTGATAGTAACATATTGAACTATCTCCTTCCAGAATATGAAAAGTGGAATTGTCCCAGTCCTTTGTTTACTGAAATCTGAATCTCTTGTGCACCCACTTGACCTATTTAATCTGAATGAAAAGACGATAAATCCATAAGTCCCAAGCATACACCCTAACAACATTGTTTAAATCCTGAGCGCAAAATAGTAATATAGTGTCGGGGTGTACACAAGTCATAGGCTTGAAAGAGAAGACAATAAAGCCCTAGGAAAAAAGCGTTACCTCCCAAGGCCAAAATAGAAATATTGAAGTACACTTACACTTGGGCATGCACTAGTCTTTGCATTACTGAATTAATGCATTGTGTCTTCATTGCAGCGGTTCAAGTGTGAAAAACAAGCAGATGTTTAATATTATCTGTGAACTCCCCGAAACGGTTGCAAGAACCTTAGTTCCACGAATGAGGGTTGTCAAAGGAAGCGGAAAGGCCATTAACTATTTGACTCCTCCGAGGATTTTACTGGCTCTTGTCACTGCATGGCTCAGACGAGGTCGTTGGTTTGATGATAAGGTACCTTATATTTGTTTGGTTGAGAGTATGAAACATCTTTCAGTGAAAAATCCGACAGGAAATTCTCCTCTTTTGCACCCTCCACCCCTCTAGAAAGTCCATAAATTTTTGACAAAAGTGAATCTTTTAGGGAAGGGCACTGTATGCAGCGGAGGCAGATAGACTCCGCAACTGGGCTGAAAGTCGAACCCGTTTCTCGTTCACTGATGCGATGGAGATGTACACTGAAAATACATGGATCTCTGTGTTTTCACTTTCTGTGGTTTGCGCTTTCATCATCTTATCGAGTACGAGCAGTAGTACATTGCCAGGGACCTGATCATGGCTGCTCTGACTGGATCTGATGAGTTTAACAAGTGGAAGATTGATTGTTTATCTGTGCACACACAATGCATGATGAAGAAAAATGTAATGGGTGTGTGGGGTGGGTGCATAGTTTTTCAATCTGCATCCTTGTAATCTTGAAACACTACTTCTCATTCAAAGAGGTAGCCTATTGTATAATGCTATGAAGGAACATTTTTACATGAACGATGTGGTTTATTCCATTGTCTTAAATCATCAAATATTGGATATGCTCCACTTTAATCTACCAAAATGTTGGGAGGTGAGAAATGTTGATATCCAAAGATTATATATTTATATATCTATACTCTGTCGCCCGATTACTCTTCCCATTTACTGTACCATACTCCCTCCGTCCCCCAAAGTATTTCACACTTTCCTTTTCCATCCGTCCCTCAAAGTATTTCACACTTCACTTTTACTAAAAATGGTAATGAATACACTATAATAATACTTACTTTTTACACATATTCCAACAAAATACTCACTTTTTCACCAATTCCAATAACTTTACACACCTTTTTCATTAAATTAACTAAAATATTTCTTCTATTTCTTACTTTATACTTAAAAAGTCAAATTTTTCTTAAACTCCGCGCACACAAATACGTGAAATACATCGGGGGACGGAGGGAGTATTATTTAAGAAAATTTCTCTTCCCATTTACTGTACAACATTGTTTAAGAAAAATTATACTCCCTCCGTCCCGTTTCAATATTTACATTTGCTTTTTGAATGTTGATAAAGGAGTATAATATTTTAATAGATAGTGAGTGAAAATATATAATTTTTTATAATTTTTAATGTAAAGTGGGTAGATGTATTAGTATTGGATGATATATTAATTGTTTTAGGTGGATCCCATATTCCAAAAAGGAAAATGTAAGCATTGAAATGAAATGCGCAAAATAGAAACGTAAATATTAAAACGCGATGGAAGGAGTACATTTTACTAATTTTGTTGATATTTTACTAATTTTGTTGATTCTAAAGGGTATTGTAATATTTTTAGATAATAGTAAAATATTATAAAGTAATAATAACGCGTGTCAAAAATGGGTGGCAAATAAAAAATAAATTAACTTTAAGGTTATTAGATACAGTAATATTTTAATTTTTTTGGGGGGTGTGAAGGGTATTTGGGATGGACAAATAAAAAAAATGTGAAAGATGATGGGGCACGTAGGGATTATTACATTTGCACGTATTGCATGTGCATGAATCATGATGTACTCCCAACTTGAAAGGGTCTATTTTCCTGTTCTCTTTTTGAAACAACTATGAAGTTAATTTATACACAGTATCTTGAAGACGATAATAGTTTTGCTCCCAACACTACAAAAATACAATACCTCAAAATCTTCACCACAAAAAAATTGAGTAATAATTATTAACAATAATTCCTAAGGAAAAGGTCCATCTAAATTATATGATTAAGGTCGAAATATTCTCATTGTTTTGGATACTTGGAGACGACAGAATGGACACCTTGACACTGCAGAGGAGCATCTCTTACACAGTACATGCCCACATGGAATTAAGGTGACATCAACTTCATTGTTTAAACAAACTCGGCACGACCATGCCGCTTTTGCAGTATCTGCTTCTTTTGAAGCCATCTCGAACTTTTCCTGTTCACAACACAAATCAGCATCAATTCAGTTTAGGATAACTTGTGGCCTCCAGACCAGTCTAATAAGATTTTAGTGGAAAATAGAAAGTGATGGCCAAGCATGAGTAGAGAATGTTTCACCCTTTCTCAATATATTTTCTGAATGCTTCTATCTTTATTGTGTAACATGCAAAACCCCTTTAAGAAGGTATATACACTAGGCAAAGAATTCTATGCAACCGGTTGTACCTACACCCCAGTAATTCATGTTCTATTTTACACTAGGGGGTATGTTTGTTTCTAGTTTATGTCGGTTCTAAAAACAAGATTATGCCTATAATATGATAGTATTTATTTAGATGATTGTTTAAATACTTACATATTTTCTTCCTTTCCTTTTATTATTAGTTTTTGTTGGTTTTTCTTTTTAAATAATGTTCATGAACAATATTAGGTGTTAAATTACGAAATTTTTTTTTTATTGTTCACGAATAAATACATTTAATCTTCCAGAACAAGTGTTAACGATGACATTATTTAACAAGAAAGCCTTATCAAACAACCACCGATTGAGCATGAGCTCAGTTTTAAAATTCTTGACAAGCTTGAGGTCGATTATAACTTAACACACAAGACTCAAACAGAGAAAAGCGAGATCTGGCTCGGCTAAGGTTATAACAGTCACAACCCTTTATGTGTGAATAGATTTACGATAGCTTTTAACTCCATCAGACAAACAAGAATAAATATTATCTTACAAATAGATCAAACTTCAAAGTAACATAATTCTAATTTTGGAATAGTGAAAAATGCTAAGTTCACTGGCAGGAATGAATTGAAGCTCAAAATTGTGCCAAGTTCACTGCAGAAACATAAAAATGCTACTATAATTGTGCAGATTCATGTCAATTTCTAATCATGTAGATGTCTTAATGGAATGCACAAATCTGGGCTTGTCTAGTATTTGGGCTTGTCTAGGAAAATGTTAAGGAAAACAAGAAGCCATATAATAAATGGCACATCAACAAAAGAATCTTACGAACAAGAATTTACCATTAACTATAACCAAAATATCAAATTAACAATACAAAATAAAAACTTAAAAGAAAAGGCAGTACCTGCTCAAGCAATAGAGCAGCCTGGGATTCCTTTAGTTGTTCTTGCAGTGTTAATGTTGTCTGAAATAGAGACTGTTTTTCAACATCTAGATTGATGCCAGCTGAAGAAAGCATTTCATGAACAGCCTGGACAAATTCCGTAGCTGATACTCGACCGCACTGAAGGTCTTGCACTGGCTGCAGCTTTAATACAAATTAATCATAGAAAAAATACACTTACACAGAAGCATTCATATAAATCCATCCGAGCATGATCTTCCAATTCACAATCAAACATCCTAAAGTTGCCAATAATCCAGATTGCATTCTAAGGATTCTATCCATAAAATGTAAATTCTCAGTAGTAAATAATGTTAAAGAACTTCTAAGAATTCAAGGAACGTCTAAGAATTCTTATATATGCTCATGGAAAAGTAGAAACTCAATTTAGACACAATAATTGGAAAATACTGAAAGCACAACTAATAAATGTGCAGTCATATGTCAAAGTAAGAAAAATGAAATCAACAATGCAACAACCAAAACTAAGGGTATGACCTCTTTGAAGTTCTAACTATTTTCTACAAGGTGCAAGTACTGTCTAAATATTTGTATCTGTAACACGGGTTGGATTACTCCAGCTTCAATAATTTAGAGTGAGCCCCTTTTTGCATCTAGACAATATTGACAGACAGTCATGAAAAAAGATTAAGAATCTTACTACCTCCAAAAGATGCAAAAGGATTATAGTTGAATCTTTAGCAGAAGTCATTAATTATCTTTTGGAGATGTACTATCAACCTATTTATCTGTAGCACTAGTCATTTAATGGAAATGTACCTTTTCAAAAAAAAAAAAAAAATGGAAATGTACTATCCCCTATTTATCTTAGTAGTCATTAACTATCTGGCAATCTGCCGACCTCACTATTGAATTCGTTTATCAATGTGGTCACAAAGCACTGTGTCGTTGGTTAATTAGGGCAGTAACAAAAGTTTCAGATTTTAGCAACCATATATATCGAAGCAAAAATAATTTATTAAATGAAAGTGAAAGAAAAGAAACTAAAAAAAAAAATTCCGAAGAAATGAATGGATTTTTAAATTCATTGTAGTTGAAATCCATGCATTCCAGATCTCCGATTTGGATTGGTGTGATTTGTGAGAAGAAATACAAATCCAATAATAGACAAATTTGATATAGCATAATATATCAGAACCTTCACCATGTGTAACCTCTCTTAGGTCACACATACTACATACCATGGACAAGAAGAATAACATTGGATGGGACTCCAGTTTATTAATCCAATGAACTCGGAAAGGCACTCGCTACATGTTGGTATTACTATTATTAAGATATAGCAATGCAGTAGAGAAGTTCAATGATGATACAGTTTTCATCGATATCAACTCAGTAAATTCTGGACAGCAAAATTGAAGTTCAATCATGATACAGTTTTCATCGATATAACCACAGTAAATTCTGGACAGCAAATATTCGTTTTGATCGGATGAATTAAGAAGACATGATCGAGGACTTTCCTTTTTCCTATCCAAACACACCCACATCCCTTCAACACACAATCGAGACCAGGGCCATAACCAGACTAGCACAACTTCAAATTAATCAAACTTACAGTAACTAACAACTTTCAAGCTACATCATGAGTTGGTGAAGTTGTCATTTCAAATGAAGGATGAGTTCACATAAAGTAAATCTAAAGACCCGCAAAATAAGCAATAAATACCTGAGGGGGGATTGAATTGACTCCAGAAGTTTCAGGTCTAGTGTTCTCATGCACCTTGTGATCTCCCTCTTGAGCCACAAATGCTGAATCTTCACTGCTATAAGAAACACTCTTGAAAGAGAAAATATTAGAAGAAAGAAGGGGCTCAGTCATCCCTGGTGAAGTTTCCAGCATGAATCTATAAAGTGCTTGTCCTGCTGATGGCTTCACATTCTGTGGAACTCTGCCATACTTCAATCTTTCACCATTCAAGGACCTCCAAGCCACTATCTCTCCCTTGTAAAATGGCCTCAATGGGTGGAACTGCACTCGAGAAGCATCTTGGGGCAGTATCTCTTGGCCTAGAAACGCGTCAATTCCACCTCCAAACTCTCTCTCTCTAGAGTGGGACCGAAGTTTCAGGACATCAAGTAGTGCAGCCTCACAGTATTCAGGACAAAGAAACAAAGATCCAATTGGTAATGGAACTGGTGAGTCCAGAATGTGACTTACCACTGCAGCAATTACATCCGTTACCGCCACATATTTTGGTGGTTCAGCAATCAAGACACATGTTTTTAACTGATCTATGTAGTAAAGGGCTGGATGTCGGGATATGCCCTCCCACTCAGGAAGAATCGAATTCTTAGAAACAAGAGTAATGTCCACAGACTTTGGAAGTAATATAAAACGAGTGTATAAGCATTGAACAAACTTCAACTTTTCTGCAATAGATTCCAATGATTTTTGGATCTTCTCCAAGGATGGCATACCAAATCCAGAACTGGTGCTACTACTGCACAAGGAAGTTAATGTTCTCCACACTGCCACTTGGAATGATTCACTATTTAGCTTTTGTCTGATGGAAGCAAGTGTAATAGAACCAATACACACTAATTCACATAAGTCTTCACTGTTGTCCAGTTCCTGTAGATAGGTGTGCCATAAGGTGTGAGAAAATTTATATATAAATATAGATATTTATTAAAATAAGCTTCCAGCTATCTGCTACCTCTTTAACGACATCAGAAAGCTTTCTGATACCAAGGGCCTCACACAGACGCTCAGGAAGATCTTGGTGAACAAATCTAAGCCTCGATGTATCAATGTGATTGACATAATGCAAACCACGAGTATCAATATACACACATGATTTTGCGTAGACAAGCCTGCATCCATCATCAGGAACAATTGCTTCAGAATCCCAGATAGAGATGTCTGAACCATTCTTTTCATCACAGATGAAATGTAAAATTTCAACTGCAGCACGGAATTCATTTGGATTTAGACACTGATAACCACAAACTTTTTGAAGATCTGAAAGAAGGTTCCTTGCAGAAGCAACGGATAGTGAGTCTTGAAGGCCCAAATCCCGGAGAATATTAACAAAAGGAAGATATGCAGAAGGGAGCTCAAATGCAAATGGAGACAGATTTATAGTCAAACGAGCAAAAAGAGAGCTTGCTGTCACCAAACGAGTGCCATTTGCAGCTGGCAAGAAGGCCACTTTTTGCAGCTTTGCAATGTCTGCCAATGAAGTAATAATGATTACTGGAGAGATTAAAATAGAACGCAATACTACATTTAGTGCTGAAATATCAGATAGGAGCAACCAACTCAAGACAAGACATGTAGCAAAGTTCATTTTTCTTCAGACACCATTAAATCAGTTGGCACAATCCCTTTAGCCGTCATACTAAAACCATTACATTTATTATAGCACTGTGTTCTACCAAGTGAAACTAAATATATAAATAACTTCGATAAATTTTCCCGAAATTAAAATTTTAAAATGTTCTCTAAAAGAACTAGTGAAACTAAAAATATAAATAACTTAGATAAATTTTCCCGAAATTAAAATTTTAAAATGTTCTCTAGAAGAAAATGTGAAATTAAAAATAACAGTTAGGTTAGTTATTATCTTAACAGCTTCAACAATAGTTGTAACTATTTCATACCTTCCTATTTCCCTCACTAAAAGCGGAGATTTATTTTTTAAAGAAACACATATGACATAGCACATTCAACAAAAGATCGAGATTAACACAGATAACCTGCAAACTAGCATGAAGTCCTCACTCAGTTAAAATAAGGAATTCTCTTACCGAAAAAAGAAAGCAAGTACATATTGTGGGGGACAGAAACAGAAGAAATATAAAGACACATGACAGGAAAATGGACTTGATAGAAAGCCACTTTAAACAAGTTTAGCGGAAAGAGCACATTAAAAGCTCAGTCGTTGATAGACCACAGAGGCACAAAGAAGAAAGCAATGGGCCAGCTGGAACTATTGGAGTAATTAAATTAATTGGGCTTAGATTATGCATCAGTGATTTATTTCTTTCCTCATTGTTTGAGTTGGGCTTCATAGCCCTCGTTGAGTATTTATAATTTGTAGAGGCCAGAGTTTGGATAATTTAGATATTTTGCTATTACCACCTTTAGGATTAGGAAGAGATTTCCTTTGAGGCCTCATTCCACGAGTTTTCATTATCTACTATCTTATTCAAGTACCTCAATTGCCTTAACTCTAACGTTTGTTCACCGGAATAAGAAACAAAGAAGTTGTTAGGATCCTGAAATTTCTATCAAAGAATGGTCAATATACATAATTTATAAACAACACCCGCTTAATACTTTCCAACACTAAGCATAGCTAAATGCATATTCGCCGGAATGTCAAGGTGCAGGCAAATGTCAAGCATCCGGAAGTTGGATGCTACGAAGAGCAACAGGAAGAAAAAATCAGTTTCCTGGTCATGTTGTGTATATAATACAGATTTAAAAAAGAAAAAAGAAAAAAAAAACTAAATTTATAAGATCACATAGTAACTAATTGAGATAGTAAAGAAAATCAGGTGGATATTTAAAAGATAACATAGTTGTAGAATACATTTACATTAGGCCTATCATGTACCTGGGAAATAAACATGAGTGTAACAAATTCTTTTCAAGGGTAGACACAGCTTCCTCCAATGAATAAAATTTAAAAGGGAAATACATCAAGTAACTCTATTTATGAACATTCTTCTAAGGTCAAGTATAATGCACAAAAAAAAAAAAAAAAAAAAAATCGATAAAGTTAATTCTCTGAGATAGACATAAACTAAAACTGGTAAAATTCCTTGAAACTAAATTAGTTATAACATAAGAAGAGTACACACACATATCTCAATAATGAGGCTCATCTTCAACTTATGTTATGAATAATAGAACATCTACCTGGATGGTTTTAATTACCTGAAGAAGAGAGGGAGCTCCATACTTTGTCCAGATACTTCAATACCTCAATTGAGGCTTCATCAATTGTCTTGATACCCGATAGAGCAGGCCAGTGAGCAAGAGTATCCTCACCACCATTTCTTCCAATAACCTGCAGAATTTGGTCAGAAATGCCAAGTGGGTTACAAGCAACATATCACTATCAAACCATACCTGAAGGTGCTTAAGTACAGTTGAAAAGGCCGGAGGACTTGACAAATGTAATGGTCCCCAAGCATACTCAGGGGGTACAACAGACTGTATTGAAAGAATCGGAACACAACTCCAAGCAAGAGGCCAATCCTTCATCAGAATAGCTTCAGCATAGGAACAAAGCACTCTATTCCCACTTCTTTTGCCGCCTATATTTGGAAATCCTTTTTCAGCTGGAACACATGCAATCTTGCCAAGGAGATTGCAGAAGTTGTTTCCATAAAGTACAGCAAAATTAGAAAAAATAGTTTTGACCAAAGTTTCAGCCAATACCCAAATCTCAAAAGATACTTCATTCTTTGAATTCCAAACATTAACTTCGTCAAGAACTTCAACCTGCTTCATACATTCACCTCCAAGATGCTCCACTCTCTTAGCACACTCCAGAATAATATCTGATTCAGCAGATGTTCGGAGACCCACTTTGCGCAAAATCTGAAGCCATCCATCTGAAATGAATCTCTCTCCAGGGAATTTCTTCCTCACACCAGAAAACACAGATGTTAATAAAGCATCACCAGGGTCAAATAAATCTTGGGGTTTATAGAAGTTTTCCGACTGTTCATCAGCTGTTTTCACAAAATTAGTATCTTTAAGCACCTCAATTACTGATGGATCTGATTGTAGATCTTTCCAGTTCGTGTACAGATAAATCAAGATATCCTCTTGCTCAGCCCGAGGCTTATGTTCAAACCCAGGCAAGCCAAACTTCACAAGAATCTGCCGATCATCCAATTCACGGATTCCAAGTGCTCGAAGTAAGGAACTCTCAGTAGAATTGGTGGTGTGAGAAAGACATCGATCATCAGATGGCTTGAGAAATGTGTTTGAGGGGATCATGCAAAGATCCTCAGTATCCAATCGAGTATATGTCCCAAGAACTGTTCTATAAATAGGAAGACCACGTAGTACTTCAAGCTCTTCTCTTCCATAACTAGTACTACTTGAATAGAAACCAGAAGCAAATAATCTGAAGAGCTCATCTCGTTCTGAACCTGTAAAGGATGTGAGTTCAGGAAAATATCCAGATTGTTTAGCTGCCACAAGTTTGGATGCTATAGTTCGCCCTAATGACTGTCCATCTGCTGGCAAACACTTCGACGGAGGAGCACAATCCAAGTAATTAACATCAAAAATAGGAATGTTGTATTGATTCAGCAGTGAAAACAACCAAGGATACTTATTATCTATAAATTTAAATGACAACAAATATGCTTTGACATTGTGAGGATCAGAAGAAAATCCAGATTGGCGAACTTCAGATGTATCTTCTTCAGAATAATCATTCAAAATTACCAAATCCTTAATGAGGGGAGGAACAAAGACTAGATGACGTTCCCTAACACGACATAGGATTGGACGACCAAGAAAAGCTGGTATAAGTGGCCAATCAGAAAAAAGTGAGATGTCTTCAGATGAACCATTGACAATCTTCCAGAAAAGCCTAATCCACTCAGGAGGAGGACCTGCTTCACTATTAGAATTTGCAGATTTCTCCCATGAAAACCAGGGAGCATTTTTTGAGTCAATTACATGATTGGCCCAGTTTTCATGAAAAGCAGATCTCATGTGGCTAGCAAGCAAGCGAAGGGAGAAAGATTGGATTTTCAAGAATGATTGAATAGCAGTGTTCGAAAAAATATTTTGCAGTACAGCTCTCTCCAATATTTCTGGATGAATAAAATTTTCAGCTAAAGAAGTAATTAAAGATTGTTCCTCTTTGTTTCCAACCCAAAGTTCAGTAGACCCAAGTTTGATCAAACTATTTTTTGCAGTTGGACAAGGTAGGCCTTTAATTTCAAAAGATATATAGAAAAGCCTCTCTTCCTCACTTGAACGGAAGTTATAAGGCCCATAACTATTGATTCCAGTCAAAGGGTGCCTGTTAGATGAAGAACCACCTGGCCTCCCAATATCTTCAACAACTCCACGACCAAAATCAAATAAAGCCCTCCCCAAATTTGTCATCATTTCAATTGCATCTCCTCCAGAATTGACTGAAGTAGGAGGTAAGACTCCATGCATGCGTGGATTAGTGCCTGATACAGCAAAGGAATGATTATATTCTTTTTTGCTTAAGGAACTGAAATCAGACAAGTCCCTTGGAGAATGAAGTTCCTTGCTCACAGATGACTCCAGAAGTTGAATATCAGATAAGCAGTATTCAAGTACATCTACGTAAGTGTCAATTGACCAACTACCAATTGATGGTGGTGATGCACGAAGAAGTTCACGGACCATCTTAGGTTTAATTTCTCTAACTGAAAAACCCACAGCCCGAACTTCAGTCACCAATTCCCACGGGACAGAAAATACAGGATAATGTTCTTTGACAAAAGCACAAACAGTGGCAGGTAGCAAGGTATCACCAACCCCATTTCCAGGTTGTGAAAGAAACATACCATCAGAAGCCTTCACAAAATTTCCAGAATATAGCTGCCAAACAGGGAGCCCAACAAGGCGAGTATACAATGGCCTAATAACTTGTTCAACCAGACATAACCAGTCTGCCTTAAGAGATGTCATAGATGCTGAATCTTCACCATCTATAGGTTGGTTGGCCACAGCATTCTGGTATGACCTAGGCCAAAATGAATATAAATCATTCCCGTAGGAACTCAAAATTGAACACACAGAACGGCCTAAATTTGGTTCTAGAACAGATGTCAATGGGTCTCTCTGTAACTTTTGCATCTCAAGTATCAATTTAATATAAGAGTCACGAACACAAGACATCAGCTCTTTGTTCCAAGCTTCAATCAAATGACTTCCAGCATCAGATTTGACCTCAGACCCCACTTTTCTGTCTTGGCATCTAAATAAATAGCGGCCCTGATTATGGCGCACGAGGAAAGACCCCAGTACAGTTACCGGTATTCTTATATTACTTGTTAGAGGAAGAGGGGACATAATGGTGTTTGATAAATTGTTATCAGGAGGGCGTCCATTTCGGGATATGTGTGCAGCAACTCCAGCAACAGGTGTAAGGTTGTATGCAAGATACCGCCTGCATGCATAAAAAAATTAGTTCGAGAGACATGAAATTTTTGAGAAACTTTAATCTTGAGGTGGAGTCAAGACATTTCAAACATGAACCAGCCAAGATCACCTCTACATTCTACATTATGCAAGGTTGTAAAAGAAAATACTTGATACAGATCTCCGGAATGTTATAGCAGGATTAGAATTCTGTCAGGGAATAAATTAACCAATAAAATTCCAGGAGACTTCATGGAGTGCTTATTTCGAAGTTAAAATCCCATTTATATTTATCCACTTATTGAGAAATAGCATCTGGGAAATGGTGTTGCTTGTTATACATTCCCAATATCAAAAGAATGAATACAATGATTTACGTTAAAAACAGTTATATATACAGCATCAATAGGATAACTTCCATCTAAAAAATTACATGACAATTTCATTATATACCTGCAAAGTCCTAGATTTCTAAATTAATATACAAATTAATTGACACAGCCAGGCTTGCTACCCAGTTTCAGGTCACTATATATTTCTACCACTTTTAAAGACCTATAATCCTAGATCTCATCAAAGCAAAAGATAAACTACTCAACCGGATGCGGCTAAATTAAAATTTAAAATAGGGACAAGCAATCCCAAGAAAAGAATATTAAAAAAAAAGACCAATAAAACCATTATTTAGAAAATAGAAAATCTGCAGTGTAAATATAGGATATTCTATGGAAAACAGGTGGTGGCCTAATCCTCCCCCCGCCGTTATCACACATGGGCAAAGAGCTTCACTCTGATCTTTAAAGATTTTGCTAACTTAGCTTGTCCATTGTTTATCTGGCACTCTTTTCCAGCTAACTTTGTTTCCCAATAGGGTTTTCGTTAGTAGGTTTCATGAGGCTAGATTGGACTTCTTTACTAAACAGCCCGAACCTGTTCGGTTTCTTTGTTACACTCTTTTTCTTTGAGGCACTCTCTTGGTACCACTTCTATACTTTGAGCTTTTTGCTCTCCCATTGTTATCATTTGTTACAGGTTTTTACTAATAATATCACCTATTTACAATGGAAACAGGGGCCTAACAGGGCCCGGCATATACAAATATGGTTAATTAAGAAGTAAGGTACAGAAGCATTTCTGCAGTATGACAAAGGTTAAGAGCAGTAAATGATATTAAAAGAGGGTCCACTTCCATGGATGATTAGATCATAAGCCCCCATGATATTCTATTTAAAAGAACAGGTACATGATCCAGAATCACATGAAAACATCAGGAAATATCCGAAGACTCAAAAGTCAACACGAAGCAGGCAGGCAAAAGGAACCAACTAATGCATCTATATAAAAAAAATTCACTCACTGTGATGATATCCCACATCAGTTCCACACTCAAGTGTCGAAGGGCAAATAAGTGGGGATCAACCCTTCACCTTCAGCCATGGTTATCGGTGAAGTTAAGGCTCCCTAACTTATATGCCTAACAATTTGGTCCGACCTGCCGGATCCGGACAGACCGCGAGAAGCGGCTACCTGATGATGGGGTACAGTGTAAGGTTGACCCCCACTTATATGCCCTTCCACATTTGCATGTGGAACCGATGTGGATTCATTTTTAACATACCTATCAAGTGCCATATTTCTTGTTTGACCAGAACCCATGCTGAGCACGACGAGCCATCGATCAAGAAATCTAGATCCCCCTTGATTCAAGTTCAAATCGAGAACATGGAATTTGATAGCAGCAGTAGAGCTCCCAAATATACTTGACAATTGGAACTTTTTCCATTTCTTTTCAGAAAATGGATTTCTAATAACAGCTGCTAAAGGATCAATATCAATTGAATAGTCAAGGCATGGCTGAGAGCTTCCATCTTCCCATGTAGATAAAGATACCTGTGCAGTGGAGTATTAATTGGCATTCGCCACCAAATCTGTTTTTTGTTTTCATTGTCAAACTGAACCTCTTGCATATTCTTAAGAAAATAATCTCAGATGTTTGAAGTCACATTTCAAGGTTAGTTAATGATAAGTACCCTAGCAATTGCATTAAACTCAAGTTTTGGCTCCAACCAAGTTCCTAAATGTACACTTTTACTAAACCAAAGGAAATTATTCAGAAATATACTAAGTCGGTAGACCTTGCACTGCTAAACGAAACTAATATTTCCAAAATCGAACACTGAGATGATAGTGTAAGTAAAATTTATTTATATATAGTAATGTCTTAACTCGAGAAAATTTTTGAAAATCATATTCCTGCTCATACTCTTAAGTCTTATCTCAAGTAATAAATGTATATCATAGTATATGACAACCAATAATAGAATTATAAATGAGCAAGTTAACCTTAACATAATTTTCCAGAAAGCAACATATTTGCAAGCAGGGTATACTAAAGGCTAAAAGGTACATTTACTATCTGCGATGTTAACAACTCCATTTCAGATTAAATTGAAATAGAAATTAGAAAAAAAAAAAAAAAAACCTTTACGTCCCTGGTATTTCTTCATGTGCAAGCTTATTAACTAGTAAATTAAAGTCACATAATTTGGTTGCGATTTTGCAAGTTTAATTTCTTACACTGATTTAAACATATTCAATCATGCACATCATTAAAGCAAGATCTTCATATATGACATCATTATTAATATGCAACAATTTACCTATTCAATATCCTTAATGTTGCACATTTTTACAACTTTTTGAAAGCAAAAAAGGATAAAAGTACTACGCATAAAAGAGAAATCCAGGGAATTTGTATGTAATACTGTAGACTGAAGTACACGACCACTAAATTTATAGATGGATAAAAAAACTAGGTATGCAACCAAAACAAGGAGAGAAATAAAAATCCAATACTAAAAATAAAGATGAACATATTTAACATAGATCAACTAAAAAGGAAGCGATCAACCAAATAAGGAAGAATAATATACCATAATAAGTCATTTATCAACATATTATGTTTCAACAAGTTGTTTTATGAGTTATTTTCTGCATATACCAGACCTTATGGACCCTTCTTAGTTAAGTACCTAATGCCAATTTATTTGGATTGTAATCTAACAACAAACAAAAGAGCACCTAGTCAATTACGCTCAAAACTTAACTTTAAATGACTGTTTTCCCCGAGTTACAGGACTTACAGAAGAGTGCATTCATACTTTCAAGATAATAAATATTGACTGAGATATGAATCTAATCAAAATGAAAACTGATAAGTTACTATACGGGATCTCTTTGAAAATCAGATTCATAGAGAAATAAATTTAAAAGATGACTCTTACAATCCAAAAAAAATTGGCAGTTCAGATATATGGATGCAATGAGCATCTCAATGGTTTGATTCAAATGCAAGTTCACTGGTGTGTCTGCAGAAGGGTCACAATGATAAAGGAATGATTATACAAAAAGAGAAGACAAGAGAAGGAGGGCAGCATGAGATCCAAAGAAAAGTTGGAAAGTTAAATTTAAAATTGAAGACAAAATGAAAAAACAGAAGAATAAAGGTGGAGCTGTTTGCAGGTGCAGGGAGGAATAACAAGAGAAGGTCGAGGAAAGAAGACATGAGCAGGAAAAAAAGCAGCCATCTTCAGAACTTACACCGACGGCCTCACCTGATACAGCCTGAAGCGCTTATGTAACCAGACTAATATCCCACTATAAAATTACCATCCAACAAATTGGGAACCCAACCTAAACTCTGTCTCTACGAATCTAGGAAAGCCTGATTAATAGCCAAAAAGACATTCTTCTCAAATAAGTGGCATTTCCCGATAACAGAATTCCCTTTGGGTACTCAGCTTACCCTTCTATAAATATCGGCATTAAAAATTCAGAGAAAGGACTACTGGTATTGTTTTTTCAGAAAGTACAAGAATGGATTAGCAGATGAGAAGATGATGAAGATAAAATGGGTGAGTCAATGAGCAATATCTGTCACCGAAAGATCAGCAATTATTTTAAGCTTAGTTTTAAGTCAATTACATGAAGAACTACTCAACTATTAAGTATTTTGACCTCTGATGCATCAAGCGATTCAGTTTAATGCCTATTCAGCTAAGATGACCTCACACAACTCCAAAACAAATACATAAATACTTCGCACAGCTGATCCATGTGCCAATATCACTTTCCTCCCAACTTTAATGAAACTTATTATTAAACCACAAACCCGTAAGAACTAGGTAAAAACAGAGCCTCAATAAATCAGCACATTGATAACAAAGTCCCTGTTAAATCGTGATTGGATGGACCTAATTCATTTTTACAGTAGACAAAAAAGATTAGCCAGCTAATCTGCAACCATTTAACCTTCAAATCAGGGTTATAGCAAGATACCATAATAAATATAGGATCAACAAAACCATTTGAAGCTCCTTAACATAAATTAGTGGCATGATTTCAGTATAATATATAATAATTATTTTCACATTAAAATCTTGAACTTGTGAAGAAAAAAGTAATTTAAAATTAATCTGATGAACTTCAGATAGATCTTTAAATGATTTCCCTAATCTGATGGACTAGTCATTCATTGTGGCAATAAAACTGAATTACCTGCGAAACTGACTTTAAAAATAGTATCAGCTTAGAAGCATGGTCTATGAACTTGTTAAATATCAATGTCATCCTCTTTAAACCAAACTGAGAATCATCTTCCATGCTTTTACACGAAAGAGGAAGGCGTATGACAGTAGAATCCGCTGGAGACCAGGGCATATTTTCATTAATCATCATTGGACTGAACTGATCACGAAATCGCTCAGTTAATTTTGTGCCTGAAAATAAAGAAGTATAACTGCACCTCTGCTTGACAGTACAGAAAACATATAAAGCAGTATGGCCATTAAAACAAATATATCACATGTAATGAAGCAAATTCTGTCAAATAATATCATTTTATGCCCAGTTTTTGGTCTTTGAAAGATTAGAAAAGGAAAAGAGAGAGAGAGAGAGAGAGAAAAAAAAAACTATTTTATCATGTGAAAGCAAGAAAAAGCATAAACAGCAATGGATCTGTCAAAAAACCCACATTAGATTTACTCATGCACACCATTAGCAGCAAGATCGCATGTTGGATCAGTAAAATGTCTTAACACTATTTCAACTTAATAGTCTTACAAGAAAAGCAACGACAAACAGACGACTGACAGGGGTGGGTGGGGTGGGGTGGTGGGAAATAAATAACAGCATAGAAATTGAGTTCCCAACCCAAAAGCTGGAAAAAGATGAGTTGGGTAACATTAATGGAAACTGGCTTAAAATAACAAATTAATGGAAACTGGCTTAAAATAACAAATTAGGCAATAGAAAGCACCATAGAGGTACTAATTCTATGATATCTCAGCATGTACTGGAATTGTCAATATACTTCTGATGCAAATTGACCATAAAAGGCAACACAACTGGTGGTGACGCAGGTATACCTCTCAGGGGAAAAACTTTAGCTGAAGGTGAGTGTGTTGTAGATGTGGCAATTGCTACACCTTTAGGATCAAAGATATACAAGAAGCCATCAGATATAACTGATGGCAGATCGCTGATGGAGAAAGAGCTAAGCAATCCCAAGCCATAGTTAATAGTATCACTTCTCAGACTCCATGGTGGAAGAAACTGAAAACTAGACAATTCATCTCCACTCAAGCTGGCTCCCTCCAAGATTGCCACCAAAGCAGGCCCTTGAAATTCAGCTGCATAGGTAGGGGTAATTGAGAGGTCCACAATCAGTAAAATGTTAGAACACAAAAGGCAAGCCCCAAAGACAACAGATTTATGACATCTTTAGAAGAACAATAAAACGGAAATTTACAAGAACTCAGAAATCCGGTTTGCAACGTTATCACAGATTGCCCCAATCATAAGGAATGATATATTGAATTTAGTTATCTTACTACATATCTTAATATAGTTATGTAACGGTGAAAATCCACAATTCCTACCAAGGTTGTGCTGCAACAGAGACTGACGTGGATGTTCCCTCTTGTCAAAGATGATGTGAAGCTTTTTCGCTTTGCAGCAGTCAGCCAATTCGAGCAAATCAAAGAGAAGAAACTCATAGCTGCCATGTGATTCAAGTAGCTCACATATTTTGCTATATTCCATGCATGGGAAATCTTTAGTGAATTCTTTACTAACAAAAGAAAGGGAACGAAGTGATTGGATGCCTAATTTACTGGCCAGGTCATAGCTGATTGATGAATGCACAAAACGTTTACCAAGAACGTAATTGGTCTCCATCCATGGTGCATCGTTGTACACAAGATCTGCCGCACCCATGAGCACTCCAGTAAAATCAGGTATCAAAAGCATACTGGGATTTTCTAGTCCTGACCCTTCCAAGTAGTTATCTGCAATCATTTCTAGGACACATAGGACAAAATTCAACTGATCAGTTGAGAGAGCGCCACCTTTTACATCACTTTGCAACCGTTTCAGAACATTAATATAGTCAGAAACCTCAAAATTATGTCTAACTCCCAAAGCCAGAAGCAAATCCTGGAATAATGATAGCTCAGATGGTACCACATAAATGTAGGGACTGAATTTCACAGGTGAATCAAATGCAAGCACATCAGGGGATACAAAATCATCTCCAATCCAAACCCATTTAACGCCATCCAATGAAGATCTAAGAAACGCCAGATCACCAGTCTTAACATAATTTTGCAACTGTGAATAAAGCAATGGCATTTGCTCTCTCAGTTCAGCATCATAATGCAACCTAATCTCATTATAGCTGTTGCATAACCCCACTAGTTGGGTAGACAAGACATCAACAGGCAAGGGATCTGCCCAGCCAAGTTTGTATTCAAGGAAACTAGAACATTCACCATCTAACACATGCAACTTGGATGAAGCCATCCACATTTTTGATTTAGGTCTGGTAGTCACAGGGGCTGCTATTGTATTGCCCGAGCCCAACCATGGAAGATGATTGACTGGAGGATCAGAATATACTGGACACCAGCTGATACACCGCAGATCTGACCAAAAGTCTTCCCCACTCATATCATCAACAAAGTTTTTTACAACTGAAAGAGCATTTAACGTATTTGATAAGAGGTCCACAGAACTATTAACAGACATCCCCTCTTCATCTCGAGAAATTGCATCACCATGAGATTCTGTAACATCAGTTGAATGCTTACTCTCTTCTGCATAGGGAAGCTTCAATACTAGATCATTTAAACAAGAAAGCAGCCTCCTAGCAACGGTCAATGCCTCAGAGTCTTTTGATTCATACAAAATTGACACTGACCTGGCACAATCCAGTAAACCAGCAATACCCAAGGTCTGTCTAAGGCCGAGGGTGACTAAAACTTCTAGAGTTTCAGGGTCAGAGAAGTTCTCAGAGGGGAAGAAGGCTCCTTCATGAAGAAAAAGTTTTAATTCAGGAACACGAGGGTCATAAAGCCTGTAAGAGAGCAAACCAGTATTATTACTTGCATGGATGGATCAGTAACTTTGTAACATGATATTTAAGATAATCAAACAATAATCCAAAATACACGACTTTCTGTGCAGATCTGTGGCGCCTTCTACACTCTGCTGAAACCTAGTTATTATTTAATACATGCAACAAAATTTCTCCTGCTTTAGAACACTATAAAGTGCTTTTCATGCTTAACAAAGACTAGAAAATACTCACTCACCAACCCAGAAAAACACTTAAAAGTAACAGATGGTCACCAAGAGTAATAAAAAAATTCAATCCAAAAACAACAGAACTTATGTGCATTTATAATTGATAATGCTTTCTTACCCACACCACAGATATTTGCATTCATTAAATCTAGGCAAGTAGAAATTCAATTTCATCAGTATTCCCATTATAAACACATCAGGAGAAATGTACCTGCATGGTTCTCTCCAAGCTCCGTCTGATGACTGAACAAAAGGAATGGCAGAAAATTCTTCTTTGCAAGTATTATCCATCTCAATCAAGGATCTAACATCACTTATAATGCCTAGCAGGACGCCCTCCAGGGAAATAAGCTCTGAAATGTGAGAGAGAACATAATCTTTGTAGAAATCCAACCTTGAAGGTTCTTTGACGCCTAAATAATTCTCCAGAATTATTCTCTCTCTGTCTGAATCCAATTTCACAAAGTCATCATCTAAGAAACACTCACGTGCAAATTCTGGTTTAATCCACTTGAGAGATTTCAAAGATACAAGTTTTCTACTCTTGAACGACTCAAACATTGGAATGTGCTTTATTATATTGACATGAATGCTGTCCATTAAACCCTCAGAGAACCACTTTGATTGGAGAATAAAGCTTCTAATTTCATGCAATCCCCCATCAGTAGCATCACCAAAGAGCTTTTCAATATCATCTGGTTTACCAGTAACTGCCAGCAGTGCGTTTAATACACCCATCGCTGTTGAGTCCTGCACATACTGTTTTAACTGTGCATGTTCAATAGGGATGTCGCGTCTCAGTATTAGGCATCCTGCACTTCGCAAAAGTGCTGACATATTTTCACTCCACCCACCATCTTTTATTACATTTGAATTCTCAACAAGCTGTATGAGATAATGGTTTTCAACTGGCAAAATTGGCCAGTTAGAAAACAATGAAAGATCTTCACAAGATGATCTCAGATAGCTCCATAGTAGTCTTAACCATTCCAAACTCGGATGACCTTGATTGCTAGGAGCCCAAGTCACCTGCTTAACATTATGCCATTCGACCGGAATTAGTCTTGCAAGCATATTTTCAAGCAGTCGACATGTTAGAATATATAAATTAAAATCCTCACTTTCAGCTATAGAGCAGAACTTCTGATAAAGATAATCCGAAATCCCATCATCTAACAGTTGATGAGGGACACAATCCTTTAAAAGCCTATATCCATCTCCTTTTGTAACATAAATATGATCAGTCGACCCCCTTTTGTCTAGTTTTGTAAATAAACCACTTGAAAGTGGAATCAAAGGTAAACCAAAGAAACTTTTTGATACAACTGGATTTCTTAGATCAAGCAAGCAGTACTCGAGAGTTAAAATCATTGCACTTTTATCCTTGAATTCCCGTTTCCTACGAATTAAAAGTGTTCTTAGTAACTGAGGTGTGAGGAAATGCAATGCTGGGTAAATTTCCATAAATTTGTCAACAATATCCTTTGGAACATCAGCCACAGGTAAACCAGCATCAGACAATGCTTCTAGAAGTTCCCATGGTTTGTCAAAATTGTGATCAGGAAAAATTGCTTGCTTTGCTGAAATCCACTGCCCTCCTCGGGTTTTGGTGTATAACACATGAAGACCACTCTCAGAGGCAAACTGGTAAAGCTTCTGTACCAGTGAGGTCCAAGGTCCAAAGCCTCCTTTTGTAGGCCATAAAGAAAAGAATAAATTATTTGGACCAAACTCCAGTGCCACTGTCTCAAGTAGATGACCATAAGCAGGGGCAACAACTTCTTCAAGGAGGTACATGTTCCAGTCTGAACGTTTCTTCCCATCTCCTGCCATGTCATCACCGAACCATATATCCCTCCGGTTTGATGACAACTCAAAATAAGCATTTATGTGAACTGGAAGACCAGTACTAATAGGAAGAGGTAAGAAGCAAAAAGCACGACCTTCAAAATTAAATGTGGACCTAGTAGAAGTTTGAAGGATATGCAGGACGTCAGCAGCATTATCAAGAGATGAGTCCAAAGAATCACTCCTAACTTCTCTTTTATCGACTTCAACAGAGTTGATAGGTGTTGCTACACAGACCCAAGGAACAAGCTTGTTAAATTTCTTGTCCAAGGTCGAAAATTTACCCTTCTTGTGAAAACTTCCTATGCATTCACTAGTTAACCACAAGCATGACCTGCTACCTGAAATGTTATTCTCAGACAACAAAAGCTTCTGAGACCTCCACGGAATATCCATATTGGTGGATTTGCTTATCTTGTCAAAAAACTTATCCATACTCGATCTATCTCGTTGGATCTCATACATAGAGCTAAAAATCTGATGAAATTGACCTTTTTCAACTTCAGGCTCATTAACACAATCCTTGCTAACAGAGTGTAGTAATTGCATTTCACTATTAGCACTTTCTTTAACGTAAATGGATATAGTCTTTACATTGCGCAGAAATAGCAGAGTTGCAGAAACAACCTCAGAAAAGGAGTTGAACAGTGATATTACATCAGCAGGTGCATACACTTCTTTCTTTATTTGACTTCTAGAGGCAGCATTAGCAGTCCTAAGGGCAAACCGAAAGAGAGTGCCAGGAAATGGATGCTGCAGATCACATCCAAAGTGAAGAAATGGAGAAAACTGATCCGGGAACTGTTCCAAAATACTTGTGCCTACAAATTTGATTCGGAGTCCAGGGTGAGATGGAGAAATTCCAGGCAAATTGCAGGCATGAGGGTCAAACATGACAAAATTTTCTCCTGAAACAAAAGTTGGTATATCAGTGAAGTGATATACGCAGTTAAAACCAAGACCAAACCTTCCAATTGCAAATGGTTTATCAAGTTTACTTTCCTGGCCAATCCGAGAAATAGCATAAAGATCTTGTGAACTAAAAACAGAGTCATTAAAACAATATAGAGCAGGTCCCTGCCAATCTCCCATTTCAGGTGAAAGAAGAGATGAAGTCCCATAATGAGATTTATCCAATAGAAAGCTCACATTTGAGGCCCCTGCATCCTCAGCATTTTGTACTAACTCGAAGAGAACTGCAGGCCCATCAGCATACATTTCAAGTATATGCCTTAATCTGGTTGTCAAAGCTTCATGCTGCCCAAACGCTTCAGCAGCTCCAGACAAACTCAAATTCATAGAGTCAGCA
The DNA here is from genome assembly GCA_023678885.1 of Pogostemon cablin. Classification (NCBI taxonomy): domain Eukaryota; kingdom Viridiplantae; phylum Streptophyta; class Magnoliopsida; order Lamiales; family Lamiaceae; genus Pogostemon; species Pogostemon cablin. The sequence continues at coordinate 24,901,850 of CM042985.1, read as the reverse complement.
CTCTCTGCAAGCAAAATCCTTCGAAATGATCTAACCCCTAGCTTTTCAGCTACATCATGAGAAATGTTACGATGAACAAATTTATGAACAGCTTGTTTGGCTCCCAAAGATAAAGCTGTATTTCCAAATAATTTGTCCGAACCTTCAGACTCAAGCAACCAGGGAGCATCATTATAGACTAAATTTGTTGCATTAATTAGTCTGCCTGATACATCTGGAAGATATATAATAGTTTCATCTTCACGGAAGTGAGCTTCAGCAAGGTGCTGAGCTATAAAAGTAGCAGCAGTGATTTCCTGAGAATCCAAAGGAACGTCTCCCTTCTTATTGGCCATCCTTAGCAATATATTTGCATAGTCAGAGGGTCGCAAATGATCTTGAATGCCTAGCTCCAAGAATAAACCACTGAATGCAGCCAAATCAACAGGAATGACACGTATATAGGGAGCCAAATGAAGAGGGCCATTTAGAACAACTTCATTCGAGGTCGCAAATCCATCTCCAACCCATATCCACCGGCAACCTTCTAGTATAGCCTTCACAATGTCAATTTCATCTGAACCAAGTAAGACCATCAAAATAGAATATATTTTTGGCATCGCCAAAGCCAGTTCCTGTCGTAGAATCAGATCAGAGACCATCTCATTGTTTTTCCCGAGCTCAAGAAGCTGGGCAGCAATTACACTTCCTCCAGGGGGGTTAGACCAACCAAGTAGATAGGATAATGCTGATGACGAACATTCTCCATCCAATATACGCATACTCGCAGAAACAAGCCACAAATCCGAGTATGGTCTGACAAGCTTAGGAGGCGCAACCAAAGATGAGACTGCAGGCCAAGGTAATGACTCGTGCGGAAGAGAGATGAGGACCGGGCACCACGAAATCAGCTTGAGGTCATTCCAGAGTTTTTCCAAGTCTGATTTGAAACGCTGGGATTTGAAAACATTTGAAGCTCTAGAGAAAATTCTATTCACCATTTTTTTATCATCCTCCAGTACGTCAGGTAGCCACTTTGATGCATTGACTTCCAGATAAGAAAGAAGTACCTTTCCTCTTGAATTGGCTTTTTCCTGATTTACAAGCATTAACTGTTCCACATGACGAGCACTTTGAATGACTGCATCAATGGATGCAGTTGTTTTCAATCCCAATCCTTGTAACATGTCTAAGGCATCTGATTCCTGGAAAATCCCATAAGGAAAACAATCAGAATCTTCCAGTAAACCAAACAATTCCTCATTCCTTGGATCATAGAGCATTGTGGGGCTTTTCAGGGTACCACTAGCAGTCGGGACAAATTTCAGATTTCTCAAGTTTTCCCTGAATGACGCATCTTCCAAACATAATTGTGGTAATTCTTGGAGAACTGAAAGTATTACCCTATTGCGGACATCAGTTTCCAACTGTTCTATCCTATTGAAAACATGCATCTTGTAAAACTGTGTCTTCTTCATCCTTTCAATACCAAAATACCTCATAAGCAAATCTTCCTCAGTGCTTGACAAATTAATGAGGAATTCAGAAGAAAACAAACACTCTTCGCAGCCAAGTGGAGGTAAGAATTTACCAGGGTTCACTAAATCAGAATACTTGAACTTTTCAGGAGATCCTCCATCATACACTCCATAAATTGGAAGCCACTTGCTATTCTGTATGTGAGAATCATCCATTTCTTTTCCAACAAACCACGCCGGACTAAAGAGAAATTGTCGAAGCTCATCTCTTTCATTTCTTTCCAGACACTGAAGAAGCTGAGTAATACTATCATTAGAAGACACACCATAGATTGAATCTAGAACCCCTACAGCATCAGCACCATGCACATATTTAATCAAATCTGGGTGTCCATTGCAATAATTGTTGTTCAGTATATTGCACCCTATCTTGACAAGGACATTTTGCAATTTCTCAGACAATTTTTCAATATTCAGCAAATTTTTCTGCCTTAAAGGTCTATACAGATGCCCATTTACCGATGGTATTATAGGCCATTCTCCAAAACGAGATAACTCGAGACATTGTTCACGAAGGTAACGCCAGAAAAGCAGAAACCAAGATGAGCTAGGATGTGAAGAATCTGAATTCGGATTCCAAGGAACCTTCATCTTATATTTCCAATCTGCAGGTACAAGTTTAGAAAATAATTTTACAACCACATCCACATTTAAAACTACTAGGTTTGCTCCGGCAGTATTTGCTATAGATGTTAGTCTGCCAAGCAGCTTTACTGGAATGGCCCTGTCAATTATTCTATTTGAAATTTGTTGAAGAAGATCATATTCCAGCTCATTGCAAATGAAATAGCTGGCCCCTTCTGAGGAACTGGATAATGATCCAAAATCACCATCAGCCAATGGAAGTAAAGGTAAATCAGATGCATGAAAACCAACATCTGTATCAATCAAGTCCTCCAGGCAATACTCCAACAACACAAACTTACTAGATCTGCCAATTAAACTTAAACTTTTGCATCCTCTCAAATAATGGCGAACAGTATCAGGAGTAACAACTTTTTGATGCCTGATTGTCTTGCAATTTAAGATCATCTCAAATAAGTCACTTGGCAAAGGAACAATAGGCATTCCAAGCTGGACAAGAACATCATAAATTTCCTTACTACAAGAAATTTCCATGTCATATAGAAATGCTTCCTCAGGCGAAATCCACTGTCCACCTCCAGCATCCGAATACAAGACAGGTGACGCATTGATACTCCTGTAAATATGCTCAACTAACAAAGTCCATGGCTCTTCAAATGAACCAATTGGCCACAAAGAATAATAATCTTTTGTTGAACCCAGGATGTCTCGCATGCTAAGCAGCAGTTTAAGAAAGCTGGGTGCCACTACATCTTCCAGCAGAAGCCTGTTCCAGATCGAACGCATCTTTCCAGATTTGTCCATGTCTTCACCATACCAAATGCCACGACGATTTGAAGAAACCTCAAAATATCCATTAATTTGAACTCGGAAACCAGTTTTAACAGGCAATGGAAGAAAGCAGAACGCCCGTCCAATATTTAAAACATCATTCTGCTGAGATTCACAAAAGAGTAGACAAAAGAGTGAAAAATTAATTCCCCTTACCCCTTTAATTAAGGCCAAAAATAGATAATGTTATTTGATAGAGATGATTATAAAAATAATAATAATAATAATAATAATATAGAACAAGAGAAAGGAATGACACCAAACAGAAAGCATGCTCTGCACAATTTAATAACCTTCAGCTGGAGGAATAAGTTGCAGATTATTTTTAAGAACCGATTGAAAATATCTAAGGCATTAGATTACAAAGTAAAAGGCCGACTTCAGCTCTGGTTTTCTCTGCCTTTGTCTTCTAAACCCCTAACATATCGGGGAGCAAGAGAAAAATCAAGAGGCATCTTCAAACATTTTTGGAGGGATTCCTAAATCAACATGCATAAGCGTCTATAAACATGTTTGCTTCTTCCTATCTTAAAGAAGAAGCAAGAAAATCTTAGTCAGTGCGACCATAGATCCACAGTTTTACCATTACAAACACCATCACCCAACCCCTTCACCAGCTAAGTTATAATTGGCAAACTTAACCAAGAAAGAAATAACAAATAGAACTAATCCGTTAATACACGATCCATATCTTAACTCTCTCAAATTTGGACTAACGCAGAAAGCAATGTTATAATAGCACACGGCAGAAAATCAAGAGGCAAATTTCAGGACAACAGCAAACTCGCTCACTTACCAAGAGTTCGTAAGCAAATTATATAGGGGACATATCTATTAGAATCTGAGCAGCATAGGAAAATGGATATTTAGGATTCATGCGTACACACATATGAACTCTTATGAAAGTGCACAACGAAAGATCAATGAAATTAGTGAGAGAGAAATAGAGCCACGGAGAAGCATAGTATCACACAAACCCTATGAGTAAAAGGAAATTACATTAAGTGGGTCGTCTAGTATGCATGCTGCTACCGATGCCCAAGGCAATAGATGCATGTCATAATCCTTCGCTGCCATAGCTGCAAAAGTACCTATTCTACTTGATGGTGAGGCCATCATTTGCACTATAAAGAACTTATGGGACCTTATTTGTGAAGAATCCCCAATCACAGCTTCACTGGAGAAATCCAATGAGAAGGCATCCATCTCACAGTCAACATTATGTTTCACCTTAGAAAGTCTCTGAAGTGACTGTCGATGCCACAACACCTGGTCATTAACTAAGTTGATAGAGCAAGTGTACACCTTCCTTGGCTCACGCATTCCTACATCCCACACATACATGTCTATAGATAGCACGGATTTAAGAAAAATTAGTAACAGTATTCCTTCCTCGTAAAGCTGATCAAACATGGAAGATATATCTTCTCCAATGTATGCTTGCTTTGAGAGCTTACTATTTGCAGCCTGATCTGCATTCCTCAAAGGAAAACGAAATAAAGTTCCATCGAAAGGGCTTTTCATGTCACAACCAAAAGCACAATATGGAAAAAATTGATCTGTATACAGTGAGATGGCTGAGGAACTAACATACTCTATTCGCTTCCCAGGATTAGCAGCCGAGATATTGGGAAGATAAGCACCTTGAGGATCAAAAAGAACGATATGTTTTCCACTCACAAAAGAAGGCAGGTCAGTCAAATGGTATACCGAGTTGAAGCCCACCCTAGAAGAAATCAGAATTAGAGATGTATCCACTTCTAAGCATAAAAAAATAGTAACTAACAAAATCTCTGCAAGCACCAAATAATCTTGAGCTAATACAAGAATTCTCATTTCAAGAAATGCATATTCTACATGGATTCATTCAATTCTGAGGCATACGGACACAATCTAAGAAATGAAAACTGAATGTGCAACCTAAGTGGCAGCCAATTTGTAACTTGTAACCTAAGCCGATTTGTAACTTGTAGGTGTTGTGAAGAAACGTCCCTTAACTATCACGATAGCATTCCAACATCTCAACAGATAGGATATATAATTGGAAGAGAACCACTATCTTCAAGGCAAAAATAAAAACTAAACTCATAATTTATAATGGATCAGTGACTATAGCCACTTTCCACAGTGTTAAAGGTTTGCATTGTAGCTTCATGAATATTTTCCACATTTGCTTTTTGATTATTTTCTTTTTCTTCAGCAATACCGATACTTTTTATATTACTTGCTGTGTTGATCAATTAAATTAAGCTTCAGCAACAATTGAAAGAATTCTTACTCTAACTTGTCTAATTTAGAGCAACAAATACATGGTAATTGCCATAAAGTAATTTTAATATAGTAACGTAATTTTAAGCAACCTTTTTATATATTTGTTCTGAATAACATAATTGCACTATTTAATTATAATAAGGGGCCATTACACATGCATCCCCAAAGGTTGGTGAAAATCCAAAGTACAAAAAGCCCTACTATTTCCATTAAGTTGCACACCAATGACTGACCATCCAAAAGAGAAAAGAAAAAAATTTGGAGCAAATCAAATTTAAGTATGATAATCATTCCTGATGATCTTAGTTTCATTTAATTTCATTTGATAATCATTCCAGATAATTTAAGTTGCACTACAGCACTAGTCATTTATTGATAAATAATGCTTACTCCTTTTGAACATAAATAACATAAGAAACATACAATCAAGTTATCAACAATAATTAAACAAATTCAAATATTTGCTATATTTGCTGTCAGAAAAGGTTGAACAGAATCTAATAAGTATTTCTCCCAATAATATACTGTCTAGTTTCCTATAGTAGACCATGATAAATATATATATATATATATATATATATATATATATATATATATATATATATAATTCCAATATCTTCAGGTAATGTGACAATAGCTTTTGGGTGTGATGAAATTACTTTGCAAATAAGACCATTGGGAAATGTGGTGTGACAGTGTGAGGAAATAATCATTGAGCTTCGTTTAAAAACAATCCATCAGAGCATTCTAATTAGAACAACACAAAATTTAGTTTAATGTATATAATAATAATAGTCAAATATAAGGCAACATACTAGAAAATGGACAAGTACAGGACTCTCATTTATTGACAACCACGTTAGAACATTCAAGTAAATGGTATCACCACCATAATACAACTGCATCTCTAAAAGGAAGGATGGAAGCATTTTTCGAGGAAAGAAAGAATCATGAAATTCGCATTCCCCGTGGAGATACATAGAATTGATGAAGAACATTCAGCAATTCAACCACAGAAAAAGCTTTTAATAAGGAATAGAACAAATTCATCAAGTTTGATGACAACTCAATATTCATGGCCAAGGTAAAATAAATCTATTCACTTTAAACCTCTTTCACATCATACATAGTCCTATAAAGCAAGACCTATTCTCAGTCTCATGGAAACGTGTTCATCAGCCCCCAAAAAAGAGAAGAGGGCAACCCACATATACTCTAAGAAAACGCAAAACATAACAGAAACTTCAAAGGAAGAATGGGGTAATAGTTACCCAAAACGACCGGTTTTCCAAGCCTTATCGTGTTTAGCGCTGCCCCCAATCCGAGAAATACTAACGAAATCCTCTTCGGTAAAAACTGCATCGTTATACGCCAGTAGCGCCGGTCCCTGCCACTGAGCGAGAGAACTGGAAAGCAGAGAGTCAACGCCGTGGGTCCGGCGGTCAAGGCAGAGGCGGACGGTGGTGGCGCCGGCATCATCGGCGTTCTGAATGAGCTCCTTGAGAACAGTTGTGCCCTCCGGGTAGTTCAACAAGACCTCTCTGATCCTGCGTGTTAAATCAACCTTTTGACCGAAGTCTTCGAGAAGGATCGGCGCTTCCATTTCCCGCCGATGATCAGAGGTCTATTAGTGCGTGAGTAGCCGATCATTCATATGCGAATTCCATTATCATCATCGAGGGAATGAAAGTGAGAAATTTGAAGCGATGATTTAGTGGGAATGAAGAAATTATAATATGCAGAGTAACATCAGATCATCTTAGCCGGCGATTGGTTGCGACTTGCGACTCAGTACGCAGATTTGATTTTGGGATGGTTCGAAATTCATGCGTAACTTTGATTTGTAATGTTATCTCCTGTTGTAAGGGAAACTTCCTAGAGTTGTTAATAAGCCCGTAAACCGTGGGCCCGAACCGATTAACCCGTAGGCCCGAACCGATTAACCCGAAAAAAATTTGGGTTAGGGCCAAGAAATTTGAGCCCGTTTAACATCCGGGCTTTTTGGCCCGAACCGATTAACCCGTGGGCTAATAGGGTTGGCCCGTGGGCTAACCGGGTCGGCCCGTAGGGTTGGAAATTATTATTATTATTATATTTAATTAATTTTAACACCCATAATCTATACATCGACCACCCAATCTCACCCTATTCCCAACCCATCGTTGGACAAACTCTAACCATCTTTTAATTTTCATCTCTTTCTCATCTTTTTTCTTACTCTAACCCAAAATTTTCTCTAATAAATAAAATAATACTTGAATAAATATATTAAGATTAATTTAATTATCACAAATTCTTTTACTTTATATCTTTTAACAATATTTTGCATGTATTAATTTTAATTCTCTCAAATTTTAAATAATGTATTAGTTAATTTTGAATTTTTTATATTATTTATAATAAATTATAATTTATAATTTTTTAAATATTTTTTATCGTACAACCCGCGAGCCCGGCCCGTTTAACCCGTAACCCGTTAGGGTTAGGGTTAGGTTCACCTTTTCATAGTCCGTTTAAACAGACCCGATTTAGCCCGAAGCCCGATTAGCTCGAAACCCGTTAGGGCCAGCCCTAATGGGTTAGGGCTGGCCCGTTTAACATCCCTAAAACTTCCAATTGACACTAGTGTTGTCATAATCGAACCGGATATCAAACCGTGACCCCAACAATTCGTGGTCGGACTGGTCAAACCGATTGGACCAACGATTCAACCAGAAAAATAATAATAATACATTTTTTATTATTTTGCAATAAAAATTAAATTTTAATTAATTTTATAAAGTTGGGCTTTATTTAATTTATATCTAAATGTGAGTATAACGGGCTTATTTGACCTCCACTTTATATTATCTTCTATTGGGCCCTTACAAATATATTTAAATTCCCAAAACCCTAATAATTTTAATTGTCTGCCACCGTTTGCCACTCTCTCTACCTCATTTGCAGGCTGCTGGAATTCATAGCGAGAAAAATCAACAAAGAACAAAAAACTCTATTTAATGTAAGCATTCATTTGTCATAGTAATTAAGATATTCCAACAGACAAACCACCAAGGTGCATAAATCGACGGAATTAGAGATCTCACAATGGCGACAGCGACGGCCAGCTCTCCTCGCCGTCTGTTTCGAGCCACCGTCAGTCACAAACATCTCACGAAGAAATGAAAATCGGCGGTTTTCGGTTGGGCGGTCCAAACTGATTATGCCGATTTTGACCGGATTTTCCCGGTTTGACTATAAAATCGGTTCTTGGGGGTATTTCGGACCGGTACCGGCACCGATTCCCGGTCGAACCGATCTAATCGGCCGGTCCGGTCCAGTTCTGACGACACTGGTTGAAACTCCAATAAGTGGGCTTGTACTATTTTACTATTATTATTATTATCATCGAGACAATGTCCTAACTTCATTTTGTATTAAAGAAGCTTTGAACTTGGAGTAGAATTCTTAAATTCTTGCGGGTGGAAATGTAACTTTGTATACTTTTGTAATGGGTAAATCTCATGTTCATTTTATTCAATAATATTTGAACTTTTCCTATAAAAAAATCATCGAGATATTATCATTTTTATTAAAAATATTATTAATAAAATTTTATTTGAAATGTTATTGATTTTTATTTTCATTTTAGTTTAGCATGCAGAACTCTATCTTATGTTTTTAAATAATCAAATGTGTACTTTGTACTCCTCTAGATACAGAGTTGAAAAAAAAAACTACTTTTTTTACTAAATTTATTAAATTTTTAGGGGCATTATGATACTTTTTATATAATAAATAGTATAAATTATAAAGTATGTTATGTGTGTTAGGTGTGAGTGATATTTTTAAAATGACAATGACTAGGGTGAGAAGGGGACACTAATTTTGAAATTTACAACCTTCTTCCTTCACCTTCAGTATGTGTTTCCGTATTTTTTTATTTTAATTTACTGTTACTTTTTTTGTTTTTTCTATTTTTTATTTATTTAATTTTAGGGATATAATTGTAATTTTACCCTTGCGGTTTGGGTATAATTTATCCCTAAGGTTTAGGGTATAATTATAATTTTACCCTTTTAGTTTAGGGTATAATTATCCATAGGGTTTAAGGTTTAGAGTATAATTGTAATTTTACTGTTGTGGTTTAGGGTATAATTTATCCATAGGGTTTAGGGTTGTAATTTTACCCTTATAGTTTAGGGTATAATTGTAATTTTACCCTTGTGGTTTAGGGTATAAATTATCCCTATGGTTTAGGGTATAATTGTCATTTAAATATAATAAATTTAAAAATAAAATAAAAACAATATTAATAAAGGAGCAGTAATTAATTAAGAAGGGTGGGGACCAAAGGGGGCACTAATCAATTGGTACATGTGGTTATACCCTAGTCACTCTCTTTTTAAATTAAGATAATTTCTTTAGGTTGTTGGTTGATGTTAAGTTTCCTTTTTCGTGTGGCGAAGATAATTGTGGGACAGATAAAAAAAAAAGTGTGAAGATAAGTGTGGAACGGAGGGAGTATAATATTTTGCATGATATGTTTAAAAAATTTATTATACATTTCGAAATCGTTTATTAATACTCACGTGTCTAGAGAACAGTTAAAAAGTATACTAAAATTTGATTAGTTAAATGATATTATGATACTTTTGATTTGCGTGTGTTGACCTTCACTTGAGTGTTGACTTCTGTGTTGAGTCGGATCTTAAGTTGAAGCTTTTTCGAGCCCGGATTGAAGAATTTATAACGTTAATCCAAAGGCGTCGAGCCTTTGTTCAGATTAAACGTTATCCTTGAAGCTTTTGTCGTTGAAGAACTTGATGTGAAGAACATGTATGTCGGCGTTTCCAGTGTATGAGTGTGTAGAATGAATGGAGGAGGATTATTTTATAGGTGTAGGATGAAGAATCTTTCATCTATAACTCGCAGTCTGATTGGTCAAGAGCTGATTTGACCTAATTCTGCGAGCTTAGGCCTCCAATTTGATTGGACTGTAATCAGGTATATTTTACTTGGGCCTAATTTAATTTTTTCGGGCTTTTTTGACTTGGGTCAGGCCTCATTGGGCTTATTTGACTTAGGTCAGACCTTATTTAATTTGTTTGTCTTAAACTAATTATTAATTATTTATTAATTTATTTTAAGAATTAATTTATTTAAATTCCAAAATAAATTAAAATTGATATTCAATCAAAAAAATTCACGTATCGCCATTTGATTGGACTATGAATTTTAACTGCTTACAGTAGGAACGGGAAACGGAAAACTAGTGTTGATTAAAGATTTCCCCATGGCCAGTGGAGTGGAAATAGGCTTGGATTCTAACAAGTCGACACGCTGAAGAATGTCATGTGCATACTTAGCCTGCCCGACAAATAGGAAGTCATAAGTGTATGAGACTTCTAGACCAAGAAAATAAGACAACTGTCCAAGATCTTTAATAGCAAATTCCTGATGAGTACGAGATATGAAATTGAAAAGAGCAATATTGTTATTTCTTGCAGCAATTATGTCATCCACATAAAACAACAAATATATAATGTAGTGCCTTGGTGAAAATGACAAAGAGAAGAATCTGCCCGACTTTGAAAAAATCCCAAGCTAAGAAGATAAGAACTAAATCGTTGAAACAAAGTAAGATGGGCATGCCAAAATCCGTAGAGAGCCTTCTTCAAACAACAAACGTGGTCAGGATAGCGAAGATCAACAAAGCTAGAAGGCTGGGACATGAAGACAGGTTTGTCAAAAATGCCATTGAGGATAGAATTCTTAACATCAAGCTGATGTAGGGACCACCCATGTCGTATTGCAAGAGTTAGAACAACCTGAACTGTGAGAATTGAAAGTGTGATGAAAGTCGGTACCAGATATCTGAGTAAAGCCTTGAGCAACCAAACGAGCTTTGTGGCGCTCAACAGAGCCATCAACATGAAATTTTGTTTGAAAGACCCACTTGGAACCAACAATGTTTGTGCCAGAGGGACGAGGCACCAAAGTCCAAGTGTCATTTGAATGAAGAGCACCAATTTCTTCCTTCATGGCAGCAAGCCATTCTGGACGCTTAGAAGCTGACTTGAATCCACAAGGCTTTGAGGTGTCACCAAGAGCCGATATAAGAGTTGTAGTGGTCATGTCAACCGGATAATGAAGTTTGAATATACCAGCAGGAGCTCTATTGATCATTGGATGAGATGGCACTAGCGCGGGATCCACGGGAGGAGGCAGGACTACAAATGATGAGACCGGCTCAACTAGAGGAGGTGAAGGGGGCTTCTGGAGGCTGAGTCCATACATGCCAAATAGGAGGCAAGTTATCATCATCGTCGATCAAAATATGGGCTGCACGGCTAATTGGACCCTTGGGTAGGAGAGTAGAGTGTTTGGGCTGAATAGTCAATGTAGATAAATGTGCAGCTAAAACATCCAAAAAATTCGTCAACTTAAGATCATTAAGGCGAGTTAAGGAAGGAACTCAAGATAACGAGAAACAGAGCACATAAAACTGAGCATGTCGAGTGACAAAAATATTGGATTGTATACTAAAAGTCTAGCTTTTTTGTATGAACAATGTTTAACAATGAATTTGAAATGAGAATCATATGATCAAATGTTTTGCATATTATAATTTAATTGCAAAAGTCCACTTACTTTATACTGTAAATAATATGTTGTGCGACAACACGCGAAAGATCATATTATTGATTTCCTTATAAAGTATAAACAAATGCTCACAATCGAGATAGACGGGGACTCTCTATCGGGATGGTTGTAGTATAATTTGGTATTAGGTTGTCTTGACTATAGAATCACATTAGTGCACTTTGTGTGTATTGAGTAAGACCGCTTGAGATCGTTCAACTTATACTGAGTATATATGAGAACTTGATCTCAGTTATTATGGATGTTCGTACTCTTAATCCCTATACAATAACCTCGACACGTAAGCCAGTAGTATCTCTTTTATTCATCAATGGGTGAGATTTAAATATTAAATCAATAATCTCGGTGAGTTTGGAAATAGTGTTGTCTCTATGGTATGCTGTTGATTGTAGAAGGAATCTGTATAGTATCTTATTAAATAGGTTGATGATGTCCCCTTGAGGAGCTCATAAGGATTATCATGTAAACCCTACAGGTGGATTTATTCCGGCATGATAACAAGGTTGAGTGGTACTACTCTCGGATGAGATATAATTAATTAATGGAGTTGTCAATAACTTAATTAATTAATGGACATTGTATATCTTAAACATGGGGAGACTATCGGGCTCATAATAAGAAGGAGCCCATAACGTAATTATGGAATTAGAGCGGCAGTGCAATAATAATATTTTAGTGGAATATATTATTATTATTTGACTTAAGTATAAGTTTTGGGCTAAACTTTGATACTTAAGCCCAATGGAGGCCCGACTCTAATTTCTCCTCCTGGTCCCTGCTGTAGTCCATATATAAGTTATCTTAGCTTATCCGGAACCCTAGTAATTAACGCCAAAAACACGAGTTGGATAGGGAGAAAAGTAGATTGAAAAGATCTTGAAGATTGTCGCCCACACGACGTCAAGATTAGACTTGGGAATACATCAGAAGATCAAGAGGTCATTTTCTACTGCCGTTCTTCCTCAACATACCCTGATGAAAGGTAATACGATTCTACTCTTATGCTTCCACTGTAATAGATTTGCATGGAATCCTAACAGTTCACGTTAACCAAACGATCAAACGCTAATAGAAAACTCGAGAGGAATCTGGATTAAGATAGCGGAAATCTTTGTAAACACTGCTGTAACTGAAATAAATACAAGCATGACTTCGAGGCTCCAGTTTATGGGCTACATAATCTCGAAGATATGGAAACACACCACAGTCAAAAGGCTAAAAATTAGCATAATTTGGAGAGTACCCAAATAACAACTCAAATGGCGAATTTCGCAAAATTGGTGATGGTATCCTATTAATGATAACTTAGCCATGGCAAATGCATCAAAACAAAAATATGCAGGTGAATAATCATGAAACAAGATAGACAACACAGTTTTAGTAATATGACAATGTTTTCTCTCTACCCAACCATCATGCTGAGGAGTGTATGGACAAGAGAGACGATGAAAATTTATATGCAGATTCATAAAACTCCTTACTTTCCTATTTACAAACCCAGTCCCCCATTACTTTGAAATACCTTAATAGTATGAGAAAATTGATTGCAGACAAACGCAACATTGCGTATAAGAACATCATAAAATTCAGATTTTGCATGTAAAGAATAAATCCAAGAAAAACGAGAGTAATCATCCACATAATATCGAAAACCATTAGAAGTAGGAACAGGGATAGTTCCCACAAATCACAGTGTATTAAGTCAAGAACATCAAATGCTCATTTGTTATTCAACGAAAAGATAAATATTTACTATTAGCTAATTGACAAATAGAGAAAGGACTAGGGTCTCTAAAATAGAAGTAATTGATACCTGACTCAACCTATTCAATAATTTAATAATAGAAAACGGAACATGCCATAGGCGTAAATGCCATAAATCAAAGCTAGCTTTTAGTTTCTTATTCTAGAATGTGGCCACCAAAGCCGGAACTCCCAAATCAAGCAAAGAGACCATTATCACATCTACCCTGAGCTAGAATTTTCTTTGTCACTTGATTCTGAATGGCAAAAACTTATTATAAAATATAGCATCAG